>OZ002731.1:18395081-21192081 GCA_963924305.1 Polygonum maritimum | reverse complement strand
CCATGATGCCGGGCTGGGCCGGCCTGCACCGTTGGCCATCACTAGTTACCACGCAGAATTTTCCTTTTAATTTTGGAAAATATTAAGGTGTTTTGAAGTCCAACAGTATTCCCATCATATTTTCGAAAATACATATAGAGAATAAAAAGCGGTAGTTTTTCCCCAAATTTAGAGCAATGTCTTCATTTCCAAAAATTAAATTCTTCTCATATTCCAATACAAACTTAACAAAAATAGTATATACTATATAATCTTTTTTGCTTTAATATATAATTAAATGTATATTTCTTTTTAGGTTTGGTTGATTTCTATAATGGAAAAATTGTTGGAATTTAAGGATAAATTTTTTAGAAATTTAGAACTTTAATTTTTCATTTTGGAGAAATTTTAGAGATTGTGTTTTCGATGCTATAAGTTGTATAAGAGTTTAATCCAAATGATAATTTTATTTATTGAATGCAAACGCATAATATATTCAAGAATTTTGTAGTTAGGTCAAGCGATCTTTTCTTTCTTTGATTATAAGCGAATCATATTGAATTTGCTCACGAACAAAGTACCAAAGTAATAATCAATCTTGATATATTTAATACGTTGATGATAAACAAGATTAACAACCATATAAATAGCGTTCAAATTGTCACATTGAATGATAGGTTCACGTATAATTGGAGAGTGGTGCTCAAGAAGAAACTACTAAAGCCTGATCAATTCAAAATGCACTTAACGATAAACCAATGAGTTTTAGTAGGAGAATGCATGAACTAACAAACCCGATTGACTACGTAAGAAATCTCAGAACGAGTGATGGTAGCATACTATAAAGCACCAACAATGCTAGCTACAATAAAGAGAAGGATCACAGAGAGGATCACCATCAAGTGGGAGACGAGAAGTTAGTTCTACAGGCGAGGAGATCGACTTAGCATCACACATCTTTGACTAAGCCAAAATACCCCGAATGCATTTCTCTAGAGTAAGAGTAATCTAGTCCGATCCGGCCCCCAAATGACCTCAATGCCAAGAAAATAATGCAGCGGACCAAGATCACGCAAAGAGAAGGTGTGATTACGTAATTAAATGAAACGAGTGATAGCAAATGCAGAAGAACCTATGACAATAAGGTCATCCACATAGACTAATATATAGAGCACAATTGAGCCACGTCGAATAACAAATAGAGATTTGTCCGACCGATATGCTCGAAAATCGTGGCCAATAAGAACTTGGCGAAGCTTTTGTAAACCAAACCCTGGGAGCTTGCTTGAGGCCATAGAGAGCCTTACATAGAAGATAAGCATGGTCGGGTTGAGAGGAATCAATGAACCTTGGGGGTTGAGTCATATAGATCTTTTCAGAGAGATCACTATTAAGAAAGGCGTTATTAATATCGACCTATCGAATGTCCCAAAAGTGTTATAAGGCCACGGAGAGAACACGCGTATGGTAGTCAGTTTAATAACCGGGCCAAATGTGTCAAAGAAATCCACGCCCTCTTCTTGATTGTAGCCTTTGGCCATTAGAAGAGCCTTATAGTGCTCAATCAAGTCATCAACTTTCCTTTTAATTCTGTACACCCACTTACATCAAACAATGTTTTTATTACAAGGGAGCACGACTAGTATCCATGTCCCACTACATAAATGGGCATCATATTCAATTTGCATTGTTGCTTTTCATTCCGGGAATTTAGAGGCTTGAAGGTGTGTTTTGGGTTCGTTATTAAAGTCAAGAGAGTTGGGTAAAGGGTGTCCAGTGGGGGTAGAGGTTTTTAGTTTCAAATTTTTAGTTTTTGAGCGGGTAACCATTTTATGGGTAGAGTTATCAGGAGACCAAAAATAAGATGGTATATTTGAAGATGAAGGAGAAGAAGTACTCGAAATTTGTGCAGAAGCAATAGCAAGAACTCCTTCATTGGAATGTGCCAACGAGTTACCCACTTGATCAGGATGCGATGTTGGAGTGGCCGATGGTGATTGAAGAGGCTGTATGGAGGCAATTAGCGATGATGGAGTGGTAGCAGAGGCGTTGGAGATAGGTTTGGTCGTGGTGTGTCATGCATGGTGGAGAAAGCGACAAATATGGTGGTGCGGACCACGGCGAAGACACTAGTTGGAGCAAAGAAGTCGGCATTGTCGGTGTAGGAATGGACAAAGGGTCCGATTTCTGTGCATAAAGTCTGATAGTCTGATAGTGTAGGTGGAGGCCGTTAACACTACTCCACGCAGGATTGTGCGTGAATGTTAATGTGTGTATATGTGGACTTGAGGATATGACTATGTTAGCGAATTGAATTTAGGATTAGACTAGAGCTATGTGTATGATTGCGGACTGTTGGGACGATATTAAGGACGCCAGTCATTAATATCTAAACCAATAATGATCGTCCCTTGTTTTGATAATGACAAACTCAAATGTATTTAACAAGTTGTCCAAGTATTGATCTCAGGTAGGTCCAGTGGACGCACATGAGTGAAAAGGACAACAAGTGAACGGCAGTCCCTAAGCTGTAGGGACGCACGTCATCAGAACTTCCAAAGCTGAACGTAATTGGCGAAGTTCCTGCGCAGATAGGATGGCATCCTCATCAAGAAGGGACGCGCGCCAAAATACGGACGAAGTTCAAATTCAAATCAAGGCCGCCCCAACATGATTACATCACGTTCGGCCGTAGTCCTCAGAAGGAAGCTTCCCTTGTCTGGGCACGTGTAGACAACTCCAAAGATGTCGCTTTCCCAGCGATGGTCCCCTATCCACGCGGAGGCTTCCTAAGCGTCAACAGAGTTGACTTCCTCAAGAGGCTCATCGCACCGTTGATGGAAGATCAAGGATCCTGCAAAGCCTCAGAGGACGCTAGAGGACAAGAACCACTTCCGCTATAAATACCCCCCCAAGGGTATGCATAGCGGTGTGGACTTTGAAGACTTTCTCTCAAGCTCTCCCAAAGCATTCAAGAACACGAACGAAGATCAAGAAGATCAAGTGAGCTTGAAGCAAGAGAAAGAAAGTCCAACCATATCAAATCCAAAACAAACTACAAAATAGTTAGAGTTGTAGTTTGTCTCTCACAACGAACCGTGAGAGACGTGAGTGATAGCTTCCTTATAAGCTAAGAGATTTAGGTTACTTTGTTAGGTTGAAGGAGTGTTACTAGTGAGGCTAAGAACGGACGCTTAGCTCAGTGAAGTGTAACGACTCGCCTAAGTTGTAAGGACTCTCTCTTAATAAGATAAGGACGGTTATTGAAAATCCTCCAAGCGGAGGTAGAGGTTTACCCATAAGACTAGTTGGTCTTAGTGGGGTTCCTCTATAAATACTCGTGTCCATTATCTCATTGCGTTTTCTGTTAAGTCTAATTTCCGCTGCACCTAAGGACGCCCTTAACCCAGTTAAGGACGCCTTCACTAACAGACTTACGATCCAACAATTGGTATCAGAGCAGGCGCTCTAGATTAAGTTTGAGTTGCAGGAAACATGGACATGGAACCTATAGGTATCTCAAGTGCAAAACCACCTCGCCTAACGGACGGCAACTTCAACCGGTGGAAGACAAGGTTCGAATGCTTCGTGCGCAGTCAAAACTACCAATGCTGGCTGGTGATAAAGAACGGCGACCTCGAAGTCCCTGCTGCTAAGAAGGACAAGGAGGCAGATTGGGGCCCTGAAGAGTTCAAGCTTATGGAAGCAAATGCAAAGGCCATCTGTTTCTTACAGACGTCCCTCTGTGAAAGGGACGCCACCCGTGTGAGCAATCTCTCAACTACTAAGCTTCAATGGGAAGCCTTGGAGAAGTATCACGTTGGGACACCTGAGATGAAAGAAGACGTCCAGTTGGAAGCTAAAAGGGACTTCTACAAATTCAGGATGTTCACAAATGAGACCATCACCGACTACTCCTTTCGCTTTGAAGCCCTTCTAACTAAGTTGAAAAACTTGGGTGTCAAAGAAATGGAGATCACTCAGAGGATGAAGGTTCAAGTCTTGATAGATGGACTCACGGGACCATGGAACTTCGATAGGATGACGTTCAAAGAGAACCAGGCCAACAAGGGACTGTCCATGGAGGAAATCTATGGAAAACTCAAAGGATATGAAGCAAGAAGAAACCAAGATCTGGCAGAAATGGAAAAGAATCCCCAAAATGAGCTGGCTTTAACTCTCGCGGCTAGGACGCCAGAGTATGAGCAATATTATCAAAGGCAAAGAGAGTTGAACTCGATGCTAGAAGCCAAAACTCAAGAGCACCAGGAGAATCTTCGTCTTCAGGCGTTAGTGGAACGCAAAGGAAAAACGGAAGAACAAATTTCCGAGGAAGATGAGTTAGCATTGTTGAGCAAAACTCTCCGTGCACTGTACAGAAGGGGCAAAGTCCCAAGAATGAAGATGCCCCCCAAGAAAGAATCTCGCAAGCTTACAGATGCAGAAATGAAGGAGATAGTGTGCTACAAATGCAATAGAAAGGGACACATGGCCAAGAAATGTACCACAGGACTAACATCAAAGGAAATGAAGGAAAAGGCGCTTGTTGGTGCATTTGAGGGTGCATGGGACGACCTTGACTCAAGTGATGAAGAGCCAGAAAATCAAGTGGCTTACATGGCTATGGAAGACGCCCCAGAGGACGTCTCTGAAACTGAGCAAGAGGTAACCCATGAAACCATGTTAAATTCTCTTGAAAAATGCTCAAAACCAAAGCTCATTAAATTGATAACTCAAATCATGCAAGAGAGCTATGCTATGAAACAAAGCTTTGAAGAAGTTGAATCCGAGAATATTGTTGTGGAATGTGAAAATTGTAGTACCATGTCTTTTCAACTAGAGTCCTCTCAGGAAGAAGTCAAGTCCCTTAAAAGTCAGATTGTGTGCTTAAAGCTCGAAAATGCAAGTCTTAGGGACGAGGTCAAAGTTTTAGGAAAGAGTCCGATAACTGAAACTGTGAATCCAATAGTCTTTGTTCCAGCCAGAAAAGGACTAGGGTATGAGTCAGGATCAAAGAACTCTCTCCCAAGTGATTTTGAAGCTAGCAAGACAACTGAACTAGAGCTCGAGAGGGAAAAGACAAGGAACCTAGAAGAACGCATAAGAGTTCTTGAGAGTGGTGAGAAAGGTCAAAAGGACTACTACACAAATTCTGTCAGTCACAAAATCTACAAGAATATTGCTAAGGGAAAAGGATCTAAGGTAGTGGACCCTGAAAGAATGAAAGAGAATAGAATTCAGCGTCCTAACAAAAAGTACTACCTTGGAAATTATTATAGGACTTGCTGGCATTGTGGCAAAGGTGGTCACTACCAGTATGAGTGTCTTAAGCTGAAACAAGATCTTGAAAATGGAAAGAAGGCTAGGAATGGCCATGAGAATGCTAAGCCTAAACTTGCTGATAGGACGCATGCTAGTGTGCCAAATGCTAAAACTCGATCTCCTAGGACGCATGCTAGAAGATCAAATGATGTGAATGTTTATGATCATTTGCCTATGAAGAAGTTTTACCCATGTAACGAACCAGGTAGGGGTCACCTTGCCTGGGTCGCAAAGAACTAACTCTTCTTTTCAGGTGGAAGTGAGAGGAAGCCCATGGATCATCGATAGTGGCGCTTCAAATCATATGACTGGAAGCCAGATCCATCTCACTTCTATCCAAACAAATGCCACGGGAGGAACTGTCTCGTTTGGCAACAAGGGCAAAGGAAAAATCAAAGGGACGGGCACCGCAAAGCTAAATCAATCCATGAGTGCGTCCAAAGTCAGTCTTGTCGAAGGACTAGGCTTCAATCTCCTCAGTGTTTCCCAAATATGTGATCAAGGTGAAAACCTAGTCACATTTGACTCTAAGGAATGCCTGGTCATCAACAAGAAAACAAATCAAGTCATTCTCAAAGGGACTCGCGAGAACAATGTCTACGTCTTCAATCAAAGATTCAAGCCTACATCCAAGTTGTGTTTATCTGTCTCCGCTGTGGACGCCGATCTCTGGCATCGACGTCTAGGACACGCGGGACCTAGCACAATCTTTAAGCTTCATCAAAAGGATCTTGTAAGAGGTCTTCCCCGAATTGATCCTGAGCAAATTGAGCAATGTGAAGCATGCATCAAAGGGAAGCAGACAAGATCGTCCTTCAAATCCAAGAATGAAGTGAGCACAAAGAAGCCATTGGAACTCCTTCACATGGATCTGTGTGGACCCATGCAAACCCAAAGCTATGGTGGAAAAAGGTACATGTATGTCATTGTAGATGATTTTTCAAGATTCACTTGGGTTCTTTTCCTAGTGTCAAAAGCAGATGCTTTCGGGATGTTCAAAATCTTCATCATGCAAGTAAAAGTTGCTCTTGGGACGAGCTTGAAAGGTCTAAGGTCAAATCATGGAACGGAGTTTAAAAACTCAGAGTTTCTTGACTTCTGTGACCAACAAGGAGTCTCCCACAACTTCTCTTCTCCTCGAACTCCTCAGCAAAATGGTGTTGTTGAAAGAAAGAATAGGACGCTGGAAGACATGGCAAGGACGATGCTTTTGGCTAGCGGCGTCCCCAAACACTTCTGGGCAGAAGCCGTTGCCACCGCAACCTATATTGTCAATCGAGCTATGATTCGTCCTTTGCTCAAAAAGACGTCCTATGAGCTCCTGAATGGAAGAAAGCCAAACATTTCACACCTCAAAGTCTTTGGGTGTAAATGCTTCATTCACAAAAACGGCAAAGACAACATCGGCAAGTTTGATGCTAGGAGTGATGAGGGAATATTTCTTGGGTACTCCCTCACAAGCAAAGCCTATAGATTCTTCAACAAACGGACTCTTAAGCTTGAGGAAAGTATCCATGTAGTATTCAAAGAAAATGCTTCTCTCAAGAAAGAACCAAGTAAGAAAGAACGTCGCTCCTCTCCGAGGGACGATGATGAAGATGATGAAGAAGATTGAAGAGGCTCCTCCGACAAATATTATGTTCCTGGGAACGCCCCTGAGTCTCGCGATGAGGTTTCAATGGGAGTTCCTAGTGAACAATAAGAGCCTTCTCAAACTTGGTCGCTAAACCAAGTTGAGGCCGGTGAATCAAGTCAACAAGGAGAAAGGCACAGTGTGGACGCTCCAGCTGAGGGGGAACACACTGAGCCGACCAATGAGAAGACGGATTTGACTCTGATGAGTCTGATTGGACGGACCCTAGATGTACCCCTGCCAGGGACACTACTCATAGGGGATCCAACCTGTCAAGACTTCATTCAACAGGTCAAATTATCTCAGATATCTCAAAAGGAGTCCAAACAAGATCAGCCGTGAATCAGTCCCTCAACGCCAACATAGCGTTCTGTGCCTTCAACGCCTTTGTGTCCTTAGTTGAACCTAAGAACATAAAGGAAGCACTCCAGGACGCTGATTGGATTCAAGCCATGCAAGAAGAACTCAATCAATTCGAGAGGAACAAAGTTTGGACCCTCGTCCCTCGTACGAGAAACAAAAACATCATAGGGACGAGGTGGGTCTATAGAAACAAGCTTGATGAAAGTGGCCGCGTATCAAGGAACAAAGCAAGGCTTGTGGCTCAAGGCTATAGGCAAGAGGAAGGGATCGATTATGATGAGACCTTCGCTCCTGTCGCTAGGATTGAAGCCATTCGCCTCCTCATTGCCTACGCTGCTCACAAGGGGTTCAAGCTCTTTCAAATGGATGTCAAGACAGCCTTCCTCAATGGCAAGCTTAAAGAAGAAGTGTACGTCGCTCAACCTCCATGATTTGAGGACGCTGATCACCCTGATCATGTGTACTTCTTGGACAAGGCACTCTATGGACTCAAGCAAGCCCCTCGTGCATGGTACGATAGCTTTGCGTCCTTTCTCTTGTCCAACGGGTACACACGAGGTAACATTGATAAAACACTATTCCTAAAGAAAGTCCTCAAAGATGTTTTAATTGTCCAAGTCTATGTCGATGACATAGTCTTTGGAAGCACTAACATGAGACTTGTAGAGGAATTCAAGAACTTGATGAGTAGTGAGTTTGAGATGTCCCTCATAGGAGAACTCAACTTCTTCTTGGGACTCCAAATCACCCAGCTCAAAGATGGGACGCGCATTCACCAACAAAAGTACATTCGTGAAATGCTCGAGAAGTATGGAATGAACTCTTCAAAATCCATTGATACTCCCATCTCCCCCAACATTCGTCTTTACGCTGATGAAGAAGGCAAGAGTGTAGATCAAAAGCTTTACAGAGGAATGATAGGGTCCTTGCTATACCTAACGGCAAGTCGTCCCGACATCATGTTCGCTGTGTGCTTGTGTGCTCGCTTCCAAGCAAATCCAAAGGAGTCCCACATGCAAGAGGTTAGAAGAATCTTCAGATACCTCAAGGGACGAGACGACTTATGCCTATGGTATCCCAGAAGGACGTCCCTGAATCTGATAGCGTACTCTGACGCAGACTACGCTGGCCATGTGGTGGATAGGAAGAGCACATCCGGCATGGCACAATTCCTTGGCTCATGCCTTGTATCTTGGGGATCCAAAAAGCAAAACTCCGTGGCACTCTCAACCGCGGAAGCTGAGTACGTTGCTGCTGCTTCGTGCTGTTCACAAGTCCTATGGATCAAGTACCAACTTGAAGATTATGGTACGTTCCTCAACACAGTCCCTATCTTGTGTGATAACACCAGTGCTATAAGTATTACCAAGAATCCTGTTCACCATTCTAGGACGAAGCATATTCATATAAGACATCACTTTCTTCGTGATAATGTTGAACTTGGATTAATTAAGGTAGATCATGTTAGGACTGAGGACCAAGTGGCCGATATTTTCACAAACGCACTTGATAGACGTCCCTTCGAGCACCTCCGGTTGCTTTTGGGGATGATAACTTTTAAATGATCAAGTCCCGATCTATTATTCCCTCTATGATTGGCTATGTCTTGTTGAGAACTCGTTTTAAAGTAGGTCATACATTTAAGGTCATCTTTAAAGGACGCTAGTCTAAGACATGTGTTTTGCTTGTGTTTTGAACGATATTCATTTCGCTTTTCATCTCAAGAGTATCCCTGATCACCCTACCCTCATTATAAGCCGAAATGATGGGAACTCTAAGCTTACCCAAGTCGAGAATCTCGCAAACGCGTCCTATGAGCGTTCTTTGTTTTGTCTTTACGGAACGTACTTGCTTGATTTTCAAAAATGGTTCTAAGTGATCAAAGGGACGCGTGTTAAGAGCTGAGAGCTGTCCGTACAGAGTTCTAAGTTCAGAAGTTGAGATCAGTGTCTAGGACGCCATGGTTCAGTTCTGAGTAATGCAGTGGTGTGTGCCTAAAGGACGCCAAGACAGAGTCCTTTACAATTGTGAGGTTTTGAAAATTGACAGAAGGAAGTTGAACCGTTTCGGAGAAGTTGAACGCAGATCTCGGGATATGTGTAACGGGTGCAAAACAGTTGTGTTTCTTAGCAAAGAAGGAAGTCACGTGCGAGATTGCGGATGGAGGAAGCCATGTGAAACTACCCTATTACCCTTGACCGTTCCACTTTGTCTTCTTCCTATAAATATGCCCCTACATCCTCTGAAAAACTTTCTTTGCTCCTCTGCTGTTTACACAAGTTTAGCAATCTCTCAAGATCTTGCAAAATCTTCAATCCCAAATCCCAAAATCACCTCCTCAACCCTAATCCTCTTCTATATAAACCTCCCTCTCAAATGGCTAACACAAGAACAACCAAGAACCAATCTTCTACTCCGGCGGCGAAGAACCCTAGTTCCTCGAGGTCTCCTCCGGTGAAAGGCCGGTCACTCATGGACTCGAGAGGGCGACCTACTGGGCGCGAAGACCCCCCTCGCCACCATTCTTCTTCTCAAACCACCCAACGCCGCCACTCCAACACCCCTCCACAGCCACTTCGCTCCCAACCTCCACAACAAAAACACCAAGCCCCCCTTTCCCAATCCAAACCCGTCCAAAAACGATTTTCATTCCTTGAGAAGCCTTTCCAACCCGAGCCCGAGCCAGATAACATCTCCAAAGGCTCCGTCTTTAGGCTTCCTGCCCAACCAAAACGTCGTCCTCCTCTCGACCCACTCATAGAGGACTGGCTAGAAAAGGAGCCAAGGACGCTCGCCAATATTTGCCTACGGGCGTCCGTTCATGACCATCCCCCAAAGGTCCAACGCCTCCTCCACTACTTTATGGTCACCTATGTCAAGCCCCGCCTAGAGGAAACCAACCATACCAACCCACCCTGCATGGGGCCTGGCATAATTTCTGACACCTTCGGTGGGAAGGTAGATGAGCTCGCCAAGCTTCTCCCCGATATCATGGAGTTCTTAGTGACTCCTGCGGGCTCCGTCCCATCTCAGAAACGGAAAAGGCCTTCCTCCTCCTCCCCTTCCAAACAAGTAAAAGGGCCTCCCTCCTCCTCCCAAGCCACACCAGTCCCTTCCTCCCCGCCTCCCGCCCCAAAGCGACGATTGAAGACGTCCGTTGAGCTTGAGGGCATCACTGAGCAACAGATGGCAGCCATACGCCTCTCCGAGCTGCAAATAGAAAAAGAGGAGATGGCCAGGCAAGAGCAGGCCGAAAAGGAAGCCATCGCTGCGGCGATCCAACAGAGCTTACAGGACGTCCCTCGGCTTCCTCCTCCACCACCAAGGATAGAGCACGTCACTCCTGCTCCTGCTCCTGCGGCTACATCAGATCCGCTCCAGGCGGAAATCGAGGCGGACTCGGCAAAACCTATGCCAACAGTCCACAAGGCAACTCCTCAAGTATAGGTCCCGGCCAAGGACGCTGTACCAAAAGCTATAACACTTGAGGAATCCCCTGCTAGGCAGCCGCCTCCTCCCCCTGCTCCGCTCAAAGTTAAGCCCATCTCAATGGCTCCGCCCAGCGCCTCCTCTGCCCCCACAAAAGCAAAGATAAGAACCCCCACTCCCTCTCCTCCCAGAGCTTCCACTCCTCCTCCTCCTCCGTCTACTACGGTATTTGAGGAACCTGCTCAAGTACAAGGGACGCCTCCTTCAACCGTCCCTACAGAGTCCTTGGCAAGGACTCCAGCGGTGGACGCGCCCCCTACAAAACAGGCGTCCACTGCTGAGGAAACCGAAATGGTCGAGTCCTATGAACAAGGGGACGAGGCCTCAGATGAAGAGGACGCTCCTCACCAGGATGAGGACCCTGAGGACGAAGATGGCGATGGCGATGAAGAAGACGCCGGTGATGAAGTGATAGTGAGCAACGGCAATAAGCAGAAACGCCTGAAGAAAATTCTGTCGCCGCTCCTGTTCACCGCCCAATTCTTGGAAGAGAACCAGCGCCAAGAGTTTTTGGAACTGCTTGAGTTCCAGGGATGGACGCACCTAGGCGCCGAGGCCGCAGAAGTCGACCCCGAACAGGTTCTCTGCTTTTACTCCAAATTTGAAATATTAGAAGTAAAAGGGAAGCCTCAAGGGACGTTCGAAATTGATGGGGACGAGTACTCAATTGCTGAGGGTACCATCCGCAATATGCTAGGCCTGCGTCCCTCTCCGCCAGATGCTATGCACGACCTTCCGAACAAGAATTTTGGTCATTTCTCCCAGGAAGAGATCTTCAACAGAATATTCAACGGGAGACAACCAATTGCTAGGGACAGGGTCGCTCACTGTCTCTCCAAGACGGGCGTCCTTGCGCATCACTTCATTGTGCGCATGGTCGTCCCCCGCCAAGAAAAGAAGTTGATAGTCCAGATCACTAACAGTATCTTACTGGACGCCTTCTTGGAACGAAAGCCGATAAATTTGCCGCGGGTAATCTTGGAGCACATGGGCAAGTGCACAGGAGGCAGGCACTCTCTTCCCTTCCCTGGCTTGGTCAAGCAGATTCTTAGGCAGCAAGGCCTCTATGCTCCAAAACAAGAACATTCCTTTGGCATCCACTGGGATGTTAGGCAAATCACCTTGCCACCGGTTGGAAAACTCCGTTGTGATGAGCCGCTCCCATCAGTCAAACGACAAATGGAAAAGGAAAAGAAAGAGGCTCAGAGGAAAGACAAGGCTGCCGCCGCTGCTGCTGCTAAAGATGCTCCAGGTGATCCAGAAGCTGAGAATTTGCAAGTCGTAGGGACGCCGGTTGAGGACGCTGCTGAAGAAGAGGACGAGCTCGATGGTATGAGCGTCCCTGATGAGGCCGAGAAGCACTCTACGAAGTATCTGATGGGCATGATGATTGAGAACCAGTGTATGATGATTGATCTAATCCAGCAGGTTCACGACACTCTCCATACCCACACAGAACTTCTGGAACGCAACAACGAGCTCCTTGCACAGAACAACCATCTTCAGGAGCAACATCTCAAGGCCCTTGGCAAGCGTCCCCGCAAATGATCACCTCCCCCCTCTATAACCCTGAAAAAGTTTATCTGTTTCTTTTGCTTTTGTTAAGACATTGGGACGCTGTCTCCGTTTTGAACCAAGTTTATGAATGTCTGTAATGATCGTACTCCTCTATTTTCATGAATGCAGTTCATTACATTTGTGCTTCATTTTGTCTAAGCGTTCCTTTCTTTAGTTATGCCTTTGTGCTTGCATGCTTTTCAACTTATTCTCCTTTTCGATGATGCCAAAAGGGGGAAGTATAGTTTTGCAGAGATGCGATTGTCTTTAAGTTGTCATAGAAAGCATGTGTTTAGGGGGAATTTCGGCCAAGTCCAAAGGACGCTAGTTAGGAATAAAATAAAACGCACTTAAAAGAAATGAGTTGCATGCCAACCTAAGCTGAAAAGAAAATCAAGTGTAGTCTCTCATGCTAAAAGCTTTACTTCTGTGCGTAGTATTTGAAAGAGTTTGTCATCATCAAAAAGGGGGAAATTGTTGGGACGATATTAAGGACGCCAGTCATTAATATCTAAACCAATAATGATCGTCCCTTGTTTTGATAATGACAAACTCAAATGTATTTAACAAGTTGTCCAAGTATTGATCTCAAGTAGGTCCGGTGGACGCACATGAGTGAAAAGGACAACAAGTGAACGGTAGTCCCTAAGCTGTAGGGACGTACGTCATCAGAACTTCCAAAGCTGAACGTAATTGGCGAAGTTCTTGCGCAGATAGGATGGCGTCCTCATCAAGAAGGGACGCGCGCCAAAATACGGACGAAGTTCAAATTCAAATCAAGGCCGCCCCAACATGATTACATCACGTTCGGCCGTAGTCCTCAGAAGGAAGCTTCCCTTGTCTGGGCACGTGTAGACAACTCCAAAGATGTCGCTTTCCCAGCGATGGTCCCCTATCCACGCGGAGGCTTCCTAAGCGTCAACAGAGTTGACTTCCTCAAGAGGCTCATCGCACCGTTGATGGAAGATCAAGGATCCTGCAAAGCCTCAGAGGACGCTAGAGGACAAGAACCACTTCCGCTATAAATACCCCCCCAAGGGTATGCATAGCGGTGTGGACTTTGAAGACTTTCTCTCAAGCTCTCCTAAAGCATTCAAGAACACGAACGAAGATCAAGTGAGCTTGAAGCAAGAGAAAGAAAGTCCAACCATATCAAATCCAAAACAAACCACAAAATAGTTAGAGTTGTAGTTTGTCTCTCACAACGAACTGTGAGAGACGTGAGTGATAGGTTCCTTATAAGCTAAGAGAGTTAGGTTACGTTGTTAGGTGGAAGGAATGTTACTATTGAGGCTAAGAACGGACGCTTAGCTCAGTGAAGTGTAACGACTCGCCTAAGTTGTAAGGACTCTCTCTTAATAAGATAAGGACGGTTATTGAAAATCCTCCAAGCGTAGGTAGAGGTTTACCCATAAGACTAGTTGGTCTTAGTGGGGTTCCTCTATAAATACTCGTGTCCATTATCTCATTGCGTTTTCTGTTAAGTCTAATTTCCGCTGCACCTAAGGACGCCCTTAACCCAGTTAAGGACGCCTTCACTTACAGACTTACGATCCAACACGGACTTGTTTGCTAACTCTAGGAAACTCGTTTTGAAACGTTCTACTAGTGCCATATGTTTTCTAACTTGAATTAGGATAGTAGCTGACCCCTCAGGGAACTATTATTCAAACTCCATGTATTCAAGTAATCCGTGTCGGAAACATGGCAGATTGGTGGTGCGAAGCGCGATGCATGTCATAGGTTGGTTTGGAATTTGGGAAGGGTTGTTGTTTATTTTAATTCATGTTACTGTTCGAATTATCATGTCTAGTCTTATATCGTAAGTTGTTAGTTGATGTGCATGGGATTTGGGGAGGTCCATATTTGTTAGCCTGGGTTGGGTTCATAAATTGTTCTGTAAAAGTTTTATTTCGTAATACAAGTTGGATGTTTCTCAATATTTTTATCGTTGTGTCCGCGTTGTAAGAGCCAAATGTTCTATTGTTGAACTAGCTTGGTATCATCTCGTGAGGTCTACTGTCGAGTAGCGCCCCAGTGTAAAGACGGGGTGTTACAAACGGCACTTCCTTGGCATCTCTTAGCTTTGTAGATGATACAATTATTTTCGCTACTGCTACTTAACAAAGTATATACTACATTAAACGATTACTTGATAGAAACTCCTTCCAAGCATCTTCCAATGATTCTAGACCCACTCCATTTCTCCAACGAGTGTGTTCAATATTCAAATTACATCTTCTATAGAAAAGTACTTGGGAATCTTGATTTTCAAAGGAAGATTCCAAAATTCGTTGTTCGCAGACTCCATTGCGAAATTAAAAAAACAACTTTCATAGGGGAACGCTAATTCTATATCCCAAGAGGGTCGATCAATCCTTAGCCAATCTAATCTCTTTAGCCAAGTCAACCACCTAATGCAAAACTTCTTACTCCCTAAAAATGTACTAGATCAAATTGACAAAATTAATGAATGCTTCTTTTGGAACAAATTTTCTCCAAATAGTCATCCCCTAATTAGTTGGGAACGAGTTTGTTCCCCAAAAGAACATGGAGGACTTAGTCCCCGTATGACCCTTACTATGAATTTATCTCTCCAAATGAAAATCCTTTGGAGTATTATGACTCAACCAAGCAATTATTGCGTAAGAGTAGTCACAGAAAAATATTTAGGGTCATAATCTATACTCCACAATCAAAAAACAAATTGCTCATGGAAATTCTATAAGCTTTTAGACGGACCCATGGGTTGAAAACACAAATTTACTTACTTACTATGGTAATGACAATATTAGCTTAAAAGTCTCCGTGTGTATTATTTACAATTAAAAAAATGGGATAATCAATAGTTGAATCCATTGCTGTCCTAAGAGTTCGTGAAATGAATTTCATTGTTTGGCTACTTGTGGTTGATGGTGATTTCTCTCTTAAATATGCATCTTCTCTTGTTTTATTGGTCTAACATAATCTCTCTAATAACTTCTCATGGATCTGAAAAATAAATTTTCCCTCTAAGATATAGAACTTCTTTTTGGAAAGCATGCGTTGATTGTTTATGTACTACTGGTCGCCTCAATCGTTTTTATAATCGTGACCCTAATTGTTGTTCGTTGTGTGGCACAAAAGACGGAAACCTAAATCACTTTTTTTTAACCGCTCATTTAGTGAAAATATGATTTCAACACTTGAATGCAAACTAATTATTTGTTTCAATTAGATTCTCCAGTAGCCTTTAATCATAAGTTATGATAAACATTAAACCTTAACTAAAATAATAACCTCTTTTGTCTCCTTTGCTGGTTCATTTAGGGTCATCGGAATGCAAAAATATTTAATCCATCTAGAATTAATCATAATTGACTCCCCTTCGATTTGGAGTTTTCTCAAAACTTGGCCTAGACTTCAACTATCAAAGTTTTTTAGTGAAAAGTTTAAACCTTGCTCCAAAAGGAAAAGTGTTTTTAGCAGCCATTCCCTTAGAAGGATTTGTAATAGCAAAAATATGCAAGTTTTTAAAAATTGGCACTTTGATATACACATTTATGTTGTGTATATAGATGGGGTTTTAACATACTTTTAGTCATGTTTTAGGTGCTAAAGATGGAGTTTGGAGTGTTGAAGAAGGAAGAGTCAAAGTGCACCAAAGATCACTTGGAGCTGAAGTGAAGAGAACGAAGAAAACGTGATCTGTGGGAGGCGGCGACCGCTGCCCCATAGGCGGCGACCGCTGCCCCATAGGCGGCAACCGCTGCCAGTTCAGAGGCGGATTCGTCCTTTAAACACTGCGTTTTATTTATTGGACTTATGGATATTATTTTTGGTCCGGTTTTTATGTATTTTAGATAGATTGTTTTCTCCTATTTAAGGAGCTTTAGACCTTTTGTTTAGACATAGTTTTTGAGTTTGGAATTATTTTGTATTTTGGTGATCTATGGAGAACTAAGCCTCTTTGCTTCGACAGACAATTGAAGTGTTCGTTCTGATTCAGTTGTGAGATTTCTAATCCCTTATCGATTGCATGGATTTAATCTTTCTCTTGCTTGAATTGCTATTGACTTGTTTCAATGATTTCTAGCCTGATAATCTAGGATTTATTGTTATTAAGTTATTGTTAGATTTAGAGTGTTTCTGGTTGAGCATCTCTAATTCATAAGTAGCAACTGCATCGTGCTAATATCTAGTTGTGTTAGTCTTATGCATAAGAGAATTGATTTGCATTCTAGGGTAAAAGCTGGTTGTTTTATCTTAGTTTGTATCCAATTATATTCCTGTTGTTGAATGCTGCTAGTTAGATTGAATCTTGATAGTTTCATGATTATTTATCTAGTTAGGGTTAATAGTATCTGGTTGTGCTATTAATTACTTTTGAAAAGGAATTGGAATTTCCATTGCATAAATATTGAATGAAATCAATGATCAACTTGTCAAGCGAATGCGAATATTTGTTTGCCTAAGTGTTTCCAAATACTGATTGATAAACTCTTTTATTCTTATGCTTTGCATGTTTTGTGTGAATTAAACCTAAAACCCCCCTTGTTACTTTTGTTTGACACATAATTCCCTGCTAAAGATAACTTGTCTCCCTGTGGAATCGACCCTTACTTGCTTTATACTTTGGTTTAAGTTAGTGTGGTTTTCTTTGCATAATTGTGGTTTAAAGACGACTAAATCATCGTTATCAAATTGGCGCCGTTGCCGGGGAGGCAATAATTATCTTTTGTGTGATTTTTGTGCCAAACTTGGTGTGAACCTATCTTATGGTTCACACCGCCTGTGCTACTAATCTATGGCTTTGTTCGAGTGTACACAGTTTCAAGATGAACACTTTCATGAGTACCTGACTAGATTCCAAAAGTATGCGGATGACCTTGGTGCTGGGGGATATCATTATACTGTGGGTGATGTTTGCAATGGCATTGTCAAGGGTATGAATCTTGAGACTCGAAGGATGGCTTACTACATGAGTAATAGAAGGCTTTTTGTTATGGAACCTATGGAATGTTGGGATTTCCTCTGTTTTATGAGACATCAATGTCTTTTGGTTGAATCATCTCAATCAATGCCACAACCGGTTGAGACTTGTGATGCTTCTCTTGAGGATATGATGAATGATCTTGCTAAGAGGATGGATGATATGAGTACGGAGTCTACACAGCACTATGAAAGGTGCTACTCACTTTGTCATCCAACAACTTCAGATAAGTCCATTGAAATCAATGAGCCAGATGCATCCCTTCCCACACGATTTGAGGAGATTGAGGAGTATATTACTGTGAAGGAAGAAGAGTTCTTCTCTGATAGTGATATGTTCTTTGAAGATGATATGGGCGACTATGTGAACACAAATGAGGAAGATGATATTACAGAGGATTGTGCTTCACCAACAAAGTCCCCCATGCCTTCTGTTTCGAAATCAACCTTATTGGTTGTTGACGATCCAGGTATTCCTTGTTCCAATCTCTCATTACCCATTGTTCTTCATCCCCCCAAAGAGTCAAGTATAGGGCCTAATGAAGAATCTAGAAATTACTTTAAGTTCATCCATAATGAAAGTGGTAATGCTAGTAAGCGCTTTGACAATTTTTGTTCATATTCTAAGAAGCCACCACTTATGTTGAATTGGTTTGAGCATATGCCATTTTATGAAGATTGGACAGACAAGTTTGATAAGTTGAAACGATTTTTAAATGACATGTTATTTAGTTTCAATTTATTCTTGGGCTACTTATGTTTCTTTGAGATGAGCTCGCAAGAATTTGATAGGTTGTTAAGGGCATTGACAATATCCAATCTTGTGAAAACATACGAGGCGTCGAGCCACGACGATAACCAAGGCGCTTATCGGGAGGCAACCTGATGTAGTTGATTTCTTTCCTTTAGATTAGCTTAGATTAGTTTCCCTCTGATGTAGTTGATTTCTTTCCTTTAGATTAGCTTAGATTAGTTTCCCTTTGTTTTTTTTTTCTATTGCGTCGAACTAACTTGCAGAAAGCCGAAGAATCACGATGCACTGGCAGCGATCGCCGCCCCAAGGCAGCGACCGCCGCCAAAACAAGCTCAGCTACGACATTCAACGAATTAATGGCAGCGACCGCCGCCTAAATGGCAGCGATCGCCGCCATTATTTCCGGAAAACGGACGGTGTCCGTGGCGGCGACCGCTGCCCACAAGCGGCGACCGCCGCCAATTCTATTTCAGCTACGGCTTCGTCACAAAAATGGCAGCGACCTCTACCATAAAGGCGGCGACCGCTGCCTTTTCGGGTTCGGCAAAAAAAAAATTCAAAAAAAAATAGAGTTCAAAAAAAAATAAAAATCGGGCAATCGTTTTGTTCGCTTCTTTCTTCTTCGCTATTGACCATCAAGAGGCTACTTCCTTTCTACTATTGGTGCCCCTACATCTATTGAAGTTGAGTTTAAAGAGAGGGCGAATGAGGATTCTGATGACGAGGAGGATGAGATGCCTCAAGTTACGACTATTGTTGGGTATCCAATTGGCTATTAGAGGCCTATTTGGAAGATGATTTAGAGCATAGATACTTGTCAACTTGATCGTAGAGGAGGATTTTTCTTACTTTTCATGAGGAGGAGAGGCAGTACCATAAGCAGCAGACACACTACTTTCAGCAGCAGGCGGCATTCTTTCAGCAATAGTGGCTTGGATATCTATCCTACCCTGACTATCAACCACTACCACCACCTTCATAGTAGTGCAGGCGACCCATATCAACACCATGGAGGAGCATATATGACAGTAGAACTTATTCTTGGGTTCTCAATATTTTGATCTAGCCACCACCACCTTCACAGTAGTGGTATTTTTCCTTACTTCCCCTTATATTATTTTTGTCTTTCTACATTGAGGACAATATTTATTATAAGTGTGGGGGAGTTGGATTTATATTACTATTGCTATTACTTTAAAAAAAAGCCATAAAAATAAGAGAAAAAGACGGAAAAATCCTAGGGTGAACTGAAAACCTAAAAGGGCGATTCAAGTAAAAAGTAGGTAATCTGACAAGCATTAGGCTTGGGCAAAAATAGATTTTTGAGTGATGTGAGATGGTGAGTCCAACATTGAAAAATGAAAAGAGAGATGTTAGGTGAAAACCTGAAAAGGCACCTAAGCAAAAAGAGTGAAAGAAAAAAGAGTGTTTTAGGATGTTCTTTTGACTGGAGCTGGCGACATAAGAAGGGAGTATAGGAGTGTTTTTGGGTAGGTTTTCACTTGGAGAGATAAGGTGTAGTTTATTGATTTTCATCCTATTTGTTGGTGCATATTGATTGATAGATGTTGGATGTGTGGAGTAGGTGTTAGATAGGTTGATGGTTGATTGTAGTGTTGAGTTATGTTGATTTGAGTTGTATTGTTAACATTGATGGATGCTGGAGCTGATTATGTTATATTGTGTTATGGGTTGGTTGGATAGGAGCTTTGACGATATGTGTTATTACCCTTAGCTGTAGGCTCTCTTTGCACTTGATGATCTAGGTTGTTATTGATTACGAGTGTTAGTTTTCTGATTCACTCGAGACGAGTGAGATTCAAGTGTGGGGGAGTTTGATATACACATTTATGTTGTGTATATAGATGGGGTTTTAGCATACTTTTAGTCATGTTTTAGGTGCTAAAGATGGAGTTTGGAGTGTTGAAGAAGGAAGAGTCGAAGTGCACCAAAGACCACTTGGAGCTGAAGTGAAGAGAACGAAGAAAACGTGATCTGTGGGAGGCGGCGACCACTGCCAGTTCCGAGGCGGATTCGTCCTTTAAACACTGCGTTTTATTTATTGGACTTATGGATATTATTTTTGGTCCGGTTTTTATGTGTTTTAGATAGATTGTTTTCTCCTATTTAAGGAGCTTTAGACCTTTTGTTTAGACCTAGTTTTTGAGTTTGGAACTATTTTGTATTTTGGAGATCTATGGAGAACTAAGCCTCTTTGCTTAGACAGACAATTGAGGTGTTCGTTCTGATTCAGTTGTGAGATTTCTAATCCCTTATCGATTGCATGGATTTAATCTTTCTCTTGCTTGAATTGCTATTGACTTGTTTCAATGATTTCTAGCCTGATCATCTAGGATTTATTGTTATTAGGTTATTGCTAGATTTAGAGTGTTTCTGGTTGAGCATCTCTAATTTATAAGTAGCAACTGCATCGTGCTAATATCTGGTTGTGTTAGTCTTATGCATAAGAGAATTGATTTGCATTCTAGGGTAAAAGCTGGTTGTTTTATCTTAGTTTGTATCCAATTATATTCCTGTTGTTGAATGTTGCTAGTTAGATTGAATCTTGATAGTTTCATGATTATTTATCTAGTTAGGGTTAATAATATCTGGTTGTGCTATTAATTACTTTTGAAAAGGAATTGGAATTTCCATTGCATAGATATTGAATGAAATCAATGATCAACTTGTCAAGCGAATGCGGATATTTGTTTGCCTATGTGTTTCCAAATACTGATTGATAAACTCTTTCATTCTTATGCTTTGCATGTTTTGTGTGAATTAAACCTAAAACCCCCCTTGTTACTTTCGTTTGACACATAATTCCCTGCTAAAGATAACTTGTCTCCCTGTGGAATCGACCCTTACTTGCTTTATACTTTGGTTTAAGTTAGTGTGGTTTTCTTTCCCTCTAAGATATAGAACTTCTTTTTGGAAAGCATGCGTTGATTGTTTATGTACTACTGGTCGCCTCAATCGTTTTTATAATCGTGGCCCTAATTGTTGTTCGTTGTGTGGCACAAAAGACGGAAACCTAAATCACTTTTTTTAACCGCTCATTTAGTGAAAATATGATTTCAACACTTGAATGCAAACTAATTATTTGTTTCAATTAGATTCTCCAGTAGCCTTTAATCATAAGTTATGATAAACATTAAACCTTAACTAAAATAATAACCTCTTTTGTCTCCCTTGCTGGTTCATTTAGGGTCATCGGAATGCAAAAATATTTAATCCATCTAGAATTAATCATAATTGACTCCCCTTCGATCTGGAGTTTTCTCAAACTTGGCCTAGACTTCAACTATCAAAGTTTTTTAGTGAAAAGTTTAAACCTTGCTCCAAAAGGAAAAGTGTTTTTAGCAGCCATACCCTTAAAAGGATTTGTAATAGCAAAAATATGCAAGTTTTTAAAAATTGGCACTTTGATATACACATTTATGTTGTGTATATAGATGGGGTTTTAGCATACTTTTAGTCATGTTTTAGGTGCTAAAGATGGAGTTTGGAGTGTTGAAGAAGGAAGAGTCGAAGTGCACCAAAGACCACTTGGAGCTGAAGTGAAGAGAACGAAGAAAACGTGATCTGTGGGAGGCGGCGACCGCTGCCCCATAGGCGGCGACCGCTGCCAGTTCAGAGGCGGATTCGTCCTTTAAACACTGCGTTTTATTTATTGGACTTATGGATATTATTTTTGGTCCGGTTTTTATGTATTTTAGATAGATTATTTTCTCCTATTTAAGGAGCTTTAGACCTTTTGTTTAGACATACTTTTTGAGTTTGGAATTATTTTGTATTTTGGAGATCTATGGAGAACTAAGCCTCTTTGCTTAGACAGACAATTGAAGTGTTCATTCTGATTCAGTTGTGAGATTTCTAATCCCTTATCGATTGCATGGATTTAATCTTTCTCTTGCTTGAATTGCTATTGACTTGTTTCAATGATTTCTAGCCTGATCATCTAGGATTTATTGTTATTAGGTTATTGCTAGATTTAGAGTGTTTCTGGTTGAGCATCTCTAATTTATAAGTAGCAACTGCATCATGCTAATATCTGGTTGTGTTAGTCTTATGCATAAGAGAATTGATTTGCATTCTAGGGTAAAAGCTGGTTGTTTTATCTTAGTTTGTATCCAATTATATTTCTGTTGTTGAATGTTGCTAGTTAGATTGAATCTTGATAGTTTCATGATTATTTATCTAGTTAGGGTTAATAGTATTTGGTTGTACTATTAATTACTTTTGATAAGGAATTGGAATTTCCATTGCATAGATATTGAATGAAATCAATGATCAACTTGTCAAGCGAATGCGGATATTTGTTTGCCTATGTGTTTCCAAATACTGATTGATAAACTCTTTTATTCTTATGCTTTGCATGTTTTGTGTGAATTAAACCTAAAACCCCCCTTGTTACTTTCGTTTGACACATAATTCCCTGCTAAAGATAACTTGTCTCCCTGTGGAATCGACCCTTACTTGCTTTATACTTTGGTTTAAGTTAGTGTGGTTTTCTTTGCATAATTGTGGTTTAAAGACGACTAAATCATCGTTATCACACTTATACCCCAAATCTTAAATGACGTACTTTATTTTTAAATGAATTATTGGTTTTATATATTTTTCCCATTTAGAAATTGATGAGAAAATCTAAAAGAACTGGTTAAGAGAACAGGCGGCAGAGGACGGGGGCGGTTAAATATGGAACAATATTAGCTCTTCAGGCTGAAGCAATGGCCCTTCGCGATGGAATCCTTGTAGCAAAAAAAAGACACACAACTAAGCTAGAAATTGAGGGTGATAACGTTAACGAAACTGTCATCAAAGTTCTACAAGGCCATCGGACTTGTCCTTGGGAAATCGAGAGAATTATATAGGATTCTCTCATCCTTTTGCAAGATTTTGAGACAGTCCATTTTTCTCATGTGGGCCGTCTGATCATCACTGTGGCCGATAAAATCGCTAAAATGGGCCATAGTTTTTCGAATGATACACTTTGAAACCAACCAGAACTTCTTGTTCTCATCCGCAAGGATGCTCTAGGACGACCTCCCTGACCGGAGGTCCTTCTAATTCTCACCTTTTCAAAAAAAAAAGGTCGGGGGCGGTTAGGGTTGTTGAGTTGTGCCGGCGGTGACGGTTGTTGTGCCATTGGTAGTGGCGGCTGGTGTTGTTCCGTTGGCGGTGAAGCTGTTCACTGTTGGGGGTGGGAGGCGTCCGTGTCGGAGTCCGAATCGGAGTTGGATTTTCTGGCGGGGTTGGTGCCAGATGTTACGGTGAGCGGGTTCGGGTGTGATTTCACCCCGAGTGGGTTGGGGGGCGGGAGGAGGCACGTGATTCGGATTAAGAAGGGGGTTTATGATGAGATTGTGAGGGTGGTGTATGAGAAGACGAATTTGGTGTTCGTCGGCGACGGCGTCAGGAAGATGGTCATCATTGGAGCTTTGAACGTCGACGTCATGGGGCTTACTACCTATAATACTGCTACGGTCGGTGATTAATCATTTTGATTAATTAATTACTCGTTAATAATGATTATCAATTCTGAAGATTTGGATCTCGTCTGCCATACAAATTACTACAATTTTGACTTTTCTTTGTGCTCATCGAAATCTAACTAGCTGATTGTCGCTCCAATAAAAAGTATTGCATTTACAGCAGCTTGACTGGCCGGTTGTCGCTCGCCCCTTGGCTCACGGTGTTCACGTTTCTCTCTTTCTTCTCATAATCAGATCTTTCTCCCTCTTCAATGGCGTCGAGGAGCACATTTTTTTCGTTTTTCCGAAATCAATTTTCACATCAATCTCGATCGCTCAATGCAACTGTAAGTATCCAGCGATGAGCAAATGCTAGTAAGAAGAACACGAAATCAATTTAATGGAAACTAATTACTTTATTGTATAAATAATATTAAAGTTTTAATTGTAGAAACGCCCAAAAAAATGCCACCTTGCCAATTAACCTAATCTGGGGTATTCTTCGTATTACAAACTTTTTTAAGGGCATGTCCGCAAATTCGCCTTTTTTCTTAGAGGGTCTAATAGGAAAAAAAGTATAAAAAGGGTCTGTTGATGTATTAACTCTTAATTTAAGTAGATTAAACTCTCATAGCATCTTTATTTGTGATACTCATAGAATCATAACATAAAATAGATATGGAAAAATTTCATTATCTCATATTAATGAAATGAGAAATGTTTTCTACTAGGTGATTTTAGATAGATTATTTGTTATTGGACCTTAATAGAAAACTTATGTCAGACCACGTATCATTTACAAGATACTTGTATCTCATAATTACATTGACTCATCAAAAATATATGACAATCTAAATAAATTTTGATTATAAAATTGTGGCTGGAGATGCTCATAGGGGAGAAAACAATCAATAAAACCTGTCAGAAAGAATAGCACAGTTGTCGATATGTCCGAGTGGTTAAGAAGACAGAATTGAAATATGTTGGGCTTCGCCCGCGCAGGTTCGAACCCTGCTGTCGACGTCTGTTTTATTTTACACGTCTGTTTTATTTTTCTGAATTGAAGATTAACTTTATCCACGGTAAGTATGTTGTCTAATATGGAATGTAAAACTGTTCCCTTCATTTTTCGTTATTTTGTACCAGCGGGCTGCCTAATTTCTGTCGATTTACCAGCTTCTGAACCTTGTTTTAGTTCGATATTTATCATCTGTACAATTACAATTCAGTTGTCCCATCTCTTTCTCTCTTGCACATAGTTTCATCCATGGCGCCAAGGAAAAAAAAAATACACGGGAGAACGAGGCGACGCCATAGCTCGATTTTGAAGCGGGTTTCAATGGGTTTTGCCAAGGAGTAATAGCTCGGCCTTGTAGCCGTGGCACGTGGGTAGGTTTAATAAGAACGTGATATTGATCAAGTCCCATTTGGTGGATGGGTTTTTTCTCTAAAATCAAATCCCATTCTGTAAAGAACCAATGATAAGATGAATACAGAACCCAGCCTTTTGACATTGTAAAACATGGAATTTGCGTTTACACAAGCTTCAAACAATGAGAGTAGAGTATAACTTCTTCACAGCAAAAACTCTCTCTCTATTTATATATATATAACAGTTAATCCTGTTTTTTTTTCTAAGTTCGGTTGAAACTTTAATTTCCTGAATGATATGTGCTCTATAATAAACATAGTGATATGCACCTTGCGATTGTACATATCTTGTACTGTTGAATGTGAATCTATGTAAACCTGTTTCCTTTCTTTCCCGTGATTTTTCGTGTAAGTAGCCAACTTCCTATGCCAGCTTCTCAACCTTCATCAATCAGAACCCTTCCTCAAGAGCTGCACTCGGGGATCTCCATCTCTCTTTGTACCTGCACAAATTCATGCAGGATTTTCACTTTATAGTACCGACTTTTGGCTTACTCAAGTACAAACTATTTTAGCATCCAATGTACTTGTCATTTTAATTTATTTATTTTCAAGCTCAAGTACACTTTCAGTACAGCAGATCAAATCAAGTAAAAAAATTTACAGTTTAGATCGCTAATGTTAGTAATACCTTTGGATGCAAGTAAGTAGTGGACGTGTGATTAACTGAAAATGGATGGAAAGGGATTCTGCCTAAAATTGATCTTGAGAGGCCAATCCTTGAAACCTGGGTTTACAGGAATTCAAGATCATCATAATTCAGGTCCAACAGAACAAAGGTGAAGTGATAAAAAGGTACATGAGCAAAAAAAGAGAGAGAAAACTTCCACAGCCTTTATGGGGGACAGCCTGAGAACCAAAGTATTAATTATGACAGACTATACGTATGATAGAAAATTAGAAATAGAATCAGGAACTACATACAGAGGGCAGATAAACAGTGGGGCTTGGCTTGTTGCAATTAGCCTCAGAACCTGTGACATTAGACACCGGTATAGCCAGAACAGGCTTCCTAGCAATTGGCCTGATAACAGCAGATGGAGATGGTGGTGGTGGCATGACTTTGGAGTAACAGACTGATGAAGGAGAGGAAAAGCTGCATGTTTTGAAGCCACTCCTCAGCCTCTGTCTCGTGTCTTCCGAAGAATTTTCACCTGCAGTGGCTTCCTCATTAACGGGAGCTGCTGTGATCAACCCCTTCTTGTCCGTAGCCTCCACCACAGGCCCTTCCAAGTCATCCTGCAAAAAAATAACAAGTAAGAATCGGGGTTTCACACCAAATCGTTCATAAAAGGGCTTCGAAAGCATTAATAATACTTCATCACAGTGAAAGTGGGAGCTTGACATGGACTTTCAGTGTTTGAACCCTTAAGTGCTGGCTTTTCATTCAAGTTTATGCATGCTTGTGAATAAATCATACAGGAAGAGATCCTCATTTATGATTTATATGAATTACCTCCATGTTGGTTAGAGCTTCAGATACACGCAAGAGTTGCTCATCGATCTTGGCTTTCCTTCTCAGGAGTTTCTCGTGCATTGCCTGTTGATGTAAAACACATGAGAATACTAAATTAGAAAACCTGCTGGACTAATTAATAAACCTCAAGAACTCATTAAAACAATTTTCCTTATTCTTAGTTTGCCTAAAACATAATAAATTCAGGAGATTCTCCCGCATTCACCTTTAGTGGCATTAGAAGAGAGATTTTCATCTTTTCAATATCATCCCAGCACTCTGGGACTTCTCCAACAGGATGATCATGAGTTTGCTCATTGGACAGCTCCCGAATTTCACTGCTCAACCAAGATATATGGAATTCTATTAGAGCTAATAATATCAGCAATGGTTGCATGATATATTTCATATCTATCCCAAGGAAAAATGGCAGTCCCTTAATTTATTTCAGTTATATACCTCTTCATCTTGTCGACGTCTTCTTTCAATTTCTTCAACTCTCTAGCACAAACCGGGTCTTGAGTAGGAGAATCCCCGAGCTTCCAACCTTGAGGCGGAATCCAGTAAGGATCATCGATACCGGCTTCCTTCCTTATGCTTATGAGATCAGCACTCTCCAGCCAATACTCCAACGTCCCTTGTTGGTTATGCCGCCTTCGAAACCGATCCTTTCCACCAGGCGCCAACTTCCCAGCAATGTGCTTGAGGAGGTGGTCTAGGAGTCCAGTGTCTCCTATCAGTTTCCTGGCCTCCTCTCTTAGATCAGCCCTCAGAATCGGGTTTCCATGAACAGCTCCTTTGGCTTTCAGTATCTCCAGAACGCTCTTCTCTGCCAACTCATACCTTGTTGAGCGTTCAAACAGAATAGAAAATTAATAAGACATTCAACACCCACAATGTACAGGAAGTTCCAAGTACTCCATTGATTTAGGCCGGCGTGAAGAGAAGCTTCAGAGCAGTAGAACATATATTGAATCAATTTGCCGAGTAGAAAACCCAAAACCTAGACAGTAGAATCCATTGCAAGAGCAGAAAACTACGTACAGATCAAATAGGCCAGAACCCATCAATTAAAACACAAATTAAATGCTGAGGAGAAATTGAATGCTTAGTCTAGGGCTCTACCTTTGTGGTGTCCACCTCAAATTGGTTCCCGAATCAAGCCCGTGACACTTGTCGCCACTCTCACTCAACGGAACTTCAGTTGGGGCTGTCTTCTTCTTCTTCTTCCTCACATACGTAAGCAGTTGGGTGGGTTTCTGTCCTTCCTTGTGGTTTCCATGGTCACCCCCTTTCATGGCTTCGGCTTCCACCGAAACGGGCGCCTCATCATCGTTGTCCCTGCGCTTCATCACAAACCGGATCCTCTTTCTGAAGCCCCAACCAGCCAGCCCATCGGCATCCCCAACACGATCGTCGCCATTACTAGACCTGTCAGCGTCAGATTGGAAATGGCGATTCACCCAGAAGGCTCGAGTTCCTCTGCGAGCAGCGAACTCCTCGAAGGGGATCCGGCGAGAGAGGACAGACTCGGCGAGATCGAGCTCCATCGTGTAAACCGAGTCGAGATTGGGGTGCGACTGCCCGTTTTCGTCCCCCCTTCCGAAGGAGTTTTCCAAGGAGGGCTTGCTCGGGAACGCGACGGAAACCCTGGCCTGGGTTTTTTCACTCACCTGTACAAAACCAATGAAATTGGAGTTACGATCCCGATGGAAGAAGTTAAGGACCAAGTAAGAAAAAAACGAAATGGGTAAACGGAAGCTGTTCGACGGATCACCATGACGGCTCTGATGAAGCGAAGCTGGCCGAGAATGTTTTCCGGGAGCTTGGAGTGATCCAACTGGTGTACGGAGCCCACCTCCATTTCTGAATCTCTGAGAAACAGAGGAAGAAGAAGAAGAGAGACGACGACGATAAATAGAATCAAGCAGAAAGTGCAGAGAAGATCAGATATAGAGAGAGAGAGAGAGAGAGAGAGAGAGAGAGAGAGAGAGAGAGAGAGAGAGAGAGAGAGAGAGAGAGAGAGAGAGAGAGAGAGAGAGAGAGAGAGAGAGAGAGAGAGAGAGAGAGAGAGAGAGCAATAAATTGGGCATACGCAGAGATATGCGGGTGTTGTAATAATGATTGCTTTGTAGCGAAATTGGAAACATGCTTGAGAATTATGTGGGGGTTCTTACTGGTCCCAAATTGCAAAGGTATAACAGAATTAGCAGAGGAGCCGATCGGGTGCCTGCGGATGCACAAGCCCACTCGAGGCAGGTGGGGCGCGTGTCCCCCAATTATGGGTTTAAATACAAGGGCGTGCTCACAACCCCACATGGTGGAGCGTGTGATGCTGGGTTTGCAATTCACGGGGCCATAAGTTTGTCAGTGAATAGAAGATACTAACAGAATTGAGAGAGGGAGAGAGATATTGGTTGTGCTGTTTAAGTTTAACATATATCATCAATTAATCCAACTTTTTAATTGTATAGAAATACTGTAATGCTTAGCTGGAAAATCTGGTGTATACACCAAATATTTTTCCAGACAAAAAATTTCAAAGTTTTATAAAGTGTCTGGCTTCATGATATGAGTCGTCAATGAAACGTAGAAACTCATGTTTCACATGGTTAAAAGCTTTAAGAAGCATAATCCTTCACAAATTCTTTTTTTGTCCTACCTACATATATCATAAGCCCAATTCTAATACCCGAGTAAAAATTTATAACCCATGTAGTATTCTATATATTGGTAGATTTTGTAATTATCGGATATTATGTGGTACACTTCTAATATACTTGAAAAAAGCCATAGAGCCTAGTAGCTTTTCTCTTTAACCCATTCGTAAATGACTTGAAAATTCTTCCTTTCTCTTGTCTTCTTTATCTTTTGTGAACTCTAGACTCGACAAAAAGTGACCCGACTCCGAAATCCGATCCGAGCCGAATCCGAAATTGGGCCCGAACGATCACGAATGAACCATCCCAACATGAGCTGAGATCAGATCTGAATCCAATCCGATTCGAAATCATCCGATACGAAAATACCCGATTCGAGATGACCCGAATTAAATCTGACTCGAAATCATTCGAATTAAATCTCAAGATTAAATATACTCTCATAAATAATGTTTATCATCCAAAAACCCGGATGAATTCAATCTGAAATGACCTAAAGAATGATAATCCCAAAAAACTTGAATATAGATAACATTCACATCCGAATTGACCCGATCCGAAATGATCCGATTCGAAGAAATCCAAAGAGTACCTGAACCGAACAATATCCGAATCCGAACTGATCCAAAGTATGTCAATCCGAATAGGACCCCAATTGAACTAGACACAAAACTGAACAACATCCAAACCCGAACCGATCCGATCCGAACACAACCCGAACTAATTGTTTGACCCGACAAATCCGATTCAAACGACCCGGTCCCAATGACCCATTTGACAGGTCTAGTGAACTCCATCTCCCCTTTCTCTTCTTCCTTTAATCCCTCTTTTCCTTAATCTCTTCCCTTTCCTTCCTAAACTTTCCTTAATCCTTTGGGGTATCACAAATTGGTAATAGACTCAAAGAATGTTTGTGGCTACAAGGGGATATGCACTTGCATCGACTCAAATTGGTTTAATTTGATACTATCAACCAAAAGGTCGACAAGATTTCTGAGCAATGTCATGAATTGTAGGGTTTAATAAGGGTGTTTGTGGCTACAAGGGGAATTGCACATGCACCGACTCCAAGAATGGCTCCAAGAATCAGCCAGTGAAGTTGTTCTTCAGGAAGCAACTTCAAAGGTGATGCTTACAAGGTGTTCGATGGAATGCTCAACAAAGGTATCGTGCCCTTTTCATCCGAAATGCCGAGAATTCAACCAATGATGCATGGTTAATTAAGATGCTACAAGATTCAATCTCGAAAACCCAATTGATAATCAAGTTCACGAACATACTCTACTTGTTCTACTTGTTAAAATTCATGAACATACTCGGAAATTCATAGTGAAGCTTTCCAATTTCTTGTAAAGAATTGGATCTGGTGTTTTCAAGATGTGAGGTTTTATAGAAAATGGAAAATGTAGCCTTAAATATGTGTTTCATTCTATGATTTGCTTTTAAAATAAAAAAAATCCACATTTGAGGCATTCAAGTCTTTCAATAGAAGGAATATATATGATGGGTGCTACAAAATGGAATTATTTTTATTGGGAATACTCCTAGTAAAGAACGCAAAGTTTTTAATGTAGTTGAGTTGGATTTTAAGGTGTCCTTGAACGAGTCTTCTATGAAGATGAACGAGATTGAGGACCACACGAGGGCATGCTTTGGTCCACAAAAGGAAGAAATGGTACGTCGTGTGGCGAGCGAAGCCTAGAGCCTAGAAATTGACAAGGACGTGGAAGAAACTCAATTGCCTAACATAAGTTTGAGAGGAAATTCTGGTTCTGTCGACGCTATCATCATTGAAGGTGTGGCATTAGTGAAAAATTGGTTCATTTGTTGTAGTATCTGACATTGCCTCATGTGAATGATCGAAATGAAGAATTGGTTGATGAATCATCCGACTCCCTTGAAATTGATTCCGAGTCAACTTCGTTTGAGTTCTTGGAGAATTCAGTAGCACGTGTTACAATAGTTAGGTTTTGGGGTGTTGTTTTATTTGCGAGCTCTTACTGTTTTACTTCTGATATTGTTAAGCGAGCATAAGTTTGATTGATTGTTGGGCTATGAGTTTTTGTTATCTGTGTAGTTGTTAGAATTCTTTTCTGGTATTGTTCTTGGTAATTGGTTCATAACATTTTGGTTTTGATGCTATAAGTCTTATTTCCTTTGTTATATGTTGGATGTTTTCTTGTTTTCTCGTCATGCCCGAGATGCAAGATCCAGATGTTTGGTTGTCAAACTAGCTTGGTAGTGCCTTGTGAGGTCTACTACTAAGTAACGCCTTATCAGAAAGACAAGGTGTTACATTAATTAAGGTAAATCATGGTGTTTGATGAGGTGCAGTTTGTTGGGTTTAGAGAAATGTGTGTTAATGTGTACTTTGCTAACAATTGGACACTAAAGGGTGATAGTAATGCTCAAAAGGGTGTGCGCTTTGGCGAAGAACCTGAAGGCTATGTTCACAATTTTCTTGCTAGCAATCATTTAAGGACAATTAAGATCAAAAGGTTTGTGTTTGACCGGGTTGTTTCTTAACAATAAATCTTGAGGATAAGATTTGGTAAAGTTATGTATGGTGTCTATAGGTAGATTTTATAATTAGTGGGTATTATGAGACAAACTTCTAATACACTTGAAAAGGATATAAGAGTCTGATAGATTTTTGTCTACAACACCATCGATGAAGGAATTGAAACTTCTATCTTTCTCCTATCCTCCTATGAACTCTATCTCCTTTTCTCTTCTTCCTCTAATCCCTCTTTTCCCTAATCTCTTCCCTTTCTTCCCAAAACTTTCTTAATCCATTAATTGGGAGACCAAAGGTATCGATGAGAGGAACATATTAAGTTAAAAAAAAATTGGATTTGAGAAAGGTCATGCTTTATAAAGCGTCACGCATCTTGAGGCGTGAGTTTCTACGCCTCATTTTCGATTTTGTTGGGTATCAGTCAATCGCTCCCATCATGAAGCGAAATGCTTCATAACACGTTTAATATCTCTAATGTTTTGAGAGCCCATCACAACGCAAGTCTTCAATTGTTTTAACGTATAGGTTTAGTGTGGTTTGAGTTAGGTCGGGTCATGATAGATTATTATGCTGGCTAAGGTCGGTTAATGGGTCAAGAATAACGATTTTTTGTATAATTATTAAAGCAGTCATATAATTAAATATATAATTAATATTAAAATTTTAATACAACTTTAAATTGTGTATAACAACATATAGGGAAATTCCGGATGGTACCCTTGTGTTTTATACTTTTCCGGATGGTGCCCTCAAAAAAACCTTATTCCGCAAAATACCCCCAAGGTTACATACAAGTTCGGACCGTGCCCTTACCCCCTGTTTGGATGGGGGGAATTGAAATAAATTGGAAGGAAAGGAGGGGAAGGGATTGTAAATTGGTGTTTGGCTAATTAGGAAGGATAGAAAAGAAAAGGAATTGAAAGTAACAAGTGAGAAATGGAAGGAAAATAAACGGAGAAAGTGGGGGTGAGATGATCCCTTCAAAATTGGGGGGATTTGGACGGATTGTGGAAAGAAATTAAAAAATGATTGCCTCCTCCTCCTTAGGTAACCACTGTTTTGTTACGTAACCACTTTTTTTTTTTTTTGGCTGAATCTCTTTTAAGTAACCACTGTTTGTTACATAATTCACTTTATTTTTTTTTATCAAAAAATATCATATTTTTACTCTTTCTTAAAGGTGAATTGGTCTCCTCTATCAATCCTTAATTTCCTCTAACAATACCTAAACTAGTATAGGTTCCCGCACCATGTGCGGATCTTGTAAAAATTTTGCTTACATTTTTCTATAAAACATCTCAATATGTACAACCATGTATATAGGATATAAAAAATGTAACTATCCCATTATCCGTCTTTCTATAAACTAATCTGCCAAATAATATCAATAAAATTGCTAAGAACAATAAACTTATAATAACATTTATGGCAACAAAATAATGTGATGGGAATTATCCAAACAGAGTTATAGTTACATTGATTACAAAATAAGATAATGTATTTTTATAGAAAACATAGGATATACAAAAAGGCTAAGAGGGTGCACTTATATATGTACATGTATAGTTTGTAACTTTTACTATTGTAATTTTAATTAAAATATATCAGTGATTTCCATATTTTATAGTTTAAGAGTCAAACTTAAAACGAACTTAATTCAAGAATCTCATACATTTTTAATTTTAAAAAAGGAAAGAGAATCAAGATACTATAACAACGAATAAATATTAATGATGTTCTTTAATCCATGCTCAAATTGTTATATAATACCCTTGTTTTTTTTATGTTATATTTGAGAGGACACTAAAACTTTTAACCTAAATAGCTTATAATTAAAGCAAAAAAATATATTGGTTGAAATCTTAGGATTTTTAAAGATATAGCATATTTTTTAATTTCAAAATATAAAAATATAAATGATGTTAAGATATTATCAATTGGCCTATATATTTTTATAAGAAATAGAGTCTGTTGTGAGACCTAAGATTACGGTAACAAATTAGAAAAAAGAATTAGGATTTATTAAGGATTTGAAAAAGATTAAATGAAGACCTGTTTGACCTAAGACCATTGTATTAATTAATCCACTGATTAGAAAAAAATTTACTCCGAAAAAGGTTACTTGAATGTATCCACCAAATCTTCTTAGGACTAGAAAGCTTGCCCGTCCGATGGACGGACAATTTCTTTCACTGTATTTCTCTAGAAGATGAAAATTATAATCTTTGTCAACACAATTTTGTTCTAATTAATAAATTTTGTTAGTATTTTGTATTGAATTGTCCAAAAAATAGTAGATAAAATAAATATAAAACATGAAATTCTTTGATTTGATTTTATTAATTTCTTATTAGAATTATTTTGATAATATGGCTTTTCTATTACAATTAAGTTTTTTACTCAAATGAAAATGTGTAGGGATTACTCTTTATAATTTTATAGACATTTTGGAGGAAATTTAAATCGAAAATATACAGTTAGCTCTTCAGGCTTTACATTCTCACTCAAAAAAGAAAAAATAATAAGGCTTTGCATTCAAGTTACAATATTAAGACATGATATATGTATGTAAAAAATAAGACATAGTAGCATGCATTCATAATCAATTACAAATAAAAAACAAATAAAAAAGAAAAACAATAAAAAAGAAAAAATATAAAAATATGCATTTATTTGACAAGGAAAAGAAAAATAAGAATTGTAGAGATAGAGAATTCACCCAAAACAAAAAAAATCAAAAACAAATATAGATAAGTCATTAATGTGACAAGAGGGGGAGAATTTTAAGTGTTGTATAGAAGATTAGGTTTGTTATGGATTAAAAAAAGATTTCGTGAATGGATATATGCACTCTATACGTAGTTAAGATACGTATGCTAATCATAGAAAGAAGATATTGTTTTTCAATTTTAAAAAATAAGAAAAATATTATGATGATATTTACCATAAAAAAGAGTATATTGATAAGATATAAAATAAATCAGAAATAAGAAAAATATTACGAAGATATATACCATATATATGAAGAAGATTTTGCTTTTTCAATTTTTAGACAATTAAAACTTATTTCATAAATAAAATAAAATAAATCATAATAGAACAAACGTTTCTTAAGATATCAAATTAGATCATATATAGATAATTAAATTTTTTTGGTCGATATAAATAATTAAATATCTATTAAACTCAATGATTTGAATTTATTTGATGGGGGTGATAGATACAAAATTTTGTTTGTCTTTTATTTTAAAAAGAAAAAAAGACTACGGTAACAAAGAAAGGGGATGATAACGTACAAATTAAACATTTGAATTGATCATATCTTAATACTACATATTTCTTTTGCTAGATTTCTAATAAAAACTTAACAATTATTATCGGGATTCTTTGGTATCTGACTTGAGCCAAATATAAATTAAGGAAAATTCTTGATATATTCAATTTAAATCATAGCCTAATCTTAACAAAGCTACTCCGTTCACATATAATTCTCCTTATTAATTATTTGCTGCAAAAAATACTCCATATTATATCTTGAATGATTAGGGTATATGGTATTTGGAAAATGCCATATAGTATGAAAATACCACAATATGTCATATTTGCATATATGGCATAACCCCTCTCTTCACTAGTTGACCAACCGTTGACCGACTGTTGACCGGCGTTGACCGACCGTTGACCGGCATTGACCGACCGTTGACCGCAACTGACCGACTGTTAACCGGCGTTGACCGACCGTTGACCGGCGTTGACTGTCATCAATTGTCAACACAAGTGACAATATTCACAGCTAATTGTCAACACAAGTGACAATATTCACAGTTAATTGCCAACACAAGTGACAATATTCACACCTAATTGTCAACACAAGTGACACCTAATTGTCATCACAAGTGACAATATTCACACCTAATTGTCACCACAAGTCACAATATTCACACCTAATTGTCACCACAAGTGACAATATTCACACCTAATTGTCACTACAAGTGACACCTAATTGTCATCACAAGTGACACTTAATTGTCATCACAAGTGACACTATTCAACAATTAGCTAGAAGATTATAGTAATCACACCGAATAATTATAGCTAAAACAAGACTTATGCACATAGATCGAAATTATCACACAAGTGACAATATATATCATCACAAATGTTATCAAAGGATTCTTGATAACACCTAATTGTCATTGCAAGTGACAATATTCAGCAGATAACTAAAAAATTATAGTAATCACACCGAATAAGTATAGCTAGAACAAAACTTATGCACGCAACTCCAAATTATCATCACAAGTGACAATATATATCATCACCAATGTTATAAAAGGATCTTCTTGATAATACCTAATTGTCATCACAAGTGACAATATTCAACAAATAACTAGAAAATCATAGTAATTACACCTAATAAATATAGCTAAAACAAGACTTATGCACAAGTGACAAAACGATTATCATCACAAGTGACAAAACGATTTTTAATAAAGCTCATTGCCATCACCATATTATCAAAAAAAACTAAATTATCATCACAAGTGACAAAACAAATTGTCATCACATAATCAATCAAGTACCATCTCAAATAATCATCACAAGTGACAAAACAAAGTGTCATCACATACTCAATGAAGTACCGTCTTAAATTATCATCACAAGTGACAAAACGAAGTGTCATCACATTACACTTTAACTAGCAAATAATCACAAGTGACAGAAAGCAAAGCTAAATAGAGAAAGCGGCAAACCAGCAACTGTCACCCGCAGTTGTAACATAGAGTAGCGGCTTCACCAGATTGCAAAATCCAACATCTCTTCCACTCAGCAGACGTTGTCGTGCCACACAAGATATTCATACAAGTCCATGAAGCCATCAATCGACCAATTCTGACCTACAAACTCGCCAACAGAATGCCAAATTCAATTCGAAATCAAACTATTACAAAAACAAAAAGAAATCGACTACAAAAAACCTCAAAACATCAACAGCAAGCAATAGTTCGAATTAAGTCAAACGCGAACCAAATACTCACCAAAAAGGCGAACAATAAACCTCAATCGTCTCCGTTTATCCCCAAACCTAGCCAGAATGCTCAAAAAAGAGTGATTTTGCTGCTCTCCGGACTGGTTTCTGGTACCAATGCTTACTCTCGAGTGTGAAGAAAGCCTAATCCCCGAATTCGGCGGAGAAAAGAGAAATCAAACTTAGGTGAGAAATTAGGGCTTGGTTGTGTTGTATATGACCAGATATGGTTTCTGGTTTGAATTTGGAGGTGGAAGGCGTGGCCGGTCCACGCGCCCGATGGCGGAGGCGTTGTACACGGGACTAGCCACCGGATTTGACGAAGGAGCTTTGCGACGGCAGACGAGCCTGAGACCGTCAACGTCACATCAGATCGATGGAGGAGAAAGGAGAGGGAGGTTGGGAAGGATCAGCGGGAGAGGAAGGCAGAGAACGGATCGAGGACAGGAGAGTGACAGTGGCGGTTGGGGATCATTGGCGGCGTCATTGAAGGGGGAGAGCCGCTGGAGAGGGGAGGAAGGAGCGGCTTTGTGGTGGATCGCCGGTGCTGCCATTGGAGGACGAAAAGACGCGTGTGAGGAGAGAGAAGAAGACAGAGGGATTTGGGATTTATATTTTTTTATTTACGTTATATCTGCAAAAAGCTGATGGGATATCTATCCGGAGAAATCAAAACCCCAAACCTGCCGCTTCCCCCAAATATCTCTTATATCTTTTGTGAATGACAAATTTAGTGTAGATTGAGATCATCAGAAGACATTTTTTGCCAGGTAAAATATATATATATATATATAAAAGCCGTAAGGATTGGAGCCTCCACGCTGCGTCATGTGAGCTTTGTCCACATGTGGATCCGAGAATGCGCCACATCAGATTTAGCCACGTGTCTTCATTTCATTTAATTCATTTTTTTTTTCGAAAAAAATGCTAAAAATCTTCAATTAACCTCTAAATTGATTTTGTACTTATTTAGATTTAAATGGAAAAACGTAGTTATAATAGATATAGCATAATCCCCGTACAATCCGCGTACAACTTCACCCATAATTAAACAAAATCAGTTAGGATATCTTCAATTAACCAAATCTTTGTACCGTGAACCATATCCACGTAACTAGCCCAATCGGTACCTTTTTTGGATTGATTTTAATAGATTGATTTTTCACAAAATTGTCACATTAATTTCATTCGTAAAATTACCACTACGACCATCTTTTATTATTTTTTTATTTTAAGTTATGATTTATTTAATTTCTAGATTATAATTTCCAAACATTTTTTATATTTTAACTAAATAGTTTGATGTTTAAGAAAAATATGGAGATTTTTAAGACTGTACTAGAGAAAACTTTATTTTCTATAATAAAAATATGTAAGACTTTATTTTTACAATAAAAAATATCAAAACTTCAAAAATAACACAGATTACGATGTGATCTTGAATCAGAAATATTCTAAAAAATAAAAATTACTAATATGTAACCTTTACAAATATGTCAAGATTTAGTTGGAAATCCATCATAGTCGGGTAGTGAAATCATTTTGTTATCAAATCCTACTAAAACGAAGATCACGATAAAATCATGAATTAAAAAATATTCCATAAAAATGAAGGTTACGATTTAATCATTAGATATGATATTATCCAAATTTGGTCATCTCTAACCAATTTTTAAATTTTCAAAAAAAGTGTCATATCTTCAACATATCTTATGTTTTGTTTTTTTTTTGTATTATGGTAGTTTTTTTTTTTTTTTTGCAATAGCATTTATGGTGGTTCTATTGATTTCAAAAGCAATTTCTTAAAAAAATAAAAGGTAAAAATTCAACGTCTTTATGTATCGTGACAATTATAATTTTAAATCGTTATATTATTTATTCTATTTTATAATATGATTAAAAATATATACATACATATTTTAATAAGATATTTTTTTGGTCTATACATACATATAGAGGCAAAATATTATTCACTAAATATTATGATTAAAATGACTACATGTTTAATATGAGTATATCAAGTTGGTGCTTTGTACACTAAGATATAAGCAAATATAAATTGAATAATAACGTATTTTATTGACTATGAAGTAATAAAGTATAAGTACGTGATTTGTATAATAACATATGTTCAATCAATCATTTAACAATTAAAAACTTTTAATATTCGATAAACCAAATTATATTAAAACTTTTATTATACATTTCACATTTATATTATATTTATTATATATTTATTCTCTCATTTCAAGTTCACTTCGTTAATTAGAGTCCGTTTGGCAACTCTATTTTTAAAGACTTATAAGCACATTTTTGCTTATAAGCACAAAATAAGAAACTGAGTTTTGCCAAACACGTTTTTTTCATTTAAGTGTTTATAAACACTTTTTTGCTTATAAGCAACCAAAAAAAAAGCATGGGGGGAGATGCTTATCGAAATAAGCACAAAATTATAAAAAAATGCTTATTTCCCTTCTTTCCCCCATTACCCTTCATCTTCACCCTACACTCCACTTCCGACACAACCATCCCACACCATCTTTGCCCACCGGCCGACCGGCATAACAGCTTCCGTCGACCCGGCAACAACCTCTATCTCCAACAAATCCTGACGATTTTGTCGTCGGAAATTCCCTGCTCGTGGCCTTCGAATTCATGGTGTGCGGAGATTCCCACAGCTCCGGCCACCTGCTCGTGGCCTTCGGCTTCTACAAATGTTCCCCAAGCAGACGAAAAGCACGGAGAAGGGTTTGGTTTCTGCGGACACTTAGAGTTGTGTGTTCTCCAGGGATTGTTCTGCAAGGATTAACGGAATTGGGTTGTCCAACATTTGAGTTGTGGAGTCCAACAGGAGAAAAGGGAATGTAGTCGTCATAGAAAGGCATTAGTGTGTATTGTAGCGGTTTTCACTTAAGTGTTGAAGTATGAGGATTGGTATTGATTCAACTTTAGCTAAGAATGTTAAATGGAGAGGGAAGATTATTTGTTTACAAAAGGACAAATTGTTATACACGAGGACGACCTTGAGTATATAGTGTAGAACAAATTGGAGTTGTATGTAGCCATATGTAGCCTAACTTACTTAATGAATGATGGTAGGCAAGTATAATAAAGGTTAAGGCTAAGTGCACGTCCAGACTGACCAGACATTGGTGACTACTGTAGAATCGAGCTAAGGCGAGTAGAAGATTTGGAGAGCTAAAGCCATTACTTCGGGTCATTTTCATTGAGTGATTGTGATGGTTGAATTCATGAGTTACCCTGATAAAGAGGATAGGCATGATGTGGATCTAGTATGAGCTGAACGCGTAAGTAGACTCCAACGTATTGTGGGTTTATTGAATCTTAGCGAGAGATTGCGTATGAAAAGAGAAATTCATAGCATCTAACTCAGGGAAGGAGGTTTGGACTGGTAGCATAACCAAATAAGATTTGAAGACTAAAGAAATAACCTCGTTCGTAATTGTTGGAGTTCAACAAAATATGAAGGTCGATGAGGAGCAACATGCCTAGATATTCAACTACGGGTATGAGTCATTGTTGGATGCTTTGGATGGAGACATCCACAGTTAGAACAAGACTAAAAGTTTGTTGAAGATGTAGATGAGTTGCGTCCATGATGGTGTAGTACGCAGTTAGAGATTCACCTGCCTGAAAAGTGCAAAACAAGAAGATTCGGGATATAAGTACATATAAGAAGACGACATAACATCGATCTTACTGAAGGTGTCCTGAGGAGGCGTTTGCTTATCCCATGAGATAACTTCAAATGGATTTTGTCAGAGACTTTCACCGTGTCAACTAGCGAGGGAAGATTTAGAGTACTATCAGATCATCTAGGCAAAAGTGTTAAGGAATAATTTGGGGTGTAGGAACCCTACAGCTGGATCCAAAAGTCATATGGTTTTTAGATGGGATCCATGGGGAGTTGAGTGCCCAAGTTGGACAATGGAATCTCATTTGTACATAAACAAGTGTATAAGGATATTAGGCGAATTGCAAGGAGATTTGGGTATGTGATATCAACTAAGGTTATCTAAGCATGAGTTACGCCGGTTGCTTCAAACAAGGTTCATGGACCAAGCAAGGTGTGGTAGTTCAGGATACTTCAGTTGTGTGTGATATAAGTAAGGGATGTTTTATGAGGGATTATCACAACTAAAATTCGAATAAGGGGTAGGTCTTACTAATGACATTGGAGTCGAGGATTAGATTGGGCATGTCGATTTCCTTGTGCTTAGACGAGATGTTGACACTGTAGTTGAATATTCAAGTGAAGGGCCTATTGGAGAGAGAGTAAGTACACCAAGTTCAACTCCGTGAGAGGTTGCATTTAGCTTATAAGGAAAAAGTTGACATAAGAAGATCACGTATGGACGAAAAGAAAATGAACTCGTCATCAGGATTGATAACCGATTGTCTTGAAACAAAGCCTCTACAAGTGTAATAATTCTCTAGATTTTGTCAAAGGACGGTCTACTTACAGTTGAATATTGGAGAGGAGAGTGTTTGGAAGATAACCGGATTTGGTGCGTTGTGAGTGCTATAAAGGATATTATGAAGATGAGCTAATGTTCAATATAGGTAAAAGTTATTGGAGCCTGTATCGTCTAATAAGACTAATTGTAAGGGGGCCTTTATGAAGGATATCTCTGGTCACTCCTAGACTAGGAAGAGTAAGTTTCCAATTGGTGACCTCATGGTAGAGTATACGATATTGGTGGTGGGTCAGGTTCGCGAGGTATGATTTTAGAGGATCAAGAAGTCTATTGAGAGCAGGTGATCACGAAATGAATAGACAACATAGAGAGAATTGATGGTGGAATATGTTAGAAGTAGCTTTAGGACAATGAATGATTTTAGATGCTTATGAAAGTAAACTATTGTAGTTAGCGTGGCATCAGAAAGGCTCCCAGTCTTGATTGTTATTGACTAATGCGAGAACTGGTAAGGGAACCGCTTGGAGGACAACCTAGAAGACTTGTGATTAATTAAAAAAAATTGCAATATGTCATGTATGCAAGCCGTCAGCATTCCAAGACTGCAAGACATAGGTAAATTTTAAAAACATCTCAAGTCGTATGCAACCTGTTCGATAAAAAGGACTTTGAAATCACTTATGTTCTGGAGATATAAAGTTGTAGGATCCACTGCCAGGGCGATTGTCAAGATGTCTTATCTAGATTTAGTGACAGAAAGCTTTGAGTTGGAGATGCTAGTCATTCATGACCTAGGAAAGGTGAATGTAGTTGCTAATACCCTTAGTAGGAAGCGTTTCAAGAGTGTAAGTGGACTCATTTACCTACTTAATTAGTTGGTGTTGCATAGTGAGCTAATGGGGTGCAAGGTAGAAGTGCGAATTCAAGGGTTTCAGAGAAGCTTGAGGATTTTGAAGCGCCAGTCAACCTTATGTGAAGAGATGGGGTATCATAAGAGGGGATGCCTTACGAGTCAGGAGTTGGGATAGAGATTAAGCTGTAAAGAGGTAGTTGACCTCGTTGAGAGAGGGTATGAGGCTCTAAGATTGCATGACTGGATTTTGCTTGCAATGAGATCAGATAATGAGGCAATATTGGTTAGATGCTTCAACCACTTCCTAATCCAGAGTGGAAGTGGGAGGACATTTTTCGGGATTTCGTCTCAAGTCTAAGGCTTAGTAGAGGTCATGATGCTTTTGGGTGAGAGTGGATAGGTTGACAATGTCTACTCAATTCCTGTCTATCAGGGAGACTTGGCTAGTAGGAGAGTTAGTGGAGCTGTTCTTGAGTGAGATCGTCCGACTTCATAGGGTGCCGAAGACAATTGTGTCATATAGAGATGGTCGTTTCACTTGGAGAATTTTGGTAACAAATGCATAAGACTTTGGACACGCGATTACGCTTTATTGTTGCTTACCATCTGTAGTTAGATGGCCTATCGAAACGGTCGATTTAGACCTTAGAGGATATGTCGAGGTCTTAAGTGTTGGATTGGAGAAGTCATTGGTAGGAATTCAGATGGAACCTTATGAGGCTTTGTATGACCGTCGATGCAGGACACTGTTGTGTGATGCGTCAGCTGATGTCGTTGAAGTAGGGCCACAGATGATGGAGGAGACAATTGGGAAGGTGGTCTTGATCAGAGAGTGGATGTTAGTTACTCAGAGTCGTCAGAAGTCATATGCAGATAAGAGGTGACGACCATTGGAGTTTGAGGTAGGCGCACATGTTTGGTTGAGAGCGTCGCCTACCAGAGGAGTTCGGAGGTTCGGTGTGAAGGCGAAGTTGAGTCCTCGATACATTGGGCCGTTTGAGATTTTGGAGCGAGTGGGCGAGGTGGCCTACAAGTTGGCGTTGCCGCCAGCGTTAAAGGGAGTTCACCCCGTGTTCCACGTCTCGCAGCTGAGGCAGTATGTACCCGATCCTAGTCATAGGCTCAACTACGAGGAGTTGGTAGTCGAGCTGGATCACACCTTCAGGGAGCAGCCTTTGAAGGTTCTGGACACGCGTTGGAAGAAGTTGCGGAACAAGGAGATTCCTCTGATTTTGATTCAGTGGTCTCGCCGAGGTGTCAAGGAGGCGATGTGGGAGACTGAGGTGAGGATGAGCGAGAGTTATCCCGAGTTGTTCTCAAGGTTGTTAGAGGCCTTTCAGGGTGGAGAGTGATAGAGTAGTTCGTAGGTGTTAGACTTGGGTGATCTTGTTTGACTTTGCTTGTTTGATTTGATTGCACGTGTTTAACCCTCGTTCTATACGAGTATTGTTTTGTTCATGCGTGTGTGTTTTGGGAATCGTGTTTGGTTTCGTAGTTTGATTTAGGTTCGAGGACGAACCTCCTTAAGGGGGAGATGTTGATAGACCTCAGGTTCCGGGTCAATGCCGCTTTTCGAATTCCGCTAATTCTCGTCCGTCGTTCAACTAAGTTTCGGGACGAAACTTTTCTTAAGAGGGGTAGAATGTAATATTCGGCTCTACCTTATTCCATTTCGTGACCCTCAAGTTGCTTCGAGTTCCGGGTTAGAGGGCATTAGCCACAATAAAAAAATATTAAGGTATTTGTGAGATTTAATTTTGGGAGTTTGTCTACCCAACTAGTCTGAATTTGGGTAAAGATGTGGGCGAGTGATCCGGGTAAAAGTAACCAACTTAGCAGAAAAATCTATCCGATTAAGGTAAGCATATCTTTAGCTTAACCTAGCGCCTATTAAGGCTCTTAATTAGCCTTTCAACCAGTTTTGGTACCGTTCATTCGGCATTACAATCCTGCCGCCACCCCATTGATTGAACTCCCGAGTTGTGCCTTGCGAAGCCTTGAACCGCGGACCATTCTCAAATTCCGATCACTCATCGGTTCTGTCTTTCTCTGCCAACACCGGTGCCGCCGTTCTCTTTGAGCGTCCTCCGACGGTAAGGCTCGTCGACCGGCATTCCTTTTCGCTTCTTCGTTTTTATGGGTTGGTAGGGCGTAGATCCGAGTGCCGTCGGTGAACTAGTAGCGCAGAGGTGGGTCCGAGCGGCTTGGTGGGGGTTGGGTCGTCGTCGGGATTTGGCCGGGAATCGGGAGGCGGATCTGGCGTGGGTTGGGGTTAGGCGAGAGGCAGAGAGTCAGAGGACGGGAGTGACGGGAAGTCGGGGCGCGGTTGGCTCGCCGTCGTGAGCCGCCGACGTCGGTCTGTAGCCCCGCAAAGTAGAGGAGTCGGAGTGGGTCGTCGGGGCCGTAGTAGTCTCGGGAAGAGCGGGTGAGTGTGAGCAGAATCGGGGCTGGAATCGGAGGGCGAAGGCGGGAGAGAGCGGGCGGAGGGCTGGCGTACCGTCAGCGGTCTGGGAAGGTCAAAGCCAAATCTAGAATTGGGGGTCGTCGGGCGTGAGGTTGAAGAAGGGTGGAGGGGTCCACGAGAGCAAAGAAAGGGAAGAATGATGGAGTAGGTGGGGTGATGTGGAGGGATTTAATTGGGGCCTTCCAAAAATTAATTAGTGAGCAGCAATTCTCTAGGCTCGGTTAATAGATGAATTTCGGGGGTTTTTGGGCGTTCGTAATGAATTTCAGTTCGGGCCAATTTTGGGTATTCGTTCCGTTCTAAAAATTCGTATTATTATTATTATTGTTCAGGATATCAATTTGTTTTGGGTCCGTGATATTTCTTGTTCGTAGCGGGGTTCCTTCGTCTCTCAGGTAAGTCGATTTTCGACTTGCTCAGTCCTGTTCTAGCCTATTAGGGTTGCGTGGTAGTTATGGGATTGGTTTTGGGAACTAGTCTCGATCGATCTTTGAAATTGTTTTGGATATGTGTGCTATGTGTAAAACGTTTTGGAAACTGGTTTTCGAAAATTGTTATGTATATACGTATGTTTCGTCGTCGTTTTCTCTATGTTGGGCAGCGCTCCAGTGGAGGCTTATTGTGGATGGTTGTGATGGGATGGATGGTTGGATTGAGGATGGATGGTTTACGAGATGGCCCGTCTCTGAGTCCGGCGTGGGATTGATACGCCGTTGTCATGACATGCGGTGTTATAGGGGCAGTGCCGCATAGTCTAGGTAGTGTGATGGTATGCAGTGTTATAGGGGCAGTGCTGCATACCGTAGGTAGAGTTTCTGATCGCGCGTCGTATGTGGTGATATCTGATTGACTAACTAGACCTAGGACTGGACTAGAGATATGTGTGTGATTGTGGACTTGTTTGCTGACCTTAGTAAAACTGTTTTGAAACGTCTCGTAACTTCCATGTTAATTCTAACTTGATAGGATAGGATCTGACCCCTCGGGGAACTATTTTTCATTCCAGGTAATCAGGATCCCGTGACCGAGCCTCAGCGCAATGGTGGTGCGGAGCAGTATCGCGTGTCATAGCATTGGGGTTGGGTGTTATTATAACTATTGCTGTTAGTTTTATTATTACTTGTCTTGGTTTATATTAAGTGATTTTGCAGATGTTTGTCTTTTAGGATGAGTTTTGGAATTTGAGTATTTGAATTCGAATTTGATCTTGGGGATTAGTGCATGTTAACTTGTTTTAAATTAGGGAAAAAGACATAAAACCACCCTTTATTTACACTTGTATGCACACAACCACCCTTTATAATTCTTTTTGCACAAAACCACCCGTTATTGGTATTTGTTTGCACTAAACCACCCATTATAAAAAAGTTTGCATCCCTTGTAATCACAAATGTTTGCGAATAAGCACCCATATCTTGTATTTCTATTTAATTTTAATTAAATTAAATATAGAACAAAAATAAAAATGTCCTTATTTTTTATAATGTCTTTTAGGATGAGTTTTGGAATTTGAGTATTTGAATTCGAATTTGATCTTGGGGATTAGTGCATGTTAACTTGTTTTAAATTATAAATGTTATTTTATTCAAATACAAGTTGGATGTTTTCTATGTTTTCTCGCCGTGCCCGCGTTGCAAGATCCGAATGTCCGTTGTCAAACCAGCTTGGTAGTACCTCGTGAGGTCTACTACTGAGTAACGCCTTGTCAGAAAGACGGGGTGTTACAAAGGGGTGGTTGGAAATCGGAGAGGAGAGAGACACAGTTTGTGGAAGAGGAGATCGATGGGGGGATCTACAGTCGGGAGTTTACAAGGCTTGTTTTCGATGGGGGATTTGCAATTGAAGAGAGATCTGCAATCGGAGAGATGAGGGATTGAGGGGTTTTGCACGATAGAGAAGACAACCCAAAGGGCTTTTTTGATTTTTTAAATCTTTTTTATTTGTTTAGGGGTAAAATGGTCAAATTATGTTTTATACCTATAAAATCAGCAAACCGTCTTACCAAACACCCTATTGTTTATCTAAAAAATAAGTTTTCAATTTCAGCAATTTATATCAGCATCAGCAATCGATTAGCATCAGCATCAGCAATGATTTGCCAAACGGACTCTTAATTACACACAAGCAGCTTAATACTTTTTCAAAATTTTCATTATTCATGTTAGTACTTGCATATTTTTCATTTGTTCTTCCCGTTCTTTATTATTTTATATGGATAACGAAGGAGATAATGAGAAATTCTCCTTATTTTTTGAAGATTGGGATCGACAACATCAAATCGCTATGACCATGCTTAGATTTTGTGCTGTGTACAAGATTAGATTACTCGAGCTCAAATCGTTATTAAGTACAAAGAAAGGTGACGATGCTTTAGAACCTGAAACTAGGGAACAACGTGATCAAGAACGAACAAACTTGTTACGAGGACTTGAGTATGAAAGATATTGTAGAAGTGTTATTCGTATGACACCAATAGCTTTTCATAGATTATGTGACAAACTTAGAGGCAACGGGTCACTTAAACCAACACGAGAAGCTTCTATTGAGGAACAAGTTGCTAAGTTTTTATTTATCTTATCCCACCAAGAAAGGAACCGTAATGTCAATCAGTCCTTGGCTGCTTGTCTCTTTCTTTTTTCGTCGATCGGGGGAAACAACTAGTCGTCACTTACATAACGTATTACACGCTATATTACTTTTGGGAAATGAATTGCTTCGTACAACCCACTGGTGCTGAAGTCCCACCTGAAATACTCAATGATTCCCGATTTTATCTCTATTTTGAGGTAATATTCCTTATATAAATATATGTTCATTTTTATTTATAAAAAATGTAGGATTGTGTTGGTGCAATTGATGGAACACATATCCGTGCTCATGTGCCTAAGAAAATTGAACAAAGATTTCGGGGTAGGAAAGATATACCAACACAAAATGTATTGGCAGCATGCAGTTTTAATTTGATGTTTACGTATGTTTTGGCTGGATGGGAAGGTTCAACAGGTGACTCAAAAATTATAAAAAATGCGTTGTCAAGAGAGGACAGCTTAAAAATTCCAAATGGTATGTAACTCAGTTTTATACACAATCACGAATTCAATATCACATTTATTGATAATTGTTAATTTTTAGGTAAGTATTACTTGGTCGATGCGGGTTTCATGCTAAAACCGGGACTTATTACTCCATATAGAGGAGAGCGTCATCATTTAAAAGAGTACTCGGCACAAAGACCCGAGAAGCCTGAAGAGTTATTCAACCTTCGTCATTCTTCATTGCGTAATGCAATCGAAAGATCATTTGGGATATTGAAAAAGAGATTTCCAATTGTAGGAAGTTACAACGAGAAGACATATCCATTTGCAACACAATGCGATATTGTTCTTGCTTGTTGTATCTTACATAACTATCTAATGGCATTTGATCCTGATGAGGAACACATTTCTGAAGTTGATCGGGAATTAAACAATTCCGAAATTATAAATCAAAACAACGGGGCGGACTCTTCTTCAACCGGTGAAGATACTATACTAGGGAGTCAAATACGTGATAAATTTGCCGCTGGGATGTGGAATGATTATGTGCGTAGATTATAAATTTAATTTAGGTTTCTTTTGCAAAAGAGTGCTTATGTTTCATTTTATGGTAGAACAAATTTTAGTTATTTTTTCCAAAATAATATGGTTGTAGCTTTATTTCTAGCTGATAAAGATAATATGTTTTATTCATCTTTTTCGTTGGTATATTGTAATGAAATAAAGATTTAGCTAATTTTGGGTTATTTTTATTATTGTTTAAATATGTTGATGGAAACTACTGCATTGTAATTAGTCTTATTTTTTTTATTACTATTTACAATACACAAATGTAATTTTCAAACAATGTAGCAAAATCATGGCGCCAAGATCAACATCTGAAGGAAGACGATCGTCATTGCAATGGACGGAACCAATGGACAAAATTTTGATCGATGCACTCTTACATCAAGTGGTTAAAGGTAATAGAGTGAATGGGCAATTTACATCTACTGCGTTTAAGGAAGTTACCGAAGAAGTACGTACAAAAACGCAAATAAACACAATTGATAAGGTAAAGATTCAAAACCGTATGAAAACGTTGAAAAGGGTATTTCGTGAAGCGTATGATGCATTTAAGGGTCTAAGTGGATTTGGATGGAATTCCGTATCACAATTGTTTGAAGCGGAAGACGAAGTATGGGATGCATTGATTGAGGTATGACAATCAACGTTATCATTTAGTAAGTATTATTCATTCTTATTTATATTATATTTCTAATAAAGTTAATCTTTATATTGATCAGTCAAAGCCTAATGCTATTCAATGGAAGACAAAACCTAATTCTAACTACGACAAATTAAGGGAGTTGTGGGGAAATGATAGAGCTACGAGCGAATTTGGAACAACACCAAGGGAGAGGTTACATGCATGGTCTGCACCAGAAAATAATGATGATGACATAACTATTGACAGTGTTGATCACATGGTTGAGGAGCAAGCAGCAAATTTGGAGAGTTTTGGAAGCCCATCATATAATTCAAGTCAGCCAAATGTTTGACTTCCTAGTATGACTCCAAGTGGAAGTGCATCAAAAACTTCTGGAAGTTCATCTAGGAAACGTAAAATGGAAGAACAACTAGCAACGGAAATGAGTGGATTAAATAGCGTGATGGAACGAGTGGTTAATGTCCTTGAAAGTGGAAATGCTATTATGGAAAGGACTAGACCTCGAGTTTATTCTAATAATGAGGTGTTTGATGAGCTAGAGCGCATGGCGCTCGATCAAGATTTTGAGCTTGATGCATATGAATATTTGACCGCTGATCCACATCGAGCTCGAACTTTGTTTTGATTGCCGGAGCATATGAGGAAAGGATGGCTCTTCAAGAAACTCGATGAAAGAAGATAAATTAAGTTAATTGGCTATTTATTTTTTAGAATTCTTTCATTAGCAATTAGGTCTAATAATTAAGGTTTGTTAGGCAAACTATGCTTTGTTTTAAGTTTCGTTTCCTTTTACTTTATTTTAGTATTTCTAGTATTGTAATAAAACCCATAGCATCATGTGCTTTTATTATAAATGATCACTTTCATGTCTCTTTATTAAATTTAGATGGATAGTTAATTTATACTTTTATCTTATTACTTTAAAATTGTCACATTCAAATATAATTTTTTTCAGTTAATTTCTATGTACATATGCTAAAAAATAATAAGTACGATCTATTTTATCAATCATATTAGATAAAAATAAAATATAAATATGATTTTAACATCAAGTAAATATTTTATTGTAGTTATCTTTTATTAATTTACTCCATTGATCAAAATCCCTTCCCTTCCTTCTTAAATACCCAAACAACATTTTTAAAGGCTTAGACTTTTTGCACACAAGTTTTCGACTTTTTGCACCACGCCGTTTGAAGGCGTCGCTTTCAAAGAGCGTCTCGTAAAATAGTAATAAATAATTACGAGAAACGGAAAAACGCCGTCGCACCGCGGCAATGAACGGCGGCGCCATCAGGAGCCGTCCTGCCACGCCATTCGGAGGCGCGCTGCCACGCCATCAGAAGGCGTCGTGGCACGCCGTTTGCAGGCGCTCTAACACACCTTTAAACGGCGTCGTTGATGTCTCTCATTTTGGTAGTGTTTTAAGTGTGTTTTCCTTGGTAGATTTAGTCTTTTTTCCTTCTTTTCTTGTGAGTTTTGTCCCTTTTTAGCTTAGTTCCCGCATTTCTACGAGATTCGGAGACTATGCGCATTTTGTGTGTTTTGTAGGCATTTTCGGAGCAAGAATCATGGATATTGGAGCATGGCATCATGGAGAAATTCAAGGATGGAAAAGGAGCCAAAATGGAGCTAACAATGCATGGAAAGAAGCCTCAAGTGAAGACGAAGAGAATGGCGAAAGAATCGAGTCAATCAGAGCTAAAACGAGAGAGAACGGAGCGAAACAAGCTGAAAAATGTCTTAGGACCGCGGTACCCAGCATGTCGGGCCCGAGGTACTATGGTGGCCCGAGGTGGTGGCCCGAGGTGAAGCAAGTCGGGCCCGAGGTTCTCCGTGTCGATCCATGTCGGTCGTGGCTCCGGATTCCTTTCTTTTTGGGATTTTCTTGTTAATTCCCAAAATTATATTTGCTTCCTTGGAGATCAAGGAGTCTAGAAGCCTTGGAGATCAAGGAGTTTTAGAAGCCTTGGAGGACAAGGACAAGCCTTGGAGCCCAAGGAGTTTAGAAGGGAAATCTCTATTTAAACTCTTGTGATCTCTCATCATCTACAAACACTTGAGGGGGTGGACTCTTCTCCAAGGGAGGGAAGGAACCCAAGATCTAGAGGAGGATTTGGGTGAATTCCTTTCCTTGGAGAGGAGAGAAACCCTTGGCTAGGGAATCACACACACACCAAAAATCACTCTCAAAGGCTCAAGGAAGACTTGGAGAGCAAGGAGAAGAAAGGAGGAGGAGAAGAGGAGGAAATCGGTGGAGCTAAGAGAGGAGATTAGTGAGTTTGTACTTGTTTTCCTTTGGTTTTAGTAGAATTAAGACTTGGATCTTGTGAACCACTTTGGATTTGAATGCAATTTGGCTTTGATTTTAGATTGATGATTGAGACTTGCTTGCTTTTCCATTTGATTGCTTTGTACTCTTACTTGATGGAGTAGATTCCATAGTCTTGGGCTATGGGGGAAACCCCTAGCTAGGATTGGGTAGGAACCCCCAATTCCATAGCCTTGAGTGCTTGATCTATGAATCCTCTCTACATTGAGCTTCAATTCTCTTGTGGAAACAAGGGACCTAGGGCTTGTGATTGGTAAGAGTAAGCGAAAGTGATCTCTAGCCTATCACTAGACCTAGCATCGAAGGAGAGTGAAAACTCCCTTGGGTCGAAGTGTAGAGTGGAGGGATCGAAGGCTAGCAACCTCGATCTAACAAGGATCAACACTTATTGGCTGAATTGGGGTGGAATTACCCAAGTCTAGTTAGGGAAGGAACCCAAAAACCCAAGACCGATCTGCTATTTTTGCCTAATCGAAGTACCCAGCACATCGGGCCCGACGTCGTGTAAGTCGGTCCCGGCCAATCTGACCTCGATCCACCCTCGGACCGAAGTGACCTATGTCGGTCCGAGGTGATTTCCCTTGTTTTTCCTCGTTTTGTCTTTCTTTTATCTCTTTTTAGTCTTTCGGGTACACTCAACGTACGAACTCCCATGTGTTCGACACCCTACCTCTCTACTACAATTGAGGTTCGGTTTATAAATTTAAATTTTGACCACCACACCCGGACCGATCAGTCGTGGGCTCGCCGGAAGCCGAAGAGTCGTCGTGGGCGATATAACCCTAAAACTCCTCCCGTGCCGTCTTCATTCACAATTCCTCAAACACGCAAACACAGAACACGACCGAAGGGGGCGACGGACGACGAGCAGCGGCAATGGACCGTCGTGGGCGAGGAGCGGGCGATCGGCAACGGAAAATCGGGGGTGCTGGCGGTTACCTCCCTTCGTGCGCCGGTAGCCAACCTGGGGGGCGCGGGGCTGGGCGTGGGCGTGGAGGCAGGCGGCCTACAGTGGGCGACGACGCCAGACAGAGCAGCGGGCCTGGGCGTGGAGGCAGTCCGCCGGCGAGCACGATTCGGGAATCCAACAATTCCGATCGGAAATCCAGCGGGGCAGGGGAGGACGCCGATCGGAAATCCGGCGGGGCTTGGTGCCGGCGATGGAGCAGGGGAAGGGGCTGTGGGTGGCAGTGGCGGTGATGGGGTGCCCGGCGATCGAGCAGGGGCGGGTTCTCGTACGCCGGTGGTGGTCCCTCCCGGGACGAGTTTCGGTCACACGACAACGGTATTTCGAAAATATTATATTTTTATTTATTATATTTTATTATTTATATTGTTGTTAAATTTATATAAATTTCAGCCTTACTTTCTCTTATATAAATGCTATTTAGGATTAATTTAGCTATTGTAGGAATATTTTAATGATTTATTCAAATTTTTCGAATTAACGAATTTTAAAACGCTCTATTAATAAGAATGATGTTCGAGGATGTTTTAAAGAGTTATTATAATTGAAATCGTTAATTGTTAAGTTTTAGAGAAGTTTTGAAGTTTTAAAGATTGAAATCAATATTATTAGGTTTGAGGACATTTTAGAGAACTAACAATTTTTTAATATATAAAATTCTAGAGAAATTATTATAATTGAAAGCATTAATTGTTAAGTTTTAGAGGAATTTTGAAGTTAATGTTCAATATTATTAAGTATGAGGACGTTTTAGATAACTAACGATTTTTTAATATGTAAAATTCTAGAGAAGTTATTATAATTGAAATCGTTAATTGTTAAGTTTTAGAGGAATTTTGAAGTTAAAGTTCAATGATAAATTACAAAATCTTTTTTAATGTTTAAAGTTAAAAACAATTTAAGATAATTAAATTAAGTTATTAGGTGATATGAAATATTAAAATACGTACAAATTACGGCTATTAGATAATATGAAATATCGATGTGGATTTAGGCCGTTAGGGATCGTCTTGAGAATGCTCGGAAAGAGAAGAGGAAAGAGCATCCTGCGGTCTCTCCCATTCGGAGGAACGTTCGCGCCGAGTTCAGCGCGGCTGCCGTAGGCACTAGTGATTCTTCCACGCCGATATCGGCGACCATCCCGCCACGGCCTGTAGATATTCCAGCTGCTCCGACTTCGGGTCGTTCGAGACCGTCTACATCAGTCCCACCAGAGGACCACCACGTAGAGGCTGAGGGCGACGCCTCTCCAGCATCGCATGTGTACGGCGGTGGGCCGACGATCACGGACCTTCTAGTGAGTTACGGGACTCACCGGTCGATCCATGTATGGGCGGAGATTAGTAGGGAGAGAGAGAGAGAGAGAGAGAGAGAGCACAGCGTGCAGGCGAGGAGTGCGACTCTGATAGATTGGTTAGTCGCCTCGAAATCATAGTCTTTTTTAGGTGATTAGGGCAAAAATGTATAATATGATAGTAACTCAATGAAACATATATATTTTCTTTCAAGAACTTAAGCCGTTGAAATCATACACCCGCAGTGCTAATCACCATAAGCGTTTGATAGACATTTATTCTCCGCCACATCCGGGTGAGGATGAGGAGGGTTGGCTTGATATCGCCAAACAGAGCAGTCTTGTTTCCTTGGAGGACATGGATTGGGGGCGGATAGACCATCCATTAGTTCAGGCTTTCGTCGAGCGTTGGTTTCCTGAAACCAATTCGTTCCACTTTAGCTTGGGGAGAGATCACTATTATGCTTCATGACGTATTCAAGATAGTGTCCCTTCAGATCGACGGTGTTGGCGTATCCAATGTTGCGTCTTCTGCCTCTCGCACGGCCACAGTTGCCCGAGTTCTAGGTGTTAGCGAGGATTATGCCTCTCGTCTGAGGAAAGGTTCCGAGTGGATTGCTACTTCCCATATTTGTGGATATTACCAGAAATCGGAGGAAACCGGGGAGCAACAGTGGGTCCAGGGTGAGATTGAGCGACTGATTGATGATAGAGAGGATCCGTCTAGGATTGCTGCCATCTTTCTCTTCGTGCTTATCGGCAACACATTGTTCGTGGACAAGTCGACGAACAGTATTCGGGATTGGATCCTTCTCTATCTCGAGACGCCAGAGACGGCCGGTCGATTTGCTTGGGGGGTTGCGATACTTGCGTACTTGTATCGAGAGTTAGGTATAGCCTCTCGAGGTGACACCACGACCATGTCTGGTGCAGTCGGACTTCTACAGGTACATAATCTTACTCACTCGTAAAATTGTTTAAGAATCGGGTTGGTTATTAATGTAGAATTTAATTAATTTTGTGTTTGTAGGATTGCATGTGGAAGTACTTTCCTACCTTCCACGGCCATTCAGCTGATGCGGCGTCTAGTCAGGCCGACCCTAGAGCCGCCAAGCACATCAGGCGACTTCGAGGGGATCGCGACTACAGTAGATTGATGGAGATTCGGGCAGAGCTAGATGCATATAGCGCCGATAAGGTGAGTATTTGTAGGTTGCTTATATGGAAAATATTTTATCTAATCTATTTTTGTTTTGATGAGTATTTTATCTAATCTATTACTTATTCATATGTAGGTTACTTGGCTTCCATGGGGGAAGCCGAAGCTGGACGGCGAGCATCGGATGATGCTTTTTAGGGGATTGATCGATTGCGAGGCCATTTAGGAGGCCTACATGCCGGACCGTTGTCTTCGTCAGATCGGCTTCAGGCAGGACATCCCATTGACCCCCATCTCTCCATCCATTTGCCGTCGTTTGAAGGGAGCCTCCGGCTACAAAATTGAGTTCAAGCAGACTCAACAAGGAGCGTACAACTGGGTTGATCGAGAATCCCGCCTCATCCCACTCGAGGGTCGCACACCAACAGTCAATGAGTGGGATGTCACGGATGATTATATCGACTGGTTTCTGCCACGTACTCATCCCACATTGGATCCTAGGTCGGCCCTGATGGAGATGCCGGTGCCTAGGGATGTTTTAGTTGTTGATCTCGGCAGGGTATGTGATACTACATGGAAGTTTAAATTTGTTTTTTTTGTGTATTTTACGTATCATCTTATTGTGTTTATATGTATTATGTTTATTTACAGAGATTCCGATTGACCTCTGGCGCCATGCGTGCAAGGCTTGAGACGCCGGGGCTAGGGGAGGACGAGCGACGATTATTATAGAGTGGATCGGCATGTTGACCGGGATCGTCCCGGTCAATGCGCCGTCCCTTCCACGTGCCTCACAGAGACAGCCTGATCAGGGTCAGAGTAGCCAGACCCAGACGAGTGTAGAGCTTAGCGACGATCGTGTCCCATAGTTTGTCTTGTTTGCTATTGTTGGGATTTTTTTTTGTAGTTGATGGATGTTTTTTTGTCTTAGTACGGATTTAATTATTTTGGTACATTCTTCCACGTTTTGTAGACATTTTTCTTGATTTCATAATGTCTTTTCTTTGCAAAATTATTGTGTCTAGTAAATCACAATTATTAAAACAGGGTTCATCGAAATCAAAAATGAGAATAGTTTTCGTACATCAAACGATCTAAACGTACACGAAAGGTTGAGATCCTTGCTTGCTACGAAGTGACAAGTATGCCTCAAATCTATCTCTAAATGTCAAGTCCCATCCGTCCATGCTAGGAGCATGGTAGTTCTTCCAAATCACCGGCGGGGGAGGCATTGGTGCGTCATGGGACAACCATACCTATAATACAAAGAAACATCAAATTAGTAAATAAAAGACGAACAATGTTGTTTTATGACTATTACTCGAAGGGACGTACCGGTACGAAGTGTGTTCCATGCCGAACATGCGCATTGCGAAAATATTGGTTGGAGGAGCGTACACGCCTCCACCAATCATCATTGGTTGGCATGTGTGCGGTTGGCTTGTTGACAAGCACACGAGCGCAACTTGGAAACACGTTGCGAACACCAAACCGAGTATTGGTATCTCCATCCAACACTCAAAGGGAGTCGGACTCTCTTGGCAACTGACGCGTGGGATTAAAACATCCAGCTTGTTGAACATCGATGCGACCTCGTATATTCCTCGGTTTGTTTTCAACTCGTTCGCCAAGAGTGATCTCATGTATCGCCGTTGGTCCTCATCCCAACCCAAGACACAGGCGAGCGCACGATAGCCGCAGTTCCCGTCTGAACATACATCCCTAACGCCCTCAATGAAATTGTACATAAAAGAATCTACGGCTCTTGGCCCAAAGTAAACTCCCAAGTGGATCACGTCATCCGTCTCAGTGGGAGCATCGACAACACTCTTGGCATTCGACTGTTTCTTCCTGGAACGTGTCTTACGCGTGGTGGTCGTGTTGTCGGTGTCGTCCCTAACCTTGTCATTCCCCTTTTCTAGTCGACGCATCGTGTGCTCAAGAGCTGTTGGATTCCTCCTTGAGTATTTGAGGGTGCCCTTTGGCCTTCCTTTCTCTTTACCTAGTGATGGCTCTGCCGCCTTTGTTCGACTTGTCATCTCGATGTCTTCGTGAAACGAAATGAGCCGGTTTGCATGATCTTGACTCATTCGTCTACTCCTATATTGCTCATCAATTGCATTCCATTTCAAGTCGTTCTCACTAATGGATCGTTCAGTATTTACTTCAGAAGAAGCATCTTCGTACCCTTCCTATGTCAATTGCTTCCAGAAGAGATGAATCTCATTCAATTCAATGGGGTTGTCTTCAACAATAGCAGCAACAACTCTGTGGATGCACGGAATCCAAATCAATCCTTCCACCAATGATCGACGCACATTTCATGGTAGTTGCCATTGACCACATCAAAGTACATTGCTAATAATAACTCAAAGCATACATGCGACACTTTATGGAGGAGTGGGACGAATAAGTGCTCCAAACCTTCCATAACTTCGGACATCTTGTTTGGAATCTTTATGCAATCCGAGTCCATCATCCCCCTCACGGTTCGAATCTGCGTTCCCAAGTGATCGTGAATCTTTTGTATCATTGTGTTGAAGCCAAGACTGGGTGAGTCCAAAACATCCTTCAAAACCTTATGCATTCCCTCCACCCTGTCAAGTTTTATTATGTATTAACAAGTTAGTTTTATCATTGTATATAAAGTATCATCGTTGTGAACATATGATACTTCTTACCTATTTGTCATTCTTGTGAAGAAGTGAAGTTGGTTGTCAGTCCAAGCTCTAACTATGTTTCTCTTATAAGGTATGAGCCATGTATCATAACCATAACTGACGAGCCTCGAATGCCAATTCTTCAGGATTTGGCGGCGTTTGGCTTCGTAGCTCTCCTCGGTAGTTGACATGAACAAACTCCAAAATCTGTGAGAAAACTTTGTAGCCAAAGTATCATCTTTAAAGACGTCAAGCGCATGCTTTTTGATATTGGAAGTAATGTGCACCCAACACAATAAATGTTGCACTTCGTCTTCAGTGAAAATCTCGTGAATTGTATTAATTAGTGCTTGTTCTCGATCCGTCATCATGGCTGTCGGCATCACACCCATTTCTTCATATAGTTTTCTCAAGTGACCTAAAACCCATGCGAAATGTGGTTGATCTTCCTTAGACATGAATGCGAAACCTATGTTGAATGTGTGATTCGTGCAGGTCATACCAACTATCTGCAGCAAAAACATGTTATACCTACACATTATTGAAACATTTAAGCCCAACCGCTAAAAATATTCAAAAAACATTATTTGGATTGAATAATGGGAGGAAACAAACCTGTTTGTCTTGTAAGTGGCATCCATAACAATCAAGTAAGGGAACAACTTCATCAGGTGGAGTGAATCCGGGTGGACAAAGAACAAGATATCTAACTCGTTCGTTTCCGATTTAGTTAATGTCCGCACTCTATATCCCTTGTTGTTCAAGAACACCAATGTTTGTTGACATACCGTCAAATTGCCACGATCATTCAGTAATACCTTATACTTGAAGTTTGAAATTTGCTTTCTAGAAGTCACATTTTTTCGGATTATTCTTCACCAACATTTGCGAAATCTCCTTCGGTTTTTTGAACACTCCGCATGCAATGACACTATCCTTTTCTTTGGGGGTCAAGCGACCAAGATACGGATGTCCAAGCGAGGTTGTTCCAATCTCATGATTGTGCATGCCGAACTTCACCTTCAAAGTCCATTTTACAAACCTCAATCGACGACCGACCAACTCAAAAGGACATTCACACTTCCTTGACCCTCCTTTATTCACTATAGCTCTAGACACTCCACCTTGATCGCATATTAGTTTGACATATCTATCATTTGAGTTACTAATGAGCATTGCAATATTGAAAGGTCGACCGATTTCTCTAGCCCACTCAATCATCTCTTTCATGTCATCCCACTCATATTCATTTGCAAATTCGGATGTGAAATCTCGACCAAATGGCTATACAAACATTAAACTCGTATCAAAATAAGATTAAATACGAAGATTACTCCTTATTCCTAAAAGACTATGTTGCATTCTAAACAACTACAAAAGTGACATAAGTAATCGAGTTCAAAGAGAATGCATGATACTTACCCGTAGCCATTTGCTTGGTTGAAACCGTCTATTTGCATTTTCTTGCTCTTCTACTAATTCCTCTCCTTGTAATTCTGGCGAGTCTTCGTACTCATCATTTAGCTCGTCTTCCCAACCATAATACAAAATTTGACCAATATACGATAAATGTCAGATTGAGATTTGAGCATAGATCTATAGTTTCAAGTTGGTACAACTATTGACAAAATGAATGAAGAACCGAACATTTTATAAGCCAAATAATATAGCCGTTGATATAGCCGTTGGTCCAACGGTCGAATTTTCAAATTAATAGTCGACACCGCCATCTAACGGCGCCCCGCCACGCCGCCTATCGGCGCCCCGTCACGCCGCGTTCTTTCGCGTTTTTGTTTTCATGCAATTTTATTGATATAATATTTGGACGCCTCCTGATGGCGTGGTGCAACCCGGGCGTTTTTAAAATACCTTACCTTACTTTCCTTCACATCCAAACAAATTATTAAAATCCTTTTCTTTCCTTTACTTTCTTTTCTTTCCCTTTCCTTACCTTCCCTTTCCTTTACTCCTTATAAACCCCTGCCAAAGAGAGGGTAACGTCCTTTTGTCTTTCAAAATCGCCGTTTCCTCAATTCCTCCCTCCCTATTCTATGCCCGACCAATCGCCCACGCTCGCTCCTTCGAACGCCCTCGCTCCTCCGATCTGCGCATGGAGGCCGCCAGAAGCACCGCTCTCGACGGAGAAGAGGAGGAAGACGACGAGTCCGCCGCCGCCAGGCCGTGGAACCTCCGCACGAGGCGATCCGCTTGCCATGCTCCCGGAGACAGTGGAGGCGCCGGTGGAAATCGGAATCGGGAGTCGTCGGCTTCGCCTGTGAGGTTGGAGAAGGGGACTAGGAGCTAGAATTAGGGATTCGGAGAAGGAGGGAGGGAGAAATTCTCGATTGAAGAGGTTGAATTGGATTACCTGGTTATGGTTGGGATTAGACCTCCTTGCAGACCTAAGAAGAGACTGTGCAGAGGCAATTGGAAGTGAGCCTTATTGAAATTGAATTCTTCTCTTGTGTTCGTGATGTTTGGTTTTTGATGTTCCTGATTGTGTTTATATTTGAAAATTTTTGCAGTTCGTGTTTCCTGGTTCGTGGCTGACGGAAATCACAATGGATAGATACAGAGTCCCTGACTGTCCTGAATTATTAGTCAAGGTAATTTATTGATGCAGAAATTGGTTCTTCACAGATTGTATCTTAGTTTTCTTGTTCAAGGTTCAAATTGGTGAATTCTGGTTTTGCAATGCAAGCCTTGAGATGATGATAAGTTATTGGTGAATTTCCACCTGCAGGATTCGCAGGCTTGAGTTGAATTGGTGTTCAGTTGGATAACTTGTTAAATTGATGATGTTGATAGCGCAGGAAGCTGATGTACAGCAATACTTCATATGGAGTTGTCTGTTATTGTTGAGTTTAATCCATAGAGAAGCCACGGATGAGGAGTTGAGCTCGTGTAGGGAAGTCATGGGAGTGTGCAGAGTTTATTGCTTTACTAAGTGCAGCCTCAAGCATCTGGGTACCAGCCGATGGTTCTATAAGGCTTCGTCTGTTAATCGAACTCCGGTTTGTGTTGTGGTTTTCTTTGTGATGAGTGATTATTTTGGGTCGTGGGGATAATAAGAACGTGATGATCGATGTGTGAATTGGAAATAATGTTTGTTGCAGACGATGTTGTTGATGTTTGAATAAACACGTCTGTATGATATATTGGTGATAGATTGGATGTACATCAGTCATGTATTTGTGAAATCATGTATGGATAAACCATCGTTATAATAAAATTTCATTTACTTATAATCCTAAAGCAACTTATGAGTGAGCAAAAAGATATGAGAATAGGCATTTCAAATTGGTGGAATTCCAGAACTACCACGGATTGAAACAGTGCAATGCTGATTTTAATAAACGTAGTCATAAATACTGAATAGGGAGATTGTTTCAATTTCTATGTTCATTTAAGCAATCAAAGGATAGTTGAATCACTTGAATCAACTTTGGTTCTATAATAACCAACTATCAGGCCAAAAATCTTTCCTGTGGCCAAGTATAGATATAATGTACAACTAAAAGTGTGAAACAAATATAGCAAATTGTAACTTCTATCAACTCTTATCCAAATGAAACAATATCTAACAGAACTTTGTCCAATGAGGTATACAAACCTAAAGTATCCATGATCATCATTCCCACCATGTAACCATATTGTCATAGAGAGCAAATGGAAATGCAATGCAATAAAGCAATAAGGTATCACCCCCAAAATACATACATTCTACTAAATTGAAACAAAACAATCAATGGCGACATTGTTCTCCTTGTCTGACCTCTCGTAAAAATTTGGTGAAGAAGTCCTGCTTCTGCTTCTCCTGCTTCTGCTTATCCTTCTTCATGTGTCTCTCCCTATCCCTATCCCTCTCGCCCCTATCTATAATCCTTACCTCTTTCTCTGTCCTTGAATTGGTGCACATTTGAACTCTAATCTCTCTTCCTGAGTTTGTTCTGGATGCTCTCGATCTGCGATTTCTGCTTCTCCCTATCGTTATCCGCCTTTTCGGAGCTCGGATTCAAAGCCTTGACGAACTGGCCGAGGAATGAGGACATACCTATGTGGAGCAGTAAAGCACAACTTTCAGTATCAAACAGATGCTCTGAATTTGGAAGGTAAATAACTACTTCCATCAGTCTTTCAATTTCGGAGGTACCTAATACAGATTGCACTAAATACTTGCACTCAGTAGATACCTCAATGATTTTTGTTTTGTTTTGCCATACTTAGTTTCATCCATATATCCACTTAAACTCATTTGAGAAAACTGAACAAATTGCTAATCTATCTTATTCGTGAATATACTTATAGTTTACTCCAAAAATAGCCTAGATATGGCTACCTGACACACAGAGAAGTAATTTCAGGTCCACAAAACAAAGAGATTCATACAGAAGAGATACATCACAATGGTTTACAATGAACTTCAAAAGTTAATAATCACCTCAAGAACACATATCCAATAGTCTGGTCAGAAGCCTTTCTTTGCTGAGCTGCAATGAACCCTTTAGACTTGCAATGGAGATGGTAATGCTCAAATAGAGCAGTGCTATTACCAAAAATGAAGTCCACGCTTCCTTCAATGTATCAGTCCCTCAAATATTGTCGTCCATGATGCATATACAATGTATCCTGGCAACGTACATTGCCACATACTCAGAGAAAATGAAATATCTCAAGTCTCAAGCTCCTGAAATATACAACTTTCTCAAAATAGATGATCTATAATAACTTGCTCTAATTGCTCTAGTTGCTATTGTTCTTGTTTTTTGAAAAGAATAAACAATTTTGGCGCCAGTCAAACGGCCGGTAGTTGGCTTCTCCGTTTTGTTTCACGAGACTGGTAGCTGAAACCTGCATGATCTCTCACGTTAATGGCTGCTACGCGATCCAATCTTTTTCTCGGATGCGCAAGCCCTTCTTAAACCATAAACCTCTTGTTTTTCATGCCTTTGCGCACCCATGGCCAAGCATGAAGAAAGCAATCAGAATCAGTTGCCGCCATTGCTGTTCATTCTCGAATCTCTCCAAAAATCATCGGTGGATCTTCAATCCAAACCCCTTTACCTCCCTCTCGACCTCAATTCTCCCGCCGTCAAATCCCTTTTGGAATTGGAATCCAATTCGACCACTGTTTTCGGCCAATTTCAAGATCTGCTAAACCTAACCCACCTCCTCGCTCACCTTAAAACCCTAGTCAACAAGCTCAAATCCTCCCAATCCTATTCCCTCGGCTCCTTTGTCTTCCGCCGGCTTTTGGAGTATCAGATCTACAACGCTGCTTGCTCCATTCAGAGAGAGATCCACATCTGGCATGACAAGAACCTTGTACGGAACCTTCTCTTAGTTCTTGAAGGATCGAGTCACAACGAGGAGAAATTGAGAGCAATGGCTCAGTTGGAGAGGCGGGTTTCGATGGGTTTCGACAAGGAATTGCAGGATTTGATTCTTGGGGAGAAGGTGTTTGATGTTTTGGAATCTGCCCTATGTGACGAATCATGCCCACCACCTGTTCGAGAAAATTCCGCAATGGCGATAGCTGCCTTGGGTTCAATAAGAACGTGTTTGTGGGTTTGATCTTGATGGGCTTTAGTGTTCAGGCGTTGGTTAAAATGGGAACCCCTGGCTCGCTTCGCGCCCTTTCTTTGCTCATCAGATTGATCAAGTCCCATTTGCTGGATGAGCTGGATCTAAACGGAGAGATCCCCAGGATCATAAGCAAGTTGAACTCAGAGGACTCCTCTGTTCAGAAAATGGCAATGAGTTGCATATTCGAGATGGGATATCTCAGTAGGAAGGAAGTGATCGACACGCTGCTCGAATGTGGGTTAATCGAGAAGCTCGTGTATTTGCAGAGGGTAAGGACTGACCAGGTTGACGAGGGGAATGAAGATGAAGAAGAAGCTGCCCAAGGTGAAAGTTGAGATGATGATGATGATGATGATGATGATGATGGTGATGATGATAGAAGATTGAGTAGGCATCCATTTTCGGGCTGCATTTCGAGGTTTGCAGTGCAAGTAGAAATTGGGGAAGGAATGGATAAAGCTGAGAAAAAGGCAGTTAAAATGGAGTTAATGAAGAGAGCAAGGGAGGCCTGTGTATCTGAGGCTGAGGCTGCTTCTATTTTAGCTGAACTATTATGGGGCTCTTCTCCTTGATTCTTTTTTTTTTTTTTTTTTTTGTAATTCAAAATTGGATAGATTCAAGGGATAACGGTTGTCATGTGCATTGAGCATGATGTTTTTTGCAGATTTTTTGGGTGAAATCTGCAAGAAAGTGGTTTCGGTAGGATAAAGTTGTACTAAGAATAGAGGGGAGAGATTCATTCTTCCATGTCAGGCACACCTGCAATACAAAATCAAAGTGATATGTTAATCCTGTAAAATATCTCTGAACCATAAGTTCGGAACCCATCTTTTCTTGCGGTATATATAGTGAAGTGGTTCAACTGCTCTAGTGTTGAGGGTTAGGATAAAACACTGTCATTTTGCAGGCTCCACGGTAAATTTGAGATCTTAACAAGGACTATCTAAGCAACCTAACTGGAACGTGTGTTTTAATGCTGTCATACTTGATCAACCAAAGAGCACGCAACAACAGCTAAGGAGGACTTGGCTCCAAGAAATCATATTTGAATAATAGGCTATGCATAAACAGGAGGCATAGACATCAGCCAAAAAGCTCAGCCAATGTACTCAATTACAGTATGTCAAGAAACCTCAGAAAAAAACACAATTCTTCTTTCTCAAGAGGGAACAACTTCCTTAGAAAATTCTCAAGGGATTGCTTGGGATCACAGACACGATTTGGCAACACCATGCAGCCGACAACAGTTGTTTTTGCAGGTCCAGAAACATAGGAATTGACAATTTTCATTCATCCTGCAAGAAAACTACATCAAGGCTTGAGTACTTGAACCCAACAACATCACAATAAATAAGCCAGGAATGAAATCTACCTTCTAAACAGCAATCTTCAATTTGCCGTGGCTCCACAAGGACATAAAGCGGTACTTTCTTCAACCTAAACTTCCTAGACAAGCAAAGTCAAACATAAGCTCACATATACTTGCCAAACTTGTTTTGCTTACTAGGGCTGATAAAAACTCAGCAGATTTAGACTATTTTCTTGACACATGATCAAAGCAAACCAACGAACAATAAAGATAGCAAAATGTGGAATTATTGACATAAATCATAAAATAGGCAGCAAGATACTATGAAAAGATACCTTAACTTCAGGCAGCCCAATTACACATGCACACTCTACAACCTCGGCCCCAGCGCGCTCTATACAAATAAAACAAGCAACATTCAAACGTTTGCGTATATGATCATTGTTTATAAACTCAACACCAACCCAAGGAGGGGCAATTGGACAATACCTAGAAGGTTAATTGCAGCAGAGAGGGTTCCTCCAGTAGCAACCAAATCATCAATTACCAATGCTCGTTCCCCGGGTTTTACTGCACCAACATGCATCTCCAAGCTGTCGGTTCCGTATTCAGGACATATGATTCTGACAGAACTTCCCCTGCACCAAAAGTTGTAAGGTAATCCAAAACGCTGAATCAAGATTCTCCAAATGAAAACGTTTCAAGATGGTTTGATTGCGGTTACCGGGTAGTTTTCTCGGTTTTCGAAGAGAGACAAATTTGGCTCCTATTGCTAAAGCAATAGATGGACCAAACACAAACCCTCTTGCTGCCACACCTAAGCATTCAGAATCCATAAAGACAAATTATGAGCACCAGAAAAAGCAGCAGACAAACAGGATTAATCTAGATAACTTTTGAATTGAGGAGAAGTCTCAATTCTAGTAGCAAGAAGAAGAAAAATCATTGATCCCAATTTGAGATGGGTTATATTTCTGGGTAGGTCAAGTAAACACTTGATTACCTCAAAGAATGTTTCTTTTTTGAAATCATTTCTAAAGGAATAGGAAACGTATTCAGACAACTATTTGCTTTAGGGAAGGGAACAAATCTTGGGCAAATCTCACCCATATCATAGTCTTCACTACATTATCTAAATGTTTTGGACTATTAAAAGGATGCTGTTGAAAGCCCACATCTTGAGGCCTACATTGTTTGTAACATAATAAAAGGTAGGGAAAAAAAAGGCATTTTTTAGGACATGCACTTCTCCCTGTTTGCTCCACTACTTTTGTTGAGTTGGTTTTAGAATGAATCCAATGAGATATGTAATAGGACATGCACAAGCTACTATATAAGTTTAATGAACTACTACCTTTGTTTTCAATTGATTTTAGAATGAATCCAATGAGATATGTAATAGGCTTTTGCATGTACTTGGAAAAAAATGAAAAATGACCAGGATATTACTAGTGCATGTTCCATTATGATTTAGCAACAAAGGTTCAATCTTTGCAGCACCCAGAAAGCAAATAGCAAAGACTAATTAAAAAACTCCAAAACACAGCAAGAATTGGCTTTGAAAATGGGATTCAATGAGCAGGAAAAAGTAAAGGACAGAGAGATGGAGATGGAGAGAGTAATGTACCAGCAACAACAGAGATGCCCATGTCTCTGTATCTATCAACAAAGATGTCAACAGTGTGCTTGAAGGCCTTGTGGTCCAACAGCAAAGTTGTAATGTCTTGGAACATTATCCCTATCAAACAACAACAAACACATGTTAAGATCTTTGGCGCTATTTCTTTAAAATCTTTTCTATTGTTGGGCTGCATGTTGAGCCATGGGACTTGGAGGATGCAAAGTACAAAGAACATAAAAAGGAGAGAGAGCATGGTGAGAGGACCTGGCTTTGGGAAATCAGGAACAACCCTGATGGCATCAGAAATGGCTTGAAGCCTTGGGTCACCTTTAAGCCCATTCTCAACTGCAAACATTGGGCTTCTCAGAAAGCTTTGTACTCTCTTGTTGTGTTGTGTGTGACAGGGGACTGACTAGAGGGAGAGAAATGGGTTTCTTGGGCAACTCTGAGCTGTGATCAATTCACTCTTTTTTTTTCCTTTTCCTTTTCCCTTTCCCCCTATCTGAATTAGGTGCCTCTCTAGTTAGTTAGTGAGTGAGTGAGTGTGTGTGTGTGTGTGGAAGAGATATGGAGAGGTTTGTGAGAGTGGACGAATCGGTGGATTTTAATATATAGAGATAGAGAGAAACTGGGCAAAGTTTGTTGCCCCTCAAATGCACTTGCTCTCCGAGTATGGGTTTAAGCCTTAAGGGGGTCTCCTGTACTATTCCTACACCCCCACTCTCTTTTTCCCGCGAGTGTCTCCCACTTTCTTTTTTGTTTTCTTGTTTTGACTTTGACCATTATTATTGTCGTTGTTTTTAAATTTTAGAGGCCATCCTCGATTAAAACTTAATTAGTTAGCAGTTGAGAAGTTATATGCACCCACAAATCTGTAGGTGGTAACCACGATTGGAATTGAAATAACTTTGAAACGTAAAAGTATTTGTTTACTTCTCACCCATTTTTGAATGCAGGTTTATGTGTTACCGTCACGGCCATACGGCCCTAAATCTAGGATTCTAGATACTGTTGTAAGGAGAAGAGGATGGTTGACACTTGTCCCACGGCTCCTACTCCTAACTTGTTTTCGTGTTTTTTTTTTCGCTGGTCCAACTCTCGAGATAAATGTGTGATTATGCATGGAGTAACTTTGAATCCCATGCACCCATTATGATAAACTGTGGATCTAATGTTTTAACAGATAATATGCCAGATCTATAATATAGACGAGCCCTAGAATTCGGACCATAGAGAATATCAGGAAACATAGAAACTAAACCAGACAGATTCTGCATCCCCTAAAGAGTCATCGAAAGCTATACACAGATCATGTTTCATTAAACTATAGTAAATTTTAATCAAAGCTAAGCAAAACCTTACCTGATAACTAACTATAAGTCAGACGAGAGCAGCACCCTTTGCAATCTGGAAATGCAGCGAAAGATTGAACAAACCAAAATCTCTAAAGAGTAACTATGCAAGTGTCCCCGAAATAAAACCAGTTGTACCAGTTCGTTCCGGGTTGAGTCATCGCGACGAATTGCTAACACCTTCAATTATGTTCACCACCATTTCTTGTTTTTACCAGGGCCTGTACTTACCTCGCTCGAATAGCTAACATCTTCCGATACGCCCTTTTCATGGTGGTATTTACTACCTCCTTTTGGCCCTTTTATCTTGTTACTGACAAACAAACCAAACTTCATTGCTGTGAACAGACCAAAAGAGGTGATCAAAGGCCTAACAGCCCAGTGAAAATCCTCCAGATGTTGATATTTTTGCACAAGTCCTGGAGATGTGGTGAAAGAGACGAGTTCTACTTCAGCTGGGTCAGCTAAGCAGCTGATTTGTTTCCCCCACAAAGTTAGCTTTCCAGGGAATGTAACAACAAGACAGACGTCTGGGTGGATCTGGGTAATCTTCCCTGGGGCCCAAGAAACACCCCTTTTCTGGGCACACTCAAAGCGGGGGCTAAAGACGTTGGGTTTTGGCCGGACAAACTGCCCAACATAGTATGGCTCTGCCATCTGTAAATCCGAGAATTTCCCCTTCCATAGAGTTTGCATCCCAATAAATCCAACTGTCGTGTTACCTTCACGGGATACGGAATGGAGAATGCCCAGAGGAGAATGGTGTTTCTGTTCTGCCCTTATACGTACCCACTCCGCAGCTGCAAAGCCATTTGTGACGTGTTCTAGGGTTGATGAATGGATGCGCACTGGGTCGTGGAATCCATGGACCCTCACAAGCACAAGGCCGGATTGATGATGAGGCCTTTCATCCAAACCAACCACTTTTCCTTCTGGGACAGCCATGTTTCCAGTTTTACATGAATTCAATGACTTTCTGGAGCGCACAATGTCGCCTTCTATGAGATGGTCCTTAGAAAGGAACCACTCCATATAGCCACCATCATGTGCTGGTTGGGTTGTGATAATTGTACTATCCAAAGAGTATGTTCAACTGTTCAGCAGAAAGTTCATCCTGTGAGCTGCAATCAAAGTTGGAGAAAAACGCTATTTTTAAGAGATCATACACAGCACTTCTTTCAAGAAAGTAGATAACAAAGTAAGATAAAAGATTCACGCCAATGAGAACCGATATCACACAAAATTGGGCTGTACACTCTATTATACTTCATTTTATCAGAATGAAAGTATTTATAAAAAAGGATTGCGCAGCCTGAAAAGTGTATGAGGCAAAGGTCGATAAGAGTAATTCATATCTAAATGCGCCCAAAGCCATCGAATCTCTCTCAGCAAACATTAAAACAAATAACACCGGCATGGACTTTTAATAGCATGAAGTTGCATCATTTTCTTTGTTAAATCACTTTTAGGTTTTACAACACAGCTATAGTTTATGTTTGGTTCTCTCAGGATAATAAAATGCACACCAGCAAAGCCAGTGCGGGGATTTGACTAGCAGAAGAAAGATTGTACCTTTGAAATGCATGTATAATATCTGTCATTCGAGGCCGGTTCCTGAAATCATATTCAAAGCAACCAGATAGAACATTTTTCACCACAGAAGGAAGGCCATTTGGGATAAGTGGTCTTTCGCGATTTATAACTACAGAGTGGTAAATCTACTTGGCTGATTTCCCACACCAAGGCTGGGCACCTGTCAGCATCTCCAGAATACTGCATCCAGATCCCCAAGAATCAGTCTCAAAGGATATTGGACCTCTTACTTCCGGTTCCCACTGTTCTGGAGCCATATAATTTGGAGTTCCAACCCTGTGAGCCATATCAGGGTTTGACAAGCATGCTCCAAGAAGAATGTAAGGAACCCCAAAATCTCCTAATATTGCACGGTTGGTCTCATCTAGAAGGATATTAGAGGGCTTAAGATTGAGAATTAAGATCTCTTTGGAATGCAATTCCGTTATTGCATGTGCTAAGTTCATACCATGTCTGCAGATACACAAAATGGAGGCATCAGAGCTCAAATTGCAACTGATATTAATCATGGATGCATAAGGAAAAAAAAATCTGCCTCAGGTATCTATCTTGAGAAATTATACCTCAAGACATCATGCAATGGAAGTCTCCCACCTTGAAGCTGAGCCATCCTGTCACCAACTGATCCCTCATAAAATTTCATGATAATGCTTATCTGACATCACATATAACATAGCATGATCAAGCAGGAAATCTAAAAAGAGACAAAAGATACATTTTTGCACATGTAGTTAAACTGATCTTCACCTTTCCATTTAGTACTGAAAAACCACGCAATTGACATACACTATTCATTCCTTGGCATTTCTGAAAGACATGATTCAACTTATCAAAAACTCCCTTAATGTTGCCCTCCTTCACTAAAGTTAACATTTTGATTGCTACTTCATGGTAGTGGTCATAATCCTCAGTCGACTGATGCAGCCAAACATCTCCGAAAGTCCCTCTTCCAATCCGATGTCTGAGTTTCAGGGATGGAGGGTCGACCCATGGGTTAGTTTCATATGGAGGAGCTGTGACTGTTCTCATTTCATCGCTATTGCCTTCAAAGAGTACATACTCAAAAGGGGTTGACTGCTCAGGCACAACCTTCTCAGCCATGCTTCAACATAGATCATCAAGTTTAATCATTTATCACATTGCAAGAGAAAAAAATTAAAAGTATACTTCACATTAAAGCACAATAAAAGATCATAAGTAGAGGACAAAACCCAGTATAAAAGCACAAACTAGGACCCAAGGAGAAAAATAAACCTCATCAGTCATGTAAATATAGGAGATATCAGATGCCCATACGTAGGCATCACATTCTACAAGAATTCCAAATGATTAAAACTTTATAGAAGAATAATTACCGAAAAAAATCCTTCACAATATTATTCTGCATTAATGCAAGTAAAGTACAAAACACCAGTGTGAAGACAAATTCTGGAAAGCTTCCCTTTCCATTAATCTCCATCACAGCAACCTGATTCCATAATACAAGCTGTGGCAGATCAACTTAGCTCATAGATAAGTTCGCCATGAAATGAAACATCAAATTACAGCAGAGCATTGGGGAAATTTGAGAAGCGAGTAAGTACATAGTATATCAGATGAAGGTATTAGTAAAGTGGTATACATGTATGACATGACATATTAACTTATACATTAGGATCATGGGTATGTCCTTTCCCTAATTTTCCAATAGAATCTTTCATGTCCTAGGTCGAATTGGAAAGACCTAAAAGGGTAACAAGCTTTATAAATGCTAGAGAAATCCATAGCATAACACTAAAGGCATTTATTCAATCAAGATTAACAAACCAAATTTAATGTGAAGCCCCAACATAGCAAATTATAGAGGCTACCCATGGCGCTAGCCTACCAATAAATAAGAAGGGGAAATTTTAAATTAATGGCATCAAATCAACCGATATATCAATGGCAAACAAGAACGGAGACCAAAAGGCTAGAAAAGGATTTCGTAGCAGGAAATTTTAACCAAGGGCAACAAATTAGAGCACAAGCAAAGACAGAGACTAACACCAGCTCCATCAAATTGCAAATTTATAGAAACCCACTACAAAACTAGCAGCACAAACTGAAATCACTGGAAAGCACGAGCAATGGAACCAACAATCGGAGACGAAGAGAAAGAGAACTTACAAAGTTCAAGAGGAGAGGACGCAGAAAGGGACACGGAATCAGAAACAAGGATTAAAATGGAAGACCCAATAACTGCGAGTCCGCGCTGTGGTTGAGTGTTCAGGCGATGAAAGGAGAGCACAGAGACGTAAACTGCAAATATTGATTTAAAGAAAACTAAACTGCGGAAATCCAGAAGAAAATCACTTTCCCCGTACCACTATTAATAACGTTTTCTCCGTCTAGAATTCAATCGTTACATAAACTAGGGTACGATGCCCGTGTTACGTTACTTTTAATTGTCAAATCTATACTACCTACAGTATAAAGCGGGGACAATATCTTCACAAAAATTTGCGTCATGTGTCATTTCAATAATAAAATAATCAACCGGACCCTCCTTTATACAAACTAGCTAGTTAGAATCTCATATAATCTTATCCCGTAAAAATTGATTAAAATTTACCAAAAACTATGAATTATCCCGAAAATTATAAATTATCACTTACCAAGAATTAGTTATAATTTTCCCATAATATTACTATTTAATAAAACATGATATTTATCATAAAGTAATTTTTAAACAAATCCAACTTATTTATATTATGAGTTGATTTAATATTGGTAAAAAACACTAATCATAATACGAAGATAAATATATATGATCCTATAATTTTAACATGATCATTGACATTACATATCTATATTAAATTGAATTTATAATTACATTACCCGTACATGGTACGGGGGTTAAACTAGTTATATATGACATTAAATTATATGTATATTACATCTAATATGGTTTAAATCATTTATTTAATATACTGAACTCAGATTTATGTTAGTAGTTCTCTAAATGATCTATACCTTTTTTTTTATAAACATGTCAATTTTTAGCCTTATAAAGTAAATTAAATTCACTTGTATATTAAAAGTGGATGGAATAGAATGGATGTGGGTCTAAGTTATCGATCCTTGCTAGGATGGAATAGAATGGATGTGGTTTTTGTTTCAATGAAAACTTTGAATAGTCAAATAAATAAGGTGAATAAGTTACAAGTGAATTTATTCATAAATCATTTATTAAGTAAGTCGTAAATTATTTTACCTAACTTATATATATATATAGATATAGACTAGTGATGACTGATGATGCCCGTGCTACGCACGGGGCAAAAAAATTCATATTAATATGAGAAAGGGAATGTATCATTGGTTTATAAAAGTTTGTATTAATATGTTTGTGATGATACATAACATAAAATTTATGATTAAGGAAATGAAAACAGAAAAAAAAGATTTGTAATAGTGTTAGCAAGGGGATATCAACCCATGACCAATTGATTAGTAGGAAACACTCTAACCACTATGCTAACATGTTTTTTAAGATTTGTTTTTACAAATAGTAATTATATAGGGATTTTGTGAGCTTAGTTAATGAGGGCATTAAATAATGGCAAAACCCAATCTTATATGTATGTATAGGTACGATAAGATAAGATAAGATATATAGATAAGTGTCAATGCTCATTACTCATTAGTAATTCCATATTGACTTAATTTTTGGGTCTAAGTTTAATGTATAATTTAATCATTTTAAAATATTAGTTAAAATACTAGCTTTGTTTGGTTATTGTTTTTTTAAAACTAGCTTAATCCGCTGTACCACGTACAACTACGTATTACATATTAAAATTGTTTTGAATGCATTATATTATTGAATTTATGCTCTTTTAATTTCACTTACTAATAAAATACACAATGATAGTACTATTATATTTAGTTCGAATTACCTTGTTTTTTTTTCCATATAAGTTTTGGTCGTAATATATTTTCTTATATATATATATTTTCTTTTTTATAAATTTCTCTTAATATTAATACTTGATTTGTATTATAAACCAACTTAAAATGTAAAATATAAGAGCTTTTTACAAAAAACCACCCGTTAAATACCCCATATTACTAATAACCACCCTTTATTCGCGACTTTGTTTTAAACCACCCATAAATTGAAAAACGTTAACAAATAGCCACCCAAACGCTTTTTCCGTCAAAAAATCCGTTAAATCTTGCGTTTTGACCTTTTTGCCCTCAATTTACTGTTCATCATCTTCTTGCCCTCAACTCAACTCTCAAGCTTTGTGCTGATCCAGAGCTCGGAAGAAGCATCAATGGCGTCGCTCCATCTCCTCACTCTCCTTCTCCTCATCATCCTCAATTCCGCCACATCTGACGACGTCACCTGCCTACAATCCCTAAAACAATCCATCCAAGATCCAGAACTCCGTCTCTCCTCCTGGGACTTCACCAGAACTTCCGCCGGCTCCATCTGCAAATTCGACGCGTCGTCTGCTGGAGCGACCACGAGAACCTCCTCTACAAGCTCCAACTCGACCAATTCCACTTCTCCGGCCACATCCCACTCTCCTCTCTCCATTCATGCTCCACTAACCTCGAGTTCGTCGATCTCTCCGGTAACTCCTTCTCCAGGTCCATCAATTCCTCCATCTGTCGCTCCCTTTCGTACATCGTCTTCATAGACCTCTCCAACAACCTCCTCGCGGCTAGATCCCGGCCAATCTCAGCGATTGTCAGTACCTGAACAAGCTCGATCTCTCCAACAATCGGCTAATTGGCGAGATCCCGTCCGAATTGGCTAGTTTGACTCGATTGAGGAGCTTCTCCGTCGCGAATAACCGCCTCAGCGGTCAAATCCCGAGCGGATCTGGCGATTGAGAAGCTTCTCCGTCTTTAAGGAATCCAGTTTCGTCGGAAATGGAAACCTCTGTGGGACGCCGGCGGGGAGGTGTGGCCGCATGAGTAAGAGGAATCTGGCAATTATAATCTCTGTTGGGATCTTCGGGGCCGTGGCTTCGTTGATGCTAGGGTTAGGGCTATGGTTTTGGTACTTTTCGAAGGCTACATCATATGCTAGGGTTAGGGATCTTCGGATCTTGATAATTGGTTGAGGGAAGAAGATGATGCACAGTAAATTAAGGGCAAAAGTGTCAAAACGCACGAGTTAACGGATTTTTTGACGGAAAAAGCGTTTGGGTGGCTATTTGTTAACGATTTTCAATTAGTGGGTGGTTTAAAATAAAGTCGCGAATAAAGGGTGGTTATTAGCAAATTGGGGTATTTAACGGGTGGTTTTTTGTAAAAAGCTCAAAATATAATACATATGTTCCAATTGATCATATTTTCTTATCAAACTTTACAAAAATAAATATGGTACTAATATCCTAACAGTTACAGATAAATATAAAATATAATACATATGTTCTAATTGATCATATTTTCTTATCAAACTTTACAAAAATAAAAACATAACTTTACCATATAACCTAAAATCATATTTTTTTATAGAAAAATATATAAAGTTATAGATTTGCGATCAGATGATAAACTCATTTTTACAACCGTTGTAAAATGAGAACGAATCGGAGCTGTTACATCCGGAAGATCCAAGGCTAGGATTAGACACGTGTCCCTCTGCCTCCTCACAGTGTGTTTGGCTACTTGGAATCCATGGGAAAGGAAAGGGTGGGAAAATATGGGAAGGGAAAAGAAAGGAGGAGTATATTAGGAAATGGATGGGAAAATACTTTTTGGGTGTTTGGATGGGGGAAAGGAAAGTCATTCTAGTGTTTGGTAATCAAGTGGGGAAGGGAAGGAAATCTGATATATCTAATTTTCTTTCAATATAGAATTAATTGAAAAAATAATTAATTTCAAATAGATAGAAAAATACCCTTCATATTTCAATAGCTAAAGTTTCTATAAACAACAAACTCAGAAAAAAACATAAATATATATGTAGTAAACAATCAATGTAACTACATAAATAAGCCTATAAAAGTTTAATTATTTAAGTTGAGTTAAATCCAACAAAATTAATCAACATCATTAAAATAATAAAATAATCTAATATTTATTCTGGGAATTTCTGCAGTAACCAACTTAGCCTTACGTATATTGGTAGCCCAACCAAAACACGAAACTTATTCTGATTTTCCGTCAACCACTCGCAAGCATCAAGTTTGAAATCATCATCAATCTCCATCTTTTCCAACTCCTTATATATCTCCTCACTGGAATAAACACGCGGTCCAGACCTCTCAATGACAGAACTTGCACGGTCCATGGCATCTACAACATTTTGCATGGCTGCCTCCATCTTAGTCATTAACGTGTCATCCATTTTTCGTTTCTTACCACTTGCTCCAACTTTAGCTTTTGATGAACTTGCAACCGGAGTTTCACTTGGGGCATTAGGCATTTGTAACTCTGGTGTCTCATCCCTTGTTTCACGAGGTTGAGTCGAAGGGAATTGTGATTCGAAATCAAAACTTTCAATAAAAGCTTCATCCGATCAATATTATGAATTGATGAACCTTCTTGCATCCTTTCAAATCTCTGTCTTGTCGATAGTGCACCTTCACCACTAGCTCTATCATCAGCCCAAAGTTCCTTCATTTTTGCATAATTGTGAACCGGCTTGGTCTTCCAATGAGTAGCTTTGGGATTAGACTACAAGAATACAACCCATTAATATATGATAAAGTATAACATAATATAATACTCAAATGTAAGAAAATATGATGAGCATCAAACCTGAGTCAACTCCTTCCATACTTCCTCCTCCGCTTCAAACAACTTCGTCGTTGGATTCCAACCAAATCCACTTAAGCCTTTGAAACAATCATAAGCTTCAGAGAATATCTTCTTTAAGGTTTTCATGCGATTCCTAATCTTATCTTTATCAATAACATCATTCTTTGTCTTGGTACGAACTTCTTTAATCACTTCGTTAATAGCAAGTGTAGTAAATTGTCCATTTACCCTATCGCCTTGGATTACTTGATCCAATGGTGCATCAACCAATATTTCATCCATTGCACTTGTCCATTGAACTGACGCCTTCCTTCCCTGAACACTATCCTTTGTAGCCATTTAAATGATCCCTATATATGACATAGTATAATAAGAGAGCATGTTAATTAGTATAGACATATATCAATAGACAATATGCGCAAATAACAGATAATCATATTCAATTGAATAAAGAAGTACATTTTCGATCAAAAAATAAAGAAGTACATTATGAAAATAAGATAACGAAAAAACTAAGATGATCTCCTTTGACAATAATCTTGCCACATTTGATTTGCTATACTATCTCATAGTTGCACTCCTCTCCTAATATCTTCCACATCTTGAATTCTGGAATCATCTCTGCCTGGGACTTCATGTACAATTGGTCTTCTTTCTATTTCTCTATCAACCTCTGAAAGTAATTCCTTATCGGGATCCGTACTCATTATAATATTGTGCAAAATGCAACATGCATCTACAATTGCGCATTGGGTTTCATAAGGAAATGTTTTCTCATTTGAGCTTCTAATAATTGGAAATCTCCTTTTAAGAACTCCAAATGCTCTTTCAATTGCATTACGTAGGGAAGCATGACAAAGGTTAAACAACTCTTTAGGATTTCTTGGGGATCGTGAAGAGAATTCTTTTAGATGATAACGCTCTCCTCGATATGGTGTAATCAAGCCACCTCTTAGCATAAAACCAGCATCAACCAAGTAATATTTACCTAATAAATTTAATTCACCATTAATTTTTTATACTTAATATGCATTCTTATTATAATTTACGTTTACTAATTATTTACCTGGAGGAATAATTAAGTTATCTTCCCTTTGCTAAGTGTTCCTAATAATTTTAGAGTCACTGGCTGTCCCCTCCCATCCAGACAGCACATATGTAAATTGCAAGTTAAAGTTGCATGTAGCTAAAACATTTGTAGTTGTATAGTCTTTTCTTCCCCTATATCTTGGAGCATCATCAACAGGTACATTAGCTCGAATATGTGTTCCATCTATCGCTCCCACACAATCCTAATATTGCAATCAATTGTAATCCATTATATAATTTGATCTTTTAATAAACCAAAATAACATGAATAAATATTTGTTTCTAATTACCTTGAAATAAGGGAAGAATCTTGTGTCATTGAGGATTTCAGGTGAAATAAATTCTCTAGTTGGTTGTATAAGATAATCTTCATGCAAAGCTAAGATTGCATGTAATACCTTATGAAAATGGCGACTAGTTGTTTCCCCGGAGCGGCGAAAAAAGAAAGAGACAGTACGATTTTTCATTTGGTGGGATAAAATGATCAAAAATTGAGCCACTTACTCCTCAATTGAAGCTTGTCGAGTTGCTCGAAGAAGGCCCCTTAGTTTAAGCTTTTCACAGAGCATATGAAAGACTACAGGTGTCATCCGAATAAGACTTCTACAGTACCCTTCATATTTCAGACCTCTTAGAAAATTAATCCGTTCTTCTTCAAGTTGTTGAGGTGTTTCAGGTTCTAATCCATCATCATCTTTACCGCCAGTTATTGTTTGGCTTAAAACTACCACCATCATGTAGACATAACATAGAGTAACAACAATACCTTGTAAATGAGCCCAATTCTCCAAAAGTGTGAAGAATTCATCTTCTTTATTTTCTTCTTCATGATTAAATTGATCCACATCCATCTATATTATTAACAATAATTAATAACAAGTATTAATAACAATTATTAAAGATGCGATCATTATATATAAAGCAAGCACACAATATATGGACTCAATAATATATATTGCTACTGATATCATAAAATAAAGTAAACTACTATACACATTCTTGTGATGATACAAGATATATAAACAAAACTCAATAATATATATTGCTACTGAAGTGATAAAAGAAAGTCAACCAGTGTACACATTCATGTGATGATACAAGATATATAAACACAATGATATTATCCAGTGATCCATGTATAGCTATACAAGATTAATTAATGGATAACACTATATCTATACAAGATTAATTAATTGATAACAACTAACCTTTTTCAGTTCTCCTCTAGACCTCCATCGTTGATCACGTATACATGCTCAGAAAAGTTACACCTTTTTCTTTTTTGTAGAAGAAAAGTTGCATCTTGCCCTAACTTTATATACAGTAGTAGGTATGTAAAGTGATATCTTTCAATTTCTTTTTCTTTTATTTTATTACCTAGAATATATGTAGTCTAATTTGTTTGGTGAATAAGTATGTATCCTGTTCCCATCCAGATCTCTACTACATATCTCATTCAGATCTCTACAACGTACATATCCCTCCCAAAGCAGAAGCAAATAATTTTTCTTCGTCAATACTTTGCGTCCATGCGGTGAGATTTTAATTTCCCACCAAATCTCACCAATTTGGTGGGGTTTGTTTTCCTTTCAAATCCCATCCAAATCCCATCATATTTTCCTACAGTTTCCATCAGAATCCTATCTAATCTCATCCACAAAATTATCCAAACATGGGAAAATAATTCCTTTCACTTCCCTCCCCTTAAAAAACCCTCAAATCACACCATCCAAATAGGCTGTTAATAACTAGTGAGGTATTTTTGTCTTTTTCCTACAATTCTCCTACTGTGACGTGGTTTTTTACCCTATCCAAAAATCAGATTTCCTCCTTCGCTCCATTGCTCGCCACTCCTTCTATTTTCTCTTATTGATGTAGGTACGTTTTCTTAGGGTTTACATCGACATTGTGTTAAATAGCTTAAAGACGTGTTCGAATTCCCCATGCCCAAAAGAAGCATGTAGTTTCTTAAGGGCCCGTGGATCGTGGAAAGATAGCTAAAAAAGTTGTTCATTTCGAGAATCGCGAGGATATTGAGCACGACTTCGAAAATCAATTGTAACGATACTATAAGATAGGGTAGAAAATAGATTTTACCTTGTCTTATGTTTGCAAGTCAAACGAGAAATCATCTATCTTGTGACTTCATTCATTCAATAAGAGATTTGTCGATTTAATTCTTGTGTTGTTCATTCGCATTTGAGTTTTCTCAATCGTAAACTCGCTCTTAAGGGTGTAGCAATGATTTGATCGTTTTTTACTCATATAAATTTGGCACCGACCGTGGGGTTGCGATCATAAGAAATCTCCTTCCGACTGTAAGTGCCACGAGCAATTCTTTCTAAGCAATGTCAACCTCTAAAGAGAACTCACCCCATTCAAGCGATCCTATCCTCGGGAATGACCCTGCTGTTGGGGTAGATCCCTTGCAGGCCAAAATTTTGTCCCCTAAAACCAACCAAGATGAGATGGTAGCCCTTTCTTTTAGAATTCTAGACTTGTAGAAGGAGCTAGAAGAGCAGAAAGAAAGCATCCAAGCCCTTGTTGGACGAATCGCCGACGACAACTCTTATATGGTTGAAAAGAATTCCTCCATCACTAGCGAGAACTCGTAATTAAGGGTGCAAATCCAATCAACATCCACCCTCAGACCACACTTGTGAATGACTTGGGATGCTAAGGGAGTGGCCTTCCATCTCAGTCTCAATGTTGGAGGGGGCACATCTAGGGGACACTTCGGTCGAGATACCTCTGAACCCCCACCACGAAGATTCCCGTGGGATGATGAAGAAGAAGTCAATCATAGGTGACGCCGTCTGGTGGACGTCGGAGAAGTAGTCTGTCGGGATTGCGTGAACACCTCAAGGTGTTCATAAATCAGCTTTCTAGGATCCTTAGAATGCCCAAGCCTATTGAAAAGGAATCTCATGACGGGTACAACGAGTCCCTCTCCATAGCTCGGATTGCGTAGGGGCCGATTAACTGTTGTCCCATCCATGCATCCTTGCGACGACAAGACAAATCCCAACGACCACATTTCCATCTACCAGTAAAAGATGATGATGAGTGTTGTCCCCCAACATTACAAGGAGCCTCTCATAGTAAAAGGTTTCGGGACAACCCTGATGCAGCCCATGCACCCATGACTCCGAAGGAAATCGAGGACTTAGCTCGTGTACCCTTTGATGGTCCAATCACTAAAGCTCAAGCAAAGAAATCGAGGCCAACCACGTGTTCTCTATTGGGGAGGATCCTGGCTATGATGGTTGAGCTTGATGCAACCTATGCACCCATGATTCCGAAGGAAATCAAGGACTTAGCTTGTGTACCCTTTGATGATCCAATTACTAAAGACCGAGCTAAAAAATAGAGGCAAACCACGCGTGCTCTATTGGTGAGGATTCCGACTACGATGGACGAGTCAAGGGAGCTTAAGTGGACGACGTCCATCAACCATGCTCAAGGCTAAATTTGGACATGCTTAGCATAGAAACTATTTTTGGAAACTTTCTATTCTTAACATTTTCGTCATTCATTATTTGCTATATTTAGATTTTACCATATATTAATGTCTTGTGCTTTTTCATATGTGGCAAGTATGTCTTCCAAGCTTAAGGTGGTTCGACCAAGGCCATACAAAGGGGTAGGGTGTGTGCTTTCCTGGAATAACAAGGCTTGATTAGGTTTTCTTATCTTCTACAATAATTCTATCTAGTTGACTCGGCTAAAGTCGTTGTGCCAAGATCAAAAGTAAATAATCCTAATTCACAAACTCGTATAGCAGGGGTCGAACCCAAAAGAATCAATGTTCTCACTCTAATCGGTTCTATCAAAGTAAAGACAAACAGGGGGTTTCAAAGAGGTATTTATCAATATTAGGGAAGCAGAGGATATTTAATCAGATCGGCATTAGAATCATTCGATCATGAGTTCATCCAATTTCTTAGAACTTCTTGACTAATTCCATTTCCGATCATAAACAATCACCTGTCCACGGTTCAGGTAGTACTTAAACCTAGGCAAGGACGCTTAACCTAGGTTTAGCATGAAGAAAAAGAATATGCAGGATATCAAATCAAGCAATCAAGCTACGAGTCAATTGCAAGATAAAACAATCAATTCTCTCTCTTAATCCTAGTCCACGGTCCTAGAATCAAAGTACCTTCTAGAAAAAAAATGTTCACATAAACAATGAAACAAATCAATTCAGAATATAGAACAATGACAATTCAACAAGTTGACCAAGCTTAAAGAATCATCCAAAATTCATGAAATTAAGCACAAAGAGAAGAGATAACAATCAAGGTAAGAAATTGTACCAGAACTTCACGAATTCATCAATAATGCATCACTTCATAAATAATCCTCCAAGAGGGATTTAGCAATCCATAATAGAAACTAGGCTAAAGAATTAATTTAACGGTAGAAAGTCCAAAAAACCTAAGCCAATTCTCTAAATATAGTACTCGGAAGACATGCCAATCAAACTACCAAAGATAGAGAAAAGATAAGAAAAAAGAAAGAAGATAGAAAATCATCTTCTTGTATCTGTACCAAACCGTGCTCGCTCCGGGGTCACAACGCTCGCGGTCAACGTCGGGTCAAAGGCATCTCAAACTGCTGCTACAACGCCCACGCTATCTTACCCGCGCTCGCGGCCTTCTATAGATAGAATTTCTTGGTCTGGGCTTGACCCGCGGTCGCGGCGAGTCACCCACCCGTGGTCGCGTGTCTGTGGTCAACTCTACGCGAAAAATCGTGCACAGTTCGCTAATCGCCCTCTACCACGCATGCCTTTCAAGATCTGCGCGCGCGGTTTCCTTAGGTGTAAAGTTGACTTCCTTAGGATGATTTCGCGCCCACGGCCATGCCACCACACTTGCGGTTCAAATACATAATCGGCTTCTCCTTCATTGGAACGCCATGAAAACTCTCGAATCTTGAATTCTTGTGTTTTCGGTCTTGATATTACAGTTAAGTACAAAGTGTAACCTAGAACACTCAGTGTAGCCCTAAAATACAAGAGTTAACACATCCTAAATAGAGTATATCGAATTCCCCCATACTTAGATCTTGCTCCTCCTCGAGTAAGCTCAAACTAAATATAACAAGATAGCACATCTGAAATCTCAAGAAATATAAGGGAAGAAAAAAACACTCAACTCTCAACCCGAACCCAAAATAATGAAGTAATAATAGTGAGCATAAACAAGTAAGGCTCAAACACACACCTCACAACAATGATACAACACTCAAGCTCTAAAAAATGTAGAGCAAACTAGTCGACATACCCAAATCTAATATGTAAGCCTCAAAGTCCCCAAGCAAGAATAATCCTAAATCACTTAGATTTCTTCACTCAATTCTACTTAGGCGTCCTTTCCAGTTTTCACCTAACTGCTCTTTTCATTTTCTAATAGGTGTGCACACAAATCTCACAATCACTCATAAACCTCATATTACCCCAGCCTAATGCTGGTCCGGGTTACCTGCTTATTACTTGAGCCACCCTTTCGGGTTTTGACTCATCCCACGATTTTTATATATTTTTTTTTGAAAATTTTATGGCTTTATCTATTTCTTTCTTTTTCTTTCTTCTTTAGTATGCAAAAAAGGTATGGTTCAAATGCTCCATGAAAGGAAGAAAATCACAAATATTGAAGCAAAAATAATTTTACTACACTAATTAGGATAAGCGTAGCGAGTAGTCCCTCCCCCATACTTAATTAAATCCTTCATTGTCCTCAATGAAGCTAAGAACAAGAAAATAAGCAAGGAAGAAGGTATATCCGAACACTCACATACGAAAGAAAAGATGTGGAATGGATGAACTCTTCACAGAAGTAGAATTTACATCTCGGAAATCTTCAAATGGACCTTCAACAGGCAAACCGAGCCGGCGCCAGTGATCAGGCCACAAGCGGGGATCAACTAGCGGAAAAGAAGTCACGTCTGGGTAGGCACCTCGAGCGCAGTGAAGGGGGCGCACGCCCAGTCAAGGTTACAGTACATGATCTACAACAAAGAACACGAACTCATGAACGAACTCTGAATCTAGCCTCAAGCATCAATGTAGCACGAGCCTTAAGATGAAGATTCCCCCATATATACTTGAAGATGACCAATAGCGAACATAATTAACTCCGAAGAGGATGGAGAGAATAAATAGAAATAGATGGAAAAGATAGAAGGATGGAAAACATAGAAGATAGAAGGATCGAAATTTGTTTTTATTTTTTTCGATTTTTTTTTGCTAAGAGAAAACCGCGCGCGCGGCGAGGATAGAACATATGCAGTGCAAAGTTCTTTTACGAGAGCAAACTTCAATAAACCACGTGCGCAACCCAAGGGACGCGTGCGCGGTCCCTAGTACTTGTTCGTCTTGAACATTCTGGGCTCAACCGCGAGCGCAGTGTGGTTGCCGCGTGCGCAGTGCAAAGTTTTTTTTAAGAGAGCAAACTTCAATAAACCATGCGCGCAGCCCAAGGGACGCGTGCGCGGTTGCTAGTACTTGTTCGTCTTGAACATTCTGGGCTCAACTGCGAGCGCGGTGTGTTGCCATGTGCATGGTTTTGCACGAGAAACGTCCTTTCGGACCTAGTACCTGAACGTTAGCTCACAAACCAAAAAACAAACTAAGCTAATGAAGGGGAAACGAGATGGAAAAGATTCTATCTAATCTTGGGTTGCCTCCCAAGCAGCGCCTTTGTTTAGGGTCGATGGCTCGACATGTTTATGATCAGACATCGTCAATGCCCTAACCAGTCTGTCAAATCCCTGGTAACAACTCTTATGTAGGCAAATATAACACAATGATAACTTGAAACCAAATAATATAGCATTCAGACATCGTTTCAATTTATCAAACCTAGTTGAGAAGTCAGGGTTAGATGGGTTAGGACAAAACCAATTGGAAGGACGAGGTGGTTTATTAGAAGTTATGACTTTTAGCTTAGCATTACCACATTTAGAATTTGAGAGATCACTAGGTATATTATCATGCTTACGACCTTTTGTAGACTTATCAGGCAAACAAATATCTATGGAAAGTAAGGAAGAAGAGGGAAGGATACAGGGATCATGATCGATATATCACAATAGAGGGCTCCACAATAGGAGACATAGACATCTCCTCAGGTGGATGGGAATCCTCCATAACATTATCTAGCTCCTTCATCAAGTTAGAATGCTCGTCGTTTTCACTCCAGGAGCTATCAAACTAAAGGAAATATTTCTCCTCTATCATAACATGACTATGATCATCTGTCTCTTCATCCCAAGTAGGGTCTCTGAGTGTCTATAGATAGGGTGGAACCGGCTTATACGAGTTGAGAGGAGAGAAGTACGACCTTATGTACGAATTGCATTCGTCGCAAGGAAAACCGCACTCGCAGAACAGGTGGCGCGCTCACGGCTCATCAGAGAACGCGCGAGTTGTGATCACTTCGTCACCGCGCTCGTGGGTGAGGGACCTGCGCTTGCAGTTTGGCTCTTCGGGGAGATCGGTTGTTTTTGACTCGGAACCGCGTGAGCGGTTATCATCCCACTGCGCGGTTCTTGCTTAGAACTCCGATTTTCTAGAATTGTCTCCACTTGTATGGTCAATACCTCATATAGTTGTCTTAATTTAGCAACCCCAATCTCCAAATCCCACTTCATGGCCTCCAATTCTTACATTCTGACATCGTAGGCTTAGGTCTTACAAAAGAAATATCATCGGTCCATGGGTTCCCAGATTATGTATTTTCCATCGCTTTCACGGTACATCCTTAGTTGGGACTCACGAGTCATCCCACTAAATATGTATTCGCAAACATCATCAAGATTTACGTCTATGCCCTACACAGAGAGCTCATGCAATTGCTTATGGCACCTAGCTAGTGAAGTACTTTTGGAAAGGTTCGTCCTGCAACTAACAAAACCTAAATGCAAACATTAGTACCCATAAGTGTAGACCGTAAGATTGGTCTACACAACATTTTGGGCGCAAACCACGAGCGCGGTGAGACCATCGCATGCGCGGTTGTGTCTAGAACAAAGAACGAACTGAAAATCCGAGAATCAAACTAAAGATAGAGAAAAGATAAGAAAAAGGAAAGAAGATAGAAAATCAGCTACTCGGATCTGTAGCCAAACCGCGCTCACGTCGGGGTCACCGCGCTCGCGGTCAACGTCGGTCAAAGGCATCTCAAACTACTAGTACCACGCTCGCGCTATCTTACTTGCACTCGCGGCCTTCTATAGATAGAATTTCTCAGTCTAGGCTTCACCCGTGGTCGCGGGTCTGTGGTCAACTCTACGCGAAAAATCGCGCACATTTCGCTAATTGCCCTCTACAACGCACGCCTTTCGAGATCTGCGTGTGCGGTTTTCCCCTGTGTATAGTAGATTTCCTTGGGTCGATTCCGCCCCCGCGGCCATGCCATCGTGCTCGCGGTTCAAGTATAGAATCGGCTTCTCCTTCATTGGAACGCCATGAAAACTCTTGAATCTTGAATTCTTTGGTCTTCGGTCTTGATATTTCAATTAAGCCCAAAGTCTAACCTAGAACACTCAATGTAGCCCTAAAATACAATAGTTAACACATCCTAAATCGAGTATATTTTGTTTTGAAATCAGTGAGAATTAGGATTCCGACTTAAGGCGGAAAGCCTAAAGCATACTTACGAATGAGAGCTAGAAGCTCGTGGTGGTTCCAAATTGTTTCCCATGAGTGACTATGGCCCAATCTCGCAATTTTATCGGCCACAACATTACATTGCCTCGTCTCATGTGAAACTCGAACTAACTCGAATCCGTGTAAGGATACAAGAATATCGACGATAATCCTTTCAATTTCCCATGGACAATTGATTAGACCCTTGACAACTTTGATTACTGTTACATTATCCCCTTCTATTTCAATTCTCCGGACCTTACATTATTTGGCCTTCAATATTCCATCCCACAATGCAAGGGCTTCAACCATTAGAACTGACACTTTGCCGAATATTCTTACGGTTCCAGTTACTGGGTTCTCATCCGCATCCCTAATAATTGATCCCCCTGAAGCATTTCCATTACTTATTTTAGAGCCATCAAAATTTAGTTTTACATAATTTATCTTTGGCTTTTTCCAATGACTAAATTTTTATCGTACGATTGGTTGTCTTCGAAGCATACTCTCTTGTGCCTTTTCTTCATCCTCTTGCCACCTCTAGGTTTGTTCATTGAGTACGAATATGCAGGCTTAGGTCCTGTATTAAGTCATTAGGCGTTGTTTGGAAGACCATCTTATTCCGTTGGTGCCATATGCTCCACCATATTACTGCAAGCTCAATAAATTTCGGCTGCCCTAGTTTTCTTTTAATGTCGTTTAAAACAATCCTTGGATTTTGATGTGGGGGTACGTACATCCTAATTGCTCGCTCAGTATTTGCATTTATGCTTTTTATCACACCCAATGTGTGTGGGCAATTAATCATCAAGTGTATCGAATCTTCGTGGTTTCCATTACACATGAGACATCCTTGCGGGATTGCAATATGGTTTTCATCAAGCCTCTACTTCGTTGGAAGTCCATTCATATCAATTTTCCATAAGAAAATTTTCACTTTTGGATAGACGTTAGTTTCCAAATCCAATCATTTGGACTCGGATTCATCACATCCTCCTTCGTAGCAAAACTCACTGCTGACAATGTTGAGAACCATCTGTTTCTGCTCGGTGCCCATATAACCTTGTCCTCTATCTCATTGCGTGGTACAGGTATCAACATTATTTTTTCTACTAAATTTGTAAGTATAATCTTGCGCAGTTCCTCTATTTTCCATTCTCTGGCTGTTGAGATAATTGTTCCAATTTGACAGTAATATTCTTTATAATGCTTGTGTTTACAAACTTTTCCAACGGTTCTTGCATTGCCCATTTATCTGTCCAGAAATTTACTGACTTTCGATTTCCTATTTGCCACCTAAGTCCTTTTTCAAATTCCGCTTAGTTTGATCAATTGTTTCCACTGTCATGATGTGTTAGGTTTACTCCTATATTCTGCCAACGTGCTCCCACATAGATATTTCTCTTTCACAACTTTGACCCATACATTGTCCTGCTCTGTGAGTATTTTCCACAACAGCTTCATGTGTAGTGCTCTGTTCATATCCACAACTTTCCTTATTCCTAAGCCTCCGTATGCCTTCGGTTTACATATTCTGTCCCATCCTATCAGGGGTTTATGTTGTCTATCCTTATTCCAGAAGAAAGTTCTATTGATCACATCAACTTTATCATGCACATATCTAGGCAACATAAAGCTTTGCATTAGGTAATTCGGCTTCGTGGCCAGGTTTGATCTTATTAGAACCGACCTACCTTCTTGAGATAGTGTACTGGCTTTCCATTTTGATAGTTGTCGATGTGCATTTTCTATTGTACCATGGAACATTTCCTTATTCACTCTGCCATTTATGATCGGAGACCCGAGGTACTTTTCTAAATTTGTCATCGTGTTGATTCCTAACGCTTGTTTGATACTCTGTTTTTGTTGATTCCCTACCTTCTTTGAGATGTAAAATGCCGATTTGTGGTAGCTCACCTTTTGTCTTATGGCCGCACAATATTCCTCAACAATGTTTTTCATTAAGCTACATGCATTTTGGGTCCCTTTCGCAAATATTATAATGTCATCTACGAAGGCTAAGAACGGTATCCTCGTCCCTCTTCTTGATACTGGGAGTCCAATTAGTGATTTCGGGTTTTCACTCACCTTTTGTAGCTTTCTCGTAAGAATTTCTGCACCAATTACGAAAAGATATGGCGACAGCGGGTCGCCTTGTCTAATCCCTCGCTCGGAAGTAAAAGGGACAGTGGGTCCACTGTTGACTAGAATTGAGAATGATACTGTACATACACACTGACGAATCCACTCTACAAATTTTTCATCAAACCCGAACCTCACATATACTTGGAATAAATAAGACCAGTCCACCCTATCATATGCTTTTTCCATATCTAGTTTAACAACCATCCATCTATCTTTTGCCTGGCTTCCTTTAAATGAGTGAAGAATTTCATGCACAATGAGAACATTGTGTATTGCTCCTCCTGCTACAAACGCTTCTTGCAAAGAGTGAATGATCTTAGGCATTACCCATTTTAATCTTTTTGTCAATATTTTTGCGATTGTTTTATAAATCGTCGTGAACAGGTTAATGGGGCGAAAATTGTTTGTTGTCGAAGGGTTGTCATTTTTCGGGAAAAGTGATATAAAAGTGTGGTTACATTGTTTCAACATTTTTCCAAAATGGAAAGAAGCTTTGACTGTCTTGATTATAGTTGGGCCAACAATGTCCCAGTATTTCTAGTGAAATTGTGCTGTCATGCCATCCGGTCCTGGGGACTTATCCGAACCAATATGAAAAACTGCCGCTTTTATTTCTTCATTAGTTACCTGTTTCGAGAGGTGCACATTGTCTTCAGCTGATATTTCATTATCTATAAGAGAGAGGTATTGCTCGAGTACTGAATTGTTTATCTGTTCCTAAGTGTATCGTTTATGAAAATCATTCCTGATTTCTCGACACACGTTTTCTTCACCCATAATTTGTGTTCCATCACTTGAGACGATCGTTCTTATAATTTTACGGTTGTGCCTTCCTGTAACTATCTTGTGAAAATACCTTGAGTTAGAGTCAGACAGCTTGACATGTTTTGTCTTTACCCTTTGTTTCCAATATGTTTTGTGAAATTGTAGAATACATTCTTTTTTCTTGAGGAAACGAAGTTGCTTCTGGATAAGAGCTGGTTGTGGGGATTCAATTATTTGTTTCTGCAAATCAAGCAGAGTATCCTCTATTTTCTTGAGTTGCTCAAAAGTGTCTCCAAATGTTCTGCGTCATTGTTTTGTGTGTTCTTTTAGTATTCGAGTTTTTTTCATTAGTTGGAACATACACGATCCTTGAAAGCTCATTCTCCACGCTTGCTTCACTACATTTCGGTAATCTTTTCTCATTAACCACATTTTCTCCATTTTAAACGGTGCCGCCTTAGACAAGTGGCCATTCATAAGTTCTAATGAAATTTTACAATGATCAGATGATGTAATGGCATGATTATGTGTTTGGATATTCAGAAACCATTGAAGAATGTTCTCACTTACAAGTACTCTATCTAGTTTTTCGTATATTTTGTCGACTTCTGTCTTGTTCTTTCTCCACGTAAATTTGTTTCCTGTAGGAGGAATGTCTCGCAAATCACAATCATTTTTGAAGTTTCTTAATCGGTCAAACCTCTTAGCCATAGGAACATTTCTTCCTTTTTTATCGTCTTGTTCTTGGATTTCTTGTAAGTCACCTAGGACAATGACAGGGAGATGAGTGTCATTAAGACATTTGGAGAATTCAAGCCAGAATTCATCTTTTTGGTTTTCATTCGGGGCTGCATATACAAAACACAGTGCCAAAGAGTAGCCCGTGAGGTGGTTTACATATTTTAGTATAATGTACCTAGGCTTATGAACTAAGAGATCAACACATTTGTTATTGAATTGGTGTTCTTTCCACGTCACACAAATACCCCCTGCCCTTCCATCTACAGTGCACCACACAATATTATCAAATCCTGCACGTCTCCATGTTTGATCACTAGGTGACTTGTCTGTTTTAGTTTCTACAATTGCTAATATCTGAATACTTTCGATTTTACAAAATGAATCAATTTCTGGCCAAAACGATCTCCTACCTATCCCTCTGCTATTCCAGAGCGCAACTTTCATTTATCTCTACTTTTTATTTGTGATCTTACAACGCCCCAAAGCTAAGTGTCGCCTTGTCTTATTTGTCGAACCATCCCTCTATTGCGGTTATTTTTATATTAGTGTCTTATTTTTTACTTGTGCTCTAGTTTTTCCGAGTTCAAAAGTCTCTAATATCAAATTGGTTATGCGATAACCACTGTGTTGTCTCCTATCATTAATTGAAATCCTTCTATCCGAAATCATGGGTTCTTCACCTAAACACACGGTATAGTTAGCTACCAAACCTTATCTTTCTTAGCAACATTATAGATTTTGAGCTAACCTTTGCAATATAAGTTTGGGAAAACCTGCATGTTCTGTAATCGTTTCATCTGTCCTGAACTCCCCTTGTTGCCAATACCACAATTGCTAAAAAACCAATCCCAGAGTCTGCAATTCTTGTTGCACCAGTCTCTTTTGTACATTTGTTATATTTCCTTTACTATGTTTTCAAGAACTGCATATAGAACACTTAACATTGGTATAATACTAGAGCCCTCTACAACTTGTATGATGCTACTATGTACTGTAAAAAAAACCCGTTGAAAGAGTGAGTTTCTCTTTAGCCACCCAACCTGACCAAATTCTACCTGGTTCCTTATTACAACAATACCACTTAAACAACATATACTAAATTTTAAAGGCCAAGGCACATTCATTCATCCTGCATAAACAATCTCTTACATACATTCTCCTATTCAAGTTTCCTTAATTTAGAGGACTTGGTTTACAATAGTAGGCACACTTAACATGATTTTTACAATTATTGGCAAAGCCATTTAACAACTCAAGAATGAAGCTTGATATAATGCCCAACTGATCATAGTAACTTGGCTTTTCCATTGCTTTTCCTTTCTTCTCATTAGTTGCTATGCTGATTACCACATTCCTCTTTTGAAATTGGTCCCATCTTTCCCTCAAGGAGCCAATTATATATCTAGATGATGCATAATGATCATACATGTGCCCATGCACCTTGCAATTCCATCTATGTACTGATTCACCTCCACTTCTTTTATACAACCAACTCGTTTTCTAGTTCTCATGCATATATAAGGTCTTCAGTTGAGAACACCTGATCCAGTAGTAGCAAATCATGATAATATGCACAATTTTATCATCATCAAATAGAAGACAAATCTCTTTAGGTATTCTTACAATGGTTTCCACATAAAACCTTGTAGCAAATAGAGTTTTTGAGGGCTTTTCCCCGATCCCTTTTATTTGATTATAGACATAACAATTGTAAATATTTTTCCTATCCCCGAGTTTTAGGCCAGAATTGATGTGATCGTGCCCGAGCTCCCCGCCCACACGCCACTCGGCGCCGGTGCCTCATCGAGGAACCCGTCCTGCTGGGCCGGTGCCTCTTGTGGGCGCTCGCTTTCCCGAGCCGATGCCACTCCTACATTTAAGTTGCCATCACACTGGACTATTGCACGAGATTGCTATGATTTGTACTTGCAAGAAAAAGTGATGCTAAAAGCTTTCTTGAGCAAGAGTTGTCAAAGGGTTTGTCGAACTACCGATTCATGGACTTCAATTCAAAAAAGCAATTATATGTGTGTGACTGTGCATTTTGTTGATAATGATTGGAATTTGCAAAAGAGGATTCTCAATTTTTGTCCCATTGTTGGTCACAAGGGGGATGATATTTCTAGAGGAATTAATGATTGTCTTAGGTGTAACACTTCGGTAATTTATAAGGAATTGAGGTGCTCCCCAAGCCAACAAGAGCTCTTCCTTTTCATGGTTCGAGAGGTCAAAAGAACTATGAAGTTAAGCGTGCTAGGGCGGGAGTAGTACGAGGATGGGTGACCGGCCTCTTGGGAAGTCTCTTGGGTTGGCATGTGATAGCGCTTTTATGGCCTCGGGTCTTACAAATGCCAACCCAGGAGAATTCCCAAGAGGTCACCCATCCTGGTACTACTCCCGCCCTAACACGCTTAACTTCATACTTCTTTTGACCTCTCGAACCATGAAAAGGAAGAGCTCTTGTTGGCCTGGGGAGCACCTCAATTCCTTATAAATTACCGAAGTGTTACAATCTCCCCCACTTAAGCACTTGACGACCTCGTCAAGGCCCAAGGACCGCCCCTTGGGTCGAGTGACCGCCCTTCGGCCAAGCCAACTCATAACCCAGAGTCGACTCTGATACCATTTGTAAGACCCGAGGCCATAGAAGCGCTATCCCATGCCAAACCAGGAGACTTCCCAAGAGGTCACCCATCCTGGTACTACTCCCGCCGTAGCACGCTTAACTTCATAGTTCTTTTGACCTCTCGAACCATGAAAAGGAAGAGCTTTTGTTGGCCTGGGGAGCACCTCAATTCCTTATAAATTACCGAAGTGTTACATTAGGCCTTGGGGTTTAGCTGAAAAGGTTTTCATTATTACGGCTGACAATGCTAGTACTATGATTCCGCCATTACTACTTTCAAGGGGTTCATGATAGAAAATGGTGGTTGTATTAATGATGCTGAAAATGTGCACATGCGATGTATAGCTCACATTGCAAATCTTATTGTAGGGGATGGCTTAAAGTTACATATTAGTTGTTTAGATAAAGTTAGAGCATTTGGGTCTCCATCAAGGCAATGTTTGTTTAAAGAAGAAGATGTGAAACTGAGAATGGAGTGCAAGAGTATGTTGATCCTTGATGTTCCTACTAGATGGAACTCCACATACATGATGTTAACTGTTGCATTGAAGTACAAAGTTGTTTTCTCTCGACTAGATCCTCCAAAAACAACTCAAGGTGTGGGTATGGAACATATATATTACTATAGAAGAGTGGAAGAAAATTGAGATCCTTGTGAAGTTCTTTAAAGAATTTTATGATTTCACAAAGGATGTGTCGGGTTCTTCATAGGTTTTGATTAATTGGTTTCATCCAAATGAAAAGTCGTCCGTAAAGGCATATGTCGATGAAGATGAAGGTGAATATGAAGAATTGCTAAAGAATGTGGAACAAGGTATTTGTTTTTCTTTTGTTACAATTTATTTCATTTAGATTACATCCAATAAAATGTTAACATTGAACATTTTCTTTGGTTATAGTTGTTGAGAAAGATATTCCAATAAGCACTTTAACTTTGGAGGATAAGGAGCCTATTTATTTTTGAGATGGAGGTATACATTGATTAATATTTATAACTTTATACATAGATATCTATTTTATTGTTTGTTTTCTTAATTTTGATCCTTCTTCCTTATTATACAAGTATGGTTTTGATGGAGATTCGAAATCAGAAGTATATACTAGCTAGATGACTAGATCTTTTGTGGTGTTAAGCTGAATGCATATACTTATTTTTGTTAATTTTCTTCAAAACTCGAGTTTATTACAAGCTGTTATGTTTTTGAGATTACTATGAACAACTCAACATACTTTACTTTTGGTGGAGCTGGTGGAAATGTGGAATCACACAAGTGTTGATGTGATATATTGGAGTCATTGGACTTTTAGTTTGAAAATTTTTTAGTACTGTATTAGCAAAGACATGTTTGATGACTATGATCCTTTAAAATCAATGGGCCTACCTCCCATTTTATTTTATTATATGTGATTATATGAAAGCATATAAGCATACAGGAAATCAACAGGTCTGGTTATATGAAAGCATGTTGCAGGTGCAATTACTGGAAAAAAAAATCAAGGTCGGTCCAAGTCCGGTCCAAGTCCGGACCGGACCGGACTGAGACCGGACCGGACCAGTCTTTTCCAGTCCGGTCCTCGGTCCAGGGTTTTTCAAACATCAGTCCCGGTCCGGTCCGGGTTTGGACTGATGCTCAACCCTAGATGTCTTGCTTGACCCCAAAGTCAATAAAGGGCATTTGCGGATTTCTAGGGCTTACTGGCTATTATAGAAAATTTATCATGGATTATGGCAAGATAGCAAGGCCACTCACAGATTTGCTAAAGAAGGAACATCGGAAACTTGTATGGACTGATGAGGCGTGAGGAGCTTTTGGGCACCTCCAAAGGGCAATGATGGTAGCACCGATACTAGCCTTGTTGGACATCAACAAGCAATTCATCATAGAGTGTGATGCATCAAGGCCGGAGTGGGAGCCGTGCTAATGTAGGATGGTCGGCCAATTGCCTATTTTAGCAAAGAATTGGTTGGGCAAGTTCTGTCTAGGTCAACTTATGAGAAGAAACTGATGGCACTTGTCATGGTGGTGCAACACTAGAGGCTTTGTTGGGCGGAAGGTTTTTGGTGCAAACCGATCATAGAAGTCTCAAAAACCTTTGGACTCAACAAATTACCACGTCTCTTGCTCAGCAAAATTGGGTGGAAAAACTCATAGGTTTTGATATGGATGTAGAATACAAGACTACCTCCAATAAGGCCGTTGATGCACTTTCAAGAAGGGAGGAGTTTGGGTATGGGGCCATTTCTGTTCCATACATGGCTTATTGAGAAAAGATACAAAAAAGAGATCGAGGCTAATACGAAGCTTCAGGATATTAAGGGTTTATAGAGAAAGGAGAACAAATGAAACAAAATTCATCGGGGGAAGACTCTTCTATAAAGTAAGCATTTGCATTCTAGAGAACTCACCATGGGTGAAAACGTTGTTGGAAGAGTTTAGTTTGTCACCATTGAGGGGGCACTCTAGGGCCCTCAGGACCTATAAGAGGTTGGTTGCAAATGTGTTTTGGCCAAATATGTCCAAAGGTGTTCAAAATTTTGTCGCCAATTGCCTAATGTGCTAGAAATACAAGTATGAGACCCTCCAATCGGATGATTTGTTGAAAGCCTTACCCATCCCTCAAAAGGTACAAGAAGATGTATCGATGGATTTCATCCCGAAATCCATGTGAGATGAGTGCATAATGGTGGTAGAGGATAGACTGACTAAATACGGGCATTTTTTGTTGTTGATACATCCTTACACCACTAGAAGTGTGGCTGAGTTGTTTGTGAAGGTGATCATCAGGTTGCATGGAGTTCCAACATCGATTGTGAGCGATAGGGATCCCATCTTTTTAAGCAGATTTTTAAGGGAGTTATTTGAAAAGAATGGCACAACGTTGCGCATGAGCACGGTAGCATCCCAAAACGGATGGCCAAATGGAAGTATTGGAGACGTATTTGAGGTGCAATTCCTCGGAGCAACCCAAGTGGTGGGCATAGTGGATTTGTTGGGAGGAATAGGTATATTACAAATTTCCAAGTTACTGGGGGAAGAACACCTTTTGAAGGGGTATATGGAAGGGATCCCCCGACACTAATGCAATATTTACCAAGGGAATTTTTGGTGGGTGCCGTAGCTGAGGAGTTTTGGAACTGAGACGAGATTCTCGGGCAACTTAAGTACAATCTCGATCAGGTTCAAAAAAGGATGGTGACTGCTGCCAATAAGAAAAGGAGGGAGGTAGACTTCATAGTGGGGGATACAGTATTCCTATATTTAAGACCCCACCACCAGACCTCGGTCCAGACTCGGGTGAACCAAAAGTTAGCGAGCAAGTATTTTGGCCCTTTTGAAATCGTGAGGAAGGTAGGAGTTGTTGCATATGATCTTAAGCTACCCGCCTCATTACGAGTACACCTGGTTTTCCATGTTTCTCTCTTAAAGAGGGTGGTGGGCAACCCATAGATGCGGAACTTCCCAATGATCTAACCTTGGAAGAGGAAGAGTTTATATCTGAAGAAATCTTGGAAGTGTAGAAGCTGCCCAGAACTAATAAGGCATGCCACAAGATGTTGCTTAAGTGGCTAAATAAGTCCAAAGATGAGGCAACTTGGTTGACTTATGATGACTTCAAGAAGCAATTCTCTTCCTCCAACCTTATGGACAAGGTTTGTGAAAAGGGTCGTTTTGTTAAGGTTGATGGGTTTATTATTTATTCTAGGAAGAGAAAAGGGTTTCAGCCAAACAAAGCCTAAAGGTTGTTTCTAGTAGAAGGGTATAGTAATCCTTTTATTAATTGTGTATGGTGGTGAGTGTAGAGACCGTTAGGAAAGAAAATAATGAGTATGATGAGTCATGTTTGTGTCAAGAGTATAAAGAGAACAATTTTCCTTTATTTTTTGAGTAATAAGAGAAAACTTTTCCTTGAGTAGAGGTTATCTAGAGAATTAAAGAACATTTGGGCGGACGCCTTGGGCTCCATTGGAAGGTGTGTCTTCCTTAGAGAACTATTTGGTTTTTTTTTATTCTATCTTCAATCAATATGAGAGTTTGGTTCACTAATGCTCCTTGTTTTTACATTCTTATCCTTCAAACCTCTATTCTTACTCTCTTGATCCAACATAAACCAAATCAAATGGATTTCAAACATGTATATATATTTCTCTAAATTTTTAGAGACATAATTTCCTAGTGTGTAGTGTGGTTGTAGAATTATGAAATGCACCCATCAAGGAATATAACCTAATTTCTCATAAAACTCCGTCCATTTGGAAATCTCCAAACCAATTTCACTATACATTGAATAATAAACTCTCTAATTAAGAACATCATAAAAATGAGAAGAACAAGTTCAAACCTATAAATCAATTTATCAACCCCGATGATTTTAAGGACTTTGACAAGGTACAGAACTCCATTTTGGTCGAAGGCGCCAACGAAGATCCCTTTCGACCGACTTCCGAGTCTGTCGTTTTATTGTTTGGTCGTTCCCTATCTTTTATGCAGCAAGCAACAACGCAATTACGCAGGTGTGCACCCATGCAAGTGGTTGTGGCTCGATGGGGTTAGCGGCTTGGTGCAACGTCGCGATAACGAAACGAGCAGAACTGCGTTGCCGATGTAAAGGCAGCGTTGTTGGATGGGAAAATTCATGATCTAAAATGAGGAGGGTTGTGTCTTGCGGACTTATGGGTTTTTAGATCTAAATAATTTTTTTTAAATCCCAAAGGGGTCTACAATCCCTCTAGGCACTATGTAGGTCTGTCACTATATGGCACTCAAGTTGGACATGGCAAAAGCTTGTGACCACGTCAAGTGGAACTTCTTGGAGCAATGTATGAGAGCGTTGGGGTTTGGAGAGGATTGCATTTGGTTGGGTATGAAATGTGTTACGAGCTTATCCTTCTCAGTTTTGATGGATGGATACCCATCAGAGGAGTTTGTGTCAGATTATGGTTTTAGGCAAAGTGATCTGTTGTCCCCTTATCTCTTCTTGTTTTATGCGGAGGGTTTATCATCTATGATTAGGAATGAAGTTGAGGGAAGGTTTTTCGGGATTAGAATTGCAAGGTCCGCTTCTATGCTCTCTGATCTTTTTTTCTTTTTACCGATGATAGTATTATTTTAGCAACATGTTGTTGGGGGAGATGGGCAGGCTTCTTCTAAGAGGGAGATTGCATTTGGAATCAGTTGTGGAGTTCAAAAGTCATCCCTCGGATCCGTGCCTTCCTTTGTCGTGCAGGAAAAGACATTTTTCCTTGCAAGCCAAACTTGTTCAAAAGCAGGTTGTTGAGGAGGATATGTGCTCTATTTGTAGTCGATTAAAATAGGTCTTACATTACCTTAGGTTTAGAATAAGGTGTCCGCATTCAATTTAATTGGTAAGGGATGTGCTTCATTTTTTATTGGTTCGATCACACTACGTGAGTGTTGTCGTCAGAAAAACTAGGATAATGGGCGACTTTGTTGTGGGAAATTTAGAGGTGGCACAACCTTTGAATCTTTAAGGGTGAGTCACCTTTGCCAAATTCGATCATTGACCAGGCCAAATATGATGTTGATGAGTTTCAAAGATCTTTGAGAAAGGAATGCCAAGAAGCCAAGGAAGATACAATTGATGACCAATGAAAGTCGTGCACAAAGCCTAAGCTAGGATGGATCTACGTTGTGATGACTCGGTTATTAGTTGGAACTGTGCGATCAGAGTGATTGTTATGCTGATGGTTGAATTATGTTTATGGATCCTAAAAGGATTCAGGAGGGACTTTCAATGGAACAAGTTGAAGATGAGGCAATTTGGTGGGGAGTCTAGATTGTTGTTCTTTAGGGAATGGAGAGAATGGTGGTGGAATCCGATTGCAAATGTCTTGTTTGCAAGCTCCTGGGTCAAGAGTTCTCTAGTACTTGGGTTTTCTTCTAGCCTAAATTGTTGAGTCTAGTTATGATTTGTTGATGTATTGGTCGTGGTACATTCGATGAGAAGTCAATCAAGTTGTGAATTGGTTGAGTCGGTGGGTGCCTAGGTCTAGTGTCCTTTTATCTAAAAATATTTATCTTCCGTTAGATTTATATGATATTGTACAAGATGATGTAAAGCTTGAGTAATGAAGTTGTTTTGTTATTTACAAAAAAGTTGATATGCGTCCTTTTCTGTTAACATATATTCCATCTATCTCGTTTTATTTGCCTTTTTTGTGGTAGTCTCTTTTTGTTTATCACTCATTTGTATTGCCCTTTTTTCTAAACATTTTTTTCATCCTTTCCCTTTTCTTGCTATATTAGTCTAACTTAATGCCATATTTACCCACTTAATCTAGCTTTCTTATCTATTTTTTTTGTCTGTTTTTAACATTTTGCATCCATCAAATTAAAAATTACTCCGATATCATCTAACATTTTACATCCATTATCAAACTTTTTACAAAATAACTCACATTCAATCCAGGGAGTACGGAATTTTAACATGTGTAAATCATTATTGCTATTTTTTTGTATTACCCTCTCCATAAGCAATCTACGTTTAACGTGGATCATTGCACCACGAATTCAAATCACACGCATCTAACAAAGAGGAGGAACATTTATTTGAAGTGATCGTGATGGTCTCTCTGACACACAGTCTCACTATTTCTGAAACAGAGAGAAAAAAGGAGAGCTAGATAGCAGTCCCGGCTAACGACAGATCGCCAGGAAACCATCCTCGCGCTAAGTTCAACGGCTCTAATCTAATCTCACAACCATTCCACACTTTTACGGGTGGTGTAACACTTTCCTCTTCCTTATTCTCAATCTCCCAGAAGAACACAACACAATCCCCAATTGCAACTTCAACGCTCTAATTATTGCATCTAACGGATATAATTGTGTTTGTATTCATCACAGGCAACGAAAATCAATTTTTGTTGTGTCAACAATCGGGCGGGTAATTCAATCTCGTCTTGCCATTTCTATTATTAAAATCGATCTGTTGATTTAACTCCACCCCGTCGTATTTATTCGTAATCAATCACTTCAATTCTTTGTCTTATCAATTACATGCTCGATTGGCATTTTCAAAGTCAAGAGAGTGGGTTCGTTGGAAAAATGGCTCCCAGCATAAGGAAAGCAATGGGGGTAGTCAAGGATCAAACTAGTATTGGGCTAGCCACTGTGGCTAGCAACATTGCGCCACAGCTCGAGGTCGCCATAGTGAAAGCTACAAGCCACGACCACGACCCATCAAGCGACAAGTACATCAAACAGATTCTCACCTTGGCGTCCTTCTCAAGGGGTCATGTGGATGATTGTATCTCTGGCGTGTCCAAGAGGCTAGCCAAAACTCGGGATTGGATTGTCGCCTTGAAGTCATTGATGCTCATTCACAAACTAATGAGTGACGGGGATCCCATATGCCAACATGAGATTGTGTATGCGATGAGGAAGGGGACGAGGTTGTTGAGCATGTCAAGTTTCAAGGACGAGGCACACTCAAATTCATGGGATCATTCTATGTTCGTTAGGGCTTACGCGTTATATCTTGATCAGAGGCTGGAGCTGATGTTGTTTGAGAGTAAGGTTAGCGGGGAAGAGATCACCAAATCCGTGACTCTATTGAGGGAAATGAAAATTGACAAGATCTTTGCAAAGATGAATCATCTGCAGAGGCTCATGAATCGGTTCCTAGCTTGTAGACCAATTGGTTTCGCTAAGAACAATAGGATGATACTGATCGCTCTATACCCGGTTGTGAAGGAGAGTTTCAACCTCTATACCGATATTTGTGAGGCACTGGCCATGTTACTTGACAAGTTTTTTGATATGGAGTACTCTGATTGTGTCAAGGCATTTGGAGCATATGCAAGTGCTGCAAAGCAGATTGATGAGCTTATTGAGTTTTATGGCTGGTGCAAAGACACTAATGCTGTCAGATCATCAGAACTTCCTCAAGTACACAGGATAGCTGGTAAAGTCTTAGAGACTCTGGAGGAATTTGTTCGGGACAGATCAAAGTGCTTAAAGAGCCCTGAGAAGAGGATGCAAGAAATCGAAGAACAACCCTTTCAAGATATGAATGAAATAGATATGAATGAAGTTAAGGCATTGCCTGCTCATGAGATTTTCACTCCTCCAAAACTCGAGTGTGGACCTAAACATCAATCTCAACCTCAAATAACTAGGGACTTGGTTGATTTAAGGGGTGAAAATGAAATAGATGGCGATCAAGGAAAAAAACTGGATTCTAGTCCATTAAACGGTGAGTCTGAAGCAACATCAGTTTGGCAAATCACAGCAGCTCAACCTAGTAAAGTTGATTGGGAGTTGGCTTTAGTGGAGTCTACCAGTAACCTTGCGAAGGAAAAGGCAGATTTAGGAGGCGGGTTAGACCATTTTCTGGATGACATATATGACCAAGGAATAGCGAGACAACATATGAGCAGTGCAGAGTTGAGTGGTGGAAGTGCAAGCAGTGTAGTAGTGCCTACTCTTGGAAAGACTAAAATGCCCGTGTTAGCCTTGCCAGCTCCAGATGGGTCTAACCAGACAGTTAGTGAAGATCCATTTGCAGCATCATTGAGCATTCCTCCACCAGCGTATGTACAAATGGCTGAACTGGAGAAGAAACAACACTTGCTTATGCAGGAGCAATTAGTATGGCAACAATATGCAAGAGATGGAATGTAGGGTCACGCCAACTTGGCTAAGATAAGCGGTGCTATTGCCCCGATGATGTCCTATGGGATGACGATGTCTCCTAAAGGGTATTAATATATACACTCCACTATGATTGATAGGTTAGTGAATAATCATATTATGGTCATGACCGAATTTTTTAATCCTTTTGTGGGGTCTATTACAAGTTTACATATGTATGACATGATATGGTATAAAACCAATTGATGTCAAGTTGGGAGATGGTGTTGGATCCGGAGGATGTTATTGGTAAATTTATCTTGAGGGTTTGTAGTTTTTTGGGGTGCATTAGTATGCTTTTCTTGTATTAAAAAGTACCGTTTCATAACTTTTGATTAAGAATAAAAGTGTTATATTGTTAGTTTGTGAAATACCAAGTTAAATGCACTCCAAGAAGGTATCTTGTCTATGCTTATGTTTGGTCAGCTTAGCCTATGACTATGACTTGGAGAGACAATTAATAGCTACTAGGAACAGTTAGAGAATACGGGAAATGAAGAAATAAACACATGCTTAGATATGAGATGGTGCGGAATTGGATCCTCCCATACACTAGAAACAAAGGATTTCACATTCATTTAACACAAATCCTAGAGAATACATCCATGGAGAGCTCTAGCTAATACTCTCATCTAAGAAAATAGTTACCTTAGCAATGAAACCCCATACAGGCTACAACATTAGTGCTAATCTGTGATATACACCTGTTGCCTATCAAAAACAAGTGTAGAATTTTGGGGGGCCTTTTACTTCCACATAATTGTCAGATATATTTACACGTTCTGCATAATACTTGGATACACCTGCCAAGGCCATATCACAAGAAAGGGACCTACGAACTTGCAACTCTTGATGGCCTAATTGAGTAAGTGTAGAGAAGCTTTGGCTGCCAAGAAAACTACTGATCCTCCACTACGTCCATTGTCCTCCTCTTCCTTGTATCATTTTTAAGAGCAGAAACTAAAAGAGGCACCAAACGCAATGACAATCACACACCATCTCTTTAGGCGGGTACTCTTGAATCATAACTGGTGACGAGTCTTTGTTAGATGGAGAAGTGTTCTCCAACATCCAATCATTGATATAACTCAGTGTAGGTTTCATGGTGGGGAGATCAACAATGGTGGCTAATGTAGCATGAAGGATGCTGATATGAGTAAGATCTAGAGTGGATGGAAGTCGATATAGACAACATGTTTAATCCACCATTCAACAAGCGAAAATCACAATTCTGTGGCGGATTCTTGACCAGCATCTTTGAAGTCGGCATTGTAGAAGTTTGACATTGGGATGGAAGAGGTGAAGTTGATGGTTTAAGAGGTCCATTGTCTCTTCCTATGCCATATGAACCGAGGTAGAATCCTGGGTTAGTATTTCTTTGGCTCCTTGATGCTTTTCTTGGAATGCAACCTTGTAAGGCCCGAGGCCCTAGAAGGGCTATCCCATGCCAACCCGAGAGACTTCCCAAGAGGTCACCCATCCTGGGACTACTCTCGTCCTAGCACGCTTAACTTCATAGTTCTTTGTAACCACTCGAACCCTGAAAAGGAAGAGCTCTTGTTGGCATGGGGAGCACCTCAATCCCTTATCAATTCTCGGGGTGTTACAATCTCCCCCACTTAAGCACTTGACGACCTCGTCAAGGCCCAAGGATCGCTCCCTAGGTCGAGTGACCGCCCTCCGGCCAAGCCAACTCGTAACCCAGAGTCGGCTCTGATACCATTTGTAAGGCCCGAGGCCCTAGAAGTGCTATCCCATGCTAACCCGAGAGACTTCCCAGGAGGTCACCCATCTTGGGACTACTCTCGTCCTAGCACGCTTAACTTCATAGTTCTTTTTGACCACTCGAACCATTAAAAGGAAGAGCTCTTGTTGGCATGGGGAGCACCTCAATCGCTTATAAATTCTCAGGGTGTTACAAACCTAAGTTGAGTGTAGCTGTCCATGAAAAGTAACACAAATATCATATTTCAAACCTTGTTATTGATCAAATGATACGAAATTGATCATCTATAACTTAATAAGAACTCTTGCTGGTTCATTTCAGGCATTTTTACAATACATTCTTCCATTGCATCATCTGGCCATGCGGATTTTTACTCCTTGACAAATCAAATGACTTCAAATATACTCATCAAAAGTATTGAATGTCTTTGCACAGAAAAACAATTAAACATTGTTTAGCCTTAAGTCACCTATCATATGGCTACTATAAACCAAGGTAAGTGGGTAACAAACAGCTAAAACCTTTACAGCTATATGTAACAACAACTATGAAACTCTTTAAGGTGCCACATAGTTGAAATCAGGGTATGAAGAAATAAAGACTTGGAGCTTGGAATTACATAGACGATAAGGGTTTTTAACTGAATAAGAATCATCTTAGCTGCTTAGGAGTGTAGATCTTATAATTCATTCTCATCCATTCTATTTCCATCCCATACTACTTCAGTAATCATCTAAATAACCCTTCATGGCCCATTTGATATGAAACCATTGGATTCAATGACAAGCAAATTCCCCCATTCAAATCAAGTGACTCAACTTTGTTGAGAGTCACAGGGTAAAGGATTTGCATCTTCCAATGCAGCCTTAGTATGACCCACATTAGCACTACTACACTTCCACCTAACTTAATCAAAACCCAGACTGAAAATTACAAATTTTAGGAGAACCCAGCTCTATTTTCAAGGAAGAGCTAGAAGTATACCTTCAATGCAAGGCTACAAACTCATCCCTGTCATCTCGTTGGATTATGGTGTCAATAACATCATTCACTCTCTACCAAAGAGTCTTTAGATACATATACTCGGCCTAACAGAATGTGCAAAACATCAACTTTGAAACCCAATTCAGGATAACATTATTTACAACAACTTGAGAATAAAATTGTTCAGAGCTAAGGTATGAACCTCAGAATTAGCTTTAGAATAAATGATTTCCTCCGCTCTCAACACGACAATGGGGAGTTTCTCTTGCCACTCTTTGCTCTTCTTAGTTGATGGGTTGTGAGCCTCATGGGCGGTCCTAAATCCAAATAAGTGGGTCATGGTAAATTAGGCTAAAACGAACGGGGGAAATTTAAAATCAAAAGAAATTGACAAGAGACAAATGGAGGAGGAGAAAGTTAAAGATAAAGTCTGGAGATCTCCTTGATGAGAGAGCCTCTCATGGGTTGGTGCCTTTCACTGTGTCAAGCCCTTCTCACACACTCATAAGGCCTTGGTCCTGGCTTGGGCATCTTCACAGAGCAAGTTTTGAGGGTGGGGAAGAAGAAGAAGAAAAGGAAAGATGAGAAGAAGAGGGGTTTGGGTGAAGAAACAAATGCTTATCAGTTGTGTTGTCTCAACTTTTGGTGCCCATTAGGCATCCTTAAATTAAGGAGAGGTAAAAGGACATTGAGTGAATGGACTTTGAGTTGAGCCAATGCCTCCCAATTTTGTTCTCTACACGAAAAGAAAGGAGTGGCGTTCGTGGGGTTCCTTGTGGAAAAGACATTCATTTGTCTTATCCATGGATAATTTCATGAGTCGTGTAATCAATTTGTACAAGAACTTTTATTATACAAAGCAAAAGCATCCATACGACTAATTACATTGAATTATATTAACAAATCAATTGATTAGTATTTAATGTTAAATATAAACATAATTGATTATATATTTGACTTTTGATAGATATTATATATTGTTTTATATCATGTGATAATGTTGTTTTAAACCTGAAAATTCTGAAATGAACTAAATAATCAAGGATACAAGTCACTTTATTAAAAAGTGGAGGAGTGACACATATGAATTACTGACAAATTTAAATGTATTTTAAAATATAAAAAATATAATTTTGGAATCGTGTCGGATATGATAAGGTTTGGCGTGGATACTTGTTTTGTGTGTGCCTCGATCTTTTTTAGAAATAACAAAAATGATCCACATGAAGGCAATGTATGTGCACATGCAGGTAAAAGTTTATGCACATCTTCATGTATATAACTAGACTTGAATAAAAAAATTGAAGAATCAAGCTCCCTTTTGATATGCGATTTTTTTCCCATATCTTGGTTTTAGGGTTTTCTCTAGATTTCATCCATGGCATCTTCCTTGTTACTCTGAGTCTCTAGCTCTCCATCCAGTTTTTCCTTCGACTTTGTTCTTCTTCCTCGTGTCTTTCCTCTATGATGATAGAAGATTAACAATCTGCATGGAAAAGTCTTTCCTTGGCTTTTGAGGAGGATGGGTTCTACATGAGGATGTGGTGGTGGAAGAAATTAATAAGTCTAGGTTTGATTTGTGTTTGGCTGGGCGTTTGCTGACGAACCAAGTTTCAGTTCGATTGCGCTTCGGAATACCATGCACCTCATTTTGATGGAAAAGTTTGGCTTGTCATGCCATGAGCTTGGACCAAATCAGTTTGTTTTCCAATTTTTCAATAAAGAAGATATGCTATATGCTCTCACTGATGGTCCGTGAAATTTTGATGATCAGTTGTTACTTCTTCGTAAAATTAATGGACTAGAGCACAAAACTGATTTGGAATCTAACCATGCTATTTTCTAGATTGAAGTTCTTCAACTACCTTTGAGTAAACATGGCTTATCTATGGCAACTTTGATTGGAAAACATATTGGTAAGGTTCTAAATTTTGATAATTCAAACCCTTTAAACTTGGTGCAATTTGTGTATGAGGGTTTGGTTCGATATCCGCAAATCTTTGATTGGGGCCTTAAACTGGTTGTAGAAGACTCTTGGAAGTAGATTGATATAAAATATGAACGCCTTCCAAGTCTCTATTTTGTTAGCGGTCATGTGGGTCATGTCGACAAAAAGTGTCCTACAAAAGGGTCTTCCGTATCTTTGATTTCTACTCTTCCCTTTAGCCTGTGGTTGACTGTGGACAAATTATTCAACAATGTTGGAATTAAGTTTTTGGACTGCCACATGAAAATGTTAAGGCGTGTGTTGCTGGCCTCTCTTCCTGGTCAAAGGATATTTTTGGTCAATGCAAAAAGAAGATTTCATCGAAAAGGTTATGACAAAGATGGGTTTTGCACCTTCTTGGATTCTCAAGATTATGAACTATTCCAAACAATTAAAACCTATATTAAAGTTAATGGTCAAATTTGTGGTAATACTTTTCCAAGTTTGGTGGATTGAGGCTTTATATTGCCTTTTGTCGTTACCCAATCAATACTAAAATGAGAGTTAGTAAGCCAAACCATGTTGTAGTACAAAGGAACAAGTACATGCATATCAGGAATGTAAACATTCCGCACATATAAGGTATAGAATAAGTACAAGGTACGGTAGATTATCCCCTGCTTTAGAGCATCAAGCATATGAAAGCAACCAGCGTAAGGAATTGCAATTCTATCATTTCTAATAAAATCGTGGGTTTTGATAACCCAAACGTGCTTACACAAATTGTTAAAATACTTATTGCAACAGTTATTAGTGCAGGTCATGCAAATCTTTTCTAGAAAAGAGCTCTTTATCGATATGATAAAACACACACAGATAAACTTCATGCTAAGATTTTTAAACCAACATATCATATAGTCTTTATCAATAGCCGATATACATTCATTACAAGCTTGAACGATTACACGCACCTTGGGTACATACCTTTTGAAGTGTAATGCTGTTTTGACAGCCTGTGTTTCCATATTGAGACTTGAGCAGCAGCAGCGCAGAATCATAGCTACCATCCATCCCACATCAGCAAATTGCTGCTTCAGTTTCTTCCAGCCCCATTCACTATAGGCAGGTATTTTTTGAGCTGAATTCCATAAGTTACAAGAACCCGAAAGTCAGTGCACAGTTGTAAATACATTGAAAGGGATCAAAGATGAAGATCGACTACAAAGAGGAGCATCTGAAAATAAAAAAGCAGAACGTACACTAGAAATAGATTTTGAAACGATCGACACATTTCATAATTTTTTTCTCAAAGACACTACAATTGAGATTGATGATATGGACTTGCTTTGGCCCTACGTATTGCCTTTTTTGGTCATTTATTTGATCAACACTTTTAACACGTATTGAGCTATAGTGCTTTAGTTTATTTTTGGGGTTTTTTCTTCCTTTTGATGTTTTGTGGATGGAGGCTTTTATGTTGCCTTTAGTCTGTGGTCTATAATGCCACCTAATAACAAAGAACTCATGAGTACAAACATGAATTTCAAAGAGAATCCAAGTGCACCTGAACATAATTCCATATAACAGGAAAACAATGTCAATGGTGAATTCCGAAGTGGAATGATTGGTTTTATATGCCGGTAAATTTCGGCGGTATCCATTTTGCAACAAATGCATTCGGATTGGGTATGTAATCCCTAGTTGTGGTTTTTGAATCATGAACATGATTCTTCCACCAACATTAACTGTGCAATCATCATTCATCACACAGTAGCATACAAGGCATTTGTTTCCATAGCTAGTCAACATCCAAGCAAGGTATATAATAATCAGTAGGTTAATTACAAAGTGGGTGGAACACCAGTATTTTGCATATATAATGTTATTGCCATCAACACACATGGGTCAAGATGAAAACTTAACATGATTTTTAGCAAATAAGGGTATATGAACCCATACAAGGATTTGCAAACACACCTTTAGGCATACCAGACTAATTATAATCACAGGAGTAATAACTCTCATTGCTTTTTTACACAGACAATTCAGCTTCTTTAAAAGGCATTTTCTGAATGCAAATAAGTGAACACGAAGACGATTATATGCAAAGCAAATTGTCAGAGGAGTGTAAAGCATTGTGCAAAGCAAGCCTATGCAGCAGGCAGACAACCCAAACAAAAAATTTGGGTAGAGATCAAGCATTGTATAATAGAGCAAATAAGGGCTCTAATGCAAGTATAATTAGATTGATAGAAAGAGTGATTATGAGATTGGAATGATGGATTGAAGAACCTGCGAAGATCCAAAAACCCAAGGAACGCCTCCCAGCCACCAGTTTTGTAGTCCTGCATTGCATCGAAGTGTATATATAAAAAGGTGGAAAAGAGGAGTGATTAAGACAATAAATGGTGGCAACAACCCAATCTTAGTTTTTTGATCAAGAACAACCCATTCTTATATGTATATAAGATGTAGATTAATTTACAATAAAAAAAATTAACCACACAAAACTGAAAAATATAATGTAATAGAACTTACCGAAATATTTGAAAAAAATTCTTCATTCATTATGAATGGTCCGATGAACTGAAAGAAGTTTTTGAAGATCATTTGAAATTGAAGATTGGGTGTTTGTGGTAGAATGCAGTAAAAAAAATGTAATCTATTGTGTTTTTATAGAAGCAATCAGTTAATTATCGCAACCGTGAAAATTTAATACGTGAGTTCATCGTGGAGCAACAACGTGAAATTAAATTTGTGCTGGTTTGCACTGTCATAATACCGGTGGCCGCGATCGGTTTCATATTTCCTTGCTTTTGCCAACTTTTACCCAGATAAGTTGGACCGCGACCCTAAAACTGAGACACTTCATTAAATGATCAGGGCACCATGAATGCTGGTTTTCGATCACTTGGATAGAATTAGAGACTAAGGTGCTCTTCCATCATAATTATATAGCCCTCTCGAGTCTTGGCCCATCCCATAAAAGAACAAGGTCATAAACAATTGAATTTGAATAGTTCTAACTTTTGTTAAGAGGGTAGGGTTGTTTATAAATATCCGACCCGTTCATTCCGATCCACGAAAATCCGAGTCCAACGGAGAATTATCCGAATCCGGTCCGATCCGAGAAACTTAGCCGGATAATGGACCGGATATGGAATAGAATTTTACCCCTAAAATTCGACGGAACGTGATCCGATCCGATCCGATAAAATATATATTTTCTTAGCATAATATCATATTTTCGTGTTTTAAACTTAATTTTTTTTGAAAATTACATGTCAAATGGTAAACACGGATATCCGATCCGATCCGAGATAAACGGATCAGATATCCGAAAATATACGGATCGGATATGGATAGTACTTTTGAGAATTTTTATACGGTAATATCCGATCCGTTTAGCCGGATATCTGTCCATGAACACATAAGGCATAGTATAAGGCCAAGACAAAAACATTAGATAATGGACTAAGGAGTTGGTATAATTCTTGAGTGAGAGCATAATTTTATATGCTATTGGTAGGTTGTGTAGGTTGTTAAAAAGTTACGTACAAAAATTGTCTTTGTGCATCAAGAAAACAAAATAATTACCTCACCGCAAAACAGACAAGCACAACAGAACAGATCACAGCCCACGCAAATAAATCCAAAAGTAATTAATTAGTTTAATAACTACTCTATTTAAACCTTAGATTCACAAATTATGTGTATATGATATTTATTGTTTTTGTCTCTTGCAGAGGATAATGGGAAGAAAAAAAGAGAGGACCTGGAGATGATATGGCAAATCTGGCCATGTTCACGGACAACAAGCCCTATAAATTAAGCCCGATCCCTTGAATTTGTATAAAGTAAACCCGATCTCTTGAATTAACACTCCTCAGAGATGGCGATGCTGGAGGATTTAGCGCTCCACATGAGATTAACGCTGGAGGAGAGTCAGGGTGCTGAGGAATCGTCGTCATCGGAGCCCACTGACGCTTTGATTTTTGTCGGAGTTAGCCTGGTGCTCGGAATCGCTTGTCGCCATCTTCTCCGGCGAACCAGAGTTCCTTACACTGTCGCTTTGCTCATCATTGGCATAGCTCTTGGATCGTTAGGTCAACTCTCTAACTCTTTGATTTCGGCCATCTCAAAACTTCAATTGAACATTTACTTCCTTGCTGATGTCTGCTGACCGGACGAAACTTGTATATCGATTCATTGATTGGTCTATGATAATCCGTTAATTGTGAACCTTCAAGATCACATTTCAGCTCATTTTGAGACTTCGATGAGCTTCTCACATACGTACTCTATGTACTGTACTGACTTCGTATCAGTTGAATTAGCTCTAGTAATCATTTTTTAGTTTTGGTGGAAACGAAGAATTTGTGTGTACCTTATTTAGCCTCATGTATTCTTCATATTACTATTTATAACTGACCATAGCTGAATTTCTTAGAGTATGGAACTAAGCACCGCCTTGGAAGGTTTGGCCATGGCATTCGGCTTTGTAAGCTCATCATCTTGTTCTCATGGAGTATGTTTCGTCCCTTTTATGTTTGTTCTTTATTTCTGAGGAGACTTGTAATACATCACAGGGGAACATATAAATCCTGATTTGCTGTTGGCTGTATTTCTTCCCGCACTATTGTTCGAGAGTTCGTTTTCAATGGAAGTTCACCAAATAAAGGTTGCATGACCTGTAAATTATATCTCTATCCCACACTCCCACTTTCTCATTCACACACCCCTGCCTCCTTGGCAATCAACTACTTTAAATTTTAGGGAATTGGATATTTAAGAAAATTGCAATATGCTGTACTTCAACTATGGTATTTGCGCAGAAATGTATATGGCATATGCTCATGCTTGCCGGTCCAGGTGTTCTGATTTCAACCTTCTGTATGGGAACAGCTCTCAAGGTACTCCTCTTTCTTCTTTCATCACGTAGTATATTTATTGCATATTCCCATGTTTGTACCACAATTTATATGGTGGACATAATTTTCTTCATTTGATCATAAAAAGTAAACTCTTCAAATTGTCTAATTTCATATGTCATAGCTCTCTTTTCCTTATGACTGGAGCTGGAAGACGTCATTGTTGCTTGGTGGACTTCTTAGTGCTACTGACCCTGTTGCTGTTGTTGCTTTGTTGAAAGAGCTTGGCGCAAGCAAGAAACTTAACACGATAATTGAGGGAGAATCTCTAATGAATGATGGGTATGTCTTTTGTTGCTTATTTGCTTCTGCATGTAGTGCTGTCCTATGGTTTCTCTCAGAAACTGTTTTACAATTGAATTGGTTATCATGAGTACTACCCTTTTCACATCTCTCTGAAGGTGCTTATTTTTCGATTTTTCAGGACTGCTATTGTTATCTATCAGCTATTCTATCAAATGGTTCTCGGGAAAAGTTTTACCTGGGAATCCATCCTGAAATTCTTGCTGCAAGTGTCACTAGGAGCGTAAGTAATAGTTTTCTCTCATCATAGTTTTTAGAATCAATGGAAGGATCTGATTACTAAAACCTTTCCTTCTTCTACAGTGTAGGGATAGGCCTAGCGTTCGGAATAGCTTCAGTCTTGTGGATAGGATTTATATTCAATGACACAGTGATTGAGATCACATTGACACTTGCTGTCAGCTATATTGCGTATTTCACTGTATGTCGCTTCCTTGCAAGTAACTGTGCTTTCGATTTCTTCATTCTTCATTTTACCAATTGTGACTGAGGTTTTGCCAATTTCTACACAGTGATTGAGTTTTTGCAGAGGTCCCTTTGTCCATGACTTATAATTTTTGTTTTCATTATGAATGTATGTATTCTAGATGTTGCTTAGACGAGGAAATGATGATTTTGGGTATAAGCACTATGGTTTCTCCTCTTTTCTCTTCTCCATCCTGTTGCTTTGTGTATTTTCTCCGTTGATTTTTTTCCTGCAATAAAATTCTGACGTCTTAACAAATTATTACAATATTCAAATATGTAAAAAGTAAAAAATGGTTTCAATTTGAACTATTCAGATTTTTTAAATTGTCAATTATCAGAGTGTGTTAATCTTAAATCTATTTCCTTCTGATTTTATCTTATTCGACATATGAAGGGGAGATAAGAAGAAATTGGACTAAAAATCAAAGTTTGCATAACCTTGGTTGTGAAAATCCATCATAGCGATATCAATTGTGTGTGGTTATCCCAAAGCTATTTCCCTTTGATTTTAACTTATTTCATCTATGATAGGACAAGCAATAAGACTTAAACTTAAATTTTGTTTAAGCTCGGCTGTCAAATCCAGTATATTGTTATCATTTCACTTGCAATCATTGTATATGCTTTTCTTAATGCAGGCTCAAGAAGCACTGGATGTATCTGGTGTATTAACAGTGATGACTCTGGGAATGTAAGATGAGCTATATATGTTAAGTGTCATCTAGACATGAAGTGTTGTTCTGTATTAACCTGTCGTTTTCTGGTAGGTTTTACGCTGCAGCTGCCAGGACAGCTTTCAAAGGTGATGGCCAAGAAAGTTTGCATCACTTTTGGTGAGCATTATTTCCTTAGTCTTGTTGCTCTTTAATTATCAATCAATGCCTTGGAGGAGAAAGTCATTCACCACCTCAATCGCAGTTGATGCCTCTTTCTTTCTCCCACTTCTCTACTAGGATCGAAACTGAGAATAAATTGATAAATAAACTAATGATTACTTAGGACGAGTGGAGGATTCTGAAAGCAGTAATTTTGCTGGGGTTAGAAGTGACAGTAGTAAGAAAATACAGGGCGACAAAATTGGAAATCTTATTGTGAAGGGTGTATTCTTCAAATGTCTTATAAAGGCATTTTTATATCTTGGAATGTGAGAAAAATGTCTTCTGCACACTTTTCGAAATCTCATTATAAAAATAAATATATTTATAAAGACTTTTGGAGAGCACACCCGAAGTAATAATGTGGCTTCGCAAGTAGTAAGATCTTTTCTTGTCTTAAAACTTATGAACTCCTCCATGCTTGACAATTTTTATATTTTTATTGATGAATTGGTTCTCACATATGCATAATTTTACTTTGATTGTCTTATACCCTAACTGTTTCATGTTTTTGTTTTGCAGGGAAATGGTTGCTTACATTGCCAATACGCTGATATTTATCTTGAGGCAATATTCGAAATGAGACTGTACTTATATTCTGTTGTCGGTCATAGTGATACTTTGGTAAAAATTTAGGGTGTCTCTTGGCATTAAACATCCATTATCATTGCCATCTCACCTCTCTTCTCTTAGACCCCCCCTAATCATCACTGCAGAAAATGGGAGGTGCTTGTTGTTAGGAGTTAGGATTTGATGTCTTTAATATCTATATTCTAGGGTAATGGTAACATTTAAATATTTATCGTTTAATATACTGGCCAAATGTTAATATGTTGAAGAAACATCTATTCTAAAGCAGTCATGATAAGGTTTACATTTCTTACCTTATATTTTGAAGGCATGTGTCTTCGGTGATCCAATGCCTAGGATGTTCTCCATTTTAAGTACAACCCAGTTTCCCTGTTTTTTTATTTTATGCTATGTTTGTCTAAATATTTTTTTATTGCTATGCAGTGGCACAGTCATAGCAGAGAGTGTTTTGAGCAGTGATGGCTCATTTATAAACCATGGTAAACTTTACTGAAGAACCAAATCTGTGTGTATAAGGAGCTGGGCCATATACTTCCCCATCTCATATTTGTGTTATCTTCATTAATTTCAGGAGTGATGTTGCATTGTATAATATCTTCTATAATAAATAAAAGTTGATGAATATAAATCCTGCATGTGAAAAAAATTTCCAGAATAAACATCATTTGTATGTCTACTAACGGACTTTAATTGAAGTTCACTTACTAGTCTAAACATAGTGGCCATGCTAGTGTGTCCAGTTTTCGCACTAAAGGTGATGTTTCCCAGCTGACAAGTGATCTAACACGTTTAGGAATGCCATTTAATTACACAATTTCTTCTTTTTTTCACTCAATGATTGACTCAAGAAATTTGTGTTTGCATTTTCTAAGGATATTCATGGGGCTATCTGATCCTGCTTTATGCATACGTCCAAGCTTCTCGGGTAATAGTCGTTGGAGTGTTGTATCCGATTTTGAGGCAGCTTGGCTATGGCTTGGATTGGAAGGAAGCTGTTATCTTGTCATGGTCTGGCCTGCGAGGGGCTGTGGCATTGGCACTTTCCCTTTCTATTAAGGTATGGTAGACAGTGTATCCCTTTAGGCACCTACTAGTTGAATTCCTATGTCCTTTGAAATTGATTTGTCTTATGGTAGAATAAGAAGAAATTTTTGAGCATTAAATTTTAGCATGCCATATGTAAAGCAAGAATAATGATAAGAAACTTCTAGTATGCAAATTTTAGAGCACAAATTGTGGAATATTAAAGAGTTCCTCAAGTTTCAGCAATCTTTTTACCTACAGTACATTTGCACCATAATATTGTTTTGACATGTACCTGCCCCCTTTCTTTGCAGAATATCCTCTATAAATAGTATCATATATTTTCGTTATAAGAGGTCTCCCTGTAATATAGATAATGTCCTCTTTAATTATTGTTCAATTAAGACAGATCGCTATTTTTGAACACTACTGTAATGCAGTGCTTCTTATTACCTACACTATCATTTTCTTTCAGCGTTCTAGTGGTGACGCATCACTTATCAGCTCTGAAACTGGAACCCTGGTATGTGATTTGCAGATCTTGTACCGTGCTCCTCTTTCAATTGCTGGGTGACACAGAAGGTTTTCAGATAATTTAGAGAATTCTTATGTGTGACCTTATTTTGAATGCAGTTTGTTTTCTTTACTGGCGGAATAGTATTCTTGACATTGACAGTAAATGGATCAACTACGCAGTTTGTTTTGCATCTGCTGAAGATGGATAGATTATCTGCTGCAAAGGCAAGCTCTCTTTCTTTGTGTCAAATCTTGAGTTTTACTTAAGAGGGCTTTCGTGATATGGCTAGTTCACTTCACAGTAGTTTTAAACTTGTAATCATTAGTTCTTTCATTTATACATGTCTGTCCTGTCCATCATAGTAATAAGTCCAACTAGTTATAATGCATGCTAAAACGATTATCAGTGTCATATGTAAGAACCACTTGATGAATATCGTCAAATGCAAGCTGGTATTAAAAAAGTATGCGAAAAGGCTCATGTATGAGCAGGTCTTATCATGTGTCAGAATAAAAAAAAAAAAGCCTCCACAATTCTAGCAGCAGAAGGGCAGTTTAAGGAGCCTGAATAAAAAAAAGTTAGGTTTTTACTTGAAGAGGGCTTTCATAGTTTAGCTAGTTCACATTACATTAGTTTTAGCATTAGTTCTTCCATTTATACTGTCCATCGTAGTCCTAAGCACGCTATTTTTTTATTGTATGCTAAAACGATTATTAGTTATGTGCAAAAAACAAGTGATAAATGTCGGCAAACGCGAGCCTAGCTAGAAAGTATGTGAAAAGGCTCATGTATGAGTAGGTCTTGGGAGGCGTCAGAACTAAGCAAGCTTCCACAATTTCTAATGGCAGCATAACAGTTTTAAGGAGCCTGAATTAAATAACTTTGCTGAAATGAAACATTGTCTCAGTGTTTGGGTAGGTGCAAATGAATTCTGTGGGCAATGGGATTTTATTGTTACTGTATCTCACTGAAATTAGAATCTACATGTGTATGTGTTTGCTTATTGGCTGATAAGTAATATACTTGACAGAGACGCATTTTAAAATTCACAAAATACGAAATGTTAAACAAGGCGTTGGAGGCATTTGGTGACCTCGGTGAAGATGAGGAATTGGGACCTGCTGATTGGCCCACAGTCAAGAGATTTATTAAATGCCTAGACAATGTTGAAGGAGAGCGTTTGCAACTCCATGATGTAAGCGAATCTGGCAGCACATTTGATCCATCAAGCTTGAAAGATATCCGTGTTCGCCTATTAAATGGTATAATTCTTCCTGTGGACGTGCTCAAGTCTTAATTCCTTGGCAAGATTGGCACACTCTAATCTTCTCTGGCATTGTGCTGTGCTATTCAAACTCTGCATGCCCAACTCTGTAAAAATTTGGCACTTTTCCTAAAGAAAACATGTATTTCCATTTTCCAGAATAAACACAAAACACGGCTTCTGTACGATGACCTTATTTTCCTTAACATTCTCGTTGATTTTTATTAGCACCACAAGCACATGAAACCTCATTAATTTCCAAAATAAAATTGTGCAGTGTAAGTAGATGAAGCTTGTCTTCATCTATGTATAAGTTAGTCTCGTGTACTTACATATGTTTTGTTGTGTTGAGATTAGAAGTGATGAAATTCCTGATGAAGCATTTTGATTTAGGCGTTCAAGCTGCTTACTGGGTGATGCTTGATGAAGGAAGGATAACACAAATCACTGCTAATATTTTAATGCAATCGGTTGATGAGGCACTTGACATGTTAGAGCATGAGCCATTGTGCGATTGGAAAGGTTTAAAATCTCAGGTCAATTTTCCAAGTTACTACAAGTTTCTTCAAATGAGCATTTGCCCACGTAAAATAGTAACATATTTCACTGTTGAGCGACTGGAATCTGCATGTTACATATGTGCTGCATTCCTCAGGGCTCATAGAATTGCACGGAGGCAACTGCATGAATTCATTGGTTAGTGCCTTATGTACTCTATATTTGGCTTTTTATATTAAGGGTTAAGGAAGATGTACGTATTTATTAATTCGGTTATTGGACGGTTGAATTTGGGCTTTTAAGCTTCATTAGCTCACGGTTGTTCTTTTCCTAGGACGTCTTTCTCTTTATTGACTAACCATTTATGCAGGTGAAAGTGAAATTGCTTCTATAGTTGGTAACGAAAGTGAGGCAGAAGGAGAGGAGGCTAAAAAGTTCTTGGAAGATGTTCGCATGAGTTTTCCTCAGGTCAGGTTTTGTCTAATACTGCTACATGGTTGTACTTAAATTGCATTGCATAAAAAGAAAATTTTGGGGCATTTGCTTATACCTTGAGATGAAATTGCTACATGATTGGAATGTAAAAAATGACAAACTCTCAACGTTCAAATATATATTCAGGTATTACGTGTCGTTAAGACAAGGCAAGTAACACATGCCGTGCTGAAACATTTAATTGATTATGTTCAAAACCTTGAGAAGGTGGGAATACTCGAGGAGAAAGAAATGCTTCATCTTCATGAAGCTGTAGAGGTAAAATTTTTAACCATGTTCTAGTCACTTGCAAATTCAAGGATTTTCCCCCTCATGTCTTCTGAGCTGTTATACAGACTGATTTGAAGAGACTTCTACGCAATCCTCCCCTGGTTAAGATTCCCAAGCTTGGAGATATGATATCTGCCCATCCTTTATTAGGAGCCCTTTCTTCTACATCCCGTGATTTGCTCATTGGTTCTACCAAAGAAGTTATGAAACCACGTGGCATGACTTTATACAAGGAGGGATCAAAGCCAAATGGGATCTGGTTGATCTCCAGTGGTGTGGTAAAGGTAACCCCAAATTCTGAAATCCGTTGTCCAATTCTAAATCTTTATTACAGTTTTTTCCATCATCAACGCAAACTTTGATTGCAGTGGGCAAGCAAGACCATAAAAAGCAAGCATGCTCTTCATCCAACATTTACGCACGGAACTACTTTGGGTTTGTATGAGGTCCTCATTGGGAAACCTTACCTCATGGATATGACCACAGACTCTGTGGTGTTTTGCTTCTTTATTGAGATTGGCAAGATACTCTCAGTTCTCAGGTCAGATCCTTCAGTGGAAGATTTCTTTTGGAAGGTGAGTACATTCAAAAAGCTCTTTTCTTCAAGTACTTTGATCTCTAGTCTTTTTTGCAGTGTGCATGCATTTCAAATAGTTTTGGAACGAATAGTCAGTAAGTTGCATTGTCATTCATAGCTCACATTTTGAAGTCTGAGGAAGACATAGGAACCTTCTCAACAAGGGCAGATATGGGGTATGACATGACAATAAATACGGTTTTACCTTTCGGAGTACAAAGGAGGAATGATGTTAATAAAAATTGCTGTATAACAACATGAAAAAGTCCAGTCATATATACCCCATTAACTGGAAGAAAATTGTATTGAATCTCAAGCGTTTATTTTTCCCTTGATTGTGCACAGGCTTAGATTAGGAAGTGTGATTCTCCAAATATGTATCTAGTTGAATTGGTTGAATGTTCAGTTTTGGTTGCCATAAGCAATCCCATCTATCAAAGTCTAACAGGTGGAGTGGTAGATTACAAAAGGGTATTTGTTTCATGCTAAAACAAAATGGTTGCTCTGGGTTATCTTAGTAAATAGGATATATGAACAATGTAAGATTATTTGCTGCAGGATACAATTTAGTTTTATAATCTGATTATTCTGTTTCTATTCTAATGATCTTCTGTAGGAAAGTGTAATTGTTCTTTCCAAGGCCTTGCTTCCTCGTGTCTTTGAGAAGATAGCAATGCAAGATTTGAGGCTACTAATTGCTCAAAGGTCAATAATCATTACATACTTAAGTGGAGAAACTATAGAAGTACCACGTCATTCCATTGGCTTCCTTCTAGAAGGGTTCATTAGAAGCCATACTTTCCCTGATAAATTGATCACATCTCCTGCTGCACTGTGCCCTGCTGATGAGGAGTCAAGTCTCCCAAGCCAAGCCGGAGCAGGTCAATCTTCATTCTTAATCCATTTCACTATAGATTTCCATATCTGTCATCCGTTTGTTGTGTTTTTGTTTTTTCCTCATTGACCTTGCTCCCTTTGTGCCTATGGGAAACACCCTTTGTGCGTATGTCTAATGTTTTGCCCCACTTACTTTACAGAAAGTAAATCAACTAGTTTCTGCTATCATGGGTCACTGTTCCATGCTGAGACAAGAGCTAAGGCGATCATGATTAACATGGGTGCATTGGAAACGGAAAATCTTCAGAAAAGGCAATCCTCAAGGCTACTACAGTTGACTCATTCTAACAGCTCTTTATCTAAAGAGCATGGTGGTCTTATGAGCTGGCCTGAGCACTATCCCGAGGCAGAAAAACGCGATCAGAATAGCGATTCGGAGGATGAACAAATGAGCTTGTCAGCTAGAGCATTGCAGTTGAGCACCTTTGGCAGCATGGTAAAGTTCACAATTTTTCTCCCCTGCCAATGGAAATCACCTTTCTTTTGGAATAAGATAACGCATAAACACAAGATTATGAAGAGATATATAATTGTAGTGCGTTCACAATGCAAAGATTGAAAATTTCTTCTCCTATAATTAAGTAAAAGGATGGTATGTGTGTATATATACAACCATATTCAGTTTATATGTTCATCTTCTTATGCATAATTTTGAAAGGAAGAAACTAAGTTTTTTGAACATGGATGCTTTTACATGGTCATGGAGTGAGTCTAATTTCTTCATTGCTTGAAATTTAAGGTGACCAATGGGCGACAGCGTGCAAGGAGTTTCCAAAGGAGCGTCAGCATCAATCCGAATCCATCACACAGTCTTTCGTATCCCAGAGTTCCACCTAGTCATGGACGAGCTCTTCTCACTGTCAGATCTGAAGGATCCGCTATGATGACCAAAAGACCCAAACAAGAGCTTGAAAGGCACGATGCAGGACAACCGTCAAATAGTGCACAACCTAATGTTGGAAGGGGCGACTCTAGTGATGACGAGTCAGGTATCGAGGATGTCATTGTACGGATTGACTCGCCAAGTGGACTCTCTTTCAACCATGGTTCATGAAGATATGCTGAAGTTCATTTGGGATCCAAAATTTGTTTTCTCCAGTTTGTAAGGTGTGTTTTGCTAGCTCCCATGGCCCGATGTACAGAGTCATGCTCCTCGTTGTCTTCATCTCTTCGAAGAGCACAGGCTTGCTACTCGTAGTGTGTAATGTTTGTGGGTCATGTATGATCTTGCGCACTCTTGTCCGATTGTATTATCAGTTGTATCAAATATAAATCAGGGAGTCTGCCCGTGTTATCATATTATGAGGCTTCGGCTTATGCAGACACACTTGAGAAAATAAGTACACATAAACAACCTTCCCTTCAGAAAATACTTGATTTTCAGGTCAAGTCTGTGAGTCGTACTGGAATTAGGATGAGTAGACGCCAAAAAGAAATCTTCAATATGCACCAAACAAATATCAAGTGTTTATTATTATTATTATTATTATTATTAAGGTAGTGATTGAGGCATACCATAGGACCAAAAATAATAAGACCAAAAAATTGATGATGACGGGGCTACAGGTAGGTGCAATTGTTTTTGATGGAGAGAGAAGACTTCATCTTCTTGGCATCCATGATCATGGAACAGTTTATCGATCTGTAGAACTTGGGCTTGACGAGCCGGCCCAAAACATAGGCCCGAGAGCGGACCCGGAAATCGAGAGTCAACCCAACCGGTAAAATGGGAGCCCCGTTTTTGCTGGTGAGATCGGATCCTCCTCCGTAAACGGGGACGCTGGTTCCGATGACGTGTACAGTGACGAGCCTCTGACTTTTCCTCCTTTCGTAGAACCTGTCGATCTGCACACACGGAATTCGATCACATGAACACGTCAGCATGCAATTGGAATAATTAATAATTAGAGCTAGCCGTTGGATGGATGGGAGTTGGGAAAGTCAGGCGATCGTACGGTTCCGGTGGCGAGGGCGATCCGGCGGTAGAAGAGCTTGACAGGTACAGGTGCCACGTGGATGCCGAAGAAGGTGCCTCTGTTCTTGTAGAGAAGCTTGAGCGTGACGTTCATGGTGACCATGCCCGTTGCCACGCCCGTGCCGTCCGTTCCCGCGTGGACGTCGAATTCCTCAAATCTTACGCTCTGCAGTTTGCACGTCACGCCATTAATTTATTGATTAAGCAACTCTTTAATTAAGTCATCCAGACTGCAATAAACAGGGGACATTAATTTCGTGTTTGTAGCAGTTAGTAATGGAACGGGTCAACGTTGAGACGTTCAAGTTCGAGCTTCGTACGTAGCTAGACTTGCTATAATAATCGAGATTAATGTTCAACTGTCATTAATACTAATAATTGTTTTCTCCTCTCTTTCTGTTTAATTAGAGTCTTTTATTCACTACACCTTTTAAACTCCGTACTGCTATTTATTTGTGTTAACCTTCATTAAATGTAATCTATATGTTAACGAATCTTTCTTTAGAAAAGTGGCATGTAGTCTTTTTCGATTTTTTCCTATACACGTAAGAAAGTTGTGAAATGTTCTTTAAGAGCATTTGACAAAAATTTAGGTGTATATAGGCTTCAAATGAGGTATGTACGTATGTGCTTACCAGAGTTTATATAGGTTAATTAAAGGTTGATATATACGTGATAATAGGTATGTAATTAACATTTTAGAATTCATTCAAGTTATTCAAGAATCAAAACAAGCTTTTTCTACCATTGCCAATACTAGACACTCTACAACCTGATATTAGTAGTTTCCCAAACCATGTACGCAAATGCAACTCATAAGTCGAAAAGATGTTTTTTTTGTGACTTAGGGGCACTGTATATATACACACATCACACCTAGCGATCGATATAATCAACTAAAGGAGAAGTAATAAATTGAGACGTTAATTAATTACCTTCATGAGGATAAGGGGTTTCTGGTTCCTACTAGCACCCCACAGCACGAGCGAGAAGAAAGTGAAGAGCACAAAGAAGGCGGCCAAGAAGCCGGCGATGTATAGGCAGCGGCGGGGCAGGGGCGGGGCCTCGTCCTCGAAGCCGAGCAGGCGCTCCTCCTCCTCGATGGCGTCGAACCGAGACGGGGCCAGATCGGCCTTTTTGGACACCCGGCGGCCGGAGCCGTTCTTGCCCGACCCGGAGAAGCGGGTGGAGGACGACTCGAGGCCGAGGGAGGAGTTGGAGTGGGAGTGGGGCGGGGACCCCGTCGGGCTCAAGGCCTGGAACGAGTTGCTCGTCTTCTCGCCATCGTTGGACTCGCGCGACGGGCTCTGCACGTAGTAGGCGGCCCGCCGCGATGGGGACGACCCGGGCACGCTGCTTCCGTCCGAGTCCGTGTTGGGTACCATTGCTTGCATACAGATTAATATTGCACGTTTCCGCTCTTCATCAACTCCTCCATATTAATTTCCTATATATATGGATTCTTGTTCAATTCCTATCTAAGTAGTAGTATTTGTTTTGTTGGTTTGATGTGGATGGCCGTGTGTAGTTGTTGTTATCTGACGTGCTTGATTTGTTGATCTTTGTTTTTCTTCACCTTCCCATTTCCTTATATATAATAATAGAGTAGCGCTCCGCTGTTAATTTCCCTTAGAGTGAAAAATGTGAACATAGATGGATCGTCAGATTAGATTATTATACGGTAGAGATTAAAAGAAATGAGTCTGATGGAGAATATAAAAAGCAAAGCAACTCATTAAAGATGGCAACACGGGTAAATATGACCAATTTTAATTAAAAAGACAAAATTACCCTTCCATTCCAAACACACCTAATTAAAACCCCCCAAATTCAGTTCACGTCACTTTGTTCTTCTCTCTCAAATACGTAGAACACTATAGTCTCCAAAATTCATCGATTGAACTTACTCAATATCGCACAATCATCCAATCTTACCATCTTACTAGCTCCAAATCAACAACACCGAGAGTAAAAGAAAAACGTATGACCCATTTCTATTTTTCTAGGGTTTTGGATGTCGAATTAATTAATAATATACTAGTTGTTTAATTTCTTGTTCTTTGAATTCACAACAAGCTACATATATTATGCTTGATTCCATCATTACAATTTTAATTTTCATGCATTGTTGAAATTTATGAGTAGTTCATAGTCAAGAGAAACGCGAATGCAAAGTACTTGAAAGTTGATTGTTATAAGATGGTGTTAGTAGTTTAGAAACTTAGTGGGATCATATAAACAAAGTTGACTCCAGATAGGAATTATAAAAATAGTATGGTTCATGCTATTAAACAACATGTTTTATACTATTAACCCAACGTTTGGATCTTATATAACAACGTTCATGCTATTAAACAATATGGTTCATGTTATACAATACTACGGTTTATGCTAATTTATTAATAAGGTTTAAAAGCAATTCAACGTTCGGCTCAGCTCATACATTTTGAAGCATAGGTTTACGCTACTTAATTTAGCGGTTCATGCTATACAACAATATTGTCCGTTCTATTCAATTTGACGGTTCAATATATACAACAATACAGTTCATGAGTTTGATCTCGTTGATGTTAATGCAGGAGTGTATTCAAATGTTTGTTGAGCGAAAGATGAACTTAGCTCATGCAATAATAGAGTTGATTGAAGTTGTTAAGTTGATTCCAGTACAGTTGAAAGAAGATCACACACTTCAAACAATGTAAAGGATTGATCCTTGAATGCTTGTTAAATATGGTCATTATGTTAAATGCAAAGGTTCATTGTGTACCACTTGTAAGGTTCATTGTGTAAGAGAAAGTATTGAGTTCATTGTTTATAGGTTCATGAAATTTAATTATTCAGTTCATTGTCTTCAACATAATGGTTCATAAATTTGAATCACTCGGTTCATATATGACATGATGCATAAATTATGTAAAAGAAGTTATAGTGTTCATTGTTTGTAGGGTTATGAAGTTTAATTATTCGGTTCATTGTATTCAACATGGCGGTTCATGAATTTGAATCACTCGGTTCATATATGATAAAGTGCGTAAATTGTGTAAGAGAAAGTATTGAGTTCATTGTTTGTAGGTTCATGAAGCTTAATTATTCGGCTCATTGTCTTACGTGATGGTTCATGAATTTGAATCACTCGGTTCATATATGACAAAATGCGTAAATTGTGTAAAAGAAAGTATTGGGCAATAGTTTCCCCTTGTAGGTTAATGTGGTTTAATTATTCGCTTCATTTAATGTACAACTTCATAGAAAAAAACTTAATCCTCAAAACACATAACAACTATTGTATAAGGATATGCCTTCATCCAAAGTGACAAAATAATGACATTCATGTGGCTTATGCTCATCTGGACGTATAGGAATGAATTAAGATCAGTATCATGATAAGTGAAGAATGTAGGCATTACTATCATTCTCAACTTCTCATCATCCAATGAGACTCCACCAATATAGTATCAGTATTATTACAACAATCAATAAATGAAACTCCATCAATACTAGCATCATCATCCAAATGAGACATGCGAGGATGACCCGAGCTTGATGAACAACCTATAAAAAAAAGTAAGATATGTTTAAAGCAACATGAAGCAGATAATGAGCACTACAAATGTGTGAATATAGTTGTTCTTTTGGTTCACAGATATTGTAATTTTGGTTCTTGAATTTTGAAGGTATGGTTCAATGAAAATGATAAGGCGGTTCATGTAAGTTAATACACCATATGGTTGAAGCATTTTATCGAACACATGGTAGGCACTCAAACAACCTTTGTTTTTAAACAAAAACTTCAAATTGGATCGTAAAAGACATTAACAACTTCTGTGTTGCAATATTTATCAATTATATGTTTCTCTTCACCACAATACACAAGCTATATAAATACAACACAACTTCAATACAAGTCGAAACATCGAACAAGTTTAATGTTGTCAATGAACTACAAAGTTGATCTTAAAGTGGAGAATCGAAGGAGAATTGAAGGAATATCGGTTGCAAAAGATGGGGTGAGGAACAAAACAAATCGCCTTTGTTACACGCATCAAGAATTGGGATGATGGTGAGGGAATAGTCAAAAGATAAATATATCCCTCTGAGTATTAAGAAGGCTCAGCACATGCCAATTAATTGCAGCCCTAGATTTACTAGATCTAGTGGTTGATCGATAATGATTCTGATTTTACATGTTAAATACCTTTCTTATTTGACCGCGTCTCATAATGAACATACAAATGTGCAAATACGGTTTGTTCTTTCGATTCACGAATATTGTCATTTTGGTTCATGACTTTAGATGGTAAGGTTCATAAAAATAACAAATACGGTTCATGCAGTTTAATGCACTAGATTTACTAAGGCATTTTATCAAACACATGGTGGACAATAAGACAAGCATAGAAAAGCAACCTTTCTTTCATTCAAAAACATCAAATTACAATGCAAAAGACAAATACAACCTTTATCATGCAATTTTTGTCAATTCTGTAGATCTCTTCACCACCATTATCCATGAAAACCTGAAAATAGTTTTCAAACCAAAATTGTACCTAAATCTATTGATGAGAAGAGGATTGAAGGTAAAATAAAGGAGATTGAGAAACCGAAACCACAAAAAGACTTAAACCAATGAGAATTGCTTGATGAGAATAAGGATAAGCCTTAGAACAAGGATAGAGATTGGGGTAAGACAAGCTTCACAGTTGAAGAAGTAGAGGCATCGCATAGATACCAAAAGAAGAACGATGGAGATTGGTGATGTAAACAAATAAAAATAGAAAAATAGAAAGTAGAAATTGACGTAAATACCCCCATACTAAAAAATTTTAAGGGACGCGCGTGCTCTTTTCAATTCCAAATCTTGACCATTAATCTACTAAAATCAAAGGCTGTAAATTGATCTCATTTTATATGATAAGAGGCTTGCTCATCTGATCCTCAATCTATAATAATATGGTAATTAATTTTGGGGGAGTAGAATCTATAACTGGTACGTTCTAATGCAGAGATTGTGGGTGGGATGTAATTAGGAAGGTGAGTGGAGACAAGCTCTAATCAACCGAGGACAAACTGATGACCAGATTAGATGCCAGCGTCAGCGTAAGAAATGGGCGTTTTTTCCTTTAATTTATAAATATTTTGTGTTTGCCCCCAAAAAGATTGTCCGTATATCTCCTTTTCGAACGTCCTTGAAATTTCGTTTACGTTCTCGTGTTTTCCATTTATATCACTACACTTTTACAATCTTACCCTCATATAATCTCATATATTACATCCATTATTCAACTTTTCCATCAACTTTATCATTTTTTCCTATAAAATTATTCTCATCTAATCTTATATATTACCCATTTTTTTCAATTTTTTCATCAACTTTATCCCTTTATCCCATCAACTATTCAACTTTTCCACTTTTTATTAATCCGTATGCAAATGTGCATTATGGACGATCTTTCGGGGACGGAGGGAATACTATTTTGTATCCTCCTCGGTACTTAGATAATTAATTTTGTTTTGTCAAGAGTACTACCATTAATTAGAGTGAAACCGAAAACTTCTAGATACTATATATATATATAAAGAAGACTTAATTCAACCAAAAAAAATATAAAGAAGATTTAATCGATTGACTAAATACTCGAAGGCAACATAATTAACTTTTTAATACAACAGTCATTATACTAATTCCCACATTTTAAAACCCTACCCTTCATTAAAGTTCTCATTTCCTTGAATGGACCATCGGATCCCTTTCGTTTAACTGGTTTAAGTAGGCCATTTTTTAGTCCATCGCCACCGGTGAGTGAGCATGCTGTTGTTATTGGCCTAGAGATCGAGGTATAAACCCAATTACTTAATTGGCTTAATTTTTTTCTTTTTTTGGGTTCATAGGAGGTTTAGATCGAGTCGGTGGTTAAGCTCAAAATTAGGACTCGTCATTGGTTTAGATAGTCGGTTTGACAAATTTAGAAGAAAGATATGGGGGCATCTTAAATTCAGACGAAGGTACATTATTTAAGCTTGATATAAATAAATAAATTTTGAATAATGTTGAATATATATAACAACGGCATGTCTCAATGAGTTTTTGTATTCAAAATAGTGTGGGAGTTCAGCTTGTCTCAAGGCTTCCATCCAACTTTATGTAGATCCATTTATACTATAAAAAAATGTATATAATATATTATGGAAAAAAGAATAATCTGATACCTCTTAAATTATAAATAAAGTAATTCATTTAATATATTTTATTGTTTTTTCAATAATTAACTATTTTGAAAAACCAACTTCAATCCGCACTTATAATGCAAATGTTCCAAAAATTATAAATTAAAATAAATTTTGAATTTTAACAATAAAATTCAGCTACTACATGTATCATCTTCGGATTCTCTTTATATTTTGAATTTTATGTCATTTAGTCTTTTTAACGAGGAACGAATCATATAGTACATAGTAAGGTCTCTCCTCACCATATACTACTCCCTCTGTCCCTAAATATAAGTCCCATTTTCTATTTTGGCCGTCCCAAAATATAAGTCCCATTTGCCAAACTTTCCACTTTTGGACTATTAAATTTACCATATTACCCTCATCAAACAACTCAAATTACACCTTTTCTAACCCTCTCTCCTCTACTTTTACTATATTACCCTCACTCAATTATTCAAATTACACCTTTTCTAACTCTCTCTCCTCTTCTTTTACCATTAGATCCTCACCAAATCATTCAAATTACACCTTTTTCATCTATCTCTCATCTCCTTTTACCATATTATCCTTACTAAGTACTATAAATTTTCCACTTTTCCACTTTTTCTTAAAATTTGTGCCCAAGCCCCAAATGGGACTTATATTTAGGGACGGAGGGAGTACTATTTTTAGATTGGCATGATATTTTGGTGTATTATCAATTGTAGTATGATTAAAAGGAGTGATATTTAAATTCAAAAAAAAAAAAGGCGTGATATTTCGACCAAAAAAAAGACGTGATATAATCTGAGGTACGTGCGTTCTCAATCAAAACCCCCACCAAACACTCCTTCAAACACAGCTAGATTAATGGAGCAAGCAATTCCATGTGTGTCCAATGTCTTGTGTATATATGCGAATGTGTCCCATTTACAACATGGATCTAATTGGACGGATTCGTAAAATTAAAATCAATCTTTGTCCCTATTCATGTCGGCTCCCCCAATCCACATCCTTTCTAGCTCATTTCCTTTAATTTTATTTTTTTCCCTCGAGTTTATTGAAAACTAGGATTAGTGCCCGTGCGATGCACGGCTTTGAGTACAGCAAAATGATTGTTGTTTTAGAAAGAAACTAAAGAGATTGTTTGTGTATAAAATATGATCATGTTTTACTGACGCATTGTGTACAAAATTTACATCCATGATATATGCGTAATAGAAGTTAGACCAGGGAGTTTCATCATCTTATAATATTACAGTGTAAAATTTGACGATTTTTTATAAGATAGAAAGATAAAAAATTATCGAAAAACCACTATATAAATATAAGGTCCTAATAAAAGTATAAATTAATATAATGTGAAAAATTACATTAACTATACAAAGAAAACTTTGTCGATATTTATATGATGTATATCTACAATATTCTTTTAGGGTCGTTTGATCAATGTTGTTATTTTTTCATTTAAATGAGATCTTTTATGCTAACGTCTTTGGATTTTCATTATTTTTTAAGTGGTAGTATTTCGTATATAAATAATGTTTGCACAAAATAAATAAGAAAAACTAATATAAAATTTATATACGTTAAATCTCTCACATCTTAATGTTAATAGTTTGGCTATGCTTTTATGATTTTTGCAGTTGGAATTATTTTTGATTTAATGACAATGGCCGGTATTATTTTAAGTTAATAGTATATATGTTATAATTATTGAAACCAATTTTGACTAACCACAAAATTGTTTTTAAAACAAAATTCTAGATCATGCATCGCACATCCGAATGCAAGAATGATCGGGTCAATGTATAAATTTTGGACATCAAGTCCGATCATAGTTATTAATAACTTTGAGAATGGTATAATGAATGGTTCAATTTTCAGGTTAGGGGGTGATTTGTCAGTTGCGATCTTTAGTGATCACCATTCTTTTGTATCCTGCGTAATATGTAAATGTGTACTTCCTCTATCCAATTTGATTGCACAATTTTATTTAAAAAAGTATACCCTTTTTGCTAAGAGGTTAATAATGTGCACACTTGATTGTTTAAACATATCACTTTTACCCACTACGAAGCAAAAAATAAGAGACAATCTTTAAAGAAGAAAAATAATAACAATCAATAGTAAGTCCGATCATAATATTGAAACCAATTTTGACAATTGTTTTTAAAGCAGACTATATATATCATCCAAAATTCTATAAGGTTTGTTGAATCATAACTATGCAATACAAAATTGTTTAATCAATTTTTATTGACCATTCAAATCACCTAAACCAAAACACCAATTGCCAAATGTAACGTGCAGCTTCAACTTTCAAGACCAAGACAATCCTATATATATACATAGATCGATCAGTACACTCCTCTCACCAAGCATCTAGTTGAAGGAATTTACCACTTTCATACCCGTTCATACCTACACCTTTACCTCCAAATCAACTCTACCATGGCTCCGAGCTATGATTCCAACACAACAACAAAGTCTGCCTTCATAAATGACCTAACAGAAGGTGCAAAATCAAGATTGAAATGCCACAATTTATATTTAATTTTATCATGACCATTTCTTCAAAGCACAGGCTTACATTGGGATGGGATGGGCGGTGGTGGAAGATGAATAGACGGAGACCGGACTTTGTTTATTAGCCAAATTATAAATCTGCCAAGCTGGAATATAATGAGCAAATTGGGTCTCGATATGTTATCACCAATGGTGGAATTATTACTATTTTACCTGCAGAGGAGGATATGAATAGTCATGATATGTGGCAGTTGTGATTCACCAGCTTGGCAGTTGTGAATTAGAGTTAATTTCATGCCACAATTATAATTAGCGGGAACCTTAATCTTGTATTGGCTGAGATTTTTTCTTGAGCATTCATACAAAACATTGTTATATGTCTATTGGAGTTTCTTCTTCTTCCTTCCTCTGTTTGCTTCTGGATACTTTTCCTTGTTCTCTTTTGCCCTCTGCCAAGATGTGTCAAAAAATGGGTTAGAGATAGTCACAAAGCTTGCCTCTTCTTAATTGAAAGGAAGTAACTAAAAGCTCACCTCTTCAGAAGGCTTCTTTTGCTTTTCTGTCATATTCTTCCGCTCCTCCCCAGTGATCTTAGAAATCTCCAATATTTTCTGCCCTTCTCCAAGCAAATCAACTCTCCTCTCATTGTTGAACACAAAAAAGGCAGACATGGGTTGCTTTGGCTTCAAAAGATCCTTCTCTTTCCTGTTGAAGGAAGAACAATGTAAATTCTAAGTGACATGAAAAAATCAATTCAAAATTCACTTCATGGGAGAAATGGATTTTTACTTGGTTTTCTGGGTATCCTTTTCAGCTTCTTGTTTGAACTGTATATACTGCTCAAGAAGCTCCAGTGCAGTTTTCTGCATCTGCTCATCTTCGATTAGCTTCATGGCTTCATTCTCGCGTTTCTCTTTGCCAACAATGAGCAAGTAAGCAGCTTGGTATTTCTCCTCATAAGGCTTCTTCTTTTCAGGGCTAATGGTCTTCCATTTTGCACCCAAAATGTTAGAAACTTCCTTGAAATCAGCATCTGGGTTGGCCTTTTTCACCTGATCAATGGAGAGTCTAAAACCATGTTTTAATATCAATCCAAGGCAACATACACAAAGACAAATAAATGACCAGACGTGTATTCATGAAAACAGCATTTTTGAATATATTGTTCACAGACTTCTGTGTATGTCGACATCTTCAAGCTGAAAAAGGCCAGTAGTCAAAAGTGGAGGGTTTCCTGCCTAATGAATGATTAAGTATTTCATGTGATACCCTGGCTATCGAAGCAGTATTATAAGATACACGTCTGCTCGTGTTTGATAACAATAGAGAGGTGGAAAAACCTTGTGTTATGGAGCTGGGAAGTTGCTCGGCTACTGTAGAGAGTGTCAGGAACAATCCTATTCAATCACTTAACAAACTGTATATTCATAATCATTGACTAATCAAAAGATAGACCGCTTCAAGGTTCTTGAAAAAGTATAAGATTTTACCAAGCCCTCAAGAGAGGAAGAAAATGCAAAATCTAATTTCAATTTTCCAATTGATCTATAGCACCAGCATCATTGACAAACGAATGATCAAAATTGTTTCTTTTCTGTCTCTTAAAAGGATCAAAATGTTGATCAAGCAAAAAAAAACTCACATAGCTAGAAGCTTTACACACTCCTTCACTTCAATGGTCCCAACACATATTGCATTATTGAATATACAGAACAAACAACAAAATGAAAGAACATTGAAAGGACAAAAGAAATCAAAGAACAGATCATACAGCATCTATCTTACCTGGATTGTAGCCCAAACAGCAACAAATATAGGAATCTAATTGGAGGCAGAGAAAACCCATCTCTCAAACCCCCAAAGAAGCAAGATCACTGCCCCCAAAAGCAAATACTGAGGCATCTCAAGGAGTAATTATCTCAAGAACCCCAAAGCACGTTCAATACTCAAATTAGTAGATGCTTTATGATGTAAAATAAATGGTGAATTGGAGGCAGATCGATACCAATGGAGCGGATAGACATTTGGCGATCTCAGTGACAGCGGCAACTCGCACCCCAGGCACACCGCTGATCCGACGGCTGCTAGTGTACACATCCCACATGTACTTGACTACCTTGTCCCTCTCCTCCATTTCCTGCATTCTCATCAAACAAACCAAAACAATTTCAAACCCTCAGATTCGGAATCGTAGGCTATTAGAGAAATCGACACAATTGGGGATCGATAACGGACCAAGACATCGAGATCGTCCCAAAGAGGGCTCTCGATCCCATCGGAGAGGTGGTTGAGCGACGATCCTCAGTTTGGAGGTGAGGTGGGGGAAGGCGGCCCCGGAGGCGATGTCGGCGGGGGTGCGGAAGTTGAAGGAGGCGATGTCCGCTTCGACCGCCGCGGATTCGGCCGGTATTGGCCGATGGGCCGGGGGCGGTTCGCGTTGTAGAGTTGCGCCGGCGGCACTCTCGGGATAGACTCTCGTGATGGACATCGGGTTTCATTTTGTAGGTGTGTTTGTGAAGCACAAATCAGATTTGGGGTTTTCATGTAAGAGTAATGCAGCCTAATGCATTGAAGAGGCTGGTCAATTGGGTTTAACTGATGACTAAGAACCATGGGGTCGGTGATGAACATGTAAGAAGCTAGAAGGACTTGTGAATAAGCTTACAACACGGCTATTTACTGGCCAAAGACAGTTATTAGCCCGTTTCAATTCCATGGATAAGAATAAGGTCTAATGACACACTAATGTGGAGGCATTCATGGTTCACAAACGTCTCAATGACATCATTGTAAAATCACCATGTTCAACGAATGGGTGAAAACAGCATTAAACACATTAGGTAGAAATGAAATTTCCTCTTCAAATTGGGGGCAGACGAAATGGAAAGCATAATATAGTGATAAAATGATAAACATTCATTGCGTATTCCGACTGTAGTTTATAGTATTATAGATAATTATACAAATCAACAAAAATCAGGATCTATATTTCTACGTTATTTTATTACATATATTGCGATGTGTATGACAATAACTAGTTTATTTTTCCGTATATGTTAAAGTGATCTATAAATATATAAATTAGGTTTTTGAGAAATGGATCCTCATACAAACAACAAAGTATTTTATCATAACACTTCAAACATATCTTATAAAAATAAAAATAAACAAGGTGATTGCGCGCTCATCATCTCCTTTCATGATGTCCATACTCTCTTACGTGTTGGTCAGTGGCGAAGGAGGGCAGTCGCCCCTCTTGCTCCAGTTTGAGTATGGGTTAAGTGCGATAAATTCTCTCAAATAACATTAAAACTCTATAGTGCACTTGATACTCCACCTAATCTTGATTACAACTAAACCCCCACCCCGTGTTCAAATTCTATCACTTCTAATTCACCTTATTTTTATACTTCAGCTACCGACACATATGAACCAAATCTTCTATTTATTTCTTGCTCAGAAAATAATCTTCTATATTTGAATGAGTACTTTAACTACCTTGAATTTTACTTATTCAATTTCCTGTTTTTTTTCCTCCTTTCTAAACCAAATTCAAATGAGGAAATATAAATTGTTTTTTTCCTCCTTTTATCTTAAAAAAGTGTAGATTAATTTTTTTTTAAAATTTTTTACTATTTATTATTTATAATAATGTTTACATGTTATTGACGCATTTTCGATCGCAATTTAGTCTAACCCCTCTTACAATTTCATTTGGCTCGTTGGTCTTCTCATCGCTGGCCGCATGCTCATCACCTCCATCCACAATGCTCATAATGTTTTATCTCATCAACTTCTATGAATCTTTATCATGATGATGTATCTTACTCAAACACATTTCTTGGATGATAGAATTGTCCTATCTAGACCTTTGCTAACATACTTGAAGAGGTACTTTATTGAGTTGGACCTATTGTATCATTCTACATTAACATGAGTGCAAGACTTCAAGAGGAGGTATCGATTATAAAATACAACAAAGTTGTTGTATAACTTTTTGCCTCCCTTAGCTACTAAGACTTTGTTATTCTTGTATCTCTAGATGAAAAACCCTCTTCGTTTATTGGTCTTTGTCCATCTACATGGTACTCCGAAAACTTGTCTCTGACCAGGATAATGGGTTCACACCATCATTTTGGGAAGAGATGCATAAAGCATTGTGAAACCGAACAAGATATGCACAAGCGTTCCACAACCTTGTCCTCTTAATTAAAAAAAAAAACAATTTTTTAAGGGGTACTTAAGTATATGTCATCTTTCATCATAGTTGGATATTCTAGTTGTACTCATTCCTTTTAATATCTTAACCTCTAGTGGTTTCAGGCTAGTTTTGGAGTCGAAACCATTTTTAAAGGGAAATTGATGTAATATATACAATATTTATAGATGAATAGAGAACTAATCGTCAAGATTATGCGATTACAAATAGATTAATGAGGACATTATTTTTAAAGTTGTTAAACTCATCTTAAAATATGTATAAATTATCAATAATGATCGTAAGAAATGGTCTTGGCAAATTATTATTTCAAAAGTAGCTTAAAAGAGAATAAAGGTATAGGAAATTGAAGAATCCCTGATCGTGGTTGATATATATTTATGCCGGCGGGGACCTACAATTGCAGTTGCCTAACCTGTGATCATGAGTCTGCAATTGAAAGTTGCGCCGATGGAACTATAGCGTATTTAGAAGTCTACTCCCTACCAAACTTTGCCTTGCGAGTGTTGTAGTGTTGTGCCAACAGAAAGAAATCCGTGCCCATGTCAAGCACCCACACCCATAAGCACTAGCCCCCGTGGAATTCGCCAGAGGATTGGAACATTGTGCGTGCGCCAACGTTTTGTTGCCTCATTTCCCAAGTCTCGTCGTCGTCCAGTCTTGGCGAAGTATTCAAGTCCATTGTCATTAAGTTTATTAATGTCATTATTATGAATTATATTAATGGAAATGATATTATTAAATCAAAAAATAAATCATTGACGGGCACTTTTATGCTGTGGTAAAAGCGTTGTCAAAGAAAAAGCCTAACTTTCAATCCTAAGTATAGTGAAAGTAAGGATTGTACCACAAAGACTGGGATTTCTTATATTTATTTAGTATTACTAAAGTAGAAAGGGAGATTTTTTAGTGGATTATCTAAAATCTAATCATACTAAGAAACACAGCAAGCAAAGTTATTATAACTTCAAGCAGAGAAAAGTATCTAATTAACTTGTTTCCATTGTTGAATTGGTCATTGATCATTGATTGTCATCCATTCCTTTCACCTTGATTAATCTATATATTGTGGTATTTTAAGATCCAACTTAATAAAGTCTTAAACCAAACTTCGAACCTAATCTAGTTAATTGAACCAATCGGTGCTACCAACCCTTATTACCAAACGTCCTAAAAGATATTCTAGGCTCGATTTAGCAATAGCAAAGAGCATCAAGCATCAATAAAAACAAACATACAAAGCAATCAATCATTTATATGCATTGTGGTTGAATTTCCTATTTAATTAGATTCATCATTTATATGGTTAGTGCACAAAACTTTATCTTTAATGCACTAATTGATTACTCATTCATTCACCTTCCATTTCAACCGCTTCCTTAACCTAGAACCTGTAAAACAATGGACAAAGTGGGTTAGGACCTCCTAATCCACATCAGATGCCCAAGTCAGAAGCAAAGACATTGATTGAGCGGAGGTAAAGAACACGAAAAGACAAGAATTGCTAAAGGGTTGAGCGAATATCAACTTATTCAAGTTATTAAGAGATGGATCCTTCTACGTGGCGATGACATGTACTTATAATGGAAGAGAGAGGGTTCAGGGTTGAAAAATCTCTCCATAAGCAAGCGATGTCTTGCTATCCACTCCAAGCTAGAATTCTAGCTTTTTAAATAAGATAGAACCTCCCATCATAACGGATAACTACCGTATTTTTTAACAAGTAACAACAAATTGTTGGGACGATATTAAAGACGCTTGTCTTGAGTATCGAATCAACGAGATCCGTCTCTAGTTTTGATAATGACAAACTCAATGCTATCTAATGTTTATCCAAGCTTTAATCCCAAGAAACATTCCAGGGACGCCCACAAGAGAAAGGGACAACAAGTGAACTAGCGTCTCTAAGGCATAGGGACTCACAACAATTCAATAATCAAGAGAGCAAGAATGGAGTTTCTGCTAGATTAGGACTGCGTTCATATCGAGTAGGAACACGCGCCAAATTGCACAAGTTCAAATTCAAATGAGGCCGCCCAACAAGATGACATCTCTAGCGGTCGTAGTCCTCAGAAGGAAGCTTCCTATGTCTGGGAAACGTACACAAACTTCTAAGACGTCGCTATCCATAACATGGTCCCCTGACCACGTGGAAGCTCCCCAAGTGTAAGGAAGAGCTGACTATTACTTGGACAAAATCGGATCGTTGATGGGAAGCGACAAGATCTCAGGAAATCTCTAAGGACACCCAAGGGTAAAAGGGTCCTAGGATAGGAGCCCTTTCACATCGCATATATATACAAGCACAAGTCATTTATTACGATGTGACTTCTCTTGAGCACTCTCTTCAGAGCATTTAAGAACACTAGAGTGAACTCAAGAACAAAGAGAGAGAGAGAGAGAGAGAGAGAGAGAGATAGAGAGAGAGAGAGAGAGAGAGAGAGAGAGAGAGAGAGAGAGAGAGAGAGCTTAATTGATCGGAAGAAGAAGCCCACCACCAAGAAGAATCTGTTACAAGAAAGAATGAATGAAGGTTGTGTCTCCAAAGGACTCTGAGACATGTGACATTTGATTTCCATTGTACTAGTTATATAGTGTGTAATATCCGTAAATTTAATAGGAATTGTTTTTTTTGCCATATTCATATTTAGTGAATACTTAATACTTTATCTCAAACTTTAGTCTTTTATAATAATGAAAACTTGTAAAAGAATTTTTTTTGTATGGATGAATTTGCGAATCTAGGTTTTTAAGGAGAGAGTAATTTAAAATTTAAAGAAAAGATATTAGGAAATATAAATATATATATGTATATATATGTATATATATATATATATAAATTCGATAAGGAATTTGTTAAAATAAAATTGGACTTAAAAGTCCAGCCCACATTTCGACTTAACCGGCCCAAGGGTTTATTAGACCCTTGCAAATCAAAATAAAAGAGAAACGCAGGTAGTGGGAATTGAATCCCAACCAGCATTTTTAAGCATTCTACTCCCGAGGAAACTAACTAACTTCCATAGGAACTCTATCGTAATTATTGTGTTTGAGCCTTCTTCTTCTACCTCCACCTGTGCAGCGTACGAATGGAAGTCCGTGAAATCCGGCATTTTGTCCGCTGTTCACCTCTGATGGAATCGATTATCTCCCTCCACAAGTTACCCCTAAAATCTAACCAGCACTAAAGCCATAGCTTTGTTGACCAGTTGAACAAGATTTCTTTTATATAAACTAGAGGTTGGCCATGGAGATTGCCCGCACAATTCAGCCTCCATCATTCCCTCTTTCCCCTCCACTTCATCTCTGTAAAACCAAGCAACAACTAAGCTTCGAAGTTAGTTTAAATTTCCGCCACAAATCAGTCCAAATTCGTTTTCGTTCGATCGAAAACATGCCCAGAAATTTCAGTTTTAGAGCCCCTCTGTAAAACGCGTTTTTCGTCTTCGCTACTCATCCATTTCTCGATCCGTTGGAACCACCATAAACTACACTTTACGACCTTTCTAATGCCACCTCATTTGCTCAAAACCGATTAGTATCGAAGCCGCAACGCTCCGTCGAAATTGCTCATCTACCCAGGAAGCCAGATTTGCAGCACCTCTGTAAATCGAGCATTTCTCCTTCGTCACCCCGTCATTTTCGAAACCGTTTAAACCAGCATAAACTAGACTTCAATACCTTTCCAATGACACCTCAATCGCTTAACAACGTTAAGTATTGAAGCTGTAATCCTCCATCGAAGTCGCGCTTGCTGGTTTAAAGGCCAAGGACCACCGGTAAAAAGTTGGCCGGGAAGCCTACTTTGGGGCATCCGTTCGCCGCCGCCCAGCCACCAAACGGAGGTTCGTTGCCCACAGTTGGAAGGCCGAAACACCCTCTACCAACTGTCGCAGCTTCCGCTCAGATCCGCCGCCGTACGACTCCGCTATTGCTGCCCGAAAACCCTTCGTCACCACTGTAATGCTCTTTTCCTAAAAGTTAATTAACCACTTACTCTATTTCGAAATTGATTTTAATTGAGGAATTAATCTATGAAATAAATAATACTAGAAAGCTATCGGACGGACAATTTCTTTCACCATATTTTTTTGGAAGGTGAAAATTATAATCTTTGTCATAACACACTTTTTTTCTAATTAATAAATTATGTAAGTATTTTGTATTGAATTGTCCAAAAAATAGTAGATAAAATAAATATAAAATATGAAATTATTTTATTTGATTTTATTAATTTCTTATGAGAATTATTTTGATAATATATCTTTTCTATTACAATTAAGTTTTTTAGCTGAATGAACATGTGTAGGAATTACTCTTTATAATTTTATAGACATTTTGGAGGAAATTTAAATCGAAAGCATATGGTTATCTCTTTAGGCTTTACATTCTCGCTCAAAAAAGAAAAAATGATAAGGCTTTGCATTCAAATTAAAATATTATAACATGATATATGTATGTAAAAAATAAGACATAGTAGCATGCATTTATAATCAATCACAAATAAAAAATATTAAAAAAAAAAGAAAAAATATAAAAACATGCATTTATTTGACAAGGAAAAAAAAAGTTGTAGAGATAGATAATTCACCCAACACAAAAAAAATTAAAACAATTAAAGAGAAGTCATTAATGTGACAAGAGGGGGAGAATTTTAAGTGTTGTATAGAAGATAACTTAATAGGATAGTATTGTTAATTTAGTTGGGAGTTTATGAATTTAAATCAAGTATTCAATTAATTCCTTCGAGAAACGTTTTTATAGAAATTATACGACGGATACTCGTAAACCGATGATTTCATAAAAATCTTAAGATCGTTCCGACCGTTTTAATAAGTTGAAAACTTAGGATTATAAATTATTGAAGGGCAATAATCTATATTAGCCTTACAAATTATTATACGGGGATAATAATTCAAGAAGTTCCTAGACAAAGAAATAAATGAAATATTAATATATTTCGTTAACATTCCCGTGCCTCGGATTAGGTCAAGCTTCTAGGGGAGCTCGTTCACAAATTTCGTCTTCGTAAAGACTTAAGTCTCGTAAATCGAAGGCAAGTGGATGGTTCTCCCTTATTACTCGATATTTGTGAATTCCTTTCCTCCGTTATCATATCCATCTTGTTGGGAACACCTTGATTGTGAAATAAAATGAACTTAGGATTATTATTGCTTAGAAATAATGACCCTATTGTTCGTATTGTTATTATCATTTCGTGTTGCGCTAGTACTTGGACGTAGGACCAATTGATTGCGGCCTTGTGTGTTTAAAGTGTCTCGTTAAGAGAGCTTCTCTGGATTAGTGTAGGACAGAAACATATTAAGTCCTAAACCACTTATGATAACAATGAATTATGTATGGGTCATGACTCCATTTACTTTGTTAACTTATGTCTTTAAGCAATGTCGGATCAGGGATTCGTCTTATGTCTTAAAGCAATGTCACATTGTAATAGAAAGTCGGCTTATGTCTTTTGCAATGACGTACTTAAAATAATAAAAGTCGGCTTATGTCTTTTGCAATGCCGTACTTAAAGTAAGAAAAAGTCGGCTTATGTCTTTTGCAATGCCGCACTTAAAAATCACTAAGGCTTACGTGAATTGAATTGGGTGAAATCTTGAATTGTTGAAATGGATATTTCTCGGGTGGCCCTTGACTCTTATGAGTTGCCACATCCGAAAATCATTAAAATAAAATGTATTGTTGTATTACTAAGAGAAGATAAGTCAACGTAGGTTTCTAATAAACCTTGATGTGTATTAATAAGTTCCCAACACAAAATCTTAATCATCTTTCGTTCCTAGGAATCACCTTCTTGTGATTTCCTATTCTTAAAAGGGAGCTCGTTATTCATCTCCCTCCAGAATTTGTGCCTTTCATCATCATCTGATTCGCATTCGAATGAAGCCTCGTTCCCTAAATTATATCACACTCTCACCTCAAAAGAACCCGATTTGTCGTGCATCGCTCAGCTCCCTGTGGACTTTGATGCCGACATACTCAGCCTTTTAAGAACGTAGTCACATTCTACCACTTGCTTAGTCTCGCGTTAGACTAATACCACTTTCTTTTCTTCCCGACATTGGTCGGCTGGTATTTCTTGCCTTTATGGAAATATCAGGTTGTAAAGACAGGTTTGCCGGAGACCAAAGACGAAGACTCGAGGATTTAAAGGAAGGAAGATTTTCAAGAGGTTTCAAGTTATTTTGGAGTTTCTAAATTTTATTTTTGTGAAGAATCTTTTAACCGTCATTTTATTTCCGTTGCAAAATGATTTATATATCTCCTTCACTCAAACATCTTAATTTTGTATCATTGATCATTGATTTCTAATTATGTACCAAACATTGAATCACTTTTGATGTAATGTAAGTTCAACGTTATGTTTTCTACGAATCGAGTTGTGTTACCTACCGCCTTGGGTGGCTTTGGATGGGAAAATCCGAGGTCACTGGCATGTAATACCCATGGTTTCAAAATAGGGGTGTTACATAGTGTTAGGTTACAAACTTAGGGCTAAGAAGAATTTCACTAGTATGTTATATGGACAGACTCTTGTAACTTAGGGAAGTGTGAAATTCGCCTATGTAATAGCTGTAAGGACTCGAGTTATAAAAAGTATAAGAAAGTCATTCAAAATCCTCCTTAGAGGTAAGAGTTTACCCATAAGAACTAGTTGGTCTTAGTGGGGTTCCTCTATAAACTTTTGTATCGTCCTTACTTGCTTTTTACCTACTTTAACTCTTCTTATAAATATTCCACTGTATAAGGAGGCTCTCCCAAAGAGAGTCCTTAGTCCTTAATACTAATCAGATCCAACACAAATAAATATTAAAGATAGAAAATAGCGTAATAAATAAAAACAACTTTATGGCGGAAGATAGCGAAAATAGTTAAAGCGATTAATTTTACCCGCTTACATATATGAGTTGTGATCAGGTTAATTCCAATCGGTAATTAAGGCGATCTAAGAGTAATTCAACTTAGAAATTGAATTAGATGGCCAGTCTAACAAAACCCTAAGTTAAATTCTATTCAATTTAATTTATTATAGGAAAAACAACCTAATCAAGGTTCAATGGAAAATATCAAATCTCACAACGATTCAATTCTACAACTTCAACAAATTAATTGGACAAAGGAAATTAGCTAGAAAAATCCATGAGAAAACTTATAAACGGTTTTAGGGTTTTCTCCCTTCAAAAGCTCTCTCTTTTTTCCCTTTAAAAATAATAATCAAGCATCCTTTCTAACCTAGGAAATATCAATGTATTTATAAGGCAACATGTTCTAAAATGAGATATGATAAAAAGCCATAAGTTATACGGTCAAAGTTAAAGGCGATATAAAAGTTTTTCCACGGCACGGGGAGAAGCGTGACATAGGGTTGGAAGGCGTGATGGTGCTTTGACCACATATGTCGTGAAACACCAACTGAGCTGAAAAGGCAAGGTGCGACTTCAGAGGGAAGAGGCGCGATCGCGCTTTGCCTGCCCAAGTCGCACTTGTGTCAATTTGATAGCATTCTTGACATGATCTCTTGCATTCCTTGAGTGTTCTTGGATCTTCTCTTCTCTTGGCCTTTTGTCCTCCCATTCTTTACTTCCTGCGAGTCCACCAACTCCATGCATCACCACTCTACATTCCAAGCTCATTGTCAACCTACAAATCATCATAGAAGAGCGTAGACACCGAACAACGAGGAAAACTACACTACGCTATAAAACGAAGTCAAATCTACCTAAAATGCACTCAAAACCAAATAAAACATGCTATAAATCCTATGTTCTATATGCACTATCAATATATAGTTCCTTTAAGAGGTTAGAAAGAAGTTTCAAGCTTAATCGTTTAAATGAAAAAATAGATATTTGTTTTGTTTGAATATACATCGACACTATTTAGGTCAACCATGGCTAGACCTCTGTAGTTTTCATACCAAATCTCAAAGGCAAGTAGATGATTCTCTCTTTTACTCGATAATCGTGAATTTGTTTTCCGTTATGTTAATTTGTTATAGAAAAAAACTTGTTTGCTAAATAAACAAACAAGGATTTATTATGCTTTAAAGATAATGACCATTTTTATTATTGTTATTATCGTATTGTGTTAATACTTGGAATTAGGTCCTAAATGATGTGTAGCCTTTTCTTGTTTCAAGACTCCCTTCGAGACGTTGTTATAGAATAGTTCAAGATAGCTAGGGATATACGGAGTAGTTCTTCAATATATATATGTACAATTGTCTTAGACGGTATATTTATTATCAACTCTTGATATTGAGTCATGACTACACCAACTTTGAGATTAAAAGAGGTGATTACATTTTTGCTAAGTGTTGGAACTCGGCTTTCTTATCGATTAGCTTCATTCCACTTTAGGGCATGTCACAACTTAAAATTCACTAAGTAAAGTGCAATATTTTATAGGCTAAATAGTTGAAAACCACCCCTATAATATGTCATATTCTCAGTAACCACCCCTTTAAAGCGATATTCCTGAGAACCACCCCTTTAACCAGCTTCGTTAAAAACGCACCACCCCTCGTCACCTTTCCGTTAGAAACCGTTAGCAATATCTGACGTGACTTGTTTTTTTTGTGTTTTTGGCTAGGTTTGCTTATGTGGCTTCCATTTGGTGGCCACCTAAGCTCCATCATTTACCCATTTCCTAATTGCCCATTTTATTCAGTCAAAATTGGAGCCCAACCCCCAGATCTGGTCATCTTCTCCGCCCTCTCCCTCTGTCCCTCCGACACGCCCCTCGCACTTCCTGCCACGACCACCCGGACCTCCTCCGCGGCTGCTACCCCCTCCCCCGCCGCCGCTGCTTCTCCCGCACCCCCAAACCCTAATCCCGTTCTCCCCTCAAAACCGTCACGCAACTCATCTCCATTTCAAAATCCACCGCCTCCCCGATTTGCCTCGCCCTCGACGTGGCCGGCGCCACAGCCACCTTCACCGCCCGTATGAAGGACTTGGAAGTAGGGGGTTAGGTGGAATTGGGAGGAGCTAGAAGCAGGGGGTTGGGTTGAATTGGGATCTGCCTAGGGTTTGGGTCGAATTGGGAGGAGCTGGAAGTAGGGGGAGGCGGACGGCGCGGACAGGGTAGTGGGAGGTGAGGGTGGAGAGGGAATTGAGGGCGGTGGAGGAGAGGGAGACGTCGGAGGAGAACTTCGAGAGGGTCAGGGAGAGCCGAGCGAGGCTGGATCGAGGTCGGCCGGCAGAAGGCGAACAGGAAGGCCAAGCGAGGGTCGTCGAGCGGAACGGAGGGCAAAGCGAGGCTGGATCGAGGCCGGTCGGCAGAGGGCGAACAGGAAGGCCGAGCGAGGGTCGTTGAGCAGAACGGAGGGCGGAACAAAGGGCAGAGTGAGGCCGTCGAGCGGGAGCGTGGCCATCGGAGGGCTGGGGAGGCCAGATCTAAGTAGCGGGTGAGCTGGGAAGGGAAGGAAATTAGGGTTGAGAGGGAAGGGATAATGAATTAGAATTGTGGGTTTGCTTTTTATTTAAAAAATTCTAAGCTTTTTTTTATCAAAAAAATCCCACATAAGATGTGGTGCCGTGCCACATAAGCAAAGATATTAAAAAACATATATAAAACCTACCACGTCACTAGCTTTTAACGGTTTCTAACGGAAAGGTGACGAGGGGTGGTGCTTTTTTAACGGAGTTGGTTAAAGGGGTGGTTCTGAGGAATATCGCTTTAATGGGGTGGTTACTAGGAATATGACATATTATAGGGGTGGTTCAGCTATTTAGCCTATTTTATAACTAATAAAAGAAGTTCCTGGTACGTGTACAATTATTAATGAATGAAAGGTTGTTAGTACAACTTGGAACACAACTTTGGCTCTTTACTATGAAAGATTCTATTTTCCACTTTAGACATGCACAACACGTATGTTATGGGGATGATTATAGATCGGACTAATCGATGGTAACTTTTCGACTATTACTTGAACTAAGAAAGTTCTCAATAAAAATTAAACATATATCTCTCTTAGAAGTTACTTTCATGTAGTGACCTACTAGCTTTCAAGAAGCTCGTATATCATTATTCTCAAGTTGTCGTTATCTTCAATTGCTGAGCCTAGCTTGTTCACCTATTGTCTCTCGATCGAGGAGTCATATATTTTCCTCTTGAAAGAATCCTTGGTTGGTGTGCACCCACTTGTTTTCATTTGATTTTTGATGTAATCATGCATCACGTATGATCTTTTCTTAAAATCGAATCTTCTTCTCTCATTTTCTTAGTAGCATGTAAGACCAAGATCCATTATTCCTTTCTCAACTTGATTGGCTGAAATTTCTTTTCTTTCATGGAAATAAGAAGTAGTAAAGGGGAGGCCATTTAGGAGTAGAGTCAAAGACCGTGGAATCTCATGAAGGGAAATAAGGAAGGAGGTCTTCGAACATTTTTTATTTTGATCATTGTTTTGGGTCCCATGTGCCTTATTATTCTTAACCATTGTTTTTTATTTTCTATTACAACTCTTTAAAAACAATTAATGTAATCTTAAGGGAAGTGTTCCTAGTTGTAAATTGAATCCCTTTATTGTAATAAATTTGGTTGTTTCATATTATCGTGTTATGCTACCTCCGTCTTAACTGACTTTGAATGGGTAAATTCGATGTTGTTGACGATAATACCATGGTTTCAAAATAGGGGTGCTACACAAACACTTGGTAGGTTGGGACAAGATATGTAAACCAAAATCACACATTAGACTAGAAAACAAAAAAGAACTAAAAACATGAACAAAGCATTGCAAATGAAATTACCATAAAAACTACTTATTTGTGGAACCTAACAAAGTATAGGTATAATTAATGAATGAAAAATACCTCAAAAACGAATTCCTGTTCTCATATAATAAAAAAAATAAACACATCATGACAATGGCCTTAACTGATGAGCTTTAGTCCAAATTTTGAAAATGGATTAATATAGAAAGTTATGGACAAGAAAAACATAAAATTGTGCTCTCATAACTAGGCTATCTCTAAACCATTGTTAAAATATGCACTACTGTTGGGACGCTATCAAAAACGCTTGCGTACTTGTTAGTGTACCACACAACCGTCCCTTAGTTTTGATATGACAAACTCACTTTGATTCTAATAAAGTTGTCCAAGTGTTCAGGAACGCCAGTGACCAAAAGGACAACAAGTGTGTATCGGCGTCCCATAAGCTTAGGGACGCTAGCCAACAGGAAGTAAGGACCAGCTAGAGACTACTTGAGCAAGGACGGAGTCCCAAGCAAGTAGGAACGCAAGAAAGGATTCCTTACTCACTAGCCGACAGGATGACATCACTCGACAATATTTGATCATCCAAGGACACGTGGAGACCGATCCTGTAGCGGAGTCCAACACTACGTGGCGGACGATCCTGTTGCAGAGTTCATCAACACGTGGCGGCCGATCTTGTAGCGGAGTTCATCATACACAGCTGGATACAGGAAGCTTCCTCATCACCGCCCTACTACGTGGAGGAAGATCCTGTAGCCACGTCCATGAAGGGCATGATCGTCCCAGAGAAAAGACGCCCTTCCCAAGTCCTATAAATAGCCCCAAGGCATTTATTGTGACGTTAACGCTTTCAGGAATATTCAGAGAGAATCAGAGGAAAGTAACTCACTCAAGAACACGAAGAACTAACGCAAGAACTCAAGAACAGTGTTAGAACTTGTGTTAGATCGAGTGAGACTTGTACTCAAATCACAAAAACAGTTTGTAACACAAAAACCCAAAAAGAGAGAGAGAGTTCTGCGAAGTACTGCAGAACGTAGGAATAGAGTCCTTTAGTAGATTGAACTAGCTTAAGTTGTAGGCTTAAAGGAGTTCTTTACAAGTGAACTTAGGGAAAAGCTAAGTGTCAGAGAACTGTAAAGGCTCGCCAGTACAACTGTAAGAACGTTCAATAGAAAGGAAAGAACTATTCAAAAATCCTCCAAGGAGGTAGAGGTTTACACTCAAGGACTACTTGGTCTTGAGTGGTTCCTCTATAATTCACTGCGTTCATCTATTATCTGTTTAGTACTTAATTTCCGCTGCATTACTCAAGGACGCCCTTACTCCTCGTAGGGACGCCTAACCAAAGGACGCCTTTACCAAAGTAAAGGACGTTCCTCAGTACTAACGATCCAACAATTGGTATCAGAGCAGGTGCTCTAGATTCTTACTGAGTTGCAGGTAAAGATGGACATGGAACCCATTCGATCTCTTTTGTGAAGCCTCCGCGCCTGACGGACGGCAACTTCAACCGCTGGAAGACAAGGTTTGAGAATTTCTGCAGAAGTCAAAATTATCAATGCTGGAAGGTCATTATGAAGGGAGATCTCAAGGTTCCCGCTGACAAAGCTGATAAAGAGGACGAGTGGGGTCCTGACGAGTTTAAGCTGATGGAAACCAACGCAAAAGCTATTTGCTTCCTTCAAGCGTCCTTATGCGAAAGGGACGCCACTCGAGTTAGCAAATTGCCAACAGCGAAACAACAGTGGGAAGCTCTTGAGAAGTTCCATGTGGGAACCGCTGAAATGAAGGAGGACGTCCAGCTGAAAATCAAGAAGGAGTTCTATGCTTTCAGCATGCTGCCAAATGAAACGGTGAACGACTACTCATACCGTTTTGAGGCCCTTGTCACCAAGATGAGGAACTTGGGCATCCCAGAAACAGAAATCTCCATGAGGAATAGAGTTCAAGTGGTCATTGATGGTTTGACCGGAGTCTGGAACTTTGACAGAACAACGTTTAAAGAGAATACAGCCAACAAAACTCTTGATATGGAAGAAATCTATGGGAAGCTCAGGCAGTACGAAGAAAGAAGGATCTCTGACATGGCTAAACTTGGACAGAATCCTCAAACTGATATTGCTTTAGCGTCCACAACACCAGAGTACGCTGAGTATCTTCGTCGTCAACAAGAAATCTCCTTAATGGTGGAAGCCAATAAGAATGAGAATCGCGAAAGGATGCGTGTTCAAGCTTTAAAAGAGAAAGAAAGCAAGACTAAGGAACAGCTTGAAGAAGAGGAAGGACTTGTTCTCTTCAACAAAGTTCTGCGTTCTTTTGGCAAAAGAAACAAACAATTCAATAAACATAAGATGCCCTACAAGAAGGAGAGTCCCAAGTATACTGAGGCAGAGATGAAAGAACTTACTTGTTATAAATGTAACAAGAAAGGACACTTTGCCAAAAGGTGTACAACGGGAATGTCTACAAAAGAAATGAAGACAAAAGCACTCATCGGAGCGTTCGCATCTGCATGGGATAATGGTAGTTCTTCCGATGATGATGATGATGAAGAACCTGATGAGCAAGTAGCGTACATGGCCATGGAGGACGCCACAGTTGTTGAGGAGGACACTTCGAAATCTGAAAATGAGGTAACCCGTGAGTCTATGATGAGTTCCTTAGAAAATTGTTCTAAATCCAAGCTCATTAAACTTATTGGAAGAATCATGGAAGAAAGTGTTATCATGCAACATAGAATGGATGAACTTGAACTTGAAAATGAAAATATTGTGGTTGAATGTGAAAATTGTAGTTCTATGACCATTTAACTAGAGTCCTCATGTGAAGAAACTAAGTCCCTAAAAACTGAAATCATGTGTCTCAAACTTGAGAACGCTAAGCTTAGGGAAGAAGTGAAAGTGATGGGTAAGAGTCCCATAGTTGAAGAAGTGAGATCAATGGTCTTTGTCCCAGCTAAGAGAGGTCTAGGTTATGAATCTGACACTAAGAACTCTCTTCCTAGTGACTTTGAGGCAAGTAAAACTTCAGAACTTGAACTTGAAAGGGAGAAAACCAAAAATCTTCTTGAAAGAATTAGAGTTCTAGAGAGTGGAGAAGTAGGAAAGGAAGACTACTACACTAACTCCACCAGTCATAAGATTTACAAGAAGATTGCTAAAGGGGACGGTTCAAAAGTTTGTAATCCTCAAAAGATGAAAGAAAACAAGATCCAGCGTCCCAATAAGAAGTACTATCTCGGTACTTACTATAGGACGTGCTGGTACTGTGGACAAGGAGATCATTTCAAATATGATTGTTTAAAACTAAAAGAAGATGTTAAAAATGGAAAAGCTGCTAGGACTAACAATGAAAATACTGAGTCCGTTCCTAAGGCTAATCCTAGGCGTTCTAGACGCTCTAGGAACTCTTTCCGCAAGCATGCTATCACAAATGATGTGAATATTAATGACTACATGCCAGAACCAGAGTTCTATTTCTGTAACGAACCAGGTAAGGAACACCTTGCCTGGGTCGCCAAACACTAACTTTGTTATGGCAGGTGGAAGTGAGGGGACGCCCATGGATCATTGATAGCGGCGCCTCAAATCATATGACAGGAAGCCAGATCCATCTCACTTCTATCCAAAGTAGTGCCACGGGAGGAACTGTCTCGTTTGGCAACAAGGGCAAAGGAAAGATCAAAGGAACGGGAATTGCTATTCTCAACCCGTCCATCAAAGCAACAAATGTCAGTCTTGTTGAAGGACTTGGCTTCAATCTTCTTAGCGTCTCCCAGATGTGTGATCAAGGTGAAAATCTAGTCACATTTGACTCAAAGGAGTGCCTAGTCATCAACAAGAAATCAAACAAAGTCGTTCTCAAAGGAGTACGCCAGAACAATGTCTATATCTTTAACCAGGAGTTCAAGCCTAAATCAGAGTTGTGTCTATCTGCTTTAAAGGAGGATGCTGATCTCTGGCATCGCCGACTTGGCCATGCTGGACCAAGCACAATCCTCAAGCTACACCAGCGAAATCTTGTGAAAGGACTTCCCCGAATTGATCCTGAGAAAGTTGAACAGTGTGAAGCCTGTATTAAAGGGAAGCAAACAAGAACGTCCTTCAAATCCAAGAACGAAGTAAGCACAAAGAAGCCTTTGGAACTGCTCCATATGGATCTTTGTGGACCAATGAAGACGTTGAGCTACGGTGGAAAGGGGTACATTTACGTTCTTGTAGATGATTTTTCTCGATTCACTTGGGTTCTTTTCTTGGTGTCAAAAGCAGATTGTTTCAATGCGTTCAAAGTCTTTATCAAACAAGTGGAAGTTGCCCTTGAGACGCCTCTCAAAGCCATAAGATCAGACCATGGAACGGAGTTCCAAAATTCAGAGTTCCTGGCCTACTGCGATCAACATGGAGTCTCTCACAACTTCTCAGCTCCAAGGACTCCTCATCAAAATGGAGTTGTGGAAAGAAAGAACAGGACGCTAGAGGATATGGCAAGAACTATGCTCTTGGCTAATAGCGTTCCCAAGTACTTCTGGGCGGAAGCTATTGCTACAGCATGTTACATCATCAATCGTGCCATGATACGTCCTTTGCTAAAGAAGACGTCTTATGAGTTGTTGCATGGAAGGAAGCCTCGTATTGACTGTCTCAGAGTTTTTGGATGCAAGTGTTTCGTTCACAACAATGATAAAGAAAAACTTGGAAAATTTGATGCAAGGAGTGATGAAGCCATATTCCTTGGGTACTCTCTTACCAGCAAAGCATATAGAGTTTTCAACAAAAGAACTCTAAAGCTTGAGGAGAGTATTCATGTTGTATTCAAAGAAAGCTCTTATCACAAAGAAAAACCAAGTAAGAAAGAACGCTCTTCTTCACAACAACAAGACGACTCTGAAGATGAAACTGAAGATTGGACTTCTGGAAAATACTATGTCTCTAAGGACGCATCTCCAAATCCTGAAGAAGTCTCAGTGGACGCTCCCAGTGTTGTTCAAGGAGTTCACTCTCGTAGTGAATCCCCAGTTCAACAAAATGTAGCTGAATCAAGTCAACAAGGCGAGCAACGTCAATGTGTGGACGCTCTCTCTGAGGGGGAACACATTGAGGACGATGCTCAAAGTGGTAGTGATGATTCTGATGAAGACATTGATCCAAGGTTTGCTCAGTTGTTTCAAAGGGAGTCCCGCTTCTCTGAAGACCATCCAACTTCTCAAATTGTTTCTGATCCTTCTCAAGGAGTTCAAACAAGGTCAGCCGCAAGCAATTCCCAGAGTGCAAATTTAGCGTTCTGTGCTTTCAATGCCTTTGTCTCTATGGTATAGCCAAAGAATATCAAAGAAGCACTCCAGGACCCTGACTGGATTCAAGCGATGCGAGAAGAACTCAATCAGTTTGAAAGGAACAAAGTTTGGACCCTTGTCCCTCGTCCCAAAGGCAAAAATATCATAGGGACGCGATGGGTGTTCAAAAATAAGCTTGATGAAAGTGGACGTGTGTCAAGAAACAAGGCAAGATTGGTGGCTCAAGGATTCAAGCAAGAGGAAGGCATAGACTATGATGAGACCTTTGCTCCTGTTGCTAGAATTGAAGCCGTTCGTCTCCTCATTGCCTTCGCCGCTCACAAAGGATTCAAGTTATTTCAGATGGACGTCAAGACTGTCTTTCTCAATGGAAAGCTAAAGGAGGAAGTGTATGTTGCTCAGCCGCCTGGCTTCGAGGACACCTCTCACCCAGATCACGTGTACTACTTGGACAAAGCACTCTATGGACTCAAGCAAGCCCCTCGTGCATGGTACGACAGGTTTGCGTCCTTTCTTTTGTCTCATGGGTACACTAGAGGTTCAATTGATAAAACTTTGTTCATAAAGAAAGTTCACAAGGACATTTTAATTGCCCAAGTCGATGTTGATGATATAGTCTTTGGTAGTACTAACATGAAGCTTGTAGATGAGTTCAAGTCCTTAATGAGTAATGAGTTTGAGATGTCCCTCATTGGAGAACTCAATTTCTTCTTAGGACTTCAAATCAATCAACTCAAGGAAGGGACGCGCATTCACCAACAAAAATATGTCCGTGAAATGCTTGAGAAGTACGGAATGAACACGTCCAAACCTGTTGCAACCCCTTGCTCTCCAAACTCGCGTCTTTACGCAGATGAACAGGGAAAGGACGTTGATCAAAAACTGTACAGAGGAATGATTGGTTCTTTGCTCTACTTGACCGCAAGCCGTCCCGACATTATGTTTGCCGTTTGCTTGTGTGCACGCTTCCAGGCAAATCCAAAGGAGTCCCACATGCAAGAAGTCAAGAGGATCTTTCGCTACCTAAAAGGACGCGACGATCTTTGCCTTTGGTACCCCAGGAAGACGTCCTTCAAGTTAGTTGGCTACTCGGACGCTGATTATGCTGGTCATGTGATTGATAGAAAAAGCACTTCAGCAATGGCACAGTTCCTTGGTTCATGCTTAGTCTTTTGGGGATCTAAGAAACAGAACTCTGTGGCGCTTTCAACTGCGGAAGCCGAGTACGTTGCTGCTGCCTCGTGCTGTTCACAAGTTATCTGGATCAAATATAAACTAGAGGACTACGGTATCAATCTTGAAACTATTCCTATTCGTTGTGATAACACAAGTGCTATTGAAATTTCTAAGAATCCTGTTTTTCATTCACGCACAAAGCATATTCATATATGGCATCATTTCTTGCGTGATAATGTTGAACTAGGACTCATTAGTATGGAGCATGTAAGGACTGAAGACCAAATAGCTGATATTTTCACTAAGGCACTTGATACACGTCCCTATGAGCATCTACGGCTGCTCCTGGGGATGATAACTTTTAAATAGCAAGTCCCGTTCTACTATTCTCTCAATGATTGGCTATGTCTTGTAGATTCTAAGTGTTTAAGGACTATTATGCATTGAATTCATAGTTGCAAGAACGCTAGTCTAAAACTTCATGTGTTTGCTACTTTGGAACGCCATTCAAATTTTCTCTATTTTGTCTTGAAAAGAGTATCCATGATCACCCAACCCTCATTATAAGCCGAAATGATGGGAACTCTAAGCTTACCCTAGCCGAGAACTCCGCAAAAGCGTCCTATGAGCTTCATATTTTTCTTTTACGGGACGTACTTGCTTTGTTCTCAATTGGTTCGAAAGGTGATCACAGGGACGGTAAATTGGTCGTTGGTTTGCTTGAAGAGGTAAAATTTTGCTAAGTATAAGAGAACGCTCAGTGTTTGTTGGAGAGAACGCCAGTTCAGTATTTGAGGAGAAGTTGAAGAGTCAGAAATTTGAACTTTTGAAAGTGTGAACAGTGACCGTTGCTTTTGCTCAAATCTTAAGGGGGAAGTTTTGCCACGTGTCGCACAGTAAAACAGTGGTAATTACCGTTTGTGCCACCGCTTCCTCTATATAAGGCCAGAACAGTCGCTATCAAAATTTATTACGCTCAACCACTTTCTCGCTCTCAAATCTGCTCTGACATCTCTCTAGAACTCCGGTGACTTTCTCTCACTAAAGCTTATCTGAAAACATGTCTCAAAGACAGTTGAACGTGGCCGGATCTTCTACCGGCGGGAAATGAAGAAAGCTTGTGAAGTCCCACTACATAGAGGAGCCCAAACCCATCGTTCTCAATGAATCTCTACTGGACTTCATCAACAAGAAGCCCAGGACGTTGTACAATCTAATCAGGGAACGCATGGAACTGCCAGAAGTTAAGTCCGATGCAGCGAAAACAAAGAACTATAAGAAGTTCATTGAACGCTTCGTCGTCCCAAGCCTCCACCACACAGACTTCAAAGACTTACCTGGACGCATGGACGATGTGCTCTTCTTCTCACAGTTTGGAGGTGAGAATCTTGGCCCTCTACTTGAGCTTATCCCAGACTTGCACAATGCAGTCTTGCCCGAGTTTCCTATGTACCCAAGGAACTCCTTAGCCTTCCAAATGACCAAGAACCGTGTGCCAAGTCCCTCTCCACCTCCTCCCGCCGTTCCTACCATTACCACCAAAAAATTGCTAAAGCGTCCTGCCCCATCCTCTCCCCTCTCAAAATCTTCTCAACCCTTCTCCACTTCAAAACCAACGGAGATTGTAGATAAGTTTCCTTCCCATTTCAAGGAGGGACGCTCTAAGAAAGTTCACGACCCAAGGCCCCTCAAAAAGGCCAAGACCTCGAGCGTCCCCTCCTCCAAACCCCCCACAAAAAGGCCTAGCACCAAAAAAAGGCCATCTAACCTTTCCAAGGAATCCACTCCTCCCCCTCAACCCATCTCAATCGTTCAACTCCCGACTCCCCCTCCGTCCCCTCAACCATCCAAGAAAAATGCCCTCATTCCATTTCCTCCCAAACCCTACTCTCCTCTTAATCTTGCAAACTTCCCAACAACCCCGGCCCACATCTCGCCCCCCAAAGATCCCGAGACCCCCAAATCTCGCTGTCCCTCCTCCGAAAGTGGACCAGAGGATGTTGAGAAGCGTTCATCCCTTGAGCGCACCTTCAAACGCCGCAAAGCTGGCGAATCTTCAAAGGTGCTCATGGTTCAATCTGCTACAGAGCCCGAGCACATCTCCTCCTCCTCCTCTAGCTCATCTGAGAGCCACAGAGGAACGCCTCAAGAAGCTGCTGGTCAAGCCTCCCCTTTTATAGATGTCGTTGGGGACTCTGATAACGAAGCTGAAGGAGTTGAGAATGCTCCAGCTGCAACACAAGTGGCTGAGGACGCTGGCGAGCACCAGGTCCCTCAAAAGGACGCCGAGCCAACTCTTTCTGAAGAGCTCGAGCGTGATGCTCAGGAAGTCCCACCCTACAACCAGTCCCTCCCCATCCTCAATACCTCCCAAGCTCCACAAGAAAACCCCTCCCCCACAATCCAAACAGTATCTAATCAAGTCCCCGCGGACGCTGAGCCAGGAACCGAAATTCAATCAGAGGCTCAGGACGCCGAGGGCACGTCCCAAGGTCAGACCTTAGGTGCCGATCAAGCCACAACTGGTGGCGATGCAGAAAACGAGCAAGGCACAGAGGACGCTCCCTCAAAGGACGCCTCTGACAGTGACTCTGAGAACGCAGATGAAGAGTCAGATGATGATGAGGACTCTGAGTCCCCCAAGGGCAAGCGCAAAAGAAAAAATCCAGATGTGCCCGTTAAAGTTCTTAGCCCGCTAATTTACTCGGAAGAGTGGTTTGCCTCCTTCGATGATGGATCCGTTCAGGAGTTCCTCGAACTTCTGAGATTCCAAGGATGGCTGAACGTTGGACCTGCGCCGACCACTGTTGACAAAGAACAGGTGAAGGTGTTCTACAGGGATTTGCGCTTCAAAGCAAAAGATGGCTCACTCCAATTCAAAATTGACGGTGAGAAAGCCTCAGTAACAGAACGCCAAATCCGATCATTCATGGGTCTTGGTTCTCGTAAGCCGCCGTCCGATGCTCTTAGTTGACTTCCTGAAGGCGGATTTGAAACAACAGATCAAGAACTGCCTCTTGTTGAGCACATATTTCAGGGCAAAAGGCCAATGGGACTTGACAGGGTAGCTCACGTTCTGAGCAAGGTTGGCGCCATCGTTCATTACTTCATATGTCGCCCCATACTTCCAAGGCAGGAGAAGCGTTCAATTGTGCAAACACATGACATCATTCTCATTGACGCTATCCTAGAACGCCGCCCAATCAACTTAGCCAGAATTGCTATACAACACATGGCCAAGTGTGGAAGGAAGAGGCATGCCTTGCCATACCCTGGATTGGTGAAGTCGATCTTGCAGTCCCAGGACGCTTATGATGAGAGCGCTCCATTTGAAGAACTTGGCTTGAAATGGAATGCTAAGAAGGGACTTGTCGAGATAAGGCACAATGAAGAGTTGCCCTCCGTGCTCAAACAGTTAGAAGCTGAGGCTGAGGAAGCCAGACTGAAAGCTGAGGAAGAACGCTTAGCTGCTGAGGCTGAGGCCGCAAGGCTTAATTCTACGTCTCAAGAATTCCCTCAGGACCAAGAGCCAGCAGTAGATCTTGCCACTCTTGATCAAATGCTCTTGGGCACCTCTTCTCCTCCAGCTCTTCAAACGGACGCTCCCTCTTCGAGTACAGGTCCCGTGCCCCGTTCTGCCCCTGCAAACATTGCCCAGCATCCTCCCGCAGAACTCATGGGCGTAATAATGGATAACCAGTGCCTCATCTTCTCTGCTCTAAAGGACTTGTCCTCTGCATTCTCCAAGGCTGCTGAACTTCAAGAACAATTGCTCAAGTTTTATCAAGGCCACAGCCGTTCTCAGTGATTGCCGTCCACCCCTTTTATCCCCCACTATTTTGCTTGTGCTTCTTTTGAATTTCAAACACTATGATATTGGTTTGTAATAACCGTACTCTTAATTCCGTTTGAATGGCAATCCTTTGTTTGTATTCACATGTGTGTTTAAGCGTTCCACTGCCTTTAGTTATGTGTTTGTGCTAACGTTCTTATCACTTGTTATCCTTTTCGATGATGTCAAAAGGGGGAAGTGTAGTTTTGCAGAGATGCGCTACAAAATAGTTATCTAGAATAAGCAAGTGTTAAGGGGGAACTATTAAGTGAAAGGTCTAAAGAACGCTCATGCTAGAATAAAAGAGAACGCTTAGAAAGTCTTCTAGGACGCGACTCTCTCCTTAAAATCCAAAAGCTAAAGAATCAAAGATTGAAAACTTGTGCTTATTAAAATTTCTCTAAGTGTTAGAGAACGCTTCTAAGTTTTCATGCATCCTAAGTTCCAATGTCAAAACTATTTTGCTAAAGAGTTTGTCATCATCAAAAAAGGGGAAATTGTTGGGACGCTATCAAGAACGCTTGCGTACTTGTTAGTGTACCACACAACCGTCCCTTAGTTTTGATATGACAAACTCACTTTGATTCTAATAAAGTTGTCCAAGTGTTCAGGAACGCCAGTGACCAAAAGGACAACAAGTGTGTATGGGCATCCCATAAGCTTAGGGACGCTAGCCAACAGGAAGTAAGGACCAGCTAGAGACTACTTGAGCAAGGACGGAGTCCCAAGCAAGTAGGAACGCAAGAAAGGAGTCCTTACTCACTAGCCGAGAGGATGACATCACTCGACAATATTTGATCATCCAAGGACACGTGGAGACCGATCCTGTAGCGGAGTCCAACACTACGTGGCGGACGATCCTGTTGCAGAGTTCATCAACACGTGGCGGCCGATCCTGTAGCGGAGTTCATCATACACAGCTGGATACAGGAAGCTTCCTCATCACCGCCCTACTACGTGGAGGAAGATCCTGTAGCCACGTCCATGAAGGGCATGATCGTCCCAGAGAAAAGACGCCCTTCCCAAGTCCTATAAATAGCCCCAAGGCATTTATTGTGACGTTAACGCTTTCAGGAATATTCATAGAGAATCAGAGGAAAGCGACTCACTCAAGAACACGAAGAACTAACTCAAGAACTCAAGAACAGTGCTAGAACTTGTGTTAGATCGAGTGAGACTTGTACTCAAATCACAAAAACAGTTTGTAACAGAAAAACTCAAAAAGAGAGAGAGAGTTCTGCGAAGTACTGCAGAACGTAGGAATAGAGTTCTTTAGTAGATTGAACTAGCTTAAGTTATAGGCTTAAAGGAGTTCTTTACAAGTGAACTTAGGGAAAAGCTAAGTGTCAGAGAACTGTAAAGGCTCGCCAGTACAACTGTAAGAACGTTCAATAGAAACGAAAGAACTATTCAAAAATCCTCCAAGGAGGTAGAGGTTTACACTCAAGGACTACTTGGTCTTGAGTGGTTCCTCTATAATTCACTGCGTTCATCTATTATCTGTTTAGTACTTAATTTCCGCTGCATTACTCAAGGACGCCCTTACTCCTCGTAGGGACGCCTAACCAAAGGACGCCTTTACCAAAGTAAAGGACGTTCCTCAGTACTAACGATCCAACAACTACATCAAAAAAACAAGTAATAAACAACCAGTGGTTATCGAGTTTTTCACCTCTACAAAAGAATGGAAGGTGGATGAACTTGTTAACTAGACTATCTCTAAACCGTTGTTAAAATATGAACTACATCAAAAAACAAGTAATAAACAACCAATGGTCAGCGAATTTTTCACCTTGGTAAAAGAATGGAAGGTGGATGAACTTGTTAATTCCCTTCCAAGCGAGAAGTCGACACTTGTCCCTACTTCAATTATTCGAGACCGGCTTTACTACAGTAAGTAAAATAGTTTGGTTCTTAACAACATCAATAATAGAATTAATTAGGAAAGCACAAGTACTTAATCTAAGCCATAATACTTGGATTTGAAAACTAGAAACATTTCTTCAAGTTCATTTTTCTTATAAAAAATTGGCACCAATGGACTCTTAACAAAGACAAGACTACGTGGAAAACATGTACCAATCCACTTTGGTGCTTTATGTGTTATTGCACTTATGAAGACTTAGCCCATCTAATTGTACAATATCCTTATACGAGAAAGCATTATAAAAAAAGGAGAAAAAAATAACTAAACATAGCAAGCTCATTAAATGAAGTCAACATAAACAACAAGCCTACATTTAAAACCATAACAGAGATTAGAAAATTAATAGACCAGGAAAAATTCATGAAGTTAGCCATCATATGGTGGTAAATATGGCAACAAAGAAATGAATTAGCCTTTCAAAAAGAATGCAATGATTATATCAAAAATCTTGATAAATACAGTAGATCTCTACTCTCTAGATGGAATAAACAATGAATGCACTAAAAAGCAAACTAGAGCATGATTGAGCCAACATTCACGTTGCTAGGAAAAACCTAAAGAAGGATAAGTTAAAATAAGTTTTGATGGATCAAACATAAAACAAACTTGTCATCAATTGGGTTTTTATAATTTGAGGTAAAGTGGCAGATATACTAAGTGGCGGATCAAATGCAAATTTGATTTAACGTGAAAAGTGTACACCTATTCGGATGGTTCCATTATGTATATCTAATGGTTGAGAAAAGAGGTGATTTAAACTTCTCATTCAAGTAGGGGTATCTTCGGAACTTTTCCATTTTGACATCTTCTTTGGTTCTTCCCCATCTCAGCTTCTTCTTCTCTTGTAAAACTCAGAGGTTCTACCTCTAATGGCTACTTCAATTCCACATACTTTAACATAGCCTTTAAATTTAGATGATGCATATCACCTATAAATAAACCGCTAAAATTTCTCTTTTGATTAGTGAAATATTTCATCAATGCCTTTTGATTTTCGATGTTTCCAATTAGGTGCTTTAATTTTTTTATTCAACTTTAGAATCGAAAGTTTTTAAATTTTTGTTGGAATCGATTGTCAATATCAATTCGGAAGCATGTTTGATATTGTCCTCTTTCTGTTGAAGCCCAAAAATCTCGAACCAAATACGGGACAAAATTATTAAACTCTCGGGTCTTTCGGCACGCTAAAATCCGGCTTGTCTTGCTTCGAGCTCTCCCACCCCCCGCGTATTATTTTATTCTCTTTTCGGAGGCTTATAAGACTTTTTAAGGTCGTTCCCGTAAAATAGTGCGAGCTCCTCGGAGACTCAAACACGTCGGGGCCCGTCCTTCGAGAACACGTCTCGGGACAGGCCTTTTCCGATCCCTCACCTCATACCCCCTCCTTCCTATATATAGAAGGGGGAGGTGCTAGCTTACCTCATAAGGTTCCGATGTGGGATAGAACCAAATTAGGCCCTAATCGCGATGGTGGCCCTCCAAAGGGCATTAATCGCGATATGGGCCCTCGAAAGGGGCTTAATTACGATATTGTAGATTCATGTTTTAATCGCACACCAATGCTTACTTAGCGCGTTAAAACGTGCTTTAGCGCTTTAATCTTTGTTCTTACTATTTATTCGTCTCGTGCACCAACGCGGTGACAATTCCGGGTATCAACACAACCCCGTGACTCGGATGTCCGCAGTACTTCATGGACAAACGAGGCACTCACTTGATGCACATAATTTCGGTCAACGCGTTGTTGTAACCCGCTCGAGCTGCGTAACCGACTCGAGCACGCCTACGCGCATTGCGCACGTTAGCGGACAACCTCAAGCAATAGCTTGGCAGGTTCCCTAACGATGGTTTTGGTATTTGACGTTTTTAGGCTTTAGGCAGTTGCGAGAGGTGTAATCGTTTTGAGTGCGCCGACGCGCATTGCGTGGGTCAAAATCCGAGCCTAGCTCGGCGGTTTGCCATATATAATAATTGGATTTTTGGGTTTATCGCGACTACGAGCGATGAAGTCGACTCGAGCGCGCTCTCGCATCCAGCGCAGGCCAAACCCCGAGCTCAGCTCGGCGATTTGCCTTAAAAAGTATTTGGATTATTGGGTTTATCGCGACTTCGAGCGATGAAGTCGACTCGAACGCGCTCTCGCGTCCAGCGCGGGCCAAACCCCGAGCTCTCGGCGATTTTCCTTATAAAGTATTTGGATATTTGGGTTTATCGCGACTACGAGCGATGAAGTCGACTCGAGCGTGCTCTCGCGTCCAGCGCGGGCCAAACCCCGAGCTCAGCTCGGCGATTTGCCTTATAAAGTATTTGGATATTTGGGTTTATCGCGGCTACGAGCTATGAAGTCAACTCGAGCGCGCTCTCGCGTCCAGCGTGGGCCAAACCCCGAGCTCAGCTCGGCGATTTGTGTTGGATCGTTAGTAACTGAGGGACGTCCTTTACTCTGGTAAAGGCGTCCTTTGGTCAGGCGTCCCTACGAGGTGTAGGGGCGTCCTTAAGTAATGCAGCGGAATAAAGTACTAAACAGGAAAATAATGAACACAGTGAATTATAGAGGAACCACTCAAGACCAATTAGTCCTTGAGTGTAAACCTCTACCTCCTTGGAGGATTTGTGAATAGCTTTTCCTTTATATTAAACGTCCTTACAGTTGTACTGGCGAGTCTTTACAGTTCTCTGGCACTTAGCTTTTCTTCCTAAGTCCACTAGTAAAGGACTCCTCTAAGCCTACAACTTAAGCGAGTTCAATCTTATAAAGGACTCTATGCCTACGTCCTACAGTACTTCGTAGGACTCTCTTTCTCTTTTTGGTTTTTCTGAGTACAAACTGTTTTGTGGTTTTAGTTACAAATCTCACTCGATCTAGCACAAGTCTTAGCATTGTTCTTGAGTTCTTGAGCTAGTTCTTCGTGTTCTTGAGTGAGCCGCTTTCCTCTGATTCTCTCTGAATATTCTCTGAAAGCGTTAACGTCACAATAAATGCCTTGGGGTATTTATAGGACTTGGGGAAGGGCGTCATTCTCCTGGGACGATCATGCCCTTGGTGGACGTGGCTATAGGATCTTCCTCCACGTATGATGGCCGTGATGAGGAAGCTTCCTGTATCCAGTTGTGTGTGATGAACTCCGCTACAGGATCGGCCGCCACGTGTTGATGAACTCTGCAACAGGATCGTCCGCCACGTAGTGTTGGACTCCGCTACAGGATCGGTCTCCACGTGTCCTTGGATGATCAAATGTTGTTGAGTGATGTCATCCTGTCGGCTAGAGAGCAAGGACGCTTGGCTTTGCATTCCTACTTGATTGGGACTCCGTCCTTGCTCAAGTAGTCTCTTGCTGGTCCTTACTTCCTATTAGCTAGCGTCCCTAAGCCTAGGGAACACTTCACACACTTGTTGTCCTTTTGTCACTGGCGTTCCTGAACACTTGGACAAATTTATTAGAATCAAAGTGAGTTTGTCATATCAAAACTAAGGGACGGTTTGTGTGGGCACACTATCAAGTACGCAAGCGTCCTTGATAGCATCCCAACAATTTCCCCCTTTTTGATGATGACAAACTCTTCAGCAAAATAGTTTTGGCATTGAAACTTTAGCATGCATGAAAACTTAGAAGCGTCCTCTAACACTTAGAGAGATTTCAGAAAGCACAAGTTTTCATTCTTTGATTCTCTAACATTTTGGATTTTTAAGGAGAGAGAAGCGTCCTAGAACTTTCTAGACGTCCTCTTGTTTATTTTAGCATGGCGTTCCTTAGACCTTTCACTTAATAGTTCCCCCTTAACACTTGCTTATTCTAGATAACTATTTTATAGCACATCTCTACAAAACTACACTTCCCCCTTTTCGCATCATCGAAAAGGATAACAAGTGATAAGGACGTTAGCATAAAGACATAACTACAAGCAGTGGAACGCTTAAACAAACACATGCACACAAACATTGAATTGCCATTCAAACAAAAAGAGAATCATTGTCATTACAGATCAAGTGTTTAAAAGATAAAAGAAGCAACAGCAAAATAATTGAGGGATAAAGGGTTGGAGGACGGCGATCACTGAGGACGGCTCTGGTCTTGGTAGAACTGAAGGAGCTTCTCATGAAGTTCAGCCGACTTTGTGAATGCCGAAGATAAGTCCTTGAGAGCTGAGAAGATAAGACACTGGTTATCCATAATAGCACCCATAAGTTCTGCAGGAGGATGCTGGGCAGGATTAGCTGGGGAAGAACGAGGCACTGGACCTGAACTTGAAGAGGGAGCGTCCATGTGAGGTAAAGAAGCAGGAGGAGAAGACGCCCTCATGAACTGATCAAGAGCTTCAAGGTTGTTTGCGGGCTCTTCCTCGTAGACAGGCTCTTGATGCATAGAGGCTAAGCGTTCCTGTTCAGCTTCAGCGGCGAGCCGTTCTTGCTCAGCTTTCTTTCTAGCTTCCTCAGCTTCAGCTTCTAACTGTTTGATTACAGAAGGCAGTTCCTCATTATGTCTTATTTCTACCAGTCCCTTCTTTGCATTCCATTTCAGTCCTAGCACTTCTGTGGGAGCACTGGCATCATATGCATTCTGGGACTCTAGGATCAGCTTTACTAGACCAGGGTATGGCTGAGCGTGTCGCTTCCTCCCACACTTAGCCATATGTTGCATTGCAATTCTGGCAAGATTGATGGGACGGCGTTCGAGAAAGGCGTCTATTAGAATGATGTCATGGTTTTGAACTATAGAACGCTTCTCTTGCCTGGGAAGGATGGCGCGGCAGATGAAGTAGTGTGCAATGGCGCCGACTTTGCTCAACACGTGAGCTACCCTGTCAAGTCCATAAGGCCTTTTGCCTTGAAACACTCTCTCAATCATAGCATTTTCTTCGTCCTCTGTCATCTCAAAGCCGTTCTCTAGAAGTGAACTTAGAGCGTTGGACGGCGGCTTTTGAGTGCTAAGTCCCATGAATTGACGGACTTGGCGTTCTGTGACAGTTGCCTTCTCATCATCTATTTTGAAGGAGAGAGAGCCATCTTTGGACTTGTAGCGAAGACTCTTGAAGAACGCCCGAACCTGTTCTTTATCGACCTCTGAAGGAGCAGGTCCAACTAATAACCAGCCTTGAAACTTCAGAAGCTCAAGGAATTCCAGGACGGCTTTGTCTTTGCGGAAGGACGGGAGCCACTCTTCTGAATAGACCAAAGGGCCTAGAACGTTAACAGGGGCTCCGTCGTCCTTTCGCTTCTTTTTGCCCTTAGGATACTCAGAGTCCTCATCATCAGAACTCTCTTCTTCATCATCAGCGTCCCCAGATTCTTGTTCAGCATCTTTCTCAACAGAGGCGTCCTCAGTGCCTTGATCATTTTCTTCAGTGCCACCAGGTGCGGCCTGTTCATTTCCTGAGGAGGCTCTGCCTTGGGACGAATCTGCTGCATCCGGGGCTTTTATTTGAGTTTCAGTTTGGGGCTCAGCGTCCACAGGGACTTGGGATTCTGTTTGGATTGAGGGAGAGGGGTTTTCTTGTGGAGTTGGTTGGGGGTTGAGGATTGGAAGTGTATGGTCATAGGGTGGGATCTCATTGGCATCACGCGCGAGCTCATCAGAAAGAGTAGGCTCGGCGTCCTTTTGAGGGACCTGGTGCTCGCCAGCGTCCTCAGCAACTTCAATGATTTCTGCCTCTTTTGAAGCAGGGGCATTCTCAACACCTTCAGCCTCGTCGTTGGAGTCCCCAGTTATATCAACGAAGGGTGAGGACTCACCGGCGGGCGTTCCTTGTTTGCTCTCTGAAGAAGAGCTTGAGGAGGAGGAACTTGAGGTGGAGATGTGCTCCGGCTCTGTAGCTGCCTGGACCAGTAGCACTTTGGGCGATTCACCGGCTTTGCGGCGTTTGAAGGTATGTTCAAGTGCTGGACGTTTCTCGACGTCCTCTGGTCCACTTTCAGATGAGGGACGGCGGGACCTTGGAGTCTCGGGGTCCTTGGGAGGTGAGATGTGGGCAGGGCAGATGGGAAGTTTGCAAAATTTAGGGGAGAGGAATGAGGATTGGGTTGGAAGGGAATAAGAGCGTTGGCTTTTGAAGGCTTGGGGGACGGAGGAGGGGTTGGGAGTTGGACGATCTTGAGAGGTTGAGGTGGAGGAGTGGATGGCTTGGAAAGATTGGAGGGCCTTTTTGTAGTGCTAGGCCGTTTTGAGGAGCTTTTGGTAAGGGGAACGCTTGAGGACTTGGCCTTTTTAAGAGGTCGTGGGTCATGGGTCTTTTTAGAGCGTCCCTCCTTTATGTGGGGTGGAAACTTATCCACTATTTCTGTAGGTTTTGAGGAGGAGAAGGGTTTAGAAGATTTTAAGAGAGGGGACGATGAGGCTGGACGCTTGAGAAGTTTCTTGGTTGTGACGATAGGAATTTGAGGAGGTGGGGGAGAGGGACTCGCCAAACGGTGTTTTAACATTTGGTAAGCGGGAGAGTCCCTTGGGTACATAGGGAAGTCTGGGAGAACTTGGTTATGTAGGTCTGGTATAAGATCAAGTAAAGGACCAATATTCCCACCTCCAAACTGTTGGAAGAATAGCACGTTCTCCATCCGGCCAGGCAGATCATGATAGTTGGTTTTGTGCAGGCCGTGGATGACGAAGTGTTATATAAACTTCTCGTAATTCCTCGTCTTTTCAACGTCCTCCTTGACTTCTGGACGGTCCATCCGTTCCCTGATTAGCATGTACAGGGTTTTGGGCTTCTTGTTGATGAAGTCCACAAGTGATTGATGATGTAGCAAAAACTCTGAGATAGTCAATGCGAGGCTTCCTTCCATTCAACAACTCATAGGATGTCTTTTTCAGCAGAGGACGGATCATGGCGCGATTGATGATGTAGCAAGCTGTGGCAATAGCTTCGGCTCAGAAGTACTTGGGGACGCTATTTGCTAAGAGCATCGTCCTTGCCATGTCCTCCAACGTCCTGTTCTTTCTTTCCACTACTCCATTTTGTTGAGGAGTCCTTGGAGCTGAGAAGTTGTGCGAGACGCCATGTTGATCACAATAGGCCAGGAACTCTGAGTTCTGGAACTCCGTCCCATGGTCTGATCTTATGGGTTTGAGAGGCATCTCAAGGGCAACTTCCACTTGTTTGATGAAGACTTTGAACGCATTGAAACAATCTGCTTTTGACACTAAGAAAAGAACCCAAGTGAATCGAGAATAATCATCTACGATAACGTAAATGTACCTTTTTCCACCGTAGCTCAGCGTCCTCATTGGTCCACAAAGATCCATATGGAGAAGTTCCAAACGCTTCTTTGTACTGACTTCGTTCTTGGACTTGAAGGACGTTCTTGTTTGCTTCCCTTTGATACAGGCTTCGCACTGTTCAACTTTCTCAGGATCAATTCGGGGAAGTCCTTTCACAAGATTTCTTTGATGTAACTTAAGGACTATGCTTGGTCCAGCATGGCCAAGGCGGCGATGCCAGAGGTCAGCGTCCTCCTTTGAAACAGATAGGCATAATTCTGATTTAGGCTTGAACTCCTGGTTGAAGATATAGACATTGTTCTTGCGAACTCCTTTGAGAACAACTTTGTTGGACTTCTTGTTGATGACTAAGCACTTCTTTGAATCAAATGTGACTAGGTTTTCACCTTGATCACACATTTGGGAGACGCTAAGAAGATTGAAGCCAAGTCCTTCAACAAGGCTCACATTTGTTGCTTTGATGGACGGATTGAGAATGGCAGTTCCCGTCCCTTTGATCTTTCCCTTGCCCTTGTTGCCAAACGAGACAGTTCCTCCCGTGGCACTAATTTGGATAGAAGTGAGATGGATCTGGCTTCATGTCATATGATTTGAGGCGCCACTATCAATGATCCACGGGCGTCCCCTCACTTCTACCTGCCAAAACAAAGTTAGTGTTTGGCGACCCAGGCAAGGTGTTCCTTACCTGGTTCGTTACAGTAATAGAACTCTGGCTCTGGCAAATAGTCATTCAAATTAACATCATTTGAAATAGCATGTTTTCGGAAAGAACTTCTAGAACGTCTAGGACGCCTAGTGTTAGCCTTTGGAACGGACTTATCATTCTCAATGTTAGTCCTAGCAGCTTTTCCATTTTCAATGTCTTCCTTGAGTTTTAAGCAATCAAATTTGAAATGGTCTCCTTGTCCACAGTACCAACACGTCCTATAGTAAGTACCAAGGTAGTACTTCTTGTTAGGACGTTGGATTTTGTTCTCTTTCATCTTTTGAGGATTGCAAAGTTTAGAACCTTCCCCCTTAGCAATTTTCTTGTATATCCTATGACTTGTGGAGTTAGTGTAGTAGTCCTCTTTAACTATCTCTCCACTTTCTAGGACTCTAATTCGCTCAAGAAGGTTCTTAGTCTTCTCCCTTTCTAGTTCAAGTTCTGAAGTTTTACTTGCCTCAAAGTCGCTAGGGAGAGAGTTCCTAGTGTCAGACTCATAGCCTAGTCCTCTCTTGGCTGGGACAAAAACCATTGGTCTAACTTCCTCAATGATAGGATTCTTTCCTAACACTTTCATCTCTTCCCTAAGCTTAGCGTTCTCTAGTTTAAGACACATCACTTCAGTTTTTAGGTATTTACTTTCTTCACATGAGGACTCTAGTTGCAAAGACACTGTAGCACAGTTCTCACATTCAACCACAATATTTTCATTTTCAAGTTCAAGTTCATCCATTCTGTGTTGCATGCTACACTTTCTTCCATGACTTTACCAATAAGTTTAATAAGCTTGGATTTAGAACAATTCTCTAAGGAACTTATCATGGATTCACGAGTTACCTCATTTTCAGATTTAGAAGCGTCCTCCTCAACCACTGAGGCGTCTCCCATAGCCATGTACGCCACTTGTTCATCATCAGAGGCGTCCTCAATAGCTATGTACGCCGCTTGTTCATCAGGTTCTTCATCATCAGAACTGACATTATCCCATGCAGCTGAGCACGCTCCAAAGAGGGCCTTTGTTTTCATTTCTTTTGAAGTCATTCCCGTAGTACATTTCTTGGCAAAGTGTCCCTTCTTGTTACATTTGTAGCAAGTGAGTTCCTTCATTTCTGCCTCTGTGTACTTGGGACTCTCCTTCTTATATGGCATCTTGTGTTTGTTGATGTATTTGCTCCTTTTACCATAGATGCGAAGAGCCTTGTGTAGAAGAGCAAGTTCTTCCTCTTCATCAAGCTCTTCCTTTGACTTGCTTTCTTTTTCCTTTAAAGCTTGAACGCACATCTTTTCACGGTTCTCATTCTTGTTGGCTTCCACCATCATAGCAAGTTCTCTTTGGCGGCGCATATACTCAGCGTACTCTGGTGTTGAAGTCATTAAGGCTAGGTCTGTCTGAGGATTCCGTGCTAACTCAGCCAAATCAGAGTTCCTCCTTGCTTCATATCCTCTCAGCTTCCCGTAGATTTCTTCCATATCTAGAGTCTTGTTAGCTGTATTTTCCTTGAACGTGGTTCTATCAAAGTTCCACTTTCCTGTTAGACCATCAATGACCACTTGAACTCTATTCCTCATTGAAACTTCAGCTTCTGGAACGCCCAAGTTCCTCATCTTGGTGACAAGAGCTTCAAAGCGGTATGAGTAGTCATTAACTGTTTCATTGGGCAGCATTATGAAAGCATAGAACTCTCTCTTGATTTCAAGCTGAACGTCTTCCCTCATTTCAGCAGTTCCTACATGGAACTTCTCGAGAGCTTCCCACTGTAGTTTGGCTGTAGCCAAATTGCTAACTCGGGTGGCGTCCCTCTCGTAAAGGGACGCTTGAAGGAAGCATATTGCCTTAGCATTTGTTTCCATCAGCTTGAATTCATCAGGACCCCACTCGTCCTCTTTATCTTTCTTATCAGCAGGAACAGTAAGGTCGCCTTTCATGATCACTTTCCAGCACCGATAGTTCTGACTCCTAACGAAGTTTTCGAACCTGATCTTCCAGCGGTTGAAGTTGCCGTCCGTTAGGCGCGGAGGCTTCACAAAAGAGATTCCAATAGGTTCCATGTCCATTTTCACCTGCAACTCAGTAAGAATCTAGAGTGCCTGCTCTGATACCAATTGTTGGATCGTTAGTAACTGAGGGACGTCCTTTACTCTGGTAAAGGCGTCCTTTGGTCAGGCGTCCCTACGAGGTGTAGGGGCGTCCTTAAGTAATGCAGCGGAATAAAGTACTAAACAGGAAAATAATGAACACAGTGAATTATAGAGGAACCACTCAAGACCAAGTAGTCCTTGAGTGTAAACCTCTACCTCCTTGGAGGATTTGTGAATAGCTTTTCCTTTATATTAAACGTCCTTACAGTTGTACTGGCGAGTCTTTACAGTTCTCTGGCACTTAGCTTTTCTTCCTAAGTCCACTAGTAAAGGACTCCTCTAAGCCTACAACTTAAGCGAGTTCAATCTTATAAAGGACTCTATCCCTACGTCCTACAGTACTTCGTAGGACTCTCTTTCTCTTATTGGTTTTTCTGAGTACAAACTGTTTTGTGGTTTTGGTTACAAATCTCACTCGATCTAGCACAAGTCTTAGCACTGTTCTTGAGTTCTTGAGCTAGTTCTTCGTGTTCTTGAGTGAGCCGCTTTCCTTAGATTCTCTCTGAATATTCTCTGAAAGCGTTAACGTCACAATAAATGCCTTGGGGTATTTATAGGACTTGGGGAAGGGCGTCATTCTCTTGGGTCGATCATGCCCTTGGTGGACGTGGCTACAGGATCTTCCTCCACGTATGATGGCGGTGATGAGGAAGCTTCCTGTATCCAGTTGTGTGTGATGAACTCCGCTACAGGATCGGCCGCCACTTGTTGATGAACTCTGCAACAGGATCGTCCGCCACGTAGTGTTGGACTCCGCTACAGGATCGGTCTCCACGTGTCCTTGGATGATCAAATGTTGTCGAGTGATGTCATCCTGTCGGCTAGAGAGCAAGGACGCTGGGCTTTGCGTTCCTACTTGATTGGGACTCCGTCCTTGCTCAAGTAGTCTCTTGCTGGTCCTTACTTCCTGTTAGCTAGCGTCCCTAAGCCTAGGGAACACTTCACACACTTGTTGTCCTTTTGTCACTGGCGTTCCTGAACACTTGGACAAATTTATTAGAATCAAAGTGAGTTTGTCATATCAAAACTAAGGGACGGTTTGTGTGGGCACACTAACAAGTACGCAACCGTCCTTGGGTTTATCGCGGCTACGAGCGATGAAGTCAACTCGAGCGCGCTCTCGCGTCCAGCGCGGGCCAAACCCCGAGCTCAGCTCGGCGGTTTACCTTAAGATAACTGTGGAGTTTTGATGTTTTAAGGCTTTAAGCAGCTGCGAGCGGGGTAACCGTCTCGAGCGCGCCTATGCGCATCGCGCGCGTTAGCGGACAACCCCAAGCGAGGACGGCAACTTGGGTTTTCCCTAACGACTACGGAGTTTTGATGTTTTAAGGCTTTATGCGAAACTACGAGGGGCATAACCCAACTCGAGCACGCCTATGCGCATCGCGCGCGTTAGCGGGCAACCCCAAGCGAGGACGGCAACTTGGGTTTTCCCTAACGACTGTGGAGTTTTGATGTTTTAAGGCTTTATGCGAAACTACGAGGGGCATAACCCAACTCGAGCGCACCTATGCGCATCGCGCGCGTTAGCGGACAACCCTAAGCGAGGATGGCAACTTGGGTTTTCCCTAACGACTGTGGAGTTTTGATGTTTTAAGGCTTTATGCGAAACTACGAGGGGCATAACCCAACTCGAGCGCGCCTATGCGCATCGCGCGCGTTAGCGGACAACCCCAAAGCGAGGACGGCAACTTGGGTTTTCCCTAACGACTGTGGAGTTTTGATGTTTTAAGGCTTTATGCGAAACTACGAGGGGCATAACCCAACTCGAGCGCGCCCATGCGCATCGCGCGCGTTAGCGGACAACCCCAAGCGAGGACGGCAACTTGGGTTTTCCCTAACGACTGTGGAGTTTTGATGTTTTAAGGCTTTATGCGAAACTACGAGGGGCATAACCCAACTCGAGCGCGCCTATGCGCATCGCGCGCGTTAGCGGACAACCCCAAGCGAGGACGGCAACTTGGGTTTTCCCTAACGACTGTGGAGTTTTGATGTTTTAAGGCTTTAAGCAGCTGCGAGAGGTGTAACCGTCTCGAGTGCGCCTATGCGCATCGCGCGCGTTTTGCTTTATAGAGTGTGATTAGCGCGTTGACGGTAACTGTGAGCAAAGCTCAAAAACAGCCGTCGTCTAAATGGGGTCGCGGGCCATATGAGGCTTATTTAGTTTATTCTCGTTTCGGAGGCGTTATTTAGATTGGTGTTAAATTTGTGTATAACAAACCTGTATTAGTCAATAGCTAATATCTCAAAGTTTATTAATGGCGTTCGCTGGGCGCTCGAATGCAAAAAGTAAGAGTAGAGCGTAAGAAGACACCACACCATACATCAACACCGCACACCGGTAGAAGAGCCGGGCAAAATAAAACCTCGTGCCTCTTCCTCCAAACCAAAAGAGAGATCTTTTTATTAGCGTTTGTGACATGCCAAGCAATCGCACCCCAAGAGATTGACAGACTCACAAAACCTAAAAACAATCAATCCTGACAACAAGAACAACACGAGCAACCCGAATTCGATCGGAGTTACATACACGTTAATTCGTGCACTTAGCGCGTTGACAACGTGCAACAGGATCAGTGAAGCTTGTCACGCACTCCAGTCACGAACCCCCGCGTCTCCGGCAATGCGATGTCTAGAAGGGAGCCACAGGCTACCGCAACGGACCACGCTAGAGAGATAAGCGCGACAGCAAGAGGCCGGAAGAGCGCGGTGGCGGGCCGGTGAAGACGCGGCGGTGGCTTGTTAGTTTATTCTCTTTTCGGAGGGTTGTTAGTTTATTCTCTTTTCGGAGGGCTGTTAGTTTATTCTCTTTTCGGAGGGTTGTTAGTTTATTCTCTTTTCGGTGGGTTGTTAGTTTATTCTCTTTTCGGAGGGCTGTTATGGGGCTGCGGGCCAAGGCCACGGGCCGTGATGGGGCCGCGGGCCAAGGCCACGAGTCGCGATGGGGCCGCGGGCCAAGGCCGAGAGCCAAGGCCACGGCAACGCGATGGCGCCGCGCGTCCATCGCGATCCATGCTAATTAAAAATGCATACTGATTATATAAGCGAAAAAGAACATACTAAACTGCGCGATTCTTAACCGACGATCCGAGAGCATGACAGTCTTAGGACGAGAAGGTCCCCACGGACGGCGCCAATGTTGAAGCCCGAAAATCTCGAACCAAATACGGGACAAAATTATTAAACTCTCGAGTCTTTCGGCACGCTAGAATCCGGCTCGTCTTGCTTCGAGCTCTCCCACCCCCCGCGTATTATTTTATTCTCTTTTCGGAGGCTTATAAGACTTTTTAAGGTCTTTCCCGTAAAATAGTGCGAGCTCCTCGGAGACTCAAACACGTCGGGGCCCGTCCTTCGAGAACACGTCTCGGGACAGGCCTTTTCCGATCCCTCACCTCATACCCCCTCCTTCCTATATATATAGAAGGGGGAGGTGCTAGCTTACCTCCCAAGGTTCCGATGTGGGATAGAACCAAATTAGGCCCTAATCGCGATGGTGACCCTCCAAAGGGCATTAATCGCGATATGGGCCCTCGAAAGGGGCTTAATTACGGTATTGTAGATTCATGTTTTAATCGCACACCAACGCTTACTTAGCGCGTTAAAACGTGCTTTAGCGCTTTAATCTTTGTTCTTACTATTTATTCATCTCGTGCACCAACGCGGTGACAATTCCGGGTATCAACACTTTCCATATCTACTTTTTTTTATTTATATGATGGTTTGATGAAAGAGTCTTGAAATGCATATAACTTGTTCAATAAATCTCCTAAGAGAAAAGGATTGTTTGATTGAGTTGGATTTACGTGAGCATACAGTACTTTTATGTGAATTTACTATGATACTACGTGAACATCATACGCTTTGGTGTGAAGCTTACAACAAAATGTGTGTTACTTATCTATTTGTTTCTCCAACTACACATTATTTTAGGTTGTCCATCAATTATTTACTGATTTGATCGGTGATACATATCGAGAATACAAGTATGTGAAGTTGAACAAGTATCTATTGACATGAAAAGAAATATGTGACAAAAATATGTGAACTGTAGTAAAAAAACAATTATGTTGTCAAATAAACATGCATGATGTCATAATACGTGAATTAGATTAGAAAATATGTTAATAATAAAAAATGTACAAAGTATAAACATAAATATGTGAACTAAAAAACATATGAATCATGGTAGAAAACATACATGATTTGAAAGGAACGGATGAATAGGCCTACGAGTAACGCATATTCCTAATTATAAAAATGTCATCACGATGATATTTTACGTCATTATATATATGTATGTGAACTACAATGCGAAATATGCGAACTATAAATATAAATATGCGAACTACAAACTGGAATATGTGAACCGAAGACAGAAATACGTGAATTATAAGAAAAACAAGTATCCGTATATATTTACAAAAATAGCATCCTCCAATGTTTTACCCTATTTTTATATTGGCCGGGCTCACACGTACTCATTTTGGACCATTGATCTTACTAATTTAATGGACGATATACACTCATTTTTAACGGGCGCTAACAAAATTTCACTCTAGCTCAATATTGCATAGTGAAGTACATGCTATTAGAAAATGTATCATAAAAACCAAACAAATGGGTTACAAGAAAAGAATTATTGAAGATGACAACCTTATAGTAGACATAGGTCTGGTTCGAACCGAACTAGAACCGAACCAACAAAATTTTCCTGTTTCGAGAATCGAACCAAAATCAGGACCAAACTGGTCATGCTCCTGTTCTGATTCTTCATTTATTAGAACCAATTGATCATTTGTTTAAATAATAATCATCGGATATGGATGCGACCACGGTTTAGGTGAACCGCGACTGAGACTCATTCTAAAAAAGTCAGTTCGAATTGGAACCGGATCTAAACCGGCAAAAATCAGAACCGAACCGGAACCAAAAACTAACCAGAAGAACCAATTATATCCCGGTTTCGAAATAAACCCCAAGACCTGGAATTTGAAATCCGGACGCGGAGGTTCCGGAACAAGACTCATGACTACCTTTGATGAGGAACCATCTAGGCCACTGCCTAGCACACCCACCTTGATTGATGAGCCACTCACCCGATGTCGTGCCAAGAAGCTCCAATGCAAGATCCAATGTTTTGTGCACCATTATGTTGTCCAAGTATCAATGTCTAGGAAGGAGGATGAGCCTAAAACGTTGTGCTTGATTAGTGTGTCGAGTGTAAAGGTTGAAAGGTCAAAAATGGAAGTTGTGGTCAGCAGTGTCAGTGCCTAGGAATGCCCAAGCGCACTTGTGCGAAGGAAGTGCTAGCAGTCAGCAAGTGTTTTGTGCCTATTTTGCATTATGGGTCTTGATGTTATTTTAAGACAATTATGTGCATTGTTTTTTTCTTTCTTATGTGCTTAAGACATATAAATAGTTAGAATTTCTTGTTTTTGGTACTTAGACAATTTTTATGAAATGTATCAAAATCCAAAACGAGAGCTTTACGAGGCTTTCCATCGCGGTGTTCCTTTGTAGCTTGGTTTTCTTTGAGAGTGTTAATTTCGTTTGGGATTAGTGTCTTCATTGGATTAGCGAACCTCCTTCTTGTGTCTTAAGGTTTCGTCCTTGTTGTGTGAGATTGTACGAGGTTAGTTGGTCTTCAATCAATTGGGTCTTGTCCATTCGTGTCAAGGGTCTCTTGTTCTTGATTGAGTAGTTGACAATCAAGATTCACAACTTGTGAGTCTTGATTGTCAAAGATCAAGTCATTCTTTGATCATTCCCGTATCAACCTTATAATCATCCGTTTGTATGCTTTAAGAGGACCTTGTGAAAAGGGTCCTCCGATCATAATTGTTACATTAAAAAAAAGTGATGATTTATTATTTTCTTAAAAGAAAAAGGTTTAATGGCATTCTTTTGACATTTGCAAAGCGATAAAGAATACACGGAGTCTAGAACGAAAAGACATGATACAAGGTTGGAAAGATTACTTGCTTATGCTAATCTCATCTCATCGACTCACTAGAAGGTAGCGGTTGCACTATCTAGGCTAAATAGTTTACTCTTATCAATTGTAAACATTTCTTGTCAATAAACCGAGATTCATCATCAAGATCACGCCATGGGGGGGTCTCATTTTTTCTAGGTTTTGAGTTAGAGCATGCTCAAGAGTCTTCCCATAATTTTGTTCAAAATGAAGAATCAAAAGACATATTCTTTAAAATTATTTTAGTCAAACTCCAACAGCTAACTTCCCTATATTAATTGTTTTTATGTATAAAGTATTCTACAAAATATTATAAAATGTAAATTAACCAATTATAAGTTGCCATGATAGCAAGCCCGAGATTTTCTGACTCAAGCCGGTTTGACCTGAACCCGGAATTAACCCGTAATCGATTATATCCTAATATACTACCTAATATCCAAAGTAACTCCGACCCAAAATCATCCGAAAACCCAAAGTTACCCAACCCGGTATCAATCGAAAATTGAACTCCCCTGAGTCAAGAGTACTTGACCAGAAATAACCCGTAACCTTGAAGTTAATGACCAACTTTTCGCGAACTATCTCATATATACTTGTAAAAGACACAATATCATTTAATAAAATAGTTTAGATACATTAAATATATGTTTACACTCAAACAAAAATTTTATTTTCAAAATTAAAAATAATGATTTTTATTATAACTATATTTTTGAATCTAAGTGCAACATTAAATACTTAGTGTTAAAGGTAATAATATTAGGACAAAAATCATCATTTAATATATGACAAAATCGAAGCCCGACTAACCCAAAGCCCAACTAAACCCGAAACCCGACTCAGTAGTTGAACCGAAAAATAAATAATCCGACCGAAATTGACTCGGAAACCAAGTTTTACCCAACCTGAAATGGTTCAACCTGATCCGAACCAATTATCAAAATATCTAAATTAAACCGGAATCCGAAATGACCCGACCCGATTGATACCCGCAGCTCTTGGGCATGCTCTCAGCAGTTGTCTACTTTTCTCGGTAGTTGGTATTATTAGTCACGTTTTCCCTATAAAGTTGTCCCAAAAACAACCTCGACCCATAAGATAACCGAAAATTAAAACCAAAGACATTCATCCGAGTTTAAGTCAATCTTTACATGTTTAACAAGAAAGCCATTCAAATTCAACCAAAAAAAAAAAGAAAGCCATTCAAACAAATACAAACCCCCAACAAATTTGAATTGTGCAATAAATAATTTACCTTGCACTGGGCAATAGAGAACCAGCACTCCTATCAAATTCTCGGCTTGAATCTAGACGACCACTAATCTCATAATCATCATTAATATCGTCATGATCATGATCATCATCGTCATGAGCTAGATCAGTCTGCTCAGACGCATAACACAGCTTGAGTTCAGCCACCACCTCAGTCATTCTTGGCCTCTCTTCGCCTCTCGGTTTCACACACTCCACACCAATCTCCAAAAGTTTCCATGCCGAGTTAACATTAAGTTTACCTTGTAGCCTCTCATCAACTATCATCAAGATGTCTCCACTCTCCACTACTCGCTTTACCCACTCAGCAATGTGAATGCGCTCATCACTTTCGATACTATACTTTACAAAAGGCGGTAGCCCTGTTATCATCTCCATAAGCACAACTCCAAACCCATAAACATCACTTTTCTCGCTCAATTTGTTCATTTGTACATACCTTGTAAGAAAAAGTCAACAATTCATAAGATTTTGTATAAAGGCACTTCTATCAATTACAATGCAAGATATGAAATTCACTTCTTGATTTAGAAAGAAGCTTACTCTGGATCACAATACCCGGGAGTGCCTGCAAGATCAGTCATGGCAATGGCTTGAGAATGGGTAGTGAAATATCTAGAGAGACCGAAATCGGATATCTTAGCATGTCCTGATTCATCTAACAGAATGTTTGCTGGCTTCACGTCTCGGTGGATGATTTGTGGTTGGCATCCACTGTGCAAGTATTCCAACCCTTGTGCTGTGTCAATTAAGATTTCAAGCCTTGTTTTCCAGTTCAAAGGATGATCATTTCTCACTATAAGCCAACAAAAAAAAAAGGATTTCATAAGACTTCATGTGTAAGAATCTCACCCGAAAAAAAAGAAGATGAATAAAGGGGGAAATACAAGAAGGATACTTCAAGTTACCTGATAAATGCATTTGTAAGTTACCGTGTGACATGTACTCATACACAAGTGCCATGTTGGCACATTCATCACAATACCCAATAAGCGAGACCAGGTTAATGTGATGAATCTTCATCATGAGTTCAGCCTCTGCGCAGAACTGCTTGATGGTTATGGGGCATGTATTGTTGTTGAGTATCTTGACTGCCACTTGAGTTCCGTCTTGTAGGAGACCATAGTAAACTGTTCCAAACGCTCCCTTTCCCAGGATTTTTTCAAAATTGCTAGTGATTTTTACAATTTCTGAATAGTTGAACTGCTTGTTTCTTGACTTTATGGCTTGATCCCCTGAGCCTTTTGATTTAACTAAACAGGAAACCAGGTTACCAGGTAATTCTAAACAATAAGAAACTAGAAACTTTGAATTGGTGACAGTATATGGTATACCTTGTTTTGCTTTCTTTCTGTATGCAACAAAAATAAGACCACTTATTACAAAAAATAAAACCAAAGCAACGGATGCAGCTAATGGAATGATGAGCCTGCGTCTTAGTTGCTTGACTCCCTTCTTCTTCTCACAAGGATATGACTTGCAAACATCAGGATTCCCTTCTAATCTACACAAGATGTTTTATTCAAGTTTAGACATATGTTAATTCTAAAATCAAGTTATACTACAGCACATATTGTTATACCTTAAATTGATGGATCCATTTCTTGCCTTTTTGGCGAGTTGATCAGGAACAGGACCGGTGAGAATGTTTCTTGACAAATCACTAAATGAAATATAGAAGAATAGGTATAAATATGAAAACTTTCCTTGATTCAAAATTTACCAACTTCAAAAATTTTAAATGCATTAGCTTACATGATCTCCAATGCGGGCAAATGTGCTAGAAATTCTGGTATCTTCCCTGTAAAGCCATTATTCGACAGATTCCTGGAGCAAATGCACATGCTTATCAGACCTTATGAACGATTGCAACATACTTGCCACAAAAAAAATGCAATAGGTTGTCTGAGATTCATGAAACTTGAATATATGTGGAAACTTACAAGGAGTATAGTGATGTGAGATTAGACAAAGAGCTGGGCAGCTCACCAGTCAAATTGCTTGAGGACAAATTTCTATCTCATCAAAACACAATCAAGAATTAGACTTCAGTATGATTGAATTTTAAAATGAGAAGTAGACTGAGATGATAACAAAGGGGGGAAAATCTCACAAGGCAGTTATTCTTGGTGGATTGCTACCATTATAGGCACAAATCAGACCATCCCATTGATATTTAATAGGAAGGCAAGGGTCTCCCTGCCATATTCGTGGTACACTGTACTTCTTCTTAATGTCATTTATAGCATCAACTGATGATACAAACATATTCATATTAATGGCCACAAATAACTTGGGTTGTTAAGGGTGCATCAGGACTACGCTTGATGATAGTGCAAGGAAGTGGAAAAAACATACCATCTCCTTTGTTGGTTGGTGAAAAACGACGCTCCATGACAACATACAACTCGGCAGCATTGAGAATAGGAAGGAGGCTGGACTGATCAGTCTTCTGAAGAGAATATACAAAACTTGCAGATCCATTGAGAGGGATTTCACCTGATTCTACAGTGGTATGTCTTGAGTAAGTCGGCCTAACTGGTCCAAATTTGTAGCCAGGACCATGGGGTACAAGAATGTTAAACTCTCGAGTTAGGTTAGAGTCAAGGCGCTCGAGCTCAGCAAAGTGCCAATACGCGTAGAATCTGGCTGTGGGATCATGCACAAGATGACCAACCGAGAAATTAGTGTGAGCATCGAGTTGTTCGCCAGCAGTGGCGAGCACGCCAGCTGGTACTCTATACGGATTGTCACTTGAAGTATACATGGATCTGTTTGTGCTGACTGCTTTCCAATTGGAGGGTTTTGTAGAGTAAAACCATACTCGATCATATGGATCGTCTGTCCGGCTATAAATATATCAATTAGTGCATATATATGTATAAAGTACGTACTCTTCGTAAGTGAATATATAAAATGGCAGAAATGAATAAAGATGGAGTGCAATATATATTACTTGTACATGAGGTCGGGCTGATCATCAGCGGAAGGCCCAACATCCCACCGGTTATACTGGCGGAGCGAGAACTCCCGGGTGGCGGCGTAGGTGGCGTTATGCAAAGGCCTCAATTCGAGCACTGATATGAAAGGCGTTCCGTGGCCGGTATTCACCAGGCACACGTCCACAGAGTTGGCTGTGGCCACGTATATAATCTCGGTCCCGAACTTGGCTCCAACGCTCCTTATGGCCACCGTCTCCCAACGATCGACGCCCGCGTAGAGATCGAACCCGGGGAGGGAGCTGGCGCCGTCGTAGTTGCCGTACAAGAACCAGGCTCTGATCAGGTACTTCTGCTCAGCATCCACGGGTGAAAGATTGTAGCAGTTTCGGTTTCCGTCCGGGAAGCTCCGGACCTTCGAGAAACGGTCATCATCTCCGTGGTCCGCGGTTTTGATCGTCCTGGATTTCCCAGTGGCGATGTAGGCCTCATCGGAGGTGTAGTGTAATTTGGTTTTGCCATTGTAGGCGTAACCCGTTGATAGGCCGCAATCTATGTTTATGAAGCCTGTTTTCATGCACATTACAAATTACCTGAATAAGTAACACATAGCAAGCAAAAAAAGCTACAAAAAGCTTATCGAAATGATCGAGCTCACCTGAACGATCAATTAATCGCCTTTCCGTTGGAACAGGAGGCCCAGATTCGGCGACCCTGAAAGCCAGAGTGTGCAGTACAATGCCGGCGACGACGACTACCATTGACCGGAGTGTTATAGAGTAGTTAAGAACGGCCATTGCTATAGCTTTGGCCTTTGGGGATCCATGGAGTTGAGCAACTAAGTGTACCATGGTTCCTAGCTATATAGTATATTAGTACGTACTCTCTGTACATCTGACGTACGTATGTGGATATGGCATCGATCGAGGTCAAATGGCCATGTCAACGCTAGCTTGCTAGCTGTAAATCGGTTGCACCCATCGGCTTGCATGTGCCTCTCACCAAGTACGTACGTATCCAGATTATTCTAGTTATAAGTTGACCAACCCTATTTATAAAGTCACACTTGTAATATTATTATAGTGTTAAAACTTTTGAATTGGAAAAAAAAAAACGGACAAGACTATTGGGTAGCAAGCTCAACCAAAAAAAAGACTATTGGGTAGCAAGCTCATTTTGGTCAACCCAAGTTAGGAGTCCACGTATCTAATGCCTCTCTTGTTAGTCGATGAACATTGATGTCCAAATTCAATTCGCAACTATCCGATGATCTTCTATACCACATTTAAAATTCTCTCCCTCTTGTCACATTAATGTTTGCTCTCTATTTTTTATTTATCTTTTTCCTAACTTTTTTATTTTCCTTGACAACACTTAGAGCTCGTTTGGTATCGATATCAGGATATCAGGTATGGGTATCGATATGAACCATACCCATATCTAGTGTTTGGCAAATAAGATATTGATATCAAATATCCATACCCATTGTTTGGTAAAACTAGATATAGATATCAATTTGCCGGGTTTTCATATACCAGAAAAAGGGGGGAAATTGTGATATCTTGGTCTCGTTTTTCCATCCCCATCTCTTTCCCACTTTTCCATCCCCAAGCAGCAGAACACGCCTGCGTATACAATATTCATTGTTCAAGCTCTAGTTTGTCAAAGTTAGTCCAGGTAACCTGATCACCAATGTAAAAGGGTAATTAACAATCAACAAACCAGTGGTCTAGACATTCAAACACTATATACAGTAAGGAACCAGCCATTGTAGAAAATTGACAATCAAGATCTGGTCCTTGTGATCGGGACAAGAAGCGGCGACTGTAGCACCGGCGGAGCGAACGGCGGAAGCGACGGAGCTGGCGTTGGTGGAAACATTCCTGAGACAAGAGCCGATTATCCTCATCGAATTCGGCCGTTGGTGGAAACAGTCCACCTCCGCCTCGGCCGTTCTTCTGCTTCCCCTTCCTCATCCCCCTCCGATTGAGACCATCAACTGATTTCCGCCGCTAGCTTTGACATATTAATGTTTGTTTATTATTATTATTTTTATTATTAATTTTTTCTTCCTATTTTTATTTTTACAACACTTATTTTTTATTTTCATGTCCATAAATACCCTTTTTTAATTTCTTTTTTTGTGTTTGAACTTTCAAGGGTAATTGGACAATAATCATTTCATATTTTTTGGGTTTTATGCTTTTAAGAGTGATTGCACATTAGTCATATTTTAATTTATAATTGTAATTATTTCCGAACATGCACATTAGTTTTCAGAAAAGGTATTTAAATTAGAAAGTATATTTAGGTAAAATGAAGTTGTTCTATTAATTTGTGAAATATAGAGTATTGATCAACAAATGAGATAATTACATAATTGAAAATTTTACTGGTTCCTCATGTAAGCCAAAGTAAGAGTACGGTTGTTCACTTTATCACCCCCGAATGGTTGTATCAAGTTATGAAAAAGCGTTGACTCGAATCCATACTAACTTTCTAACCCCTATTTGTTTGGATGTTATATATTTAATATTTAAAAAAGAAAGAATATATTAGCTTCTATAGTCATTTAACTATCGAAACATTACTTTATGTAAAAACTATAGCCTAAATGATTATGCATATTGTATATTCAATTAAAATATAGCATTTTTATAATAAGAATCTTATTTTAAGTTCATTCTAAAACTAGGACAAATAAGGATGAAATGATGAAATTATGGACCAAAGTGTTTATTAATCCTATGCCGTAACATCCTAAAAAAATAACAAACCAATTTGTCCGTCCGAACGGCCAAACTTTCTAGTAAATATAATAACAGTAACTCATAGTACAAATTCTACTACTTCAGTGAGATTTAACGGAATGGAATAAAAAGTAGGGTTCTGAAATACAGAAACGAGAAAAACAAAAAAAAGATTGACTTTACCTATAACCCAACCTAATAAATCCGGAATGAAATGCCTTGACAACATCATTGACTGAAGTTAACTCTTTCTAAGATGAAGTCCACTCCTGCAAAAACCAATTGGTCAAACATTTTTTACACCGGTTTATATAGACAAGAAGTCTGCAACTGTGCAATCAAGACAGCAAGAATTCTTCATCAAAGTACAGCTAGCACATAGCATTCTCAGATAGATGTTGCAGGTTTATTTTGTGCTTGCAAGGGAAACTGACTTGTTGTTTCTCCTGTTCTTTGGCTTAACAGCATCCTTGAGTGACACAATGGTTTTCATCTTCAAATCCACCTTAGACGTTTCTGCTACTAAGGCCATTTGATTGTTCTCTCCAAGTGGCTCTTTCAAACCAAAATGGATTGGATCATTACCCGATCTTGTTTCGCTCTGCGTCTCTACAAATTTACCTGCAGCCATTATCAAATAATCAAATCCGGATGGCTACATCAAAACTGGACAGAAATTAATTCTTCCAGTATAATGGTAGAGAGGAAAGTGTACTCCTAGAAGAGATTGATACCTAGGGCTTGGGCAGCATGAGACACCTTGAGTTGTTCCAAGTCTACACCTTTTGGATATGGATCCCTGCACAGATTATATTGTACATTAATTGTTTATGTTAGCTATGACAATCAGAAAATGCAAATGACACTCTGCATAATTCACCTGTGAATACAATGCAAGTATTTATCAAAAAAAAAAACCAAAGAATCATGCATTGCATAAACTAATTTTAACAAAACCACTTCTTATTCTACAGTTCAATAATAATAAAACAGCTCTCCTTGGCCCAGTTTTTTGCATTGACAAGTCTCACCTTTTCTAAATTGAATCATATACCAAAATACAATATAAGAGGTGGTTTTGTTAACTCAATACCTGACACCATACAGGCTAAGACCAATATCAAGAACTTGCAGAGATAATTTGAATCATACCAATTCAAAGGCACTTTATTTGAACTTTTAGCTTTGCTATTACTTCCATCCACTTTCTGTTCAGGTGATTGCATTTTAATTTCTGTACGACTGCTCTTACAACTTTCTTGAAAAGTGAATTTCCCCATGTCGACCCCTGAATCTTGATCTTGATAAAATGACTGCACTTCTCCAGAAACTGGTAGGCTGACATCCAGACTTGCATCAGGAGGATTAAGTTTTAGCTTGGCAAGTGCTCTTCCAGATTTGTACAATTCTACCTAGAAAACCTACAGTAATTTAATTAAGACATCTAAGACAAGCATAGACAACAGACTCAAGAACAACAGAAATGTGAACCTCATGAAAAAAAAATCAATTGTCACCATCTGAAAAATTCAATGCAGGAAAAATAAATAACAGAATGATTACTGTCAAAGGAGCTTACAGTATTCAGTATTATATCTGTCATTTCGGCAGCCTTTTTCATAGCAGTTTGTAAGCACTGTGTGATGATACTTTGTGTGACACCCACACCTCCAGGTTTTTGAATGGAGCAGACATCCCCATTTATATTTACAGTAAAAGTTATTCTTCCCTCCATAAGGGCCTCCTCAAAGTGGTTTGGATCTACGACCTGCATAAAGTTATTGTACTTAAAAAAGAAACCATGCAAATGAAATGGAACGTACAAAATTAAAGCATAGTTTCTTCCTTACCGTGGTATTGATCTTACTGAAAAATGCAAAAGTTATGGCTATTGGAAGATGATGTACAATCAGAGGTACAGGCTCACTGACCTATCAGAGCAAAATAACTCAAAATGAGAAATGAAACTGAAAACATGCTTCTGCACTCAACTTCAAAACAGAATAAATGTTAAGAGGATAATGGAACATGTTAGTGGAAGACTGGAAGTCATGAGTTTAAAAAGTTTGAAATTATCCTCTAAAACAGGCACAGTGTAGTAGCATTCAACTATAACATGTTAGATGTTGCCAAAGATTCAGATTCAAGTCCATGACATGATTAACAAACTCTATTAGTATGAATTTACAACTTTTACCTCAGGCGGATGAACTGTTACTTCCTGTCCATCAATGCCTCCTAAAGTACATTCAGGTCTCCTAAATGTTAGGAGGGCAGCTAAAGCAGCAATATTTGCAGCATCAATAAGATTCCTGAATTCAGAGACGATGAAAGAAGACACTCATAAAGCAAAACAATAATATGCAGAAAGATGATTTCTAAGACAAGATATGTCTTTGGAATTTTCTACAGACCCCCCATTATCAAGAATTTGAAGATCAACCCGTAATGACCAAACTAATTTTCCAGGTACAACACAAAGGGACTCCGTATCCACTGCCCTGCTTTCCCTGCAAACCAATGAAGATTATAGATAAACAAAACTGAGAATGAAGGCCTTGAAATACTTGATGTTTTGACAGGAATTTTTAAAAAACATTGACTTGTAATTAAGTACTCATAAACTAATATGCCTAAAAAGGAAATGATAGAAGAATGCTTCACCTGAGACCACGATCTATAATGCGTCCTAACTCAACAGCAAGCTCTCCAGGACGGCCTGGTTCAAATGAAGGATCTGCCATTGGAGAAAACTCTGTATAGATATAGAGACTGCCTTCATTTGGCCTATCTTGGTAAGGCTGGCCCAACTGGGCAGTTACCAGCCCAACTACCCGAGTCTGACCAAGCTGAACTTCTGATGACCCGTCTTTCCTGTAATTAATGTAAAATAAGCATACCATCTATGAAGTTCAAATTGAACACCTTTTTCATTGTCATTGTCCAACCTGGATAAGATAAACTTGTATTCCCAACTTTATACTCTACTCAGCCTAATGTCTAGTTCAAACTGCAAACTGCCTTTTTCCCAAATCACAACTTAGATTTCTCCCTTCTAGCTATTAACTGGTTTGGGCATAGACACACATTAAATAGCACAAAACGAAATACACGAGTAAAAAAATGGAACTATAACCCCTTCAATTCTCCAAATATATTCAAAATGAAAGGATGCAGTGTGGACCTGCAAAAAGGGCCATTGCCTAAACCAAATTAAAGTATCATAAAATTGTATGCTCACAATTTCAGGAAATCAATTTTGTAAATCACTATGAGAACAACAGGCCTCAGTTTGTCCATAAAAACGAACTCAATAAATAGTTCAGGAAATCATTACAGGCCAATTCTATACTCACGTAGAAAGTATCCAACAATCACACATGCATATATGCAGGTGATGCTAAGAAGCTACGGAAGCTTGCATCAAAAAAAATAGCAAGAAGGTACGTTGTTCGTTGGAAAAGGTAAGGATGCTATAAATACCTACCAACCAAAATCAATAGTCAAGTCGCGATACTCATTAGGACTCCGTCCATCAATCCTAAGATCTGAAAGCAATGCAGTCTCAATAAAGCGTTTCTCATTCACAGTCATCTGCCATGTATTCGCTAATCGCTGTTCCATCAGTCAGTCTGTAACACTCCAAAATACATAGCATAAGTATCAGCACAAACGGGATGCAAATTTATGTTTGCATTTATATGATCAAAATTTGTTAAGTCTATATCAGAGCAACTCAGCCACTACAATTAAAATATTGAACAATAAAACTGAATTTCAATATAGCATACAAGATAGGAGCCATTTCAAGTACAGTTACAGCTTGAACTAGAAGTGTGAACTCGTCAATTCATTTATCTTTCTCTAATGAGCTTTCATGGTGCAAATTTCCACAACGTGAATAAAGGCTCTATAATTCGCAAAAATGGCTAATTGAAAAAGATGTTTCAAACTTGCAGTACTCATTCCAAGCCTTGTATGATGATATTTGAGTGTAATGTGGAGCTAATGTGGTTTTGAATCCGAGTATTCGGGCAGGGCCCAGCGGTGCAAACACATGGGAGAATTTGGATCTTTCTCAATTGAGAAATAAGAACAAAAGGTGAGATGAAGAAATGGAAAAAGAAATTCAGTCGAGAAGGATGAGTTCGAACCGATCAAGTTCGGAGACGAATTGGTAGAATTTGACGAGGCAGAGACGATATGCCGGCGAAGAAGGCTTCTTTTCCTCTCGAGTGCGTCGTTCCGTCCTGACTGAGTGATTCTTTATCAGTTGAATCAACTTTCCTCACAGGAAAAAATCAGTTGAATAAACTTGGTTTGGGCTTGTCAAAAAACAGGCCCGCTGGATCAAAAATCCTATTACCCTATTAATATTGGGCGGCTCTTCGATTTAGCGTATACCCGAATCTCGTTATAGCGCATACCCTTTCTCCATCAAAAAAGCATGGACGGTTCATACATGACCATAAAAAACAGGTGGACAAGTTAATATTGTTCATAGTCCATACCTTTTTAATGGTCGAGTGTTACAATCTTAGTTCAAGAACATTGTCTAACATGGTTTTTGAGCTAAGATTGTAACACTCGGCCATTAAAAATGTATGGACTATGAACAATATTAACTTGTCCACCTGTTTTTTGTGGTCATGTATGAATCGTCCATCCCTTTTTAATGGACGGAGGAGGGTATGCGCAGAGACCTGGTAGAAAGTGACCTGAACCCGAAACCCGAACTGAACTGACCCGACCCGAACCCGAAATTTGACCCGAACAACGAAAAATGAACCATCTGAATATGACCCAAACCCGATCTGAACCCGACCCAAACCGAAATGACCTGAGTAAAATGTAAACTGAACTGACCCGAACCCGAACTAAACTTGACCCGATCCGAAATTACCCGATCAGAAATGACCCGATCCAAAACGACGCAAACTAATTCTAACCCGAAATCATCTAAGCTAAATCTTAAGAGTAGATATACTATTAAAAATTAAAAGGTAATGATATAAAATATTATAATGATGGTGCACACAAACAATGTATAGCAAAAGACCGAACAAGTACATTTACACTTTTAATAGCAACCAAATTGTGTCTTAAACGTTCCACTTATCAAAATCAAGTTTTAATGATTAAACAAACAGTAATCATTTCATTGTACTTCTCATGTCTTAGAGAAAATAAACACAAAATGAAAATCCAGCATTTTTTTCTTCAACAATAAGCTATCATTATGTAATCTTTGTTCCCAAATGCTGAAATGCAAACATGTTATCAACCATATTTGTTCCAATCCACCTCAGGACCGATGTTTTCTTCTTCATCCACTGTTACAAAATAATTAAATAAATAAATTAATACATAATATATTATATCTATTAAAATGAATTATATTATCACGTGTGCGAATCAGGTAAGCAAGTCAGATCGGGTCGAAGTCTCGGAGATATCGTCACCCGAAACTGATCTCGATCCCTCATTAAATTTTCCTAAGAAACCTTCTTAATATAATTTATTAGAAAATGACCTATGTTTTTAATAAAAGCATTGACATTATTACTCAAACAAGCATGTAACTTAAGTTTAGCTTTTACATATTACAATAAGAGTTAAATATCATATTAATCAAGAAAGACTATATTTAAAACATAAAGAATGATGTTTTCATCTAAAACAACGTATTGTATAGTTTTAGTAGTTACAGATCTACATAGTTTAACAAATGAAATGTATCATAGTATTAGAATATCTTCATAAATAGAATGGAAATAACATATTGTATAGTTTTATAAATAGAATATGGGAGATAAACACATGTATAATATTCTGATAAATAGAATACGGGTGATAAACCCTAAACCTAAACCTTAAACCCTTAATAGAATAGAAATAACATATTGCATAGTTTTATAAATATGGGTGAAATAAGAAAACTTTAGGGCTCAATGAGACAATGACTCACATAATAAGAAAATAAAACAAATGGAAAAAAAAAAGATGGAGTTTCGAACAACCGATCATTTACAACATTTCTAAACTCTATACTATAGTCTACTCTACAGTCTACTCTACAGTCTACACCACAAAGTAGGGGTGAGCAAACGGATTATCTGATCCGATCCGAAATAGCGGATATCCGAAATTTTTTTGGTCAAACTTAGCAAGCCGTATCCGACAGTTATTAACCGGATATTAGATAAGAAATATCTGTTTGGATCGGATATCCGATACTGGATATTTTGGATATCCAAATTATCCGTTTTAGCATTCTTTTTCAAATTATATTATTAAAAATAAGAAAATTTATGAATAAAAAAAGATATAACTATCCAAATTATCCAGATTTTATCGGATCGGCGGATCGGATATTTTTGTTCACCCCTACCACCAAGCCAAGTTGTATCCCTAAATCTTACGTAAAACATTTGATATATCGAGGGCCCCAATTATTTGGGGGCCCTACTCTATCTAACCGGTTGAACCGGGTAATTAGCCGGATCTGACACTAATTAGCATAGATAAATTGAGACGCGTGTTAAAAAATATATATATGTCTTGAATGTGTACATAATATGTTATCCAATCTAATTAATGATTTATGATACAAGATACAACAACAACAACAATACCCAGTGTAGTTCCCCTTAATGATTTATGATACAAGATAAGCCTGATAAATTATTTTAACTGTATAAATAACATAAATATACAAAAATGAAATAACACTATTTAAAATTTTAAATAAAAATCATGTGTACCGGACCTACCGGTTGATTGGGTTTTTGTTAACAACACCCGAATCCGAATTGACCCGATCCGAAAAGATCCGATTCGAAGCAATCCGAAAAGGACCCGAACCGAACTAGACCCAAAATCGAATAACATCCGATCCGAACAACATCCGATCTGAAATGACCTAAACCCGAACTAACTCGAAATATTACGATCCGAAACGACCCGAACCCGAACAAGACCCGAACCCGAACAAGACCCAAACCCGAACCGAACAAGACCCGAAATGACTATTTGACCCGAACGGACCCGACCCGAATGACCCGATCCGAACTGACCTGAACAACCCGAATTGCCAAGTCCAATACGCTGTAACGAGATTCGGGTATGCGCTATTTCGCAAATCCCTTGTTGGGGGTGCCCGACGCGAACCAATATAGAGTCCGTTTGGCAAATCAATGCTTATGCTGATGCTGATCGATTGCTGATGCTGACCGATTGCTGATGCTGATATAAATTGCTGATAATTGTTGCTGAAATTGAAAACTTATTTTTTAGATAAACAATGGGGTGTTTGGTAAGACGGTTTGCTGATTTTGTGAGTATGAAACATAATTTGACCATTTTACCCTTGAAATAAATAAAATTAAAAATTAAAAAGCAAGGTTGGGTGGGTCTTCCATGGCTGCTCGTTTATGCCGATTAATGGAGTTCACCTGCTACACCAAACTCTTCAACTCACTCTTTGACAGCCAATCCCTAAACTCCACCAAACTCTTCCATACTCATCCAAGCTCTATCATTCATCAATTCATCGATACATCTCCCTGAACTCCACCAAACACTCTCTAATTAAGCTCAATCCCTAAACTTTTACCATTCGATTTCGGTCTCAAATCGGCCAATTTCAAGATGGCATCGGTGTTTGTGTACCACTGGTTGAAGATCTGATGGTGGCGAAGCCTGAATTGGTGGAGTTTCTGGAGACGGTGGAGGCCGCCATTAACGGGATTGGAGAATCAAGAGAGATCGGAATCCCTCAAATCTGTAGATCCTGACGGTGTTGAACTCCGGCGGGAAGTCGCGCGACAGCATGGAAGACAATGATGAAGGCCCAGGCAAAGGGGCGGCGGTGGCGAGCTTTCCGGCGACGACGAGGGAGTGGACGAAGAGAACATGAGAGAGGAAGGAGGGGTGGCAGGGGCAGAGGCAAAGGGGCGGCGGTAGCAGAGGGACGGAGAGCCAGTCGCCGGAGAGACGGGGAGCCAGTCGCCGGAGAGTCGAGGAGCCAGTCGCCAGAGATGGCCGCCAGAGGTTGTACACTGTGGGTGAAAGAGGTACACAGGGAAGAAGAAAGGGTTAATAGAAAGGCAATGGGGGAAAGAAGAGAATAAGCCGTGCTTATTTTTTTTGTGCTTATTTGGATAAGCATGGGTACCCATGCTTTTTTTTTTGTTGCTTATAATCAAAAGTTTGCTTATAAGTCTTTAAATGAAAATTTTGCGTTTGGCAAGTCTCAAAATTGCTTATTTTGTGCTTATAAGCAAAATTATGCTTATAAGTCTTTAAAAAACTGCCAGCCAAACGGACTCATAATCTGCACGACGAGCGTGATAAATGTTTTTTTGTACAACAAAGGACGAGCTAGTGATAAATTAGCGAGCAAGAAACAAAGAGCGAACACTGAGGCGAACGCTTGTAGAAAGAAGATCACAGAGCAATTATTCGCGAGCAAAGAAGATGGATCATCAGCCAGGGAATGAAGTTTTCAGCCACATCGAGCACACTCAGTAACCTCTCCGGCTCTTTCCTCTCTCTCTTTTTTTTTTCTATGGTGTTAGTTTTCCAGGAATTTATTCAGTTTTGTAGCGATATGGATTTTCAATTTGGTAAAAGCATGGACGATAGCCCTAATTTGTTTGTTTGAATCATAAGGATGCCTCCATTTGAAACCCTAAGTTTTGATCGTCCTGAAGCTGCGGCTTGATATCTAGGATTACTTTTTTTACTAATTGATGGCTTTGATTATTCAAAAAGCTGATTCTTTGCTGTTGGTATGGAGGAGAATTCATTATGAAACAACAGGGCTTTTGGTTTATTCTGCTCTTAAGCTCAAGGCAAATGTGGATTTTGGTTGGAGTGGGTTTGGAAACGTTAATCTGAAATACAAATACTCGAATGCAGTAGGCTAAGGCGTACAAGATCCATTGAGAATTTTCGTGTTGCTTTTAAATTTGAATAAATAATGATGTGGGATATTGATTTCAGGTATCCCTATGTGACCGGGACTTCTGTTATTGGCATCAAGTACAAGGATGGAGTTCTCTTGGCTGCTGATATGGGAGGTTAGATAGTGAAAAAGATCAATTTTTGCTTTCTTCACCCTTCTTATTCTTTATTGTTTTTATTTATTTGGATTATTAATAATACAATATGGTATCTGAGGGTAGAGTACATTATATTCTTTGGTCACTGGCATGTAGAACTCTAGTATCTTGTTACCATTTGGCATTTCGTATAATACTGATTCTGAACGTTCACCCCTTAATAACAAGGAGAAGAGTCTTTTTTCTACCTTATTACTGGCTGCTTTAGTTCAACAGAGTTTCACCATTCTTTGTCATCTTCAACAGACGCTCATATATGTTTAACAACACCCTGTCTGTAGACGGTTTAGGCTCTTAGGTGTCTATGTTGTCTCCTTGAGTAAAAAAATCTTCCCATATTTGCTTCTTGCACAAATAATCCCTATACCTTCTCTGCAGCTGAGCACACTTTAGCAGATGTAAATCTACATTATTCATCAACTTGTTCACCTTGGGCAGATTTCTTTCTTTTCATCACCATGTAAAACTGACCGTGCTGATTTCGTCATAATGAATTTAATATTGTCAAAAAGGTTTAACATTGGTACCAAATCTCTTGCTGATTTGCTGGTACATTGATGATGTGCAGCTTCTTATGGTTCCACTCTACGCTACAAGAGTTTTGAGCGATTGAAGCCTATTGGCAAGCACTCCCTTCTTGGTGCCAGTGGAGAAATTAGTGACTTCCAGGAGATTCTGAAATACTTGGATGAGCTCATGTAAGAATTTGATAGCTTGTCAATTATGTTATGCACTTACATTACAAGTGTTAAATCTGAAAGTTTTGAGATGTGCAGTTAAATTCTTTCCTTGCAGCTTTTATAAATCCTTCCTAGGACTTACTAGTCCTTCTATATTAGTTTTTTATGACATACATTGGGTGTGTTATTTTTCAGCTTATATGACAACATGTGGGATGATGGAAATTTCTTGGGGCCTAAGGAGGTGCATACCTATCTGACCCGCGTTATGTACAATAGACGTAACAAATTCAACCCCCTATGGAATTCTCTTGTTCTGGGCGGAATTAAAAATGGACAGAAGTATCTTGGAACAGTAGGTGTCCCGTTTTTTAACCCTTGAGTATTTCCATACTTGCTTCTGGGTTTACTGTTTTTCTCTGTGCATGACATGAATGAATGTGATTTAGGTTAGCATGATTGGTGTGCACTATCAAGATGACCATGTTGCTACCGGCTTTGGTAATCACCTTGCAAAACCTATTCTGCGTGATGAATGGAAAGAGAACATGAGTTTTGAAGAGGGCGTTAAGTTATTGGAGAAATGCATGCGTGTCCTCCTTTATCGTGATAGATCTGCTGTCAACAAGCTTCAGGTTTGCTTCTTTACTCTCTTTGTGAATATGTCTGATACGTAGAAGCCTTGAAAAACTGCATGAACTTAGCCTTCAAACTACCTTTTCTTCTTTGTGAATATGTCTGATACGTAGAAGCCTTGAAAACAATATTCCTGTTAAGTGGTCGTTTCTGTTACAAAATCCTAGTATTAATTCTTTTATTTTGTTTTGCGTTTTGAAATATGTGATTCTCAGATTGCTAAGATCACTGAAGAAGGGGTAACTATCTCCCCACCTTACTCCTTGAAAACGTTCTGGGATTTCTCGGCTTTCAAGAATCCAACTGCTGGTGCTGAAGGCTCATGGTGAGCTCTGTTAATTGCCAGGCTTAATGGAGATCACAATGTTGAGACTGAAGAGCAGCGAACTTTGTTGGATTGTTCAATTTGTGTTGCTCGGTGAAGTCAGCTTCATGGGGTCCTTAACGATGATACTGTAGAGAAACACGATCAAAAACGTACTAACCAATACTCCCCCTTGGTCTTTTACAATACTTCCACTAATTAATGGATTTTTAACATGAAGCTGTGATTTCACCTACTTTCCTCCACAATTTCCTATCTCTGCCACTTACCATTATTTATGTTAACATTTTATTTTTACTTTGCTTTTGAACTCTTTGCCTTTCTTCTCGGTTTTCCTTTCCTTTGCCTACTCTTATGATTTTAGTCCTAAGAACCCCATGCTAACAAATCTGAATTGCCCAATCCACGGCGACATAATCAAGAAATTTGTAATTATCTTTCACCGAACATGCCTCAATCCTACCTCTCTCGAAACCGACTTCACCGAGTCCTCCAACCCTGACTTTATGCCTGAACACGTCTCCAACTCGATCGTTTCAGCTTTCTTAGTCATGCCTGGCCCTTCCCCACCCCGACGCCAGCCCCACGGCCGGCCAAGGAAATTAACTGGATGATGTGCATCAAGGCTTACCAACGATGGTGACGAAGACGACGACGACGACGCCGAGCGTTGCAAACTCCGGCAACTGCGGCGGTGTAAAGGGACGATGCTAAGCGGAGGCTTTCTGAGGCTTAAAGACCAATGAAGTCTCTTCCAAATTTTTGCCCCAGCTCTTTATATATCAACGAAAGTGTTGATCGAAACTTAACACTTTTAAGTAAAAAAAATAATTTTGAATGGCAGCCGCTCCTTCTTGTATATATCTAAACATATTATATACATTATTTTTTTTCCTTTTAGTTATGACTTAGATACAATTTAATGTATTATAATATTTATTACTTTTTTTATTTGGGTTCCCCAGTGAGAAACTGGTACTAGGATTTAAAAACGAGGTTACTAGAAAGATCTTAATTAGACATTAGTTAACTAAAGCGGTTTAAGCATATCGACTCCGATCCTAAAGAATAAAATACAATCGGACCAGATATTAAAGTTTTCTTATCAATGACAGTAATGACACTCTTATAAAATGTTATCAAACAAGTTTCAATCAACCAAGTGTAACAAAACAATTCTTTTAATTATCATTACAAGTGTTATCAAAAAGAGTAGCTAACAATTAGTCATCACCAATATTATCAAAGAATTTTCTTGATAACACCTAACTATCATCACAAGTGATAATATTCATCAAATACCTAGAAGATTATAGTAATTACACCAAATAAGTATAGATAAAACAAGACTTATGCACACAACTCTAAATTATCATCACAAGTAACAAATAAGTATAGCTAAAACAAGACTTATAGTACCATAACCGTAAACCATATCAAATCATACAAAATCAGCTAACTATACAACTCGAGTTGTTCGAACCTTAAACGCTTCCTTCACCCTCCTCTCCAAATGTGATCAACCTCATGCTCGAAAACCGCCAACTGGACTAAAGCCTCCTCCAAAGACCGTGCATCCACCATTGAAACCTGCCTATTTTTGTTCTCCAGAACCACCATTGTCTCGTACTCTTTCTCGGGCACCATCCGGTTCGTCCTCTTCTTCGCCTCCTCAGCCTCCGTTAAGTCGGTGTTTAAGCATCACGATTAGTCTCCAACTTGGAAAGTGACATGATCTTGAAAAGGCTTTTGTTAAAGCATCATCACTCACCTCGTCTGCTTTTATGTCGCCTAGCATGAAATGGGAGGAGGAGGGAGCGTTTATCCGGGGTCATGACGCGAACCCACATCAGCCTCTAATTGAATTACCCATATTAGGTCAAGAAGAACGAAAACCAAAAAAAGAAAACTGAGAGAGAAACTGCTTTGGAGTTTTTCTTCAAAGTAGCATGGTCTCTGGATTCTCAATCTATCCCTTGAAAGCCTTAAGCCATTGTGCACCAATTGCACATTTGCACCTACACAATACAAAAATTACATGAGCAAAGAGATTAAAATTACAAATGACAGTTTCATATGCTTTATGGATTTAACAAAAAGAAAAGGAATTTACCATTGACGGCACAATGATCACATCTAAGCGTTGCAGACATGAAGGAAGAAATGTCGTATTGCTCAGGAGCAGAACCTTCTTTTCAGCTGTTCAGAACAAAGAAGATCAATCTCATTAGCTTTCGTTTAGCAAGACCCACATTATTACTTATAGAGTTCTTATAATGGCATCAATTTGTAACACTTGTAGTACCATTAATAATGGTAGTGTACCAAACGAACCCTTAAACATCAGTTTGATAAGAAGAGGCATTATTGGTTACCATGCCATAGATACTTAGCTGTTGTGAGGTTAAACAATAATGTGGGAGTTTAACCAATAATGCCAGCCAACTATGAAACATCCATAAAGAATCCAAGCACAACAGCTACTATAGTTGTTACCGTGCTCTCTAGTGGAAATCCTTACCTTTTCTTTCTACATATTAATATGAAATCTTTACCTTTCATTCAAAGGTTTCTTTCCGTAACTCAAGGCCATCATCCACAACATGTTTAAAGAGGCCTAAATCAATTGTCCGTATCAGCTCTTTCTGTGCAGATAGAATATTAAAACTTGGTCAGAAATGACACAAAATACCCTAGGTAATGGGTTCTAATCTTCCACAAATGTAATAGTTGCAAAAAGGGCATTCGGGTAAAGATGGAAGTACACATACATAAATCATTTGCATTTTGCTTCAGGCCAAACACAATAAAATGTGTAAATCCATTTGCATATTCCAAAAATAAACACCACTAAGAAAATCATGCCAGCTAAAATAGCTTAGATTTCCTTTATAGTGTTGCATAAGTTTATCATATTGCATCAAGAAATGAACAAAACAACCAACCAGAAAAATATAGCATGCACAGAGCCATGATCCATTGAACTACACTTGCAAAATCTGTATTGCGTAAGAGCATTAAACAAAATTCTTTACATATTTTTGAAATAGCTAAGAAAATTACACAAAATTCTTTACACATTTTAAAAATAGCTTAAGATTAAGCATGCTAATTAAAAAGCAGTATGTAAGAAGCCAGCTTACCTTAACAAAAGTTTGATCATACATTAGTGGCAAAATTTCTGGAAGCAGGCCCTTGATGAGATCTGGTTTATTGTACGCAGCAGCACTCAATGCCAAATTAGCTGCCCCCGCCTGAAATGCTGCAAATGTGCATCGTATAGAAACCAGAGGTGAGAAGAAGGCAACAGAAATGGAGCCCTGCTAAAGCATGCGTTCAGGCTCTAAACCAAAAACACATTTCCAAAAAAGTTCAATGTCTATCTTTTGGATCTCAATTTGAGGTAATGAAAGGACTCAAATAGAGAATCAGGAAGACATACAAACCAGTTGTTTTTCATCTTTAGCCAGTTCTTCCGACTCCCTGTCAGTAGACAATAGGGGAAAAAAACAGTCAACTTCCTAATTCATATGTGTGTAAAAAAATGCATAACAACAGATGCAATATCAACCCTCTCAGAGATGAGCAAGAAGCTCTATCCCTGATCACCGACTTCAGCAAGCAAGCAAGCGTATACAGTAATAGTTGTTGAAACTACCTTATTTGGTTCAAACGCAAGCACTCAGGAAAAATTCAGCCAACACCAAGTACTCGGTTCATGAAGGGAAATCTAGATGAGATAGAGAGATTGATGGCCCCTTCCAAAGCCTCTACCAGGTTCAATTTCTTCAGCACCTTGATTGCATAGTGTATACCTAATCAATCGGTTCATCAGATTAAACCGATGAGCAAATTGAAAGAACAAAGCGAACAATTGAGTTGACTACATAGTGTATAGCGAACAATTAATCCCCCAGATGAGTCTATGACTATCACTGTGTGTGAATCAGGGGAAAAAAACAATAAGCGAATGGAAATAGCAAGGAGAGAGAAAGTGAAATACCTCGGCGGATTTCGCGGTACTGAACTCCGGTGGTGGAATAGGCCGATTTCCGAGCCGGGATGTCAGGTGAATCCAGGCATTGGATGAAGTTGATGCCAGCCCTTGGGGCATCGAAGGAGTGGAGGAGTCGGCGGCGGAGAGGATCTTGCGGAGGAGGACGGCGGCGAAGGAGCGGGCGTCGGAGTGAGGGGAGGAGGTTGTCGGGCTTGAGGTCGCGGTGGGCGACGCCGTGGCGGTGGCAGTGGGCGAGCGCCGAGAGGAGCTGGGAGAAGACGGAGCAGGATCTTGGGCTCCGCGTCCAGGCAACGGGAGTCGATGGGGTCCGAGAGGAGGGGGCGCTTGTCCAGGATCTTGACGGCGAAGGACTCGCCCGAGGACGCCGAGAGGCAACGGTAGACGACGCCGAAGCGGCCGCGGCCGATCTCCTCTCAGACCTGGTGCTCGGTCTTGAACGCTTCACACATTTGGTTGGGGGTTTTTGTTTGCGTTTGGTTTAGGGAAGGCGAGTCAGGGGGGAGGGGAGTTTTTGTTTGAAGCCCTAGAGCTCGATTTTGTGAACGAATATAATTGACGCTTTTTCTGTGAAAACCGATCCTCCTAATTATGGGGAAGGGGAGGTAGAGCGCACGGGACTACAGGAGTTAGAGGAACTGAAAGGTTGAAATATACCCGGAATACATCAGCATTTAGTGATAATTATGTGCATAGTGATGATGACAGGAATATGTATATACTAGGAAAATAGGCCCGTGCTATCGTAGGGGACATGAGTTATATATGTATTTTTTAGTATATTTTTGTTGGGTGCCTTTTTTTTCTTATGCACGTTAAAGTATATGTATGTCTTATTTGTAGATCGTGTCAAAAATTGGCATAAATTTGATGGTAAAATCTTGCATGCCATCATTACATTTGTTGATTATGTTTTGGACGAAGCTAATTAGATAAACATTATATTGGTGTTGGCATTTGCATGACCATGGTAGTATTTTGTTTGAGTGTTTGTTTCTTGTTTTGATGTTTTCTTTGATAATGTTATTCAACTTTTGTTGAACTTACATTTAATTTTGTTTGTGTATTAACTAAAGTGTACCCAATTTACATATATATGGTGTGACATCATTTAGTGTACAATATACATATTAGATGTAGAAACATTCTTTGTTTGTGAATAAATAAAAAAAATTTTAATAGTTTTGTGAGATAGTGATAAATGTGTTGATCCATTCCCTTTTAATGTTAGTGTATTTTAAGTTAAATATATATATAATTATAGTACTCTAAATAACTTGATTTATATGTTTTTGTAGAATATTTGGCTTCATAATAATAAAATAAAAAATAAAAATCGAAGGTAGGTATAATTTGAATTGATTTATATGTACGTATTTTCTATATTTTGATTTAAAAAAATTGAAACAACGGTAACATGTATATTGAATTGGATCATAATGAATCAATTATAAAATCGAAATGCAAAACCGTAAGTTCGTACTTTCTACAATATAACTAAATGAATTAGTATAAATCAACCTATTATATTAAAGTGAAATTATTATAGAACATAATGTGAATATGCTAATAAAAACAGATCAAATGGACTCTCTTATTTTTAACTTTAATTTCATCTCTCTATATGTGTTTTTATTTTTTGGCCTTTATGTAAATGTAGAGAATATGATATATGTATATATATATTTAATAGTTGGATTAGATGAATATTTTTTTAAAGATATAATTTATATGAAAGAATAAATAAGCTAAAAAGGGGGAAAAGATCACATTGATTTCTTTGAACCCTATCTCCACGTATATGTCATTGAACTCAATTTGTACTGTAGGATTCCTCGTTAAAGAAATTTATGTCTAATGCCTTTAAAGAAATTCTTAACACTTTTACTCATTATCCAATTCCTAATTCTTGACATGATCAATGCAGATCTGCTTGTGGAATATGGAAGAGATGCTCCCAAAATGGCGGAAGAAGCCCATGCAAAGGTCATTGACCAAGTACTCATTCTATCACCTTGAAAGTTCAATTTGCATCCTTTCACTTCTGTTAGCTTATCAACCCACATTTGTTGTGTCAACCTGTGGAAAGTAAGTAAGAAATGATGAATTTTGAGTTTACTCCCATATTCAGCACTCTTTCTTCCAACAATTGTATTCTACACCATTCAATCTTATCTAGCAATTTAGTAAAGCTTAATTTAGAGATTGTAAAATTGGATCGTGATAACCCCATTCAATCTAATGAAAAAGAGTGTAAAACTTCATGTTCATTCAAACAAACTAATGGAGTCAATGACCAAGCACATGTCCCTACGTACATATCAAAGCCACGATTAAAGATCAATATGCTTATAATGTTTCTTGTTTCATCCGGTTAAAAACAAATCAGGACAATATACTTTCATTTTCCATTTCCAATACAAGCAAAACCATTCGAAACCATAAAACGAAATTATATAATGAATAGGAAAATTTGACATGAGAGGGAAATTAGCTAAACCTCTTGAACACAGGTGGAATCCAACTGTGATTCTTCAACACGATCGGTAAGCTTGTCAAGTGCTTTGCTCTGCTATTGCAAGTCTTTGAGTCTTTTGAGTGCTTTGCTCTTGATCGGCGAGCTAAACGTTATCATAGCAACTGAGGGGGTAATGTGATCACTCGTTTCTAGGCATGGCTCTATTTATAGATGGATAATGTGCTGTTGTAAATTTGACAATTAATGTCAAGAAAACTGATCAGTTTCCTCTATAATTATGCAGGCAATCAAAGGAGAAGAGATGGTAACGGCTGGGTGCTTGGGTCAAAAGAATATGGTTGATCACGTTATAAATTATGGCTAAATGGAGGATGAATATTGTCTAATAGGCAAGAATTTAATGTGCTAAATTATAGGACTGTTTCCAAAATGGCTATTAAACCACAACCTTTGTTTCTGCTCAATTTGAACCAGCATTAAAAGGGTCTTTTGACCGGCATACCCTTCATTTCAGCCATAATTTATGCAGATTCATCCAATTCCATTCACCAGTTACAATATTTGAATTTGAATATGCAAAAAATAAGATGTAGTAAATTTGAATATGAAAAAAAAATCCCAAAATGATTAACTTGAGATTCGAACCATGGATCTATACAACAAATGAAATGGTCTTAACCACTATGCTATAGTGATGTTTTTGACAAATTATATATCTACTACAATACAAACATAAGATTTGTCATGTGCATTAAATGCGTTTCGTACACAACTTTTTAATGTATTATATAGATTCGTGTGGAGTCTAAAGGTCTAAACCGAAAATGTACATCATAGCATTCATTCATGAGAACCGAATGGGTGGCGATAGCATTAAAGACAATAGGGGAAAAACAAATTTTCCTAGTAAAAAAGTAGATAAACCACATGAAAACTATAGGATAGTGATAAAATGATGAGCATTGATTGCGGATTCAAACTCTAGTTTATAGTATTATAGATATTGATTTATAAATAAGTGGATCACGGATCGAGTAAATTTTAAATTGAAATCTTAATCTACAAAACTACCAGTACCCCTAATCTTCATTTAATTAATTATTCATAAGGATATTAATATGTTATTCATATATTATAAGTTTTGAATTCCATATAAATGATGATTATCACAAATATTATATTTTATATGTGTTAAATGCTATCACAAATATTGAAATTATAAAATTATAGTAACTAAAGGAAAAGAATTATTTCAAATAATGATTAAACTATAATAAAAAAATGGAGGGGAAAATGTATTTTCTTATAGGGAAATTCCGGATGGTACCCCTGAGTTTTATGCTTTTCCGGATGGTACCCAAAAAAAAAACTTATTCCGAGTTATACCGCCGAGGTTTTGCCCAAGTTCGGTCCGTGCCCTTTTCTTCTTTTCCATCAAACTCACCGTCAAAACTTAATTTCAATAAAAAAGGAAAATGATTTTACAAATTAAAAAAAAAAATCCGGTGGTGGCGTCCAGATCCTCGCCGAGGCCGGATCTCTCGAGAATCTTGTGTTGGAAGTCGAGAGAGGAGTTGTCGAAGTCTGCGGTGAGGCGAGAGTGCTCGATGAAGTTGGCGAACTCGACGCGGAGGTGGGAGGGGGGGGGGGTGGGGGGGCGGAAGCAGGCGTAGTCGACGAGGAGGACGGATCTGGGGCGGGTCAGGAAGTAGAAGGTGGATCCGAAGACGATGAGGGCGGAGCAGGCGATGACGGCCACGTATTTCAGGTTCACGCTCTGCAGAAAGTTCGGCAGGCGCCGGGATTGGCGGATTTGGACGCCGCCGGCGGACGCTTGGGGTGGTTGCGAGGGTTTTGGCCGAATTGAAATGGGTTGTTGTTGATATTGGAGGGGATTATATATACATGTGAGTGAGTGAGTGATGAATGGATGAGGATGAATTGAATGAGAGATTGGGAAATCGGCAGAGTTGTGAGGAGGTAGGTACGAGCAATTGGGGAAGATGATCTCAGATTAGGATAGAATGTGGCTATGGCGGATGTTGACTTTTGTGCCCTAGTTCTTGTGGTTGGCGGCGATCGGGGGCAGGCGCAAATAGTTGATGGAGTCGGAGGCCGGGGCGGAGACGCGGAGGAGCCAGGAGATGTCGCCGACGGAGTTGTCGAGGAGGGAGAAGAGCTTGCAGAAGGCGGCGGCCGGTGTTGGGACGATATTAAGGACGCCAGTCATTAATATCTAAACCAATAATGACCGTCCCTTGTTTTGATAATGACAAACTCAAATGTATTTAACAAGTTGTCCAAGTGTTGATCTCAGGTAAGGTCCAGTGAACGCACATGAGAGAAAAGGACAACAAGTGAACGGCAGTCCCTAAGCTGTAGGGACGCACGTCATCAGAACTTCCAAAGCTGAACGTAATTGGCCAAGTTCCTGCGCAGATAGGACGGCGTCCTCATCAAGAAGGGACGCGCGCCAAAATACGGACGAAGTTCAAATTCAAATCAAAGCCGCCCCAACATGATTACATCACGTTCGGCCGTAGTCCTCAGAAGGAAGCTTCCCTTGTCTGGGCACGTGTAGACAACTCCAAAGATGTCGCTTTCCCAGCGATGGTCCCCTATCCACGCGGAGGCTTCCCAAGCGTCAACAGAGTTGACTTCCTCAAGATGCTCATCGCACCGTTGATGGAAGATCAAGGATCCTGCCAAGCATCAGAGGACGCTAGAGGACAAGAACCACTTCCGCTATAAATACCCCCCAAGAGGTATGCATAGCGGTGTGGACTTTGAAGACTTTCTCTCAAGCTCTCCTGAAGCATTCAAGAACACGAACGAAGATCAAGAAAATCAAGTGAGCTTGAAGCAAGAGAAAGAAAGTCCAACCACATCAAATCCAAAACAAACCAAAAATCAGTTAGAGTTGTAGTTTGTCTCTCACAACGAACCGTGAGAGACGTGTGTGATAGCTTCCTTATAGCTAAGAGTGTTAGGTTACTTGTTAGGTTGAAAGGAGTGTTACTAGTGAGACTAAGGACGGACGCTTAGCTCAGAGAAGTGTAACGACTCGCCTAAGTTGTAAGGACTCACTCTCAATAAGATAAGGGACGGCAATTGAAAATCCTCCAACGGAGGTAGAGGTTTACCCACAAGACTAGTTGGTCTTAGTGGGGTTCCTCTATAAATACCTGTGTTTGCTTATCTTATCTTGTATCCTGTTAAGTCTACTTTCCGCTGCACTAAAGGACGCCCTTAACCCAGTTAAGGACGCCCTCATTAACTGACTTACGATCCAACAATTGGTATCAGAGCAGGCGCTCTAGATTTTGTTGAGTTGCAGGTACAAGATGGACATGGAACCTATTGGAATCTCCTTTGTAAAGCCTCCTCGCCTGACGGACGGCAACTTCAACCGCTGGAAGATCCGCTTCGAGAACTTTTGTAGAAGTCAGAATTATCAATGCTGGAGAGTGATCATGAAAGGTGACCTTACCATCCCTGAGGACAAGAAAGATAAAGAGGACGAGTGGGGTCCTGACGAATTCAAGCTTTTGGAAACAAACGCTAAAGCAATATGCTTCCTCCAAGCGTCCCTTTGCGAGAGGGACGCCACCCGAGTTAGCAATTTGGCAATGGCCAAACTACAATGGGAAGCTCTTGAGAAGTACCATGTGGGTACGGCGGAGATGAAGGAAGACGTTAAACTTGAAATCAAACGAGAGTTCTATGCCTTCAGAATGCTTCCTAATGAAACTATCAAGGACTACTCATACCGCTTTGAAGCTCTTGTGACCAAGATGCGAAATTTGGGCATCCCAGAAGCTGAAATCTCAATGAGAAACAGAGTTGGAGTAGTCATTGATGGACTTACAGGGAAATGGAATTTTGATAGGACTACGTTCAAGGAGAATACAGCCAACAAGACCCTGGATATGGAAGAGATCTATGGGAAGCTGAGAGGCTATGAAGCAAGAAGGGAAGCCGATATGGCTGAATTGGCTAGGAACCCTCAGACAGATCTCGCCTTGATGACGTCAACTTCAGAGTACGCTGAGTATTTGCGCCACCAAAGAGATCTTGCCTTAATGGTGGAAGCAAATAAAAATGAGAATCGTGAAAGGATGCGTGCTCAAGCTTTGAGAGAGAAGGAAAGCAAGACCAAGGAACAGCTAGAAGAAGAGGAAGAGATTGCCCTTCTACACAAGGTTGCCCGCCTATGGGGTAAAAGGACCAGAGATTCCAAGAAAAACAAGATGCCTTACAAAAAGGAGAGTCCCAAGTATACAGAGGCAGAGATGAAGGAACTTACTTGCTACAAGTGTAACAAGAAAGGACACTTTGCCAAAAAGTGTACTACGGGACTAAACTCAAAAGAAATGAAGATGAAAGCCCTCTTGGGAGTGTGTGAAGCCGCATGGGATAATGTGAGTTCTGATGATGAAGAACCCGAAGGACCAGTGGCGTACATAGCCATAGAGGACGCCTCAGATGATGAACAAGTGGCGTACATGGCTGTGGAGGACGCCCCAGTCATTGAAGAGGACGCTCCAGAAAAGGAACAAGAGGTAACTCGTGAATCCATGATGAATTCCTTGGAAAAGTGTTCCAAATCCAAACTTATTAAGCTCATTAATAGAATCATGGAAGAAAGCGTAGTTATGCAACATAGAATGGATGAACTTGAACTTGAAAGTGAAAATGTGTTAGTTGAATGTGAGAACTGTGCTACAGTGTCATTACAACTAGAGTCCTCTTGTGTCGAAGTCAAATCCCTGAAAACTGAATTGATGTGTCTTAAGCTAGAGAATGCTAAGCTTAGGGAAGAGGTGAAAGTGTTAGGGAAGAGCCCAGAAATTGAGGTAGTTCAACCAATGGTGTTTGTCCCAGCCAAGAGAGGACTAGGATACGAGTCTGACACTAGGAACTCTCTCCCTAGCGACTTTGAGGCAAGCAAAACTTCAGAACTTGAATTGGAAAGGGAAAAGACTAAGAATCTCCTTGAAAGAATTAGAGTCCTAGAAAGTGGAGAGAAAGGTCAAGAGGACTACTACACTAACTCCACCAGTCATAGGATCTATAAGAAAATTGCTAAGGGGGAGGGTTCGAAAGTCTGTAACCCTCAAAAGATGAAAGAGAACAAAATCCAACGTCCCAACAAGAAGTACTACCTTGGTACTTACTATAGGACGTGTTGGTATTGTGGAAAAGGAGATCACTTTAAATATGAATGCTTAAGACTGAAGAACGACATTGAAAGTGGCAAAGCTGCTAGGACTAACATTGAAAACAATAAGTCCGTCCCTAAGGCTAACCCTAGATGTCCTAGACGTTCTAAGAGTTCTTTCCGAAAGCATGCTATTTCAAATGACGTGAATATAAGTGACTATATGCCAGAACCAAAGTTCTATTTCTGTAACGAACCAGGTAAGGAACACCTTGCCTGGGTCGCCAAACACTAACTTTGTTTTGGCAGGTCGAAGTGAGGGGACGCCCATGGATCATTGATAGTGGCGCCTCAAATCATATGACAGGAAGCCAGATCCATCTCACTTCTATCCAAAGTAGCGCCACGGGAGGAACTGTCTCGTTTGGCAACAAGGGCAAAGGAAAGATCAAAGGGACGGGAACTGCTATTCTCAATCCGTCCATCAAAGCAACAAACGTTAGCCTTGTTGAAGGACTTGGCTTCAACCTCCTGAGCGTCTCTCAAATGTGTGATCAAGGTGAAAACCTAGTCACATTTGACTCAAAGGAGTGCCTCGTCATCAACAAGAAATCAAACAAAGTCGTTCTCAAGGGAGTCCGAAAGAACAATGTCTACATCTTCAACCAGGAGTTCAAGCCAAAATCTGAGTTGTGCTTATCTGTGTCAAAGGAGGACGCTGACCTCTGGCATCGCCGACTTGGTCATGCTGGACCGAGCACAATCCTCAAGCTACATCAAAGAAATCTTGTGAAAGGTCTTCCCCAAATTTATCCTGAGAAAATTGAACAGTGTGAAGCCTGTATCAAAGGGAAGCAAACAAGAACGTCCTTTAAGTCAAAGAACGATGTCAGCACAAAGAAACCTTTGGAACTTCTCCATATGGATCTTTGTGGACCAATGAAGACGTTGAGCTATGGTGGAAAGAGGTACATTTACGTCCTTGTAGATGATTATTCTCGATTCACCTGGGTTCTTTTCTTAGCTTCAAAATCAGATTGCTTCAACGCATTCAAAGTCTTCATCAAACAAGTGGAAGTTGCGCTTGAGACGCCTCTCAAATCCATAAGATCAGATCATGGAACGGAGTTTCAAAACTCAGAGTTCGTGGCCTACTGTGATCAACATGGAGTCTCTCACAACTTCTCAGCTCCAAGGACTCCTCAACAAAATGGAGTGGTGGAAAGAAAGAATAGGACGCTGGATGATATGGCAAGGACTATGCTTTTAGCTAATAGCGTCCCCAAGTACTTCTGGGCGGAAGCTATTGCTACAGCGTGCTATATTGTCAATCGAGCCATGATCCGTCCTTTGCTGAAGAAGACGTCCTATGAGTTGTTGAACGGTAGAAAGCCTCGCATCGACTATCTCAAAGTCTTTGGATGCAAATGCTTTGTTCACAACAATGATAAAGAAAGATTTGGAAAGTTTGATGCAAGAAGTGACGAAGCCATATTCCTTGGGTACTCCCTCACCAGTAAAGCGTATAGAGTTTTCAATAAACGAACTCTAAGGCTTGAGGAGAGCATCCATGTTGTGTTCAAGGAAAGTGCCTCTCACAAAGAAAAATCAAGTGGGAAAGATCGCTCATATTCTCATCAGCAGGACGACTCCGACGATGAAGTTGATCTTGGGTCCTCTGGAAAATACTATGTTCCTAAGGACGCTACTCCAAACCCTGAAGAAGTCTCAGTGGAGGTTCCCAGTGCTGCTCAGGAAATTCTCTCTCGGAGTGAATCACCGGGTCAACATGATGTTGCTGAATCAAGCTTACAAGGTGAACAGCGTCAAGAAGTGGACGCTCAACCTGAGGGGGAACACTTTGAGCCTTTCAATGAAGACGACGGGTTTGACTCAGATGAATCTGATTGGACGGACCCTAGATGTACTCCTGCACGGGACGATACTCATAAGGGATCCAATCTTTCAAGACTTCATTCAACAGATCAAATCATCTCAGATATTTCAAAAGGAGTTCAAACAAGATCAGCTGTGAATCAGTCCCATAATGCCAACATAGCATTTTGTGCCTTCAACGCCTTTGTGTCCTTAATTGAACCTAAAAACATAAAGGAGGCACTTCAGGACGCTGATTGGATTCAATCCATGCAAGAAGAACTTAATCAGTTTGAAAGAAACAAGGTTTGGACCCTCGTCCCTCGTCCGAGAAACAAAAACATCATAGGGACGAGGTGGGTCTACACGAACAAGCTTGATGAGAGTGGTCGCTTGTCAAGAAACAAAGCAAGGCTTGTGGCTCAAGGCTATAGACAAGAGGAAGGAATCGACTATGATGAGACCTTCGCTCCTGTTGCCAGAATTGAAGCCATTCGCCTCCTCATCGCCTATGCCGCTCACAAAGGGTTCAAGCTTTTTCAAATGGATGTCAAAACAGCCTTCCTCAACGGGAAGCTTAAAGAAGAAGTGTATGTCGCTCAACCTCCAGGATTTGAGGATGCTGATCACCTTGATCATGTGTACTTCTTGGACAAGGCACTCTATGGACTCAAGCAAGCCCCTCGTGCATGGTACGATAGGTTTGCGTCCTTCCTCTTGTCCAACGGGTACACACGAGGTAACATTGATAAAACACTTTTCTTAAAGAAAGTCCTTAAAGATGTCTTGATTGTCCAAGTCTATGTCGATGACATAGTCTTTGGAAGCACTAACATGAAACTTGTAGAGGAATTCAAGAACTTGATGAGTAGTGAGTTTGAGATGTCCCTCATAGGAGAACTCAACTTCTTCTTGGGACTTCAAATCACTCAGCTCAAAGATGGGACGCGCATTCATCAACAAAAGTACATTCGTGAAATGCTCGAGAAGTACGGGATGAACTCTTCAAAACCCATTGATACTCCCATCTCCCCCAACACTCGCCTTTATGCTGATGAAGAAGGCAAGAGTGTAGATCAAAAGCTCTACAGAGGAATGATAGGGTCCTTGCTATACTTAACGGCAAGTCGTCCCGACATCATGTTTGCTGTATTCTTGTGTGCTCGCTTCCAAGCAAATCCAAAGGAGTCCCACATGCAAGAAGTGAAGAGAATCTTCAGATACCTCAAGGGACGGGATGACCTATGTTTATTGTATCCCAGAAGGACGTCCCTAAACCTGGTAGCGTACTCTGACGCAGATTACGCTGGCCATGTGGTGGATAGGAAGAGCACCTCAGGAATGGCTCAATTCCTGGGCTCGTGCCTTGTATCTTGGGGATCCAAAAAGCAAAACTCCGTGGCACTCTCAACCGCGGAAGCTGAGTACGTTGCTGCTGCTTCGTGCTGCTCATAAGTCCTATGGATCAAGTACCAACTTGAAGATTATGGTACGTTCCTCAACACAGTCCCTATCTTGTGTGATAACACTAGTGCCATAAGTATTGCCAAAAATCCTGTTCATCATTCTAGGACGAAGCATATTCATATAAGACATCACTTTTTTCGTGATAATGTTGAACTTGGATTAATTAAGGTAGATCATGTTAGGACTGAGGACCAAGTGGCCGATATTTTCACAAAAGCACTTGATAGACGTCCCTTCGAGCACCTCCGGTTGCTTTTGGGGATGATAACTTTTAAATGATCAAGTCCCGTTCTATTATTCCCTCCATGATTGGCTATGTCTTGTTGAGAACTCGTTTTAAAGTGTGTCATGCATTAAAGTCATCTTTAAAGGACGCTAGTCTAAGATATGTGTTTCGCTTGTGTTTTGAACGACATTCATTTCGCTTTTCATCTCAAGAGTATCCCTGATCACCCTACCCTCATTACAAGCCGAAATGATGGGAACTCTAATCTTACCCAGGCCGAGAATCTTGCAAACGCGTCCTATGAGCGTTCTTTGTTTTATCTTTACGGGACGTACTTGCTTGATTTTCAAAAATGGTTCTAAGTGATCAAAGGGACGCTTGTTGAAGTCTGAAGAATGTCAGAGCAAAATTCAGAGGTTGTGATCAATGTTTGGGACGTCGTGGTTCAGTTCAGAGTAGAAAAGTGTTGTGTATTGAAAGAACGCCAGGTCAGAGTTTTTTGTCGTTGTGAGAAGTTTGGTTTTTGAAATAAGGAAGGTGAACCGTCTTAGAGAAGTTTCAGCGAAGATCTCGGGATATGCGCAAACAGTGCTCAACAGCTGTGTTTCTTAGCAAAGAAGAAAGCCACGTGTGGGAAGACGGGTGGAGGAAGCCGAGTGTAAAGACCCTGTTACCCCTGCCCGTCCAACTTCGTCTTCTTCCTATAAATACCCACCTGTGCATTCCGAAACACTTTCTTTGCTCCTCTGTTGTTTTCTCACTTATAGCTATCTCTCAAGATCTGCAAAATCTTCAAACACATCCCAAAATCCCATCCTAAACCCTAATCTTCCTCTATATAAGCCCTCTTTCTCAAATGGCCAATACTAGAGCAACCAAAAACCAATCTTCCTCTCCGGCGGCGAAGAACCCTAGTTCGTCGAAGTCTCCTCCGGTGAAAGGCCGGTCCCTCATGGACTCAAAAGGGCGATCTACTGGGCGTCAAGAACCCCCTCGCCACCACTCTTCGTCTCAATCCACCCATCGCCATCACTCAACCACCCCGCCTCAGCCACAAAAATCCCAACCTCCATCTTCAAGGCCCCAATCTCATTCTTCCTCCAAACCACAACAAAAACAACAACCTCATCCCTCTCAATCTAAATCCCAACACTCTCAGAAACGGTTTTCGTTTCTCGAGAAACCATTCGTGCCGGAGCCAGACCAAGGGACCGCTGGCAAAGGCGCCGTGTTTAGACTTCCGTCCCAACCCAAACGCCGTCCTCCTCTTGACCCTCTCATTGAGGACTGGCTCGAAAGGGAACCCAAAACTCTGGCCAACATCTGCCATAGGGCGTTTATCCAAGACTACCCTCCCAAAACCCAGAGGCTTATGCATTACTTCATGATGACCTATGTCAAGCCTCGCCTTCAAGAGACCAACCACAAAAACCCCCCTTTCATGGGACCGGCAATCATATCCGAAATTTTTAAAGGGACGGTCGACGAGCTCGCCAAACTCCTCCCAGATATCATGGAGTTTTTGGTAGCTCCTGAGGGCTCCGTCCCATCCCAGAAAAGAAAAAGGCCGTCCTCTCCCCCTCCCTCTCAACAGCTCCAAATCAAAGGCCCTTCATCTCCATCAAAACCAATCCCTTCCTCCCCTCCTCCCGCCCCAAAGAGACGCCTCAAGACCTCTGCACAGCTTGAGGGTGTCACGGACGAGCAGATGGCCGCTATACGCCTCTCCGAGCTGCAAATAGAAAAAGAGGAGAAGGCCAAACAGGAGCAGGCAGAAAAGGACGCCATTGCTGCGGCGATCCAACAGAGCCTACAGGAAGTCCCTCGACTCCCTCCTCCTCCTCCAAGGGTAGAGGACGCCACTCCTACGTCTGTGGCTGCTACGGATCCGCTGGACGCGGAGATAGAGGCAGATCTGGCCAAGCCAATGCCTAAGGTCACAAAGGACGCTCCTCAAGTACAGGTCCCGGCCAAGGACGCTGTACCAAAAGTGATAACGCTTGAGGACTCTCCTGCCAAACAGCCGCCTCCTCCCCCTGCTCCGCTCAAGGTCAAGCCCATTTCCATGGCTCCGCCCAGCACCTCATCTGCCCCCTCCAAAGCAAAGCTAAGAACTCCCACTCCCTCTCCTCCCAGAGCTTCAACTCCTCCTCCCCCACCAGCTCAGGAAGTCAAGGACATTGCTCAAGTCCAGGGGACGGCTTCTTCTGAAGTCCCCATCGAGTCCTTGGCAAGGACTCCAGCTGTGGACGCGCCTCTTACAGACCAGGCGTCCACTGCTGCGGATCAGGAAATGGCCGAGTCCCGCGATCAAGAGGACGAGGCCTCAGATGAAGAGGATGCCCCTCACCAGGATGAGGAGCCTGAGGATGAGGACGGAGATGGTGATGAACAGGACGCTGGTGACGAGGTCATCATCAGCAACGGCAGCAAGCAGAAACGTCTAAAGAAAATCTTGTCGCCGCTCCTATTCACCGCCCAGTTCCTCGAAGAGAATCAACGCCAAGAGTTTTTAGAACTGCTTGAGTTCCAGGGATGGACGCACCTTGGTGCCGAGGCCGCGGAAGTCGACCCCGAACAGGTTCTCCGCTTTTACTCAAAATTCGAAATATCTGAAGTAAAAGGGAAGCCTCAAGGGACGTTCGAAATTGATGGGGACGAGTACTCAATTGCTGAGGGTACCGTCCGCAATATGCTAGGCCTACGTCCCTCTCCGCCAGATGCTATGCACGACCTTCCCAACAAAAACTTTGGTCGGTTCACCCAGGAAGAAATCTTCAACAGAATATTCAACGGGAGACAACCAATTGCTAAGGACAGGGTTGCTCACTGTCTCTCCAAGACGGGCGTCCTTGCGCATCACTTCATTGTTCATTGTGCGCATGGTCGTCCCCCGCCAAGAAAAGAAGTCGATAGTCCAGATCACTGACTTTATCTTGCTGGACGCCTTCTTGGAACGCAAGCCTATAAATTTGTCGCGGGTAATCTTGGAGCACATGGGCAAGTGCACAGGAGGCAGGCACTCTCTTCCTTTCCCTGGCTTGGTCAAGCAGATTCTTAAGCAGCAAGGTCTCTATGCTCCAAAGCAAGAACAGTCCTTTGGCATCCACTGGGATGTTCGGCAAATCACCTTGCCCCCAGTTGGAAAACTTCGTTGTGATGAGCCGCTTCCGTCAGTCAAACGCCAAATGGAAAAGGAAAGGAAAGAGGCTCAGAGGAAAGCTAAGGCTGCTGCCGCCGCTGCCGCTCAAGAAACTCAAGGTGATCCAGAGGCCGAGAATTTACAAGTCGTAGGGACGCCAGCAGAGGACGCTGCAGATGAAGAGGATGAGCTCGATGGCATGAGCGTCCCTAATGAGGCCGAGAAGCACTCTACGAAGTATCTGATGGGTATGATGATAGAGAACCAGTGCATGATGATTGATTTAATTCAGCAGGTTCACGACACCCTCCACACCCACACAGAACTTCTTGAGCGCAACAACGAGCTCCTTGCACAGAACAACCATCTTCAGGAGCAACACCTCAAGGCCCTCGGCAAGCGTCCCCGCAAATGATCACCTCCCCCCTCTCTAACCCTGAAACAGTTTATCTTTTCTTTTGTTTTTGTTAAGACAATGGGACGCTGATAGAGGTATTTTAGTCACCTTAATACCTATCAAAATAATCCAAACAACCCAACTAATGTAGTAGGGAAGTAAGGGTCGATCCCATAGAGACTCAGGTTTCAGTGTTTATTGTTACGCTACTCAGAGTAAAAAGGGGGGTTTTGAATATGAATCTAATAACTAAACTAACTAAGGAATGCAAAACAAAGATGAGATGTAAAATATGGGAGAAGTATGCTCAACAAATAATATCCATTGCGAATTCGATTATTAATCATTGATTATCAAAATTCTCTTTTTACCTTGACTAATCTATTGTGGAATGCTAATAACCCAACTTCATGGAATTATTATCCTACTTCAATTCTAGTTATTAGCCCGACCGGTACTAACAACCCTAATTATCAAATAACCTAAGAGACCTCATAGATTCAATTTGACAACAGCATTAAGATTCAAGTATCAATAGAAACATGCATTCAGAGCAACCAGACATCCAAATAACATGCGATTGAATTCTCTTCTCTAATCAACTAGTCCTACCAGTCCTAGGTTGATTAAAGGTTCTACTTATGATCTAATTAACACCGACCGGTTATTAGAAAGCTCTAGTTGTAATCCAACCTAGAAATCATATTAGGTGATCAAGCTAATAAAACCCTAGATCAAATTTATTCAATTAAGCATAGAGAAAACAATCTAGTCAAGGGAAATTAAGAACAATCAAATCTCACAATAATACTTCGTTCACAATTTCAATTAACTAGTCAAGCAAAAGAAATTTAGCTACTGAAAGACATTGAAAAGCTTACAAAGTTTCCCATAGGGTTCTTGTTCTCCAAGCTCCAACAATAATCCTCAAAGTCAAGAATTATGAGATAATAAACCTAGAAACTAATATCCAAAAATATATCTAAGAGGTTTCTAAAAATATTATCCAAAACAAGTTTCAACCCAAAAGCCCAAGCCCATACAAAAATATCACTTTCCGGACACGCGGGTGAAAGCGCGGGCATACCCATGAAAACTCGGTCGCGCTTCCGAAGCCATGCCCGCGCTTTCACGCCAGAGGCTCAGTTGCCGAAACGCGCCCTATGTCACAGAAGCGCGGGCGCGCTTCTGAAGCCTTGCCCGCGTTTTCAACACTAGTCGTCAGGCGACACTTTAGAGGCTGTTTTGACCCACTTCGAGTTGGAATTTGGACACGGAGTAAAAAGATGAATTGTAGCTCTTCGAGTTAGCTTTCCAATAACACCAAAATCAGCTCGATCCGACCACCATAGCTTCAGATCCAGCCCTTACAAGCAAGAGGTGTCGAAACAACAACTCCAATACATAGTCCGGACCCAAGTGTGCTTTTCCCATCACCTCTTGGGTTAATCTCATAGCTTGGCTCTCTTCTTGCTTTCTCCAATGCTTTGGCTTCACCTCCTCTCCACTTATTGTCTTCACATCTACAATTAAAAACCACAACAAAGTGTAGATATCCGAATCTTTCTACAAACTAACAAAACTAGCAAAACTAACTAAAACTATACCAAAAACCATAAAAATCCTAACTAAACATGTCCTAAAACACTACCTAATATGTGTCTATCAAATTCCCCCATGCTTGAACCTTGCTTGTCCTCAAGCAAGAAATAAAATCAAAGTCACACCACAACTAGCAAGTCAAGCATCCATCTCAATATCAATCCACATTTTCATCAAATAAGCTAAACCTTGACCAAGACATCATTGCATACATGGAATAGAAGCTTTCAAAATCAAATCATTCATCCATTCTAGACCTCACCAAGGTAATGTGTTTTACACTCTTCACTCAAGTGTTTAAGGGATATGTGTTTCGCTCGAAATCAACTTTGAAAACTAGACTACCATAGGCTTGCATCAGTGTTCTAAATCTCCACTACGAATGATCAAACACACAACAAAAATCATGAGGACTTTTCAAAGGGTTGTAATGGGGCCAAGGTATACACAAGTAGGTAGGAAAATATTTGGTCATGTGGTGCTAAAAATCTGGGAACTAGTGCTAGCAAAAACCCAAATTACAAAAAACCACTGTTAACTTCATACTTCCACTATTCACCTCTTTCTCATCACTTTTCTTTCAACACTTCATCCATTCTCTCATATTTTTCTTTCTCTTTTTTTTCTTTTTATAAGACATCTTTTCTTTCTTTTTCAACTTCTTATCTTGTTTCTTTCTTTTCACACCCAACATTCTTCCTTTTCTTTCTTTTCAAACCATCCCCATAGTACCACAAAGAACAACTCTAGCTAAATCCTAATTCCCGGATGGGTCAAGCTTATCAAGGCTAGGAGTTATTTTTGTGGAGCTACAAAATACAGCTAATAGGCTCAAAAATAGGGGCTATCAAACAAAGGAATAATGTAAGGTAGATAAGGATAATATGAGCTAATGAACATGCCTCAATCATTTTAATGTTATGCATTTAAATCATGTAATATAGCCTTGAAAAAGATATCTAAACGCAAGTTCTAGAGCTAGCAATCAAAGCGATACACTCAAGAAAGATATGCAAATATGCAATAAAAGGCTCAAAATAATCTCACAAGGTATATATGTCTAGAACTTCATAAACAATCCAAAATTTCAACTTCTTATGCATGCTCAATCCAATAATCAAGATTAATAACTTAAGAATCATGCTTCAATCCAAGGAAACTTCAACCAACAAGCTAGTCATGGGTTAGATAATACTCTTAACTTAGAGAGACAAGTGGACAAGTAGGGAAATTTGGATCCTAAAATGCAATATTTTTGTGATTTTTTCAATTTTTCAATTTTTTTTTTGTGATTTTTGATTGATTTTTTTCCATTTTTTTTTTCAATTTTAATCGATGCAAAACTATAATTTAAACATGCAAATGCAACTATATGAATGCAATCTAAGACTAAGCAAGCAATCCCTTCCCCCATGCTTAAATTTTACATTGTCCCCAATGTAAAGTAAAAGTAAAGAGAAAAGAAAAACCAACCAAGTTGTCGAGTAATCCGGATCTTGAGGTGGTGGTGGGAAGCACTCGGCGGCCGAGCTATGATATGTGCAACCCGAGTTATGAGACCTGTACGCCGGGCTAACTAGAAACAAAACAAAACAAAAAACAAAAAAAAAGCTATACTAAACTAATACTAAGAATCAAAAACAACTATCCTAATCACTTGGGTTGCCTCCCAAGAAGCGCTTCATTAACGTCGTTAGCTTGACGAGAGCACAATTTCACAGGCTCAGACATTGTCAATGCCCTTAACAACCTATCAAAAACCTGCGAGCTCATCTTAATGAAACATAAATAACACAAGAATAAGTTGAGTTTAAATAACATGTCAGTCAAACACCGTTTCAACTTATCAAACCTATGAGCCCAATTTTCATAAGATGGCATATGCTCGAACCAATGCGAATCAAGTGGTGGCTTTTCAATATATGTATGAAATGAATCAAAGCTCTTACCAGAAATACCACTTTCAATCAAGACGAACTCAGAGAAATCCCTAGAATTTTCATCATGCTGCAAACTTGGTTCTTCGAATGAATAAGCGATAGGAAGGAATGCAATCGGCTCATTGAGTTCGGTGGCCTCTTCTTTAGCAATATAAACTCCACAAGGCTCATCTATGGTCTCCTCGAGATGAGTAGCATCACATGGAACATCAAAGTCACCATCTTGACCTAACTCATGTATAGGGAATTGCTCCTCCACATGCATTTGAGTATTTAATTCAGGGGCTCTTGAAACGTCACAAGCCTCATCAGGTTGGAGTATTGATGAAGATGATCCGACCAACAAACACTGACGGCCCATATAACAAAGAAAATCCCAACACTCCATAGGTTCCATACATAGAATTCGTCCATTGCTCATGTATTCAGCCAACTCAAGAGTTTCATGATTCATACCCTCAATAATGCCCATGCAAAAGCTTCCAATATCAATATGAAGTCCCTGAGCACCAAGTCCATCCATATAATCTTGGAATCTAACGAAGTACCAATGAAATTGCTCATCCTGAAAATGTTTACATTCGAACAAAGACATAGATTAGTAGCACAGGTGTGGACCCTAAGCTAGGTCCACACAAGAGTAACAAAACAATAAACACAAGAAAACAACCGAGTCCCTGGCAACGGCGCCAATTTGATAGAGGTATTTTAGTCGCCTTAATACCTATCAAAATAATCCAAACAGCCCAACTAATGTAGTAGGGAAGTAAGGGTCGATCCCACAGAGACTCAGGTTTCAGTGTTTATTGTTACGCTACTCAGAGTAAAAAGGGGGGTTTTGAATATGAATCTAATAACTAAACTAACTAAGGAATGCAAAACAAAGATGAGATGTAAAATATGGGAGAATTATGCTCAACAAATAATATCCATTGCGAATTCGATTATTGATCATTGATTATCAAAATTCTCTTTTTACCTTGACTAATCTATTGCGGAATGCTAATAACCCAACTTCATGGAATTATTATCCTACTTCAATTCTAGTTATTAGCCCGACCGGTACTAACAACCCTAATTATCAAATAACCTAAGAGACCTCCTAGATTCAATTTGACAACAGCATTAAGATTCAAGTATCAATAGAAACATGCATTCAGAGCAACCAGACATCCAAATAACAAGCGATTGAATTCTCTTCTCTAATCAACTAGTCCTACCAGTCCTAGGTTGATTAAAGGTTCTACTTATGATCTAATTAACACCGACCGGTAATTAGAAAGCTCTAGTTGTAATCCAACCTAGAAATCATATTAGGTGATCAAGCTAATAAAACCCTAGATCAAATTTATTCAATTAAGCATAGAGAAAACAATCTAGTCAAGGGAAATTAAGAACAATCAAATCTCACAATAATACTTCGTTCACAATTTCAATTAACTAGTCAAGCAAAAGAAATTTAGCTACTGAAAGACATTGAAAAGCTTACAAAGTTTCCCATAGGGTTCTTGTTCTCCAAGCTCCAACAATAATCCTCAAAGTCAAGAATTATGAGATAATAAACCTAGAAACTAATATCCAAAAATATATCTAAGAGGTTTCTAAAAATATTATCCAAAACAAGTTTCAACCCAAAAGCCCAAGCCCATACAAAAATATCACTTTCCGGACACGCGGGTGAAAGCGCGGGCATACCCATGAAAACTCGGTCGCGCTTCCGAAGCCATGCCCGCGCTTTCACGCCAGAGACTCAGTTGCCGAAACGCGCCCTATGTCACAGAAGCGCGGGCGCGCTTCTGAAGCCTTGCCCGCGTTTTCAACACTGGTCGTCAGGCGACACTTTAGAGGCTGTTTTGACCCACTTCGAGTTGGAACTTGGACTCGGAGTAAAAAGATGAATTGTAGCTCTTCGAGTTACCTTTCCAATTACACCAAAATCAGCTCGATCCGACCACAATAGCTCTAGATCCAGCCCTTACAAGCAAGAGGTGTCGAAACAACAACTCCAATACATAGTCCGGACCCAAGTGTGCTTTTCCCATCACCTCTTGGGCTAATCTCATAGCTTGGCTCTCTTCTTTCTTTCTCCAATGCTTTGGCTTCACCTCCTCTCCACTTATTGTCTTCACATCTACAATTAAAAACCACAACAAAGTGTAGATATCCGAATCTTTCTACAAACTAACAAAACTAGCAAAACTAACTAAAACTATACCAAAAACCATAAAAATCCTAACTAAACATGTCCTAAAACACTACCTAATATGTGTCTATCAGACGCTGTCCCCGTTTTGGAACTATTATTGAATGTCTGTAATGATCGTACTCTATTTTTCTTGAATGGCGTTCATTACATTTGTGATTCATTTTGTCTAAGCGTTCCTTTCTCTAGTTATGACTTAATACTTGCATACTTTTTAACTTGTTCTCCTTTTCGATGATGCCAAAAGGGGGAAGTATAGTTTTGCAGAGATGCGATTGTCTTTAAGTTATCATAGAAAGCATGTGTTAAGGGGGAATTTCGGCCAAGACCAAAGGACGCTAGTACAAATTAAAAGAGAACGCACTTAAAAGAATGTGTTGCACGCCAACCTAAGCTGAAAAGAAAATCAAGTGTAGTCTCTCATGCTAAAAGCTTTACTTCTGTGCGTATTATCTAAAAGAGTTTGTCATCATCAAAAAGGGGGAAATTGTTGGGACGATATTAAGGACGCCAGTCATTAATATCTAAACCAATAATGACCGTCCCTTGTTTTGATAATGACAAACTCAAATGTATTTAACAAGTTGTCCAAGTGTTGATCTCAGGTAAGGTCCAGTGAACGCACATGAGCGAAAAGGACAATAAGTGAACGGCAGTCCCTAAGCTGTAGGGACGCACGTCATCAGAACTTCCAAAGCTGAACGTAATTGGCCAAGTTCCTGCGCAGATAGGACGACGTCCTCATCAAGAAGGGACGCGCGCCAAAATACGGACGAAGTTCAAATTCAAATCAAAGCCGCCCCAACATGATTACATCACGTTCGGCCGTAGTCCTCAGAAGGAAGCTTCCCTTGTCTGGGCACGTGTAGACAACTCCAAAGATGTCACTTTCCCAGCGATGGTCCCCTATCCACGCGGAGGCTTCCCAAGCGTCAACAGAGTTGACTTCCTCAAGATGCTCATCGCACCGTTGATGGAAGATCAAGGATCCTGCCAAGCATCAGAGGACGCTAGAGGACAAGAACCACTTCCGCTATAAATACCCCCCAAGGGGTATGCATAGCGGTGTGGACTTTGAAGACTTTCTCTCAAGCTCTCCTGAAGCATTCAAGAACACGAACGAAGATCAAGAAGATCAAGTGAGCTTGAAGCAAGAGAAAGAAAGTCCAACCACATCAAATCCAAAACAAACCAAAAATCAGTTAGAGTTGTAGTTTGTCTCTCACAACGAACCGTGAGAGACGTGTGTGATAGCTTCCTTATAGCTAAGAGTGTTAGGTTACTTGTTAGGTTGAAAGGAGTGTTACTAGTGAGATTAAGGACGGACGCTTAGCTCAGAGAAGTGTAACGACTCACCTAAGTTGTAAGGACTCACTCTCAATAAGATAAGGGACGGCTATTGAAAATCCTCCAACGGAGGTAGAGGTTTACCCACAAGACTAGTTGGTCTTAGTGGGGTTCCTCCATAAATACCTGTGTTTGCTTATCTTATCTTGTATCCTGTTAAGTCTACTTTCCGCTGCACTAAAGGACGCCTTTAACCCAGTTAAGGACGCCCTCATTAACTGACTTACGATCCAACAGCCGGGATGAGGGTGCAGGATTTTTGACGGTGAGGTTGACGGAAAAGAAGAAAAGGGAACAGACCGAACTTCGGAAAAACCTCGGGGGTATAACTCGGAATAAGTTTTTTTTGTGGGCACCATCCGGAAAAGCACAAAACTCAGGGGTACCATCCGGAATTTCCCTTTCTTATAAGTTAACAGAAATTTGGACGGAAAATGAGTTTGGGTGGTATTGGGATAACGGAAGTACTATTACGGGTGGTTTGCGGTAATTAGGCATTGAAATGGTGATTTAAGAGAATATGGCGTTTGTAAGGGTGATTTCCGGTAAAAAAAAAAACCTTATTTTTAAGTATTATTGCTCAAATATTAAATGAACCAAGTGTCATTATATTTTGATTTTCAGTATGTGTCATTACTCAAAATGTCATGAACAAGTTTCAATCAACAAATTGTAACAAAATAACTTTTTAAGTATCATCACAAGTTTATTGTCATCACTATTTATCAAATGATCTTAATATCACTTAATTGTCATCACAAGTGATAATAACCTAAAGTCAAATAGTATTAAGCACTACTTTCTACCAAAAAAAAGAGTTTTAAACACTACAGTATTATAATCCAAGTAATCAAGAAGAAAGAATCATAGCAAAAAAAATAGAGCTCGAATAACAACCGATATATACCAAAAACCACTTGATCTAGGAACAATTAATTACTCTGTCCACTTAAAAACAATGTGATCCAAAATTGATCGAATCTTCGTTCCCAAAAAACCATCAAATATGAAGTTTACACAGAAAGTTAACTGCTAAACCATCATGTCGAACAACTACTTACAAGCTTACTAACAAAAGACCATTAACATCTATATGCAAGTATTAGGCCCAAATATCTAATTGGCTCCCAGTAGAGGTGTCAAAACCTGACCCGAACCGACCGAAAATTTTTGGGTTGAAACCCGACCCGAATAGTAGCGAGCAAAGAAAAAAACCGAACCCGAATAACCCGAACCCGATTGGGTTGAAACCCGATACCGACCCGATATATTATATATATGTAGAATAAATATATTATATTGTAAATATTATAATATATTTTATCAAAAAACCAATTATACATTAAATATTATTATAAAAATCTATTAAAAATAATATTTTATTATTAAACATTATTATTTAATCATAATATTATTTCAATAATTATTAAAAGTTCAAATTCTTGACCTGTTAGGTCGACCCGAACCCACACGATAACCTGTTAAGACCCGACCCGGCTTGACCTGTAACCCGATTGACCCGAACCCGCACTCAACCCGAACCCAAAAAGACCGAACCCGAATCCACCCGCCCCGACCTGTTTGACACCTCTATCTCCCAGTAATCAAGGTACTACATTCACACGTAAACAAAAATTCCAATCCATTTGTATACAATAAGGTACCATTAGTGGATTGCAATTATTATTTCCACGAACACCGAAGGCATGTTGTTCAAAAAGGCATGAGACAGGAGTGCAAGCAAGATGAAGCCCTAAGCATAGCACTAGTAGATGACAGTTCATCCTAACAGCAACAAATCTATATTGCACTGTGGCTTCCCACCTTATTTTGTTGTATCTTCTTGTTAAAATCAACATAGTTTGAATTTCAGTTAGAAAGAATCACATAAACCACTAAATGCCAAATTTTGGATAGAATCTAATGCAAAAAAAACTTACAAAGAGAAAAGCTGATTAGAAGCCGGAACAAAGAGAGAAAAGTCACAAATGCATTACTTTCAGCCTTTTTTTAGTATCTTGAAGAGCCCCTAGAAATGTAAGCATCTTTACAAGAAAGGCAAAACAAACACAAATCCAATGGGAGACCTGATTACAAAGTGAAAAAAGCGAAAAAATGTAGCTCAAAAGCAAGTTAGAGAGCAATTATACTAATGTATACCTTTCAAAGTATGTCCTTTTGCATAGACAGAATCTTCTCACGACCGGAACCCTATGTTAGGACGATGTTAAGGACGTCAGTACTTAGCATTGTACCAATAATGATCGTCCCAGGAATTTTGATAATGTCAAACTCCAATTTGATCTAATAGTTGTCCAAGTTATGTCTCAAGAACTTACAAAGATGCCAAAAGAACAACAAGTGTACAGCAGCCCCTAAGGAGTAGGGACGCTAAAACACTTAGAGTGAAAAAGGACCAGAATGTGTTCTTGCGAGATGTGGACGACGTCCCCAACGAGTAGGAACGCGCACTTAAAAGACAGAGTCCTCCCAAAGCTATCAACAATGATGACATCACCAAACAGCGAGTAGGTTCACCGAAGCTTCGCATGAGGGGACCAGTACACGTGAGCGCTTTCCAGGAAACCCTATGGAAGGCGGCTACAGTGTACGGATGCCCCGATCTAATCGTGCGGCTGAGGACGAACGAAGGGCAAAAGCGTCAGCAAGATGATGTCCTTCCCGATCATTATAAATACACTCACTTGTATTTATTGTGAAGTGTCTTCCTACACACTCTTGAGGGCGACAGCAAGAACATGAACTTATATCTACTTGATATCTTATCCCATTGTTTATATCTTAAGATTTTTCCTAACATAAATTTTTTTAATGTTATATCCTTATACGAATAAAAAACAATCAAATTGTTTTTTTATATCTTAACCATTTTTTCCTATTAATTAGTATATGTTTTGTCATTATTAAATCTTGAAGGATAGTGAAACAATTTTCTCATATTATCATATGTCAATGTATATTAAATAATAAAATAAATATGAAAATTTGAATAGAATTATTTTAAAATTTAACATTTTATTAATAAAAATACATATATAGGTCAATAAGTTCGGACTCGGATCTATCGTGTTTGGATTGTAAATTATCGAGTCAAAAGCGGATTCGTGTCAAAATTCAATCTAGAATCACTTAATTCGGGTTTATATTTATATTACCGTACATGATACAGGATTTGTACTAGTTTAGTTTATTTGCCCACTAAATCGAGACAATCTAGTGACTATTGAACTACTACTACCCTGTTTATTCAACCAACTTTCAACGGTTGTTCTAAAAGGAATCCAAAGGCAAGCTTTCCATCCAAATAAGACATATTTAGAGTTCAAGAATCAAGTGAAGATATACTACAACTTGTCAAGATCAGAATCTAAATTAAGAGTCCGTTTGGCAAATCATTGTTGATGCTAATGCTGATCGATTGTTGATGTTGATATAAATTGTTGATATTGTTGTTGAAATTGAAAACTTATTTTTTAGATAAGCAATAAGGTGCTTGGCGGAACGGTCTGCTGATTTTTTATGAAAGACTAATTTAATAACTATTTTACCCCTAAATAAATTAAAAACAAAAAAAATATAGATTTGTGAACCCTCGTTATCGTGCTATACTTGTTTCCCTCATCCAACTCACAAATCCCGCCGTCTTTCTCATTTCTGCTCGCCGGCGACGACGGCCACCAGCGCCCCACTGCCGGAGCTAGAGAGGCAGCAGCTCTTCCATCCGAGGCTCTTCGCCTCCGTCTTCCTCCTCTTCGCGCTCTGCCGCCGGATCATGCACTTCGAGTCGCTCGCCACCATCATCTCCGTCCAGTAACGGGAAAGACGAAATTGAGTATCGAGAACCAACCAGAACTTGATAGGGTCTGTTTTGATAGAAGCCAACCCGTCATCCGCCATTGAAATCTTTGTCAAGTGCTCAAGGAACAACGAATTAAGAGATCGAAATGCCTCTCAGAGTTCGTTTCTTTCAGGGATTTGTAGTTTCGAGCTTGAATTAAAACTTTCTATTCTGTTTCCCTCGTCCTCGTCTCTGCCGCCTCCTCTACCGCCGCGCCGATCTGCCTTATCCTTCACTTTTTCCCCTTGAACTTCCTTCTTTATCAATTCGTTAGTACACGCATATTGACAAGCGTCATTTCAATTGCAAAATATCCAAAAGCACTTGCAATTGCAAAAGCCCAAAGCACATATGACTTATATGTGTCCCCTGGAAAAAGCACTTAGATTTCCTTCAAAAAAATGGCTCCTTAATTGCAATTGCAACACCGAAAAATTAGTGTTTGTCAATTCCTCCAAGTCTGAAAATAACAAGTTTCCCTGAAACAATGGACGCTGGAAACACTAGTAAGAGATGGCAACAACCACAACATCAAGATTTCTGAAGTTAGTGTTGCAGCAAGATCATTTTTCTTGCTCAAGTTGTGTTTGAGTGTCCCGAAAACCACGGTAATCCGGACTGAAGACACCGCTTTGTTTCTGGCAGGGGAACAATGGGACCCAAGAAAATTCGCCACAGATCAAGTATGATGGTGACAAGCATGGCTGCTCCTAGTGCATCAACTGCCACCCTTGGTAGGTCCCACTTGTCCATTCGATTCTCATCAATCCTGAAAAAGGAAGAGAATTAATTTCTGTTCCACTATTGACAAGATGATCAAAATAGCAGTTGCATCAGCTGAAACAGAGGTTCTTATGTCGAAGTGGTGTTTTGGCTAATTGTTTGAACTTTGAAGCACGGACGCCATATTTTACCCGGAACAGTTTCCTATTTTTGTTATGAAGGGAATAACAATAGTTTGGGCGATACTGAAGCGAATTAATGTTTTGATCTATCAGACCTACTCACCTCTTGAACATTGGGAAGCTGACTAAGAAGTAAATTGCATAGAACAAGGATCCAACTTTGTACATGGCATCCCGGTCCACAAATTCATAATATGGAAACTGCATGTAATACAAAAGAAAAAAGAAGCAGGAGAGATGTGTCAGTTATTCAGTAGCAAGGGCAGCAATAAGCAAGTTCCAGCTTTGTCAATTCTCAGCAAAGGTTATCAGACACTTACATCACAAGCATTGGAATCATATTTTTGCAGTTTTAATGAAATGAAGAGTATGGATTTATATTTTCATTGATCCAGATTTTATACGAGTAAATGTCATGATAATCTCTATGCAAATTCAAGAGGGAGATTTCAAACAACCGAAAGATAATTTAAGATATAGTAGTTAGTACTAGGCAGATAAATAGAACCAGAGCACATAAATTATCAATTACAGATCCTATATACATTATGTAACAGATACTGAAAATCTGTCAAGTTTAGGTCCAAGGCACATCACCCAATAAGACCAAATTGGAATCTAAATAAGTATCAGCAAAGTGGTAATTCCTAATTAACTCATTTCTTTCAAACATCCTCGCCGGAGAAGAAGTGTACAAGTCATTAAACCTAACAAGTACACTTTCCAAGAAATAAAGGGTGTGTTTGGATTATAATGCATCATGCGACAATGTTAATGATTTCAGGAGTGGAAGCACTTACATTTGCGATAGCAATGGTTTCCAACCATGCAATGAAGTAAGAAAGAGCCAATACCCAAGCACCTTCCATCAACCACTGAAGCTTCAACGGAAGGTGGGAGACAGAATGCCTCAGCCTCCGAAAGGTCATGTTTGATGAAACATGGTAAAACAGGAAGACAACGTGGGTAAGCAGGAAAGTCACGTGGGGTATCTACAATGATTAAACAAGGATGTAAGTTATACCTGAAATCCCATCTGACAAATTATCCTAATCATTTCTTTATCATATTTAGTCGCTTACATCATTCATCCTCCATGATGGGAAAGTGTATGATGCTCCCAATACTGTGAAGAAGTAATGGGTCCAAAAGTAATTACCAACATAACTGAATAGCACTATCCACACACTCGCCTGCCAGAATGGAAAATTATGAGGCTATATTAGACATGAAAGATTCAACCATTAGCCTGTATTTATGACTACATCACAAAAGCAAACTTAACTAGTCTAGTAGTTAATTTTATTTTTATTATAGGCCAGGTCGGGGTAAATTTTATAAATTTCATGAAGGATACCCAAGAAACAGAAATTGTCCTTCTGAGAACTTTTGAAATGTCACAACGGTTGTAGTGCTTAATTTGAATTTCTTCTTCCAAATCTCAAGATAACTGACAGAAAAAACAAATTTACAGGTCAAAATGATTAAGAATTTTTAAAACACTTACTAATTGTCATGAAGAGATAGATTACCTTGACCCAATATCGATCCTTTAAGGGAGTGCCCTTATCAGCCTGCAGCCAATTCACAGATTGTAACAAAAAATGGGTCAAAATGGAGACCTTGGACTCTTGGAAACCTAATCTTTGTTCAGTTAAAAAAAATATCCACAACTCTCTTTCTTATACACCAAGTAAGTCCTCTACGAGCAATAGGCTGGCCTCACTAAGAGAGCTATCCAAATAATTCCTAAATTTGAGCATAACAAAGCAGAAATTTGCAAATATGTCAGTCAACAATTGGTCTCCTCTATGCACATGCTCAATTCCAGCTTCCAAGTCTCTACTGGATAGCAATAAGGTTGTCACAAGCCTTTTCTAAAACTTGTGTATTATGATGTAACAAAAACTACCACACTCTGTCAACCAGATAGTAATATATTAGCAACACATTGTATTGAAACAAGACTACATGTATCCAACATGTTGAGATTACAAATTGTTAGAGATATGCAAATTACCTTTCCCACAAACAGAAGCGGTATCAAGAATGATGGCACAGCCGAAATCAGTCCCAATAACAGGTACTCAAGCTCCTTGAAGTTCTGTCCATCAGACAAGGCATCAAGTAATCTCAAGTTCAAATCAATGACCCTATTACATGCCCAAGAAACGTCCATCCAAAAATGCCAAGCTATACATATTCATCATCTCAACTTTAATGGACAGGAATCACAGATATTTATTAAATCATTCCCAGTTACTCATCTGGCAAAAAGTCCTTGTCCATAATAGGAGCTTATACTTTTTCAACCCAAATAATTAAGCACTAGGTTTCTGCCACTTGTAAAGACTTTGCACCAATTGAACCCCTATATGCATTAGATCCATCATCTACATCTAGATCGAATTAGCTGATACATCACCATTCACATAAACAAGCCAATCTAAACCATCATCATTATCCACCAGAGAACCCAACTAGCACAAAGAAGAAGACATGAAAATTTGCACAAACCCAACTAGCCTTCTCATTCAACTCACAAACCATTTAAACCCAGTAAGGATAATAAAAACAGAAGAAGAAGAAGAAGAAGAAACACACACATTGACAAACCTCATAAAATTTAAAGGGCACGACAATCCCGAGGGAGAGAGTTAGCCAAAACGGTGTGTATAGCAGGAAGAAGAGTTCAGCCCATCTCTTGCTCGGATTCTCGGCTAACCAAAGATTAGTGGCGGCAGATGCGGTTACCCCATTTTTACCTTGCATAATCACACAAAGACACATTTCGAAATCTTTTCCAAATCAGTAAAGAGTTGTAGCGGCAGGCAGCTTGGCAAAACAAAAAAACATAATCCAAAACTGGAGAAAGGTGAGTAAACCACTGGATCTGGAACTTCGAACGCCTGGTTTGCTGCCCATATTGATTGCCTTGATCCTTTGAGAACTGAGAGCGCTGGTTCCCGTCTTCTCTCCCCTTTGACTGCTCCAGACGAAATTACCAAAAAAAAGAGAAAAATTCCGCCATTAATCCTTAAACTTTTAATTCCGTCCGGTAACCACGAGGTTTTGCGAATTCCGCGTGGTGCCCAAAGTTTTTCGGTATTCCGCATGGTAACCACGAGGTTTTGCAAATTCCGCGTGATAACCTTGCCTATTATAAAAAAATAAAATTATATAAAAACTTACCCATATTTTCTACTTAATTACACAAATCACCCAATCTTTAGTTTTTAAACTATCTAATCTATTTTTATAAAACAACTAACTTTATAATTTTAGTATTATATATATTTAATCTTTTTACATGACACTATATATTATTATTTTACAAAATCTTCCATTGTTTATTATTAATAAAAAGAATCACAATTTTCAAATTTATATTAAAAAATCAAAATAGATTTGATAGGATTGTTGAAAAAGTAAATAAACAAAATAATTTATTATACCTAATGAGAAATATCATTTAAATAGATTATTTCAACAAAACTATCAAATCTATTTTCTTAAAATACCTAATGAAAAGTATTACTCAATATATAATCTTTATTATTTTTAAATGTTAATTTATTAAAATAAAAAAATTCCTAGAGTTGTACATGTCATAAAAAGCCTATGACTTTTACACATTTTTAATGTCATGATATATGTACATTATGTTTAGAAAAAACAATTTTATTATATTTTAAAAACAAATTACTTGAACTAGTGCACCCCCTTTTAAAAAAAACTCCCTTAAAAGATCAACTATTAATAAAATTCAAGTTTATATTTTGTTAATAAGAAATGTTAGTTTTTTTTAAGATTAGGTATGATTTTTTTTATTTGAAAAAGGAATTGTTTTTTTATACAAATTTGAAAAAAGTGGTTCGTTTTATAATAATAAAAAATAGAAGATTTTGTAAAATAATAATATATATGTCATGGGAAAAGAGTAAATAAAAATATATATATAATACTACAATTTAAAATTTAAAATGTTTTATAAAAAAAAGATTAGTAGATAGTTTCAAAAAAACTAAAAATAGGGTGATTTGTGTAATTAATTAGAAAGTATGGGTAAATATTCATATAATTTTAACTTTTTATAATAGGTCAAGGTTACCACGCGGAATTTGCAAAACCTCGTGGTTACCATGCGGAATACCGAAAACCTTTGGGCACCACGCGGAATTTGCAAAACCTCGTGGTTACCAAGCGGAATTTCCCTAAATATTTTTATTAAGAGTAAATTACATCATGAGTCCTTAAACTTTGAGATATCTTTCTTATTGGTCCTTAAACTTTACATCGTTTTAAATGGATTCCTAAACTTTAAAGTATCTGTCATATTGGTCTCTAAATTTTATATCGTTCTAAATGGATCACTAAACTATTAAAAATTTTGCATTATTGGTCCTTTTGTTAATACAAACATTATTACACTGATAATATTATTATACGACATCTTCTCGCGACATCCACTTTTCATCTACAATTCAACCTCATTCTCACTTCTACCATATTCGCTTTTTTCTTTTCAATTCTCGTTCTGATTTAATTGGTTTTGGCTCAAGGAGCAACCATTCGGTGAACCCGAATTCTAATCACTCATCAATCTACGCTACTCTTGTGAGTGCAATCGTCTCAATAAACCAATTGGTACCGTGTCTTATTTATACTTCCTCCCAAAACATACTAGTTCCGGTTCATTTCACTAATGACTCACTTTCGAGAGTTTCTTTTTTGAACGACCCTCACATAAGCATCTTGTCGCACGAGCATATTGAAGGTTGTTTAATGTGCTTATGATGAAAGGACCAGAGATGTAAAAAATGTCATAGTTTAGGGTAGGGCAGAGCATCAGTCCAAACCCGGACCGGATGTTTGAAAAACCTTGGACCGAGTACAGGACCGGAAAAGTACGGTCCGGTCCGGTCCCGGTCTTGGACCGGATTTGGACCGACCTGGATTTTTTTTAAATGATTTTTTTATATAAATTTTTTTAATATAATTAAAAAAATCATATATGATAAATGAAAAATATAATATTATTAAATATATAATATAAATGTGAAACTTAAATATTAAAAACAAACTATAAAAACATTAAAATTAATTTAATTTTTATTTTTATTTAATTTTTATAAATACCGGTCCGGACCGGGACCGGACTGGTGACCGGGACCGGCATCCCTAATTTCATGGACCGGGGACCGAACCGGTAATCCCTCGTTTTGGTCCCGGTTGGTTCCGGTCCGGTCCGATCCGGTCCAAAAATCTGGTCCGGACCGGTTTTTGCTCAGCCCAAGTTTAGGGACCCATTTAGAACGATATAAATTTTAGGGACTAATAAGAAAAGTATTTCAAACTACAAGGACTTATTTAGAACAATATAAAGTTTAAGGATTAAGAAAAAAAATATATCAAAGTTTAAGGACCAAGGGTGTAATTTACTCTTTTTGTTATTGATTTTAAAGTTCATATTGTTCTAATTGACTCCTTAAACTTTATTCATTCTAAACGGGTCATAAACTATTTAAAAATTTGCATTGTTGGTCCTTTCTTTAATACAAACATTCGAACGGCGTTAGTCATTTCTTTAATACAAATATTAGAACACCGTTAGTATTATTATATGATACTTTCTCCTGATATCCACTCTTCATCCATCAACCACTTGCTCACTTTCACAATATCACTCTCTCCGCATTATATTTTCATTCCCTTGTAGTAGATTTTTGGTTCGAGTAACCAGCATTCGGCGAACCCAGATTCTAATCACTCATCATTCTACGCTTACGTTGCGAATGGAATCGTCTCGGTAAACCGATTGTTGCAATGTCTTATTTGCACTTCCTCCCAAAACGCACTTGTTCCGGTTAATTTCACTAATGACTCACTTTTGAGAGTTTTTTTAACGACCTACCCATAAACATCTTGTCACACGAGCGCATGCGTCAAATAGCCACAATCTCGTGTAGGAAGCCACAGGATGAACAATGCCACAAGATCGATCGTTTTGCCTACTACTACCCTTGCGTCAATCTTTCTTGCACCTTAGGAGAACAAAGGCCCGCCCTTGGATTGGAGGGACCGAAGAAATTGCATAGGATAGAACAATCATCAACAGCATCACGAGAAGTTTGTGTGCTCGAACACCACTTCTCTCCTTTGCACCATTCCGTCTCGCAATCTCTTCTCTCTCTCTCTCTCTCTCTCTCTCTCTCTCTCTCTCTCTCTCTCTCTCTCTCTCTCTCTCTCTCTCTCTCTCTCTCTCTCTCTCTCTCTCTCTCTCTCTCTCTCTCTCTCTCGTTTTCTTGCATGAAAAATCAATCAAATTATGTACATCAATTCCTTGTAATTCGTGAATTAAATTGTACTAAATTTGGTGTTTCTCGTGTTCAATACCATAGGTGGCCGAGAAGACCAAAATCCTATAGGCATTCGTTCATCCATACCATTGAGGTTTCATCCCTTGTTGGCCAAGCCAATCCAAGGGCGAGCCTTTCTCTACTAAGGTGCTAGAAAGATTGACGCAAGGGCGGCAGGCAAAACCACTGATCTTGTGGCATTGTTCATCTTGTGGCTTCCTACACGAGATTGTGGCTATTTGACGCATGCAATCACGTATCGGGTTGTTTGACGTATGATGAAATGACCAAAGATGTAAATAATTTCATAGTTTATGGACCCATTTAGAGCGATATAATTTAATGTTTAGGGACCAATAAGAAAAAAAAATTCAAACTATAAGGACTCATTCAGAAAATGTAAAATTTAAGGACCAATAAGAAAAATGTATTAAAATTTAAGAATCAAGGGTGTAATTTACCCAAAAAAACATTTAAAAAAAGAAAAGTTTCAACTTAACAAAATGAGGCAAACATGTTATCACAAACATGGGCTTTTATGGCAAACCTTTATACACATGAGTATTTTTCTAGAGTACAAAAAATCTCATGTTTTATGAAATGTCTCGCTTCACGATGAGAGTCATCGACGGATACCTAACATAATAAAAAATGAGGCGCAAAAATCCACGCTTCACGATGTGTGTGACACTTTTATGAAGAGATCCTTCTGAAATCCAATATTTGTATAAGTGTATATATTCCTCTCGTCGATACCTTCGATTTGATATTTTATAAGCTCAATTTTTGGTACTTGAGTAAAACATTATGAATGTTTGAAGATTTGATGGGTGTTGGGATCCGAGACCCGAGTACCTGCATCTCAAGTACCTAAGATTGGAGATGCCGAGAACCAAGACTCGAGATGCCAAGAACTAAGACGCCAAGACCAAGTTGCCTTATTGGGTTTGGATGACTTGGTCGTTATGAGTATAGATAGACCAAGACAAATTTGCCTAACTCATTGTCTGAACTCTTCCATTGTATTAAACCCCTCATTTGTAAAGTACGAAGAGAAGACTTTCGTGTGATCAAAATGCTCACTAGATAGACAAACCTATGAATAAAACCGAAAATGTATAAACTACGCCCGTAATAACTACGAAATTGCAACCGACGTTCAAATAAATAATGATGTTTCAAAAAAATGAAAAACAACAATTATCAAATCATTATCAATTTATCATGACAATATAACATTGAAATAAAAATCTTACGATGCATAATAAATCTATCAATCATCATCATTTACGAATTCAATTTGGAGTTGTAATCCAAATTAGTGACGAGACTAGTAATCGACTAGCAACCAATCATTTCAAGTTTCAACCTAAACTAAAATCAATAAATTCAAATTTCAACAAAAGAAATTGCAAAAGTTAAGCCAAACAAATAATATATTAGAATTTTTGTAACACCCCAATTTTAAACCAGGAATGCTACACGCCAGTGACCTCGGATTTGAAGTCCGAAGCCACCCTAGGCTTGATCCGAACAATTAATAAAATAATATTAAATAATAAAAGTAAAAACAATGGATAATAATTTTTTTATTTGAATTAAATAAACTTCTCTCAAAGAGTTTAAAAGCTTACAGCGGAAGATTAGAAAATTTGAATTACATAAAGACGTTCATACTTGCACCTATACATCGTCTAGGAAATGAAAATCTTAATTCATTTTTTCTTCAATTTGAAAATGAAATTAACTTTATAAACTATCTTGAAAAAGGTCCAACTGCAGCTCAACTCTTCTCCAACTTTACTTCCTTCGACCTGAAGAATATGATCGTCTGATGTGCCGTGACGAGAAATACGGTTGACACTAGCCGAACCATGCAAAGGAAAGAATGTGGTCGGGTTAGTCTTGTGACAGACTAAGCAAATGGGGTTTTGAAAATGGTTCTTTTGTGGTGATACCCAGTCACTAGCATCGAACTCCGAATAAAAGCCGGTCGATGATCTAGCAACCCAAGTACTTCCCACGGACAAGGAAAACTATGAGATGCAACGAAAAAAATTAGGACACCACAGAGTATGGTTCCTTAGGAGCTTGATCGATTTGTTGGGAACGTTTATTATTCACACAGAGATTTTGAAAAGCCTCCGTCGACTAACTGGATCCACGACCAACCTCACCGCATATGCGAATTCAGATTGGAAAGAGGATCGTCATTAGCCGGGAGCAAGAATGGTTTTCCAAGTTGTACTAACCATCCTGGTTCATTAATTACGTGCACTAGCACTTATCTTACTTAATTTCAAAACTTCACACTTCACGTTAATAACTTTTACTGCTTTATCGACACTAGTCGAGATACAACGAACAACGATTTCCGTGGATTTGAAGAATGCACTAGCTAGGTGCAACGTCCCTCACGCGCAGTTGAGGCGACATGGTCATGACCAGTATTAGGGTATAGGGCCATCCTAATGCAGTTATAGAGAGGTGTTCCGAGGACCGAAGGCTCCACCCCTAATTCTAACCTAAGTCCGTAACAAGCCACTACGAGGCTAACAACAAACAAAGCCACTACGAGGCTAACAAACAAGCAAGGCCACGTACAAGGCCAACACAAATCGAACCTAAGTCCATACTAGCGTAGCCTAACAATAATAACAACTACGCGAATAACAATGTCGTTAATACTAGGAAATAAAACAACAACCTAGTTCATTTTAATTTCACACAATTAGTTCCCAACAAACGAACAAAAACGAACATGCTAAAACTGAACCAAACCACTTGCCTCGGATACGACGTTGACTACGGTTGACTCACGGAGGAAAGGTTAACAACGATAGCACGAATCTTCGTTAATCGAACGATACTGGAAAGAGAATAATTCAAAATAAACTTTAATAATTTATTTTGAAGAAAGGAAAATTAGAGTTCATATCCTTCATGACTCTAATTTAATAATAACCCCCTTTGTATTTTAGTTTTCCTTCCAACATTTTATTGATAAGTTTCTTAATAAAATCTTATATAATTTCTACTTCTCATTTGTTTCTGAGAATCATTAACATATGTGAATATTATAAGTTCATTATACTATAGCATATACTATATAAATTTCACCATTATTTTATAAGCATACTTTATAAATATTTTCTTATGAATAAAAATCATCATTCTAAAATCTTATAATTCCTCACATTCTATAGTTTTTTAATAAAAGTAATAATAAAATTAATTCATTTTTATCATATAGAAAATCTATATAATTTTATAATAAAAGTATAACTATATATCCTTATGTAATCTCCATAATAGTTTACTTAAAACATTATTATTTATGTTAATTTAATTTTAATAAATTAATTTTCTTTTTTTTTAATAACCAAAACCGAAAAGTACACAGGTCGATCGAGCCGGGTCGGGCCCGATCCACCAGTCGGGTTTCCGTTCCAATAAACCCAAAACGCATACCCATTCCCGAAAAAAAACAGAGGTGTCGTGGCTTACTTTCGGAACGTTTCTGGGAGGATTCCGATGGCTTCTTGCGGCGGCGTTGATAGATCTGAAAACTAGGGAACGATGCGAACACGATGGTGGTGACGGCTCGGAGTTTCGTTGTCGGGCGAAGGAGAACGAGACCGTCGAAGTCGGCCTCTCGCAAACAGGGGACAGCAACGAAATCAGTGATTTCCGGCTCGATTCGGAGCGGTTCCGGACGATTCTTGGGAGATTTTGGAGCGTGTGAGGGTGTGCTATTGAAGGATGGATAAAACCCCAATTTATATTGGCGATTCGAGGCTCAATTTGGCATAATTCCTTGAAGATTCGGTCGATACCCGCAATTAAAACCCCAACTTCAATTCGATTCAATCCAATCGAATTAAATCGGTCTTATCTCCAAGTCATCACACATTAAAGTCGTACTTATCCTTATCTTTATCCACACGTCCTTCTTTGTTCAAATCTTCCCAAATCCGAGTGAATTTGGACGACTTTTTGGGCGAAATACATAAACTCTAAGTTGACTTTTCCACTTGAAACCGTGGTTAATTAGCTAATCAATTCCTCCAATTAATTGAGGGGTATTGAAGCGCTCGAAGATAGGAATCCAATGCCACTGACGGCATCCATTTTCACGGAGAAACGAAGGAGAAATCATGGATTGAAAATCGGGTTTTAGTTTGGGTTGAGTTGGAGAAGAAGATGTTGGGTTTTGCCCAAATAGTCCAACATTTCCGAAAAGTTGCAATTATGTCCTTATGACATAATTACTTACTCCCTCTGTCTCAAAAAGATTGTCCATATTTCCTTTTCGGTCGTCCCACATAGTTTGTCCAACTCTACTTTCTTTCCATTTATATCACTATGCTTTTACAATCTTACCCTCAACTTTATCACTTTTTCCTATAAAATTACAAAACTATCCTCCTTCAATCTTATATATTACTCATTTTTATTACCCTTTTCACCAACTTTATCACTTTTTCCCATCATCTATCAAACTTTTCCACTTTTCATTAATCCACGTGCAAACGCGCTTTATGGACAAATTTTTTGGGACGGAGGGAGTATAAAATTGAACACTTCACTAGGATAAAACTTATATTATACTTTATCACATAAGAATTATCTTATATATATATATGAACATAAATTTGTAAATCATAATATAATAAAGCTTATAATAATTTAAATAATTATTAAGATGATTTTATAATCTTAAGACTTGTGTTACCATAACATTATTCTTAAAATTCATTTACCCCATAAGTTCCATCACAATTTATATTATTAGAAAGGGCTATTATTTTTAATAAATATTAATAACATCTTATTATTAATATTTTCAAAAAAAAGGTAAAATTACCTTTATACCCTTACGAAAAGAGAGGGTTATTACAATTTTACGATTCAATATGTACTAATCGTTTCATTATCGAGAAGAGAAACATTGACACGGAAGAAGATGACTTCGACAAATATGATGACCCGCTAAACGATGACGTCTCTGTTGTCCCACTACTCAAAGTGGAAATCTCATGAAAAATAACTCACATTGTCTTGTATGTTATATAGTTTCGTGGGATGAGTTAATAATTGAAAAGTGAATAGTGCCCATTGAACCCGTAAAAAAGCGAAGTTTGTTGGCCGTAAAAACGTTGCCATTATGCGTGTTCAGAACCCCCACAAAAGCACCTCCTTTTGAAAACCTAGATTTTGTACGGGTTCGGAAATCTCACAAAAACAAGTTTTCTAAAAAACAGTTCTCTTGTACGCGTTGAGAAAACGCGCAAGAACAACATTTTTTGATAAACCAGCGTTTGTGCTGGTTCAATGTTGGAGAAAATGGTTATCCTACATCGGATAGCTCTACCTATTGACTTAAGCTTTTGAGTTGGAATGTGGATCCGACCTTATATAAAAAGTGGTTATAATAAAACCCGATATGCTCCTGTTCTTTCGGCCCACCGGATTCTCAAGAGCCCACGCAAAGTATTTATTTTTTCAAAAAAACTGTGAGGAGTATGAATCCACCTAAAATAACCAGTTTCTTTCTTCTATCCGATCCCAGTACAATTTTGCAGTCACTTAATAGCAAATTCGTAATGTGCTTGTCGCATCAGCTCACTGGTTGAGCACTCATGGTAGTACCATGAGGTCTCGGGTTCGAGACTCTAGGGCGACGGTTTGCCCTATTTCCTTTAGAGCTGGTTAGTAACCAGTTCTCATCCCCTGTGGATGCTCTAGGCGAGCCCAAGTAGTAATTGCGGCGACCCTAATCCTTACCTTATCGAAAAAAAAAGAAGCAAATTCGCAGTTTTGGTTGGAAAAGCCGCGATTCCCCTTGTGTGCCCCTCTTTCTGGCGGGAAGCGAGCAAGCGAGCAAGAGAAGGATAGCAAAGTCGGAAGAGAGTTAGACACAGAGCGAGGGAGAGAGATGGGATCAGAAGGTGCATTACCCAAATGGGCGTCGACTCCCTGCATAATGGGCATCGATGAGGCTGGTCGAGGCCCCGTTCTAGGTTATCTCTCTCTACTGAATTTGTTTTCGTGCTAAATTTACTGTTTTCCATACCTAATTTGAGCTTGCTTTGTAAATTTAGGGCCCATGGTTTATGGCTGCTTGTACTGCTCACGCTCTTACCAGAAGACGCTTTCCTCTTTGAGCTTTGCAGGTCCGCTCTTTCTCTCCGTGTTTTTCTCCGCTGCTTAGGGTTTTCCCATCGGTATTACACTCCCAGCAAGCATAACTGGGTCTGATGTTTTGTTGGTTTCGCTGATCTGAGATTAGAGTAGGTTCAAATTGCCAACTTTGATAAGGCTGAATTTTAGTAGTTGCCTTATGATAAGGCTACATTTGTATAAATCAAATTAAGGCTACAAGTTAATCGTGAAATTAGATAAGCACTTCTTGACGGCGGAAGATTAGCCAGAGTTAAAACTGCTGACAAACATGACTTAAGTTGAATCAGAAGATTTTAATCAATCATTGAGGGAAAGCTTTTTCATGCAATTTCTAAGGTGTAAGTTTAGAAATCAGATAAGGTCTCTAGTAAATCAAGAAATCAGATAAATACATGTTGATTTCAGACTGTCTTGTGGATGTGAACTGTGAAAGTGAACGTGTTTCAGGGTAAGTCATGCAATTTCTAAGCTAAAAGCTTTTAGGATGAAACATTTTTGTCACTCGAAGCTTTTGATTTATCGATAGGCTCATGTCAACATGAAGGGAAAGCTTTTCTGTATCCGAATAAGTCTGACTGTTTTGCTCTAGTGAGAGCATAAATCTGTTTCCTAGAATATTTTCCATTCCAACATTGTTGTATATCTGTATATAATCTCTCTCCAGCATTTTCACATCTTCGATATATCCTTTCACCTGGAGTCTTGGACATAGTTTTTGTAATTGTAAAGTCTGACTTTGTTACTAGACGAGTCACATATGCTTGTTTTACATTTCCATGAAAGTTTACTTCAAAGGCTTCATTTCCAAAAGCTTTGTTTCCATTGGAGTTTGTCATTGTATTCCACTTTTTAGTAATGCTTTTTTTGGTACCTTTTTAGATTCAAAAACATTAAAGGAAGAAAAGAGAGAGGAACTATTTGAGTTGTTGAAGGCCAATGAATCAATCGGATGGGCTGTTGACGTGATAGACCCTAGAGAGCTCTCTGCCAAAATGCTGAAGAAGTTAATAAAATTCACATTCTGTTGTCCATCTCTTGTCTAGATACCCTCATTATGTTTACTTAAATTCTGCTTGCTTGTTGACAACTTGCATATATTATTTGTCAATAGGAATAAGATAAACCTTAATGAAATTTCACATGAGTCTGCCATGGGACTTGTCAGTAAGGCTCTCAATATTGGAGTCCTTCTAACAGAGGTAAGGCTTTTCGATTGGCTTGGATTTTTCTGCATCATCTTTTCTTTTACATCGAATATATTTTGGGATGGATTCTTAACTGTTTGATACAAGAGGGTTTAACATACAAATTCAGATGGTGGTGAACTTTGTTTTTATTGTTTCATCTGTTAGGTTTATGTAGATACAGTTGGAGATGCAGATAAGTATGCAGCTAAACTGTCTGAAAGGTTTCCTTCCATTAAATTTGTGGTTGCCAAGAAAGCTGACAGTCTTTATCCCGTTGTAAGTGGAGCCAGCATTGTAGCCAAGGTACGGAAATGGGGAATCTTTTGTTAGTCTTGCTCAGTTAACAACAACATCAAAAAAATCCGCTCACTGTTTTTTCGTTTTGAGTACAAGGTTACTAGAGACAGAGCTTTGCGCGATTGGGTATTTGATGAAACTGCTGAGAACATGCAAAGGAACTTTGGATCTGGATATCCTGGAGGTGCACTTCAACATACTTTATCAGAAACAAACAAGAGCTCAAAATGTGTAAACTAATATGTGTCTTTATCTCGATCTTATGTAGATCCTGAAACAAAATCTTGGTTAGAACATCACAAGCATTCTGTGTTTGGATTTCCTTCTCTGGTGCGTTTCAGCTGGGGCACTTGCAATGCATATGCCAAAGAAACCGTTGAAGTGTTATGGTAGGTGTCACTAGAACATTAGCCTCTCGTAATTCTATCATCTTTTGTAGTATAAGCTTGGCAAGTGATGTATAACGTCGAACGTTTGCTGCACAGGGAATGTGATAATGAAGAGGAAGATTCTTCGTCAAGGAAGAACGGGAAGCGCCAGAGGACATTAGGGAGTCTTGGTTTCACTGGATACAAGAAGAACAGCGAGGAGATCGAGTCCAATGGTAAAGGACGTAGCAAGTTTTTCCAGGCCCGTAAACTGGAACAACTCACACACTTCTGACAAGGAGTTGGATATGTGATTGTACTCGTTTCTGTTTGTTTTTGTTTTTCATTGCTGTTGAAAAATTCTTCTATTCCTATTTCGGAGCTATTTTTTTGAGTGACACATTTACTTAGGCAAGCACTTAAGCATAGCTGATGTTCTTCACACCTAAGTATTTTTCATATCACACTTTGTTATTTTTTATTTCCAATAATACCCATCACTATTTTCTTAGAAAAGATAAAAGTTTGCCTTAAACAATATCAGGAGAAAGTGACAAAAAATCATGGGTCCGGATCCGGTAGGAATGATTATTGTGGTACGAAATAGGAATGAATTTGGGCCGTTGATCACGGAGCAAAAAAAAACGCAAAAAATTGGCCCCCAAACGCGTTACTGTTCACGCGCTACTGTTCACCCTCCCTCCCCAAACGCGAAAATCGCCCCACCCCCAAACGCGAAAATCGCCCAGCTCGCCTCCGTCGATTTTCGCCTCCGAAATCGATTTTCGCATCCGAAATCTGTAGATCAAATCGATTGTAGGTCAAATCTGAGAACCGACTGCAACAAAATCAATTGCCTCCGAAATCTGTAGCTCAGATCTCTTTTTCGCGTTCTGGTTTTCAGATCTGAATTTGCGAGCAAATCTCAGCACGATTACAACAAAACTTCGAACAGATCTCATACATTGTTCCGATTCGAACTCAATCAACTACAAAAGCAATGGAACCAGGTAGTTAAAACTTTCTTCGATTCTCTTGAACAAATTCATAAAGGTGCTCGATAAAAACAGTTTTCCTGTCGTTGAAACCGATTGTTGTGCTCAAACTAGTTATTAAAGATGTACAATCACATATATCAGTTGCACAAATTGTAATTGGGCATCCTAGTTGAATAAATTGAGCATCGACTATACAAAAATGAAACATAGTTGAACAATTACATGTTTCAGTTGCACAAATCAAATCAATAGTTGAACAAGTACAAAACACGTAAGAGATTACGATGGTGTTATAACGTGTTTATAACAGAGTTGAACAAATGCTTATATTAGTTGCACAATGATGATATACGGTTGAACAATTTATGAATGTTTGCACAAACATGGTTGCACATAAACAAAACACAGACAGAGTTGCACAAACAAGCTTACTAGTTGCACAAACAAGCTTAATAGTTGCACAAACAAGCTTACTAGTTGTACAAAGTTTATTATACAGTTGAACAGAATAGTTTACTTCATTACTGGAGCTTCAATAACTTATTTTTGATGTTGTTTCACACTAATGAAGGTAAAGCTGAAGAAGAGAAGGGTTGAAGATCTCCATCTCTCCTGGAAACACTACGTATTACTTACCGTTTTGTGATGATAAACTTAGACCTCATGTGGGGATGGTGTTCCAAACTTGGCATCAAGGAGCAAACTTCTATAAAGACTACGCACGGGCATGTGGATTCCAGCCACGTAGCGGGACTGTCACACGATCTCGTGATGAGAGTATAATTTGGAAATACATGTTGTGCAACAAGGAAGGCTTTAGAAAGGAATCAACTACACAGATTGCACAAACTACAACCACTAAACAGATTGTTGCAAAAACAGAGAAAAAAAAAAGGAAGATGAGGAGGAAGACGAAGATGAAGACGCAGAAGATGAAGAAGAAGAAGACGAAGAGGAAGAAGAAGCGGGAGGAGGAGAAGAAGGCAAGAAAGTACTCAAGAGAAAGATACTAAACAGTAGATGTGGCTGTATTGCTAAAATGGCTATGAGGAATGCTGGAAAGGATGGATATATTGTCAAAAAGTTTGAAGAGCGTCACAACCATATGATGTTGGATTATACACAAAAACACTTCGCCAAGAAGTATAGGAAGCTCAGTGCTTTCCATTAAGAGTTCATTATGACTTGCATCAAAGCAAACATTGGCACAAGCAAGTCGTACAAGGTCTACAAAGAGTTTGTTGGATCATACAACAAAATTGGTGCAACTATAGTAGACTTCAAGAACGTCAAAAGAGATTTGAAGTCTTTCATGATTGGATGTGATGCTCAGATGGTGATTGACAATCTATTCAAGAAAAAGGAGAGGTGTGATGCTTTTTGCTTTGAATACGATGTTGATGAACAACAACAATTAACAAAATTGTTCTGGTGTGATCCTATTGCAAGAAAGAGCTTTTTCTATTTTGGGGATGTCGTCTCTGCTGATGCAACATACAAGTCAAATAGGTATGTTCTATTTTCCTAACCAAGTTGAACAAATTCGTAACATAGTTGCACAAGTATCTGTTCTAGTTGCACAAATCAATGTCGCAGTTGCACAAGTATATGTTATAGGAATATTTGAACGAAAAGCATTCTATGGTTCAACTTGCAATTGCACAAACATATATCTTGATTGCACAAACACGTATATTAGTTACACAAATTGGTCAAATGCTTAACCTAACTTAACAAAAATTCTATCACAGTCGAACAGACACATATCCTGATTGCACAAACACATGTATTCGTTGCACACATACGTTTTATAGTTGCACAAACTCATAATTTTGCATTTCAGGTACGATATGGTATTTGTACCATTTACTGGAGTCGATAACAACAAGAAAAGCATCACATTTGCATTTGGATTGCTTTTGAAAGAAGATGTGGAGGCGTATGTGTGGCTGTTTCAGAACTTCAAGCAAGCTATGGGGCATGAACCGTTCATCATCTTAACCGACCAAGACCCTGCCGTAAAACAAGCAATTGAGAGGGTGTTTCAGACTGCTGTGCATCGCTTCTGCATGTGGCACATAATGTTCAAAATACCGGCAAAGGTCACAAGTGATATAGCTAACGATGAATGGTTTAGAAGCAAGTTCAACAAGCTTGTATGGAGCAATGAGATTAGTTGTGAAGAGTTCGAGGGAACGTGGCAATCAATTATATCTGAGTTCGAGCTTGAATCAAACAACTGGTTGCAGGCCATGTATCAACTACGTCGATTGTGGATACCTGCGTTCTTCAATCACGTTGAAATGGGTGGACTCCTGAGAACCACATTACGCTCTGAAAGCCAGAATTACTTCTTCTCACATTTCATTGGGGAGACGTCGTCTCTGGTTATTTTCATGATGCAGTTTGAGAGTGCGATTGATTCGCAAAGACATGAACAAGGGAGGCTTGACTTTGAAACGTCTACTTGCTCTCCGAATCTGAAGACACCGCTTGAGTTGGAAAAGTATTGTGCTTCTGTTTACACCATTAGCGTCTTCTATGATGTTCAGACGGAAATTGTTGCTTCGGTGTTTGAATGTGGCCTAACAAATCTGGTGAGGGAGGATCACATCCATACGTATCATGTGAGTCACTTTAACAAGGTGTGCATTGTGCAACACAAACTGTCCAATGAAGAGTTTGATTGCACGTGTAACAAGTTTCTCAATATGGGGATCCCGTGCTCACATATGTTTCTTGTTTTCAAAAACATTGGCTTGAAGAAGGTGCCTCCTCGATACGTAAAGAACAGATGGACAAAGAAAACAATTCTGACCCCAACCTTTGAGATTGCTGGTGCAATTGTTGAAAAATCCGAGAAGATGGATGAGAAAAAAATCTTGTTGACCGAGGTATTAAGTGAACTATATTCAACCATCGATGCCATAGGAGGAAACATGGAGCAGCTCAAGGAGTTAATACAGGTTCTGAAGGGACAAACCAAATTGTACACTAGCAAAAACGCAGTTGAAGCATCCACATCAACAAAGAACGACACAATTCAGAACTTCCTAGGAAGCAAGCCCAAGGATGTGCAAGTGCATCCACCAGAGCATGCGGTAACCAAGGGGAGGAAGAAAAAAGGTAGAATACAAGGAGGGAAAGAGACATCAATGAAGAAAGCAGCAAAGGAACAAAGGACTTGCAAAAAGTGCAAGAAGGTTGGACACAACAGCAGGACATGCACAAAAGCTTCTAACACGTAGTTGCACAAACATGGTTTTGGTTTGCACAAACCGGTTTCCTAGTTGCACAACAGTCACTACTATTTGATCTGTTTTACGTGTATGCTTGAACAAAATACTATTGATATTAGTTGCACAAACATGGTTTTGGGTTGCACAAACGGATTTCCTAGTTGCACAAACAGTTACTACTTGCTGATCTGTTTTAATGAAGTTGCTAGTTTGTTTGTTTTGCGTGTATGCTTGAACTAAATTCTATTGATAGTTGCACAAACATGGTTTGTGGTTGCACAAACTGATTTCCTAGTTGCACAACAGTTACTATTTGTTGATCTGTTTAAATGAAGTTTACAGTTCGCACAACAGTTTGTCTAAATGAAGTTGAGAATGAAAATACATGACAAAGATTGAACAAAAAGCCTTGATCAGTTTCACAATTAAGGTCTCTTGATGCACAACTAATCCATTCGCTTACACAATCAGTTGTGCACAAAACCACTTACAAACCGATACAAATATATCAAACCAATTGCACAAACGGTATTCAGGATTGCACAATCATCTAAAAGTATCTAAAACAGTAGCGAAAGTATCTACAAAGTATCCAATTACATCTATCATAGTCATGGTTCACTTCTTACCCCTACCCCTACCCCTACCCCTCCTTCCCTTCCCCTTTGCTGCAGCTGGAGAGAGTGAAGGTAATGGCACTGGAATAACATAATTCTTTATGTGTTCCTCTACTTCGGATCTGCACAGGTTCCAAGGAGTGATCAACATTTCATGGCAGTACTTCTTCCTCAAATCATCAAGCTGTTGTTGATCCTCTTTCCTCAGACCACAGTCCCACCCAGCTAAGCCATTACCGAAGTATGTCTCCATGTGGCGCATAAGGAAGATACCACAATCAATTTTGTTGGACGTGTCCCTCCAACTCATTTCTAAGCGTTCCACGGGAACCTAAGTTTCATCCAACAGAGCTGAAGCCTTGTAATACATTTTGTGGTGGTTTAGATAATGAGCTATCAATTTTCTCTGAAAATAAAAAAACCCTTAAATTTGTAAAGACAGTATATTTGAACAAATATGGAACCAGGTTGCACAAATGTTACACTGGGTTGCACAAATAAGGAACCAGGTTGCACAAATAGGAGACAAGATTGAACTAACCACTTTAGAAGGCACATAGCCATACTTTCCTTCCACACTAGATTCTGAAGCTGAGTTATCAAGAATGTGCAATCCTGAATTTCTTAGGTTCACTACAACACAGTAAAAATGCGCATGAAAGCACACGGGGAAGAAGACCTGAACGATTAAAATTAAATCAAATAAATTATCAGATTGAAATTAACACATGATCATACTAAAAAAACAGTGATATTGACACTTATAAGACCAATGGTGTGAGGCTTAAACACCTTAAATTCCTTCATAGCATCATCAACCATTGCCACAAAAAATGAATTGGCTTCTTCTCCATTCAACAATGGAGATAGCACATATGTCTACAAAATATAAGAGTTGCACTGATCAGTATTATGATTGAACAAATAGAACAATCAGATGAACATATACACACCGTGTCCTCGGATGACAAGAAAAACCTCTGCGGCTTTTCATCACTCTTTAGCAACTCGTCAGCAATGTTTAAGAAAGTGTTCCACATGTCAATGATATTCGTACTGAGTTCACAGCCTATGGCCATCGTTTTAAAATCCTGTTTCCTTGCAATGATTTTGCCCATCTTGAGCACAATAGAGCTACAAAAAACAAGAGACCACAGAATTAAAACAAAAAACTAAAAAAAAAGAAACTTAGAAAAATGTGTCGTTACCTCTGAACATCAGTAATATCACGTGTTAACCAAGAGAAAAGTTTTTCGACATTGCATGACGGCTTCTCAGATATAACAACGCGCCTGTCGAGGTATGGTGACTTGAAGTAATCGGATGGCTTTGATATCCTCTTATCCATCACAGACACATCAATACCAACATCTCCCATTCGAGTATCAATTGGTACCTCTTTGTGCAGTTCAGGGGGTGTGCTCAATAACATATAATCTTCATCAAATGTGCTCTAAGTATTTAAAAAAAAACAATAGATTGAACAAAACAGAAACGACAACCACATATGAATTACACAAATATGGTTTCAAGTTGCACAAACTGCAACCACAGTTGCACAAACATGATTTCAGGTTGAACAAAACAGAATTCTTCAACCACATATAAGTTACACAAACATGATTTTAGGTTGAACAAACTGGAACAACAGTTGCACAAACATGATTTCAGGTTGTACATAAAATATCACTAAGATTTGAACAAAGCAGAAACTACATACACACACGAGTTACACAAAAACATTATTTTAAGTTGAACAAACTACAACAGAAGTTGCACAAACAAGTTTCCAGGTTACACATAAAAGTGTCATCAAGAGTATGCATGTCGATATAAATATCCATGACAACAAAGTTACAAAAATAAACTTTTAAACCTGGGAAGATGTGCTCCCAGTATCAAGATCAACTATTTCCTTCACAGCATCATCTTGAACTCCTTGAGCTTGAACTTCTTGTTGCTGTAGGTCAACTTTCTGTTCTTCCCCTTCATGCAGCTGAAGTACTTCATGTTGCTCCAATTGTGGTTGTTTCTGTAGTTGGTGGTGGTGTTGTTCTTCTTCCGCCTCTTGATTTTTTGCAGGTGGTGGTGATGGTGGTGGTGGTGTTGTCCTTGTAGCTGGTGGTGGTGGGGGTTGTTTGTCAAGTTCTTGTTGTTCTTGTGGTGGTGATTGTTGTTGTTGTGGTTGTGGTTCTTGTGGTTGTTGTTCTTGTTGTTGTGCTGGTGGTGGTTGTTGTTTTTCTTGTGGTTCTTGTGGTTGTTGTTCTTGTTGTTGTGCTGGTGGTGGTTGTTGTTCTTGTAGGTGAGCCATCTTTGAAGCATTCTCCTCCTCAATTCTCTTCTGCTTGAGATTGATCTTTAACATTACTTTCTTGTTCAAAGATCCGGCCTCTGCACAAAACAGATATGTAGTTGCACAAATGTTAAATACAGTTGAACAAATGTAGATCAGAATTCAACAAATACTACATTTGGTTGCACAAATGTAGAAACCAATTGAACAAACACAAGTAAGGGTTGCACAAATACATACCATCATCAGCCATGGACTTCCCTCTATCCTCCTTGTTCGACTCAACCTCCCTCTCACATGCCATCATAGTCTGCCTGGCAACCTCAGCCACATTATCGAAATCTGATGGTGGTGACGGGCTAAATAGCGAGAATGAAGGCACCTCAAAACTATAGGAAGCTTTTTCCTTCTGCGCAGCTTCGATCTCGTCCAATAGCCTCGATGCCTCAGCGCAGAAGCTCTGCTGGCTCAGTGTCTCCTCACCCTCCTCACGAATGGAAGAATCCTTCATTCCAACAAGCTTCTCTAGCGCACAATTGACCTTGAGGAAGAGGCTGTTTGAGGCGATATCAGAGGGCACCTGCTTCATGTGCTCCAAGAAGCTCTTCATGCCAGAAACGAGAACCATCCCCCTCCTCAAATGCTCCTTGACAAATGACTGAGATAGATGAACAATACAAAAATCAGGAAAAACAAAAAAATGAAGGGATAAAAACACATGAAAATATCAAAAACAAAAACAACGAAAAAATGTGCTTACATCGCCTTCAAAACATGGAGGCAACACATCATCGGCAGCAGGAGTAGGGCATGAAGGTCCAGGCTGAGCAGCAGCAGCAGCAGAAGGTCCAGGCTGAGGATGAGTTGCATGAACAGAAGATGAGCCCTCTGAAATCAAAAACGCTGGACGAGAGAAACCAACTCCAAACGCGCCCTTGTCCATTTCATATTTCTGGCGCCTAGAGAAAGTAGATGTTGTGTAGCAGGAGACAACAGGGAAAGCCCTTGGTGCAAAGTCTTTGGTGTAGGAGGAGAGGCAGTCACAGTATATAAGCTGTAATAGAAACCACAGTTGCACAAATGTGAGCTCCAGTTGCACAAAAGTAAGTTACAGTTGCACAAATATAAATCACAGTTGCACAAACACGTGTCAAACCATATGAAATCAAATTAACAACATGTATACTACAGTTGCACAAATGTTAATCACAGATGCACAAATATAAATCACAATTGCACAATAATACCAAAGGATTGAACAAATATAAAATAGAGTTAAACAAATGCAATAGGATTACAACACAATTATATATGCAACACAACAAAGCTGAATCATACCAGGAGAAGCAATGGAGAGCCTCTGAAAAGGCCATTCGGCGAACTCCTCTTCCTCCACGCCTCTACAGTTTCAATCAACTTCTCCAACAGATGACCACACTAGTCAAGATTACAAATGTCATTTTCATCAACGAGCGCATCCAGAACCGTTGTGTGCACACCACCATTCTGGAGACTCTCGACAAACAGCGTATAAAACAAAACAATGAAACAACGACGGAACCAAAGCCCGCCGGTCTTATAGTACTTGACCACATTAAATACATCTAGGGGTTTAAGGGTAGCAATAGGTACAGGAACTTTATTTTTATCAACAAAATGATGGATAAAAGGATTGAACAAACTAGACTTTGTTTGAACCTTCAAAGGTTTAATCTTCTTGGTGCCACGAGGCAAACCAAGATACGAATGCACAAGTTCCGGAGTAATATGAACCTGAGAATCAGCAACCTTCAACATTCTAGTGGCATGGTTGAAGTTGTCGATGACATGATAACACAGACGGCTTGGCAGCTCAGTAAACTCCCATCCCAACAGATGCTCAAATCCCATCTCAATGATGGATTTCTTCTTGGCTTCATTCGACTTAATATACTGCATAACCTCAGAAAGCATTGAAATGGAGCATCTTGAAACAAGCTGAGGAAGCTCATCAAAAGTCAGCTTTGGATCTTTAACGGGCCTGAAATAAAAGAACAGATTGCACAAGTCTGCGTCAGAGTTGCACAAATATCTATTTCAGTTGCACAAATGTGCAGTTCAGTTGCACAAACATGAACCAGAATTGAACAACAAGCAATATGGTTGAATAGAGACATAACAGAGTTGCACAAATGTGAACAGATACTTGTACAAATGTCTAATATAGTTGCACATGTTAAACAGATGAACAATTTACCTTTGCCTCTGAGCAAGAGTTTTGAATCTTTTTTTAGGAGCAGTGGATGTAGAAGCCTTTTCAACCTTAGCCTTCCTTTTCACAGATACAGGTTTGGGAGATTTTGTTGAGATGGCACCGCAGCCTTCTTTTGTACAACTTTAGGATTGGGAGATTTTGGTTGAGATTGCTTCAGTGGAACATCCCTTTTTGCAGCTTTAGGGTTAGGAGATTTTGGTTGAGATTGCTTCGGTGATCTCACCTCAGCGACATCCCTTTTTGCAGATCTCAAAGACTGCAACCTCTCACCAAGAACAAAATCACCTGAGCTCTCGCTCAGGCTAGCTGACGACGTCGTTGGTGGAAGCACAGTGGTGCGACCACTTCTTAACACAGGTATCTCTGTGTTAAGACGACTATCATGCACATTTTTTTATCTAAGCTCTGCAAAAAAAAGGGGTGAGAAATGGATGAATAAACATATTGGGAAAAATATAAAACAATTGGAAAAGAGTTGAACAAACAGACTAAAACAATTACACAAAAACATTGATATCAATTGAACAACAAAAAAGAATAGGTTGGTAGATGGCTTCAACAACCTCTTCTAATTGGAGGAGGCAAATCTCCAATAGTCATTCTTCCAAAACAAAGATCTTGTAAAGTTTGTTCTGGAACATTTACTTGATTCTTACCTAATTATACATTATTAAACACAATTTGAACAGATTACAGAATTAGGTGAGCAAACTTCCAGACCAATTGCACAAATAGATACACCAGTTGCACAAATAGATATATCAGTTGCATAACAAAACCAAAACACAAATTAACACAATTAGGTGAGCAAACTTCCAGACCAATTGCACAAATAGATACACTAGTTGCACAAATAGATATATCAGTTGCACAAATAGATATATCAGTTGCATAACAAAACCAAACACAATTTAACAAAATTAGGTGAACAAACTTCCAAACCAATTGCACAAATAGAGACACCAGTTGCACAAATAGATATATCAATTGCACAACAAAACCAAACACAATTTAACACAAAAACGGTTCAATATATTGAACAAACATGCAATAAATTACACAAAACTAGTAACACAGTTGCACAAATAGATAACAAGGATGAACAAATTAAACCGAGATAAACAAACTCAACAGTTCCAGATCTGAACAAAATACCAAATCAACAACCAAAACACAAACCGAAACAACCAAAAATACATGCACACATGACCAATTGAACAAATAAACCAACCAAATGAACAAAACACCAAAAATAGGTTAAACAAAGTTGAACAAAAGCAGAAAACGAACAAATCACCAAACATGCACACACACAAAACTACAAAAAATCACAACATGTATCCACTACGTATAAGCACAGATCTACATAGTTATGCAAAGAATCAACAAGAAACACACATGGATTCGAAGAAAAACAAGCAAACGACTCCAAAATACATCAACTAGAGCGACAAATCAACTAAAACACAAACTAATCGTAAATAACAGCTTCGAAAAGACTTCAACAACATCATTCAGAACCAAAATCCAAGCAAAAACAAGCGAAATTACACAAAATCAAAAAATTGGAGTTCGAAACAAGCAAAAATAAAAAAAAACCGAAACCTAGGGTTTCGAATTGAGCATACCTCGCGTGTTTGATGGAGACGACTTCGATCTCACCATTGTTGAGTGTAGAGATCGCAGTTTGAATGCAGGAAACGAGCGAAAAATCGAGCGAAAACCGTGAAGATTTGAGGGGAGACGAAGTCGGAAGCGGTTCCGCAAGAGAGAGAGTTCGGGAGGAGAGAGAGAGAGTGAAAATGTGAAATGAAAAAGTGAATTCCGAAAACACAGTTTTAATGGGGGCCCCACAAGGACGCGCGCGGGGGGAAGATTGGGTTAAATTTGATTAAATCTGAGCCATTGGATCCGTTAGATCGGACGGTGGAGATCTATTCCTATTTCTCACCACAACAATCCTTCCTACATGACTCTTTCTCAAAAATCATAATATATATTGTTGCCTTATATAAATTTATATCTTACCATCTTTACACGATTTTTTAAAAATTCTCTCTAATGCTTGTAAATTATTAATTCTATGCTTATCTTCTATTTTTTTGGCTTAATAATTCTATCTCGTACATTTACTCTCTTGTATACGTGCTATTTTTATTTTTCTACGTCAGTAAATACATATGAATGAAATTTTTGAAAATTAAAGAAGTAGTGAGAAATTAGGCTTATGTCTTAAAATTCAAATGGAGTGAAAAGAGATAAACATTTAGAGTTTTAATATTTAAGATTTATAGACTTAAAATTTCTACTTAACTTTTAATATCTAGGATTTTCTTGAGATCTAAATACATCTCATATATAGCCAATCATATAAACATAAGACATTTTAGCATATCTTAAACTAAGGATATTATTGTAATTTGATAGTGTGAAGTTTAGTAATATAGTGTTAAGTATATAGCATCTCCCTAATAGAGCTCACCAAATTATGCAAGCATTTGATGAGAACTAGTAGACATTAAAAGATTTTGCTTTGCAATCTTGTTCATTCGGGGATAGTAAAGAAGTCAAGGAAAACGACATTTTAAGTAGGTTTTTCCCTTGTTGGGTATGAGTAATCTCGTTTAATTGTAGATTTTGGATCCCTTTTATGCTCCCAAAGTTTCTCTATTGTGTTCTCCATTTTGAAGAAAATCTCCAAAAGTGTTTATCATTTTCCTATATTTAGGGAAGTCCCTAATATTATTTGGAGAATGCATTAATTGTTTTGCTAATCATGTCATCAATCCTATTGGTCAAGTTAGATTTTATAATATTATATATATAATGATAATACAAACCAATTCATTAAAATGGGGAATTTGTTGGAGTTAGAGTATAATTTTTATGAAGAATAAGACTTTTTGTTCTCCATTTTGGTGAAATATATACGGTATTTGTTCTAGATGCTCTAAAGAAGTAAAAAAAAAAAAACTACATTGTCACACTGACATTGTTGTACGATCCATACGTGCTAATTGATTATAAAGATTCCAAAGTAAAGGTGGACATAAAAGTAAGTTACTCTCCATAAGTGCTAATTGATTACAAAGATACCAGAGTAAAAGTGGACATAAAATTAAGTTACGTGAGTCGAGACTTTGGTTTGTGCATGCTCAATGAAGACCTCCTAGCCTTTTTAGAAATTTTCACTATTGTAGAAAGCTATCCAAAAATTGTTAAAACAAAGTTACTAGATGACTTTACTATCTTAGAGCTTATATAGGATATTACCTAGATAGGAGCCTATGGAGCCGTCGAAGGTCAATATTTAGGGAAGGGTTAGAAAATAGTTGTGATGTAGTGTTTGAGTGAAGGGAGCAAGGTTGAGTATGTTGTGTGCCTTTTGTTTTTCTTTTACTTATCTTTATTGTCATTCTTTAGTCGTGATCTTCTTGTTCTCGTTATGTTTGTTTATCCGCATTCATTTAATTTGTTTCCAAGTCTTGTTCTTTTCAGGTGTAACACCCCGTCTTTCTAACAAGGCGTTACTCGGTAGTATACCTCACGAGGCACTACCATGCTAGTTTGACAACAGAATATTCGGATCTCACAAGTCTTCATGGGTGTTTGTACAAAAAATGCAACCCTGTGGAACTCCAATGTGGTTTGCTGCTAGTCTAACTTTAGTCGGTAAGCCATTTCGGCAGATCTTCCATAGGAAGTTTTTCTGTTTTGGTGGAATTTTTAGTTTCCAGATCCACTCAAGGTCGTGAGAGGAATCACCTTTGTTTTTATGGATCCAATCAACCGTAGCTTGGGTCGAGAGCCATCCGTTCTTGCTTGGTTTCCAGTATAATCTGTCTTGGACGTACGTTTGTGGAATGATTATTTGGGATATTAAGTCCATTTTGTCTAAATGGATTTTAAAAGCGGAATATTCCAAGTTTTGTGTTCTTTATTGTATTTACTAACTGTTTCCTCCATGTCGGGAGGATTCTTAGTGTTTCCTTATAGTGTGAGTGGTTTGTCTCCAGTCCAACAATCTTTCCAAAACTTAATAGTTTTCCATCTCTTACCTGCTAATAAAGGCTGGCTAGGAATTGTTTGTGAAGGCTGATAAGTTTAGCCCATTGCTATGATGTGTTAGATTGTTTCTTATATTCGAAAATTTTTTGGTTTCTAATATATTTTTCCTTAAATATTTTCACCCATATATTGGATGGTTAAACTACTATTTTCCCTAGGAGTTTTAATTGTAGTGCTTGATTCATATCATCTACTTTGGTGATCCCCAAGCCTCCTAATTTATGAGGTCTACAGATTGAATTCCAGCTTATAAGGGGCTTGTGTCCATTTTTCTTATTCCAGAAGAACTTTTTGTTTGTTTTGTCAAGGTCTTTATGAATCGATTTAGGTAAGTAGAATGATTGCATCAAGTAGTTCGGTTGTGCTGACAAATTTGCTTTTATAAGTATTTGACTCGGGCAAAGTCTTTGTTCCCAAAATAAAAGATAAAACCCAAACATGCAAACAATCAAGTATAGTGAGCAAGCAAGGGGTCGAACCCAAGAGAATCAGTTTCTCGTCAGATTTTAGTGGTTTTCATGCAAGTAATCAAAATGGGGTTTTGAAAGTTTGTTTCAATCAAAGTTATCAAGTAGAGTTCATCCAATTAATTCCACTTTATTAATCCGTTGATCATGAATTCATCCACTTCTTTATATGCCTAGGTCAATTCCTATCCTGATCATTAACAATCGCAAGTCCACGGTCCAAGCAATTCTATAACCCTAGGCAAGGACGCTTAACCTAGAATTAGCATAGAGAACAAGGATATTAGGAAATAAAATCATGCAATCAAGCTACGAGTCTCATGCACAATTAAACCATTGAATACTCTTCCCTAAACTAGTCCACGGTCCTAGAATAGAGTTGTTTCGAGAAAAAGGAAAGATGCATAGACAACAACCAATCCTAAATCAAACAATAGATCTAAGTCAATCAAACAAGTTGATCAGACTCATAAAATCAAACATAGATCATGGGATGAAGCACAAGAGTATCAATAAAGACCTAGGGATAAAGAAGTTACCAGAATTTCACAACTTCATAATAAAGCTTCCTTGATTGAATAAACTCAAAGGGAGATTAGTTCTCCATTACAATGAAAGCTCAAATCTTTATTGAAAAGAACAATTGATTGACAAGATGTATGAATATCCCTAAAAACCTAAAAAGGTTCCCCTTAAATAGCCCAAAGAACAACCTCTTCGAGATAGATAAGAAAGGAAACCAAAAGATAAGAAAGGAAACAAGATAGAAAAGACAGGATTTCGTCCGTTTGGAAGTCGGCCCGCACCGCGACCGCGGCATCACCACCGCGCCCGCGGCGGTCTTCGATAGGCAATTCGCTGAGTCGGCTTCTACCGCGACCGCGCCACCGACAGCGCGACCACAGCCTTCAAGGTCTTCAATGGTTCGTCACCTTATGCCACCGCACCCGCGTCATAGACAACACGACCGCGGTATCCATGCAGTGGCTAACTCCGTCTTTAAGCTCTTCAACTCTTGATTCTTCATAACTTGTGTCTTCAGTCTTCGTATTACAATAACACTCAAAACTAACCTAAACACTCTCAATAACATCTCAAAATCCAAGAGTTAACCTATACAAAATAGCATGTATAAGTATTTTCCGGCCTTCTTGCGATAGCGTATTTTCTTTCCATTTTGGTAGTTGATTTTTGGTTTTATGAGTGATAAAACCCAAACATGCAAACAATCAAGTATATTGAGCAAGCAAGGGGTCAAACCCAAGAGAATCAGTTTCTAGTCAGATTTTAGTGGTTTTCATGCAAGTAATCAAAAGGGGGTTTTGAAAGTTTGTTTCAATCAAAGCTATCAAGTAGAGTTCATCCAATCCATTCCACTTTATTAATCCGTTGATCATGAATTCATCCACTTCTTCATATGCCTAGGTCAATTCCTATCCTGATCATAAACAATCGCAAGTCCACGGTCTAAGCAATTCTATAACCCTAGGCAAGGACGCTTAACCTAGAATTAGCATAGAGAACAAGGATATTAGGAAATCAAATCATGCAATCAAGCTACGAGTCTCATGCACAATTAAACCATTGAATACTCTTCCTTAAACTAGTCCACGGTCCTAGAATAGAGTTGTTTCGAGAAATAGGAAAGATGCATACACAACAACCAATCCTAAATCAAACAATAGATCTAAGTCAATCAAACAAGTTGATCAGGCTCATAAAATCAAACATAGATCATGGGATGAAGCAGAAGAGTATCAATAAAGACCTAGGGATAAAGAAGTTACCAGAATTTCACAACTTCATAATAAAGCTTCCTTGATTGAATAAACTCAAAGGTACACTAGTACACAAATAGCCTTTTATCCCTGGACATAATATCGCCGGTGTTAATTATCAGGGATAAAAAGAGATAAAATAATATATTTTTTTCTTTTTAGGCTAATAAAGTTAAATATCCCGGATAATTTTTGACAAGCCAGGGATAATTCATATATAACACTTAAAAGATCAAAACAAAATATCCCTGATAGGGATAAAATATAGCACGCCAGGGATAAAAGATACGGAGTAATATTAAAGATCCCCAATTTTATCCACCGGGGATAAAAAACAGGAAGAGAAAGTGAAACCGTCGCCTTGTTAAGGTGAATCCCGATAAACCCCCCTTCGGCCTCTACTCGAAGTCCGTCCGGTGAGTTGGTGAGGGCGGAGCAGCACGGAAGTGCGGTGGTGCAACACCCTTCATCTCCTCTCCCATCTTCGACTTTGAGCTCTCAACAGCGAAAGTCTTGAAGTCCAGAGGTCCGTCCCGATAGTGCATCCGCTCTCTAAACTCACAAGAGAGAGGATTCCAAAACCTCTCCACTCCATTATCAGCAATCATCTCTTCTTCTTCTTCTCGAGTCAGGAGCTGGTGAGGATTCTGAAACCTCTTCTCGATTTTCAACAAAATTTCTAGCATCAAAATCTAGGGTTTTTTCATCTTTATACGATTCTAATCCGTACGCTCGCTTGAAATCCTCCTTCCGAAACATTACACCCTATTTTAAGCTTAGAATTCGCCATGAATATCGAGGAAAAGCAAGCGGAGTTCATTGATCAGTTCGTGAAGCAGACCTCGAACCGAAGGGGCTCAGCGCTCGCGCCTTTGATCGTCGAAGCTACTTCTCATCCGTCTTTTTCGCCTTCTCTGAAATTCTCGCCGTCCCGACCGTTATTGAGGTTTTGCTCTAAAAAGTCCTGGCTCTCTTGTTCTTCAATTTCATTGCTTTTGCTTGCTAGTGCTGTGCTTTTTTTCTTGGAGTTGTATTGTGATTTTGAGGCTGTAATTGTGTTAAGTGAGTAACATTTAGCACAAACCCTAATGTTCCTGATGATGAGATTCTCTAAAGTAGCTTGCAATTCAGTTCTTTGACACTATGATCTTGTTAAACTTTAATGTTTGGGTCTGCGTAGTGAGTGGTTTGATGTTATGGTTTAATTGAATGACGACTTGCACTTTGTGTATTCTGCTTTTGTTAGTCCAAGATTTCAAACCATAGGAAGACTGGAAGCTGTGTAATTGTTCAAAATTGATTTAGTATGCATTAGGAATTCATGATGAGTTGGTCAATTTTGCCGATCTGACTTGGATTTGAATGAAGATTGCATTGATTTTGGTTTGGAGTATTTCGCTACCCTTCCCAAAAAGTAGTTCTTTCGCTCGGTAGTCTTCTGTTTCTTCATCTCTCGCATTTACTTTCTACTTTGTTATTGCTGAATTGTTCGATTGTTGACTTCGATTAGTAATTGCCTGCTATTGCTTTTGGTTTGTGTTCAATAGCGACTAATCTATTCTCTAGCTATTCAGATGTATCTCATTCAAGTTATTTCGGTCAAAAATTGTTGCTATAAATCACTACTCCTAACCTCAGATTCATGTTTGATTCACTAGATTTATCTTATCAATATCAAGATCAATTTTACCATGACACGGATTCTAGAATCACATCGCCTATTATAATGTTATATATAGTGAATCATGATTGTAAATTTCCTAAAATCAAACACCGCAAAGTCCTAGTGTTCATGCTTTTACTCAGATGTTAATGCTTGTATTCTTGTTGATGCAATGTTGTTATCTCCTCCCCAGTGCTCTGATTTCTTGTATCAAATTATTACATTTTTCTTGGACATTGTTAATCAAACATGCCAATTTTTTATTTCTTGTACAGTTGTACTGATGTTTACAATCATTATTATTTATGCTTATGCTTCAAGTTCTTGTGAGCTGCACATATATCTTAAATCAGATTCCATTTTATGAGTTCATTGAACAGCTTAATAGTTTAGTCGAAAACTTGTTCAATCATTATCAAATTGTATTATTGGTGTTATCTTATTTTATATGGAAGGAGCTTCTTCAGTTTATCTTATTTTAATGCACTTAAGTTCTCTTTCTGTCGTCATGTACCATTCTTAATGCTATTTGTTTATTTCAACCTGCAGCTCAGTGGCTTTAAGAAGGTCCTGAATTACACGAAGAAAGATGTAGAGGATGTGAAGTTCAGGAAGTGTGTTTCTCGTGAGGAGGTAACTATTGGATATGTCTTGTGCCTTGATTCACTTGGATTCATACATGGATAATACATACCCATTTATACTCTGGCTGTAACATTTCATACCAAGTGGCATGGGGATAAAATTATCTTTTCTTGAGAAACCAATTTTGGTTTTATAAATAAAAAGTTTTGCAAGGGATCCCTGTAACTTTGTTCGAGATTGTTACTGAGTCTTTTCTTATATGTGCTTTTGTTTCCATTTATATAGATTGAGGTTCATGATGTAAGCAAGGAAATGGATTTGATTCTTTTCAAGCAAAATTGTCAGGTTTGTTTCTCATGCTGTTTATACAATCACTGTGCATAGTGTCTTTTTACATGTTTTAGCTTGCTAAGATATCTTCAATGTGTCCTAGGTTGAGAGAATTATTGCAGATAGGATAAGCAAAGATGGCTTTGGGGATGTCATACTGGAGTATTTAGTCAAGTGGCGGAGGCTGTCTATTGCTGAAGCTACCTGGTAGATTACACTTGATTTGGTTGTTTTTTGTATTTGGCCTAATCATTTTATAATTCATACAATGACGTGTACTGCTTGATTTCAAGCTTGTTGGCTGCTTTGCAGTTTCCCTTTTGTTTTATTATGGATATAAAACGAATGTTTTTTTTTTGCTATGTAATGTTTTATTAACTAAGTAAAGTTTGTTGGCTGCTTGATTTCAAGCTTGTTATCTTATATAGTTTTTTTTTTTGCTATACGTACTAAAACGAATCCAAATCAAAAAAAAAAAAAAAACAAATGCTATTTTTTATTAAAAAATCTCTAACATCCTGGATATAAAAAATTCACACCCGGGATATTAGACCATTCTTTTATAAGAGAAAACAACTCCAATATCCCTGGCGTGTTTGCAAATATCAGGGATATTAGGTTTGATCTTTCATTGGAGGTAGCAAATCTAATAACCCTGGCTTGTTTTTTTACATCAGGGATATTAGGTCTATTATACCCTCAGCATTTATCCCGTGCCCACTTTCACCTATATCAGGGATATATATTAAAAAACGCCAGGGATAAAATGCAATTTGTGTACTAGTGGTAGATTAGTTCTCCATTACAATGAAAGCTCAAATCTTTATTGAAAAGAACAATTGATTGACAAGATGTATGAATATCCCTAAAAACCTAGAAAGGTTCCCCTTAAATAGCCTAAAGAACAACCTCTTCGAGATAGATAAGAAAGAAAACCAAAAGATAAGAAAGGAAACAAGATAGAAAAGACAGGATTTCGTCCGTCTGGAAGTCGGCCCGCACCGCGACCGCGGCATCACCACCGCGCCCGCGGCGGTCCCCGATAGGCAATTCGCTAAGTCGGCTTCTACCGCGACCGCGCCACCGACAGCGCGACCGCGGCCTTCAAGGTCTTCAATGGTTCGTCACCTTACGCCACCGCACCCGCGTCATAGACAACACGACCGCGGTATCCATGCAGTGGCTAACTCCGTCTTTAAGCTCTTCAACTCTTGATTCTTCATAACTTGTGTCTTCAGTCTTCGTATTACAATAACACTCAAAACTAACCTAAACACTCTCAATAACATCTCAAAATCCAAGAGTTAACCTATACAAAATAGCATGTATCAGTATTTTCCGGCCTTCTTGCGATAGCGTATTTTCTTTCCATTTTGGTAGTTGATTTTTGGTTTTATGAGTGATATCATTAAACGTGTTTTTGGTAACTCTTTCGTTGATAATAGGACATCCTAGGTATTTATTTAGCGTTGTGGTATTAGCTATGTGTGGTATCTGTTTGATTTGGTTTTTAGTGCCATTGTTGAGATTTTTAGTGAATTGGAAAGCAGACTTGTGGTAGTTGACTTTTTGTCCTGATATCTCGTAGAAGTCATCCATTATTTGTTTTATTTGATGACATGTTTGATTTTTAGCATTTGCAAAAATAATGATATCATCAGCATATGCTAAGAAGGATATTTTGGTGCCTCCTCTAGAAATTGGTTTCCTATTCCATTTTGGAGTTGGAACTTGCGTTCTGAAGTTGTCTTGGGAGAACTTCTGCTGCCAATATGAATAGGTATGGGGACAAGGGGTCACCTTGGCGAAGCCCTTTATGTGGCTTAAATAGATTTGTAGGTCCGTTGTTGACAAGGACAGAGAATGATACAGTTTGTATACATTTCTTAATCCAGTTAATGAATTTATTATCGAATCCAAAATTTTCTAGAATATGGATTATAAAATCCCATTAGAGTCTGTCATAAGCTTTCTCCATGTCTAGCTTAATGGCCAACCATCCTCCCACTCCTTTTTTATTTCTAAACGAATGGAAGATCTCGTGAGCTATTAGAGTATTGTCATGGGTACTTCTATTGTCTACAAATGCAGATTGCATCGGATGTATTAATTTTCCAAGTACCTTTTTAAGCCTTGCTGTAATAATTTTTGATATGATTTTATAAATCGTGTTACATAAACTTATGGATCTGTAGTGGTTTGTTGTATTTGGGTTATCACATTTTGGCAATAGGGTGATGAACCTATGGTTAATTTGCTTTAGCATTTTTCAAGAGTGGAAAAAACTTTTTACCGCCTTTGTGACATCGGGTCCAATAATGTGCCAATATTTTTTATAGAAGCATGCTGACATTCCGTCAGGTCTTGGAGATTTATCATCTTCGATGTCAAAAACTGCATTTTTTATTTCTTAGTTAGTTATTGGCTTTGTGAGCATTATGTTGTCTTCTCTCGTTATTTCTTCTTTGATATTTTCAATGCATGTGTCCATTTTTGTGTGATTCGTTTCGAAGTGTTGAAATCTCATTTAGAAATCATTTTGAATTTCACCTTTGATATTTTGTAGTCCCGTTACGGTGATTCCTTCTCTTGTTTTTAGTTCTTTTATTATTTCTTTTATTATTGTTTTGTTTCTCCTCCCCGTTGCAATTCGATAAAGTATTTTGTATTTTTGTCATTTAATTTGATGTGAAAGTTTTTCCCTCTTTGTTTCCAGTATGAGTGGTGGAATTAGATCAGACAATCTCTTTTCTTATTTAGTCTCTCTTGTTTTCCAATTAATGTTTTGTTATTGTTTTCGATTATGTCTTTTTGGATCTGTAAGAGTTCTTTGTCTACTTTTTTTTATTTGTTCAAAGATATTTCCGAAAGTATGTTTGTTCCATTCCTTTGCTTTTGTTTTCAGTAATTGTGTTTTCTTGGTTAGTCTGAACATGTGTGAACCACTAGGGTTGTGTGTCCAGGCCTGTTTGACTACATTCTCGAAGTCTTTTCGGGAGGTCCACAATTTTTCAAATTTGAAAGGTCTTGCTTTAATGATGCTATCAGTCGGGATATCACATGTAATGGGGCAGTGATCCGACGATGAGAATTGGTGATTTTTGGTAAAAATATTTGGATAACATTGAATAATTTGGTCACTGACAAGTGTTCTATCTAGTTTTTCAGATGTGTTGTTTTCCATAGACTTGGATTTTTTCCATGTGTATTTGTTTCCACTTGTAGGGATATCAAGCAAGTCACAATCATTTTTAAATTGTATGAGTCTTTCGTATCTAGGCGAGTTTGGGCTAGCTCCACCTAGTTTATCACTTGGGTTTTGGATTTCATTTAGGTCACTTATTACTAGACAAGGTGAGTTACATTGATTGATGTGTTTTGTAAATTTTTCCCAAAAGTCCTTCTTGTCTTGCGTATTAGGTGGAGCATACGCTACTATAATGATAATTTTCTATTGTTTTCTAGGTTTGAGTAGTTCATTGTAATGAAACGCTCTTCTTTGAAACACACTTTTATGCTTTCGTTCATCAATTGGTGGTTCTTCCATAAGATCATAATGCTGCCTGCCATTATAGTTGTTGGATTGAATTCATTCGCATCAAAACCCAGCTTTTCCCATTTTTTTGGTTAGGAAGTTGTTGGGTCTTTGTTTCGTCCAACGCTATCAGTTGAATTCTTTCTAAATCACAAAGAGCTTTGATTTCGATCCAGCGGGTGGGTTTTTTAAGCCCCCTACAATTCCAAAGGCATATCTTCATATATAAACTTTTTTCAATTTGGTTTTTGGCCTTATATGTTGGCTTGTTATGCCATTTGTTTGGTCACGTGTTATGATTCGGGCTATAATTTGCTGATAAATTTCTGATTTGATCATTTTAACTCCTCTTTTTCTGATGAATATAACATTTAGGCTCATACCTATGATATATAGGTGTGGTCTTAAATTTACTTTCAACATCTGTTTGATAGCTATTGTGGTTGCTAGTATATTTTTTGGGTATAATAATAATAATAATATCACTGATCCTTTATAGGAGTTGTGAGACTTTGAAATGCCTTTTGTCATTGGCTCATTAAAAGTGATTCGCAGATCACCGAGCCATTTTAAGATGTAGTAGCAGTAGAGTAAAACACATACATCAGGTGGAGCTTCTAATTTATATAATAGAATCTAGCTACAAAATATTTTCTCATGCTTTAACGCACCCGTCCAAAGCCATCATAAAGTAGTATGAGTGCCAAAATGATCATAAACGTGAGCAACTTGGAATATGCCCATCCACTCATTCAAGCATTTGGTGATCCTTTTAATACAAAAACTATAGCAGAAATTTTTGATGGCATTGTACAGACCCAAAAGGAGAGGTCTTATTTTCCAAACACTATTGAGCACACAAAGACTCTTTAATCTAAGGAGATAAATCCTAACAATACTATAGGCTTTAACACTAACCAACACAGATTCAAACCACAGAAGATTGAATAAACGCCACTTGGGATCATTCCAAAAATTCCAAGTGTTAACACAAGAACAAAGAACCTGCCTTCTATGGATTTTAATCCAGTCTATCCTACAAGCATTTGTCCTAACTGGCACACTATCATACCAAACAAGCAGGGTAATATACAAATTAGGAACATACCTTTTAATTTGAAACGCTACATTAGTAGCCTGTAGATTTGTATTGAGATTAGAGGACCAACAAATCCATGCCTGGTCTACAATACTCTCCACATCAGCTATCTTATGCTTCAGATCACACCAGCCCTTCATCACAGGCATAAAAATCTTGTGCTGGATTTCAGAGAAGCCAACAATCTGGGCTTTAGAGCCTAAAACAAGATACACTTTCAGATATTCAACAAGGATTATCGCAATCAAATCAAAAATAACAGCTTGAAGAGAAAAAAAAGAACACCAAGAGTAGACCATTAAACGATCGACACATTTCATAATTTTTTGCTCAGTGACTCCGAACACATACATCAGCAAATAGGACTCAAACTCTCCCACTCGCATCAGATAAAAATCTGACTTAAGCGAGTGTGAGATACCAACAGATAACAAGGACATACACAGCCGCATTCCTAATACACAGTAAAATTGAAAGACATTACAATTGAGATTTATGAAATGAACTTGCTTTGAGGGCATTTTTTTTCTTAGTGGATTTTGTTATTCCCATTGAGATGCTACTCGTCGTTGGATGTGAAGAGCGACCCCAAACGTGCATCTTAATGGTACACACCCTATCCCGCGCCGAGTAGTGTTAACGGCCTCCATCGTACTCACACTGTCCCACGCCGAGTAGTGTTAATGGCCTCCACCGTACTCACACTATCCCACGCCGAGTAGTGTTAATGGCCTCCACCCACACTACCCGCATCTAAGGCATCATCCAGCCAATCTCTGTTCCACACACACTTCTAACCCCCGGTCGAGTCTCTACTAGAGCACTCGCCAAAACATTTTTATAAAATTTGAAGGGGCTCTCCTTGCCATACAACCATGCCTCAAAAGTCCCCTTCTCCTCGAAAATCCAAGACAAGGCCGTACTGGTAGATGCCAACACACAGAAATCACATGAAAACTTTTCATACGATAAAACCCCTTTTTAAAATCAGCTGCACTCATAAACACATACGATCACACACATTAATATAAATAAAATATTTTATTAAAACAGTATTTTAGGGACTAATTCCCCAAAACCAATCCTACCAGCATAACATGCAATCCAATAAGAATTAAATAGAGCTAAGCAAGCCGAAGAACGACTTACCTCGAAAGCAGAATATCTATGACAAGTTTCCAAGGCTCGATGAGGATAGATTACAAGGTTCCTGGGTAAAAATTGATGCAAAAATTGACATTTTTACAAAGGCACAAAACCCACTTGTAAACCCGATCTCGGCCAAACCGTCCCTAAGCCAACCCCATTTGCCCAAAACTTACTTATTTGATCGCACTTTTTATTATTACTAGAAAAAATTGCCCCGTCCGATGGACGGGGGAAAGCATGTCAGGAAAATATTAGAAGTTCTTAATAATGTCATGGTATATTATAAATCATCGAAATTCTTAATAATGTCATGATATATTTTTATTTAACGGCGGTGTATTAGTATTACATGTTAGTTTTTTTTTGCTTTTTTTGTGTTATTTATGTCCTTTTTGCTTTAGTGTCCATTTAAATACTCTATCAATCTATTTTATTTTTTGTTGTCCAACTAAACTGTCGGTAGAAAGCTAAAAGACCACTCATTCATCTCAAAGGCTGGAATTAAATTAGGGAGACTTCAAGGGTTTTAGATTTAATGTAAAGGTAAGGAAGAAAGTAAATAGGGGGGCTAATTGAAAGCATCTCCATGTATTTGGCCCCCTTTAGGGACAATTTTAAGAGTAGTATAGATTTTATTTTTAACTCCTTCGGCTTTGCTTACTCTTCCACTAATACAATGCTTTATCTTCTTCAACGCACACCAATTGCCGATCTTAATTCCTAAGCTAATCCTCCCTCCTAATCACGCACCCACTACCTACTAACTCATAGCTAAACTCAACTTTAACTTTACTTAAATTAATTGCAACCCCGTACGAACTCACAACTACCCTTTATTCATACAACCAACCTCACGACACTAACTAGCTGGCCCACTATGTGGGTAAATTAAGCGTCTATCTTCCGTCATAAATGTATTTTTATCTTTAAATTATCTTTACAACTTAAAAAATGCAACACATCCATAAAACTTAAATGTTGTTAATTCACCTCAAACCCTCTTTCCTCCGTACCCTTTTAATTGTGCAGCCGTTAGAGAACGCACACAAACCAACGCTCCCCTTTATTGGCTCGATTCATATACCTCAATCTTCAATTTTTGTTCTTATCTCCTCTGTATTCCAACTTCACCACCATTGCTACACCTTTAGCCAGATCAACACTCAATTGGCATCTCTCTCCCCCTCCCCTCTTTTCGCCATTGATTGATACTCCCTCTGTCGATGGATCAGATCATCAAGAGCACGAAAATTGGCACTCCAAAGAAATGCCCACAAGATGTTCGATCAAATGCCTCACAGAATTTCAAGGATTCTGAGAATTCCAATCCGAAATGTCGCCAGCCCTGGCCTTACCCAAAAGCCCTCAAATTCGCCTTCGCTACTCAAATCGTCCGGAAAGCTCCAGAAATCGGCGGCCAATAGCCCTCAAATTCGCCTTCGCTACTCAAATCGGCGGCCAGAAACCCTAACGCCTTGATCGCGTCTCCCCGGATCCGGATCAGGGAGAGGAAGTTTGTGGTTCCGAAATAAGAAGAATGAAGAGAAAGCGGTCAAGGATGTGAGGGTTAATCCTGATTGTAAGTGCAAGGATAAAGTCAACGGGAAGTGTCTGTGTGTTCATATGAAACCCTAAGGGCTTCTCAAGAATAGCTCTTTAAAAGTTGGAAATATGAGGCTGTGATAGAGGAGATTGGTGTTGAAGATTGTGAACATGAGACTGAGAAGGGAAATTGTGAGCCAGAGGTGACTGAATCTCCTGATAATTCAGGCTCCAAGAGGAGGAGGGACAAGTTGATGGCGAAAGCAAGAGAGAGCGCTCCGGAGCCCGGATCGGGAAGAGTACTGAACTTGGTTTCTGCATTTGAGAAGCTTTTGACTATACCCAAGAATTCAGAGAGTAAAGATGAGAAGGAACTAAATGAGGATGTAAAGAAGGTGGTGAAATGGGGTTTGCCCCGTTTGCAGATGCCTGAAAATTCCGAGACCGCGGAAATGCCATCCTTTTGTCCTGAAGATTTTGTGCTTACAGCAGAGAGTCTTGGATTGGATTCCCAAGTTTCATCCTGGATTGATGGAAGCCAGCGAAGGTCTGTTTTCGTTGTATTGTGTTTTTTTTCCCTTCCTTTGATCTAAGTAGTTAGTGTTGACAATTGTCTTCTGATCATGGTATTGAACAGTTTGAGGGGTTCAAGTGGAAGGAGGAGCTCAACTGGAAGCTTGAGAAGCCAAAGAAATGTAAGGATTTCAAATGCTTGTTTCTCTCTAAGTTAAAAAACTATTATTGTTGTTTCTGACACCTGCATGATTAAATGATGGCCTGATACAAAATGAAAGATGCCTTTAGTTGCATACTGTTAGCTTTACCGATTCAAGGTTGTAGTCTTATAGCAGCTCTATTATAGGTTGAGTTCTTTTCACGTTGTGTGCAGGAATAGGATGTCTTTAGTTGCATACTGTTGTCTTTATCAATTCAAGGTTTTAGTCTTATAGCAGCTCTATTATAGGTTTGAGTTATTTCCATGTTGTATGGCCAGCGTTGCAATTTTATGTCATTGTTATGCTATATTTAAGTTTACAAGATACCCACGAAACTTGCCCTTGCTTGCAATACTTTTGTCTCCGTGTTCTTGATTTTGCAATTTATCTTCAGAAATCAGTAATGCTTCGACTGCTGTTAAAGAAGGACCTTCTGCTGGAAAAGCTTCAAGTGGGGGGCCATTCAACCTTATAAATGATCACTGGAAGACTTTAACTGATAAAGACTTCTTGGGAAAATGGACAATGATTTACTTTGGCTTCACTCACTGCCCGGATATCTGTCCTGACGAACTTATAAAGATGGCAGATGCAGCTAATAAGATAAGTAGGTTACTACTTCGATAGTTTTTTGTACGATGACAGATGAATGTCTCTTAGTACACACTATAGATATGACAATTTTAGATAATTTGTTCTTTTGGGTACAATGATGGTCTTTCTAATCATTTTTAAAAATTCCACTCAATGATTTTATCATCTTTTGAAGTTGTAGCCCTAAACCATAAAAATTCTACTCAATAGAAGTACTTTAGAAGTACTATAGGTTTTGGTTCTAATTGGTTGTGATTGTGAGTGCAGAAAGTCTGGCTTGACAAGAAGACCGGGGGGATATGCATGGCTATATCGCTGAAGGGGCTCACCATTATCGGGATTGATGATAGGAGATATTGGAACGTTATACCTTCTGAGGAATCAAGGTGAGGTTATTTACTATCACCTTCTTTTGTTGATTGTAAGTTTTGTCTCTTGGGAGTTATGGCTTTCAGATTGGTTTTTGTTGGGTATGATCCGTGTTGTTTACTGAAATCCTCTTCACACGTAAGTCTGGTGTTGGGTTGTGACAGCCATTTCATTTGTTGGGTATGTGATTGGCTTATTGTACTCCAAGTTTCAATTAGGTGTGATTTGTGTGTTAGTCTGGCTTTTTCTTTGGTAAGGTCTCTTGATGTTGGTTATAAACTCAACTGTCACAACCCAACAACTGGTGGTTTTGGCACATTGCCTTTTAATTGAAAAAAGTGCCCGACAAGATGAGATACAAAGTGAGCTGCAATTACTCCTGGTTTACCCCTTTTCCTCTAAAACTACTCCACTCACCAACTCCATGGAATCTACGAGGTTAAATTCCTTTACCTCTTCCCCTTTTTGAACAAATTCCATAGCAAATCAACTTGAAATTAAAGAAAAGTATGTTTTGTTTGATTAGGCTGCAAGACTTGGAGGATCCAACATCGATGCATCTGCGTGAGAAGACAAGAAGAACCCTGGCAAAACGCGTTTCCCAACTCAGATTTGTAATCTGCTTTTGATTTTTGTTATTGCTTTCTTATGATCTCTGCTTTGAACTAAAATGGGATTTGTGAGAGGAATTGGAGTTCGCTAAAAAAAAATCAGTTATGATCCGGCTTGACAGGTACTTTTTATGGTGAGGCTGTCAAATTTCTTATGATCTCTGATTTGGAGGCTGTCAAATATTCATTAATTGGTATGATGAGGGATCTTAGGGGAATTACAATGGCTACCAACAGGTACTCTCAATTTATTTCACTATACCCATATCTTCTTTTTGTTTGATTTTGTATAGGGTCTTAACTTTTCTGCTACATCTCCAGCCGCTGAACTTATGGCCTTCTGTTTGACTGGATGTATCCTGCTCACTTGCCACTCCTTGTAAGAGGCATTTCACATTGCGTTGATACTCCTGAAGTAAGTTTCATACAGCTTTATTATCTTTCTATGTTTAAAACTGTTTTCCTAGCCTTTCTTTTGTAGTTGGGAGTATTATTGAGAATTATAGAGTGTAAGTTGTAGAATTTTCTACATTCTGGCAATAGCTTTTTTGAAATTTAAAATGCTGCTATCATTGGAAGATATGGTGCACTGGTACCAATCATTCCTTTTTGGTGAAATCGCTCATAACTAGGGGTCTTTGTTGGTTTAGCTTCGAAGTTTCTATACAACTCTCAAATTTTATTAATCATAATTCTAGAACCATAGTTCACTAATGCAAAATTAATACACATTAGCTCTGTTTAGAAGCATGATTGGTTAAAAATTCAAGGCTTTAAAAACTTTGTAGTTCTAGGTTTAAATCAACCAGAAAATAGCTAATAATGGCCCAATTTAACCTACAAAGGGAAAAAATAGAACAGTACTTTTGTAAAGTCCATAACTTTGTTGTCAGTGCACATTGATATTCAAAGCTCAAGTGGCTTCATTTAATATTTTTATAGTTTCACCTTTTGACTTATTGGGCTTCCCTCTGGTTTTACATTTATAACGGACTCATATATTGCACAGCTTCATGTCTTCAGACTTAAACCATGTATAGAGTGGTGACTTTTCTCTTGGTTTTTTCTTCTCCTTGTTAGTCGAGCTTAAATCATCTTTTATATGGAGTTTGCCTAATCTATGCGCTTTACAGGTAGTGTCCTATGAATTCATTACCTTAACTTGCATTCCTGGTGTGACCACGTATCGAGTAGCAAAAATTCAGGTACCAAACTCATCTAGACTTTATAAGTATTTGGTTGTTCATAGATAATTTTACACTGTTTGGGCAAAGGTTTTTGGCCTTTTTTCCTGGCAAGTAATTGTCTATTATACAGTTCATAGTTAGGATTTTCTCATGAAGGTTATCTTTTATAATGGAAGCATTGAATCAATATTTTGTTCACTATGCAAATGATTGTTTTTACTTCTTAAGATCTTACCTTCAATATTGGATGGCTGCATGTGACCTCTGTATTCGAAATGCTGAACTGTAATTGCCCATCTGCTATCCTTTTTAATAATCCAACAGTTGACCTTCTGTTAATTCTGATATGCTCAAATTGATATTCTGTCTACTTCACCTTCTTGTTGGTTCTGTTGGCAGTTATTGGATCTTCCAGGTATTATTGAAGGTGCCAAGGATGGGAAGGGTAGAGGACGACAGGTAATATGCATATTTATAAATACTCTACAGTAGTTGATTTTTGTAATGAGTTGGATTATGTGAGCAACTAGGACATTTTGCTCCAATTAGTCCCAGGGAATGATGGAATTATTATATTATATTATTGGTATTTTATATTATTGGTTACAATTAGCTTTCTCTCTTGCATTCCTTGCTGATGGGATATTGTTATATATTTATACATTTTTTGATGATCAGAAATTGTCTTTCGTCCCTCGAAAAAAAAAGAAATTGTCTTTTGATTTTCTAATCATAGAAGGTCAGACTTTCACGCTTGATTGAATGAAATATGTTTTATGATCAATGTAATTGGTAAAATGTAACAAGTTGTTTATAATAAAAATTTTACATCTTACGAAACACCGTAAAACTTCAATCTATGCTTTTGAACTGAATTAAGATGCTCCAACATTTAGGTCAGCTTTGCTCCCTGGAAATTTTTTTATAAGTGGTGCACTAAATCATTCAAATTCTTCTATTTTATTTCAGAAGATCAAGGAAGATCTTGACTTCCTCAAGACAACTATTGACAAAGCAGGCTACATTGGCAAAGTGAGTGTTTAAATTAATTATGTTGAAACAGATTTATAATCTGGGACATTAAGTTGTAGATCTCTAAAGTGAACTTTATATTAACTGCTTTCTTTAGGTGGTTATTGGAATGGACGTTGCTACATCTGAATTCTACAAGATGGAGAAGTCCTACGACTTGAACTTCAAAGAAGACGTTGTTACATCTGAATACTGTCATCAATTCCTTATAAATGAACTTGATTGAGCTGACTACTGTATTTGGGCAAAGATTGAATTGCAAATATGAAAAAAATTAATTATGTTGAAATGCTATTGTTCCTTGTTTTGCAATACGATGATGGGTCACAAAGGATATCTTGTGATGCCCTTTAAGATCTTTACAAGACTTTCCCATTTGAGTACCCCATTGTTCCCATTGAAGACCCGTTTGAAAAAGATGACTGGAAGCACTATGCCAAGATGACTATAAAAATCGGGGAAAAAGTACAAATTGTGGGTGATGATCTCTTCGTCACCAACCCTAATGCATGAAACTGAAGTTCATGCATTCGTATTTGCAATTCAGAGAGTTGAGCAGGCAATCATCAAACTTTATTAGGAATATATTTAATCTTTTGTTAGGAATATGGTAAAATTATAGATAGGGTGTATGTTGTTAATTAGAGTCGCAATTCTATACAATTAGAAAGCATAAGAAAATACAGGTGCTTCTATTGTTAGCCGAGGGCAAATGCCCGTCCATCGGACGGGCGCGGCGGGCGCGGCCTGCTAGTTTTCTTAAAAATAAACAGGCGGTTAAGCAATTATGATGGAAGGTTTTATCTTTGCGCGAAGATAGAATTATCGCTGGATTGGGTAGCAAGTAATCGCTAGGGATAGATTTATTCTCCCTCAACCCTCTTTCTTCCAATATAAATACATATCTTCACCATGTATGGAGAGGTAATTCACAACTTGCATCTTCTCGCTTTTCTCTCGCAATTATCGTCCTTTACCGTCGTCCGTCGACACTCGCTCGAACAACTACTCTTCTGACTTAGGCATCGAAGATGGATCAGGGAGTCCTCACCCCCTTTGTCCATTGTTTTGCAGGTCTTAGGTCATTGAAAGTGCTTGGAGAAGAAAGAATTGGAAGGAGCTACCTAAGTGCATTAAAAACAAATTTTTGTGCACTTATAGTTGGCGCCGTCTGTGGGGAACAACAATCGATCCATAATTATGGTGCTGAAATCGATCCCCAAAAATCAAGATATGATCTTAGTCGACCCTGGGGCAATCGCACCAGGAGAATCGCGCGATTCTCTTTCGGCAGCCCCAGACCCATGATCGCGGATTCACCACCCGCTACCGCGGGTCGACACCCGTGACCGTGGGTCACCCACCCGCGCCCGCGGTTCGAGGCCAGAGCGTACGAACTCCGAATTCGCTCGCAGAATGAATCCCATCGCGCGTTGATCCTGATATTCGCTCGGGATGATAGACCGCACCGCGATCCGAGCAACGCCCCTTGCCCGGATCCGACTCAATTCGTGACCTAATCCCCCTAGCAAGCGCGTCTGTTCATCACACAGACCTATGGGGACTCGAGTAAGGTGACGGAATCGCGAATCATAGCATTATATGGTCTAAATCAACTAATCGAGTACGAGATTTGGTGATGCGCATCGCTGAGTCGGACCTTGGATTGTCGATCCATAGAGCGTTCTGATTCAAGAATTGTTTTGGATTGTCGATCCAATTGATCACATTCGAACACATACGCGTGTACGTGTATGTATATTGATCGGATCGCGCGAGAGCCACTAATCTTGCGGGAGATTAGACCATCGATTTTCTTTAATCAAGTGTACACGTAATCACGTGATGGGCAAATCCAAATTTGCAGCCTCTAGCCACATATACGTACGCATGATTAGAGTAATGCAAAGTAATTTTGCTAATTAGTACGTGGAATTGCTGATTGGATGCGCTCAAAGGAAATGGCCAAGACCCACGAACCAAAGTTTTGTTCGATCATATGGAAGCGCATGATCTAGGGGTGAGCATTCGGATAATCCGATCCGATCTGATCAGAAAAACCGGATATTCCAAAAATTTTTAGCCAAATATCTCGATCTATATCCGATCCGTTTTTAGTCGGATATCCAGTAAAATTATCCGTTTGGATCGGATATCCAGAACCGGATATCTCGGATATCCAAAATATCCATTTTCAAGAAAAGAATATAGTTAAACCCAATTTAAATAAAATTTATGTCCAAACATTAAGCTACAAAACATTATAAAAAAATTATATGTAAAGTTGTAAGTGACTTACCTAGTTGTTACTAGTTAGCTAGTAACTGAGAACAAATTTTAAAGCTCAAAAGTATCGAAACGACGTGGTGGAAATAAGAAAATTTGGTTAGTAAAAGAAAGTTAAAGGAGAGATTCATTTCATATATTCATATGTACATATATTAATCTAAAAAGGCTTTTTTAATCAACTATGATATGTGGAGTATATATTCTCTTTCTAAAAACATATATAGTATATATAATTTCGGATACTTTTGGATATCAGTTTTACTCAAAACCCCTATCCGTATCCGATCCAAATATCCGGAAATATTAGCGGATCGGATCGGATACGGATAATAAAACTAAGATATCCATTGGGTACGGATATTTTCTGAACGGATCGACGGATATTTCGGATCGGATCAACGGATCGGATAATTTTGCTCAGCTCTAGCATGATCGGCTTTCTATTGGAATTGTGTGAGGAAATTCGCTCCCACGCACACGTTAATTATCGCGTGATACGAACTTGATCAATAGAGACATATGTGTTGATAAGCCTTGATCAATTGATAAAAGTCCAATCTTTGATCACGAACAAAAGGCAAATCGCATATTGAAGACAATGAGGAAATTGGATTGATTAATTATCGATTAGTCGAACATCCAATCTTGATCGCAATGGATCCTTAGCCAAACAAAACCCGAATTTGCCAAACGAAACCCTAATTTGCAATCTCAAGATCAAAATCCATGGTTGATGGAGAGAAGTCTGGAGAATGTATTTTGCTAAAGAAGAAAGCCCTAAACTTTAGGACAAGAGGTGAAGAGCGAGACATTACGCAAAGGTGGAGATCCTAACTCCAATTGAACCTTAGACGGCGTAGTCTCCAAGGAAGATTCCTCGACTAGGGCAAGAGATTGAGCTGGGGACACCAGCCAATCAAGACGGAAACAAGCATTGCACAATCGGCGACGATCAACTCCCTTAATCGTTCGCGTGCAATCAGTGGCGGAACCAGAAATCCGTCTCAGAGGGGGCTAAATATAAAAAAAAAAATTGAAATTACATGATTTCTAGGTTGACAAGGCCCATTTACAAATAAGCTCATCTAACCCTTCTCTATCTTTCACTTCACAATCAAATATATTTCTTCTTAATCCTAGATCAGCAGGCAAATCATCAAGCTCAACCACAACCGCAGCACTACACAAATTCTCTATTCTAGGCAGATCAGCAGTAGGCACACTTGAAATACTTGATGAATCAGGATCGGGATTAAAACTAGATCCTACATTCTTTGAACTCCCAATTGATGGAAAACTTATGAAACGAACCGTTAAAAAACAAGAAATTAACCCTAATTCCATCCATCTAAAAATTTAAAATCCCTAAATCAATAAATCAGGGGAAACTCACGATGCACATAGCACAAAGCAGCCTCAGTCAACAATTAGCGAATGAATCTGTAGCAATAAACAATTAACAATAAATCTATAGCAATTAGCAAATGATACCTTGATTTGGAGAGAATTGAAGCAGCAACAACCAGCAATTAACAATAACAAGTTCCCAAATCATTAATCAAAAACCTTACCCTAGATTTGGAGGAGTCGAGCAGCAGCCAGCAAGGCAGCGGCAGAGTCCAGGCGAAGAGTAGCAACAGCAGGAGACAACATCAGCGAGACCAACGTCAAACGAGTGAGACGGGCAGCAGCAGTAGGCAGGCGATGTGCAGCAGCAGCCGGTCGGTGGTGACATGGTGTGCAGCGGGTCAGCGGCTATAGGCCGACAACGAAGTGGACAGGGTCGGGGATTGGCACTTGGTAGCCGCGGCTCGTCGTGTGGTGTGAAGCGATGTGCGTCGAGGGTTTTGCCTCTGTGAAAATGGCAGATCTAAAAAAAATAATTGTAAACACAGTCCCACTGGGCACACAGTGGTTCCGCCACTGAGTGCAATCGCGAAGCCAAGTCGCGTGAACAACCGCGAGCGCGGCCTTCCATCCGCGAGCGCGAGGAAGTGAAGGATCTCGGTCAGAACCGCGGGCGCGGCACCCTACCCCCGATGATGTCGTGCTTTTTAGTTAGATTTCTTAGGTCGTTTTCTAGTTTGTTTTGCATATTTTCCTATATGTTTGTGTGTTTTGCATAAGATTTCAACTCTCTTCCGAGGGTTGGAGTCGTTTGTTTGTTGTTTCGTGTTTTGTAGGTATTTGGAGCTTTTAGGAGAAGTTTTCGTCTACTTCGGAGATTTCTAGGGAGTGTTAGTTTTCAAGAGTCATAAATATCAAGAATCCTTCAAAGAACCAAGAGACAAGTTTGCAGCAAAAAGTGCCTCAAAGGAGTACAAGAAGCTCAAGGAATTCAAGGAACGAGAAAGAAGAAACTCCGAGCAAAGGACCGATCACTTGAAGCAAGAACGAAGCAAAGATGAGAAGAAACACATCCCCCTGCTGTGGGTCGGCGCCGACCACCCCTAGGTCGGCTGCGACCACCCTGAGCTGCGACCAAAAGTAGGTCGGCCGCGATCTGCCCATGGTCGGCCCTTGTGATCCTTGCCGCCCTAGTAATGCCTTTTGCGGGAATTTCAAAATTCGAAAAAAGGTGGCGGCGGTGGCAGACTTGGCAGGCTGGACAGACCTCCTTGTTGACTTTTGGGGCTGAGATAAAAGGTCTTTTTGGGGCTCTTTGTCTAAGGTTGGCTTTTGTGAGGAAGCAACCAAGGGTGGGAAGTAAGCTTTGTAAGGGAAAATGGTGAGGGAAGAAAGCTTGTCTTACTTGGTTGTTTTTAGGAGGAAGATGGAAGACAATGGTGTGTAGGAAAACTTTGTGGGTTTGTTAAGTTTGTAAGTTCGAATCTCTTGTTTAATTCAAGTTGTTTGTTTCGATTATGTCTCCCTCCTCTCTTGTGTTGCTTGTGTGTTTGATGATGTGTGAGTAGTCTTCTTGCTATGTGTGGGGTGAAACCCAACATGAAAATGCATTTGAGACCTTGATGCTTGATCCATGCTTGACTTGTAACCTCTATCCTTCAATCCCTCTTGTATGCTTAATTCCTTGATGAAAATTGGGGCATGTTCTTGTTTGCAAACGAATTGAAAGATTATGTTGTGAATCGGGACTATCCGGGTTAAGATGAAAGTTAAAACCCTTAGACAACAAGTTGGATTGCATGTTAACACCTTCATGAAAGTTGAGGTTTTGATGTGTTCTTTTGTGATTAAAGTCACCCATGAGATTATTAGTCAAGTTGGTCTTTTATCAGTGTTGAATGCGTGATTATCTTGTGGTGAATCCCTACCCCTAGTTGTTTTCCTGTATTTTTACAAAGCTTATTTCCGTACCTAGATAGGTCGGCCCCTACCTGTTGCAGGTCGGCTGCGACCTACTCCAGAAGGTGTTTTTGTTGCATTTTAGGTTCTGTCAAAGGTCGATTGCGACCTCCCCTAGGTCGGCTGCGACCTTCCCCTAAAGTGTGCAATTGTGTTTGTTTGGCTCGTTTTGCTTTGTTTTGTTTTGCTTTCGTAGTTTGATTGCTAGACTATAGTTCTACTAACTCCCGTGGACGATCCTGACTTCACTATACTCAGCGGGGTGTTGACAAATTTATTTGTTCGAGACTCTCTCAACAAATTGGCGCCGTTGCCGGGGAGTTACTTTAGTTTCTTTGTCTAACTTTCTTTTGGGTGAGGGACTAGCCCGAACCCCTATTTTGTTACTAATTCGTCTCTTTAGTGTTTTGTACGCAGGTGTATACCCTCTAGTTCACGAAGGGTGATTGACCATTTCCCCTTTGATCCCGAAATAGAGAGAACCCTTCGTCGCAAGCTAAGAGAACGTAAAGCAATGGCCGACGCTGAGGCTCTTGCTCATCAAATGGCTGAACTCCGCGCTCAAATGGAGCGTATGCAATTAGAGCGAGATGCTCAAGCCGCTGATGCGCGGCAAGAACGGGAGGCGGCCGCCCGTCTCCGAGAACAACTAGATGCAATTCCGAGGAACGCTAAGCAATACATGCATCCGGAGCTTAGGGTTCCCGAATCCGCCATTGTACTCCCGGTAATTGAGTGCGCTTTTGAGATCAAGTCCCACTTCATCACTCTCATCAAAAGGTCTCAATATGAAGGCAAGCCCACCGAATGCCCCATGGAGCACATAAAAAACTTCACCGATCTTTGTGACACCATCGCCGCCGATGGCGTGTCACTTGAGTATGTTCTCCTCAAGGCGTCAAGTGGTCCCTAGCTGGGAAGGCCCTTCATTGGCTCGAGAGCTTGCCTGCTAGGTCGATCGCTACATGGAAAGCTTTGCACGATTTGTTCATGACGAAGTTCTTTCCACCGGCCAAGACTACCGAGTTAAGGAAGCGCATCACTTCCTATCACCAACTTCCCAATGAGACATTTGTTGAAACTTGGGAGAGATTCAAGGAACTTCTTCGGCAATGCCCTACTCATGGACAACCCCCTTATGTTCTTTAAGAAATATTCTTTCAAGGGATCAATGCCGCAACAAAGGACCGCATAATCTTCACACCGATTGCGGTTTCATTGAGATGGATCCCGACGAGGCATGGGGTCTAATGGACAAACTCACCAATTATGATGCCATGTATGCAACCCAACAAGCCGTCCAGATTCAACCAAAGAAGCTCTATGATCCTAATGGTGAGCCAATTGATCAAGATATGAAGTTCCAATTTATGCAAGATGAGATCAACCGGCTCAAGAAGCAAGTGAGCAACTTCAAGTCCGCCGGCCCACCTTGTCAAGAATGTGGTTCTCAATCTCACACCGCCGCTTCTTGTACTAATGTGGAGCAAGTCCGGGCCGCCGAGGCTTATGCGGAGGCGAACTATATGCGAGGACCCTACCGAGGCCAAAATAATGCTTATGCGGGGAGGAACAACAACTATCCTCAATGGCATAACAATGGCCATGGTCAAGGTTATCCACCTCCCCCACAAGAACAAAGGGCCCCTCTTTATAGACCTCCCGGTTATCAAGCGGAGCAATCGTGGGTCCAAGAGTTGCAAGAAGGGCTGATGCAAGGAGTGAGGACCGAGCTCACCACGCAGCTGAAGGGTGTTCATACAAGGTTGGGAGACCTTGACATATGGAGGAAGAACGTAGACTCCCAACTTGGTGATCTCGCGGCTCAAATCCCACGACCTCAAGGGCGCTTACCGGGCCACCCCGACGAGAACCCAAGAGGCCATATTGCCGCCGTTCACCTAAGGAGCGGGAAGAAGTTTCCGGAACGAGTTACAAGTGAGGAGACGACGGACAAAGAAGCTGAAAGCTCTCAGGAGAAGGTCGCGGCTGACCCACCAATGGTCGCCACCGACCCTCTCCCTACTACAGAGGAGGTCGCAGCCGACCCTCCCCAGGTCACTGCCGACCCTTCTATGAGAGTCCCGACATCCGTTCCATCTTCTCCGACAACGAAGGTACTTCCTTTACGTTTAAGAAGGCTAAAGATTTCACGGAGGGTAAGTTCAAGCGTTTCGTGAAGGTTCTCCAAGGCCTCAACATCACCATCCCCTTTGCCGAAGCTTTGAACGAGATGCCCGCCTACACCAAATTTCTTAAGGAGATCTTGTCAAAGAAGCGGTCAATGTCCGAATTGACCAATGATGTGCGGTCTATAGAGCTCCCGGAAAAACTTGGTGATCCGGGTAAGTTTGCTATTACCATTGGCATTGGTGCTCACCGATTCAAAGCTCTATGTGATCTTGGTGCAAGTGCTAGCCTTCTCCCCCTTTCTATATGGTCCAAGACCAACATGGGTCCTTTGGTTCCGGTAAACATGAGGCTCTATATGGTGGATGGCTCTTGTGTACAACCTACCGGCATTGTCGATGACTTTCCTATCCAAGTCGGCAAGTTCTTTGTGCCCAACGACTTCATTGTGATGGAGATGCTGGAGGATCCCGTCGTCCCGATCATTCTTGGACGACCATTCCTTGCCACCGCCGGTGCGGTAATTGATGTGAAGAAAGGTCTCCTCACTTTTGAGATTGGAGAAGAGGTGGTAGAGTTCCGATTCAATCCTACCATGAAGGAGACCGGTGAAGTTATGGAGGTCAAGATGTTGCTCGGAGAGTACACAAGTGAAGACGACGAGGAAGAAGCCCACCTCCTCAGAGATAGGTCGCAACCGACCTCCACATGGTCGGCCGCGACCTCCAACAAGACTACACCAACATGCCCCACAGAAGAGGAAGATGGTGAAGTCGAGGAGTTTCTCAAGGCGGATGAGGATGATGACATTATTACACCACCACCGCCTACCCCGGAGCTTAAGACTCTCCCCGAGTCTTTGAGGTATGAGTTTCTTGGCCCAAATTCCACTTTTCCGGTTATTGTCAATGCAAATCTAAATGCGGAAGAAGTTGGAAAGTTGCTTGATGTTCTTAGGACTCATAGGAAAGCCATTGGGTACTCGCTTGACGACTTGAGTGGGCTTTCACCTTCCTTGTGCATGCATCGGATTTTTCTTGAGGAAGGGCATAGACCGACCATTGAGCATCAACGACGACTCAATCCAAACATGAAGGAAGTGGTGAAGAAGGAGATTCTAAAGATGCTTGATGCGGGAATCATATTCCCAATTTCGGATAGCAAGTGGGTAAGCCCGGTTCATGTAGTGCCCAAGAAAAGTGGTCTCACCGTGGTGGAGAATGAGAAGGGCGAATTGATTCCTACTAGGACTACTACTAGTTGGCGCATGTGCATTGATTATAGGAAACTCAATAGTGCCACTAGGAAAGATCATTTTCCTTTGCCCTTTATTGACCAAGTGCTAGAGAGATTAGCTCTTCATGATTATTTTTGTTATCTCGATGGCTATGGTGGTTTTTGGCAGGTTCCAATACACCCCGATGATCAAGAAAAGACGACTTTCACATGACCTATGGGACATTTGCCTATAGGAGAATGCCATTCGGACTTTGCAATGCCCCCGCCACCTTCCAAAGGTGTATGATGGTCATCTTCTCCGACATGGCTGAGGACATTGTGGAAGTGTTCATGGATGACTTCTCGGTGTACGGTACCACTTTCGACTCTTGCCTTGCTAACCTTGCTAGAGTCCTCAAAAGATGTGAAGAAACCAACTTAGTGCTAAATTGGGAAAAATGTCACTTTATGGTTCATGAAGGGATAGTCTTAGGTCACATAGTGTCTAAAAGGGGGATTGAAGTGGATCAAGCTAAAATTGAATTGATTGAAAAATTGCCACCCCTACCTCCGTAAAAGGAATTAGAAGCTTTCTAGGTCATGCCGGGTTTTAGAGGAGCTTAATTCAAGATTTCTCAAAAATTTCCAAACCATTGACTAACCTTCTAATGAAAGATGTGGTGTTTGAGTTCTCTCCCGAGTGTCTTGAAGCTTTTCATAGGATCCGGGATGCGCTTGTGTCGGCTCCTATCATGCAACCACCGGATTGGACACTTCCCTTCGAGATCATGTGTGATGCAAGTGATTATGCCGTGGGCACGGTTCTTGGGCAAAGAAAGGAGAAGAAGCTTCATGCTATCTACTATGCAAGCAAGACGCTTTGACTCGGCTAAAGTCGTCGTGCCAAGATCAAAGATAAATAACCCAAACAAACAAACTAGTATAGTAAGCAAGTAAGGGGTCGAACCCAAGAGAACTGCGGCTTCTAATATTAATATATTTATCAACTATAGAAAAGGGGGGTTTAAGAGAGAAATCTATACTAAAACTAACCTAGAAACAAAGAACAAACAAATAAACAAACATGCAAATATGGGGAAACAATTAATAAGGAGACAAGTTCATTCAAAAGATCCACTCATGATATAATCCCTCGATCATAGATTTATCCATTGATTTCATTCACACCTATGGTTAATTCCTATCTTGATCATTAACAATCGCAAGTCCACGGTTCAAGCAATTCTATAACCCTAGGCAAGGACGCTTAACCTAGAATTAGCATAGAGAACAAGGATATGCAGGATATAATATCAAACAATCAAGCTACGAGTCAATTGCAAGATAAAACAATCAATTCTCTTCTTAATCCTAGTTGCATAGACAACAGGTCTAGGTTAAGTTGTTTTCACAGATTAGTTTTGTCCACGGTCCAAACCTAATCAAACTGTAGAACATAAATCAATTCAATAGGTTAGCTACTCCTAGAGAAACAATAAACATTCATAAGATGAAGCACAAGAGAATCAATATCAACCAAAGGATAGAAATCAATTACCAAAACCTCACGAGTTCATACATCAGAGCTTCTCGCTTGAACAAACCCAAGGAGACTAGCTCTCCATAACTAAACTAGAAGAGAAGAATTGAATTATGAGAAAGAAGATACTAAAAACCTAAGGCTGGCTCCTCCTTATATAGCCCAAGGAACAAGCTCCACGAGATAGATAAGGAAAGAGGCAAAAGATAGAAAAGGAAACAAGATAGAAAGATTTTGGCCCGCTTCGGATTCGGCATCACCGCGGCCGCGTCGACTCCACCACGCCCGCGCTTTCACAACAGAGAAGAACAAGTCGGTCTCGGCAGCCACCGCGGTCGCGGAATCTCGACAGAATCGCTGGTGTCACTTCGGAGGCTGTTTTGACCATCTTCCTTTTGGAATCTGACTTCGGTGTAAAAACATGAATTGAATCCCTTGAAGTTAGCTTTCCAATGGCACCGGAATCAAGTCAATCCGACCTCTATAGCTCAAGATATAGCCTTCTCAAGCAAGTGGTGTCGCGCAGACAGCTCAAAATGCCTTAAAACTCTTGATTCTTGAATTCTTGTGTCTTCGGCCTAGATATTACAATTATGCACAACTCTAACCTAAACACACTCAATATAACCCTTGTTGGGACGCTACCAAGAACGCTTGCGTACTTGTTAGTGTTCCACACAACCGTCCCTTAGTTTTGATATGACAAACTCACTATGATTCTAATAAAGTTGTCCAAGTATTCAGGAACGCCAGTGATCAAAAGGACAACAAGTGTGTATGAGCGTCCCATTAGCTTAGGGACGCTAGCTAACAGGAAGTAAGGACCAGCCAGAGACTACTTGAGCAAGACGAAGTCCCAAGCAAGTAGGAACGCAAGAAAGGAGTCGTTACTCACTAGCCGACAAGATGACATCACTTGACAATGTTTGATCATCCAAGGACACGTGGAGACCGATCCTGTAGCGGAGTCCAACACTACGTGGCGGACGATCCTGTTACAGAGTCCATCAACACGTGGCGGCCGATCTTGTAGCGAAGTTCATCATACACAGCTGGATACAGGAAGCTTCCTCATCACCGCCCTACTACGTGGAGGAAGATCCTGTAGCCACGTCCATGAAGGGCATGATCGTCCCAGAGAAATGACGCCCTTCCCCAAGTCCTATAAATAGCCCCAAGACATTTATTGTGACGCTAACGCTTTCAGGAATATTCAGAGAGAATCAAAGAGAAAGCGACTCACTCAAGAACACGAAGAACTAACTCAAGAACTCAAGAACAGTGCTAGAACTTGTGTTAGATCGAGTGAGACTTGTAACCAAATCACAAAAACAGTTTGTAAGAGAAAACCCAAAAAGAGAGAAAGAGAGTTCTGCAAAGTACTGCAGAACGTAGGAATAGAGTCCTTTAGTAGATTGAACTCGCTTAAGTTGTAGGCTTAGAGGAGTCCTTTACTAGTGGACTTAGGGAAAAGCTAAGTGCCAGAGAACTGTAAAGACTCGCCAGTACAACTGTAAGGACGTTCAATAGAAAGGAAAGAACTATTCAAAAATCCTCCAAGGAGGTAGAGGTTTACACTCAAGGACTACTTGGTCTTGAGTGGTTCCTCTATAATTCACTGCGTTCATTCTTTATCTGTTTAGTACTTTATTTCCGCTGCATTACTTAAGGACGCCCCTACTCCTCGTAGGGACGCCTAATCTAAGGACGCCTTTACCAAAGTAAAGGACGTCCCTCAGTACTAACGATCCAACAATTGGTATCAGAGCAGGCGCTCTAGATTCTTACTGAGTTGCAGGTAAAGATGGACATGGAACCCATTGGAATCTCTTTTGTGAAGCCTCCGCGCCTAACGGACGGTAACTTCAATCGCTGGAAGACAAGGTTCGAAAACTTCTGCAGAAGTCAAAATTATCAATGCTGGAAGGTTATCATGAAAGGAGATCTCAAAGTTCCTGCTGACAAAGCTGATAAGGAGGACGAGTGGGGTCCTGACGAGTTTAAGCTGATGGAAACCAACGCAAAAGCTATTTGTTTCCTTCAAGCGTCCTTATGCGAGAGGGACGCCACTTCGGTCAGCAATTTGTCAACAGCGAAACAACAGTGGGAAGCTCTTGAGAAGTTCCATGTGGGAACCGCTGAAATGAAGGAGGACGTCCAGCTGAAAATCAAGAAGGAGTTCTATGCTTTTAGCATGCTGCCAAATGAGATGGTGAACGACTACTCATATCGCTTTGAGGCCCTTGTCACCAAGATGAGGAACTTGGGCATCCCAGAAACAGAAATCTCCATGAGGAATAGAGTTCAAGTGGTCATTGATGGTTTGACCGGAGTCTGGAACTTTGACAGGACAACGTTCAACGAAAATACAGCCAACAAAACTCTAGATATGGAAGAAATCTATGGGAAGCTCAGGCAGTACGAGGAAAGAAGAATTTCTAATATGGCTAAGCTTGGACAGAATCCTCAAACTGATCTTGCTTTGGCGTCCACAACACCAGAGTACGCTGAGTACCTTCTGCGTCAACAGGAGATCCCTGTAATGGTGGAAGCCAACAAAGCTGAGAACCGCGAGAAGATGCGCGTTCAAGCCTTAAAGGAAAGAGAAAGCAAGTCTAAAGAACAACTAGACGCAGAAGAAGAAGTTGCTCTCTTTAACAAAGTTCTCCGTGTTTTTGGCAAAAGGAACAAACATGTCAATAAACACAAGATGCCCAAGAAGGAAAGCCGCAAGTACACCGAGGCAGAAATGAAGGAACTCACATGTTACAAGTGTAACAGAAAAGGGCACTTTGCTAAGAAATGCACAACAGGAATGTCTGCAAAGGAAATGAAGACAAAAGCTCTCATTGGAGCGTTCGCCTCTACATGGGACAATGGGAGTTCTTCCTCTGATGATGATGATGATGAAGAACCCGATGAACAAGCATACATAGCCCTTGAGGACGCATCTGATGGTGAGCAAGTAGCTTTCATGGCTATGGAGGACGTTACCGTTGTTGAACAGAACGCTTCGAAATCTGAAAATGAGGTAACCCGTGAGTCTATGATGAGTTCATTAGAAAATTGTTCTAAATCCAAGCTCATTAAACTTATTGGAAGAATCATGGAAGAAAGTGTTGTCATGCAACATAGAATGGATGAACTTGAACTTGAAAATGAAAATATAGTGGTTGAATGTGAAAACTGTAGTTCCATGACCATTCAACTAGAGTCCTCTTGTGAAGAAACTAAGTCCCTAAAAACTGAAATCATGTGTCTCAAACTTGAGAACGCTAAGCTTAGGGAAGAAGTGAAAGTGATGGGTAAGAGTCCCATAGTTGAAGAAGTGAGACCAATGGTCTTCGTTCCAACTAAGAGAGGTCTAGGTTATGAATCTGACACTAAGAACTCTCTTCCTAGTGATTTTGAGGCAAGTAAAACTTTAGAACTTGAACTTGAACGGGAGAAAACCAAAAATCTTCTTGAAAGAATTAGAGTTCTAGAGAGTGGGGAATTAGGAAAGGAAGACTACTACACTAACTCCACTAGTCATAAGATTTACAAGAAGATCGCTAAAGGGGACGGTTCAAAAGTTTGTAATCCTCAAAAGATGAAAGAAAACAAGATTCAGCGTCCCAATAAGAAGTACTATCTTGGTACTTACTATAGGACGTGTTGGTACTGTGGACAAGGAGATCACTTCAAATATGATTGCTTAAAACTCAAAGAAGATGTTGAAAATGGAAAAGCTGCTAGGACTAACAACGAAAATGCTAAGTCCGTTCCTAAGGCTAATCCTAGGCGTTCTAGACGCTCTATGAACTCTTTCCACAAGCATGCTATTTCAAATGATGTGAATATTAATGACTACATGCCAAAACCAGAGTTCTATTTCTGTAACGAACCAGGTAAGGAACACCTTGCCTGGGTCGCCAAACACTAACGTTGTTATGGCAGGTGGAAGTGAGGGGACGCCCATGGATCATTGATAGTGGCGCCTCAAATCATATGACAGGAAGCCAGATCCATCTCACTTCTATCCAAAGTAGTGCCACGGGAGGAACTGTCTCGTTTGGCAACAAGGGCAAAGGAAAGATCAAAGGAACGGGAACTGCTATTCTCAACCCGTCCATCAAAGCAACAAATGTCAGTCTTGTTGAAGGACTTGGCTTCAATCTTCTTAGCGTCTCCCAGATGTGTGATCAAGGTGAAAATCTAGTCACATTTGACTCAAAGGAGTGCCTCGTCATCAACAAGAAATCAAACAAAGTCGTTCTCAAAGGAGTACGCCAGAACAATGTCTACATCTTTAACCAGGAGTTCAAGCCTAAATCAGAGTTATGTCTATGTGCTTCAAAGGATGACGCTGATCTCTGGCATCGCCGACTTGGCCATGCTGGACCAAGCACAATTCTTAAGCTACACCAGCGAAATCTTGTGAAAGGACTTCCCCGAATTGATCCTGAGAAAGTTGAACAGTGTGAAGCTTGCATCAAAGGGAAGCAAACAAGAACGTCTTTCAAGTCCAAAAACGAAGTCAGTACAAAGAAGCCTTTGGAACTGCTCCATATGGATCTTTGCGGACCAATGAAGACGTTAAGCTACGGTGGAAAGAGGTACATTTACGTTCTTGTAGATGATTTTTCTCGATTCACTTGGGTTCTTTTCTTGGTGTCAAAAGCAGATTGTTTCAATGCGTTCAAAGTATTCATCAAACAAGTGGAAGTTGCTCTTGAGACGTCTCTCAAAGCCATAAGATCAGACCATGGAACGGAGTTCCAAAATTCAGAGTTCCTGGCCTACTGTGATCAACATGGAGTCTCTCACAATTTCTCAGCTCCAAGAACGCCTCAACAAAATGGAGTTGTGGAAAGAAAGAATAGGACGCTAGAGGATATGGCAAGAACTATGCTCTTGGCAAATAGCGTTCCCAAGTACTTCTGGGCGGAAGCTATTGCTACAGCGTGTTATATCATCAATCGTGCCATGATCCGTCCTTTGCTGAAGAAGACGTCCTATGAGTTGTTGAATGGAAAGAAGCCTCGCATTGATTATCTCAGAGTCTTTGGTTGCAAATGTTTCGTTCACAACAATGATAAAGAAAAACTTGGAAAGTTTGATGCAAGGAGTGATGAAGCCATATTCCTTGGATACTCTCTTACCAGCAAAACATATAGAGTGTTCAACAAAAGGACTCTAAAGCTTGAGGAGAGTATTCATGTTGTGTTCAAGGAACGTTCTTCTCACAAAGAAAAGCCAAGTAAGAAAGAACGCTCTGCGATACAACAACAGGACGACTCTGAAGATGAAGCTGAAGATTGGACCTCTGGAAAATACTATGTTCCTAAGGACGCGTCTCCAAATCCTTAAGAAGTCTCAGTGGACGCTCCCAGTGTTGTTCAAGGAGTTCCATCTCGTAGTGAATCCCCAGTTCAACAAGGTGTAGCTGAATCAAGTCAACAAGGCGAGCAACGTTAAGGTGTGGACGCTCTCTCTGAGGGAGAACACATTGAGGACGATGCTCAAAGTGGAAGTGATGATTCTGATGGAGACATTGATCCAAGATTTGCTCATTTGTTTCAAAGGGAGTCCCGTTTCTCTAGGGACCATCCAACTTCTCAGATTGTTTCTGATCCTTCTCAAGGAGTTCAAACAAGGTCAGCTGCAAGCAAGTCCTAGAGTGCAAATTTAGCTTTCTGTGCATTCAATGCCTTTGTTTCTATGGTGGAGCCAAAGAATATCAAAGAAGCACTCCAGGACGCTGACTGGATTCAAGCAATGCAAGAAGAACTCAATCAGTTTGAAAGGAACAAAGTTTGGACTCTCGTCCCACGTCCCAAAGGCAAAAATATCATAGGGACGCGATGGGTGTTCAGAAATAAGCTTGATGAGAGTGGACGTGTGTCAAGGAACAAGGCAAGACTGGTGGCTCAAGGATTCAAGCAAGAGGAAGGCATAGACTATGATGAGACCTTTGCTCCTGTTGCTAGAATTGAAGCCGTTCGTCTTCTCATTGCCTTCGCCGCTCACAAAGGATTCAAGTTATTTCAAATGGACGTCAAGACTGCCTTTCTCAATGGAAAGCTAAAGGAGGAAGTGTATGTTGCTCAGCCGCCTGGTTTTGAGGACGCTTCTCACCCAGATCATGTGTACTACTTGGACAAAGCGCTCTATGGACTCAAGCAAGCCCCTCGTGCATGGTACGACAGGTTTGCGTCCTTTCTTTTGTCTCATGGGTACACTAGAGGTTCAATTGATAAAACTTTGTTGATAAAGAAAGTTCACAAGGACATTTTGATTGCCCAAGTCTATGTTGATGATATAGTCTTTTGTAGTACTAAGATGAAGCTTGTAGATGAGTTCAAGTCCTTAATGAGTAGTGAGTTTGAGATGTCCCTCATTGGAGAACTCAATTTCTTCTTGGGACTTCAAATCAATCAACTCAAGGAAGGGACGCGCATTCACCAACAAAAATATGTCCGTGAAATGCTTGAGAAGTACGGGATGAACACGTCCAAACCTGTTGCAACCCCCTGTTCTACCAACTCGCGTCTCAACGCTGATGAACAGGGAAAGGACGTTGATCAAAAACTTTACAGAGGGATGATTGGTTCTTTGCTCTACTTGACCGCAAGCCGTCCCGACATTATGTTTGCCGTTTGCTTGTGTGCACGCTTCCAGGCAAATCCAAAGGAGTCCCACATGCAAGAAGTCAAGAGGATCTTTCGCTACCTCAAAGGACGCGACGATCTTTGCCTTTGGTACCCCAGGAAGACGTCCTTCAAGCTTGTTGGCTACTCGGACGCTGATTATGCGGGTCATGTGATTGATCGGAAAAGCACTTCAGGAATGGCGCAGTTCCTTGGTTCATGCTTAGTCTCTTGGGGATCTAAGAAACAGAACTCTGTGGCGCTTTCAACTGCGGAAGCCGAGTACGTTGCTGCTGCTTCGTGCTGTTCACAAGTTATCTGGATCAAATATCAACTAGAGAACTACGGTATCAATCTTGAAACTATTCCCATTCGTTGTGATAACACAAGTGCTATTGAAATTTCTAAGAATCCTGTCTTTCATTCACGCACAAAGCATATTCATATAAGGCATCATTTCTTGCGTGATAATGTTGAACTAGGACTCATTAGTATGGAACATGTAAGAACTGAAGACCAAATAGCTGATATTTTCACTAAGGCACTTGATAGACGTCCCTTTGAGCATCTCAGGTTGCTCTTGGGGATGATAACTTTTAAGTAGCAAGTCCCGTTCTACTATTCCCTCAATGATTGGCTATGTTTTGTAGATTCTAAGTGTTTAAGGACTGTTATGCATTGAATTCATATCTGCAAGGACGCTAGTCTAAAACTTCATGTGTTTGCTACTTTGGAACGCCATTCAAATTTTCTCTATTTTGTCTTGAAAAGAGTATCCCTGATCACCCAACCTTCATTATAAGCCGAAATGATGGGAACTCTAAGCTTACCCTAGCCGAGAACTCCGCAAAAGCGTCCTATGAGCTTCATATTTTCTTTTACGGGACGTACTTGCGTTGTTCTCAACTGGTTCGAAAGGTAATCGCTAGAACGGTAAGTTGGTTGTTGGTTTGCTTAAAGAAAATTGCTTGAAGAGATTAATTTTGTTAAGTTGGAGAGGACGCTAAGTGTTTGTTGGTAAGAACGCCAGTTCAGTTGTTGAGGAGCAGTTGAAGAGTCAGAATTTTGAACTTTTGAAAGTGTGAACAGTGACCGTTGCTTTTGCTCAAATCTTAAGAGGGAAGTTTTGCCACGTGTCGCACAGTAAAACAGTGTTAATTACCATTTGTGCCACCGCTTCCTCTATATAAGGCCAGAACAGTCGCAATCAAATTTATTACGCTCAACCACTTTCTCGCTCTCAAATTTGCTCTGACTTCTCTCTAGAACTCCGGCGACTTTCTCTCTCTACACTTCATCTGAAAACATGTCTCACAGACAGTTGAACGTGGCCGGATCTTCTACCGGCGGGAAGCGTAGAAAGCTTGTCAAGTCCCACTACATAGAGAAGCCAAAACCTATCGTTCTCAATGAGTCTCTAGTGGACTTCATCAACAGAAAGCTGAGAACTCTCTACAATTTAATAAGGGAACGCATGGGCTTGCTAGAGGTCAAGAATAATGCAACGAAGACCAAGAACTATGAAAGGTTCATTGAACGCTTCGTCATGCCAAGTCTTCACAACACCAACTACAAGGACTTGCCAGGACGGATGGACGACGTTCTATTCTTCTCACAATTTGGAGGTGAGAATCTGGGTCCTTTACTTGAACTTATACCTGACCTCCACAACGCTGTCCTTCCCGACTTTCCCATGTATCCTAGGGACTCCATGGCCTACAAAATGCTCAAAGCAAGAGTGCCAAGTCCCTCTCCACCTCCTCCTGCCGTTCCTACCCTAACCACCAAAAATTTGCTGAAGCGTCCTGCACCTTCTTCTCCCCCCTCCAAATCTTCCCAACCCTTCTCCACTTCCAAACCAACGGAGATTGTGGACAAGTTCCCTTCTCACTTAAAGGAGGGACGCTCCAAAAAGGTTCACGACCCAAGGCCCCTCAAAAAGGCCAAAACCTCAAGCGTCCCATCCTCTAAACCCTCCACAAAAAGGCCTAGCACTACAAAAAGGCCTTCCAACCTCTCCAAAGAATCCACTCCTCCCCCTCAACAAATCTCAATCGTTCAACTCCCCACCCCTCCTCCGTCCCCCCAACCTTCCAAGAAAAATGCTCTCATACCCTTCCCTCCCAAACCCTACTCTCCTCTAAACCTTGCAAACTTCCCAACAGCTCCGGCTCATATCTCGCCCCCAAAAGATCCCGAAACCCCCAAATCTCGCCGTCCCTCCTCCGAAAGTGGACCAGAGGACGTTGAGAAGCGTCCAGCCCTTGAGCGCACCTTCAAACGCCGCAAAGCCGGTGAATCTCCCAAGGTGCTCATGGTTCAAGCTGCTCCAGAGCCCGAGCACATCTCCTCCTCTTCCTCTAGCTCATCTGAGAGCAACAGAGGAACGCCTCAAGCCAATGCTGAAGGAGTTTCCCCTATCATTGACGTTGTTGGGGACTCCGACGACGAGGCTGAAGTAGCTGAGGACGCTGGCGAGCACCAGGTTCCTCAAAAGGACGCCGAGCCAACTCTTTCTGAAGAGCTCGAGCGTGATGCTCAGGAAGTCCCACCCTTCAACCAATCTCTCCCCATCCTCAACCCCTCCCAAGCTCCACAAGAAAACCCCTCTCCCTCAATCCAAACAGAATCCCATGACGTCCCCGCGGACGCTGAGCAAGCAACAGAAAATCAAACAGAGGCTCAGGACGCTGAGGGCACGTCCCAAGGTCAGACCTCTGGTGCCGATCAAGCCACAGCTGGTGGCGATGCAGAAAAAGAACAAGGCACAGAGGACGCTCCTTCAAAGGACGCTTCTGACAGTGACTCGGAGAAAGCTGAGGACGAGTCAGATGATGATGAGGACTCTGAGTCCCCCAAGGGCAAGCGTAAAAGGAAGAACGCTGATGTGCCCGTTAAAGTCCTTAGTCCACTCATTTACTCTGAAGAGTGGCTAGCCTCCTTCGACGATGAATCAGTTCAGGAGTTCCTCGAGCTTCTGAAATTCCAAGGATGGCAGAACGTTGGACCAGCGCCGACAACTGTTGACAAAGAACAGGTGAAGGCGTTCTACAGGGATTTGCGCTACAAGGCAAAAGATGGCTCCCTCCACTTCAAAATTGAAGGTGAGAAAGCTTCAGTCACAGAACGTCAAATGCGCTCCTTCCTGGGTCTAAGTCCACGCAAGCCACCGTCCCATGCTCTTAGCTCACTTCCTGAAGGCGGCTTTGAAACGACAGGTCAAGAACTGCCTCTGGTTGAGCACATATTTCAGGGCAAAAGGCCTATGGGACTTGACAGGGTAGCTCATGTTCTGAGCAAAGTTGGCGCAATCGTCCACTACTTCATTTGTCGCGCCATTCTTCCAAGGCAGGAGAAGCGTTCAATTGTGCAAACTCACGACATAATCTTAATTGACGCAATCCTTGAACGCTGCCCAATCAACTTAGCCAGAATTGCTATGCAACACATGGCCAAGTGTGGAAGGAAGAGGCACGCCTTGCCCTATCCTGGAGTCGTAAAGGCAATCTTGCAGTCCCAGGACGCTTATGATGAGAGCGCTTCTTCTGAAGAACTTGGCTTAAAATGGAATGCCAAGAAAGGACTTGTTGAGATAAGGCATAATGAAGAGCTCCCGTCCGTTCTGCAACAGTTAGAAGCTGAGGCTGAGGAAGCTAGACTGAAAGCAAGAAGAACGCCTAGCTGATGAGGCTGAGGCCGCAAGGCTTAATTCCACGCCTCAAGAGTCCCCTCAAGATCAAGAGCCCGCAGTAGATCTTACAACCCTTGATCAAATGCTCTTAGGGCCCTCTTCTCCTCCAGCTATTCCAATGGACGCTCCGTCTTCGAGCACAGGTCCTCTGCCCCGTTCTGCCCCTGCTAACATTGCCCAGCATCCCCCAGCAGAACTCATGGCTGCAATAATGGACAACCAGTGCCTTATTTTCTCTGCCTTTAAGGACTTATCATCTGCGTTCTCCAAGGCTGCTGAACTTCAAGAACAATTGCTCCAGTTTTATCAAGACTAGCGCCGTTCTCAGTGATTGCCACCACCCCTTTCATCCCCTATTAAATTGCCTTTGCTTCTTTTGAACTTCAAACTTATGACCTTGGTCTGTAATAACTCTAATTTTGTTTGAATGGCAATTCCACTATTTGCTTGCATGTGTTTGTTTAAGCGTTCCACTGCCTTTAGTTATGTGTTTGTGCTAACGTCCTTATCACTTGTTATCCTTTTCGATGATGCCAAAAGGGGAAAGTGTAGTTTTGCAGAGATGCGCTACAAATTAGTTATCTAGAATAAGCAAGTGTTAAGGGGGAACTATTACGTGAAAGGTCTAAGGAACGCCCATGCTAGATTAAAAGAAGACGCTTAGAAACTTTTCTAGGACGTGACTCTCTCCTTAAAATCCAAATGCTAGAGAATCAAAGATTGAAAACTTGTGCTTATTAAAATTTCTCTAAGTATTAAAGGACGCCTATAAGTTTTCATGCATGCTAAGTTCCAATGTCAAAACTGTTTTGCTGAAGAGTTTGTCATCATCAAAAAGGGGGAAATTGTTGGGACGCTACCAAGAACGCTTGCGTACTTGTTAGTGTTCCACACAACCGTCCCTTAGTTTTGATATGACAAACTCACTATGATTCTAATAAAGTTGTCCAAGTATTCAGGAACGCCAGTGATCAAAAGGACAACAAGTGTGTATGAGCGTCCCATTAGCTTAGGGACGCTAGCTAACAGGAAGTAAGGACCAGCCAGAGACTACTTGAGCAAGACGAAGTCCCAAGCAAGTAGGAACGCAAGAAAGGAGTCCTTACTCACTAGCCGACAAGATGAAATCACTCGACAATGTTTGATCATCCAAGGACACGTGGAGACCGATCCTGTAGCGGAGTCCAACACTACGTGGCGGACGATCCTGTTACAGAGTCCATCAACACGTGGCGGCCGATCCTGTAGCGAAGTTCATCATACACAGCTGGATACAGGAAGCTTTCTCATCACCGCCCTACTACGTGGAGGAAGATCCTGTAGCCACGTCCATGAAGGGCATGATCGTCCCAGAGAAATGACGCTCTTCCCCAAGTCCTATAAATAGCCCCAAGGCATTTATTGTGACGCTAACGCTTTCAGGAATATTCAGAGAGAATCAAAGAGAAAGCGACTCACTCAAGAACACGAAGAACTAACTCAAGAACAGTGTTAGAACTTGTGTTAGATCGAGTGAGACTTGTAACCAAATCACAAAAACAGTTTGTAAGAGAAAACCCAAAAAGAGAGAAAGAGAGTTCTGCAAAGTACTGCAGAACGTAGGAATAGAGTCCTTTAGTAGATTGAACTCGCTTAAGTTGTAGGCTTAGAGGAGTCCTTTACTAGTGGACTTAGGGAAAAGCTAAGTGCCAGAGAACTGTAAAGACTCGCCAGTACAACTGTAAGGACGTTCAATAGAAAGGAAAGAACTATTCAAAAATCCTCCAAGGAGGTAGAGGTTTACACTCAAGGACTACTTGGTCTTGAGTGGTTCCTCTATAATTCACTGCGTTCATTCTTTATCTGTTTAGTACTTTATTTCCGCTGCATTACTTAAGGACGCCCCTACTCCTCGTAGGGACGCCTAATCTAAGGACGCCTTTACCAAAGTAAAGGACGTCCCTCAGTACTAACGATCCAACAACCCTAAAATAAAAGAGTTAACATATACAAAATAGCCCGAATCAAATTCCCCCATACTTAGATCTTGGTCGTCCTCTAGTAAGCTCAAAACAAATACAACAAGGAAGCACATCTAAGATCTCAGGAAATACAAGGGAAAACAAAACACTCAACTCATAACCCGAACCCAAAAATATAGAGAAATCATGAGCATAAAACAATGAAGCTCAAACACACACCTCACAACATGATATAACACTCAAGCTCTAAAAACATGAAAGAGCAACCTAGGATCTACCCAAATCTAACATATAAGCCCCAAAGTCCCCAATCAAGAATGATCCTAAACACTAATATTTTTCCGCTCAATTCTGCTTAGGTGCCCTTTCGGGTTTTCACCTAACCGCTCTTTTCATTTTTCAATAGGTGTGCTCACAAATACTCACAACTCTCATGAACCTCATATTACCCCAGCCTAATGCTGGTCCGGGTTACCTGCTTATTACCTGAGCTGCCCTTTCGGGTTTTCGACTCATCCCAGGATTTATATGCCTTTTTTCAATTTTTATGGCTCTTTCTATCTTTTTCTTTTTCTATCTTTCTTTATTATGCAAAAAGTATGGTGCAAGTGCTCCATGAAAAGAAGAAAATCAAGAATCTGAAACAAATCTCTAACTAAGCTAACTAGGATAAGCGAATGCGAGTACTCCTTCCCCCATACTTAAATCCTTCATTGTCCTCAATGAAGCAAAGAGAAAGGATAGAAGCAAGGAGAAAGGAAATCGGAAGACTCACAAACGATTGAAGAGGGGTGGAATGGAAGAACTCTTCAAAGGTGGTAGAAGAATGGAAGAAAAGGAACTTCGGAATACCGTTCTGCAGGCCAACCGCGGGCGCGGGTGTACGGGCCGCGGGCGTGGAATCAACACAGCGGGAGAAAACGTCAACTTCTAGAAGGAAACCGCGGGCGCGGGCGATGTGTCGCGGTCGCGGCCTTGGTGCAGTCTCATGCATTTGACTTCTCTTGAACCGGATGATGTGCAATAAACCTTCGTATCTTGGCTCGTCTCTTGGAAGATGGATGAATGCTTGAACTCGAGCCATAATGATGAAGAACACTTGAGGGAACAAAGCTCCCCCATACTCAGGCTTTTGCACATAGCCAACATAATGGAATTCTAAAGATGAATGGAAAGAATATAGAAGGTGGTGGAAAGATATATGGAAAATAGGAGATAGATATATGGATAGAAAAAATGATGGTAAAGATAGAAGGATGGAAAAGATATATGGAAAGTAGAAGATAAATGCCCGAAATCTTTTTTTTTTTTGATTTTTTTTTTTTGCCAGACCTAGCCTCACCGCGGGCGCGGTAATTTTTTTTATTTTTTTATTTTTTTCCGGAACGCACTGCATGATAACCGCGGGCGCGGTACGAGTACCGTGACCGCGGCGCTAGTACCTGTACGTCGGGATTGGTTCTGGTGCCCCACCGCGGGTGCGGTATGGCTGCCGCGAGCGCGGTTTTGCACCAGAATGTCCTTTCGGACCTAGTACCTGCACGTTAGTCCGAAAACGAATAAAAACCTAAGCTAGGAATGGAAAAACAATCTATCTAAGTCTTGGGTTGCCTCCCAAGCAGCGCCTTTATTTAACGTCGATGGCCTGACGTCTTCATGATCGGACATCGTTAATGCCCTGAGCATCAAATCAAAGTCCTGCACAGCTATCTTACAACAGGACACATAGCATGTTGACAAATTATCAAGAAATAAGAAATAATTCAAACTCCTTTTTAACCTATCAAACATGCTTGAGCAATTAGGGTGTGATTTTCTAGAGTAAAACCAATTAGGTGATTTATGTGATTTTTCAAAATATTCAGCAAAGCATGCAAATCCCCTAGTTGAATTATCACTTTCATCAAATAAAATATAGAACTCATCATCTACCCTAGCATGCTCAAATATTGAATCCTTGATGAAAGACTGACATGAACGCACAAAGCAAGGATCAAGAGAGAGGGAAGAAGTGGAATAAAGGATATAAGGATCATCCAGACTGATTTCCGGAATCTCGGAATCGACACTTTGGATGTTGGAATTCGAGATACCATCGACAATAGCCTCATGGCTGGAAAGCGGCGGACCAACTTCCTCAGGAGCCGCGGGCGCGGTTTGTGGGCCGCGGTCGCGGTTATCCTCCAGGGGGAGCTCCTCCGTTTCTGCGTCGGAACCGCGGTCGCGGTATGCATCCCGCGGGCGCGGTTCTTGGTCAGAACGCGTTTCGGCCTTCAGCTCGTCCTGCTTCAACTGACTCCTCATGGCCATGGTGACGAAAACCTTAAACTTTTCCTCAGGTGTCATACTCCAAAACTTTTCCCCTACCTCACGGATCATCTCAACCACCGTATCCATTGTCATTCCATAGGTGATTTCTTTAAATATTTGCTCTCGAGACTCGCAAACTCCATGAGTAACCAGGACAGTTGCCTCGTCTAGAACCCTTTCTAAATACTCACAGAATGGTTCATCCTGCAACTGACAAAATCTAAGGGAAGACATTAGAATATACAAGTGTGGACCGTAAGATAGGTCCACACAAAGCCAATAAAAATATTAATACTAGAAAGAAACCAAAGTTCCCCGGCAACGGCGCCAAAATTTGACTCGGCTAAAGTCGTCGTGCCAAGATCAAAGATAAATAACCCAAACAAACAAACTAGTATAGTAAGCAAGTAAGGGGTCGAACCCAAGAGAACTGCGGCTTCTAGTATTAATATATTTATCAACTATAGAAAAGGGGGGTTTGAGAGAGAAATCTATACTAAAACTAACCTAGAAACAAAGAACAAACAAATAAACAAACATGCAAATATGGGGAAACAATTAATAAGGAGACAAGTTCATTCAAAAGATCCACTCATGATATAATCCCTCGATCATAGATTTATCCATTGATTTCATTCACACCTATGGTTAATTCCTATCCTGATCATTAACAATCGCAAGTCCACGGTCCAAGCAATTCTATAACCCTAGGCAAGGACGCTTAACCTAGAATTAGCATAGAGAACAAGGATATGCAGGATATAATATCAAACAATCAAGCTACGAGTCAATTGCAAGATAAAACAATCAATTCTCTTCTTAATCCTAGTTGCATAGACAACAGGTCTAGGTTAAGTTGTTTTCACAGATTAGTTTTGTCCACGGTCCAAACCTAATCAAACTGTAGAACATAAATCAATTCAATAGGTTAGCTACTCCTAGAGAAACAATAAACATTCATAAGATGAAGCACAAGAGAATCAATATCAACCAAAGGATAGAAATCAATTACCAAAACCTCACGAGTTCATACATCAGAGCTTCTCCCTTGAACAAACCCAAGGAGACTAGCTCTCCATAACTAAACTAGAAGAGAAGAATTGAATTATGAGAAAGAAGATACTAAAAACCTAAGGCTGGCTCCTCCTTATATAGCCCAAGGAACAAGCTCCACGAGATAGATAAGGAAAGAGGCAAAAGATAGAAAAGGAAACAAGATAGAAAGATTTCGGCCCGGTTCGGATTCGGCATCACGCGGCCGCGTCGACTCCACCGCGCCCGCGCTTTCACAACAGAGAAGAACAAGTCGGTCTCGGCAGCCACCGCGGTCGCGGTGGACAATCCGCGGTCGCGGAATCTCGACAGAATCGCTGGTGTCACTTTGGAGGCTGTTTTGACCATCTTCCTCTTGGAATCTGACTTCGGTGTAAAAACATTAATTGAATCCCTTGAAGTTAGCTTTCCAATGGCACCGGAATCAAGTCAATCCGACCTCTATAACTCAAGATATAGCCTTCGCAAGCAAGTGGTGTCGCGCAGACAGCTCAAAACGCCTTAAAAGTCTTGATTCTTGAATTCTTGTGTCTTCGGCCTAGATATTACAATTATGCACAACTCTAACCTAAACACACTCAATATAACCCTAAAATACAAGAGTTAATATATACAAAATAGCCCGAATCACGCTTGATGAGGCCCAAGGCAAGTACACAACCGTGGTGTTCGCATTTGAGAAGTTCCGCTCTTACTTGGTGGGCTCTAAGGTGATAATCTACACCGACCATGCGGCTGTCCGTTACCTTATGGACAAGAAGGATGCTAAACCACGCTTACTCCGGTGGATGCTCCTCCTACAAGAGTTTAATCTAGAGATACGAGACAAGAAGGGAGCGGAAAACCTTGTGGCGGATCACCTTTCAAGGCTATCCATTGAGCACATCACAAAGTCCGGAATCACGGTGCCAATCAACGATTCCCGCCCGGACGAAACTCTTCTAAGCAACGAGGTGTCGCGAGAAGGGAGCCTCTGTTGCAGGTTGGCCGCGACCTCCACATGGTCGGCCGCGACCTCCTCTGCCCCTTCTCCGATTGACGGCGATGGCCAAAATGGTTCATACGCGACCCCGACCGAGGTCGCCCAAGGTCACATATTTTCCCTTTCTTGTGTAGTTCTTGATCCTCTTTCCCCTTCTCCCATTTCTTCTTCTTCCTGCTCACACTCAATAGATGCTATTAAGGGGGTGAAAGCCCCGTGGTTTGCGGATTTTGCCAATTATGTTGTAAGTGGCATTGTTCCGGATGGGTTGACTTCCCAAGCCAAGAAGAAGTTCCTCCATGACGGCAAGCGCTACTATTGGGATGATCCTTACTTGCTCAAGCAAGGGAGTGATCACATCTTTAGACGTTGTGTGCCGGACGAGGAGATAGAAGGAGTTATCCGTCATTGCCACACTCTTCCGACGGGAGGCCATGCTAAGGGATTCAAAACCACCGCGAAAATTCTTCAAAGTGGGTTCTATTGGCCTACTATCTTTAAGGATGTGCAAGCTTATGTGACTACTTGTGAAGAATGCCAAAGAGCGGGAAACATCACATGGAGGAACGAGAACCCACTCACCGGAATCTTGGAAGTGGAACTCTTTGATGTTTGGGGTATAGACTTTATGGGACCCTTCCCCTCTTCGGGTCCCTACAAGTATATACTCGTGGCGGTTGACTATGTCTCCAAGTGGGTCGAGGCCGTAGCCACAAGAACAAATGATGCACGAGTGGTGGCTAAGTACATGAAGACCAACATCTTCCCCCGCTTTGGTGTACCCCGAGTTCTCATTAATGATGGCGGTTCACATTTCATTGAGAGGAGCTTTGAATCTCTTTTGACCAAGTATGGGGTTTCTCACAAGGTGGCCACACCTTATCATCCTCAAACTAGTTGTCAAGTAGAGGTCTCCAACCGGCAAATCAAGAGTATTCTAGAGAAGACGGTGTGCCGCTCAAGACAAGATTGGTCCTCCAAGCTTGATGATGCTTTGTGGGCATACCGCACCGCCTACAAGACACCACTCCGCACCACTCCTTTCAATCTAGTATATGGCAAGTCATGTCACTTGCCCGTCGAGCTCGAACACAAGGCTTTATGGGCTCTCAAGGAGCTCAACATGGACCTCGACGCGGCCGGAGCAAAAAGATTCATGGACTTGCAAGAGCTAGAGGAATTGAGGCTTAATGCATATGAGAACTCGAAGATCTACAAGGAAAAAACCAAGAGGTGGCATGATAGAAAGCTTGTGTGCCCAAAACCATTAAGGCCGGTGACCGAGTACTCCTCTTCAATTCTAGGCTTCGCCTCTTTCCCGGGAAGTTGAGAACCCGATGGAGTGGACCATTTACGGTTCATCGTATATACTTGCACGGGGCGGCCGATCTCATAGATGACAATGGAGGAATTTTCAAGGTCAACGGCCACCGCTTGAAGAAGTACTATGAAAAGGTGGATCCCGATGAGGAAATCTGAGCCACTTGGGCTCTCACAACCGCCATCTAGCTAAGGTACTTCTCGTCTAGCTCAAAGACGTTAAAGAAAGCGCTTTTCGGGAGGCAACCCGTTCTTTCCTTTTCCTAGACTAGATAGGTAGTTTGCCTTGCACTTCCGTTAGCATTTTGTAGGAACCCGAGACTATGGTCGGGTGCAAGAAGTTGGAGACGAACAAATCGAATGGATTGGAAGCTCCCTGGAACTGGTCGGCGCCGACCTCCCCTAAGTCGGCTGCGACCCCCTCTGGCGAAAGGTAAAAATTGTTCAAAAAGTCGGGAAATTACAGGTATGCCCCTGAACTTTTTCTTTACACTTTTTATCCCTTCCCCACCTCTCTTTGGTCCATTTCCACGACCTAGCAGCCTCCAACCCCGACCTTACCTCCATTGAACTCCCACAAGCTCTCATCCCCCCCCCATTGCTCCATAAACCACTAGATCTACCTCCTTTCTTCCAAATTTCACCAAAATCCTTCCTAATCTCTCTACCTCTACCCAAAACCACTTCAAAAACCCAGAATTTCGAGCCCCCCATACCCAAAACCCACAACCCCGACCTCTCAAGACCTCGGCTCCGACCCCTATTTGCTTGCATTCTACTTATTCAACACTCCTTTGGTATGTTTTTCTACTTCCTTGCTTTTGTATTCAAGTTTACTTGAGTAATTTTGAAGGTTTAGTTAGAAATCTAGATTTTGGGTGTTCTTGAGTTTAAATGTTGAAATTTGGGTTATATATGCTTAGATCTACATGTTTGGTTGAAGATTATTGAGTTTTGGCATAATTTACTGCTTGATCTATGGTTGTTTGGATGATTTTGGGTCAATAGAATTTTTCTAGGATTTTTGGTGGCCATTTGAGGGGTTTTAAGCTGAATTTTCGAGAATGTGTTTTCTGCAGGTGGTCGGCGCCGACCTCCCCTAGGTCGGCTGCGACGACCACTAGAGATCGGTCAACAAAATTGTTTGTTGGTTTTGGCGCGAACTTGTTCATGTACGAGCTTCCATGGGTCGTCCCCGACCCCGGATACCTCGTGATCTTTTTTAAAACATGCTTATTTGAGTTGTTCTTGCCATGATTTGAGTGATTAAAGCATGAGTTTTCCCCATTACTTTCTTATGTTTCATGACTATGCATGCTTGGTTGAGAATTTTCATATGAAATTGAAAAGTATGTGTTTATAGTAAGTATGGGGTGACTCTTTGGTGATTGTTTGTGTGTCTCTTGTGTGGTGTTTGTGCTTTTTGAGTTGGAAATTATCTTGGAAGCTTTATGGTTTTGTAGGACAATGGCATCCTCATCAATGGCAAGCAAGAGGCAAAAGAAGGGCAAGAATGTGGCGGAACCGGTGATGGATGATGTGGTAATTCAAGACGAAGCTCAAATGCTACTTTATGGGCAATTGAAGGATGGAAAGGTGACGGTGCGTTCCTACCATCAAGAGGCGCACGAGAGCCTCCACGTGCACACGGCGGTAGTGGAAGCGTTTCGTTTGCTTGGAGCCGAAGAGCTCATCCAAGAGCCCATCCAAAGACACTACCCGACACTTACTTGCGAGTTTGCCGCCACCCTCACTATCCTCGAACCACACAAGGAGAACTTCCACTTGACCAAGATCACGTTCCAACTCGGCGGGAAGAAGCATGGTATCACCATCAACAAACTCAATAAGGCGCTTGGCTTCCCTACACCATCGGGAGCCAACTCCTTGAAGGACTTCCCCATCCAACGTATGTGGTCTTACCTCACTAGCAAGGGAGAAACATCAAGCAACCCGCTTGCTCGGGACATTGCTAACCCGGTCTTTAGGGTGAACTTGCGCATTCTTGGTGCCGCCATTTGGTGCAAGTTCGAGCTCTCCCGCCCCACCTTGCGAGAGCTCGCATGCTTGTCCTCCATCCTCTTCACCGACACTCCACAAATCAACTTTGACCATGAGTTTGTCCACAACATCATCAACCAAAGAAAGAACCCGAAGTATACCCTTTGTGGTTGGATGGTGGTCATCCTTGCCCAAACCCTCAAGGTTGACCTCTCCCGCTACTCTTCCAAGCATGTGATCCCGATGAACATCAAGTACTATTGCAATGCTTCGGTTGTTGTGTGGAAAGCTAGGACCGACTACCTCAACCAATTCACCACTAGCACTGGCATCACTCATGAGGTGCCTCTTAACGATGAAAATTGTGAGTTGTTCTATCTCCCTAATTGGTATGATGTTTGGGCACCTTCGCCCTCTCCCTACTTCCCACTCCTCTTGGAAGATGAACCTGCAAGACGATAACCGAGTTGGTTCCCGAGGCATGTCCCAAACCCACGGATTCCGGAACAACCAAGACAAAAGCGTGTAAGGAGACGCTCTCGGGAAGGGGTCGGCGCCGACCATGCTGAGGTCGGCCGCGACCAATTCCAGCGAGGTGGAACTTCTCGGGTGGAGGTCGGCGCCAGGCAATATGGGGTCGGCGGCGAGGCAGGGCAGGGAGGTGGTGATCCAATGGACTACACGATGGGCCCCCATGCCGAGGTACTCCCGTACTCCTCCAATCCTTACGGATTCGAGTGGTCCGGTGGTCCTCAATTTGACCCTCAAGGTGGCGAGTCTAGCTCCTAAGCTCCTCCCGACATCAATGATCTCAACGCCAAGATGGATGCCCTTTCCCTACAACAACAATTCTTGTATGCCTCTCTCCACACCCACCACACCCAAACCATGGCCCACTACCAAGATGTGACTCAAAGCTTCAACACCTTCCAGAATGATTACAATGAAGACCGCCAAGCCCAATTCGCATACAATGCTTGGGTTGCTCAAAAGATGTTCCCGGATTCTCCATTCCCTCAACCTCCTCAAAGGTGAACCTTCTCCACCAATACTCCAAGTCCAAGTATGTATCTCTTTTCCCCCTCTTTACTTTTTAATCAATGGGGACATTGATGTTTTAAGTATGGGGTGGTTTAGGGGAGACTACTTGTTTGTGTTTGTGTATCTTTGCATGTTTGTTTGTGTTTGCATGATTGAGTCTTTTTGTTTTGATTTTCATGATGAAAAATACCTTTGCTAAGATGTCCTATGATAGTGATTATGAGCATCATCATGTAATTCCTTGTAACTTGCTTTGTAAAATTGCCTACCATGACTTTGATTTTCAAATTTTGAGCATATAATGAACATTGAGCATGCATGATTCTAAGTGAAAAGCAAGCCAACAAAATTTGAACCTAAGTGAGAAATCTTTTGGCCACAAGGAATGTATGTTTTATTCCTTGGTTTTTCATGTGTGATTTTTACTCTTCCATATGCATTTATCACTTGACAATGGCATGCTTATTCTTGATTTGAAACCAATGGAGATATATTCATTACGTGTTAGATCAAAGGATATTGAACTTATTTTCATTAGCCTATTTCTCTCCTTTTCATCCTACCTATGCATGATCCCTTGATTTGAAACCCCTTGCTTGAGCTTTAAGCCTTATTTCTAGCCCCACAAAAGTATCCTAGCCATTATAAGCTTGACCCCATTAATCCGGGAAGTGGACTTAGAGTGGATTGTGATGTTGATGTGGATGAGGGGTGAAAATGAAGAGATTGTGAAGGGTGAGAATAGAGGAGTTGTCTTAAGAAAAGAATTATTAAGAAGGAGTTTTGACTCGGGTAGCACAAGTGCAGTGATCGAGTGGGCTCTCAGTCGAAGGTCGGGGCCGACCATCAATAGGTCGCATCCGACTTCCACCAGACCATGGAGAAAGTTTCGTAAAAAAAAGAATTTGAGAAAAAGGAAGTGTTTGAATAACTACTAGAGTCAAAGCTTCTTCATGAGAGAAAGACGAAGGGATAGGTGAAGTGATGTGTGCTTTGAAGGTTAAATGAGTTTGGTGTTTGAAGGAAGAAAGAAGAGTTGGTTGAGTTGAGTTGTGAAATCTAGGAGTCTAGGTTCCCAGATTCATTAGCACCACAAGACCAAATTATTCCACACCCTTTGAACTATTGAGCCCCATTACAACCCGGTCGAATGAAACTTCTTTGAAGTCTTCATTGAGCCACCTAAATTCTTTTGATGATTTAACTTGTTTTGATTTCTTCGGTAGAAAATTTTGAATATAAGTTCCATTGTCTATGAGGTTTTGCATTTGGAATTGAGATTGAGTGCTCATATCCTAAGCACTTGAAAATGAGTGAAACACATTGTCCTTGTGAGGTTGGATTGTTATTGCTTAGAATTTACCAATGTGTGCTAGGATATCGACGTTGTTTGCTCATTATTCAATCTTGTGCTTATTTTCCTTAAAGGCATTCTTGGACTTGTTATTTGGTATTCATGCATGTGAAGTGATTGCTTGAGGACAAGCAAGTCTAAGTATGGGGTATTTTGATGTCGTGCTTTTTAGTTAGATTTCGTAGGTCGTTTTCTAGTTTGTTTTGCATGTTTTCCTATATGTTTGTGTGTTTTGCATAAGATTTCAACTCTCTTCCGAGGGTTGGAGTCGTTTGTTTGTTGTTTCGTGTTTTGTAGGTATTTGGAGCTTTTAGGAGAAGTTTTCATCTATTTCGGAGCTTTCTAGGGAGTGTTAGTTTTCAAGAGTCATAAATATCAAGAATCCTTCAAAGAACCAAGAGACAAGTTTGCAGCAAAAAGTGCCTCAAAGGAGTACAAGGAGCTCAAGGAATTCAAGGAACGAGAAAGAAGAAACGCCGAGCAAAGGACCGATCACTTGAAGTAAGAACGAAGCAAAGACGAGAAGAAACACATCCCCCTGGTGTGGGTCGGCGCCGACCACCCCTAGGTCGGCTGCGACCACCCTGAGCTGCGACCAAAAGTAGGTCGGCCGCGATCTGCCCGTGTGATCCTTGCCGCCCTAGTAATGCCTTTTGCGGGAATTTCGAAATTCGAAAAAAGGTGGCGGCGGTGGCAGACTTGGCAGGCTGGACAGACCTCCTTGTTGACTTTTGGGGCTGAGATAAAAGGTCTTTTTGGGGCTCTTTGTCTAAGGTTGGCTTTTGTGAGGAAGCAACCAAGGGTGGGAAGTAAGCTTTGTAAGGGAAAATGGTGAGGGAAGAAAGCTTGTCTTACTTGGTTGTTTTTAGGAGGAAGATGGAAGACAATGGTGTGTAGGAAAACTTTGTGGGTTTGTTAAGTTTGTAAGTTCGAATCTCTTGTTTAATTCAAGTTGTTTGTTTCGATTATGTCTCCCTCCTCTCTTGTGTTGCTTGTGTGTTTGATGATGTGTGAGTAGTCTTCTTGCTATGTGTGGGGTGAAACCCAACATGAAAATGCATTTGAGACCTTGATGCTTGATCCATGCTTGACTTGTAACCTCTATCCTTCAATCCCTCTTGTATGCTTAATTCCTTGATGAAAATTGGGGCATGTTCTTGTTTGCAAACGAATTGAAAGATTATGTTGTGAATCGGGACTATCCGGGTTAAGATGAAAGTTAAAACCCTTAGACAACAAGTTGGATTGCATGTTAACACCTTCATGAAAGTTGAGGTTAACAATGATTGATCTAAGCATTTAAGAAGGCATCATGGTCAAGTTATTGACCTTAAACAAGCGCTCCTTGGGTGGCAACCCAAGTTTATCTTTGTTTGTAGGTTAATTTTAATAAAAGCTAGAAGTGGAAAGATGGGTAGTTGTTGCTAAGTGCTTTTTGTTGCTTGCTTGGTAGTGCTTGATTGCCTTGTTGCTTGAGGCTTGCTTGTGGTTGTCCTTGCCGGGACAACGTCTGGTTATTTGTGCTTGTGAGTTTTTTTTGTCTAGTGGTGTGTAGGCACATAGCAAACACTCATGGCCTCCAAGAAAATGCTTCTTCCTCCTCCATCTTGGTGGGAATCCCATTTCCCCCCACCTCCTTCTCCACAATAGTACGAGGTGAGTCCTTTCTTCTCTCCCTTCTTGCTTTAATTTTCACATTGAGGACAATGTGACGTTTAAGTTTGGGGGAGGGAATTCATGCTAGATAGATGCATTCATGTTTCAATTCTTGTCTTGCATTCATGTTTACTTTTATCTTGCCATTTTATTTGCATGTTAAAATCCAAAAAATTTGAGAAATTTGTCAAAATGCCAAAAATTTCATGAATAATAGGTTGCCATCAAATTTTCTTAAATGAGAATCTCTTGTCTTCAACATAGTTAAATCCATGACTTGGAAAATTCCATATCTTTGCTTGGATGGATGAAACCCTTAGTTCCTTGCATGATCATGGCTTGTTTTCTTGACATATTTGGATGAGCATGTGGACTCTTAAGGTTGTAGATTAATGTTGACATTCTAGGTAATGAGCACCTAGTGAGATGATTTTAGCCTTTTTCTAGGACTTTGTCCTTTCTATGCTTTGTGTGTGATTTCTCTATGCATCTCTAACTCTAGAACTTGAGATTGTATCTTTGTCAAGACCGCATTCATGACATTTTCTTTTGACATTAAAGTGATAGAGGCATTGTTTTGTTAGCCCTACTATTTCCCCTATCCACCCTATATTAGTGCCAATTTTTCTTGAAGCCCAATTTTTTGAGCCTAAAAGCCTATTCTTTAAAACTCCACAAAATTGTTTCCCTAGCCCAAATGGCTTGACCCTCCTAGAGAATAGGAGTCATGGGAGATGTACTTTAAGTGAGTTTGAGTTTTGAGAGAGAAATGTTATTTGGTGGAAGAGTGTCTCAAAAGAAGAAAAATGCAAAAGTGTGGGAAATGTTTGGGAAAAGTGAAAAGTCTTGAAAAATAGTGCTTGAAAGTTGAGTTGGTGATGTGATAATAAATGTGCAAAATTTGGAAGTCACCAAAGTGTTGTTGAGAAAAAAAGAAAAGCAAGTGCAAAAGGGTTGAGTTTTAAATGAAAGAAAAGTGAAAATGGGAGGGTGAAGTTCAAAGTTAATGAAGTGTTGAAATTGTGAAGTTTTCGGGTTTGAGCGAGTGCTTGATTGCTTGAATTGGTTATTTGGTTGTGAAGTGGAAGTATGACTCTTATTCTCTAGCTTAAAACCACATGGCCAAAAATTTTCCTTACCCAACTCTTCTCACCTTAGCCCCACTATAACCTTTAAAAGCCCTCTTGATTAGTGTCACTTACATTGTCCTTAGCGGTGGAGATTTAGATCTCTTTCAAGCTTATGGTAGATTAGGGATCATAGATGAATTTGAGTGATAACTTTAAAGGTCAAACACAAATGCAAGAGAGCAAACACATACCTCTAGTGAGGCCTAGAAGAACTGATTCATGTGTCTTCATCTTTTTGAGTCATAAAACATGTGCAATGATTCCGGTTTGTCAAGTTTCAAGTTCTTTGATTATTGCTTGTTTTATTTTGAGGTGAATTCTTGAATTGCACTTGATGTGGGATGAAGAGTCTAATTGCTTGCTTGAGGACAAGCAAGATTTAAGTTTGGGGGATTTGGATGGCTTGCATTTAGCTCATGTTCAGAGTGCATAATAGGTCATGTTTCGTTAGCTTTCAGTTTGCTTTTCTCTCTTTTAAGTTAGCTTTTTAGTTAGTTGTTAGTTTCTTGGTTCGGACACTACGCCTTGTTTGTGCGTATTTCAGGTGAAAGTGGAAGAGAATGGAGCGTTGGAGATCAAGGGACTCAGGAAGACGACATTAGCTCGAAGATGGAGTCAAGGAGAGGCCCGAAAAGACGCCACAAGAAGCAAACCGAAGACCGAGCAAAGCAAGAGCCAAGACGACGAAAGAAGGCAAGACTTCGGGCATCTGGGTCCTGACCCCGGCTGCGACCCGGCCAGGGTCGTGTGACCCGGCCGGGTCACGGGCCGGGTCACAACCCGGGTCCCCCATTTCTTGCTAAAACCAAGCGCGGCCGAGTTTCCAGACCCGGACCCGACCGGGTCACGGCCCGGGTCGTGGCCCGGGTCACCCCTTTTGCTCCGCATTTGCCGTGGCGCGGTTTCCAGCCCTCGACCCCGCCGGGTCACGGGCCGGGTCGGCCCCCGGGTCATGCCGCGGCGCCCCCATTTTCCTCTTTTATCCCTTTTTTCTTTTTAGGGTTGTATAAATACCTCTTCTTCCCCTTGGAAGACAATCTTCTTTCCCTCTTTTGGGGACTTTTTCCCATTTTAGAACTGGAGTCTCTTGTGAAGAATTGGAGAAAATGCTGGAGATTCTTCCCTCTTTTCAATCAATTGAATGAAGTTTGGTATGGATTTCCTTCTCTCTTCTTCATTTCCTTTCTTTTCCATGTTTAGCTAGGTTCCCAAATCCTAGGGTTTGGGGAAATCCCTATCGATTCTAGGTAGAGCTTTGAATTGCTTGCATGAATTGAGACTTGAATTGTAGTTTGTTTCAATCCTATGTGCCTAATGCCAAATTGATTGTGATTTGAGACTTGTTGATGATTAGAACTGAGAGGTTAGGTTGTCAATAGGGAGTTAGGTTAGGGATTTGTGTTGAGAGACCTCTTCCCTAACTTGAACTATAAGATTGATTGATTGAGGTCCCTTTGACATGAGAATTGATTTGGGATCTCTTGAGAGGTTGACCTACCGATAGAGGGATGAGTTGGACGAGCTCACTCAAGCCACGACGGTGGATGAGGGCTTGACCCGATTGATCCCCTATTGAGCCTAAAGGGCCTAGTCTTGGATCAAGCCACGAAAGTGGATGATTATCATATTCTAGGCACGATTTGTTTGATTCGATAGGATTAGACAATGAAATTAGGTAGATGCCTCCAAACCATGATTTGGTCTAGATTCATATATGCTTTCAAAGTGTTGCTTAGATCCATAGTGTGAGTACCTAGGCTCTAGGATTGCCTTTGCCTTATTAAACTTGCATCATTTGTTATTTGCTTTCTCCCATTATTTGGTTGCTAGTTGAATTTCTTCATTTCAATCCTTATTTGCTTCTTATGTGCCTAGCTACTTGATTGTCGGTTCAATCAACTCTACTAAATTCCTAGAGATCGACACCTTGGTACTACATGACCCATACACTTGCGGTATTGGTCTAGCAGCCTATCACGCGACCACACGCACGGTCCTTTGTCCGCGAGCGTGGATCAACCGACCGAGAGTCGCTTGCTCTCGCGTCTCGCGACCCACGCACAATCCCTCGTCTGCGAGCGCGAATCGGCTGACCGAGAGTCGCTTGCTCTTAGCATAAAAACCGCGAGCGTGGCCTTCCCGGGTGCATTTGTGGGAACCCGTTCCTCTCCATGTAAAGGGGTTCGGAATTAGGAAAACATGTAGGTAGGGCACTCTTCCTCCCTCGCAGTTTTTTAATGAGGTCCTTAGGTTTTTATTTTTTAGAGTCCTTAGGATCAATCATTCATGTTTATTTTTGATAAAAGTCTGTTTTTGCATTAGTTTGAGTCTCAAAAAAAATCAAGCGCAACGTTAGTTCATCGCTTAACGGTCTTTACATATGTGTGCGTATATCTAGAGCACAATCGCACGCACGCACGCACGCGAGGACTAATCGCCTGATTCGCATGATCACTACGTTATAAGACCTATGTACCACTCCATCTCAGATACACGATCTGGATGCATGGTGGGGCATTGTGAGTGGGTAAATTAATTGCCATAAATATTTTCTCTATCTTCCACGGTAAAGTTATTTTTATTAATTTAGTTTTTTATCTTTAAATTATTTTCTTAAAAATAAAGATTCGGTTAAGCAATTATGATGGAAAGTTCTATCTTTGCGCGAAGATAGAATTATCGCTGGATTGGGTAGCAAGTAATCGCTAGGGATAGATTTATTCTCCCTCTACCCTCTTTCTTCCATTATAAATACATGTCTTCGCCATGTATGGAGAAGTAATTCGCAACTTGCATCTTCTCGCTTTTCTCTCACAATTATCGTCCTTTACCGTCGACACTCGCTCGAACAACTGCTCTTCTGACTTAGGCATCAGAGGTGGATCAAGGGGTCCCTACCCCCTTTGTCCATTGTTTTGTAGGTCCTAGGTCATTGAAGGTGCTTGGAGAAGAAGGAATTGGAAGGAGCTACCTAAGTGCATTAAAGACGAATTTTTGTGCACTTACACCCACTTACTTTAATACCAAACGTTAGCCTACAACAACAACCCGCCCAGACGTCAACAACACCGACCCCAGCCCCGGCGAACCTAGACCCGGCTCCGACCCCCGACTCCCAGTCTTCGACGCACACGACTCAACCCGAGAGGACTCCTACCCAACCCGCGAAGAACCGGCGCATAACCCCGACCCGGTGACACCCAACCCGACTCCGATGAGGCAACACCCAACAACAAGCAAAAGAAGGAGGAAGGACGAAGACCTACCTCGGAGGACGATGGCAGTCGGCCAAAATTCGAGAACAAGGAGGACGAGAAGACGGCTAACCCCACCCAAAACGCTAAGTAAACACCCTGGCTAACAAGATTTGAACTAAATAATTAGAATTAACTAAAAGGAACCAAGAAAAATCTTATCTTTATTTAAAAAATAATTTTATTACCCTAACTAATTTTATTCTCCCAAATATTAGACTAACAACTTAGTTTATGGTTAAAGATTTATTAGCATTTTTATTTAATTCTCTACTATCAAGGCGAAATAATTTACCAAATGAGAAATGGAAATCGGAACGGAACCGGATATTACATCAGAGATATCAGAAATATTTTCCCAAACATATTTGGGATAATACTTACAATAGTCGACTTTAGGACAGAAATTCACGATTGATCTAATGCTTTTTGATACCTCTAGATGGAGTAGCTCTTTGAGAGATTCACATTATTATTAGCTCTCTTATTTAAGAAGTGACTAGGATAAACCGCGTGATCATACCAATAAAAAACTGTTTTTTAAACGTATTATACTTAAATGCGTATAGATTCGTGACAACGACATATTAGAAATTTTCATTGTTGGCTCTTAATTGAAAGTTAGAGATGAAATGATCTTGGTTAAGAGACCAATATATGTACATCTTTGAAGTCAAACTAAAGTATGTGCGGGTATATTGACAATTAATGTTTGGTGTAATTTTCATTTTCATATAAATTAACTAGTGTGATTTCTCGTGCTATGTACGGAGCGTTCTATGTTTTTTTGCCTATTTTAATTATCATTTACTAAATTGATAGACAATTGTAGGATCTGTGTTAGTACTTAAAAGTCATCAACACCTACGATGTCGGCGACCAGAGTCGACAACTTATGTTTACGCAACGGAAATTAAAACACAAGAAAGACTTAAGATACCAGATATGAACACGACGATTTAGCGTGGAAACTCCTTGTAGCCAATGTGCTTGCAAGGAGAAAAACCACTTGCCCTCTAAGCTTCAACTTAGAAGGACATGAAGAGCACTTCGTTTGGTATATTGATTTCTCGGGCTACAAAAGGTGTACTTCAAGATGCGAATCTCATGCCCTCGCGAATCCCACGCCCTCTCTTGCAAGTACTCTTGCCTTTTATCTTAACCCTCACTCTCTATAGCTCGCTCGTACTCAACCTTCTAAAGGACCGAATCCCACAATCCTTTCTTCTACACCACACACTCACAATACAAGTTTTTCTCTAGACTCTCTTAGTTCTAACATTAAACCCACGAAATTATTTATAGAGAACTAAGAAGATTGCTGCACAATTCATCATTTTTGCCGAAGGAATGAATTGCACACAATCCATACAAAATATTTCCTAAAAAACGTCCTAAGACAAAATAAAATCTTCCTTATGATCTCCAAATATCCCATGAACATTTTCCTCTTTTATGCTTTTCTTCTTAAAAACACCTCAGAATCATCTTTCGTGCCTGCCTTAAACCATTCACATGATTTGCCTTTTATAGAATTCTGCACGTTTTCGGACTTCTGGACAGTGAGGTTGGCGGGAGGTCAGCGACTTTTGATATCTTCTTGTGAAGTCGGCGACTCCTGTTTAGATTCATCAAAACAAACAGTTTCTAACCAAATTCCTACAGATGACTTCCCGACGTTAAACGACCTTGGGTGACTTCTTACAAGGTCGACGACTCCTATCAACAACCTGTTTGGAACCATGAAAACACACACACAGATTTTCTAACAACAATAATTTTCAAAAAAATTTTAAGTTTTAATCAAATAATTTTCTACTTTTTGCATGAATATTATATTTTGTAATATTAGAATTTTTATATTTTTGTATCGTTTCAACTAATATTATTATATAATAGATATACTATATTTTATAAATTAAGAAAAATATGAATTTTTCTATTTTTTCGGTCATCGATGAAGACTTATAATTATTTTAGTACATCATTTTTTTAGTTTTCAATTATTAACTAACAAATTTAGTATGGTAATTGTCATCCTACATGGATACATATGTATATATATGAAATTTCTCCAATTTATTATTATACTTGCATTATTATTAGTTCTAAATTTTTCATCTAATTTATAATGTTGATCAAATATAATAAATATCATGATTCGAGATTGATAGTATCTAACATACTTGTATGACATACATTGGGGACCTATAATAAAAAAATATTATTATAATATTATATAATAAAAATATAATGATAAATACTAAAATGAATTGAATATAAATAGTCAATGTATCTTCTTAATACATTTATAGTGATGGATCAAAAAAATTGAATATAAATTAGCCTTACTTTATTATTGGTAAATTCATTTTAGATCATTTTGAGAGATTAATTAAGATTTTGTATAGTGGAAAAGACTCAAAAAATTTGGTTTAAGGAGAATTGAACACATGACCTGCGGATTTATGTGGGGGCACCAAACAATTGTTGTTGTAGAGGTTTGAACTCCAAACTTTCGATTTTTTAAAGTAAGGGATTAGCACTATGCTATTAGTGTTATTTTGATTTGATTGCATTTTATTTAATTATATAGGGAAGATTACAATAAAAACTAGTTGAACATTAAATGAGGATGTCTCCTAAGTTTATATTATACTAGATTAGATTATTGTACGCGGCGGAGATCAAATGAAACGGGTGGGTGAAAATAAGAGAAAAAATAAGGTCCGATTCATTAATGATGACAATCTATGTATAAATATAAGTCATAAGGTTTAGAGCCACCACATTGCGCCACGTAGGATTTTTCCACGTGTCGTCCTCATATTCCGCCATCTAAGATTTCGCAACGTGTTGATCTATCGTTGCTCCACATCACATATTATTTAATTCTGTTATTAAGCCACGTTATATCTATTTATCCATGTCATATATATATATATATATATATATATTTGTCCACATGGGATTTTTCTTCCTGCTAAATAGGTAAATAAAAAGATTGTTTTTCTTCCAATTAGTAGGTAAATGTAGAGATTTTTTCTACCAAATAGTGTAGTGATTTTTTCTACCAAATGGATAAATGCAGAGATTGTTTATAAAATATTTTATATTTTTTTGTAGTTATGAAAATATTATATTAATATAACATATTAATTAAGATACTACTTATGAAAAGAAGGAATTTGATAATTATATATCTCAAAAGATATTCTTATCAAATGGTCAAAGTCTTTCAATTTATTTCTTAATTAATATAATAATTAGTCTTTGTTTTTCTTAGTTAAAGATTCATAGTTGAATTGTATTTTACTTAAACATGATTAATTAGAATACTATGCTAAAGATATAGAATACTAAAGATATATCCAAACTTAGAATATATATTAAACTTCTTAAAAATCATGTAAAATTATGTTAAAGAAAATTTTATAGGGTTGAGCACGGTTCGGTCGGAACCGAAATAATTGACCGAATTGACCGAACTGAAACCGACGGAGTTCGGTTCAATTCTCAATTCATTAAGTTTCAGGATTTCGGTTTCGATTTTTTGTGGTTCGGTTCAATGTTTTCAAAGATAAACCTGATATTTATCGAAAACCGAAAAAATTGAACCGAGCCAAATTTTTTTTGTTCGGCTCACCAAATTCCCAAATTTCGGTTTTGGTTCCGTCTTTTTCAGTTCTTTTTGATTTTGAACCAATGTTCAATCCCTATATTTTAATAAAGTTAGCACAAGGTGCGGGTAACTACGCTAGCATGGGTAAATACCAACACTTTTTAATTCAAAGGACGAAATTACATACCCTTTCGTCCCAAAACACCCAAGACCGCCCAAAATTTTAATATATTAAGTTATTATACTTGCTTATGAGAGGTTGGAACTTTGATTTTGAGTAATAATGGAATGCTTGCTTGTAGAGTTGTATGGATTTTTTTGGTATATTTTTAACCGGCTTTGATTTGGAACTTCTCACTTGATTATGAATTGTTTAGCTTGCATATGATATGGTGTATGTTTGTGTAAGGTTGGGGGATGTTTCTACAATTTTTGTTTGTTTTATTTTGTAGATTTTTTTTATGTTGTATACAATTTTATTTTTAGTGGAAAATTGGGGTTGTTTAGAGCACCATGAGTTTCTTACCTAGTTTGCCACAATTCATGTAAACACTTTAAGATGATCATAGGGAGGTCACCGTTGAGTACCACTTGCTATCATATATGTCAAATAAGATAAGTCAATTTATTTAGTAATAAGAAAAATAAAAAGAAGGATGCTAACAAATGTTGAGTATGTTGAAGAGTGAACACAGTAGGATAATGACTAAGCTTCATATATATGACCATCTTATTGAGTTTGACAATGACTTTTTTCACAATACTACAATTCTTTTGAATCAAAATATGACTCGGATATAGTACACTATAGATAGCCCCCAACCCATGAAGATGACTAAGAACCTTGATTAAATCCATTGGCAGATTCACCACTACCTTAGATAACTCCAAATTGGAAGAGCCAATTTTCTCATGTAGTTTGCTCATTTTTTCCTCATCAAAATCATTCAATGAATTGGAATAAATTTGGATGAATTGAGAGAGGCTACATGTACATCTCTCAAATGTAATGTACTGAAAATATCGATCCATCCCGATTGTATAATACTTTTGCATGTTTTCATGGTTGTCTGATTCTACTGTATATTGAATTTCCTCCATTGGGATGTCGAAAATCTCTTTTTGGAAACGCTTTACAACCACTTTTCTTTCATGGAATATCCCTGCAAAAACAAGGGTCCCTTCCCTTCCTTTTCTAAGTACAATATCTTCAAACAATGTTAATCCTAACTCAAGTGTTGTACTATTGATATGTTCTCTTTCCCATATCATAGCGCTATAACCACAACCTCTAACACCACTATTAAGACATAAAAGAGTGTATTGAGGGTTTGTCGTTCATCATTTAAATTAAGGTGGACAGTCACTGATTTACAATCAAACTATTCCTGCATGAACTAAATTAAGGTTAAGAACCCGCCATCGTGTTGATTTTGGCATTGAAGCAAGGCGGTGAAGCGGAAGTCTAACTTGTAACGCGATGTAGAATCCGGTCTTTTCTTTGTTGTACACATGACGATCGTGATATTTCATACCACATAAAATTCCTGCCATGATCATGGCTTAATTGTTGCTCGCGGTGTAGGAATTGGCATGGGAAAAAGCTATTTCAATCGCAATATACTTATACACCTATAAACGTTATGTGCATCCTTAAGTACTAACCCATATCTTCCCAAATATATCTTCCAATATTATCATCAAACATATCCATATTTATTATATCTATCATATTAGGGCTTTGTTTTGTTCAAGGGGCAGTTCCTCCCATATGAAAGTTCCTAGATAGAAACTTGTAATAGTCATTAGTATTAACTTATCTTATATATTACTCTCTCCGTTCAGTATTGTTTGATGTTTTAGCCAATTAGGCTTGTTCGGAAATGTTTGATGTTTTAGACTTTTGTGCACAAGTTGTTCCAGATTTGCCCTTTGTAAATCTCTCCTAAATAAATTCTCTCCATAACTAATCAACATAATTATCTTTTTTTTCCTCATAATGCAGAATTCTTTTCTTCTTTTACGGTGATTGATCAGCATAACTAATCAACATACTCTAACTAACGTGATTTTCTTCGGATAAAAAAAAATCAAAATGATTTTGTTTTTTTCTTTTTACGGCAATACCATAGTCCATATAGGAGTATTCTTCTTAGTTACCTCCAATACAAAATTTGGGAAAATCAATTTAGCGCCTAATCTTAGCGCTCAATTTAAGTTAATCTTCCTCTCCAAACCTAGACCATTTGAGTATAATTCAAGTTTCGTGATTACTTCATTCATTTTTCTTAAAGGGAATCAATGGCTCAAGGTATGACATGTTTCTTCCAGTGTGATACGTTTTTTATGAAGTTTGCATACCCCATGTAAGTCTGAATTACTATCAATGTTTATGATGGTTGATGAAAGTTTTAGTCACTACTCGTCATTGCTTCATCCACAGATATTGAGATTGATGATGTTGATTTTTATGCGAAACTTGGAGCACAAATCTACCAACAGCCAAAGGACTTCGATTTGAACCTCCCACCGATCGAGGAAACTCAGGTCAAATACAAACACGATTTTGATTTAAACTTGCTACCAAAAGAGGCGTTCGGTTCCAATATTGATGATGGGTTGGAACTCAAGCATGACTTAGATTTGAACAAGCATTAAATTGAGCAAACACATCCTGACACGGCAGTACATGAAGCAATGGTGTTTGCATTAAAGTTTTGGTTTCCAAAATACTTTTGAAATTAGAGGATTTTGCAATAAGTTTGACATTAGTCTAGGCATTAGGATGCCTATTATTTTTAGATTTTGTTTCTTATGATGTTGATCAATTTTAAAGCCTTGAACTCTTAACGTATCTCATGGCTTGCTGAAATGCTATGTACTGGCTTGAAATTTATGAAGGTGCTTAGTAATGGCTTAAAATTTTATTTTATGGAGTAAAGAATCTTTCGGGACTGATTCGCTTTGCCTTGATGTTCATTCTGCAATTCTGAGGCTACTTTGCTTGTTTTATTGTATTTTAAATCTGAATGATTTTTCAATTTAGCTGACTCTTCCGTTAAAAGACTCCTACTTCAACGTTTTTAGCCTTTGTAATCTCTTTCTGGATTTACATTGGACGATCTTCCTTCCAACGTTTGCTATTTACATAATGATCATATATTTGTATAATGCACGCCTAGAGATGAACACCCATCGTGATACATTCTCCCTTGGACAATACAGTATATTAGGTTCAATGCCAATTTCTTCTTATTACAAGATACCAATTCCTAATCTTTAGTCCGACTATAATTTTTAGGCTCAATACCTCCCACAATCTCAGAAGCGTAATTATTTTTTACCTAAGTTCCTTGCATGAACGAATTTTTGGTTTCAGTTGAGCTTGAAGCCTTCCCACAATCCCACATTCACAAACTCAAGAATAAAATGAAAAACTATAAATTTGATTAGTACATTTAGGAGAAGCTGATTTCATGCAACTGAAAATTGTGTTTTGCTTTGGAGTGATGCCCTATCTGACTTGTACCATCGGTCAAGGTGAATTCTATTAAAAGGCAAATTGGCAATGACTGTCATACACTCAAACTACTCGGCATCAAGTTTTGGAATTGAAGGTGCTCGATGGCCCGCTGCAGAGTGGCAGATGCCCTGACTTCACACGCCCATCACTTTCCTATGGGCTTGCAAGTGCTCGATGGCCCGCTGCAGGGTGTCGATATGATCTTACGGGAGGATGCTAGGGGAGTAGCGCTCTCACTATGGTGTTGTTATCTCCCCACCTTCTTCTTGTGTTGCGTCTGAACGTTGAGAGCCTGACTCTCCTTGCTGATAAAAAAAACAAAGCTTAAGTTGCTTTATTTCATTATGTACAGGCTCAAATGTTCAAAGTCTCCAAATAGTTGCAAGATATGACCCAATCTTTGATGAATTCATAATTGACACACCAGATGATGGTGCCATCAAATGGTGGATAGGCAATGCAATTCAATTCACACATTTGATTTTTTCCCAATGGAATTCTGATGCTGCCTCCACTGTGGAGAAGCTCTTTGATGAAACTTATATGATCCATTGATCTGATGTAGAGCTCGTTAGTGCACTCGGCAGCCTCATTCAATTCACACATTTGTTTTTTTTCCCCCTTCTCTTTAGGATTTTTGGCCTTAAAGTGAGAGAAGTTGTTATCACTCTCCAAAAGCTTTGAAGAAAGGCAAATATTTACATTACAACTAAGCAACATTTGTAGACAGGTGTGATTTTATTCGTGTTTAGTGACCCTCTACTTGTATAATTACGGCCAGTTTATTACTCCACATGATTAGTTAATTAGTGGTTGTTCTTTGACTTGCTTAGTTAATTAGTGGTTGTTCTTGCTATGGTTTTAGAATCTTGACAATTGCCTCTTGTGATATTAAGTGTGGTTAACTATTATGTGTTTTTATCTCTTGTGTAGACCACCACATGATTAGTTAAGGGAAAGTACTTTAAAAAACCCAAGTTTAAGAAAAAGTAATCATTTAGTGTGGGGTTTCTTGATTTCTCTACGGTACAAGTTTTTGTTATTCAATCTCTCTCTCTTACTATTACACAGAGGGCAATAAGACTTTTGTTTTCATTTGACAAGTCCTTGCCTTTCCAACAAGGTCTCTTACTATTACACAGAGGGTAATAAGACTTTTGTTTTCATTTGACAAGTCCTTGGCTTTTTAACAAGGTAATGGTTTTTTTTTATCAAATTTAACAAGGTAATGGTTGGGTCGAATGAGATCGAAAGTACAGTGCCGTAGTTGTCAACATTCATTTTTATATTAGTCATATGATCCCAATGTGTGCCGGTGGGTGTTAATCTAGAGATAGCATATCTATGGAAGCCATTCCACGTTGAGAGTTACGGAGGGCTGTCAATAGCTAGTGCTCTAGCTAGCTAACTTTTCTCTTTTAATGAATCACCCATTTTAATTCAAAATAAAATAAATTACGGAGTTTGACAATTGTGGCATCAGGAAAATATACATACAGAATAGCAAGTGAAGCCTATAAAATGAAGCTCAAAGCTTAAAAAAATTACTGTCATAACTATAACAATAGCAACAGCAACAACAGGAAACTATAAAATGTTTCAATTCAACACCAAGTTAAGAAAGCAATAAAAAGTTACTCCTGGAGAAGTAAAAAAAAATACCAAGCCCTCACTTTAATAGTTTCATGGTATCTTCTACCAAAGCATAGTCACAAGGAATTTGTTTTGATAGAATACCATTTCTTTCTAACCCTTCTTTATTTATATGAGGTATTTTATATTGATTGGACCCTTTTACCTCCATCGTTTTCTTCAGACATAATTGTAAGGATAAGAAAAAATGATTGATCTTTTCTATCGGGTACTCCTCAATGACTCATGAACAGCAGAAATTAGCTCATCCACACTCCTTGAGCGCTTCTTTTGTTGTAATGATTAGATTGCATTAAAAAATCCAAGATCCAGCACATTCATATCAGGAGAGTTTGGCGGCTGACAAAACAATTTTATATCAAAGCCATTTTGTGACGCTGCTCTTTGAAATGCCTCATCATCCGGTCGAACATGAGTTCTTGCATTATCTTGCTGAATGAAAATGGTACTTCCTACATCTTCTCTTGGCCACTTAGCTTGAATTGCTGGAATCACTTTTTCTACTAAAAGACTTGTATCACATCTATTGTGACAGATGTGATTGGCTTAGTTTCCATGGTTCCGACGTCTCTATTTCGACTTCTCCTGCGAGTTGGTTGTGTTGTGACTAGTGGGAATACCCCGATTTTTCTGGAAAATAACTCATTTCCTTCTTCATCAAACCGAGGTCTTGCAACAGCAGCTAGAAACATCACTTTAGGAATGAAGTTTTTGCTTTGACAAGATCGCAAGGGATCATCTTCATCCGGGAGTAGGTAGTATGATTTTGATTTCTTTGTCAATTGGAACCACTTCTCGTCAATGTGTACAACGTTGTACATACCAACAAAATTCGGTTCATGCGGCAAACTACTTGTCTCCAACATAGAAATGCGAAACCGAAGTCGATCTTTCTTGTTAGCTTCTTTCAAATAAGGGTTAATTGCATTTGAATGGCGACGAATGTGATCTTCCTTGAATCGTGAATGCAATGTGGAATGACTCACCTTCATGGACTCAATAAGAGATCTCAATGTTGTTCTTTTATCCAAAGCAATATCAGCTATGCGATTAAAGCGAATTTTCAATTCGCTTTCGACCGCAATTTTTTGTTAGTCGGTGGGACACATCAACAACACTACCTCTTGGGGTATCTTTTGCTCGCTTCCATATCCTTTGAACACTTTGTAGTGACACCGAAAAAAAAAGAGAGACCTCTTTTGTTGTACTTCGTTCCAATTTCCCGTTCACACTTCTCTCAAGCAACGCTTCGTATATCAATTTCCGTGTCTCATTGGATATGAACCTTGTAAGTTGTTGTTGACCTTCATGTTGAGATGTGTCATCATTTTCTACATTCATAAAATAAATGAAATAAACAATTAAAGTAAATATGCTCAATGAAAGTAGCATCACCAACATAAATACAATAAACAAATCATAACTTGAAAGTAACATACAGTAATTAAGTTTGATCAACATCATAATTTTAATGAGTAAGTTGTGTGGGCCACAAAAGTCAGAAATCAAACTAGTACTACTAGTGAAGAGAAGGCAATGAAAAGTGCTTTGAACATGTATACAGGTATCTTGACTACGTAGACTTTGTTTTTTTTTTTTTATCAAAACTACGTAGACTTTATTAATGCAAATATACAAGACCGAAATTAGCTATATACATGTAGGGATCATTCTGATATACTAGCACACACAAGAGACAGATAGCTGTAAGCCATGATTTGAGCATCAGACTGAAAACCCACCAATTTGATCATAATGGGCAAGCAAAGTTTCAAGCAATTCATGTGAGGAAAAGGTACTGAACATACTAATTAAGAGTGGAAAATATACGTGCTTTTTTTCCCCATAATGCAGATTGAACCTTGGAATTGAAGTCTGATCCAAAAATGAAGACACAGGATTTTGAGATGCCAAAGTCAAGATCTAGATGAATTAAGGGGGAGGTGGGCAGAAGAGGGTCACTCAAGTTAAGAAACTATAGAAAAGATATTGCTTTATTGCTCCATGAAACAGGGTTCTGCTTTTAGCTACTGCCATGGTCAACTAGTAGTCCAATCCAGTACTCCACAATAGTGTAATGAAAAGTCATCTTGATCAAAACTATGTACACTTTGAACTACTTAAATGGTGGTCTGGTACAACAAGGTATTGAAAAGTTGCTTGTTACGGAAACAGACTGAAGTTAATTGAATAGACTGAAATTACTCTTTCAACAAAAAAAAATAGACTGAAATTACACCAAAGAACATTCAATGAAAATCACCCAAGTAAATAAATTAGCAATATAAATAACGTTTGAACATTGAGACAATGACATACTGGCAGGAATAGTAAAAGCATCCTCTTGGACGGGAGGTACATTAAACTCAATCTCGCAATGTTCTTCTTCTTGAGTCGGAGGTTCATTCAAATCGATTGAATTAGAATATGCCCCATTGAGCATCGATGCATCTCCTTCGGTAGACCCGTGTTGGTTGGGATCGAATAATTCATCTAGTTGAAGAGCAATGGATTCATCCGGAAACAAATTCAAATCAAATGCATTTTTAGAAGAAGCCATTGAAAATTGATGCAAATTCCATATTCTTCTAATGTCGTATATATACTACCGATCGTAATTTAGAGGTAAAATTCTGGCTCCAACCTTGAAAATTTTAAGTTTACTTTTCACTCAGTTTTTTGGCTCCGATTGTAGACTTTACTTTCAATTGAAATTTTGGTTGAATTTTGGCGGTGATTGTAGTCTTTTGCTAAGTTTTGGAATAAGAATTGCCGCTTATATACTCCGTATCATCTATGATGATCTATACTTGACTACTCCGATTGTAGAGTTTACGTTCCTATTCACCAGTGAAAACAAATTAGGAAGTAAAAACACATGAAAAAAAAGACGTGATTTTTTTTTAAAAAAAAGGAAGTTGGGGAGATACACCTACTTATATGTCATCCATATCTTTTATGGATTTTTTTTAAGTAAAATAATGAAAGATCAATTTAAAGTTAAAGAAATTAAAATAGCTCACTAGGGTTAATTAAGTAAATTTGTATGCTTTCTTAATTTCAAGTTAAAAAGCCAAAACATCAAACAATACTAAACGGAGGGAGTATTTTATAACTAAATTCATGTCAACTCTACATTGAACTACATCACCCTTTTTTATTAAAACAATTTGATTGGTTAAATTTGAGTATAACCTTACTTCTATATAAAAAAGGAAAGAATATATATCACTAGATTGCATGCCCATGCTTTGCATGATAAGTTTTTTTAATTTTAAGTGAACAATTTCATTTAACTAACTTCTTTGTAGAGAAAAGGTTAAATAAAACATTGAATATTTACTTATTTATAAATTCTTCCATTAAAAGTAGAAAAAGAGTATTAATATGAACAATTTTTGTAAATCTTTTACTTTTTTTTAATAAAAGTATATGTTACTTGAAATAATAACTTCTAGGATAGGATATTGTATAAGTTTTCTTTTTTAAGTATAAAGTATTGAGGTAAGTTACGTAAATTTAAGTTGAATTTATTTTGTTTAACTTGTGGCAAAAAGGAGACAAGGGAGAGGGAGAGGGTGGAGACGAGGGAGGAGGAAGTGGCTGGAGAGGGGGGACAGAGCGTACCAAGCGAGCGAGAGGGTGGAGACAAAAGGATGAAGACAAGGGAGAGGAGCAGGAGGAGCAAAAGGATGAAGACAAAAGGAGACAAGGGAGAGGAGGAGCAAACGGATGAAGATGGAGGGGAGGGAGAGGGTGGAGACAAGAGAGAGGAGGAGCAGAGGGATGAAGATGGAGGGGAGAGGACAAGGAGGAGCAAAAAGATTAAGACAAAAGGAGACAAGGGAGAGGAGGAACAGATTGATGAAGATAAAGGTGAGAGGAGGAGGAGCAAAAGGATTAATACAAAAGGAGACAAGGGGGAGGAGGAGTAGAAAGCACACACCAGTGAGGGTGAGGATAGAATGGACATCGACTAGACCACAAACGTTAAGCAATGTCCAACGCTTACAGTTTGAACCCTGATTCTTAGTCGTCCATATCACAACGAAACCATGTAATTTGACATTGCACACGATTTAGTAATCTGCACGACAGTGAATATTGCACACCATTTAGGTCTACGAACTGCAAATTGCACGTCCTTCATTTATGTCAGGTTTTATTGTGTCAATTGCACGCCCTTCCTTTACGTCATTTTACCCGAGGGGAAATGCACGGTCTATGTTTTACAAATTGCGCACACTTCAGTTATGTTCTGTTATATCCTATGAAATGCCACACAGTATAATATATGCAAATTCCATGCCTTATAGTCATGCAGGATTACCCTTCATGCGGTATAAGGTTATGAGTTCTTATTTCAGGAGGTCCAGGACCAACGTTGGGCATATGTTATCAGTGTGGCCTGCCAGAATGCCGATGATACTGTACGTGGGCCTCCGAATGAGGCTACTTCTGTATGACCTTCACCACCATCGTTGTCGGAATACAGGAAAGAGTATATTAATTCTCCCTACGACCAACCCTTGAAGAAGCAAAATTGTTTGAGAATGTATGTACTTGAAATTTGGAGAATAGGTATGGCTTCACTTTGTTCAATAAAATATCGCCATTGTCGATCTGTGTATTACATTTAACACCTCACCCCCCATTGTTTGTTACACTAATCCAGATATCAGGCCGTGTTCAAGAATTTAGGTCATGGGATTACTCTGACTCGCATGGATTTTGACTCCCTTACGCGAGGTGGATATATCATATAACTATAGGTTTTGGAAGCCTTTGGTCTTGTCTTGAATCACAAGGAAATGAGTTTCTCAAATGGTTTCCCAAGGAGATTCTATGCATCCTATGCAGCTGTATGTACAATTTACTGTCGAGTCGAACAAGTTCTAAGGTCATCACTCCTCATGCATGCAACTTACTTTGGTCTCCCTAGTTCTTATTTCCAGACACACATAGCAATGGACTACATTCGTGAGACACCTGATTTGACGCCCAAATTTAACCGACAAATGAATTGTCCGCTAAAGCTGCATGGCATAACTGCTACTCACGTAGACTTAGTACGTACGCATCTCCTACAAGGAGTGCCCTTAGTGCTCCTTAAATAAACTTTGCTACTTGATGAACCTACTTTAAATGTGCAGTTCTTCTTTTTGCATTCCTGTTGCCTTTCTCTAATCGCACGTATCATTGTTACCAATAGTGGTGTTTCCCCTTTTACATGGTCTAACACCTATACCTTGTGTCCATAAATATCAGACACCCTAGGATCGACATGATTGATGTTGGTTGTGGAAAAACTACTTTGGAGCAGATGTATGGATATGCTGATCGAGTGGTTAGTTCATATTTTGTAATAGAAGTTAAGACGCTTTATTTTCTTCATGGTTTGAAGTCCGGTGCCTCATGAACGTTTTGGCTACATATTGCAAAGAGAGTTGCTGGCCAATTTCTACAAAAGCTTGGGTTTCCTGACATGTCTGACCTGCTTAGTGTTTGAGCCAGAGATCTACCAAGCAAGATTGGTGACCTCTTAGCCTAGATCGGGCTAGAACAAAGCAAAAGAACGAAAATAATTTAGAGGAAAAACGTGTGAATTTGTATTGAATGATGATAATGTGTGCGTGAATGTGTATATTAACGTGTGTGATATTGTGTACAATGCATGACCCCCCCCCCTGTATATATAGGGGATGCCTAGAAGATAGATATTTACAAGATCTCATACAACTAGATAGATATGATACAATAGATAGAATATTTTCTCTAGATAAGATAAGATTTTTTTCAATATGGTGGAATGTTCCGTGTAACAACTTCGGATTCCCTTGAGCTGCTCATTTCTCGTGGGCCTGTCTAGATACGTTCACGGGTTTTAGGCTAGGATTATGGGCCCCAAGTCTTGGGTCCAACACTTAGCAGCAAACATTTCAACAAGATCGAACGCCCACGACCACAACTCCCGATATTTACCGGTAACCGTATAATGGATGAACAACCTTCAATTTTCCACATGTACCACCTGCATCCGTACATATGAACTGGATGGGATCACTAGGGCTATCAGTTGGGTGACGAGCTCTACATGGATCTAGGCCCTACAGATGTCAACAAGCAGTTGGAGAGGCTAAAACGTGTTTACATGGCCATGATATTATTTTTCGGCGTAAACCAAGAATGTTGAGACTTGTAATCACAATATGGACACCCTTACACTGTCTGCATTTCTTATTTCTGTAACATAACATTTGGGATGCATATCCCAATTAATAAAGTGGACACCACAAACAGTTTATTTGTTCAACGTTCCTGGACACACATAAACATACAAAACAGTTTATTTGTTCATCTGTTCGAATGCAACTACACTGATTATATCGACACCATACGTCCAAGGAAAATTATAGTCCGTTGCACCCTAGCTATAGCAACACAGCATCAATAGTAGATCTTATGTTCGGATCAAAAATAGTAAATCTTCCGTTTCAATTGCACACCATAGCAGCATAAAAGCACATTGCTTGCACACCATAACAAAATAATCGAACCATCCCTCTCTATCATCCGCATTAGACGAAAATGACAACTGCCCTTAATTTCCAACCGCCGAGTAGATGCAATCATAAACTTAAAATTAGGTTTCGGCTACATCAGTTCCTAGCGTCTCTATCGTCGCCATAAACATAAAATTAGGTTTCGACTACATCAGTTTCAATAGCAAAATCGAAGCCGCTTTTCGTACTGATCTTTCACCGGGAACATAGTTAAACGTCCATTGAACCCGAAATGGTCGCACAAATACAACCGGAAATGGACTGAAACGCACCAACGGGAGTTAGCCGACGAAATCGAACCTTAAGTCGGAGTCGGAATAGACGTTGTGTATTATTCACGGGGGCAGAACGGGAAAGTTGTATTTAATTCAAAATTCAAAACATCTCCTGCTCAATTTGATTTTTCTTAGTGTAAACTAGGGGTGTTCAACGGGCCGGGTCGCCCGCGACCCATTACATTTAAAAAATATATAAATTTTGATTGTTTTATTAGTATTAAAATGTATTTTTAAGAAAAAAATATATGTTTTGATACTATATTTGTTGTTTTATTAGTATTAAAATGTATTTTTAGAAATAATATGTCTTTTAATATCTTTATTAGTATTAAAATGTATTTTTAAGAAAAAAATATATGTTTTGATACTAATATTTGTTGTTTTATTAGTATTAAAATGTATTTTTTAGAAATAATATGTCTTTTAATATCTTTGTTAGTATTAAAATGTATATATTTTTTGAAAAATTCACCGTATTCGGGTCGATCAATAATTTATTTTCGTATTTCAGTTAAAATACCAGCTTGACTCAAAAGAGCCAATGGGTCGACCCACGACCCTACCCACAAACCCGCGGGTCGGGTCACGGATCGAGTCGCGGATCACTTCTTCAATTTTTTGCTGGTCGCAGGTCGGACCACCACCCACACTGCGGGCCGCAGGTCGACCCAACCCGACCCGTTGAACACCACTAGTGTAAACGTAGCAGCTCCCGTGTGAGATTGGGTTACTCGATCCAAGCAGGCAGCCTTTTGCAAAATGAGAAACGGAGTGACCGAGTCGGGAAGGAGATAAACAGAGAAACCGTTCTCCTCCTATCTGTGTACCATATCCCCATGGTAATGGAGATGCTGTCCTTCTCAGTCTCCACCACACACTCACACTCACACTCACACTCACATTCCTCCTTGTCTCTTCTTCCCGCCCCCGTGAAGCCTCTGCATCGCATCTCCTTCTCCCTCGGCCCCCCTGAGCCTCCGTCTACCTCCAACATCCGGCGCCCTAAGATCTCCCGAAGCACCGCCCCCAAACCCCCTCCTAAGACCAACCCCCTTAGAGCCCTAGTCGATCTCAAACCCCATCAGAATCAGAATCAGAATCAGAAGAAGCCCTCCAACGCCGACTCCCTCACTTCCAAGCTCTGGCTCACCAGCAAAATATCTCCTCCTCCTCCTCCGCTGGTCCTACAATCTGACGACGAAACCAGCGACTCCGAGTCCGAAGACAGGAGCCCCCCGGACTCCGATCCGACCCCCGCCGACGAGTTCCGCCAGGAAGGCAAGATCTTCGTCGCCAATTTGCCCCTATGGCTCAAAAAGCACGAGCTCTCCGAGTTCTTCCGCCAGTTCGGCCCCATCAAGAACCTCATCTTGATCAGGGGCCACCAAGACCTCGAGAGGAACATGGGCTACGGCTTCATCATCTTCGGCGGCCATGCCCCCGCCAAGTCCGCCATGAAGGCCGTCGAATTCGATGGCGTCGACTTCCATGGGCGGCCCCTCACCGTCAAGCTCGATGACGGCAGGAAGCGGAAGCTCATGGCCGATCAGAGGCACCGCTGGCTCCAAGGATCCAACCAGAGGGACTACAGCTCCCAGTGGCATCAGGACAGGGAAGCCTCTAGAGACGAGCTTCGGAGGGTGATCGACACTCAGCCTGAGAATTGGCAGGCCGTTGTTCGAGCTTTTGAGAGTGTCAAGAAGGTATCCTCCTAGTTTTTTCCTTCTAATACTCAGGGATGCTGCCATGCTTGATTTTAATAGTACACTGTAACTCTTGTAGCCATCCAGGAAAGAGTTCGGTCTGATGGTCAAGTACTACGGGAGGCGGGAAAACATGCATCGCGCTCGTGAAGTGTTTGAAAGAATGCGGGCAAGAGGAATCGAACCAACCTCTCATGTTTATACCAGGTAAGCTGCCATCTGTTGCTTCGTCTCAGAAACAATGGTAATTTGTATGTTGATATGATATGATTGCCTGTATCATCATGTCTAGTAACATTTTTTCAAGCAACCTCTCGACGGTCGACACTTTCCCGATGAATAAAACTTTGGCAAAAGAACCTACAAGTTGGTTAATTTTACAATAATTGAGTTACATGATGATGTTATGTGGTACCACCAGTTAAGTCTTTTCACCTAAATATGTATTATAGTCATCTTCTTTTGCTGAAATTTGAGATCTTCATACATCCTTGAAATCTATTGGTAGTCTTTATTATTCATTGCAGCCTCATTCATGCCTATGTTATTGGAAGAGACATGGAAGAAGCCCTGTCTTGCGTGAGGAAAATGAAAGAGGAAGGAATTGAAATGAGCGTGGTCACTTACAGTATTCTTGTTGGAGGATTTGCCAGAGCTGGCAATGTTAAGTGAGTAGACATGAACTTGCAGTTTAGTTTTTTATATATGTCTAATAGTCATTGATTTATGTCTATTTGTCGGGATTCCCCTTGCATTAGAATTTGATGAAATTGATTGATGCTTTAGGTTCTTAATCGCAATGACATCTTTTTCTTTTCATCAACTTGCGCAGATCCTTTTCCTCCAGTTAATTCCTCCTTGAGCAATTATTAGCCTTGGTGAAGTTTGCTCGAGTGTTTGGTCTTTATAGAAACCCTCTTGCTCAAAAACTTCTTTTCGTTCAATTGAATCTTGCATAAATGAGTCTTTTGCTGTTCCTCCGTCTCTCTTTCTTTTTTAAGAGTTGGTGGGTGCCTGGAGTAGGCGGTGTTAGCGATATGCATAACCTTTATTAGCTTTACTATAAACCTCTCACACAAGGTAGAATTTGCATTGAAGCTGGCTATATCATAGATATGTGAATACACTTTGCTTGCACCTTGCTACTGCTATTTTCGTGGTTGGATGTAGTACATTGCTACTTTTGATGTTTGTATTGAAGAGACACCAGATTTCAACGATTCATAGTTTCTCAGCTTCCTTTCCTTGAAATCTCATATGTAGTATCATCCAGCTCGGGTTTAGTAGCATAAAACTTACTGTGCGGTAGGGAAGTGTTTAAAATATAGATTCTGATGCATTCTTTTTTGTCTTGTCTGGAAGGGCTGCAGACCAATGGTTCAGGGAGGCAAAAGAGGAACTTGTCACTTTGAACGCAATCATATATGGGAACATAATATATGCTTATTGGTAGGTATATTTGAAAATCTGATGTTTCATGCTTTTGATTCATGGATTGCCACTTTCCCTGTGAGGGTAGAACAGTGCGTTTGATTGGCATATCGAATTTTGTCTTCAGCAATCCACATCCACTATTTGGTTATATAATTTTTGTATTTCTATGTTTTATCAACTATAGCCAAGCTTGTAATATGGATCAAGCTGAAGCTTTGGTTAGAGAGATGGAAGAACAAGGAATTGATGCTCGAATAGACACATATCATAGCATGATGGATGGGTACACCATGATTGGAGATGAAGAAAAATGTTTGATCGTGTTTGAGAGACTCAAGGTATTTATGTTCCTTAATGACTATATCCTTTATTGAATACATGATGCCTGTGCTCAAGATCTGCTGTAAATTTCCAAGGCTGTTTTGAAATTGATATATAATTTCTTCCCTTGCTGTGTAGCATGGCTAAAAAATTACTTCGAGACTAATGTACATTGTTTCCATGTACATACTTTTTTTTTTGTTGATAAATGTACTCAGGGATATAACAGAGATTTTAGAACTCCCGCATTATATCATCTCAACAGTAAAAATGCAGTTAATACTTAGATATTATCCCGCTTGATTTGGGTTATCAATCTATGGACCAATAGAGTTCTTTGCTTCAGATGATGTGTTATTGCTCTAGTCTTCTAGGTCCACTAACTGGTCCAGTTTCACATGTAAAATATCTGTAGCTTTTAAATTGTTTAATCCGGTTGCTCTTGTACTAGGATACTGGGGAACATATCTGTATGTCTATAGATGTGAGCTATTCTTTAGGAACCTGTTAAGCTACATCATTTATTTGTGTTGCTTGTAGTTTTCTAACATTTGGCTGGGAAGTTGCTCTTTTTCTGATTGAATTTCTAATGAGAGAATATTTGTTCGATTGCAGATCTCTCTCACTTGTTTTTCTAATGAGGTCTAGTTAATATGGGTTTAGTTTGGGTAGAGTTACTCTACATAGAGTTCGGAAAACCTTGTTTATTGAATTAAAATCCAACCATTTAAGATTTTTAGGCCTTTTCTATTTAATTCATTTTTACGACTTGGTTATTAATTGCTATTACGGAACAGCTCATAACTCTACCTAGAGTTACTGTACTATATAACAGGACCCAGATCTTATAATATAAACAAAAGTTGAATCTAACTATTTTTTCCATCCATGTATGAACTGACAGGAATATGGCTTCACTCCTTCCGTGATTACTTATGGATGTCTAATCAATCTATATACCAAGGTATAGTAGTGAACTAACTTTTTTTTTTTGTATATCTGAAGTGTTGCATTACTCGTTTCTTTCTTAGAAATAATAATATCTTATCCGTTGATTTTGTTCGAGCCTGAGCAAGTTTTTGTTATGGAAATAAGGCCTTGCTCTTTTTGTGGGTAAAATGTAAATTGTAAAGAATTGCATGCATTTTCAAGAGGTTGTAAATATAATTTTGGGGAGGAAGTATTTTCTCTGTACAAGTGAAACAAGGCCTGAAGTCACAGCACAATCCTGGCCTTTGTCCTCTATGAATGTATTTATATGCTTTAGCATTTCTTTCTATAAATTCAAAAATGTTGAAAACAGTGCATGAGAATGATAAGGTTGATGAGGGTATACTTTGGTGTGTGAATATTGGAAAGTTAATCTCACTCTTGTAATGTAATATTATATTTTTTTCCATCAGGGGGGTTCCTTCTCTCTGAATTTTTCTTGGTTTATTCTGTGTAAACTGTATAGATCTTCTCTTCTAGCTTTAACTTTTTTCTTTCAGTTGGGAAAAGTCTCCAAGGCCTTGGAGGTGAGCGAGATGATGGAATCATCAGGTATACAACATAATATGAAGACCTATTCCATGTTAATAAATGGATTCGTGAGGTTGAAAGATTGGGCAAATGCATTTGCTATTTTTGAAGACGTAGTGAAGGATGGATGGAAGCCTGATTTAGTGCTCTACAATAACATAATTGAAGCATTCTGTGGGATGGGGAATATGGAACGTGCATTACGCATAGTGGAGCAGATGAGGAAAGAAAGGCAAATGCCTAATACACAGACATTCAGGCCAATTATTCATGGTTTTGCAAGAGTTGGGGAAACAAAAAGGGCCCAAGAAGTCTTCAATCTGATGCGAAGGTCTGGATGTATTCCTAATGCTCACACCTACAATGCTTTAATACTTGGTCTTGTCGAGAAGAGACAGGTAAATATAACTTCGGACATATATTGTTTACTCCCTTTTCTCCTATTAAATCTGTAAATCTATATTTACAAGGGGTTGTCTGGCACTACACAATCACATTATTGGGTATAGCTATTATTTTGTTACAAATAATGTCCTTTTTATCCCGAAATCTGAAAGTACACACAAATTTAACTACGCAAATTCCAAAGTGTAAAAACTGCTTCGTACCATAGAACCACATCATAGCTAGAAATGTCTGTATATCATGGTTTTCCAACTAAAATTAAGTGCCGCTTTTCTCCTGATTTCTTATTCTGTGTATTTTCAGATGGAAAAAGCTGTGGCAATATTAGATGAGATGTCATTAGCTGGTGTAAGGCCAAATGGACATACATATACTAGCATCATGCAAGGTTATGCATCCTTAGGTGATACTGGTAAAGCCTTTGAGTATTTTACAAAGGTGAAAGAAGAAGGGCTTCAGCTTGATGTTTATGTATACGAGGCATTGCTGAAGGCATGTTGCAAGGCCGGCCGGATGCAGAGTGCCTTAGCAGTTACTAGGGACATGAGTGCTCAGAACATTCCAAGGAACACCTTTGTTTATAACATATTGGTTGATGGGTACGTATTTGATCCTGTATAAAGGTTAATTAATTTTAAACTATGAATTTTACCTTGTGTTTGTAACACATCTACTCATCTGATTAATTTGTTCCTGGAATTTTCCTTTTTTCATGCCCTTCAAACTCCTCTGTAAATTTTTGTGTGGTGTTGAAAATTGTTGAATGATATATTTCTTATTGTAGATGGGCTAGAAGGGGTGATGTTTGGGAGGCTGCTGACTTGCTGCAGCAAATGAGACGAGATGGTGTGCAACCCGACATTCATACCTTCACTTCTTTCATAAACGCCTGCTGTAAGGCTGGAGATATGACGGTATGCTTAAAACTTTTACTATTTAGTTTTACGGGCTAATTAGTTACTGTATAATAAAAGAAAGGGGAAGCCCCTCTCCAATTAGCGGAATTGATGATTGAAATGAATTACAGAATGTGAATAGGAAGATCTTTTTCTTTGAGATGGTTTTTAGGGCTCTAAGAATTAGTTTTGGGACTATGTTCATTGTTAATTTCTGTTCTTTCCTTATTCGTCTGAATTGAGAAATGTTTTATATCCCAGAGGGCGATGAGTACTGTGAGGGAGATGAAAGCAGTGGGTGTAAAGCCCAACATCAAAACGTACACAACAATAATAAATGGCTGGGCACGTGCATCTCTTCCAGAGAAAGCCTTGAAATGCTTTGAAGAGATGAAGTCAGCAGGATTGAAGCCCGACAAGGCAGTATACCATTGCTTGATGACCACACTCTTGTCTAGGGCAACTGTGGCAGAAGAGTCCATATGTTCTGGGATCCTAAGTGTATGTAGAGAGATGACTGAATCTGGCCTGACGGTTGACATGGGCACGGCCGTTCACTGGTCTAGGAGTTTGCGTAGGATTGAAAGGGGAGGAGGGGAGATCACAGAAGCTCTGCAGAAGACGTTTCCTCCAGACTGGAATTCCTACAGTAATCTTAAAGCGGCTAATCAGGTGGATTATGAAGATGAAGATGAAGATGATGTTGATGATGCCCATTATGGGAGTTTAACCGAGAGTGAGGAAGAAGAATCTGATGACAAAACATGAAGGCATAATATTACAAGTACCCTTTTACTCCTGGTGAAGTCAGCTTGTCATCAATGTACATTTGGAAGGTAATTACGAGTCAGAATTAGGAAGTGTTAATATCTGGGTGATGTTCAGCTGAGTTTTGATACTACAAATTCATTATAGATACCAGGAGTCTCTTGACTCTTATTCCTTCAGTGTAAGTTTCTTCAAGGGGAAATTGGGTCGTATTAATGACCCAGCAAAGCAAAACCTTGGAAGAAGTAGAAAACCTTGGAAGAAGTAGATTGCGGGTGGAGTTTATCTGCATTTAGTGAAGGTGATGAAGAGATTATATGACATGCTAGACATCAGTTTCTTTTCGAGTAGGTGTGAAGGTTTACATGTTAGTTTAAACTTGCATAGTGAATTAGTTTGAAATTGATGTATTATCTCTTTGTATTGTTTTACCTTATCAAGTTGAGCTCTTATCTGTTAAAGTCGTGAAAAGAGAATTGTTAAAGATGTAAAGATCAACAACATGGCATTTTATTGTGAATCTGTTGTGATACTATTATTAATATTATACACAGGAGCATTTGATCATACGCCCCTACATAACGATAATTGGCATCCAAAAGTAGTCATCCCAGAAAAGTAAAATAGAATAAAAAAACGAACATTTTGCACAAACAGAAAAGATTCTAGTATTTTACAAAACTAGTTGAAGACCCGTACCATGTACGGATAATGGTCATTTTTTTCGTTAATTTGCGTACTACTATAACTATACTATATATTAATTCTTATATATAAATAGATTAAAATGGGAATTGAAAAGTAAGTTAATTAATATGTATCTTTAATAGAAGGAAATTTTAAAGATAGATAATATTGTTTCAAGGATAGATATTAGATGAGTATAAAAAAGGATAAAATTAAAGATTAGATAATTAAAGAAATTTTAAAGATAAATAATATTCCTTTCAAGATAGATAGATATTTGATGGGTAAGAAAAAAGATAAAGTTAAAGATTCGATAATTAGGAAAAAAACATATAAAATTGTTAATAAAGTGGGGCCAGCATTAACGTGGAGGCTCGAAATTCTCCGGCTTTAACATATAGTATAGATACTTTTGGGTCCATATCTGAAAGCTATGAAAATCCTTCATTCTTTACACAGTAAAGATCTTTTATCCTTCACAAAGTGTTCTGCTATGAAGGAGATTGTACAAACCAGAACTCAGACATACAACTTTGTAGTGACATAGATGCAGTTTTAGGGCTTCGGGTCTTTCCCAAAACCCATCAGTAGATGAGTAACAAACATGGAGCCTCTTCGAGCAATTTCGACGGAGCGCCCCACCAGAGGCAGCTTCGCAGTTTCTCGGCTCAACAGAGGCTTTTTGTCCCACCTGTGCATTTCAAAAGCATACTGCTTATGAAGCCAACGTTTTTCCATCTCTACTGAAACTGTACTAGTAGAAGCAAGCTACACTTCCTGAATTACCTGTCTTCATGTCGCACGACTTTTCCTCCTTCAACGTCAAGCTTGATGAGTGATATCATGTCTATGCCTCTTCCCATGAACTTGTAGTATTGCTTGTTATCAATCAATATCTACACAACATGTACTTTTTCAGCATCTAGTTGCTTAGAGTAAAAGAGTAATTTCTGTAGACATGAGGTTCTTACCTCGTGCTTTCCCGGTGAGAGTACATTTTCTTTGATGTCATATTCCACGATCCTTGACTCACTGAAGACCTTTAAGAAATCAAATGTGTATGTTATTGGACCTTGGGAAACTTCTCAAAGGGAAAAAAGGAGGGGGTGTATTTCATCTTTTTAGAGAATGCAGCTTAACATTAACATGACTTGCAAGTTTGGTTCTCTACTTCTTTAAGTTGTTTCATGATATTTAGCCATCTATTAGAATTTACTCAATGTTCAGGTAGGAGAAGCCTAAACATGTTTCAGGATAGCTTAGTTAAGAAATGAGTCCCTTTTTTTCCCCTATTCAAAATGAAAGGAAGCAGAAATACAAACAAGAACAACCTTGAGAGAATAGAAGGAAGATTTGATCTGCTTCACCCTGTAATGAAATGCAAAATCACATTGAACGTTGAGAGACTTTGTAAGGAAAAAGGAGCAGCTCAAAATGATAGAAATATAGACAGCATTAAAGAAAATAGCATCACGATTTTGCATTTCAAAGCATATAGGAAAATGAGAAATATAGGGGGAACACATTGCAGCCTACTTATCACAAATGGTACAAGTGCACAATCAGTTGTACTGGTTAGAGACTTAGAGCATGGAATTCCGAGCATGTATCATGGTGATAAATATACGCAGCAGTTTCACATGGCAAGTTAGCAGGGAATAGTTACCGACGACACATACCCATGAGCACACATGAGTGGATCCTCAAAGGTTGCATCTGGAGCGTATATTTCAAAATCTTGAGGAATAGCTCGCGATGCATATCTAGCACAAATTCATTGAGAATTATATCATCAAAATCTATACAAATTTATTTTGAAAAGACAAATAGTAACAGTTATCATGAATTGGGAAGGGATAGTTGTACAGAAACAAACAATTAAACTACAAAAAAAGTTTCCGGAAATACAAGTTACTTTGCATAGAACTACCTCCCTATATATCAAATTTCATTTAAACATCCAACATCCACTGTCTTACGGTGTTAGCAATACAACATCCAAAATCAGTTTGAGTATGAGTGAAATGAGGGCAAAACCAGCTTGCAGTGCAGTTGCTTCAATGATAAAGGCTCTGTTTCTTAAATAAAAAAGGGCTTTGTGATAAAATGAAATGAGGGCAAAACCAGCGGGGAGAGATAGAGATACTCACAGATTGAGAATATGAGGAAGAATTTCATCAGCGAAACGTTTGGTGGGAGCGTTGGATGCATCCAGCTCGGAGCTTCCTTGGGCGCCATTCTCGGTCGGCTGATGATCCATCGTACACCCTTCACCTGCATCAACAACCACATACACTGATCAACCAAAACCAAAACCAAAACCAAATCAATGGATATATCAATTAATATGCGGTAATTACAGACCCCCAAAATCTCCGATTTGTAGCGACTTGAGAATGAGTGACCTGGAATTGAGCCGTAGAAGGTGGAATTGTGGGAGACGAGGAGATCGCATTAAAAGAACCGATGTATACTATAGTTAGAGATGAAGATGATGTGTGTGCTCTACCCTATAGGGATTTGGTTTATATAATTCCATCTCCCTATTCTTTATTTGCTTAGCAATGTCTGTTGAAAAATTTGCACCACGTATCCCCCTTATCTGCATTACACGTGTCCCAGAATTTCTCAATGAAAAACGCCGGTTATCTTCTACTTCCCCTTCTTTACCCTAACTCCCCCACCCACGATAACACGTTCATCGTTCAAGTCTTCTCCCTCGTCTTCGTCTTCGTTGTCTTTCTCTACAAGAAAATCGTCCAAACGTGGCCTATCTCTGAGTTTGAAGTCCGCCGACGATTGCGCGAATTCGGTGTTACAGGAAATCGGTTAAAACAGAATAGAGCCACGTGTTTTAATTTGATTGGCTATCAAGTTGTTAGGCAAATTCTGTTAGAAGTCTGTTGGCTTAAATAGCCGCATTTCCTGTAATTTCTATTCATTCAGAACTTGTAAAAACTCTCTCAATTCCCCTTTCCAATAAATCCATGGTTGGTTTGGAGTAGCTTGTTGATTGTGTTTCCATTTGCTATCAATCAATAGGTATTCCACTTGAGTTGTTGTTTGATCAAGAACATTAGCTCAATTCTATCGGTTCTAACTCTCAATTCTCTAGAAATTACAGTTTTACTGTAATAGAGGTATCAGAGCCATCGACCTGCGACAATGGCGGAAACGAGATCTCAGGCGAATTTGAGAGAGTCGTTGATGCGCGAGGCAGAGGAAGCTGTTTCTTCCAAATTCGAGGTGTTGGAAGCGCGTATGCAGAAGTTGGACGCGGATCTCAAAGAGAATCTGGCGAATGTTTTTGAGGCGATCAAGTTGATTTCACCACCGACTGGAAATGTGATTCAAAGCGCACCAATTCTGGTTCCAAATGTTGCAAATCCGGCGGCAACAAATGCAATTCCGGTGATCGGTGGAGAAAGCTCGTTTGCAAATCAACAGATTCCTCCAAACTTTCAAGATCTGAATCGTAACAGACAAGGATATTCAGGTATGACGCGCCTTTCCAAAATTGATTTCCCTAGGTTTAACGGTGACAAGGTTAAGGATTGGCTCTTCAAAATCGAGCAATTTTTCTTGATTGATAACACGCCTGTTGAGCTGAGAGTAGGACTGGCATCGATTCATTTTGATGATAGAGCTGCCACTTGGCATCAGGCCTTGATGCAAACTGATGTTGGGAAGGCTTTGTCATGGGATTGGATTAGGTATAAGGCATTGATTCTTGAGCGATTTGGAGAGGTTCTTGATGATCCAATAGCTGAGTTGAAAAATCTGCAAGAAAAAGAGGGAATTCTTGAGTATCATAATCAGTTTGAGATAATTCGAACCAGAGTTAATCTGCCTGAAGATTATTTGGTTAGTGCCTATTTAGCTGGCTTGAGGTTGGATACACAGATGCATGTGCGCATGTTTCAGCCTAAGACTATTCGTCACTGTTTTATGCTGGGAAAACTGTATGAGACAGCTCATAGTAAGAGGAGTTTTGGAAGTTTTGGTGGCAATTTCAGGTCTAATTTCTCGAATAGTAAATCAACTTCTGGATTGAAGAAAGATTCTGAGGGTCTTGGTGAGGGTGTTTTAGGATCCAAGCCTAAGGAGTCTTCACAAACGCCTAGGAAGTTTCTTACTAGTGAGGAGATGAGTGAGAGAAGGGCTAAGGGTTTATGTTATTTTTGTGATGAAAAATTTACTCCTGGTCACCAGTTGAAGCACAAAAAGACTCAGCTCTATGTCTTAGAATTGGATGATGAGATTGAACCTGTTACTTCTGATCAAGATTGCTCTGAGGAAGAGGATTGTGAGCCGGTACAGATTTCAGTTAATGTTGTGGCTGGATTATCTGATTTCAGAACTATGAGGGTCAAGGGGTTTCATGGCAGACAAGATTTGTTCATTCTTATTGACTCAGGCAGTACTCACAACTTCATTGACAGGAAAATGGTTGAGAGATTAGGATGTCGATTTAAGTCTGCTGGTACTACTAAAGTAACTGTAGCTGATGGTAGCAGTTTACAAGTGAATGGTCTTGTGGAGAAGTTTGATTGGGAATTTCAATCTGTGCCATTTGCAACTGATTTGATGGTTATTCCCTTGGGGTGTTGTGATATGGTCTTGGGAATACAGTGGTTGCAGACATTAGGTTCTATTAAGTGGGAGTTCAAGAATTTGACTATGGAATTCAAGTTGAATGGAAGAAGGTTGGTGTTAAATGGAATTAAGCAAGGATCTGTCAGGGAAGTTAAGGCTAAAAAAGTGAATAAGTAGGATGATCACCAAGTGCAACTGACTATGATCTATGTCACTCGTGCAGATATTTGTATGAGTACCTCTGAGAATTATGTATGTGCTATGGAAGCAATGGATGGTCATTTGCATAATTCTGGTATTTCTGCCTTGTTAGAGGAGTTTGATGATCTGTTTCAGTTACCTACTCAGTTACCTCCATTCAGGAAGGGTTTTGATCACAGGATTCCATTGCTAGAAGGGGCAAATCCAGTGAATCAAAGACCTTATAGGTATGCTGTGTATCAGAAGAATGAGATTGATAAAATTGTGCAGGAAATGTTAAAAGATGGCACAATTCAATCTAGTTCCAGTGCCTATGCCTCTCCTGTGGTTTTGGTCAAGAAGAAGGATGGTACTTGGCGATTATGTGTTGATTATAGGAAGTTGAATGGTATGACAGTCAAGGATCGCTTTCCAATTCCATTAATTGAGGATTTGATGGACGAGTTGGGAGGATCTTCAATATATTCTAAGATTGACTTGAGGTCTGGCTACCACCAAGTTAGAATGGATCCATTAGACATCCATAAGACTGCTTTTAAAACTCATAGTGGCCATTATGAGTATTTGGTCATGCCTTTTGGTTTGACAAATGCACCAGCTACCTTTCAAGGATTAATGAATTCTGTTTTTAGCACATTTCTGAGGAAGTTTGTGCTCATATTCTTTGATGATATTTTAGTATACAGTTCTTCGTTGGAGGAGCATATTCAACATCTGAAATCTGTATTTCAAGCTATGAGAAGTAATTTTTTGCTGGCCAAAAGGAGTAAGTGTTCTTTTGCTACAGACAGGGTTGAATATCTGGGGCATTTTATTTCTTCTAAGGGCGTGGAAACTGATCCTGCAAAAATTAAGGCTGTAGCAGATTGGGTTGTGCCCAAGAATTTGAAACAGTTGAGGGGATTTTTAGGTTTGGCTGGTTACTATAGGCGTTTTGTGAGGAATTTTGGAGTGATTGCAAGGCCTTTGACTGCTTTGACAAAGAAGGATTCTTTTTGTTGGAATGAAGAAGCTGAGTTAGCATTTTCAACATTAAAACAGGCTTTGTGTGAGGCGCCTGTGTTAGCACTTCCTCAATTTGATAAGCCTTTTCTTGTTGAAACTGATGCCTCTACACATGGCATTGGAGCTGTTTTAATGCAAGAAGGCCATCCTTTGGCTTATATTAGTAGGCACTTGAAAGGCAAACAACTCCACTTGTCCATTTATGAGAAAGAATTACTGGCAGTTGTTTTTGCAGTGCAAAAGTGGAGGCATTATCTTTTAATGGGCCACTTTGTTATTAAAACAGATCAGAGGAGTCTTAAGTACTTGCTGGAGCAGAGATTGAACACGCCAATACAACAGCAATGGTTGCCAAAGCTTCTGGAATTTGATTATGAGATACAGTATAGAGAAGGCAAAGAAAATTTAGCTGCAGATGCTTTGTCTAGAATGGATGGAGCTGAAGTGTTGAGTATGGCTTTATCCATACTAGAGTGTGATATTATGCAGCAGATACAAGCTGGTTATGAGACAGATGTGGCATTGAAAGAGCTTATTGAAGCTTTGACAGTAGATCCAGCAGCCAAGAAACATTACGTGTGGAGCAGGGGAATTTTGAGGAGAAAAAGCAAATTAGTTGTTCCTCAAGACATTGTCCTTAGAGCTAAAATTTTAGAGTGGCTACATTGCTCTGGTATTAGTGGTCATTCAGGTCGTGATGTTACTCATCAAAGAGTGAAAGCATTGTTTTATTGGAAGGGCATGACAAAAGATATTCAGAGTTTTATCAGAGGTTGTCAGGTTTGTCAGCAATGCAAGTATGATAATGCTCCCTATCTTGGTCCTTTACAGCCATTGCCTATCCCTGAGTCGGTTTGGACAGATGTTTCTATGGATTTCATATCTGGGTTACCTTTATCTTATGGGAAGTCTGTTATATTTGTGGTAGTGGACAGGTTGAGCAAAGCTGCACACTTCATGGCTCTTTCTCATCCCTACTCAGCATCTTCAGTGGCACAAGCTTACCTGGATAATGTGTTCAAACTGCATGGCTTCCCTAAATCCATAGTGAGTGACAGGGATGCAATTTTTTTGAGTGAATTTTGGCAGGAATTGTTTCTGTTGCAAGGAGTTTCTTTGAAATTGTCGAGTGCTTATCACCCTCAAACAGATGGACAGACTGAGGTTGTCAATAGGTGTTTGGAGACGTATTTGAGGTGTATGACCAGTGATCGTCCCTATCTATGGAGCAAGTGGTTGCCATTAGCTGAATTTTGGTATAACACTTCTTTCCATTCTGCTGCTCAAGTAACACCTTATGAAATTGTGTATGGTCAGGCTCCACCGGTACATTTGCCTTACTTACCTGGTGAATCCAAGGTTGAAGTTGTTGCTAAATGTCTTATGGAGCGTGAGAACATGATCAAAATTCTCAAGTTTCATTTGTTAAGGGTGCAGCATAGGATGGAGCAGATTGCTAACAAGCATAGAAGTGAGAGAACTTTTGAGTTGGGAGATTTTGTCTATGTCAAATTACAGCCGTATAGACAGCATTCTGTGATATCCAGGGCCAATCAGAAACTTTCTCCTAAGTACTTTGGGCCATACAAGATCCTTGACAAAATTGGTAAGGTTGCATATAAGTTGCAATTGCCTACTTCCTCTCAAATTCATCCTGTCTTCCATGTTTCCCAGTTGAAGAAACATATTGGAGATGTACTTTCTTCATCAGTTTTGCCTGCTGTGTTGGTTGATGTGATGGTTAAGCAGCCAGAAGAGGTACTGGCTAGGAAGATGGTAAATCGCCATGGTAAAGCTGCAACTATGTGGTTGATTAAATGGACAAACATGCCTGCTGAGGAGGCTACATGGGAATTCTCTTTTGATGTGATGAAGAAATTCCCAGATTTTGCAGCTTAAACCTTGTGGACAAGGTTTTCAAAAAGGGGAGGTTGTGTTACAGGAAATCGGTTAAAACAGAATAGAGCCACGTGTTTTAATTTGATTGGCTATCAAGTTGGTAGGCAAATTCTGTTAGAAGTCTGTTGGCTTAAATAGCCGCATTTCTTGTAATTTCTATTCATTCAGAACTTGTAAAAACTCTCTCATTTCCCCTTTCCAATAAATCCATGGCTGGTTTGGAGTAGCTTGTTGATTGTGTTTCCATTTGCTATCAATCAATTGGTATTCCACTTGAGTTGTTGTTTGATCAAGAACATTAGCTCAATTCTATCGGTTCTAACTCTCAATTCTCTAGAAATTACAGTTTTACTGTAATATTCGGCCGTTCTGTCGAACTCGAACTTAGGGTTTGGCCTCGCCTGGCCTCCTCCGAGCTCCGATTCGTCCCTTTCCGATGAATCCAATTGCGAGTGGGTGTGTATTCGTGATGAATTCGAGTGTGTTGTAGGGCTTTCCGACGATGATTGAGCCACCTTCTGATTTCGACTTTTCCGTCCATGGCGAGAGGAGTGAAAGTGGAATCAAATTCGAATCGGGAGGATGGAGGCCATGCGAGGCTCGAAACGTGGAGAACCGCCAAGGGACGAAACATGGCCAATTTGGACGTTACCCTTCCGCAACATCAAAATCAGCCATCAAAAGGAAGACGGGGACATCAGCAGTCGCTGAATCCTCGCCGTGAAGAGCAGCAAAATGTACCGGAGCAAGATGTTGCTGAGAGGAGAGCCATTCGACGCCGATTCCTTGATGTCAAGAACCTAATTAATGGTTCGCTCTTTGTCCTACTTCATATTGATTACGCATTAGTTGGATTTGAATGCCAATGGAGCAATTGAACTGGTTCTTTTCCTTTTGGCTTTCAATTTGATATTTTTTCCTCTCCGTACCATACTTTTGAGTAGAGTTACTGTGTCATGATTCGTGGAATTGCTCGCTAATTGCATTGTATTGCATTGTGTTTCTCTCGCTTTGTATGTTGGTTTTATTTTTTTTTGGTGAACTTGTATGTTGGTTTTATGACTTCAATAAAATTGCTTACTTGTGCTATGTATTGTTAGAGATCATTTACTTCCGTACCGTCATGAGTAGAGTTACTGTGTCACGATATAATGCCACTTCTCAGTTCTCATAGATCCTGCGAGTATGAGATCAGTGATTTACTTTTGTTCTTTGGTAGTCTCCTGGAATAGACTGTCTTCTTAAACTTTATATATATACAAATTAGAAGGATGGGATATGGAATGAAGTTTTGTGAAGCCCCTTCAATTAGTTGGATCCCTTGAAAACATGTACTTCATTATTGTTGCTCATACGTTTTGTTTTTTGCCTATGGATTGATCTCTTCAGAGGATATATGGCTCCCGAGTACGCGATGAGAGGCTATCTGACGTATAAAGCCGATGTTTACAGCTACGGAATAGTCATTCTTGAGATCATTAGTGGGAAAAGCAACACCAACTACAGACCCAAGGATGAATTTGTCTATCTTCTTGATTGGGTATGTTCTTGAATTGCTCTAAAAATTTACGAGTAAAAGCTTGAATCATGAAGGATTACACGTTTATGTTTCATGCTAAACTTTTTTCTTCACTGAACTTGAAGGCCTATGTGCTACAAGAGCAAGGAACTCTTCTAGACCTCGTGGACCCGAGTCTCGGTTCAGACTACTCAAAACAAGATGCATTGAGGCTGCTCAATTTGGCACTGTTGTGCACTAATCCATCTCCTAGCCTGAGACCAATCATGTCAGCAGTTGTGAGTATGATCGAAGGTACGAGCCCAGTTCAAGCACAGGTTGTCAAGCTATTGGAGCTGGAGGCTGGAGATCACTGCTCTAAAGAACATGTCCCGCGACACCCACTCCTACACCTCCACAACTTCCCAGACCAGAAGCATGTCGATGGACGGGCCTTGGATCGACTCCTCAATTACCATTCCAAGCAAATATGACAGTGTGAAGGTTTCATCTTCCGATAGGCTAATTCATTAGGACCAAAAGATATGTATGCCTTTTTCTGTAACGTGATTTACTTGTTTATTGCACTGGAACCAATTGTGATCACCCAAAATGTAGAAATTCTCTGAAAAATGGGCTTAGAGCTATTACAGCAAAAGGCGAACAAAAGAATTTCATGCTTATTTCAACCCTCATTGGCCTGAAGAAAGATGATACTTACACGCATGCAAAGGTGGTGGACTGAGCACTTGCTTTTTTTTTTATAAGGAAAGGAATTAAGATAGGCCTATACATCAGAAAAGGCACTATCCTATCCTAGAGCATATATACTTTTTACTAAAATAAACCCTCTCCCTACACTAGTTAAAATTAAACCACTCCGTAGTTATTCAAGTGTTTGAAAGCGTAGGCTGCAAACTAAACTTGAATTGAGTCGGTTGTGTGTGCGGTCGGGCGAGGTGCTACGTGGCAACGCCTCAGCCCCTTTTTCAGGCCTTCTCATCTTCCCGCGCTTTTTATTGTTTTTGGTCATTCCAACGCCATCATTGCTAACTAACTAACCATCTCTTTGGGTGCGCAAGGTCAAGCACCAATACCCTTAGTTTGAACTGTATTATATTATACGAATACTCCAGGATTTCATTTTTGTTGCTAGGCTTGAGAGTAAAGTATGTTTAAAAAATATTTTGGATGAAAAGACTTTGACACCAGAAATAATCTTTTTACACAAGCCATGAAAGTGAATAAGCAGACTCTATCCACAAATGAGCAGTTTCTTATCATCCCTCTCTTTCTTCCATCTGTTGTTTGCCCAGCAAAAAATTTCACAGAAACCCCAGCACACGAAAGATGTTCCATGTTAAATCCACCCCTCAGCAAGCCAAAAACTACGAAAACACCATCACTTGATCCTATTTTCCGACACAAGCTCTATTTTCTCGGTTCAGCAAGCATTTTCCCCTCGAAAAACTCGCCCAGCATCCTCTCCAGATCTTCAGGGGAGTATCTGACGTACTTCTGAGGGTTCCTCCCTGACTCAACCATTGGCCTGTCACACGTACATCTCATTATCAGAATCTAGTGGTTTTTCTTCTTCCATTTGTTTATGTGTCATTGGCTTCTTTTCTTTAGAGACAAGGTTTTTGGAAAATGCTGAATTTTCATTCTCCAGATGACAAACAAGATAAGGTTATACATACCCGAAACGTTTGATGAATGATCGGTAAGCGGGAAGCAAGACTTCAGCAACTGCAAGCCTAAGAGACTCACGCAGCTCAGTGTCAGGCACAGTCCATTGTGAGTGTCTTTGATGTAGCTCCTCAAACATCAAGTTGAATCCTTTGAACCTGTTAACATGGTTCTTTCTCAGCCAAAGCATTTTTTTCTTCTTCTTTTGAGTTCACAATATTTTAAGACATTAGTAGAAATGGAATCAACAACGCAACCTATCTTTAATCAATGATCTAGACACTCCACTGCTGTTTCCAGGCCCATCACTCTGAATTGATCCAGCCATGCTTCCTCCTGTGCTAGAAGTCAAGCCCTGAGCAGAGACACACTGCAGAATCTGCACCGAAAGACCATAAACACTTTTTCAGTGCATAGCAAGAAGCATTTACGGTCCACTTGGGATACCCTTACTAGTTATCTTGAATTTTAATGCTTCAACACAGAATCTGTATCGACATAACATAGGCAATTTTCTTGTTCAGCACTCTCTGTTCATATCAAGAAGCATTTAGGGCCCATTTGGATCAGACTTAATAATGCAATACAACGCATTATCAAGTGTAATCCAAACCCACCCTTAGGTTTGGCTTGCTTGCATACCGAAAACAATTTCTTTTTTTTTTTCTAAGCTTTTGGTCTCTTGTACCAGTCCAATTAGAGATCATACTGAAATCCAAATATATCAGCCAGGAAAAACAGATTGTTTGAAAAGTAGAAAATGTGCTTTAGCACTTTGACTTGAGAAGCTAACCTTAGCCCATGCAATTCTTTTGTACTGATTTGCATGCTGCTGTACTACCCTTCTCTGTCTTTGCACCCAATCATCACTCAATAAACTTTTAGCTTCAGACCTAAAGTAAGATTAGATGGAAGTATAAGAGCAAAGACTAGAGGAGGAGAAATAGCCAATGGGAAGGATTAAAGAAAAAAAAAAATACCTGCGAACAGATCTTACTATATAGTGGATATTGTTCATGAGAAATATGTGAGTCAAAGCAGGATCTTTATACTGTCTGGACTTTGCATCCAGATTGGTTTGGAGGGCCTGCATTATCCGCATAGTCACAGATGATAAATCTGGACTTGGTTGCTCTCCTCCTTCAAATTCCTTGAAAAGTTGATCCAAGGTTGGACGGTAGCTATCAAAACACAATGCATTGATTCAAATTATGTTTCAAAACTAAGTACTGAGAAGATTCAGTTTTATTGCCTAAGAATCTGAACAAAATTTCATATCATCGGACTCAATAAGTCATTGCTTAGCATTTATTACAACCGAGCTTTATAGTTTTACATGTGTGCATATAATTACGAATCGTAAACTGTGAAGTGGGATTTAGTGCTTGGAATTGTTCCATTTAATGTGATAGAAAATCATTAAAAAATAAAGGACTGACTTACTCTAGCAACAGCTTCAAGTAGTTAATTACGTAGCTTGTCAGTGGATGGACAGTACCATCATTGATGGACGTTCTGCTTGCATCTTTCTCAACTACCTCTTCAAAACAATCAAAAGTTTCCAGCGCTGTATCTGCAAGACGCTTTGTGAAGCCTGCAGTAGATTTCCGCATTTCAGCACAAGGAGCACCACAAAAAATTGTTTGAATCTGTCACAAGAGGAAAGATTAAGTTCAAACAACCTAGTCAATAAATATTCCAGCTATCTCTACCACAGTGATACAACAAGCAAGCATTTAACAAACAACAAATAGTTCATCATCTGGTTCTAGAATAACTAAACATGCATTATGTGGCTGTGCTTTCAAAGGATTGGACAAAATGGAAAAAAAAAGGTTATATCAATTGATTATTTCATCATTCTTGGCTATAGCTCTTATGGCATCATTTAGTGTCAGGCAGTATATAAAAAATAGAGGTTTAGCTACAGTACTCTTATAAAGAACAAGGTAATAAACTAAAAGAATGGTATGAAGTTTAGACTTTGTCTGCACAAAGTTTTACCTCTGAATGCAGCTCTCTCATTGTTTCGTACATTTCAAGAAGACCAATTAGCTTCTCAGGGGATCTTCTGCTCCTGGTAATAGCATCTCCAAAACTGAGCAGCATTTCAAAACTGCTTTCACTGACTTCAGCAAAGCATTGATCCCTTAGTGAATCAATGCTTTCAAATACTTGATCACAGATTTTTCTTTCAGCAATTAATAGAAGTTTGACCTGAGAAAAGCAAAACTATAACTGAATAGCATGTTTATTATGGTTCAAACATGTGTATGAAGAAAGTGCAGGCAATCCCTACAGCAATTTGCATGAAGTTGATCCAATTCCCAATCTTTGGCTCCAGAACCTCCCATGGCATCCTCTGTACATCATCTTTGCTGAGTTTTTCCACCCCTAGTTTCTGTAAAGTTGCCTCCAAAGCAACAGAGCGAGTATCTCTGGATAAAAATCATATTCAGATTTTCAAATTCATCGGTAGGACAACAAGAGGCAAGTAGTTTCATATATTCCATAAAACAATTCTGTACATGGGTGGCTCCTGCTGAATAATGCCAAGATCCTATGTATAATTTATATGAGTTGCCTCTATAGAACAGGTGGTGCTGAAGAGTGCTAAAGTGAACTTGACTTCTTCTACCAGAATAGTGGCCATCTTCACTAAATGAAAGATAATACAGCGTTCTTACTTGTAAATCTTGAGTAGCTGCTGATGATGCCAAGCCTGGAACATTTGTTTAGCTAAGCTCTGCAGCAAAGGCAGGATGCGAGAAGGTATCAAGACTGGAGGCGTGTAGATAGCATTTTGTACACTTCTGCCTTGGTGCTCAGAATCACCATTTCCGCTACAACTGGAGTCAACACGAATATCTGAAGATGGCTGTGGAGAAGCAGAGATGCATGCCAGAACACGGTCAGTCTCAAGGGGTTGGCTGCAAAAACAGAGTGGAACATGGTCAAGTTTCAGCTTATCAGGAAAGACAATTAAACGTGATATTCTAACAACATAAGCAATTCCAATACCTCAACGTTTGGGATATTTAACACCATTTAGCACATTTAAACGTCTTCCAATAGCAGTTTCTATTATATCTAATTCGTAGAATTACATCTGATCACTCACCTGGTAAGTCAGTTATACATGTCTAATATAATGACTGTCAACACAAATCAAAAGTTACTTCAATGACCTTCCTTTCGTAGCATACGGCAACTCTGAAAATACTAGAGCAGTGTAGTGCATTTTACATAGAAATACCGAAGTCCCCATGTGCTTACTAATAAAGGAAGCATATAACTAGATGACAACTGAGAAAAACATAGAACCTAGACATCTAGAACTACTAAATTGGCTCAGTTGCATTGTTGTTGATTAGAAAGCAATGTCGTATTGCATAACTAGGGAGAAACTTTAGGGTAAATTTATGCAATTCTAGACTATGTTTGTAAACAATACACTAAAAAAGCCGTAATAGCACGAAAGCCATTTCCTAAGTTCAAAAAACTTCAACAAAGCAAACAATGAATTCAAATTCATCCCACCATCATTCACTCAGATGAAGTACAGAATTAAAAGGAAAATACATCATAAAAGAACAGAAATCTCATTTCACCCCCCCTGCAATTTACCTATATGATGACAAAAGTTGCTTGAATTCCTCCTCTAGCTTGTTAACAGACTTGGCTAGTAGATTATTTGCATTGTTGATTGCTGCATCACAGTTCCTGAAGGTCTTGTACTTGTTGAAAAACTTTACCATGCCTCTCATCTGCTCAATGGCTTCAAGATAGCCTTCGAGATCTTCATGTGGCCCTTTCAGTATTTTTGCCTCAGCCTGCAGCATTTTCAGTGCAAACAGAAAACTACTGATCTTAACACTAATATTAACAGATTAGGCCAAGAGTAAGCAACCAAATTGCCAGTCAGCACATCTAATTGTGATAGATTCCATAGCTCCTTTTGTCTTCTTTTTCTTGATGAGGATAGTCGACATACAGACAGTATGAGAATTGAACCATCTATCTTCAACACAGGCATGGTAACACTAACCTGGCGACTTAGTTCAAATTGAGCCTTGATCACATCTGCGACCTTGTAGCAGCTGTCGATGTTTTCATGAGCTTTCCGAATCAAATCCGTCTTATCCTACACCACAAACAACAAACAACAAACTAGGAAACTCAGCTTACACGAATCAACCATCCAATTCCAAAATTTCGAGAGCAAACTGATTCTCTGTTGTCTAGAATCAGAAATCAGGACCAAATCAAACATTAGTTAGGGCTTAACGAAAGGAAACATATATCACCTGAGTGGGGCGCATGGCGGAGTCAAGGGAGGAAAGTCGGTGGTCAAAGGATCCCAACATAGAGACGATCGTATCGGTAATTTGCTGGTTCTTCTGCAACGATTCTCTCATGGAAGCCGTTCTCTGTCTCAGAGTCTGCAACGGCAACGCTTCCGATTGTGCGAGCAACCCCATCTTCAAACCTCGATCTGCGCAATTTTCCCCCAATTTTCACAGCGACGGGCCTCGGGGAAAGAGATAACGAGAATGCGAAGAACGTCTGCTTTTGCGCCTTTCCTCTGCACGTTCCGGGAGGAGATTGCGAAGGAGGAGCCAACGAAGACTGCGTCCATTCTTTTTTTCCGAATTTTCTAAGCGATTTGAGGATAGTGGAAGGGGAGTGGGAGATAGAGAAAGAGTTGAGAAACTTTCCGGGAGGAATACTACGAGCTGGCCGAAAACCCGGTCAACGTCAACAGCTGTCGCCGGAGATTTGATTACTGCTACAATCCCATTCTCCGGTGATTGGGGCCCACCGTGCTATTTCGCGCTAAATTTGTTACACACCTCCACATGAAAACAAACCTGGCCTCTTTTTTTTTTTTGGTCAGAACAAACCTGGCCTTTTAAAAGTGCATCTTGGAATGTTTGTACAGTCCAGCAAATAATACATTACAACCCTAGTAAATCAACAAAGTTCAAATTTCTACATATAAAAAAAATCAATAAAGTTTAAACTATCGACTAAAACTAGGGCTAGCCAATGGGTCGACCCGACCCATTTTCTATAATTTTAAAAAAATTTGGCTCGAGACCCGACCTGTAACCCGATAATCTCGTGTTACGGGCACGGGTCATCCGTTAGACTCATTTGACACGGTCAAACTGGTTTTACGGGTCAAATGGGTCAACTTACTAGTCGGGTCACAAGTTGACCCGTAAAATCCGTTTGACCTAATATTATAATTGTACTTAACGATTTCTTTTTTCGCTCGTTAAAAAAAAACTTGCGGTTGTGTAATACTTTTTTCAAACATTCAATGCAATAAAATTAACGAAGCGAGTCTCACAAAGCAAAATAAAAAAAATATACTAACATCTAAAGTCCAAACAAAGATAATAATATTAAACATAACTTTTTTTTTACAGGTCGACTAGTAAACCGCCAAGTTGACCCGTAATCAATAAATAGAAATTATATGATCCATGAGCCGACGGGTCGAATCGGTCTGGGTTATGGGTGACCAAGACCGTTGGACAACCCCAACTAAAACAGGTTGGACAAGTTCAGTTTTAGTCTGGATCTTCTACACCATTGTTATGTACTCCCTTCCCCCTTTCCTTTGTAAATTGTGAAGGAAAATGGAGAAATGTTTAGGGACGGAGGGGGGTATTATGTACTATTTCAACTTTTTTATTGGTTCATTTTTTTTGATTAGGTAAGAATTACGAGTTCAGCTTACGGGGGACGTCCTAGAGCATCCTTTAGGATGAGAACTAACAGTTCTTGGTGATTCGCAATGTGGTTGGTAGGGAGGTTGTGGCCCAATTTCACGATTTTATCAGCCGCGGTATTAAAAACTCTACTCACATGCTTGATTTTGACTGACTCAAACTCATGGAGGAAGCTCTAGATGTTCGAGATCAGTATGTCAATCTGCCAATGATCTTTCCTCGTACCCTTAGTGGCTTCAATCACCGTCAAATTATTGCCTTCAATTTCGATCTTTTGAAATCCTAGTTCTTTGGCCTTCCTCACCCCGTCTCAAAGTCCGAGTGCTTCAGTGCTTAAGATTGAGTTATGGGCATATTTCCTGGCCCTCAAGACGATCACTTCTGCATGGTGGTTTCTAATAACAAAACGTACTGAGGCTGATCCATCACTCAAATTCGAGCTGTCAAAATTAAGTTTTACGAACCCGTTAATTGGTTTTTCCCATGTTCCATTTCGATTACTTCGTTTTGGCTTTCTCGGCTTCCTTTCCTCCTTGTCCTCGTTTTCTGTGTATTTACTAGCTCTTTTCCAGTGTGTGATTTGATTCCGCATGTGTTTAGGTATATTTGTGATTGCGTTACCTGGATCCTATTGAAATACTTTTAAGTTCCTTTGTTGCTAGTGACACCACCAAATAACAACTATTTATGTGAAGTCGTTTGTACCAATCAAGTGGTGTAATTCTGTTATCATATTGTTGGGTGGTTTGTCAATGGTGTCATAATTTTGTATTACATCCGCTATGATTAGGCTAACTTGTTGGATTATACCCCGTGTGAATGGGCAATCAACGAGTAAGTATTCAATGTCTTCATTTGCTTCGTTGTACATAATACATTCCTAAAGAACTGACACTCGTTTTGCTTGTAGTCTATCCTTGGTTGGAAACCCATTCTTATCTATCTTCTAGAGGAAATTCTTCACTTTTGGTAACGTTTCTAGCTTCCAAATCCAACTATTTTGGCTTGGGGTAAGTGTGTGTTTGTTTTTGCCACTAGGCTAACAATCGAGGTTGTGGAAAACCAGCCGTTTTTACTCAACGCCCAGTATAGGCAGTCTTGCATATGGGTTTCTGGGATTTGAAGTGTAGTATTTTTGTCTACAATGCTGGGTGGTAGTATTTGGGCGAGCTTGTCCCTAATCCATTCCTTGTTATCGTTAATATAGCTCTTCACCTTCCATTCTGCATTTATACTATCAAGGTCTGATGCATGATTCTTCAATGGTTCATTGACCACCCAATTACAGTCCAGAACTTAAATCAATTCTCCATTATCCACTTGTCAAATGATCCCTTCAGCAAATTCAATCCATAGTTTCGACCATTGCCATGATGTGTTGTCAAATGTGTCATTCTTTATTGGTTCATGTATCCTTTTCTTTTCTTTGTGAGATTTAAAAATGTATTCATTTTTCCACCCAAATCAATTAGGCATTTAGCCTTCTTCTCCCTTCCTCGACATGGCCGACCAAATCACTTCTCTTCCTCTCCCTTGCATCTACGCAAGCAAAAACCAAGGACAGGTGGCTAGGGTAAGCTACAAATTACCCTGATTTTATTTTTAAAAAATAAAAATTAGTAATGAGCTGAAGTATTTGACTTTGTCTTTATCTAGAAAATCTAAGGCCCAAAGTCTTGAAAAAAACTCATTCTACGCCCAACCCAATTCATTCTTTTTGTCTATTCCGTAATTAATTAATCCTTCTATTAGGTTTGGGGAAAAACTCCAAAAAACACTCTTTTTCTCTGTTGTTCGAACCATAAAACCCTTGTAGATAACAATTCGTTCAACAATTTCCCAATTCTTGTTGTAACATTTCAATTTATTGGTGAAGTGAAGTGGATAACTAACTTGGATGTGTGAACTAGGATCTCAGAGTAACTGTGTATGTAAGTCATGGAGTATGACATTGTGAACAATGATCCCGTGTTGGAGGAAAGACAACTGTCATTAATGGAGTTGTCAATTACTGTTTCGATGTCAGTAGGCACGAAGGACAAGGTGGGTTGGGGTAGGCTACAACCCACCCTGGTTTTATTTAAAAATAATAATAAAACTAAAAAATAGTAATGAGCAGAAGTGTTTGACTTTGTCTTTTTCTAGAAAAGTTCCACCACTTTTTACTTTATTATAATTATAAGACGTATTTTACTTCTCTCTTTTCAATCTAATTTTTGCTTTATTAGATTTAGTTTTAATCCTCCTTTACATTCTACTTTTTTAGCTTATTGCTACTAGCACCTCTTTCCAATGCTCTAGAGCATGCTCTTCCTACATTTTCTCTCCATAAAAATTAGGGATTTTCCTTTTGGTACCCTTGTGCTTTTGGCAATTCCTTTTGGTACCTAAAAGAATTTTCGTTTCCTTTTAGTACCCCTCAGTTTTAAACATTTAGTCCTCCGTAGCCCAGTTCACAAATTTTCTCACAATTGTAAACGTCTATTAACTAAAAAGGACAAAAAAACCAATTGTGTAACAAAAGAACACCCAATTAGAAGAAAATTAAAAAATCTCAATTCTACACTTACGCATCTTGCCCTGTCAACAACAATACACCAGAACTCTTCGATACCCAAAAGCAAGGTCGGCAACGGATGAGGCCGGCGACGGACACCAAGGACAGCACGAGGCCAGCGACAGGCAGGCAAGGGTGAGGCTGGCGATGGGAGGAAAGGGTAAGGCCGACGACGGGAGGCAAGGGCTCGACGACCGGCGACGACGAGACAGGGACTCTGAGGGACTCCGAGGGCGCCTTCCAGTTGCTTTCCAGCGAAGATAAGCTTTGCTGGTCCGGAGGAATTCTATCCTTGTATTGCTATCACCTTTAGAGTGATCGTCTTGTTGGTTAGGGTTTTGACGAAGATTTGCATCCGAGCTTGAAGACGGAGGACCAACCAGTGAATTGACTCAATCTGGATGTTGTAATCGACGAGGGTTCGGCCATCCACTAATTGCTTTCCAGAGAAGATCAGACGTTGCTGGTTTGGGGGAATTATTGATCCAATTGATTGAAAGGCATTGATTTTCAGCGTTTCCCGATTGATTTCTTTGGTCCACCTTTGTATTTCTCCCTTTGTCTTCGTATGTGTTCAATTAGTGATTTTGGGATTTTTTTTTTTCTAATTTTTTTTCCCTTTTGTGGTTAGGTTAACAGAGTTAAGGATTTGCCATTAAATTGCTGATTTCAGTTATGGGTGGGTAAAATCCCATAACACGGGGGTACCAAAAGGAAAACAAATTTTTTTGGGCACCAAAAGGAATTGTCAAAAAAAATAAGTTCTCCATTATCATGTCTCAACTCCTCTTTCCAATTTGAGATGGGCACAAATAAAAATCTTCATCAACCAAAGTCTTTGCCTACAAGTATGTGCCCTTAAAACTCTTTTTTTATGGAGTTGGAAAAACTAGGTGGAGATCTTTTGTACTCAAGTTTGTTGTTGTTGCTTTAAACTTGGAATTTAGTTGAGATTTTGTGGTTGAAAGTAATCTCACCCATTGTTTGACAAACTGTCTCAACTAGATTTATGAACTTTATTTGGTGAATTGAGATATTATGATAATCCTCATTCTTAGATTTGTACATTGGTGTTGTTTCATAGTTTTAATAAAGTTTGATTGTGATTATTGTCTATGTCTTGTATGGTTATTATGTGGATTATTAGATCTTAAGACTATACATGTGAACTGTATATCTTGTGATATTCTTATAGAATTCTTATGAATTTAGTACTATAAACTCTTTCCAATTATTCATATACTCTTATATAAATTCTCCATTCATGAAGTATATGTCTCTTAGTGGTATGTAAATCTTTCGGTATATAATATGTAGTCTGAGTGGTCTTGGAGTCGAGAACAATCACCAGTCTCATTATGGCTAAGCGCATCGATCAAGCCAAGCAAGATTTTGATTTGAATTCCTTACCGACTACCGAGGAGCATGCATCTGATTTGAACATTTCATTGGACGAGGACAATAACTTGAATGTCGATCATGGCCTCAATTTAAATCCAACGCCAAACAAGGAGTAGGTTAATGTGGATAAGGTTCGTGATTTTGATTTGAAAAAGGTCCCTATGGAAGCACGAGTGCTTGAATTATATGAAAAGATCAACAAGGCATTCTTAAATATAATGTTTTCAAATTATTATTTGACCTTGTGAAAATGAGATAGTTAGATTTTCCCTTTGTTGATGTTTGCGGAAATCATATTAACTTATCATTTGTTTAAAAACATTTGCTATTGGATTAATGTAGTTGAATTTTTTTCTTCATTTGTGCAAGTAATCATAAAAAAGAGAAAGTATGTAGAAATCTAAATAAACTTTTTCTTTAAAATAATAATCTAAATAAACTTTGCATATGAATTTTCAAGTGTGGTCAATAATTTGGCTTAAGATCCAAGTTGATTAGATTTTTTCACGTTTAGTCTTGAATAAGAAGCCATAAACATACATACACTTACTATTGTACGTTACTTTTGTTGTGGGGTAAAGATCATATCATTGTGTTTTTGTGCCCACATTCAATTTCAAATCAACATTGTACTACGTATATCTCAAGTTATGCAAACATATGTCCTTCACTTTTCACTTTAGAACACTAAAAGTATGGTTTATCTATTAAGAATAGGTTCCAAAAAAATTCAAATCAATTAAGAGTAGATCCTTCAAGATCAAATAAAAAACATGATCATATGAATAAGAGAAGATTAAAGTAGGTACACCACTTATAGGAAGTGCACCATTCCGTTCTAGTTGATAATATGTTCATTCATTTCTAGTTGCTAATATGTTCATGACATTTTTTCGATCAATGAGTACTCACAAAGGATTTGTTTATCAAGTGCACCATTTCTTTTTTAGCTTAAGCTTGCCTAAATGTGGTATGTCATATTGGTTGGAACTTAAGCTTTCATGATCTCCTTCATACATGATTGTGAAGTTATAAATACATGGTTGATCTTTGATGTCGGGTACTCTTGGAACGAATTCTCGATGACTTAATTAAGTTTGTCAACTATAGTTGCGCACTCCTTATCTTGAAATGACTAGATCGCGCTAAAAACCAAGGTCAAGAACATTTAATTAAGTCTGGGGAGTTGGCTAGTTGATAAAATAAGTTGATGTCGAACCCATTATTTGATGTTAAAAACCAAGGTCAAGAACACTTAATTAAGTCCGGAGAGTGTATTCTTACATTGTCTTGTTGAATGAAGATTGTCTTTTTTGAATCCTCGCTTGGCCACTTTGATTGAATAACTAGAATGAATTTTTCAACTAAAAATGATCATATAACTTCGTTCGTCACAGATGTGATCGGTTTGGCTTCCAAACTTCCCACATTTCTATTTCAGCTTCGTCTTAAAGTTTGTTGCCTTGTCACAAGGGGAAACACTTCTATATTCCAAAAAAAACTTCATATCTTCTTCATCAAGCCTTGGTCTTGTAATTGCGGTGAGAAACATTACGTTCGAGATGAAATGTTTACCCTTGCATGAACACAACATGTCATCTTCTTCTGGCAATAGATAGTAAGTGATAAGGATCGAATTGGGGAAGCTTGTTTAAAATCACCTCGTCACTCTCTTACAACGTGGGAATTGGATGTCCCAAAGGGTTTCCTTTTGTAATGGACTTGGGTGGACGTGAAAATGGATGAAGATCCAGGAGAGAATGGTAGAGATTAAAGCTAGTTGGATATGAATGAGTTTAGGATGTGGATATGACTCACCACACCCGAAACTCAAACTAGGAGATTCAAGGACGAGGATTTGACATACCTTTGCTCTCGAATCTCAAGGGGGATTCAATAGTGCTCACGAATCAAGTTGAAAACAAGAACAACAGCAACAACAACAACAACTTTATTCAAAGGCAAAAGTCCGAAATCCATGGCCAAAACATGTTAAGAAAAGAACAAGAGTTTCAATCAAAATCAAGTGTGTCCTCTAATGGAAGAAGGGCATCCTATTTAAAGGAAAAATGAGCCTCCAACAAATTTAGGCATTAAATGTAGCTTGGAGGGCACACAAATGGAGGTTGGAAGACCTTTGAAAACTTGGCATTAGATGTAGCTTATTGGGCCTACAAGTGGCATAATGTGGCTCACACTAGCTCGGCGCAAAGCTAGGCATCCGACACAAATGAGCCGTGCCCGGTGATGCATACCACATCTTCCTCATGGCATTCTTTGGGCCATAAGGCTAGCTTGGAGATTCAGCCCAAATAAGGTGAAGTGTCTCTAGCTTATGCGCCTAGGCCACGAGCATCGACGGAACCCATGGAAGAGCGGCACTCACTATTTTGTAGAGGCTTTTTGGCCAGTGCTTCCATCGTCATTGCCCAAGTCACCTTTGTGGTTGTGGCCCAAAGAAAATGAAGATGGCTCGGGGAAGGTCGCTTACTTGGCCGTGTTACACCCATCAATGACATCCATGGCTTTGAATTGGGTTATGGCATTGCTTAAGTCTTGACCTTGATGTGGTATGGTCACATCAGTAAGCACTCAACTTTCTCGTCATGTGGAACCACTTTTCATCGATGTGTACAACATCATAAATACCGATGAATTTTTGGTCGTAAGGCAAAGTGTTATGGTCCAACATCGATATGCAAAATCGAAGGCGTTCTATCTTGTTTTCATCCTTTAAATATGGTTTGACGACATTTGATTGACGTCGAATGAGACCTTCCTTGAAGTGTGTGTAGGTGGTGCCATAGCTGACATTCAAAATTTTAGAAATGGCCTTAATTTTCAATGGCCTTAATTTTCTCATTTGATTGAACAATATCGACGATAAACGAATTAGGTCAACTTCTACTTGTTTGTGACCAAATCTTTTTATTTTATTGTGACACACATCAGTTGTTGTGCCATTTGACGTATCCCTTATTTGCTTTCAAATCCGTTGAATCGTTTTTACTGGTACCGACAGTAATGAAGAAACCACTACTATTATTAAGTTTTAAGTTGCCAAAAATTGATCGACTTCTATAGATCTAGATCTGCTTGTGAGAATCAACTAATTGTTATGAGATGAAAGTGCATCCAAACTCCTTAAATACTCGGCTAATTAAGTTGCTTGAATGTTGAGATCTTTCACATACATCTCTATTAGATACTCCTAAGTTATTGTGTACATACATATCCCAACTTTCTCCAAGACAAAAATGTTACGGGATGCAAAAAATCCATAAGTAGCCTCCAACTCATCACATTGCTACTCAAATATTATGGTTGTATTCTCATGGCGTTTGAATACCTACAACTATTTTCATGATGTAGTATTTGTTTCATTCACATGTACAAATATTTATTAATGTAATGCAACCATTATTTTGAGTAGTTATGTAACTATTCTCCAAAGTGGTTATCAGCGGTTGACAGTTATTAGTGTGTGTGTGTGTAATATCCGCAAATTTTATTATATGGTTCATGAAATTCTCCTTAGTTTAATGACTCAAATTTGTTTTTGGAACGATAAGAGAAAGAGCAAAGGTCACCCGATTAACCGAATAGCGTTGGATAACGCTAAACGGATACCTTAACTTCAGAAATTCATAAAACCTTCATTAGAGCTCGGAATCGAGTGACTCAAAAGCCTAATGGTAGATAAAGGAGTCTAGTTTCATCCTCCAAAATTTGAGGTAATTCAGATAAGTATCAAAAAAGTTATGCCAATTTTACCAAAACGTTACCCAGTCCCCAAAAGGCAGCGACCGCCGCCAAAATGGCAGCGACCGCCGCCAAAATGGCAGCGACCGCCGCTTTGCTGCAGACGCAAGTGGCCCGATGGGACGTTTTCCTTGTGGGCGCCGGGGTTTTGAGGGCTGTTGTAGTATTGCTTGGAGAGCAATCCTAACACCTTTTGGGTAATGTCAACTATGGATTTGTCAACCCCTTTTGGATTGTTAGGCTAGAAGTCCACTCTTTCTTTTGGATTGTTATGGAGGTGTAACACTATAAATAGGGGTTGAAGATGATGGATTAAGGCGTCCAAACTCCTCTTCTTGCCCTCTCAAAACTCTCTCAATACAAAGTAGAAGTGTCCATCTTGTTACTGTTGGCACCGGTTCTCCGAGAAGTGGTCGGAATCGATCGGAGGAAGCTTGCAAAATCACGCCGTCGACACATACAGGGGCAGCGACCGCCGCCAAGGGGGCAGCACCCGCCGCCAGTGTCCTTGCTTGTGTTTTGTACCGGCCCGTTGCCTAGCCGTTGCTCGGGCCGTGCATTGCCTTTGCCTTACATCTTGCCTTGCCTTAGGCCTTGTCTAAGGCCTTGCTGTAACACCCCGTCTTTTTGACAAGGCATTACTCGGTAGTAGACCTCACGAGGCGCTACCAAGCTACTTTGACAACAGAACATCCGGATCTTGCAACGCGGGCACGGCGAGAAAACATTGAAAAACATCCAACTTGTATTGTGAAATAAAACTTTTACAAAACAATTCATGATCCCAACTCAACACAAGACTAACAATTACGAACTTCCCCAAACCCCAAGCACATCAACTAACAATTTACGATATGAAACTATACAAGATAATTCAAACAATAACATAAATTAGAATGACAATAACCCTTCCCAAAACCTCAAACCATTCTATGACACGTATCGCCGCTTCGCACCACCAATCCGCCAAGTCCCTACACGGATTCCTAGATACCTGCAATCTGAAAAATAGTTCCCCGAGGGGTCAGCTACTATCCTAATCCAAGTCAGAGAACATACGATACTAGTAGAACGTTTCAAAACGAGTTTCCTAAGGTCAGCAAACAAGTCCGCAATCACACTCATAGCTCTAGTCCAGTCCTAAGTCCAGTTAGTCACACATATTCAAGTCACTAGCATAATCACATTCTCAAGTCCTCTTAACATGCATATTCACACACACACACACTATATATATATATACACAAGCACGGTACACACCCTATCCTGCGCCGAGTAGTGTTAACGGCCTCCACCGTACACTGTCCCGCGCCGAGTAGTGTTAACGGACTCCACCCACACTACCCGCATCCAAGGCATCCTCCAGCCAATCTCCGTTCCACACACACTTCTAACCCCTGGTCGAGCCCCTACTAGAGCACTCGCCAAAACGTTTTTATAGATTTTTGAAAGGGCTCTCCTTGCATACGACCATGCCTCTAGAAGTCCCCTTCTCCTCGAAAATCCGAGAACAAGGCTGTACCGGTAGATGCCAACACACAGAATACACTTGAAAACTTTTCATACGACAAAATCCTTTTGAAAACCAGTTGCACACATAAACACATACGATCACACACACCTGTATATTAATAAAAACATTTTAGTTAAAATAATATTGTAGGGACTAATTCCCCAAAACCAATCCTACCAGCACAACACGCAATCCAACAAGAATTGAATAGAACCACCTCGCCGAGCAAGTCGCAGAACGACTTACCTGAAGAATGAAGAAATCTCCCATGAACAAGCAACAACGGCCTAGAAGGAATCTATTATCATAACTATATACTAAAGCGGAGGTTAGATGTAATATTTAGCCTGACACGTAGTACTTCCTTATTGGACCACGTCACCCATCTTTAATAAAACAATTCAATTTATTTGATTGGTTGAAATTTCATTATAGACCCCACATTAGATATCTTCTTATCTAACCAATTTTTTTTAAAAAAAACTCTATCTAATATATTGCTTGAAATAAAACAATATGTGTTGCACAAAAAAATCTAACAAAATAAAAATCTATCTAACTAATCTAACGAAAAAAAATCTATATAACTTACCAAATCTATCTAACTAATATATCCAATTCAAATATGAAATTTATAAGATATAAAACATTAAAAAAATAGATAAATAAATAATTAAAAAAAGATACTCCATAATAACAATTAATGAAACATGGATAATTTATTTAATTCAAGTCGTGCCCTCCCGGGCACGGGCACTGTTACTAGTTATATACTAAAGCGGAATCAAATTTTGTCACCATATTGCGCCACATCACCCCCTTTTTTAAAAATCTGTCTTATTAAATCTTGATTTTATCATCATCTTAAGTTCTATATTATAATTTGTGTTGTTTAACTACTAACTCTATCCAAATATATAAATCTCTATCTTATCATTATACACATTTAATTAATACATAGATAGATCTATCATAAACCTTTTATTTAAAAAAGTATTTTTTCGTTACAATCTATGAATCATAATTATAATATTTTACCGATTTAATTAAATATCATATTAAATTTAAATTATTTTCGTAATTTTATTTGGTATTTGCTTTAAATCATCAATGTAGCAAATTCTACCACTATATTTAAGAAAAATATTCATTATATTAAAATAATATATTAAATACATTTTTACTATCATATCATTGTAAAATATCAATCAAAAAAGTATATGTTATATTTAACATATATATCACTAATATTGCATATTGAATACACTTTAGAAAAAAAATGATAGACTTCTTAATTAAGATAATAATTCGCTCACATTTTCCTTATATTTTTATATACTTATTATTAATTATTTTTTCAGAAAAAATAACACATATATACGAGATAATTTGGTTTTCTATTTAAATATTATCTATATTGTTAATATTATAATATATTAATCCGAATTTTATTTAAACTTATTCATTTTATTATATAAGTTAGCTTAGGTAATTTAATTTAAATGCCAAAAGATTTGTATCAATTGTTAATAAAATGTGATAATGCATCTTATCTTATTTTATTATTCCTCAATTAATTAAATATATGTTTATGTATGTATAAAAAATAAATACATAATTAAAACTTTATTTATATATATGATGATATACAAGAATTGTGTTATTTTATAATCCAAACAAATAGGCAACCATGACCCGACTCGGCAACCACCGAACGCCTATTCAACTACCACCCAACCCCCCGCTGACCGCCAGCCTTATGATCAACTGAAAAAAAAAAGGGACAAGAAGGAACGACATGCTTCGACGCTTACCGGTGCTCCAAAGAGACTGGGCGGTGGTGATCGACCACCGACTGGAGAAGATGACGGACTGATCTGCGTCAAGTAGGTGGCTGGCCTAGTCGTGGCGTCAACTTCAGCGAGAGAGAATGGTCGTCTTCCGCGGCCACCAATTCTTGACGGCCGGCTTGGAGAAGGAATGACGAGAGTTGATCGGGACTTCACGGCTTAAATAGTTTTAGGTCAAGCTATTTGTTATTTTATATAATCTTTTGCTATATATATATGGGTTTAAAGCATCCGAGTTTAGCTAGATAGATTTATTTCAATTAGATGGATCTGTTAGATAAATCTACTATAATCTTCTATTACTATATACTAAAGCGGAAGCAAATTCTGCCACCATATTGCGCCACATCACCCTCCTTATTTAAAAATCTATCTTCATTAAATCTTGATTTTATCATAATCTTATACATACTTAATTAAGATATTAGAATTTGAGTATTTTAATAAATTCTATCCAAATATATAAATTTCTATCTTATCCTTGTACACATTTAATTAATACATAGATCTATCATAAACATTTTATCTTAAAAAATATTATTTTGTCATAATCTATAAATTCTATCCAAATATATAAATCTCTAGCTTATCGTTGTACACATTTATTATGGTATTTTTTTAAATCATGAATGGTAACAAATTCTACCACTACATTTAAGACAAATATTCATTCTATTAAAATTATATATTAAATATATTTTTACTATCGTATCACATAAAATATCAATAAAAAAAAGTAGATGTTATATTTACCATATACGAAGTATATCGCTAATATTGCATACTGATTACGTTTTAGAAAGAAAAAAACGATAGATTTCTTAATTAAAATAATAATTCGTTAACATTTTCATTACATATTTATATTTATTATTTAATTATTTTTTCAAAAAAAATAACATATATACGAGATAATTTGGTTTTCTATTGAACTTATTAAATACTATCTGTATCTTCAATATTATAATATATTAATCCGACTTTTTGTTTAAACTTATTAATTTTATTATATAAGTTAGTTTACATAATTTAATTAAATGCCAAAAGATTTGTATCAATTGTTAATCAAATCTAATAATGCATCTTATCTTATGTCATTCTTCCTTAGTTATTTAAATATATATTTATGTATGTATAAAAAGTAACTATATAAATAAATAAATAAAAATCACATATATATATGATGATAGAGTTGAGTTCGGGTAGGCACCACCTTATAGTAGGGACTATCCTTATAGTGTGGACTAATCCCATCCGTCCATTTAAATAAATAAACGAACCAGATCAACTCCTACAAGCTACAGGGCACGCGCTTCTACATAAAAATTTGAGGGTATAATCAGTGTTCTAAAAATCGGTCTAGGCGCCCGCCTAGGCGCTAGGCGGTGCCCCACCGTCCCGACTAGGTCCTAGGCGGTCGGCTGGGCGGCTAAGTAGGCTAAGCGAGCACCTAGGCAGTCTAGGCGGGCGCCTAGAGGTCTAGGTGGGCGCCTAGACAGTCTAGTCAGGCGCCTAGGCAGTTGGGATAGTTGGTTAGGCGGTCTAAATGGGCCCCTAGGGGGTTGGGCTAGTTGGTTAGGCGGTTTAGGCAGCCTAGGCGACCTCCTAGGCGGGCTGGCCGGGTCTATGTTGAGCCTAGATAGGGCTCTAAGTGCCAATTTATACATAAATATTAAGATGAGATTGCTCTTTTTTCTATATTCTTACCAAATAAGAATAATAATCTTATATTTCCAATAACTTACAAATCCGCCTAGGCTCCGCCTAGGCCCCCGCCTAGCCGCCTAGGCGCTAGGCCCTATCCCACCGCCCAGCTTCCGCCTAGCGTTTTTTAGAATACTGGGTATAATTGTAATTTAAACTGGTGTACCCAAAAACCCTACCGTCTTCACTCGCCTCCGGGCTTTTCTCTCTCTCCATTCATCGACGATCACGACTCCTCTCCCCCGACGATCACGACTCCTCTTCCCGACTCCAATCGATCTCCACAAGCTCTTTCGTGTCTGTCGAGTTTGATTCACTCTTGAGCATCCTTCTCTTGTGCTGATTTCGAACAGGTTTTGCGGTGATTTCTTCAATTTTTTAGGTCTTCGATTCGTTCTTCGATTTCTTCGTTTGATGTTGCGATTTCTCCCCTTTGTTGAAATCTGTTGCTGATTTTGCGTTTGAAGAAGTCGATTTCGCACTTTCGCCGACGCATTTCTCTTCTTCTTCGCTCTGACAATCTTCTTCCTCCAATATTCGTTCAGATCTGATCACTTGCGTTCGTAGTGAATCCGTTGCTACACCAGCGACCTAAACCTTGTAAGCGATCCACTTGAAGCTCAAATTCTCTTTCAAATTTCAGTCTGATTGTTTGTCCGTCTCCTTGAAATTCCATTCAATTAGAGTGATGTGTTAATTAGTTAGTTGTTTTTTTAGCTCTTAAAAAACAAATGTCGATTTGTATCTGTGATGAGATGATTCTTCAATGGTTGGGAGATGTTTAATCGAATTAGCTCTGGAAATAGGTAAAACAAAAATTGAGAAACTGAAAATGCAAGAGCTGATGCGTATTAATGGAAGTGTAGAATCTGAATGCTGTAAATATCAAGGCGTATATACTAGAGCAAATGCTCATTTGATGCAAATTAAGGAGAAAGGTATTCAATCGCGTGTAGAAGGAGGCAATGGAGAAAATTTGTGTTGAGACTGAAGCTAGATCTGTAATCAATTGCTAAAATAGATCATAGTGGGAGATGATTTTGGGTAAATGGAGAACACTGGGCTTCACTATTACTAGTACTGCCTTAGTTTTTGAACATAAATGTGTTGATGGATTGTTCATTATATTATTGATTTGCTAGACATTAAAAACTGTTTCCGGATTGTTCCTTTCTCGGTGTTGTTTATTTGTCGTACTCGGTGCTATGAATGGTTTTGAGCTTAAATGTAGTTCATATTAATGCATTTTTAGGTCATATATTTGTTCTACTTCTCTTGTTCATTTTCTTTCCTGTGTTCCTGTGCTCGTAAGTCATGATCAGCATTCTTGTCGTCTTGTGAAATTTGTGAGATCGTCATTTTTTTCCTGTGAAATTTGTCCTAGGATTTCTTTCTATGTTTCTCGTGCTCTTGTTCAAATTATTATGCAAGTAGTTCAAAATTTTATGGATTGAAGTTCAAAAAATTGCTATTGATTCCTGCGTGTGGTGCTTAAGTTTTTGGCAATGTAGGGGTTAAATCTAGCGCTTGATTGTTACTTCCGACCTTCTGACCTTCTTTGTAGATTTGTGTTGCTGATATCATGTTTGTTTGCTCGTTTCATATTTGATCGTATATTTTACTTTGATAAGCTTCGTTCTTAGAAATTGCTATTTCCTTGTTGTCTTTGCATTATTCATGATCTACGTTATTCAATTGATCTACATTATTCATGATCTACATTATTCATGATCTACATTGTTGTCTCTAGCATCCAAGCTAGACGTATCATTCATTACTTGTTAGCTTATATTCCTTGATTAAGCCGTACTTTTCCTCTATTGCAGACAAAGTTTTCTGGGACAGGAGCTGCTATTGAATTTACCTCTAAGAATCCTACACTGTACACTCAGTTAGCCCAGGCTCAAACCCCAAAGGTAACCTCTAAACATGCTCATGATGTTTGAATTTGTATGCTGAGTTTGACTATCTTTGTATGCTTGACTGTCTTTGCCTTGCATGTGAGCAGATTGTCTGCGTGTGAATTGAGGTGAATTGATGCTATAATTAGATGCTGATCGTATTTTTAAATTTGTGATCTGCTTTATATTCACTTTGGTAGGATCCTAGTTCACATTATATGCTTGCTTATAATTAGATTCTTTATTTTTGAAGAGGGACTAGTTCAAATTTTTATGTGAGTAGTTCAACTTTTTATGGGTTGAAGTTCAAAAAATTGCTATTGATTCCTGCGTGGGATGCTTAGGTTTTTGGCAGTTTAGGGGTAAAGTCTAGTGCTTGCTTGTTATGTTTTTGTGTCTCGAGATTTGCTTGAGCTGGTGTTTGAATCTGCAGGATCTTGAATTGTAGCTCAGGGGATAGGGATAATGGAGAAAATCTAGCATTTTGCTATTCCATGAGATGTTTTTGGAATTAGAGATTGATATTTTGCTTCTGGAATTGCATTTGTTGTTGTTGAGTTGTTGGCTTTTAGGATTTGTGCAGTCTTTGTGATGTGGTGTTCAGTTGAGAGGTTGGAGCTAGTGCAAGTTCTTAAACGAAAATTTTTGTATGAACCTGAGCTATTGCACTGACAAAAATTAAAAATATCGTACTATTGTATGGATGAATTGAATTGACAAATGACATGCTGTTCTCATCAGATGACATGATGTTCAAAAATTAATATCGTACGATTGTAAATATAATCCTAAAATGTTGTTGACAAATTTTTTTAATTTTTGTGCAATTCTGGTTGAGCTAGTGCAAATTGTCTTTCTCATTTTTTTTTATTTTCATATGAACTTACATTCTTTGCTTGCATTTTTTGAGAGTAGTTCAAATTTTTGTACTGATAGTTCAATGTTTTGTATAAGTAGTTCAAATTTTTATTTGTTCAAATTTTCCTTGAATAGGTGTATACTTGAACAGGTGTACACTAAACGAAAATGCCTCCAAGGAAAAGACAATCTGTTGATGAAGGTGAGTATGTAAAAATGTAGCTAAAGCTTGACTAGTTCAGAATATATCTAAAAACGTTCAATTATTTGTTCTGATTGTTCAATTTTTAACTAATGTAGATGACACAACGATGGCTTAGATGATTCCCAGAAAGAGAAGCAAAAAGCAAGTTCCTCAACCAGAACACTCTGAAGATTCTAGTTCATATGGGGATGAAGCTGAGGAGCTTGAAGATGCTATTGTAGATGAATGAGTACTTGAGTAGATATGTTATCTAGGATAGGGCGGTTGATATAGACCAGTGTATTTGATTAGCTCTCTCACATTTGTTTGTTGCTAAGAAACAAAAGCCTGCTAATCATGTTCATGCTTTGGGGTGTCGTCTGAATTGAACATTTGTTTGTCTTAGACTTTTATTTTTCAAAAGCCTTCCTCAACTCTTCACTCTCAGCATCATCTTCACCAGTCTTTTCACATTCTTTATCTGCATCAGAAAATTGCACAAGAGGTATGGCTTGTAAAAGTCTTTTCACACCATGCCATTGCCTCCAAATATCTAATCTGCTGGTCATGAGTTAGCTTCCTAATCTAACGAGTTAAATTCAAACGATTGAAGTAAACTAATCAGAGAAGGTGAGAACTCTTACTAGTTGCAGACTCCTGTGAAATTTGTGAGATCGTCATTTTTTTGCTGTGAAATTTGTCTTAGGATTATTTTCTTTCTTTCTCTTGCTCTTGTTCAATTTTTTATGTGAGTAGTTCAAAATTTTATGGATGGAAGTTCAAAAAATTGCTATTGATTCCTGTGTGGGATGCTTAGGCTTTTGACATTTTAGGGGTTAAATCTAACGCTTGCTTGTTATGTTTTAGGGGTTAACTCTGTTTCTCTACAAGGACCATTGAATTTTTGTCTGAATCATACCAATTACAAATTATTATTGAAAAATGGCACGTAACAATTCATGACTTAGATCAAGCAAAAAATAAGTTCACCAAATCTAAATCTAACATGTCCAATTTGAAACGGCTCTTAGGTTACATGAAAGAAGAAGATCAAAATTCACCAAATCTAAATCTAACATGAACAATTTGATCACTGAATCAGATCATACAAAGCAAAATTGAAGACAAAATAAAAGCACTATTGAATATCAACAAATCAACACTTAATTTGCTGTCAAAGTGAAATTGAACATAAAAAGTAATGATCAAGTTCGGTACAATTACTTAAAATTCAGCTCAAAATTCATACCATCACTAGGGGGGAGCGCTACTGTGTCATCACCATTGACCGTTGATGGACCCCGATTAATATCTATAAAAGACAAACACAGAGTTCAGAAAATAGTGATATGAGTTCAAAAACTAGTGAACAAGAGTTCAAAAAACAATGCATACAAGCAGAGCATGTCATCCGAAAAGTTTTAACCAAATGAAAAGCAGAAGGTCACATAGTCAGACTGTTAAATAAACCTAAAACCTCCATCAAACATGTTGTAGGCTCAAAAGTATGCAATACAATGAAAGACAGATCTACACCAACAAAATAGCAGTCAAGTGGTACAGTATATTGAAAATTTTCCAAGTAATTTGAAACTTGTAACAGTTGAGTAGAAACTTGTTCATACATCATGAATGCAATTAGAATCTGCAATACATAACACATACACTGATGAATTTACTTTCCAGACAAGATTAGTTTACCATCAGTTGGTGCAAACGTCCTTTCATCACAAACAAAATCAGTCCAATTCATTGCAGGAAAGCAAACATTCTCCTCAAAGTTCCAATAGGAATTGAGAAGAGAATACAGAAAAGCCGGATTTCCAAGGCAAAGTAGAAAAACCGAGCAAAAAATCGCATCAACTAGTTCTCAGAATGATTTCATTTTCCGATTTCGCTAATTTGCGTACTAACGGAAACGGACCTAGCTCCTAATCAATCACACAGGAATCAACACGGTGGAGAATTCCGTTGTCAAATTCAACGCAAATCACATCAACAAAATTCCATGAAATTCAGCACACAAATTCAGCGCAAATCACATCAACAAAAATTCAGCGCAAATCAACACACAGATTCATAGAATTTGCTGTCAAATTCCATAAAATTCCAATACCCATCTAATTACTTCCCTAGAATGCTTACTTTCAGCTAACCCTTTCCAAATTCCAATCCACTACAAAACCATAGATGTGTAGCAAAAACAGTCTTTTACAAACACATTTTTTTTAAAGATTAACATGCTGGTTTCTAAGACGTGCCTACTCGTTCAGCCTATTTTTTTCTCAGGCGGAGCAAAATTGCAGGAAATCAGACATGGGTTTTTCTCGTCTTGTGCCCTAAAGTAGGATCAAAAGGTTAAGGAAAGGAGTAATCAAGAGACAGAAAGGGAGGGAGGGAGAGAGCAGACTCGTAATCATAGAGAATGAGGTCGCCTCCATCTTTGCAAACGAAGCAGTAGTCCTCGGACTCTTCAATCGGCTCCACTGGCTTCGTAAGCTTGCGCTTGTTACAATTTTTGTGCCCCATTGTCATCGAAGAGGGGAATTGTGAAGAAGAGAGAGAATTTTGGGTCTCAACGCAAATCAACACACAGATTCATGGAATCTGCTGTCAAATTCCATGAAATTCGCAAATCAAGTTTAGCACAGATCAGCAAGATCAGCGCAAATCAAGTTCAACACACAGTGTGCTGTCAAATTCAAAATCAACAAGATCAGTACAAATCGAAGGAGCACTGATTCGTGGAATTTGCTGTCAAATTCGCAAATCAATTTAAAAATCAGCACAAATTGAAGGAATTACGTGAAATTCACTAACCTGCAACCATCCCTCTGAAATCGAATGTGAAGGATCACTGATTCGTGGAATGGGGACTAGAATTTCATGGAAGCTTTTGATTCGTGGGATTGTGATCGATCGGGAGGGGAGAGGGGCAGAAACCATCGATTAGGACAATATCGTGCCGCACAAGAAAGTCCTGATGGGGAGGGAAAGCGTGAACGCGCGTTCTTTGGTGAGTTGTCACAAAAGTTATTAATCCTTGGTTTTATAAGATCAAGGGCTAAGATTAGTCCCTACTATAAGCACCTCTCCTTACCATAAGGTTGGTCCCTAACGGAACCAAAACCTATGATGATATACAAGAATTATGTCATTTTATACTCCAAAAAATAAGCGTCGTTTTAAAACAAAGTATACATATGATAATATTTGTAATTGTTATAGTAAATTCATACACAAAGCAATAAATAATGATAATATTTGTAATTGTTAATCCTTGGTTTTATACATCTGCTAGTACAGTATAAAGCGAAACCCAAGTATTTGTTAAAATTTGCGCCACGTCATCAACCCTAAATAAAATAATGATTTTATTTTTTGCATTGATTTTCAAAAAATAACTTATATATCTTCTTGATATCCTATCCAATTTCCTTATGTATACTTAATATCTTACTCAATTATATATCCTTATACGAATAAGGAAATTGAAGTGATTTTCTTTTTTGGGTCCGGATCCGGTAGGAATGATTATTATGGTAGGAAATAGGAATGAATCTCGGCCGTTCATCATGCGGGGGAAAACAAGCCTAAAAACATACACGGCCGAATAATACGCGAATTATTCGCGTATTATTCGCGAACTATTCGCGTATTATACGCGTTTTTAATGCGCATATTATACGCGTATTAAACACGAATAATACGCGTTTTTTTCCATTTTTTTCCTTTCTTTTTTTTCCGATTTGATTTCCCGATTTTTTTTTCGCTTTTTTTCCTTTTTTTTTTCCTTTTTTTGCCTTTTTTTTGTTTTTTTTCGCTTTTTTTTTCGTCAAATTTGTGCAACTCAATGGTCAAATTTGTGCAACTCAATGGTCAAATTTGTGCAACTCTATGGTCAATTTGTTTTCCCGACTTTTTCCGTTTTTTTTTCTTTCCATTTTTTTCCGATTTTTTTTCGTTTTTTTTTTCGCTTTTTTTTTCGTCAAATTTGTGCAACTCAATGGTCAAATTTGTGCAACTCAATGGTCAATTTGTGCAACTCTATGGTCAATTTGTCCAACTCAACAGTGAAATTTGTACAACTCTATAGTCAATTTGTTCATTCATATTTGTTCAACTCTATTGTCAATGTGTTGAATTCTATGGTCAATTTGTTCATCAATATTTGTGCAACTCAATGGTCAAATTTGTGCAACTCAATGGTCAATTTGTGCAAATCAATTGTCAAATTTGTGCAACGAAATGGTGAAATTTGTGCAACTCTATGGTTAATTTGTTTGCGTGGAGCAACATTCATTGGAAGAAGTCAAAATCCATGTCTTAATTGAACAAAAGTCATATTACTATGACCACTCATTTTGAAGGTCTTAACGGGAACTACTGTGCCTATTCACCACACGGACCTACAGAATGAGCCATGACGAGCCCAAATGTATAGAAAGCTCCAAAACGGGACCTAACTACGCCGTTTGGGACACTCAAACGCGGTTTTGAAGCCTTAAACGGCTTTTTTTGCGAGAACCCCCAACATACAGCCCCTATGGGCCTGTCTATAGCCCCGTCTTCTCGAGACCTTCGAAACGACATAAAATACGCCCCATTCCGATATCCGAGCGCAAAGTTACGCCCCTTTTCTCGTCGGACCCCACGACGCCTGACTGCTTCTCCCCAGATTCTGGACTCATTCCGGACCCGAAACCAAGAAACCAAGACTCCACCTCGTGGCTTACGTCGAGACCTTCGAAATGGCTGCTCACACGTCTCGAACGGATCACCGAGCCAAAAGTTATTGCATTTCACTTCCAATTTGGCAGTAACACTCAAGAACATAGCTAAATCGGAACCGCTTTACACTACTAGAGTGAACTAGATCATGGATTGTGCAATTACGATCGAGGACTGTGCAATCACGGGATTGTGCAATCACGATCGAGGATTGTGCAATCACGATCGTCGATTGTGCAATCATGATCGAGGATTATGCAATCACGATCGTCGATTGTCAATTTGTTCATCAATATTTGTACAATTCAATGGTCAAACTTGTGCAACTCAAAGGTCAAATTTGTGCAACTCAATGGTCAAATTTGTGCAACTCAATGATCAAATTTGTACAACTCTATGGTCAATTTGTTCATTCATATTTGTTCAACTCTATTGCCAGTGTGTTGAATTCTATGATCAATTTGTTCATCAATATTTGTGCAACTCAATGGTCAAATTTGTGCAACTCAATGGTCAAATTTGTGCAACGCAATGGTCAAATTTGTGCAACGCAATGGTCAAATTTGTGCAACTCAATGGTCAAATTTGTGCAACGCAATGGTCAAATTTGTGCAACTCAATGGTCAAACTTATGCAACTCAATGATCAACTTTGTGCAACTCAATGGTCAAATTTGTGCAACTCAATGGTCAATGTGTTCATTCATATTTGTTCAACTCTATTGTCAGTGTGTTGAATTCTACGGTCAATTTATTCATCAATATTTGTGCAACTTAATGGTCAAATTTGTGCAACTCTGTGATCAATTTGTTCATAAAGGCTTGGCAAGTAATTTTAAATGACCAAAATATCACAACATTTGACAGGAACAAGTTCCACATATGATGATCAAACAGGATATCAATCCATAGGATTGATAAAGGACACAATCCGTTACCATTAAACATACACCAGGTCAAAATCCTTCAACAAAAACATACTCTAGTTCCAAGATCAAACCATTGAAGAAATAAACAGTAGAGAACAGCCACAAATGAGAAATGATAGACAAATAGGATCCAATATGTACCAGGCAGAATGAACGGATAGATCTAGCAAAATCTTGAATTGATTAGAAGTTAATTTAACAGCAAAAGAATACAAGCTTAGTCTGAGTGGTAAGAAATAGTTGTACAAAGAACATACAGCAGTCAACCAGAAATTTGGAATGGCATTGATTATTTCATTTCGTTTGCCATAGACGGGTTTCCTTATCTCATTATACTTCTGCTCCACTTCCAAGACTTCATCACTCGCTTTCTCGTTAATCTATGACACCAAATAAGAAAACATATTATATTTAGGTTTACAAATTCGACATTACAACAGACACTGAAAGAACAACCCCAAACATAGTATATATCAGCAGTAAAACAACAAGAGAAATCCACAAGCATACCGGCCACATAGAATTCTCAATTTGCTAACAATTACTTAACGGAGAAGAGATGAGATGCATAATCAAAATATGCAAAAAGAGGCAGCCTGCTTTCCAAGGGAAGAAAACCTACCTTCTCGAGCTCGTCCTGGATGTCCTGGAACTTCTCAATGGAGACAACGAGCTCAGCGTCGATTGGTTCGGAGTTCTCCTCGTCATTCTTGTCGGCGCCCTTGAGTTTTTTGCCATATAAGAATCGACAAACTTGAATTGATTAACTACAGTATGTCTCGGAGACTCAAGAAATCGGTGCATCACGCTAGGGCGTCCTCGTCGAGCTCCATCGACCGCTCCGTCAATTCGGCTCTCGCCGCTGACCTAGGGCTCTCGGATCCATCCCCCGCCGCCTCTTCGCCGTCGAGAAGCTCGCTCTCCGCCGAGATCTACGCCCTCAGCCAGATCTACGACCTCGACAAAGCCTTCTCCCTCGCTCGCCAGGCCGTCCTCTTGCGCACACGTCCTCTGCCGAAATCGCCGGATCCAGAATGCTGAGCGAAGCGATGGGGGAGGCGGACGGGGCCGGTGAGGTGACGGGGTAGGTCGACGGCGCCGGAGGGGGCCTGACTCCTGAGCGAAGCGAAGCAGGCGGGGGGAAGGAGAAGACGGAGGCGGAGAACGGAGGCGGAGAATGGAGGCGGGGGAAGCAGGAGGACGAAGTGATTTCGTTTTGAGCAGGAGGAGGGAGGAGGACAACTTTTGCAATTTTTTTTCATTTTTTTTGAGCGGATCTGGACCGTACAGATTGTTATTGTTGGGACAATGTTAAGGACGCCTTCAGTAATTAACAATGTGCCTGACGTCCCTTAGTTTTGATATGACAAACTCGCCTTGATCTAATAAGTTGTCCAAGTGTTTCAGGGACGCATGTTGAAAAGGAAAACAAGTAGTTTTATATGTAGTCGTCCTTAAGGAGTAAGGATGCTACATTATTCAGTGAACGGCTTGGTACAATCTCAAACAAGGACATCATCCTTAATCTATACACTGGAGTCCTTCAAAGCTGGCCGACAAAGTGACATCACCAGACAAGCTTTGATCATGATCTCCACGTGGAAGAAGATCCCGCATCCAAGCCTAACGGAATTGCCAGTAAGCTTCCTTGATCATCACAGAGACACATGGAAGCCGATTACTGTTGCAACATCCCCAAAGGGCATGATCGTCAGAGAATGTCGCCCTTTCCCAATGTCACTATAAGAGCATTTATTGTGATGTGACGCTTCAGAGAATATTCAGGGAATTTGTCAGTCGCTCAAGAACACCAAGAACAAGCTCAAGAACAAGTGAGAACTAGGTGTTAGATCGAGCGAGAAGCGTACCTCAAAACCACAAACTGTTTGTAATAGAAAAGAACAAAAATAGTGAGAGAGTCCTTACGACGAACTGTAAGGAAGAGGTGATAGCATCCTTTAGAGAGATTAAGTTAGGTTACTCTACAGGCGTAAAGGAGTTGTTACTAGTGGACTTAGGGACGCCCTTCTAAGTGCCAGAGAAGTGTAACTACTCGCTAGTGTATTGTAAGGAAACTTAATAAGAAAGGAAAGAAGCTATTACAAAATCCTCCAAGGAGGTAGAGGTTTACACTCAAGGACTAGTTGGTACTTGAGTGGTTCCTCTATAAATCAAAAGCGTTCCTTACTTATTGTCTTTACTTGTTTAGTCTCTTAATTTCCGCTGCAAACCAAGGAAGTCCTCAATCTCTTTAAGGACACCTCGGTAAAGGACGACCTTAACTCTGTTAAGGACGCCCTTGTATTTACGACTCACGATCCAACAATTGCTATCAGAGCAGGCGCTCTAGATTCTTACTGAGTTGCAGGTAAAGATGGACATGGAACCTATTGGAATCTCTTTTGTGAAGCCTCCGCGCCTGACAGATGGCAACTTCAACCGCTGGAAGATCAGGTTCGAGAACTTCGTTAGGAGTCAGAACTATCAGTGCTGGAAAGTGATCATGAAAGGCGACCTTACCGTTCCTGCTGACAAGAAAGATAAAGAGGACGAGTGGGGTCCTGATGAGTTCAAGCTGATGGAAACAAATGCTAAGGCAATATGCTTCCTTCAAGCGTCCCTTTGCGAGAGGGACGCCACCCGAGTTAGCAATTTGGCTACAGCCAAACTACAATGGGAAGCTCTCGAGAAGTTTCATGTAGGAACTGCTGAGATGAGGGAAGACGTTCAGCTTGAAATCAAGAGAGCTATGCTTTCAGAATGCTGCCCAATGAAACAGTTAATGACTACTCATACCGCTTTGAAGCTCTTGTCACCAAGATGAGGAACTTGGGCGTTTCATAAGCTAAAATTTCAATGAGGAACAGAGTTCAAGTGGTCATTGATGGTCTAACAGGAAAGTGGAACTTTGATAGAACCACGTTCAAGGAAAATACAACTAACAAGACTCTAGATATGGAAGAGATCTACGGGAAGCTAAGAGGATATGAAGCAAGGAGGAACTCTTATTTGGCTGAGTTAGCACGGAATCCTCAGACAGATCTAGCCTTGATGACTTCAACACCAGAGTACGCTGAGTACTTGCGTCGCCAAAGAGAACTTGCTATGATGGTGGAAGCCAACAAAAAATGAGAACCATGAAAAGATGTGCATCCAAGCTTTAAAAGAAAAGGAAAGCAAGTCAAAGGAAGAGCTTGATGAAGAGGAAGAACTTGCTCTTCTACACAAGGCTCTCCGCATCTATGGTAAAAGGAGCAAGTACTTTAACAAGCACAAGATGCCATATAAGAAAGAGAGTCCCAAGTACACAGAGGCAGAGATGAAGGAACTCACTTGCTACAAATGTAACAAGAAGGGACACTTTGCCAAGAAATGTACTACGGGAATGACTTCAAAAGAAATGAGAACAAAGGCCCTCTTTGGAGCGTGCTCAGCTGAATGGCATAATGTCAGTTCTGATGATGAAGAACATGATGAACAAGCGGCGTACGTAGCTATTGAGGACGCCTCTGATGATGAACAAGTGGCATACATGGCTATGGAGGACGCCTCAGTTGTTGAGGAGGACGCTTCCAAATCTGAAAATGAGGTAACTCGTGAATCTATGATGAGTTCCTTAGAGAATTGTTCTAAATCCAAGCTTATTAAACTCATTGGTAAAATCATGGAAGAAAGCGTAGCCATGCAACACAGAATGGATGAACTTGAACTTGAAAATGAAAATATTTTGGTTGAATGTGAGAACTGTGCTATAGTGTCTTTGCAACTAGAGTCCTCATGTGAAGAAACCAAATCCTTAAAAACTGAAGTGATGTGTCTTAAACTAGAGAACGCTAAGCTTAGGGAAGAAGTGAAGGTGTTAGGAAAGAGTCCTATCATTGAGGAAGTTAGACCAATAGTTTTTGTTCCAGCCAAGAGAGGTCTAGGTTATGAATCTGACACTAAGAACTCTCTACCTAGCGACTTTGAGGCAAGCAAAACTTCAGAACTTGAACTTGAAAGGGAGAACACAAAGAATCTTCTCGAGAGAATTAGAGTCCTAGAGAGTGGAGAGAAAGGTCAAGAGGACTACTACACTAATTCTACCAGTCATAGGATCTATAAGAAAATTGCTAAAGGAGAAGGTTCTAAAGTTTGTAACCCTCAAAAGATGAAAGAGAACAAAATCCAACGTCCCAACAAGAAGTACTACCTCGGTACTTACTATAGGACGTGTTGGTATTGTGGACAAGGAGATCACTTCAAATATGACTGTTTAAAACTGAAGGAAGATATTGAAAGTGGAAAAGCTGCTAGGACTAACATTGAAAATGATAAGTCCGTCCCTAAGACTAACTCTAGGCGTCCTAGATGTTCTAGGAGTTCTTTCCGAAAGCATGCTATTTCAAATGATGTGAATATAAATGACTACATGCCAGAACCAGAGTTCTATTTCTGTAACGAACCAGGTAAGGAACACCTTGCCTGGGTCGCCAAACACTAACTTTATTTTGGCAGGTAGAAGTGAGGGGACGCCCATGGATCATTGATAGTGGCGACTCAAATCATATGACAGGAAGCCAGATCCATCTCACTTCTATTCAAAGTAGTGCCACGGGAGGAACTGTCTCGTTTGGCAACAAGGGCAAGGGAAAGATCAAAGGGACGGGAACTGCTATTCTCAATTCGTCCATCAAAGCATCAAATGTCAGTCTTGTTGAGGGACTTGGCTTCAACCTCCTTAGTGTTTCTCAAATGTGTGATCAAGGTGAAAACCTAGTCACATTTGACTCAAAGGAGTGCCTCGTTATCAACAAGAAAACAAACAAAGTCGTTCTCAAAGGTGTTCGCAAGAACAATGTCTACATCTTCAATCAAGAGTTCAAGCCTCAATCAGAATTGTGCCTATCTGTTTCAAAGGAGGACGCTGACCTCTGGCATCGCCGCCTTGGCCATGCTGGACCAAGCACAATCCTTAAGCTACATCACAGAAATCTTGTGAAAGGACTTCCTCGAATTGATCCTGAGAAAATTGAACAGTGCGAAGCCTGTATCAAAGGGAAGCAAACAAGAACGTCCTTCAAGTCCAAGAATGAAGTCAGTACAAAGAAGCCTTTGGAACTCCTCCATATGGATCTTTGTGGACCAATGCAGACGTTGAGCTATGGTGGAAAGAGGTACATTTACGTTCTTGTAGATGATTTTTCTCGATTCACTTGGGTTCTTTTCTTAGCTTCAAAAACAAATTGCTTCAACGCATTCAAAGTCTTCATCAAACAAGTGGAAGTTGCTCTTGAGACGCCTCTCAAAGCCATAAGATCAGACCATGGGACGGAGTTCCAGAACTCAGAGTTCCTGGCCTACTGTGATCAACATGGTGTCTCGCACAACTTCTCAGTTCCAAGGACTCCTCAACAAAATGGAGTTGTGGAAAGAAAGAATAGGACGCTTGAGGATATGGCTAGAACTATGTTGTTAGCAAATAGCGTCCCCAAGTACTTCTGGGTAGAAGCTATTGCTACAGCGTGCTACATTATTAATCGTGCCATGATCCGTCCTCTGCTGAAAAAGACGTCCTATGAGTTGTTGAATGGAAGGAAGCCTCGTATTGACTATCTCAGAGTCTTTGGATGCAAATGCTTTGTTCACAACAACGACAAAGAAAGACTTGGAAAGTTTGATGCAAGGAGTGATGAAGCTATTTTCCTTGGGTACTCCCTCACCAGCAAAGCATATAGAGTTTTCAACAAACGGACTTTAAAGCTTGAGGAAAGTATTCACGTTGTGTTCAAGGAGAGTTCTTCTCACAAAGAAAAATCAAGTAGGAAAGAACGCTCTTCTTCACAACATCAGGACGACTTTGAAGACGAAGCTGAAGATTGGTCCTCTGGAAAATACTATGTTCCTAAGGACGCTACTCCAAATCCTGAAGAAGTCTCAGTGGACGTTCCGAGTATTATTCAAGGAGTTCCATCACGAAGTGAATCCCCAGTTCAACAAGATATGGCTGAATCTAGTCAACAAGGTGTGGACGCTCTTTCTGAGGGGGAACACACTGAGAACGCTGCTCAAAGTAACAGTGATGACTCCGATGGCGATATTGATCCAAGGTTTGCTCAATTGTTTCAAAGGGAGTCCCGCTTCTCTAGGGACCACCCAACCTCGCAAATTGCCTCAGATCCTTCTCAAGGAGTTCAAACAAGGTCAGCAGCTAGCAAGTCCCAGAGTGCAAATTTAGCTTTCTGTGCTTTCAATGCTTTTGTGTCTATGGTGGAGCCAAAGAACATCAAGGAAGCACTCCAGGACACTGACTGGATTCAAGCAATGCAAGAAGAACTTAACCAGTTTGAAAGGAACAAAGTTTGGACTCTCGTCCCTCGTCCCAAAGGTAAAAACATCATAGGGACGCGCTGGGTGTTCAGAAATAAGCTTGATGAGAGTGGGCATGTGTCAAGGAACAAGGCAAGACTAGTGGCTCAAGGATTCAAGCAAGAGGAAGGCATAGACTACGATGAAACTTTTGCTCCTGTTGCTAGAATTGAGGCCGTCCGTCTCCTTATCGCCTTTGCCGCGCACAAAGAATTCAAGTTATTTCAGATGGACGTCCAGACTACCTTTCTCAATGGAAAACTCAAAGAGGAAGTGTATGTTGCTCAGCCGCCTGGCTTCGAGGACGCCTCTCACCCAGATCATGTGTACTACTTGGACAAAGCACTTTATGGACTCAAGCAAGCCCCTCGTGCATGGTACGACAGGTTTGCGTCCTTTCTTTTGTCTCATGGGTACACAAGAGGTTCAATTGATAAAACTTTGTTCATTAAGAAAGCACATAAGGACATTTTAATTGCCCAAGTCTATGTTGATGATATAGTCTTTGGTAGTACTAACGTGAAACTTGTAGATGAGTTCAAATCCTTGATGAGTAGTGAGTTTGAGATGTCCCTCATTGGAGAACTCAATTTCTTCTTGGGACTACAAATCAACCAACTCAAGGACGGGACGCACATCCATCAACAAAAATATGTCCGTGAAATGCTTGAGAAGTATGGGATGAACACGTCCAAACCTGTTGCTACTCCTTGTTCTCCAAATTCGCGTCTTTACGCAGATGACCAAGGGAAGGACGTTGATCAAAAGCTTTACAGAGGAATGATTGGCTCTTTGCTCTACTTGACCGCAAGCCGTCCCGATATCATGTTTGCCGTTTGCTTGTGTGCACGCTTCCAGGCGAATCCAAAGGAGTCCCACATGCAAGAAGTCAAGAGGATCTTTCGCTACCTCAAAGGACGCGACGATCTCTGCCTTTGGTACCCTAGGAAGACGTCCTTCAAGCTTGTTGGCTATTCGGACGCTGATTATGCAGGTCATGTAATAGATAGGAAAAGCACTTCTGGAATGGCTCAGTTTCTGGGTTCATGCTTAGTCTCATGGGGATCTAAGAAACAGAACTCTATTGCGCTTTCAACTGCGGAAGCGGAGTACGTTGCTGCTGCCTCGTGCTGTTCACAGGTTATTTGGATCAAATATCAACTTGAAGACTATGGTATATCTCTTGAAACTATTCCTATTTTGTGTGATAATACCAGTGCTATTGAAATTGCTAAGAATCCTGTTTTTCATTCACGCACAAAGCATATTCATATAAGGCATCATTTCTTGCGTGATAATGTTGAACTAGGACTTATTAGTATGGGGCATGTAAGGACTAAGGACCAAGTAGCTGATATTTTCACCAAAGCACTTGATAGACGTCTCTTTGAGCATCTCCGGGTACTCTTAGGGATGATAACTTTTAAGTAGCAAGTCTCGTTCTACTATTCCCTCAATGCTTGGCTATGTTTAGTTGATTTCATACTTGCAAAGAACTTTATGCATTAATTTCACATTTGCAAGGACGCTAGTCTAAAACTGCTATGTACACATCATGAGAACGCCTTTGAATTTCTCTGTTTTTCTTGAAAAAGAGTATCCCTGATCACCCAACCCTCATTATAAGCCGAAATGATGGGAACTTTAAGTTTACCTTAGCCGAGAACCCTGCAAAAGCGTCCTATGATCTTCACATTTTTTCTTTACGGGACGTACTTGCATGGTTTTCAAATTGGTTCTTAAGGTGATCTCAGGACGACTGTGTTGATTGTGTGGAAGTCAGTTATTCTCTAAGACGGGACGTCAGTACAGGTTCTTTCAGAACGCGCCATTTTGGAAGTTGAAACGTTGTCAGTTTGAATTTTGAATTTTGAATTGAGGAAGTTACCAACGTGCCCTTCACCAACCTCCTATATATATATTGATTGAAACGGCTGTCAGAACTTTCGCTCTCTAAAATCTCAAAACTCCGTTTTGCTCTGACTTCTCTCTAGAACTCCGGCAGTATCTCTCTAAGTTTCCGGCCAGTCTCCGATATCTTCTCTCCGGTCAGTCTCAAAATGTCAAGAGTTCTGAATGCATCTGGTTCGTCAATGGGTGGTAAGCGAAAGCGTCTTGCCAAGAGAAATTTCTATGTGGAAGGACCTCCAGAGATTCAGATTGATGAGATTCTGAAGGACTTCATTGACTCCAAGCCACGGACTCTCTATGTCGAAGTGGCAAACTACATGAAGTAATGCAAGGATGAAGTACGTCTTCGTAATCTGAAGACGTTCTTAGATCGCTTTGTGGTGCCAGTTCTGCGCAAGACAGGGGGAATGGACGCTCCTTTCTGTGGAGGCACCAATATCTTTCTAGAGGCGTTCCAAGGTCAAGATTGGAGGATCCCCTTGATAGAATCCATTCCAGACCTTTCCAACGCTAGATTTGTGGACCTTCCTCCCCTATCCAAAAGCATAAAAAGGTCAGCACAATCGTCCCCTCCTCCTCCTTCCCCTCCTAGAGTAATCACCACAAGACCTACTCCCCCTCCATCTCGCCTAGTCCACAATTCTCTCCCACAAAAGGCTTCCTCCTCCCAACTTACTCAAATCTTTGATAAATTCCCTTTTCATGTGGAGGAACGAACCAAATTAAACATGACCGTCCCCACAAAAGACCACTCAAAAGGCGAAAACTTGCAAAAGCCAAGCCCAACCCCATCCATCTTGACACTCCCTCAGCCACTCCTTCTCCCATCGAAGTCCTTGACCCCTCCAATCCTGATCCCTCCCTACTTCAAATAAAACAGGCCTTCCCTGATGTCCAAATTTCTGACTCCCCATCTCCACAAAATTCCCCTCCATCCGCTCCCCTCACTCCTAAATCAAGGGGACCCTCAGCTGAAAGGGATGCTCCTCCATCTCCTGTAGTCGTCCCGGACGACTCAATAGATGCAGAGTTTGGCTCTGCTACTTCCGAGGAGATGATACAACAATCGTCCTTGACGAAATTACCAAACAGCAAATTGTTGAGGACGAGAGGTTAAGTCGCCAAATTGCCAATCAAAGCGACAACGTTGTACAAAAGGATGCTCTTTCTCTCGATGAGCAAATTGCTGTTGATGCTCTCGAGATTCCTCCTTGGGAAGCCGTCCCAGTGGACGCGGGAGACAAGTCTGCTCCCAAAGGAACAGGTGGACAAAAACGTCCACGGAAAACAAAAGCATTCAAAGATGCTGCTGGTCCATCTGAGGGACAGCCTGATGACAATCTCCAAGAGGGAGATAATGAAGAAGGCAGTGATGATGGTGAGGAAGACAATGAGGACGGCACTTCTGGTCCTCCAAAGAAGAAGCCCAAAAAGACTAACAAACAGGAGCACATTCTGGCTCCCCTGGTGTTTGATGAAGTATTTCTTAGTCAATTCTCTGAGGCTAAAGAACTTGTGGAACTCCTCAAGGTTCAAGGATGGCTGAAAATTTCTGAGGAGAACGTAACAGTTGATCCTAAGCTTGTGCAAGACTTCTATGATTGTCTCAACATCAACATAGAAAATGGCACAGGGACGTTCTTGGCAAATGGTGAGTCTGCCACCTTCTCTGAGAAGACAGTTCGCCAGCTGATGGGGCTAGACAAACAACGTCCAGGAAATGACGCCTTGCACAGGGTTCCTGCCTCTGGTTTTGGTATTGAAGGCGAAGAGCTGCATGCCTTGTTCAAAAGAATTTTCAACGGGAAGACTCCAGATGGAAATGACCGGGTTGCTTCAGTCCTGACTCAAACTGGTGCTATGGCACACTATATGATCTGCAGGACTATCGTCCCAAGGCAGGAGAAGAAATCCATTGCCCAGACAATTGACTGTCTCCTCTTGGACGCCTTTCTAAAGGGTCGCAAGATCAACCTGGCCAGAATCATGATTGAACACATGGCCAAGTGCACCCGCAAAAACCATGCTCTTCCTTACCCAGGCTTGGTGAAAGCTCTCCTGATCGAGAATGATGCTTATACTCCTGGAGAGGAAGTCACTTTAGGCTTGCCGTGGGATCAAAAGTACGGCATTCTTGAGATCAAGCACAGCAAAGAGCTCCCCTCCATCAGAAAACAACTGGAAAAGGAAAGAAAAGAGGCTGAAAAGAAAAAGAAAGAAGAAGAGGCCGCCAGAAAAGCAGAAGAAAAACGTCTAAGGCAGGAGGCTGCTAAGAAAGCTGCTGAGTACGAGCGTGCTAGACAAGAGGCTGCTAAGAAAGGGAAGACTGTTGTCTCTGACCCTCCCTTAGTTGCTGAAACAGAGGAAGATCGTGTTGCACGCTATGCAGAGGTTGATCAGCTATCGTCCTTCATTCATGCAGAGCCGATGGACTTCAACTTCTCTCCTTCCCATCTTCCTCCTCAGCAACAGCCGTCCAACTTTCAATGCTCTCCTGCTCCGTCCAACACTGAAGCATATTCTGAGAAGCAGCTGTACGCCCTTATTCTCAACAATCAGAATGTTCTCGCGCAACAAGGAATGTTATCATTCAGCAATCAAATGCTGCCATGCAACAGAACTACCATTACTTTCAAGCTGTTAAGAACCAGAATGACATGATCAAGCTGCTCATTCAGTCCATTCACAAAGATAGTACAGAGGGTGATACGCAAGAGGAAGAGGAACCTGCTGCGACGGACGCCAATGTCAATGATCAAAGCCGTCCTGCTGGATCACCTTCCACCTAACCCTTTATTCCCTCATCTTTTTTGCCTGTGCTTCTTTTCATTTCAAAAACACTTGTCTGAATGTCTGTAATGACTATTTTTTCTTTCAATGGCAATTCTCTTGTTTGTGTGCATTTGTGTGTTTAAGCGTTTATTTGCCTATAGTTGTGATTTTGTGCTATCGTCCTTATGCTAACTTGTTATCCTTTTCGATGATGCCAAAAGGGGGAAGTGTAGTTTTGCATGGATGCGCTCTTTATTACTTATCTAATATAAGCAAGTGCTAAGGGGGAATTTTAGTGAAAAGACCGAAGGACATCGCATTGCCTCTGAATAAATCTTTAGGGACGCTAGTTAAGACAGAATTTTGATTAGTACAGCCGTCCCCTCCCTAAAATCCAAAAGAAATAATAGATCAAGTGTTGAAAACTTGTGCTTATAGACTTTCGCTAAGTGTTGAAAGGACGCTCTTTAAGTTTTTGAGCATGCTAGAGCTTAAGTTCAAAACTTTTATTGCCTAGAGTTTGTCATCATCAAAAAGGGGGAAATTGTTGGGACAATGTTAAGGACGCCTTCCGTAATTAACAATGTGCCTGACGTCCCTTAGTTTTGATATGACAAACTCGCCTTGATCTAATAAGTTGTCCAAGTGTTTCGGGGACGCATGTTGAAAAGGAAAACAAGTGGTTTTATATGTAGCTGTCCTTAAGGAGTAAGGATGCTACATTATTCAATGAACGGCTTGGTAAAATCTCAAACAAGGACATCGTCCTTAATCTATACACTGGAGTCCTTCAAAGCTGGCCGACAAAGTGACCTCACCAGACAAGCTTTGATCATGATCTCCACGTGGAAGAAGATCCCGCATCCAAGCCTAACGGTATTGCCAGTAAGCTTCCTTGATCATCACAGAGAGACGTGGAAGCCGATTACTGTTGCAACGTCCCCAAAGGGCATGATCGTCAGAGAATGTCGCCCTTTCCCAATGTCACTATAAATACTCTTCCAGAGCATTTATTGTGATGTGACGCTTCAGAGAATATTCAGGGAATTTGTCAGTCGCTCAAGAACACCAAGAACAAGCTCAAGAACAAGTGAGAACTAGGCGTTAGATCGAGCGAGAAGCGTACCTCAAAACCACAAACTGTTTGTAATAGAAAAGAACAAAAATAGTGAGAGAATCCTTACGACGAACTGTAAGGAAGAGGTGATAGCATCCTTTAGAGAGATTAAGTTAGGTTACTCTACAGGCTTAAAGGAGTTGTTACTAGTGGACTTAGGGACGCCCTTCTAAGTGCCAGAGAAGTGTAACTACTCGCCAGTGTATTTTAAGGAAACTTAATAAGAAAGGAAAGAAGCTATTACAAAATCCTCCAAGGAGGTAGAGGTTTACACTCAAGGACTAGTTGGTACTTGAGTGGTTCCTCTATAAATCAAAAGTGTTCCCTACTTATTGTCTTTACTTGTTTAGTCTCTTAATTTCCGCTGCAAACCAAGGAAGTGCTCAATCTCTTTAAGGACACCTCGGTAAAGGACGACCTTAACTCTGTTAAGGACGCCCTTGTATTTACGACTAACGATCCAAGGGACAAAAATCATTCCTATTTCTCACATAAAGACTCATTCTTAGATGAGTCTTTCTCTTCTTTTATATCCCTTACAAATTGTTCTTATTAATTAATATACATTTTTGTCATTATTGAATCTTGAAGAATAGTGAAAAAGGTTCACATGTGTCAATAGTATATTCATTAATAATAAGTTCCCGAGTTAAAAGCGTATTCGTATCAAAATTCGATCTTAAATCGATTAATTCGGTTTTATATTTACATCACCCGTACATCGTACGGGGTTTGTACTAGTTTACTTTTAACTTGATCCTATCTCAAATAAAAGATACACAATGCCTTTAATTAATTATAACTTTCACCTATATTTCAATGATAATTTCTTTATTGTTAAGGATTTATTAATATTTTTAAGGTCCTAATTTGTTTTACTATGAAGACCCAATATAATTTACAAGTCAAGAAACGGAAATCGAAACGGAACCGGATATTACACTTGCTAGCCTCGACTCCATGCCTCGATTAGCGTTTTTAAGAACGTCTTAAGGCAAGTGGATGGTTCTTCGTTTCCTTACTCGATAATCGTGAAATTGCTTTCCGTTATCAAAATAATCGTTGGGAACAAACTTGTTTGCTAATAATTGATTAGGATTATTATGCTTAGGATTAATGACCATTGTTTTAGATATCATACGCGCTAGTACATGGACTTAGAACCGTTGATGTGTAGCCTCTAATTGTTTCAATTCTCTTTTCGAGACTTTGTTGTGGACTAGTTTCAGACTAGGAATGCGGGATTTAAGACTCTTGCAATTTCTTAATAACTCATGTTACGAGGTGTAATTAGTGCATGCTCGTAATATTAAGGTCTGATGATTTTGGGGAAGGCAATTCTCTGCTGTGTTTCATTCAATGAATTGGTTTTAATAGGTTACAAGATATGCACTAGATACAATTTGGGCCCCAAGATAATATATTACAAAAGCATATAATCCTAGGTCTAATACTCCTCCTCCTCAAGTTGGAGCATGGAGATCCAAAATGCCCAACTTGCGAAGTAGAAACTGAAATTGCTGGCGACCTAGAGGCTTCGTAAAAATATCAGCGGGCTGATTTGAGGTCTGGATGTGCGAGGCTGCAATAGTACCATTCTGAATATGATCACGCACGAAATGACAGTCGATCTCAATGTGCTTCGTACGCTCATGAAACACGGGATTAGCTGCAATATGAAGAGCTGCCTGACTATCACAATGTAGACGCATAGGCATAGAATGATCCCCCGGAGATCGCGTAACAGAGACTTGAGCCACAAGAGTTCGGCACAAGCGGATGCCATAGAGCGATACTCTGCTTCAGCAAAAGACCGAGACACAGTATGCTGCTTCTTTGTTTTCCAAGAGATAGGTGACTCGCCAAGGCAAACAAAGAAGCCAGTGATAAAGCGCCGAGAAATAGGGCACGCGGCCCAGTCTGAATCACAATAGGCAGATATGTGAAGAGAGCTAGCAGCGGAAAGCAATAATCCTTGTCCTGGATGACTCTTAAGATATCTTAACACACGAAGCGCAACATGCCAATGATCAATCTTAGGGGCCTGAAGAAACTGAGCTAAAGTATGAACTGCATAGCTGAGTTCTGGTCGGGTAATGGTCAAATAGATGAGTCGCCCAACCAATCGCCGAAAACGGTCCGGTTGATCAAACGCTGCGCTAGAAGACGTGGCTAAAGAATGATTCTGCTCCATAGGAAAGTCACAAGGCCTTCCAGCAAGAAGACCTGTCTCTGCAAGAATATCAAGGGCATATTTCCGTTGAGAGAGAAATATCCCTTTAGAAGAGCGAGCCACCTCGATGCCCAAAAAATATTTTAGAACTCCCAAATCCTTCATGTAGAAACAAGAGCTAAGATAGGACTTGAACTTGGAGATTGCAGAAGAGTCATTGCCGGCAATTATCATATCATCAACATACACAAGAACATGCAAAGTGATGCGTCCTCGAGCAAACACAAAGAGAGAGTAATCGGCATGACTTTGCCGAAAACCAAAGGCCCGAAGTGCTGTAGCTAGTTTAGAGAACCAATTCTTGGGAGCCTGCCAAAGTCCATAGAGAGACTTCTGTAGGCGGCAGACCATCCCGGGTCGAGGTGTAGAGTATCCGGGCGGCAACTTCATAAAGACCTCCTCATCTAAGTCACCGTGTAAGAATGCATTATGAACATCCATTTGATGTAGCTCCCAACCCTTAACAGCAGCAATAGAGAGAAAAGTCCGGACTGTCACCATTTTTGCAACAGGAGCAAACGTCTCATGATAGTCAATGCCTTCAACCTGACGATTGCCAAGAACTACAAGACGAGCCTTATACCGCTCAATAGAACCATCAGAGCGATATTTTATACGGTATACCCACTTACAGCCAATGGCAGTTTTACCTGGTGGAAGCTCTGTAATAGACCATGTGCGATTTCTGTCAAGAGCAGCAATTTCGAGAGCCATGGCATCTCGCCATGCTGCATGACGAACGGCCTCGGAGAACGTGCTCGGTTCGTGTCCTGAGGACACAGCAGATAGAAAACGAGCATGCTGATTTGAAAAATTATTACAGGAAACAAAAGCAGCTATAGGATAGGGTATACCTGAGGACGGTGAGATTGAAGCAGGCGGTGATGATGCAAAGGGGGTGTCGGCAACAAGAGTCGTGCTACAGATATAGTCTTGCAGACGAGCAGGTGCGTGCCGAACACGAGTGCTATGACGAACAGGAGCAGGAGGCAGCGACGGTGGCAAACTCCCCCTATCGTCAGCAGGGGCTGGTGGAGCAGAAACCGAGATCGGCTGATCATCGTAAATGGACGGTGATGTCTCAAACACAGATGCAGCTGGCTCAGAGGTCGACGGCTCGCAATAAGGAAAGGTGTCCTCGTAAAAGACGACATCCCGACTAATAAATATCTCTTTAGTTTCCAGATCGAGAAGACGCCACCCTCGATGAGAATTAGGATACCCGAGGAAGATGCACTTTCGACTTCTAGAATCAAATTTATTTCGGGCCTTAGGAATCTGAGAAGCATAGCAGAGACATCCAAAAACCCGGATGTAGTTATAATTGGGAGGCCGATTGTGAATGATCTCGTAGGGCGTTTTCCCTTGCAACAATTTTGATGGCGTCCGATTTATCAAGTATGCAGCCGTGAGGACACATTCCCCCCAATATGCGAGAGGGAGCCGAGCCTGGAAGCGAAGAGCACGAGCCACATTCAGTAAGTGGCGGTGTTTGCGCTCAACTCTTCCGTTTTATTGAGGTGTATATGTGCACGAGTGTTGAAATATGATCCCTTTAGCAGCAAAGAAAGGAACAAGAGGCAAGAACTCAGTGCCATTATCTGCACGCACACACTTGATTGACCGAGAATATTGTGTCTGCACAAGAGAGTAAAATTGCACAAGGAGCTTAGCCGTCTCAGACTTGGCTTGCATCAAATATACCCAAACAGCTCTGGAGCAATCATCAACAATAGTCAAGAAATAAGATGCGCCAGAGGTAGATGCAGTACTGTAAGGACCCCAGACATCACAATGTATCAAATCAAAAATATTCTCTGCTTTATTCGAACTGATTGAAAAAGATTGTCTTGTCTGTTTTGCTTTGAAACAAATATCACAAGGATCATCACTGAAACTGAAACTACTGCTAAACATAGGCAGAAATTTTAATAGAGAGATAGCTGGATGCCTGAGACGCTGATGCCAAAGAGCAGGCTTGGCAACTGAAGTAGACGACGCAGGACATGCATACGCAGCAGAGAAAGCTTGAAGCCAGTAGACACCACCCCTTTGCTCACCCGCTCCAATCACCGTCCTCGAGCTTAAGTCCTGTAATACGCACATTCGACTAGTCAAAGTCACAACACAATTCAGATCAGCTGTAAGCTGAGCAAACGATAGCAAATTGCAAGTGAGGCCAGGAATGTAAAGAACATTAGGCACTCGTAGGGTGCCGAAGGATAAAGACCCAGCACGCTCAGCAGTAGAAATATTCCCATTAGGAAGCAAAATATTAATGGAAGAGATAGAATAAGTGTCCTGCAAAAGCTGAAGGTTGCCTGTCATGTGGTAAGATGCGCCGGTGTTGAGGATCCAAGGGCAAGGAGGCTTACCAGACGAACCGTTAGAAGCAGGAGAGGAGTTTAAGGAGGCGAACAGCTGAACCATGGACGCCCATTGTTCATTGGTAAGGGACGAACCAAGGGCCTGTCGATCTTTGGAATTGGGCTGAAACGCTCCGGAGCCACTAGACGACGGCTGGTGTGCAGCATTGGCGACGCCCGTGGAGCCACGACCACGTCCTGCCGAAGGGCGGTCAGAAGCGGTCTCGGAGGGAGTTGAACCACGACCTTTGTCTAATTGAGAAGAGAACAACGCTTGTTGAAGAGCGGCGACTTGCGCGGCCTGTTGCTGAGCGGCTGCAGCAGCGGAGGCAGAAGAATTAGGGTCGTCGGGATTCACCATGATGGCGGTGATGGGCGACAACCGGTAGAAGACAAGCGGCGATTGCTGGAAAAAAAATTTGGGTTAGGGTTTATGTTGAGATCGTAGGCTTTGATGCCATGATGATTTTGGGGAAGGCAATTCTCTGCCGTGTTTCATTCAATGAATTGGTTTTAATAGGTTACAAGATATGCACTAGATACAATTTGGGCCCCAAGATAATATATTACAAAAGCATATAATCCTAGGTCTAATAAGGTCGTACGACTAATGCTCGTTCCCTAAGATGGGCTATAGCACTCTAGCTAAGTGCTCAGGAGACGCTTGCTTTCCTGTTAATCCGTGGCCACGCTCCGATGAGCCGTCACTTAAAACTCGTCAATTAAATTGCTCTGTTTTATGTTCTAATAAGATAAGTGCCCAATGCACATTAATTAATAAACGCGGGTGATTAGTACAAATTGGAAAATCACTTCGGGTCCACATTATTGACAATCGCCTATCCAATCTGAATGCATGACTCGAGTTGTTAAAATGCCTATAAAATGGCAAGATGGGTTCAGGTGTATAAGCGTCTTTGTGGCCACCTCCCTGTCGGCATCTCCGAGTTATGATGAGGTTGATACGATTCGATTAATGTCGGATGTTTTTTTTCACTGTAGTATCCTACTTCCGAGAAATCTTATTTCTCATAAGCCTCACATCTCATAAAGCCTCAAGCCAAAGTTATCTTTTTCTTTTGAGCCGTGCTCGACTAAAAAACCTCTCGCTCAAAAAGCCATATGCGTTCCGCATTAAAGAACCCTTGACTGTTGGGCGTCAACCGATTTTCAATTGGTCTATGATATCCTCATGTCTAAACCTTTATGAGAACCGAACCCTATTCTACCACTTGCTTAGTCTTGCGTTAGACTAACATCCCTTCTTTCTTTCCCAACTTTGTTGGCTAGTATTCCTTGCCTTTATGGGGATATCAGATAGGAAAGGGAAGGTTGTTCAGAAGGAAGCCGAAGACATCAGGATCTGCAGGAAGGAAGGAAGGAAGGAAGGAAGAAATCTTTAAAACGTCTTTTTGTTTTGACAATATTTATGGGTCGCACATGCTTTCACATTTTAAGAAATGTCTTTTAAATTCCGCTGCAACTCTTTTAAATGATTATTGTAACCTTACGGGAGGTTTATCCCACTTGTAATCCGATTTACATTAATAAAGTAAAAGCGGGTTATTCTCAAATCACCTTTAAGTTACCTTTTTAGCCATGGGTAACTTTGGACGGTGAAATCCGAGGTCACTGGCGGTAATACCCTTTGGCTTTAAGAAGGGGGTATTACAGTGTGTGTGTGTGTGTGTGTGTGTGCGCGTGTGTGTACCTGCGCATGCGCGTGTGCATGCGCATGCGTGTGTGTGTGTCTAGAAAATCGGAAGGTCTCGATGTTGTAATCTGGAACGAAGGTATTGTTCCAAAGATGGAGGAAAAGGTAACGTCTCCTAGGTAAACACACATAAAGAGGAATTTGTGTGTTTTGGAATGTAAAACAGAGAACATACATGTGAATGTAATTTATGCGTGTTGAAAGTGCAATTTCTTTGTGTTGTATTTGAATTTCTATGTGCTGATTAGATTTGGGTTTGAGATTGTTAACAATTGGTATAGGAGTAATAGGACGCTTTAATCAGCAAATGACTATTGAATCAAAAAGAGGTAACAAAGAAACTACAGTATGTACTACAGATGGGCAAAGATCTCAAGGAAGAAGATGTATGTGTCTCGAAACGGTATGGCAAAATCTCTCGGAGAGGAGCGTAGATGGATCTGGCAGGATGCAAGGTGGTTACATAAGATGCCAAATCTGGTGCCTTCGTGCCGAATCTGGTGGTGGAGTAGCTCACTGGTGCCGGCGTAGATCTATCGGCGGTGATGGGTGCGGAAGAGTCAGAGACATGACATTGACTCTTGAAGACTAAAATCCATCATTACCGATGATACATAAAATGCGAAATCTGGAATTTGAATGAGGAGAGGGGGTAAGTGATAGACGCAGCCATAGGAGCAACTCGAATCTTGTTCGAAGGAGTTCCAACGGACTCGAAACGAACGTTGATTGTGTTTTTGATGTGGACGGTGTGGGGTAGAATAATGATTGGGGCTTACTCAAGGTAAAACAACCAGTTTTGTATTTTATTGACGAAAAGATTAAGGATTAGTGATTGAACAAGCTTGGATATGACGCACATAGCTAGAACAATCAAGGATTGTAATCGATTAGGGATATGACGCACCCTAATCGATCCAAGCGAGCCCTCGATATTACTCACGAGGGGAGAGTCCGATTGAAACCAAAACTCGAGCCTAAGCATAAGGGAAGAAGTCCTCTCTTAAGCTCAAGTTTTTAATCAAAAACAAATCTAACAAAATGAGAGGCCTAGTGCCCATTTTATAGGAAAAGATAGGGGAGGCGTGCTTGGAGCCCAAGGAAGAGTTAATGAGGCGGTGGAGTGCCTTGGCTGCCAAGGTATATGCTTGCCTTCCAAGTCAAGCGTCTTCAATGTGGGTGACTTGATGACAACGCATTGATGTCGTTGTTGATTGCGGCCCAAGGTGTGTCTATAATGCCGAAATGGGAACCTTGCGCTCCAATTATGTTGCTTGGATGCCAAGGCACGTCATTAAAGATGAAGGTGGATCTTGGCTAATTGATCTTGATGGGCTTTTGTGGATGTGGCCCGTTTCAAGTGGACTTGGCCCATGAGTTTGTAGGAGCATGAATTGGCCAACTTGCACTTGACTCATGGGAGCATCCAACGTTGGGAGGCCCACATGGAGCGATTCTTGTAGGAGCCGAGCCATATGGTGTGTGATGGCGCCAAGCATGGCCGGTTGGGCGGGTGGCGGCTCCTCTTGGTTAGCATCGGTCCATGAACTATGATGTGGCTCGGTCCGTGATACATCAGGAAGGATGCGCAGGAGATGTGGAGCGGCGACATCCATTTGTTGTTGTACGCACCTTTGCCTCTTTGTGTTTTCAACCCTGCACCATAAAGGATAAACCCATTGGCCTTTTACTCCCATGTTGTGACATTCAGCTACTAAACCAAGAATGCATTAGCTGAACCCTTCGACTCGGATCTTGAGTTTGATCTGAATACAACATGTTAAGGAATTTTGTATTACTTAGTTAATGATGAACCAAATTTAAGGGGGTGAATGTTGGGATTAAACTTAATTTTGATAATTAGATTAGTTTATTTATTAATGTTATGCAATTGTCATGTTGGGTAGCTATATATATAACTGTTATCCAAAGTGGTTATTAGCGGTTGACAATTATTTGTGTGTGTGTGTGTGTTAGGGGGTGTCCAGAAAAGTGGAAATTCCCGATGTTGTAATCTGGAACGAAGGTATTGTTCCAAAGATGGAGACAAAGGTAATATCTCCTAGGTAAATACACATAAAGAGGAATTTGTGTGCTTTGGAATGTAAAACGGAGAACACACATATATATGAATGTAATTTATGCGTGTTGAGAGTGCAATTTCTTTGTGTTGTATTTGAATTTCTATGTGTTTATTAGATTTGGGTTTGAGATTTTTAACACCACAAACGTAAGCAACAACACCAAGATGCCAACCATACGGGACAAAAATGAAAGTGCATCCACACAACTCACATTGTACCAACCCTTGTGATCGGTGTGAATCGCGAGGGTCTAAAGTATGCAAATAATCCCGACCTCGTAGTAACACGTGGTGGGTGTCGAACGCTCGGGAATTCTATCGATTGGTGTACCTAAAAGACTTGAAAACGGAAAAGAAAAGCTAAAACAAAGGAAAATAAGAGAAATCGCTCGGGACCGACACTGGTCACTTCGGGCCCGAGGTGGATCGACGAGAAAGGGAGTCGGGACCGACACTAGCAAGTCGGGCCCGATGTTGCTGAGTAAGGCGAACTTCAAATTAGAGAGATAGATCTCGGGTTTTTGGGTTCCCCCTCTAGTAGGTGTGGGCTTTTCCACCCCAATTCAGGCAATAAGTGTTGATCCTCGTAGGATCGAGGTTGTTCGCCTCGTTCCCGCCACTTCTACACATCGACCCATATGGAATTTGACCTCCCTTTCAATGCAAGGTCTCGTGATGGGCAATTACTCACTTCCGTTCACTCTTGCCAACCACAAGCCCTTGATCCCTTGCTTCCACAAGGAATTGTAGCTCTATGTAGAGTGGGTTCCTAGATCAATCACCTAAGGCTATGGAATTGGGGTTTCAAACCCATCCTAGCTAGAGGTTTCCCCCATAGCCCAAGATCAATGGAATCTACTCCATATGGCTAGAGTAAAAAGCAAACAAAACACAAAGCAAAGCAATCTCAATCATCAAACACAAATCAAAGCCAAATCTCATTAACTAAACAAAGGAAATCCACAAATCCAAGTTCAAATCCACAATAGCAAAGCAAAACAAAAGCCAAAGTCACTAGCTATCCCTAAATCTCTCCTCTCCTCCAATTTCTCTCCTTCTCCCTCTCTTCTCCTTCCTCCTTACTCCCCAAGTCTCCCTAGAGTCTTTGAGAGGTGATTAGTGTTGTGTGTGTGGATAATTGTCTTCTCTCTATAATTAGAAGATAAGAAGAGAAAATTTGGTATGTAGTCTATTTGGGGAGATTTGTGGAGCGGATAGGTGGGAACAAAAATAAAGGAACTATCTAGTCGGTTTTTCGAAAATACCCCTAGTAAAAAAAAAATTACACGCGTGCCACCGCGTCCCACCTGAAAATCCTGTCATCGGAAATCCTGTCATCCAAAAATCTTGTCACCGGAAGATTGAAAACAACTTGTCACCATGCATAAAAACTTGTCATCGCTTAGAAAAACTTGTCATTGCGTAGAAAAACTTGTCATTGCGTAAAAAACTTGTCATCCCTTACGGAAAAATTGTCATTGCGTAGAAAAACTTGTCATCGCGTAGAAAACTTGTCATCGCTTATAAAAAAAACTTGTCATAACGTACAAAAAACTTGTCATGGCGTACAAAAACGTGTCGTCGCATACAAAAACTTGTCGTCGCATACAAAAACTTGTCATCACTCAACCTATCGTCGCGTACAAAAACTTGTCATCACTCAACCTATCATCAAGTACAAAAAACTTATCATCACGTACAAAACTTGTCATCACCCTAACTTGTCATCACATATGCAACTTGTCATCAGAATTTATAAGTATGCCTATGTGGGATTTGAACCCACATTATTGTGCGTTAAGCACGTTGCTCTACCATTTGAGCCAAATAGGCCATAATTAAAAGTAATATATAGACAAATCTAACAATGCAAAATAAATTCAACTTGTAAAACCCGTAAAACTAACTTGTCATCACCAAAACCCTTAAAACCAACTGATCATCACCTAAACCCGTAAACTCAACTTGATACATGCAGGGATGTAATCCCACCGAACAACTACTTATGCGACTTAAAAATACAAGGACTTCATTCAGGGCATGTGTATAGAACACATGAGATTTATAACAAGTATATTTAGACAACAACACATTACAAGACTAAAGAGAGAGCTCCATGGCTACAAACGAGATATAATATATTATATATACATAGTTGAAAGTTCTCAATACATAGTCTACATGTGTAATCTAAGACCGACATGTTAATGTTTTGGCCGTGTATTTGATAAGGCCATCTTCAAACTGCAATTCGTATTCTGCAGTGGATTACTCCATGGCTTTATATCTATAACTTTGTCATTTATCCCCGCTTACCATATTCGAAAACCGAACTTAAAGCCATCCTTTACACTTTGAAAAAAGGAGAAGAATTTCACAAAGAGTCAAAATCCACTCCAGAGCAAACGAATCAAGCGAAATCAAAGACTAATTGTTGAGCAGTGCATGCAATTGAAAGCGGAATCTGAATCTCGAGAGAGAGGGAGAGAGAGAAAGAACCATGGGAGACCAGAGGTGATCTCTAGAGGCGACGCCGAGCCAACCACGAGAAACAAGGAGCGAGAGCGCCAAGCCGAACGCCTCCAATAGATCTCCTATGGCGCCGTCGGCTCCGTCTTCGTACCCTATCTCTTCGCCTCCATTCGTCGCAATCTACCACCACCTCTTCTTCTTCTTCCTTATCCACAAACGCTCCCCAATTTCACGGGAGTTCTTGAACCCTAAGACCTCAATCCAACGGAAAACAGCGCAGCCGTCGCTGATTTCGAGCTCGGTATCGGCGATTACCGCCATTGGAGGGCGAGGGAGAGGTACCGACTATCGTCAGAGATTACAGATCCGGAGATCTCCTCTTCGGCACGAAGGTGAGGCTTCGGAGATCGGGATCTGAGATTTGGGGACTCGAGATCTGAGATTCGGTCGGAGGAAGGCGGAAATTGGGAGGAGGAGGAGGCAGTTAGGGTTATGGATCTGGATTTGGGGGCTCCATGAAGGAATTTTGAGATCTGAGATTTTGGATGTCCATGAAGGAGGAGCGTGGCTTCTGTACGACGATTGAGAGGGGAGAAGGGAGAGAGGAAAAAAAAATGGGAGGAGAGAGAAAATGTAAGAGAATAAAGACTTATATACCGATTAGTTAGTGACCTATTTTTAAAAGGAGTCTAATTACTTCCTAAATATACAAAAGCAGGCTCTACCACCCTCTTCCCTCAGATAAGAATCCCCAAGATAGAAGAGGGGCAAAAGAGGTAGATCACATTTGTTTGCCTTGGAGCCCAATCCTCAATTCGACTGACTCGGACAGACACGGAGGTAAGTCGGGCCCGATGTGCTGGCACGTCGGTCCGATGTTGGTAAGTCGATCTCGGTCCCGACTTGCTCTGGAACTCGGTCCTGGTCTTTGCCCACCTCTTTTTCTTGGTTCTTCTCTTGCTTCTTTTCATGGGATGCTCCGCTCTTCCGCTCCTTGACTCGGGTTTTGCTCCATCTTCGGGTCTCCTTCAAAATGTCCTCAAATCATGCCAAAAACACCTACAAAATGCACAAAAATGGCATAGTCTCCGAATCTCATAGAAAATCGGAATCCAAGCTAAAAAGGGGCAAAACGCACTAGAAAAGAAACAAAAGACACATATTTACAAGGGAAAATAGCCCCTAAAACACCACCAATTTGAGAGACATCACCTTGTCTTATTAAATGTTCAACATGCTCACAACTCTTAGGCTACTACAACAGCTTACACGCATAACATTAAAAAAATGTCTAGGAATTGTAAAGTACCAAACAATTCAATGAAAGCCACACATGGAATTCTTAAGAAAGAATTAGAGAGGGAACACCATCAGGAGAGAATTATCATCAACATGTGAAATTTTGGAGGTCTTTTTGTTTTTCTTTTTCAAAATAAGCCTATTTCAGTAAAATCACAATTCATTCTTAAGTATATATGTTCATCAACATTGATCAGTATCAGTAGCATCACCAAGTTACTGAACGGAGCCTAAATCATGTTTTATCTTTAAATTTGGGGTATGTTCGGCGTTATGAGACTGAAATGGACTGAAGTTTAAGCTGGAACTAATATGAACTGAAGTTGAAGTTGAAACTTATTTAGTGGCTGAATTTTATGGTTGAAATTCGAAACTTATTTTGGTGTATAAATTTTGTTTTGTATACAAGGATGATTGAAGTTGATTTATTATATAATAACAATAAAAATCACCACTTAAATATATTAAAATAAAATAAAAATAATAATTCTAGTTATAATTCAAAGATAATATATGGACAAGTTTTTCTTAAATTTTCTTCAACTCTCATCAGCTTGGGAGATATAACTTATATTTCGGATAATATATCAACTACGTTAAACTCACACAAATTTTGATAAACTTCTATCAAGTATGCACGCCGAACACTTATGCGATGGTTTATATTATTATACAAGTCTTGAATCAATTATCACAAGCAAAGTTAGTCTCTACGGAGCGAATGAATTTTACAAGCAAAATTTAGCGTCTACGGAGCGGACCCTGAAGTCTCTTATAAAAACCCGCTTATAGAATAAGACAGTGAAATGGTCAACAGTGCACGCCTCACACACTCCATCTTCCCTGACGTTTCCAAAGGAAACCCTAGACTCCACAGAGCCACCACCATTGACTAATGCCAAGCACCCAACCAATCCGTCTCTTTAGAATGGGATCCTCAGAAATCAAAGAATAGCCAATCATGTTTTGAAAGATAATCATGTTTTGGAGGTGGATCTCATGTACGGAATCTCGAAAAGGTTCAATAAAAACAATTCTAGAGCCCGAGTTTGCGTCATTTATGGCGGTCTCAAACCTATTGCATGTTCGCCCTCATTGTCATGGGACTCCGCCTTGGAGCCTTTACTCTTATACTACCGGTGTTCGAATTCCCTCTTCCGGGGTTAGACACCCAATCGGGGAATTTAAAGAAGGGAAAAAATTATTCGAGTGTTTTTCGATCCCAAGTGGTCAGTCAATGGATTGGACCTCAAGAAGTATGGTCGGCATTGCACTTCCCCGAGGGTGGCCGCCTGGGTTCTCCGCCATCACAAAGTTATGGGGAGTTTTTCGACTTCTCAACTCATCACTACTTTATGGTTCATCTAGGGGATGCTATAAAAAGCCCCACTTGGTGGTTGCTCGATCGCACCAAGAAGTCGTGCTTCTCATCTCGTTCCGTATTCATCCTTTCATCTTGTATCTCCTATTGCTCTGGTTCTTTGTTTCACCTATTCACCCTTTCTCCCCAATCAATATGGCAATCGATAGCCCCTCTAAAAACGACACTAAAAAACAAACCAAATGTCCTCCAATGCATTTGATTTTGAAGAAATCAGGAAAACTACTTCCCCATCAAATGCTTGCATCCCAAAGATGGAAAGCACCAACCCCGTTGGGGGGAAAGAAACCACAAAGCAATGGAGTTTTCCCTTATGGTGTTCATAGTGGGTGAACTGATTCAGTTCACCAAAATGAGATCGAAGATCCGAAACCAATAGAGGAACATCCCAAAGCTAGAATTTATCAACATGCTCAATATTTGGTTTGAAATCCGGTTCAAGAATTTGAAAGACAAAATGAAGATATGGGATGCTCGCCCTTATCATGTCATGAAACAGCTTCGTCTGCTTTGAGAATGGCACCCCGACTTCAACATAGCTAAGGAGCCAAAGTCACTTGTCGACCTTTGGTTATGACTTACAAAACTCCCTATGTTTAACCTCACCTAGGAGGCTCTGCCCACTATCCTATAAGGTAACGACCTGGGCAAGACCATCCGCTTCGAAACTCAGCACTATAAAGTTTGTGCCAATGTGGATATTGATGTCATTCAGCTAGAGGCTATAGTCGCCCCTAATGAAAACGGGGAAATCTGTGAGATCAAAGTCTGGTTTGAAGACAATCAAAAAGGATGTGGATATTATGGTGAAGGTGACCCTCTTTTTACCAAGTTTCTGAAAGGAAAAACTCCTTCCTAGCCCAAAAACACCAACAAAATACCCCTCAAAATGATATGGAAAAAATGGAAACCGAACAAGTCATTGGAAATGTCAATAAGAGGTTGTCTGCTAATTTTTCTGATGGTCCAAAAGCCGGTAAAAATCCAATCTGAAGTAGCAAAGTTCCATTCCCTACTAACACACAAACAACCCCTACCTACAACCAATCAAACTGAACTATAGAAACCATTTTTCTACTACCTAAGACCAACCAAAGTGATTGCTGAAGATTCCAATGCGATTGAGAAGGTGATTGATACGAAAGTGGAATATGAAAACGAATCAGGAAGATGAAGAAACAATGCAACAAAAGGAAGATTCAGACACTAGCAAAGAGCTTGTTGAGGATGAGGACTTCCTTGAAGTCCACATGGACGAAGGTAACCAGGTGGATAAAACTTCCGACTTTAGTGGGGGGAAACCACAAGATGGAAACATGGAAGACTTCCAAGATGTCAACTCTAAATGATCCTTTAACTCTTTAAGAGTCACTTTAGCCTGGGAGAAACATTTGATGGAGGATTTCATTGAGGAAAATGAAAAGAAAACTATTGTTGAATAGGATACAACAACACCAACTCCCAAAGAGACCAAAAAGAAGAGAGATTAATGAAGAGAACATTTTGTCCAGGTTGGTCTTCGACAACTTTCTTCTAGAACTCTCCCTGGAAATCCCAATAGAGAAATCAAAAACTCCCAAAACCCAAGTTTATTTTCAGTTGTGGTGTTTCATTAAAAACAACCTGTTCCCTAGTGCTTGTAATCTGTGTTTCCCTATTGTGGCATGTTTCTCAGATTGGTGTTGTTTGTTTTTTTAGTATTTGTTGACCGATTGTGGTGATTGTGTTTTTGTTTTTGTGTCTTTGTGATCGATCTAATGGAGCATGCTCCCTTTTTCTTTTACTATTGTATCTCTTTGCCTGCTTTTTACCTTTCTGTTTACGTTTCTTTGTTGATCTAAAGCTGATCTTGTTCCCCTTTTGATGCAGATCGCATTTGTTTTTAAGCTTTCTTTCGTTTCAAGCAATGAAAAGAGCATTAGAAGCTCCTGGGATGTTGAGCTAAAGGACGATAATCCTTTTAGGCTTAAGATTGCAATCAATCGAAACATGGTTGTTGTTTACAAGATTAAGGCCAAAATAAGTACTACGGGGTTTCCCAGCGAATAAATGAAAATCCATAAAGCGTAAGGTACGGAATTATAAATTGTCTTCTAGGCTTGGATCTTGTGTTTCCTAGCATAGAACGATCAAGCTTTATTCTGGTTTCTGGCTGCTCTTTTGTTCCTCCTTTGGCTGGTGTCCAATATTAAATCCTTGTTTTCATGTTCTCTCACTGACTATATACACCTATGTCTATTTTTTTGGTCAAAACACGTATGTCTATTATCTAGCTCACTCGCTGACTATATACACATGCCCACTATTAAATCAATGTGTTGCATATTAAATAGATCTCTAAAAAAGAACCCCTACAATAAAATGTTAACCGGGAATACCATTTCCTTGGCAACAAACCCACACATGGAGACAAAAAAATCCGAATTAAAAAAAGAAGGCAAGACAAGTGTTGTACAAAAAAATTATTAAACTGAGATGGAACTTGCTAAAAATCCCAAAACTCATAGGGTGGTTTGATGATAAGATTTGCTAAAGATAAAGGGTTTTGGCCCTCATCATTGCTCTCAACATTGTGGTGTTGAAACAAAAGCACACCCAGTCAAAATAAAACTAAATAAAAATTTGCTTTAGCACCTTAATGCAAAGACTCACAAATAAATACGGGTAAAATTAAAATCCAACAAGATAGTTTTACTATCTTAAAAACAAAGGTCAAAAACCAAAACTGTCTAGGTAGGAAATGAAATTTTGTCTATAAAATTGTAGGGGTCTCAAAAAGCCAAACTGTTGGACAGAGATTAACGCTCTCTACAACTTAGAACAAATTTAAATGATAAGTTTAGTGGAAGTCAAATCTCAACAAATCCCAAACAAAACAAATTGGCCATCCGCCAACTTTGACTCATATGAGTTCATTCCTTCGCTGGGAATGTCGGGTGATAGTTCTATGGAAAAAAAACCATCAATTATTTAACGAATCGATTGTAACTCTCCATAAGAAAGATCATTTCATTGCCTTCAAATAAACAAACCTAGAAAACTTCAAGGAAGTTGTCATTATATTTGCATATGCTCCTCCAAGGGCTCAAGACAAAGACAAATTTTGGTTAAAAATCAAGGATTTCATATCACAATCACATAGTCCATGCATGATTAACAAGGACCTAAATGAAATTCAAAGTTCAGATAGAAAACTTGGAGGGGCTATCCCAACCACAACAAGACTTAAGAGATTAATAAAGTTTAAAAGCGACTAAGATTTAACGGCATTCCATCATATGGAAATAAATTAACATGGAGAAGATCCAAATCAATGGAAAATAGGACAATTGAAAAACTAGATAGAATATTAGTTAGTGAACGAATAATCCAATGGTATGATAGCATGCATTTTTAGACTAGTTTAGATCATGTTTATTTTCTCTAGCTAGTTTGATTTCGCTTCACTTTTGTTAGTTTCGTTTGTTTTTAGTTTTGTTTTTAGTTTTGTTTGTAGTTGCGGTGTCTACTCTTTGTGTTATGTGATTTCAGGGTCATTCAGAGTCGATGTGGAGGATCTAAACAATGTTGGGAGATTTGTTTAACTATTGTTTTGGATTTGCATTTGAATCAATTGATAAGACAATTCGGTATGTTTCTCTTTAATTTTGATTCACTTTCTTTCCATCCTATGTCTAGCTAAATCATTAATTCCAAGGAAGGGAGAAACCAATGATAAACTAGGTTGAGTTAGAGGTGATATTCAGTTGAATTGAAACTTGGATTGTTGTTTGATTCTCTCTAGCTTGCTTAATGACCTAATTTGCTCTTAATTGGGAATCTTGTTATGATTTGAGTCCGAGAGGAAATAATTTTAATAGGAGATTGGTAGTTGAATTCATCATTGATTCATGCTAGATCCATAGGATAGAACTTATAGAATTGTTTGTGCAAAAGTTATTTAATTCTCAAGAAGAACTTAAACTATCGTAGAAATCATTGATTAATTATTCTTAGCGGAGCGCGAAAGAGGTTGCTGCTTCTAGTTAACCATTGATCTCTAGAGAGCTTAAAGGACCTAAATAAGGCTAGCTCTATGCAAGAGTGATTGCTAGTTGAGTTTAGGTACATGCATTAATTGTCTGAAAAGCAGTTATGCTTTCATTAGATAGTTTGTCTTTAAACCAACATTCGAGTTGAAAACCAAATAGATATCACCGATCATTTTCCAAAAATTCATGTGGGGATCCTAACCTTGGAATCCTTCTCTCCATTGATACTTCTTTTTGATTTTAGATATTATTTATACCTGAAACAATCACAACTCGTCTTCTTTTACTTTTGGCTTAGTCTACTAAATTGAGCTATAATCAATACTACAATGTTCCTTGAGTTCAAAACCTTGATACTACAACCGTTGCGGTGTAAGATTTGGCCTATCAAGGTACCCATCTATCTCCGCCAAAAATTATAACTTCTCTTCAACAGACCATTGTCCGATAACGTGTGAATTGCCAATTGAAGGTACCATCAAAGCCTGTTCATTTAAATTAGAAAAAATGTGGACATCTCGACAAGATTTCCAAAACGTTGGCAAACAAGCTTGGAGCTATAATCCAAATGGCACTCATATGTTTAAACTTATACAGAAACACAACTTCTAGAAGCTAAAGACAAGGCATGGAACAAGACTACGTTTTAAAACATCTTTGAACAAATCATAAAGATGAATGAAGACCTTTTAAAAATCCAGAAAGAAATAATATAACACAATAATCATGTAAACTTAAAACTTATCATGATTAATATTAGGATCTTCTATCATGCCTTTAATTACGAATACATACCAGTAGACATCGTGATTGAGAGGACGAGGATGATGGAATCCGATCCGATAATCACAATACACCAAGCAATGGAAATCGCCTTCTCTCTCTTAGCCTCTTAACCCTAATATTTTCGTGAGTTATGAAATACGTAATATGACCTAATGATGAATCTCGGGTCACTTATATAGGCAGAGAGAGGGGCCAAAATCCTCTAAAGATATATTTCAACCTATCATCAAAGTGGCTCAATAACAAATATATCTTTACTTTTATAGAAAATCATATCTTCTATTTTCATCCTTATCTTATCAAATCAACATGTTTCATAAATAAACCGAATTTGATATGGACCACATAATGAGATCTTATTAATATCTTACAAATCAATCACATGTTAAAAAACAAGACCAATTAAACAAAAAAAGTGAGTGCCTAGTACAATTCCAATGCTCATATTCGAAACAAAAAGGAAAAAAATAGACACATCAAATTGAATGATAGAAACGCTAAATACTTCCACCGTATTGCAAGTGAAGAAGGAATAGAACAAGAATCCGTGAGATCACAACCAAACAGGGCACCCACAAAGCGGGGTTATAAAATATTAAACGTGAAATTCAAAGGGATTTTACAAACTCGTTTCTAGTATAATGAAATAAATAAAAGTAAAATGATTGATATTACATAAATCATTGAAAATGAAAGCACAGAGGAAGGAAACTATTTAATCACCAACCTAGTGACAAATACCAAAGTAAAAACTACAGTCTTTGACATTGAGGAAGACAAATCGCCGGACCCTGACGATATGACGGCATGCTAATAAATATTGGCATATTATAGGTCCAGATGTGATTAAAGTAGTAAAAAGTTTCTCCACTCAAGAAAAATCTTGAAACAAATCAATCACACGTTCATTACCTTGTTACCAAAATGCGAAAATCCAAGCTCTACAAACCATTACAAACTGATCACTCTATGTAATACCATATATAAAATAATCTCCAAAATACTAAGAACTAGTCTCAAAAGGGCAATGGGGAAATTAATATATCCACTGCAATAAACTTTTATTGAAAAAAGGAGTATCCACGACAATACTCTTGTATCACATGCATTCTCCCACTCATTTCGTAATACAAAAATTCAAGGAGGGTGGGTTGCCATCAAACTCGACATGGAAAAAACCTATGACCACCTTAGTTGGGAATTCTTGTTTCATGTTCTAGAAAATGTTGGTTTTGACCCAAAATTCATTTCTTATATCAGAGAGTTTGTCGAAACAGTCTCTTTTTCCGTCCTAGTCAACAATGGTCCCATAGAACAGTTTAAGCCATTCAAAGGGCTATGACAAGGAGACCTCCTATCCTCATACACATTTGTCCTTTTAATACGTCGAGGTGCTTAAAAGACAATTACAAGAGGCTTGTATAAATCCGAAAAAGTGGGATTGATATTCAAATCTCAAGAGGTGGAAATAAAATCTTGTTTCTAGCATACACTAATGACATCATTATACTTGCAAAACCAAATAACCACACATGTTAAAATATTAAAAATATCATTGATGAGTATTGCTAGATATCTAGTCAGAATGTGAAATAAATCCGCCTGGTAAATACCTGATTTGCCCTATTATAAATGAGCGAGAGCACAATTAGCCAAATGGAAAGAAAATTTATTTTTCCAAGAAGGAAGGAAAACACTAATCAAAGCTAACTTATCAGCTCAACCAAACTACTTAATGCAATCATTTTATCTCCCAAAATCTATACATGATGAGTTGGATAAAATCAACAAGAATTTCTTTTGGAACAAGAATAGTGGATTCAAACCACTGATCAACTGGAGCTGAATTTGCAAACCATATAACACGGTGGTTTAGGCATAGCTAAAGCTGAATAAATGAATCAAGCTCTCCAAAACTATGAAAAATCATCTCAGAACCGGGTACCTCGCGGGTTAAAATCGTGACAGAAAAATACCTTAAGAACCAAAATTTTTGGAATTATAAGAAACAAAGCAAGACCTCTTGGTAGTGGTCAAAGCTAATGAACCTTTGTAATTTCTTTCTTTTCGGGCTCATTTGGCAAGTAGGAGATGACAAAACTATTCGAATCTAGAAAGACTATTGGATAAATACTATGAAATTAAAGCCCAAAACAGATCCCTAGATTACTATTGTTTGGGATGAACCTGTTAGCAATTTTGACGGTGCCGTTAGTTCTGATGACATTGCTTTCTTTGGTTTTATTCTCAGGGATTTCAGGGGTCTCCCCATGTCACTCGATGATAGTTTTTTAGGATGCCGGTCAGTGTTGCAATCTGAAGTGTTGACTCTTCGACTGGGGATCTTTGAGGCCATTCGTCGTGGCATTCCCCATTTGATTATTGAATACGAAAACCTACAGATTGTTAAAGCAATGTTGGGAGATTGAAGTTGTTTGTGCGAGGTAAAGCTTGTGCGTACGGAAATTTTGTCTTTGCTTGGTCAGTCTCAGAGTTGGAGTATCTCTCATAGGAAACCAATGGTGCCTTGAATTTGCTTCTTCCTATGGGATCTCCTCTCTTAATGTTTGGTCTGACTGCCTATCTGTCGTCAATGGTTGTTCTTCTTCTTCTCCGGCCAAGACTAAAGTTGCCATGCTTCACGCGCTTATTAAGCATCGAATGTCTTCCATCGATGTCTGTCAGATCGGCTTTCTTCCTCGCCTTCAGAATTCCATGGCTCACTCTGCTGCCTGTTTTGGTCTTTCCTTGCCTCCGTTGACAATGGTATACTACTCTCATGTTGCTCAGATGCCTCCTTTATTGGCATGTAATTTCAACTTGGCTTTGCCTTAATATATTGGTTCGTTTTTATCAAAAAAAAAAAAAAAAAAATTCGATAGCTGACTATGTTGCTGATTCGTTTTGTAATGTTTTATCTCTCTCGAATCTGTTGCGGTCCTTACGGCCTAATTCCTTTCTACAAAAAAAATAAAAATAAAAACCCGTTTATCTATTGTCAATGGTTGTGTAGCTGGGGCCCTGGGGGCCCATTTTCTTCTAATTGGAATTGGCGTTGAAGTCGTCCGCGTCCGGTGATAGATCTGCAAGTGAATTCCTAGAAATTTCGAATATTATTACGCCTTAATTTATTTATTTTTAGACGATATAATTTTTCGGTGTTACCAGATATACAATCGGTTGAATGTAAGCTTTCAGAACCTCAAGCTTGCTTCACATCCTCCTCCTCCTCCTTCGCAGGTGCCGTGGGTTTCCGATCTGATCAACCACAAACCGATATCTTGACTCAAAGTTTTCGCTGCTCAAATCATCTGATACGTTCGTTAAAGCTTAGCAGTTCCTCTAGATCGATCAGGAAGCAAGGGCAAGCCAAAAAAAAACATGCAGAGAATCTTCGGCGTTAAGAAACAGAAAGACCCGCCCCCTTCCATTGGAGATGCCACCGATCGAGTATTTCCCTTTCTCTTGATTTTGTTATCATCATTCTTTTGATGTAGATTCCATGAATTGCTCAATTGATTTATTGGATGAGATCCGTGTGTTCTTCTGGTCACATAAGGTTAGGGTTTCGGAATTTTGGGAAAGTTGCTATTTTGGCTAGGGTTTTGGGAATAATTAAACAGTAGCTGCTACTGCGATTGATTTATTGAGGTTTTGGAATTTTGGGGCTGAATTATTGGCCAGGAGTTGTTACCACTATGTTTTATTATAATAGTGATCGTTGCGGGAATGGAATCTGCCTTTTTTACATCAGTGCACATATGAATGTTTCTACTTTCTATCCGCAATTTGTATTTCTAGTTAAATCAAGTCGTGTTGTCTGTATCAGATTAGTAAAAGAGGGGAAAATGTGGATGAGAAGATAAAGAGGCTTGATGCTGAACTTGCGCGATACAAAGATCAGATTAAGAAAACGCGGCCTGGCCCTGCTCAAGAGGCTGTCAAGGCACGAGCAATGAGAGTCCTTAAGCAAAAGCGAATGTAAGTTTCATTTTTTCAATATGGTTTTTCATCAGCAGGCTTTTTAATAATACCGCTGGTATAGAATCCTCCTAACCCAGTAGAAGCCTTAGAAAATAGAACTGCATGGACCTTATACATTTTTGCAGTTTCATTTTCTAGCTAAGTTGCTCTCTTTTTTCCTTGTGAGCTTCATGTCTTAACCGGAATCGTTTTCTTGCTCATAGAGGAATGGCTAGAGATCTACATTCATCCATCTAGAAGCACTGTGAAATACATTTTATATCTGCATCACTCGCATCACAGTAGAACAATCCTGTCAATTTCCTATGTTTACTCTATGGTACAATTGTATTTACCTGGCCCAATAAATGAATGCCACAAACTATGTCATGGTATTGGTTATTACCATGGAATTGATAAGACGGATTAAATATCCAATCAGAACCTTTTGCAGCCTTTGAATGATCCGTGGTTTTGCACTTAATTTCATTGTCTTGAATTACTATATTACCTTCCTTCTTGATAGGTATGAAGGGCAGAGGGACATGCTCTACAACCAGACATTCAACCTTGATCAAGTTGCATTTGCAGCTGAGGGTATAAAGGATGCCCAACAAACGGTACATTATTATTAATACTGAGCATTGTGTTCTTATATTCAGTTTCACGAAGTTCAGAATATGTTATGTTTGAACATTTGTTTTCCTGTTCCCTTCCCCAGATGTCTGCGCTGAAGGCTGCAAACAAGGACTTGAAAGGGATGATGAAGACTGTTAAAATTAATGAGATTGATGTAAGCTGGTTTGATAGTGTCATGTATCAAGCTGAAAATCCTCTTGCAAAATGATCCTGAACTTTAATATGTTCCTTCATATATGATCTCCAGAACATGCAAGACGAAATGATGGACCTGATGGATATGAGCTCTGAGATTCAAGAGACCCTTGGTAGGAGCTATAATGTGCCTGATGATATTGATGAAGATGAGCTTATGGGCGGTAAGTTAATCGGCCTCTTGATGATGATGATGATGTTCTTTTGCCTGATGATATTAGCTCTAGTAATTCTTATTATGTTGCTTTTGCAGAGCTTGATGGCTTGGAATTAGATATGGAATCTGAAAGTGAGGGGGTCCCCTCATATCTTCAACCTGACAAAGAATCTGATTTGGATTCGGAACTCAGCTTGCCATCGGCTCCTACAAGGCCTGCAGCTGTTCCAGCAGGGAGAAACAGTGCGCAGGTAAACATTAAATTGTCTTTCCCTGGTGATTTGGGACCTTCAGGCTTCTATTATTTTCTTTATATAGTAGGATTGAACTGTGTAGGTTTTGTAGACACATCTCGTCATCATATATGTTCGTAAAAGTCTTAAAGTAGCCATGTTAAGGAATCAGACGAGGGTCGATGATGATAGTTGCTGGTCCAATAAAACTTTTTGCTTGTCATAGTGAAGTAAAGTTCCTTCAAAAGAGTAAAGAGCTCGTTCTTTTTCAAACTCAGTAGAATTTTGGAGTAAACTTGAGGCTTAGTGTTCTCTTTGATTTTTGTTTTGGAAAATCATCTACTACTTCTTGTATCTGCCATTTTCAGTGTCTATATTTGTATTCATTGAGGTTATGGAGTTATGGCGTTTGGTGAGAGTCAAATGATAAGGTTTTGACTTTATTTTTGATTTAATCAACAGGCTGAAGATGAATGGGGTCTACCTGCTGTACCACGGGCATCTATTCGTGATTAGATACAAGAACTACTACATTTGTGGACTCTCTTTAGTAGCTTGCTTGACAACATTGTTATAACTCCGGCATATTTTTGGAAACTGATGTTTTCTATCTGGCAACCGTTCATTTCTGTATATTTTCAAATTGATGTAAGATACGCACAGTATTGCTATGTTTTTGTGAATGTAAGCATATGAAGAATACGACACACAGCTTCCATGTCTTTTCTTGCGCACCTGAACTGGTTAATTAATATGTTTTCCGGATCAGACATGCCAAGCATCAAGCATTTGTAACAGACTACCAAGCCAGCCACACTAGCTTTTTTACACATACTGATCACAAACAGCCTAGAGTTTTTCTTTTTTGGTTTTATAAGGATGGGATTAAAAGGGAGAACATTCATCTTCCATCCCAGAACATCCACAGGGATGAGATCTGGCTAAAGCGGACTTCTTGACTTAAAAGATACTTATCCACGAGGGGCATAATTTTCATTTTTGTTAAACGTTGATGATCAGCTATGCCACAAGCTGTTCAGTTTTAAGTGGGGTCATTGATCTTGGAATCTGGAAAAGGGAATGGACAGTGTAGAGCAGAAGCTTCAACCGAGGTTGAGTTTTGCCCAATCCAACATCTCCTCCCAGTTATACTCTGAAGCATTAGAGTTGTTCCGGGAAGATAGTCTTGCAAGCCCAACAGAACGCAGCCTCTCAACTTCCCTCTGCAGCATTTGGTGTTCACCTGCAGCAACATTCCCATATTGTGTAAAAATGATCAAACAAATGTCACACAAGAGAGAGAGGTAGTTGAGTAACAGGCTCCATAGTTTTATGATCTTCTAGGTATTAGTGGGTGAGATTGGAGCTTGTACTATGGTGAGAAATGAAACAGGAAAAGAATTGCACACGTAACAGCAAGGCAAATCGTTTACTTACTGTCAAGAGCAAGCTTTCTGTGCTGCAGCCTAGACATATGCTGCTTCAATTTTTTATTCTCCACAGACAAGGTTAGGTGTTGTTGATGCAGCGCTGAAAGTTTGTACTGTAATTCGGATTCCAAATTCTGCACAAGTAGTTTAACATATGAATTTCAGAAGGAAAAAATCCCGAATCCACTGTCTTCTAAGCACAAAAGAGAGCTCACACAGATCACCAAAGTAAGGTAATTTTTTTCACATGACACAAAAATGTTAAGGTAGCATATGAAATTTTGCCTTGCCTAATTTCTATTATTATGATCTTGTTCAGTTAAAATCCGAAACAAATATTGAATGGATGAATAAAACGCACTATTGAAAGGTTTGATACCATGTAGCTGAGAATATAGTCGACACTTTTTAACAATCCAGGTGATAGGAAAAGGTAAGATGCAAAAGATGCCAATTTCTCTAACAGACAGCGACATAATGTTCTTGCAGAATCAAAGCATAATGCATCAAATCAAGCAAAAGAATCTTACGTTCAGAAACAGCCTTAATTAAGATACGGACAACAAAACTCTGTGCAATTCCACATCAAAAAGGCAATATAATGAACTATCTCATATTGGTTACCTGCAAACAGGTTACGGTTCTTTCTAGTTCAGCAATGTACTGAAGTTTCCGAACTCTTGACCGCTGTCTCGGATGCCTATAGATGGTAAACAGCAACAGACTCTTAAGAGGTTTGATATCAGATTGTCATACCAATTTTGTAGAATACAGAAGAAACTTGAACTTGTAATCTAACCTCTTTTCATCCTTTTGTTCAACATTCATGTCATTAACCGAACCAACACTGTTTCCCCATGAGTCGAAATGACTAGGCCCAGAGCTGTAGGAGATTTCTTGAAGAAAAGGAAATTGGGTTTGAGAGGCACACTCAGATAATGCTGTCAGCACAGAGTTTCCCATGAATTCTTCATTGTCCTTCCTACGAGGAGAATTCAGGCCATATACACATGCTGATTCCAATGCACTTCCACTTCCATCAGATGTTACACTCTCCTCATCATTATGTGAGAGCAGAATTGATTGTGAGACAAGATCATCAAGAAAAGTCATTGAATCACTAGCAGAGCGAGAAAGCAATCGTCCTCCAGAAGTGGAGTTCAAATCACTCAACAGATCATCCATCCATGGGGATTGGTTCTCCAGTACTGAAGTATGGGAGAGTGACTTTTTATGTCTATTTTGAAGTGGGTTCTTAGGGCTAGGTTCACCAGAGGGGAAAACCATCTCCTTGGTTCGTAATGGAGCACGAGGCGGAAGTTGGGATTGTCGAATCATTGTGGACCAAAAAGGTTTGGGTCTATAGAAATGTGCTTCTCCTGCAGCGTGATCAGTTAAAAATTATAAGAGCTCTTTTGAATCTTACATGATAACTGTTCATAGCACTTTTCAATAAGAAACTCCTGAAACTTTGAAGGCCTTTTAGCCTGTTCATAGTTCAGAAATGCACCAATTTTATGCGTTCTTGTAGCAGTCACTCAAAATACTGTAATATTTCCTACTTTGCTTACAAGCTCAGTGCATGCAAGTGCATTTGGCTGGTAAATGCAAGGAACCAAGACAGTATGAACAATATACAAATTGAGAGACAAAAATCAGGTCAAAGGTAACTGAAAATTGGCCAATACAGACCTTTGAAACCCTAGTAGGACACATAACAAAGAGAAAGGAGCCAAACCTACTACCCAAAAAGAAGAGAAAACAAACAAACACAGCACAGAACAAGGCACCATATGCTAATAAAATAGTGCACCTAAAGCCAGACAGGAAATTTCTCATCTAACAGAGAGCAGACAAAAGACCAAGTTATAGCAAGAGACCCACAAAAAAATTTCAAAATCAGTCCCCATGCCAGCCAGCATTTAAACTCAGAGAGGGAAATGAAAGAAACCCATTAAGTTTCATGTAAAGAGCAAGAAGGAGAAGACCATGAAAAAAGAAGGAAAGAAAAGGGAACAGTTTTTGAATTTACCCTTCAAGTACAAAAGTGGGTATGGAGTTTGAATTCCTTCACAAGAAAAAACAAGTCCACCCCTATGTTTTTTTTCCCCCGGCGTTTTCACAAGCTCTATTTTCACCCACCCATGGTGGAAATGGTGATGCAGGGTAATCAAAGAGAGAAGAAGATTAAGAAGATGACAAGTGAAGAAGAAATAGGAGGGTTACTAGAGGTAGAAATCGGCTTATAAATAGAAATGGAGAAATGTTAAGCCATTTTTGAAGGCGGATATGTACGGGTACATTGGCCCAATGAGAGTAGGGGGAGGAGGGGGGAAGATGGGCAAAAGCACAGAATCTGTAAAAGCACTACTAAAAAGACGGATGCCGATTGTTTTTTCCCTTAATATTATACTCCATATATTCATTTTTTTAATTAAGTTTCATTTCCAAGAATTTTTAAATATATAAAAGAGACAAATTCAAACAAAATGGAAGCAAATAACATGAAACACGTTTCGGGTTGAGACTTAGGCTACAACTCTCAAAACCTAATCCGACCCGAAATATTGATCCGAACCGATTGATTTTAGGGTTCAAACATGATACGAATAGTAGCGAGTAAAAGAGAAAAACAAACCCGAAACCGTTTGGGTTGAAACCCGAACCCAACTCGATATTTTTTATATATGTAGGATAAATATATTTTCTTTTAAATATTATAATATATTCTATTATAAAAACTATTATAAATAAAATATAATTATAAAAATCTATTAAAATAATACTTTATCATTAATATAATTATTTAATCATAATATTATTTTTCTAATCATTAATAGTTCAATTTCTTGCCCTGTTTGGTCGACCCGAACCCACACAGTAATTTGTCAACCCCATTCGACTTGACTTGTAATCAGATTGACCCGAACCCGCACTCAATCCGAACCCGAAAAGAACGAACCCGAATTCACTCGACCCGACCCGTTTGACACCTCTACTTGAGGGTGTTTGTGTTAAGTTTAATAGGCTTGGGTTTAGCGGAAACTTTAATCCAAATTGTGTGGGCCTAGTTTACTCATTTTGGTTCTATTTTGAACTAATTTAAAGAAGGACCAGTTTTTTTATTCGGATTTGATTTTTGTAAAAAATATTCATTTATAATATGTGATGCATTACGAAGGAGGCTTTCCCACGTAATGAAATGATTGAATTCTGGAGGAAAATTGCGATCACGGCTCCAATTTAATTGGCCAGATAGTTGGTTTGAGGTTCTCGATTTAAATGAGCCGTAATCTAATCCTTTATCAAGTTGAACTCACAATTTTGTTTCCAATGCAATAACCAGTTCATATAGTATCTAGCTTTTAAAATAAAAAATAACGGACACGAATAATGAGAAGAAAGTATTATTTTATTGCGAAAAGTTAAGATCCTTCTTTTTTTTGCTCGAAGTTAAGATCCTTCTTTAAGTGCACGCTTTTCGTGAGGAAAATGAGATTGTTAGTTGGATTAATTCCGCTAGACTTAAGGATAATTACTCACTAGGATAAAGTTTCAAGTCTTTTAGAACTCTGTTTGGGATTATACACTGATTCTTTAGTAAAAGTGAGATTTTGAGCTAAAGAATATTCTATGGAAAACTCCAATGTGGGATGCGAGCACCCTCCTATATGGTGCTCGCTAATGAGTGCCTAGAGGAGGCAATGTGCTTTCGCTATTTCCACACCATTTGGCTTGTGATGACTAAGTTGCTTACATTAGTGTCGATCGTTGAATGGAGCCCTCATGAGCACCTTTGGGGGCCGAGTGGCACCATGAGTTGGAGGCTTATTATATGAACACGTCACTTTCCTTGTCGTCTACCGCAATTGTTATACCACTCACCAACACAACGCCATGGACCACATCTTCTTCGTTAAGAGGGCGTTATCAAATAATTAGCGCCTTTCCTTGGTTTGAGATAGAGAGGGGATACCATTTTTTGCTTAAGGCCTGAGCAAGTAGGTGGGCCAATGTTTTATAGGCCGACCCAACTATTACTTCTTAAAAGAAACCGAGTCTCCCGACCTCATCCCATTTCATTTTCATCTCTTCGCAAAAAACTGTGTAACTTCCTTTAGTGTAAAAATCGTTCTAACTTCCCTGACGCCTCCACCGCTAGTTCATCGGACCACCACTACTAGAAAATTCGCGATCCCCGACGGAAGCCTATTGACGCCTAAGGTCGTCGGGAATGTATCGATGAACGTGATTGTCAACATTACTGTCGGATTTGATGCCAACATCCACAAGCGTCGGGTTGGAGCACACCTACTATTTCCGACGAAAGCAAACGATGGCAGCTAATCTCTAAAATGTATCGATGAATCTGATTGTCGGTATAACTGTCGAATATATTGCAACTTGGGTAACCGTCGGGTTCAATGACCACGGATTTAAAAAAAATGCACAAATTTATATTTTGAAAATTAGGCGTAGATCTTTCCTAAAATCTTGGTGCTATGAGATCGATTTGTTTGACTCAAGTTGTTTGTATTTTGAAAATTATTCAAGGTAAACAAATTTCTAAAAAGAAAAAACCATTTAAATGTTCAAAAAAAAGCTAACCACTCGTTTTCACAAAAGCAAACGTTCACATTGTTTTTATCAGCCAACGGTCACATTACACAAAATCAATTTATTTAAAAAAGAAACGTGCACAAACTAAAGGTACTTGTATATATATAAAGCTAAACTAGATTATGCTCATTCATTTATCTTTACCAACTCTCTTCTGTTGGCTTAAAAAGAAACTTTCTTCTCCCCCTAATTGCAAATCTCCTGTGCTGCTACTGCGTCCGTATAGTCACCTGGTCTGCTGCTACTGTGTTCGTATAGAGTCACTTGGCCTGCTGCTACTGTGTTTGTGCAGTCATTACAAATCCACCAGTGTTATATAATTAAGGTATGTATCACCAATCTTAAAAATGCAATTCGTTTTTTTTTTGATCTGATTAAAAATGCAATTTGTAGAAACTAGGTAGTATATATTTCTCCTAATCCTAATATTGTTCTATGTCATAATAAGGAAACCTTTTATAAACTGACAATTTAAAGTTTTACGATGATTACCAAGTTTTACGTACGATATAATATGAATAAGGTAAATTTTGTACGTGTGTGTATATATGTGTATTACTTTTGGTCAAATTCAATATATTAGTTTAATAATAAATTATTTTTTACAAGTTTAAGTATTTATTTACGAAAAAATAATTTTTCATGATATATGAATTTTTTTTATTCCAAATACAAATATTAATTATATAAAATTCTCAAAACCGAGAAGCTACTAGATAATTTTTGTAAAAAGTTGTTAGTAAATAGTATGCAATTACGGGTTGGTCCCAATAATAGAATTTCAGATTATCTAATAATTAATTCCCTTTAATTTTACATTTAGGTAGGTTAAATGTTAATCACCATTTATTAAAAAAAATGAGTAGAGGATTGAAAATTAAATTTTGGAATCAACTTTCTTATAAATTTGAGTGTTTATTAAAATAAAATTGACCCTTTCCACTCTAGACGGTTAGGATTTAAATTGAATTAGGGTTGAATTATTTTCATGTTAGGATTTAGATTGAATTATGGTCGGATTATTTTCATAAAATCTGACTTCATTTGTTCAAAATTAGTCAATTATATATCGTGGAGAAAAAAGATAAAAACAAACAATTTAGTCAAATAGTTAAATTTTTTACAAGTGTATTAAATACGTAGTTTTTAAATAAAAATATACTACTCCGGTAAGCCTGTTTTAGGATTGTAAACCTTGATACATTATAAAATTTTACATTTATCACCATATGAGTAAAAAGTTTTATAAATAAAAAAATAAATGTTAATGAAGGCGTAGAATGTCACATGATAAAACTTAGTAGGTAATTAAGTTAATATGATCGAAAAGATATTTCATGTTTATTGAAATGCACTTGTGGTGTTAAGATTTGCATCTATGTCATTTTATTTACCGTTGAAATTGTAAAACAGGTTTATTTTTGCAAAGAAAAAATGGCTGATCGGAGTTGGATGTATGATAAAAATTTTGATAGACACGGATGTATCTCTGAGGAATTTCGTAGAGGTGTTCAGGAGTTTATAGCATTTGCGCAATCACATGTTAGTGGAACTGAGATTCGATGTCCATGTTGGAAATGCAAGAATGAGAAGTATCAAACCGCGTCAATAGTTATAGATCACCTATATCGAAAAGGCTTCACCCCTGGTTACTTCAATTGGATATGTCATGGAGAACCTTACGTCCCTCCTACAAACATAGACTCTTCATCTCAGGGACCCCAAGATCGTTCAATGAGAGAGGAATATAACCGTTTAAATCCTCAACAAAGAATGATATTTGATGCAGCGGGTCCAAGTTTTGTTCCATATTGGGACAAAAATATCATTTCGGAACCAAATCAGGAGCAAACCGCATTTCCCTCATCAAGTACACCTGGTGTTGACTCCACTGATGCTCAATCAGGAATAAATGTAGATGATTACATAAGCTTGTTAGAAAGATTCTGGGATGTGTTGAAAGCTGCAGATGAACCATTATGGGATGGTTGTGATAATGAAACACAGTTGTCAGCTGTCTCTGAGTTGCTTAAAATCAAATCCGAGTTTAATCTGTCAGAAAGTTGTTACAATAAAATCTGTCAATGGGCCGGAAGATGCATGCCTCGAGACCATACATTCCCTAGTGACTATTATCAAACAAAAAAGCTTGTGAGAGAATTAGGATTGCCAATGGAAAAAATTGATATTTGTCCAAGAGGTTGCATGCTATATTGGAAGACGGATGTTGAGCTAAAACAGTGTAAATTTTGCAATCACGATAGGTATAAACGCAATTTTGGAAAGAAGGAAGTTGCACATAAACAACTGCGTTATCTACCTCTTATTCCAAGGTTACAAAGATTGTTTGCATCACCAGCTACTGCTAGCCACATGACATGGCATAATGAACGTAAGCCTGATGAAGAGGGGATAATGTGTCATCCTTCAGACAGCAAAGCTTGGAAACATTTTGATATGACATATCCAGAATTTGCAAGTGAACCACGCAATGTGCGATTATCATTATGTGCAGATGGATTTGCTCCTTTTGGTCAATCTGGAAAAGCATACTCCTGTTGGCCAATTATTGTGACTCCTTATAATCTTCCACCGTCTATGTGCTTGAAAACTCCTTATATGTTGTTGTCAACAGTTGTCCCTGGTCCACACAATCCAAAAAAGTTGATAGATGTATGTTTGCAACCATTGATCGATGAGTTAAAGCTGCTATGGACGAAAGGCGTGCCTACATTTGACATCTCTCGAAAAGAAACTTTTTCGATGCGGGCTACATTGTTATGGACAATTAATGATTTTCCTGCATATGGAATGTTGTCTAGTTGGAGCACGGCTGGTTTAATGGCTTGTCCGATTTGTATGGAGGATACAAAGTCCTTTTGGCTAGACCACAGCAAGAAGCCATCATGGTTTGATTGTCATCGAAGATGCTTATTACACGATCATCCATACAGAAAAGACAAAAATGCATTTGTTAGGGACTATGTTGAGAACTCCTCTGCACCTCAACGTTGAAGTAGTGAGGAGATTTGGGATCGCGTGAAGAACTTGGCAAGTGTGGTTGATGATCCTATTTCAACACCTGAAGGATTCATGTCTGATCACAAATGGACCAAGCGTAGTATATTTTGGGAATTGCCATATTGGAAGACACTTCTGATCCATCATAATCTTGATGTCATGCATATTGAAAAAAATGTTTTTGATAACACGTTTAATACAGTGATGGATGTCAAGGGTAAGTCTAAGGACACACTAGGAGCACGAAAAGATTTAAAGGAATATTGCAATCGTCCAGATTTGGCTGTTGATAAGGATCACACAAGATCAATACCAAAAGCTGTATACACACTAGTAAAAAATCAGAAAAAAGAAGTGTGTGATTGGATCAAAACATTGAAATTTCCGGATGGATATGCTTCAAATATTAGCCGGTGTGTGCAACCAGATGAGTGCAAATTGATTGGAATGAAGAGCCACGATTGTCATGTTTTTATGCAGAGGTTGATTCCAATTGCCTTTAGAGAATTCTTGCCTGAGTCTGTTTGGGGGCCTCTTACTGAGTTAAGCCAATTTTTTCATGCAATATGTTCACCAACATTATCAGTTGCACATATGCAAGAATTGGAAGATGCAGTTCCGTTGTTGTTGTGCAAGTTGGAGAGAATATTCCCTCCATCATTTTTTGACTCAATGGAACACTTGTTGATTCACTTGCCCTTCGAAGCCAAGATTGCAGGGCCAGTTCAATATCGTTGGATGTATCCATTTGAGAGGTAAAATTTCTTGTAAAAGTATGTAGTGCTAAATTCCATATATATATATATACACACATTATATTCTTAATGAAATATTTGTTAAAATTTTGTTCAGATTTTTGCATCACTTGAAGAAAAAGATCAGCAACAAAGCACAAGTTGAAGCATCAATCTGCTCCTCATATATAATTGAAGAAATATCAACTCTAACCGGTCAATACTCTGAGCGTCAAGGTGCATCTAAAAGAAGAAGACGTGGAGAGAATGTTGATGACCATTCTAATGGACAATCAGAGCATTTTTCTATATTCAATTATCCTGGTCGAGGAATTGGCAAAGCAAAAACTCGATGGCTTACTGATCAAAAAGAGAGACATGCAATTGAGACATATATTTTGTTAAATTGCGAAGAAACCGATTACATTACAAGGTGAGTATCTAGTAGGAATATCTTGTCTTCTTATAATTATGTATATTTATATACATATCTATCATTACTAATGTAAATCATTATAACTACTAGGATATTCTCCGATGAAATAGGTGGAGCTCGCGATGAAGATTTTGATAAGAAGTTCACTCCGTGGTTCAAATCATATGTGAGCATTCTCTAAAATTAATCTTTAATTAAAACTAATTTTTTTTAATGGATCATAACACATTCTATAATAGGTCAAAGACAAATACATTGAGGAGGCATTAATGAAAAGTTTAGTAGTGGGTCCAAGTGCCTTCATAACAATCTGGCCTGCTTATTTCGTAAATGGCTACACTTTTCACACAGTGGAAAGAGGAGAGGGAAAAGCTACTATGAATAGTGGAGTATGGGTTCGAAGTTCAAACTGTGACGAAGATGCATGCGATTTTTATGGACTTCTTGAAGAGATAATACAAGTAGAGTATACAGGAGTTCCTACAAAGCGAGTTGTACTTTTCAAATGTCGATGGTTTGATCCAACTAGCAAAGGGACACGTGTTCATGCAAAATATGATCTCGTAGAGGTTAATCATAAATTAGTATATAAAAGCAATGATCTTTACATTTTGGCAGAACAAGCCCTGCAGGTTTATTATGCACCGTACCCTGGTGCAAAACGTGATCGAGCTAATTGGTGGGTCGTATGTAAAACAAAAGCTAGAAGCACAGTTGATCAAAGATGGACCGAAATTGAAGAAGCTTACCAGCCAGATGATGTAGTGCAGATACCAACAATTGATGATGCAGAGATAGAAAACTTAAGGGATCCAACTGGAGAAGTTCTTATAATAGAAGACGAGGTGGAAAATGAGGAAAATGAGGAAAATGAAACCGACATACAAGAACACAATGATGAAGAAGAAGGACTCGGTTATAGTTCAGATGATGATTTTTAAGGTTTGCTATTTAATTTATTACATTTTTATAGTATATAATTTGAGCAAATTTTGATCTATTCGTATTATCTTATTAAATTCATTAAAATGTCACAACATTTGTTTTTTTTTTACATTTGCCAATTACTTTTTTGGTTGAGTCGTCCATTGCTTTTCCAAACTTAGAGTATTGTGTTTTTTAATCAATTCTCATCTTACACTATTGTATGTTGTCTTTTACCAAAGCAATAAATCCGACGGCACCATTACTAGGGTATCATGATTGCATTTTTGTTTTCTTTAAGATTTATAAAAAGAAGTGAACTGTTGGGCACAAACTTGATATAGTTCTATATATTTGCTAGCTAGTGATATTAATTAAGAGAAATCCAGAGGGTTATAATTAGCATTATATAATTGGGGTTTGGTTCTTTAAGTTTTTTTTTCATAGTTACGATTTCAGTAGCTTTTAAATATTAAAGATATGTATCAGTTGTAGTGTTTAATTTAGAAATTTGGGATCCAAACGTATCACCAAATCTACTGGATATGATACTATTGTAACTGAAAGAATAAATAAAGCTAAAAGATAGGATTCACATTCACGTACTACTTTTTGGAGGTAAGTGATAATTTACACGTACAGAGCATGATTCGTATTTGGTTCAAATTTTGGCTAATTTTTTTAAAGATTTGGTGGGAAAAGTGGGCGGTAAAAATTAAAAATGCGGGACAAATCTTCATGAAAAACAGTAACTGACATGAACGTGTACTTAATTTCTCTTATTGGTATTTTCATTCTTCACTTCATCCTTTCTCCTGTCTCGATCAATTTCTTTCCACTTTTCTCCTCCTCATGGATTCAAGAAGAAGGAAGTTTCTTCGTGTATTGGAAATTAATTCTGGTACTCTGTCTACTGTCAGGCCTGGGATGGAAGCAACACCTTCGATTATGATGGATTCACATTCACCAACTCAATCTGAGGGTCATGACACAACACAAGCCCAAGATATTGAACTTAATCCAAGCATACATGAAGAAGATGAAGAGGAGGCTCAAGTTTACAGAGTTCCACGCGTTAGTTTTGGCTCGGATGATTCCGGAGATGAGCTGGAAAAAGATGCCCTTGGTAGGCAAAGAATTCGTCCCAAGGGAAACGCGTATGTGTTTTCTTAATATACCTCCGTTCCATGAAACTTACTATTGATTTGCTGATGTACTCCGTTTGTTCTCGATTTGATAAAATAATAGTACTTCTATCTTAATTCTTTCATTTAGAATTTACCACGTATATATATGAACCGGTCAATTGTGATGAGATCTTTGGCTTAGTTTGCTTATCTTTCTTGGATTTTTGATCTAATATTATTAAATATTACACATAGCAACTGTGTTTCCCACTTATTCAAGTCTTCAAGTTGGTTTTTATATCAATTTCTTGTATAGCTAGCCTTTGACAGTAATGACATAATACCTATCTCTAATTTGACACACATGTATATCTAAGCTACAAAATTTGTGTTATGCATTGCCACGTATGACAGTATATATACGTGTGGGATGAGGTGCTCATCCCACACTCAGTTGAATGCATGTATTTCTTCTTCATGAATGTTGTGTCCCTTTTTTTGATGGAAGTTGGATCTCCTTCTGTAAAGTCCCAAATGATGTTAAGGATGTATGGTGGGCTGAGTTTCAAGTAGGTGTTTGTTATCCCATTCTTAATTACTGTATTCATGTATGCACATAGATCTTGCACTTGAAATGTAATAATGATGAGTGTTTGTTGTCTCATTCTTAATTACTTTATTCATTTATACACACAAATCTTGCACGTGAAATGTAATGATGCTTTTTTGGTCCTTTGTCTCGTAGAAACAATTTTTTTGGAGAGATCGTCATGCGCCAAGAGTTAAGGCAGTTTGGAGATCAAAGTGCAGCCAACACATTAGAAATATTATGTGTGAACATCGAGCAAATGGTAAGAAACCGGGATTTTTAAGTCCAGAGCATTGGAAGGAAATGTTAGATCAGTGGAAGGATGATCCAAATTACAATCGGACGAGTGAAAGAAACAAGCGTAACAGGGCATCTAAGGGAAGGAGGGGTACTTCTAAGTACGCGTGTGGTTCTAGGTCGACCGTTCATAAGGTGGATAAGATCGTAAGTATACTTTTTCAATATGTCATTTTAGTTGTTCAATCGATCCATTTATATGATAAAGAACTAATAATTCAAACTTCCCTTTTTTTAGGAGAAAGAACTTGGTAGAAGAATGACACAAGATGAGCTTATGACCATGATGTATCATAGCAAAAAGAAAGGTGAATGGCTGGGTGATCGACCACAAAAAGATCTGGTACGTGTGTTTGCTTTTAAGAATTGATCGACTTTCCTTGAGGGAATTGATAAAGCCATACAAGTAGACTGTGTAACAGATGTAAAAATTAGTTGACAAAATTGCATATAGTGTAAATCTTAGACAAGGGTAGAAACCGGGATTTTTAGCTTATTTTTTTCCTTCGATCAACCTGCATACAGTGAATAAATGCATATAGTAAAAGTGTTTTTTCAATCATTATTAGAAAAGCATATGTAAATCTTTTAATTGCAAAAATAAGAACCATATATCCAACTAGGTATATATGAAAAGAGGTGTTAATTGAAGTGGTGGTGCCTGTCGAGTACTATATAGTAGTGAGTGACAGTAGTACAAGTTGCACTGTGGCAATAGAATGTTTCAATTCATACACGTACTATATAGTCCATTGATATATACTCCGTATTATACATGCATGTCTATGTGTAGTACTTTCCAAGTTTACTATTACCTTTGCCTGAAAACAACGTTTGTATAAAACTGGAGGGTTATCCTTGTGTTTTTCTTAATGAAAACCTAATCATAGATGATACATATTGCTCTTTTGGTATGCTTGTACGTACTGTGAAAACCAATGAAGATTTCATCTTGCTTGCTATTATCTATATTCATTCAACTTGCTATATAGTGCATAAATGCATACAGTGAAAGTGTTTTTTCGATCATTATTAGAAAAGCATTCACTTTTTTTTTTCAGGATTGCTTTAATAAATTATGCATTGAATGGAAAGAATCTCATCCAGACGAAGAAATATCTCAAGACCAAATCAACAAGTTATGGCTTATAGCATGCGGAGGTGAATATAATGGAAGAATTCCTGGCCAAGGATCCTTATATCGTAAGATGGATAATGTCTTAAACCCAGCAGCTCTTCCTCCATCTGCTCGGTCCTCTCCAACTTCAATTTCAACGCCCCAGGTTCGATCTATTCCAGCTCCTACTCTTTCTCCGTTACCTGGTTTTGTCTCTCCAACACCTCGTGTTGCTTCTCCATCGAGGTCTGGATGTTCAATAGAAGCTCGAGTGCAACAACAAGATGAGATAATTGAACAATTAACCCAACAACTACATCAAGAGCGCCAGCGACTTGATACAAATAGACCCCATGTCATCATGCCTTCAAGTTCTATGCCTTCATCCAACCTACTATTTCAGCCCATGCACTCATCCAGCATGTCGTTTCAGCCCATGCATTCATCCAACCTACCGTTTCAGCCCATGCACACATCCAACCTACCGTTCCAGCCTCATGTTATACCCTCATCCAACTTGTCGTTCCAGGCCATGTTGCAATCAACCGAACCAAGCGTGTATCGAGACATGAGTGTGGGAGTTTTTGGTTCTGCTGCTGGTGTTGGAAGTCAATTTTATGGCGAAAGGAATGCTGCTGGTGTAAGTGCTGCTGGTGTTGAAAGTCAATTTTATGGCGAAAGGAATGCTGCTGGTGTAAGTAGTCATTTTCATGGCGAGGGGAATGCCAGGCAAAATTAGTTACTCATGCTAATCTCCTTTCAAACTATTAGTTTATATTTTTATATAGCTAAAGTTCTGCTTTGTACGTAGGCAATGAACATTTAGTTTGCATTTACATTCTCCCAGATTGTAGGTACTTCTTCCAAGTTATTTTCATTGTTGGACCATATATATGGATATTTTCATTTGTGTTTTATTTTATGACAATATGGTACCTTTTATATATTATGATTTTACATTGTAAATTATATTATTTAACTATTTTTGTTATATACAATAAACCACTTAAATTACAGGCTATAAAAAACAATTAAATTATAATTTATTAATATTTTATGAAATTTTAATATATAGTGCGTTTGTACGTAATTGTATATGATACATCTACTAATGATACGAGTAGTCATCTATATGTGATCATTATACTCGTCGGGGGTTTATTTTCAACAAACATACGTATCGATGTATTTGTCAATTATTATCGTCGGGGTTTGAGTGTCGACAAACACAATAATCTATTAATACGACAAATACGATTGTCGGGATGTTTTTACTGACAAAATTAGTCATAAATAAATACAACAATTATGTTTGTTAGAATTTAGTATGTGACAGTCATAGACGTCGAGATGTTTTTATTGACAAATATAGATATCAACACATTCGACGTTCATGTTTGTCGGCACTAACTACACACCATATTCCGACGGTTCACCTATTATCAACTTTACCGACGAAACCCGGAAAAATGTCGGTAATATCAATGATTATATTTGATAGAAATTCCATATTTTCTACTAGTGCACTAACAAGCAATACAGAATAAAGCACGTAACATGTACACCCTTCTCCTCCTTCCGTTTTTCTTTCTAGCATTCTCTCTAGAGTTTTTTGGTTAGGCGGGGGTGGGTTCGACTTTCTCGGTTTCAGGGGCCTCCTTGTCGAGTGGTTGATATACTCTATTTAGTATAGGTTAACTCTTGTATTTTAGGGCTATATTGAGTGTTCTAGGTTAGTGTTTGTGCTTAATTCTAATATGAACCAAAGACACAAGGGTTCAAGATACAAGAGTTTTCGAGACAAAATCCAGAAGTGAAGTATTGCTACTGTAGAAGAACCGCGAGCGTGGTGTGTGAGCCGTGGTGCCCAGAAACCAGGATTTGACCTGCTGATGAAGCGTGTGCGTGGGATCTGAGGCATGAGCTCGGTAGCTATGGCGCGCGCGTGGTGGTTCACAATTCCGAGAAGCTTAATTTTCTACCTTCTTTTTTTTCTAATCTTTTCTCTATCTTATAGTTTCGGGTTGGCATGTCTTCCGACTACTATTTAAGTAGAGGTTGTCCATAGGTTTCTAATACCTTTTAACCTTTTATCATCCAATATTCCTTAGATTTAATTGATTCCTTAGTTTGTATTATGGAGAACTAAATCCCTATTGGGGGATTATTTATGAAGTGATGCATATTTGATGAATTTGTGAAGTTCTGGTACAGTTTCTTACCTTGATTAATATCGTTTCTCTTTGTGCTTAATTCCATGAGCTGTTCATGATTCTTTGAGCCTGATCAACTAATTGAATTGTCATTGTTCCATCGTTTGAGTTGATTTCTTTCATTGTCTGTATAAACTTATCTTTTTTGTGAAGACAACTTGATTCTTGGACCATGGACTAGGATTAAGAAAGAGAATAGATTGTTTTATCTTGTAATTGACTTGTAGCTTGATTGCTTGATTTGATATCTTGCATATTCTTGTTCTTTATGCTAGCATCTTTGCCTAGGTTTAAGTATTGCTTGGACCGTGGACAGGTGATTGTTTATGATCAGAATTGGAATTAGTCAAGGAAGTCTACAAAACTGGATGAACTGATGATCGAATGATTCTTTATGTTGATCTGATTAAATATCCTCTGCTTTCCTACTATTGATATCAAACCTTTCCAAAACCCCTGTCTTTCCACTTGATTGATCTGAATTGCCCGAGAACACTTGATTTCCTTAGGTTCGACCCCTTGCTTGCATGCTATACTGATTGTTAGTTTAGGGTTATTAATTTGATTGCTTGCATAATGACCTCTACAACCCGATCAATGGGCGACCTTGTACTTATTGGTCTTTTTGCCACCAACCATCATACTCGATTGTATGACCTTTGCGCTCTCTCTCATAAGGTTTTGACGTCCTTAAGAAGTGCACCACTATGGGCAGTATTTCTCTCCTACTCATTCTTCGGCCAAGCTTTACGAGCTCCGTTGTTGTAGAGCGATTATTGATAAGGGTGATTTAGTCGTTTTAAACCACAATTATGCAAAGAAAACAAAACGAACTTAAACCACAGTATAAAGCAAGTAAGGGTCAATTCCACAAGGAGACAGATTATCTTTCGCACTGAAGTTTGTGTCAAACTTAGGTAACAAGGGGGGTTTTGGGATTAATTCACACACTAGCATGGTATTCCTAAGAATTCAAGAGTTTTATTAAGAGAAATTTGCACTAAACCACCCGTTAAATAGGCGAATTTACAAATAACCACCCGTTATACAAAAATTTGATTTAAACCACCCAAAACTTCAATTCCGTTAACAATTAGCCACCCATCGCCCATTTCCGTCCAAAAAACCGTTAAAACGTGCGAGATTACAATTATACCCTCAGCTGTTCATTTTAATTACCAAAAAACCATGCGATTTGGGGGGTATGTGGGAAACCGGCCGGTTCACCCCAAAACCAAACAAACCAAACCAAAATAAAATCAAAAACCCAAACCCAAAGCCAATAAACCCCAATCATGCCCAAATCCCGATCAAAATCCCCAATTCCTTTCAACTCAAAAATTCCCAAATCCCTCTCCATTTTAGGGTTTATAGCTGGGGGGAAATCACGCTCAATTTGGTGTGGGTTTATTAGGGGCTTTGAATTGCTCGATTGAAACGCTACCAAGGTGGGCGATTTAGCGCTAGTGCATTGCTCAAACCACAGCTGGAGAAGCAAGCCAGGCGTGGGCTATTTTAGAGACGACTCCACCAAGCATTGTTGAAGTAGGCGATTTCTGCAGCTTGTGAGGCTCCATTGTTGGTGTTGCTGCAAGGGTTGTGAAGCTCCATTGCAAGGTAATCCTTCCAAGCTCAATCCTCTGTTGTAGCTGAGCAATGCATGTTGTAATTCAAAGATTCCTGACACATGTACAACTTTAGGCGTTTTGAATGGACAAGTGTGGCACATCTTTCAACTGAATTAGATGCTTTCATAGTATATATTATTTGCTGAAAAATGCCTTTCTAGGATAGTTTAATATGATAACTGTTATCTATAGTGGGATATTGTTGTGGTGGGGCCTAAAACGTGACACATGCTTGCTTATTGTAGATGGAGATATCTATAAGATACATGTATGGGGGGTGCTTTTTACAAGATTCCAAATGGAGATCACCTAGAATATAAGAAAAAAACAGTTTATTGTAAAAGAGGGGTTGATCCAGATTTGGTTTCTTTGATGGAGTTAAAGGTGATGCTATTGGAGTGTGCTAGTGTGGGGAATATAAAGGAGCTGTGGTGGCTTAAGCCTGGGTTTATTTTGCATGATGGACTTAGGCAAATAGTGGCTGACAAAGACATTAGGGAGATGTGTGAGAATATAGGTAGAGATAGGATGTTGCACATCTATGTGGTCCAAGAAAATGAGGTGAGCCCAAATGCAATTCGGGCTTCACTTCCTGCAAGTCCACCTGTGTGTAGAAGCCCATTCAATGCTGGGAGATTCCTCCTTAGTCACACTTATGATAGTGTGGACCAACTCAGCCAAGAATCCCAAGCATTAAATGCCATAACTTCAGCAGCTGAGGCCACAGAAAACCCTAGAAACTCAAAAAAACCTTCTGAATTGCCTTCATCTGATTGTGAAGAAGAAGATGCTGCACCAGAGGAAGAGTTGTTAGGTTCAGAGTCTTCATCTGATGGTGAGTTTGTGATTCATGATAATGTCTTTGCTGAGGAATCAGATGATGATGTGTTATTTAAGAGGAATGTAGATCCTAATGTGGTTGAGGAAGTCAGTGGTGAGGCTGAGGCAGATGTCTTTCAAACAATTCCTGGGGATGAGGGTTATCTAAGCTATAGTGGCTCTGATGGTCATGGTCATGCAAGGTACCCAGAATTCAATCCATTGGTTGATTTTGGAGCTCCAATATGTTTCAAGAAAGGTATGAGATTCAGTTCTATTGATGTATTCAGAAAGGCCCTTAGACAGTTTGCTTTAGAGAATGGATTTGACTATTACTGCCTCCACAATGATAAGCATAAAGTCTCTGCATATTGTAGAAATAAATGTGGTTGCCCTATAATTAGAGCTAGGAAGAAGTGTCATTGTGGGAAATCTAGTTGTGAGTTCAAGGCTGTGGCTAGGAGAATGGCTAGTGATGGCAGCTTTCAATTGAAACAGTTTGATGGAAATCACACATGTGGATGGCAAGATGTTAACAGCGAGGCAACTTCTGTTTGGTTAGTTGAGAAGTATTTGGAGCATTACAAGGAGGATGCTTAGTGGAGGATTAGGAGCTTCATGGTAACTGTGAAGAGGGAGCATGGTGTAGTGATAACATATCACCAAGCTTGGAGAGCAAGACTTAGAGCTATGTTATTAACCTATGGCCACGCACCTGAGCAGTATGCCAAGGTTTGGAGGTATGCTGCAACTGTGAAGAAGTGGAACCCAGGCAGTTCAGCCTTTGTGAAAACCCTTCAAGCATTGCCTCCACCAGAGAAGCCTATATTCCAGAGAATGTATATTTGCCTAGGTGCTTGCAAAAATGGGTTTTCCAGAGGTTGTAGACCCATTATTCGGCTGGATGGATGCCATTTGAAGGGGGCTTATACAGGGCAAGTGCTTTCAGCTGTGGGGATGGATGGGAATGAAAACATTTTTCCAATTGCCTTTGCTGTGGTTGAAGCTGAGAGAAAGGAGACTTGGTGTTGGTTTTTGGAAATCTTGCTTCAGGATGTTGGTGCTCAACATTTGACATTCATGTTTGATAGACACAAGGTACAAAACTATAAGTTATATGTTCATTTGTTTCATTAATTTGCTGAGTACTAACATGTTCTTGCCATTTTGTAGGGTTTGATAGAAGCTTTGAACATTGTGGCACCAACCTGTGACACCAGAGTGTGTCTTAGACACCTTCACAACAATTTCAAGGTTAAGTGGCCAGGAAAAGCTTACAAGGATGCAGTTTGGGCAGCTGGGAATGCTTTGACAGTGCATGAGTTTGGGCTGAGAATGGAGGTTATAAAGAAGATGGATGTGAATGCATGGAAGCATCTCTTGGATGCCAACCCTTCCACTTGGTCAATGCATGCCTTCTCGCATCATTGTAAGTCAGACATGTTGTTGAATAACTGTTGTGAATCTTACATTAGTTGCATCAAGGAGGCAAGAGAGATGCCTATTCTCTCCATGTGTGAGTGGATCAGAAGGAAGTTGATGAATATGTTTATCAACAAGAGGGAGAAAATGAGAGACCACCAAGATTTTCTAACGCCAGAAGTTGTGAAGAAGCTAGAGCTTGCTAAACAAGAAGGACTTAGGAAGTGTAAATGCCATGGAGCTGATGACATGTATGAAGTTGACCATGGCAGAAAGAGGTTTGTGGTGAATTTACTTCAGAGAACATGTGGTTGCAATCAATGAGATTTGCCCACATGCAATGTGCTGTATTTTAAAGAGGAGAGGGGACCCGCAACAATATGTGCATCCATACTTCACAAAACAGACTTACATGCTGGCTTATAGTGAGGGTGTGCAGCCAATGCCAGAAGATGATTAGTGGGAGACAAGTAACATTGCTGAGCCACTCCCACCTGCTTTCATTATCCAACCTGGAAGGCCAAGGAAGAGTAGGAGAAAGGAGCCTAGAGAAGGGACAAGCACCAACACAAGGAATAGGCAAGGGAAGAACAAGTGTGGCAAAAGTGGCCAAGAGGGCCACTACAAGAATAAGTGCACCAATCCTGCCAAGCAACATGTACCACCAACAACTCAGAAGAAAGGAGGGAGACCACCAAAGGAGGCTAGCAATGTCATTCCTTGTAGAAAAAGGAAATACAGCAAAAGGGTAAGAAATTTGATTTTTACTAATTTTTGTGTTTGGTTGGGTAACTAAAAATTGTGTTTTTTTTATATTGCAAGGTTGCTAGAAGAAATGAGAATGTTGAGGTTAATATGGAGGGGAATGTTGAGGCAACTGTGGAGGCTAATGTGGAGGATGAAGAGCTCATAGCAATGCTCCATGTAATTCAAGAGGAGGAGAATCAAGCTGGAGCTCCAACTCAGGGATCAACACAAGGTATTTCAGAGATCCTAACTTAGGGATCAACACAAGGTGTTCCAGAGATCCCAACTCAAGGATCAGCTGCAATTCCAACCCAGGTACATGTCCTTATACACATTCAAAGTGATCACTATGTACTTGTCTTAATTCATTTGTTATATGTTGAATATGTTCAGGTGCAAGTGAGCCAAGATCATTCTAGGATGCCATCCATACTACCAAGTGGCCAATCTCTGACATCTGACTCCAATGGAACACCTAAACGCAGGAGAAAGACCCTTGCATCAAAAAACACTTTGGAGGTGCCTGTCAGGACAAGCAACAGGCTCAGGGAAAGGCGTGTGCAGGATGTTTAGAAGCTTAGGGTAGTGTTATGGGGAATGAATGTAATTTTCTGTCAAACTCTAGTAGCAAACTCTGGATTTGGTATGAAGTTGTGTCTTTTATGAACTCAGGAAAACTATGACAGTGCATTATATGCACCTGCTTTTGGTATGAATTATGTGCCTACAAATGCACAAGCTTTTGGTATGAATTGTAGCTTTTGGTATAAAGTTGTAGCTTTTGGTATGAATTTGGTATTTTGTTTGGTATGAAGTTGTGTTTGTTGTTATTGCTCTGTAGCTTATTGAATGCTTTGTTCATGAATTTGCTCATGAAAGATGCATTTTGATATGGTCATGATAGATTGCTCATGATAGATGCATTATATAGCTTGTTGAATGCTTGTTGAATGCTTTTGGTCATGACAGATTGCTCATGACAAGGCATTTTGATATGGTCATGACAGATGCATCATGAATTTGTTCATGACTGTGTAATTGCTCAAACATTCATCCAAGGAAGAGTAGTAATTGCTCTGAAATGCTCATGACAGATTACTCAAACTGTATAATTGCTCAAACATTTTAAATGCCATACCACAAATGTCAATTAAGTCTTACAAGAACAACAATGTCATTTCCCATAACATTCAAACTGTCTTACAAACAACAATAACACAAACTGCATTAGAACACCACATTAGCTATTACAACAGCTACAACAACAACTACAATCAACATTATTGGGGTGAATTTGGAGTGACCTACAAGTGTGGCAAGTTGTTTCTCCTTGGATGCAACCTCAATTTCCAGCTCCTGGCACCTTGCTTCCAATCCATGGCATTTTGTTTCCCACTCGTTTTTCTGCTGCACCAGCCTCTTGATTATGTTAGTTGCCTTGGTCTCGAATGGAACATCGATCCATGCAAAGAACCCACATCCACGGTTGACAGTGTTCACATATTTTGGACAATTGAAAAAACGCCTTCCATAATTGTTTGGAGTTTGGCCTGTCGAGATTCTTGCAACTAAATCACAATGGCAACGAACCTGCTGGGTTGGCCAACATCCACTACTTGAAGACATCCTTGCAAACAAATCAATTCCACAACACAAATTACTTGTGCGTCCAATACAAGTGATGAAATCAAAGGAGATAAATTGAAGATTACCCTTGCCCTGGGCTTCTTCTTCGTCCGATATAGTGCCTTGGCGCCTCTGTGCAAATGCCGCAGAAATTGGAGCGATAATTCTGCCCCAAACCAGCCCCAAAACCCCTGAAGTATATTGATTTCAACTCTCCCACAATCCCCCAAAATCTCCCAATTCAATTTGGCCAAACCCTAACTAGCAAGAAATTGGGGATGAATTGATCGGGGTTGGGGCTGAATTGGGGTTTATTGGCTTTGGGTTTGGATTTTAATTTTATTTGGGTTTGGTTTGTTTTGTTTTGGGGTGAACCGGCCGGTTTCCCACATACCCCCCAAATCGCATGGTTTTTTGGTAATTAAAATGAACAATTGCAGGTATAATTGTAATCTCGCACGTTTTAATGGTTTTTTGGACGGAAATGGTCGAGGGTGGCTAATTGTTAACAGAATTGAAGTTTTGGGTGGTTTGAATCAAATTTTTGTATAACGGGTGGTTATTTGTAAATTCGCCTATTTAACGGGTGGTTTAGTACAAATTTCTCTTTTATTAATTAGTATTTGGAAACACTCAGACAAACAAATATCCGCATTCGCACCCTAACTAGTTAAATAATCATGAAACTATCAAGATTCAATCAAACTAGCAACATTCAATAACAGAAATATAATTGGATATAAACTAAGATAAAACAACCAACTTTTACCCTAGAATGCAAGTCAGTTCTCTTATGCATACAACTAATACAACCAGATATTAGCACAATGTAGCTACTACTTATGAAATAAAGATGCTCAACCAGAAACACTCTAAATCTAGCAATAACCTAATAACAATAAATCCTAGATGATCAGAATAGAAATTATTGAAACAAGTCAATAACAATTCAAGCAAGAGAAAAAATTAAATCCATGCAATAGATAGAGAATTAGAAATCTCACAACTCAATCAAAACGAAGACTTCAATTGTCTATCTAGCAAAGAGGCTTAGTTCTCCATAGATCTCCAAAACACAAAATAATTTCAAACTCCAAAAACTAGGTCTAAATAAAAGGTCTAAGGCTCCTTAAATAAAAGAAAACAAACTATCCAAAAATACATAAAAACCCGACCAAAAACAACATTCATAAGTCCAATAAATAAAACGCAACATTTAAAGAAGAATTTCGCCTCGGCACTAACAGCGGTCGCCGCCTCCCACAGAACGCTTTTCTTCATTGTTTCTTCAATTCAGCTCCAAGTGGTCTTCAGGGTACCTTGGCTCTTCCTTCTTCAATGCTCGAAACTCCATCTTAAGCACCTAAAACATGACTAAAAATATGCTAAAACCCCATCTTAATACACAACATAATTGTGTAGATCAATTATCAAAATATTACGAGTTGACCCTGACCCTTAGGGTGACCATGTTGACATTTCTGCTAGTGATTATCAAAATGACAACTTCTCACCTTCTAGATTTGGTCAGAGCAATCTGTTGTTCGTTTCTCTTCCTATTTTCAAAACTGGTGAATATAAGCAGATGGCTCTTCCATGCCCATGTACTGTGAAAGAGAACGCCTCGACCTTCACCATTGCACCACCCTAACCCTCGACGCTTTCAAAGATGCAATCCAAGTGCGAAGTATAACTTCCTCTTATGCTATCTTTGAGAGAACTTTTGAAAAGTCCACGTTGTATGGAGTGTACCCATTGCTTGGGACCATAGGGGCTACCAAGCTGCCTTTAGCCAAGCTTGACTATCCTAGAGTGGCTACCATACTGCCTTCAGTCAGGATGGCTATGATAGTAGTGGAATATTTATGGCCCGAAGGTGTCGAGCTTTTGTTGCCCAAGGATGGGGTAAATGTGTCGGATGTTACGATGAGTGCCTTATCATCTACGTGCCGATCATGACAGTAGGCTTTAGACTTACTCTTCCTTCCCATACCATTGACTACCTTTGGGACCTCGAAATGTCTGGTCATATACTCGTTGTCTATACCCTTAATTGGTTCCCAATGCAAGGAGCTATATTGGTTGCGCACTTACTCCGTTTCCTAGAGCTATCACACACTTCGACGACGAAGCATATAGAGTTAGTGATCCTGCCCAAGGAGGGTCCCAAGGGCTTGGTGAAATTGAGCCTCTTGGATATGGAACTCTTTTTCACGCCATCCAACCACGGGGATAGAAAGGAAAGGTGGTTCTTGGTCTATGGAAGCTTCAGGGGGAAATCCAATATAGCCCACCACCCCGCACATCTTGGACAAGTTGTGGACATGCCATTATTGGCCTATAAGGAGGAGTACGTACATGTAGTTTAAAGACCTTGATCACTAGCAACTCGAGTGCGATGAGATCAATTTTGTTGAGATGGTTCATATAGGCATTCCTTGACTCTTTTTATTTGTATGAAAATTCATACATATATTATTTTTTCATTCTCTCTCTCTCTCTCTCTCTCTCTTGTTTTTTTATTCATAAATCTTGTTATGCTTTTGCAGAATTGGACCCTGGCAAGCTATATTTCTTTATGCATATCAATCGCGCGCGGAGGTGGAGAGTGATAAGTTGCGGGAGAGATTTAGACCATGCTAGACAAGACATACAACCTTGAGGAGGCACGAATAAGAAGGAGAACGAGAAGTTGGCCGGTATCTTGAAGAAAGAGCACGAGGCTTATAATTGACAAGGTCGAAGGCCAGAAGAAGGTTGAGGAGGATTAGGTTCACATGCATGAGTCTATAAAGGATCTCCACTCCCACCTCAACAAAGCCTCCTGATTACCTCGTATTGGAGGCGTACATGAACGCTCGTGACGAGGCCACTTATGGCATTTTCAAGCAAGCAATGCGCGTTGGCGCAAATAAGCGGTGTATAGATATCACCATATATTATAAATTCCTTATTTGCTACTTTACTTTGAGTTATAGGAACGCCATGGGCGAGAGTGAGGAGGAAGGTGAAGTCATCGACGATGCAACACCTCCCTGGTTCCCATCAAGGTCGATGGGTGGCTAATTGTTAACAGAATTGAAGTTTTGGGTGGTTTAAATCAAATTTTTGTATAACGGGTGGTTATTTGTAAATTCGCCTATTTAACGGGTGGTTTAGTACAAATTTCTCTTTTATTAATTAGTATTTGGAAACACTCAGACAAACAAATATCCGCATTCACACCCTAACTAGTTAGTTAATCATGAAACTATCAAGATTCAATCAAACTAGCAACATTCAATAACAGAAATATAATTGGATATAAACTAAGATAAAACAACCAACTTTTACCCTAGAATGCAAGTCAGTTCTCTTATGCATACAACTAATAGAACCAGATATTAGCACAATGTAGCTACTACTTATGAAATAAAGATGCTCAACCAGAAACACTCTAAATCTAGCAATAACCTAATAAAAATAAATCCTAGATGATTAGAATAGAAATTATTGAAACAAGTCAATAACAATTCAAACAAGAGAAAAAATTAAATCCATGCAATAGATAGAGAATTAGAAATCTCACAACTCAATCAAAACGAAGACTTCAATTGTCTATCTAAGCAAAGAGGCTTAGTTCTCCATAGATCTCCAAAACACAAAATAATTTCAAACTCCAAAAACTAGGTCTAAATAAAAGGTCTAAGGCTCCTTAAATAAAAGAAAACAAACTATCCAAAAATACATAAAAACCCGACCAAAAACAACATTCATAAGTCCAATAAATAAAACACAACATTTAAAGAAGAATTTCGCCTCGGCACTAACAGCGGTCGCCGCCTCCCACAGAACGCTTTTCTTCATTGTTTCTTCAATTCAGCTCCAAGTGGTCTTCAGGGTACCTTGGCTCTTCCTTCTTTAATGCTCCAAACTCCATCTTAAGCACCTAAAACATGACTAAAAATATGCTAAAACCCCATCTTAATACACAACATAATTGTGTAGATCAATTATCAAAATATTACGAGTTGACCCTGACCCTTAGGTTGACCATGTTGACATTTCTGCTAGTGATTATCAAAATGACAACTTCTCACCTTCTAGACTTGGTCAGAGCAATCTGTTGTTCGTTTCTCTTCCTATTTTCAAAACTGGTGAATATAAGCAGATGGCTCTTCCATGCCCATGTACTGTGAAAGAGAACGCCTCGACCTTCACCATTGCACCACCCTAACCCTCGACGCTTTCAGAGATGCAATCCAAGTGCGAAGTATAACTTCCTCTTATGCTATCTTTGAGAGAACTTTTGAAAAGTCCACGTTGTATGGAGTGTACCCATTGCTTGGGACCATAGGGGCTACCAAGCTGCCTTTAGCCAAGCTTGACTATCCAAGGGTGGTTACCATACTGCCTTCAGTCAGGATGGCTAAGATAGTAGTGGAATATTTATGGCCCGAAGGTGTCGAGCTTTTGTTGCCCAAGGATGGGGTAAATGTGTCGGATGTTACGATGAGTGCCTTATCATCTACGTGCCGATCATGACAGTAGGCTTTAGACTTACTCTTCCTTCCCATACCATTGACTACCTTTGGGACCTCGAAATGTCTGGTCATATACTCGTTGTCTATACCCTTAATTGGTTCCCAATGCAAGGAGCTATATTGGTTGCGCACTTACTCCGTTTCCTAGAGCTATCACACACTTCGATGACGAAGCATATAGAGCTAGTGATCCTGCCCAAGGAGGGTCCCAAGGGCTTGGTGAAATTGAGCCTCTTGGATATGGAACTCTTTTTCACGCCATCCAACCACGGGGATAGAAAGGAAAGGTGGTTCTTGGTCTATGGAAGCTTCAGGGGGAAATCCAATATAGCCCACCACCCCGCACATCTTGGACATGTTGTGGACATGCCATTATTGGCCTATGAGGAGGAGTACGTACATGTAGTTTAAAGACCTTGATCACTAGCAACTCGAGTGCGATGAGATCAATTATGTTGAGATGGTTCATATAGGCATTCCTTGACTCTTTTTATTTGTATGAAAATTCATACATATATTATTTTTTCATTCTCTCTCTCTCTCTCTCTCTCTCTCTCTCTCTCTCTCTCTCTCTTGTTTTTTTATTCATAAATCTTGTTATGCTTTTGCAGAATTGGACCCTGGCAAGCTATATTTCTTTATGCATATCAATCGCGCGCGGAGGTGGAGAGTGATAAGTTGCGGGAGAGATTTAGACCATGTTAGACAAGACATACAACCTTGAGGAGGCACTTAAGGCGAATAAGAAGGAGAACGAGAAGTTGGCCGGTATCTTGAAGAAAGAGCACGAGGCTTATAATTGACAAGGTCGAAGGCCAGAAGAAGGTTGAGGAGGATCAGGTTCACATGCATGAGTCTATAAAGGATCTCCACTCCCACCTCAACAAAGCCTCCTGATTACCTCGTATTGGAGGCGTACATGAACGCTCGTGACGAGGCCACTTATGGCATTTTCAAGCAAGCAATGCGCGTTGGCGCAAATAAGCGGTGTACAGGTATCACCATATATTATAAATTCCTTATTTGCTACTTTACTTTGACTTTTAGGAACGCCATGGGCGAGAGTGAGGAGGAAGGTGAAGTCATCGACGATGCAACACCTCCCTGGTTCCCATCAAGTGAAAATGTTCACATAAAGTCCACAAACGCTAACCCTTCCACCGTTGATCCTCTTGCCACTGTAGGAAGACAATGTTTGTCTGGCTCCTTCTCCTTCTTCTAATTCGGAGTTTTCAATTACTTGTATTTTGTGTTTATTGGACAATCGATTACCACGCGGGGTCTATAACATTGCTTTTGTTTTTTATGCTATGAAATGAATAATTTTTGTATTTTTTTGTGTCTATGTACTTTGTTATATGTGCATTTTGCAAGATAGATTTGCTTGCTATGATGCATGACATACCCAACCCTACCCTATGTAATAACCGAAGTTTTTATAGAAGGTTGATTTTTTGTTAATAATACTTGAATAATAATTAAGACGATCTATTTAATTTTGATTCCGTTTTGCTCAATAAAATTTTGCTAAAATAAAAATTTATTATAAAAATGAATTCGGCAAAATTTAAACTTAGTGAAAATGGGAATTAGAATTAAATGTGTATTATTTAGAGGATGCCTAGTATTGATTATTGAAGATGGGTTTCTAGGTATTTGGGCCTTCAAGACCTAATGTTGAATTTTGACCTTCTGGCCCAATGGCTCAAATGTTGATTTCAATATCAGCCTTCATCTTCCTCCTCCTCTTTACTCCTTTTTCGACTTTAACATCATTGCAGCCAGCTCTTCGCCCTCTTTCCGCCGTTGTTGACCATGTTGGACTCGAATTCATGGAAATCCTTTCAGCCGGCCACCTCTTGCTTTGGGTCTCGCCCGTTTTAGCCACCACCTACCTCATTTGACATTCAATTCATCCTCTGTTGTGTTGATGGAGTGACAACTTTTTGGAGCTCGTTTTTGATAGAAATTGGGGAAGAATTGACATAGAAAAGTGTTGGGTGTTACATGACTTGTTAGAAGGAATGGTTAGCTACAAGATTTAGACCCTGAAACGCTCTCAACTTGCTTCAAAACGCTCTCGCTTTCGTTATCCCTCTGTTCTGTCTAGATTTCGACGACTAGCTTTAAAAATTCTGCATCTCCCTTGTTGCTTACTCAAAATTCACGAAACGAGTCTCTAAATTCATGTTAGAGAGTCCTCTTCAAGTTTCATTTTGTGAGTTTGGCAAGAAACCCGCTCGAAGTGGGATAACTTTACCATTGAAGCTCACGGGCCTACTTGGGTGCAGAAACTCGGCTAGATCTCTTTTGTTTCTTGCTTAACAATTCCAAAATCACTTCCTAAATTTAAGTTAGGAATTCCTCTACAAGATTCATGCTGTACGTTTTCCCAAAATCTCAATCTAAATGGGTCAAATTAATTGTTGAAATTGGTTGCGCTATATGTTCGGTTTTCCGGCGAAATTGATCGAGTTGTTTGGGCCACGATTTGAGCTTGGTAATGCTCCAAAATAATTCTATTTAATTGATGGTGATTTTCAATCAATTTTGAGAAAACCCATTCGATTTAATTGATGGTGATTTTTCTAGTAAAATCGAACTCGGCGGAGACTCTAACTGAGCCAAGAATTCCATATCCGACCTTCTCCTGCAATTAGAAGGTAATACGAGCCACCTCGGTTTGCGTGCCTCGATTCGTCTCGGTTTTTCTTGGAAGATTTTTTTATATATGAGATCAAGTGTTGTTTCTAGAGGTGTCATACGGGTCGGGTCAAGTGGATTCGGGTTCGGTATTTTCGGGTTCGGGTTGAGTGCGGGTTCGAGTCAATCGGGTTACATGTCAATTAGGGTCAGGTCTTAACAGGTTATTGTGCGGGTTCGGGTTGACCTAACAGGTCAAGAGTTTGAACTTTTAATGATTATTAAAATAATACTATGCTTAAATAATAATATTAAATACTAAAATATTATTTTAAATTGATTTCTTATAATAATATTTTATCTATATTAGATTTTATAATAAAATGTATTATAATATTTATAAGAAAATATACTTATTCCACATATATATAAAAAATCGGGTCGGTTGGGTCGGGTTCGGTTTTTTCATTTGTTCGTTACTATTCGGGTCGGATTTCAACCCTAAAATTTCTCGGTTTGGGTCTCTTTTTGGGTCGGGTGAGATGTTGACAACTCTAGTTGTTTCCATGTAAATTGGAAAAATGACTCTAAATAATACCAAGTATCGACTCTGAACCAATAATAATACGAACTTTAAAAATTATCATCAGCAATACGAACTATTACGATATTAACCTAAAATGATATGATATATATATTTCCGGTCACTTTTCCGGTAAAGATCCTGACATGGACATCGGAAAAATGACTGGACCCACTTAAATTTTACAACTCTTTTTTTCTTGATGCCATGTCATATCTTAATACCACGTCATACTAATATTAATAAAAAAAAATTATCTAAAATCTAAGCAAAAGTAAAATTATAAACAAACAAAGTCTCTATGTCTATAGATTAATGAGAACCGATCAAAGATAAAGCTACAATTCGTAATCTGTTAATTATAATTAAAAAAATAAAGCAAAATACTATGTTAACACACAAAAGATCGAAATAAAGAGTCGCCACGGTCAACACCTTCCAAAACACCACAGCTATTGATGTCTCATTATTGAAGACGATGATTGATTGATGGTGGTGTTTATTATTAAATTAAAGGGATTTTTTTTGAGTGATAAATATGACATGGATACCAGGTACATTAAGAAAGGGAAAAAAAATGATGTGTCAAATTTAAGTGGGTCCAGTCATTTTTCCGGTGTCCTCATCAGCATCTTTGTCGGAAAAGTGGCCGGAAAAATATATCATATCATTTTAGGTTAATGTCGTAATAGTTCGTATTGCTGCTGATAATTTCTAAAGTTCGTATTATTATTGGTTCAAAGTGGATACTTGGTATTATTTAGAGTCATTTTTCCATGTTTGATTATTTTGATAAAATTGTATTAAAATAACAAACTTTTTCTTTTTTAATACTCAAACGTCCAAATTTTTGTTTTTTAATTTACCAAATCTGTTTTTTATATACCCAAGTGTCCCAAACCATTATTTTTCTAAGAGGAAAAAGGCTAACTAGCCTTTTTAAAAATTTTAATGTAGCGGAAGGCCCATGGCAAAAACAAAGTGGATACTAGGCGGTTTTCCAAATTTACCCCTGGCAAAAAAAAAAAAATTACGGGCTGCCACCGCATCCCACCCAATATCCAAAATTACTCGCGTGCCACTGCGTCCCACCGGCCATCCTGTCACCTATCACCGTTCATCCTGTCACTTGTCACCGTTCATCCTGTCACCGCTCATCCTGTGACCTGTCACCGTTCATCCTGTTACCTGTCACCGTTCATCCTGTCGCCGTTTATCTTGTTACCGTTCATCCCAAATTTTATCAACCCTGTCATCACTTATTTTTTCGTCCTCTTGTCATCGCTTAAATTGTGGTTTAATCTTGTCATTCTTCATGTATTATCACCTATTTTAATATTACCGAATTTGTCATTAGCCTTGTCATCGGTTAAATTGTCGTCAAATCTCTTGTCATAAGACTCGTCACCACGTACTCTAATTTATCACCATATACAAACACCTTGTCACCAAGCACAAAAATACCACGTACAAAAAACTTGTCACCTCATAGACTAAACTTATTATCAAAAATTATTATTGAGTCTATGCGGGATTCGAACCCACATTACCGTGCATTAAGCACGTTGCTCTACCATTTGAGCTAATAGGCCATAATTAAAATTCAATTAGGCAACAATTAAGCAGAAAACGTCCCAAAAAATGCCAAAACTTCCCTTAATTAAGACAAAAAAGCCAATTTCTACCTCCTAATCTCCACTCAAACGTAACTGCAAAGACAAAAAAGCCATAATCCCCCAATTTCTACCTCCTAATCAAACACAATGCAGTCCACACAAACCACCTATACACAACAATTAAGCTTCAGGGAGTGGTGTTGCAATGTGACGTGCTCATCTCATAACAAAAACAAGAAGCATAAATTCAAAACCAGAATTAACATCCGAAGTTTTTCTGTTCATGAATTTAATCACACAATGACATGAATGCAAAGAACGTAATCACAAGGTTTCACAACACAGAAGGCTCTTTATACACCATCTCAGTCAAATTATACAACAGACTAGTACAAAGCCACCATTTCTAACATGATATACATACATCAATCACATTGCAACACCACTCAAATTCAATCACACATTCACACTAGCTCTTATTGTAACACAAACGAAATAAAAAGGCAAATAAAAGCTCAGAAATGGCCGAAAAAACTTCCTCACCGTCTTTCAGAACCCGTGGCCTCTCCCGTGCTAGTGGTGGAGCTCCATCTCCTCCTCATCGCCATGGCCGAACCTCTCCTCGTCATCGCGGCGATGGCCGTGGTGGTGGTGGTGGCGATGGCCGCGGAAGAAAAAGTGCGGCTGCTTGAACTCGCTGATCGTCCTCCCATCGGCGTCAACGCCGGCGAATCTTGCCGGATCCACCTCGTGGAGCCTCGGTCGGTCGAACTTCTTCCCGGAGAAGATCTCTCCGTGGCCATGGCGGTGGTGTTCCTCCTCTGGAAACGGCATCCGCGGCCAGATCTGAGCTCCGCCGCCAAATCTCGGACCGCGATGGCGGTGGCGACATCGGAAGGCTCGCATCCGGTCGAATCGGACAGATCTGAGACTCTCCGGTGTCGGATCCGCTGTCGCTCGGCAAGCGGAAGAAAGAGAGAGAGGGAGATTGTCAGTAGAGAGAGAGGGAGACGACGAAACCCTAGATCGGTCGTCCCAAAGCGAATCCCTAGATCTGAATGGGAAAGAAAGAGACTAGAGTCACGAGAGAGAGGGGCGAGGAAGAGAGAGAGAGGAGAGAGAAAGTACCTTTAGGAGGTATTTAAACCGCCTACTTTGTACATTTAATTTTTGGACGGGCTAATTACTTCCCATAAATGTAGAAACCGCCCTCCCACCCTTTCACTCTTTTTTTAATGAGGGAAGGGGGTGGTGGAACCCCTTTTCCTACATTTTGAGAGTTACTAATCGCCTTTTAAAAATAAGTGAGTAACTAGGCGGTATATAAGCCCTCATTCTCCTTTATTTTCTCTCTCATTCCATTTTTTTCCTCTCTCTCCTCTTACCTCTTCCTTCTCTCTCTCAATTTTCAGATCTGGAACCCTAGATCTACTTCTTCATCCTCGACCGCCTTGACTCCTCCCCGAAGAAATCCTTCTCCCTCACCTGCAAATCCTTCCACTCCGTCGAATCCCGCCACCGCACAACCCTCCGACTTCTCCGCTCCGGCCACCTCCCCAGACTCCTCGCCCGCTACGGCCACGGGAACAAACACCTCTCAAAGCTCAGGATCTGGCGAGTTCTTGCGAGATCGAGAATTGTCGTGCGTTTTAGCGAGATCGGGGCCAAAAGCGAGTAGATCTGGTCGAAAAGCAGCGTTCGGGGCTAGATTTGGTGGAAGCGACGACATCCGGTGACAGCAACGGTGAGTATCGACGACATCTCGGCCAGATCTAGCGAGTTCTTGATGTTGTTGGCCAAGAGGCTGAGAGTTCCGACTGCTTGCAAGGTATAATATATCTGGTCCATCACTTGTTCGATCGAATGTTTCGCTTGGAGTTTTGAGTTGTTTTTGGCTGAGTCCTTTAATGCATAAATTAAGTTTTAGTCATACTAGTGGAATCTAGTGTTTTACTGTATTGTTTTTGGCTGAATCTAGTGTTGTTTTTGGCAAATGCTTTGATCATTGATGGAGATTACCAAAATGCAATTTTCTGCTCTGGAACATGGATTAAATGTGTAGCTGAAATGTACCACCCAAAACTACAGGTTTGTGCACATTCATTCGATATGTCTTCTCAACAGATTGACTTTTTCTTTATGTTCACACATTAGATAGCTTTTATGGATTTTCTTGAGCATAGGTCTTCTTGAGATAATCGCTTTTTGCTATCTTGGTTGGAGAACCGGAAGTTAAATGCAAAATACATGTAAGTAATGTGATATTGGAACATTGATTTCAAAGTGGTTTCTTTTTTCATTATGGATGGTTCTGAAAGTTTTTTTTTTATCAGAAATTTATGACACTTTGAATTGACCTTTTGATCATTTACATTTAATGCATAGTTTGTAGGACACATCAGTTGACTAATGAAGAAAGAAAATCAAACGAGGGCATTTTATGCAGATCGAAAAAGTTTATTGCAGATTGATATGGGTGTGGATCTGATAAATTGAAGTAGTTTATTGCAGCCCTTAGAGAATGAATGAGAAAATATTGTGCTCTGTTATGGGCTCTCCTCTATCATCTGTACAAAGCTTTTTCATATGCTACGTGTTGACTGGAGATACCTTGGTTAATTATTACTTTGCTTTCATGATCAACATTCATGGACTAGTTTGATTGCTTATGAAGTTAGCTACATGAGACTATAATCTTGCTAGTATCATTCAAGTTTGATTTTGTTTACCTGTTTTTAGTGATGACAAGTTGAGTTTTTATGGGTTTGATGATGACAAGTTGAGTTTACGGGTTTTGGTGATGACAAGTTGAATTTATTTTGTATTGTTAAATTTGTCTATATATTACTTTTAATTATGGCCTATTAGCTCAAATGGTAGAGCAATATGCTTAACGCATAATAATGTGGGTTCAAATCCCACATAGGCACACTAATAAATTCTGATGACAAGTTGCATACGTGATGACAAGTTAGGGAAATGACAAGTTTTGTACGTGATGATACGTTTTTTTGTACGTGACGACAGGATGAGTGATGACAAGTTTTTGTATGCGATGACAAGTTTTTGTATGCGATGACACGTTTTTGTACGCTATGACAAGTTTTTTTATAAGCGATGACAAATTTTCTATGCGATGACAAGTTTTTCGTCAGGGATGACAAGTTTTTCTACGCAATGACAAGTTTTTCATAAGGGATGACAAGTTTTCTACGTAATGACAAGTTAATCTACACAATGACAAGTTTTTCTAAGCGATGACAAGTTTTTATGCATGAGGACAAGTTTTTTCAATCTTTCGGTGACAGGATTTTTGGATGACAGAATTTTCGATGACAGGATTTAACTGGGACGCGGTGGCACGCGTGTAAATTTTTTTTTGACCAGGGGTATTTTTGGAGAAACGACTAGTTAGCACATAAATTTTCAAGGGAGCCTACCCGCTCCACAAATCTCCCCGAATAGCTTACTCCCCAAAATTTCTCTTTTTTAATACTACTTCCGCATTTTGGCCGTAACTCAAAAAAAATTGACCCATTAACAATGACAAATGGCAGCGTGGGAGGAAATAACGCCTCAACACTTTTAACGGCTCTTATCTGAAAGGGCTTTTCGTTGGGAGCAGCTTCTGCGGGTCTCTCTAATGGCGGGGAGTTGCTCTACCTTCCCCCTTTCTCCACTCCCGAAGTCTCAAATTCTTGGCCCTTCTCTTCTTCTGCCTCCGATCTCTGTAACTCCGCCGCTCTCGATTCACCGTTGTGCGCTCCAGCGTCACCGTTACCTGCGCGCTCCTTCGTGGCCTGAATCATCTGGCAATTTCAACCCTTCGGTGGCCGTAAGAGCTGAATCCGTTGTCAAGAGGGATTCCACGGCCCCTCCTTTCAATGTTCTTATCACCGGTTCAACCAAAGGTAAGGTTTACCTCAGTCTTATAACTAATCCTATTACCTGCTTCCATGAAATGGAAAACACAAGAGCTTCATCTACGCTACCTGACTGAAAAGTATCCGTCTGTTAACAGACCTTTGATTTGAAATTGTTAATCTTAGGGTTTTGTTGCTACTGAATCCGTCTGCTCAATAACATTTGATGTGAAATTGTGAAGCTTAGGGTTTTACTTCTACTGATTTACCTGTGTGCTGTGGATTTAAAAGCCTGCGTAGTTGATGTTCTTACACATCAATTACGCTATTATACTAAATAATCAGTGCCAAATTTTTGGCAGCTAATTTCTAAAATGATCTGATCGTTCTGGCTTCTCAGGAGTACTGTTGTTATATTGCTTATTGGTTACATTCTAAGCTGAGGTATATAAAGCTCATTGATTCTCCATAACTTTTACTTCAAGTAGGAATCGGGTATGCTCTGGCTAAAGAATTTCTAAAAGCCGGTGATAATGTCATTCTATGTTCAAGATCAGGTGAGAATGTCAAGTTTGTATTCTTTTCCATGCATAGATTTTGTTTGCTGGGTATATTGAACTTTCTTATGTCTGTAAAGTCTTTCAACAGTAGACATGCTTCCATTACATTGGAATATATGTTCAAATAGCTTTCATAAATTTGTTGGTAAAATTTCTGTATGTGATTTAAAAAGTATCCTATTTGCATGTGTAGGATATTTATGGAAAGAGTGTAGAAACATTAGGAGCTTGTTTTGGTGATTCTTCATTACTGGGATGTAATTTTCCTGTGAGTAGGTATAATCAGTGGCAATCTTTACTTATTTCATTTTTCAGATTCTTGTTTTTCATTACCATTACTCTACCAATGAATGAAATACTATCTACTGGGCTTGTATTAAATTTTAGCTGATATAAGTTTGACCTTTGCTATTCATTGAACTGAATTCTTCAGTTGATCTCTATTATAACAAGCTTTCTGCATATTGTATGGACCTGATGCCTTTAATGGTATATTGGCAGCTGAGCGTGTTAAATCTTCTGTGGAGAGCTTAAAAGGGGAGTTTGGGGAGCATCGTGTGTGGGTACCTCCTTTATAACTTAATTTTCAGAAGAAGTGTTTATTTCCTCACATTGTCCTCCCCAAATTGCACTCTTGCATCCTTGAGATATAAAAAAAAAATCACGAAGGCATACAAATCTTGGCGCTAATTATGTGAAGATTGTTTTTTTTACAGGGAAGAACATGTGATGTACGAGAAGGGGAGGATGTCAAAAGACTAGTAGCATTTGCTCAAGAAAACGTGAATTATGTTGACATATGGGTATCTTTTCACTTACCCTTTCCATCTGTAAAGCTATATAGCAGCTCCATATGATTCTAAATCCTTTATTTAAGACTGTGTATCAAATCATTGCATTGCATATGATCGATGCAGATCAATAATGCAGGATCTAATGCATATAGCTATAAACCACTAGCAGAAGCTTCAGATGAAGATCTAATGTGAGCTTCCAATACCCTATGTTACCTTTCCCATGTGAGTACTCATATCTAGCTTTATTCTTGAAACCTCTATGACCTGACCTCTGTTGTATTTCTGTGCTACTTTATCTGGGAATGCAGCGAAGTTGTCACTACAAACACCCTTGGTTTGATGATATGCTGTAGAGAGGTAAGAACTCTTGTTAGTTGTTACTAAAGAGGAAAGAGGTGCTATAATCTTTGTGTGACTTCCTATTGCAGGCAATAAATATGATGCTCAAACAACGTCTTGGTGGCCATATATTCAATATTGATGGAGCTGGTTCTGATGGAAGACCTACTCCAAGGTAAAGTTTATCAACTATTTCGTTCTTGTTAATTTATTTGATTTGCTTAATTTCTTCTGCATTCAAAGCTTAGATGACGCGTTTATCTTATAGATAATATTATATTGGCACTGATGAAACATATGCAATCAGGGAGTTCTGACTTCCAAGCATTAGCCCTAGCACCATCTAAGTTAGAATTCTTATAGCATGTCATTTTCTACACTACAGCAACATATGCATGAAAATACTGAATTACAGCCCCATAATTTAATGGCTGCATTGAATCTGAGGTTACCCACTTTGTCTGGGGGATATCTTTTTCTTTTATAAAACGAAAATCAGTCCCGTAGTAGGTAACTAAAATCTGATATTTTAAGGATAACACCGGGAGTCGTGTGTTTGATTAAGTTATTTTATATTTGAAAAACTCAGATAGCAATTGGTCTTTGAATGGAACATTGCACTGATGTTTAATGCAAACATGATGCGTTGGTAACCCAAGTTATTGTTCATCATCATCACATGCCACATGTTTGATTTTTAGGACTTTGTTTAAGAACATTTATATCTTGTGATCCTTCTCGATTTATAATCTGATACCTTTGTTCCTAATGTCTTAAAAATTAGGTTTGCTGCATACGGAGCAACAAAACGCAGTGTGGTTCATCTGACGAAATCATTGCAGGTATGGACATCTTTTCTTTGTGCTTACTACACCCTTGCATAAATGTCACAGTTCTTACTTGAGCACTTCGTGAAAGCTGTCATAAATTTTCCATGCCCCTTAATCATCCTCTGTTAAGCACTTATATCTAAGAGAAAGCAGCTGCTTCTATCACTTGTATTGATTGGGCCCTCCATGTAAATATCCTTGATCTATCCAATGTTGTAGCTGATTGGTTTATGTAATTCTTGGCACCATGCAATTTGTTTCTTGATTATACTCGATAATAAATGCTTTAAATATAAGTTGCTCTTTAGGTCTTTCCTCAATAGAAAAATAGAAAATGACGTGTATCCTCAAGAATATTAATGATATGGTGAAACTCTGTTGTACCAACAAAAATATTTTTTCATGGTTGGGTTCTATTACCATAAGGTCTATAATCCCACTGATGAAGTTTTGTTAAGCTTTCTGCAGGCTGAGCTGCAAATGCAGGATGTTAAGAATGTTATTGTGCATAACTTGTCGGTATGCTGCTTATTTGTCAAACTACTCACTCTAAGTAATCATATGGCTAAATCTTATTCCATTTTTTCTTTCATAAGTTACTTTGTCATGTATATAGGAAAAAGGATTTCTTATAGGTCCAGAAATAAAGAAAATAGTACGGAGTATAAAGCATGCGGAGAGCGATTGTCCTGCTAGTATTGTATCACACAAGATCAATTTTTGGATTTTTTTTTTTGGTTTATCTGACTGATTCCTCTTCTCTACTCATTTACTTCATGTTAATTTCGTTACGCTATGAAACTATTCACTGATGAGAAGAATTTTACCATACAATTTTTGCAGCCAGGAATGGTGACAACCGATCTTCTGATGTCTGGCGCCACTACAAAACAGGTACCTTGTCTAAATCCAGTATGTTCATTTCTTGCATTTGCAGGCTTCATCGTTGCGATGAAACGTTCTATTGTCTTATTCTGCAGGCAAAGTTTTTCATAAATGTATTAGCTGAACCAGCTGAAGTGGTAAGACTTGGCCCTCTATACTGGATATGAACCTTGAACATTTAGGAGGCTATATGTATATGCTTACACAATTTTTAAAATCTCTCTAAACTTAAAAAACTGAGCTGTTCATAACTGAAAGCACATGAAATCCAACCACTTGGTTTGCCCGGCCAGGTAGCAGAGTACCTTGTTCCCAACATTAGAAACATCATTGTCAATGGATCAGCCAAGCCGACATACATCCGCTTCCTCACTGGGTTGAAGGCCTACTCCCAAATTTTCGCTGTAAGTAATCTGCAACTTAGTGAGAAATTTTGGATCCCAGCCTTGTCTAGTAGTCTATAAATTTATGGCTTAATGACCTGCTAAATGAATCATTCTCATATGCAGAGGCTGGCATTTGGTGCTCGTCGAAATAGATATCTTCCTGAGTAGAACGAGGGATATAAAAAGGGTGTCCTTAGGCTTATGATTCGAGGGAACTCATACTTAATTATTGGTATGTATTTAGACATTTTGAAATGCTTGTAATATAAAAATGACATTTGTCCAATATGACGATACATATCTATTTATTTTTTCTTGAATTCAACGTATAACCTACACTTTTAGATAAAAGAATTGATATCTATAATATGATCATTTGATTAAAACATGATTCTATACTTTTTTTGTTCTAATATCGCTTTTGGTGTTAGTAAGGTGTGGTTACTTAATTGACTTGTTTTCCTTAAATGACATAAGATGTAGAAGAAATCTCGTTTAGGTATGTTTCATTTAAATTTTGTCTCGGTTGAGTGGCAAAGCTATTTAACGTAAGTTTTAATAAAGTGACTTCATACATTAGTAACTATAAGAATTATGTAATCGGATCTAAAGGTAGAACAAACAACTGGATTTTCATTCAATGTCTTCATATTTTCGCTTGCTTAGTTAGGCATGGCAATTTCACCCGCACCCGATGGGTACCCGTTTCACCCGACCCGAAAAAACGGGCGAAAACCCGAAAAAAGACGGGTTGAAGTCGGGTTTTGGGTGATGCGGGTGATGGGTCGGGTCGGGTTCGGGTGAAGGTCCATCCACCCATAACCCGACCCGATAACCCGACCCGATAACCCGACTTAAATTGTTATATGTATATTCCCTTGATACCTTTTACTCATTAAATTAATTATATTTTAACAATAAAAATACATATTTTTTAAGATTAAAATATGTTAAAATAATATCTATGATCCATATATATTTAGTATCTTAATTTGTATGAAGTGTAATTATAAAATAGATGAAAAATAATGGAGAAATTTTATCGCTTATAAAAAATGTGAAAGGTATAACTTCATTTTCTATTAAAATTATAAAGTTTTATATGATAATGACCATGTATTGAAATACATGATAAATTTGTGACTTTGTATTATAATAAAAGCTTATGATAAGTAATTTGCAAATATCTTACTTTATCTTATATTGTTGATGGATCTTTTAGTTGTTTATGGTCTTGTGGACAATGATCGATTATTTCAATAAGTTGACTAAACAAATTAATACGGAGTACTAGAGTAGTATTGATGCGGGGTTATCCGCTGGATGCCCGATCTTCGACAAACAACAACTCAAAACATGAAGAGAAGGAGAGATGGTCAGAAATGAGAAACAAGACACAAGAACAAGAACACAAAGAACAAGAACAGATTCAAGAACAAGGATAAAAGGAAGAAAAGAAGAACCACTTGAAAACAACTAGAAGACCCTTGGTATTATTTCAATCAAGAACCAAATAGAGATCAAGAGACCCGACCTTCTTGAACGGATAGGGAAGTAGAACCACTAAGCTGTGGTCGACACAAGAGGATTATTTCACCCCGAGCACCGATGGACACGACACCTAGAGACCCTTCTTCATACAATCTCACACAATCAAGGACGGATCCTTGAAGCACGAGAAGGAGGCTTGTGGAAGCTGGAAATCACCAACCTTCGATGAAGTCGACACAGTCCAAGGCAAACCAAGCTGCGATTTTAGAACACCAAAGGTTCAAAGAGCTCAAGCTCTCAAACTCTCTCTAAGGAGAAATCAGTTTTTACACACTTGTAAATGGGGGATGTCTTCTCTACTAAACACAAAGGGAAGACAAGTATTTATAGGTCCTTACAATCCCAGAAAGTAACACATAATAATAATAACAAAAGATAGGCTGCGGCCCACATAAGCAACAACCCAAAACGTGCATTGCACAGCCATGCTTTCAAAAGGTTGCTCGGGAGAGGCCGCTTAGCAATCTGCGCACATGGAGACGGCTGGGGCGTTTGCGACACCAATTAGGCATATTGTTGTTGGCGGTGGTTCCTTGATGTGCATAGCCTCTTTAGCCATGGTGTACCCGATGAAGCCATGCATCTCGCGTTGTAGCTTCTTGGCTCGAGCTCGGGTGAGTGGTCCATCGAAGAGTGTAGGCGCACTTGGGGGTGGCAGCCTAGATGGTCCCTCATCATCCTCCCCTTCTTGGAAAGGATTCGACCTCGAATCTAAGTCCTCATCAATAGCAAGGTACGGCATGAGATCAGCCACGTTGAAGGTGGCACTCACTCCATATTCTCCGGGTAGTTCCAGCTTGTATGCATTGTCTCCAATTCTTTGAAGGACCTTGAAAGGTCCATCTCCTCGTGGGGACAGCTTGCTCTTCCTTTGCTCCGGGAACCGCTCCTTCCTTAGATGCACCCAGACTAGATCTCCGGGCTGGAATATCACTTGGCGCCGACCCTTGTTGGCTCGGTTGGCATTGTACTCGGCCTTTTGTTCCAGCTTGGCCCTAGTACGATCATGCAATTCCTTGATGAACTGGACATGTTTTCCTGCATCAAAACTTTCTTTCTCCCTCATGGGATATGGGGTAAGATCTAAGGGAGTTAGTGGGTTAGTTCCATAAACACATTCAAATGGAGTCAACTGAGTAGATGAGTGCATTGTCCGATTATAAGCAAACTCCACATGAGGTAAAGCTTCTTCCCACAATTTCAAATTCTTCCTAATGACAGCCCTAAGGATAGTGGCTAAAGTCCTATTAGTCACCTCAGTTTGGCCATCGGTTTGGGGGTGGCTAGAAGTAGAGAATAACAGTTTGGTTCCTAACTTAGCCCATAAAGTCCTCCAAAAATGACTAAGGAACTTTGTATCCCTATCACTCATAATGGTTTTCGGCAGGCCATGCAACCTAACAACTTCTCTAAAGAATAGGCTAGCGACATTAGAAGCGTCATCAGTTTTATGGCAAGCTATGAAATGAGCCATCTTTGAGAAACGATCAACAACAACAAAAATCGAATCTCTCCCCTTCTTAGTCCTAGGTAATCCAACTATGAAATCCATGCTAATGTCTTCCCAAGGGGCTGAGGGTACAGGAAAAGGACAATATAATCCATGGGGCATCAATCTAGATTTAGCCTGTAAACATTCCATGCATCTTTTAACCATGTTTTCTACATCTCTAAGCATGTGAGGCCAATAAAAATGAGCATGCAACATGTGATATGTTTTATCTCTACCAAAATGTCCCATTAATCCACCCTTATGGGCTTCTTCAGTCAAAAGCAATCTCAAATAACATCTTGGTATGCAAACCTTATCAACACGAAAGAGAAAACCATCAAACAAGTAGAACTTATCTAATGCTCCCTTATCTACACAAGTCTTATATATGGCACCAAAATCAGGATCATCTACATATAACTCCTTAATGTATGCAAAGCCTAGAACACGAGAGTCTAATGTAGTCAACAAGGAATGACGCCTAGAAAGTGCGTCGGCCACAACATTATCTTTTCCCTTTTTGTATTTGATAACATAAGGAAATGTTTCTATGAATTCCATCCATCTACCATGTCTCCTATCTAATTTGTCCTGACTTTTAAAATGCTTCAAAGATTCATGATCAGTTTTCAAGACAAACTCTCTAGGCCATAGGTAGTGTGACCAAGTCTTAAGAACTCTAAACAATGCATATAGCTCTTTATCATAAGTAGAGTAATTGAGACATGCACCTTTCAATTTTTCAGAAAAGAAGGCAATAGGCTGACCTTCTTGCATAAGGACGCCGCCGATACCAATTCCACTTGCATCACATTCGACCTCAAATGGCCTGGTGAAATCCGGCAAGGATAGCAATGGGGCTTGCGTCAATTTGAGCTTCAAGGTGTTGAAGGCTCTCTCCTGGGCATGTTCCCACTTAAACTCACTTTTCTTCTTGGTGATCTCAGTCAAAGGGGCAGCAATGGTGCTAAAATCTTTGACAAAACGCCTATAGAAGCTCGCCAGTCCGTGGAAGCTTCGCACTTGCCCAACTGTGGTGGGGGTAGGCCAATCTTGAATTGCCTTGATCTTGGCCTCGTCCACTTGTAATCCTTGTGAGCTAACTACAAAATCAAGAAAGGTGACAGAAGTAGTGCACAACTCACACTTTTTCAAATTAGCAAACAAGTGTTCAAGACGCAAAGTAGTAATTAAGCACATCTTTCAAATGACATTCATGCTCTTCTAGGGACTTGCTATACACTAAGATATCATCAAAGTAAACAACAACAAATTTCCCTATGAATTTTCTAAGCACATGATTCATCAATCTCATGAAAGTACTTGGTGCATTTGTAAGCCCAAATGGCATGACAAGCCATTCATATAGACCAAACTTGGTCTTGAAGGCTGTTTTCCATTCGTCCCCTTCCTTCATACGAATCTGGTGGTAGCCACTCTTTAAATCAATTTTGGAAAACATTGTGGCTCCATGCAATTCGTCTAACATGTCATCAAGACGAGGAATGGGGTGCCTATACTTTACCGTTATGTTATTAATGGCCCGACAATCGACACACATTCTCCATGTGTTGTCTTTCTTGGGTACTAACAACACCGGTACAGCACAAGGGCTCATACTTTCTCTAATGTAACCCTTGTCCAATAGCTCTTGGACTTGGGTTTGGACCTCTTGGGCCTCTTTCGGGTTCATACGATACGCTAGCCGATTAGGCAATGCAGCCCCGGGAATGAGATCAATTTGATGCTCGATTCCTCTAATTGGGGGTAGGCCAGGTGGTATGTCATCGGGGAATACATCACTATACTCCTCGATCAACCCTTGTATTCTTGGGGGTAATCTAGCTTTAAGCTCATCACTCATCAAACCAAGCTCCTTGCACAAGAGCATGAGTGTAGTCTCTCCATCTAAGTACTCATTCTCAAGCTCTCCCTTAGAAGCTAGAAAAACATTAGAGGGATGTGGGCTTGTAGGTTCACTCAATTCAGCCTTTCCCTTCCCTTTTTCTTCCTTACACTCACGTAACCTTTTCTTCTCATACTCATCCGAAACCTGAGTTGGAGTCATAGGTTTTAGGACGATGTTCTTTCCTTTAAACACAAAAGAATGTCGGTTAGTGAATCCATCATGATTAACTTTCCTATCAAACTGCCAAGGACGACCCAAAAGTAAATGACAAGCTTGCATAGGCACAACATCACATAGCACATCATCTTCATAATGTCCTAGCTTAATGGATACCTTAACTTGCTTAGTCACCTTTAATGCACCGCAATCATTCATCCAATGCAGTTTATAAGGTCTAGGGTGATGAAATGTGGGAAGTTGTAATTTTTGAATCATTTCCATGCTAGCTATGTTACAGCAACTTCCACTATCAATGATCACATTACACACTTTGCCTTTAACTAAACAACGAGTATGAAACAGATTTTCTCTTTGGTTATCATCACATGGGGCTGGCTTAGCATGCAAAGTCCTCCTGGCTATCAATGCCTCTCCATGCTCACATTCTATTTCATTCTCATCATTTTCATCATAAGCAATCAGATTCACATCATTCACACAATCATCATGATCATCATCTTGATTATCCTCTTCATTTTCAGATTCATATTGGCCTAAAGAATTAATCAAGAGAGTCTTTGTGTTTGGGCAATCTTTCATCATGTGTCCTCTACCTTGGCATTTAAAGCAAACAATGTCTCTAGCCCTAGTAGTAGGATTAGGATTACTTCCCTTAGGAGTTGTGGAAACTCCATTAGACGACCCTTTGAAGCTGGATGGTGAATTGCCCATGGGAGTTTTGGCTCGGCCTGATTGGTCTCCGTAGGCATTTGGATTGCTTCCTTTCTCCTTTGAGTGTGTGGCATCTCTATGGTAGGGTGATGATTGGCCACGACTCGAGCTTCTCCATGAATGGGGCTGGCTGCTCACATTCTTGCCTCCTTGGCTCCTTACTCTGTTTTTCCTTTCTACTTTCATAGCTAGGTGAAGCAAATCAGTCATAGTAGAATAAGGATATAAATCAACTTCATGAGCTAGGGAAGGATGCAATACTCTAAGAAATCTGGCCATTGTGGTCTCATTGTCCTCAACCACATTGGCTCTTACCATTGCCACTTGCATGGCATTAAATGTCTCCTCGGCACTCATTGGTCCTTGTTTGAGGTTCTCCAATCTGTGCCTCAGCTCACGAGTGTAATGTTGAGGAATGAAACGTCCTCTCATAAGCGCCTTCATTTGTTCCCAAGTAGCTATGGGTGGGTCTAGCACTCGTCGCCTTTCTTTCACCAAATTATCCCACCAGATTAGGGCATAACCGGTAAATTCAAGGGTGGCGAGTTGGACTTTCTTTGCCTCGGGAAAGTTGTGGCAATTCCAGATTTGCTCAATTTTTGTTTCCCAATCCATATAGACGTCCGGATCACATTTGCCTTCAAAGGCTGGGATCTTCACTTTGATCTTTCCTACGCCATCTTGCTCGGCCTCTCTTGGCCTCCTTGGGTGCCTTTCTCTGTCATCGCGCCTAGAGTAGCGCTCCCAAGTGTCATCTTCTTGGAACTCCTCATCAAAGTCATCATATTGCTCCTCTCGATCATGAGCTCTTCTTTGGTCCTGAAAAGCTTGATAACCATTAGTGCGACGGTGTCTATCTCTTTGAGGAGAAGGAGATTGATGTATAGGCACTCTTCGAGCAAACATTCTAGGAGGGTCAAGATTTACTTCCCTCGTGTTTTGTTGATGGGAGGTGGACGCCAAGTTAGGGTCCAAGGGCTGGTTACGCCTTTGTGTGGTGTTGGTGTGGTTGTGGCTAGGCTCGGCTGGCTGCCTAGTCTCCAAGGCCTTCAAGCGACGCGCGATGGTGGCCATATTGTCACCGAGTTTTCTTAACATGCTAAACACCTCGGGATGGACGGGCTCCGAAGTGTTGGAACTTTCTTGTTCCTGAGACATGATCAAAGCAACACACTAGAGGAATCCGGTTAAGATTAGTGATAATCCAAAACAACCTCACAATGTGTTTACACTCGCACTCTCTCTCTTTTGGTGCAATTGAGCCTGTTGTTTCAATCTGCCTTGCAAGGGATCAACAATCAAATCCAAGGTTAGTGAAACTGAGAACAAGACACAAACTTAGGATCGGGTAAAAGAAAGAAAAGGGGTGAGAAGTATGGACAAGAAACTGAGTTGGAATGAAGAAGAACAAAACAAGACTTGAAGGATAAGAAGAGATCAAACCTTGATTAAGCCTTTCTCGCCTTGAAAACCTGAACCAAGATGAATACTTGGAGTGGTTTGTAGGGTGAGATGGCTGGCCTTTTGTGGAGGAAGGTTATCTCCAATATCAATCAAGAACAAGTCAAGGGAAAAGAAAACACACTTTGCACGGTCTAGAATGCAGCCTGTGCAATCCGAATTGAATTCTCTTTTTCTTTTCTTCTTTTTTTTTTTGCTGAGATTTCTTTTTCCTTTTCTCTTCTTTTTTTTTTTTTTTTGAATTTCGAAAATTACAAGCAGCTACTTATGAGACATAATATATAATATCATAATGCACAATGAAGTAACATAAGTCATCTCTTATGACTTGCTTGATTTGGAGGGAAAGAGGTAAAATGGGGGGAATGGGTTTGCCTTGATGGGTGGCTGAAATTTGACTAAGTCTCCCACATTTTAGGGGGCTGAGATGGGATGGGGTTGGTAGAAGGGTGTGGGCTGAAAAGAAATGATTGGGAGTTGTTGGGAGTAGGTAGAAGTAATGATGGGAATGGGCTGAAAGTAGAGATTTGAATTCAGCTCTTTAGTTCATGGTTTCTTCAACCTTCAATGGCTGATTTTTGGGCTGGGAGATGGTGGATGATGGTGGTCGGACAGTGGGCGATGGGGACGGTTTTTACTTAGGCGAAAGAGGTTTTTGGCTGGGCAAACAAACCACATGCACAAGTAAACAACCCGGTTAGTACTATCAAGTTTAATTAAGGAGATTGGATTAATCAAACCTGACCTGGGATTTCTTTTTGGTGTTTTTGGGGTTTATGGTGGAAGACAAGTTGAATGTCGACAACGAGGCTCTGATACCAATTTGATGCGGGGTTAGCCGCTGGATGCCCGATCTTCGACAAACAACAACTCAAAACATGAAGAGAAGGAGAGATGGTCAGAAATGAGAAACAAGACACAAGAACAAGAACACAAAGAACAAGAATAGATTCAAGAACAAGGATAAAAGGAAGAAAAGAAGAACCACTTGAAAACAACTAGAAGACCCTTGGTATTATTTCAACCAAGAACCAAATAGAGATCAAGAGACCCGACCTTCTTGAACGGATAGGGAAGTAGAACCACTAAGATGTGGTCGACACAAGAGGATTATTTCACCCCGAGCACCGATGGACACGACACCTAGAGACCCTTCTTCATACAATCTCACACAATCAAGGACGGATCCTTGAAGCACGAGAAGGAGGCTTGTGGACGCTGGAAAGCACCAACCTTCGATGAAGTCGACACAGTCCAAGGCAAACCAAGCTGCGATTTTAGAACACCAAAGGTTCAAAGAGCTCAAGCTCTCAAACTCTCTCTAAGGAGAAATCAGTTTTTACACACTTGTAAATGGGGGATGTCTTCTCTACTAAACACAAAGGGAAGACAAGTATTTATAGGTCCTTACAATCCCAGAAAGTAACACATAATAATAATAACAAAAGATAGGTTGCGGCCCACATAAGCAACAACCCAAAACGTGCATTGCACAGCCATGCTTTCAAAAGGTTGCTCGGGAGAGGCCGCTTAGCAATCTGCGCACATGGAGACGGCTGGGGCGTTTGCGACACCAATTAGGCATATTGTTGTTGGCGGTGGTTCCTTGATGTGCATAGCCTCTTTAGCCATGGTGTACCCGATGAAGCCATGCATCTCGCGTTGTAGCTTCTTGGCTCGAGCTCGGGTGAGTGGTCCATCGAAGAGTGTAGGCGCACTTGGGGGTGGCAGCCTAGATGGTCCCTCATCAAGTATGTTTTATTATCTTCGACTAGCTTAGCTGAACACTAGTAAAATGTATGGATACGTGCATAACTATAGTAAATTTACTAAGTATATTTGGTGAGAAAAATATAATATCTACAAGTTCACTTATTTAATTTGAGCAAAAGTTTAATTAGACAAATGTATAGTGTATAATAAAAATGTTTATATATATGAACAATATGATCCAAAGTCTAAACTCTCAAAGTACATATGTAATATAGTTCAACTAAAGTTTTTAGTTATATAAGGTTTAGGGCTTAGGGCTTAGGGTTTAGGGTTTAGGGTTTAGGGTTTAGCCAAGGTTCATGTTATGCTAGGTACATACCACCCGAAACACCACCCGATCCACCCGTTAATATTGGGTGGATTGGGTTTGGGTGATCTATGTTAACGGGTCGAGTTGGGTTTGGGTGGGGAAAATTATATAACGGGTCGGGTTTGGAAATGTTCCATCCACCCGAAACCCGACCCATTGCCACCTCTATGCTTAGTATGAGACTCTAGAATAGGGATGGAATCGGAAAGATAACATGTATTGGAATGAGCATTCCTGAGACATTTGTTGTGTATGTTGTTATATGAACCAGTCTTAATACATATTGCTTGGTCATCTATACTTTGATGTTTTAAAGGGAATAAATCTAGTAAAAATCATAGTCTATGTGGAAATCGAACCTATTCCTAAGATCAATGAGCATGGAACATGTTGTTGTACCTTTTAAGGTAATAAACTACAAGGCAAAGTTAAAATCTTCTCCTTCACTGGTCCCTATATCATCTATATTGGGGTAGTCCTATCAAATGCAAAGTAAAAATCTCACTCGAGTATCACAGAAGAGTAAAAGTCACGTTTAAACAGAAACAACTATAACAAGTGTCTTTGTTTGTTAGAATGGAAGTATAAAAATTGTAGTGTCTTCTCCACAGTAAAAAGAGAGTTTTCAAGGGTGACAATGAAGACATGATGATATGACGGCATATGGTAGGAATCTTTTACTTTTGGATGCACTGATGAAACTTGTTTATTGCATATTTGCATCCCCCGTGAATGCTTTGTGATGTTGAACTTTTTGTCATTTTTGCCTAATTTCTATTGTCCATATCATATCTTGGTGAACACTCTGTATAATGCTTCCAAATTCTGCCATGTTAGAAGCGAATAGGATAGCGGACTTTCTTGCTTTCCTTTCCTTTTTCTTGCTTTCCTTTCCTTTTTCTTTTCTTATTAGATTTCATGTGTTGCTTGACCCTCCTGAGAGTGTTAGTGTTTTGCTTATTGATAATGTAATGGATCGGACTATCCCTGCTTCCATCCCTAGAGGAAACGAAAATTGTCACCTCTCCTTCGATAAAAAAAAAATGCTTTCAAATTCCAACAAGAAAAAACTCAATCTTTCTTAGAACTTTTTACCTTTGGACCAACTAATTTTCTTAGCTAGACATTGAGCAAGTTGGGACATCCATCGGATGCTAGCCTACTTTCAGGGTTGGAGTATCTCCTAGACTCCCACGTTCTCCGACGGTAATTCAGTTGTAGACTATATTGCTAGTTCCTTTCGTTGTCCGTCCACTATCCGTTTACAATTGATTCATGTCTTTGGTACCTTATTCATTTGGATGTCCTAAGGCGACCATTTGGAGGATATCCTAATTTATTTATTTATAAAAAAAAATCTCAATTAGACGTTTAGTGAATGGGTAAAATGGTAAATAAAGTATTTTGATTTTCTCGATTATGATATTAATTATCTAGCTACATCGTGTAATAGATGTTGCTTAGGTTGTGCAAGCGGAGTACATCAGAAAAGTCACGTGAAATTTGGTTTTGAAATGGTTCAAACCAGTGCCAAATGTAGTATTAAAGACTCGTGACCTATTTATAGTATTGATTGATACATGTTCATTGTTTTTTGGGAAATTTAGCTTTGGGAAATTTCGCACGGCGACTCCGAGGTTTTTTCCAAATTCTGTATGGTGCACAAACCTTTCAAGAATTCCGCTCGATAACCTCGAGGGTTTGGACATTCTGCATGATAGCCTTATATGTTAAAAATATTTAAATTGTCACCACGTTAAATGGTTTAATTGAATAAATTAAATGACCCATATTTTTAGTTTACTAAACTATCTAATCTTTTTTACAAAATATATTAATAACAAGCATCATTGAATAGATAATACACATATTTTTTATTAGGTAATTCTTATAACTTAAAAAAACACCTATCTTATATGTTTATGTAAGACTTTACAAAATTTTATTGTTTACATATATGTCATCAAAAATATATTATTATTATTATAAATCCTTGTTATTTTCATTTAAAAAGCCAAAATTTTAATTAATCCATAAAAAAAACTCTGTTAAAATTTGTATATTTTTTGAAAAAATACATGTTTATAATTTTTTAGCCAAATAAAAATGGTGGAAAATATTTCAAATTTACATGTGATTTTTATAATTTTAAAGGGTATCATTTTACCATATAAATTGAGAATATGAAGTTTCATGCAAAAAATAAACTTTTGTTTAACTTATAAGCCATTTATATAAAATGGGTCATTTATTTAGTTAAGCAAAATAATGTTGCTATATATTGAATACTTTTAATTATTTATAATACCTAAAGGTTACCACGCAGAATATGCAAAATCTCAAGGTTACCACGCAGACCATTCCGAAAAGGTTTGTATATCACGCGGTATTTGCAAAACCTCGGGGTCACCATGCGGAATTTCCCTTGTTTTTTTTATACATTATACTGTAATATTTTAAGACGTGATGGTGACGAGGTTTTTTTTTTTTTGATCTGGTGATGGTGACGAGGTGATGTATACGTGACATGAATGAAATACATTATACGTGTGGGAAAAACAAAGCTGATACGAATTTACTGGTATTAATTAGGTTTGACTCCCTTTGTCCGTCCGTGGTCTTCCTAATGGCTCAATGCCATTGCCAATTAATTTGCCATGACCAAGTATCGTTTGTTTGGTTTTTTTTTTTAATTACTAGTTGAAGACCCGTACCATGTACGGTAATGATCATTTTTTTCGTTAATTTGTGTATTTACTATAATCTATACTATATATTAATTCTTATATATAAATAGATTAAAATGGGAATTGAAAAGTTAATTTAATTAGAATATGTATCTTTTATAGAAGGAAATTTTAAAGATAGATAATATTGTTTCAAAGATAGATATTAGATGAGTAAGAAAAAAAGATAAAATTAAAGATTAGATAATTAAGGAAATTTTAAAGATAAATAATATGCATTTAAAGATAGATATTTGATGGGTAAGAAAAAAAAGGTAAAGTTAAAGATTAGATAATTAAGAAAAATAAACCATATAAAATTGTTAATAAAGTGGGGCCAGAATTAACGTGAAGGCTCGAAATTCTCCGACTTTAGATAGATTATTATTGTTTCGTTTTCATCTGGTTGGAGGCATCTGCGTTTACGTACCCATATGTATAAATCTACTTCCATGCATTGTAAAGTACTGTAGTATTTTTAAAACAGTTTCTAGAAGGTTCCGAATCCCATGCATGAGAACGGAACACCGGCATGAAAAAACATCCATAAATACTATGAACACACATTTTCAATAAAAATATTGCTAACATTGTACACAATAGATGTACTACATGTAATACAAAAGTACAGATAAAAAAAACGTAATACAAAAGTAACATATGCATACATGCAAAAAATTATGCACAAGCAAAATTCGGAAATTTCGCCTGGTACCCTCCAGGTTTAGTCAATTTCGTGAGGTACCCTATTATTTTTTAAAATTCGCGGGATAACCCAGAACTATTGCAAACTTTTGTTTCGTGATCAACCGGTAACCTCAGCCCAATTTGGGGAAAAAATAAAAGATATATTCATTTTCTTTTCTTATCCTCTGCCGGTTAATCTCTTCTAGCTCCATTGACACAACCCCGATCAATGTCTCTTTCTTGTCCTCGATCTCTTTTCTTCTCTTTTCTATGTCGAAGACCCATGGAAGGAATCTTACCAAGGAGGCGTGAGGAGGACGACGGCGAATTCGGACAACCGGTGAGGAGAACGACGGCAGATTCGGACAACCCCGATGACATTTACAAATCCATTGAGGGATGAAGGGTGAAAGTGGCCTTCTCCCATGGCTACTAAGGTTTGAATTACATGTTTTAATACTCAATTCCAACAATTCTAGGTTTTCAATTACTAGGGTATAATATCACAAATTGAAAGATCTATGAATTTAGGGGTACCGGTTTGAAAGTGCTTATGAATATGAAATTGATATGCTGTTTTGAGTTATAGATCTTGTAGGGAGTTTTGTTGGTTGTTTTAAGTGAAAAGGAATCCCTTATATATATAGAGAGTTTCTGGATTGAACAAAGATGATGATTCCTTTACTGGTGCCTACTGAAATGAAATAAAAGCATACACACTGGGGATTACAAGGATGCACTTTCCAGTGGAAGTAATGGGTTTCAAACAATATCCAGCTAAGAATTAGAGGAAAATGAAATAGAAGATATCAGTGTGTGCTTTTTAGATTGATTGGTGGGGTTGTTAATTATGAGAAAGATGGTGTTCAATCTCAGCACCATTCTTGTAGGTAATTAGATGGTCTGGATTGTGAGAATGGCTAATTGTAGCTTTCTTGGTTGCATACACTGATGTTTTGATAATTGTAAGTGATGCACTTGTTGCTTGCATGTTAATTTTAGCCTATTAGCTTAATGGGAAAGCAATGTGTCATACACATCGATGTGGGTTCGAATCCCATGTAGGCTACAAAATATATGTGTTTGCTTAGTGTTTGGATTTTTACTTGATTAGAGGTTGAACTTTGAATGGAGAAGAACTGAAATCTGCATTAAGTGAGAAGATAGCTAGGTCCTTTCCTGTAAACACCACACCAAGACATGTAGATAGAGAAGGGAAATAAGTCCTTTATTTGATCAGAAGCTAGCTAAGTCCTTTTCTGACAAGAGAGATTTAGAACATCACTACCAAGTTTATATATGCTGCATTACCATGTAAATAGACATTATTGATCATCTTTGATACTTCATTTCACTAGTACGTAAGCACACTCTAATCACCACACCAACACACCTAACTATAAAAAACAGTAAAAAAGATATCTAAAACAACTTTAAATAACACTCAACACTGCAAAAAACTTGTATTGCATCAATTCCATATCAGTCTGACAGGAAAACATCAAACAAAATCTCAAACAATCTTTGCAAGTTAAGTAGGCCAAAAAGCCACCAGCTTTGCAACCAAATAAATAAAAATGTACTCCAAATTCAAACAAATAGTTAAGGTTATGTACAAATATTTAGTACTAATGCTGAATTTTAAGAATCATTGCCATTTTGTAAAAGTAGCTAAGGTTTTGTACTAATGCTGGCTTTCAGAAATCCATGGTGCAGAACTCATCACATCAGTACACTGATGTTGGTCTTCATTGGTATTTGCTTTCTTCTTCTTCTTCTTATCTCTCTGTCTTTTTTGAATTTGGATGCCTTGTTGTTCCTTAAGTTCTCTAGCCGTCAATCCACCTTTACATGTCTTTGAATTATGCCCGAATGCCTTAAATTACAATAAATGGGAAACATTAGAATCATATACAATGAAGTTGTGTGATAAGATATAAGACTTAATACCTTGCATTTTCCACATCGTACAGTGCAAGACCTCTTTCCCTTCTCTTTTTGACCCTCTTGTCGCTTCCTGTTTCTCGGAGGTCTTCCTACCCCCCTTTTTATATTGGGTGGAATCAATTTTTGAAGGTTAGGCATGGGCCATTGTTCTTCGTTAGGAACAGGTCTTAGGTTAAACAAATAAGTTCTCCTATACATATCTGATGAATACCAATGAGAAACATATTTTTCTGGGTTCCCCCTCATGTCAAGAATAGCACTAACTGCATGTTTACATGGTATTCCGCTGATTTGCCATTGTCCACAAGCACATGTTCGATTTCCAATGTTCACAGGCAAGTATGAATTACCTTCTTTAATTTCATACTCAGTGGGAGATGCCCTGAAAAATTACAATACAAAAGACAAAAAATTTTAATATAAGCTGGCTGAATGTTTCTATATGAGAAGTGAGATAGCATTGTTGAAACTAACCTCTAAATTACGAGCTTTTGCAATTGCCGTATCTAATATTTTTTTAGCATTGACGGTAATGCCGTTAATGGGCATACTCCGAGAGCTTTGCTGCCTAGTACAATTTCTTACCATAGTTGTCCGCCTAATTCCTACAGTCATACACATATAAAAGACAAGAAATTTGTAACACCCCCCTTCTTAAAACTAAAGGGTATTACCGCCAGTGACCTTGGATTTCACCGTCCAAAGTCACCCAAGGCTAAAAAGGTAACTTAAAGATGATTTCAGAATGACCAACTTTATTTTATTAATGTAAATCGGGTTACAAGTGGGATAAACCTCCCGTAAGGTTACATTAAGCATTTAAAAGAGTTGCAGCGGAATTTAAAAGACATTTCTTAAAATGTAAAAGCATGCCGGACCCATAAATATGGTCGAAACAAAAGACGTTTTAAAGATTCCTTCCTTCCTTCCTTCCTTCCTTCCTTCCTTCCTGCAGATCCTGATGTCTTCGGCTTCCTTTTGAACGGCCTTCCCTTTCCTATCTGATATCCCCATAAAGGCAAGGAATACCAGCCAACAAAGTTGGGAAAGAAAGAAGGGATATTAGTCTAACGCGAGACTAAGAAAGTGGTAGAATAGAGTTCGGTTCTTAGAAAGGTTTGGACATGAGGGCATCACAGACCAATTGAGAATTAGCTGATGCCCAACATTTAAGGGTTCTTTAAAGTGGAACACATATGGCTTTTTGAGCGAGAGGCTTTAAGTGAGCAAGGCTCAAAAGAAAAAGATAGTTTTAGCTTGAGGCTTTATGAGATGTGAGGCTTATGAGAAATAAGATTTCTCGGAAGTAGGATACTACATGGAAGTAGCACCTAAGAAAGTTATGTGTTTAAGATTTGTTGGGAACTTAATTAATTCAAGCAACAGTGAAAAGTCATCCAACATTAATCGAATCGTATCAACCTCATCATAACTCAAAGACGCCACCAAGGAGGTGGCCACAAAGACGCTTATACACCTGAACCCATCTTGCCATTTTATAGGCATTTTAACAACTCGAGTCATGCATATAGATTTGATAGGCGATTGTCAATAATGTGGACCCGAATTGATTTTCCAAGTTGTACTAATCACCCCGCGTTATTAATTAATGTGCATTGGGCACTTATCTTATTAGGTCATAAAACAGAGCAATTTATTTAACGAATTTTAAGTGACGGCTCATCGGAGCTTGGCCACGGATTAACAGGAAAGCAAGCGTCTCCTGAGCACTTAGCTAGAGTGCTATAGCCCATCTTTAGGAACGAGCATTAGTCGTACGACCTTAATATTACGAGCATGCACTAATTACACCTCGTAACATGAGTTATTAAGAAATAACGAGAGTCTTAAATCTCGCATTCCTATTCCTAGACTAGTCCACAACAAAGTCTCGAAAAGAGACTTGAAACAATCAAAGGCCACACATCAACGGTCCTAAGTCCATGTACTAGCGCGTACGATATTAAAAACAATGGTCATTAATTCTAAGCATAATAATCCTAATCCGATTATTAGCAAACAAGGTTGTTCCCAACATTTAATTTGATAACGGAAAGCAATTTCACGACTATCGAGTAAAGAGGAAAGGAGAACCATCCACTTGCCTTAAGAAGATCTTAAAAACGCTAATCGAGGCGTGGAGTCGAGGCTAGCAAGACCCTAGACGAGGCCTAAGGCAAGGCAAGGCAAAAGCAAGGAACGGTCCGAGCAACGGCTAGGAGCGGCCAAGAACAAGATGCAAGGCAAGAGCCCTGGCGGCGGTCGCTGCCTGCATATGTGTCGACGACACAACTTCGCAAGCTTCCTCCGATCGATTCCGACCACCTCTTGAGGATCCGGTGCCAACAGTAGGTAGAGCAACACTTCTACTCTTAGATTGTGGAGGATTTTGAGTGAGAGAGAGGAGGGAGAGGTGCCCATTCATCCTTCACATTCACCTCCTATTTATCGGTTTCTCAAGCCTCACAAGATCCAAAATGGATTGACTTCTAGCCTAACAATCCAAAAGGGGTTGACATTAGTAAGGTTGACATTGTGTAAAGGTGTTGGGATTGATCCCAAGTCAAAACCATAACAGCCATCAAAACCACGGCGCCCACAAGATGAGTGTTCGTCGAGCCACTTGCGTCTGCAGCAAAGCGGCGGTCGCTGCCATTTTGGCAGCGGTCGCCGCCTTCTGGGGACTGGGCAGCATCTTGGTAAAACTGGAATAACTTTCTGGATACTTATCGGAATTGCCTCAAATTTTGAGGGATCAAACTAGACTCCTTTATACCATTAGGCTTTGGAATTACTCGATTCCGAGATCTAATGAAGGCTTTATGAATTTTTGAAGTTAAGGTATCCGTTTAGCGTTATCCAACGCTATTCGGTTAATCGGGTGACCATTGCCCTTTCTCTTGTCATTCCAAAGACAAAAATTGAGTCATAAAACTAAGGAGAATTTCATAATCTATTTTATAAAATTTGCAGATATTACAACAGTACCCCCTTAAAAATAGTTTCAACCCCGAAACTAGCAGAGGCTACCCTAGCATGCTTAAAAGGACTGAGTACATAAAGAATATCCGATAAGGCAGAGGAAGTACAAGCTATAGTACCCCCTTAAAGAATTCTGATTCTTTCTTTAAGACGACAACAAGTATGGGAAATGACTTTGCATTTGTTACATGTTTCCCCAAAATTTCTTATGTTGTCTCTTGGTCTTGTTTATTACCGTTGTCGATTTAAAGTGATAATAACGTAGTCTTCTCGACATACTCGGGGCCGAGAAGCACCTTATCTACGTCATCATGCTAATCACTTGACTATGATGACACTAGCCATTTTTATCCTTAAGGCATCATGAATCGTTCTATATAAGCTTTTGGTACACCGACCCTATCAGCTTACTTCGTCATCCCAACCAGTGCAATCCAATACACGGGCTCGGGGCAGGAATTAACTTCAAGGATGATTGCCCACTCACGCTTCGAGAGAACTTTAAGGGCTTTCCCACTTGAACTAGGTTTTTGAAAAGACCAAACGACGAGAGTCGAAGATTAATAATGCGTCATTTCTTTATGAACTTAGTACTTTAATATAATCTGATTTAACACTCTGAAAGATACATGATTATCCAAAATCATCTAACAGACTTCCAAAAATTCGATCTCCTCTCAAGGAAGGATGATCGACTTACAAGACCTAAGCAACCACTATGGTTAGGCTACAGAAGAGTTTAAGGAAAGATAGGGAAGAGACTAACTACTCTTCAGGAACAGTAGGCAAGTTGGACTGGTACATCCCGTACAATTGTTGTCCTTGACTTGCAGCTGGCATTGGTGCCTTTCCCTTGTTTTTTTCAGTTGACTACACTGAAGTGGTCGAGGTAGACCCAGATGGGATTTTGTTACTCTGTACAACCGACGTTGGCCCAGATTGATTTGCCCCTTCCTTGCTCAAACGGCAGTAGGATCGAACATGTCCTTCCTTCCCACAGTTGAAACAAGTCCTCTTGGGTTTAGTACAATCTCTGTTGATATGGCCCTGTTCACCACAATTGTGGCAAACCACAAAACTTTTCTTCTGTCTAGACTCGTTAGAAGAGTCATTCATGAATGAATCAGATTTGCTTTTCCTTGACCATCCAAACGCTTGTGGTGTTACAGACCGCTTGGATCCTCCTTGACCCTGATAGCGAGATTTCTCCCCACTATCCTTCTTTTCAGGTTCGCCTAAGGTGAACTCCATTCTATAGGCATGGTCAACATATTTCTCCAGTGATAAGAAGGTACGAGTCATCATCCAAGGTTTGATAGTATCGCTCATCCATTTATGGAAGCGACGAATCTTCTGCTCCTCGGTTGCGAACTCCGATCCAGCGTATTGGAGCAAATGATTAAACTTCTTCGCCCTTTTTAATACACTTAATCCCTCCACCTTGGGATTGTACAACTCATCTTGCTTCTCGTCTTGCATTGCGGATGAAAAGAATCGGTTCATCATTTTTCCCTTGAACATTGCCCAGTTCAGGTCGGGATGGTCGGGATGTTTGGAACTCTTCCACCATTCATTGGCTTCATCCCTAAGTTGCAAGGCCGCAATCTGCACCTTTTCTGTTTCGGTGCAGCGCGTATTCCTAAGCAACTTCTCTATGTGGGAGAACCAGTAGTGGGCGCTGGCAGGCTCTCCAGCGCCGTTGAAGGTCTCAGGCTTGAGAGCGAGAAAAAAACTTCAATGACTTGGAGAATTCAGAAGGATCTCCATGAACGCGAGCATGATCGGCTCCTAGGTTCACGGCGGGAACTGCCTCTGTGGCATTCGGTTGATTAGCCACGACCTCAGGCATCACTTCTTGAAGCATCTGTTGGAACATGGCTTTGAACATAGCAATGCTCGCAGCATCTAAAGTTAAAGTCGGAGTTGCTACTGGCACTTGGTTGTTTCCACGAACTCCAGATTCCATTTCTTCGTTTCCATTCTCCTCTACGGCATTGGCATTCCGATTCTTATTCCCTCGAGTATTCACCATCTGTAGTGAAGAACAATTGTTTCCATTAGTCACAATTGTTGCACAAGGTGAAGAAAGAGCACAACTTTTAGACGTAGACGTAGAATATTTATAATTCCATATTGGCAGATGAAGGTACTTGGAAGGAAGTTATTTATAAAACAAAACCACTTCTCGAATTCTGTTACAAGAAGGTTTTGATAAAATCAACTTCTCGAGTTCTGTTACGAGAAGATTCGGTAGAAAGTCGACTCCTTGAATTCTGTTACAAGGAGATTACTTTAAAGTAGGAATTTTAATAAATAAGAAAAATCACGAGTGATATTTCTTTTAAAACAACGTTTAGATGTAAACCTCGAATTTTAAAAGTCATGGAAGAAAACTCAACTAGGAGAAAAAGTTTATTCCTATTTTTTTTTTCTATAGGAATAGTATTCCAAAGCATAAATCACAAGTGAAAGGAAGTTTGATAAAACTTCGGGTTTAAATTAAATCATTTTAGCTCTGATACCATAACTGTAACACCCCCCTTCTTAAAACTAAAGGGTATTACCGCCAGTGATCTTGGATTTCACCGTCCAAAGTCACCCAAGGCTAAAAAGGTACCTTAAAGATGATTTCAGAATGACCAACTTTATTTTATTAATGTAAATCGGGTTACAAGTGGGATAAACCTCCCGTAAGGTTACATTAAGCATTTAAAAGAGTTGTAGCGGAATTTAAAAGACATTTCTTAAAATGTAAAAGCATGCCGGACCCATAAATATGGTCGAAACAAAAGACGTTTTAAAGATTCCTTCCTTCCTTCCTTCCTTCCTTCCTTCCTTCCTTCCTGCAGATCCTGATGTCTTCGGCTTCCTTTTGAACGGCCTTCCCTTTCCTATCTGATATCCCCATAAAGGCAAGGAATACCAGCCAACAAAGTTGGGAAAGAAAGAAGGGATATTAGTCTAACGCGAGACTAAGAAAGTGGTAGAATAGAGTTCGGTTCTTAGAAAGGTTTGGACATGAGGGCATCACAGACCAATTGAGAATTAGCTGATGCCCAACAGTTAAGGGTTCTTTAAAGTGGAACACATATGGCTTTTTGAGCGAGAGGCTTTAAGTGAGCAAGGCTCAAAAGAAAAAGATAATTTTAGCTTGAGGCTTTATGAGATGTGAGGCTTATGAGAAATAAGATTTCTCGGAAGTAGGATACTACATGGAAGTAGCACCTAAGAAAGGTATGTGTTTAAGATTTGTTGGGAACTTAATTAATTCAAGCAACAGTGAAAAGTCATCCAACATTAATCGAATCGTATCAACCTCATCATAACTCAAAGACGCCACCAAGGAGGTGGCCACAAAGACGCTTATACACTTGAACCCATCTTGCCATTTTATAGGCATTTTAACAACTCGAGTCATGCATATAGATTTGATAGGCGATTGTCAATAATGTGGACCCGAATTGATTTTCCAAGTTGTACTAATCACCCCGCGTTATTAATTAATGTGCATTGGGCACTTATCTTATTAGGTCATAAAACAGAGCAATTTATTTAACGAATTTTAAGTGACGGCTCATCGGAGCTTGGCCACGGATTAACAGGAAAGCAAGCGTCTCCTGAGCACTTAGCTAGAGTGCTATAGCCCATCTTTAGGAACGAGCATTAGTCGTACGACCTTAATATTACGAGCATGCACTAATTACACCTCGTAACATGAGTTATTAAGAAATAACGAGAGTCTTAAATCTCGCATTCCTATTCCTAGACTAGTCCACAACAAAGTCTCGAAAAGAGACTTGAAACAATCAAAGGCCACACATCAACGGTCCTAAGTCCATGTACTAGCGCGTACGATATTAAAAACAATGGTCATTAATTCTAAGCATAATAATCCTAATCCGATTATTAGCAAACAAGGTTGTTCCCAACATTTAATTTGATAACGGAAAGCAATTTCACGACTATCGAGTAAAGAGGAAAGGAGAACCATCCACTTGCCTTAAGACGATCTTAAAAACGCTAATCGAGGCGTGGAGTCGAGGCTAGCAAGACCCTAGACGAGGCCTAAGGCAAGGCAAGACGCAAGGCAAAAGCAAGGAACGGCCCGAGCAACGGCTAGGAGCGGCCAAGAACAAGATGCAAGGCAAGAGCCCTGGCGGCGGTCGCTGCCTGCATATGTGTCGACGGCACAACTTCGCAAGCTTCCTCCGATCGATTCCGACCACCTCTTGAGGATCCGGTGCCAACAGTAGGTAGAGCAACACTTCTACTTTTAGATTGTGGAGGATTTTGAGTGAGAGAGAGGAGGGAGAGGTGCCCATTCATTCTTCACATTCACCTCCTATTTATAGGTTTCTCAAGCCTCACAAGATCCAAAATGGATTGACTTCTAGCCTAACAATCCAAAAGGTGTTGACATTAGTAAGGTTGACATTGTGTAAAGGTGTTGGGATTGATCCCAAGTCAAAACCATAACAGCCATCAAAACCACGGCGCCCACAAGATGAGTGTTCGTCGAGCCACTTGCGTCTGCAGCAAAGCGGCGGTCGTTGCCATTTTGGCGGCGGTCGCCGCCTTCTGGGGACTGGGCAGCGTCTTGGTAAAATTGGAATAACTTTCTGGATACTTATCGGAATTGCCTCAAATTTTGTGGGATGAAACTAGACTCCTTTATCTACCATTAGGCTTTGGAATTACTCGATTCCGAGATCTAATGAAGGTGTTATGAATTTTTGAAGTTAAGGTATCCGTTTAGCGTTATCCAACGCTATTCGGTTAATCGGGTGACCATTGCCCTTTCTCTTGTCGTTCCAAAGACAAAAATTGAGTCATAAAACTAAGGAGAATTTCATAATCCATTTTATAAAATTTGCGGATATTACAAAATTAGTGCAGCAAATAATTAACATATTAGAGTAGCTAGCTATAGCTAGTAGTCCCATAATGAATGTGATATGTTTTTATATACGTACACATTGGTCCCAACCAATTTTGAAGGACAATAAAAAATTCTTTGATGGATTACTATACATATACATACATATAGTTAGAGCAGGGAATGAAGAACATTTACCTTCAAGAAGTGACAACACAGGAAGCTCTCTATCTACCCCTAACAAAGCATTGAAGGACTCCACAAAATTGCTCGTTGTTTCAGGGGAATGTAAACTTAGGTTGAACTTGTGTCTTGCCCAACATGCCATATCTCCCACAGCTTGCAACCATCTCACAACACCCAACCCGCCAGTTTTTTGCAATTTCTCCATTGCATTCTTAAACTTGTATTCTTAGTATGCCTTGCAACATTCCCAAAAATAGTCATACATAGCTCTTCCAGGATAGGATTTTTTGAAATTGGCACTGAGGTGTGTGCAACAGTATCTTCTTGAAGCTGTTGGCCACTTTTCAGCAAGGGCTGGCTCAACACCCTGCATATGTTTCAAAACAAAGTCTAGTTAGTGAAGACTAATAATAAAACAGCCATAACTAGAGTTTATAAGAGTGAGTTTGGTTCGGGTATAAACAACCCTTAGAGTGTAAAATAAGATACAATCTCGGATCTAACGGTAGAGATTGTTTCTTATTAAATAAGAAAATAAGGAAAAGGATACATACGGTGGTATTTTTGTAAATAAACGGATTTTGACCGAGAAGGAGAAAAACGCCCCTCGTGAACAAAACCCTAATCCCCACTCAAATCTCTCATTCTCAGAATCCCTCTCACCCGATCTCACAATCTCTCATTCTGCGATTTTGCCGGCGATTCTCCCCCGTCGTCTCTCCCCCGCCGTCGCTCCCCCCGCCGTCGCTCCCCCCGCCGTCGCTCCCCCCGCCGTCGCTCCTGCCATTGCGAGCTCCGCCGACGCTCGCTCCTGTCGTCGCGAGCTCCGCCGACGCTCGCTCCTGTCGTCGCGAGCTCCGCCGACGCTCGCTCCTGCCGTCGCGAGCTCCGCCGACGCTCGCTCCTGCCGTCGCGAGCTCCGCCGACGCTCGCTCCCACCGTCGCTCGCACCTCTGTGGCTCGCACCTCCGTTGCTCGCACCTCCGTCGCTCGCACCTCCGTCGCTCGCACCTCCGTCGCGAGCTCCCTCCGACGCGAGCTCCTCCGCTCTGCCAAATCCGGTTCGCATTATTGCCTTCTAGGTAAATTTCCATCCACAATTCTCTCTCTCCATCTTCGGAATTGCGATTCTCATGGATTCTCATGGAGTCTCATAGATTTTGCTCCTAATCGGCGATTTTGGTCAGGTTAGGGTTCAAGTCCGGCGTTCGCTCCGTCGATCCGCCAGATTTCGTCACCATACATCCTCTTGCTCAGTTGGCCGTCGCTAGTCCTCTCGCTCAGCCGCCGGCTCCGTCCTCTCATCGTCGCCGTCACCATGGTGAAATCTCGTAAGAAATCTCGTCCATCTGTTTTCAACTGATTTGAGAAATCTCGTTCATCTAATAGAAGTTGCCTTTTCTTTGAAAGTGAATACCGGATAGATATCTCGTTCATCTTGAGCTTTTGCATTGTTGTTTGTATGAGAACTGGAAGAAATGGATTTGCTGTAACAGGTTTTGTTTGCAATGTATTTGGATTGGTTGAACAAAGATGCTTGTCGGTTCATACCGAGTATTCTGATAGCTGTTCTAATATATTAGTTAATTAACTAATTAAGGAGGTGACTGTATGACTGAGTATTCTGATAAGATTTGCTTGTGAGATTTTAGGTTTAGGTTTCCTCAAATTCTCTGCGAATTGGTGCTTTCTTGTTTATGAGATTCTCTGATGATTTTTTCATAATAGTCGCATCCATGAAGCTTGTAATCGTTCGATTTTTGTGTGATCGGGTGGTGTAGTCTGATAGCATCTATGTCTTCTGCATTCTTTTGACATTTCTGAGGGATTTTTATTATTCCTTTTCCCCGGCCAATTTCAGATGTTGTACAGGTTTTAGTAGCTGAATTTAATTCGCATACCTAGCATTGTAGTACATTATGGTTCATGATAGTTTCATCATTGTTCATGGCTATTGATGTGCAAAAATTAATCGATTGGTAATTCTTGAACTTTGTGGTGTGGCTGTTTGGTTCATGCTAGTTTGAGTTTTTCTTCCCTCTCCGTAAGTGTTTGGTTTGGCTGTTTTGATAGGTGCACTACAAGAATCCACTACAGAAGAAGATTGTCGAACGAGAGAAGTTCGAAGCAAAATGGCACAAGATGATCGGCAAAAAAAAGTTCAATCTCCTGCGAAAAAAGGTGAATGAAATCATATATTTACTTTGGGTTCATGCTCGTTTTTCATTAGGTTCATAGGCTTTGTTGATATGGTTCATGAAAAATTTGATTTCAAGGTTCATGAAAAGTTTGGTGCATCATCTTATCCCAGTTCATAATTTTATACTTCGGGGTTCATGGTCATGCATGTTTAGGTTCATGAAAAAAAACTTACTAAACCTTAATCACTAGTTTCCAATTCTTTTGCGTATAATGCACTTGATGAGTTTATTATGTGACAGTTCATGCTCGTATCCATTAAGCTCATAGGCTTTGCTGATAACTTTGTTCATGAAAACTTTGTTGCATCATCTTATTACAGTTCATAACCTTATACTTAGGGGTTCATGAGTATGCACTCTTAGGTTCATGAAAATTTTATTAAACCTTGCTTTTGCATATTTCAGGCTTGAAAAAAAGAAAGGATGTTGGCCAGACACGCCAAAGTCCTCGCCTCAAGAAAACGCTTAAGCTTTCAACTCCATTGACCGGTAGCTTGGAGTTGGAAGTAACTGAAAGCGAAGAAGAATATCACCAAGACACAAATAATCAAGTGGATGAAGACTCCGATGATTTTGAGATTCCACTTGAAGCTGCCAAGGAACATCTCGTACAATCCAAGAAGCTAGCTGATACGAAAGAAGCTGCGGGCAAGAGAAAGCAAAGAGGAGGAGGAAAAAAAGAGAAGAAGAGTGATGGATCAAAAGTTCAATATCCTTCCTTGCTCACCAGAAATGTCGGTAAATCATTCATGGAAACAATAGAGAAGATAAAGGCAAGTGGAAAGAAGACAGAGATGGTCAGACAAATGGGATTTGGGCAGTTGCTTAGCTTGCCCAAAATTGAGTTTCCACATAAACTTGCCTATTGGGTCTTGGAAAACTTTGATGAGGTACAGTGCAAGTTGAAGCTGAAGAGTGGCAACGGTTTCTACATCAATGAAGACGACGTACACAGGGTATTTGGAATTCCAAAAGGCCCTGCCCCAGTTGAACGCAAATCTAAAAAGGAAAGCCCTGAACTTTGGGAAAGTTGGAGCTTGGAGTTTCAGGGTTTGGCTGATGTGAGGTCGTCACACATCGCTACAAAAATAGAGAGCTGGAATGAAGACAGAGGGGATGAGTCTTGGTTTAAGAGGCACTTCATCACTTTTTTTGTGAGCTCTATAGTGGAAATCAATCAAAAGGGCACTGTCCTGAAGGATTTCATGGTGGAGGACACCGACAATATTTCCAAGATGAACTGGTGTAGATTTGTCTTCAATAGCTTGATTACAACGACTACAGAGTGGAAAAAGAACAAAAAAGGGTTCTTCAAAGGGCCAATCCTCTTTTTACTTGTGAGTGAAATATTTTTAAATTAATACATTTTGCTTTGTTTTCCTTTCCTATCTTTGCTTATATTAACCTTTTTGCTCATTTTTGTCTCTTTTGCAGCTTTGTTATGTTGACCGAGTGGTCATACGAGGCAAGGAAAATCCAAGGAGCATTCCTGTTTTCTTGAATTGGGGAGCTGACAGGTTAATCGCAAGACAAAATGAAGAAGCTCTTGACATTGGTGGATTCGGTCTTGGTCGTGTCATAGGCAAAAAAGATGAACCACTCAATGGAGGAGAAGGACCATCTCAAGTGAATCAAGGGGTTGAAGAGCTGGAAAAGCAGAAAGAAAATCCAAAAGAAAAGAAGCAACCCGACACACTGCAGGTATTGTTCATTTTATTGCATGATTTTTATACATATTTGACATTAAAAGGTCTAGGTTCATGCTTTGGAATAACACGGTTCACAGTAACTCAGGATTAGGTTCATGATATTTATTTTAGTATGTTCATGCATTTTGTAGCTTAGGTTCATAAAATTCAATTTACTGGTTCATGATGTACAACAAGACAGTTCATGAGAAAATATTAACAAGGTTTACTGGTTCATGATCTTACTGGTTCATTTTGGTATAAAGTTCGGTTCATAGATTTTCAAGTGTGGGTTCATGATATTCAGTTAAACGGTTCATACATATTTGGGGATTATGTTTGGTCTTTTAATTTATCTGTTTTAATACAGGATTGCGTTCAATTGTTTGCTGAGAGAAAGATGAATCTAGCCAATGCAATTGTAGAGTTGGCTGAAGTTGTGGAGTTGATACCGATACGATTCAGAGAAGATCAAACTCTTCAGGCAATGCTAAACAGTGCAAGGTCGTGGATTAGCACGTCCAAAGAGGAGATCCCAACTCAAAATGATTTTGAGCAAGTATGGAATGACTCTCAGCACCCGTTTTGGACGGATCCAGACTTGCTGAAATGTTTAAAAGAAGCTGAGGAGGCTGCAGAGAGGGTTGAAAAAGCCCGTAAGATCGTCGACGAGCCATTTCACCACTCAACACAACAACAAGCGGTTGCAAATGCTGAAGGCGAGGCGATAGAACAACAACAACAAAACACAACAAATGATGATGATGCTCAGCCCGTAAGATCAGAGTTTGAGGAAGTGGATGGTGAAAACTTTGAGGAAGTGGATGGTGGGTTAGATAATGCAATGGAGATTGCAAATGCTGAAGGCGAGGCGATTGAACAACAACAACAACAACAACAAAACGTAACAAACGATGATGCTCAGCCTTCTACGAAGAAAATTGCAATCAAATCCCTCACACCACCTTCTTTCAGCCTCTTGACAACACAAGAACGTAGTCAAGAGGTTCCAACTGAACAAGAAGCCCACCAAACAGAACAAGCGAATGAACCTTCAAAGGAGAAGGTTAGTCGGTTCATAAATTAGACCTTTACAGTTCATGATCTTCAAGTTCGGGGTTCATTATTCTTTATTGTACTATTTGGTTTATTCTTACCTAGAAAAGCTGCATTGTTTGTGTTCCAGGATAAAGGGAAAAGGCCTGCAGTGGAGCCATCTGATGTCCATCTCAAAAAACAAAAGGGAAAGGTTAGTAACTGAAACTTGAATGCTAAGTCGGTTCATAGATTAGACCTTTACAGTTCATCATCTGCAAGTTCATGGTTCATGACATTTTGCTGTACTGTTTGCTTTATCCAATACCCAAAAAAAGGGGAAGGTGGAGGCAGAACCAGTGCCACCATCACACGACCAAACTGAGGAAGTGCATGGCGATAAAAGAATTACAAGGTATTGTGGGGACAGGAATGCCAAGCTCCAAGAAAGATTAAATGAAGAACAAATGGCAGTTTGGAGCTTCGTGATGGAAAGACCTGTGAATCAAAAGTAAGTTCTTTTTCTAGTATCCTGTGTTGGAACACTCAAAGTTCAATTCTTTGTAGGTTCATGAAAAATTTGATTTCAAGGTTCATGAAAAGTTTGGTGCATCATCTTATCCCAGTTCATAATTTTATACTTCGGGGTTCATGAGTATGCACTCTTAGGTTCATGAGTATGCACTCGTAGGTTCATGAAAGCATTTGTTGACGGTTATTTTTTTCAGTCACCTAGAAATATTGTTCGAGTGGGCGAAGGTGACATGTTATCGGATCAACCTCATGTCTTTGGATCATGATCCGGATCTTGATGTCATGACTGCATGGCCATTGCACCTCAATCGTCTAGAAGAGACCAAGAGTAAATCGACACCTGCTAGACTATTTGGTAGAGTTTTTCAAGAGGTATGTATTTACACTTGAAAGAATTTTTTTAAAGCAATATGATTTCAGATTTAGATGCATCATACCAATCCTCTCATCATCATCATCGTCTTTGATGGCCTATGTTTGTAGGAGGATGAAAAAGAAAAAACGGACTACATGGCAGGCTTATTGCAAGCTGTGCAATTGGTACCGAGAAGGCTACTTAAACAGATTGAGCTAGTAAGTGTGATGTTTCAATCCAATATAAAAACTTGTGTTCATGCTATTGTTTCAATCCAATATAAACACTTAAACAATTGCAGATTCTTATCCCGGTCAGGGATGCCGATCAACATTACTATGTTATGAGCTTTAATCTGAAGAAGCCAGCTGTTGAGATAATAGATATTCTGACCAGTGAAGAAACGGTCGAGGAATTATATGGAGAAACTCCAAACAAGCTGGTAAGTGCTATTTTTTGTATCGAATTAAAGGTTCATAAAATATGACATCATGGTTCATATGCAGTGCCCTACTGGTTCGTATGTAATACTCTAATGCTTGATCTTATTTTCCCTTGTTTGTTTTGTATTTCAGAGGACAATAGTGGCAACGTTTCTAGGTGTAAACTCTCTCCGTATGAAAGAAAAAAGTGTCACCAAAGCAACAATTACAAGAGTTCAGCTTCCATGGTTAGAATCCTGTGAAAAAGCACACTCTGGGATTTTTGCAATGAGGCACCTAGAAGCCTATATGGGGGTAGCAGCCACTGAAGAATGGGACTGCAACGAGCTCAAGCAAAAGAGTATTGAGGATTACGTTGACAGTCTAAAGAAGACTTACCTGCATGCTCTCCTCAGCTCACCTGCGAATGCAATGAAGAAGTCTCTGATGATGGAAGTGAAGAAATATATGAAAAATGTGGGTAAAAATCAGTAGACGAAAACAAGGTTTTTATTTTAGAATGTTGGACAAATTGACTAGAAATTATGGTAGGTCTTTTGTAAGCAAATACCTAACTAGAAACTGTGGTGTATTTTGAAAGAACTTATGAAATGAATGGAAGGTTCATTTTGTTGGGTCCGAAAGTGCATTGTATTACACTTGTAGGTTCATTGTCCTCCATAAGTAAGATCAAGCTGGCAAGTTCGAATTGTCCATAAAAACCCTTGAACGTTTGAAAACGTGTAAATCATGTAAAAGAAAAGAGTAGGGTTCAATTGTATGTAGGTTCATGAAGTTTAATCACTCGGTTCACAAATTTGAATCACTCGGTTCATGAATTTGGATCACTTGGTTCATGAATGACAAAATGCTCATGTATGACAAAATGCAAAACTTTTGTAATCGAAAATGTGTTTGGTTCATTGTGTTTAACTTGTCGGTTCATTAAACTTAATGAATTGGTGCATAAAATGAAAGGTGCGTTCAACTTTCATGAAGTATCAATCGGTTCATAAACGACAGGTGTTTGGTTCATAGGGTTGAACTTGTAGGTTCATGAACTTTAGTCATTCGATTCATTTAATGTGAAACTGCATATAAGACGGCTTAATCCTCAAAAAACACATAATAGCTACTTAAAAAAGAGAAGTATATGGTTCAGATCAAAAAAAAAAGAGAAGTATATGGTTCATTATCTTCTACGCGATGGTTCATGAATGTGAATCACTTAGTTCATGTATGCCAAAACTCGAAAATTGGGAAAAATAATAAAGTTCAATGATGAATCGTGGAACATAGAAGACAATTCAATTCCCAGGACATGTGCGGATGTTATGACCATCTGTTTTCCCGCATTTTCCGCATCGCCTTTTTCCTGCCGCACTTGATGACATTGCGCTCTCTCTACCACCCAACATTCGCTTACCAGAACCCTTGTTCTTAGCTTGTTCGGGTTGGTGCACATGAATCTCGCTGGGTACACTAATACCGGCTAAGGACTCAACACTCTTAGCATTCACTGATTTCTCACTGAGCGAAGAACTACTACCAGCCACAAGTTTATCTTTTTGCTCCTTAAGAACACGGGAAAACTCATGCAGCAGTTGAGGACGGTCTTCTAAGATACCCAAGCAACTATAGAAATCCGATATCACTGAACTAGTTAAGGTTTGAGTTTCTTCCATAGCAGCACACTGGTCAACAATGGTACCATCAATGGTAAAAACCGGTTTGATTGTCGCAGCTTTTGTCCAACGTGAAAGGATGAAATTTGCAGGAATTGATTCCAAACCGAGGTTCTTGAAGACCATAAACATATGACGACAAGGTAACCCGATCCGTTGGAACATTCGACAACCGCAAATAACATCATTGTTACCCAGATTATGAGCAACTTGAACATCAATCTCACCTTCTTCCTTTATGCCGTAAATTTTACCTTCAGCATCTGGAGCCAAGGTATCAATGCAACACGTATAGCATGCAGAAACGATCTCAATCTGGACCTCATGAAAAACAGAAATTGTGTAGACTTCAGCTACATGACGCTCTAGCTGTAGAGGTGTCTTAAGATCTAGAACCATATGAGTAGAATCATAGTTGAACTTGGATTGGCCGTGTCTTTGAGAATCAATGGCAGTCTCAAAGTGCATCACCAACTCACACAACCTGAAAAATTTGTCTGTTAAACTGCCAAAAAAGTTATTCTGAACCTCTGATATGGAAGTAGTCCGAACTAAACCACCAAACATTTCATCTCTAAAATAAGCTGGAATCCAGAAATGTCGAAGGGCAAACATATCATCAAACCAATGTCTATTTTGGGAGGAGATATGACTAACCAACTCCAACCACCTAGATTCAAACTCAGCCGGAACAATCTGATGACTCCACACTATATTGTTTAGTTGTTTCCTAAATGCATCCACGTCGCCAGATTCGGTCTTTATCTTTCCAGGCACTTTCATCATAATGTGCCACATACAGAGCCTATGGCGGGTCCGAGGAAACACCCTCTCAATAGCAACTTTCATGGCGGCATCTTGATCGGTCACCAGAATTCTTGGATCATGCCCCATTGCTTTCTTAAAGTGTTCAAACACCCAAGAAAAAGATTCTATGTCTTCCTTGAGCAATAGCCCGGCTCCAAAAGTAACACATCTCTGATGTGATTCGCCTTAGGATCGGACTCGATTCTGGCTCGAGGGAGTTCATTGTTGCTTCTCGAATTCATCTTCGATGAAATCTCTTGCCAAACTTGCGAATTTGAACAAAAATGTGACACTTTGGAACGTGTGGGGTTTTTGATTCAACAAACTCTTTTTGTAGGATTTTTATTAAGGTGGGATAAGTAGTCGAGCCCTCACTTCGGTCCACTCACCGAGAGGGATCGACTAAGGGATACAAGGGGTGCGGAACCGAACCCTAACAACCCAAGTGGCCCTAAGGATAAGTAGGCGAACACACTCGGTATAAACCAAGTATGGATGCCTAAGGAAGGCTAGGCTAGGCTCGAGTCGCACGAGCCAAGCCTCCCTCTGACCCGTCGGTCGCCCGAAAGCCATGGTGTATGTGAAAAAATAAGAATGGCTAGGCCAAGGTTCGAGTCTCACGAACCATAGCCCGCCATCCGGCTCTCGAGTCTCACGAGAGCCCTACGGCTTGAGTCCCACAAGCCGGGAAAGCCCAAAACCCAGAACGGGACAAAAGTCTCTCAATTCAGGTTCAGGCTTAATCTCAATCTATCTAAAAATGAGGCCCCTAGACGTCTTTATATAGGGGGAGAAGAGGAAGAGGGGCGGCAGCTTGGAGTGGGCTCCAAGCATCAGAGGCGGCAGCTTGGAGTGGGCTCCAAGCATGATGAATGGGTGGAGGTGATGGAGAAGCTTGGCGCCAAGGCAAGCACTCAAAGCTGGCCCCTTAATGACGAAGATTGTCGGCCAAGGAACTCACTTAATGCTTCTTTTGATGAATCAAAACTTGGCGGCCAAGGAGTTGCTTTAGATGTTGATGTGTGGCGGCCAAGCAACCTTGAGGAGGTGGAGGAGGCGTCTTGGGCTGAGCTGAATGACGGTGGAGACTTGGGCTTGGGCTTGTTCTTGACTTGGTTGTGGAGAGCTAGCCCGGTCCGACATGTTCTTGTAAGCTGTAGTCTTCCTTACTTGGGCCACCTTAGAAAAAGGCCCGAAATGCGATGAAGATGGGCGTCCAAAAACCGCACCGGCCCGAAGACGCGAGTGCCCACATGAGGCACCGGCGCCGCGGGACGGGTGCCTCGGTGAGGCACCGGCGCCGAGAGGCGTGAGGGCAAGGGGGTCGGGCACGACCGCTTGAAGCTCGGGCCCGATCACATCAATCTCTTATGATGATCAACGCCGGTAAAAGGAGCAAAGACCATATTGTACCTGTGATTTGAGTAAACATAACAGTTCATGATTCATACGTTAATAGTTCAGGAATTAGATCAAGGAAGTTCACAAATATTAACATAGCAGTTCATGCATTCTAGGACGAGAGTTCAGAAGAATACCTGTTGGTCCGATACGTAGAATCAAAAGACACGACTTCACCAAATAATGAGAAATTCTTGCGGGAAACAGGATCAGTCCAGAATAACCTTGTCAAACGGTCAGACTTATCAACATCATATGCAAAGTAAAACGCACTACACATCTCCTTCTTTTTTTCAAACCTATTAATCACCATTTGAGCATCGGAACCCTCAATGTAAGCCATCAAATCTCTTTTATAGTTCTTAAAATCGATAGCTGAAGCACCCACATTTGCAAACCCCCCTACAAGATGGCTGAACAACTTATGACTTGTTGTTGGACCGATATTGGATTTCTCACAGGTCAACATGAAGTTCTTGTGGCCAATGTCAAGCTTTCGGTTCGACTTTAGGAACTGTTTGTAGGCACCAGTGATAGGCTTGTGACTATGTCGCTCTACAAACTTCTTGACCGAATAACCAAGCATACCGGCAAATTTAAACAGAATTTGCGCATCACATCCAACTCTGTTCGACGCTCTTTTACGTTTGCCCGAGTTGTTTTTCCCGTCCTTGAACCCTTGACGATTACACAGCATATACTTGTGAAGGGTAGTCTTATCAACCGAATCCGTACGAGAACCACCATGACGGACATCAAAACCACAAATAGAAGCATACCGTGTGTAAAAGGATATGCCCTCATCCAAAGTGATAAAATGTTGACCTTCATGTGGTTTATACTCATCCGGACAAGAAGGAATGAAATATGAACAATCTTGCGATAAGTGGAGAATGTAGGCATCACTATCGTTGCCATCATCACCCAATGGGGCTCCACTAATAGTACTTGTATCATTGTCATTCAATGAAAGTCCATCGGTACTAGCATCACCATCCGAATGAGAAATGTTAGGATGGCCGGAACTTGATGAACAACCTACAAAAGAAACGTAAAAAAGCTATGAGTGAAACAACATGAAACACACATAATGAGTAGTACACATGGGCAAATACGGGCATTCTTTTGGTTCACAAAGATTATCGGCATGGTTCATATACTTTCAAGTAATGGTTCATTTAAAGCAATTGGACGGTTCATGCAAATTAAGGCAAACGTACCTAATCAGCTTTGTTTATTTTTTGGTTCACAAAGAGTGTCGGTATGGTTCATACACTTTCAAGTAATGGTTCATTCAAAGCAATTGGACGGTTCATGCAAATTAAGGCACATTGGTTGAGGCATTTTGTCGAACACATGGTAGGCAATAAGGCAAACGTACCTAATCAGCTTCTAGGTTCAATCGAAAAACTACAAAAATCACATTAGAATGCAATGAACTCATGTAAACTTTAATCATACACCCAAATCTTATCTCAAAAGCACAAGTTCTTACTTAATTTAATCAAGGAAAACCTAAAACTGAAAACGAACAAGGGCTATGAACAGATCACTTTTAAAAACCCCAAAATCGTTTACCTATATCCATAAAATCAATAGAACAAGAGCCGAAAACGAAAATACAAGTGAAAAACACTTGAATTATGCTGGAAAAGGGAGCCGGAGATCGAATCTATGGATCAAGCACGAAGAGGCGGAGTTCCACACAGATCGCACGCAAGGGGGAAGAGGATGAATAGTACAAATAAGCAAAAAGACGAAAATACCCCTCCCACTTAAAACCCATATAGAACCAGCGTGTAATCCTGTACGTTAATTTCCTCCCATCCAACGGCCAATAATTGTTCGCATTTTACACCCTAATCTTCGTTCTCACCTGATCGCGAATCTTATAAGAGTTATAAATCTTTACATACCTTTTGCCTATCTGATATAATAGTCCAATTATCTCTATTTGCATCCTTCAAAAGGTCTATGATAAAAGAAAGAAGACCATGTGTCCTTACTCTCGTTCTCGTATACACCGTATGCGATAAGGAATATCTCATTATTTCCATCTAATGCAAGAGCAGACAACAAAACCCCGCCATATTTTCCTTTCAAATGACATCCATCTACTCCAATTAATCCTCTACATCCTTGAATGAAACCCTCACTCATTGGCTTCAAAGAGATGAAAATACTTCTGAATTGAATTGGTTATTCGAGGTGATCTTCGACAACTCTCCAAACACAATGAGCCTTGGAATCAGAATTTGCTATCTTCAAGACCTCACAATACGTATGCAGATTCCCATATGAAGTATCCTCATCTCCTCTAATCATATCAAGAGCAAGTTTCCTTGCCTTGTACAAAGATGTTGGCTTTAGATTAATTCCAAATTTTCGAAATAAGTACCTGTTAATATCCTTCCCTTTGATTTCTTCACTTATTCTCACTAGTTTGAGAATCTTTCTAGCAACCCATTTCGGAGTTGCCATGGAATTATGTAAAATTCAGTTTCATGCAAGTATGTGGCCCTTTCAATGATTTTATAGCCCATGTAACTCCATCTGACAATCTAGCCGAATGAATCTTCCAACCACAATTTAAATCAGCACAAACAGCTGTATAACGCTTCTGTTCTGCTTTAATAACCACAACAGAGAAGCCCTCTTGGACACAATAATCTCGCACAACCTCCATCAAGTGATCTTTGTTGATAAAAATCATCCATTCTCTAAGCTCAATTTTGCCAAAGTAACGTTCTTCATACAACTCCCCATTATCATAGAGTATATCAAAGTATGCATCCTTATCTAGCCTCCAAGCATTGCAAGCATCGGGATCAAAGCCATCATCAACTCGTGGCAAATCAAAGTCATCTTGTATATTACAAGATGGAGTGTCATTATCATGTAGATCATCAAAATTAGCTTGACCATCATGTCCATCATCAAAAGGAGCATGACCATCATGTGAATCATTAAAAGGATCAAAAGCATTATGTATATCATCAAATTGAGCACCAGTAGAGGATCCAATACCAAAGGTACCAGAAGTGCTTCCATTTATCGAAATACATAACCCTTTCCTTCTTGCAGAAGTGGCTGGAATTTTCTTACTCGGAGGATGTGACCACAAGTTGGTAGACAAGGGTGTTGTCACATTATCTGGCGAGGGTAGTAATGCAATTTCATTGCTGGGAGCTAAAGGATTCTTTGCTTCAATCAAGCCTCGAGCTAACTCGAGATTCAAACATGGCAATTCAGCAGAGCCAATAGCTAATTTATCACTTTTTTGTCGTGTAACAAGGTGAACATCTGCATAAGATCATTGTCGTTCTCCAACTTGAAACTTTGAGATTGATGTGCATACCATAGGCTCGGTTGTTCGGTAAGGAGCATACTTGTTTTTAAAGCTCCCTCTAGTAAATCAACAAATATGTCAAGTATAGTACAATTGTTTGGATCATTCACTATAGTCTCAACATATTGTTGATGGCTCTAACGGAACCTCAACACTAATGCCCCATCCCCCATTCTACAATACAATAAATAAAAGGCAGAATACATCAATAGACCCCCGTACTTACAACTTTTTTCCCCTTGGACCCCTCTACAAAAAAATGTGCAAATAGACCCCTGTACTGCCCGCGCTTTGACCAATTGAGCACACATGAAGGACGTGATTGATACGCGCCACATGTGTCAGCCACGTAATAAAAAAATTTGCCACCAAGAATGCCACATAAGCCTGTTTTGCCACATAACAAAATTCCATTTCTTTATTTTGGTGAAAAAACAAATTCCTTTCTTCTTCTTGTTCCACTTCTGCGTACAATTTAGTGGATTTCAAACCTAAAATCCCCAAAAAAGAGTTGTGCCCATCAGAATAACAACACACAAGAACGTACAGAACTCAAACCTAAAATCCAATCCGGTCAATTGGGCATCTCAAAACACCAAAATTCAATCTTTAAGCAATCCGGTCAATCGGTCTCGATTTCGGCCGAGGGGGCCGGAAGAGGAGCGGAGGGAGACGACGGGGGCGACGAAGATGGCGTCGATTTCAGCCGCCAATTGGAAGTGGCTCGTGAGATGGCGTCGGCGATCTCGGACTCGGACTCGGCGAGGAAGGCAATTTCTCGCTCTGCCCCCGATCTCGGTGGGAGCGGTGGGGTCCTCGCCAGCGTACCAGGCGTTGATGAGCGGGTTGGAGGAGAGCTCGGCGAGCTTGTGCCCGATGACGCTGATCATGCCGTCGACGCCGGGGTCGGAGTTGGGGGGCTTGAGGGCGCCGGGGCCGCCACCGGCCATGTAGGCGGGCAGGGCGAAGGGAAAAACTAAAAAATCTGCCCCTTTCAATTGTATTTTTATTTTTTCCCCAATTTCTCAACCCTAAATCTTCCCTTTTAATTGTTTTTATTTTATTTTTCCATGTCAGCACATGAAAGTGGAGCAACTCTCTTCAGCAGCGATTGTAAATGACGCGTTTTGCCACGCAAGAAAAAATGTTCAATAGGCAAAATCGGAGGCAGTACAGGAGTCTGTTTGAACAATTTTTTGTACAGAGATCCAATGGGAAAAAAATTGTAAGTACGGGGGGTCTGTTAATGTATTCTGCCATAAATAAAAGTGTCAATCCAATTTGTAACATGCAAATTACAAAAAACAGTGCTTACGGTACATACTACAATAAAGAATTCATATGTAACCTCAACACTAGAGTACGTACTTCTCATCTTGTTCTCATATACAGTACATATCATATATTTCTCAATTCTTTCTTTGTATGAAACACTTGTCCTCATATACAGTATGTATCATCTTCTATATCAGATTTGAAACCCTAAAAGTTTAACCTAAACCTTGAACTATAATGCCCAAAAATTTCAGATTGGTAGAACTTATAACTTAACTGAAATTGGCGATGTCCCAAAACTCCAAGCAAAGTGTAGTTGACCACCATCGAAACTTTCGATCGATACTATTGAGCGACAATGTCTACCGTTAAAGAGAGAACACTATGACGATGGTGAGAAGTACGTAGAATATGAGAAGTTTTTTTTGATAAAACGAATATGAAATTTCCTTTCATATTTCTCAAATTATTTTTATTTTCTATAATTCAAATTTAACGTTAATTGGTTAAAACTTAACAGCATGGGTATGAGGCGAAATAATTTTAATTGTCAGGGTTACTATGCAAAATATAAAATCTCGTTAGGTACCACGTGAAATTGGCTAAACGTTGAGGACACCATGCGAAAATTTCCGAACAAAATTTCAGAAAGGATTAATTAAAAAGAGCCTTTAGTTGCGACTTTATCCCATCGTTTTCAAGCAATTCAAAAAATTGGGGATGTATGTTGTCTTTTTGTGATCGAAAAGGCGAGTTGAGTCATGAGTGAAATGTTAACCCGTGAACTGATTACGATGCGATCGTACATAATTTGACACTAATGATCACACTTTTTTCTTTCCTTTGATTTAATCGCACACTCAATAATTCTTAGGCTTCGTTCGGAACCCGCGTTTCATAGGAGCGGAAGCGGAAAGAAAGGCCAGACGCTACGTCGGAGGGTGTTCGGCAACGGAGCGGAGCAACCAGCGTGAGCGTCCTCGGGAGCGGAATTCCGCTGATTTTCGTACCCTCGTACCCCCCAGGGTAGAGATGAAGATGGGGCGTTTTTGCCGTTTCGGTCCGCTACCCCAACAATTATTTCCACCGATACCCCCGAGCCCCCCAGATCTGAATCGAGCCTCACTCTCACTTGAAGGCAGAAGGCGACGACGACGGCGTTCAACCCTACAGATCGACGAAGGCGGTGCTCAACCCTAGAGGCGACGACGACCAGTGCCGTTACCGGCCTCGCTGCTGCTGCAAAGGAGAGATCTGTGGGGTCGCCGAATCGTCGCCGTGCAAAGCGACGGGAAGTGGCCTGGGGGATGCTCGACAAACAAGTGAAAAGGGGGGCGCTCAGGTGGCCGACGAGAGCAAGAAGCGAGTACCAGAGGAGTCGGAGAAGAGATAGTCGGAGAACAGATTCACGTAACATACGCCCAGATCTGAAAAGTAATTGTGCCTGGGCTAAAAAAGAAAAGTAATTAATTCATGTACAGTGAGATGAAAATTAAACAAAAAAACCAAATTAAAAATAAAAATCAATAAATGTTGGAGGGCAATTTGGACAATTTGAGTATTCTATTTTTCGTTCAGCTACTGAATTTCCCGAACACACATTTCAAATTTTTCTACATTCATCTAGTTATCTTTTTCAGCTTCAGCTAGTTTTCTCAGCTTCAGCTTTCAGTCCCAGCTGTCAGTTCCAGTTTCAGCTAGGATTGCCAAACGGAGCCTCAGTACTCCGATTTTAGAGCACTAAAATTGACACGAACACTTTTTGCAGAGACGAATAATTTGCACAAAGAAAACATGTACCCATGCCATGACCATGATGCATGCAATAACAGAGTTACTGTTTTTTGTTTTTTTTTTCACCCTTCTGGTTATTGCGCCTTTTATTCGCCTTTAACGGGTGCTTTTCAGGCCTATGACCGTGTTGTCCAGCTCTGCTAGCTCTTGCCAATGGTGAAAACCCCACATCATCAAAACACACATTCATCGATCTGCTTCTTATGAAAGAGCTCACTCCAACTGTTCGATGAAATGCCCAAAAGACCATTACCAGCTCCAATGGAAAAATCAGGATCGCTCTCCTCACACTTTGTCATCTTCTCTTTAAGTTTGCTCCTCTTCACCGAAATTTCAAACCAGTTGCCAGATTCACAGTCTCAGGCCATCATCACCATCCAGAAGCTTCTTAGCCATCATCCATTAACCATAGCAAGTCTTGACAAAGCCACAGACTTCTGCAACGGCGAACCCAACTCTTACATGACCATCCTGTGCTATGAAGATAGCATAACACAGGTTCACTTCCATGGGGCTGATGGGCTTCCTTCTTTGCCAACAACTGGGTTCTCCATGGAAGCTCTGTTTGAAGCTCTTGTTGCCCTTCCTAGCCTGAAAGTTGTGAGCTTGGTCTCTCTGGGCCTCTGGGGCCCTCTTCCCCCTCACATTGCTAACTGCTCTTCACTTGAGATACTCAATCTCAGCTCCAATTTCTTGACTGGAAGCATTCCTGTTGAGATTGTGGGGCTTGTAAACCTCCACACACTGGTTCTAGATCATAACATGCTGACTGGTCAGCTCCCAACTTGGTTGAGCTCACAACGCCCTTCTCTGACTGTCTTGAGCTTGAAGAACAACTCACTTAGTGGCCCTTTGCCAAGCTCATTCCCATCTTTGGAAAATCTCAGGATAATCCAGCTTTCTGAGAACAATTTCTCTGGGCCTTTACCTGATCTTAGCAGCTTGACAAATCTTCAATCTCTTGATGTGGAAGGCAACTCTTTTGGACCTCAGCTCCCTAAGTTTCCTACCAAACTTGTAACCCTGATCCTTAAAAGGAACAGCTTTCGTTTCAGAATGATCAGTAATCTTACCGCCTTTTACCAACTACAAAGGCTTGATCTTTCTGCAAATGAACTTGTGGGGAGGTTTCCTCCTCCAATTTTATCCTTGCCTTTAATCAGTTACCTTGATATTTCCGGAAATAGGCTCACTGGATTAATGCAAGAAAACATGAGTTGTGGAGCACAGCTTAAATATGTTGATTTATCCTCAAATATCTTGACTGGGAACTTGCCATCTTGTCTGCGAAGGAAGTCGAGGAAAATGGTGGTTCGGTACCGAAAGAACTGTTTATCAAACGGACATCTCCGGGGCCAACATCCCTTTGCCTTCTGTAGAAATGAAGCATCGGCAGTTGAGGTGAATCCGCCTAACAAACGACGAAAAGGGTCAGCTTCAAAGTCTGTGGTTGCTACGAGCACTGTTGGAGCAATTTCACTTGTGGGTCTTATTTTGCTAGTAACTAGAATTCTGTTTATTAGGCAAAAGTTCAAGAAGCCTCAAACAAGATTTATACTAGAGGACGCTACTCCAAAGTACACTTCAAGGCAATTTTCAGCTGCAAGTAAGAGATTTGAATTTTCAGCTGCAGGTCAAGTTCATGTTATTGATAAATGGTCTTATGTTAAGCTATAACACATCTTTAATACTAATTATTCTGTTGATCCCTATTCCTAGGGGAAATCTGTCAAATGATGAAATTGGGGCCGCTAGGTCTCCCTGCATACCGAAACGTTCTATTGGAAGAGATCAAGGAGGCCACAGAAAACTTTGATGACTCTATGCTGATTGGTGAAGGCTCATTCGGTCCAGTTTACAAAGGCAAGCTTGCCAATGAGACATTCGTTGCCGTTCGAAGCTTGAAAATGAGGAAAAAGCATGGGATTCAGACATATACTCGTCATATTGAGCTTCTTTCTAAGCTCAGGCATAGTCATTTGGTCAGCGCTCTAGGACATTGCTTTGAATGCCATCAAGATGACTCAAGTGTCAGTAGAATACATCTAGTCTTCGAGTATGTACCAAATGGGACGCTCAGGGACTCCATTGCAAGTAAAATTCTTTCAGGAAGTATAGTATTAATGGAAGCTTATTTGATGCTCATTTTGATGTATACTAATCCTTTTGATGGATTTCAGGAGCAAAGCTTTCTTGGCCACAGAGGATTTCAGCTGCAATAGGAGTTGCAAAGGGTATTCAGTTTCTGCAAACAGGGATCATGCCAGTAATGCAAACAAGATCAAGATAACAGATGTTCTGTTGGATCATAGCCTTCATGTGAAAATAAACCGCTATAACTTGCCTTTGCTGGAAGAAAACAAGGCACAGGTAAGATTGCAGTGATATTTTGTTGGAATAAATTCTATCCACAAAAATGAATGCGGGTACCAACACTGCAATTTTGAGTCTCTCAGGTTCTTCTACGCATGCAATCCAAGGTGAAAGAAAAAGCAATGTAAGTGATACTTTCTTCAAAATCACCTCCCAATGAAAATAACAAGACTTCCTATTTATCTGAAACATAGAAATTGTGAGAAAATGCTGCCTTTTAACTCATGATCCTTTCCATTTCCAGCTCTATACGAAAATTGTTAACTTTGTATCGAAAAACTTGCACATATTTGCAGGTCCAAGCAAGACGAAAAGGGCGACGTGTATGACTTTGGAGTGATCCTTCTGGAAATAGTTACAGGAAGAGCAATCACATCCGAAAACGAAGCCCAAGTAGTGAGAGATCTTGTAAGTTTCAGCTCCAAATACTTATTATACTCTTACCTATATATCATTAGGAGGGCTCATGTAAGCATCACTCTCCTTCTCTATAAATACATACATGTACAGTTTCAGGTCGGGCTAAAGGCAGACAAGATAGCGAGAAGGAACGTGACTGATCCAGCAGTGAGCAAGGGCTGCTCAGATCATTCACTGAAGACGCTAATGGAGCTTTGTGTCAAGTGCCTTTTGCTCGAAAGGCCTTCGATCGAAGACGTGCTCTGGAACCTGCATTTTGCAGCTCAAGTTCAAGATTCATGGCAGCTGGGAGAATCTCCTTCCTCGACAAGCAAAGGAGGGACCCCCATTTACTTGTCCCGCTGAAACAGATATATCACGTACGTGTTGCTTTTGTTTGTATAGAGTTCAATCTTATTGTATGCATTCTTCTGCTAGTATAACAGTCTGAAAAAAAAATAAAGCATTGTTTGCATAATGTCACAACATGCATCTTACTTGCATGGCTTGATCTCGATATCATTATATGATGAAATATTACCATTATTACAAATAATGAAAATTTGAAAGTACAACTTTGACTATTGAACAACTTGTACAATTTGAATTCGTTCCATTGAAATTACATTTTCCCCGAATCACAGAAGGCAGTATAGCAAACCAAAAACTGGGGATATAAACAAGCCTAAGAACCCACCCTTTGGGTTGCAAAGAATCAGATACTAATCAAACACTAATCCCCAAGTCCAAATCTATCACCCGGAAAAATAAACAAATAAATCAAGAAGATAAAACTTTGTATACCTTTTCCCCCTTTACAAAACCCAAAAATAATTCTTTTAAAGCATACAAAATTTGCTTATAATATACCTAGGGAGCATGTGATAGTATCCGGGTCATCTCAACTTGATCATTCTCCCAATGACTTAGTCTCCCATACTTCTCTGCCTCCCTTGCAAGCTGAACATCACTAGGCTTCAAGTACTGTCCGAAAGCCATGACAACAAAGCGCGGGATCAGGCTGGCAACTGGGATCGCCAGTACACACAGCCAGAATGATCCCGTCCCCTTGTAGTTATTGAATGCAACATTGAAGATCGCCCTGTTCACACATCATTCACAGCAGAAAAGCAACCTGATTTCCCCAAACTCATATCCAATATAATGAATACTAGTCTTTTATGGAGGTCTAAGCAACTCATCTAATTCTATAGCACATGTAACACATCAGTATTTATGAAGAATGGGATCTTGTAGACTTGTGATTTAACTCTTTCGATGAAGTTGATATAATTTGAAACATTAGAGCAACTCATTTGGATCGAAACCAGTGTGAATGGGCTAAATGATTTATTTTGTCCTTTTGAGAAAAAAAGTAATGCAAGATGTAATATGAAAGAAAGGGCGTACCAGTAACCGGGCAGAGCAGGAATGGCATCAATGATAATGACACATATGATAGTTGCAACTATCGACCCCCATATGGCAAGGTGGATAATCCAGTTCCATCTGACGATGTCCATGGCTAAGTGTAAATTGACTACAATGACAACAGCAATGGTCCAAAGGTCTCCTAGGCTTGACCCATCAATATCAGTCTTCCAATAGGAAAATAGAGGGATGAAGAAAACCACTGCACTCTGCCACGCAGTGTCTATCATAGTTAGCCAAAAAAGCCTCGAGTTGTAGCATTCGTGTCGTTGCCCAGGTCCATAGAGTCGAGTGTGAGCTAAAAGAGTTCTTCTACTCAAGTCCTTGTCAAGAACACCCACGATAACGGTGGGGAAAGAAGTGTAGATTACTGAATAGAGAACACTGCTCCATTCTGTTATGGCTGTGGTCAGTGTATATGCAGTGAAGAGAGTGTACCTGTCAGAATACACGGACAAGCATTAATATCTTTAAGGTTGTTTACCAAAATATCATACTTTGCCCTCGGCCTTTCTGTGTGTTTGTGTGTGCCTCTGTATGTGCTTGTTTTACATAGTTGAAGCAAAAAGGTAACTCATTAGATCACTCACCAGAATAAGACGAGAACAAACACTGCATTTCTGTAGAAATTGTATAAGATCATGTAAGCCATTCTCTGGTAGTTCCAGTGTCCATGAACCAACAAAAGTGGAACTAGAAATCTAAATTGTCCCATTGAAAAATCTGATGCCATCACAGCTTGTCGGCCTTCTTGGCCACTTATTCCTACTCCCACATCAGCTTCTTGGATCATAGAGACATCATTTGCACCTGCAGTACAGTTCATAATGTTTTAGATTTATAGGAAAAATAGCGAAACAAGAAAAATGATACCCACAAGCCAGACTAACAACTATACATTCCTTACTATATATATTTGAAGTGAAGACATATACAAAACAAGAAAATGTAAAAGTGAAATACAAGATTTGATACTAACCATCTCCAATTGCCAGTGTCATGTCGTCTGTTCTGTTCTTTATGAGGGCAACGATCCCAGCCTTCTGCAGTGGAGCAGTACGGCAACACAAAACGACAGAACAATGACTTGCCACTTCAAACAACTATAGCATACAAATACTCGCATCAGACAGTGGATAATGACAAACGTCCAAATGTTATAGAGAAAGGAAAAAAAGATGAAAAACAGTTGATGAGTACCTCTTCCTCAAGTTCAGAGTCCAGAATGTAAACAAGACTAGTACCATCAATAATCAATGCATTTAAAGAAGCCCCTGAACTTTCTTCATCAGAAGACCTTGCTCTGCGTTTTTTTATTGATGCCAGAGCTTGCTGTAAATACCTCCTGCATGAATCTCTAGTGTTTCCATTGATTATAATTTGAGTCATCTCTCCTGTCAAGAGCTTAGAAGAATACCCAATTGATATGGCTGTTTCCTGCTTGTCTCCTGTCAATACCCACACCTTAATGCCAGCATTTCTCAAAGATTCTATAGCTTCTGGGACCCCTTCTTGTAGCTTATCTTCAATTGCACTGGCACCTAATATGGTCAGATTGTATTCTATTTCAGCAGCTACCTGGCGAAGTTTTGCTGCTCTTCCAATCAAAGCCGTGCTTGCGGACTCGTAGGAAGATTTCCATTGCTGAAATTCTGAAGAATGGAGTTCTCTCATTCCGATTACCAGGGTCCTTAACCCACATGAAGAGTACTTGTGAAGGTGGGATTTGGTTCTGTTTGTGGCATCCAGGTTCAAAGAATTGTCAATCACATCGAGCATAGTTGTGTCAGCGCCTTTTACAAACAGCCTAACTGATTTGTCCGGGCAGCCCAGAATAACAGACATCCTCTTTCTATCGCTATCAAATTCATGAAGCCCCAAAACATCAAACCTGCAGTGTCATGAAAAAGAATATTCAGAGGATTTGATCAGATTTTTACTATACAGCCAGAAACTATAATGTGGTACTTCAGCTGCGCTAAAGAAAACATCAAACATGATAAACACATTATATCAGTTTATTCATAAATCATTTGAAATCTTGTCAGCACAACCATTTTTAACTCATAAAATCAAAATCGAGAGTTCACTGATTTATAGTCTAACTGCTACTAAAAGCAATATCTGGACGACATGAGTTTAGTTCCTTGTATATGCTTCAAAGAATAATGTATAAGGAAACCAGCAACGGGCATCAATTCATCTGATTCATGCGAAAAACCGAGGTGTTTTCCACTTGCTTAGTAGATTTAGGACACACTGGGATTATAGTATGCTATATATAGCACATCCTATATCAAAATCACTCACATTTTAAAGTAACCCTTAAATTGAATTATTACTGAAAGTGACAAGTGAGCACATCAAAAGGACAATGCCAATAACTAAAACACGACGAGAAAACAACTAAATACGGTACAAGGCTAAAAAGGAATAGAAACCCTTCTCTTACCTCTGTCTCTCTCCTTGAACATCAACAACTATGTGGCCTGAACTCCGTTCCATGAGGACAAAGCCATAAGCAGCAGCAGCGTACACCAGGGCCTGTTCATCAGGAGACTCCCCCTGGTAATCTATTACTTTCACATTCGCATCAGTTGAGTTTGTAACAATAGGCACAATTGTATTACAGGCCGCCAATGCAAGGAAGAAATCATGAATGTGTTTCCTTTCACCCATCTCCATCTTTACTAGCATTTGAAGCTCAACATCAACCTTTACTTTCATCTTTGGCCTCCAAATCTGTCCATCCACTGGTACCACCCAAAATTGCAAAATTTGAGGAAAATTGAAGGATTTAAGCTCAAGAGTAACACGGATGTCCAAATAAAATACAACATAACAATTAAGAAAATCCATTACCTTGAACTGTATATCCATCCAGCTCACCCAGCTCATCTGCATCCTCGTTGCTGTAATCTACTCCCCATATACTCGCGCATTGAAATTCCATCTTGTTTTCAGTCAATGTACCAGTTTTGTCAGAGAAGACATACTTTATTTGTCCCAAATCTTCATTGATATTCAAGGCCCTGCATTGGAAACTAGAATTGGAGGCCTCATCATACATATTGTTATCATGGACCATAAAGTATGCCTGACCAACCCGAACAAGCTCCATGGATATATACAGAGAAATTGGAATCATGATTTGGAACACAATCACACACATGAGGAAGGTAAAGAATATTTCCAGACCCCAGCCATAATAGTGATAATCTTCGACCTTCCCAGTCTCAGCATAAGTCTTCTTCCTGTAAAACTGCATTTCATTCAATCTGTCCTTGTGATGAACAAGCCAGATGCCAAAAAGGGTGGAAACTATGGTGCACAATCCAACCAAGAACAAAGAAAGCAACACAATCTCTCGGTTCATTAGTGTCTCTAGCCGGCTTCTCTTTGATGGTGCACCAGAGTTGTTAAGCATAGCCTTAGTTTCCCGGCCAGCATATACCACAACTCCAATAGCCCATTCTGTGTTCTTCAGCTGACAACCCCGGAGGATTACGTTTGTGGGTCCTAATGACATCCTTTTCCCATCAATGTCCATGTTTGCAAGAAACCCATAAATGTTCCTATTAGGCTTCTCACACTTGATCACACCATCTACTTTTTCATTCTCTGGATTCTTCAAAAGGGTCTCCTGCTTCGCATATCTAGTCTTCAAATTCGACTCGCCGTCGAGATTAATGGTCTGTACGTAGGCAACCCCTGTGGGATCACTGGTGGAGAGCAATACTATATCACAGGGAAGAGTCTCAATGGAAGAAAGCTTGATGATCTCACCAACCTGAATGTGCTTCCACTTCTTTGGCTGAAAGCTGCCATCAACAAGCACTAAAGCATGCCTATTGTTCTCAACCCGATCTGCTCTATGCCGTCTGAAATCCTCATAGGCATCCTTGATGGCAGAAACTAGCAAGACGATGGCCAATGGCATGATTGAAGCCCCACGCCCGAAGACTGCCAGCTGAGGGAGCTGATTCAAAATGGCTATGATGAGGAAATATACATAAGCCACCCTGTGGAACTGCTCAAACAGATTCCTGGGCAAGAATGTGATCATCGAGTACTTGGATGTTCGAATCGAATTCCCTGTGAATTCATACTTCTCGTTAGTCCTAGCAGGATCATTCATGTATATGAACCTGGCATCCTCATCATGAATTTCCTTCTGGGATACTCCCAGGCCTTCTGAATCACTCCTCCTTGATCCAAACCTCATGGGTTTCCCATCCACATCCCTCACAGAGGTTGCACCAGAGGCCCTGGAGTGGAAGGAGGAGACGCTCCGGCGAGAAGAGGAGCGTTTAACGGAGTCACTTGTTGTTGTATTGTCAAAGTGATTGGATGAATCCATGCCGGAAACTGAAGCTTGGGTTTCTGGGACAGCTCTTAGGATTTCAGAGAGGGAAGGAGTTGAAGGTTGGTCTTGGGTGCTCGGAGTTCTGGGCGAGGGGATCAAGAGCGGCCGGTATGCGGCCATGATCAGGAGATCAGACTCCTCTGAAAGTGAGCATAATAGGAAGCAGCAATCACAAGCTAGGCACAACCAAACCCAGATACAGAGCTCAGCTCAGAGCTAGCAGCAGGCGTTGGAAAACAAGAGGCTGTTAGAGTTGAAGAACTCTCACAGAGGCATTAAAGCAAACAGTTCGTGTGCAAGACACGGCACACACGAGAATGATTCGAGGAGATATGGGCAAGGTGGGTATTGGCTATTTTGGTAGTGTGAAACAAGAATTTGGCCGGAATGCTTGTAGAGAAAAGGGAAATAAAACAGAAGAGAGAAGAAGATGAGTTGGTGGGTTGGTTTTGTAGCAGGTGAATTGGGGTCGGCTCAACAATGGCGAGGTGGGTTCCGAAATTTCGAGGGTCAATGCAAAGGACTGCTGCTGATGGAGAGAGAAGATCAACGGAGGAACGCGCAAGAAATGAGGACGAAAGTCATAGCTTGGCAACCGCCACCTTCCCCAAGCCATTACGCCATCACCCCCAAAGAAAAGTAGAAATTCAAACATGGAGTACTATTTAAACCCAATTGGAAAAGTCGTCGTCTTCTATTTTCTAATCCTTGGAGTTGCAGGTCGTGATTCTAGAAAGAGGGCCAGCCAGGAATATATTTCTTAAATGCATTTGTAGACTACGAATCAGAATTTTCCCGTGGAAATTACAGAATCTCCATGTTTTGCTCCCGGCGGAAATGGACAAAACCACCAACTGTTTTTTCACTTTATTGCAGAAATCACCACTTCAAAAAATATACCACTATACCAGACAAAACCACCCCTTATCATCCAATTCAATTCATTAGAAAGGAATATAAAACAATTTGGGATTTTTGTAGATATTTGGGATAATTTTTGCTTCAATAGATTTTCCATCTTATTCTCCACAAATAAGGAAGAAATAGTACATATAAATCCAACTTAATTGATCGAAGATCGAGTTTTTGATCCCAACTTGTTTTTCACTCGATGACGTCCCAAATAAATTATATTTAATCAATTTGATTAGTATTATTATGTAAGATTAATTTCCCAAGTAATATTTATTGAAATAATTAATTTGTATTATTTTATTAAGATTTTGATTAATATTTATTAATATGCCCAAATCCTCCAAACGAAGAGCATGTAATATTTATTAAGATTTTTATTAATATTTTTATATTTATTCTATCTATAAATATATAAAATATAATCGCTTCAATTATGAAATTCATTATTTTAATTAATTATCTAGAATCTTCATAACAATAACTAAAAACAATCTATGTTACCTAAAATGAGAAATCTTTTAATTATTTAAATGAAATTCATATTTTTTTAAGATAACAAAATTAGGTAAGATATCAAAGATATCATAAATGGATAAAACATCAAGTGGAATAAAGGTTTTTTTGCTGTATATTATCAAAAAAATAAAATAATTATCTTATTCTATTGCAATGACGTGGCGCAAATTTTACAAAAACTTAATTTCCGCTTTACACTATATTATAGTAGATGAGAAGAAAGTGGAGAGTTTTCCTCCAAAATGAAGAATTTGTTCAGTTAGATATTTTGATATACTACATAGGAAGAGTTTTTATTCTCTGTTTTGAAGAAACCTTTGGAAATCCTCTTAGTAGTGGATATTAATGGACCATAGCAAGGGTAGATATTATGGAGAATTGTGGTAGAGCAAATGAGGAGCATCTGGTGACAAATTGGAGCCAAGAAGAGGACGGCGTGGAATGAGTCATCCAGTCTGCAATTCATTTATTATGCTTCTTATTTTCGGTTTATGTTGATTAATGTGTAAACCGGTTCTCTCCTTTGTTTAGCATAGACCGGGTCTTGTTACCCTAGTTTTCTGTGCTCCTCTTTAAAAGGCTTTGTGCCGCTTTTCCTAGCTGAGACTTTCTTGGATAATAAGCTATGAAATGAAAGCTCCTTTGTTTGTCTGTCACTAGCTAGCTCCAAGCTATCACCTTTCAGCTGATTTCTTCTTGTTTTCAACTTTGCACATGGTATCAGAGCAATAACGAACCTTGTGACCTGTGTTTGGGCTATCGATCGTAAGAGAACTCGCTATGGAAGAAGGTGGAGTGTCGGGGACTGAAGGACAAAGCTCGGATCCGGAGCTTCGTCACTTTGCTGATGATGACTGGGACTATCGCCGGAGGTCTCGCACACCACGCCAAGGAGGTCGTGGAAACCCTAGACCTAGAGGGCGCCATGACAGTCGTTCGGCCAAGGGACACGACGACAGCAGAGGAGGTACCAACTTCGACCCTCTTTTCATCTCTAACTCGGATTCACCTGGGATGCAACTGGGTTCCATTTTGTTTGATGGGACGAACTTCGTTAGTTGGAGGAGATCTGTGCGTTTTGCTTTAGGGTCAAAGATGAAGCTTGTTTTCATTAACGGGGCCTATCCCAGACCAGACCCGGATGATCCCGACTTTGCTCGTTGGGAAAGGTGTGACTTTATGGTAATGAGTTGGTTGTTGAACTCCATGGTTAAGGAGCTATCTCAGAATTTCATGTATGTGAACTCGGCTCAAGAGTTGTGGACTGAATTGAAGGAACAATATGTCGAATCCAACGCTCCTTTGATCTACAATCTTCAAAAGGAAATTAGTGGGATTAAGCAGGAGAATTCTTCAGTTGGGATTTATTATGGTAGGCTTAAGAAGGCTTGGGAAGAACTAGCTGCGATTGAAGGTATTCCAGTGTGTACTTGTGGGGCTTATAACCAGTGTGGATGTGCTTTGATGAAGCGGATGGTAGACCGAGATTCCACCATGAAACTCATGCATTTTCTTATGGGGCTCACTGACACCTACGAAGGGATAAGAGGGACCATACTCTCCTCAAATCCATTACCGACGGTGAACCGAGCTTTCCAAATGGTCATGGCTGTCGAAACTCAAAAGAGAATCACCGGGGCGATCTCTCCACCACGTGATATCTTGGCTGTCAACAGGGGTGGCAATCAGAATCGAACCTTTATGAAACCCACGTCGGGGTTTGGAAACAATAACGCAGGGAATGGAGGCGTAGGCAGCAGTTACGGTCAGAACAGAGGAGGTAATGGGGTTGATAAGGACTACAAGAGAGCAAAATTTGAAAGGAAATGTGATTACTGTCAGGAACTTGGACATGTCAAGGAGACATGTTTCAAACTTGTCGGCTACCCGGAGTGGTGGAAGGGTCCGAAAGGACAGACCTCGGGAAGGATGTCAGCTAATGTTCAGGATGTGGATAGAACTCCCTTGGAGGGAGAAGATGGAGATGGGTCAGGATCCAAGAACGACCCCGGTCTCGTCAATGTAGTGGTCCAAGAGCTTCTTCGGGCCATAAAAGGGAAGGTTCCAATGGATGAAGGCACTAGCGGACAGATCAACACACTCTCCAGCTTTGCAGGTAATGGTTCAGCTCTTTCTGTCATGAATTCCTTGAATGATATTTCCTGGATTGTGGATTCGGGAGCAATGGATCATGTTACTTATAAGAGGGAGATCCTCTTTGACATAAAACAATTGGATAAACCGATTGTCATAGGGCTACCGGATGGCACCACTCAGTTGGTGAAAGAAAGTGGAACAGCCTGCTTGACCTCTGATATTAAACTCTGTGATGTATTATTCCTGCCATCTTTTCGGCACAGTTTGCTGTCAGTTTCGAGAATCCTCACTTACACCAATTGTATTTTCTCCTTTGATGCACATGGATGTGCATTGCAGGACCGTACAACTAAGGAGGTGCGGGCATATGGAAGGAAGTTTAGAGGCCTTTACAAGATTTGCAGTCAGAAGTTGTTCGTTTTGATGATGAATTTCAGTTTTCAGTTAATCAATATTTGAAAACTTGTGATAGAACCTTGTTTGCTGATGTTTTGAACTTGGTCTGTAATAAGGAAGACGCTGTCAGTCTTTTACATGCTCGTTTTGGACATGTTTCGGTTTCCAGAATGCAACATATGTCTTGTTTTCAGAACTTTGATTGTGGAATTTGTGTTTTGGCTAAGCATCACAAAATGCCTTTTCCTAGGAGCATATCATTTACAGGGAAGATTTTCGAGTTGATTCACCTTGATGTCTGGGGTCCGTATAAGACTCCAAATATTGATGGGTCTAGGTGCTTGACGTCTCTAATTTTGGTGGTGTTTTAGTAGTTAATTTCCCTTGTAGATAAGTGTTTTTCATTCCTTTCCTTGTTAGTTTCGTTCCCTTTTTAGCTTAGTTCCCGGTTTTCTTCAAGATTCGGAGACTATGCGAGTTTGTTATATTTTGTAGCTAAAATGGCGCATTTGAGGACGTTTTGGAGGAGTATCTAAGGAGGAGCTAAGCAAGGGAGCTAAGGAACGGAAGAGCCATGCAAAGAATGAAGAGGAACTCAAGGAAAACCAAGAAGAGAAGAAGGACCGAGACCCAGGACCGAGTACTACCAAGTCGGGCCCGAGTTCGAGCACTAGAGTACAGGACCGACGTTCCCAACGTCGGGCCCGATATCTGCCCGCGTCGGTCCGAGTCGGCAAAGTAGAGGATTTGGCTCCAAGGCACAATGTTGTGATCTTCCAATTTTGCCCTTCTTCTAAATTTGGAATTCCTTGGTCCCCAATCAAGAGAAGAGGATAATTAGAGGTGATTAGAGAGGATTAGAGAGACCAATCACACACACACCAAAAAAATCACTCTCAAAGGCTCAAGGAAGACTTGGAGAGCAAGGAGAAGAAAGGAGGAGGAGAAGAGAGAGAGATCGGTGGAGCTAGAGAGGAGATTAGTGAGTTTGTACTTGTTTTGCTTTGGTTTTAGTAGAATTAAGACTTGGATCTTGTGAACCCCTTTGGATTTGAATGCAATTTAGCTTTGGTTTGAGATTGATGATTGAGATTTGCATGATTTGCCATTTGATTGCTTTTTACTCTTACTTGATGGAGTAGATTCCATAGTCTTGGGCTATGGGGGAAACCCCTAGCTAGGATTGGGTAAGAACCCCCAATTCCATAGCCTTGAGAGCTTGATCTATGAATTCTCTCTACATTGAGCTTCAATTCTCTTGTGGAAACAAGGGACCTAGGGCTTGTGATTGGTAAGAGTAAGCGGAAGCAATCTCGAACCCATCACTAGACCTAGCATCGAAGGTGAGTGGAAACTCCCTTGGGTCGAAGTGTAGAGTGGAGGGATCGGAGGCTAGCAACCTCGATCTCATAAGGATCAACACTTATTGGCTGAATTGGGGTGGAATTACCCAAGTCTAGTTAGGGAAGGAACCCAAAAACCCAAGACCGATCTACTATTTTTGCCTAATCAAAGTACCCAGAACATCGGGCCCGACGTTGTGTGTGTCGGTCCCGGCCAAATCGACCTCGATCCACCCTCGGACCGAAGTGACCTGTGTCGGTCCGAGGTGATTTCTCTTGTTTTTCCTTGTTTTGCCTTTCTTTTACCTCTTTTTAGTCTTTCGGGTACTCTCAACGCACGAACTCCCGTGTGTTCGACACCCTACCTCTCTTACTACAATTGGGGTTCGGTTTAGAAAGTTAAATTTTGATATCATCCGATCCGGACGATCCCGACCCATTAGAATTTTGGCGTCGTTGCCGGGGAGTTCTACTTGTTTGAGGTACCCTCTTTTGATTCTTTGATTTGGTAGTGATTTGGGTGAGGGACTAGCCCAAACCCCTTGTTTGTTTTGATTCGGTTTTGTTTGTGTCTTTGGTTGTAGGTGTATGCGAGCTCGTTCCATCCGAGGAACACTTGAGCTCGACTTTGTGTGTGATCCGGAGAGCATCATCAAACAAGCTCGAAAGAAGAAGAGAATGGCGGACCAAGCCCGTGATGAGGAGGTTGAAAGGATGAGAGCCGACATGGCTCGAATGCAACTTGAAATGGCGAACCGAGATGCCGAGGCTAGGAGAGAGCGTGAGCAAAGGATGAGATTGGAGGCTCAAATCAACACCCAACCCCGGAATGCTAGACAATACATGCATCCGGAGTTGAAGGTGTCGGAACCGGCCATCGTCTTGCCGGAGGTGTCAAAGAACTTTGAGATAAAAACTTAATTTATCTCACTCATCAAGAGAGAGCAATTTCAAGGGAGACCGAATGAGTGCCCGATCGAGCATGTGAAGCAATTCAAAGACCTATGTGAGACCATCTCGACAGATGATGAGACACTTGAGTACGTGCTACTCAAAGCCTTCAAGTGGTCGTTGGGAGGCAAGGCATTGCATTGGTTGGAGAGCCAAGCACCTCGTTCCATCACATCATGGAGGGCTCTCAATGAAGCATTCTTGATGAAGTTCTTTCCGCCCACCAAGACGACGGAGCTTAGAAGGAAGATAGCAAGCTTTCAACAAGGAGCCCACGAGCCACTCTTCGAGGCTTGGGATCGGTTCAAGGAAATGTTAAGGCAATGTCCAACGCATGGGCAACAACCTTATGTCCTTCAAGACATATTCTTCCAAGGGATCAACCCCGCCACCAAGGATAAATTGAACCTTCATACCGATTGTGGGTTCATTGACTTGCCTCCGGAGCATGCGTGGGAGTTGCTAGACAAGCTCTCCGATTATGAAGCCATGTATGGAGTGAGTCAAGGGAACAAGGGGGTAAGAGTCCATGGAGACGGTGCAAAGATTCTCTACGATCCAAAGAGTGAAGAGGTGGATAAAGATGTGAAGATCCAATTCCTAGAGGATGAGTTGAACAAGATGAGGAGGAAGATGGGTCATCTCCAACAAAACACAAGAACTTGTGAAGAATGTGGTTCTTTGAAGCATGGAGCCCAAGAGTGCCCAAATGAGCGCCAAGTTCGATTGGCCGAGCAAATTGAGGAGGCACACTATGTTCAAAGAAACTTTGGAGGGAGAGCCAATTTCAACAATGGAGGAAGGTGGAACCAAGGCCAAGCTAGTGGCTACCATAACAACTTCAACCAAAACGAGCCAAGGGCCCAACCACCACCATACCGACCTCCGGGATTCTATGAGCAAACACCACCATGGGCTCAAGACTTGAAGAATCAAGTCACCAACATGGAGAGAAGATTTGATGATCAATTCAAAGAGTTGGGTGTTTGGAGAAGGCAAGTGGACAACCAACTTGTTCACATGGCAAATCAACTTCCAAGAGAGGAAGGGAGACTCCCGGTCCGACCCGAGGAGAATCCCCGTGCCCAACAACAACAAAATGAAGTTCGAGCCATAGGATTGAGGAGTGGACGGAGTTTGCCCGAGCCACAAGTTCCAAGAACGAGAGAATAAGGTCGGACCGAGTTGCCCAGTAACTCGGGCCCGACGTGCCAAGACGTCGATCTAGTAGACGGAGGAGGTCCCCTGAGCCGGACCGAGGCAGAGCGTAACTCGGGCCCGACGTGCCCTGTAGTCGGCCCGATGTACCCAGAAGTTCCCTGCTCCCGGACCGAGGTTCCTGAAGTCGGTCCCGAAGTCACTCCAACGTCGGTCCAGGCTGAAAATGTTGAGAGAAGTCAAGATCGGTCTAAGGAGGTGGATCCAACCAAGAAACAAGGAGCCACAACTCTTCCATACCCCTTGAAGAAGCCCAAGGAGATTGTTGAGGGCAAGTTTAAGCGGTTCTTGAAGCTTTTGCAAGGCTTGAACATCACCATCCCATTCACCGATGCTCTAAGTGAGATGCCATCTTATGCAAAGTTCTTAAAGGAAATCTTGAGCAAGAAGAGATCGATTGTGGAGATGCAAGATGAGGTGAAGATCTTGGAGCTACCTCAAAAGCTAGGTGATCCCGGAAGATTTGCCATCACCGTGGGGATTGGATCCCAAAACTGTAAGGCTCTTTGTGATTTAGGAGCAAGCATATCGGTTATGCCCATGAGCATATGGAGAAGGGCTAACTTAGGAGATATGGAACCGGTTGATATGAGTCTTACTATGGTCGATGATTCATTTACAAAGGCCACCGGAATCTTAGATGACGTCCCGGTTAGAGTTGGGAGGTATTTTGTGCCCGATGATTTTGTGATCCTCGACATGAAAGAAGATCCGATGGTGCCCATTATCCTTGGAAGGCCGTTTCTAGCTACGGCGGGTGCCAAATTTGATGTGAGAAATGGGAAAGTGACTTTCGAGATTGGCGAGGAAAAAGTGGAGTTCCATTTCAACAAAGCTCTTAATGAACCGGATGCTTTGGCAATCTTGAAGTTGGAGGAAAGTGCCAAGCGCAAGAGAGAGGAGTTGGAACCCACAAGAGAGGAAGAAGCACCATTGAGAGATCATGACATGGTCTATGTTCAAGGGCAAGAAAGAGAGTTGCTAGATCCATTAGTGAACCATGAGGAGTCAAGAGATGGAGATAGCACAAGAAGCCATGAAGAGTATCCTTCTCTATATCCTTTTGATGTGGGAGACTCTTATATTTGTTTAAGTGACTTGAAAGAGGATCTAGAGGATGATTACCTTTGCTTGAGTGATTTGCAAGAAGACTTGAGTTATAATGTCATTGAGTCCCCTAGAAATTCTTTAGATTTTTGTGGTGTAGGTAATGAAGATCAAGTTGAGAAGATGCAAGAGATGCCAACCTACACTTTGGAGGAGAAGAATGATGGAGAATTTGGAGGCCACACTTTCATCAAACACAAATGGTGGTACTATGGCTATGAGGAGTGTGGAGATGCATATGACAAGGATGATCAATTCACCGTTTTTCACCCTCCTTGAAGGGTAGAGGTTAGAAGTCAAGCTAGTGACTTAAAAGAAGCGCTCCTCGGGAGGCAACCCGAGTTTAGTAGGTTCATTTTCGTAGTTTCTAGTTTGTTTTTATTTGCCTTAGCTTAGAATCTTTCTAATCTCTCTTTAGCATGTGTTTTGTGGAATTGTGTGTTATGTGAGCTTCATGATCATGTGTGGTATTGGTAAAAATAATAAAAGGACTTGTGGGTAGAGAATTGCCAAGAAAAAGGATTTTAGGAAGCCAAAACGGGTAGGACCGAGGTACCCAGTACCTCGGGCCCGAGGTTGAGACGTCAGTCCTCTTTGGCCGGTCAACATAGGTCTTGATTTTGTGGAAATTCCTATTATGCCCTTCTGACCTAACTTTGTCTTCTACCCCATTTAAGCCTTCTTTCCCATACCTACCACCCATCACCTTCATAACCACCTTCCCAAAATACCAAGCTCCTTCAAAAACCCCAAATCGATCCATCATCTCCACCAAACTCGAACCTCAAGCAATCTTCACCACAAATCTCGATCCATACCCCTAGCATCCTCAAACATCGATCCCAAAAGCCAAAAATCCCAACAAAACCCATAGATCTTCATCCCTCTTCTAGATCTAGAAGAGAAATTTGGGTTCTAAGAAGTTGATTGCTAGAAGTCTTTGTTTCTTCATATTTGGTATGTGAATCTCAATCTCTACTTGATTCCTTGTGAATTTCATGCTTTCATTGCTAGATTTGAGATTTGCCATGATTGAGTGAGCTTAGACCTTGAGCATCCATAGTGATTTGCATGCATAGTGAAATTTGTGCTTAATTGTTGCTACCACCTAGTTGGAACTTCGATTGATGATGAGAAATGGTTGATTTTGGATTTTAGGAGTATGATAGAGTGTTTTATGGGTGAATCTAGGAAGAGAATTCGATTGAGAGTCGGCCCGAGGTACCCAGATCCTCGGGACCGATGTTGCATGTCGGTCCAAGACTCGGACCGAGGTTGAGAACCTCGGACCCGATGTCTTGTGTTGGTCGGTCCTATGCTATTCGATTTTCTCTTGTGTGAGCTTTAGGTTTCATGAGCTTGAATGTTGGTAGAGGCATGTTTATCATAATGTATCTTGTAGCTTGACCATTGTATTGTGATTCTTTGCTCATACATGTTGGATTTTGTGGATTGAGTGTCTTAAGAGCAAGTATGGGGTTATTTCCTTGCATGATGAGTTGTTTGTTGTGGAAGCATGTGATTTTGTTGTGATTGTATAGATTTTATCTTGTAGTTCTTTGCTTGATTGTGCGTAGGTACCATGACTACCCGAGCATCTTCTTCAAGAATGGAGAAATCAACAAGAAAGTCCAAGAAGTCGTCCAAGAGAGTGCAAAGGATGGATGATGTGCGCTTCGAGTATGATGATGTAGCTAGAGAGTATGAGCGACTCATGGGTCTATCTCACCACACCTGGTGGTTAGATTGGGAGTCTATTAGAAAGATGAGCATGGATGAGGCTCTTACTCGGTGCTACTCTCACATCGGTCTTAATGTGATGCTAAGGTGGAACAACACCCACTATCCCGCCTTAACATCCGAATTCATGGCGTCATTCAAGTGCACGTATGAAGGAGTCGAGAGTGAGGGCATGATCTCCTTCCAAATGGGCAATGAGTTGCATGAGCTCTCTCTCCGGAACTTGGCATATTTCCTTGGATTTCCTTTTCCGAGAGATGAGGCCTATGTGGATAACGAGAAGGTGGACTATCTTTGGAGGTTTGTAGCCAGAAGAAGTGAGATGAGGAAAGGCGCATCCACAAATGAGATAGCAAGTCCACTCTTCCGAGTTATGATCCGAGCTTTGGGTTGTGCCATCTTTGCTAGGCACGAGTTGAGCAAGCCGATGAAGGAAGAGGCCATGTTGCTCTATGAGATGTTGTTTCACAATGATAAGCCAATGAACCTCACATGGGAATGGGTGAAGATGGTGAGGGATTTCCAAAGTTCCTCATGGATCTATTTTGGAGGCATGATAGCCCGCTTGGCTCATCGTCTTGAGGTGGACTTGTCTACCTACACACCGGCCCCAAATGGTGTAGAGTTCATGGATCTTAAGTACTTCAAGAAGGCCAACATCATCAAGGAGAAGCAAGTGACCGGTGCCACCACCTATCTAGCCCCACACACCAACTTCGACAAGGTGCACATTCCCTTGGGGCCTCGTCTCTTTGACCTCACAAGTTATTATAATTGGTTCCAAGTGTGGGCGGGCAAGGAGAATCCTTATGGAGAGCCGGAAGGGACACTTGAGGTTAGAAGACGAGCACAACACATTCGTTTCACTTCTCCTCAAGTTTCCCCGGACACCGAAGAAGAGGAGCCCAACCAATATGAGTTCGTGAGAAGAGATGACATGGACGTTGACTTGGCTAGAGAAGAAGAAGAAGAAGAAGAAGATGGTGGTTACTACAATTTGCTCACCGACCACGCACCAACACTACTCGACCGAGGTGCAAGCCACGTCGGGCCCGACGTCCACCAACGTCGGTCCGACACATATTTGCCCGATCCGGTCCCGAGCCAATTCGAGAGGGGTGAGGGAAGTGGAGGAAGACAAGAACCACCAAGCTATGGAGTGTATGAAGGGTATGCCCAATGGTACGGGCCCGGAATGGTGTTCCTCGAGCCTCAACAATCGGTGGACATGAACTTCTGGGCCAACCAATTGGCTCATCTTCAACTTCAACAATCTAGCATGCTTCAAGAGGCACACCAAATCAATCTTCAACAACAACACCTCAACTTCCAACAACAACAACTTTCCCACCACCAAGAAGACTTCCAAGCTCAATTTGAAGAAGTGAACCGCAACATCGCTTACACTAGACGTGATGTGGACGACTTGAGGGCGGTAGAGGATCAAAGATGGAGCGTCCAAGAAAGCTTCAATGAATGGATGACCGGGAACTTCTCTTCCCGTGAAGATCAATGGATGCGCCCCGCACCACAAATTCAACCGCCAAGTCAAGACCCTTTCCACGACCAAGTGTATGAGCGAGAGAGGCACGCATGGCTCCAAAGGAGACGCCGTCAAGGTCACCCTCCAAACTAAGCCTCAACATGCCATTCAAGAATAAGGAATTGTGAGCTCTCTTTACTCTTCTCTTTACTTTTGAGTTTTGATTTCTTTTGATGAGGACATCAAAATTTGAAGTATGGGGTGGGTTAGTAGCTCATAGTTTCATGTGTAGTTTCATGTGTGTTTCTCTTGTTTTGTTTAAGGGATGTTTTCTTTTGGATTGTGGCATGATGAGATGCATGAATGATGATTGAATTTAATGGTTTGAATGGATGAGTTTTGTTTGTTTTTGCAAAAAAAAAAATCCCTAAAAATTCGAAAAATCGTGTGAAAAATGTCAAAAAGATTTTGTTTTGGACTAGGAATTCCCATCTTAAATATCCATATGAAGGCTAATGATAATGTGAGCATGTAAATTCCTTTGCATATTTTTGGATAGTTTAGCCTCTACATGGATGTTGCTTTTGATGTGATATGATATCTTGCATGTTTTTATTGAGCACATGAGTTCTTGGATGAGTTTTGATGCAACTAAGCTTGAGTGAACCTTGTGAGATTAATTTTTGGCCATTTTAGGGATGTTTGTTCATATTGCATATCCCTCATTTTCTTGTGTGAATTAGCTCATGCATGCTTAGTAAAACTTGCTATTGAGGTGTTTATCTATTTTCCAAGACCAATATGAGATTTGTTCTATGCTATGTCACATTGATTTGAACTTTATTTCATTTAGTCACAAAATGTTCCATATCCTAACTTGAAGATAAACCGTTGTTTGTAGCCCCGTTTTAGCCTTAGACCTTTGTTTGAAACTTCTCATAAATATGATTCCTAGCCTATATGACTTGACCCTTATGGGATTGGACTTTAGTGAGAGGTTCGGAGACTATGCGAGTTTGTTATGTTTTGTAGGTAAAATGGCGCATTTGAGGACGTTTTGGAGGAGTATCTAAGGAGGAGCTACGCAAGGGAGCTAAGGAACGGAAGAGCCATGCAAAGAATGAAGAGGAACTCAAGGAAAACCAAGAAGAGAAGAAGGACCGAGACCCAGGACCGAGTACTACCAAGTCGGGCCCGAGTTCGAGCACCAGAGTACAGGACCGACGTTCCCAACGTCGGGCCCGATGTCTACCCGCGTCGGTCCGAGTCGGCAAATTAGAGGATTGGGCTCCAAGGCACAATGTTGTGATCTTCCAATTTTGCCCTTCTTCTAAATTTGGAATTCCTTGGTCCCCAATCAAGAGAAGAGGATAATTAGAGGTGATTAGAGAGGATTAGAGAGACCAATCACACACACACCAAAAAAATCATTCTCAAAGGCTCAAGGAAGACTTGGAGAGCAAGGAGAAGAAAGGAGGAGGAGAAGAGAGAGAGATCGGTGGAGCTAGAGAGGAGATTAGTGAGTTTGTACTTGTTTTGCTTTGGTTTTAGTAGAATTAAGACTTGGATCTTGTGAACCCCTTTGGATTTGAATGCAATTTAGCTTTGGTTTGAGATTGATGATTGAGATTTGCATGATTTGCCATATGATTGCTTTTTACTCTTACTTGATGGAGTAGATTCCATAGTCTTAGGCTATGGGGGAAACCCCTAGCTAGGATTGGGTAAGAACCCCCAATTCCATAGCCTTGAGTGCTTGATCTATGAATCCTCTCTACATTGAGCTTCAATTCTCTTGTGGAAACAAGGGACCTAGGGCTTGTGATTGGTAAGAGTAAGCGGAAGCAATCTCGAACCCATCACTAGACCTAGCATCAAAGGTGAGTGGAAACTCCCTTGGGTCGAAGTGTAGAGTGGAGGGATCGGAGGCTAGCAACCTCGATCTCATAAGGATCAACACTTATTGGCTGAATTGGGGTGGAATTACCCAAGTCTAGTTAGGGAAGGAACCCAAAAACCCAAGACCGGTCTACTATTTTTGCCTTCTTCAGTGATTGCTTGGGAGACCCCATACTTCAGGCTACATGGTAGATTGCCAGAATTGAACAACTTAAGGGTACTAGGTTGTTTGTGCTACATTTTGACGCCTAAATCTCAAAGGCTGAAATTGGACCCTACAGCAAAGAGATGCGTTTTCTTAGGCTATCCTCTAGGTCAAAAGGCCTATAAAGTGTTCGACTTGGAGAACAAGAAGGTGCTTATATCAAGGGATATGTTGTTTAAGGAGACAGAGTTTCCTTTTAAACTTGATTTGAAGGGGCCAGCTGAGTATTCTTCTACTACTCAGCTGCCTTTGGTTACTTTTGGCGATGATGATGTGCCGCATAATTCATCACAGCCACCTTTGTTGCCAAGAAAGGGCAGTTCCTGCCAACAACAACCTTCTTCTGCCTCGAATAATGGTGGATCACCCGCTGCAGTGCAGCTGGACGATCCCTCTGATGTTTCTCTTGAGCATTCGCTCCTTCCAACATTCCATTATCTCAAGAGTCACATCCTGCAGTTCCTTCTCCATCAGAGCCTGTTGCTTCAGTTCAAGATCCGGCTCCCGCCTTGAGGCGCTCAACTAGACAACATATTCTGCCTTCCAAGTATGAGGATTTTGTGTGTCAGCCCATTGCAAATTTCAAGGAAGCTGTTCCAACAAGGCATCAAGTGGATTGTTTTTCTCAAGTGTTTTAGGTTATTTCTATTCATGATCTTGACAGTCACAGTGATGATTACATCCAATCCTTGTTTAATGTCTTTTCTGTGATGGAGCCATCTTCTTATGAGCAGGCTCGTCATGATCCGAATTGGACAAAAGCGATGCAAGAAGAGCTGGCTGCTGTTTTGGGCGAATTAACCACGTAAACGTGTTACTTCGCTATGATGAGGGAATCCTAGTCACAAAGTCGTCACAACGCGTTACAAGTTACGAATAACATGTAAATCGAGAAGAAATAACAAACATAAATTGAATAAACGTAAGGAAATGCGAAGAATGCTTAGGATCGTTTGTATTGCTCGTGTATATGTATATGAACTTCTGGGTCGCTACAAAAGATCGTCTTTCTCCTTAGAACAAAAGAAATACAATAGCTAGAATATATGAATTTGGGAGAATTTTAGGTGTGTAGAGACTCGTGTTCGAGAGTTGTGTTGATTGTTGTGCCCCTTCTCCCCCTGCTTTGAGTGTCTTCCTTGCCTTTTATAGCGCTGCCTTCATCAAATTAGCCGTTGCCCATTGATTAAGGAAATCCCATGGATTTCGCCCTCAATCTTCATGGTGTAATTGCTAGAATATTTGTCATAAATGCTCATAATTATTGCTTTAATCAAGGCGTTGGCAGTCAATGAGGCAATCCCTAAGATCCCGCCTTTGACTTAGCCGTTGGCAATTAATGGTCAAATCCCGGAAATCTCGCCTTCGCCATTATGGAGCTGAACGTTGAAATTGACTTGTTGCTACAGCTCCGATCGTGTCGTTAATGAGGGGCGAAATTAGCGGATTCCTTCACTTGGTTTTGGGCCTGATTTTATGAGGCCCAACAGCTGCACTAGAGAAAAATGACACTTGGGAAATTACATCTCTTCCTCCCCGAAAGAAGGCTATTGGTTCAAAATGGGTATATAAGGTGAAATTCAAACCGAATGGCCAATTTGAGAGATTTAAAGCGCGCCTAGTTGCAAAGGGGTATAATCAAATCAAGAACAAAGACTATAAACACACTTTTTCTCCGGTGGCGAAATTCACATCGGTTAGAGTGGTGATTGCTTTGGCTGCAGCAACTGGGTGGAATTTGCATCTGCTTGACATTAATAATGCATTCCTCTATGGCTTTCTTGATGAGGAGGTGTACATGCTACCTCCACCGGGTTTCACTAAGGCCAATTCTCAACAGGTCTGTCGTTTGAGGCGTTCCTTGTATGGCCTCAAACAAGCGAGTAGGCAGTGGAATTTGGAACTCACGAAGCATCTTACTCGTCTGGGATTTCAGCAATCCAAGCACGATTACTCGCTTTTCATCCAGTCCAAAAATCAGTCCATTACAGTTGCTCTTGTCTATGTGGATGACATGATCTTAACCGGGGATAATGAAGATGATATTGCAGCCACCAAAGCGTACTTGGATCGCACCTTCACCATCAAGGACTTGGGGCTTGCAAGGTACTTCCTAGGCATCGAGATATCGAGATCTGAGGCAGGAATTCAGTTGAATCAGCGTAAGTATGTATTAGATCTCTTGACAGATGCAAAATTGCTTGAGTGCAAATCAACACCTTTCCCAATGCAGAAAAGCCTTCGGTTGCATCCAAACGAAATAGAATTTCTCCCCGAGCCAGAAATGTACAGAAGAATGATCGGAAGGTTGCTATATTTGACCCTTTCAAGGCCAGACATCGCATATACTGTCCAGCAATTAACTCAATTCATGTCTTCCCCCAGAAGACCTCATTTGTTGGCAGCGACATATCTCCTCAGGTACTTGAAAGGGACTATAAATTGCTCCTTATTTTACCCGCGGAAATCAGATTTGAGCATCACTGCATACAGCGATGCTGATTGGGGAGCGTGCTCTTTCACGGGTAGATCCTTAACCGGTTATTGTGTCTTCCTTGGGTCTTCACTCGTATCTTGGAAAACCAAGAAGCAAGCCACCGTCTCGAAGTCATCCACCGAGAGTGAATACAGAAGTATGTCACAGACAGCGAGTGAATTAGTATGGATTGATGGGCTGCTGTCAGACTTTGGAATCTCGATTCCTCGCCCAATTCCCTTTTATTGTGACAATATCTCAGCTCAGCACCTTGCGGCGAATCCAGTCTACCATGAAAGGACGAAGCATCTGCGCATAGATTGCCACTTTATTCGTGAAAGAGTCCAAGATGGGTTCATAGCAACAGCTCACATCAAATCCTCTCTTCAACTGGCAAATATTTTTACTAAGCCCTTGGGAGCCCAACAACATGCTTTTCTCTCTCGCAAGCTTGGACTGATTTTCTCCAGTCCCGCTTGAGGGGGGTGTATGGAGAATTGTGGTAGAGCAAATGAGGAGCATCTGGTGACAAATTGGAGCCAAGAAGAGGACGGCGTGGAATGAGTCATCCAGTCTGCAATTCATTTATTCTTCTTCTTATTTTCGGTTTATGTTGATTAATGTGTAAACCGGTTCTCTCCTTTGTTTAGCTTAGACCGGGTCTTGTTACCCTAGTTTTCTGTGCTCCTCTTTAAAAGGCTTTGTGCCGCTTTTCCTAGCTGAGACTTTCTTGGATAATAAGCTATGAAATGAAAGCTCCTTTGTTTGTCTGTCACTAGCTAGCTCCAAGCTATCACCTTTCAGCTGATTTCTTCTCGTTTTCAACTTTGCACAGATATGTTTACCATTATTTTGCATTTTTATAGAGCCATATTATATGAAGTTTGAAGTAAAACGAATTTTGAAATTCAGCTAAAAGTGAAACTTTTGTATTAAATAAAGGGGTGAATGACAACCAACCAAATATAACTCGTTAAGCTTGGGATGGACTCTTAGAAACTTACATAACTCGGTAAGCTTCATGTCAAGCAAGCCTAAATATCAAGCACCCATTTTTTATGCTACGAACTTATATTGTAAAGATGACAGTTGCAACTTTCCGTATGTCATAATGTCTAGCATCAATTAGTTCACTCGACATGAAAAAGCGCACGTCTGTTTACAAATTTTCACTCAAAGGACACCATATCTAAAACTAGAACAAAACTCGAAGAGCTAACCTAATATACCACTTTTCAATATGTTTTTCAAAAGAAGGACAACCTTCCTAGGTAATTAGCTAAGTACATCTTGTTGCGAAAACACTAATCACTTACTAAGGTTTATGTGGGAAAAAGTAGAGATCACATCTTCTATTGCATCATAATAGCTAACATAAGAAACACTAAATTAAACAACATCATATTTTATAATCCCTCTTCTTCCCATCAATTTGAACTCCACAGTTCTTTTATGTTTGTAGTCTTCGGCTATCATTCATGTACAACTATGAGCATTCGAAGTGAAACCACGCGTCCATGGTTTGAAATATATCACTTCTTTGTGTTATTTCTCATCTTCCACATATGAAATAAATTGCTTTCTGAATATATCACCTCTTTGTGTTATTGATCTCAAGAAGTAACCACCACCATATTGAATCTCAAATAAAGTCCTGTAACAAACGAAACAAATAGCTGATATTGCAAGCAAATAGAGAACGTCCATGATAGGAACTGTGAAGTAAGAATCTCACAAACACAATAGGTTTGCCAAGGGAATCCCTCAACGTTTTCTTGAGTTGATAATTAATAGAAAGTCTGCTTTACACAGGGAAATCTGACCTATTTAAAGGACTTAGCTATAACTGAATTATAGATAAAACTAACTACCCACTAATCCACTAATTGAAACTGACATTCTACTCTGAAACTGACTTCTACTACTAAGCTAGAAAATAGGAATTAGATAATTAATTACTTAAAACACACCAATCTGAAATCTTTGTAGCACGTGGACATGTATCAATACTCCTCCCTTGAAATTCACCTTGTCCTCAAGGTGAAAATATAGGATCTGACTTGAGCATGAGAATGCAATTCTCCTCCTCAGCTAGGCTCTTGGATATGACTGAAATTCAACAGCCTTCATCACCAGCCGAGGTGCTATTCCTTGCAGCTTGCACTTCTTCCCATCCAAGTAAAATTTCATAGTCATCTTGTTCCAATTAGCTTGCACTGTGTTGAGAGTGGCAAGCCATTTGATTCCTAAAACCAAGTCTGCACCCGCCATTGGAAAAGGATAGTAGTCTTGTGTGATCTCTAATCCAGGAAATTGAATCTCCACATTCTTGCATATTCGGTTGCAGTGAACAAGGTCGCCTATCATTGAGCATTCCTTGGATCTTCATGGTGGTCCTGGAATTCTTTCCAAGAATAGCATGGAAAGAAATCTCCTTCAAACCTGGCTGATTTCCATCATCTCCACCGATCCCTGGCTCGTTGCTCACTTGATCAATGGCTGCCTCTCCGTCCTCTGTAATCTCAAGTAATGAGAAATTTGGTCCCTTGCAATGGTGGCCTAGTCCAAACTTTTCTCCACAGCGAAAACACAACCTTTTGTCACGTCTGTTTTGGCGTTCGACTTCCCAGGAGTTGGGTACTGATGGTAAACCGCGCGGAACTTGCTTCTGATGTCCTGCAGTTTCTGCTGAGTTATGCTGAGTTGATGATTGCGCGGGGAGAGAGGAATGAGAAGAGTTGGGCCTGTTAAATTGAGATTTTGGGCGTTGATCCACCTTGCTTTCAAACTCTAGGGCAAGACTAACAGCCTTAAAAACTGAACGTGGCTTATGAATTCTTACTTCAGCCTTCAAATCTCCTTTCAGTCATGCCAAAAACATGCCCAACAAACAGTGCTCCGGCCAGTCATTCACCCGAGCAACCCTTCTAGCAAACTCCTTTCTGTATTTAGCCACTATCCCCGTTTGTTGAATTGCACTTAGATGCTCATCAGGATTCTGAAACTCTGGAGGCCCGTAGTGCTCTTGAAAGATCTTAACGAGTGTCTCCCAGTAAGTAATCTCATCCTCATTGTTAACCCATCCGAAGATGTCTAGGGCGTCACCGTCGAGATGCATAGATGCCACCTCTACCTTCATGTCATCAGGGATTTGGAAATACCGGAAGTACTTCTCGGCTTTGAGAATCCAGCCTCTCGGATCCCCTCCTTCGAACTTTGGGAAATCAATCTTAGCACGGGGACGACGGTTAGCATGGAATCCATGAGGGCCATCATCGTCATTCTCCTGATCATCCCACGTGTAGTTGTGGCCTCTTTCATAGTATCCTGATCGGGATACTCGTGGTGCGCTACGAGATCCTCTTAGGCTCCCATCAGTGGCAACCCGGGGTTGACTGGATTGGGTTTTGAGGGCTGCGACATCAGCAGAAAGTGACTCAACCACATCAACCAGATTAGCCAGTACATCCGAGTTGATGGTTGTGGTTTGTGGCTAGTTTGAGGGAGGTGGTGGTGGATCTTTCTCTGTGGAAGAATTTTGGGTTTGTACCATAATGGATCGAGTCGCTTTGATACCAAATTGATAGGAACTGTGAAGTAAGAATCTCACAAACACAGTAGGTTTGCCAAGGGAATCCCTCAACGTTTTCTTGAGTTGATAATTAATAGAAAGTCTGCCTTACACAGGGAAATCTGACCTATTTAAAGGACTTAGCTATAACTGAATTATAGATAAAACTAACTACCCACTAATCCACTAATTGAAACTGACATTCTACTCTGAAACTGACTTCCACTACTAAGCTAGAAAATAGGAATTAGATAATTAATTACTTAAAACACACTAATCTGAAATCTTCGTAGCACGTGGACATGTATCAATCCACCCGTTTGAGTCGTTGAAAGCCGGAAAGCATACAGTGGTTTGAGTCCCTTCCCACTAGTGCAATTGTGTCATCGTATCCCCATGCCTAAAGGAGTCTCTTAATAATGCCTAGAAGAAATCGATTCAAAAATGGAAGTGTGAAAAACCATCCTCGAAAGTAAGGTAAAGTCTTATCTAGCATAGAAACAAAAATGTGCTTTATTGTTATTGAAATAGGAGGCAATCGATGAAAGAGTTTTTCCCTTGATCAAATAAAGTTGTTTGCTTGAAGCTTGCCCTGTCAACGTATATATTAGTAAATAGAATGGCACTGCGAGATAGAACCTGTTGAAGAAAAACAAACACATATTAAAAACCTTACAAAAGTTTTAACTTCTTTTTCACCAATTAAACGGTCGAGACGAAGTTATGATACTCTTATCTAGACCCCTAGTCGGAAGCCCATTATTGATGCGCTCCCACCACCCATGTTGGCCGTCAAGGAGGAAGATCCCCTACAAGTTCGCTCAAGTGGGCCAATCACCCGGATTAGAGCCAAGCAAGTGGCCCGAGCCCCTCAACCACTCATCATACGAGCCATGGAAATCATAAGTTCCTATGAAGCTTCCAAGTTCATCATATTGACAAGTACAAGTGACCAACCACAAGAAGAAGCATAACGAGCCCATCGCTAGCCATTGAGCCACCAAGAGGCCTAGTCGAAGCCATGGCCGTGTTGTAGTGCCTATCGGGCCACACTGCCCATCGCTAGGCCACCATGGAGCCCAATTTGAGGTTGGCCAAGCGCACAAGCAAGGAGACGCACGCCAGATATTGCAGGGTCGCGTGCATCTTCGCCTTCGCTCACTCGCTTGGCCACGACCACTAGCCTATTTGTTCAGCGCTATTGTCAGTTTGTTCACGTCTTTTGTCAATTTGTTCACCTCTTTTGTCAATTTGTTCATCCATATTTTTACAACAATCGGATTTTGTATAATTTGTTCAGCTCTATTGCCAATTTGTTTAGCTCTATTTCCAATTTATTCATCTCTATTGTCATTTTGTTCATCCATATTCACTACTACAAAATTTTTCTAATACCTCGTGAGATATACCCCGAGCGTTTATAATTTTATATTACCGGATATATTGTGTCGCTTTAAAAAAGTATAAGGCCTAATACACTGGATCTAACACGCCCGGTGTATTTATACTATATTACAGATATATACGCCGGATGGTTAAGGATCCGGGGTATGTGCACGATATAAATACACCCGATCTTACACGCCCGGTGTATTTGGTTAAAACGCCTAATAAATATCTCGGGCATTTGTGATCCGGTGTATTTGGGGCTTATAATTCAACCGAATTTAATGTCGTTATTTTCTTAACCCTAAAAACACAAATATAGTCATTGCAATCAATTCAGCCGTGATCCATAACCATCTAAGTCTTCTAGTCAATTCCTTCAAGAATTCAACTTGTTTGTAATTCAATTATTCACGTTACCTATATTGATAAAGTTTTTTGCATTATATTCATGATACTTGTGAATATGATAGAATAGATGATATGATTCATGATTGTGAGACAAATTTTGTTGATGACCCTGATAAGTTTCATGGCTACGCACTATTTGTAAATTAAAAGAAATACCCAACACTATTTGTAAATTAAAAGAAACTAGTACAAATCTCATGCCATGTAGCGGTAATGAAAATGTAAACACACCTTCATCGATCCGAGATCGAATTTTGATATGAGCCTGTTTTTTATTTGAGAATTTACAATTCAAGTCCGATAGACTCAAGTTCAAACGTATTAACTTATATATGTATTTTATTTTTTTAATTTCAATTATGAAATCTATTATCTTAATTAATTATGTAGGATCTGCATAAAAATTAAAAAAAATCACTTTTACCTAAAATAAAAAACATTTAAATAAAAATTATATTTTCATATCAAAATAGAGGAAGATATCCAAAATCATTTTTTCTATCGATTCTAGCAAGATTTGCTATTGATTTATATTAGGAAAATAAATTAACCTATCAAAAATTAGATAGGATATTATTGTAGACATAAGTGTTAGCTACCATTGTTAAAATAAAACCATTATTTTATTCAGCATTGATTATGTGGTGTAATAATATTTTTTTATTCAACATTGATGGTGGTGCAAATTTTTACAAAGAGATAGGTTCTCCTTTATATTGTATTATAATAGATACAGAAAAAAAACGTACAAATGGGTGGGAGGGTGAATTGAACCCTGGTCTAAATGACATGTTAAAGCATACTAATCGCTAGGACAGACCGCACATTATTAATATTAAGGAACCATATTTTAATAAACCTTGAGATTTCAGAAAAGGCTGTTATAAACCGGTGATTGGTGTCCACCGCTGGGTTAGTGTGTAAGGTGACACCGGTGTGAAATGCCATAACTTTCGACTCGGTGATCCGTTCGATTCGCATGAGCAGTCGTTTCGAAGGTCTCAACATAAGCCATGATGCGGAGTCTTCAGTTCGTGGTTTCCGTTCCCCAATGCGTTCAGAATCGAGGGAGAAGCAGACCTCCATCCAACAAAAGGGGCGTAACTTTGCGCTCAAGAGTCGGATCGGGGCGTAATTTGTGTCGTTTTTAAGGTCTCGGCAAGACGGTGGGGGTTCTTCCAAGAAAAGGTGTTTGAGGCCTCAAAATCAGGTTTATATGTCCCAAACGGCCTAGGAACGTCCCGTTTTGGAGCTTTCCTTGCACCTGGGTTCGTCATGGCTCGTTCGGGTGGTTCGGGTGACATAGAGGCACCATAGTTCCCGTCGAGACCTTCGATCAACATCTTACTTCATTTATTGTTAAGACTACAAAAAGAGTGTTAAGGGTCTAGGGTCTAGGTTTTAGGTATTATCACTTCATGATATATGATATGTTTTTCATAATTTATGTTATATGACAATTTATAGCTCATTAAGGCTAATTGAATTTAACCAATAAAAATTCATAACTTGTGAAAATTGATTAATTGTAGATAGTTCAAATTAATAGAATACTTTTGAAAATCGAAATAATTGTAGATAGCTCAAATCGAAATATATGTTGGTGGGAACCAAAAATCCAAAATATGTTTGGCAAGAATACTTAAAAATTAAAATTTACAAGAGAAATCCCTAAAAAAAACCCTAACTTCTTTCCTCCGCACAATCTTTGCCCATCTTGCCTCTCGTGTCTCCTTCTCCCAATTCTCGTTCATCGTCCAGACGTCCATGACTTCCTCTCCATGCCTCTCTGCCACCCTTGCTATCGGCCTGGTGGTCCTGGTAAGCTCCTCCAGTACCCTGCTTGAATTTCCCTCGAATTCCTCTTGATTTCCTATCTCGAATTATTGTGTGAATTTCATAATTTTTTGAATGTTGAATTTGGTGTGTATTCATGTGTGTATACCTCTTGTTGTGTTCCATCTAGCAAGAATGATATGTTGTCAATTTTTGTGCGCGCGTATTAAATGTTGTATTCTTTTGCGTCTTCCTGTGTAAATTCATGTGTGTATTCCATTCTGTTGGTCCTACGAGATTGCATTTAGAGTAGAGAATACACATAACTTGTTATTATGTGAAGGTCAATGATATTGCTGCGGAGGTGCTGGAGTTCGCTCTGATTTTGGTGAACCAACTGCCCCTCCTCTTGCAGCTGTTGATGCATGTGTCCCCAAGCAAGTTCATATTGATGGTATCGGTAAACTGAATTTCAAATATCTCCAATTGAGATATTATCAGCTATAAGATCTGGCTTAGATGAACCAATAGAACCTGAACTAAAGGTATTATTCATAAAACTCGACCTGTGAGCTACTTTGAGATCTTTTACTTTGTTGTGATGCATGATTATGATATAATGGGTGGTTTATTTTGTTGGCTATGCCTGCAGCTTGAGGTGCCAAAGAACCTAATCATTGTCCCACAGCTCCAAGAATTAATATCACTAAGCCTTATGATGAAGAGACAGTCCCTACAGCTATTTCATTATTACCAAAAGCAAGCAACTGTAATATGTCTACTATAACTCTCCTCCTGTCGCGCATGTCGTGTTTTCCAAATTCCTTGTCACTATAGCATTGAGTTATTGCCTTTTGTGTTGCTTGAATGTTTTGGACATCTCATGTAGATATCAGGGCATGAGAACCAAAGTGGTGTCATGAGGCTTATAGTGGGGGGTGGCCGTGTGGTAGAGAGTTACTTTTGGATGTATATAATGTCGAGTAGTGTCAAAATTGATGGACATCTTTGTTTGAATTGATTTTTGACATTATCCAACGATATTTAGTGTTTTATTATATATATTTATATATAACATGGATCCAATTGTGATTTTTGACATTACGCAAAACAAATAATCCGGTGTATATATACAACAATACCATTCAGGCTTATACCACAGACTTTAATAACAGGTGTATGTACCCTAATCAATATACCCCGGACTTTAATAACCGGTGTATGTACATACCCCGGACTTCAATACCCTGTGTATATAACCTAATCAATATACCCAAGACTTTAATTTCCGGTATATATAACCTAACCAATATTACCCCGAACTTCAATAACCGGGGTAAATTCTATTAACTTTATACCTCGGATATCCAAAACCGGTGTATTTACATTGCTAATACCCCGGGTCAAACACAACTCAAATATACTCCTGATAGGAATCTATCCGGTGTATTTGAATTACAAATACACCGGGCTTAAATATTAGAGAGAATTTTCAAGGGAAGCAATTACCTCGGACTACTTCCGGTGTATTAGGTTACTAATCAAATACCCCAACAACCTTTACCCCGGGCATCATCTGGTGTATTTAGTGTGAAATGTCCGGGGTATTTAAATCATTTTGTAGTAGTGATTTTATAGCAATCAAACTTTGTAAAATTTGTTTATATGTATTTCCAATTTGTTCACTTCTATTGTCAATTTGTTCATCTCTACTTGTTAGTTTGTTCATATCTATTTTATAGCAACCGAACTTTGTATGATTTGTTCAACTCTATTGCCAATTTGTTTACCTCTATGGTCAATTTGTTATCATATTTTATAGCAATAGAATTTTGTATAATTTATTTAGCTCTATCGCGAATTTGTTTATCTCTATTGCTAATTTGTTCATCCATATTTTATAGCAATTGAATTATGTATATTTGTTTAGGGCCTATTGTTTTTGGCATCTTTCAAATGATGATTAGAATCCGATAGATATGAACATGATGACCAAGAAACATCCAAGCCGACGACGATTGTGTCAAAAAACCCATGGATGCAAACCGAAAAAAAAAATATTGAAAATATTTATTTAATACATTTCTTTGAATCTGGTTTGACCCAAATTGATTTGACAATTAATTTCACATTTGCAACAGCAATCAAAATCGCGACGTCCTATTCCATATGTCTAATTAATTTCACATTAACCCATTCTTGAATTAGACGAGTTTTTATAATACTATCTCGCTTATTATGATTCAACTAGGGTTAGTGCCCGTGCGATGCACGGGCTTTGATCGGACCTTGTTTTATTGGATAGAAAATTAGTTTTTGAATTTCTATGTATGAATGATAGGACTTTGTTTTATTAGATAGATTATTAGTTTTGAACTTTTAGGTATGAACGATCTAACATAAATTCTATACTTTATTAGTTAATAACATAATAGCTTTTATTATATGAAATAATTATATACACATGAGTTCATGATTACTATTCTTTTATATCTTGGATAATTTGTTATGTGTACTTAGTCTATCTTGTATCTAGACAGATAAGCATGAACAACTTCTGGATCATACATCATCAATTTGTAATTCTGTAGCGGTGTATTGACATTGTGTGTATAAAAAATGATACTATCATATGATGGGGATCATTAGATTAAAAGTATACAACTATAACCAATTCAGGGGTAATAAAATAACACCCAACCAATATCTGCATTGTTATCACCAATGCAGGAGTAAAAATATTTTGTCAGAGCGTTTGGTGTGAGCATACTTCCCGACTCCTTTTGTCTCCATATGTCCATAACCTCCTATATAGCATTTATAACAACCACTATTCCTCAACACAACAAACCCAGAAACAATTTCTTCTTCTTTTGCTGTAAATACAAAATTTATTTCCCAGTTCGAAGTCTTTCTCCTCTTTGAGTTTATTTGGTGCTTCTCCGGATCCATTTAAAGGGTCCTGGAAATAGTGATCTACACCAGTAAAGGAAAAAGGGGCTCCCATAATCTTGGGAACTGTTTTCAACACAGTGGATCTTTATTCCACATTGAACTTGCAGGATTGTCTTACCAACATCAGGCTCCAGTGTTGCGTTGTTCAAATCCGCAATAAGCTTAGAGATGGATTCCTTGGACCCATTCTGTAGGAAGAAAATACAAAAATCAACTCACAGAAATGGCACACAAAGTAAACCTAATTGGTTTACTAATTGTTATAGAGTCAAACAAAACATGCAGTTGATAAAAAAGGTATGTAATTGAAAGATTGATCTATTATATTAGAACTAAACTTCTTCTAGCTTAATGTTTACTAAAGAGGAAGCTGGCCAACTGGAATGACATACAGTTTGAAGAGAGGCTTGCATGCATTCAGCCTATTTTGACTTTACTATTATACAAATAATTTGCGCATCAGAAGATCATATAGTATAATGCATAAGTATAAAATGTGTAGAAATGCTAAGGTCCACAATCCAAAGAAGAGAACAATTACCTTTCCCATAATCCCATACCGCCAGCCGATGCTTTGTAATTAGTATAGTATGTCAGTCAAACCAATCCTTTTGAACAACAGAAAAGCACCTGCAAGGTTCCACGTAGACATGCTATGGTCAGGCTTATAATTTGTATGCAAACTGATATAAAATTATGTTCATCTACTTTCTAATTAAACAATGAATTGAGTACTTTTTCTTATCAAATCAGATCCGCTTATGCATCTTCTTTCATGCGTTATTGCTCATGATATTAAGCTAACGGATATTCTGGAAAAACGCTGATGCGTGGTGTGAAAGGAAATGTTGCAAGCAGTTCCACATAGAGACATCATGAAGAAGGTAGCCAGAGTATGCCTAATCCAGCTATAGTATATCATTGCCAGCTATACAATGCCTGAAAAATCATAAGAGGCTAAACAAATACCAAAAGCTCATACTTAATAGGCTGGAAACAGAAAGAATCACAAAAACTTTTAAGCTTACCAACTGAGATAAGAGAGAAAGAGATTAGGGTCCCTAGCACTCCGAACAACACAACTGTTGTGAAGTTCTTGAAGAACGGCTTTTTCTTGACCTGGGATCTAAAAGGATAAAAAGAAAATTAGGTATGAAGAATAACCATGCATGTAAAGCCATGAAATTACATATGGTCCAAGCCAACGAACTACACTGTGATATTTGGTAGCAATACCTATATTTGGTAACAAATCATGCATGAAAAGAGAGAATGAGAGACTTACCCAGCATTGAAAATAATAGAAGGGAGGAGATAAATGAAGAACAATTCCTCATTGAAAATCAATATCTGCGAGTTTTCCCCTTTACTGAACAACAACACAACCGCTCCAGAGATCAAACCCTATACTCCAAATCACATAGAATTCGAATAGCATACTTGAGTGTCAAAATCAACTCAAATTCAATCATCAACCAACAGTATTGGCATCCATATCTCCCTAATCAGAAACCAGAGAGCATTATCAGCACTAAATGGCAAGTTCCACAACAATAAGGTTGATATTCAAACCCCTAGATTTAAAAATGCAGGACACAATTGAAGAAAGCCGCAAAAAGGAGATACAAAAAATAAAGGGAAACCGATTTGAAGAAGCCACAAATGCCAAAAATGGAGGGATTAGGTCTTACTCCTGCCAAGCGGAGAGAATGAAGGGCAGGACGAAGAGAACTCTTCCAATGAACGAAACGAACGCCATTGATGAAACGAAAAGGCTCGAGATTCTCTGCTCTACTTCGCCTTCGTTGAAGCCCTAAGTGCCAATGGTGCCATCGCAGCCTCGGCAGCCTTGTCATCGGCCGTCACCGTATTAGGTCACCGGAGGTTGTTTCAATCGAGTCCGATACCAGCCGAAGTCGTTGTCGCCAGCGGTAAGACGGGCTACCATGGTTATGGGGCAGTCGTGGTTCTCGGCTTGGATGGTAGGCAATATAGTGGTGAGGTGTGCAGGTAAGAGTGGTGAAAGCGGCGTGGGTACGTTAGTGAACCCGAAAAGGCACTGAATGAAAAGGGGCGAGCGTTACCCACGGGTGAAATATAGGCTTTATTTCTATTCAGTATAAATCAGCATTTAATAGTCATTTACACTATAAGAACTCAAACGGCTCTTCTCATTTGGAAAACAATTTTCTTAATAATATTGAAGGCGGACCACATGAAAACTTTAGGATAGTGATAAAATGATGAGCATTCATTGCAGATTTCGACTGTAGTTTATAGTATTATAGATTAGAGAGGTCAAGGGCACGAGAGAAACAGAATCTTGGCATGTCACAAAAAAATGTTTCCAAGGAACATACTTGCACACAAGGTGATGACATTGAAAGTTAGTAACATATTTTATCCTGAATCGTATATGAGACTTACAAGAGGCCTAGCTTCAATTTACATCACAAGAAAAGTTTGAGACATAGCCGTATGATAACACCAACATCTGTCTACATACAGACTGAAAGCAAGCCAGGATACCAAAGTTACAAACAAGAGCTCACATGTAACGACATTCTCCGTCAATTGAACGATTTGGGATGGCTCGATACTATACTGGCCTGTACCTCAAGCAGTTCTAGACTACACTCCAGTGTATCAAGCTTCTTGTTCAGTGTTGCCAATTTGCTCTTTGTTGTTGCCTCTGCAGAAAATCAGTTCAGCAGTGTATATACATGAGATTCATGAAAACAACACCCACAAAGCAAATTACCTTAGGCTGGTTCAACTGGAATTCGTTTCACAACAACAGTACACGAAAATGGATTTGGAAAAATTAGGCAAGTAAGTACAAGTTACCTAAGCAATAGAAAGTACCGAAGCAGAACAAAAGAAATGAAAACAAGCAACCCTTTGTAATCTTAATACCTACAGAGGATGTTGTGATGGCATCCTTTTAATGAATATTAATAAGAACTAGGAGATTGTGCTTGTATTACTTTAAGGTTCCATTATTTTCGCTCAAGCAGCTCAATGCAGGATGGAAATCCAGAAAGTTTTGCAAAAGAGCAAAATCGAGCAGATTGCATCACTTTGGGTTATATTCAATCCAATCAGCTCAAAATCTGCAAATCTTTAGCATCCAATCAGGCAACATATCATGTGAAGGTATCCTATTTCAAGAGTGATCGTGCAGTTCATCAGAATATTTAGTACCGAACACACTCGATCTTTCATTACGGAGACTGGGGATGATGACCTACTAACTGAAGGCACCAAACTAAGATTCTGACATCTTGTCCCATCTTTTCTATACTCCCCAGTTAACCAAATCATGGGGTTGCAGAGAATGAAATATGAACTTTTCCAAGGGAATTAGAAGCTTATATATGGACTGTATAGTCATCGACTAAACTCGAATGTGAACTGATTAACTATCAGTGTAGTTCTGAGCAATATGGTGATTCTGGAAAGATGAGAATGAGATTGGAAAAGGTTCCTCTTCCGTCCAAAGGTTCAGAAAAGGGGTTGAGTTCTCATGCCATTGATGCAGGGTGTCCACCCAAATACAACTTAACCAACTTGACTATGAGATGAGCTCAGGAGAGTTACGCAATTCGAGTACTAAATTGAACAAAGCATATATATATAGGACATGGGCAACTAATTAGGGTTTTACCAAATTGAACGAAACAAACAATAATTGATTTCTCCAGATGACATGACATCCAACAAAATCGAACAAGAAAATCAAAGTTAGGGTTTTACCAAATTGAACAAGAAAATCAAAGAGGCGGCGGATGTTGAGCGAAATGCGAGAGATGAATTCGCGATTCTCCCAATCAGCTTGGACTGCAATCCCTACGTTCACCGCGTTCGTTATTCCCCCTGCTCTCGCCATTTCCAGATCTCGTACTCAATTAGGATCTGAAATGCCACCAACCATATTGGAGATTAATAAGAAACCGCTCAGGCATGCTTTTAAGATATTGCTATGCAGGCATCGACACAGAAAGTTCGCAAGCAAATCCAAAGATAATGCCATTTACAGATCGACAAAGACGGATCATCGGAATTTCAACCACCACCACTACCACGGCGAGCGAATAAAGTTAGAAAATAGCAACAGATCTGAATTTCCGCTACCACCACGCACAAGCACAATTTCTTACCTCAGATTGTAGACCTGAGCAACACTAATCGCAATGGATGATTGGATGACACGATCACGGCTATTAGAGCACCCCCCGCCTACTTTTAACAACTCCCGGATCTGTCTTTGTTTCGTAATCGTAGGTATTTTTCTCGGCAGAATACGTGTAAGGTCTCAAATGATTGCAACACATCGAAAATATACTCTTAACGTTCTAATAAAACAACTATGGAGTATTATTATAGTGATATATAAGAGGTTGATTCACATGAAAACTCCTCTTAAGATACAAACTGTAAATAAATAATAACCGTTAGATTCGAAGAATCTACGGTTCAGATTAAAACAAGAAGCTGAAAAGGGAAATTGGATCAAAATAGATGCGGTGGCAATTTTGTAATTATAGGGAACTTTACTGGCATAATCGCCAATGAGTCTTAAAACAGAAGAAAGGACGCGTTCTCTTGTTCGCTTTCGTTTGCGCGTTGCTCCTTCGCTCCTTCTCAATCCCTCGCCGGCCAAATCTCCATTAACGAGTCGATCGACGACAACCACCGCTCAACAGGCCCGTCCCGTCACCTGCACGCTCCTCGAGGCCTGCGATTCCCATGGCCGGCCGTCCTCGCACTCGCAGTTCATGTTCTTCTTCGCCACCTACTTCTCCCTCATGAGCTCCCGGAAAGCTAGGGTTTCCCGTGGCGCTGAGAGGAATTTCGTCTTCGAGCTCATCAATTGGACCATGGCGGTGCTCACGATGTATTCTAGGGTTTACTTGGGGTACCACTCCGTTGTGCAGGTCTTCGCCGGCGTGATCGCCGGAATCGTGATCGGAGTGGCCTGGTTCTATGTCGTTTACGGTAGGCTGGTCAACTATTTCAGCGTGAGAGTGAGATAGAAAGGAGGCAATGTATCAAGGATACCTCGAACATACCTAATGTGATGAGGTTTGAGTATGATAATGCCAGGGCTGCCAGGAAGGAGGTGACTTATAACGATGAATAGGTCATCTGTTTGATCCATTTTGCAGCAAACAATTTGAGATCTCCGATATGCTTGATGCTATTCTATTGAAGCTTGTGCTTTGTACCCTTTTAACTGTAGCATTTCTTATTTGAATTGCCTTGTTGAGCTTGTGTTTAATTGAGTATCTGCATTAAGGCTTTCCTAGATTATGCTAGCTTTGGAAAGGGTGACAGAATAAGCAACATCTTGTCACCTCTAATGTATTTCATTTTTTTCTGCAAATCTGTATGTAATAGCCTCTATGTATTTGTTCCATAATACAACTTTCATCTAAAGATTGATGCTTTTTGTGTTGGATTCTTTTATCTGGATTACTGTCAATCTTCTTGCATTTTCAATGCTGAAATTTCAAACTTAGTGTTGGTCTAATGTTGCTGTATGAATATTCATGCTTTCAATTAGTATGTTTGGTAACTGTACTATCCACTTCATTGAGTAATAGGGCTAGCTGAACTGTGATGTATGATGCTTACAAAGCTCTCTAAGGTGGATACGAAGAACTAAGCTTTATAGTGTGTCTGGCTATTTCTTATCATCTTTTTTCCAAACAGGGCAACCCACTTAATTAGACTAGCATTACACTCGTTTAATATGATATTAAAATGAAGCCTTCACTTTTGGAAAACACAGTGTCTACGACTAATTTAATATTCCAAGCATCAATGTTGTCCATCTAATTTTCACCAAAAATGTTGTCCACCTAAGTTCATTAATTAAGGAGTATAGGCATGTTTACTAAACATAAGAAGGTTAGGAATTGGATTTTATGATTCAGCTTTTTAAGGATTCTATTATGATCCATCATTACCCGATCATTTTTTGTCTTCTTCATATACCAAAATAAATATTTACTCTAACTCTTGCTTGAAAAATTAGACAAATCAAACTCTATTTGCATTAGGCAGTCAACTATAGTTGAATTATAGTTGAAACTATGGTAGAATCTAATTAAGTCCACATATATCTTATACGAATTATAGGTTGTTAGATATAGACCCTTAAACCACCTAATTATAAGTGGGGAGACAACAAATAGTTAGTGTAACCATATATACTCTAATTAATTAAGTATACATCACTGGACAAGAAAAGTACAATTGTTCACGTATTTGAGTATCATGTTCACGTATTTAAGTATCATGTTCATGTATTTTAGATGTATGTTCACATATGAAGTAGTTGTGTTCACGTATTTGACTATTTGAGTATCATTTTCACGTGTTTTAGATGTACGCTCACATATTTGAGTATCATGTTCACGTATTTTAGATGTACGTTCACATATGAAGTAGTTGTGTTCACGTATTTTAGATGTATGTTCACATATGAAGTCGTTGTGCTCACATATTTGAGTATCAAGTTCACGTATTTTAGATGTACGTTCACATATTTGAGTATCATGTTCACATACTTTAGATGTACGTTCACATATGAAATAGTTGTGTTCACGTATTTGAGTATCATGTTCACGTATTTTAGACGTACGTTCACATATTTAAGTATAATGTTCACATATTTGAGTATCATGTTCACCTATTTTAGATGTACGTTCACATATGAAGTACTTTTGTTCATGTATTTTAGATGTATGTTTAGATTAATGCTGTCAAATTCCTACACATATATATATGTAAAGCTTTCGAATTTACACAATTATAAAGCATGATCTCTCTCTATATATAAAATTGTAAAATGACAAGTTAGGCTATAGTGAGGTTGTTCACATATTTTTCGTCGTGGTTCACATATTATTAAAGATGGTACATGAATCCGGATTAATCCCGTTCACATATTCCCTGCCTCTGTTCATATATTTCATGTCTCTGTTCACATATTTCATGTCTCTGTTCACATATTACATGCCTCTGTTCACATATTTCATATATCTATATGTTCACATATTTAATGTCTTTGTTCACATATTTCACGCCTATGTTCACATATTTCATGCGGGTGTTCATATATTTCACGCATATGTTCACCATATTCACCAATGAATTAATGGACGAAGTGGCGAACTCCAATCAAGTCTCCAATACACTTGGAAGTTTCAAGCTCAAGGCAATAGAACAATACTAGGTTGGCAAGCCTAAGTTTGAACAATCTGCCTACACTTCTAAAAAAATTGTTGGCATGATCATAACAAACATTCTGCTCACCAGTAAATCTCCAAGTGCAAACATGAAAGTACATTTCAAATTCTAAAGGTGTTTACATGCCATAACCTCAAAGAAAACTACCAAAAGGATACAAACACATTAGTACTAACCCAAAAAGATGAGCAAATTTCACAATGCAATCAGCCATATCTTCATTTCGGATACAAGATCAGCCATATCTTCATATGGGAAACAATTACATTGTCAAAAGCCTAGAGATTGTAAGAAGCTTTTCCTATCAGAGGCAGCAAAAGACCAAACTAGCCTATTATATGCCATCATTACTCAAATGTACAACATCAAGAAAACCCAAAACTAAAACAAAACAGCTTGTGCCACATCACAAAACCTCTATTCCTGCATTTGTTTATACAAAAAAATAAATCTATCCAAGCACCAAAACACAACTCCACTCACCTCCATTTCCAAGCTTCCATCACAGCAACCTCAGACCTCATCACATCCCCTTCAAAACCTCAGCCAAGCCATTAGCATTCCTCCTAACCTTGCCGTTATCATCCTCAAAAATCTTAGACAATTCTCCAAACCACCTTCCCTTCTGGTCTCCCAACACATCCGATCATTACAACAGCACAGACAACACAATGTGGAGAGCCCATACTGAACGCCTATAGAGCTCCTACACCTCAAAACCCCAACCAACATGCTCACAAGTCCATCACACCTCACCATCTCCTCGCTCCCTTCCCTACACTTAACCAGCAAACCCAGCACCTCCACGGTCTGCTCAAGGCCCGCTTCCGGCGACCCGAACGAGGATCGGGATGGCCCCACCGCCCGCCACCGATTCAGTTTTACAGGCTGCAAAAAGAAAAATCAGAAGAAGTCATGCCCGCACCTATTGGTAAATTCATAGATGGATACAAACATCAGCAAAAATAGTACAATGTAAATGGTACAGATATGGTCAAAAAATGTTGATACTGATTGTTTGTCAAACAGATCCTTACACACATCAGATCCAAATATACGTAGGTTCTAACAAAGTCAACTCTAAATGGGATGATTCAATTTAAACAAATACATAAAGATGAACAGAGCAAAAATTACCGGCAAGTCATGTGATAGTAGCCTTCAGAGAGCTCAATCATATGATTTCACTTGACACATTGATGCCACAAATTCCTGGAAGCAAGAGACTTGAGCTTTGTCTCTTTAGGTGGAGATGGATACAACTTCTTGTACTGTGCACATGTCATATTTTCAATTTACACAAAACCATACAAACCCCGTCCAATTTTTCTTAGACAATTTAATTGATTAAGTGATGATTAATGATTGGTGACTTCAGTTAGGAGGAGTAATCACTAATCAATGGAAACGAAGGTGGCCGGAGTTGACTCGTAATGAATTCACCCGGAGACAAGTCGGCGGTTGTCGTCGTAGCGTTGGCGGTCGCACCCCGTCCTCGCCGACACCGACTCCATCCCCAAATTCGTGCCCCTAATTCCTCGAATTGAGCGTTTGCAAAGAAAACCTAATTCAGCCAAAACCAAAATCGGAAGATCAGAGAAGAAGGCAGCGAGTCGGAGTTGGAATCGGAAGCTCTATACCGTCGATCCGGCCCCATCCCCCCTCAATCGTGGCCCTTTTCCCATCCCCGCCGACTTCGGCCGCCTCGGGATGCTCAGCCAATCCCTCCTCAACGGCAACGCCTTCTCCGGACCCGTCCCGACCTCCATCGCCAACATCTACCGCTTCTCCGACCTCGAACTCTCCCTCAATCGGATCTCAGGCCCCTTGCCCGACGTCTTCTACTGGATGCTCATCCTCGCCACCCTCAATCTCGGGGATGATCCCCCCAGTCCGGAGAAGAAGGGTTTCAGATGGAAATAAAAATAAAACGCGTAAAATGACAATTTTACCCCCGCGTCCTAAAAACTAAAAGGTGGCAGTTTTTAAATCCTGGCCATCCATCTATATAATCTAACGGCTTATGTGTGTTTTGAGTTTATAGGTTAATGTTTGCTTTCATTTGAACCAATGCCGATATACAATAGATAAATATGGAGTATTGGATTTAAATATAATAAACGAACGAGATTTAATCTTGAAACTAGTTAAAACCCCTTGCCCGGGGTTTTTAAATAAAATTTAACATATATTAGTTTATATATGATATAAGTATTATAAATTAATTATATAAGTTATTTGAATCCGATAAATATTGTGAAAACTACAACATTTGGAATTGGTTCATTAATTAATCTTAGTGGCATGAACCTATACAAAGTGAAAATGACCAACTTACTGAACCTACTATGCTAATAGCTTTATTCAACAAATGAGTCGAACCTTGACTCAATTTGAACTCATAATGATCAACATATAAAACTAACCATTAAATAGGTTTATTTTTGGCTAAATTGCAAGGATGCCCCAATAAAAGTTTGAAAACAAAAATTTACTTCTTTTTAGGCTATATAGCAATGGATGCCCTTTTTGGGCATTTTTTGCAATATCTACTTGTACATTTTTACTTTCTTTTATATTAACAAAAAAAATTAATTAATTTTCAAGAAAAGAAATGCAATTTAAAAATCCATTATATACAACAAGAAAATACGGGTGGCTTCTTTTTGAAATGAATTAAAATCTCCTTTAACAAACTACAATAGAGAATTCATTGTACATACATTGCTTCTTTCTCAAATTCAAGATAGGGTTTGACTACTCACCTGACAAAATTCAACTTAGAAACAAACCTGCATCATGAGAACATGAGAGTAGCATATCCTACAACTTTCTTCTTCTTAAAACTGTTATTAGGAAAATAATAATAAAAACTGAAAACGTATCTTTGATTACAGCTGAACTGAAAACCTAATCTTTCAACACCAGATTCATATCTCATCGTACAAAGCACTGATCAGATTGCTGCACCCTAAATCTTCTCCTCTAGACCGATCAGATTTTGAACTCTTGGAGAACATCAACGATCTTTCCCAGAACTGCTGTAGAACATCGACGAGCACTCCCGAAAAGTTGACGACCCTACCAAAAAAACATGCGTAAGTAGTTAAACTTAGAACCATTAATTATAAAACTGTTTGTATTAGGTAGAACTATGATATTCATTAAATTCATTCATGTTTTATTGCAGCTCGTTTGAACCTTTTACACCACCAATTTCTAACAAAGGAGCACAAGGTGTCCTTCGCTCCTTTCCTGAAGTATGATTGTATCTACAGAAGTTCATAAGCTCCCATTGCTTAAGCAGGAAATAGAAAATGATAAAAAGCAAATAGGAAATTCAGAATTTAGTCAATTTGTGATTCACATATTCCACTATCACATTGAAAAAGCTAAGCACAAAGCAGCCCTATATGTCACCCCCCCCTATATCCTCAACATCTAAAACATGCAAAAGTGGAAGTAGTATTCACAAGAACATAATTCAGCATGATATGTTGAATTGCATTTCAAATTGACATAAAACATATCCAAATTATATCAGTTAGGGGTACTAACGTACTATGCTATATCGACTATTGAATTGGAATTTAACGATCGAGTCAGAATCCCTGACCCCTCAGCACATAAAGCTATTATTTGACACAGATGCACCTGGTTTAATCCCAATACCTAGGACAAAAACCTTCACTAGCATTTGCGAGAAAAAGGTCTGATCTTTATTCCCCAGTGTTGAGGCAAACTTCATTCTCAACGTTGAACACCTCACAAGTCTCTTCACCATCAACCCCTCCAATTTCAGAAATCCATACACTCAATCACATTCAAATCCAAATTCCTCGCTGGTACAATATGAAACATAAAGCTCAATCCAAACCCTAACCTCCAAACCCTAACCTTGGCCGCTCGCTATCCGGATCGACGAAACCGGAACCAAAAGCCAGCAGATCAACTTAACCGAAGGTGTAAGAAGCGAAAGAGGCAAGAGTAGATACCTAGAGTCCTGAAGCTTGGGAGTGGACTTCTTCTCAACGCCGAGGACGATGGTGTCGGCTCCGCAAACGCCACCGTCGGCGTTACCCTTGCGAACGGCCTCTAGGGCGTACTCAACCTGGAAGAGGTGGCCGTCGGGGGAGAAAACCGTGATAGCTCTGTCGTACCTAGCCATCGTCGTCTGCTTGATTGGAAGTGGAGGACGAAGAAGACGACTGTTGGGTGGTGGGTCGGAATGAGTGCTTTTACAACCCCCAGACATTGGGTTCCGATTGAGGCTTCTCGTCTGCAATTCACACGCACTCTCTTCAAATGGAGAAAACCCTAACTACGATAGGTCGAGCTAGATTTTGGGTTCCAATTGAGGCTTCTCGTCTGCAATTGAGCTACATTTTTGCATATATACCTCGTTGCCAAAACCGACGCCGACGCCCATGACAACACGACCGATGATGACCATCCAGAGGTGGTCGGCGAGGGAGCTGAGGAGGGTACCGGCCGGGAAGAAGATGGCGGAGGAGATGATGGTGGGCATGCGGCCGAAGGCGGAGGAGGTGATGGTGGGCTTGCGGCCGAAGGCGGAGCAGACCTTGGAGGTGATGAAGCTGGAGACGAGGGCGGAGAGGTAGAGGGAGGAGGTGAAGAGCTGCAGGAATTGGTCGTAATTTGCAGCAGTTGTTTTTTTATTATATTTGTTTTTGTAATGGATGTATAAAATAGTTTTAAAATTAAATTACTTTTTATATTAAAAATCGAAAAGCGGAGAATTTGGGCAGTCTTTACAATTAAAGTGGGCATTGATGCAAATGTAAAAAAAAGGAGGTATTTTTACCATTTTAAAGTTATTTTGGGGTATGGGCCGCTATAAAGACTTTATTTTTCACATAGAATAGTCCAAACTTATACCCAATCCAAACTCAAATGACCAATCTACTTGACCAACCCCATTAATAAGTTTATTTTCTTTATGTACTATTCTAACCTTATGCCTAATCGGGCCTAAATTTGCAACTATGCGACCCAATTAGAGTTGTCAAAACCTTACTTGACTCAAGAAACTGACCAAGAATTTAAGGGTTAAAACCCGACTCGAAGTAGTGGGCAATGGAACAGTTGACCCGAATCCGATTGAGTTGAATAGCGAATGTCCCGACACGTCTTGTTGGATTGACCCAACTTTTTTTAAATATGTAGAATTAATATACTTTTTAAACTATTATAAGTAATTTAAATATAAAAAACATTATTTTATTATTAAATATCATTATTTAATCATAATATTATTTTAATAATCATTAAAAATTCAAGCTCTTGACTTGATAGGTTGATCCGAATCTGCACAATAACCTGCCAAGACCCAACTCGACTTGACTTGTAACCCGATTGACCCACCCGCACTCAATCCAAACCCGAAATGATCAAATGCGAACCCATCCAAACATACCCGTTTCACAACTCTAGGCTTAATTAGTTCATAAATTTCAACAACACAAACTTGCACTACAAGAAAAACGCTAATGGGCGACAAAAAAACTGAATATGGGCGGCGGAATTATTTGTGTCGCTTAAACCTTACAAAAGGCGAGGAAAAAAAAGTGTCGCACTGATAAGACAATTGGCGGCAAAAAAGAGTTTCGTCGCCCAAACTAATCCTATGGGCGACAGTAATGAACTACCGTCGCCCAAACTAATCCTATGGGCGACAGTAATGAACCACTATCGCCCAAACTAATACTATGGGCGACAGTAATAAACTATTGCCGCCCAAACTAATACTATGGGCGACAGTAATGAACTATTGCCGCCCAAACCCGTGTACATGGCGTCCAAAAATATATTTCGCCGCCGTTTATTATGTATTTATAACTATTGCCGCCCAAATCTTAAATTTTATCTTTTTATAAAAAAGTTGAATTTGTAATTCTATTTAAGTTATTTTCCATTCAGAAATTAAATTTAATCCCCCAATCCGAAAATTTTAACCGAACCAAACAAAAACCGAGGATAGTCCGTTCGGTTATCAGTTCAAGTAATTTGGAAATTGAGTTTTTTTTTGGTTCCTCGGTTAAACCGAATTAAAAAAAAATATTTTGACTAATAAACTAAGCAAATAGAATTTGGGTCGTGTCATGTGGCGGGTGGGAACATGGAATTAGCTACGATTATGAGTTTGTGTGTTGGTTCTCCCACTTCTCCGCCTCCCTCCTCAATCCTCCGACAATGCCCGAGCTAGACACCCGAGTCCCCTGAGTCTCCGCCTCCCTCTAACTCTCACAGAACTCGCCGTCTCGCAAGTCGTCCGGCAGTCCCGAGTCTCCACCTCCCTCTGCCTCTCTCAGAACTCGCCGTCTCGCAAGTCCTCCGACGGTCCAAAGTCTCCACCTCCCTCTTCCTTGGCATCCTTGACCTCGAACGGCCCTGAAGTCCTCGAACGGCCATTGTTGAAGTCGAAGTCAAAGTTGGCACCGCATTTGCGTTTGCTTCTACTTTATGCTTTATGTTTGCACACTTGCACTTCCTGCTACATTTCCAATAGATCTCCATTGCTCTTGTTTATCAAGATGTCTACTTTATTATTCAAATCACCACATAAATGTAATTTAACATCTTCTTTGTTTCTGTCTTTAATCATGGGCTATTCTTCAATATGCATTTTGGTTCTCACACCCTCTTTTTTTTTAGATCGGAAGTTCTCACTCACATCCTCTTTGTTTGGGCTTTCAGCTTTTCTTTCGGTTTTAAGCTAAACCGAACCGAACCGAACCGATGTATTTCGGTTTTGTTTTTGGTTCAACAAATGCGCAAAATCAGTTTTCGGTTCGGTTCGATTTTGTCGTTTTCGATTCGGTTTTGAACCAATGTTCAAGCCTAGAGTTCGTGTTTTACTTTGCTCTTTATAATAGTGAAATTGATAGTTTCTGTAAAGCACCCATCAATTAAACACCCAAAAAAGCTTTATGCAACTTTCCTATTTAACAAGTTAATATTTGAATAAGTAATGTATTCACTAGACTTGTCGATCGGGTCGGGTCGGGCAAGTTCGGTTAAGGTCGTTACGGATTCGGGTTGAGTTCGGGTCAACCGGGTTACGGGTCAAACTAGGTCGGGTCGTTTTGGGTTTTTCTGTCGGGTCGGATCAACCCAACGGGTCAAGAATATCAATTTTGTTTACCAAAATTTAAATAAAATAGTTTTTAAAATAATTAAATATTATTTTTAAATTTTTTAATAATAAAATATAACATAATTGTTTAAAACAAAATTTATGTATTGTAATATAATTTAAATAGTAAAAAATCGGGTCCGATCCAATGAGTTCGGGTTTCAATATATTAATAATTTTAAGCCGAGAAATATTTTTGCCATCGCCCAAGATAATTATCTTTAGTGTTTTATCAAATCCACATGCGTCAAAACTCAATATTATCGCCCTAAAGGCCTAAACTTCATACATTAAAACAAAAATAGGCGGGCGAGCGAAATTTTTAGGCGGGCGAGTGAAATTTTTAGGCGGAAAATCGGAATTTATTGGCTCCAAAATTAACCCCTTTTCATTATTAGCAAGAGAAAAACCCTATTTCCCGAACCTTGCCCTTCGTCCTCGATCTCCATTCTCCTCCGCTCGCCTCTCATTTCTGTCTCTCCTCCGCTCCTGAGGCCTGCTCCTCCGGCGGCTGAGACTCCGACGCCTGCTCCTCCGGCGGCTGAGACTCCGATGCCTGCTCCTCCGACGCCTGCTCCACCACTTCCTCCGACGGCGCCTGCTCCTCGATCTCCATTCTCCTCCGCTCGAACTGCTCCTCCGCCAGGTCTCTTCTCGTATCTGTCTCAATCTCTTCTAACCTATTGCTATTAGATGTTTCCTTCATGGATTTCGGGCTCGTTAGCTTGTGCTTTTCCGCCTCCAAGGCTAGGGTTTACGCCGACGAGTCGCTCGCCGTTCAGTGGGGGTATATTCGAGCGATTATTCGGTTTTTAGGTTTTCTCGTTGTGTGTTACGCTCCTTCTTTCCCCTACATCCGAGCTCAACAGGTATTAGTTGTGGAAATTCAGTAGCGTTCTCGTCTTTACATTCTCGCTGCTTGCTGTGCTGTGGAAATTGCTTGTTCTGCCTTTTAACTTAACGGTGTCTACCAATTTGGCTTTGGCGGATTTGGAGTTGGGTTTTGCAATTAATATTGTTTTATGTTGATTTTCATATTGTTTTATGGATTTCAATAGCTTGTTGAAGTCCTATGGACGTTGTCATGAGTTGATCTTAGGTGAAAACATGGTGGGTTGATCATGAATGGGGCCAATTTCATCTGTGTACCTGGTGTTGCTTTTATGGTTTTCCGTTTAGGGCAACTCTTGCTTGAGGGTAGCTGTAGTTCTATTGTTAGGTTTTAGTGATTTGGAAGTTGATGAATGAAATGATTCATTCTGATTGAAAAGGCAACTCTCTTTGTATCTGCATATGTTTGTTGTCTAGGGATTGCCCCCCTCCATTCTTAATGCAATGGCTGAACTGTGATAAGGAGATGCTTTTGTTGGATCTGAATCAATTTTTCGGTTCACTTTTTTAGCCAGACATCAAGGATACATCAGCCACGCTTACACCCATTAGTGAATCCAAAGCAAGTGCTCTAAAATGTCATAAAAACTGAATTGGAGGCGTTGAGCTCTACCAGCCCCAAAATTACAGGCCGTCTTAGACCACTCCATCCTCAATCTCCCTACGGAAGAAGAGAAATTCATGTCAGCTTGATACCCTGTACAAGTAGAACCAAGCTTCAAGTTGAAGCAACTATGGAACATGAACTGTAAGAAATAGTTCTTAGCCTTCAATCCCTGTACTAAAGGCGTGCTTCTTTTTTTTAATCCTAAAAAGATAGACTGTTAAGTTGTATTGCTGAGTGTGTTCTTGCATAGTTAACTTCAAGTTTAGTTACATGCCATAGTTTGGCAAGAACAAACAATGTGATGTAGGTTAGTCATATTAGTTACTAGCTATGTTGTCTTCATGAGTACTTCTTTAGCTTGTAAATTTGTCTTCATGAGTACTTCTTTAGCTGATGGTCACATCATAGGTTCCTTCATTTCTTGCAGTTCAAAATCAAAGGAGGATCACAACTGATATATTTGCTCAACGAGGATTGCAGACAAAGGAGCTGGATTGCAGACAAAAAGTTGGATCCTACATTGCTTGTGAAAAGGTAGCCTTCAACTTTTAAACTTGGTAGTTTTAATTGGCTTTGTAACTCATTTTTCTAGTTTTTTCTAGTTTTGAATTTGTAGGATTAGTGATCTGCTGATTTTATGATATCCTATTCTCTCATATCAGATAGTCTTGAATTCTACAAGTACACTATGCTAGAATTGCAAATTATACATTACATAATTCGCACTCTAAGAATTTAAGCTGTCTTTTCCTTGTTGTTGGGCTTATATCAGCTATATGTATACTGGCTGCATATTCCTGGCTATTATTAGGTTTTTATTCTTTCAATGTTCTGCTACAAGTGGCCACATCAAATGTTTTTTGGCTCCCCAAAAGTTGTGCACTAACTAAGAACAAACCTTATTAATCAATGTGGCGAATTTGGCTCTTATTCGTCATTAGCATCATTTTTTATATTATGTGGCAATCCTCATTGGTATTCTGAGAAGGTTAGCTCTTTAGTTGATTTCCTAAGTATTCTATTATGATTTGATGATTAGGTAGGAATCAATCTAATTAAAATCTATTTCTGCTCTGTATTCTTTGCTGGTTTGAAGAATACATGTTTTTGATTGTGGAAGTATGAAGTATGTGATGATCTATTACATTGGCTGCTATTTTCCAGTTAATCTGTAGGAGTAGCTTTTTCCTTAAACGTTGTTGATTGCCAGATCTGTAGTGGTCCTCATTCAGCTTTTCGTTTTCGTTTTGTAGATTTTGCTAGATACTCTTGATTGGCGTGGCTGCTCTGCTCAGTTTACCCCTGCTCTAGAAGTGTGATCTTGAGAATCGGATGAAGTCGTAGTTTGCAAGGGCGTCTATATTCTCAAAACAACTCGTAAGTAAGTTTGAACAAACTTCTAGATGGTTAGTCATTAGCATGCCGAAAAGCATCATTTTATATTGTATTTCTTGCTTTTCTTCTAGAATTATTGAATTCACATGTCGTCCTGAATTTTTGAATTTGCATGGCATCCATTGCAAGTAATATATTACATCATTAAGTATTAAGCAATATAAAACTCATCAATATTATGGGGTGCATTAGTTTAAATTTTATGGAACCATTTTCAACTAGTGCATTCACGCGGCTATTATTATATAGCTCATCAATACCGAAATTAACCTGTATTTGGTGGACTTTAATTAAGGTAATATGGATCGATCATGGATGATCAATATATCGGCTCAAGTTGAAGCTGAGATGGAAAGACTTAAAGAGGATAAAGCTGAGATGTTGAAAGAGATCAAAAAATTGAAACAAGAAACTGAAGAGAGAGAAGCGAGAATGAATGCTGATTTTCGTGCAATGCAAGCCCAACTCTCAGCCTTTCTTGCTGCAAAGCCTCAACTATAAGGTAATATTCAGATTATGAAGCTAGCTATGCATTATGATGTTTAAATACAATGCTGATTTTCAATCAATTTGATGTCTGATTAATAAAACAATGATTATGAGTTGCTCGTTCAACATTTATTTCAGATCAGGGTAGCAGCTTGGTCATCCATTTGGGCATCAAAAGGGAGCATGGAATTTATGTTGGTTGTCTGAAAAGTAAGTTCATGAGAAGGACAACATTTTGGTGTATTGTTTATATTAGGAGAAGATGCATTTTGGATCTTTAGTGGTGGCTAGTATTTTGGTGTATAGCTTATGTAGTGGTGGCTGTTAGAGTTTAAGTAAAAATGATATTGCTACTAATGTTTCATATTGGATCTTTAGCTAAACTGATGTTACAACTAATTATGAATTGTATGTAGCTACAATTATGGCAGTTGGCAGTTAAGCTTGTTTTGTCATATTTTGGATTGTGGATGGATTTGTTCTTTTCATGAATGTCTGTTTAGATTCAGGGAAAAAACAAAATCGAATAATAATACTATCGTATTGTATCTACGATTCTGCGATTTGTTGGAGACGAAAACACTTTTGTAGCACAACAATTGAGGCGACACAAAATCCATTTGTAGCACAACAATTTAGGCGACATAAAATCCATTTGTAGCACAATAGTATGGGCGACACAAAATCCATTTGTAGCACAAAACCTTGTGTCGCGAAGACAAGTTTTTGTCGCATAAAATCATGTACCGCAAAACTCCTCCCTTGTCGTGAAAGTTTTGATTGTGCAACAAAATCGTCCACCGACGCCCAAAGTCAATGGCAGCGCGGCTATGGCGACGACCTCCCGTCAAAAAATTGGCTGTCGCTTGTTCTTTTGTGCGACACAAAATTGGCATTGGGCGACAAAATTTTGTGTCGCCCAAAGCCGTTTTTCTTGTAGTGTTGTACACAATCCGAACATAAAATGACCAACCTACCAAATCAATCTGATTAATATTTTTAGAAAATTTTAAGTTATAAAATCATGTCCACATGTATTTGATATAATATTTAAGATTAAAAATTAGAAAATCATTTGTGCCTTTTAATATTTGCATGCCTAACAATTTAATTTAATTTATTATTTTGTCCATATTTCATTAAATTCTTAGTAGATATAAAGATCGATAATAGATTTTTGAAGGTATGATATTTAAAATACTTGTTCTCATTATTTAAAATACTTGATCGAACACTTGTCCACAGGTATGATAACCTGTTCTCATTATTTTGTCAATATGAACAATTTAGTACTATGTGATATCAAATAATAATACGTGCTTGCTCACCAAATACGTATGAACAAATTTCAACCAAAAAAATTACGTATGAACAAATTATAATAACCTATTCAACCTATATATTTGTTAGATATATCCTTTTTCAGCTTGATAAATCTATTCAACCTATATATTTGTTAGATATATCCTTTTTCAGCTTGATAAATTTTTGATTTACAAAATCAAGATTACGTGAGATCTTCACATATATTTTTCTTTTAGAAAATTAAGATAGAAACTACCACATAAATATCTACTTATATAATTTGTCAAGTATAAATAGATAGAAAATTACTATGAAAATCACTTATTAAAAATATAGTGAGTGGTTTATAAAGCCTAAATGACAAAACTGCCCTTAACTGCTTCAGGTTTAGAAGTATACTAGCGAATGACCCGCACCTTGTACGGGGGTGGTATTATTTATTTATTACATTGCATAAAACTACTTTTATCGATTTTTTGGATTATAAAATGACTTAGTTCTTGTTTAACATAAGATATTTTTATATACATAAATATATATATAAAAAAATTGAGGAAGAGTGTCATAAGATAAGATGCATTATCAAATTTTATTGAAAATTGATAAACATTTTTGGCATTTAAATTAAATCGTGTAAACTTAATTATATAAATAAATAAATATTTAAAAAATCAGATTAATAATAGCATTATAGTAACAAAGATATAGAGAATAATTAATAAGATAAAAAACAAAGAAAACCAAATTATCCTATATATGTTATTATGTTGTGAAAATTTAATCAATATAAGAAATATATAAATATCTAATAAAAATATGTCAAACTATTATCTTAATTAAGAAATCTATCTTTTATCTAAAATGTAACCAATATGTAATATTAAATTTATATCAAATATACCATATACTCTTTTTACTTACATTTAATATGATATGATAATAATAAAAAGTTATATAATATATTATTTTAATAGAAGGAATATTTAACTTAAATATAGTGGTAGAATTTGCTATCATTGATGATTTCTAAAAATATCATAATAAAATTACGAAAATAATTTATAGGTAATACAATATTTAATTAAATGGGTGAAATATATATTAAGATTATGATCTATACATTATGACTAAATAAAAATATTTTCTGAAAATAAAAAGTTTATGATAGATTTTTGGTTTAATGATAAGATTGAAGTTTATATATGTAGATAGATTTATTAAAACAACTCAATTTATAAGATAGAACTAATATCTTAATTAAGTATACATGAGATTATGATAAAATTACGATTAAATAAGATAACTTTTTAAATAAAAGGGTGATGTGGCGCAATATGGTGGCGGAATTTGCTTCAGCTTTAGTATATAGATAATAGATATTGATTATGGAGGGAAAAAAATTAGCATAATCTCATAATAATCATCGATCTATAAACCTATAAAGAAAGGTTTTTAGAGCAATTTATGACCCACATTTTATACACTAAACCTATGGTTTTTCATGTCCCATTAATGCCCTCAAAATTCAATTTTAGGTGTTCTAATGCTCTCAAAATCCAGTATTAGATGGCTTTACGGGGTTGTGCCGTATTGGGTTGTAACCTCCGTCATTAAGAAAAGTTGTTATTGAGGCGTTAAAGAGTTGCCAGTAATTGCTGTTTAACAGTAAATATAAAAATTAATTTGGAATTTAGCCGTTTAGTCATTAAAACAACGTACGTTACACATTTGCCCAACTATATAAAAATTGTACTTGTAAACCCTAGCCCCATCCTTCCAATTTCTCTCAAGAATAGAAGATTTCGGATCGTCTCTCCTCCTTATTGTCACTATCCTCCTCCTCTCTACGGTTCGGATCCCCGTCGGAGACCGTTTACACCGGTCCCAGAGCCGACGACCCAATCATCCTCGGCGACAGCGTCGGTGGCGATAGCGTGTGCCGACGCGTTCGTCAGAATTGGGCGACTGGAGGCTTGCGGTGGCATCAAACCGCCCTCCGCCGGCCTCGCTCCGCCCCCTTCACCCTCGCTTCGCCCCCGTCACCCTCGCTCCGCCCCCGTCGGCTTCGCTCCTCGCTCCGCCCCCGTCAGCTCCGCCCTCCGCGGGCCTCGCTCTGCCCCAATCAGCTCCACCCTCTAACAGCTTAGATACGCCCCCGTCGGCCTTGCTCCAGCCTCGCTACGCCTCGCTCCACCCTCTATCGGCCTAGATCTGCCCTCCGCCGGCTTCGCTCAGCCCCCGTCGCCCTCAATCCGCCTCACCGCTTCAGTTTACGGCGATTTCGCCGCCTCAGTTTACGCCGCCTTCAAGAAATTTCGGTGAATGTTGCCTCAAATTACGACGATTTCGGAAAACTCCGCCAATTCGTTGAACAAGATGGCGCATCTCTCTCTTCCCAGCACAACAATGGCTACCACGCTTTACAGTGGGCTGCGCTTAACAGCTTCCCTGAAATCGTTCAGTATATAATCGAGGTAACCTAGCTCTTCAATTCGTTTGGTGGGTGGATGTCTGCAAATTCGTTGTTTATTGTCATGCTCTTCCAATGTGAAATATAGCATGGCGGAAATGTCAATGCGATTGATAATTCTCAGCAGATGGCGTTGCATTGGGCTGTTGTGAGAGGTTCGATCACCGTTTCCGATGTGTTGTTGCAGAATGGGGCTCGAGTTGAGGCTGCGGATGTGAATGGCCTCAAATCTTCCAGATCCAAGGCCCCGACATGCGCGGGTGTGTTGTCCTTCGAATCGTCGACAAATTCATTCCCGGTAGGTTTCATTTCTCTAGATCTTGATGTTGAGAGTTTTCAGCTTCGATTGTGAATTTGTGTTTCTGAGATTCGGAATTTTCGTTTTGTTCTGTGCACGTGGAGGCTGTAAACAGGTATTTGGAGTAAAATATATCTCCGAAGCTCGAGACGCGGCCGTTCTCGATTCTTTACAACATTGGAATCCAGTTGCCGGAGAATTCCCCGGCGTCTCCTTCCCCCCGATCGATCTACGACGCCATCCCCGCCTCCGTCAAGAACAACCTGGAAGCCGTCTGCTTCCTCCATCCCGGACTCTAGGCCCGCCTCTTTGTTGCCACCTTTGGCCGCCTCATATTTTGCGGACGGTAATCCAGATTTCTTCTCGCGTTCGTGTTTTCTCCGCCGGCGCATTGTAGTGTTCTATACTTGCAAGCGTTGAATTGCTCTCCATCCTATGGCGCATGTTAGAATTACACATATCATGTTTTCTCCGGCGCACATGTTTGAAGTGAACAATTCATGTTTGTTTTGAAGATTAGTGGGTGACAATGTTTGTTCAATTATGACTGAAATAAGCCAGGTTGTGTAAGTTTTGCCATCATCTTCTTAAAAGTAACATTGAAGTGGCAGGTTTCTACAAGTTCATCTAGACTGTGGCTACAAATTCTTTCTTGCACTGAGAGAAGGCTTGCTGGTAAAAGCTTTTAATCCACCTTCTGATACTTTGTTGAATTCAGTTTATACATGATTTGGATTATGCACTTCAGATTGTCATATCATCTGGTTCTGCTTGAATGCAGCCCACAGGAATTCTGTAGTGTTGGAGATGACTCTTGCCTTATATTGTGGGATAAGAGAAGCGGTAATAGCCACTCATCCTCTATATCATTTCTTTTTGTGGCAGGTTTCTGCTGTATGAATACTTGGAAAATGGAAGCTTAAAAGACCACATCCATTGTAAGTACTGCTATGCACTTCAGTTCTCACTCTTTCATATCTTTAGAATATTATGAACAAGTTCTTACCTCAGTTGTCTTTTCCTAGCTCTAGGAAGGACACCTTTGTGTTGGCAAAAAGGATCCAAATCAGAATGCAACTCCCTGGTAACTAAAAAATTGTTGTTGATAGTCAATTAGGCCTTTTTCAATACAGTATCTGGTGTGTTGATCTGGAAATGTGAACAACATGAACCTTAAACAAAACTCCTGTATTTTAGATTCAAGTTTAAGGTTTGTACTTTGTAGGAACTTTTTTTCCCCTCTTCTTGAGTAGACCCATGGAAGTTGTTAGTCAATCAGGTCTTTTTCATAACATTATCTGGTGTGCTGCTCTTGAAAATGTGAACAAAGCTTCAAAAATGTTTGCATTTCTGTGACCGTCTTTCGATGGTTTTTTCTTGCAGGATCTAAGCATTAGTATTGATCAAATTAAGATGCAATAATAAAGGGCAAGATCTTCTATTTTACTACTACCATCATATTTGTCAAGCTAAGGTGGTTAATTCCTTTCTTTCTTCAGCCTCTCCTACTTGAGTTCTTAAACAAACTGTTGTTGTACATATAACGTATGTACACTTAGCTGATACTGTTTTTGAGTTTCATGTGTACATCATTGTTTTTGAGTTTCATATGTTAATTGAGAACAAGAGGGATCCAGCGGCAAAATCATGTAGACAGTGAGATGATTGATCTTAGGTTTTATATCTGATCTTATTGCTGATTCTTAGCTTGAAGGCAATTGATCATAGCTTAAGTTGATTGATTGTTTTTCTACAGACTTGCCCTAGCCTTCGAACATTTCTGGGGATGAAAGGCTGGATCGCCTATTTTTGTGAGCCCTGAATCATTATGTTAAGGCTTTGGATAGAGGAGTCTAATTGGGGCCTAAGGTAACGTTGGAGACAGACCCAAATATAGAGTACTGATCCAAAAAATTTCAAGTTCAAACCCCAAATTGAACAGACATGCACATTCAAAGAGGGCTATGGTTGGAGCGATTGCCAATGGTCAGATTGCGGACTACATCGGGCGGAAAGGGGTAAGATTGCAATCCCTAGCTATTAGATGTGATGCAACAGGTTCTTAGTTGTCTTTCTGATACTTTTCTATGCTTGGGCTTTTACGGTCTTTGATGATTGCTTCAATACCTAACATAATTGGCTGGCTGGCTATATCATTTGCCAAAGTGAGTATTCAGAGACCCATGATTTCAAAGTTTTAATTAATCCTTCTGAAATTTTGGATTTTTTTAATGTAGAGGCAATCCAATGTCTTAAAGAAAAAGAAACTATATGAACAAGAAATTGAGAAGCTAGGAAATTTCAAGTTGAGGATCCATGAGCAAGTAAGTAAAAACCTTGGGTACTTTTTTTATTTTGTATTTAATTTTGGGTCGATTTTTTTATTTAATATAAATGTATATATGTGATTTAAAGTTAAAGATGATGCTATTAGAAGGTGCAAAGTTCAGCTTTAAAACTGTGGCAGCCTAAGAACTGGAGCTTCTACAATGAGGGCAGCCCAAAAAGAAATGTAAGTTTTTATTGATATAAGTGCTGATAGAAATAAAATGATCAATGCATAAGGGTTTTCATTTTTTTTTTATCTTACTTCATATTCTCCAAACACACATCTCTACTCTCGGAAAACAGCACAAATGAAAGAACCTAATTGCCTGAATAGCACACAGACTTCCAAGTCTGACATACCTGAATAGAAATAAGGCTGGTTATGTATCCAAGTCTCAAATGCCAAGAAACCCCTCTTCTTCATGCCCTATTTATATATTATTTTCCATGATGTCTATACCTGAAATATGGAAAAGAGAATTTTTTTAACTAAGTAGGGGAAAAAACATTGTCCTGACCTTCAAAGCTAGGCTACCTGAATAGAATAATTATATGCAAATATTTTCTTGATAGTGAGGATTTACAAAACAGAATTCTGTTATGAATTGGTTTTTATGCAGAAAAACAGAATTATTTGGATTCATCTCTTGATCAATGATTTATTTTTATTTGATACGTTGCCCCCTGCCTGGAATACTAGTAAACCTATAAAGAAAGGTTTGGGCGTAATAAATGCTAAGCATTTTATACAAATCCATATAGTTTTCTACCCTATTTTATTCCTTGGTTTATGCATTGAATGAGGATATATATATAAATACCCTTTCTTTTAAACGGTGTTATTAAGTTGCCGAAACTGCCGTTCATATTGTGTTACACCCATTTACTTTGGCCATTCAAATACCCATTTATTCACTTTATACATAATGACCCTGATTAAACCGTAATTATTTCAATCGTTTCAGTTTGTGTACCTCTTTCCGTGTGCTCTACCTCCCCTTTCCCAAAACTAAAACGCCTTTTTCCTCTCTTTTATTGTCTGCTTCTTTCTTTCCGGATTTTCTTGCTTCAAACCGCCGAAATTCCCTCTTCTGAGCTCCGAAATTCCCTCTTTCCTCTTCGAAAATCGGGAAATTGCCTTTCCTGAGCTCCAAACCGCCGACCCCCCATCTGAGTTGCGGATGCCGGCCCGAGCAGCAGCCACGCCGGCCATCCCTGACGACCCGCACGCCGACACACAACCTTACTAGACTCCAGGACCGACGGCCACCCCGACGGCAGCCAGCCCCGCAAGCGACCTCACCTCCTCGCTACCCTGCCTCGACCCAATCGAGTTCGCAGCCAGGCCGGTCGTGCTTAATCGTGTAGGTTTTTTATTTCTAAAACCCATTACTAGGGAAACCTTGAGTTCTTGATGGTGATCGATTGTTTTGAACGTTTCCGCTTCTTCCTAGATCAACGTGATCAACAAGATGCTTAATCCGACAAATCCCGATGGAAAATCTCAAGGTGGAGACGGAGAAATCTTTGATTGCTCATGGAACGACGGCTGCCAAGTTACGCATTCAAAAAGGTGACTCTTTCTTTGCAATTAAGAAGTAGAAATTGAAGTAAAAGCGTTAACCCTAAACCGTTCCTGGTTGAAATTGATCCTTGATTCCGTTTCGTTTCATCAGTCTTACTGGAAAAGTTGAAAATCTGGGCCGGAAGCTGTTGGATTTGCTTTTGCTGAACTTTAGGGTTTTACCCTTAAAGCATTTCGGGTTGAAATTGATCCTTGATTTTGCTCTGCTGTATCGATCTTGGTTGAGAAATTGAAAATCTGAACAGGAAACTGCTGTATCGATCTAGAATTTGTTTGTTGGTTGAGTTTCTATAGATATCAGCGAGTTGTTTCTACCCAGTGATTGCGAGATCAGTTAATGGAAATGATGATTTGATGAAGCTTGAGGTCGCAATTTGTCCTGATGAAGGCTAGTATAGGTGTAGTGGAATTCTGTAGGCAAATTGTTTTGCTTTGTCGAATATTGTGTGTAGTTACCATCTCTCTATTTTGCTAATTTTGTTTTGCTCTTGTAGGGTATTGATCAAGGATCTGTGAAGAAGATTTTGGAAGATGGAGATAGGAAGGAAAAGACCGAGGTACACACTCGCCTCCTCCCTATCACTACTCGCTCACCCTCGCATCCGACCCGCACGCCAACACACAACCCTACTGGACTCCAAGTGATGTGACAGCGCCAAGGCCACATCATGGCACCGGCGCCCAAGGCACCAAAGGCACCGGCGCCCAAGGCACCGAAGGCACCGGCGCCCAGGGTCGTACGCGACCCGTCACGAGGTCGGTTTCGTCCAAAGAGGCGAGCCACATCCCCGGGGCTATTACGCGGCGTCGGGCTAAGGCCTTACAAGAGCGACTCCAGGCTCATTTAGCAATGCCAAGCACGATGCAAGGCCGGCCCGGAGATACATGTTTGAGTCTCCAAATAGTCAACCCCAATAAGGACACCGCAAAGCCCGAAGCCCAAAATGAGAAAGAACAATTCAAGCCCGGTTTTAGGGAGGCGTGGCCACCACACTAGGTGCCTTCCTTGGCCGCCAAGTTTGCTTCTCCCCACGCATTTAAAGCAGTAGCTTGGCCGCCAAGGAACCATAATAAAAGCGGTTGCCTATGCTTGCCTTGGACGCCACTCCTCGCCACCTCCATACAAGAACTTGGCGCCCACTCCAAGGTGGTGCCTTTGCCGCCAATCTTCTACACCTCCTCATGTTGCTTGGCGTCCACTTCAAGCACGCCGCCCCTCCCCCTCTCTCGTGCCTATATAAGCACAAGCAAGCCTTCATATTTTCTAGATTGAAATTGAGTAAAGAGGGCTTTTAGCCCTTACTCTTTCGGTCTCTTCTCCTCAAGGGAGAAAGGGCCGAGGGAACCTACACCTCGTTGGCTTCTAGCTCTCGATTACCTCACTTGAATTCTTGTTTTCATTTCCATTCTTTTTGTTCCACAAAAACGCCTATTCTCAAGCTTGTAACGCCACTTTGCCATCTATTTTCAATACAAAAATCCAGTTTGAGTTTCTTACTCATTCCTTACACGAACACCTCCACAAAACGCTCAGTCGAACCCGAATTCGACTGATCCTGGAAGTGAGATCACATCATCTGGTATCAGAGCCTGTCGGCTTGAGTTTCTCAAGTTGTGGGGGTACGAATTACTACCCTACGAGTCAGGTTTTCAATTGCTCGAATCCCTTTTCTACTCCCCCCCCAATCTAGCCTCGTTTTTCCCTTCCTTTGCCTTGACCGATTTCAATCTCTTCAAAAAAAAAAACGAGCCTATCCCTTTTGTACCACCCTCGTGTCGACCCCTTCATCTTGGCCGACCCTTTTTCTTCGACCTTCGGGAGCTTGATCTTGACGAGACACAAAGTCTTTAAGTGTGCTCGTCTTGTTCAAAAAAAAAAAAAAGAGAAACCGACAAAGAGAAGGAAACCTTCTCTCGGTCAAAGAAAGAACACAAAAAAGGAGTTAATAACTCTTGTTCAAAAAAAAAAACAAGGAGAAGTAGTACTTCTCCTAGCAAAAGAAAACCAAAAGAGAGATAGTATCTCTCGTTTCAAAAAAAAAATTGCGAAGAAGGTCGAACAAGCAAAATTCGAAAAGGGGCCAGCCAAGACGTGTTTTCTTATTGGCCTTTTCTTGCCTCGATTTAATCCTAACCCCGAGCAACGGGATTCCCGACTTGTGGGGCTAGTAAACACTCGCCCACAAGCTCCGGTCGCTTGTTTTGATTTCCGGTTGTTGTCGCTCTCACTCGAGCGAGTGGAGGAAAGAGTTGTGTTAAGGACTTTTGGTGGCAAAATAAACAATCCTAAAGCCGAGTATGTGAGTTCGAGAGCCACATAAAATCGAGTCTAAACACGAGTTAGTCCTCCCCATTTAATCGCTTTCTGAAGCAAAAGAAAAGAACAAAAAAAAAAATAAGTTTTTCGAGTCAAACACAAGTGGGTCTTTGGATTTATCTAACCTTCACCGAGTTCCGTGTTTGTTTTCCTAATCATGTCTCAGGATCCACCAAAAAGCAAGAATCTTCCCGACGCTACCGAGGAGGCGGATAACACCTTCTCATGGAAGGTGCTACGCGGCCTCTTACGAGAGGTCCGAGAGGATGGCCGAGCAGACGTTCGGGAAACTTATGAGAAGTCCCGAGACGAGCTGCTCCGGCTCATGGATGATAAGATCGAGCAACGCCTTAGCTTGTCTCCACGGCAAGAGCGTTCGCCGAGCCCTCAATTCGAGGAGGGACAATATTCAGGAACTCATCATGAGGCCCTGAAGCAAAAGAAGCCCGTCCTTTCGAAGGACTAGTCTCTGAGATTGGAGGCTATTCTCCCTCCCCCTTGGAGGCCACCGGCTGTCCTCCCCGAACCCGAGGAGCGGCAGCCTCGGCACCGACAACACCGAGGGCCGCTCGCGGCTCCCCTCAGACCTCGGCGCAATCTTCCGGATCCATTCGCGCCGCGGGAAGAGGTTCGGTTCCGCGACCGGGAGAATGACCACGGTCTTAATCCTCCCATGGAACAACCAAGGGACCACCACCACGGCATTAAACTCACGGTGGAACCTTTTGCCGGGACCTCGGATGTTGAGGCCTACCTTGATTGGGAGGCTAAGACCGAGGCGGTCTTTGAATATTACGACTATCCGGATCGCCAACGAGTGGCGATCGCCACCATTCGATTCACCGATTTTGCCTACTTATGGTGGCAAGAAGAGAAAGAGGATAGGGCGTATCAAGGCGAGGACCCCATTCGCACATGGGGCCAACTTAAACGGGCCATGCGTGATCGGTTTGTGCCCGAGGATTATCTTGACCGCATCCAAGTCAAATTGGAGCGGATTAAGCAAGGGGCCCGCAGTCCCGATGAGTACTATAAGGAGCTACGGCAACTTGTCTTCCGGTCCCGAGTTCGATTTCCGGAGAGATATATTATCTCTAAATTCATCGGAGGCCTAAACTCCGAAGTGGCCGCTTACGTGGAGATGCAACAATTTGGGTCGGAAGCCTCCATTGCCGATGTTCTCCATTACACTAACCAAGTGTTCCAAAACTTACAAAAGAGGCGGAGTGGTGGGAGTGGCCGCACTTGGAACTCGGGTTCTTCGAGCTCTAACCCACCACCCAAGAGGAGTGAGGCCAAAGAGCCGAAGGCCGAGGCTAACCCTCCTCCGGTTAGGCGTGACACCGCGCCTAAGGACAGCGCCAACCCCCGAACGCGCGACCTCCAGTGCTTTAAGTGCTTAGGGCGGGGTCATTACGCTCGTGATTTCCCTAACCGAAGGCAAGTTCTCCTTACTCAAACCGGAGACTATGAATCCGACGAAGAGTTTGACAATGGTGAGGACGAAGAGGAGGTCTACGTACCCGCCGTCAGCGGGGAATTCTTCGTTGTCCAACGGGCACTATTTACTAACGAAGCGCCCGCCGCTCCATCTCAACGGGAGAATATTTTTCACACACGATGCTTTATCCAAGGCAAGGTGTGTAGCGTCATCATCGATGGAGGTTCCTGTAGTAACCTCATAGACACCGAGGTGGTATCTCGTTTCAACCTTGAGACGACGCCTCGCAAGGTCCCCTATTCCCTCCACTGGCTTAATTCTGATGCTCCAGTGATGGTCAAGGAGCAAGCATTGATTAAAATTTCCATTGGGCCTTATGAAGACGAGGTCCTTTGCGATGTCGTGACCATGACGGCCTGCCATCTTTTATTGGGTCGACCTTGGCAGTATGACCGGGCCGTCATTCACCAAGGGGTTTCTAACGAGTATATATTCCATCGGGACGGCAAGAAATTCACCTTGCATCCCCTCGCCCCGCACGAAGTGATAACCGATCAAGAGGCTAAGGAGCTCCGAAAGCGGAGTGTTAAGAAGAAAATGGAGCTTAAGGCCTATGAAGGCAGCTCCAAGCACTTATCAGTCGCCCGGGGAAAAGAAGTGAGCCGAGCTATCTTAGATAGGCAGATGTGCCTCATTCTCGTCTACAAGGAGTCTCTGCTTTCCGACTTCGAACTCTCCGAGTTACCTCCAGGCGTCTCGGCGTTGTTGCAAGAGTTCGATGACGTTTTCCCCAAGGAGGCTCCAAACGGGCTACCGCCCTTGCGCGGGATCGAACATCAGATCGATTTCATTCCCGGCGCTAGTCTACCGAACCGGGCCGCTTATCATACCAACCCGGCTGAGACCAAAGAGCTCCATAAGCAAATTCAAGACCTCTTGGACAAGGGATACGTCCGAGAGAGTCTCAGCCCATGTGCCGTGCCGGTAATCTTAGTTCCCAAGAAAGATGGGAGCTGGCGCATGTGTGTCGATTGTCGCGCCATTAATAATATAACTATCAAGTATCAGCACCCTATTCCGCGGCTGGATGATATGCTCGACGAGCTTCACGGGTCGAAACTTTTCTCCAAAATCGATCTGAAGAGCGGTTATCATCAGATCCGCATGAAAAAAGGCGACGAATGGAAAACCGCCTTTAAAACCAAACAAGGGCTGTACGAGTGGCTGGTCATGCCCTTCGGCTTGACCAACGCCCCGAGTACCTTTATGAGGTTGATGAACCACATCTTGAGAGCTTTTATTGCACACTTCGTCGTGGTGTACTTCGACGATATCTTGATCTACAGCCAAAGCTTCGAAGAACACATGGAGCACATCCGAGAAGTGCTTAACGTCCTAAGGCACGAAAAACTCTATGCTAACTTCGGGAAGTGCCATTTCTGCTCCGACCACGTGACATTCTTGGGGTTCGTCGTGAGCAAGGACGGGGTCCAAGTGGATGAAGCCAAAGTGAATGCCATTCACGAATGGCCTACTCCGCACACAATGACTCAAATCCGGAGTTTCCTAGGCCTCGCCGGATTTTACCGGCGCTTTGTGAGGGATTTTAGTACCCTTGCCGCTCCGCTCACTGAGCTCACCAAGAAGAACGTTCCGTTCCAGTGGGGAGCCCCGCAAGAAACGGCCTTTAAAATTCTTAAGGAGAGGCTCACTAACGCTCCACTCTTGGTTCTACCCGACTTCGCCAAAACATTCGAAGTCGAATGCGACGCGTCGGGCGTAGGGCTAGGCGGAGTACTTATGCAAGAGGGGCAACCCATCGCTTACTATAGTGAGAAACTTAACGGAGCTGAGCTGCGCTATCCCACATATGACCAAGAGCTGCTTGCTTTGGTCCGTGTGCTCAAGACGTGGGAACATTACCTACGCCCTAGAGAGTTCGTGATTCATTCCGATCACGAGGCTCTCAAGTACCTTCGAGGACAAGCCAAGCTTAACAAAAGGCACGCGAAGTGGGTGGAGTTCATCGAGTCCTTTCCATATGTCATCAAGCATAAGAAGGGAAAGGACAACATAGTGGCCGACGCACTCTCTAGGAGGTACGTCCTACTTACCACTTTGGATGCCCACATGCTCGGTTTTTCCTTTATTAAAAACACGTATGCTGAAGACTCCGACTTCGGAGAAATTTATAATGCATGCATTAGGACGGGAAGTAGACATAATTTCTACCTTCATGAGGGCTACCTTTTTAAGGGGGATAAACTCTGTATCCCCACGTCTTCAACCCGAAGGCTTCTCATACAAGAAGCTCATGGGGGCGGGCTAATGGGGCACTTTGGGGTAGCTAAGACCCTGGCAACCCTTAAAGAACATTTTTACTGGCCCCGTATGTTTAGAGACGTAGAGAAGTTCTGTGCTTCATGCCTTAATTGCTTGCGTGCTAAGTCTAAATTAAATCCCCATGGTTTATATACTCCTCTTCCCATTCCGCATGCGCCATGGGAGGATATATCTATGGATTTTGTTCTAGGTCTACCCCGTTCCAAGAAGGGGCACGACTCTATCTTTGTAGTCATAGACCGCTTTTCTAAAATGGCACACTTTATTGCGTGCCACAAAACAGATAATGCTTCGCACATTGCTGATTTATTTTTCCATGAAATCGTGCGACTACATGGCGTTCCTAAGACAATTGTGTCTGATCGGGATGCCAAATTTTTGAGCTATTTTTGGAAGACCTTATGGGCCAAAATGGGCACTAAACTTCTATTCTCTACATCCTGCCATCCGCAAACGGACGGGCAAACCGAGGTTGTCAATAGAACCTTGGGTGCCCTGCTTCATTCTTTGTTGCGTACTAACCTGCGCAGGTGGGAAGAGTGCCTCGCCTTCATCGAATTTGCCTATAACAGGTCGGTCCACCGGGCTACCAAGAAGACGCCGTTTGAGGTGGTCTACGGGAAGAATCCCGCAACCCCGCTTGATATGGTACCACTAGCGATTAAGGACCACGAGAGTCAAGAGGGCGTCGATCATGCCGAGCAAATTAAGGCCCTTCACGACTCCACCAGAAGGCGCCTAGAGAAGAGCACGGCTCAATACGCTAAGCACGCCAACAAGGGTCGGAAGGAGTTGGTACTCGAGCCTGGCGATCTCGTATGGGTGCATCTACGCAAGGATCGATTTCCTGACCTGCGTAACTCCAAGCTAAAGCCTAGGGGAGACGGCCTCTTCCAGGTGCTCGAGAGAATTAATGACAATGCTTACCGGATCGAGCTACCCGAAGGCTATGGAGTCCACGATGTGTTCAACGTGGCGGACCTTCGAGTTTTTGTTTCAAATGAAGTCGAGTCCGATCAAGAAGATTCGGGGACGAATCCTTCTCAACTGGGGGAGGATGATGTGACCGCGCCAAGGCCACATCATGGCACCGGCGCCCAAGGCACCGAAGGCACCGGCGCCCAAGACGCGGGGGCCCAAGGCACCGACGCCCCGGTGCCCCATCAAGGCACCGGCGCCCAGGCGCTTCATCACGGCACCGACGCCCCGGTGCCACTCGGCGCCAACGACGCCGAGGCGCGGCCCGGCGCCTCGCTTGGGCATTCGACCCAGGGTCGTACGCGACCCGTCACGAGGTCGGTCTCGTCCAAAGAGGCGAGCCACATCCCCGGGGCTATTACGCGGCGTTGGGCTAAGGCCTTACAAGAGCGACTCCGGGCTCATTTAGCAATGCCAAGCGCGATGCAAGGCCGGCCCGGAGATACATGTTTGAGTCTCCAAATAGTCAACCCCAACAAGGACACCGCAAAGCCCGAAGCCCAAAATGAGAAAGAACAATTCAAGCCCGATTTTAGGGAGGCGTGGCCACCACACTAGGTGCCTTCCTTGGCCGCCAAGTTTGCTTCTCCCCACGCATTTAAAGCCTTAGCTTGGCCGCCAAGGAACCATAATAAAAGCGGCTGCCTATGCTTGCCTTAGACGCCACTCCTCGCCACCTCCATACAAGAACTTGGCGCCCACTCCAAGGTGGTGCCTTTGCCGCCAATCTTCTACACCTCCTCATGTTGCTTGGCGTCCACTTCAAGCACGCCGCCCCTCCCCCTCTCTCGTGCCTATATAAGCACAAGCAAGCCTTCATATTTTCTAGATTGAAATTGAGTAAAGAGAGCTTTTAGCCCTTACTCTTTCGGTCTCTTCTCCTCAAGGGAGAAAGGGCCAAGGGAACCTACACCTCGTTGGCTTCTAGCTCTCGATTACCTCACTTGAATTCTTGTTTTCATTTCCATTCTTTTTGTTCCACAAAAACGCCTATTCTCAAGCTTGTAACGCCACTTTGCCATCTATTTTCAATACAAAAATCCAGTTTGAGTTTGTTACTCATTCCTTACACGAACACCTCCACAAAACGCTCAGTCGAACCCGAATTCAACCGATCCTGGAAGTGAGATCACATCATCAAGGCCCGCCGGCCATCTCAACCGCAGCCAGCCCCGTCAGCGACCTCCCCTCCTCGCTACCCTGCCTCGACCCAATCTAGTTCGCAGCCTGCCCGGCCGTGTTGGCGTTTTAACACGCTGCCATAATAATTCTGCCCCTGAAAATCTGGTTTGCCGTCTTCCACACTAGATTTGACTGTTTATGGATCGAAAAGTGTGTGTTTTTTGTTCCCGATCTTCTCTTAATTTGCTTTGCTTTAGTTGGATGAGATTGCGAAGCTTTTTCCTTGCCTCTTCGGTCTGCCATCATCAATGTTGGTTCCGAGGATTTCTGTAGAATTCGGCCACTAATTTCACGTCTAGAGTGTGTGTGCTGATTTGGGGGTTTCAGTTTCTCTAAATTTTAGATTCAACGGGTTGTGATCGATTTTTTTCTAGCTGATGTTATTATCTCCAATACTAGAAAGAGTTTGTTTCGAGCTGTTGTATATTCTTCTTTTTCACCTTGATGATGAAGGAGTTTTGCTGTGCTAGATAGCCACTATCCAGAGAAAATTGTTTTCATTACGTGACATGTGATCTTTGGTAGAAGTCTACTTGTTGTGTAATTTGGATGCATTGTATACCATTAAGGTGGATCCTTCAATTGACAGACTTCGCTTGGTGCGAACCGGGGGGCTCAAGAACTTGATGAATAATTGCATGACGTTTTAGGATATCTGTTCAATTTTTTCCATTTATTTTACATGTGTAGGGGCAAAAGAGAAGCCATTTTAAACCAAAGCCGGTTGCCCCTCCTTTGCCGAATAAGTGTGACTGGGAGATTGCCCCTCTGAATTGGACTTTGCTTACTCAGCTATAATTGGAAAGGTGTGCTTACCTGTCTGTAATACTCATGTCAAGGGAATTTAGTCCAATCCTATTACTAATATTTGATTTCTTAATCCTTAATGAATGTATTAATGGGTTTGAGACCTCAAGTACCTAGCTAGAGCCTAGAGATCATTTGTCATATAGTAGTTGATATATGTGTTGTTTTCTCGAATTGAACCTACTGATTGATCGTCCGTTATTATAGATTTTGTGTGGCTAACTGGTCTGCTGGTGATATGTGATTCTATACCTGATTTGCTTCTCCAAATTGCAGCTTTGAAGAATGCCGAAGGTGAGGACAAATCGTGTAAAGTACCTAGAGGGTTGGGAGCTGAAAGACCCTACACTTTCCGAGCTCGAGTCTTAAGATGAGAGAAGGTAGCCATTGGTTGAGAACTGTTTTGAACATTCTCAAGTTTTTTCCTGTTCATCTTCCCTGTGAATTAGTTGCACAAACCTGTGTATTTGATGTTATGCATTTTCGTTTTGGCAGCTCAAATAACATGAGCTGAAATATGATAGGATGGAAACGTGAGAATTAGTCTGGGGATTTCTTTGATATTTCACTATTGCCGGTGAAGTTCTGATGATTTTTGTTTCACAATTGGTCCTTCCACGAGTTTGCATCAAATCATGGTCTCACATTTGTGGTTCTTTGATGATAGATTGATAGATGCTTGCTCAACATCCTTTCCTACTGTCAATTCAATGAATTCATATTACATGTTCACATTACAGCTTCTTCTGCTAGAAAAATTGTCAGAGAGGAGACCGTGCTTAAGTCGGCGGGGGCGTACATGATGCGAACTTTTTTCATCTCTATCCAATTTGATGTATGACATAGTTCCGTACATGCAAATTGTGCGTCTTTGAAGAACTTTACTGGACACCTTTTGCTAATGCTGACACCCTTGGAGCCTTCTTCTTTCCAGGCAAATCCTAATTCTGTCTACCAGACTGAACATCTATCCTACTTCAAGTTTGTTGGTCGTGTGGTAATATTAGTAAAACCTTCTTATTGTATCTATTTGTAATTATTTTCTTCTTTTGTTTGGCTCATTTGAAGGGAGAAGTCTGATTCGGCCTATTTTGTATAGGTTAACTCTTGTATTTTAGAGCTCATTTGAAGTTCATTTTGATTCGGCCTATTTTGGGCAGGTATTTTAGAGCTCGTTTTGTATAGGGAGAAGTCTGAACGGATTAATATAGTAGGCCGGACTTGAGCTCGAACTTCACACCCTCCCGCGTGACAGGCATGAAAACCACTAAAATCTGAATAAAAACTGATTCCTTTGGGTTCGACCCCTTGCTTGCCTACTATACTTTTGTTTGCATGTTTGAGATTTATTTTTGATAAGGGAACAACGACTTTGCCCGAGTCAAATTTTGGCGCCGTTGCCGGGGAATCCTTTTTCTTGTTCTGATTGTGTGCGTTTTCGTGTTCTGCACCCAGACCGCGCCCGCGGCCACCTCGGCGCGCCCGCGGTTCGTGCGCAGAACCATCCTTTGGGTGCGGGCCTGACACATGGTCCGTACCCGGTCTACTAATACTTCTCCTGTTCGTTTTGACCCAGAAATTGACAGGACTCTTCGGAAGATAAGAAGTGCCCCCAGACCCTCTACATCTTACAACCTTCTTGAATCTTTCTCTCTCTCTGATTCTGAACCAGAGGACGCCATGGCGGAGCAAACTATTCGCCAACTCACGGCACCTGATCTTCAGCAACAGCAGCTCGTTGTTCAATTCCCCGAACTCGGGGAGGGTGTGAAGTTCGAGCTCAAGTCCGGCCTTATCCACCACCTGCCCAAATTCCACGGGTTGAGCGGCGAGGACCCGAACAAGCATCTCACTGAATTCCACGCGGTGTGCGTGAGTATGAAGCCCACTGATGTGACGGAGGATCAAATCAAACTCCGGGCTTTCCCCTTCTCTCTTGAAGACACCGCCAAGGATTGGCTCCTTTATTTGGTGTCGGGTTCTATCACTACTTGGGCGGCCATGAAGAAGGCGTTTCTTGAAAAGTACTTCCCCGCTTCCAAACAAACATCTATTAAGAAGCAACTCAGCAGTTTGGAGCAAGGGGAAGACGAGAACCTCTATGACTATTATGAGCGCTACAAGAGGCTCATCGCGAGTTGCCCTTACCATGGCTACCAAGCCAAGGATCTTATTTGCTACATCATTGAGGGACTCTGCGACAATGACAAGAGGCTCGTGAATGCATCTTGTGGGGGTAGTTACGAGAACTTAACCCCCGCTGCAGCTTTTCAGAAAGTGGAGATTTTGGCGGAACAAGCCCGCAATCAAAGGTCAAGGACCAATGTGAGGTCCGTTAGTGTGGTGAATGAGTCCCTGAATGCTGAAGTAAGGGAGCTCAAGGATCTTATGAAGCAGCTGCTCACGAAGAGGACGGCTCAGCAAGTCAATGCTTGCGGTCTTTGCTATGATGCGAGCCACCACACAGATCAGTGCCCTACTATTCAAGAGACCGAGGAGTCGGTCAAAGCTATTGGCAACTATGGTGCGCCCCGGCCCCGGAATGATCCTTACTCTAACACCTACAATCCGGGGTGGGCGAACCATCCTAATCTAAGGTGGAACAACCAGCAGCAGCAAGATCCACCACAGCAGCAGCAGCAGTACGCTCCTCAGGGCCAGCAACAACAGTTTCGGTCCAACAACTATGCCCCGAGAGCGCCTGCTCCGTCTCAGAATGATGCTATTACCGCCCTCTTGAAGGAGAACCAAGAGACGAGAGCTGCTGTGAAGAATCTTGAGACTCAACTGAGCCAACTTGCCACCATGATCAATAGGCTCGAGTCTAAGGATTCCGGGAAACTTCCCTCTCAACCACTCAATCACAAGGAGAATGTCAGTGCCATGAATTTGAGGAGCGGTAGAGTGCTAGCGAGTCGGGAATCACCCACTGGTGACGAACCGCGCCCGCGCTCCCCTGGCCGCGACCGCGCCGGGGCAACAACACATGAAGGCCAAGCTTCTGTGGGAATTCCGCGCCCGCACTCTCCCCTCCGCGCCCGCGAAATTCCACCAGAGCCTATGGACCACGAGAGGCGTAGCGACCCGCGACCGCGGAGTCCGGACCGCGCCCGCGGTAAGGAGGCCGAGAGAAATTTCGAGGCTTTGCTCGATTATGCTTTCAAGAATTACTCGCCTCCTCGTCCGAGCTCTCCTAGACGGAACCGCGCTCCAACAGCAGAAGAGGACGATGGCTATGTGGCTCAACCTCTTCCACCATTGGATTCTTTCAAGCCCTCTCCTCCATTTCCCGATGCTCTCAAGGACACAAGGAAGCCGGCACATGACAAGAAACTCTTCGAGACCTTCGCCAATTGTCGGGTAAATGTTCCTCTCCTTAATCTCATCCAAAGTGTCCCTCGTTTTGCTAAGTTTATGAAAGAGCTATGCACCATAAAACGAAAGAATAGGACTAGTCCTAAAATTGAAAAGGTAGCTCTAGTTGAAAAAACGCAGGATAGCAAAATTGAGACTTGTAATTCCCTACTCCAAAAGCAATTGCCTAAAAAATGCTCAGACCCAGGAAGATTCACCGTCCCTGTCACTATTGGAGAAACTAAAATTGAGCGTGCTATGCTAGATTTAGGTGCCTCCATTAATGATCTTCCAGCTTGCATGTATGATAGGTTAGGCCTTGGTCCTTTGAAGGAATCTGATATTGTTATTGAATTGGCTGACCATTCTAATGTGCGCCCGAAAGGGTTAGTTGAGGATGTTCTAGTGCAGGTACGGGGTTTGATCTTTCCTACAGATTTTTATGTGATGGAGATAGGCGAAGGGCGGTACGACCCGGTTCTCTTACTAGGTCGTCCTTTCATGAAAACCGCCAACACGGTCATTGACGTTGCCAATGGATCTCTTTCCATATCTCATGGTGTCAACACGGTCCGCATTGATGTTGACGAGGACCCGTATTGATCGTATCCACGTCGAGCCAACGATGTTAAACAAAAGCGCTGCTTGGGAGGCAACCCAAGGATTAGATAGATTGTTTTTCCATTCCTAGCCTAGGATTTGCTTGTTTTTCTAGCTAAAATGCAGGTACTACGTCCGAAAGGACACGCCTGGCGTGAAACCGCGCCCGCGCCGCCTTGGCCGCGCCCACGGTGGATCACCAGCGCGCCCCGACGAACAGGTACTAGCCCGTGTTCGCGGCAACCATACTGCGTCTCGGTTTTAGCTCGTTTTTATTTTGAAAAAAAAAAGAAAAACAAAAGAAAAAAAAAGAGACAAAAAGAGGACTTGTTGGTCCCATTCTACCTCTATATCTCTATCGTCTATCTACACCATTCTATCCATCTTCTATCTTTCCATCTTCTATCTCTTCTTTTCATTCACTTTTGTATTTTCCATTCTTTGGCTATGTGTAAAAGCCTAAGTATGGGGGAGCTTTGTTTCCCCGGGATTTCATCTCCACGGCTCGAGTTCAAGTAATTGTTCATCTTCCAAGAGACGAGCCAAGATACGATGGTTGTTTACACATCACGCTTCTCGAGACGACGTTAAGACATTACGCCTGCACACGAGCCGCGTCCGCGCTTCATCAGCCGCGCCCGCGGTGACCATCCGGTGTCGACTTCGCTCTCTGTCGAGATTCCGCGCCCGCGCCCCTGGTGCCGCGCCCGCGGTTTGCCACCAGATTGGAAGTACGAAGCTTCTATTCTACCACCTTATGAAGAGTTCTTCCATTCCACTTCTCTTCACCGTTTGTGAGTCTTCTGATATACCTTCTTCCTTGCTTCTATCCTTTCTCTTTGCTTCATTGAGGACAATGAAGGATTTAAGTATGGGGGAGGGAGTACTCGCATTAGCTTATCCTAGTTAGCTTAGTTAGCTCTTTGCTTCAGATTTTTGATTTTCTTCTTTTCATGGAGCACTTGCACCATACTTTTTGCATAATAAAGAAAGAAAAGAAAAGAAAAAGATAGAAAAAGCCATAAAAATTGAAAAGGGCATATTAAATCCTGGGATGAGTCAAAAACCCGAAAGGGCGGCTCAGGTAATAAGCAGGTAACCCGGACCAGCATTAGGCTGGGGTAATATGAGGTTCATGAGAGTTGTGAGTATTTGTGAGCACACCTATTGAAAAATGAAAAGAGAGGTTAGGTGAAAACCCGAAAGGGTACCTAAGCAGAATTGAGTGGTAAAATATGAGTGTTTTAGGATCATTCTTGCTTGGGGACTTTGGGGCTTACATGTTAGATTTGGGTAGATCCTAGGTTGCTCTCTTTCATGTTTTTGGAGCTTGAGTGTTATATTATGTTGTGAGGTGTGTGTTTGAGCTTTATTGTTTTTATGCTTATGATTTCTCTATATTTTTGGGTTCGGGTTGTGAGTTGAGTGCTTCTTATCTTCCCTTGTATTTCCTGAGATCTTAGATGTGCTACCTTGTTATATTTGTTTTGAGCTTACTCGAGGACGAGCAAGATCTAAGTATGGGGGAATTTTATTCGGCCTATTTTGTATAGGTTAACTCTTGTATTTTAGAGCTGTAATGAGAGTGTTTAGGTTAGTTTTGAGTATTATTATAATATGAAGACCGAAGACACAGAGTATGAAGAATCAAGAGTTAAAGAGCTTAAAGACGAAGATTCGCCACTGCATGGATATCGCGGTCGCGTTGTCTCGGACGCGGGCGCGGTGGCGTGGAGGAGCGAGCCAACCAAGACCATGAAGGCCGCGGTCGCGCTGTCTGTGGCGCGGTCGCGGTAGAAGCTGACCCGGATTTGACCATTTGAAGGCCGCCGCGGGCGCGGTTCTGGTGCCGCGGTCGCGGTGGTAGCCGACCTTGGAGCGGACGAAATCTTGGCGTTTCTATCTTGTTTCCTTTCTTATCTTTCGGTTTCCTATCTTATTTAGTCCGAAAAGGTTGATCCTTGGGGCTATATAAGGGGAACCTTTCTAGGTTTTTAGGAGATCCAATACTGGTCAATCAATTGTCTTTCAATAAAGATTAGAGTTTTCTTTGTAATGGAGAACTAACTCTCCTCTGGAGTTTATTCAATCAAGGAAGCTTTATTATGAAGTTGTGAAATTCTGGTAACCTTTTTATCCCTAGGTCTTTATTGATACTCTTGTGCTTCATCCCATGATCTATGTTTGATTTTATGAGCCTGATCAACTTGTTTGATTGACTTAGATCTATTGTTTGAATTAGGATTGGTTGTTGTCTATGCATCTTTCCTATTCTCGAAACAACTCTATTCTAGGACCGTGGACTAGTTTAGGGAAGAGTATTCAATGGTTAAGTTGTGCATGAGACTCGTAGCTTGATTGCATGATTTGATTTCCTATTATTCCTGTGCTCTATGCTAATTCTAGGTTAAGCGTCCTTACCTAGGGTTATAGAATTGCTTGGACCGTGGACTTGCGATTTCTAATGTTTGGGATTGGAATTGACCTAGGTATATAAAGAGGTGGATGAATTCATGATCAACGGATTAATAAAGTGGAATTGATTGGATAAACTCTGCTTGATAACTTTGATTGAAACCAACTTTCAAAACCCCCTTTTGATTACTTGCATGAAAACCACTAAAATCTGAATAAAAACTGATTCCTTTGGGTTCGACCCCTTGCTTGCCTACTATACTTTTGTTTGCATGTTTAGGATTTATTTTTGATAAGGGAACAACGACTTTGCCCGAGTCAAAGTCTTAAAAAGAAACACACTTTTCTTTTGGGGGCTTTGGTTTTGTACAGGTAGCGAAGGTTCTATTTGATGGGCAGCTTCTGGATGTGTACTTTACATGATCATTCTACAAGCATATTTTGGGTGTTAACGTGACTTATTATGATAAGAGGCTGTGGATCCTGATTATTATATGAACTTGAAGTGGATGTTGGAGGTTAGTGCTACTACTTTGCCCATTTGCTGTGTCTGACTTATGAAATTTAGAGTAGTTCATACATGCTGTTTTCTAATTTATAATGGTACGAACATGCAATATTTTTCACCCAATTGTAGACACAATAATACAATATGCCTTGGGCTGCTCATGTACCTAATATATGGAAATCAAATTGGAAATTTGAATCTCTGCCTAATGTTGGCACTGTCTTTAATTGCTTTGTAAACGTCGGTTTCAAAACATCCAGCCAAATCCTGTGGAAGATGAGACAAATAGGTTTCCACAGCTTTGAAATTAATAGGATTCCCCGTGCGATTCTTGGTCTCTCATAAAGCATAACTTTATTTTGTGAAATTTACTGCATTTTTAGCTGCCTGGCTGTTTAGATACCCAAGACAATTCCCTGCACTTAAAGTTCTCGACAATATGCACTTAAAATATGTCTAGCGATGGAGTCAATGATGCCCCTGCACTTAAAATTGCTAACATCGGAATCGCTATGGCCATTATTGGCACAGAGGTAATAAGTCGTGGAGTTTAGAGATAAGAAACTAAATGAATGCAATCCTAAAAATATGCAAAATAAGCTTCATGAAGTTGTTTGTTTGTTTGTGTTTCCATTTTTTTGTGCATGTTGCAAAAGAAACTTCAGATATGGTGTTAGCAGATGATAACTTCAGCACCATTGTTTCAGCAGTTGCAAAAGGCCAGTCAATATACAATAACATGAAGGCCTTCATAAGGTAATACATACAGTCATATTCATTCCTCATTCCTCATGATATTGATATATACAAGTGTTTCAATATCCTTCTAAGAAGTCCTTTCCTTAACTATGTTCAGCTACATGATATCATCCAATGTAGGAGAGGTGATGTGCATATTCTTGACTGTTGCACTAGGCATACCCGAGTGCCTGATACCTGTGCAACTATTATGAGTCAAATGGAAAGTGTCCAACTTTCAAAAAGTTTGGGAAAACTTTGTGCTTCCCAGACTTCTGCTCTTGCCGCCTCTATCAGATTCAATCTATGTAATGCAATCGATTTTGATGTGTATGAGTGATTTATGTACTGAAAACTTTGTGTTCATCTTAAATCTCAACACAAAGCCTAGCATGTTTATTTACGATGTGCTATTTTGTATTGAAAGTTGCAAGCATTGATTTTTCCTGCATCTGTATACATATTTTCTAATTTATAATGGTCGCTTACTTTGGAAAACTCTTGCAATATTTTTCAGAACACCCCTGGGTGTCGAATGCCAAGAGCTCCTGATGTGTCCTTGGGAGAACCTTTAAAAGCAAGTCTAAAGCAGCTTATAGTGATAAACAAACTCAAGAAGAATGCTCTCCAAGTAATAACGGTTAAATTAAAATCAAAGATTTTGGTTTTTAGTTTCAATTGCTGATGTTTGTACCCTTTAGTTTCCTGATAATTTGAGTGCTTCCTTTTGAGTAACCTTATTGCTAAAAGATAGAGTTACTCACTGGATTTTTATTCTCTTTTCTATATAAAATGACATGAATTAGTACTATATGATATGACCTAAGTGCTCATAACCTGTAGATTTAATGTGTGTTATTGTCCCCATTTTCCCTCCTTCTGAATCAATTTTGATCAAAGATGGATACCTAAGAGGATAAAAGAGTCCCGTGGAATTACGATGTGCGCCTTCAGAGATTTTCATGCTCTTTGATAATGACACTGCTGTACTTATATCTTTCAAAGAGTGAGCTGATGCATGTTCAACAACGTCTTTCTCACACTTATTAGGCTTCCTTCTTCATTAGGTTTCTCTTTTTCGTAACTCTGCTCATCGTATCCGAGTCAAGTTTCTCTGTGGCTTTTAAGATGTTTGATATTGGAAATGGGTTTGTATAAGACACTTCATTAGGTTGTGTGTGATTCAATTTTACCCTATACCCACCTTGCTATTAAAATTGTATGAATTGAAAATGCTTCTCTTTGTAATCCGTTACTCGATATTGACATTTATTTTGTAGCAATCCGTTAATGCTTCTCTTTGTATGAATTGAAAACCCTGAGACAAGTGTAGAAGAAAGATTATGATTTTAACCTATACCCACCTTGCTATTAAAATTGTTCATGTCATTCTGCTAGGCAGTGGTGATCAGGTTGTGTGTGATTCAATTTCTAAGTGTCGTGGTGATCAGGATTTGTGTGCTTTAATTGCTAAGACACTTCATTAGAGCATGTGTACTCTCCTAGATACCATTTCAAAGATAACAATAGTAAACACAATGTTCGAACTATCAGTAGATTGGTGCAATTGTAGCAGATATATGCACATTACGTAAAATACTCTCCCATCATAATTGGAGCGTAGAGGGAGAAAAGGAAGAAGTTAATAGCTGATTGAGAAAGGTGTAAACAACCAATAGCAAAAAACTATATGAACATCCCTGTAAATTATAATTGTCAGCTCATCCAGTTTAAGCAAAAAACATCTTCAAACAAATGACAATTACGTCATTATGGTTCCACATGACTATAAACGAAAAGAATGACCTCCCAAGCCAAACATTAATCAGCAAAAGTTGCTACACATTATAGATAGAGACAAAGATACCTCATCCTCTTAAAAAGTTGATGATCTAAGAGAGTTGGGGTCAACTTAAATGATACGAAATTTTGCATGCAGGCTTTCTGTACATAGGTTTGTGAGGTTCACACTTGGTTTGTTAAACCGATCTAATCTAGCCAAAGATTTAGGTGTTACGTATTGGCATGATTAGGTGTCATATAATTTGAAATAAATCTCAAGCTTCATGATAATTAAATGATCGCCCACACCTCAAATAGTTTATATATTTTTAAGATATTCTTTAAGTATTTTTTAAGACATATGTATCTAAAATTATAAATTTGTGGGATAAATAAATATTGACAAAAAAATATGGTGAATGTATATGATTAAAAAAAATACAACAAAAACATAAAATCAGACAAATAAGTTTAAGAATTTAATTATAATTTTGATTTACAAAAAAAAATGTCTAAGCAAATAGTTGAAAAGGATAGAAGTTACATGAAAAAGATAGAAATTCGGAAAAAAAAAAGATAGATGATAGATAATTAATAATAAAAAAAGACTTTAATATTATTTTTCTAAACTTTATTTTTTAAAAATGGGGTGAGACCAGAATTAACGTGGAGGCTCGAAAAGTCTCGACTTTAACATATAGTATACATATTATCTAACACATGCAAATCAAATGTTTTTGAATAATATAGAAAATAATACATTCAAGATAACTATTTTAAAGATTATTCTCTTAGTAATATATAAATATACATAATTTCTTCATAGGCCCGGGCATTCACTAATATATAACATTCTATTTAATCAGGTTTTCATACTTTGTTATTTTTAATTTTGATTTTAATACGTCAAAAAATAATATTTCATCTTTCATCGTCCAAAAAGAACGATAATACAATTATACTTATCTCGGTCATTATACCTAAAATGCACAAAACATATATAATGAATCATTTGTTGTGAAAAGAATTCAGAAAGGCATAAGGTACCGGTTGACCCGTTAGTTATTATTTTTGAATGGCTTCCATACATACATATAATGTACCGTAATAAGAAAGGCATAAGAGTTAAGACGCACTATAACTCTGTCAAATGTGTTTCTACATTTAAATCAAATTACATAAAGGCCGTATAAAAAGAACGTTGCCCCCTGCCGTATATGCATGATATAATATGCATGATTTTAATATATGCATGATATACTAGTAGGGAACTGATATTACGGTTACCTATATGCATGATATAATATGCATGATTTTAATACTTTATATGCATGATGTTTTATTGGCTTTATACATGAATACACAAATCCTAAAATTATTTATACTTTATATTAAGTCGAAGTCTTTCGAGCCTCCATGTTAATTTTGGTCTTCACTCATGTTAAAAAAGTTAATTTGGAAAAATAATTGTTAAAGTCTTTCTTATTATTAATAATTGTCTATCATCTATCTTCTTCTTCTTTTTTTGATTTCTATCTTTTTGCACATAATATCTATATTTTTTACTATTTGCTTAGACATTTCTTTTTGTAAATAAAAAATATAATTAATTTTTTAAACTTAGGTGTCACTCTGAAATTTTTTATTGTATTTTTATAATCTTATATAATTGTCATATTTTTATGTCAATCTTTTATGTCTCATAAATTTATAATTAAGTAAGGAAATATCTAAAAATATATTTGAAAAATATCTAAAATATATATATACTAAATTTGTGTTGTAATATTCATTTATAAATTGTATTGATCTATAATACTATTATTAAGTTAAGTATAATATTATAAGTTCTATTAAAATACGTGGGATTCTTACGCACCCGTTTTTTTAGTTTTCGCACCCACCTTGCACGAGTCCTCGGTTCGCACGAAGCCTCGTTTCGCACAAGGGTAAAAACGTAATCTCGAAAATGAGGCTGAAGAAGCGGTGCGGCACGAAGGCAGGCGAGCGTGAGGGTAGGCCGCGCGCGAGAGCAGGTTGCGCGTGACCTAGGGTTTCCAGGCTTCGCATTGGGCGCGAGGGCTCGTTGTACGCTGGCGCGAGGGCTCGTTGTGCGCCACTGGTCGGCGCCGCCGCCGCCGTCGAGGCTCCGACGAGAGGTTTGAGAAAGAAGAAGCGATTTCGGATTCTGAACCGTCGTTTGACTCATGTAGTTATGGTACTAAATCAACCTCAACAGAAAACAAAAGTAGTCTAAAACATGAATTGAGTACTAAATCGAACTAGCTCGGTTACGATTAGGTTCGGTTCTTTTCAGCGACACTCCACATAATTAAATATAAAAAATGATTTCTTCTAAAAATAAATTAATTTATTAAAATAAAAATTGGTCCAAAATCGACAAAACGATAGTCGAACATGGTGAAGAACCGAAACTAAGGAATCGAACTTGAATTGAGCCTATGGGCCCATTAGGCCCAATACGATTTAAAGCGAATATAACTCTCGATCCAAAACAACGTTCATAAAATAGTAAGAACATAAACCTAAACGATTGTCGAACTTCATGAAGAACCGAAACTATGGAATCGAACTGGAATTAGGCCTAATGGGCCTATAGACCCAAATTCAAGTTCGATTCCTTAGTTTCGGTACATCATCATGTTCGACAATCATTTAAGCTTATGTTCTTACTCTTTTATAAACATTCGCTTAGATGGAGAAATCTATTCGGTTTGGATCGTATGGGCCTAATAGGCCCATAGGCCTAACTCGAGTTTGATTCCTTAGTTTCGGTACTTCATCATGTTCGACTATCGTTTTGGTTTATGTTATTACTCTCTAATAAACATTCGCTTAGATCGAGAAATCTATTCGGTTTGGATCGTATTGGGCCTAATGCCTCCATAGGCCTAACTTGAGTTCGATTCCTTAGTTTCGGTACTTCATCATGTTCGACTATTATTTCGGTTTATGTTATTACTCTTTTCTAAACATTCGCTTAGATAAGGAGTTCTATTCGGTTTGGATTGTATTGGGCCTAATGGGCCCATAGGCCTAACTCGAGTTCGATTCCTTAGTTTTGGTACTTCATCATGTTCGACTATCGTTTTGGTTTATGCTCTTACTCTTTTATAAACATTCACTTAGATCGAGAAATCTATTCGGTTTGGATCGTATTGAGCCTAATGGGCCCATAGGCCTAGCTCGAGTTCGATTCCTTAGTTTTGGTACTTCATCATGTTCGACTATCGTTTCGGTTTATGTTCTTACTCATTTATGAACGTTGTCTTGGATCGAGAGTTCTATTCGGCTTGGATCGTATTGGGCCTAATGGGCCCATAGGCCTAACTCGAGTTCGATTCCTTAGTTTCGGTACTTCATCATGTTCGACTATCATTTCGGTTTATGTTCTTACTCATTTATGAACGTTGTCTTGGATTGAGAGTTCTATTTAGTTTGGATCATATTGAGCCTAATGGGCCTATAGACCCAATTCGAGTTCGATTCCTTCATTACCACCAGTATCGACATTATATTGACGACCAACCACCACCAATATCACCTCCATCACCATTGTCATCATCATCATCACCACCACCACCACCACCACCACCACCACCACCACCACCACCACCACCACCACAAACTCAATCCAACCCTCCACCACCACCACAAACTCGATCCAACCCTCCACCACCACAGCCTCCAGTCATGTCCACCACCACCACCAACTCGATCCAACCCAACTCCAGCACCACCAATTCACCCCAACACCACCTTCGCCACATTTAATCCACCACCATTGTTACCACCCATCGCCATGACTTCCTCATCCACCGTCATCACCAATATCATCGCTTCCACCTCCACCACCACTAATGTCAACTCTATCACCTCTGTTGCTACCACGCTCGACAGTACCACCATTACCACTACTACACTAGGATTGTACAAAATCCGGTCCGAACATAACCGTATGAAAAAAGACCGGACCGGTGGATTTCAGTCGAATTCCCGGTCCATAAATATATTATCAATTTTCCGGTCCGATCCGGTCCAAAATTTGCCAAGTTATTTTAACATATCTTTTAATTATTGTGCAATATATTGGTAATCATTGATATATTATATACTAGTTAAGTGACATTTGCAAGTTTGGTTGATTTTAATGCGTAATAATGATCTTATTATGCTCTAAGTAAAATATAACATATATTAACAATAACGGTCAAATCGATCTATAATCAAGACCGAACTAATTTGGACTTGATGACAATGATTTAATCATTTTATATCATTATTATGCAAAATATCCTAACTAACTTAAAATCGTAGTATAAAGCAGGTAAGGGTTGAAGTTATAGGGAGACATATTATCTTTTGCGGTTAAGTTTGTGGACAACTCAAGTAAAAAATGAGGTCTTTTTGTTTGAATAAACACTCTAACATGCACAACTAACAAATCAAGGGTTTTAAATAATTATATTTAGGTAACAGCTTAGGCAAATAAATATTCACATACGCTTGACAAGTTGATCATTGATTTCACTTCAATATCTCATGTAATGAAAATTCCAATTCCCTTTTCAATTATAATTAATCGTACAACCAGATACTATTAACCCTAACTAATTGAACAATAAAAAAAACTATCAAGATTCAGTTTAATAGCAGCATTCACGAACAAGAATATAATTGGATACAAATCTAAGATAAAACAACCAGCTTTTACCCTAGATCGAAAATGAATTCTCTTCTACATAAAACTAACACAACTAGATATTAGTACGATGTAGTTGTTACTTATGAAATATAAACGTTAAACCAGAAACACTCTAATTCACATAATATCAATTCATAGATGATCAGGCTAGAAATCATTGAAATAATTTAATAGAAATTTAATCAAGATAATAGATAAGGAATTAGAAATCTCCTAACTGAATCAAAACGAATGCTTCAATTGTCTGTCTAAGAAAAAAGTGCTTTGTTCTCCATAGAAATATTCAATAGAAATAAAATATTCAAAACTCAAACTAGGTCTAAAACTAGGTCTAACAATCCTTTAACAGAAGAAAACATATAATCCAAAAATACATAAAAACTGGAATCTAAACATCTCTAAGGAAATAAAATAAAATGTAGCGTATAAAGGCGGAAAATGCTCAGGCACTGGCAGCGGTCGTCGCCAGCCATAGAACGCTTTTCTTCACTTCTGTTCCAAGTAGTCCACAATGCACATCAGCTCTTCCTTCTTCAACGCTCCAAACTCCACTAGTAGCAGCTAAAACACCACCAAAAGTATGTTAAAACCCTATCTAAATACACAACATAATTGTGCATAGCAGGGATTGGACCGATTTATTCTGTCTTGTCTTTAGTCCATAATTTATAATGATTATGGTCCTAGTTCCGATTCCGATCCAATCTAGTTTGGACCAATGTACAACCTTGTTGCCACCGCCACAAACCTCCGCCACTACCATCACCTCCACCACAACCTCCTCCTCCACCACTAATGCCTTCGAGCACCATTACTACTAAGACCACCACCATTATCTTATAACACCCTAATAAATTATAAGGGATTGAGGTCGTTACCATACCAATAAAAGCTCTTTCTTTTCATGCTTCGAGATGACAAAAGAATTATGAAGTTAAGTGTGCTAAGATGAGAGTAATCCCAACATGGGTGACCTCTTGGGCAGCCCTCGGTTGGCATGGGATAGCGCTTTTAAGGCCTCGTTTATTAGGGTGTTATACAACCATCATTTAGAAAAGAATACTTTTAAAAGCAAAAAACGATAAAGAGAAAAGATAACACACGATTAACTCCTTCCTAGCATCACATGTTACTCCGTAGACTAATGTAATTGTTTTTTTCTAAACTTTTAATTTAACCTCTTTAGAACTTGTTACTCGACAAAGTTTAAGAGAATCTACTCACATGGAATCCATCATTTAGGAAAACAAATTTAAAAAGAAAAAATGATAAAGAGAAAAGATAACATAAGGTTGACTCCTTCCTAGCATCACATGTAATTACGTAGACTCCTTCCTAACATAAGGTTTAAAAGGAAGTTTTTGTCTGCTTCCCTTGGATGCATGCTTCACACGCTTCAGCTTGATCATGATCGATTCGGGGAAGTCCTCTTACAAGATCTTGTGGGAACGACCTGAGGATTGTGCTAAGTCCGGCATGACCAAGACGTCCATGCCAAAGCTCAACGTCCTATGAGGATACAGATAATCAAAGCATTGAAGGAGGCTCAAACACGTTGTTGAGGATGTATATGTTGTCCTTCCTTACTCCTTTCAACAAAACCTTGTTGGTCATCTTGTTGATGACCAAACACTCTTTAGAGTCAAATGTGACCAAGTTGTTCCCCTGATCACGTAATTGGGAGACACAGTAAGAGGTTGAAGCCCAAGTCCTCAATAAGATTGTCATGTGAAACTCTAGGTGACTTGTTGATCTTTGCAATGTCAGTCCCTTTGATGCTTACTTTGCCTATGTTCCCAAAGGATTAAGACAGTCCCTCCTTGGGTATTTGCCTTATAGAAGTGAGATGGATCTTGCTTCCAGTCATATGTTTTGATGTTTTACTATCGATGATCCATGGGCAGCTCCTCACTCCAACTTGCAAAAGAGCGTTAGTTCTTTGTGACCCAGGCAAGGTGTTCCTTACCTGGTTCATGACAATAAAATAGTTCCTTTTGCGGTAATGATCATACAGGCTCACATTATTAGAAAGTCTAGCATGCTTTTTCATAGAGTTCTTTGAATTATAAGGCACACTAGCATGCGTCTAACAGAAGACTCTTCTTAGATCTAGCAGGTTTCTTCTTTTCATTCCAGGCCTTTCTACTCTTTTGAACGTCGTCCTCAAGCTTAGAACATTCAAATCGATGGTGTCCATATTTCCCGCAATGCCAGCATGTTTTATAATATTCACCAAAGGAGTACTTAGGGTTAGGCCTTTGAATTTTATTTTTCTTCATTTGCTCAAGGTTGCAGACTTTTGATCCTTCACCCTTACCAATCTTAACATAGATTTTGTGTCTTTTAGAATTTGTGTAGTAGTCCTTATAACTAGACTTGCCACTTTCTAGCACACGAATTCTTTCTTCAAGATTTTTAGTCTTTTGCCTTTCAAGCTACAACCCAATGGGCTTACTAGCTTGAAAATCACTAGGCATGGAGTATTTAACACTTGAGAATGCGCCATAGACAAGTCCCTTTCTAGTAGGAACGGACAAGATTGGCTTGATCGCTTTTGGTAGAAGGATGCGTGCTTTGACTCATCTCTTCCTTAAGCTTTGCATTCTCAGATTTTAAACATGCAAGTTCAGATTGTAAGGACTTAGCCAAATTGTTTAAGGGCTCCAACTCAGATGACCACTTAGAACAATTTTCACATTCTTTATCAGTCTTTTCATATTCCTCATCTAGAGTTTCCAATTTTTCTTTCATTTCAACATTTTCATGCAAAACTCTAGATAGCAACTTAATTAGGTGAGGCTTAGAGTAATTAGCAAGGGACTTTAAACGTCTTCATTAGTTACGTCTTCTTCACCGTCCTTAGCATCGTCCCAAATGCCCATCAAATAGTTGTTTTGGGAACTCCACGATTCAAGATCATCCTTGAGGTCGTCCCTCGCTACCACCTAAGCCTTCTCCTTTCCTTTGGCATTTGCACTTCGTCTAGAGAAGCAGTGCTTAAGAAAGTGCCCCTTCTTGTTGCACTCAAAACAGGTCACATCTTTCATATCTTGATCATTCACTCGGTTGAAACTCTTATCCTTGGAAAAGGAAGAGAAGTTTTTCTTGCATGACTTTCCTTTCTTTATCATCGCATGGGCGGCCTTGGTGATGAGCACAAGTTCGTCGTCCTCTCCACCTTCATCATCCGAAGTAGAAGCTTCCAGCTTGGCGTTCTCTTTCAAGACAAGCCCCTATTGATGTCTCTCATTTTGGAGGTGTTTTTGTAGTTAATTTCCTTGTAAATATGTGTTTTTCAATCTCTTCTTTGTTAGTTTTGTTTCCCTTTTTAGCTTAGTTCCCGGTTTTCTTCAAGAGTCGGAAACTATGCGAGTTTGTGTGTTTTTGTAGGTAAAATGGCAAGAATGAGGACAATTTCGAGGACCTAATGAAGGAACCAAGCCAAGGAATGCAAGAGCCAAGCCAAGAATGAAGTGGAACCAAAGGGACCCAAGGAAGAAGACAAGGATCGAGGCCCAGGATCGAGATACACCAAGTCGGGCCCGAGATCGAGCAACCAGAGCGAGGACCGACGTTCCCAACGTCGGGCCCGATGTCATCCCGTGTCGGTCCAAGTCGGCAATTGAGAGCATTGCCCCCCAAGGCATATTTTAGCAACTTTCCACATTTGCCCCCTTCTAAATTGGGATTCCTTGGTCCCCAATCCATGAGAGGCTATAAATAGAGGTGATTAGAGAGCATTAAAAGGGTTTTTTTGGATAGACCACACTTAAATCACTCTCTAAAGGCTCAAGGAAGACTTGGAGGGCAAGGAGAAGAAGGGAGAAGGAAGAGAAGGAGAGATCGGTGGAGAAGAGAGGAGGAATTGTGAGTTTTGTACTTTGTTTTGCTTTGATCTAGTGGATTTGAACTTGGATTTTGTAGACACTTTGAATTTGAATGCAATTGGAGTTTGATTGGATGATGTTGATTGAGATTTGCTTGATTTCCATTTTGTTTATGCTTTTCTCTTATCATATGGAGTAGATTCCATAGTCTTGGGCTATGGGGGAATCCCCTAGCTAGATTTGGGTAGAAAACCCCAATTCCATAGCCTTGAGTGCTTGATTTGTGAATCCTCTCTACACTAAGCTTCAATTCTCTTGTGAAAACAAGGGGCTTAGGGCTTGTGATTGGTAAGAGTAAGCGAGAGCAATCTCGAACCCAATCACTAGACCTAACATCGAAGGAGAGTGAAAGCTCCCTTGGGTCGAAGTGTAGATTGGAGAGATTCGGGGCGAGCAACCTCGATCTCACTAGAATCAAACGCTTATTGGTTGAATTGAGGAAGAATATCCAAGTCTAGTTGGGGGTGGAACCCAAAAGCCCAAGACCGATCTTCTTATTGTTCAAGACCGAGTTACCCAGTACGTCGGGCCCGACTTGTACCACGTCGGTCCCGTGCAACTCAACCTCGATCCACCCTCGGACCGAAGTGACCTGTGTCGGTCCGAGGAGATCTCTTTTGTTTTCCTTCGTTTTGTCTTTGTTTTCTTCTCTTTTTAGTCTTTTCGGGTACTCTCGACGCACGAACTCCCGTGTGTTCGACACCCTACCTCTTTACTACAAGTGAGGTTCGGTTTTATAAATTTAAATTGTGAGACCCTCCGATTCCCAGACCGATCAGAATTTTGGCGCCGTTGCCGGGGAGTTCTACTTGTTCGAGGTACCCTCTTTGTTGAGTCTTTGCTTTTTGGTAGTGATTTGGGTGAGGGACTAGCCCAAACCCCTTGTTTGTTTTGATTCGGTTTTGTTTGTGTCTTTGGTTATAGGTGCATGCGAGCTAGTTCCGTCCGAGGAACTCTTGAGTTCGACTTTGTGTGTGACCCGGAGAGTATTCTAAGGCAAGCCTGCAAGAAGAAGAGGATGGCGGACCAAGCCCGAGATGAGGAGTTTGAGAGGATGAGAGCCGACATGGCTCGAATGCAAATTGAGATGGAAAACCGAGATGCCGAGGCCCGTAGAGAGAGGGAGCAAAGGATAAGGTTGGAAGCCCAAATTAACATTCAACCCCGGAATGCTAGACAATACATGCATCTGGAGTTGAAGGTCCCGGAGCCGGCCATCGTCTTGCCGGAGGTGTCAAGGAATTTTGAGATAAAAACTCAATTTATCTCACTCATCAAGAGAGAGCAATTCCAAGGGAGGCCGAATGAGTGTCCGATCGAGCATGTGAAGCAATTCAAAGACCTTTGTGAGACCATTTCCACGGATGATGAGACACTTGAGTATGTGCTACTCAAAGCCTTCAAGTGGTCTTTGGGAGGCAAAGCTTTGCATTGGTTGGAGAGTCAAGCACCTCGATCCATCACATCATGGAGGGCCCTAAATGAAGCATTCTTGATGAAGTTCTTCCCGCCCACCAAGACGACGGAGCTTAGAAGGAAGATTGCAAGTTTTCAACAAGGAGCTCACGAGCCACTTTTCGAGGCGTGGGACCGGTTCAAGGAGATGTTAAGGGCGTGTCCAACACATGGGCAACAACCTTATGTCCTTCAAGACATCTTCTTTCAAGGGATCAACACCGCCACGAAGGATAAATTGAACCTCCATACCGATTGTGGGTTCATTGACTTGCCCCCGGAGCAAGCATGGGAGTTGTTGGACAAACTCTCGGACTATGAGGCGATGTATGGTACTAGCAATGTGAGCAAGGAAGCAAGAGTCCATGGAGAAGGTCCGAAGAAGCTCTACGATCCCAAAAGTAAAGAGGTGGACAAAGACGCGAAGATCCAATTCTTGGAGGATGAGTTGAACAAAATGAGGAGGAAGATGAGTTATGCCCAACAAACCACAAGAGCATGTGAAGAGTGTGGTTCTTTGAAGCATGGAGCCCAAGAGTGCCCAAACGAGCGCCAAGTCCGATTGGCCGAGCAAATTGAAGAGGCCAACTATGTTCAAAGGAACTTCGGAGGGAGAACCAACTTCAACAACAATGGAGGAAGGTGGAACCAAGGGCAAGCTAGTGGCTACAACAACAACTTCAACCAAAACGAGCCAAGGGCCCAACCACCACCATACCGACCTCCGGGATTCTATGAGCAAACTCCACAATGGGCACAAGAGATGAGAGGCGAGTTCAAGGACTTGAAGAATCAATTCATCAATGTGGAGAGAAGAGTTGATGAAATGGGTGCTCAATTCAAAGAGTTTGGTGTTTGGAGAAGGCAAGTGGACAACCAATTTGTCCACATGGCGAATCAACTTCTAAGAGAAGAAGGGAGACTCCCGGGCCGACCCGAGGAGAATCCCCGTGCCCCACAACAACAAAACGAAGTTCGAGTCATAGGATTAAGGAGTGGACGGAGTTTGCCCGAGCCACAAGTTCCAAGATCAAGAGAAGAGAGTCGGACCGAGGTTCCCAGCAACTCGGGCCCGACGTACCCAGATGTCGAACCGGTGAATGGAGGAAGCCCCCTGGAGAGGACCGAGGATGATCCCAACTCGGGCCCGACTTGCCCTGAAGTCGGCCCGACGTGCCCTGAAGATCTTTGCCCTGGGACCGATGTCCCTGAAGTCGGTCCCGAGGTACTTCCAACGTCGGTCCAGGGTGGAGTTGTTGAGAAAGATCGATCCAAGGAGGTTGATCCAAGCAAGAAGCAAGGCACTACTCTTCCATATCCTATGAAGAAGCCCAATGAGATTGTTGAGGGCAAGTTCAAGCGGTTCTTGAAGCTTTTGCAAGGCTTGAACATCACCATTCCTTTCACCGATGCTCTAAGTGAGATGCCATCTTATGCTAAGTTCTTAAAGGACATCTTGAGCAAGAAGAGGTCGATTGTTGAGATGCAAGACGTGGTGAAGATATTGGAGCTACCTCAAAAGCTCGGTGATCCCGGAAGATTTGCCATCACCGTAGGGATTGGTTCTCAACAATTCAAAGCTCTTTGTGATTTGGGAGCAAGTATTTCGGTTATGCCCATGAGCATATGGAGAAGGGCTAACCTTGGAGATATGGAGCCGGTCGATATGAGTCTTACCATGGCCGATGGTTCATCAACAAAAGCCACCGGAATTCTTGATGACGTCCCGGTTCGAGTTGGACGATATTTTGTGCCCGATGATTTCGTGATCTTAGATATCAAGGAAGATCCTATGGTGCCCATTATTCTCGGAAGGCCGTTTCTAGCTACGGCGGGTGCTAAGTTTGACGTGAGGAATGGGAAAGTCACCTTCGAGATTGGCGAGGAAAAAGTGGAGTTCCATTTCAACAAGGCACTAAATGAACCGGACGCATTGGCAATCTTGAAGCTAGAGGAAAATGCCAAGTGCAAGAGGGAAAAGTTGGAGGAAGCACCATTGAGAGACCATGATATGGTCGATGTTCAAATCCATGAAGAGACAAGAGATGGAGATATCCCACCAAATCATGAAGAGTATCCTAATCTATATCCTTTTGATGTGGGAGATTCTTACATTTGTTTAAGTGATTTGAAAGAGGATCTAGGAGATGATTATCTTTGCTTTGATGATTTGCAAGATGAGTTGAGTTATAATGTCATAGAGTCCCCTAGAAATTCTTTAGACTTTTGTGGTGTAGGTGATGAAGAGCAAGTTGAGAAAATGCAAGATGAGGAGATGCCAAACTACACTTTGGAGGAGGAGGATAATGGAGGATTTGGATGCCACACTTTCATCAAACACAAATGGTGGCACTTTGGTTATGAGGATTGTGGAGAAGCATATGGCAAGGAGGATCAATTCACCGTTTTTCACCCTCCTTGAAGGGTAGAGGTTAGACGTCAAGCTAGTGACGTAAAAGAAGCGCTCCTCGGGAGGCAACCCGGGTTTAGTAGATTCATTTTCGTAGTTTCTAGCTTGTTTCTTTTTGCCTTAGCTTAGATTAGTCCTAATCTCTTCTCTAGCTTGTATTTTGTGGAAATGTGTGTTATATGAGCTTCATTAGCATGTGTGGTATTTGTGGAAATGATGCAATGACTTGTGGGTAGAAGTAACCAAGTCGTGGGAATTTTAGGAAGCCAACACGGGTAGGACCGAGGTACCCAGTACCTCGGGCCCGAGGTGCACAACGTCGGTCCAAGCTTGCCGAATGCCTTGACCTTGACTTTGGTGGAAATTCCTACTTTGCCCTTCTGACCTACCTTTGTCTTCTACCCCATTTAAGCCCCCTTTCCCTTACCTAACATCATCACCTCCATAACTACCTTCCCAAAATACCCAATTCTCTCAAAACTCCCAAATCGATCCCATCTCCCCCACCATACTCGATCCTCAAGCTACCTCACCACAAGATCTCGATCCAATCCCTAGCATCCTCAAGCATTGAACCAAAAGCCAAAAATCCCACCCAAATCCCATAGATCTACATCCTTTTTCTAGACTAGAAAAGGAAATTTGAGTTCTAAAGGTTGCTTGCTAAGAGTTCTTGTTTTCTTCATATTTGGTATGTGAATCTCAATCTCTACTTGATTCCTTGTGAATTTCATGCTTTCATTGCTAGATTTGAGATATGCCATGATTGAGTGAGCTTGAACCTTGAGCATCCATGGTGATTTGCATGTTTTGTGAAATTTGTGCTAAATTGTTGCTAAATCCCACTTAGAACTTCGATTGATGATGATTGATGGTTGATTTTGGATTTTAGGAGCATGATAGTGTGATTTATGGATGAATCTAGGATGAGAAGTCGGAAATGACTCGGTCCGAGGTACCCAGTACCTCGGGACCGATGTTCAACGTCGGTCCAGCAACTCGGACCGAGGTCCCCAACCTCGGGCCCGTCATCTTTTGCATATCGGTCCGATGCTTTTCGAGCTTCTTTTGTGTGGATTTAGGATTTCATGAGCTTGAATGTTGGTTATAGCATGCTATTCATGATATGATTTGAGGCTTGACCATTAATATGTGAATCTTAGTCCATGCATGATTGAATTTTGTGGATTGAGTGTGTCAAGTGCAAGTATGGGGTTATCTCTTTGCATGATGAGTTGTTTGTGATGGAAGTTTGTGATTTTGTTGTGGTTGTATAGATTTTATCTTGGAGTTCTTTGGTTTTGATTGTGTGTAGGTACCATGTCTACCCGAGCATCTTCTTCAAGGATGGAGAAAGCCACCAAGAAGTCCAAGAAGTCGTCCAAGAGAGTCCAAAGGATGGATGATGTACGTATTGAGGATGAGGATGATGCTAGAGAGTATGAGCGTCTCATGGGTCTATCTCACCACACCCGGTGGTTAGATTGGGAGTCAATTCAAAAGATGTGCATGGATGAGACTCTTACTCGGTGCTATAACAACATTGGGCTCAATGTGTTGCTACGGTGGAACAACACTCATTTCCCCGCCTTGACGTCCGAGTTCATGGCGACATTCAAGTGCACATATGAGGGACCCGAGGGTGAAGGCATGATCTCCTTCCAAATGGGCAACGAATTGCAAGAACTCTCTCTTCGGAATTTGGCACATTACTTTGGGTTCCCATTTCCGAGAGATGAGACCTATGTTGATAATGAGAAGGTCGACTACCTTTGGAAGTATGTAGCCGGGAAGAGTGAGATGCGGAAGGGCGCTTCGACAAATGAGATAGCCAACCCACTCTTCCGAGTCATGATCCGAGCCTTGGGTTGTTCTATCTATCCAAGGCACGAATTGAGCAAGCCTATGAAGGAGGAAGCCACGCTACTCCACAAGATTTTGTTCGAGCATGAGAAGCCGATGAACCTCACATGGGAATGGGTGAAGATGGTGAGGGACTTCCAAAGTTCTTCATGGATCTACTTTGGAGGCATGATTGCCCGATTAGCTCACCGTCTCGAGGTGGACTTGTCTACCTACACACCGGCCGCCAATGGTGTGGAGTTCATGGATTTGAAGTATTTCAAGAAGGCCAACATCATCAAGGAGAGGCAAGTGACCGACGCCACCACCTATCTAGCCCCGCACTCCAACTTCAACAACGTGCACATTCCCTTGGGGCCTCGACTCTTCGACCTCACTTGTTACTACAATTGGTATCAAGTGTGGGCGGGGAACGTCAACCCTTATGGAGAGCCGGAGGGGACACTCGAGGTTAGGAGACGGGCACAACATATCCGTTTCACTACACCTCAAGCATCCCCGGACACCGAAGAAGAGGAGGCCAATCAATACGAGTTTGTAAGGAGGGACGACATGGAGGTGGACGAGCCTAGAGGTGAAGAAGAAGAAGAAGAAGAAGGTGGTTACCAACATTTGCTCACCGACCACGCCCCAACTCTTTTGGACCGAGGAGCTTCCCAAGTCGGGCCCGACATCCATCAACGTCGGTCCGACGTGTTCTTACCCAATCCGGTCCCGAGCCACTTCGAGCGGGGTGAGGGAAGTGGAGCACATCAAGCACCACCTAGCTATGGAGGATATGAGGGGTATGCCCAATGGTATGGCCCCGGAATGGTGTTCCCCGAGCCTAACCAATCGGTGGACATGAATTTCTTGGCAAACCAATTGTCGCATCTCCAACTTCAACAATCTTCAATGCTCCAAGAAGCGCACCACCTCAACCAACAACAACAACACCTCAACTTCCAACAACAACAACTCTTCCATCACCAAGAAGACTTCCAAGTGCAATTTGATGAGGTGAACCGCAACATTGCCTACACTAGACGAGAAGTGGAGGACTTGAGGGCGGCCGAGGATTATAGGTGGACCGTCCAAGCAAGTTTCAATGAGTGGATGTCCGGGAATTTCTCAACCCGTGAAGACCAATGGACACCTCCCGCGCCACCAATCCAACCGCCAAGCCAAGACCCCTTCCACGACCAAGTGTATGAGCGTGAGCGGCAAGCAAGGCTTCAAAGGAGACAACGCCGTGGTCAACCTCCAAATTAAGCCTCAATAAGCCATGCAAAAATAAGGAATTGTGAGTCTTCTTTACTCTTCTCTTTACCTTTGAGTTTTGATGGGGACATCAAAATTTTAAGTATGGGGTGGGTTAGTAGCTCATTAGTTCCATGTGTAGGTTGTTTGTGTTTGTTTTGTGTGTTTAAGGGATGTTTCATTTTGGATAGTGGCATGAATGATGAATGGATGATGATTGAATCTTATGGCATGAATGAATGAGTTTGTTTTTGTTTGAGAAAATTTTTGCAAAAATGCATAAAAATCGAAAAATTGTGTTGAAAAAGAACAAAAAGATTTTGTTTTTGGACTAGGAATTCCCATCTTAGATGTCCAAATGAAGGCTAATGATGATGTGAGCATGTAAAGTCCTTTGCATATTTTTGGATAGTTTAGCCTCTAAATGAATGTTGTTTTTGATGTGATATGATATCTTGCATGTTTTTATTGAGCACATGAGTTCTTGGATAAGTTTTGATGCAACTAAGCTAGAGTGAACCTTGTGAGATGATTTTTGGCCATTTTAGGGATGCTTGTTCATATTGCATATCCCTCATTCTGTTGTATGATTAGCTCATGCATGCTTAGTAAAACTTGCTATTGAGGTGTTTATCTATTTTCCAAGATCAATATGAGATTTGTTCTATGCATCGTCACATTGATTTGGACTTTATTTCATTTAGTCACAAAATGTTCCATATCCTACCTTGAAGATAAACCGTTGTTTGTAGCCCCGTTTTAGCCTTAGACCTTTGTTTGAAACTCCTCAAAAATATGATTCCTAGCCTATATGACTTGACCCTTATGGGATTGGACTTTAGTGAGAGGTTTTGGAAGAATATTTGGAGAGTTGAGATTCTCTTGGGTGAAGGGCAAAGAAATGAAGTTATAACCCAAGTGGGTAGTGCATCTTTGTTGGAAAGAAAGAAAGAAAAGTTGGAAAAGTAGTGGATTGAAAGCAAAGTGCTTAAGTGAAGAGAAGGGCACCGACCGAGTTAAAGTGCACATCGGGCCCGAGTTGTAGTGCAAGTCGATCCTAAGTGTAGAAAGTGTGAAAAATCCAACAAAAAGTGTAGTGCAAAGATGAAGTGGAATGTTTAGTGAAAGAGTGGGTTGAAAGAAGAAAAGAAAAGAAAGAAAAATCAAAGTCTTTTGGATAAGAGTGAAAGTTGAAAGTGGAATAATTTGGTGAGTTTGGTGAGAGACTAGAAAGTTCAATCCCCATTATAAGCACCACAAGACCAAAGTGATTCCCACCTTGAGAAACACCAAAAGCCCCATTACAACCCGGCCGAATGGAACCTCTTTGAGGATCTCCATTGAGCCAAGTTCATATTCTTTGTGTGCATTGTAATAGGCATCTCTAGGTGGAGGAATTGGTGATATTAGCTTCAATGGTAAAGCCTTTACTTGCATGATTGTTGAGTATGAGTGTTCATTGCTAAACCTAAACACATGATGAGTGATACACATTTTCACATACCTAAAGTGAGGCTTTGTTGCATTAGACTTTATTCCTTGAACACTTGATCATGTGTGATGACGTAATCTTGCTAGCATATCTATCACTTGTGCTTACATGTTTTTCATATGAGGCTTTACTTGAAGATTGTGCTTCGGTCTTGCTTGCATTATTATTGCTTGAGGACAAGCAAGTTTAAGTATGGGGTATTCTGATGTCTCTCATTTTGGAGGTGTTTTAGTAGTTAATTTCCTTGTAAATATGTGTTTTTCAATCTCTTCTTTGTTAGTTTTGTTTCCCTTTTTAGCTTAGTTCCCGGTTTTCTTCAAGAGTAGGAAACTATGCGAGTTTGTGTGTTTTTGTAGGTAAAATGGCAAGAATGAGGACAATTTCGAGGAGCTAATGAAGGAACCAAGCCAAGGAATGCAAGAGCCAAGCCAAGAATGAAGTGGAACCAAAGGGACCCAAGGAAGAAGACAAGGATCAAGGCCCAGGATCGAGATACACCAAGTCAGGCCCGAGATCGAGCAACCAAAGCCAGGACCGACGTTACCAACGTCGGGCCCGATGTCATCCCGTGTCGGTCCAAGTCGGCAATTGAGAGGATTGCCCCCCAAGGCATATTTTTAGCAACTTTCCACATTTACCCCCTTCTAAATTGGGATTCCTTGGTCCCCAATCCATGAGAGGCTATAAATAGAGGTGATTAGAGAGCATTAAAAGGGTTTTTTTGGATAGACCACACTTAAATCACTCTCTAAAGGCTCAAGGAAGACTTGGAGGGCAAGGAGAAGAAGGGAGAAGGAAGAGAAGGAGAGATCGGTGGAGAAGAGAGGAGGAATTGTGAGTTTTATACTTTGTTTTGCTTTGATCTAGTGGATTTGAACTTTGATTTTGTAGACACTTTGAATTTGAATGCAATTGGAGTTTGATTGGATGATGTTGATTGAGATTTGCTTGATTTCCATTTTGTTTATGCTTTTCTCTTACCATATGGAGTAGATTCCATAGTCATGGGCTATGGGGGAATCCCCTAGCTAGATTTGGGTAGAAAACCCCAATTCCATAGCCTTGAGTGCTTGATTTGTGAATCCTCTCTACACTAAGCTTCAATTCTCTTGTGAAAACAAGGGGCTTAGGGCTTGTGATTGGTAGGAGTAAGCGAGAGCAATCTCGAACCCAATCACTAGACCTAACATCGAAGGAGAGTGAAAGCTCCCTTGGGTCGAAGTGTAGATTGGAGAGATTCGGGGCGAGCAACCTCGATCTCACTAGAATCAAACGCTTATTGGTTGAATTGAGGAAGAATATCCAAGTCTAGTTGGGGGTGGAACCCAAAAACCCAAGACCGATCTACTTATTGTTCAAGACCGAGTTACCCAGTACGTCGGGCCCGACTTGTACCACGTCGGTCCCGTGCAACTCAACCTCGATCCACCCTCGGACCGAAGTGACCTGTGTCGGTCCGAGGAGATCACTTTTGTTTTCCTTCGTTTTGTCTTTGTTTTCTCCTCTTTTTAGTCTTTTCGGGTACTCTCGACGCACGAACTCCCGTGTGTTCGACACCCTACCTCTTTACTACAAGTGAGGTTCGGTTTTATAAATTTAAATTGTGAGACCCTCCGATTCCCGGACCGATCACCTATCTTCAAAGCGATGCCCTTTTCCATAAGATCAACATTGTCCTTCTCCCCTCTTCCTTCATACTGGTTCGGTTTCCCATAGATCTCATTCATGGGAAGTCCTTTGTTTGTGGGATTCTCTTTGAAGGTTGTGCGATCGAGGTTCCATTGACCAATAAGACCGTCTATTACCACTTGAATCTTCATCCTTAGAGTAATTTTAGTTTTAGCATTCCCGAGCTGGTTTAGCTTGTTGCAAAGAGCTTTAAAACGATATTCGTAGTCGTCTACGAACTCATTTGGCTTCATCTTGAAACAATAGAACTCCCTCTGTGCATTCATTTGGGAATCTTCCTTCATGTCTGAAGTACTGATAAGATTTCATTTGGATCCCATCTTGAAGCCACGAATCAACCTTGGAGGTGCCTTTGGATCAACACAAGCAAATGACACCAAGGTCATCGATGCGGGGCTGAAGCAATTGTAGAGTTTAGATCTGACTTTGAACAATTGAAAACCAATTAGATCTGGCCAGTTCTTGAAGGATTGGGCGTCCCTCAAGAGTAGCCAAGGCAAATGTAGAATCTGACCAAGAGGGGGTTGTAGATCTACCAATGTATCAACAAAGAACAACAAACAAAAACACGAAATGGAAGAACTTGAATTGAAAAAAGAAGTAATGAAATTGCAAGGAATTGAAAGACAATAAACGAAAGAAAAGAATTGAAATTGAATTGAGAAACAAACTTAAATTCATAGCAAGGTGACGCCAAGTCCTAGAGAGCATTCTCCATCTAGGCCAAACTTAACGTAAATGACAAATGAAGAAGAGCCTTGCCTTTATACTCGACAAGGCACATACAAACTAGATAAAGCTGGTCCACATAGGCACATGTGGGGCCGTGCTTCAAAAATATAAAATATTAGAATAAAATTATTCAAATAATGTCAATAAATGAAATAATAAAAATAACATAAGATAGACACCGATGAGCTCGGCTAAGCCAACACGTGCACGCCTAGGCACGGGTGTGCCTAGCTTGTCTCGGGCGTCGACCAAGCTAATTCACTAAGGGTGTCGTCATGGCTTTGGCCTCCTCGCATCCTCATGGACCCGAGGCTGGATCTCATCACGTACCAACATGAAACTTCTCAATAGCTTCTCATATCTGCTTAGCGGTGTTGAGGTTGCTCACTCGGGTGGCGTCCCTCTCACACATAATGTTATGTAGGTAGCTGACTCGACCTAGGTCGTTACGTCAAGAACAAAGATAGTTAACCCTAATACAAGGTAATATAGCGAGTAAGTCGGGGTAGTAGCCAAGAGAACTTGCCGCTTCTAGTATCAATATTTTTACCAAGTATAGATAGAGGGGAAATTAAAAGAGAGTTCTAAACTAAACTAAACTAAGAAACAAATCAAACAAAAAGACAAATCAATAGAGAAACAAGTTTATTCAAAAGATCCACTCTGAAACAATCATTTGATCACGGATTTATCCATTGATTCCTTTTACACCTATGGGTAATTCATATCTTCATAATTAGCAATCGCAAGTCCACGGTCCAAAAAATTCTTTAACCCTAGGCAAGGACGCTTAACCTAGAATTAGCATGGAGAACAAGGATATGCAGGATATATGCAAAAGCAATCAAGCTACGAGTCGATTGCAGAAACATATAATCAATTCTCTTCTTAAATCCTAGTTGCATAGAATACAGGTCTAGGTTCTAAGTTGTTTTCAAAGAACAAGTTTGTCCACGGTCCAAACCTAGATCCAACAAAAGAAAATCATTCAGTTCAACAAGTTAGTCACTCATGCAGAATCAATCAACATTGATATAATAAAGAACAAGAGAATTAATATTAACCAAAGGATAGAAATTAATTACCAAAATTTCAAGAAGTCATACATTAGAGATTCACCTTCGAACAAACCCTAGGAGACTAGTTCTTCATAATATAAACTAAAGCTAAACCATTAATCTAAGGAATATTGGATATGAATTGGATGAATAATGGATGCTCTAAAACCTAAGGCAAGCCTCTAAATATGTAGTAGTTGGAAGACATGCCAACCGAGCTACTAAAGATAGGGAAAAGATAAGAAAAAGGAAAGAAGATAGAAATCTGTTATTTCGGTTCTACAAAAAAATCGCGGCCGCGCCAGGTCAGTTGCGTTCGTGGTCTAGCATCGGGTCAAAGATAATTTCAGCTGCATCTACCACGCACGCGCCGGTCTATCCGTGCACGTGGCCTTTTAAAAGATAGAACTTTCTGTCTCCGGCTCATCCGCGCCTGCAGCTAAGGCACTATGCCTGCGGTTTCTCAACATTGGTGATCTTTACTTCGAACTTTTGTCCTGAAAACTCTCGTATCTTGAATCCTTGTGCCTTCGGTCTTCATATTACAATTAAGCTCAAAATAGTAACCTAGAACACTCAATAAAGCCCTAAAATATATTAACCTATACTAAAGAGAGTATATCAGTAGTATATGGCTTTGGCGTTTGTTTCCATGAGCTTAAACTCGTCCGATCCCCATGACTTTTTCATTATTGGCTTTATCAGCTGGGACTTGGAAATCACCATCACGAATGACTTGCCAACAATGATATTCTATCCTTTGAACTAGTTCTCCATTCTGTCTCTCCAACAGTTGTAGTTCCCATCTGTCAACCTTGGAGGCTTGTAATTGCTGACTCCAACAGATTCCATATCCGTCATTGTACCTGCAAATACTAAGAATCTAGAGCGCCTGCTCTGATACAAATTGTTGGACCACGTTAGTAGTAAAGAACTAAGGACACTCTTTGGGAGGGCGTCCTTATGCAGCGGAATAAACCTTGAGCAGAGTTATAATCAATGATCAATGATAAAATAGGTAAGAATGACACATAATTAATAGACAAACCCCACTTAGACCAACTAGTCTAGATGGGTAAACCTCTATCTCCGAGGAGGATTTTCAATGACTTCCTTATACTTTTATAACGTAAGTCCTTACATCTATAACACAAACAAATTTCACACTTCCCTAAGTTTTAAGATTCCGTCCTTATAACTTACTAAAGAAATTTCTCTAAGCCCTAGCTTTGTAACCTAACACGGTATAACTAGTAGAATGAAATTCAAACCTCACGTGTCTCGCAGTCCTTCGGAGACACATCCTTCTTGCAACACAATTTTGTCTAGGTGGTGGACTTCTTCTTCTGATCTAGCTCACTCTCTCACTTTTTTCTTGAGTTCGCTTTTGTGTTCTTGAGCACTTTGAAGAGAGTGTTCGGGAGAAGTCACATCGCATTGAATGACTTGGGCTTGTACTTATAGGCAATGTGAAAGGACTCTTATCGTAGGACCCTTTTACCCTTGATCGTCCTTAGAGATCTTCTAAGATCTTATCGCTTCCCTTCATCGTCCAGATTTGTCTTCATGCAAAAGTCAACTCTTCCTTTTGCTAGTGAGCTTCCTCATGGTCTGGGAACCATCTTATGGATAGAGACGTCTTGGATGCTCGTACTCGTGTCCCTGACACAAGAAGCTTCCTCTGAGGACTACAGCCGTAAGTGATGTCATCTTGTCAGGCAGCCTTATTTGAATTTGAACACTTGTAATTTGGCACTCGGTCTCGATAAGGACGATGTCCTAATCTTGCAGGAACTCCATTCTTGTTCAATTGATCATTGTAATCCTGTGCGTCCTTATGCCTTAGGGATGTTGGTTCACTTGTTGTCCTTTTCACTTGAGAGCGTCCCTGAAAGCTTTCCTGGGATAAACACTTGGACAAACATTAGATAGCGCTGAGTTTGTCATTATCAATACTAGGGACGGGTATCGTTGTTTTGATACTAATGACTAGTGTCCTTAATTTCGTCCCTACACACTTTGGTCAAGGATGTTACATAAAAGGATATGTAAGACATTAAGTCGTTTGTGTGGGTCATGTCCTTATCGAGTTTGGTATGGTTGATTTGATAGTATAGTTGGATAGCTTTAACAAAAATAGTAAAGGCAGAAAAGGAAGAGTGTTTGAGAATAAGATCGTGGAATGTAGGTTTATTCACTCAGATGTCAATTAAGTTGGTTAAGATCCTACGACAACGCAACATTAATGTTGTGTGTATCCAAGTGGCAAAGTGGAAATGAAGGAAAGCTAATGCCATAGACAGGTGGAAATTATGGTACTCATGGGCTTCCAATAGGAAGAATGGTGTGGGAATCTTTGCCGATGGGAAGCCAAGGAACCATGTGGTTCAGGCCGACCGTAGAAGTGATTGCCACATGTCAGTGAGGCTAGTTGTTGGCGAGGATACAATAAATGTTGTAAGTGCTTATGCTCCACATGTCAACCTAGTTATTGAAGAAAAGAAACATTTTTGGGATGATTTGGATGAGTTGAGGAGGAGTATCTTGGAGACAAAGAAGTGATGTAACTCAGTCCCGAATCGAAATTGATCATGCCTAGTCTGGCAACCGATCTTGCTCTTTATTATGTATATCCATATTTAGCATATATCTATTTTTTATGTTCAATTACTATTTTGGACATGTGTCTTCTTATGCTTCAAAGACCTACCCATTAAGCTAAAATAAGGCCATCACGTTGAGTCCATGTTCGAGCAACCCTTGACTGCCTTGCCCATGAGAGAACAAGAGGCTCACGAGCCATAACGCGGTTCGGGCATATACGGTTAACATAATTTATAGAAGATTCCGGCCCTTCTAGCCTAGATCCGACAAGTCGCGGTCCGATGTGAGTATGGAACGCATCAAGAAGAGATAGCTAAGATCAGGTACATAGAGGTTTCAGGTTTGTGACAAGAATGATGGGGACCTAGCATTGTTAGAGTTTTCAATTGCATATGATTGTGTGGTAGCGAACTCATAGTTCGGAAAGAAGGACGAGCATTTGGTCACCTATAAGAGTGCTTCTAGTAAGGCGCAATTTGATTATTTTGTGCTAAAAATGGGTTGACAAAAGAAGTAGTAGGGATTGCAATGTTATACCAAATGGTGGACTATCGATACAACACAAGTTGTTGCTCATTGACCAAGAATGGATATGGATAAAAAAAGGATAGTTAGTACGACATTATGGTGAATTTGGTGGTGACGGTTAAATGGACGAATGGGCACTTTTTGGGGAGAAGGTTTTTTAGGTGGTTGAGGCTAAAGGGGCATGGGCAGTTCAAGAGAGTACAGATAAGAATTGGGGGTAAGATGGTAGAGGGCATCCGAATAGTTTCTTACAGGTTATTGGGATTTTCGAGAGGAAAAGGTGGTACTAGAAAGGCTAAAGAATTTTGGAATGAAGAGGTCAAAGATAAGGTAAATCGCAAATAGGTGGCTTTCAAAAAGTGGTTAGAAAATTACGATGGGGACAAGTAAGCAAGTTTGATAGAGTATAGGTTTACGAAAAAAGAAGCAAGCAAAGCAGTGTGGCAAAGGCAAAGGAAAAAGCTTATGAAGGTTTATATAAAGCTATGGACGAAAAGGGAGAGGAAAGAATGTTGTATAGTCTAACTCCGGAAGGGTAGTAGAGTATGGATGTGGATACAAATAGGCGCATCAAGGATTTAGAAGGGCGAGTGCTAGTTGATGGCAACCAAAGAAATTAGCATTGGTAGAGATACATTAGTGGTTTGCTAAGCGAAGCGAAGGGGTCTATAGGCAACATGCACACGTTGGGAAGGTAGTCTTCGTATTTCTTCTATAGACGCTTCTATAGGGCAAAACTACATGATGCGATTTGCAATATGAGTAGCTATAGAGTGGTAGGACTAGATGAGGTCCTAGTGGTTGACATCTCTTTTCAATGAACGAGTAAAATTTAAAAAGAGGGGAAGCTCAACAGGATGATTTCCTTATATAAAAATAAGGGAGATGTGCAATAACGTAGTTACTAGAGAGTATTACATTACTTAGCCACACAACGAAGATGTGGGAAAAAGTGATTGAGTCTAAGCTAAGGGGGGCCTATAGTGTCCGAGATACGGTTTGGACTTATACCAAAATGTCCGTCTATGGAGGTAGTCCATTTGTTAAGGAGATTCACAAAAGCATACAAAGAGAGCATGAAAACCCTACTTATGGTTATTGTTGATTTAGAGAAGGTATATAACAATGAGCCTAGAGAATTCATATGGAGACGCCCAAAAGCCAAAGATTTTTTGTTGACTATATTAGGAGTCTAAAGAGATATATGAGGGCTTGTTAACTAGCGTGTATACACCGGGTTGGATACAAAGTACTTTCTTTTCTGAATTTGGCTTGCACTAAGGGTCAATGTTGGGTCCTTTTTCTTATTCATGGAGGTTTTGGATGTTCTAACAAAGTGATTTTAAGAAGAAACGAAATAAATTTTTAATAGAAAGTTCCAACAAATTTGAAAAACCGATTTTATAGAATTAGCGATAACATTGTGATACCAAAAGGATAAACTTATCTCTTCGACCCAAAAGGAATAAACTTATCTCTCAACAAACGCCGGATGACATCCTCCTAAAAATTAACTAAGCACATTGATGTCCAAATAAACAACTAAAATAGATCGAAAAGATGGATGGAAGATGAAAAGATAGAAGCTAAATAGCTAATAGAAATAGTCAAAAAAAAACACCTACGAAATTGAAGATGGAACAACCAGAGATGATATGAATACAAGAGATGATATGAATACAATAGTAAACCGGGAGCCCACTCTTAAGACATTCTTGTTCATTCTAATGAATTGAGATAGGGTTTTTTTTTAACCGGTAAAACTTAGGAGATCTCTTGAAGGGGAGCGTTCTAGAGTGTCCGAATGGACGAGAATATTCAGTTCTGGATGATTCATAATGACATTAGTATGGAGGCTATGGCCCATTTTAGCAATTTTATTGGCCACAACATTGACATGGGTAATTCGGATAGTCTCGAACTAGTTTAATGAGACTAGAATATCTGCAATTATTATTTCAATGTCTCGTGGGCTTTGTCATTTTTTTATTAACAGCATTAATTACTACAAGGTTATCACTCTCTATCTCCAGTTTTCTTAGTCGTAATTCTTTGACCATCCTAATTCCATCTCTCAATGCCAACGTTTTAATTTTTGGAGCTGATATATTTCCATATTGATTCGTTCTTATTTTGATTACCTCTGTGTTTGGATTACGAATTACTATGCCAGAAGCGGTGATCCGTTAGTTTAGATCCATCGAAATTCAGTTTGGTGAAACCTGGACTTGGCCTATGCCAAGTGGTTGTTTTCCATTGTTGACGTTGTCTTATTGGTCGTGTCTGTAGTTGATCATTTTCTTGGTTTGTCCAGTTTTTGGCTTGAGTCCAACTGAGAATCTGGGATTTTATAAACTGACCTAAGTCAGTTATAAATCATTATCAAATTGTTGGAATGCAAGCCTATTTCATTGATACAGATTCCTCGCCATACAAATGTCAGTTCCGCAAATTCCTTTTGTTCCGACTATTTGACCAATCTCCGTAATGATCTGCCTTAGTGATTTATTTGATGAGTTGTAGCTTTGCACAGCATAAGCAGTCTTTTGATTGATCTGTTATAGTATGTTGCGGGTGTGATCACACTTGACAAGAAGGTGTTCAACATCCTCATGCGGACAATTATATATAAGGCATCCTCCTAGAACGACATTTTACCTTCGTAATCTTGCCTTTGCTGGGAGACCGTCGTTGTCAATTTTCCAATAAAATTTTTTTAACTTTTGGAGAAGTATCTAATCTCCATATCCAAGAGTTTGATGTACAATTACGGTTGGTAATTTTAGTGATGTGATGAGCTGTTGAGGAGGTTGTGGACTACCCATGCTTACTAGGGGCGCAGTATAATCGATCTGGGATTGTATTTTCGATATGTGAGGAGGTTGAGATAGGGTTGAATATGTGGACAGGTATGCAATTAAACCACCGGTAAAATCATGAGAGGATGTAGCCATAGCATCCCCCATTAAAAGAGTTGTGAATTATCCAAAACTCAATGTTTTCGTTGGAAACTTTCGGACGGAAAAATGCTCTGGATCTTCCCCTATGTACAGTTGGGGGTGGGTCGGACGCAGAAGATGAGTTGCACATATAATGGACAAATTAAAGAACCCACCCCTCTAATGAGTCTGCAATTGCTATGGAGCCTTAATCATATGACTTATACAAGTCCTTTTTAGAAACAATTGAACGTCATTGGTTTACAACAGTTGGAGGTTTACACAAGCAAGCATTGTCTCCATCATAGGGCCAATTTGACGTGTGGAACTATATGATATAATCACACCTTTGGGAATAGGGTTCTCATCAGGAAGTCGAACTAGTACAAGCAAGTTCCGAAGAGACAAAAACGATCTCCTTCCCTTCCAATCATCATGCTAACTGATATGCATCTAACATAACCAGTTCTATATCCTCTTTCTTCTGGGTATCATAAAATTAATTGTCAAGTCGCAAGGACTCTTACATGCTATTTGTTGACCTATAGTTCATCTTTGCTTTCAGTCTCACTGGCTTTGGTGTGTTTGTTTATGAAAATTGCCATGTCCTTCAAGCTGGACTTTGTAGAAAGCTTGATCTGCAAGATATAAAAAGCAGCTGACTTACGTTCAAGAAGATTACAAGAACTAAAAAACACTCGCATAGGAAATAGAGCGCAGTATTCCCATTCCATCTGATTACCGGATTTGCTTTATCGGATGCTGGGTAAAACAGTAGCGCCGGATAATCGGTCACCTGTAAGATGGAATACCAAGTTAACCAGCTGAAACTTGTGAAGAATGACATAAAAAGGCATATCTTGTGTGGCTAGGTGCAAAAGAAATATATATTTCTAATAAGTTTTTGAAAATCCATGAAACCCTAATCACTACAAATAGGCACCCATCTCCAATATGTTCAAACTGTTAAAATGATGATATGAATGAGAGACATTGTTCACCAACTGCTAACTACAGATCATCCACCTCAAATATGTTAAGCCGTTAAAAAGAAAGAGCATCGCTGTAGTGTTTTGCTACATGCTTTAAGCGATTTATAGAACTTCCTCTCGTAAAATCAAACAAACATATTCGAGAGAATCTAACCTGGAGTTTAGGATGCTCATTGACCGAAGCATCTATCTTTGCAAAAATCAGAGTGTCCAACCCCTTAAAATGCTTTGCCAGCTTCTCGACTTGTTTGCTTGTTGTATCGCAATCCATGCACCAGGGTGTGTGTACCTTTATTGGGAAGGATACAAGATATAATCAACCCCATGTAGCAACAGTTATTTATGGTATAAAACAGCACGTTATGCATGAAAATCCTATGCAGTAAACCATGTACAGCATAGGGGAAAAATAGAGAAAGTGGTACAGTCTAAGAATTCGAAACTATAAAATGAGCAGCACAATCGCTTTAACCCATTCATCAAGATAGTTCTATCCACACCAGATTGCAGAGCATTGAAGTATGTAAGATATGCTTTATACCATTAGTTTTTGTTCTTCACGGATATGCAAAGAAAAATGTGACAAGGACACCACACAGCTGTCACAACAATGAAAGAAGCTTCTGCTTCTGATACGACTACATACCTCCAGAACAACATTCTTGGAACTACTCAAGACCAACTCGTCAAAATTCTTCCCCACAGCAATCTGCACACTAGCATCAGTCTGCAGATTTTAAAGATATAAACAAACAAGTCAATATTACATCCCAGTTTGGTCAAAGTCCATAAGGTGCCAACTAGGTTCAAGATCTTCCTAAGAAAATAATCTCCCACAGGATAAAAGACCAAATCAAGCAAAGTCTATTGGATGAGAATGACAACCTAAAACCCAATCAACAAAAAAGCCCTCAAATTGGTAAGCTTTTATTTCAATTTTCAAACTTCAGAAAATTCTTCATATTGAATACAGGAGTATTTTACTCAAAACTTTAATTTGCTACTAACATTATAACCAATGACTATTACTTATGCTTAGCACATTACTATGCACTAAATTAAGAAGAGCTTCTAGCACTAACAGCGTATTTCAACTAGATCAATAATCTGCTTACATTGTCAGGTATAGGTTGTGATTTGAAGTACACAGGCATGGTGCCATCCAGAAGGCGTGAGCAGAAATCCTACATTAACATAATACAGATTCATGAGACAAACTTTCTTACATGAATAGCAAGGAAGACAATAGCTCAAAACTGATAAAAGCAGTACTTGTATATTTTCAGGCGTAGGCTTTGCTTCCAACAGATACTTTGAACTTATTTTGTTGTCAAAAGCAGCAACCTGCAAACGTGAAGATGAATTTGAGAAGATATTTTAGAGAAAAGAGTTAGAACATAGATATGTAACATTTACAGCTTATTTTTGCAAATAATGAAAGCAAAATGGATAAGAATCAGAATACTAACCACAATGTCTTGTGATTCTTCAAGTCCCAGTAAAGTCAAGAAAGGTTTTGCAAGATTCTCATCTTTGATATCTACGTGCAAAAACATTATCTGTTCCATGCAGATGCAGAAAAAGTTAGATCACAACAGAAGGGTGCAGTAACACGACAATTAACCCATCCCAGCATGGCAATGATTAATGCCATCAAGCCTCCCACCAGAACGAAAAGTAAGACTAAACAACCTTTGACTTGAAATTTTTCGCCACTTCCCGAAGAGGCCCAATTAGAGTCGTCAAATCTTCATCATCCGCAAAGACATAAACCTACAACACGTAAGAAAATGAAAACCTAAAGATGGTCTCACAAACATGATCAAGAAATCCAACCCATCCTGCCTGGTATTATAATAGACGTGATTAGGGATGCCAAATCGAATTTAGTACCCAGTAAAAGGATGATATAATAGACATGATAGCCTGATATTTACAGTTACAATGCCGTGATACCTGGAGTGTATAAGGAGTGGAGTAGACTTTCATAGAGTTTAGCTCAGTGAGTGTTGTGACCAATGGAAACTTATTATATTCAACAAACTGCAAAATGATATCCATATGGAATGATCCTTCTGCAAACCCCCAAAAAATAGGTAAAGATCAGGATCCATGTATAAGAGCAACAATTTAGTGTTTTGCTTCGCAGAAACATAGCATATTTGATACATTGGTTGATAAACTTGGATCCATCTTAGGATGAAGAGAATTAAAGTTGGATTGGATTGGGTTTTCAGAAAATTGGATTTGTGCTCAAATTCAGAATCCAGAATATTTAATAATCCACAAAGCAGGCCTAAACGAATGACCTTTATATTAAAACTGAGCCGAACAAACTGTGAATCTGTACTGTTCATATCCTTCTACAAAGGGAAGGCAATAGAGCCAGAGTTTCAAACCCCCACCACTCCAAGGCTACTAGATTCTGAAAACTTTCTCAGTCATACATTTTTTAAACAAGATATTTTGCTTCAAGTGTCAGATCCAATAAATTGTCAAACTCATAGACAAATGGTAGATAACTTACCGAAACTTGTGTATTGTTCAGGTTCACTTTTGACCAAACCAAGGAACAAACTCCCAGCTGTGATATCAGGGTAAAGAACTTTTGCAATCTCGAATGAATTTGTTTCAACAAATTGAATTTCATTATCAGCAGTAGCAGCCTTGACAAATTCTTCATACTCTGAGCCCTACACATTGATGTTCATTGCATTACATTAAAGACAAAAAGAAAGGCCTGCAAATCAGAGAAACTTAGTAATATTTTGAGGATGAATGAGAGTACATATAAACTTGTAAGAGAGTGCAAAAGCATTGTGAGAAGGTTAGAACTCGCAATGATGGGTGACATAAGAGTACTTTAAGCTGGAATTTTGCATGCTACCATATAACAAAATGTCGAAGCTGTTTTGAACATTAGAGCCAACTACATAACACAACAATGCTGAACCACAGATGGATCTCCTACGCTAGATATAAGTTGCATATCACGTGCTATAACAAAAACAACTTCTTGAGTAAGAGGATGCAAAGTACCTCAAATTTCTCAAACTTCCCTATTACGAAATGAGTCTGTTTCTTGACAAATTCTTCCGCATCAGAAACAGAAGAGAGCCTAGCCACTGGCTCACCAGTCTTCTTCCTTACCCAAATCACTATATCCTCCCTAATTAGATACATACATCCACGAATTATAGTGAAAACGAGACTAAACCAGAAATCCATAATATCAGTCACATTAGCAATTAAATTGGACAAATATAGCCATAATTTCAATCCACCCAAATGTTCTACATTGCATTACTAGTATATCAACTAAGAGGTAAATTTGGATAAGTTTACAATTCTCTTAGAAATTAGAAACAAAATTTTGAAAAAAGAAGAAGTCAAATTTAGGTTATCAGTTCTTAAATTTAAGCAGACTATCTATAAGAGGATCCACACGAGGAATTAAGACAGATGAATACAGTTTTGGATTGAAACAAACAAGAGCCACATACGCAGAGAATCCACCAGAGTAATGCTGGAGGGATCCGTTGGAGAAGAAGAGGAGAGTAGGGTAGCCCTGAATCTGGAGAGACGACGCCGTTTTAGGGTACCTCTCGGCGTCAAGCTTAGCCACCAGCACGGGGCTGCCGAGCTCCTTGAGCCGAGTGGCTGCATCGGCGAGCCGAGGCATCAGCTCGGCGCTGCGCGGGCACCACGGGGTGTAGCCCATCACCACAACGTACTCGTTCTCCGAAACGACCTTCTGAGTGATGTCGTCGTTCAGCTCAACCACAATTCGCTTTGTCCTCGGAGAAGACGGAGCCCCATTCCCCTGGTCCTTCTGATCTTCTTGCTCGTCCACGGCTATCAGCTCTTCAATGTCGTCCAAATCGTCGGCGTTGGTGGCGTCGAGAGCGGAGAGCAAGGGGATCAGCAAGAGGACGATAAGGGACAAGGAGAGGGTTCGCTTGAAGCTCCGAGTTGGATTGGCCATGGTGTAGATTGATCGAGCCCACATCCAGAGAGCTTGAGAAGATCGAGATCTTGAGTGGAATGGGAAAAACTTGCCCGTTATTCACGGTGCACACTGAGGATCTAAGTGTTTGCATTACTGTGAATGAAATTATTTTGTGAATATTATAACATTTGTACATGCTTGTCATGACTTTTACTAGTTGACTTTTGTTAAGGCCATTGATATTCTAATACCAAAAAATCTATCATTTTTATCATTTCTCACTCTTTCACATCATCTCATACTTTTCGCATTTTATTTTGTGATACCCACTTATTTGTTTGAATATTTTCAACAATTAGATACATATAGGGAAATTTATAAAACAAAGCAAAGCAAACACACATCAAATTATTTTAAAAGGGGTAATTATATATTTTTTAATTCAATACATACTACTCCCTCCGTCCCATAATGTTCGTCCAAAATGACGCTTTTTGCGGTTTTTAATGCAAGGCATAAAGTGGTGTTGGGAAATGAAAAAGTGGGTTAAAGTGGGTAGAAGATATTATTGCATAAGGGTATTTTTGTAAGTTTGTAGGGGAAAAAAATTGAAAAGAGATAAAGTAAGTGGAAAAGTTGGATAATGAGTGTAAATTTAGAAAATGGATAGGGGTAAGATAGGAAAAAAGTTATTGATATATAAGGAAAGTGGACAAACATTTTGGGACGACGGATTAGGAAAGCGGACAAATATTATGGGACGGAGGGAGTAATAACTAACATTTTGTACAAGAATAGAAAAATATATACAAAATTGATGTTTATGGATAGATAAAAAAAAATTATGAATTATGGTATATTTAAAATATTTTTATTTTAATTAAAAGTGTGGTCAAAATAAAAAAAACACACACACTTAATTCAATTACCAAATAATACCTTGTATGTGGATGAACCCCACAATCATCCCTCTCCCACCATAATCACCACTAATTAAATGTGGATGGGCCCCACCTTTACCATGTAATTGTGTTTGTTGATGAGGATCCCTCACCGCTCCCCTTCTATGTGTATCACTCCCATTTTCTTTTTCTGTTTTTACATAAATTACCTTTATCCTTTGTATGCTACCACAATATTCATGGCCTAAGCCCTTAAAATAGTGTAGTATTATACGGACTACTCCTTAATAATTAATTTGTTCATATATTTTGTTGTTGATTGTGTCTAGCTTTCCAAACCACATGCGAAAAGATAGTTAATCGTCTCATCCCCAACTTAGCACAACGAGCAGATTGGGCTAATGTTGAGGAAACTTTGTTAAGTGTAGCTTTCCAAACCACAAAAGTGTGCTTGAAAGTGATACTAGAGCCAAATAACCTTGTATTAGGAGATTTTTGCTTTGCTCCTACGAAAGATATTGCATGCAAGCCTAATGTGGACTTAATCCTTGATATATATGGTGTTAAGTTAGGAGATAGCCGGTCAGGGACCATACCCTCTAACCTGATCAAGGTTTCTTTGATAAAGATGAGTTACTTAAGTAGCGACAATTCGTATTCAGTAATGATCTGGGGCCATGGGTCTATTGCTGTAAGACTAGAGAGTGTCCTTTTCTGAATCGGTGTCCCTCGATTCTTTGCCAAGAAACCATCGATCCAAGTGTTAAGATCCTTGGGTCCTAGTTCCCTTTCATCCTTTCAGAAGCACAATCATCCCATATAATTTTGACTGTCTTTCAAAGAAAATTTTAAAATAGGTTGATAATGTATCTTATGCCATCCTTGTCAAAAGGAGCAAATTGAGGGCCAAACCCTAATGATACCTTTAACTATGAATCTAATGAGCTCTTTTGGAAAAAGAGAAGGTAACCTTGACCTTAAAACTAATGTTGCCATTGATAATCATCTCAATGAACAAGACATAATGACTTGCATTGAGTCATTGGGTTACTATAGGAATACCCAAGTATCAAAACGCACAGTCTCTCGTTTAAAGCCCATATTTATAAGAATTACTCAAGCTTCACCCTTGAGGCACCATCTTTGAAAATATTAGATTTGGTTGGGTTGATGGCTAGACTAGAATATTTTCATAAGGTTTGTAGTATACTTGAACAAATTCGGGTTGGTGCGCCTAAAATTTCTGGTTTAGACACAAGTATTGGTTTGTCCGGGTTGGGTAAAGGACGGGCATGGACAAGGTTATAGGGAGACTACGCCCATCCGACCTGACCCATAAATTTTTTTTTAATTAATCTTAAAAATTAGTGCGGTACTATAGGCATATAAGTGATAACACGATATATACTATAGGTGGTGTTATACATTAGGTATATATACAATAAATAAAATATTTTTAATCTACTATTTTGTAATATTTGAATTTATTAATATAAGTTTTAATGGTGGACAAGCCCACTGGCCAACCGAGCGCACTTTATGAGTCGGCTTGGGCATCCAAAGTGGCCGGTTCGGGCTTTCGGGAAAATTTTCAGATTTGGCCCAATCCAAGTCTGAATATTTTCAGGTCTAATTTGTAGTGACATTATGAAAAGAATCTGCCTAAAACCCAAGTCGACTCTAAACATAGAAGGATGTCTGCATCAAAAACAGTGTGATGCATCGAAGCCTTTCTTATTGTGGGTGGAAATTAAAGTCAAAGTTCATTGCAACCTAATGAAGGAGAAGAGAGGGAGTCAAGGAGAAGGACAAAGAGTATCCAGGGGCACACGAGTCAACATAAGATAGATCCCTTTTGTATGATTGTTGATGATCACAAAACAGGAGCTACTCGAGATCATCTTCGTGACCTAAGAATTGATGCCATAAAGAAAAGTGTTTCCCTTGAGTATTTGGCAAACAAAATCCCAACAGATTGTGTCAAAGTCCTTACACAATCCACTTTAAAAGTGGTCTAGGTGAAGTTCTTTTTGAGTTGTGATTCTCAAGCATCTTTTACCTAAGATGGATAATTTCATCTAAGCTCCTTTCCTTGATGAAAGCGATTGGCTTTGTCAACAAGATGCCCCATCAAAGGATCCAGTAGCCGTAGGTAATAATCTTTAGGTTGATTTTGTAGGAGATGTCGTAGCATAGAATAAGTTTTTTACTTGCTGTTGTAAATTTGTGAAATTTATTATATGATAAAATACAAGAGAAGAAGAAAAATCATGTGTCTACCTGATCTTCTTCTAACTTATTTATTTTAATGCTTAGTTGTTGTCTTTAATAAGATGACATGATACTTATCCATCGACTTGTGCGGGGAAATTGTCCTAAAACCAATCTAGTATAACCATCCTATATAATGTCACCTTTGATTAATGTAAGCAATATCTTATTACTTATACAGTATAAAAAAACAATATCTTGTTAAACCAATCTAGTACTTTAATATCTCATTCTCCGGTACCAAAAACATTTTGATCATTTTAACTGTTAAATTATTTTAAAAATTACATTTACATGTCAATTGGTTAAGATTCAAGATCTATCGGATTTAGATCATATATTCTCAAGTCGAAAACAAATTTGGATCGGTTTTTGGGGTTTCGGTCAGCTTTTGACCTACGTGTGCATCACAAACTCAAAGTTAAAGATGGCCAACATAGCATGAATCCTCGAAATGTGAATGCAAGCATTTTGCTAGAGGGAAATTCCATGTTGCTATATTATACATTTCACAAAGCACCCTTTAATGAATTCAACGTCTTTGGTGAGACATTGCGCACAAACTCGACCCTACTGAATTAATACGAGGGGGCCAAACATTATTTCTATGAGCAGAGGCTCTCAAATCCCCTGTACTCGCTATTTTCAACCATATAGATCACCTCAATTATTCCATCTGCGCCTGCAAAAGAGAGTTTGCACACGTATCTTATACTTTAATTACAAAAATGCGGTGAGGTATGATTGAGATCACATTTTAACAGAGTTTTTTTTGGATGGCTTACCAAGTAAAAGTGCGGTGACAAGGATTGTAGAGGCCATGACAAAAATGACAACGGAGGCCCTTCCACCCAAGCTTGCCACTTTCCTAATCACTACATTTCCCACAAGCGATCCCGCCATTGCTACTCCCAGAAAATAAATAGCTGTTACTCCAAAAAAAACACATTTTTAGAGCTTATTTGGTTCCTTTTTTTCTCTTTCCCAAAGCAATACTTTTGGAAACTGAAAACTCACCATATGAGAGTGGAAATCGTCTGAGAAGAAAGTACGCAACCACAGATATGGACGACGAAAATTGAATCGCAAGTGCAGATGTGGCTGATGACACCTACTCAGACATGGATTTTACCAAACTCAGTATCTGACGACAGACAAGTCAAAAAGACCTTAAGCTATGTACTGTAACAAATTTGGTAGAGTTATACCTGGGGAGAAATTCCGAAATGTAAGAACAAGGGGCCTAAGATAAAGCCTCCGCCAACACCCAGCATGGCACTCACTGTGCCTGCTAAGACTGCTGACACACAACAGAGCGCGAGCTCGTGCCATTTCCAGTTGCGCCTGAGCCCAACTGCTCGCACACCCGTGTGCAACTTCATTGCCTGATATGAACTTGCAACAACTGCCACAGGAATCTGCCAAGCTCCAAACAACCAACGCATTTGATCAGTATCTTGAAACTCGCTTTCTTACACCATTTCGTGTTTGCAAGTTTTACTCAGATGGTGCAGCTTACTCCAAGTAGTATGACGAGATTTCAACTTATGAACACCAATGGGAAAACAGGATTACCTGCAAAAGGTCTAGGGCCCAATATGCTACTGAGCAAGATGTGGTGCAACTCTGCATCGAATTAGATAAGTCCAACATCCGGTTAGCATACATATATACACCAAAAGCAAATATATTGGAAGAGTGTAAGCGATCAAAACCTTGGAGATTTGAAGAGCTAAGATGGCAACCCAAATGGCAAAGAGAACACCAACTTCCTTCCAATGCACATTTGAAACAAGTTGCACCTTGATAGATTAATCGATCAGATTAGCAAAACCATCACTTACTGTATGAGAATATACTGGGGAACAATCAAGTCGTCTAAATTACCTCAGGATCACTATGCGCCCTCCGCAGCAAAGGCTCGTCGTACTCAGCTTCATCACTCGCAACTGATACGACAACGAAGAATAGATGATTAGCCAAAAGGGTAAGTGAGTTACACACTGCATATATCCTGACACAATGTAACGGAATGGCACACTGCACATACCTATTGAGTTGAGTTCTTGAGTAGCATCCTGAAACAAATTAACAGAATCAAAGCTAATGGGAATATCCGTCAAGGGGAGGTAAAATCAACGCTCCAACTAACCTCTGTTGCGTTGGTTTCCTTGCTCCATACTTCAAAACCCTTGATGAATGCCTTCACTGACATCACTGCAGAACACTGACTCCTGTTAAGCCAATCAATGTACCTCACCAAAGTGCATTATTTTTTTATATATAACAATGTCAAGAGGAATGCACCGAGAAAGATAATGAATAGAAAGAAGGTGAGCATCCATTCAGCAAGAATCACATTGAAGGTGACTCCTATGGCAACCCCGACTAGTAGCATTGGATGGATTAAGAAGACTAGACCATAGTCGATGAGCGGCTGGTCGGATGTTGGGTTCTTTTTCTTGAGATTCAAGTATGTTGTTGCTCCTGCTGTTGCCATCACCATGCCTGCATGACAAACAATCCCCAATCAATCATTTAGGGTTAGGATTGAGCCTGTTTCAACTATTAACAAAAATCACTTGCCCATTTCACATGCTCTACTGATTTTCAATTGGTTTTTTTGGATTGAAAATAGCATCAAAGTACGTTACTTACAATTCGACATGGCAGCTGAGGACTTGATGTCAAAACCAATTACGAGGACGAACACAGCTACAAAGAAGCCTGCACCACCAACGCCTCCGGCACTGCCTGAGGCAGCTCCAAGGAAGCCCAAGATGGTAGCTAACACAATTCTCCATCCTAGTTCCATTTCCTAGAAGCACAACAATCTTCCAAGTCAATCTGAATGAATTTTCAGAGCCATACTCATGATACATGGCTAAAAATCCACATATAAAAATGTGAGAGGAACTCACCACAAAATGTTAAAAGTTCTGAGACTAACCGGCCAAACATGTGTGTATGATAAGAGTTGATGGAGAGGCTCCTGCAGTTGAAAGGAGAATACAAGAGGAGCTGCACTACTAAAGATCGTGACGATAATGAACATCATAAGTAGCTTCACTTTCACCATAGTTAACAATGGATAAGTACAACAATTGTTGTTTCTATGGAGAATTCGGAGGTGTTCTGTGAAAACTCTGGTCCCTTTTCGATTGTTATGCTAATTTGTTCACTTTTCTCTCCCCAAAGGAATCGAAAGATTACAATCTTAAAGGTCAACACTTTGAAAGGTTCGCTCATAAGTGGCAACTATGAAGCTTTTTATTATTAATTTTGTAAGGCAAAGATCATGAGAAGCAGAGACGTGCATTTTAATCTTTAAAAACGGATGAATAAATGGTGACATACAGATCTGAGATCTCCATGACTTGGTTTACTATGTCAGCGAAAATAAATTATTGTTTATGCTTCATACTTGCTGATCTAGGACATTTCAATTCTGTCACACAACTGAACTGGAGTCAAAAGAGGTTGCTTTAAGAAGTGAGCGTCCAAATTCTTCAACACAAGATCAGCCATGTCCTTGCAAGTCTCAACAGTGTCACTCCCCACATGAGACTGAACCACCACATTGTCTAAACCAAGCAGCTCCTCCGGAACATCAGGCTCGTTCTCAAAGACGTCGAGCCCGGCCCCACCCAACCGGCCCTCGACCAGAGCAGCAACGAGCTCAGGCTCATCGACGTGGGCCCCGCGCCCTATGTTCACAAGTATGCCCGTGGGCCCCAGCGCATCGATGACCTGGCGGTCGACAATGTGGCGGGTCTCGTCTGTGAGGAAGCAGGAGACGACGAGTATGTCACAGTTGGAAGCTAACTCCGTTGGGCTCTTGTAGAACTTGAATTCTGTGTGGGGCTTCGGGGTTCTGGAGCAGTAGCTGATGGGGCAACCGAAAGCTTGAGCTCGTTTGGCAATGGCAGAACCGATCCTGCCTAATCCGAGAATCCCCACAGATTTGCCACTAAGCTGAAAGAGAAGAACACCGTTGTGGATTAGCAATAGCTTAATTTGCCGGCATGAAGCACAGAATGAACAGGTGTCAAATGAAACAGTTTTCAGCTTTTCAGCACAAAATAACTCAAGTTCCATCCAATGACAGGTCTCAATAATCGTCCTGTTCTGATCAAGCCCATCATTTTCAGATTTTCTACATGATAGCACAAGGCAATCGAACTCTAATCATTGAAAACGGAATAAAGAACAAAGAAAGAGAATTTGTAAAACGGAGACCTTGGTAGACAAGCAGTAATCCGCATTCCTCCAATTTCCGGCGGTGACGAAGCGGTGAGAAGCGCAGATCCGGCGGAGGGTGGCCAGGGCCAGGCCGACGGCGAAATCGGCGACGTCGTCGGTGAGGACATCGGGAGTGTTGGTAACCCTAACCCCTCTTTCACGGCACTTGGCCAGGTCGATCTTGTCAATTCCGACGCTGTAGCTTGAAACAATCTCCAAGTTAGGAAGAGAGTCGATGAGCTCAGCGTCGGCGCCGGCGAACGCGCAGCAGACGACGGCGCGGATCGAGCGGCGATAGTCGTCCAAGGAGGCGGACAGGGAGTCCCAGAGCTTCAAGAGTTTGAAGCGCGAGGCAAGCTCCTGCTCCAGGTACGCCGACGTTGGATGCACCATTAGCACTCCTATGGCGGCTTCCATTCGATCCGAACAGTATGAATGTGCAATGTAATTCCAAGTTCACAGCATTTGATCGAATGCTTACCAGGTTTATTATATATATAAGGGCAAGATTCTTATAAATGCGGGATGACTGGTTAAAACAAACTGCACAACTTTCTTAAAGAGTTACAAATTCCCAAAAAAAAAATAGAAAAAAGAATTACTCCGTACAAATCTCAAATCTGTAACCAATGACAATTGACCTACAGATCATTGTTCAGTTGATCAATCCTAAACAACCGGTGTTAGCAAAGGCTTCCCAAGGAAATGAGCCTCCAGATTCCCAAGAACAAGATCAGCCATGGCCCTTCGAGTCTCCATGGTGGCGCTTCCAACGTGGGGCAAGAGCACCACATTGTCCAAATCAAACAGCTCTTCAGGCACATCAGGCTCATGCTCAAACACGTCTAACCCAGCTCCACCTAGCCGACCTTCAACAAGGGCTGACACCAGCTCCCGTTCATCGACATGCGGACCCCTTCCAATATTGATTAGGACGCCGTTTGGGCCCAAGGCATCTATCACTTCACGGTTCACAATGTGGCGGGTCTCTTTGGTCAGTGCACAGGCGACTACCAGAATGTCGCAGTTTGAAGCCAGTTCAACCACGGTGGGATAGTATTTGTAGTTTGAATCGAGCTTCTTAGTTCTGGAGTGGTAACTGATTGGGCAGCTGAATGCTTCTGCTCTCTGAGCAATTGCACAGCCTATCCTTCCCAATCCTATAATTCCAACACGTTTGCCGCTGAACTGGAATATCACACAAAAAAACAATGACAGAGACATGGTCAGTCAAATCTTAAAATTTAAGTTCAATTATATGCTCATATGAACAACCACCAAGTGCATGAACAATGACATGAGAGTCAGGTAAGGTGACCACGCTGCATTTTAAACACACCAGCCAATACGTCAGGAATCTGCAACTAGAGTGAAGGCAGAGTTTCCTTGTTTATAATGCAAGCCAAACATCGGGAAAGAGACAGTTGTGAACGCATAGGAGTCTAAATTACATAGTCGAGATCACATTGCCTAGGGTAAGGAACTGTAAGCCCAAGCGAGGTGGTTACCCTTTTTAGCATTAGCTCTTACTAACTAGCATCAAAAAAAAAAGTTGAAGCCCCACCTAGTTTTGGAAACCAGTCACAAGTAACCAGTGACTTAAATAGGACACACCTACACATCATGTCAGCAAATCAAGCATATGGAGAATCTGCAACCATCAAGATAGCACATTATCCACTCTCACTCACTTTACCTCGTCGTCAAAAACAATTGTTCAAACCTACTAGCGTATAGGAAAAAGGGAATCAGCTATCAACTTGTTCAAAAATTTAAGGTAACTACGCCATACTACTTGCAGGAAAAATGGCTTACACTGAGCATCATAGTAAGTATAATTTCCTCAATGCCAGGTGAACATGATGTTCAATCTAACTCAAAATCTTATTTGCAAGGCTCTTCTGTGCACCTAAGAAATTTTGCAGCTTGAGTAGAATAACCAATTAGCTGATGGTACATTATTGATGAGTATCGTATTATTCATTCCATTCCTCCCTCGCCCATGGAATGAGAAATTTCACTTTTATTTTTTAATGTCACACTCAAAACACACAATCGAATGAGCGTAAAAGCCAGAGAGGTTTGAAGGGGGAAGAAACCTTGGTAGTGAGGTTGAAAGCACCCCTTTTCCAACTCCCACCCCTCACGTAGCCATCACAATGAGGAATCCTCCTCAACACAGCAACCGTCAACCCAATCGCCAAGTCGGCAACGTCATCGGTCAGAACATCGGGCGTATTGGTAACCCTAATCCCTCTCTGCTTGCACTTGGAAACATCAATCTTGTCCAGCCCCACGCTGAAGCTAGAGACGATCTCCAGCTTCGGGAGGGCGTCGATAAGGCCGGCAAAGGTTGTAGCGTCGGCTGAGCTCGCCTCCCAAGTAGAGGTTCATCGGACACGCCATTAGCACCCCGATGGAGGATTCCATTTCTATACAGTGCGATTTGGAATGTGAGGGGTGGGGAATCGCTGAGGTAGGGGGTGAGTTTGGTTGGTTCGGATCGCACGTGGTTCAGTTCAAATCCAGATCCAATCAAAACAAAAACCACGGAAGAAGAAAACAAAACAAAACAAAACGTACGTACCTTGGAGGTGAGCTGAAATTCGCCGTGAGTGGCCCACCGCCGGCATCGGAGATAGCGATCGGAGTGAGGAATCCGCCTGAGAACGGCGAGCATAAGCGCCAAGGCGACGTCGGCAGCGTCGGCGGTGACAAGGTTGCCGGCATTCGTAACCCTAATCCCCCTCTGCCTGCACCTGTTGAGATCCACCTTGTCGACGCCGGCGCTGAAGCAGGCAACGATCTCCAGGCTAGGCAGGGCGTCGACGAGGCTGCCGTCGGCCGCCGCCGTGGCGTTCCCGACGACGGCGTGTATGGACTTGGCGTTGGCGGTCAAGAACTCTAGTTGGTTGCACTTCGGAATGCTCCAGAATTTGAAGAGGCTGAATCGGTTGTTGAGCTCCACGTCCAGATACGGATCCAACGGCACTGCCTGTAGTACGCCTATGGATTCCATTTCTTCTTTGATTTTCCTGTTAAGTTTTGGAACTAGTAGTTTAGCTGACACAGGTAGTCAGGTAGTAGTAGGTGGACAGTTTGAGTGGGGTGGTTAGTTGTACCAAAAGGTCTCTGCTCGTCTGGATCGGGGCCCTTGCTCTGCCTTCTTGGCGCATTTTGGTTCCGCCTGCTGTGTGATCGAATCATCCACCCATGGAAATGAAAATTTTATTGTAAGGTCAGGATTATGTCGCCCTATTTCGGTTACAGATATTCATAATTCATCGCATCAGTTTTTCTTTGTTTTTTTTTGTCGACTTTTGAATGAGCCGAGTTAAAGCAGCGTTTGGTTCTCCCTCCCTTGCAAAGTTGTTCAATTTGATATCAACTTTGTCATGTCTACTACAATGGGAGGATCACCGAGAACTATGGGTTGACGACTAGGAATGCAGTCAAGGAGGCAATCTAATGTTTTTGTCATTGCTAAACTCGGCTTGAGAATAAAACCCCTCTGGATCGACTCTTGAGTCTCGGTGATTGCGAAGCAAGTTGTGTGTGAAACAGTTGTCCTTGCCACTTGTGTTGTGGTTGCTGTTCAATCTGTACCTTTCATTATGTGACATAAACTAAAACTCTTATAAGTTATCTTACTTGCACAATTTACAATCTCGATATTCCTCTAATTAATCTTAGGGTTGTGAGGAACTTTTTTTTGAGGAAAGGTTGTGAGGAACTTGGAAGGAGCCTTATTCATCCTCAGATATGTATCTCTTAACCATCATCCTGTTTACCATTATAAAAAAAATGTAAGGTGACTACATGATATTGTCAAAATTTAAGGCATAGATATAATATTACGGCCTCCAAATCCCTAACAGAAAAAAGCCTGAAACAATACAAGCAAGCCATTTGTAATGGTTGAACACTTGAACCATTTTCAAGCTGATAAATACTTGCCCCTTGTTTCACCATCTCAATTGCATACCCTAATATCATTGTTGTTTTTGCCTCCACAGCCACCTTCATCCTCATCCCTGTTCAGCTCTGCATACTCTTCCAGAGATGCGACAGGGAACAGATCTGGAACATTGCCATCTTGACAAGCTTGGGGTTCTGCTGGTTCCTTTGGCTTGCCTTTGTTCATCTGTTAACACCAAGTTTCTCGAGCATAAGCAAACACATATGACGTAAAATACAAAAGTCCCTTCTTTCAATTTTCATATACATTAAAAAAAATATGCATGCAAAAAAGCTCTAAATTGTACAATATAAATCATTGATTGCATGAATTCTAGATACAATGAAATCATCAAATGTGCAATACGTTTAGACATATAATCCAAACTACTCAGCTCATAAGAAACCCGAAGTTATAGCTTAGTTAAGCTAGGTTTGACCTCTTACATCTAACTAAAGTCGGGCATCAGAGCTAAAAATGACATACAATTCTTACATATTACACTTGAGAGGTAGGGGTACAGGGGTCATGCCCTAACCGACAAGATTTGAGGATGAGGCCAAATGAACTACATCCATATGTGGAACTCCTAGTAGTAGCTTATTCTCTCACACCAAGATCAGTTATACAAGCTAAAAAACTTGACTCATCATCTTGGAACTTGCTTGTTGTATGAAATAATCTATCTCTTCATCTATGAATTCTTTTAAACTTCCATCAACATTCAACAACAAAAAGGAAACCAGACAATTTGGATGCTATCCGAAATGAAGCTCTGTTGTATGCAGCGAACAGAAACAAAAAAAATGTAGCCTAACGGCCTTAGAAGTAGAGATTGTAGTTTAACAAGTTTCGTGCAAGTGAAGAAGTAATAATATCAGGAACTCACAGCACGCAACAGAGATCTCCGGTCCCTTTCACGAGCATTCTTAATAGCCTGCATAGGTGTGAATTACAGATAATTCTTAGTAGACATGACATCTCATAGCCTTGTAGCATGATTGACCAAACACAGTCTAAACAAATCTCATAGTACAAGAAATTTTAATGGGAGATGAGAATCCGAACCTCTTCAAGCATCTTTTGCTCTGCTTCTACTTCAGTAATGTCCCTATACTCCCATATCAACATGGACATCATTCAGATCAAGAAGGTTTTTGCAAAATTATAAGAGCTCCTAGTTGATTAAAAGGAAAAAAAAGATGGAAACCAATTCCAATATTCTGAATCGTTGAAATGTAGCTAGAAAGATTGAAGCCCAGATAGTTGCAACATTTTGTGTTGTAATCTAGTTTGGGCAGTGCATTATAATTGGCATAGTGTTATTGATGATTTTCCATGGACGTGAAATTACAGTACCTCCCAACAGTTTGACCAACACGACAACAGCACTTGGCACACACCTTATGCTCCTTAGCACAGCCTACATCACACAAACCAAATGGAAATTAAGCTTAATCTCTAAGCTCAAACGCTCAAATTTCCCAAAATCATACCATCAACTAACCGGTACAGAGACTATGATAGGCTTGGCGAACGTTCCGCTTCGAACACCTCTGACTGAAAACCCCATAACAAAAAAACATTTTACGAAAGCAAACAACGAAGCAATTCAACAATTCATATGGAAAGGTATGAAATTTGAGCCGAAAAGAAAAATTCACCATTTAGAGGGCTCAACAAGGGGCTTGTATTTGCCGTATCTGCGCTTCCAATCGATCTGGTCTCTGCAACGTTGGCAAACGCCAGTTATCTCTGACAACGGCCTCATTCTTCCACCAGGTTCCTGCTTCCAAAAATTCCAATTTAGTCCAGACGAGGAGGAGGATTTTCGGAGTGCATAAGAGAGGTGGGAAGGAAGGAAGAAAACGGAACCGTTTCGTTGATTTTGATGCCGGCGTTAGGTTTCCAGGCATACTTGTTCTGGTGCTTAGGAGGTCCTTGCTTGCTCATTGTTGTTCGTCTGAAGAAGAACGCTGCTAAGACGGAGCAAGTGCTGGTAGCGATTTAACCAACGAATTGGGGCAAGAGGTGAGAGAAGAGGGCCGTCAAAAGAAAGGAAGAGATTTGACAATGGCGGCCGCTGGGGTTTGGGACTTGTATGAATTGGAGCAAGAGATGAACGAATTGTTATATTCTCAAAACCAGCCCATATATCACCAACTATGCACATAACCGCCCTCCATTTTTGGAATAGCACCTAAGCAAGCCTTATTACTAGGGCTGTCAATGGGTCAAGGGTGATCGACCCACCCGTTTCATCCATCCACGATAAACCACCCATCATACACAAAAAGTGGGTGATGGGCGGAGCGGGTGACGGGTGAAACGGGTTATGGGTCGGATATGGGTGCGAGTTTGTCACCCATTAACCCGACCCATTTACCCACCCACCATCCGACCCGTCATCCGTTTCACCCTAACCACCCATCTCACTCGTATATATATTAAAATTCAATCATTTTTCTTTTATTTTTCCAAGTTTCACAATAGTTACTAATTAGTTTTCATTAGTTAATTTCCATATTAGACCCTCGCTCAACCCTCACGACCTCACTGCTCAACCCTCACGACCTCACCGCTCAACCCTCGCTCTGCTCAGCCGCTCTCCCGATAGTCCCTATAGGCCATAACCTCTCGCTCTCCCATCGGAGCCCTCTCCCCTAGTCCCTTCGCTGCCCTAGTTGAGTATATTGTTAAAGAACTTAAATATATTGGCATGTATTTTTTTTTATCTTTGCTTATGGATTTGCATTATTTAAATACTTAATATATTAATAATTTGCTTGTTCAATCATTATCTTTATTTTATTTGTATCGTATTGAATTATCAGTATTAAGTTGCCCCATATAGTGATACACATGGTGATGAAAATAAAAGTATAACGGTTATATACGGGTGAATGGGTCACCCATTAAACCAACGGGTGACGGGTGGTTTGGGTGATGGGTGGAGCATTCCGTGGGTGACGGGTGGGTCGGGTAGACATTTTTACTTGCGGGTCGGGTGGTGGAAGTGCTCCACCCACCCATAACCCGACCCATTGACAGCCCTACTTATTACACTAGAGGTGTCAAGCGGGTCGGGTCGGGTGGATTCGGGTTCAGGTTGAGTGCGGGTTCGGGTTAATCGGGTTACAGGTCAAGTCAGGCCGGGTCTTGACGGATTATTGTGCGGGTTCGGGTCGACCTAACAGGTCAAGAATTTGAATTTTTAATGATTATTAAAATAATATTATGATTAAATAATAATATTTAATAAAAAATATTATTTTTATAGATTTTTATAATAGTTTATGTATAATAGTTTTTATAATAAAATATGTTATAGTATTTAAAATAAAATATATTTATTCTACATATATATAAAACATCAGGTCGGTTAGGTCGGGTTCGGGTTTCAACCCAATCGGGCTCGAGTTAATCGGGTTCAGTTTTTTTCTTTGCTCGCTACTATTCCGGTCGGGTTTCAACCCAAACATTTTCGGTCGGTTCGGGTCGAGTTTTTAAGTCGGGTCAGGTTTTGACACCTTTACTTATTAGTCATCTAATCTAACCTACATGTAAACTTTGAACTTTTGTCATTATTTACGCATTTTAATTCATTCATTTATATTATATGATTATATATTAACTTTCCTATCTAACTTATATGCAAGTTTGTATTTTTTTTTGCCATTAAATGCATTCAATTAAATTTCATTATATATATATTTCATTATTATTACTACACTATGTATTACATAATATGTCATTGTTTAAATTGTATTATATGATAAAACATGTCAAATGGATCAATCGAGTGGGGTTGAAAAATGGTTTAGTTATCGGGTTGTTAAAATTTACGGATTCGGTTGTTTTCGGTTTAGTCGGGTCGAGAAAATTCAATTTTCAAACCTTTCTAAAAGTTATTAAAATTATATAATATTTTTAGTGATATAATATTACTTTGTATATTTCAATGAAAAGTTCTACAATCAAAATGAAATGCTTTTATTGGATTGCAACTACACCCGTCAAAACTTAACTCGACCCGACAATCCGATCCGTCAAATGTTTATGGGTTGAAACCTGATTTGAAATTTATGGGTCAAAGTGCGACTCGACTTGTTCAACCCAATCACTAATGTGTTGAAACTCGAGAGGCATTGGATCGATTCGAAATATTGTTTAACATATAAATATATAGAAGATGCTGAATAATATAGTTTATTTTTATTATTAAAATATACAAATTTATATTATATCATTAAAAATATTATATAATTTTAATAACTTTTAAAACGGTTTGAAAATGTAGATGTTAAACTACCGGCATGGACAACGTGTCGTCAGACGTATATGTCTAGTTAACCTGTAAAGTACACCTTTTTTTGATAATATAAAAAGTTACGCCTTTTTTTATTATCAAAAAAATGAGGGATCCCTACGACGATATTTATTTAACGCTTAAACAAACGTCTACCCGACATGGGCTACATCACCATGAACGTGCACTAGGAGGGTCGTAAAAATTAACAAAGTGATTATCAAGAGAGATCGACATAATTGGAAGAGCATCAGCTGACTTGTTTGTTTCCTAAGGAGTATGCATAAATTTCACTTCACTGCCATGCATTCGAGTTATGGCAATCTCTGATTAAGGATAAGTGGTGATGCGGCTTCAACCCCTTCGCATTAGCAAGCATAGGTGAGTCCAAAAAATTGCTCACAAAACGAAGTCCCTCTTGGAGCGCCATTAGTTCGGCGTGCAAAGCATCACAATATCCACATAAGGCTTGCACAAAATTGTCGACATCGTCTTTGAGCAGTCCGCCACCTCTAGCAACACTTAAGGACGGTTTTGTTACCGCATCCACGTTCAGCCAGCCAGTCGAACAGAGGCCTCTTCTAGGTATTTCTCGACATATTAGACTAAGCCATCAAGGCCGGTTGTTGCAAGACAACCTTAAGTTTTGCTGCCTGCACGCCATATGACTCCGCCAACGAAGATATAATATAAGATAGCCTCAGGATATGATCGATACCTTCAAAGACAATTTGTTACGCATTTTTTAGTCTTGCCACAAAATTGTCACGGAAATCGTGCTCCATTGATCTTGAGACTTGATGTTTGCAAGGATCCATGAGGCAACATCTTGTTGCACAAAAAAGTCCTAACTAGGAGTCCCACCCGCGAGCACAAGCCACACTTGTTCAATTGAAGGACAATCACGTAATAAGTGGAGAATAGATTTGTTGGCTTCATAGTATGGGCAAGCCACATACATTTCTATGTGACGACGCAAACAATTTTCATTGCTCAACACTAAGTTGTGCGTATGCAAGATACAGGAAATGATGTGCCCTCTATTGCATAGAAGTCTTCCAGATTGCATTCTAGACTTGATTGCTAGCATTTGGCGAAGGCTATCTCAAGGAATTCATGCTGACTTCATGGAAAAATTGCTAGCCGAGGTACCATGCTAGAAGAAGGTATCAACAGGGTTGTCCAACGGGTCGACCCGACCCGACCCGTAACCCCCGTCGACCTGTAAGTTCAAATTTTTCGACCCAAAACCCGACCCGTAACCCGGTTTACGTGTCGGGTCTCGGATCGAACCGTTTGCCCCTTTTAATTATGCTTTTAACAACGTAGGATTTCGCCTTTTAAAATAACCTGTGGTTGTGCAATACTATAATACTATTCTATTAACACCCAATACAATAAAAATATAAAAATGAGTCTCACAAACAAAAAAAAAGAGTAATACATTCCATAGATAATAGTTCAACACTTGGGATCGCCTTAAGTCAGATGTTAAGAAAAGAAGTTTGAACATAATGCAAATCAAATTTTGGATCATCTTAAGTCTGAATGGAACATTCCCATAATCATAACGATTCTTGATGAACTAGACTTTGGAACAACAAATAAAATCAATAGTCTTAGAATAGTTACAGAAATCAAAAAATAACCAAAACTAATAAAACATATGTAGTAAACATAATGCAATAAAATTGAATCCTTACCATAACCAAAAGCCATCAAGCTATCAAAGACCATAAAATGTGCTTTCTAAGACCTCACTTGGAACATCTTCATCTTCATCATCTTTTATCATAACCATCAACATGTTCAATTCTTTCATTTGCACGAATCCAATCTTGAGTGCAAACAAGTGCTTGAACCATTTATAAGACAAAAAGTCAAAACATATTAACATATACTTAAGAGATGAGATTCAAAATAAGCTAACTATTAAACTATTGATTATATTCAAATGAACAAATAAAATTACTTACTTCAGGCTTCTAGGTATTTCTATGTTCTGAAATAGTACGCTTCCCTGTGTTGAATGCAGATTCCGATGGGACAGTTAATATGGGAATGACTAGGATATCTCTAGCCATTCGGGCAAGGATAGGATACCTTTGGTGATTCTTCCCCCACCACTCTAAAGCAATTGTGTTTTTCGGCTCCAATCTATCAGCCACTTGTCAAATTCTGATCTCAAGCCGTCTTCACATTCAAACTCATCTCCCTCAAAGGCATCTAATCATGCTGTTTCTTCACCATCTCCAGATTGACGTCTTTTTGTCTCTTCCTCATTAAAGGGATTTAGCTTAGTTTTGTAAGTAGCAAACAACGTATAACCACCTTCACCATGTTTTGTACCTCTCATTCACCAAATAAGTTCCTTAAAACCGATATCACACCACGCATTTTGTGATGAGGATCAAGAAGTGCAGCCACAAACAACAACAAATTCAGCTTCTTCATGTCTCCAAAGTACTTGTCAAACTTCAACTTCATCTCATATCCCATCATTCGCATATCGGGATCATCATTATCTATTAATTCCTTCAACAACCTCAAACACTCTCTTATATGAAATAAGAGATAGTTGCTTGTGACATATCTTGATCCTGAAATCCGAGTAGTCAAATCATAAAACCCCTTCAAAAACGTTCTAAGATATTCACACTTTTCCCACTCATATGCTACCATCGGTCCCAAGGCTGATCCCTCACGTAATGCTGGAATGTCAACTCTTTCAAACACAAATCTATATCTCAACACTGAATCCAACTGTTGGGACGATATTAAGGACGCCAGTACCATTAATATCTAACCAATAATGATCGTCCCTAGTTTTGATCATGACAAACTCAAAGGTATTTGATAAGTTGTCCAAGTGTTAATCTCAGGTAAGTCCAGAGGACACACATGAGCGAAAAGGACAGTAAGTGAAAGGGAGTCCCTAAGCTGTAGGGACGCACTCCATCAAAACTTCCAGAGCTGAATGAAAAGAATGGAGTCCCTGCGTAGATAGGACGGCGTCCTCACCAAGAAGGGACGCACGCCTAAATACGGACGAAGTTCAAATTCAAACCAAGGCCGCCCCAACATGATTACATCACATTCGGCCGTAGTCCTTAGAAGGAAGCTTCCCTTGTCTGGGCACGTGTGAACAATTCCAAAGATGTCGCTTTCCCAGAGATGGTCCCCTGACCACGCGGAGGCTTCCCAAGCGTCAACAGAGTTGACTTCCTCAAGATGCAAATCGCACCGTTGAAGGAAGACGACAGATCCTGCCTAAGCTTCAGAGGACGCTAGAGAACAAGAACTCATACCGCTATAAATACCCTCCAAGGGGTATGCATAGCGGTGTAGACTTTGAAGACTTTCTCTCAAGCTCTCCCAAAGCATTCAAGTTCAAGAATGAAGATCAAGAAGATCAAGTGAGCTTGAAGCAAGAGAAAGAAAGTTTAACCACATCAAATCCAAACTAAACCACAAAATAGTTAGAGTATTAGTTTGTCTCTCACAAAAAACCGTGAGAGACGTGAGTGATAGCTTCCTTATAAGCTAAGAGAGTTAGGTTACTTTGTTAGGCTGAAAGGAGTGTTACTAGTGAGGCTAAGGACGCACGCTTAGCTCAGTGAAGTGTAACGACTCGCCTAAGTTGTAAGGACTCTCTCTAAATAAGATAAGGACGGCTATTGAAAATCCTCCAACGGAGGTAGAGGTTTTCCCATAAGACTAGTTGGTCTTAGTGGGGTTCCTCTATAAATACTCGTGTCCATTGTCTTACTACGTTTCTTGTTAAGTCTATTTTCCGCTGCATCTAAGGACGGCCTTAACCCAGTTAAGGACGCCCATTCTAACAGACTTTCGATCCAACAATTGGTATCAGAGCAGGCACTTAGATTAAGTTTAAGTTGCAGGAAACATGGAGATGGAACCTATAGGTATCTCAAGTGCGAAGCCTCCCCGTCTCACTGATGGGAACTTCAACCGGTGGAAAACCTGGTTTTAGTGCTTCGTGCGAAGTCAAAACTACCAATGCTGGCTGGTGATAAAGAACAGTGACCTCAAAGTACCTGCTGCTAAGGTGGACAAAGAATCAGAATGGGGTCCTGATGAGTTCAAACTCATGGAGGCGAACGCCAAAGCTATCTGTTTCCTACAAACGTCCCTCTGTGAAAGGGAAGCCACCCGTGTGAGCAACCTTGCAACTGCTAAGCTCCAATGGGAAGCTCTTGAAAAATACCATGCTGGGACGCCCGAGATGAAAGAGGACGTCCAGCTGGAAGCAAAAAGGGACTTCTACAAATTCAAGATGTTCCCAAATGAGACCATCACCGACTACTCCTTCCGCTTTGAAGCCTTGCTAACAAAGATGAAGAACTTGGTTGTCAAAGAAACGGAGATTACCCAAAGGATGAAGGTTCAAGTCTTGATTGATGGACTCACGGGACCATGGAACTTCGATAGGATGACGTTCAAGGAAAACCAAGCCAACAAAGGACTGTCCATGGAAGAGATCTATGGAAAGCTTAAAGGATATGAAGCTAGAAGGAATCAGGATTTGCTAGAAATGGGAAAGAGTTCACAAAATGAACTCGCCCTATCTCTTGCGGTAAGAACGCCAGAATATGAGCAATATCACCAAAGGCAAAGGGAATTGGCCTCGATGCTAGAAGCCAAGACTCAAGAGAATCTTCGTCTTCAGGCCTTGGTAGAAAGCCAAGGGAAGACGGAAGAACAAATTTCTGAAGAAGATGAGCTAGCCCTTATGCACAAAACTCTTCGTTCTTGGGCTAAGAGAGGCAAAGTCCCAAGGATGAAGATGCCTTACAAGAAGGAGAGTCCCAAGCTATCGCAGGCTAAAATGAGGGAAGTAACATGTTACAAATGCAACAAGAAAGGACACTTTGCCAAGAAGTGCACTACAGAACTATCATCAAAAGAAATCAAGAAGAAAGCCCTGGTTGGTGCATATGAGGCCGCATGGGACGACCTTGACTCAGATGATGAAGAACTTGCAAACGAAGTGGCTTACATGGCTGTGGAGGACGCTCCAGGGGACGCCTCTGAGAATGAACAAGAGGTAACTCATGAATCCATGATAAGTTCTCTTGACAAGTGTTCTAAACCCAACATCAAACTCATCACCCAAATCATGCAAGAAAGCTACGCTATGAAAGAAAAATTTGATGAACTTGAAGCCGAAAACATTGTTGTGGAATGTGAAAATTTCAATACCATGTCTTTTCAATTAGAGTCCTCTAAGGAAGAGGTAAAGTCCCTTAAGAGTCAGATTATGTGCTTAAAGCTTGAAAACGCAAATCTTAGGGACGAAGTGAAGGTCATAGGAAAGAGTCCCATAACAGAAACTGTGAACCCTATTGTCTTTGTATGAATCAGGCTAGGGTATGAATCAGGCTCAAAGAACTCTCTTCTTAGTGACTTCGAGGCTAGCAAAACCACTGAGCTTGAGCTTGAGAGAGAAAAGACAAAGAACCTAGAGGAACGCATCAGAGTCCTTGAGAGTGGTGAGAAAGGAAAGAAGGACTACTACACAAATTCTACTAGCCATAAAATTTACAAAAAGATTGCAAAGGGAGAAGGATCTAAGGTAGTTGGTCCTAAGAAAATGAAAGAGAATAGAATTCAACGTCCTAACAAGAAGTACTACCTTGGAGAATACTACAGGACGTGCTGGCTGATGTCTCTCAAATTGGTGGTGTTTTAGAGGTTATTTTCTCTTGTAAATATGTGTCTTTTGTTCCTTTTCTTGTGTGTTTTGTCCCTTTTTAGCTTAGATTCCGATTTTCTATGAGATTCGGATACTATGCAATTTTTATGCATTTTGTAGGTGTTTTTGGCATGATTTGAGGATACTTTGAAGGAGACCCGAAGAAGGAGCAAAACCCGAGTCAAGGAGCGGAAGAGCGGAGCGAACCATGAAGAGAAGCACGAGAAAAGCCAAGAAGAAAGGTGGCTAGAGACCAGGACCGAGCTCCATGGACGTCGGGCCCGAGATCGAGTTGTGGAAGTCGGACCGAAGTGCTAGCAAGTCGGGCCCGACTTACCTCCGTGTCGGTCCATGTCGGTCGGGCAAGGATTGGGGTCCAAGGCACACAAATGTGATCTACCACTTTTGCCCCTCTTCTATTTTGGGTATTCTTAGCTTCTAATTAGAGGGAGGAAGACAATTAGAAGAAACACAACACTAATCACATCTCAAAGGCTCTAGGGAGACTTGGAGAGCAAGGAGAAAGAGAAGGGAGGAGAAGGAAGAGAAATCGGTGGAGGAGAAGGGTAGATCTAGGGAGAACTATTGAGTTTGTCTTTGATTTGCTTTGCAATTGTTGATTTGGATTGGAATTTATGGATTTCCTTTGTTGGTGAATGAAATTTGGATTTGGTTTGAGTTTGATGATTGAGATTGATTTGCTTTTTGTTTTGATTGTTTTTTACTCTAGCCTTATGGAGTAGATTCCATTGATCTTGGGCTATGGGGGAAACCTCTAGCTAGATTTGGTTTTGAACCCACAATTCCATAGCCTTGAGTGCTTGATCTAGGAACCCACTCTACATAGAGCTACAATTCCTTGTGGAAGCAAGGGATCAAGGGCTTGTGATTGGCAAGAGCGAACGGAAGTGATCAATTGCCCATCAATTGACCTTGCATCGAAAGGGAGGTCGAATTCCCTATGGTCGATGTGTAGAAGTGGCGGGACCGAGGCGAACAACCTCGATCCTACGAGGATCAACACTTATTGCTTGAATTGGGGTGGAATAGCCCACATCTAGTAGAGGAGGAACCCAAAAACCCAAGATCTATCTCTCCAATTTGCAAGTTCGACTCACCCAGTAACTAGGGCCCGACTTAGCTAGTGTCGGTCCTGGCGTTTTCCACGTCGATCCACCTCGGGCCCGAAGTGACTAGTGTCGGTCCCGAGTGGTTTCTCTTGTTTTCCTTTGTTTTAGGTTTTTATTCCTTTTTCAAGTGTTTTAGGTGCACTCAACGACAGAACTCCCGAGCGTTCGACACCCTACCTTGTGCTACTACAGGGTTCGGTTATAAATTGTATTTTGAGACCCTCGAGTTTCACACGCATCAGAATTTTTGGCGCCGTTGTCGGGGAGTTCTAATTGTTTTGAGGTACCAAGTTTGTTGAGTCCTTTGATTTTATAGTGATTTGGGTGAGGGATTAGCCCGAGCCCCTTGTTTGTTTTGATTGGGTTTTGTTTGTGTCTTTGCTTATAGGTGTATGCAAGCTTGTTCCGCCCGAGGAACACTTGAGTTTGAGTTTGTGAGTGATCCGGAAAGTATAATCAAAGAAGCCTGAAAGAAGAAAAGAATGGAGAACCAAGCACAATATGATGATGAGTTGGTTCGGCTTAGGGCCGAAATGGCTAGAATGCAACTTGAGGCGGAAAACCGAGGAGCCGAAGCAAGAAGGGAGCGTGAGCAAAGATTGAGGATAGAGGCTCAACTCAACGCTCAACCCCAGAATGCACACCAATGCATGCATCCAGAGCTGAAGGTGCCCGAGCCGGCTATTATTTTACCGGAGGTTTCCTTAAACTTTGAGATCAAAACTCAATTCAGATCTCTCATCAAGCGGGAGCAATTTGAGGGGCGCCCGCAAGAATGTCCAATTGAGCATGTCAAGCGTTTCAAGGACATGTGTGCGACGATCTCAACGGATGAGGAGACGTTGGAGTATGTGCTTCTCAAAGCATTCAAGTGGTCGCTTGGGGGTAAGGCGGCACATTGGCTCGAGAGCCAAGCCCCTAGGTCGATCACGACATGGCGAGCTCTCAATGAGGCGTTCTTGATGAAGTTCTTCCACCAACAAAAACGACGGAGCTCCGAAGAAAGTTAGCAAGTTTCCAACAAGGATCAAATGAACCGCTCTTCGAGGCTTGGGACCGATTCAAAGAGATGTTGCGCCAATGTCCAACCCATGGGCAACAACCATATGTGCTCCAAGATATCTTTTTCCAAGGCATCAACCCCGCCACCAAGGACAAGCTAAATCTCCACACCGATTGTGGATTTATAGACTTGACCCCGGAGCAAGCTTGCGGACTACGAGGCCATGTACGGGGTGAGCCAAGAAAGCAAAGAAGTGAGAGTCCAAGGTGATGGCACGAGGAAGCTCTATGATCCGAAGAGTGAAGAGATTGACAAAGATGTGAGACTCCAATTCCTAGAGAGTGAAGTGACCAAGTTGAGAAGGCAAGTTCACCATTACAAGCAAACCGCTAGAGCTTGTGAGGAGTGTGGATCTCTTGGCCATGCTACACAAGTGTGTCCGAATGAGAGCCAAGTTCGCTTGGCCGAGCAAATTGAGGAGGCGCACTTTGTTCGAGGGAATTATGGAGGAAGAGGAAATTTCAACAATGGAGGCAATAGAGGTAATGGCCGGTGGAATCAAGGTCAAGCCAATGGCTACAACAACAACTACAACTAAAACGAGCCAAGGGCACAACCACCACCATATAGACCACCGGGGTTTAATGATCAACAAACTCCACAATGGGCGCAAGAGTTGAGAGGCGAATTTAGAGAGGTGAAAACTCAAGTCAATGAGCTTTGTGTATGGAGGAGGCAAGTTGACAACCAATTGGCCCAAATTGCAACTCAAATCCCATGAGAGAATGGGAGACTTCCGGGCTGACCCGAGGAGAATCCCCGTGCACCACAAAATCAAAATGAAGTCCGAGCTATTGGGTTGAGGAGTGGTCGAAATCTACCCGAGCCACATGTGTCAAAGTCAAGAGAAGAGAGTCGGACCGAGTTACCCAGCCACTCGGGCCCGATGTGCCAAGATGTCGAGCCAAGAACCAGAGTCATTCCCCTGTCTAGGACCGAGGATGAGAGGACATCGGGCCTGACTTACCCTGATGTCGGTTCGACGTCCCAACCAGTGCTCTGCCCCCAAACCGAGGAACAGAACATCGGGCCTGACGTGGTGCCCATGTCGGTCCAGACAGAGGAGGTTGTGAACGAGTCGACCCGGTCCAAGGAGGTCGATCCTAACAAGATTCAAGGTGGCACAACTCTTCCCTACCCGTCGAAGAAGCCCAAAGAAGTGGTTGAGAGCAAGTTCAAAAGATTCCTTAAGCTTTTGCAAGGATTAAACATCACAATCCCATTCACCGATGCTTTGAATGAGATGCCTTCTTATGCTAAGTTTTTGAGGGAGATCTTGAGTAAGAAAAGGTCCATAGTGGAAATGCAAGATGAGGTGAAGATTTTGGAGTTGCCTCAAAAGTTAGGAGATCCGGGAAGATTTGCTATTACAGTTGGTGTTGGGTCTCAATGTTTTCAAGCTCTTTGTGATCTAGGAGCGAGTGTCTCGGTTATGCCTATGAGTATTTGGAGGAGGGCTAACCTTGGTGAAATTGAGCCGGTTGATATGTCTCTCACAATGACCGATGGCTCCATCACTAAAGCCAAAGGAATATTGGACGATGTACCGCTTCGAGTTGGAAAGTACTTCGTTCCCGACGACTTCGTGACTCTAGATATGAAGAAGACCCTTTGGTTCCCATCATCCTAAGAAGGCCGTTCTTAGCAACGGCATGAGCTAAATTTGATGTGAAGAATGGGAAGGTGTCTTTCGAGATTGGGGAAGAAAGAGTTGAGTTTCACTTTAACAAGGCCTTGAATGAGCCGGATGCCTTGGCGATTCTCAAGTTATAGGAGAATGCCAAGAGGAAAAGGGAAGAGGTGGAAATTGCTAGAGAAATGGCACCGTTGGAAAGTGATATGGGATTCAATGATCAAGTGCAAGTTCAAGAATTTTTGGAGAGAGTGGTGCAACAAGATGAGCTAAGGATTGACGATGACCCGAGGAACAATGAAGAATATCCTTACTCATATCCTTTTGATGCTGGTGATTCCTACTTGTGCTTAAGTGATTTAAAAGATGACTTAGGAGATAGCTACATATGCCTAAGTGACTTGAAGGATCATGTTGTAGAGTCTCCTAGGAACTCTTTATATTCTTTTGATGTAGGAAAGAAGGATCAAGATGAGGCAAGTCAAGAGGTGTAAGCTTATGCTATAAAGGAGTATGATGCAAGAGAACCGGAGAACCATGCCTACATCAACCATAAATGGTGGTTCTACGAATACGAAGGCAATGGTAATGGGCATGATTATGGTGAGCAATTCACCGTGTTCCACCCACCATGAGGTCGAGGTTGGAGAGTCAAGCTAGTGACTCTAAACGAGCGCTTCTCGGGAGGCAACCCGAGCGAGTTAGTATCCTTTTCGTAGTTTTAGTTTGATCTTTCTTAGTTTAGAGTAGCTTTTTCTCTAGTCATTCCCTATGGTGTGTTTTGTGGATTTGTGGTGTTATTTGTGTTTCAAGATTGTGTAGGAGTATGTGGAAATATAGATGGATTCATGGAAAAAGAGGCTGCAATGAATGGAGTGATTTTTGTGGTCGAACCAAGCCCTCGTCGAGTTGCCCAGGCAAGTCGGGCCCGACTTGCGTAAGTTGGTCCACCACCTCGGTCAACGTCGGTCAAGTGTAGTGGATGATTCCAATTTTACTCCTTTGACCTAAGACTTGTCTTTTTCCCCATTTAGTCCTCTTCCCTTACCTACCTACAACCTCCTTCATAACCACCACCCAAAATACACAACCCTCTTGAAAACCCCTCAAAATCGGCCCTCTCTCTCCCATACTCGATCCATCCCACCTTGCCCTTCTCCCATCTCGATCCAACACCAGAAACCTTCCCCAACTTCAAGACCAAAGAGAAACCTCAAGATCTTCATTGTTCTTCATCTCTCCTTTTGACCTAAGTGGGAAAAAAATTGAGTTCTAAATTGATTTGTTGCTTAAAGGTCCGATGGAGACCCGTTCATCCTCTTCTCATGTGGAAAGGCCCTCAAAGAAGTTGAAGAAGTCAAAGAGAGCACCAAAGATGGATGATGTGAGGCTTGACAATGATGATGTAGCCGAGAGCTATGCACGGTACATGGAGCTAGCACACCACACTAGATGGCTAAATTGGGAGTCCGTGAGGAAGATGGGAATGGAATTAGCTCTCCCTCATTGCTACTCTTACATAGGCCTCAATGGAATGTTGAGGTGGGACAACCCACATTATCCCGCCTTGACATCGGAGTTTATGGCCACCTTCAATTGCACTTATGACGACGTGGAGGATGATGAAGGCGCCATCACTTTCCAATTGGGCAATGAGACACAAGAGCTCACTCTTAGGGATTTGGCGACATACTTTGGGTTTCCTTTTCCAAGAGAGGAGGCCGGCGTGGACAATGGGAAAGTGAACTACCTATGGAAGCATGTAGTGGGGAAGAGTGAGATGAGGAAAGAAGCCCCCGCGACCGAGATTGCTAGCCCCCTCTTCCAGGTTATGGTTCGTGTCTTGGGGTGTGCCATCTTTGCACGCCATGAGTTGAGTAAGCCAATGAAGGAAGAGGCAATGTTGCTCCACGAGATGCTTTTCCACACCGACAAGCCCTTGAACCTCACTTAGGAGTGGGTCAAGATGGTGCGAGACTTCCAAAGCACCTCTTGGATCTACTTTGGTGGGATGATAGCTCGTCTTGCCATGCGTCTCGAGGTCGACCTCTCCAAGTACACTCCGGCTCCTAATGGTGTGGAGTACATGAACATCAAGTACTTCAAGAAGGCCAACCTCATCAAGGAAAAGATCCGCATCACCTCTTTGGCGCGTCACTCGAACTTTGAAGGAGTGGCAATTCCTTTGGGCCCCAAGCTCTTTGATCTCTCAAGGTACCACAATTGGTACCAAGTATGGGCCGGAAAGCCACACTCATTCTGCGATCCAGAAGGTTCAAGGGAGGGTCGTCAAACACCCCAACACATCCGTTTCACTTCTCCCCAATCCTCTCCAGATTTCGATGAAGATCAAGACAACTTTGAGTTTGCTAGAAGAGAGGTGATGGATGTTGATACGCCTCCGGAAGAAGATGAAGGTTTCCAAGGTTTGCTAGCCAACCTCCGAGCAAGGAATCAAGCTCCCACATTACTGGACCGAGATGTAGGACATGTCGGGCCTGACGTCCATCAAAGTCGGTCCGACGTGTTTCTTCCCTAGTCGGTCCCGAGGCGCTATGAGCAAGGTGAAGGGAGCGGAGCTAGGCAAGAGCAACCTTAATTTGCTGGATAGGAAGGCTACGCTCAATGGTATAGCCCCGACACGGTCTTTCCCGAGCAACAACAACCAGTGGACATGTCGCTCCTAGCCAACCAAATAGCCCACCTTCAACTCCAACAAGAAAGCATGCTCCAAGAGGTCCATCAAGTCAATCTACAACAACAACAACAACAACTCATGTATCAACAACAACAACAATACCTCTAACAACAAGGATCTTACCAAGAAGAAATGACCCGGAACCTCGGCTACACTAGGCGCGAGGTAGAGGAACTAAGGACGGTGGACGATGAAAGGTGGCGCGTCCAAGAGAGTTTCAACAATTGGATGAGCGGGAATTATCCTTCCCGAGAGGATCCATGGACACGCCCGGCGCCTCAACTCCAACCACCGACCCAAGACCTCTACCAAGCACAAGTGTATGAGAGGGAAAGGCAAGCAAGGCTCCAACGAGGATATCGGCGGGAGCATTCTTTTGAGTAAATCTAGACATGCCATCAAGAATAAGAAATTGTGAGTTTTTCGAACTCTTCTTCTCTTACTTTGAAGTTTTGGTTTCCTTGTTTGATGGGGACATCAAAAATTTTAAGTATGGGGTGGGGGTTAGTTGCTCATAGTTTCATGTGTTAGTTTCTTGTGTTTGTTTGAAGATGTTTGTTCTTAGTTTGTGTTTTGGAATGTCTGCTTTCTGATTGTGGTATGTTTGATAAAGGACAAGAATGATTGAACTTGATTTGGTTTGAATGGATGAGTTTTTGTTTTTGCTTTGCTTTGAGAAATTTTTTGCAAAAATCCATAAAAATTTGAAAATTTTGGTTAAAAACAACAAAAAGATTTTGTTTTTGGACTAGGAATCCCCATCTTGGATGTCCAAATGAAGGCTAATGAAGATGTGAGCATGTAAATTCCTTTGCATATTTTTGGATGGTTTAGCCTCTTTAAATGGATGTTGTTTTTGATGTGATCATGATATCTTGCTTGTTTTTATTGAGCATGTGAGTTCTAGGATGAGTTTTTTTGCAACTAAGTATGAGTGAACCTTGTGAGATATCTTTTTGGCCATTTTAGGGATGCTTGTTCATGATTGCATATCCCTCATGTTTCTTGTGTGATTAGCTCATGCATGCTTAGTAAAACTTGCTATTGCGGTGTTTATCTATTTTCCAAGACCGTCATAAGATTTGTTCTAAGCATTGTCACATTGATTTGAACTTTATGTTTTTAGTCACAAAAATGTTCCATATCCTACCTTGAAGTTAATCCTTTGTTTGTAGCCCCGTTTTAGCCTAGACCTTTGCTTGAAACTCCTCAAAAATATTATTCCTAGCCTTAAATGACTTGACCCTTATGGGATTGGACTTTAGTGAGAGGTTTTGGAGTATATTTGGAGAGTTGAGATTCTCTTGGGTGAAGGGCAAAGAATGGAGTTATAAATCAAGTGGATAGTGCATCTTTGTTGTGCAAAAGGAAGAAAAGAAAGAAAAATGTTGGAAATGAGAAGTGGATTGAAAAGTTGATGAGCTTAAGTGAAGAAAAGTGGTCCGACCGAGTTTAAGAGTACATTGGGCCCGAGTTAGTGTCAAAATCGATCCTGTGCAAAAGTGTGAAAATTTCAACAAAAAGCCTAAGTGCAAAGATGAAGTGGAATGATAAGTGAAGTTGTGGGTTGAGAAACGAAAATTCAAAGTCTTTTGGATGAGTGTAAACTTGATTGTGGAATTATTGATGAAGTTGGTGAGAGATTAGGAAGTTCAATCCCCATTGTAAGCACCACAAGACTAAAATGATTCCCACCTTGAGAAAATACCCGAAAGCCACATTACAACCCGGCCGAGTGGAACCTCTTTGAGGATCTCCATTGAGCCAAGTTCATATTCTTTGTATAGGCATCTCTAGGTGGAGGAATTGGTGATATTAGCTTCAATAGTAAAGTCTTTACTTGCATGATTTTTGAGCTTGAGTGATCATTGCTATACCTAAACACATGATGAAAGATATACTTTTTCATATCCCTAAAGTGAGGCTTAGTTGCATAGACTTTAATCCTATAACACTTGATCATGTGTGATGATGTAATCTTGCTTGCATATCTATCACTTGTGCTCGATTGTGTTTTTCATATGAGGCTTTACTTCAAGATTATGTTTCGGTCATGCTTACATTGTTATTGCTTGAGGACAAGCAAGTTTAAGTATGGGGTATTCTGATGTCTCTCAAATTGGTGGTGTTTTAGAGGTTATTTTCCCTTGTAAATATGTGTCTTTTGTTCCTTTTCTTGTGTGTTTTGTCCCTTTTTAGCTTAGATTGCGATTTTCTATGAGATTCGGAGACTATGCAATTTTTGTGCATTTTGTAGGTGTTTTTGGCATGATTTGAGGATACTTTGAAGGAGACCCGAAGAAGGAGCAAAACCCGAGTCAAGGAGCGGAAGAGCGGAGCGAACCATGAAGAGAAGCACGAGAAAAGCCAAGAAGAAGGTGGCCAGAGACCAGGACCAAGTTCCATAGACTTCGGGCCCGAGATCGAATTGTGGAAGTCGGACCGAAGTGCCAGCAAGTCGGGCCTGAGTTACCTCCGTGTCGGTCCATGTCAGTCGGGCAAGGATTGGGCTCCAAGGCACACAAATATGATCTACCACTTTTGCCCCTCTTCTATTTTGGGTATTCTTAGCTTCTAATTAGAGGGAGGAAGACAATTAGAAGAAACACAACACTAATCACCTCTCAAAGGCTCTAGGGAGACTTGGAGAGCAAGGAGAAAGAGAAGGGAGGAGAAGGAAGAGAAATCGATGGAGGAGAAGGGTAGATCTAGGGAGAACTAGTGAGTTTGTCTTTGATTTGCTTTGCAATTGTTGATTTGGATTGGAATTTGTGGATTTCCTTTGTTGGTGAATGAAATTTGGATTTGGTTTGAGTTTGATGATTGAGATTGATTTGCTTTTTGTTTTGATTGCTTTTTACTCTAGCCTTATGGAGTTGATTCCATTGATCTTGGGCTATGGGGGAAACCTCTAGCTAGATTTGGGTTTGAACCCCCAATTCCATAGCCTTGAGTGCTTGATCTAGGAACCCACTCTACATATAGCTACAATTCCTTGTGGAAGCAAGGGATCAAGGGCTTGTGATTGGCAAGAGCGAACGGAAGTGATCAATTGCCCATCACTTGACCTTGCATCGAAAGGGAGGTCGAATTCCCTATGGTCGATGTGTAGAAGTGGCGGGACCGAGGAGAACAACCTTGATCCTACGAGGATCAACACTTATTGCTTGAATTGGGGTGGAATAGCCCACATCTACTAGAGGAGGAACCCAAAAACCCAAGATCTATCTCTCCATTTTGCAAGTTCGGCTCACCCGGTAACTCGGGCCCGACTTAGCTAATGTCGGTCCCGGCCTTTTCCACGTCGATCCACCTCGGGCCCGAAGTGACCAGTGTCGGTCCCGAGTGGTTTCTCTTGTTTTCCTTTGTTTTAGCTTTTCTTTCCCTTTTTCAAGTCTTTTAGGTGCACTCAACGATAGAACTCCCGAGCGTTCGACACCCTACCTTGTGTTACTACAGGGTTCGGTTATAAATTGTATTTTGAGACCCCCGCGTTTCACACGCATCACTGGCATTGTGACAAAGGTGGTTACTACCAGTATTAGTGTTTTAAGCTAAAACAAGATCTTGAAAATGGAAGAAAGGCTAGAAGTGGTTGTAAGAATTCTAAGCCTAAGTCTGCTGATAGGACGCATGCTAATGTGCCTAATGCTAAAACTCAATCTCCTAGGAAGCATGCTAGAAGGACAAATGATGTAAATGTGTATGATTACTTGCCCATGAAAGAGTTGTACCCATGTAACGAACCAGGTAAGGGTCACCTTGCCTGGATCGCAAAGAACTAACTCCTCTTTCCAGGTGGAAGTGAGAGGAAGCCCGTGGATCATTGATAGTGGCGCCTCAAATCACGTGAATGGAAGCCAGATCCATCTCACTTCTATCCAATCTAATGCCACGGGAGGAACTGTCTCGTTTGGCAACAAGGGCAAGGGAAAAATCAAAGGGATGGGCACCGCAAAATTAAATCAGTCCATCAAAGCGTCTAATGTGAGTCTTGTTGAGGGACTCGGGTTCAACCTCCTTAGTGTCTCACAAATCTGTGATCAAGGTGAAAACCTAGTCACATTTGACTCTAAGGAATGCCTGGTCATCAACAAGAACACAAATCAAGTCATTCTCAAGGGGACTCGTGAAAACAATGTCTACATCTTCAACCAGAAGTTCAAGCCTGCATCCAAGTTGTGCTTATCCGTCCCGCTATGGACGCCGATCTCTGGCATTGACGTCTTGGGCACGCCGGACCAAGCACAATTTTTAAGCTTCATCAACAAGAACTTGTAAAAGGACTTCCCCGAATTGATCCTGAGCAAATTGAGCAATGTGAAGCATGTATCAAAGGGAAGCAAACAAGATCGTCCTTCAAATCCAAAAATGAAGTGAGCACAAAGAAGCCTTTGGAACTCCTTCACATGGATTTGTGCGGACCCATGCAGACTCAAAGATATGGTGGAAAGAGGTACATGTATGTTATTGTAGATGACTTTTCTAGATTCACTTGAGTTTTTTTCTTGGTGTCAAAAGCAGAAGCCTTCCAGATGTTTAAAATCTTTATCAAGCAACTAGAAGTTGCCCTTGGGACGAGTTTGAAAGCCCTAAGGTCAGATTATGGGACGGAGTTCAAGAACTCAACGTTCCTTGACTTTTGTGACCAACAAGGAGTCTCCCACAACTTCTCTTGTCCTCGAACTCCTCAGCAAAATGGCGTTGTTGAAAGAAAGAATAGGACGCTGGAAGATATGGCAAGGACGATGCTCTTGGCCAGCGGTGTCCCCAAACACTTTTGGACAGAGGCCGTGGCCACAACAACCTACATCATCAATCGAGCCATGATTCATCCCTTGCTAAAAAAAACATCCTATGTGCTGCTCAACGGAAGAAAGCCAAACATTTCTCACCTCAAAGTTTTTGGGTGCAAATGCTTTGTGCACAACAACGGCAAGGATAACCTTGGAAAATTTGATGCTAGGAGTGATGAAGGGATATTTCTTGGATACTCCCTCACAAGCAAAGTCTATAGAGTCTTCAACAAAAGGACTCTTAAGCTTGAGGAAAGTATCCATGTGGTGTTCAAAGAAAACGCATCTCACAAGAAAGAACCAAGTAAGAAAGAACGTCGTCCCTCTCCAAAGGACGATGATGAAGATGATGAAGAAGAACCCAAAGGGTCCTCCGACAAGTACTACGTTCCTAGGAACGTCCTTGAAACTCGTGATGAGGTTTCAATGGGAGTCCCTAGTGAACAACAAGAGCCCTCTCAAACTTGGTCGCTAAACCAAGTGGATGCCGCCTAGTCAAGTGAACAAGGAGAAGAAAGGCAAAGTGTGGACGCTCATTCTGAGGGGGAACACATTGAGACTGTCAATGAAGAAGATGGGTTTGACTCTGATGATTCTGTGTACTCCTGCAAGGGACGCTACTCATAGAGGATCCAACCTTTCTGAGACTTCACTCAACAGATCAAATCATCTCAGACATTTCAAAAGGAGTCCAAACCAGATCAGCTGTGAATCAGTCCCATAGCGTCAACATGGCGTTCTGTGCATTCAACGCCTTTGTGTCCTTAACTGAACCTAAGAACATAAAGGAGGCACTTCAGGACGCAGATTGGATTCAAGCTATGCAAGAAGAACTCAATCAATTTAAAAGAAATAAAGTTTGGACCCTCGTCCTAAAAACAAAAACATAATAGGGATGAGATGGGTCTACAGGAACAAGCTTGATGAGAGTGGCAGAGTTTCAAGAAACAAAGCAAGGCTTGTGGCTCAAGGCTATAGGCAAGAGGAAGAAATCGATTACGATGAGACCTTCGCTCCTGTCGCTAGAATTGAAGCTATACGTCTCCTCATTGCCTACGCCGCTCACAAAGGGTTCAAGCTCTTTCAAATGGATGTCAAGACTGCCTTCCTCAATGGCAAGCTAAAGGAAGAGGTGTATGTTGCTCAACCTCCTGGTTTTGAGAACGTTGATCATCCTGACCATGTGTACTACTTGGACAAAGCTCTCTACGGACTAAAGCAAGCCCCTCGTGCCTGGTACGATAGGTTTGCGTCCTTCCTTTTGTCCAACGGGTACACTTGAGGTAACATCGACAAAACCTTGTTCTTAAAGAAAGTCCTTAAAGATGTTTTGATTGTCCAAGTCTATGTCGATGACATAGTATTTGGAAGCACTAACATGAAACTTTTAGAGGAATTCAAGAATCTGATGAGTAGTGAGTTTGAGATGTCCCTCATAGGAGAGCTCAACTTCTTCTTGGGACTTCACATCACACAACTTCAAGATGGGACGCGCATTCACCAATAGTAGTACATTCGTGAAATGCTTGAGAAGTATGGGATGAACTCATCAAAATCCATTGACACTCCCGTCTCTCCAAACACTCGCCTTTATGCTGATGAAGAAGGTAAACGTGTGGATCAAAAGCTTTACAAAGGAATGATAGGGTCGCTGTTGTACCTAACGGCAAGCCGTCCCGACATCATGTTCGCTGTGTGCTTGTGTGCTCGCTTCCAAGTAAATCCAAAAGAGTCCCACATGCAAGAGGTCAAAAGAATCTTCAGATACCTCAAGGGACGGGACGACCTATGTCTTTGGTATCCCAAAAGGACATCCCTAAACCTGGTAGCATACTCTGACGCATATTACGCTGGCCATGTGGTGGATAGGAAGAGCACCTCCGAAATGGCTCAATTTATAGGATCATGTCTTGTATCTTAGGGATCCAAGAAGCAAAATTGCGTGGCCCTCTCAACCACGGAAGCTGAGTACGTTGCTGCTGCTTCGTGTTGCTCTCAAGTCCTATGGATCAAGTACCAACTTGAAGATTATGGTACGTTCCTTAACACAGTCCCTATCTTGTGTGACAACACTAGTGCTATAAGTATTGCCAAAAATCATGTTCATCATTCTAGAACCAAGCATATTGAAATAAGACATCATTTTCTTCGTGATAATGTTGAACTTGGATTAGTAAGAGTGGATCATGTTAGGACTGAGGACCAAGTGGCCGATATTTTCACAAAAGCACTTGATAGACGTCCCTACGAGCACCTGAGGTTGCTTTTGGGGATGATAACTTTTAAATGATCAAGTCCCGTTCTATTATTCCCTCTATGATTGGCTATGTCTTGTTGAGAACTTGTTTTAAATTATGTCATGCATTTAAAATCATCTTGAAAGGACGCTAGTCTAAGACATGTGTTTTGCCTGTTCTTTGAACGCTATTCATTTCTCTTTTTATCTCAAGAGTATCCCTGATCACCCAACCCTCATTATAAGCCGAAATGATGGGAACTCTAAGCTTACGTAAGCCGAGAATCTTGCAAACACGTCCTATGAGCGTTCTTTGGTTTATCTTTACGGGGCGTACTTGCTTGATTTTCAAATATGGTTCTAAGTAATCAAAGGGACGCTTGTCAAAGTCTAGAGGACGTCAGGGCAAAGTGCTAAAAGTCAGTGGTTGTGATCAGTTTTAAGACGCAATGGTACAATTCTTAGTAAGGCAGTGTTATGTGTTGAGAGGACGCCAAGACAAAGTCCTTTACAGTTGTGAAAAAGTTTGAAATTTGAAAATGGGAAGGTGAACTGCCGCGGGGATTTTGGTCGCAAATCTCGGGATCTGATAGCTGTGTATAGTAGCAAAGAAGGTTTCCACTTGTGGAATGGCGGGTGGAGGAAGCCGAGTGAAAGGTCCCTGTTACCCCTGCCCTTCCAACTTCGTCTTCTTCCTATTAATTCGCCCCTGTGCCCTCTAAGAAACCTCTTCGCTCTCTTTGCTTGTTTGCCCAAATCCGGAAACCGCTCACAAAATCTCCCCAAATCTCCTACCCAGATCTCGAAATCACCTTTGAAACCCTAATCCTCTCTATAAAACCCTCTCAAACTCTCAAATGGCCAACACAAGAAATACCAAGAACACAAAACCCTCTTCGTCGTCTTCTTCGGCGGCGAGAACCTCTCCTCCGGTGAAAGGCCGGTCGCTCATGGACTCCCGAGGAAGAAATGTTGGGCGACCAGACCAATGCCTCCACGAGTCATCCTCTCAATCCACCCAGTGCCTCCCTTTCACCACCCCTCCAAAACCCCATTCATCCCAACATCTCTCCCAATCCCGATCTCAATCCAAAACTACTCAAAAACGGTTCAAGTTCCTCGAAAAACCTTTCGTCCTTGAACCCGAGCAAGGGAGTCCCACCAAGTCCCAAATCAGAGGACTCCCCACTCAACCTAAAAGGCGTCCTCAATTGTACCCTTTAATCGAGGACTGGCTTGAAAGAGAGCCCAAGACCCTGGCTAACATTTGCCAAAGGGCGTCCATCCAAGACTATCCACCTAAAGTCCAACGCCTTCTCCAATACTTTATGGTGACGTGAGTTAAGCCCCGCCTCCAAGAAACCAAATACACCGACCCTCCCTTTGCGGGCCCCTCCATTATCTCTGGCTCCTTTGGAGGGACGGTGGACGACTTGGCCAAGCTACTCCCCGACATTATGGAGTTCTTGGTCGCGCCTGCCGGCTCCATCCCCTCCCAGAAGCGGAACGGCAACCCTCTCCCCCTCCTCAAAAACTAAAGATCAAAGCCCCCTCCTCCTCCCAAACCAAACCAGTCCCATCCTCCCATCCCCCTGCCCCGAAGAGACGCCTCAAGTCCTCAGCCGAGCTTGAGGGCGTGACTGACAAAGAAATGGCTACCATTCGCCTCTCCGAGCTGGAGATTGAAAAAGAGCAGATGGCGAAGCAGGCCAAAGCTGAACAGGACGCCATAGCTGAGGCGATCCTCAAAAGTATGCAGGACGTCGCTCTTCTTCCTCCTCCACCACCAAGGGTAGAGGACGCTCCTGGTACAGCTGTTGATCCGCTAGAGGTGGAGATTGAGGCGGACTTGGCCAAGCCCATGCCCAAGGTCCAAAGGGGCGCTCCTCCCACACAGGTCCAGGCCAAGGACGCTGTGCCCACGATAATTCATGTGGAGGACTCCCCAATCAAAAAGCCTCCTCCTCCTCCCGTGCCGATTGCCGCCACTCCAATCTCGGTGGTAAAGCCTGGCTCCTCCGCTCCTCCCCCACAAAGGCCAAGCGAAGAACTCCCTCTCCCTCTCCCTCCTAAAGTCAAGACTCCTTCTCCTCCTCCTCCTCCTCCTCCTCCAGCCGTTGAGGAAAACATACAAGTCCAGGGGACAGCTTTTGCTGAAGTCCCCACAGAGTCCTTGGCAAGGACTCCAACTGCAGACACGCCTCCTCAAATTAAGGCGTCCAATGCTGAGGACCAGGAAATGGCTGAGTCCCATGAGCAAGGGGACGAGGCCTCAGATGATGATGATGCTCCTCACCAGGATGAGGACATTGAGGAAGAGGAGGGAGACGACGAATAAGAAGATGCCGGTGACGACGTGATAGTCACAGGGAACGACAATAAGAAGAAGAGGCTCAAGAAGATTTTGGGGCCGCTTCTGTTTGATGCTCAATTTTTGGAAGAGAACGGCCGCACTGAGTTCCTCGAGCTGCTTGACTTCCAGGGTTGGACGCACCTGGGTGTAGAGGCTGCCGTCGTCGATCCCGAACAGGTTCTCCGCTTTTACTCAAATTTTGAAGTATATGAAGTAAAAGGGAAGCCTCAAGGGACGTTTGAATAGATGGGGACGAGTACTCTATTGTAGAGGGTACCGTCCGCAACATGCTCGGCCTGCGCCTCTCTCCTCCTGACGCTCTACACGACTTCCCCTGCAAAAATTTTGGCCGCTTCTCCCAGGAAGACATCTTCAACCACATATTCAATGGGAAACAGCCACATGGAAGAGACATACTGGCTCATGTGCTATCCAAGACAGGCGTCCTTGCGCACCACTTCATTGTGCCCATGGTCGTCCCAAGACAGGAGAAGAAGTCCATCGTCCAAATCACTGACAACATAATATTCGACGCCTTCTTGAACCGCAAGCCAATCAACTTGGCGCGGGTTATCTTGGGGCATATGGGCAAATGCACAGGTGGTCATCACTCGCTTCCCTTCCCCGGCCTGGTCAAAAGGATTTTAGAGCAGCAAGGCCTCTACGTCCCCAAAGAAGAGAAAACCTTTGACATTCATTGGGACGTAAGGCAAATCACCGCTCCTCCTGTTGGCAAGATGAGGTACGGTGAGGAGCTCCCCTCTATCAAGAAATAGCTGGCCAAAGAAAAGAAAGAGGCCGAGAGGAGAGCTGCTCAAGCTGCTGCCGCCGCCGCTGAGGAGGGTGATGCTCAGGAAAACATGCAAGTGGTAGGGACGCCCATTGCTGATGCTGAGGACGCCGCTCAGGCCAACGCTGCGAACATCAATGCTGAGGCGGAAAAGTGTTCTCAGAAGGCTTTGCTTGGGATGATAATTGAGAATCAGCGTATGATGATAGAACTCATCTAGCAACTTCATGACACCGTCCATCAGCATACTGACCTTCTCGAGCGCAACAATGAGCTGCTTGCACAGAACAACGATCTTCATGCGCAGACTTTGAAGGCTCTTGGCAAGCGTCCTCGCCAGTAATCACTCCTCCCCTTCTGAACCCCGAAAAAGTTTATCTTTTGTTTGTGTTTTTGTTAAGACTTTGGGACACTGTCCCCTTTGAACATCTTCTGTGAATATCTGTGATGATCGTACTCTCATCGTTTGAATGGCGTTCATTACTTTGCAATTCATTGTGTCCAAGCGATTTCCTTTCTTTAGTTATGATTTTGTGTGTGCATGCTTCTAACTTGTTCTCCTTTTCGATGATGCCAAAAGAGGGAAGTATAGTTTTGCAGAGATGCGATCGTTTTAAATTGTCATAGAAGCATGTGTTTAGGGGGCATTTCGGCCCAAGTCCAAAGGACGCTAGTAAAGAATCAAACGGGACGCACTTAATAGGATGAGTTGCATGTCAACCTAAGCTGAAAATAAAATCAAAGTGTAGTCTCTCATGCTAAAAGCTTTACTTCTGTGCGTATTGTTAAAAGAGTTTGTCATCATCAAAAAGGGGGAAATTGTTAAGACGACATTAAGGACGCCAGTCATTAATATCTAACCAATAATGATCGTCCCTAGTTTTGATCATGACAAACTCAAAGGTATTTGATAAGTTGTCCAAGTGTTAATCTCAGGTAAGTCTAGAGGACGCACATGAGCTAAAAGGACAAAAAGTGAAAGGGAGTCCCTAAGCTGTAGGGACGCACTCCATCAAAACTTCCAGAGCTGAGTGAAAAGAATGGAGTCCCTGCGTAGATAGGATGACATCCTCATAAAGAAGGGACGCGCGCCTAAATACGGACGAAGTTAAAATTCAAACTAAGGCCGCCCCAACATGATTACATCACATTCGGCCGTAGTCCTCAGAAGGAAGCTTCCCTTGTCTGGGCACGTGTGAACAATTCCAAAGATGACCACGTGGAGGCTTCCCAAGCGCCAACAGAGTTGACTTCCTGCCCAAGCTTCAGAGGACGCTAGAGGACAAGAACTCATACCGCTATAAATACCCTCCAAGGGGTATGCATAGCGGTGTGGACTTTGAAGACTTTCTCTCAAACTCTCCCAAAGTATTCAAGTTCAAGAACGAAGATCAAGAAGATCAAGTGAGCTTGAAGCAAGAGAAAGAAGGTCCAACCACATCAAATCCAAACTCAACCACAAAATAGTTAGAGTAGTAGTTTGTCTCTCACAACGGACCGTGAGAGACGTGAGTGATAGCTTCCTTATAAGCTAAGAGAGTTAGGTTACTTTTTTAGGCTGAAAGGAGTGTTACTAGTGAGGCTAAGGACGCACGCTTAGCTCAGTGAAGTGTAATGACTCGCCTAAGTTGTAAGGACTCTCTCTGAATAAGATAAGGACGGCTATTGAAAATCCTCCAACGGAAGTAGAGGTTTTCCCATAAGACTAGTTGGTCTTAGTGGGGTTCCTCTATAAATACTCGTGTCCATTGTCTTATTACGTTTCCTGTGAAGTCTATTTTCCGCTGCATCTAAGGACGGCCTTAACCCAGTTAAGGACGCCCATTCTAACAGACTTTCAATCCAACATACCCACCCCATACTTTAGAACTCAATCGTTTCCATCTCCAACGTTCCTCCAAACCCACATTTTCCTTTTTCTTTCCCTTCTTTTCTATCTCCTTCCCGACCCTCCACTTTTCCTTTCTTTGCCTTTTGCCTCCTTCCCTGCTTCTTCTTCTTTTTCAAACAGGTCTCTTGACTCCTCTGCTCTAGATTTGCAACCCGCCCAACCACACCGCTCGTGGTCTCCGATCACCTCAACAACCACCCCCGACTCACCTCTCTCGCTCGCTCTCGAAGACCCCCGACGGCTACTACCCGGAACCGACCCGCGATGTTGGTCCACACTCGACCGGACTCCTCCCTAATCTTCTTCGACCATCTAATGCCCTATTCCCTTCCCCGACTCGACCCTCCGCTCTGCCCGAACACCGTTGGGTACCCCTTGAAAAACTCGAGTGCGGTTGGGCTCCTGACCACGCGACGAATCCCCCAAGATATCCCCGACTAGCTTGGTTAACCCTCGAAGACACGACCACCCGACCCTAAACGAAAACAACGAAGGGAAGGAAGGCCTTACTTTACCACCAGGAAGCCACAACCCCGAGCGGCGAACACTACAACTACCCACGAAGCCAGACGGCGGAACACGCAACTTGTGCCGAATGGATTTGCTTAAATCGTTTAGGTTTACTTGTTTTTAATTGACTTGCTAATTAATTACCATAGACTGTATATATACTTTTGATATTATTATTTTTACTTTGGGGAAAAGGCTTTTAATGACTTCAAGCATTTTACACATTAGATTAATTATAGATTTCTTTATTGACAAGACCCGAAGTAATTTGCGGGTCAAGAAACAGAACGAGAATGGAAAGGGGATCGGATAGATCCGAATATCACATACTACCCCCCTTAAGAAAAGTTTCATCCCGAAACTTCACTCGAAGAACGAACAAGACAAACAAACTAAAACAACGGGACCTTTACGAGACTTGAGGTGTCATTTGAGATTGATATCCAAGTATCAATAGTCAGGTAAACACTCACACAACGAGTTCTGAGAACCTACTTTAACTTATCTCTTTCTTTCAAGTAAAGATTAAAAATCTCACGCCTAATAGTGTTCCGAGAAGGCATGGTATATAAAGGTTGAGAAACAAAGAAAGCATCTCTCATGCCCTTCTTCTCTACAACTTTAAATGGCATCTCATCAATAATCACCATTCGAACAACAGAATCTCGAATGTACTTTGCATCAAATGTCCAGTTCTCAATTCTCACATTATTATCACCATAACTTTCTAGAGTGATTTGAGTTTGTTTACCCTAACCCTCATTCTTTGGATTGTTTTGACACTTCTCCCAATGCTTAAAGACATTTTTGGTGCCAGCCTTATTTGAATCACAAGCATAGTTTTTGTCTTAATACTTGCACTTAGCTCGTTTGGATCCTTCTTCAAAGTGCACCTCAAAATCATCCCAATACTCTATTCTCTTTGCTCTTGGTTTTTGAACCGGTGCCCTTCCACTTGCAATTTCAGTCGGAGACTCTAGAGTTTGTTCCGTTTCACTCAGATCCATCTAATCAAACCACAAATTTATAAACCATTAGCATTGACATCTAGCAAAACTTGCAAAATAAACAAAAATAAAAATCCAAGATTCAATCAAAAAATTCAAAGATTAAATTATTAAACTCCTCTAACTTACGTTGCACGAAAGTTTCGTACATAATTCCATGGATAATTCCTTATCCATTATTTGTTAACTTTCTTTCTGAGTTCTGAATTTTTGCCCGTCATGTACCAACTTTAATCATTCAAGTCCACCCATCTTTGAATCAAAATCCATTTATATACATAGGTATGATAGATGTTATCACAAATTTTGTCTATTCACAATTTCACAACACATGTTCAGCAGTTAAGTTAATGCAATTGAGGGAAAAAAAAGCTCAAACTTCAAATTATCAATTTGATATGGTAAACTAGTTCCTGAAATATCATTTATTGATAGTTCCTAGAATATGATTGAAGCAACAACAAATCAAATTATCAGAATATCCAAGCAATTTCCCAGCTGATTATTTGTGGTTGGTCATATTAACTATAAAACATTATCAATCTTATTTGGGTTGGTCAGATTAACTATAAAGAAGGAGGATGACCATGTCATTAATCAATTTCTAAGTAATGTCCAAACTATAAAATAGCAATTAGCCAAGAGCAATTAGCTATTGTACTGAATAATTGATGTTTTGAATTGTTATCAATAACATACAAGACAAAACAGCAAGTGAAGGCGAATCTGCAAGTGAAGGTCGAGCAACGTCGAGTGAAGGAAAATCTGCAAGGTCGAGCAACATCCTCTACGAGCTTCCAGAGCCCGAATCTGCAATGTTTATGAAGGCAAGTGAAGGAGAGCGAACGTCGACGAAAAAGAATTAAGCGAAGACGAGAGAACCTGCAAGTCAAGCGAGTGAACGTCGAGTGAAGGTGAACCTACGGGAGAGTGAATGGAGGACATGGATGTCGGGCACTCGAGTGAAGGCAGCTTGTGGGACTTGAGCAAAGGCGGATTGCGGGAGAGCGGCGCCGATCGGGGTCGGGACACAAGGACGTCGAGAACATGGGGTCAGGCCGCCGCCGGTAGGGATGCCGATGCCGATTAGGGTTGAAGCCTTGAAGGTGAAGGAGAGTGGCGCCGTAAAGGGTCATTGTGGTTGTGTTGTTCGGAGAGGACCGTGAAGTTGAACTTCGATGGAATCAAACCCTAAGTAAATTTGATATAAAAGTAAAAAAAATTACGGGTTTACGGGTTGACCCGTAACCCGACCTGGAACTCGTAGATGCAAAATTTTTGACCCATGACGGGTCGGGTCGGTCCGGGTTATGGGCGACCCAGACCGTTGGGCAACCCTAGTATCAACGTCACTCACATTACTCTATAATGAAACCGAAGCCAACCGAGTAAGGACGCTCGGATCTAATAGGCTAGAGAGGGTATGCCAATCCCAAGATGAACCATTCCAAAGCTCAGCCACCGTAGCGCCTTGTAAAGCCACATGCATAGCTGAATTGCTAAATTTGACAGTGGTTCATCCATAAGGCAACTGTTGGGCCTAGATTTTCCTCACAAAAGTATCGAGACCCGGTTGGTACTTCTTCGTTACTTCTTCAGAGCACAGCGAGAGATGGCGAGGACCGAAGTCGGTTAAACAAGATAGAATTAAAGATATAAGATAGATCCCTTCAAGATATTTCGTTAGGATTACGATTAGCTAGAATCTTGTATTATCATATCTTTTCCCACAAGATAGATTGATCCTCAAGGGCACTATATAAATCAATTGTAAGCCCTAGAGCAGATTCACGCTCTTTTACACATTCAATCATACTCTGAATACAATTCACAGTTTTTGCATCATACGTGTTCTTCGTGATTCACCTCGATCAAGGCCCGATCTAGGTCAGGATTCCTTTGGGTGAATTTTGGCTCAAACAGTTTGGCGCCCATCGTGGGGCCGTGATCGGAACAATCACGCCAAGACACACCGTTCGAAAACACCAACTTGACCTCCCCAGTCACAATGTCAGGCGACGGAAACGAGACTCCTAAAACGCCCCTCGCCGACCATGACAAGGATCCCGAACTCCCCGGAAACCGGTCGCAAGACGAGGAGATGACCGACCTCAGGGAGCGAATGCAACTGCTCCAAAAGGAGCTGAGCGACCAAAAGAGCTTCTACGATGCCCATGTGGAATGCCTCACGCGAGAGAACAGCCAGTTGAAGCAACAATATGAGGTCGTAGCCACGGGTCGCCGATCTCTTCGTGTTAATTGCCGCACTGAGGGCATAGTTAGAAGACTCGACTTTGGAGGGGGAGAAGGAACTTCCGAGGAGGGCGAGGCTCTGGACGCGCGTGATAAAACACCACTGCTGCAAGAAGACGCCCCGGAGGCTTTCGCCCGGCACCGCCGCGAAGAACTTCCCCTTGACAAAGACCTGCCGAGGTACCCCCGGTCAGAGGCTAGGATACGCCGAACACCACCTCGGGATACTTGGCCGGATGGGGGGAGACCGACGAGGAAGATTTTGAAAGGCGGAGGCCCACAGACCTTGACGCAACTATACGGAGAAAGGTAACAGAGCAGATCGGGGTCATCGCCGATCAGCTCCGGATTGGTCGGAAAAGTTTCCAACCCCTGGAACCTGAAGCCCCCGATGGCTTCGATGAGTCCCCTTTCTCCCACCGCATCACCAGAGTGGAGATACCAAAGAAGTTCACCGTGCCAAACATGACTCCATACAATGGCACCTCCGACCCTGACGAGCACGTCGCGATCTATAAACAAAAGATGATGACGAGTGCAGTCCCGTCATACTCCAAGGAAGCGGTGATGTGCAAGGGGTTCGGCACAACTTTAACGGGTCCAGCACTGACTTGGTTCATAAAATTGCCACGCGGTAGCATTAGTTCCTTCGCCGAACTGTCGGACTCAATTCGCACCCAGTTTGCTAGCAGCCGCAAATTCGAGAAGCAGTCCAGCGACCTCTACCGGATCCGTCAGAAACAACACGAGACTACCAGAGAATTCCTAGAACGGTTCAACCGCGAAAAAGTCTCGATACAGTCTTGTGATGTTACTACTGCAGTGGAGGCATTTAGGCAAGGGATCATCCCCGATGGTGGCCTATACAAAGAACTTACCAAACACCCGTGCTATACCTTTGAAGAGGTTCAAGCCAGGGCCCTAGCTCACGTCAGGCTAGAGGAAGACAGGACCTTGCGAAAAAGAACTTCAAAAGGTGAAAAGTACGAGAAAAGGGGCCCAGCCGACGGCCGTAAGGGCTCAGCTGATCAGAGAAAGGATCGTCGAGCGCACCCGTATTCACGCCCTAGCCACGGGCAGATAAATACAGCCAGGGCACGGCAGGCGGACGATCAATACCGTGACCCGCCACCGCCGTCGTTGGAATCACTCAAGCTCAATATTTCCACGGATAAGCTTCTACAAAACATGGCGAAACAAGGGGAGTACGTGAGGTGGCCACGAAGAGACAAGGCCCCAAAGGCCGACAGAGACACCCCCAAGTGGTGCGACTACCACGAATACCACGGCCACTGGACCCGGGATTGCATCATGCTCAGGAAGGAACTATCTCGCCTTATCGTAGAAGGTAGAATCAAGGATGTAGCACCTGACGCCCAAGTACCCAAAGAAGTAGTAGAGAGCCCGCAGTCCGAACCAAGAAGAAGAAGGGATCCCCCGACACCCGACAAAGTTGTCAACGTTATTTCAGGGGGTTCGAACATCTGCGGCCTCACTTACTCGGCGGCAAAGCGTCACGCGCGCGAAAGCAGTTTCGACTGCCCACGACGCACCGGCGGGGGATCGTCGGGACACGCTATTGTCTTCGACGATAGTGACGCGGACTTCTCCGCCGAACCCCACCACGATGGTTTGGTGATATCCCTGCACATGGGGAACGTGCTAATGAAAAGAGTCCTAATCGATACCGGAAGTTCCACCAACCTAATGACGCTCGACGCTTTGAAGGAGATGGGGTTGTCCGAGAGCGACATCCACAAACACCCGGTTCCACTGGTAGGTTTTAGCGGCGAGGTTAAACACACAGTAGGAGACATTGCCCTCACAACCTTTGCCAAAGGGGTCAACAAGCAGGTCGACTTCCTCGTGGTGGATTGCCCTTCATGCTATAACGTCATCCTAGGACGTCCGTGGCTACACGACATGAAAGCCGTCGCGTCCACTTACCACCAGACTGTGAAGTTCCCAACGCCATGGGGAGTAGAGGAAATCCGCGGGGATCAAAGGTTGGCTAGGGAATGCTACAAAGCGGCCCTCAAGCCAACCACCCTAAGACCGGAGGCATAGCAATTACAGAGCGTCACCCCTCCACCAGCACAAATCGAAACTGAAGAAAGAGCGGAGGAGGTGACTCTTGAAGAAGGCAAAGTGGTAAAGGTCGAAGAAAAATTGGAACCCACCATCAAAGAAGAATTAGTAAGGTTCCTGAAAAGTCACAAAGATTGCTTCGCTTGGAGCCATGAAGATATGACAGGGATCGACCCCTCCATCATCACGCACAAGCTCAATGTCGACCCCGAACACCCACCAGTCAAGCAGAAAAGGCGGAGGTTCGCACCAGACCGGGTCCAAGCGATCGAAGAAGAAGTGAAGAAGTTGTTAGGAACAGGAAAAATCAAGGAGGTGAAGTACCCAGATTGGCTAGCCAACGTAGTGGTGGTACCGAAGAAAAATGGGAAGTGGCGGGTATGTGTAGACTTCACCGACCTCAACAAAGCCTGTCCCAAGGACTCGTTCCCTCTGCCCCACATCGACACAATGGTAGACGCCACGGCTGGGTACGAACTCTTAACCTTCTTGGACGCTTTCAGCGGTTATCACCAAATTCAGATGGAGCCACAGGATTAAGAGAAGACCTCCTTTATTACAGGGCAAGGCACCTACTGCTACCGAGTGATGCCTTTTGGTCTCAGGAACGCCGGGGCAACATACCAACCATTGGTCAAACGGATGTTCAAGGATCAGATTGGTAAAACCATGGAAGCATACATTGACGATATGGTGGTAAAGAGCACAGAAAGTTCCCTACACAGGGGCCATCTCGAAGAGACCTTCAAAATCCTGGAGAAATACAACATGAAGCTAAATCCACAAAAGTGCATCTTTGGAGTACAGTCTGGTACCTTCCTGGGGCATGTTGTAACCAAACGGGGGATTGAGGCTAGCCCAGATCAAGTACGAGCAATCGCCTCCCTGAAATCCCCCCGAAGTGTGAAAGACGTGCAAAAGTTAGCCGGAAAGATAGCCGCACTAAACCGGTTCATCTCCAAGTCCTCGGACAAGTGCCGGCTATTCTACGAAGTCCTAAAGAAGAACAAGAGTTTCCAGTGGACCGAAAAACACGAAGCTGCCTTCGAAGAATTAAAGAAGTATTTTGCTAACCCCTTGCTGTTGGCCAAACCGGTCCCTGGAGAAGTTTTGCAGCTCTACATAGCACTATCAGAAAACGCCTTGAGCGGGGTACTCGTCAAGGATGAAGAAGGCCAACAAGTTCCAGTCTACTTCGTGAGCAGAACCATGGTGCCGGCGGAAACACGCTACTCTCCCACAGAGAAGTTGGTGCTAGCGGTGGTAATGTGTTCGAACAAACTGCGGCCATACTTCGAGTCTCACACCATCGTAGTTCTGACAAACTACCCGCTCCGGCAGATCATGCAAAAACCTGAATTCTCAGGAAGAATGGCAAAGTGGGCAATCCAGCTGAGCGGATACGACGTCAGGTACGAACAGGAGAGCGATCAAATCACAAGTTCTGGCCGACTTCGTTGCCGACTTCACCCCAACCCCCGAAGAAGGAGCAATCAAAGAAGTCTTAGCTGCCACTAGTAGCGATACCGAGGAAGAGTGGCTGCTACACACTGACGGAGCCTCGAACGTAAGAGGAGCAGGACTCGAGGTTGTGCTAAAGTCGACAAAGGGGGATCTGATAGCCCAGGCAGTAAGATGCGATTTCGATGCAACCAACAATGAAGCTGAGTACGAAGCCCTCATATTCGGCCTAGAGCTAGCTGCCGACTTGTCTATAAAGAGAATCAAGGCACGTGCCGATTCCCTGCTCATCATCAATCAAATCCTAGGAGTCTTCGAGGCCAAGGACGACAGAATGGTCAGCTACCTCGGAGTAGTCAAAACACTATCCGAGAAGTTTGACCAAATTGAATTCGAGCAGATCCCTCGCGAGCAAAACGCTTCGGCCGACGCCCTGGCAGGGCAAGGATCGACCTTGGACCCTCGAGAGTTCAGCAGCGTGCCACTAGTCCACTTGCTACAGTCAGCCATCACCGAGGTATCAACAGCACAAACCAAAGATTCCACTCTGAAGACTGGGGTGTCAAAGAAGTATCGTAATCTCGACGAGGCGAGTGAAGACACCGAATCAAGTTGGACAAAGCCATACCTAGATTGGCTCATCAAAGGAGAAGTTCCTAAAGATAAAGACGAGGCCAAGGCCCTGAGGTCGAAAGCAACGCGTTTCGCCATCGTCGACGGGATCCTGTTTCACAAATCGGCTGCGGGCTTCCTCCAACGATGCATAGAGAAAGAAGACGCTGAGGAGGTCATGAGAGAAGTCCACAGAGGAGATTGCGGGAACCACACTGGGAGTCGGAGCTTGGCCAATAAAATTCTCAAGCAGGGGTGGTATTGGCCCACCATCCGTCAAGACGCTAACAAGTACGCCCAATCTTGCGACGCGTGCCAGCGCCACGCCCCAGTACCTCACCAACCACCGGAAGTCCTCCACCCGTCAACCACCTCCTGGCCTTTCATGAGATGGGGAATGGACATTGTAGGGAAACTACCCCCTTCCACGGGGCAGAAAGTATTCTTCCTGGCAATGACGGACTATTTTTCCAAATGGATCGAGGCAGAGGCCTTCCGGGAAATCAAGGACAAGCAGGTCATCTCCTTTATAAAGAGAAACATCTTGAGCAGGTTCGGGGTACCAGCGGAGATCACTTGCGACAACGGCTCCCAATTCATAAGCAAAAGGATGCGCGATTTCTGCAAGGCATGGAACATTGACTTGGTCACTTCCACGCCCCGATACCCTCAGGCTAATGGCCAAGCCGAGGCAAGCAATAAAGTCATCATCAACAACTTGAAAAAGCGGTTGGCAAAAGCCAAAGGAAATGGGGCAGAAGAGCTACCCTTCGTCTTGTGGTCCGACCGCACCACACCCAAAGGCGCAACCGGCCAAACACCTTTCTCCTTGGTGCACGGTTGCGAAGCCGTCATACCAGCCGAGGTCACGGTGCCTACCGCTCGGTACGGGCTCGCCACATCCGCAAGTGGCAAAGAAGAATTGGAAGCCGACCTAGACACGGTCCAAGAGCTCAGAGAAGTAGCACATGCACGCATCTCGAAATACCAGAAATAGGTCGCAAGGAGCTACAACAACAATGTTCGCGTTAAATGCTTCCAAGAGGGAGATTGGGTCTTACGCAAGGTGTTCCAAAACACCGCAGAAGCCAATGCCGGCAAGTTGGGACCAACTTGGGAGGGGCCGTATAAGATCACCAAGATAGCAGGAAATGGAGCATAACAGTTGGAATCCAGAGGCGGCGAAGCAATCCCCCGAAGCTGGAATGCAACGCACTTATAGAAGTATTACTTCTAAACTCAGTTGTTCTCGATAAAGTTTCAATCCCTTCTTTAGCACTGGTTTTGAGACTTCTTTAGGACCTAGTTGTTTCCTTTTCAATAAAAGACTCCGGGGTCACCACCCCCACCGTCGATGCATCAATTTTTTAATACACAATCTAGAATTGTTCTTTGCTAATGATTTGATATGTTTCGCGAGAACACAACTCTCCCACAACTCAAAATCATCTCGCACAAAACATCTTTACGATCAAAACTTACACGCAGCTAGAAGCGTTTTACTTAAGTTGACTAGTGTACGTTTGCATGGTTGTACCGTCTAAATATGACGATGTCGTCACGCATACAACGTGATGAAGTAACCCATAAGTTGGTTACCCCCCATCTAAGTCCAATCAATGTAGTCACATTGGATTAGTACGGGAAGGGGAACGCTATAGCACCGATAACCCAAGGCCACATTCACGGGACGCCGTGAAAACAATACATCCTAAGAACTAAACTTATGGATCCAAAGGGTGCCTAATCATAAACCACTATGCACGGACCTTTGCAGTAAACTAAGCGCGATAACCGAAAACCTATTTCGTGATAATTATGCGCTGGGGAAGAGTCACATAACGCTCTCCCCGGATACTGACCTACTAACGCATCTAAAACCATCAAATATTGCCGACCAAACGCAAATCAAAGTGATAAAAGAAAACATCACAATCAGATACCAAAAGAGCGCCATACAATGGGCGTCAAAACAGTTAAGGCTAATATTTTTCGGCCTACGGCCAAAAATATTAGAGAAGTACTGGCTCATTAGCCAAAGAAGTAGCAGAAAAGTCTTAAGCAACCAGATAGTCTAAACACAAACAAAGAAATATAAGGCTTGCATAGGAAAAGGGCAGGGGTGGTCAGTCGTCATTCGGGCTCGCCTTTCCTTCAGTCTTTGCCTCGGCATTACCTTCCTTGGCACCTTCCGCGTCACCCGTGGCCACAGCACCATTTTCAGCGCCAGCATTCCCGGCGGTGGTACCCGGGGTCCCGGCCTCCTTGGTCTTATCAGAATTGTCTTCCTCGGCCACCTGCTCAGCGGTTTCTATGAACTCTTGACTTGGAGGAGGGTTGCAGGATGGAAAGTATTCTTCTAGGGACTCCTGCTCCGCGGCAAGCACCCAGTTCGCACCTCTCCCTTCCGCCTGGTCTTGAAGAAGTTCCACTCGCACTTTCATCGTGTAATATCCAGCCACTTGGGTCACGACCTCCGAGAAGTGTTTGGCTGACCTCTTCGCCTCATGCATCCAAGACTCCAGAGAGGCCTTCTCAGCTTGAAGGTCCTCTACTTGAATCGACAAGGTGTCGATGGTCGATTGGAGCTTACGGACCTTTCTCTCGGATGCGGCAACAGCGTCTCTGGCACTCTTGGTGTCGGCTTCCAACCTCGACAGCTCATCGTGAGAGCGGCAGTTGGTGGCCATCAGTTCTTGAAAGGCCTGCAGTAAGCACAGCCCGATAAACAAAGAGAAAGCGCTGGAGTATGCGCGAAAGAAACATAGAAGTATTGGTAAAAATAATAAAAGGAATCGACTTACCAGCCTGAGAGTGGTTCCCACACGACTAAAGGCCACATCGAGGGATAGCGGTTGGAACTCGGATTTGATGTTGGGTGACAGCTTGTCGCCAAAGACGCTTAGAAGATCCTTGGGCTCTCTCTTCTTCGTGGCCGGGGACGGGGTCTCTTCAGTCCTTTTCCGCTTCGGAGGTTGAGACTTCTTGGAGTCCATTGAGGGAGTCGGGGAAGTCAAAGCTTTGATGCCACTGGACCTCAGCCTCATAACCATCCCGGCGGCAGACATATCGATCTTGGCACCTACATACGATTAGCAATCAGCAAACCATGGCAAGACAAGGGGCCTGAGGACACAGGATTTCGAATAAGCAAACCCTAACCTGATTTCTTTCCGGAGGAGCTCGCCATGTCGGAAGATGTTGGGGTTTTGTTTGTCTCGGTCTCGTCTTCGTCGGATTCCAGCACCTCCAATTCCTCAGCAGGTTCTTCGGGCTCGGGACGGATCTTTTTAGGTTTGCGTTTCTCGACCTCCACCTTCAGCAATCACCGGCAAACACCTGTGTCAGTACTCCTGGAGTTGATTCCCACCGGAACTGCGCAAAGAAGAGAAGAAACCCAGATCAGAACTAGTCACAACACAAAATCAAGGGGACAACAGCAAAGAGAGGCACAAGAGCCTTACGAGATGTGTTCCATCCATCTCGAAAGACCGCTAACACGTCGTCATCTATGCCCCTTAGGGATTCTCATTCGATAAAAAAGAACCGAGCCTGTAGGCTTCGTGAAGGCATTTTGGTCTTAGGAATTAAAGGGTTCTTGACATTCCGGGCATGAAGGGTGATCCTACCAGCTCTCTGAGGGACGATTTTGTAGGCGAGAAGGAGTTCTCCCATGGTCATTCTAAGGCCCCGCTGCGTAGCGAGCTCGTCGATTCTAGCGAGCGTACGCCACGTCGTGGGGAGGATTTGGCAAGGTGAAACTTTCAAGGTGCTAATGAACTCCCGGATAAAATCAGAGAAGGGGAATTTCAAACCTAGGGAAAACGGGTAATCTAGGAAGCAGACCCAACCCTTACGCACCCAATCGATCTTTTCAATGGTGGGAGCGTGGAATCGGGTTCCCTTGGGGAAACCCCCAAATTCGACCCAATCCGCAATTTCGTCCCGGGTCATGGTGCAGGGAAGAAGGTCTTCCTCACTAAGGGATTTGGAAGAGGTAAAGGGGGACCTCGGAGCCATGGAAAGCGAAAAAGAGAAGCGAAAAGGGGCGGAGTAGTACCTGGAGCGATCGAGAGCGGAAAACAGAGGAGAAAGAGAAGAAGACGGACACAAGCGGGAGCGAAGACGAAGATGGAAAAGAAAGACGAAGGAAGGGGTTTAAGGAGTCTGCAAAATCCCGAAAATCGAGGGTTGACCGTAACGTCAAATCAATTAAATGCACCGTTCGAAATTTGAAAGAGTTCAAAATCCAAACGTTGCGTTTAGGGGTATTGTTGGGCCCAGATTTTCCTCACAAAAGTATCGAGACCCGGTTGGTACTTCTTCGTTACTTCTTCAGAGCACAGCGAGAGACGGCGAGGACCGAAGTCGGTTAAACAAGATAGAATTAAAGATATAAGATAGATTCCTTCAAGATATTTCGTTAGGATTACGATTAGCTAGAATCTTGTATTATCATATCTTTTCCCACAAGATAGATCGATCCTCAAGGGCGCTATATAAATCAATTGTAAGCCCTAGAGCAGATTCACGCTCTTTTACACATTCAATCATACTCTGAATACAATTCACAGCTTTTGCATCATACGTGTTCTTCGTGATTCACCTCGATCAAGGCCCGATCTAGGTCAGGATTCCTTTGGGTGAATTTTGGCTCAAACAGCAACAATGATCCCAGAAGAAAGTCGAAAAGCCATTACCAACTGCTATACCCATGCCCTTAGAAAGAGTCTTCAAGCCATGCACAATTCCCTCACACATGTGGGATGCTCGTGGTCGGGATTGAAACATATCTATATCGAGTCGGCTACCAAGATACTTCCCACAAATCAATCTACTCTAGATAGAGTTCAGTTCCTGAAGATTACGCCACCCCAACTTTGCCAACAATGCTGAGTTAGTGTCCCTCATCGGTCGAATTCCAAGACCAGCTTCCGCTTTTGGCTGCGCTATTTTTTCCCATACCAAGAGGTGCATTTTCGGACTGTCATTAGTTGACCCCCAAACACAAAATCCCGAATCTGCTTATCAATTTTATCACAGATTATACGTGGAATCAAGGTCGATTGTATCACATACGTGGGCAGACTAGAAAGAACAAAGTTGCTTATAAAGTTACGCCTTTAGAAACAAAAGTTGAAAAAGATAGTGTTGTGGCATGAAGTTTTCTTAGAAGTGATTTCCCATTGAGGTAAAACTCAGATCTGGCGTCATCTACTTGTTAATGGAAGATTGAAATTACTGGGATGTTCAAAACAAAAATATTATTTTGAGACTAAGAACTTGCTTTTCGGTTTTCCTTGCATTACATACTAATGAAATCGAATCAAAGAAGTTAAAGAAAATTGTAGTACCGAAAGCAACATTTCCATGATCCATCTAAGAAAATATAAGAATGTGTAAGAATCTACGTTGTAGATAAGTAATTATTTACGATACCAAAACATATAAACATTAACGAGGTTCATTAAATGTTGTCACACCCCGACCACATCGTACAAAATTTTGAATATAGAGTTTGTAGGTTGGTGGCAGTCTCCATGAAAAGGATACTCTCATACTTGGATCAGATTTATAAATAAGGGTGTTTAAAAACCTACGAAAGTACGAGGTTTCTAAAACGCTATACCACACCGCATAAATTGCATGAAATCTTGAGCCTAGAACTTATGTCCATCGAGCATCTTGGTGGCAATGTGCGTTGGCAAGACAACTCTCCTACCCAGCCAAACAGCCCACCTACCCTCACCCCGGTCCCTCCCCCTCAATTTCAATTATTTGAATGGATAATCAACATAGACAATCCTTTAATATTAACAAATTAAAAAAAAAGACAGACCACTAGCTCTTAGTTTACTTATATTTAACCATGCACTAATGAGAACCTTGTCTTCATGAGGATTCCACTTAGGTCTGGCTTCTCTTCGACTTGGAAACATCACCGTTTATTTTGATCCATCCTTGGTTACATGTTTTCATTCCTCGATTTGGTAAGTTTGCAACTGCAGGACTCTCTCCATAATAACTTGCAACTTTCTTCCAAAAAGCTTCGGATTTTTGGTCAGTACCCACAATTGGATCCTTACTTATATTTAACCATGCACTAATGAGAACCTTGTCTTCATGAGGATTCCACTTAGGTCTGGCTTCTCTTCGACTTGTTGTGTTTTCGGTTGGGTTTGGCTCACTCACCCTCATGAAGGCCATATTGTGTGCTAAACTGCGGGATTTCTGGTGGATCACTCATTGGGATTGAGTTTGAAGTTGAGAAAAAATTTGAAGTGTTTTCGGTTTGTTGGTCATTGATTAGATCCATAAAATTGGTAGAGAGATTGAAAGGATGGTATGGATCCATAATGTCAAGGGAGAGAAATGAGAGAACTTGAAAGATGAAAGTGAAAAATCTATATAGAGAATATATGTAAACAACTAGAAAAATCGTCCCCCAGGATAACATAAATGATCAGTAGTTTATTTTCCACATAAATGAGCAGCAATGTGTTTTCAATCTACTAGTCCATACGAAGGGGTGCGAGAAACAATTCACTACCCCATTTCATATTTCAAAACCGCCGTCTTCGCCTTTTCCTCTTTCCCTTTGTTTCTTTCTTTCCCTGCAATTCTGCTTGCTTGCCAAAACACCCTCCCCTGCCGATCATGAGTCTCCACCTCCTTCTCTACAAATTCCCAATTTCCAACTACTTGCTCACCGACTCCTTCCCACTGCATATTTTCCTTGCCCCTCAAGACCGGAGAATTCCACTCGGGCTCACTTCCCGACCCCCCGTCGCCACCCCTCTCTCTCTTTCCTCCCAACCTCGCTGATTTCCTACCTCCTCGATCGGCGGCGAGACCTCCCAATGTCCCCAACGGTCGGCCTCCACATGTTATGCCACAGCCCAATCCTTGAAAACCCTTTTTCCGGCAGTAATGCCGGCGACCCAACTTCCCGGAACGACGATAGCACGAAGAGAAAGAGAAATAAAGCGGCAATGGCTCCGTTTACAGCTTTGAATTTGCGGATGCTGGCAATTGTGTCCGATTTATGGTGTCCGAGTGCATCGAATTTGCGGAGAGTTACTTAAGGTTTCAACAACCTGGTTCCATTTACAGCTTCTCTAATGTTGGCAATGGCTTTAGAAGAGTAAGTTCTCTCTCTTCTAATTTCAAAGTTTTGATCATTTTTGTTAGTAGGTTAAAATTCTGAAATCGTTCTTCAAATAAGTAGGAATTGGATGGTTGGGCAGAGTTCTGAGACTTTTGTTAGAGGGAGTTTTTCAAGATTTGTGCTGATAGTGCTGAAATCGTAGATTGAATTCATGTAAAGATTGCAATTGCTTACTCATCGATATGAGTGTTAATGTTTTGTCAAGGGATGCTGGAATGAACTTACTATGACTTGATTTCATTGTTTATATTTAGGGGAAATGATCACTAATGATGAATGTCTGATGTTTTAGAAAATGTGGTGCTTTCTTTGTAGTTATCATGGACATTTGAAAAGGAAGGCACAAAGCTAGAATGGTGGTGGAGGTGTAAGCCATGTCCTAATAGTAAGAAGACCTCAGCCGAGGTCTTGGACTTTCTCAAGGATGCGAATATTCAATTAAGTTTAGGTTTGCTAACTTGTGAAGCACTTCTAAACATGTTTCCCTTTGTTTGTCTATTTTAATCAAGTTCTGTGAGATATTAAGATGAGAACCAAACTTGAGATTTAGCTGCAGTGAAATTAATATGTTTTGTGGTGGATCATAGCTTAATAGGAAGAGAAAAGTGGCTTTGTGCAGTGGTGAGACAAGCCTAGATGTTGATAGACTTATAATGCCTTCATGGTACAATTGAATCAGGTCTTATGATGTGGCACTTTAATCACTCATTTGGAGGATGAAACTAGAAGAAGAATGTAGCTGAATAATGGATGTGATTGAAAGGGCTTGTGATTTTGGTTATTATATGGTACCACTTTGGAGTTTATGGACTTGGAATTTGGAATTTGCCTCCATCGATGAAATTCGTTCTACTGTTTGAACTCTACAGCCGTTAGAGGGAGGTCGAGGATGAGAGCTTCCTAAAGGAGACGCTGAAGAGAGCAAAGCAACGGTTGCCTACATCGGAAGGATTCCCCACGGATTTTACGAGGATGAGATGGAAGGTAAAAAAATTGCTCTTATTATTAGTTGTAGATAATGTGTAAGCAAAACTGAGCTGGTTGTGGTTTTGTTAAGGTCCAAAGTTCTCTCATGTTTTGAATTTGTGGCAGCGTTTTTTAAGCAATTTGGAACTATCAAAAGGTTGAAGATCGCACGAAACAGGAAGGTTTGGCATCTTTTACTTTGATATAAATATACAATTAGCTCTTAATACTATCTTTAGCTCCAATAGTTTTTCTTTGCATTGAGTTTTGTAGAAATAGAGTATCTGCATCTTAGTTTTCAATGGAGTTTTTTGAAGAATGACAATAGAGGGAACATGACATATGACCTTAATACATAATGTTAAAAGCTTCTTTTCTTATGCATCATCACATTGTCCATCTTTGCGAATGAAGGCTGGATGTTTGTGTACTAGATGTATTTCAGTAACAAATACTAATGTGATTTTTACTAACTTCAAAGCAATGTAAGAGAATTCAAATCTATTTAGCTTAAGTCATAAGTTCATAATGGTATTGTATGATTGCTCAGTGTGAAGAAAGTATGACAAGTAAAATTATTTTTAGTACATCTAATGTCTAAATTGATTGTTGTGCAAATCTAGGCAACATGAGATATCTACAAACACTTGGGATGTTTTTATAGCTTTAGTGGAATGGGATCCAAATTAGAGATTAATATATTTGTCTATGATTTGATGGAAAAATATAGTAGTCACTGTCACAATTTTCTGCTGTTTTTGTTCTTAGCTCCTTGATTATAATGTCAGTTTGATGTGGTTAGTGTTTATTGAAAAAAGAAGGACCCCGTGACCAAATTTCATTTTCTAAAAGTTATTGTTTTGTCTACTTTTGTTTTATATTTGTCATCATAAGAAGTCATCATTTGAGCTCTTAGTTTGCTTCCTGGAGTTCTTGGTTCTTATATTTCTTTCTTTTCACATGTTTCCTTTGCAGACCGGAAAATCAAAGCATTATGGGTTCATTGAATTTGAGTATCCTAAGGTAGATTACACTTATATTAGAAGTAAAACCTAATTTATCTTCAAGCCTGCATCCTAAATCTCTCTTTTATGCAGGTTGCAAATATTGTGGCAGAGTGTATGCACAACTATTTACTCTTTGAGCACATGTTGCAAGTCCATCTCATTCCTCCAGAACACGTACACCCTAAATTGTATGCACTTAGTCCCAAGCTTGTACCTTCTTTCTCTATGTTTATCTTATTAACCTGTGGTCAATGAAGAATCAATGTTTATTATCATGGGGAACATCAATCATGTGTTGATGAGAACTGACAAGATCTGTATGTAGAGTATAGCTTTGCTTTTGGCTCTTCCTGCAACTAGGATACTCATGCTTTGTTTCCGTTTTTTGTAATTAGGTGGATAGGGATAAACCGTCGCCAAGATCCTGCAACTAGGAGGTTGGACTTATTGCCCTGGAGAAGGAGGTTGGACCAATAGAAAGTAGACCGATTTGTTAGTGCAGAATCTGCAAATGACAAAACAAAAGGTTTCTTTTTGATCTTATTTCAGAAAAGGAAAATCTTTGGACAACTTGGGCAAAACAGAATATTACTAAGGGCCAGAATTTCTGGCAGATTGGCATCAGTCATAGAGGTTCCCGGATTTGGAAAGAGCTGCTTAGATTAAGGGACAGGATCAAAGATAGGCTTCACATTGATGGCTCTTCTGTTGCTTTCCCTGATGATGTTAGAGAGATTCTGAAAGGGGATGGTAAGCTTAATTGTAGTGTTGCTTATGACATCATTAGAAATAAGCTTAGCATTGTGAGATGGAGTGAGTTAGTTTGGAGTGGTGGTGGTGCTAAGAAATGGAGATTTATTTGCTGGTTAGCCACCTTAAAAAGATTGCCTATTGCTAATAAGCCTAAGAGCTGGGGTATTATTCAGCAAAGTACTTGTGTCCTATGTGGTCTAGAGGAGGAAGTTGAGAGCCATCTTTGGTTTCAGTGTAATTTCGTCCAGGCTGTAGTATATAAGGTGCTTATCTGGCTGGGCATTAACATTAGAATGCAAAGTCTTTTGGAGTTCCGGAGATGGTTCTTGCAGACCAAAAGAAGGAAGAATAACATTTTTCAATCCAAGTTGCTGGGCATTCTGGGATTGGTCTATCACACTTGGAAGCTGCGTAATGATATTATCTTCAACTCTTGTAGTCCTAATGTGGAAGTTTGTTCCAAGGACATCATTGGAGAATGCAAGCTGCGTATGCTTACCACCTTTAAGCTCACTGGGAGAAGAGGTGAAGCTTTTCGTGCAAGATCGGAGATTTAGTTGCTGGTTTTTGGGTGGGTTTTGGGTTTAGATGAGTGTGAGGATTGAGCTCTCTCACCTTGAATGTTGAATGTTGTAGCTTTGCTCAACATGAGGACGCAAAGTAGGGGGTTTGATCCAAATTTATGCATCGTGTCCTTGGTGTGATGCCTCTTTCTGAGGTTGTTTCATGTTAAGGACCTTGCAGGGTGATCAGTTGTTTCCTCCTGAGTGTTGTTTGTTGTTTTGCTGATTGTTCTACTTTGTCTCTGGCAGTTGGTGAGGTGTTTGGGTAGGTTGGGAATCTGGGTAAAGTGTATTAACTCCTCCCTTAACCTGCCCTCACTACAAGAAAACAGGCCTTGGGCGGCGCAGAAATTCGTCGCCCAAAGTACATATTACGACGCCCTAGATCTTAGGTGGCAAAATGAGTTTCGCCGCGGGTTCGCCGCCCAAGCCTCGCCGCCCAAGAACAACTACGGCGAAATTAGTTTCGCCGCCCAAAGATTCTCTTCCACCTCGAAACTGTGTTTCGCCGCCTAAGGTCTTGGGCCTCGAAAGCGCACTTCGCCGCCTAAGGTCTTGGGCCTCAAAAACGTGCTTCGCCGCCTAAGGTCTTGGGCCTAAAAAACGCACTTCGCCGCATAAAGTCTTGGGCCTCGAAATCGCGCTTCGCCGCCTGAGGTCTTGGCCTCGAAAACGCGCTTCGCTGCTTGTCCTCTTGCTATAATATTTTTTTAATATTAGAATTATTATAGTTTAAAGTAGAATTTTAAACCTCACAATATTTCCCAAAATTATATTATATATATATAATATTAGATTAAAATGTCATTACATAATATGTTTACCATACTAATATTAAGTGGTTTACTTGTACTAACATATATATGCCTTAAGTCTTAACCTTCTACTAGCTACATCAAACATAATATATATACCAAAATAATTTTCCCAAACTTGACCTTCTTCTAAATTTTCCTCCTTCCAAAAGGTTGCTATCTTCACAAACAATTTTGTAACTTGAAAATAAAACAAAAATATGCTCAAAACATGCATAAATGGGACTATAGAAATTTGTCAACACCACAAATTGTTCAATACAGCAAGCAAAAGGCTACAAAGAGTAATAGTAGATTTCAAGCCAATTACAGACAACATAAAGCTAATAGATACGACATTTCGTCATACCATCTTATGCAGTAGCAAAATTGAAGTAATCACTATTGGCTGCTGATTTTAAAAGCTATCAAGTTCAACTACCGGTTCAAAGCAAACATTATAATGTCCAATGTCAAGCAACATTATATATAAATGTACATCCCACAAGCCATAAGGTATCCGAAATTGTTCATTAAGGGCATTTCCTTTAAACAACAGAAATCTTCAAAATTCAAACTTGAAAAACATTCCAAACTTCCTATAGAGTGCATGTAGAGTAGCACCGTAAATCAAGCAGAAGACAAATATTCTAACCATTTAATCAAAGTCATAAAATCAAAAAGACATAACTGATTTCCTTTCCCTGAAATTATGGCTTTTACAGCTCCACATCAATCATTAAGGGCTCAACAAAGATGAATCAAAATTGCAGGAGTAGCACAACAAAAGCAGGGAACTCACACAATGACATCATCTCTACCAAGAAGCTTAATGGGAACTCCACATCATCAAGCAATTAAATCCTCAAATAATAATAATATTAATTAGTACCAAAAATCATACACATCATCAAGCAATTAGTACCGAAAACAACACAGTTAACCCTAGAATCAAATCAAAACAAAAAAAAAAACAATCGAAAAACCAGATAATTCAAGAAACTAATTGTATAAATTTAATTACCTGATCATTTGATCGTTTCAGCACACAACACTGCAATTTTGTCTTCCATTGCTTTCATTCTCGCTTCTTTCTCTTCAACTTCCTTTTTCATCTTCTCTACCTCTGCTCGCATCTCAGCTTCTTTTCCTTCAGCTTCCTTTTTCATCTTCTCTACCTCTCCTCGCATCTCAGCTTCTCTTCCTTCATATTGTTGCTTAAGTTCTTCCTTTAGTTGAGCTTCTCTTTCCTTTGCTTCCTTTTCCAATCGTTCCTTAATTTTAGCTTCTCTTTCCCTTGATTTTTTCTCCATTTCCTCTAGTTGTATAGCCATTTGATGTGCCATTTCCATACCTCCTCCATCTGATCTCCCCTCTTTATTACATTTAGATGGTTTAGGTCCAAATCCCAGGCCATTTATATATCCTGAGGATGTACCTAAAACCCTCAGATATGCTTCTTGTACAGTCAAGTTATCAACCCCATGAAGCTCCATCTATTCTTTATGAAGTTCTTTGAACTCTTGAAATTTTTGCTCAGCACCTTTGTCCCATGAGGTATCCTTGCGCCAACATGTATTACAAGTTAAATTACTAATATAAGTAAACACTACTAGAAAACACGGCACTTTTCGACACTTTTTTTAGCTTTTTTCGACAAAATAAAGCGTCGAGATTGAAGCGTTGATTTTCAACGTCGCAATTTTCTGACGCCAAAAAGCGTCGAAAAATGCGACACTAAAATGCGTCGAGACGGTCGCGACACTAAAAAGCGTCGAAACATGTCATGCCGCCCTAAGAATTGCATCCACCTACAACACAAATAAGCGTTGAGGTTTGGACAAGTGCTGACAAAAAAAACCGTTGAGGTTTTTGCTGACAGTAAATAGCGTCGAGTATTGGAGAAATATAGACACGAAAAAGCGTCGACATTTGTAGCTCTTGGGGTGATAGTAAAAAACGTCGAGAAATTCATCCATTCGCAACACAAATTACCATTGAGATTTCAATGATCAAAAAACAAAAAAAAAATATATTTGAATGAGCTATTGCTGCAGTGCAATATCCAATTATCCATAACAATAAGGATCATACATATATATCTGGATACACCAAACAAAGAACGCATTTGTATAAATACACTAGCATCCATTACACAACAGGAATCATTCGATCATATGGATACAACAAATAAACAATGCATTCGTATAAATAGACAAACTCAAAATTAGAACAAAAAATACATTTACATGTAAGAAGTATGTAACAACTTGTACATATATCAGACATTGTTATTGCTATACACCTACATGTACCTAGTGAAATGAGCTGCCAAAACTTTTTCAAGTCACTCAATTGTTGTTCATCTGCATAAACCACTAATATTAGACACAATTCAATAATATAAATAAAAAATCAGATTAATGTCTAGTATATATGTTGAGTAGATGACAGACATCCAAATATAATTGTGAATCAGGACCAAACAAGCAAAAACTTACCAAGAAAATCATTACTTCTATTAATAGGGGTAATAAAAGCAGAAAGAGGAAAACCACAATGCCTATTTACTTCAAATAAGATAAGGTTGACTGAGTAAGAAGTCTCTGAAATTCCATTTGCATTTATCTCACCATCCTCTATATTAATCAAAAGAACGAAGATCAATGTTCCCTAATATAATAATCATGAGTAAGTAACATAAAGCAGTAGACTACTTTCTCATATGACAATGTGTGGATCATAGAAATTTCCACTATAGTGCCCGATCCGTAACAAGTATGTCCACTTAGTATTTCATGCTAGTAATAGTGACCAAAAACAAATATAGACATGTCTATACTAAAACTCTCATCAATTCACTAACAATATAGTAACAAGTGTTAACTTCAATTCTTAAACCAATATAACCACCTAGCTCATTAACAGGAATCACTATTGTTGTATATATCCATCAATTCGAGAAACACAATGGACAAATTAAGATGAGTCTACCTTCAAGTTTGTGTGAAATAGTTTCCATAGCACTCCCAATTGCATTTTTCATTGGCTTGAACTTCAACGTATGGTTGGCATTGATTTATTCCTGATCACTAGCAGCTTGAGCTTGATTATGGAACTATGGAGCAACTACCTACACAAAGGACAAATGAGTTAGGATCCAAATATTGTGCAAAGTCAGCGTTATGTACTCAATCAATAAGTGTCACTAGACAAAAGTAGTTGATCTACCTATTTGTTACCAATTTAAAGAATGTCAGATTTGTTGAAATAGAGAGAAAACGAAGCGCTTCTTACCTATTTAGTGGATAGATGCTCATTTTTCAATGGATCATGCAACCACACTTCTTGTAAAGAAGAAGAAGAAGGCGAGCGGGCAGTGGAAAAGTTACAGCTTCCAGTGGTGAACCAAACAACTAGTATCCAGCAACATACATCAAAAGGCAAGGTATGAATTGCTACTTCAATAATCCAACAAATCATTACAAAGGCCAGGGAAGAAACTGAATCATTACTTCTGATATACAGGGTAAAGAAACAAACAATTCAACCTCAAAGTGCAATGCAGCTAAGAAGGAATGATGCATAATTTTTAGCAAGAAGCTGAGCTTCATTTGAAACAAGCATTGAAATCATAAATCGGTGAATTATAAAACAAACTTCGTAGTACAACCATTGTATACACAATAACTTTCTTCTCCAATTTGCCACAACAACTAGCTTTGGTTCTCTGAAACCAATCGCACACAAAGCAACAGATTTAACCAAACACAAGTAGGATCTATTAGGAATTGATTGAGAACGCAATGAGATTGAGATTAAAATGGAGAGAGATGAGAGGCCATACTCTGGCCATTGCGGGTGGTGAAGACGATGGAGCCGGTCTCGTCGCTGACGAGGCACTCTGCACTGCGAGTGAGATGAGAGTTGAGGGCCGACGATCCACCTTTTTTGCAAGACGGTGACGGTTAGAGTGTGGTTTTTGGTGCCCGGCTTGATCTGGTCGACCTTCATGAACACAGAGAACAAGAAAATCCCTAATCGCCTTTTTAAGACAAATCAACATGAACATTTTAACAAATCGCAAAGCTATCCAACAATCAAAACGCAAAGCAATCTAAGGAATTCCTTGACACTAGATTAAATTTTAGCCAAATCCGAGAACCTAGCCTTAACAAGAAAAAATCGAACCAAGAAACCTTAACAATTGCTAGAATATAAGCTTTAGGAAGCAACTCACCAGCAAATCGCAGCTCGCCAGCAAATCGGAACTTGCTAAGGCGTCTTGCTCGAAGAGGAACTCAAGATCAAATTTATCAACGAGAGAAGAGGCATGATGAAAAATCAAATCAAACTCAAGAGTCGTGAGGATGGGAGAGGGTAGTTCATCCAGATCTCGACTTATGATTGCAAACAGAGAGAGATATGTTAGCAAATTAGGGTATTCGAAAGCGTGGTGAGATGGAACTCAACGCTCGCTCTTCTGAAAGAGAAGGGATGAATGTTAGGGTTTCAGAAAGGGAAAAGAGGAAGTTACGATTAATGTACGTGGTTGTCCGCTTAATGTTTTTATTTCAATTTTAATTTTTATTAATTCAGTAAAACTCGACACTTTTAAGTGTCATAATTAGCGTTTTTGAACCTCGACAGCAAAAAGCGTCGAGAATTGTATATTTCCGGACGCGTGCCTAATTTTCTGTCCGACACAATCTATAAGCGTCGGCCCAAAAGCGTCGTGAATTAGCGCAATTTCTAGTAGTGAAAGAGCATCATGAACAACCAAATTCAAAGTCCATCACTCTCAACAGCAGTAAAGAAAAGAATCCACATCAAAAATAATCAGAAAAAGAATTCTCAACTATGACTCCAATAGTCCAATACATGCAAATAGAGAGAATCTAGGCATTGCTAATGAAGAACACAAAGGAAGATGGTTTTCTAAAAAACTAATCTAAAAATGTGTAACGCAAGTCTATAAATGACATATCTGCAACAACATTCTCGATAATCAAAACTCTAAATCAGCCATACCTTTTCGTCCTTTCCCACAACCTAATGTATTCGGGCTCAGGTGGTGGTAGAGACGGCACATCAGTAGGATCTATAGTGACATCCTGGGAAGCTTCAGTGTTGTTTTGAATACTTTGAGATGAATTTCCACCATCATTTGTTTTCCTCTACAAAATGAATTTCCACCATCAGTAACAATTATAAACAATAAACAAGCCATGAATGAATTTGCAACATTACCAGCCTTTCCAAAATTCTAGCTGTTGACGTACATCCTTAAACTCCCCCCGAATTTTGTTTGTGCCTATTGTGTCGGTTTGAATCACTAATGCGCTATAAATTAAGATGTAGAGAGTTAGCTTCACACAATTAGTTTTATCCACAATACAAAAAATGAGCATTTGAGTAGATGCATTTTTTTAAAATTTAGAATACCTTTTGTTGCTTTGACCCCCAATATCTCTGGACAACCCATTTCCAATCATTTTTATCAATCTCCTCAGGACAGTTACTTATTGCTTGAGCAATGGTAAAGCCTACAAAATGAAAACTTTTCAGCCTATAGCGCCATTCTCGATACAATGCTTGGCACTGAGTCGCCAGTACTTGATCTACACGATCTCCTTTGGGCAAATTCCATTCAACCTGTATATATAAACACATGCAAATATAGGGTAACATAACTTTGAAAAAAATCATGTCTGCTTTTCATGAATTAATAACCTAAAAATAAACATTTGGATTACGTTTATAGACTCCGCTAAAACTAGCTTTTTGCCCTTTTCATTGTATAATCTCTATCTTAAAGAAGTGGAGAAAGGGACCATTTCTTACGTATAAACCTGCAAAGGGTCAGCCAAAAGGCCAGCAAAAAAGCAACCAAAAAAAGAAAAAGGAAAGAAATCATGAGAAATAGATGAACACTGAGAAGTGGAGCTGGGAAAATCAGGTAGTTGGAGCATGTGACCTGGGAAACAAAGGGCCAGCTGGGAAACAAAGAGACAGTGGTGTCAGATTTGGATCAAGTGGGTTTCACTGAGGGATTTGACAAGATTTCTGGGAATCTCTTATAAATAATCAAAAGAGCTGTGAAAAATAGTCCATATTCGTTTGTATTATAAATATTCTCTATTATTGTATAATCTCTATCATAATTAAAGTTGTGTTTCGTACCCAAACCAACAACTATTACCTTGATTTTCTTGAATATCCTTTCTTTGGAATGAGAGTCCATGTCCTTCCATCTCCTACCAATATTCATCATGAAAAAAGTGATGAGCATAATAGTATGAAAAATAAACAATAATTCTTATAATGTATTACAGAACGTTACATACCAACATTTTAGCGGTAAGAAAGCTCTGACCCAAGTACCAACTTCAGTTATAAAGTGGTCAGCATTTGCACCAACTAGGGCTGTCAATGGGTCGGGTTATGGGTGGGTGGAGCACTTCCACCACCCGACCCGCAAGTAAAAATGTCTACCCGACCCACCCGTCACCCACGGAATGTTCCACCCATCACCCAAACCACCCGTCACCCGTTGGTTTAATGGGTGACCCATTCACCCGTATATAACCGTTATACTTTTATTTTCATCACCATGTGTATCACTATATGGGGCAACTTAATACTGATAATTCAATACGATACAAATAAAATAAAGATAATGATTGAACAAGCAAATTATTAATATATTAAGTATTTAAATAATGCAAATCCATAAGCAAAGATAAAAAAATACATGCCGATATATTTAAGTTCTTTAACAATATACTCAACTAGGGTAGCGAAGGGACTAGGGGAGAGGGCTCCGATGGGAGAGCGAGAGGTTATGGCCTATAGGGACTGTCGGGAGAGCGGCTGAGCAGAGCGAGGGTTGAGCGGTGAGGTCGTGAGGGTTGAGCAGTGAGGTCGTGAGGGTTGAGCGAGGGTCTAATATGGAAATTAACTAATGAAAACTAATTAGTAACTATTGTGAAACTTGGAAAAATAAAAGAAAAATGATTGAATTTTAATATATATACGAGTGAGATGGGTGGTTAGGGTGAAACGGGTGACGGGTCGGATGGTGGGTGGGTGAATGGGTCGGGTTAATGGGTGACAAGCTCGCACCCATATCCGACCCGTAACCCGTTTCACCCGTCACCTGCTCCGCCCATCACCCACTTTTTGTGTGTGATGGGTGGTTTATCGTGGATGGATGAAACGGGTGGGTCGATCACCCTTGACCCATTGACAACCCTAGCACCAACTATTCTTTTCATGTCCCTGGTTATGGAGCATGAAGGCTTAGTCCCACGCATACGCTCTCTCACTTTACTCCACTTTTCGGCTCGAGTTTGACCACGTGTTTTTTTGTCTTACACAGATAAATGAAAATATAAGCATCATCCCTGAGCATTCTTGATTGCACCAACTAAATTCAAGTATAAATCAGAAATATAAACGTAAAATAGAAAATTTCAGAATGCTTGAAAACAGCTGCACCACATGTCACTAAGGGTATTGACTATTGACAAAGAAAAAAGTGGTTTTGAGAAGTTTTTGAGGTCTAGACTGCTTGAAAAAAAAGGGCGGTGCCCTTACCTTTCTCTTTGTGCCTTTGCTCAGCTAAAAAGGTCCCCCCACCTTCCACTAACTAGACCCTCTTATATATTTACCCCTTGATTTATTTCTTTCTTAAATACTTGTACCATTAGGTTTGATTATGCATAGCAAATATGTCACTTAATCACATATATCCATATTCAATGCTCATATATCTTGATATTCAAATCATTCAAAACCATTTATACTACTCTTAAAATTGTCCCCAAAGGGGGTCAAATACATGGAGCTGCTTTCAATTAGCCCCCCTATTTACTTCTCAGTTTGTATTGACTTGCAATCCAATTTGCTTAACCCATGCCCAATGGCCTTCCACAGTCGGTTTCTATTTCAACATTGAATCCGTCCTTTTCAATTCCAACATTGAATCCCGTCCTTTTCTATTCCAATCTGCCATTATTCCAACATTGTCAATTTCTAATATTCTAGATCCGGAGGAGGATTTAGGGTTTTCGTGGTCAGTAGTGATGAGGACGATTGGGAGAGCAGGGCTGGAACTGGAGACCTTGGGGAGCAATTCCGGGGTGGTGAAGGGGAACAGCTTTAAGTCGTGGATTCGCTTGGCGATTTCGTTGGTGCTGAGCGGGTTGGTGGTGGTGATGACGGTGCCCAGGGACATGACGGAGAGGCAGACGACGGTGAAGGAGAGCGAGTTTGGGGACACGATGAGGACGACGTGGCCCTTGCGGAGGGCGGAGAAAACGGCTTCGACGCCGAGCCAGACGTCGGCGTAGGAGAGGCAGCGCCCGGAGGAGGCGTCTATGAAGGCGGTGGAGCCGTGGTGGGAGCGGGAGGAGATGAAGGTCGTCAAGTCCAGAGTGGTGTTCGGTGGGAGCGGGATCGCCGTCCTAATCGTGGTCCTCTTTTGCTTCACCATCTTCGCCTTCGTGGTGACCAATAGAGGAGCGGGCGAGTTCGTCACCGGGAAAGGCTACAAGGAGTACAGGCTCGGCGATTACTCCCACTAGCTCCAGAAGAGGGTCACCAACGCCAATAACTGGAACAGGATTAGGAGTTGTTTGATTGATGGCAAGGCTTGCCAGACCCTCATTCAGCAGAATTCCACCTCGCTTGCCCAATTCCACCTCGCTTGCCCAATTTAGCTTTGAGAAATTTGTGAACCAATCGGTGAAATTTGTGAGGTTAGATCTACACATTCTCCCTTTTTCTATCACCGATTCATTTCCCTATTTTTCTCCAACTCAGCCTTCAAAATCTTTTGCAGGTTAAATTAATAAAAGATAAGAACACCGGTGAAAGCCTTTGTGGCATTTCAGTCAAATGATGTTGCTCACAGGGCTATATAAGAGTTGAAAAGCAAAGAATTTAAGGTATTTGATCGTCCGGGCACATGTTTCTGTTGTGTCACCCCCTGCTCTTTGATGGTTTTTTTAAATGGAAAATACCTGACTACTTGAGTTTATTTTATGCAGGGTAAGTCTTTGCGATGTTCACTTTCTGAATCAAAACAAGGATTATTTGTTGCAGTCGAATGTGTTGAGCTATTGACCTGGTTTAAAATATATCTGTCATCAGTCTATTATTGGTATAATCATGTAGTGATAGTTATACAAAACCATGCCAATAAGATTGAGTGCAGTGATTTGTGATCAACTGCCATGTATAATTTTGTATCATGTATTGATCATAATCCATTATGTTAGATATAAGTTCCAATTGATCATAATTCACACTATGTTGGATATAAGTTCCTGGTAGTTGATCATAATTCAATATGATAGATATAAGTTCTTGGTTTTTGACTACCTGGTTGATCTTCAGATTCCCGATCTCTTTCTGACGACTCCTTTTACGTCTTAATTTATATTCTTCTTCATCCTCTGGCTCTGTTTCAGTTTTACTTTAGTTTGAATAGTGGATGCTTTGTTTTCTTCAATGTGAATGATAATCATGGGACTAATTCTGCTTGAGAACCATGTTGCACAGCTCATTTTTGTGGTCTTTCCAGGCATTAGAGCGAATGGAGCATGTAGATGTTGTTGTCAACGACCCTGAGTACATCTCTTCGTCATCTTTTTTTTTGTATCTTATATATTTGTATTGCATTTGTAAGTTGTTCACATTTGCCTATGAATTTCTGTATTTGACTTCTCAAAGTGAATATCTTTCTTTGCACTTATAAGTTTGAGTTTCCAACTCCTGATGATAAACCTGGTCCTCCAATTATAAGTTTTAGGTATGTTTTACACACTGGGACTTAGGTGGCATAATGATATATAGTAATGTTTGATGCTAATTAATATCTTGGCAGAACTTAACTGGTTTCTAACCTGTTGATTTACCATATATCTTTTTTTTACTTTCTTTGTTTGCTTAAGTGCTTATAACAGACACTGGGATTTGAATTATTAATCTAAACTTTCCTGGATATGAATCATGACAGTGATGCATCCTTTGGATACCTTGGGGGCCCATTACTGATCAAGAATATAAATTTTGTGATAGATCTGGATAGCCGTATTGCAAGTACGAGCTGTTGTTATATACTCATTTTGACTATTTATAGATTTTAATCAGTAACCTTTAAGCATGAATTTGATGTACTCATATTTTGTTTTGAGAATATCTATCATCTTAATGCAGTGGGTGGGCCCAATGGCATTGGAAAGTCTACTATACTTAAATTGATTTTTGGAGATTTGCAACCAAGCTCCGGGGACCGTCTTTCGCTCAGCAAAGGTTGGTTTTTCTCTTCTAATTGCTTAGTCTTTTTATCATAAAATTCCTTGGATCCTCCTCACATTTGTTTTACATGTGACACAAGGTTCGAATAGCTGTTTTCAGTCAGCATCATGTTGATGGGCTGGACATGACTTCAAATCCTCTTCTTTATATGATGCGTTGCTTCCTAGTGAGTTTCAACCAAAGATTTTCTTTAAGAATTCCAATATTGTGTGTTTAGACACCAAGCTTACATGTGATCATATTTGTACAGGGTGTACCAGAACAGAAGCTGAGAGGGCATTTGGGATCCTTCGGTATATCAGGAAATCTAGCCCTTCAGCCTATGTATACACTGTCTGGTAAGTTCCATTCTTTTGCATGCCAGAATTGGAATTTGATTCATGAACCAAGGAAAAAGTAAATATTGACTATCCCGCATCTCTTAAACCCCTGGTTATTATATTTTGTGTTTCTGCTAACAGATGGTCAAGAAACACAAACAAGATACACTGAAGTTACATGGAGTTAGAAAACACTTGCCCAAAGAAAGATGGAATGTTCTGATGTCTAATTTTTGATGGAGTTTTAGTTTTTCCATCTAGGGACTATATTTTCAGATACATGGAGACGTTATTTAGCAAGGCTTCCAAATAAAAGCTCGATCGAAAGGGCTGACTTTGAAAAGAAGAAGAAGAAGAAGAAGAAGAAGAAGAAGAAGAAGAAGAGAGAATTAATGGTGAGTTGGGAAACGATAGAAAAATCATTGATGCACATACATACCTCGTTCTCTTTGCCCCTATATTTGCCAAGGGTATTCCGCAACAAGGTTGTGGGATAAAACGTTCCAACCAATGATTAAGTGGCAATCAAAATCATTGATGCACATACATACCTCGTTCTCTTTGAAGTGCTCGTTTGATTTCCCAACCAAACTTCTCGAATTGATCTTCAATTCTCTCCACCGAATACTCTTGAATTTCGTGTGGATTTGCCTTGTGATTTTCACACAATTGGATGCCCTTTTCCTTGCGCCCTTGGCCCTCTATTTATAGAGAAAATCCCAGGCCAAATGGGGCGGTTATGGGCTGTCAAATGGAGGTTACAAGCGGTTACCAAGAGGGCTAACAAACCTCCTAAAATTAAGGAAGTAACCGCCACTCTCTCTCTCTTTAATCCACTTTATAAATGCTGGATTGGGGGTCCAATTATGTTTAATTTTAACACTAATATGGGCCTGATTTTTAACCCAACGATAAGGCCCAAGTGTGCCCTCATGTGGCCCACATGGCCGGCCTAACATCAATCAAAAGCAAGGCCCCAAGGCCCAGCTCAAGGTAGGTCCACCTGGGTGCCAAGCTAGCATACCAAGCTAGGTACCAAGCTAGCTTACCTAGCTAGATCCCAAGCTAGCATGGAGCTAGCTACCCTAACTTTAGCTAGGTCGGAGCTCGGTCCCGAGCTAGCTCGAAGCTAGCTTCCTGAGCACGTTTTTCCTCCCAAAACGTAAAATGTCTAGGACATATACATCTTGCCTAGGAAAGCTTCAACCAAGCTAAGGCACCTCGCGTAAGTGCTCTAGGCGTCGCCCAAGGGGCGTGCCCAAACCTGCGGCTGCGCATAGGCGCGCCCGTACACGAGTGCACTCACGTATGAGCACCCGAGCGCCGAGTATCGGGCTATGCCCTTACTTGGAACTCTTGGCACTCTACCTCCCTTTACACTTCCTTTTGTCTACCTCCATAGACACCTTATACATGCCTCGGGTCCCTCACTTAGGCCGTGCCTCCCGCACACCCAAAGCCATGTGATACCCTCTAGGCACGTCTCGCACTTCCCATTCATAACAAGCACAACATGATCCGGTGACTTACGCAAATCACCAACATTCCTCCCCCATTTGTGCAAGTCACAAAAATGAACATTTCAAACTCTATGCCATAGAAGTAAATATCCGTAGATTTGAATTTACAACTTGTAGCCATACAATCATACACCAAAATTTTGTGGTGTTCTAAGAATTGAACCACTTCAACTTGTCTAGGTGCATCCCGCATGGTATGACATGAGTTACCCTATGTTATATACACTAGTGACGCTTTTATTTTACAAGGCTATTGCGTCCCATATCCTTTCACATATGCATGTAGGCGAGTAATCCTCGAACTCCCTTGGAAGAAGCCTTTAAACTTCCGCATATGTATAGTTGAGTTTCTACCATGCACCTACAAATGCAAAATACCGAAACTCATTAATGAAACTTAATTCAACACTACTTATTTTGTAGGCCAGAGCACCTTCCTTGGATGGGCCTTTTCTTATGCTCTCAAGACTCCGTGTGATTGACTTACCACATTGAATTCAGCCCTACACCTTTCGGTAAGGGGGAATTGGGCGTTCAAACCACAGGTCTTAAATAGGATTTTAACCCCACCCCCTCGGTTGATCTAAGCAGCAAATCTCTAGCCAAACTCTTCGTCAAGTGATCGGCGAGATTGTTGTGCGTTCGAACATAGACCACCGAGACGGCTTTGTGTGTGACAAGTTCTCGAACCGAACTGTGCCTCACCCCTAGATGTCGTGACTTCCCATTGTACACTTGGCTATAGGTCTTTGCCAACGTACTCTGACTATCACAAAAGATAGCAATTGGGGAAACCGGCTTTGGCCACAATGGTATCTCAATTACCAAATTCCTTAGCCATTCAGCCTCCTTGCCCGCAGCCGCGAGCGCCACAAACTCCGATTCCATGGTCGAGATCGTTATGCAAGATTGCTTCTTGGATGCCCAAGATATGGCGCCACCACCCAATAGGAAAACCCAACCACTTGTCGAAGTGTGGTCTTCCAAATTGGTGATCCAACTTGCATCGGTATAGCCTTCCAAGCTTGAAGGCGTTCCCACATATGTAATGCCATATGTCATAGTCCCATACAAGTACCTTAGTACTCTCCTTAGGGCCTTCCAATGACATTTACTAGGTCGACTTGTGAATCGACTCAACCTGCCCACGGCAAAAGCTATGTCTGAGCGTGTACACGTCATGGCATACATCAAGCACCCTATCACTTGAGAATACTCAAGTTGAGAGATAGGATCTCCACTACTAGGGAGAAGTTTCTCACCTACTTCCATAGGCGTGCTCACGGGGGTGGATTTATCAGCATGGAACCGCTTCACCACCTTCTCGACGTAATGGGATTGTGTCAAGGTAAGTGACTTCCCATCCCTCTTGATCTTTATTCCCAAGATTACGTCGGCCTCTCCAAGATCTTTCATGGAGAACTTGGTTGACAAAAATTCTTTTGTCTTGTCAACCACCTCTTGGTTTGTACCAAAAATTAGCATGTCGTCTACATATAGACATATCATCACCCCTTGACCGGAGCGATCAAATTTGCTATATACACATTTATCTGCTTGATTGATCTTGAATCCATCTTTTAGGACCACATCATCAAACTTTTGATGCCATTGTTTAGGCGCTTGTTTTAGTCCATAAAGAGACTTTACAAGACGACAAACCTTATGCTCTTATCCGTCTACAACAAAGCCTTCAGGTTGTTTATTGTAGTCCTCTGTAACACCCCCAATTTTAAACCAGGAATGTTACACGCCAGTGACCTCGGATTTGAAGTCCGAAGTCACCCTAGGCTTGATCCGAACAATTAATATAATGATATTAAAGAGTAAAAGGAAAAACAATGTACAATAATTTTGTTTTTATTAAAATTCTCTAAAAAGAGTTTCTAATCTTCCCCTTGAAAAAGGTCAACCTGCAGCTCAACTCTTCTCCAACTTTACTTCCTTCGACCTGAAGAATATGATCGCCTGATGTGCCGTGACGAGAAATACGGTTGACACCAGCCGAACCATGCAAAGGAAAGAATGTGGTCGGGTTAGTCTTGTGACAGACTAAGCAAATGGGGTTTTGAAAATGGTTCATTTGTGGTCGTACCCAATTACTAGCATCGAACTCCGAATAAAAGCCGGTCGATGATCTAGCAACCCAAGTACTTCCCACGGGCGAGGAAAACGATGAGATGCAACGAAAAGAATTAGGACACCACACGAGTATGGTTCCTTAGAAGCTTGATCAATTTGTTGGGAACGTTTATTATTCACCAGAGATTTTGAAAAGCCTCCGTCGACTAATTGGATCCACGACCAACCTCACCGCATATGCGAATTCAGATTGGAAAAAGGATCGTCTTTAGCTGGGAGCAAGAATGGTTTTTCAAGTTGTACTAACCATCCTGGTTCATTAATTACGTGCACTAGCACTTATCTTACTTAATTTCAAAACTTCATACTTCACGTTAATAACTTTTAGTTTTTATCAACACTAGTCGAGATACAACGAACAACGGTTTCCACGGATTTGAAGAATGCACTAGCTAGGTGCAACGTCCCTCACGCGCAGTTGAGGCGACATGGTCATGACCAGCATTAGGGTATAGGGCCATCCTAATGCAGTTATAGAGAGGCGTTCTGAGGACCGAAGGCTCCACCCCTAATTCTAACCTAAGTCCATAACAAGCCACTACGAGGCTAACAACAAACAAAGCCACTACGAGGCTAACAAACAAGCAAGGCCACATACAAGGCCAACACAGATCGAACCTAAGTCCATACTAGCGTAGCCGAACAATAATAACAACTACGCGAATAACAATGTCGTTCATACTAGGAAATAAAACAACAACCTAGTTCATTTTAATTTCACACAATTAGTTCCAAACAAACGAATAAAAACGAACATGCTAAAACTGAACCAAACCACTTGCCTCGGATACGACGTTGACTACGGTTGACTCACGGAGGAAAGGTTAACGACGATAGCACGAATCTTCGTTAACGAACGGTACCGGAAAGGAAATCATTCAAAATAAACTTTAATAATTTATTTTGAAGAAGGAAAAACTAGAGTTCATATCCTTGATGACTCTAATTTGATGATAACCCTTTTTATAATATAACTTTTATTTCATTGATCACAAGGTAAACGTATACTTTTCTTTTAATAGAGAGTATAGGTAAATAGTTGATTTGCTTATGAAATAAGCTCTTGAAATCATTTTCATGAAGACTTGATAAAACCCTATTTACACTTCCTGAATTCATAATATTTAAAACTTATACAATAAATACCACATGGTATTAATAACTTTATAAAGTAATCTTGTATATTATAACTTATATTATTTAGCCCATATAATATTTTAATTATAAATTTCATTTAAAAAGAGTAATCCATTCATGTACTATTTGAAAATGAGTTACTATATAGAATTCATAATCACAAAATATTATATATTATATCTCACAAAATATTATATCTCATAATATTAGTTGAAAATACATATAAATATGTTAAGAGATCAACTTCATCCACTTGAAAATAGTTATTTATATAGCAAATCAAATCCCTACTTATAGTGTGTATAGTATAATCTCTATGAGTCTAATAATAATAATAATAATATACCTTATATATATCATTTTCTTTCTTATGTAGAATTCAACTATATATATTATATGATTTTTTTTTCTTTTTAATTGTTATTACTATGTTATATAGATAATTAATCTCAAACCAATATTAAAAGAAAGGAAGCAAAACCAAATGCACGTACAATGTGCAGGAATTACGTGAAAACAGAGGAGAAATAGCCCACTTCGGCGAGCTTCTTGACGGCGGTGTGGCGGTAGTTCGACGAGGAGAGCACAGATCCATGAAGTCTGTCACACGGTGGTTACACTGGTGCAAACCGATCGACTGGAGATGGCCTCAGACGAGAGAACGATCGCTCCGAAGTCGGCTTCGATAAAGCAGAGCACTCCGACCAACTCTAAGCTTTCGATCGATTCGAGACCAACTTGAGAGCGTTTTGAGGAGAATACTTGAGAGTAGGAATGAGTAGTGATGTGTGGATTACAATTCCTGACTCCTACCCCTCTTTATAGTCGAAAATTCGACCTCAATTGGCATAATTACTCGGTCGTTCTCAAGCTTACACGACGACGAATAATTTCGATTCAATCCGAATATTCTCTAGCCTTTAGTTCGATTCAATCCATCCAATTACTCCTTTATCCATCCACATAACTCTCCCTTATCCAATCCTACTCACAACGCCATCAATTGTTCAAATTTTATCCAAATCGAATTAATGCCATTAACCCTAACCGATAACTACACTGGAAATCGTGGTTAAATGGCCATTTAATTCCTCCAATTAACTGAGGGGTATTGAATTAATCGAATAGTAGAATCCAATGCCACTTACGGCATCCATTTTCATGCAGAAACGAAGAAGATATGGCTGATTGAAGATTGGGTTAAACATGGGTTGATTTGGGGAAGAACAACATTGGGTTTTACACGATTAGCCCGATACTTCTGAAAAGTTACAATTATGTCCTTATGACATACTTACTTATAAAATTGAACACTTCACTAGGATAAAACTTATTTTATATTTTATCACATAATAATTATCTTAAATATATATGTACATTTCAATATAATAAAGCTTATTATAATTTAAATAATTATTAACATGATTTTATAAGCTTAAGACTTATGTTACCATAACATTATTCTTAAAATTCGATAAAAAATGTAAATTTACCATAACTTATATTATTACCAAGGGTTATTATTTTTAATAATTATTAATAACAACTTATTATTAATATTTTCGATAAAAAATGTAAAATTACCTTTATACCCTTTAGGAAAGAGAGGATTATTACAACCTCCTCATCCAACTCTCCATTGAGAAAGGCCGTTTTCACGTCCATTTGATGGATGACCAGACCATGAATGCTTGCTAGGGCAATCAATAGTCTTATCGTGGTGATCCTAGCAACTGGAGCGTATGTGTCAAAGTAATAAACACCCTCCCTTTGCCTAAAACCTTGGATTACCAAACGAGCCTTATATTTGTCAATAGACCCATCGGTTTTCATCTTCCTTTTGAATATCCATTTGCAACCCAATGGCTTGCATCCGGGTGGAAGATCCGCCAATTCCCAAGTGTTGTTGCCAACAATTGAATCTATCTCATCTTGGATAGCTTCTTTCCAAAACGAGACATCCTGGGATTTCATGGCTTCCTCGAACGTCTTAGGATCCTCATCCATATGAAGATATGAAATGACTTGACCCTCCTCTTCCCTAGAACCTTCCATCAAGAACACTTGAAATATAGGCTCATGGGAAACTCGGTCTATTACAAGAGCCGAGTGACTATTCTTTGAAGAGTAGGACGACTCTTCGTCATCACTAGCACCCAAGGGCATTGTGTGCCCAACCTTGCCACTATTATTGTGACTTGTGCCCTCTTCCCTAGCCGTATCAAAGGCTTTGTGCTCATGCACACTTTCCTTACCCCAGATGGTTATTGCCCCGGCACCCGTTGCATCTTTGCCCGAAGTGCCTTCTCTAGGTGCGCTTGCACCCAACATTGGCATAATCGGCGCACCGGCATGGGCCATGGATCTTGTGACCCTACGCCCAAGCATTGATCCTAGCGCCGTAGTAGGCTCCTCCTCGGTTTCCATAGGTTCTGAGGATGGGTCTACTTCTTCTCGGTCCATTTCTCTAGGCCTAGGGCTAGAAGTAAATCTAGTCTCATCAAAGATAGCATCACGCGATTCTATCACGGTATTAACCGAAATCGCATGATTTGGCTCTATCACAAAGAACCTATAGGCCGTAGAGTTATGAGCATATCCTATAAAGATACACTCAACGCCCTTATCTCCCAACGTCTTGCGTTTGGGTTCCGTGAGTCTTACAACCACACGGCAGCCCCACAACCGAAGGTGATCAAGACTAGGCTTTCTCTTGAACCACAACTCGTAGGGAGATTGTCGGCTTCTCTTACTTGGCACCCTATTCAAGATATAGTTAGCCGTAAGTATAGCCTCTCCCAAAATGAGTTCTTTAGTCCGGAGTAGGACAACATAGCATTCACCATATCCTTAAGGACACGGTTCTTACGTTCAGCCACCCCATTTTGTTGTGGGGTATAAGGAGCCGTCCTCTCATGGATTATACCACAAGACCGGAAGTACTCCTCATCCATGTACTCACCACCATGATCAGTACGTAACCGTTTGATTTTATATCCGGTTTGCAACTCCACTTCGGTTTTATATGCCTTAAACATTTCTAGTGCCTCGTTCTTGGAGTGCACCATATAGAGGTAGCAATACCTTAAGTGGTCCTCAATAAACGTCACGTAGTAACGCTTATTCCCCAAAGACGGGGTCGCATGTAGGTCTCCTAGATCCGAATGGACCAATCCCAAGACCCCTTCCTCCATTTTAATCGCCTTAAAAGGAAGCCGTGTAATCTTTGTTAACATACACGTCTTACACTTCTTACTAGTAGCCATGAAATCTGGAATTAATTTATCTTTCGCCATATCCATCATTCGTTTCAAATGCAAGTGTCCCAACCTCGCATGCAATAAATCACACGAAGTAGTACTTGACACAACCATGTAATCAAACATACCTTTATTATTATTGATTACATTCAGTAGGAACATATTGTTCTTATAATGGCCAAAACCAACAAAGGTTCCAGCCCTACTGATTACAAGGCGATCGGCTTCGAATACTAATCGATAGCCCAACTTATTTAATACACCACCGCTTACAACATTCTTTCGAATGGACGGGGCATACAATACATTATGTAAAATAAGTTCCTTCCCACTAGTGAAGTGAAGATGCACGTCTCCCTTTCCTAAGACCGGAGTCGTGGACTCGTTTCCCATGTAGAGAACTAAACCATCCTCTACATTCCTCATGTGCTTGAACCACTTCTTATCCATGCACACGTGGGTGGTGGCACCCGAGTCAAGCCACCAATTCATGTTCTCATCCTTTAAGACAAGACATTGATCAATATTAGATATACTAAAAATTGAATCATCCCTTTGTAAACCATAGATCAATGGTCTACCTTGCCCAGCGTGACCGCCAGACCCTGGCGCAGGTGTAGATGCACCTTTGTCCTTGTCGCTTATCTTGGACTTGCAATCCATCTTCATGTGGCCGGGCTTGCCGCATTTCCAACAGTCCCCTTTGATTTTGGGCTTTTTGCTAGCAGTCGGCTTTGGTTCGCCAAAGCGCTTGCGTTTCTTTACCCTCTTGCCACCCTTGCCCTTTCCAGCCTCCATGGTATTCACAGAGTGGGCGGACTTATCCTCGGACTTCTTCCCCTTCTCATTCATCTTGAACTCCTCCTCAATCCGAAGATGAGAGCCAAGTTGAACAAGATTCATCTCCTCCTTTGAATGCTTAAGGAGATGCTTAGCCTCCTTCCACGAGAGGGGCAACTTATCAATGATGGATGAGACGGCAAAGTTCTCATCCAACGTGATTCCATGTTGGTTCAATTGACCCAACACCCGGAGAAGGTCATGATATTGGTCCATCACCGGTCTAGACTCCGACATCTTAAAGTTGTTGAAGTTAGACACGTGGAATTTCTTAGACGAGGCATCCTCGGCCGAGTACTTAGCCTCGAGTGCCTCCCATAGGATCCGGGAGGACTCGTAATTTTGATAAACATCAAACAGGGAGTCCGCCATCCCATTAAGGATGTGCCCACGACAAATATAATCGTCGTTCTCCCACTTTGCAAAACGCCTATGTTGGAGCATAATTGCATTCCTCTCCGCGGTTTCCTCCGCGGTCTCGTCCTCTACCACATCAGGTATGGGCGGTGGGACCTCAGGACAAGGCGTAGATATCACATACGCCACTTTGAGAGAAGTAAGCATGAAATGCATCTTCTTTTGCCACCTACGGAAATCTTGCCCCTCAAACTTTTTAAGTTTCATAAACTTAGAGGCCATTTCCGATATGGAGGCTTCCTTTGCTTTAGTCATGACTTAAACCTTGTCAAACACAAGTCAACAAAACAAACAAATAAATAAATAAGCGTTGAAGATTGCTAGTTTTGTTGATTCCTTTTAAGCAAGTTGAAGGACGTCGGCCCTTGTAGATCCTTACGGGTAATCAAGGCTTTGTGAGTAGACCCCGTAGGGTAATCTCGTGAGTAGACCCCGAAGGGTAATCTAGTGAGTAGACCCTAAAAAGGGTAATCTCGTGGGTAGACCCTAATAAGGGTAATCCCGGGTGTAGACCCTAAAAAGGGTAGTCACCACCGACTTATTTAATCCTTTATAGCCTGACCTGGATAATGGATACGAGTCGTGCACGTGGCACTCTCCTTCAACACTTATTGCCCCTATATTTGCCAAGGGTATTCCGCAACAAGGTTGTGGGATAAAACGTTCCAACCAATGATTAAGTGGCAATCAAAATCATTGATGCACATACATACCTCGTTCTCTTTGAAGTGCTCGTTTGATTTCCCAACCAAACTTCTCGAATTGATCTTCAATTCTCTCCACCGAATACTCTTGAATTTCGTGTGGATTTGCCTTGTGATTTTCACACAATTGGATGCCCTTTTTCTTGCGCCCTTAGCCCTCTATTAATAGAGAAAATCCCAGGCCAAATGGGGCGGTTATGGGCTGTCAAATGGAGGTTACAAGCGGTTACCAAGAGGGCTAACAAACATCCTAAAATTAAGGAAGTAACCGCCACTCTCTCTCTCTCTCTCTCTCTCTCTCTCTCTCTCTCTCTCTCTCTCTCTCTCTCTCTCTCTCTCTCTCTCTCTCTTAATCCACTTTATAAATGCTGGATTGGGGGCCCAATTATGTTTAATTTAAACACTAATATGGGCCTGATTTTTAACCCAAGGATAAGGCCCAAGTGTGCCCTCATGTGGCCCACATGGCCGGCCCAACATCAATCCAAAGCAAGGCCCCAAGGCCCAGCCCAAGGTAGGTCCACCTGGGTGCCAAGCTAGCATACCAAGCTAGGTACCAAGCTAGCTTACCTAGCTAGATCCCAAGCTAGCATGGAGCTAGCTACCCTAACTTTAGCTAGGTCGGAGCTCGGTCCCGAGCTAGCCCGAAGCTAGCTTCCCGAGCACGTTTTTCATCCCAAAACGTAAAATGTCTAGGACATATACATCTTGCCTAGGAAAGCTTCAACCAAGCTAAGGCACCTCGCGTAAGTGCTCTAGGCGTCGCCCAAGGGGCGTGCCCAAACCTGCGGCTGCGCATAGGCGCGCCCGTACACGAGCGCACTCACGTATGAGCACCCGAGCGCCGAGTATCGGGCAATGCCCTTACTTGGAACTCTTGGCACTCTACCTCCCTTTACACTTCCTTTTGTCTACCTCCATAGACACCTTAGACATGCCTCGGGTCCCTCACTTAGGACGTGCCTCCCGCACACCCAAAGCCATGTGATACCCTCTAGGCACGTCTCGCACTTCCCATTCATAACAAGCACAACATGGTCCGGTGACTTACGCAAATCACCAACATATGACAGCATGGATAGTATAACAAACTTTCTCTACGCGGGCTATCCGGGGGACGAATGGCGACTCGTCATAGCCGTCTGGCGCTTCGGGGGCCACTGGACGAAAGGCGTTGTGGCTACGCACCACTTGCTCCGTGATAGCACCGATCTGCTCGGTAACCATTCGCCGGATAGCGGCGTCCAAGTCGATTGGCCTCCTTCGGTCATTATCCTCTTCCTCGTTGCTTCCTTCCGCGGTCCATGTGTTCTGCGGGCGGAAGGGTCGGGGGTCGCTAGCGGACCTCAGTTCCTCTGGCGGGGCCTGATGCGGAGCGTTCTCCCTGGTTCGGTTTGAAGGGAGAGCTCCAGGCGAGGCTTCCGGTGGGGTGACGTAGTTATCTCTGGCGTCACGGCCACTACGAGTCCGAGAGGTGCCTTCCCCGCCACCAAACTCGAGCCTTGCGGCTAGACCGCCAACCCTTTTGGTGACCTTAGCCGGTTGGTGCTCAGTTGTCAGAAGCTGGTTCTGGCTCTTGAGGCGACTGTTCTCACTGGTGAGTTTTTAGAGGTGGGCTTCGTAGGCGCTCCTTTAGTTGCTGAGTTCCTTCTAGAGGTCGGCCATTCTCCGGCGGAACTCAACCATCTCATGCTCCTGGATGCAACTCCCATCGCCGGAGTTGTTCACGACGGCGTTTTCTGGATCGGACATGGTTGGACGACTAGGGTCGAGACTTTGTAAATTGACTTTCGGATCGGTGTGGCCCCACGGTGGGCGCCCAATTGTTTGGGCTAAAATCGGTTCGAGAGAAAGAACTAAATTTAGCTAGATCGGGCTCACCGATCTCCCGCCAGAAATTACAAGTCACCAGAATTTTCTCTCTTCTCCCAAGCTTCCCCATTATTAGGGACCTAATTAAGTTCATTAATTAATCCCCTTTTCCTCTACCCTAATTTGCCTCTTTACTGCTTCAGCTGAAGAGCCTCGGATGGATGTGAATGCCAAGGGCCTCGTTTGATGGGTTGGCTGGTTACCTAACCTTGCTTGTGATGGGCTGATCCAATGAGAGGAATTTGAATGGGCCTAACAGTACCCCCGAATCAGGTTTCGGACCTACTGTGCAAGCGGGACGGAATCTGATTCGTTGATACTTCGATTGAGTACCGTAGCCTACTTAGAACGAGTAGCTATATCCAACTATTGAGTCTAGGATGGCGAATTAGTCGGGAGCTGAGTCATTGTCGAAGTCTCTGTCAACCAGATTGATGGGCATAAGCTAGACTGCGCTAGCGATCCCTTGCGTCTCTAGCGAATTCAGACTTTTGATATCACTTGTGTTGTTTCCAACGATTGCTCGTGGTGTCTGACGTATGTAGTGTGTTAGTTGGTGATTGGCAACTGATGGCGAGTGAGTGACTTGCGATAGCTAGCGAATCGGCTGTGGCTAGCTAGAGCTAGTGATGAACTCGCGGCAAGTAGCGAAATGGTTGTAGCTAGCTAGAGTTAGCAGTAAACTCGCGGCAACTAGCGAATCGGTTGTAGCTAGCTAGAGCTAGCAGTAAACTCGCGGCAACTGGCGAATCGGTTGTAGCTAGCTAGAGCTAGCGTTCAATCTTGCCGCATCTGGCGAATAACTTGCGACATTTGGCGAATGATCTACCCCAGCGGGAGCTACCCAGGTGCGGTAATTGGTGTATAAATTGCGACAACTGGCGAATAATCTTGCGTCATCTGGCAGATGACTTGTGACAACTGGCGAATAGCTTGCGACCTCTGGCGAATAGCGCATCTTCTAGCGAAACTTGCATTTTTAAGCAACACTTGCGTTTTCTAGCGACACTCGCGTATTCTAGCGAAACTTGCGTATTGTAGCGATACTAGCGTTATCTAGCGAAACTTGCATTTTCTAGACTTTGTCTAGGTAGCACGTTGGTATATCGACCCCTGTGTTTGTAGTGAGTATCGATCACACACGTGGTGATAATACAACCGTTTCCCGGGGCCACTAGGGCCCTACGGCGTTTCATTGAATTCAAAGCAAAGCAAGTGCACACGTCAACTATGCAAACAAAACGATATCAAGTATATGCATGATGACTAATGCTAGAGGTAACTTCGAAAAGAAACAGAGAATAGAAAACAAATAGCTAATATGAACCAAGTTCAGAAATAGTACTTTCGGAGGATGGGTGCGAGGTCTCCAAGGCCTAGCGTAGTTCGTGGCGCTGGCAGGCCTCACATCTCTCGGCGTACTCAGCGGCGTCCTGAGTAGGGCTGGCTTCTCCTATCTCGGCGGTAATCAGCTCGATCTCGTCTTTCTGGTCTCTCTGGCTCGACAGCTCTCTGGCGCAGCTTCCGGTCTTCCTCTAGCCGCACATGCGCCAGAGCCTTGACCTGCACTTCATCGAAGTTGGTGATGGGATGCTTAGTAAGTTCCTCGTAGAGCCTGTTGCCTTGCCCCACCCCTTGCCTAAATGCCTCTACAGCTGTTGATGTGATTCGCCTTAGGATCGGACTCGATTCTGGCTCGAGGGAGTTCAAGGGCTTTCTTGAAGACGTCTTGGACGAGGGCTCTTGCGCAAACTTGCAATTTCGAGCGAAAATGTGACACTTTCGGATGTATGGGAATTCATGATTCAACAAACTCTTTTTGTAGGCTTTTTATTTAATAGGGGATAGTAGTCGAGCCCTCACTTCGGTCCACTCACCGAGAGGGATTGACTAAGGGATACGAGGGGTGCGGAACCAAACCCTAACAACCCAAGTGGCCCTAAGGATAGGTAGGCGCCTCGCTCAGAGTGAACCAAGCTAGGACGCCTAAGGAGGGACGGCGAGGCTCGAGTCTCACGAGCCAAGCCACCCTCCGAGCCTTCGGTCACCCGAAAGCCATGGTGTATGTGAAAAATAAGAATGGCTAGGCCAAGGTTCGAGTCTCACGAACCATAGCCCGCCATCCGGCCCTCGAGTCTCACAAGAGCCCTACGGCTTGAGTCCCACAAGCCGGGAAAGCCCAAAACCTAGAACGGGACAAAAGTCTCTCAATTCAAGTTCAAGCTTAATCTTAATCTATCTAAAAATGAGGCCCCTAGACGTCTTTATATAGGGGGAGAAGAGGGAAGAGGGGCGGCAGCTTGGAGTGGGCTCCAAGCATCAGAGGCGGCAGCTTGGAGTGGCTCCAAGCATGATGAATGGGTGGAGGTGATGGAGAAGCTTGGCGCCCAAGGCAAGCACTCAAAGCTGGCCCCTTAATGACGAAGATTGTTGGCCAAGGAACTCACTTAATGCTTCTTTTGATGAATCAAAACTTGGCGGCCAAGGAGTTGCTTTAGATGTTGATGTGTGGCGGCCAAGCAACCTTGAGGAGGTGGAGGAGGCATCTTGGGCTGAGCTGAATGACGGTGGAGATTTGCGCTTAGGCTTGTTCTTGACTTGGTTGTGGAGAGCTAGCCCGGTCCGACATGTTCTTGTAAGCTGTAGTCTTCCTTACTTGGGCCACCTTAGAAAAAGGCCCGAAATGCGATGAAGATGGGCGTCCAAAAACCGCACCGGCCCGAAGACGCGAGTGCCCACATGAGGCACCGGCACCGCGGGACGGGTGCCTCGGTGAGGCACCGGCGCCGAGAGGCGTGAGGGCAAGGGGGTCGGGCACGACCGCTTGAAGCTCGGGCCCGATCACATCATTCACCCCCCCTTGAAGAGGATTCGTCCTCGAATCCTTAGAGTAGTGCATGGGGGTGGCGGGGGCGATGTGGCTAAGTCGGGCCGGCCTCTTCTCCCACTACCACGGGCACTTTGAGAATAACTTGTTTGAGCACGTCCTCAGAGACCAGGTTGGAGGCGCACCCCGATCAATGTTGACTTGGCACTCGACGCCTAACACCATGGCATAGCAATAAAACATGTTGTGCCTTTGGGCGTCGAGGTCTTCCCCAACCGAGTTCTCTTCCTCATCAGACTCTTCACTTGAGCTTGCATTAGTATCACATGACTCGTTGCTCGAGCTCGAGCCACCCTCTTCGTTGATGCTAAGGTCACTCTCCTCACCAAATCGGGCGTCACTTTATTCTTCATTATTCAGGGCAAGGACTTGGTTGACACTCGGCTCACTTGCCTCCTTGTGATGGTTCTCGACCTCATGATCACTCGAGATGTCAATGATCTTCTTTCTCGGGGGCATGCCACACACAAGGCGAGGGCCAGTCACCCCCTTGCTCATGGCAACCTTCTTGGCAAGCAACATCTCGTAGGCCATCGTGAATGCAAAGACGTCGCGGTAGTGTGGCCTTTATTTTCGTTTTCTTTTTTTGCCTTAAAAATAACGAACACACACAATGTTTACTTGTAAGAATTCTCCATGGTAAGGACATCCCGAAGCTTTGAGTGTGTGCCCTCGTTTCTCTCTTCTTCTTTTTTTCTCTTTTTTTTTTGTGGCTCTCTTGCTTGGCTGGGGTCGGTCCGAGCTTGGTTCAATGCTCTCGCCTCTCTCTCTCTCTCTCTCTCTCTCTCTCTCTCTCTCTCTCTCTCTCTTTTTTCATAAACAATTTCCGACCCCTTTCTTGCTCGGTTTGGTGCTTGCGAGCCAACAAGTTCCACACATCGAATTTGAGCCTCACATTCCGTGATTCTCGACATATGCACATTCCATTTTAACTCAAGCAACTTCAAGTATATGAATATATAAATCACAATTCATATAAACTTTCTATGCTCAATTGGGTTCGGTTTTAAGGTTTTTGGCTTAGAGACAAAAGTGTCGGTTTTATGCACGTTAAGTTCGGCCATCCTAGGGGAAAGGTTTAGCATTTCGGGGCTGAGGGGTCCCTTGAATTAGCTTGAAACTCATCCTAGGAAAGACCTACTTCGACCCATCATTCGGTTTGAGCCATCAAGATTAAGACCGACGCCACTTACTTGAGTTGTCTTGAACTAGAGAATTCGCGAAGAGTCTTGGAAATTTCGGCCGACGCTCACACCATCGTCTCTTGAACTGCGAAGGGGTGAAGGTGCACTAACTTTCTCACGAAAAAAAATTGGGAATTTTGTGAGGGCTAGAACACACGGAAATCAGTTGGCTTCTTCTTCTTGGAGAGCTTCGGATTCTCTCTTGGTTTTGTCGGTGGTAACAAAGTGAAAAGGCCTTGTATTTATAGGCGAAAGGGGGCTGGAATTTAGCTTGGAAATAGGCTTGTTACTTCGGCTTCAAGGCATGTGATTATGAAGGAGAAGAGGAGGAGATGGCAGCCATGAAGGTCCATCATAACCACGCCCTCATCAAGACGCCTCCTTAGCTTGCACACCAAGGTCGGACACTTTGAATTTTGTTGGAACCGAGGAGGTGCTCGACTAGAATGGGGCCATTACTTTCCTTGTTGGCCAAGCAAACCAAGATGGCAAGGAAATTCGGTTGGTTTACTAGAAGTAAATCGCCATTCACCTCACACATGCTAGCTCGGCTTGTTTTTTTTTTTTTTTTTTTTGGATGAGCATAACTCCGCCCCTCGAGCTTGCTTGGATTCCAAGTCTCGAAAATTTGTTAAGTTGGCTCAAAGAAATTTAATGTCTCCCTCCATAAAATTTCACCAATTTTTCGGATGTAAGAGGTGAGGCTTAGGCGTGGGTAAAGAACATGGGGAGGGTTAGAAATTTTCTCCACGCCACTTTGGAATTTTTCTCGGACTCTTGTAAGGCCCTAAGGTCGTGGCCGAGCCAAGGTGAGGTCTCAAGTGGGCTCGGGTCTCGGTTGGCCAAAAGAGGTTTAAAGGTTTTGAGCATATATGAAAGTAACATGAAAAATGCAATTTACATATTCAAAACTTACTGAACCCGCCTCGAAAGGCTCTGATACCAGATGATGTGATTCGCCTTAGGATTGGACTCGATTCTGGCTCGAGGGAGTTCAAGGGCTTTCTTGAAGACGTCTTGGACGAGGGCTCTTGCGCAAACTTGCGATTTCGAGCGAAAATGTGACACTTTCGGATGTATGGGAATTCATGATTCAACAAACTCTTTTTGTAGGCTTTTTATTTAATAGGGGATAAGTAGTCGAGCCCTCACTTCGGTCCACTCATCGAGAGGGATTGACTAAGGGATACAAGGGGTGCGGAACCAAACCCTAACAACCCAAGTGGCCCTAAGGATAGGTAGGCACCTCGCTTAGAGTGAACCAAGCTAGGACGCCTAAGAAGGGACGGCGAGGCTCGAGTCTCACGAGCCAAGCCACCCTCCGAGCCTTCGGTCACCCGAAAGCCATGGTGTATGTGAAAAATAAGAATGGCTAGGCCAAGGTTCGAGTCTCACGAACCATAGCCCGCCATCCGGCCCTCGAGTCTCACGAGAGCCCTACGGCTTGAGTCCCACAAGTCGGGAAAGCCCAAAACCTAGAACGGGATAAAAGTCTCTCAATTCAGGTTCAAGCTTAATCTTAATCTATCTAAAAATGAGGCCCCTAGACGTCTTTATATACGGGGAGAAGAGGGAAGATGGGCGGCAGCTTGGAGTGGGCTCCAAGCATCAGAGGCGGCAGCTTGGAGTGGGCTCCAAGCATGATGAATGGGTGGAGGTGATGGAGAAGCTTGGCGCCCAAGGCAAGCACTCAAAGCTGGCCCCTTAATGACGAAGATTGCCGGCCAAGGAACTCACTTAATGCTTCTTTTGATGAATCAAAACTTGGCGGCCAAGGAGTTGCTTTAGATGTTGATGTGTGGCGGCCAAGCAACCTTGAGGAGGTGGAGGAGGCGTCTTGGGATGAGCTAAATGACGGTGGAGACTTGGGCTTGGGCTTGTTCTTGACTTGGTTGTGGAGAGCTAGCCCGGTCCGACATGTTCTTGTAAGCTGTAGTCTTCCTTACTTGGGCCACCTTAGAAAAAGGCCCGAAATGCGATGAAGATGGGCGTCCAAAACCGCACCGGCCCGAAGACGCGAGTGCCCACATGAGGCACCGGCGCCGCGGGACGGGTGCCTCGGTGAGGCACCGGCGCCGAGAGGCATGACGGCAAGGGGGTCGAGCACGACCGCTTGAAGCTCGGGCCCGATCACATCAGCTGTAGCTATGTCACAATTGGGGATGGCAATTTTCTCTCTGTTGAACCTATTTAGATATTCTCTGGTGGATTCTCTAGATCTCTAGGTGATGCGGTAGAGGTCGCTAGATTGCTTCTCGAACTGTCGGCTGCTAGCGAACTGAGAGCGAAAGAGATCAGAGAGCTCCGCGAAAGAACGGATGCTCCCTCGGGGGAGATTGATGAACCACACTAGAGCGGGGCCTGCCAGGGTCGTCCCAAAGCTTCTACACATCATCGATTCCTTCGAGTCGTACGGGAAAGAGATGGTCATCATTTTTTGTTTGTACACGGCCACATGCTCGTCTGGGACACCGGTTCCGTTGTATGCCAGCATGGATAGTACAACAAACTTTCTCGGGATCTCTACGCGGGCTATCCGGGGGACGAATGGCGACTCGTCATAGCCGTCTGGCGCTTCGGGGGCCACTGGACGAAAGGCGTTGTGGCTACGCACCACTTGCTCCGTGATAGCACCGATCTGCTCGGTAACCATTCGCCGGATAGCGGCGTCCAAGTCGATTGGCCTCCTTCGGTCATTATCCTCTTCCTCGTTGCTCCCTTCCGCGGTCCATGTGTTCTGCGGGCGGAAGGGTCGGGGGTCACTAGCGGACCTCAGTTCCTCTGGCGGGGCCTGATGCGGAGCGTTCTCCTTGGTTCGGTTTGAAGGGAGAGCTCCAGGCGAGGCTTCCGGTGGGGTGACGTAGTTATCTCTAGCGTCACGGCCACTACGAGTCCGAGAGGTGCCTTCCCCGCCACCAAACTCGAGCCTGGCGGCTAGACCGCCAACCCTTTTGGTGACCCTAGCCGGTTGGCGCTCAGTTGTCAGAAGCTGGTTCTGGCTCTTGAGGCGACTGTTCTCACTGGTGAGTTTTTCGAGGTGGGCTTCATAGGCGCTCCTTTAGTTGATGAGTTCCTTCTGGAGGTCGGCCATTCTCCGGCGGAACTCAACCATCTCATGCTCCTGGATGCGACTCCCATCGCCGGAGCTGTTCACGACGGCGTTTTCTGGATCGGACATGGTCGGAGACTAGGGTCGAGACTTTGTAAACTGACTTTGGGATCGGTGTGGCCCCACGGTGGGCGCCAAATTGTTTGGGCTAAAATCGGTTCGAGAGAAAGAACTAAATTTAGCTAGATCGGGCTCACCGATCTCCCGCCAAAAATTACAAGTCACCAGAATTTTCTCTCTTCTCCCAAGCTTCCCCATTATTATGGACCTAATTAAGTTCATTAATTAATCCCCTTTTCCTCTACCCTAATTTGCCTCTTTATTGCTTCAGCTGAAGAGCCTCGGATGGATGTGAATGCCAAGGTTGTCGTTTGATGGGCCGGCTGGTTACCTAACCTTGCTTGTGATGGGCTGATCCAATGAGAGGAATTTGAATGGGCCTAACACTCTCCGGAAGATAAGAAGTGCCCCCAGATCTTCTACATCCTACAATCTTCTTGACTCTTTCTCTCTCTCTGACTCTGAACCTGAGGACGTCATGGCGGAACAAACTATTCGCCAATCACGGCGCGCGATCTCCAGCAACAGCAGCTCGCTGTTCAATTCCCCGAACTCGGGGAAGGTGTGAAGTTCGAATTGAAGTCCGGGCTCATCCACCACTTGCCCAAATTCCATGGGTTGAGTGGTGAGGACCCGAACAAGCATCTCACTGAATTCCACGCGGTGTGCGTGAGTATGAAGCCCACTGATGTGACGGAGGATCAAATCAAGCTCCGGGCTTTCCCTTTCTCTCTAGAGGACTCCGCCAAGGACTGGCTCCTTTATTTGGTGCCAGACTCTATTACTACTTGGGCGGCCATGAAGAGGGCGTTTCTTGAGAAGTACTTCCCCGCTTCCAAACAAACATCTATTAAGAAGCAGCTCAGTAGTTTGGAGCAGGGGGAGGACGAGAACCTCTATGATTATTATGAGCGCTACAAGAGGCTCATCGCGAGTTGTCCCTACCATGGCTATCTTGCCAAGGATCTTATGTGCTACATCATTGAGGGACTCTGCGACAATGACAAGAGGCTCGTGAATACATCTTGTGGGGGTAGTTACGAAAACTTGACCCCTGCAGCAGCTTTTCAGAAAGTTGAGATTCTGGCGGAACAAGCCCGCAATCAGAGGTCCAGGACCAATGTCAGGTCCGTTAGTGCGGTGAACGAGTCCCTGAATGCTGAAGTAAGGGAGCTCAAAGATCTTATGAAGTAGCTGCTTACGAAGAAGACGGCTCAACAAGTCAATGCTTGCGGTCTTTGCTATGACGCAAGCCACCACACGGATCAGTGCCCTACTATTCAGGAGACCGAGGAGTCGGTCAATGCTATTGGAAATTATGGTGCGCCTAGGCCCCGGAATGATCCCTTCTCTAATACCTACAATCCGGGGTGGGCGAACCATCCTAACCTCAGGTGGAACAACCAGCAGCAACAAGATCCACCACAACAGCAGCAACAGTACGCTCCTGAGGGCTAGCAACAACAATTTTGGTCCAAGAATAATGCCCCGAGAGCACCTGCTCCGTCTCAGAATGATGTTATTACTGCCCTCTTGAAGGAGAACCAAGAGACGAGGGCTGCTGTAAAGAATCTTCAGAATCAGCTGAGCCAACTCGCGACCATGATCAATAGGCTCGAGTCTAAGGATTCCGGGAAACTTCCCTCTCAACCGCTCAACCACAAGGAGAATGTGAGTGCCATGAACTTGAGGAGCGGTAGAGCATTGGCGAGTCGGGAATCACCCACTGGTGATAAACCACGACCGCGTTCCCCTGGCCGCGACCGCGCCGGGGCAGCAGAAGACGAAGACCAAGTCTCTGTTGGAAATCCGCGACCGCGCTCTCCCCACCGCGCCCGCGGAAATCCAACAGAGAACTCGGGCCATGAGAGGCATGAGGCGCCGCGACCGCGGAGCCCGGACCGCGCCCGCGGTAACGAGGCAGAGCGAAATTTCGGGGCGTTGCTCGACTATGCTTTCAAGAACTATTCACCCCCGTGCCCGCGCCCCAACACCAAAGGAGGACGACGGCTATGTGGCTCAACCACTTCCACCTTTGAGCTCTTTCAAGCCCTCTCCCCCTTTCCCCGAAGCACTCAAGGACACGAGGAAGCCGACACATGACAAGGAACTCTTCGAGACCTTCGCCAATTGCCAGGTAAATGTTCCTCTGATCAATCTCATCCAAGGTGTCCCTCGTTTTGCTAAGTTTATGAAAGAGCTTTGCACTATAAAAAGAAAGAATAGGACTAGTCCAAGAATTGAGAAAGTAGCTCTAGTTGAGAAAACGCATGATAGCAAAATTGAGACTTGTAATTCCCTACTCCAAAAGCAATTGCCTAAAAAATGCTCAGACCCAGTGTTGGATCGTTAGTACTGAGGGACGTCCTTTACTTTGGTAAAGGCGTTCTTAGGTTAGGCGTCCCTACGAGGAGTAGGGGCGTCCTTGAGTAATGCAGCGGAAATTAAGTACTAAACAGATAATAGATGAACGCAGAGAATTATAGAGGAACCACTCAAGACCAAGTAGTCCTTGAGTGTAAACCTCTACCTCCTTGGAGGATTTTTGAATAGTTCTTTCCTTTATATTGAACGTCCTTACAGTTGTACTGGCGAGCCTTTACAGTTCTCTGGTACTTAGCTTTTCCCTAAGTCCACTAGTAAAGGACTCCTCTAAGCCTACAACTTAAGCTGGTTCAATCTACTAAAGGACTCTATTCCTACGTTCTGTAGTACTTCGCAGAACTCTCTTTCTCTCTTTTTGGGTTTTCTCTTACAAACTGTTTTTGTGATTTGGTTACAAGTCTCACTCGATCTAACACAAGTTCTAGCACTGTTCTTGAGTTCTTGAGTTAGTTCTTCGTGTTCTTGAGTGAGTCGCTTTCTCTTTGATTCTCTCTGAATATTCCTGAAAGCGTTAATGTCACAATAAATGCCTTGGGGCTATTTATAGGACTTGGGGAAGGGCATCTTTTCTCTGGGACGATCATGCCCTTCATGGACGTGGCTACAGGATCTTCCTCCACGTAGTAGGGCAGTGATGAGGAAGCTTCCTGTATCCAGCTGTGTATGTTGTACTCCACTACAGGATCGGCCGCCACGTGTTGATGGACTATGTAACAGGATCGTCCGCCACGTAGTGTTGGACTCCGCTACAGGATCGGTCTCCACGTGTCCTTGGATGATCAAACATTGTCGAGTGATGTCATCCTGTCGGCTAGTAAGTAAGGACTCCTTTCTTGCGTTCCTACTTGCTTGGGACTCCGTCCTTGCTCAAGTAGTCCTGGCTGGTCCTTACTTCCTGTTGGCTAGTGTCCCTAAGCTTGTGGGACGCTCATACACACTTATTGTCCTTTTGATCACTGGCGTTCCTGAACACTTGGACAACTTTATTAGAATCAAAGTGAGTTTGTCATATCAAAACTAAGGGACGGTTGTGTGGAACACTAACAAGTACGCAAGCATTCTTGATAGCATCCCAACAATTTCCCCCTTTTCGATGATGACAAACTCTTCAGCAAAATAATTTTGACATTGGAACTTAGTATGCATGGAAATTTAGAGGCATCCTCTAACACTTAGAGAAGTTTTAATAAGCACAAGTTTTCAATCTTTGATTCTCTAGCTTTTGGATTTTAAGGAAAGAGTCGCGTCCTAGAAAAGATTTTCTAAGCGTTCTCTTTTATTCTAGCATGAGCAGCGTTCCTTAGACTTTTCACTTAATAGTTCCCCCTTAACACTTGCTTATTCTAGATAACTATTTTATAGCGCATCTCTGCAAAACTACACTTCCCCCTTTTGGCATCATCGAAAAGGATAACAAGTGATAAGGACGTTAGCACAAACACATAACTAAAAGCAGTGGAACGCTTAAACAAACATATGCAAGCAAACAGTGGAATTGCCATTCAAACAAAATTAGAGTTATTACAAGCCAAGATCATAGTGTTTGAACTTCAAAAGAAGCAAAGCCGAAATAATAGGGGATTAAAAGGGGTGGTGGCAATCACTGAGATTGGCTGTTGTCTTGATAAAACTTGAGCGATTGCTCTTGAAGTTCAGCAGCCTTGGAGAACGCAGATGACAAGTCCTTTAAGGCAGAGAAGATGAGGCACTGATTGTCCATAATGGCACCCATGAGTTCTGCTGGAGGATGCTGAGAGATGTTGGCAGGAGCAGAACGGGGCAGAGGACCTGAACTCGATGAAGGAGCATCCGTGGGAAGAGCTGGAGAAGAGGGAGTCCCTAAGAGCATTTGATCAAGGGTTGTAAGATCTACGGCGGGCTCTTGATCTTGAGGGGACTCTTGAGGCGTGGAATTAAGCCTTGCGGCCTCAGCCTCAGCAGCTAAGCGTTCTTCTTCGGCTTTCAGTCTTGCTTCCTCAGCCTCAGCTTCTAACTGTTTCAGAACGGACGGGAGCTCTTCATTATGCCTTATCTCAACAAGTCCCTTCTTGGCATTCCATTTTAAGCCAAGTTCTTCAGAGGGAGTACTCTCGTCGTAGGCGTCCTGGGACTACAAGATTGCCTTCACAACTCTAGGGTATGGCAAGGCGTGCCTCTTCCTTCCACACTTGGCCATATGTTGCATAGCAATTCTGGCTAAGTTGATTGGGCGACGTTCGAGGATAGCGTCAATTAGGATTATATCGTGTGTTTGCACAATTGAACGCTTTTCCTGCCTTGGAAGAATGGCGCGACAAATGAAGTAGTGGACGATTGCGTCAACTTTGCTCAGAACATGAGCTACCCTGTCAAGTCCCATAGGCCTTTTGCCCTGAAATATGTGCTCAAGCAGAGGCAGTTCTTGATCTGTCGTTTCAAAGCCGCCTTCAGGGAGTGAGCTAAGAGCATCGGACGGTGGCTTGCGTGGACCTAGACCCAGGAAGGAGCGCATTTGGCGTTCTGTCACTGAAGCTTTCTCACCTTCAATTTTGAAGTGGAGGGAGCCATCTTTTTCCTTGTAGCGCAAATCCCTGTAGAACGCCTTCACCTGTTCTTTGTCAACAGTTGTCGGCGCTGGTCCAACGTTCTGCCATCCTTGGAATTTCAGAAGCTCGAGGAACTCCTGAACTGATTCATCGTCAAAGGAGGCTAGCCACTCTTCAGAGTAAATGAGTGGACTAAGGACTTTAACGGGCACATCAGCGTTCTTCCTTTTACGCTTGCCCTTGGGGGACTCAGAGTCCTCATCATCATTTGACTCGTCCTCAGCTTTCTCCGAGTCACTGTCAGAAGCGTCCTTTGAAGGAGCGTCCTCGGTGCCTTGTTCTTTTTCTGCATCGCCACCAGCTGTGGCTTGATCGGCACCAGAGGTCTGACTTTAGGACGTGCCCTCAACGTCCTGAGCCTCTGTCTGATTTTCTGTTGCTTGCTCAGCGTCCGCGGGGACGTCATGGGATTCTGTTTGGATTGAGGGAGAGGGGTTTTCTTGTGGAGCTTGGGAGGGGTTGAGGATGGGGAGAGATTGGTTGTAGGGTGGGACTTCCTGAGCATCACGCTCGAGCTCTTTAGAAAGAGTTGGCTCGGCGTCCTTTTGAGGGACCTGGTGCTCACCAACGTCCTCAGGTACTTGTGGTTCAGCGGGAGTATTCTCAACTCCTTCAGCCTCATCATCGGAGTCCCCAACGACATCGATAATAGGGGAGACTCCTCCAGGAACTTCTTGAGGCGTTCCTCTCTGGCTCTCGGATGAGCTAGAGGAGGAGGAGGAGGAGATGTGCTCGGGCTCTGTAGCAGCTTGACTCATGAGCACCTTTGGAGATTCGCCAGCTTTGCGGCGTTTGAAGGTGCGCTCAATGGTTGAACACTTCTCAACGTCCTCTGGTCCACTTTCGGAGGAGGGACGACAAGATCTGGGGGTCTCGGGGTCTTTGGGGGGCGAGATGTGAGCAGGGGCAGTTGGGAAGTTAGCAAGATCGAGGGGAGAGACTGGTTTGGAGGAAAAGGGAATAATGGCATTTTTCTTGGATGGTTGGGGGGACGGAGGGGGAGTTGGGAGTTGAACGGTTAGAGGTTGAAGGGGAGGAGTGGATTCCTTGGAAAGGTTAGATGGCCTTTTTGTGGTGCTAAGCCTTTTTGAGGGGGGTTTGGAGGATGGGACGCTTGTGGTTTTGGCCTTTTTGAGTGGCCTTGGGTCGTGAACCTTTTTGGAGCGTCCGTCCTTGATATGTGGTGGAAATTTATCCACAATTTCTGTGGGTTTGGAGGAGGAAAATGGTGTGGATGATTTTGAGAGGGGAGATGAAGGGGTTGAACGCTTGGAGGGAAGGATGTTTTTGGTGGTGATTGTTGGGATTTGAGGAGGTGGTGGAGAGGGACTTGGCACGCGGTTCTTGGTCATTTTAAAGGCTAAAGAGTTCCTTGGGTACATAGGGAACTCAGGCAAGATTGCATTGTGCAAATCTGGTATAAGGTCAAGAAGAGGGCTAAGGTTCTCACCTCCGAATTGGGAGAAGAAGAGCACATCGTCCATCCGGCCAGGAAGATCTTTGAAGTCTGTGTGGTGGAGGCTGGGAACGACGAAGCGTTCAATGAACTTCTCATAATTTCTTGTTCTCACTGCATCGTTCTTTCTTTCTGGCAGCTGCATACGTTCTCTGATTAAGTTGTACAGCGTTCTGGGCTTCTTGTTGATGAAGTCCAGAAGCGACTCATTGAGAACGATAGGCTTTGGTTTCTCGATGTAGTGGGACTTCACCAGTTTTCTGCGCTTCCCGCCGGTAGCTGATCCGGCCACGTTCAACTGTCTTTGAGACATGTTTTCAGATGAAGTGTAGAGAGAGAAAGTTGCCAGAGTTCTAAAGAGAAGTTAGAGCAGATTTGAGAGCAAGAAAGTGGTTGAGCGTAATAACTTTGATTGCGACTGTTCTGGCCTTATATAGAGGAAGCGGTGGCACAAACGGTAATTACCACTGTTTTACTGTTCGACACGTGGCAAAACTTCCCCCTTAAGATTTGAGCAAAAGCAACGGTCACTGTTCACACTTTCAAAATTTCAAATTTCTGACTTTTCAACTTCTCCTCAAATACTGAACTGACGTTCTTCTCAACAAACACTGAGCGTTCTCTCATACTTAGCAAAATTTTACCTCCTTAAGCAAACCAACAACCAACTTACCGTTCTCGTGATCACCTTTCGAACCAGTTGAGAACAACGCAAGTACGTCCCGTAAAAGAAAAGTATGAAGCTCATAGGACGCTTTTGCGGAGTTCTCGGCTAGGGTAAGCTTAGAGTTCCCATCATTTCGGCTTATAATGAGGGTTGGGTGATCAGGGATACTCTTTTCAAGACAAAATAGAGAAAATTTGAATGGCGTTCCAAAGTAGCAAACACATGAAATTTTAGACTAGCGTCCTTGCAAAGATGAATTTAATGCATAACAGTTCTTTAAACACTTACAATCTACAAAACATAGCCAATCATTGAGGGAATAGTAGAACGGGACTTGCTACTTAAAAGTTATCATCCCCAAGAGCAACCTGAGATGCTCAAAGGGACGTCTATCAAGCGCCTTAGTGAAAATATCAGCTATTTGGTCTTCCGTTCTTACATGCTCCATACTAATGAGTCCTAGTTCAACATTATCACGCAAGAAATGATGCCTTATATGAATATGCTTTGTGCGTGAATGAAAAACAGGATTCTTAGAAATTTCAATAGCGCTTGTGTTATCACAACGAATGGGAATAGTTTCAAGATTGATACCGTAGTCCTCTAGTTGATATTTGATCCAGATAACTTGGGAACAGCACGAAGCAGCAGCAACGTACTCGGCTTCCGCAGTTGAAATCGCCACAGAGTTGTGTTTCTTAGATCCCCAAGAGACTAGGCATGAACCAAGGAACTGTGCCATTCCTGAAGTGCTTTTTCTATCAATCACATGACCAGCATAATCTGCGTCCGAGTAGCCAACTAACTTGAAGGACGTCTTCCTGGGGTACCAAAGGCAAAGATCATCGCGTCCTTTGAGGTAGCGAAAGATCCTCTTGACTTCTTGCATGTGGGACTCCTTTGGATTCGCCTGGAAGCGTGCACATAAGCAAACGGAAAACATAATGTCGGGACGGCTTGCGGTCAAGTAGAGCAAAGAACCAATCATCCCTCTATAAAGCTTTTGATCAACGTCCTTTCCCTGTTCGTCTACGTAAAGACGCGAGTTTGGAGAACAAGGAGTGGCAACAGGTTTGGACGTGTTCATCCCGTACTTCTCAAGCATTTCACGGACATATTTCTGTTGGTGAATGCGCGTCCCTTCCTTGAGTTCATTAATTTGAAGTCCCAAGAAGAAATTGAGTTCTCCAATGAGGGACATCTCAAATTCACTACTCATTAAGGACTTAAACTCATCTACAAGCTTCATGTTAGTACTACCAAAGACTATATCATCAACATAGACTTGGGCAATTAAAATGTCCTTGTGAACTTTCTTTATAAACAACGTTTTATCAATTGAACCTCTATTGTACCCATGAGACAAAAGAAAGGACGCAAACCTGTCGTACCATGCACGAGGGGCTTGCTTGAGTCCATAGAGCGCTTTGTCCAAGTAGTACACATGATCTGGGTGAGAGGCGTCCTCGAAGCCAGGCGGCTGAGCAACATACACTTCCTCCTTTAGCTTTCCATTGAGAAAGGCAGTCTTGACGTCCATTTGAAATAACTTGAATCCTTTGTGAGCGGCGAAGGCAATGAGAAGACGAACGGCTTCAATTCTAGCAACAGGAGCAAAGGTCTCATCATAGTCTATGTCTTCCTCTTGCTTGAATCCTTAAGCCACCAGTCTTGCCTTGTTCCTTGACACACGTCCACTCTCATCAAGCTTATTTCTGAACACCCATCGCGTTCCTATGATATTATTGCCTTTGGGACGTGGGACGAGAGTCCAAACTTTGTTCCTTTCAAACTGATTGAGTTCTTCTTGCATTGCTTGAATCCAGTCAGCGTCCTGGAGTGCTTCTTTGATATTCTTTGGCTCCACCATAGAAACAAAGGCATTGAATGCACAGAAAGCTAAATTTGCACTCTGGGACTTGCTTGCAGCTGACCTTGTTTGAACTCCTTGAGAAGGATCAGAAACAATTTGAGAAGTTGGATGGTCCCTAGAGAAACGGGACTCCCTTTGAAACAAATGAGCAAATCTTGGATCAATGTCTCCATCAGGATCATCACTTCCACTTTGAGCATCGTCCTCAATGTGTTCCCCCTCAGAGAGAGCGTCCACACTTTGACATTGCTCGCCTTGTTGACTTGATTCAGCTACATCTTGTTGAATTGGGGATTCACTACGAGAGGGAACTCCTTGAACAACACTGGGAGCGTCCACTGAGACTTCTTCAGGATTTGGAGATGCGTCCTTAGAGACATAGTATTTTCCAGAACTCCAATCTTCAGCTTCATCTTCAGAGTCGTTTTGTTGTTGTGAGGAAGAACGTTCTTTCTTACTTGGTTTTTCTTTGTGAGAAGAACTTTCTTTGAATACAACATGAATACTCTCCTCAAGCTTTAGAGTCCTTTTGTTGAAAACTTTATAAGCTTTGCTGGTAAGAGAGTACCCAAGGAATATGGCTTCATCACTCCTTGCATCAAATTTTCCAAGTTTTTCTTTATCATTGTTGTGAACGAAACACTTGCATCCAAAAACTCTGAGATAATCAATGCGAGGCTTCCTTCCATTCAACAACTCATAGGACGTCTTCTTCAGCAGAGGACGGATCATGGCACGATTGATGATATAACATGCTGTAGCAATAGCTTCCGCCCAGAAGTACTTTGGAACGCTATTTGCCAAGAGCATAGTCCTTGCCATATCCTCTAGCGTCCTGTTCTTTCTTTCCACAACTCCATTTTGTTGAGGAGTCCTCGGAGCTGAGAAGTTGTGAGAGACTCCATGTTGATCACAGTAGGCCAGGAACTCTGAATTTTGGAAATCCGTTCCATGGTCTGATCTTATGGCTTTGAGAGGCGTCTCGAGAGCAACTTCCACTTGTTTGATGAAGACTTTGAACGCATTGAAGCAATCTGCTTTGGTTGCCAAGAAAAGAACCCAAGTGAATCGAGAAAAATCATCTACAAGAACGTAAATGTACCTCTTTCCACCATAGCTCAACGTCTTCATGGGTCCACAAAGATCCATATGAAGCAGTTCCAGAGGCTTCTTTGTGCTTACTTCGTTCTTGGATTTGAAGGACGCTCTTGTTTGCTTCCCTTTAATACAGGCTTCACATTGTTCGACTTTCTCAGGATCGATGCGGGGAAGTCCTTTCACAAGATTTCGCTGATGTAGCTTAAGGATTGTGCTTGGTCCAGCATGGCCAAGTCGGCGATGCCAGAGATCAGCGTCCTCCTTTGATGCAGATAGACACAACTTTGATTTAGGTTTGAACTCTTGATTGAAGATATAGATATTGTTCTTGCGAACTCCTTTGAGAACAACTTTGTTGGACTTCTTGTTGATGACTAGGCACTCCTTTGAGTCAAATGTGACTAGATTTTCACCTTGATCACACATCTGAGAGACGCTAAGAAGATTAAAGCCAAGTCCTTCAACAAGACTAACATTTGTTGCTTTAATGGACGGGTTGAGAATAGCAGTTCCCGTTCCTTTGATCTTTCCTTTGCCCTTATTGCCAAATGAGACAGTTCCTCCCGTGGCACTACTTTGGATAGAAGTGAGATGGATCTGGCTTCCTGTCATATGATTTGAGGCGCCACTATCAATGATCCATGGGCGTCCCCTCACTTCTACCTGCCATAACAAAGTTAGTGTTTGGCGACACAGGCAAGGTGTTCCTTACCTGGTTCGTTACAAAAGTAGAACTCTGGTTCTGGCATGTAGTCATTAATATTCACATCATTTGAAATAGCATGCTTGCGGAAAGAGTTCCTAGAGCGTCTAGAACGCCTAGGATTAGCCTTAGGAACGAACTTATCATTTTCATTGTTAGTCCTAGCAGCTTTTCCATTTTCAATATCTTCCTTGAGTTTTAACCAGTCATACTTGAAGTGATCTCCTTGTCCACAGTACCAACACGTCCTATAGTAAGTACCAAGATAGTACTTCTTATTTGGACGCTGAATCTTGTTTTCTTTCATCTTTTGAGGATTACAAACTTTTGAACCGTCCCCTTTAGCAATCTTCTTGTAAATCTTATGACTGGTGGAATTAGTGTAGTAGTCTTCCTTTCCTAATTCTCCATTTTCTAGAACTCTAATTCTTTCAAGAAGGTTTTTAGTTTTCTCTCTTTCAAGTTCCAGTTCAGAAGTTTTGTTGCCTCAAAGTCACTAGGAAGAGAGTTCTTAGTGTCAGATTCATACCCTAGACCTCTCTTAGCTGGGACAAAGACCATTGGTCTCACTTCTTCAACTATGGGACTCTTACCCAAAACTTTCACTTCTTCCCTAAGATTAGCGTTCTCAAGTTTGAAACACATGATTTCAGTTTTTAGGGACTTAGTTTCATCACATGAAGACTCTAGTTGAATAGTCATTGTACTACAATTTTCACATTCAACTACACTGTTTTCATCTTCAAGTTCATCCATTCTTCTTTTCATAGCAAGACTTTCCTCCATTATTTTACCAATGAGTTTAAGCAATTTTGGTTTTGAACATTTTTCTAAAGAACGCATCATGGAATCATGAGTTACCTCTTGTTCGTTGTCGGAGGCGTTCTCTTCAACAACTGGGGCGTCCTCCACTGCCATGTATGCAACTTGATCGTCACGTTCATCATCACTTGAACTGAGATCATCCCAGGCAGTTGTACATGCTCCAATGAGAGCTTTCTTCTTGTCCTTGGAGGACGTTCCCGCAGTACATTTTTTGGCAAAATGTCCTTTCTTGTTGCATTTGTAGCATGTGAGTTCCTTCATTTCAGCCTCTGTGTACTTGGGACTCTCCTTTTTGTAGGACTTGCTCTTGCTACTATGCTTGTTCTTCTTGTTATAGTACTTGAGAGCCTTGTGAATAAGAGAGAGTTCCTCATCTGAGTCAATCTCTTCCTTTGGCTTTCTTTCTTTCTCTTTAGGACGCAAGGTCTCAAGTTTTTCTTTGTTCTGCATCATCAATGCTAGATCTCTTTGGCCACGAAGATACTCGGTGTACTCTGGTGTCGTGGACGCCAAAGCAAGATCAGTTTGAGGATTCTTCCCTAGCTGAGCCATGTCAGAGATTCTTCGTTCTTCGTACTGCCTGAGCTTCCCATAGATTTCTTCCATATCTAGAGTTTTGTTGGCTGTGTTTTCTTTGAAAGTCGTCCTATCAAAGTTCCAGACTCCAGTCAATTCATCAATGACTACTTGAACTCTATTCCTCATGGAGATTTCTGATTCTGGAATGCCCAAGTTCTTCATCTTGGTGACAAGGCCTTCAAAACGGTATGAGTAGTCATTTATCGTTTCATTTGCCAGCATACTAAAAGCATAGAACTCCTTTTTGATCTTCAGCTGGACGTCCTCTTTCATTTCTGCAGTTCCCACATGAAATTTCTCAAGAGCTTCCCACTATTGTTTTGTTGTGGGGAGATTGCTAACTCTTGTGGCATCCCTTTCGCAGAGGGACGCTTGAAGAAAACATACTGCTTTAGCATTTGTTTCCATTAGCTTGAATTCATCAGGACCCCACTCGTCCTCTTTGTCTTTCTTGTCATCGGGAACTTTGAGATCACCTTTTCTGATAACTTTCCAGCATTGATAATTGGTGCTTCTACAGAAGTTCTCAAATCTGGTTTTCCACCGGTTGAAGTTGCCGTCCGTTAGACGCGGAGGCTTCACAAACGAGATTCCAATAGGTTCCATGTCCATCTTTACCTGCAACTCAGTAAGAATCTAGAGCGCCTGCTCTAATACCAATTGTTGGATCGTTAGTACTGAGGAACGTCCTTTACTTTGGTAAAGGCGTCCTTAGGTTAGGCGTCCCTACGAGGAGTAGGGGCGTCCTTGAGTAATGCAGCGGAAATTAAGTACTAAACAGATAATAGATGAACGTAGAGAATTATAGAGGAACCACTCAAGACCAAGTAGTCCTTGAGTGTAAACCTCTACCTCCTTGGAGGATTTTTGAATAGTTCTTTCCTTTATATTAAACGTCCTTACAGTTGTACTGACGAGCCTTTACAGTTCTCTGGTACTTAGCTTTTCCCTAAGTCCACTAGTAAAGGACTCCTCTAAGCCTACAACTTAAGCTGGTTCAATCTACTAAAGGACTCTATTCCTACGTTCTGCAGTACTTCGCAGAACTCTCTTTCTCTCTTTTTGGGTTTTCTCTTACAAACTGTTTTTGTGATTTGGTTACAAGTCTCACTCGATCTAACACAAGTTCTAGCACTGTTCTTGAGTTCTTGAGTTAGTTCTTCGTGTTCTTGAGTGAGTCGCTTTCTCTTTGATTCTCTCTGAATATTCCTGAAAGCGTTAACGTCACAATAAATGCCTTGGGGCTATTTATAGGACTTGGGAAGGGCGTCTTTTCTCTGGGCCGATCATGCCCTTCATGGACGTGGCTACAGGATCTTCCTCCACGTAGTAGGGCGGTGATGAGGAAGCTTCCTGTATCCAGCTGTGTATGTTGTACTCCGCTACAGGATCGGCCGCCACGTGTTGATGGACTATGTAACAGGATCGTCCGCCACGTAGTGTTGGACTCCGCTACAGGATCGGTCTCCACGTGTCCTTGGATGATCAAACATTGTCGAGTGATGTCATCCTGTCGGCTAGTAAGTAAGGACTCCTTTCTTGCGTTTCTACTTGCTTGGGACTCCGTCCTTGCTCAAGTAGTCCTGGCTGGTCCTTACTTCCTGTTGGCTAGTGTCCCTAAGCTTATGGGACGCTCATACACACTTGTTGTCCTTTTGATCACTGGCGTTCCTGAACACTTGGACAACTTTATTAGAATCAAAGTGAGTTTGTCATATCAAAACTAAGGGACGGTTGTGTGGAACACTAACAAGTACGCAAGCGTTCTTGATAGCGTCCCAACACCCAGGAAGATTCACGGTCCCTGTCACTATCGGAGAAACTAAAATTGAGCGTGCTATGCTAGATTTAGGTGCCTCCATAAATGTTCTTCCAGCTTGCATGTATGATAGGCTAGGCCTTGGTCCCTTAAAGGAATCCGATATTGTTATTGAGTTGGCTGACCATTCTAATGTGCGCCCGAAAGGGTTAGTTGAGGATAATATAGTGCAGGTGCATGGTTTAATCTTTCCTGCAGATTTCTATATGATGGAGATAGGTGAAGGGCGTTACGACCCGGTTCTTTTACTTGGTCGCTGTTGGGACGCTATCAAGGACGCTTGCGTACTTGTTAGTGTACCACACAACCGTCCCTTAGTTTTGATATGACAAACTCACTTTGATTCTAATAAAGTTGTCCAAGTGTTCAGGAACGCCAGTGACCAAAAGGACAACAAGTGTGTATGGGCGTCCCATAAGCTTAGGGACGCTAGCTGACAGGAAGTAAGGACCAGCTAGAGACTACTTGAGCAAGGACGGAGTCCCAAGCAAGTAGGAACGCAAGAAAGGAGTCCTTATTCACTAGCCGACAGGATGACATCACTCGACAATGTTTGATCATCCAAGGACACGTGGAGACCGATCCTGTAGCGGAGTCCAACACTACGTGGCGGACGATCCTGTTGCAGAGTCCATCAACACGTGGCGGCCGATCCTGTAGCGGAGTTCATCATACACAGCTGGATACAGGAAGCTTCCTCATCACCGCCCTACTACGTGGAGGAAGATCCTGTAGCCACGTCCACGAAGGGCATGATCCTGTAGCCACGTCCACGAAGGGCATGATCGTCCCCGACGAACAGGTACTAGCCCGTGCTCGCGGCAACCATATTGCGTCTCGGTTTTAGCTCGTTTTTATTATGAAAAAAAAAGAAAAAAAAAGTGGACTTTTTGGTCCCATTCTACCTCTATATCTTTCATCAATCTACATCCATTCTATCCATCTTCTATCTTTTCCACCTTTATTTCTTCTTTCAAATCATCTTTGTATTTCCATTCTATGGCTATGTGTAAAGCCTAAGTATGGGGGAGCTTTGTTTCCCCGGGATTTCATCTTCATGGCTCGAGTTCATATGTTGATCCATCTTCGAAGAGCCGAGCCCAGATACGATGGTTGTTTACACACCACGCCACTCGAGACGTTGTCAAGACCTCGCCCCTGCACATATGCCGCGATCGCGCTCCATCAAGCGCGCCCGCGGTGACCATCTGAGGATGATGCCGCTCTTTGTCTTAATTCTGATGTCTCTTATTTTGGAGGTGTTTTAGTAGTTAATTTCCCTTGTAAATATGTGTTTTTCATTCCTTTCTTTGTTAGTTTCGTTCCTTCTTAGCTTAGTTCCCGATTTTCTTTGAGATTCGGAAACTATGCGAGTTTGCTTTGTTTTGTAGGAGAAATGGCAAGGATGAGGACATTTTGGAGGAGCTTATGAAGGAGCCAAGCTAAGGAGCGGAAGAGCCAAGCCAAGAATGAAGAGGAACCAAAGGAAACCCAAGAAGAAGACAAGGATCGAGGCCCAGGACCGAGCACCACCACGTCGGGCCCGAGATCGAGCAGCCAGAGACCAGGACCGACGTTCCCAACGTCGGGCCCGATGTTGCTCCGTGTCGATCCAAGTCGGTAATGGAGTGGATTGTTCCCCAAGGCATATTTTTAGTAACTTTCCACATATGCCCCTTTCTAAATTGGGAATTCCTTGGTCCCCAATCTAAGGAGGAGGATAATTAGAGGTGATTAGTGATCATTAGAGGGGGGGGAGCAAGAGTTCACACACACCACACCCAAATCACTCTCTAAAGGCTCAAGGAAGGCTTGGAGAGCAAGGAGAAGAGAGGAGAAGGAAGGGAAGAGGAGATCGGTGGCCTAGAGAGGAGGATTTGTGAGTTTTGTACTTTGTTTTGCTTTGATCTAGTAGAATTGAGACTTGGATCTTGTTGATACTTTGGATTTGAATGCAATTGGAGTTTGATTGGATGTTGATGATTGAGATTTGCTTGATTTCCCTTTTGATTATGTTTTTCTCTTACCATATGGAGTAGATTTCATAGTCTTGGGCTATGGGGGAATCCCCTAGCTAGGATTGGGTAGAAAACCCCCATTCCATAGCCTTGAGTGCTTGATCTATGAATCCTCTCTACATTGAGCTTCAATTCTCTTGTGGAAACAAGAGATCTAGGGCTTGTGTTTGGTAAGAGTAGGCGTGAGCAATCTCGATCCCATCACAAGTTCCTAGCATCGAAGGTGAGTGAAAACTCCCTTAGGTCGAGGTGTAGAGTGTAGGGATCCGGGGCTAGCAACCTCGATCTCACAAGGATCAAACACTTATTGGTTGAATTGGGGAAGAATATCCAAGTCTAGTTAGGGGTGGAACCTAAAAACCCAAGACCGATCTACTTATTTGTGCAAGACCGAGTTACCCAGCAAGTCGGGCCCGACTTCCCCAGTGTCGTTCCCGGCCAAACTCGACCTCGATCCACCCTCGGACTGAAGTGACCAGTGTCGGTCCGAGGCGATCTCCCTTGTTTTTCTTTGTTTTGCCTTTCTTTTCTCCCTTTTTAGTCTTTCGGGTACTCTCGACGCACGAACTCCCGTGTGTTCGACACCCTACCTCTTTACTACAATTGAGGTTCGGTTTTATAAATTTAAACTGTGAGGTACCTTCTTTGTTCGAGGAGTTCTATTTGTTCGAGGTACCTTCTTTGTTGAGTCTTTGAATTTGGTAGTGATTTGGGTGAGGGACTAGCCCAAACCCCTTGTTTGTTTTGATTCGGTTTTTGTTTGTGTCTTTGGTTGTAGGTGCATGCGAGCTAGTTCCGTCCGAGGAACCATTGAGTTCGACTTTGTATGTGACCCGGAGAGCATTCTAAAGCAAGCCCGAAAGAAGAAGAGGATGGCGGACCAAGCCCGTGATGAGGAGTTCGAGAGGATGAGAGCCGACATGGCTCGAATGCAACTTGAAATGGCGAACCGAGATGCCGAGGCCCGTAGAGAGAGGGAGCAAAGGATGAGATTGGAGGCTCAAATCAACACCCAACCCCGGAATGCTAGACAATACATGCATCCGGAATTGAAAGTGCCCGAACCGGCCATCGTCTTGCCGGAAGTGTCAAAGAATTTTGAGATAAAAACTCAATTTATCTCACTCATCAAGAGAGAGCAATTCCAAGGGAGACCGAATGAGTGCCCGGTCGAGCATGTGAAGCAATTCAAAGATCTTTGTGAGACCATCTCGACGGACGACGAGATACTTGAGTACGTGCTACTCAAGGCCTTCAAGTGGTCTTTGGGAGGCAAAGCTTTGCATTGGTTGGAGAGCCAAGCACCTCGTTCTATTACATCATGGAGGGCTCTCAACGACTCAATCTTGATGATGTTCTTCCCGCCCACCAAGACGACGGAGCTTAGAAGGAAGATTGCTAGCTTTCAACAAGGAGCTCATGAGCCACTTTTCGAGGCGTGGGATAGGTTCAAAGAGATGTTGAGGGCATGTCCAACACATGGGCAACAACCTTATGTCCTTCAAGACATTTTCTTCCAAGGAATCAACCCCGCCACCAAGGATAAATTGAACCTTCATACCGATTGTGGGTTCATTGACTTGCCTCCGGAGCAAGCATGGGAGTTGCTAGACAAGCTCTCGGATTACGAGGTCATGTATGGAGTCAATTAAGCGAGCAAGGAAGTGAGAATTCATGGAGACGGTCCGAAGAGGCTCTACGATCCCAAAAGTGAAGAGGTGGACAAAGATGTGAAGATCCAATTCTTGGAAGATGAGTTGAACAAGATGAGGAGGAAGATGGGTCATCTCCAACAAAACACAAGAGCATGTGAAGAGTGTGGTTCTTTGAAGCATGGAGCCCAAGAGTGCCCAAATGAGCGCCAAGTCCGATTGGCCGAGCAAATTGAGGAGGCCAACTATGTTCAAAGAAACTATGGAGGGAGAGCCAATTTCAACAATGGAGGGAGGTGGAACCAAGGCCAAGCTAGTGGCTACAACAACAACTTCAACCAACATGAGCCAAGGGCCCAACCACCACCATACCGACCTCCGGGATTCTATGAGCAAACAGCACAATGGGCTCAAGATTTGAAGAATCAAGTCACCAACATAGAGACCCAATTCAAGGAGTTTGGTGTTTGGAGGAGACAAGTGGACAACCAATTTGTTCACATTGCAAATCAACTTCCAAGAGAGGAAGGGAGACTCCCGGGCCGACCCGAGGAGAATACCCGTGCCCAACAACAACAAAATGAAGTTCGTGCCATAGGATTGAGGAGTGGACGGAGTTTGCCCGAGCCACAAGTTCCAAGAACAAGAGAAGGAAGTCGGACCGAGGTACCCAGCACCTCGGGCCCGACGTGCCCAGACGACGATCCAGAAGACGGAGGAGGTCCCCAGAGTCGGACCGAGGTGGAACCCAAGTCAGGCCCGATATGCCCTGAAGTTGGCCCGAGTTACCCAGATGCACCCTGCCCCCGGTCCGAGATGCTTGACGTTGGTCCCGACGTTGATCCTAAGTCGGTCCAGGCTGAGATCGTTGAGAAAGAGAAAGATCGATCCAAGGAGGTGGATCCAAACAAGAAGCAAGGTGATACCACTCTTCCATACCCTATGAAGAAGCCTAAGGAGATTGTTGAGGGCAAGTTCAAGCGGTTCTTGAAGCTTTTGCAAGGCTTGAACATCACTATTCCGTTCACCGATGCTCTAAGTGAGATGCCCTCCTATGCAAAGTTTTTGAAGGAAATCTTGAGCAAGAAGAGGTCAATTGTTGAGATGCAAGATGAGGTGAAGATCTTGGAGCTACCTCAAAAGCTAGGTGATCCCGGAAGATTTGCCATCACTGTGGGCATTGGGTCACGAAAGTTTCAAGCATTATGTGACCTTGGGGCGAGTACAAGTGTGATACCATACACCATATGGAAGTCAACCGCTATGGGTCTTATTGCTCCGGTTAACATGAGGTTAACTATAGCCGATGGGACGTCAATTGAGCCAATTGGAGTGGTGGAGGACTATCCGGTATGTGTGGAAGGACATTACGTTCCGGCCGACTTCGTTGTGGTTGACATGCTAGAAGTACCGGGAGAGCCTATCATATTGGGAAGACCATTCCTTGCTACGGTGGGGGCCGTGATAGATGTGAAGAAAGGTCACTTGTCCCTTGAATTTGGAGGCGTGGAGCTCGATTTCTCCTTCAAACCCACTTCGAAGGAAGCTTTGCATAGAGAAGCCAAGATGGTCCAATTTCTTCCAAGTGGAGTACAATGGGAAGCCATATCTAACAAGCCAAGTACAAGGAAGCTAGAGTTGAAAGCCATCCCACCACCCTATGGAGTTGAAGTGAAGAACGAAGGGGTGATTGCTAATCAAGAGGAAGATGAGAAGGTGGAGAGTGGGATGTCCTACTTGGAGGTATTCAAGGCCGAAATGGAGGAAACCCAAGCACCACCGGAGCCTTCACATGTGCTAAAGGAGCTTCCAAAAGGCTTGAGGTATGCCTTCCTTGGCCCTAACTCTTCATTACCCGTAATTGTGAATGCTAATTTGAATGAAGAAGAGGAGTCTAAGTTGTTAGCGGTCTTAAGAAAGCATAGAGGAGCCTTAGGGTATTCATTAGAGGAACTTAAGGGAATTTCACCATCAATTTGCATGCATAGAATCTACATGGAGGACAACCATAAGCCCACTATTGAACCACAAAGAAGATTGAACCCTAATATGAAAGAAGTGGTTAAAAGTGAGATACTTAGGATGTTGGATGCGAGAATCATCTTCCCAATTTCGGATAGCAAATATGTTAGTCCCGTGCATGTAGTTCCTAGAAGGGTGGATTGACCGTAGTTCAAAATGAGAAAGGAGAAATGATTCCTACTAGAACCACTACAAAATGGTGCATGTGCATTGATTACCGAAAGTTAAATAGTGGAACTCGTAAGCATCATTTCCCCCTTCCATTTATTGACCAAGTTCTTGAAAGATTAGCTCAACATGAATACTTTTGCTACCTTGATGGGTATAGTGGATTTTGGCAAATTCCTATTCACCCCGATGATCAAGAGAAGACGACTTTTACATGTCCCTATGGAACGTTTGCCTATAGACGCATGCCTTTCGGTTTGTGCAACGCTCCGGCAACGTTTCAAAGGTGCATGATGTCTATCTTCTCCGACATGGTAGAGGAAATAGTAGAAGTATTCATGGATGATTTTTCGGTCTATGGTTCCTCTTTTGATACTTGCTTGGCTAATTTGGATAGAGTGTTGGCTAGATGTGAAGAGACTAACCTTGTGCTTAATTGGGAAAAATGTCATTTTATGGTTAAGGAAGGAATAGTTCTAGGACATCTCATTTCTAGTAGAGGAATAGAAGTTGATAGGGCCAAAATTGAGATAATTGAAAAACTTCCCCCACCTACTTGTGTCCGTGATGTTAGGAGTTTCTTAGGTCATGCGGGCTTCTATAGACGCTTCATCAAAGATTTCTCTAAAATCTCAAAACCATTGTCTAACCTCTTGATGAAGGATGTTCCCTTCGAATTTTCCGAGGATTGCATGAGTGCTTTTTGTAGGTTGAGAGATGCTTTGGTTTCAGCAACTATCATGGCGTCTCCCGATTGGAATCTTCCCTTCGAAGCGATGTGTGATGCAAGTGATCTTGCCGTGGGAGCCGTTCTTGGGCAAAGAAAGGAGGGAAAGTTGCATGCCATCTACTATGCAAGTAAAACCTTGGATGAAACTCAATGCAAGTACACGACTACGGAAAAGGAATTCCTAGTGGTGGTGTTTGCATTTGAAAAATTCCGGTCGTATCTTGTGGGATCTAAGGTGGTAGTCTATACGGATCATGCGGCAATCAAGTACCTCATGAAGAAGAAAGATGCAAAACCAAGGCTTTTGAGATGGATGCTTCTTCTTCAAGAGTTTGATCATGAGATCAAGGATAAGGTGGGTTCGGAGAATTTGGTGGCCGATCATCTATCTCGGTTGCCCGTGGAGTACATGAATGAGATGGAGGATGGTGTGGAAATAGATAACAGGAGGGCGGATGAAGGCCTAATGAGTAGCAAGAAGGAAAGAAAGGATGGATCGACCAAGGCAGAGAGTCGGGCTCGAAGTATGGAACATCGGACCGAAGTACCCAGTACCTCGGGCCTGAGGTCTTCGACGTCGGTCCCAGGAGAGATGTGCACTTGTTCGACCCGATCGACGTCCCCACATGTCGGGCTCAATACCTTGCAATGTCGGCCCATGAATTCAAGTGAGATCCTTCACTCGGTCTCCATTCCTTCTCGTCCTAAATTGATTAAATCTTCACCTCCTACTTGTCTTCTATCTATTGAGACCGTGAAACGAGGGGTCATCCCTTGGTTTGCGGACTTTGCTAACTTTGTTGTAGGGGGAGTAATCCCACCAAATTTGTCTTACTCGGCTAGGAAGAAATTCTTACATGATGCTAGGCTATATTATTGGGACGATCCATACCTATACAAGGAAGGGAGTGATAGAATCTATAGAAGGTGCATTCCAAGTGAGGAGGTTGAAAGTGTCATTCGCCATTGCCATTCTTTGCCAACCGGAGGGCACGCCAAGAGTTCGAAAACCACGGCCAAAATTCTTCATTGTGGTTTCTATTGGCCAACCATGTTTAAGGATGTGCATGAGTATGTAAAGAGATGTGAGGAGTGCCAAAGAGAGGGGAATTTGTCAAGGAGACATGAGACTCCACAAACCGGAATGCTAGAGGTGGAGCTCTTTGATGTATGGGGGATCGACTTCATGGGACCTTTCCCAACGTCGGGTCCGTATAAGTACATTTTGGTGGCCGTTGATTATGTCTCTAAATGGGTGGAGGCCATTCCAACAAGGACCAATGATGCAAAAGTTGTGATGAAGTTCTTGAAGAGTAACATCTTTTCTAGATTTGGTGTCCCGAGAGTTCTCATTAGCGATGGTGGCCCACACTTCATTGAAAGATGCTTCGAGAATGTGTTGATCAAGTATGGGGTGTCTCACCGAGTTGCTACTCCTTACCATCCTCAAACAAGTGGGCTAGTGGAAGTCTCCAATCGTCAAATCAAGGCCATTTTGGAGAAGACGGTGTCTAAGTCAAGAAAGGATTGGTCATCTAAGCTCGATGATGCACTTTGGGCTTATAGAACCGCTTTCAAGACACCCTTAGGGACTACACCATTCAATCTAGTCTATGGCAAAGCTTGCCATGTGCCGGTGGAGTTGGAGCACAAATCCAAATGGGCTCTCAAAGAGATGAATTGGGATATAAATCTCGCCGGAGAGAAGAGGCACCTAGATCTACATGAGTTAGGAGAGTTACGTTTGAAGGCCTACGAAAACGCCAAGTTGTATAAAGAGAAGACTAAAAGGTGGCATGATAGGAAGTTGGTCCCAAAAACTTACCAAGTCGGAGACAAGGTTCTTCTCTTTAATGCACGACTTCGGTTCTTTCCGGGTAAGCTTCGAACAAGGTGGAGCGGACCGTTTGTGGTACATGAAATACTTTCTCAAGGAGCGGTCGATTTGATAAGTGATGATGGAAGGATCTTTCGGGTAAATGGTCATCGAGTGAAAAAGTTTTATGATAAGATGGACCCAAGTGAAGAAGTAAGAGCCACATGGGCTCTCCTTTTGGCGAACTAAACCTCAAAATGCCATTTAAGAATAAGGAAAATTGTGAGCTTTCTCTACTCTTCTCTTTACTTTTGAGTTTTGATTTCTTTTGAGGAGGACATCAAAATTTTAAGTATGGGGTGGGTTAGTAGCTCATAGTTCCATGTGTAGTTTCAAGTGTTTGCGTTTTCTCTTGTTTTGTCTAAGGGATTTCATCATTTTGGGATAGTGGCATGATGAATGATGTGATGATTTGATGGTTGAATTTTATGGCATGAATGGATGAGTTTGTTTGTTTTGTGTTTGAGAAAACTTTTGCAAAAAAATCCCTAAAAATTCGAAAATTGTGTGAAAATGACAAAAAGATTTTGTTTTGGACTAGGAATTCCCATCTTAGATGTCCATATGAAGGCTAATGATGATGTGAGCACGTAAATTCCTTTGCATATTTTTGGATAGTTTAGCCTCTACATGGATGTTGTTTTTAATGTGATATGATATCTTACATGTTTTTATTGAGCACATGAGTTCTAGGATGAAATTTGATGCAACTAAGCTAGAGTGACCCTTGTGAGATTGATTTTTTTGGCCATTTTAGGGATGCTTGTTCATATATGCATATCCCTCATTTTCTTGTGTGATTAGCTCATGCATGCTTAGTAAAACTTGCTATTGAGGTGTTTATCTATTTTCCAAGACCAATATGAGATTTGTTCTATGCATTGTCACATTGATTTGAACTTTATTTCATTTAGTCACAAAATGTTCCATATCCTACCTTGAAGAGAAACCGTTGTTTGTAGCCCCGTTTTAGCCTTAGACCTTTGTTTGAAACTCCTCAAAAATATGATTCCTAGCCTATATGACTTGACCCTTATGGGATTGGACTTTAGTGAGAGGTTTTGGAAGAATATTTGGAGAGTTGAGATTCTCTTTGGTGAAGGGCAAGAATGAAGTTATAAATCAAGTGGGTAGTGCATCTTTGTTGTGAAGAAAGAAAGAAAAGTTGAAAAAATAGTGGATTGAAAGTAAGGTGCTTAAGTGTAGAGAAATGGGCACCGACCGAGTTAAAGTGCACATCGGACCCGAGTTGTGTTGCAAGTCGATCCTAGTGGAAAAGTGTGAAAAATCCAACAAAAAGTTTAGTGCAAAGATGAAGTGGAATGTTAAGTGAAAAAGTGGGTTAAGAAAAGAAAAGAAAGAAGAAAAATCAAAGTCTTTTGGATGAGTGAAAAATGAAAGTGGAAGAATTTGGTGAGAGACTAGAAAGTTCAATCCCCATTGTAAGCACCACAAGACCAAAATGATTCCCACCTTGAGAAACACCAAAAGCCCCATTACAACCCGGCCGAATGGAACCTCTTTGAGGACCTCCATTGAGCCAAGTTCATATTCTTTGTGTGCATTGTAATAGGCATCTCTAGGTGGAGGAATTGGTGATATTAGCTTCAATGGTAAAGTCTTTACTTGCATGATTGTTGAGTATGAGTGTTCATTTTCAAGCCTAAACACATGATGAGTGATACACATTTTTACATACCTAAAGTGAGGCTTTGATTGCATTAGACTTTATTCCTTTGAACACTTGATCATGTGTAATGACCTAATCTTGCTAGCATGTCTATCACTTGTGCTTGATTGATTTTTCATATGAGGCTTTACTTGAAGATTGTGCTTCGGTCTTGCTTACTTTGTTATTGCTTGAGGACAAGCAAGTTTAAGTATGGGGTATTCTGATGTCTCTCATTTTGGAGGTGTTTTAGTAGTTAATTTCCCTTGTAAATATGTGTTTTCATTCCTTTCTTTGTTAGTTTCGTTCCTTCTTAGCTTAGTTCCCGATTTTCTTTGAGATTCGGAAACTATGCGAGTTTGCTTTGTTTTGTAGGAGAAATGGCAAGGATGAGGACATTTTGGAGGAGCTTATGAAGGAGCCAAGCTAAGGAGCGGAAGAGCCAAGCCAAGAATGAAGAGGAACCAAAGGAAACCCAAGAAGAAGACAAGAATCGAGGCCCAGGACCGAGCACCACCACGTCGGGCCCGAGATCGAGCAGCCAGAGACCAGGACCGACGTTCCCAACGTCGGGCCCGATGTTGCTCCGTGTCGATCCAAGTCGGCAATGGAGTGGATTGTTCCCCAAGGCATATTTTTAGTAACTTTCCACATTTGCCCCTTTCTAAATTGGGAATTCCTTGGTCCCCAATCTAAGGAGGAGGATAATTAGAGGTGATTAGTGATCATTAGGGGGGGGGAGCAAGAGTTCACACACACCACACCCAAATCACTCTCTAAAAGCTCAAGGAAGGCTTGGAGAGCAAGGAGAAGAGAGGAGAAGGAAGGGAAGAGGAGATCGGTGGCCTAGAGAGGAGGATTTGTGAGTTTTGTACTTTGTTTTGCTTTGATCTAGTAGAATTGAGACTTGGATCTTGTTGATACTTTGGATTTGAATGCAATTGGAGTTTGATTGGATGTTGATGATTGAGATTTGCTTGATTTCCCTTTTGATTATGTTTTTCTCTTACCATATGGAGTAGATTCCATAGTCTTGGGCTATGGGGGAATCCCCTAGCTAGGATTGGGTAGAAAACCCCCATTCCATAGCCTTGAGTGCTTGATCTATGAATCCTCTGTACATTGAGCTTCAATTCTCTTGTGGAAACAAGAGATCTAGGGCTTGTGTTTGGTAAGAGCAGGCGTGAGCAATCTCGATCCCATCACAAGTTCCTAGCATCGAAGGTGAGTGAAAACTCCCTTAGGTCGAGGTGTAGAGTGGAGGGATCCGGGGCTAGCAACCTCGATCTCACAAGGATCAAACACTTATTGGTTGAATTGGGGAAGAATATCCAAGTCTAGTTAGGGGTGGAACCTAAAAACCCAAGACCGATCTACTTATTTGTGCAAGACCGAGTTACCCAGCAAGTCGGGCCCGACTTCCCCAGTGTCGGTCCCGGCCAAACTCGACCTCGATCCACCCTCGGACCGAAGTGACCAGTGTCGGTCTGAGGCGATCTCCCTTGTTTTTCTTTATTTTGCCTTTCTTTTCTCCCTTTTTAGTCTTTCGGGTACTCTCGACGCACGAACTCCCGTGTGTTCGACACCCTACCTCTTTACTACAATTGAGGTTCGGTTTTATAAATTTAAATTGTGAGACCCTCCGATCCCAGACCGATCAAATTCCGCGCCCGCGCCTTTGGTGTCGCGCCCGCGGTTGAGCCACAGATTTGGATTTACAAAGCTTCGTTTTCTACCACCTTTGAAGAGTTCTTCCATTCCACCTCTCTTCATCGTTTGTGAGTCTTCTAATTTCCTTCTTCCTTGCTTTTATCCTTTCTCTTTGCTGCATTGAGGACAATGAAGGATTTAAGTATGGGGGAGGGAGTACTCGCATTCGGTTATCCTAGTTAGCCTAGTTAGTGATTTGCTTCAGGTTTTTGATTTCTTCTTTTCATGGAGCACTTGCACCATACTTTTTGCATAATAAAGAAAGAAAAGAAAAGAAAAATAAAGATAGAAAAATCCATAAAAATTGAAAAAAGGCATATTAAATCCTGGGATGAGTCGAAAACCTGAAAGGACGGCTCAAGTAATAAGCAGGTAACCTGGACGAGCATTAGGCTGGTGTAATAAGTGGTTTATGAGTGATTGTGAGTATTTATGAGCACACCTTTTGAAAAATGAAAAGAGCGGTTAGGTAAAAACCCGAAAGGGCGCCTAAGCAGAATTGAGCGGTAAAATTTGAGTGTTTTAGGATCATTCTTGCTTGGGGACTTTGGGGCTTCATTGTTAGATTTAGGTAGACCCTAGGTTGCTTTTTTATGCTTTTTAAAGCTTGAGTGTTATATCTTGTTGTGAGGTGTGTGTTTGAGCTTTATTGTTTTATGCTCATGATTTCTTTATATTTTTGGGTTCGGGTTGTGGGCTGAGTGTTTTTATCTTCCCTTGTATTTCCTGAGATCTTAGATGTGCTACCTTGTTATATTTGTTTGAGCTTACTTGAGGACGAGCAAGATCTAAGTATGGGGGAATTTGATACAAGCTATTTTGTATAGGTTAACTCTTGTATTTTGAGAAGATTTTGGGAGTGTTTAGGTTAGTTTTGAGCGTTATTGTAATACGAAGACCGAAGACACAAGTTATGAGGAATCAAGAGTTAAAGAGCTTAAAGACGAAGATCGCCACTACATGGATATCGCGGTCTCGTTGTCTATGACGTGGGTGCGGTGGCGTGAAGAGACGTACCATCGAAGACCATGAAGGCCGCGGTCGCGCTGTCTGTGGCGCGGTCGCGGTAGAAGCCGACTCAGCTTTTGACGATTGAAAACCACCGCGGGCGCGGTGGTGACGCCGCGGTCGCGGTGCCGGCCGACATTGAGGGCGAAATTCTATCGTTTCTATCTTGTTTCCTTTCTTATCTTTTGGTTTCCTTTCTTATCTTATCCGAAGAGGTTGTTCTTTTGGGCTATTTAAGGGGAACCTTTCTAGGTTTTTAGGAATGATTCTATTCACTTGTCAATCAATTGTTCTTTCAATAAAGATTGGAGTTTTCTTTGTAATGGAGAACTAACTCTCCTCTTGAGTTTATTCGATCAAGGAAGCTTTATTATGAAAGTTGTGAAATTCTGGTAACCACTTTATCCCTAGGTCTTTATTGATACTCTTGTGCTTCATCCCATGATCTATGTTTGATTTTATGAGCTTGATCAACTTGTTTGATTGACTTAGATCTATCGTTTGATTTAGGATTGGTTGTTGTCTATGCATCTTTCATATTTCTTGAAACAACTCTATTCTAGGACCGTGGACTAGTTTAGGGAAGAGTATTCAATGGTTTAATTGTGCATGAGACTTGTAGCTTGATTGCATGATTTGATTTCCTAATATCCCTGTTCTCTATGTTAACTCTAGGTTACGCGTCCTTACCTAGGGTTATAGAATTGCTTGGACCGTGGGCTTGCGATTTCTTATGACTGGGATTGGAATTGACCTAGGCATATAAAGAGGTGGATGAATTCATGATCAACGGATTAATAAAGTGGAATTGATTGGATAAACTCTACTTGATAAGCTTGATTGAAACCAAAACCCCCCTTTTGATTATTTGCATGAAAACCCTAAAATCTAACTAGAAACTGATCCTTTTGGGTTCGACCCCTAGCTTGCTCACTATACTGTTTGTTTGCATGTTTGGGATTTATTTTTAATAAGGGAACAACGACTTTGCCCGAGTCAGTAACAAGACATTTATAGCCTGATCCCAAATTATCTACCAATGCATACAGAAAAAACTCTTATTTTGGATTCACCTAAGTTCACTTTTTTCTTTGAGAAGTTCCTGTAGAAAACAGTGAATACCCACTTTATTACAATGTACCATTAACATACAGAACAAGAACCAAGGATAATGAGACACACTGATCACCCACAAGGCATACCGGAGCAAAACGTACACATACCCTTCTTGCAAAGAAAAGTAAGATCGACGATAATGCAAATGAAAGTACCAAGAAAATTTAATATAGTATAACCCAGTTCCAAGTCCAAAGGCGTAAACAAATCAAGTAAAGTATATCCGCCAAAGACATTGAAACTCCAAAGACAAAGACCAACATTACTATATGAGAGAAAGCTTATTTTTTCATTCATGTATTCAAAGGTGACACTGACTTTATCTCAGAGAAGGGCAAGAGACTAAATTCTGCACACACAGTACAGAGTAAAGATTTCAAATCTTTATACACAGAAAATAGAATACTCTATGCTATTCCCAGATTTTCAGCCAAAAGAATACCAGAAAGATACTATTTGTGACAGCCTAAAGAACACTTGAAAATCCTAACATTGTCAACCAAAATAACACTAGAAGGTACCAACATTTTCAACCAAATAAAAAGCTTCTAACGAATGCTAATCACCTTTTACATAATGCAACATGTTCTGAAGAAACATGAGTAGTCAAAAGAATCCCTAAAATTGGTCCAAGTATACAGAAGTTGGGATTGACATTGTTCAAGTGGATCAACACAGAACTAGGCCAAGCAATGAGGGGGACAAGAAGAAGAAACCTAACCTGGTAACTTTGCTTACAATTCAAAGAAACACACAGACTTCAAGGCATCAAAAACTTTGAAGAAAGACGTAAACAAATCAAGGGTTTATCCCAAATCAGTGAAAAAGGAACGATCTTGAAGAATGCCCATGTACGAAAAGCCAAATTGAACGCCAAAATCAGGCTCAATTCGAAGAAATAAGCACCATAATGGGAAAATAAAAATAGAAGGGGCATTGTGAACGAAGAGAAGAAAGAGTACCAGAGAAAGAGAGAGATGTGACAAAACCCAAAAGTGGAGGCGGCTGGTATGAAAAGGTGAAAACAAGAGGGTTAAGTTGCAAGCGGAAATCCGATGGGAATTCTGGACAGATGAGATGAATCATGAATGGGGAACTCCAAGGCTTGAATTTAAAGCTAGGTTTACCTCTATTAAGAATATTCAGCAGCTCCTTCTCTGGTTCCTTAAACCCAAGGCTGAAATTTAAAGCTAGGGCAACACCAAGCGGAAATCTAGCGGCAAGTCCTGAAAGAAAAAGGGGAACAGGTTAGGGCACAACACAGTTGACGCGAATCGGCATAAGAGATCTAGAAAAACCAAGGACAGCAATGGGGAGCAATTACCTTTGGAAATCAGACGGAGTATTGACCATGGTGGATTTGGTTTGGAAGGCGAAAGATTGAGAAGGGTTTTGAGCGCACAATGTCTATGAAAGAGAAGGGGGCCTATTTAGAAATTTAATTATTCGGGGTTTTTTTTCTTTCTACGAAAATATTGAACTCCCCGCTAGTTTTTTTTGCAACCCCGCCAACGTTTTCATCGTACTGATTTTTGTAAAAAATAAATAAACATGGCTAGGCAACAAAACAACATTGTTGCCGCCTAAGAGAACGTTTACACCGAGAAAACCTAGTTTTTGCCGCCCAAAACAAATTTTAAGCGTCAAACAGGTTTTTTGCCGCCCTAGATCGAGATTCAGCGGCAAAATTATTTTTCGCCACCTTAAGTTACTCTTGGGCGAAGAAATTAAACTTGCCGCCTTTGTTTTCTATTTTCGCCGCCCAAACCATGTTTTCTTGTAGTGCCTGTTAAGTGTTGTGGAAGTTCCAGGCACAAGGATGCTTTGGGAAGGCTTGTTCCTTCATTTTGGCTTAGTATTGAGTTGAATTTGGCCTTGCTTTGAGGGCAAGTTTCTCTCAACCTTGCTGGGAATTTGGAGGAGTCTTAGGTGCTCATGTATTTTGGTTTTTGTGTGTGTTTGTATTGCAACTCTTTTTTGTTGCTTTCGGTGATAAAATTTTGACCATTTGCAAAATATCGTACGCCGTTGACAGTAATAACACTTCCTCTTCATTATGAACCCGTGTGATGAGGGGAGATTAATCATAGCTGAGCTAATTATTATTACCACTTGGATGACACTTATGGATTATGATTATGCCCCTTGCTCAAGCTGAAATTGCATTCTAGGACTCTCTATTACATAACTGAAAACCCGGACCATAATCATGACTATTTGCAATTATCTTTCTATCACACAGGTTGTTGAGCTTGGGAAAGATCTTGTCAGGAAGCACTTCATTCACCTTGTCTTTGGGTAAGTCTTTTTTTTTCACTATATAGTATATACATTCGACCCTTTTGCCATAACAAAATTATTAATCATGTGGATCAATAAGTTCTTTTATCACGTACAGAGACTAGAAGTTTGAGTACAACAACAATGTATACCGTTTACTTGACCATGAGCCCTACATTTCAAAATGCTACAACTTTAGAGGATCCACTGACGAGATGGAGCCAAAACCTGCTTCAGACATAGGCCAAACACTAAGCAAGCTCATGTTTGTCATTCTCGAGTCCTATGCTTCCGAAGTCAGGCAGTTTGTCGATTATACGGCTATCAATAACATCGAAGAGTTCAGAAGGTATTAACTTTACACTCCTCTCACTAGACTTTATACAACTCAACTCTTGAGCTTCTATTGACAGATGAGCTTTTTGGGACGATATTAAGGATGACAGCCATTAATATCTAAACCAATAATGATCGTCCCTTGTTTTGATAATGACAAACTCAAAGGTATTTGATAATTTGTCCAAGTGTTGATCTCAGGTAAGTCCAGCGGACGCGAGCGAAAAGGACAACAAGTGAACGAGAGTCCCTAACCCTGTAGGGACGCACTTCATCAGAACTTCCAAAGCTGAACGAACGTAATTGGCAAAGTCCCTGCGCAGATAGGACGGCGTCCTCATCAAGAAGGGATGCACGCCAAAATACGGACCAAGTTCAAATTCAAATCAAGGCCGCCCCAACATGATTACATCACATTCAGCCGTAGTCCTCAGAAGGAAGCTTCCCTTGTCTGGGCACGTGTAGACAATTCCAAAGATGTCGCTTTCCCAGCAATGGTCCCCTATCCACGCGGAGGCTTCCCAAGCGTCAACAGAGTTGACATTCTCAGAACGCACATCGCACCGTTGATCAAAGATCAAGGATCCTGCCAAGTCTCAGAGGACGCTAGAGGACAAGAGCCACTTCCGCTATAAATACCCTCCAAGGGGTATGCATAGCGGTGTGGACTTTGAAGACTTTCTCTCAAGCTCTCCCGAAGCATTTAAGTTCAAGAACGAAGAACAAGGAGACCAAGTGAACTTGAAGCAAGAGAAAGAAAGTCCAACCACATCAAATCCAAAACCAAACCACAAAATAGTTAGAAAGTAGTTTGTCTTTTACAACGGACCGTGAGAGACGTGAGTAATAGCTTCCTTATAAGCTAAGAGAGTTAGGATACTTGTTAGGTGGAAAGGAGTGTTACTAGTGAGGCTAAGGACGGACGCTTAGCTCAGTGAAGTGTAACGACTCGCCTAAGTTATAAGGACTCGCTCTTAATAAGATAAGGGACGGCTATTGAAAATCCTCCAACGGAGGTAGAGGTTTACCCATAAGACTAGTTGGTCTTAGTGGGGTTCCTCTATAAATACTCGTGTCCATTATCGCATTTTGTTTTCCTGTTAAGTCTTATTTCGCTGCACTTAAGGACGCCCTTAACCCAGTGAAGGACGCACATTCTAACAGACTTACGATCCAACAAAGCTAGATATGCATGTACAATGAATCAATAATCTACTACTACACAATAATTTGCATTCAATCAATGATATTATGATTGATTCTTACTAATATGAGTTCAGCCATACATCAAACAAAACAAAATGGTTAATTAGAGTCACAATTCCATACAATTAGAAAGCATAGGACAATACAGGTCCATCTATATATTGTTAGCCAAGAGCATTTGCATCGGACGGGCGCAACGTGCTAGTATTAATAAACAGTGATGAGTAGCTTTTGGCTTTTAAAAGATATATCACTTTTCAATTATTAAATTTATTATAAAAGTTAAATTAAAATAATAAATATATTAATTGATAACGATGAGTAATTAATCAATACTATATGCAAATCTATGTTTGTTTTAAATTTTAATTATACAAGTACAAATTTCAAATTTTAAAATTTTCACTTACACATGTAAAATGGGTGTCTATAGATAGGTAATTTTATTTTATGTATTTTAAAAAATAAAATGTGAAAAAACAATTTAAATAATACTGAAAATTAATTTATAGTTTACGAAGCAAAAAAATAAATTAATATAACCAATACCTAATGAGAGGTTGCCATGTGTCAACAAATACAAAAGCTCTCAATGACTCTCATGGGAGAGCCGGCCCTCATCAATTGTGGGACTTTCTTTTTATTTTCTTTTTTCTTTTTGGGCTTTTTTTAGGTGAGAAACCCAGAGCCTCCCATTGGAGATGCTCTTAGAACTCCTTGACTCAAGAATAACTCCTATGAGAAATATTACTTTTTACATCCATGACATTGCACGATAAAACTTGCAATAAAATACACATACTATTCTTGGGATGCTAAAAAGTGCTTTACAAGAATCACCAGAGGTCTTTCGTAGAAGAAAGCTGTAATGACCCTCACTTCCATAGGGATTCTCGGGTAGAGTGTAAGCTAGTTTCGGGGACGAAACTATTTTTAAGGGGGTACTATTGTAATAACCCTCTCTTTCCGTAAGGGTATAAAGGTAATTTTACCTTTTTATCGAAAATATTAATAATAAGTTGTTATTAATATTTATTAAAATAATAACCCTTGTGAATAATATAAATTGTGTTGGAACTTATGCTTAAACAAATTCTAAGAATACTGTTATGTTAACACGAGTTTATAAGATTGTAAAATCATGTTAATAATTATTTAAGATTTATTATGTTAGAATGTATAAATTTTTGTGATAAATTATAATATAAGTTTTATCCTAGTGAAGTGTTCAATTTATAAGTAATTATGTCATAAGGACATAATTGCAACTTTTCGGAAACGTTGGGCTATTTGGACAAAACCCAACATCTTCTTCTCCAACTCAACCCAATTTAACACCCGATTTTCAATCCATGATATCTCCTTCATTTCTCCATGGAAATGGACGCCGTCAGTGCAATTGGATTCCTATCTTCGAGCACTTCAATACCCCTCACTTAATTGGAGGAAGTCATTATCCAATTAACCACGATTTCGAGTGTAGTTATCGGTTAGGGTTAATGACATTAATTCGAATTGGATAAAATTTGACCAACTGATGGCGTTCTGACGAGGATTGGATAAGGGGGAGTGATTTGGAGGATGAAGACGAGCTCCACGCAGTGGAATTGGAGATAAGATCGAGTAAATTCGATCGGATTGAATCGAATTGAAGACGGGGTGTTTAATGCTCGTAATAGTCGAATCTTCGCGGAATTATGCCAAATCGAGCCTCTAATCGCAACTATAAATTGGTGCTCTGACCATCGTTCAATATCACAACCTCAAACACTCCAAAATCTCCCAATAATCGGTCAAAAACTGCTCGGAATCTCGCCGGAAAAGCCGAAAACGCTGCTGTCCTCTGCTTGCGACGAGCCGACTTCGACGGCCTCGTTCTCCCTCGTCCGACCACGAAACGCCGAGCCGTCACCACCATCGTCTTCATCTCTTTTCCTAGTTTCCAGATCTGCAGCCTTCTCGTCGAAACGCTGCCTGAATTCGCCCAGAAATCTCCGTGAAGTAAGATCATCGCGTTCTGTTTTTTCGTGAATGGGCTGTTCGTTTTGGGTTTATTTGTTGGTGAACCCGACTTGTGGATCGGGCCTGACCCGGCCCGACCGACTTGGGTTCGATTTTGGGTTTTTAAAAAATTAATTAAATTGAATTATTAAAATTAATTTAATTTTCTAATAAAATTTTAAGTAATCTATTATGGAGATTAATAAGCATATATTCTTATACTTCGATTATGTGAATATAAAATTATATAATTTCTCTATTATAAAAGAAATGAATTTAATTTTATCATTATTATTGTGGTTATAAGACTATATAATTAATTTGAGGAATAATAAGATTTTAGAATGATGATTTTTATTCCTAAAAAAATATTTATACAGCATGCTTAGAAAATAATGTTAAAATTTATATAGTAACCTAGAAATAAATTGAAAAGTGGGCATGTTAGATTAATGGACATATGTATAAGATAATTCGAATACATGGATAATATGAGAATAATATTAGTAAAGAGTATATGAATGGTTATGAATTGAACAAATTGTATATGGAAATTATATAAGATTTTATTAAGAAACTTATCAATAAAATGATGGAAGGAAAATTAAAATACAAAGGGGTTATTATTACATTAGAGTCATGAAGGATATGAACTCTAATATTTCTTTCTTCAAAATAAATTATTAAAGTTTATTTTGAATTATTCTCTTTCCGGTATCGTTCGATTAACGAAGATTCGAGCCGTCGTCGTTAACCTTTCTCAACCGTAGTCAATCGTCATATCTGAGGCAAGTGGTTTGGTTCAGTTTTAGCATGTTCGTTTTTATTCGTTTGTTGGGAACTAATTGTGTGAAATTAAAATGAACTAGGTTGTTGTTTTATTTCCTAGTATCAACGACATTGTTATTCGCGTAGTTGTTATTATTGTTAGGCTACGCTAGTATGGACTTAGGTTCGATCTGTGTTGGCCTTGTACGTGGCCTTGCTTGTTTGTTAGCCTCGTAGTGGCTTTGTTTGTTGTTAGCCTCGTAGTGAATTGTTATGGACTTAGGTTAGAATTAGGGGTGGAGCCTTCGGTCCTCAGAACGCCTCTCTATAACTGCATTAGAATGGCCCTATACCCTAATGCTAGTCATGACCATGTCGCCTCAACTGCGCGTGAGGGACATTGCTCCTAGCTAGTGCATTCTTCAAATCCGTGGAAACCGTTGTTCGTTGTATCTCGACTAGTGTTGATAAAAATTAAAAGTTATTAACGTGAAGTATGAAGTTTTGAAATTAAGTAAGATAAGTGCTAGTGCACGTAATTAATGAACCAGGATGGTTAGTACAACTTGGAAAACCATTCTTGCTCCCGGCTAATGACGATCCTCTTTCCAATCTGAATTCGCATATGCGGTGAGGTTGGTCGTGGATCCAATTAGTCGACGGAGGCTTTTCAAAATCTCTGTGTGAATAATAAACGTTCCCAACAAATCGATCAAGCTTCTAAGGAACCATACTCGTGTGGTGTCCTAATCCTTTTTGTTGCATCTCATAGTTTTCCTCGTCCGTGGGAAGTACTTTGGTTGCTAGATCATCGACCGGCTTTTATTCGGAGTTCGATGCTAGTAACTGGGTACGACCACAAAAGAACCATTTTCAAAACCCCATTTGCTTAGTCTGTCACAAGACTAACCCGACCACATTCTTTCCTTTGCATGGTGTCAACCGTATTTCTCGTCACGGCACATCAGACGATCTTATTCTTCAGGTCGAAAGAAGTAAGTTGGAGAAGAGTTGAGCTGCAGTTGAAACTTTTGCAATATAGTTTATAAAGTTAATTTGGTTTTCAATTTGACGAAATCAGAACTAGGATTTTCAATTCCTAGATGATGTATAGGTGCAAGTATAAATGTCTTTATGTAATTTAAGTTTTCTCATCTTCCGCTGTAAAATTTTAAACTCCATTGAGAGAAGTTTAAATAAAAAAAAAAGTTTATCCACTATTTTATTTCTTTTATTCTTTAATGTAAATTAATTGTTCGGATCAAGCCTAGGGTGGCTTCGGACTTCAAATCCGAGGTCACTGGCGTGTAACATTCCAGGTTTAAATTGGGGTGTTACAAAAGCTAGCCTTTCACACCCTAGTAGGTGATTTTGTCAAAGTCCACCTCGTTAGGACACCTCTCGAGCTTGAGCTATGATATTATTAGAGCACCCACATTGGTGAGAGCCCATTTGGGTCTCTCACCATTAAAATAATATTATATTTATAGTAATTTTATTTTGAGAGACCTACCGGGTTTTCATACTTCCATTAGTAGGGACCAATTGGGTCTCTCGTATTTATTTTAACTTTTAATATTTTATGTCAAATTGTACGTATATATATTATTAGATAATATTATAATAGTCTTTTATTTCCTAAATAATATCTATATAATATATTAGAATAATTAATGACTAAATTTTATTATAAATCATAGTTATAACATTATAAAAAAGATAATAGAAATTATTTGTTCAGTTAAACAAAATATTTAAGCATAAAATTACACAATATAAATTATTACACTAATTATATTCATGTTTTAATAATATATATAGTTTTTATGGAAAACTTATGCAAAATGGAATTGTATAGATAGAGAATTTAATTTTATACACTTAAAAAAATTACAAATAAATAAGTTAATAAAATAAGTTTTATGTTTTTTATATTGTTTTTTTAGTATTAAATCTTATCTGTCCAGATTGTGACACGTGGCGAGCATCTAACGGATGAAACATAAGCTAATCCGGTAGCGTCACGTGTGCATCCCTCAAGGTCCCTCAAAGTCCCTCATGTGAGGGACGTCCCTCACCAAACTTTGTTTTTGTTTTAGTTTTTTTTTTTTTTGTGGGTTGAGGGACTCATGTAGAGCACCTCAATGTGGGTGCCCTTAAGAGTTGAAAACTCATCTTATTTCAGTGGTGGGTTCATAAGTCTGTCTTAATAGTCATAGCTGCATCCTGAACTATGAACTCATTAAGAGCCAGTGCTCACCCTTTATATTTACCCTTCATCAAATTCAATTTGCTAGTTGTTTGATTCACTCATATACCCTCCTACAAAAATATTGTTACATTTTATTCTCAAGTCTAAAAGGTTTTATTCCCAAATCCTATTGCTAAGCTAATCGTACTTGTACATGAAACTAGTATTAGTTGTCACAAGCCTCACAACCCTTTTCTTTACTAGATGATAGTTTGGTTTGTGTGAGCATTGCTAAGCCTATTTTTATATAAGGAACTGAGGATCAACATTATAAAAGTCATGCCCCTTTTACCCTATCATGCATTGCGTATTTCTTTCTTGCGTCTTCTTGATGATTCTAACATCAGTTAATTGCTCAAATCTTGGAGAATTTGCATTGCATTTGTTACATATCTTTCCTGATTTTCCTGGCATTTTATTTTAGCATACATAAACATTTACCTTAGTTTACCTTAGTTTGAAGGGCTTGCTAGAAGAGGATGATCAATGACTGCTTGCTGAAGCTATAAATGACTTAAAAGCATGCAATCGGAGTTTGGCTGATGACTTGAGTTAAGAAACATTTAGGCTTTAACACACGATTGGGGACGGTGTTGAATGCCAATGGCGTATTGCTCGGAAAACGCTCCAATTCCATCACTACAATGAACTATTATGAGTCACTGGATAGATAGTAGCATGGAAGATGGGCTTTGTCCTTTGTATCATTTTTGCTGAATTCCTTTTCCTCTTTCCTGGAGTGTTTATTATGTGCTTGGAAATAGGAATAGATTATGTGTTTGGAAATAGGAATAGTCTTCTTGTTCTCTGATGTGCGGTTGTAATCTGCCTTGTGTGGAATTAATATGCCTCTCGTCTCACAGCACTTCCAAAAGATTGAGAGCTTTGTTTATATAATTATCAGATATATTTTGTCTAAGCCATATTAGCTCCGCTAGTAGGTAATGCTCATAGGTCTGAATCTTTTATAGTGGCCTAAATCCCACTATGCCTTAGCAGACCCAATAACAAAGGTCCATTTGGTTTTGTCAAATCAATGCAATAAGGTTAGGTAAGTACTAAAGAAACAATGAATGAAGGGTTTGTTGTAAAGGGAAAAGTTTTCATGCCTAAAGTAAAATGGCATGCTATTTAGTTCATAAGGGTGCCCTCTTAAATATTCATGAAACATCATAGAGCCTCATGAACAATACCTCAATTGATCTTTCTGAACTCCATATTCATTCAAGTAATCACATTTTGGAAGTCGAGCCAATGTAACGCCGCATAGCAGTTACTGGCTCACAACATTCAACACAGCGGAATGAAGGAATACTTGAACTCCGTGTTCGAAGGCAGTAATAGCAGTACCTGCAAGTAGAAAAATCATCAAACTTATTTTTATCATCATTACACAACTGATGACCAGAAGGAAGAATCCCAAATAGTCAAATACCAGATACTATTAAGTGAGTGGGGATTCAGGTGTACCTTTAAGTTTTGAGCTGTACACATAACAAAGAAAGATTTTGATCTGAGTATAAGTAATGGGTTTTAAAACGACTTGGCTCGTACAGAAAAGTCACTTAAATCCAGAGTCTACGAAAACTAAGTCCGGCTTGAGTGATTTTGGCCTAGAGGCCGTGGAACTTTGAACCTAACAAGGAGTAGTTTTTAAGTATCCAAGGCTTAAAATTAGGAAGTGGCTAAGTTCATCTAACATTAAATATGTCAGTTGGTATTGGCTGACTCACAATCCAGTCAACACTTGCTTGAATAGCATACATAAACAACAGTAATTAAAAATTTTGCAATTTAATTATGCTCACATGGATAAGATGGTCCCCATCTGCAAATACCAAATAAGGTCCCTAACGAAACTATGTTGCGAAATGCCAATCATATACTCATAAAAAGACAACTATAGTTCACCAGCAAACCTGTGTTGACAAGGCAATGCAACAAATGCAATTGTTGGGTTTGATCCACATATTGGGCAAAGTGTTTGTTTTTCAATAGAATCTGTTCTTTGACCCTTGGAGAATGAGAAAAAGAAGTTTATGATTGCAGGAGAATCCAAAAGAGGAAGAAGTAGCAACTGCATATCCTGCACAGACCCAAGGTTTCTAAATATCACATGAAGAGATGCTAAAATGCTACTATCACATAGAGAAAAGAATCACACGTCTGCGGGAAAAAAGATAAGAAAGAAGGAGATAAGCTTCTCTCACGGAATATCGTTACATGAACTTAATTTATTCTCATGATAGATTTTCATAACCTGATTTACGAGAAGCATTTCTGTCTATCAAGTAACTAGTTCGCCTTCCAGTTCTCATCCATTCATCTTGTTGGTAGACTTTATATGACTAATGTCTTAATCAGCAAGAAAACATTGCTTACACAATTACGCCTACTAAAAGCTATAAATTGAGTAAAAAATGTTTCTGTGCAAGTTGTGGAGAAATGATTAAATTTCAACTTGTTCAAAAAAAAAGTATAAGCTGCACATTTCAAATTCCAGGAAGAGGTTGACCAATCAGTCTATAAAAGTCCTATAAAAGCGAAGAAGGCATTTATAAGCCATATTAACTTAACTTCTAGCAGAGCAATAATTTCAATTTCCTAACCTGCCTAAGGCTCATAGAAGAAGTAAAAGATTTGAAGAGACCTCATTCCAATCTGATATGAAATCGAATTTCTCATTGGAACCACAAAGATTCATATCTGAACTCCTGTATACAAGCCTTACTCTCAGGACTCTCTCAATCAAACTTCTGTACCTGCACAAAAAGTATGTAGATTTTATGGAACAAAGAGCTAGTAAAACAAAATATGTACCCTCTTAACAGGGACTAAAAGTAGAAATTTCGAAAGTACTTGCTGGGAAACTAAGATATTCATACAGCTTGTAAACAAGCAGTTTTTTGCATTCATATAGTCTTCTATACTTGCTGGAGAAGTAAGATCGTACGGAACAAAGAGAAGTTTAACTATTAATTGTTCTCTTATAATCAGTTAAACAACTTACTTTCCATAATACAGAAAGATGAGCAAGTTGGCAAAGGAGACGGCCTTGTAAATTCCAACAATGCGCTGTAAGCAAAGCCATGCCCGTCGTTGCAATGACCTCTGAAATAGATGAAAGTAGGATGAAAAAAAAGATTGATGGAAGAAAAATCTCAACCAAACTGACACGGCAGGAGATGAAAAAGTGGCACCTGCTCTAAATCTGCCCATCTCTGAATGGCGAAGAAAGTCTGTGAATGTACCCAAATGTACTGAGCACCAACTGTGGCAATATAGTACCATAGCTTCTGACTAACCGTAAGCCCAGGACCATGTACACCTTCTGTTACTACAGATGACATTCAATTCAGATATAGTTGTATTAAGGATCTCACATGGAGAAGGGAACTTATGCAAATGCACCTGAGTGAATTACTTCAGCTAAGGTTCACTGATTTTATGCAATCTTTATACATGACAGTCGAAATAAGCAACACTATTACACAGTGCACAAAATGCGCGATACAAGTGGATGTTATTCTAACCCCATACCTATAACCTAACCATAATCCAAGCAAATGATCCAAAGGATATATATTTGACTGTAATCAGGCCTTTAACAATGAATTTCGATCAGCAGAGATTTAGGCATGCAATGCCGTATTAGCTATTGTGCAGTTAAAAAGCAGTTTTTACCCCAAAACGGGTTTTTTTTCAAGGCTTTGGTTGCATATAATAATCTAACAAGCCTGTGAAAGGCCATCTAATATGTCCTAGAGCACAACATTCAAATACAAATGCAACAGAAGAATAACCAGACTCACTTTTCTTTTTGATGTCAGCACCACATTCATCCCTATATCTCAGATTCATCAGAGCATTTCCAAGTGTTGGCTTGTCCACCCATATAGAAAACCTCCAGATAAGAAATTCAATGAAGGCATCAAGCTCTGGTTCATATTGAAATATCATTCCTGGCTAATTCCAAAATTAAAAACTAAGAAAGAAAAGTTTGCCAAAAAATTGCTAAAATGTCAGGAGGATACAGTCACTTAGCTATACCAGTACCTTCATCAGTGAGAAGATTTCAACTAATTTGCCCTTCAACATAGCTGCCATTTCCGTGTCAATCACTGCTGCTTCTATTTGGTCTAATCTTGATGACATAATAAATATTGTGGACTGCTACAAGTACATAAATTTAGGCCATAAAACAGTAGCATTGCCAAATCTAGTAAAGATCAGAAAGTAAGCTACTGAATTCATATCAGGGTGCAGACTTGACTCCTCTACATCATACAATAAATTTAATTTAGAATTTTTTTTATTAGATAAGCTACTGAAGGTTTGGTACTAGTTAGATACTAATGGCCAGTTACCAGACGAAATTTCACTTTCTACAAGACCCTAATCTGATATCTAGTAAGGCCAACCGGAGACTAAAAACCTCCCTAGATAAGATAAACGCTTTTACAGTGTTCTTCCAGGTTTCTGAATTCTTCAACGAAACCCAAGTTAAAACATTTATGCGCAAAGACCACAGAGAAATCAGGAGTCATGTACAGCAGATCAAGCAAAGGGCCTAAGTTAGGTTCACGTGAATAATTAAGTTCATCATCGCCAATATAGTACAGGTAATGGACCTTTTTTTGCAATGCGTAAGTAAAGTAGAGTATGTAAGACATCTTAAGGCAAAATAGACGTGAATAAATCTACTGAAGATAGATACTTAAAATCAAGCCCTAAAACGCCCATTCTAGCATCTTGGACTCATAATAACTAGAATCATCGTGCAAGAAAGCGGAAAAAGACCGGGACAACCATGTAAGATACGGAACCATCAAAAGAGAGGGAATTACATTTGTGCAGATCGGGAAGCAGGGTGTTAATTGAAAAAGAAAGCGAGGGGTTTATGTCGATCGAAATTTTGATGTTAAAGGCATACGCCAGATCGCTTTTATAAGGTTTGCGCGAAAAAATTATATATACAAAAATGTATAAAAAAAAAGACGTCGACAGCAGGATTCGAACCTGCGCAGGCAAAGCCCAACAGATTTCGAGTCTGTCTCCTTAACCACTCGGACATATCGACAGTTGCTAGATTCTAATGATTCGATCACTATTTTAAATGACACAACTTTCACTATGTAAATAGGAATTTGCACAAAATCACCCGTTAAATGCCCGATTTTACAAATAGCCACCCGTTATACGCGATCTTATTATAAACCACCCAAAACTCTCATTTCGTTAACAAATAGCCACCCACGAGTTAATTCTGGCAAAACTTCTGTTAACTCCCAAGAGTTTACCATTTTTGCCCTCAAATATTCATCATATTTCCTTCTTCATGCCATTCTCGCTAGAGTTGATCTCGTGGCATTGATAACATCTCTAGTGAACTCATCCAAGATTCTTACCCTCATCAAGTAACCTGAACAAAACGAAATAGCCATGAGCAAAACCAAAACACTGATTATATATCAAAATATCAAACAAATAAATTAATGAGGCAAGAGAGAACGAAAAGAACTCCGCCATACTTCAAAACTTCAACATGAACCTAAATGTTGCACTTCTCAGACAATTTCGACATTTTATCAAGCTCTGAGACTAATGAAATTATGAAATTTCAGTCATTAAGAAGACATTAAGCACATTCAATCACTTCAATTGGTTTTCCGAAATAGCTATGGTAGAGGGGGCTACATGCGTTGGAGGAGGGGGAGCTAAGACGCGGAATTGAAAGACAAAACGATGAGACAAAGCTGGTAAGTGGAGAAGCCCTAGAGTCTTCTTTGCTGAATTGATGATGTCTTTCAGATTTTGCTTCGGATCGTCCGCCGTCGCCGGCATCGAATTCGCTGGCTCTTTGTTCGTTGTTTCCGTCCAAAGTCGACGGCGTAACTTCGCTGTTTTGAATCGACTCCATTACTTCGCCGGAATCCTGGTCGAAGGTGAATTCGTCTAGTGATGATGGTCGGAGTTGATAATGTCGACATGGATCTCGACGGGCAACACCACGTGCCCTGTGACACGCTCCCACCTCTCTTGGGCTTCTCCCTCAACCCCAACTACACGTTCCACCGCCTCATCTAAGAGTGGTCAGGCTCTTGTTCGACCCCAATCGGATCGACGTCCGAGTCAATTCGACGGCGCTGCTCGAGTCGGTCGTCGCGGGGACTAGATCAGCGGCGCCGACGGGGTCTTCGAGGGTGTTGTCAGGGTGATGCACAACGGTGCAAGAAGAAGAGGCCGGATTTTTCTAAGGGAAAAATGGTCAAATCAGGAATTTAACAGATTTTTTGATGGAATCTCATGCGTGGCTATTTGTTAACGGAATGAGAGTTTTGGGTGGTTTATAATAAAATCGTGTATAACGGGTGATTATTTATAAAATCGGGTATTTAACGGGTGGTTTTTTTTGCAAATTTCTCGTATATAAATTGATGTGATCGTGGCCGACCCCCTCGCCCTCACGCCTCTCGGAGCCGGTGCCTCTTTTGGGCACCCATCTAGGCTACACCTTTGGCTTTTTTCAACGACGGTCCAAGCAAGAAAGACCACCACCTTTAACAACAAGTTGGGCCAGGCTAGTTCGCCGCAAAGAAGTCATGTACGAGCCCAAATCCAAGCCTCCACCATCCTTCATTCCAGCCCACACGCCCCATTTTCCATCTCCTCAAGCAAGTGTGGCAGCCAAGGAAGAGCTATGATGGGCGGCTGCCTTTTGCTCCAAGCAACTCATCTTCAAATCGACGCCTTGTAGCCTAAGTTGACTATAGTTAATCCCTAATTTTGACCCTATAAATAAAGGGATGTATTCACTATTTTTGATATGTTTTGTAATAGCTTGAACCTTCAACTTAGATACTTCGAGTCCTAGTTTTTAGGTTTTGGGCTGTCCCGGCTTATGGGACTCAAGCCGAAGGCTCTCATGAGACTCGAGGGCCGGATGGCGGGCTTTGGTTCGTGAGACTCGGACCTTGGCCTAACCATTCTTATTTTTCACAAACACCATGGTTTTCGAGTGACCCTAAGGCTCGGAGGGCGTCTTGGCTCGTGAGACTCGAGCCTAGCCTAGCCATCCTTAGGCGTCCACACTTGGTTCATCGCCGAGTGTGTTCGCCTACTTATCCATAGGGATTAGAGGGTTGTAAGGGCTGGTTCCTCACATTTGTATCCCTTAGTCGATCCCTCTCGGTGAGTCGACCGAATGGGAGGGCTCGACTACTTATCCAATATAAATAAAATACCAAAAAGAGTTTGATCCACAATGGCTCGGCTAAAGTTGTTGTGCCAAGATCAAAGATAAATAACCCAAACTACAAACTACGTATGGCAAGTAAGCAAGTGGTCGAACCCAAGAGAACTATGGCTTCTAGCCTAATATTTATATCAACTACGAACAAAGGGGGATTTTATAGAAGAGTGTCAATCACCAAAGTAAGAAAACAGGTCGACAGCTTCACAAGATCAATCAAAGTACTAAAGGCAGGTTCATTCAACAAATCCACTTTAAAAGAGTTGTTTGATCATTGATTCACACACAATTCCTTTTAATCCAATGGTTAATTCCAATCCTAATCTTGACTAGTTTCCTGTCCACGGTCCAGGAAATACTTAACAATGACAGAGGATGCTCAAATCAATATTAGCGTTAAGAACAAGGATAGATAGGATGCATGCAAGAGAAATCAATCTATGAGTCAATTTCACAAGCAAACAATCAATTCTCTTCTTAAATCCTAGTTACATAGACAACAGATCTAGGTTCTAAGTTGTTTTCACAGAAGAGGTTTGTCCACGGTCCAAACCCGTTCCAACAATAGAAGATCAATCAATTCAATAGGTTAATTACTCCTAGAGAAACAATTAATAATCATGTAATTAGGGACAAGAGAATCAATAATAACCAAAGGAATAGGAAAAGGATTTAGAATCTCACAAACTTGTCAATTAAAGCTTCATTGATGAACAAACCCTAGAGAGGTTTAGTTCTCCATAGCTCTCATAAAACTCAAGTCTTCAAAACAAAGGTCAAAGATTACAATCCTAAAGGGTTCCAATCCCTTAAATATGTCTTGGGATGAAAGAAATATCCATAAATAAAACAAAGCATTAAAAACGGCCCAAAGATTAGATCCGTGTGTCCCGCTGAAGTCGGTTCCACCGCGACCGCGCCGACACCGTCGCGTCCGCGGTCAACACCCGGTCAATGGTCCGTTGGCAGCTTCTACCGCGACCGCGTCTCAAGCAGCACGACCGTGGCCTTCGGGTCTTCAATTCTTCGCTTCTGGTGAAGTCTCGCGACTGCGTCCAGAGCTCCGCGGGCGCGGAATTCATGCAGCGACGACTTCTCTTGTAAAAACTTCATTTTATCAACTCTTGTGTCTTCGGCCCTGATGTAACACTTAAGCCTAAAACCTAGCCTAGAACACTCAAAAACATCCTAACAAAACCGAGATACGGTATCTAAAAGATGGCGAATCACACAAAAATCCCACATGACCCGAAATGCATCTTTTCTATCAAAATTCCACAAGTTTAGCACAAGACCTTATCAAGGACGATCTCAAGAAGCAACATGAACTCGCTCGAGCCCGAAACGAGTCCGATCCTAAGGCGATTCACATCATATGGTATCAGAGCCTTTCGAGGCGGGTTTTGTAAGTTTGAATATGTAAATTGCATTTTCATGTTTACTTTCATATGCGCTCAAGTCCTTCTGAACCTTTTTCGGCCAACCATGACCCAAAATCCTTCGAACCATTCCCTTGGACCAACTACGACCTTAGAGCCTTAAAGTTCCGAGAAAAGTCACGGGGGGACGTGGAAAAATTCCCAAGGCTCGCTACTCTTTTCCCAAAGCCCACGCCTAACCTCCTACATGAAAATATTGCGAATTTATGGTGGGAGAATTTATTTTTTGTGCCATTTTTGTGAACTTTCGAGTCTTGGAACCCCAATAAGCTCGAGGGGCCGAGTTACTCTCTTTTCCAAAAAAAAAACAAACCCGAGCTAGCATGTGAGGGTGAATGGCGATTTACCCCTAGTAAAACCACCGAATTTCCTTGCCATCATGCCTTGCTTGGCCAACAAGGAGAGTAATGGCGCCATTTGAGTTGAGCACCCCCTCGGTTCCAACAAAATTCAAGTATTGCTTCTTCATGGTAGGAAGTCCACTAGATATTGAGTGAATTAAGGCAACTCCCCCTTTATTAAAACCGAACACCTCTTCAACTTCGGCCTTGGTGTGCAAGCAAAGAAGTGGCTTTGAAGAAGGGTGTGCTAATGAGTTGCTTCATGGCTTGCATCTCCTCCCCTTCCTCCATAATGTCGGCCCTTTTGCTCACCAAAACCCAGCAGACTTCCCTAACTTCTTCACCTACCTAGAGCCTATAAACAGGAACCCTTCTCACTTCATTTTCCATCCAAAACCAAGGGAAAACCGAGCCTCATCCAAAGAAAAGCAAACCGATCGGCCCTCTAATGTCTCCTACTCGAAAATCTGTCGAATTTTCGTAAGAACGAGTGGAAGTTTGTTTGATTGGAGTCCAAAGCAACAACTCGTCAAGTTTTTGGATTGTTGTCAAAGCTCTTTGTCCACTCCTTCAAGTGAAATCGTAAGTAAACCGCCCCCTTTGGATCCTTGTTGACGAACTTCGAAAAGAAGGGCTTATGCATAAGATTTTCGACTTTGTTTGGGGCTGAATTCGGGAAGCAAGTTAGATGATGAAAATTTCAATTTAGAGATGAAGAAGAGGTTGTTAATCATGTGGTTTCCGGGTGGGGGATGTGGGCTGGAAAGGGGCGAGCCAACTTGTTCAAACCGAACCCAACTTGCATGAAACCGAACCTAGTGTCCCTAAATCCGAGAACCTTGAACCCGAACCCAATTGAGCATATAAAGTTAAAATGGAACGAGCATATGTCAAGTGTTATGACTTGTGATTTATATTCATATACTTCAAGTTGCATGAAATAAAATGGAACGAGCATATGTCAAGTGTTACGAGATGTGAGGCTCGAATCGATGTGGGAACTTGTGGGGGCTCGCAAGCACCGAACCAAGCGAGAAAGGGGACGGAATTTTTTTTTTAAAAAAGAAGGGGCATTTAAGCTTGGGTGCAAGCTTGGTCCGACCCTAGCCAGGGAGAAGAGAGCCCCGAGAGATCTTGAAGAAAAAGAGAGAGAGAGAGAGAGAACCGAGCGCATGGCTATGCCCCGAATCGAATTCTTGACTTACGAGGCTTGTGTGTGCGTTGTAAATTTTCAGGCAAGAACATGGCGTCCAAGATGATGATCACGAAAAAGATCACCTCAAGCAAGGCCGCGGCCGGGCCTCGTCGGGTGTGCGACATGGCGCCCTGAAAGGAGGGCATCATTTTCATCGACCTTGTGAGTGACGATGAGGTCAAGCTTCCCCGCAAGGCCGCTAGCGAGCCGAGTGTTAATCAAGAACTTGTGCTAACCCAAAAGAGAGATGGTGAAGCTAGTTCCGGAGAAACGGACCCAAGCATCAACAACGTCAATAGTTCGAGCGACTCTAGCTCGGGCGACTCTAGCTGGAGCGACAAGTCGAGCGACGACAGCTTGGGTCTCTATGATATGTCCACCGAAGGTGAAAACGAGTATGTGGAAATCATGGATAATGATGCTCCTCTTGATGGCTTTGATCTTGATGGCTTTGACGCACCCGAAGGAAACTACATGAAACCGCTTCAAGTTGTTCCCGTGAACGACATGGTGGTCAAAACCGAGGCTTTAATCGCGGGCTTTCCCGAGTGGGAGGCCAACGAATGGTTCGAGCTCGATGAGCTCCTAAACCAGCTTGATGAGCCTATGGACGAGGAGGAAAACATTGAGGAAGTGTTGGATGAAGAAGACCCTTTCATGAGCGAAGACGAGGAAGACTACGACGACCAAAAATACACTCTATTTTATTGCAGGGTGTTCGTGTTAGGCATTGATTGCCTTATGAATGTGGATGGCGGGTGCGCCTCCAACCTGGTGTCCGACGACGTGCAAAAACAGGCCGGACTCAAGCTCCAACGACGCTCCAAATCCTACACGCTCGGGTGGCTAGGTGATGAGAACGCCATTCCCGTGACGCACTTTGTTTTTGTGCCTTTGGTCATTGACGGGTACCATGACCTCATTAGGTGCGATGTGGTTCCCATGAATATGGCGCATGTAATCCTAGGGTGTCCGTGGCAATGGACGAAGTGTGTCTCACACAATGGCAGGTTGAACACCCACTCGTTCACCCATGATGACGAGGCGTTTTGTTTGTGGCCTTTGGCCCCGTAGGAGGTGACGCCTTGTTGGATCGTAGGTCTGTTAGAATGGGCGTCCTTAGATGCAGTGGAAAATAGACTTAACAGGAAACATAATAAGACAATGGACACAAGTATTTATAGAGGAACCCCACTAAGACCAACTAGTCTTATGGGTAAACCTCTACCTCTGTTGGAGGATTTTCAATAGCCGTCCCTATCTTATTAAGAGAGAGTCCTTACAACTTAGGCGAGCTGTTACAATCCCCTAAGCTAAGCGTGCGTCCTTAGCCTCACTAGTAACACTCCTTTCAACCTAACAAAGTAACCTAACTCTCTTAGCTTATAAGGAAGCTATCACTCACGTCTCACACGGTCCGTTGTGAGAGACAAACTACTACTCTAACTATTTTGTGGTTTAGTTTGGATTTGATGTGGTTGGACTTTCTTTCTCTTGCTTCAAGCTCACTTGATCTTCTTAATCTTCGTTCTTGAACTTGAATGCTTTGGGAGAGCTTGAGAGAAAGTCTTCAAAGTCCACACCGCTATGCATACCCCTTGGAGGGTATTTATAGCGGTATTAGTTCTTTTCCTCTAGCGTCCTCTGAAGCTTGGGCAGGATCTGTTGTCTTCCTTCAACGGTGCGATTTGCATCTTGAGGAAGTCAGCTCTATTGATGCTTGGGAAGTCTCTGCGTGGTCAGGGGACCATCTCTGGGAAAGCGACATCTTTGGATTTGTTTACAAGTGCCCAGACATAGGGAGGCTTTCTTTTGAGGACTACAACCGAATGTGATGTAATCATGTTGGGGCGGCCTTGGTTTGAATTTGAACTTCGTCCGTATTTTGGCACACGTCCCTTCTTGATGAGGACGCCGTCCTATCTGCGCAGGGACTCCATTCTTTTCGTTGAGTTCTGGAAGTTTTGATGGAGTACGTCCCTACAGCTTAGGGACTCCCTTTCACTTGTTGTCCTTTTCACTCATGTGCGTCCTCTGGACTTACCTGAGATCAACACTTGGATAACTTATCAAATACCTTTGAGTTTGTCATTATCAAAACTAGGGACGATTATTATTGGTTTAGATATTAATGACTGGCGTCCTTAATATCGTCCCAACAATTTCCCCCATTTTGATGATGACAAACTCTTTTAAACAATATGCACAGTAGTAAAGCTTTTAGCATGAGAGACTGCACTTTGATCTTCTTTTAGCTAAGGTTGGCATGCAACTCATTCTTTTAAGTGTATCCCATTTTATTCTTTACTAGCGTCCTTTGGACTTCGCCGAAATTCCCCATAAACACATGCTTTCTATGACAACTTAAAACGACCGCATCTCTGCAAAACTATACTTCCCCCTTTTGGCCTCATCGAAAATGAGAACAAGTTAAAAGCATGCATACACAAAATCATAACTAAAGAAAGAACTCTTGAACACATGAATTGCACGAGAAATGAACGCCATTCACAGAAAGAGAGTACGGTCATTACAAACATTCACACAGAATTGTTTCAAAAGGGGACATTGTCCCAAAGTTTTAACACAAACAAGCAAAAGAGATAAATTGTTTCAAGATTAGGAAGGGGGGAGAGATCACTGGCGGGGACGCTTGCCAAGAGCCTTGAGCGTTTGAGCGTGAAGATCGTTGTTCTGCGCAAGAAGCTCATTGTTGCGTTCCAAGAGGTCAGTATGCTGGTGAAGAGTTTCATGAACTTGCTGGATGAGGTCTATCATCATACACTGGTTTTCAATCATCATCCCAACAAAGTCTTTGTAGAACACTTCTCAGCTTCAGCATTTACGTTCTCAACATCGCCCTCATTGGCGTCCTCAGCATCAGCAATGGGTGTCCCTACCACTTGCAAATTTTCTGCAGCATTACCCTCCTCAACAGCGGTGGCAGCAGCTTGAGCAGCTCTTCTCTCAGCCTCTTTCTTTTCTTTAGCAAGCTGCTTCCTTATTGAGGGAAGCTCCTCGCCATACCTCATTTTTCCGACTGGAGGGGCTGTGATCTGCCTGACGTCCCAATGAATGCCGAAGGTTTTCTCTTCCTTGGGGACGTAGAGGCCTTGCTGCTCGAGAATCCGCTTGACTAGGCCGGGGAAGGGAAGCGAGTGACAACCACCTGTGCATTTGCCCATATGCTCCAAGACAACCCGCGCCAAGTTGATTGGCTTGCGGTTCAAGAAGGCGTCCAATATTATGCTGTCAGTGATTTGGACGATGGACTTCTTCTCCTGTCTTGGGACGACCATGCGCACAATGAAGTGGTGCGCAAGGACGCTTGTCTTGGATAGCACATGAGCCACCCTGTCTCTTCCCTGTGGCTGCTTCCCATTGAATATGTGGTTGAAGATCTCTTCTTGGGAGAAGCGGCCAAAATTTTTGCAGGGGAAGTCGTGAAGAGCGTCAGGAGGAGAGAGGCGCAGGCCAAGCATTTTGCGGACGGTACCCTCTACAATAGAGTACTCATCCCCATCTATTTCAAACGTCCCTTGAGGCTTCCCTTTTATTTCAGATACTTCAAATTTTGAGTAAAAGCGGAGAACCTGTTCGGGATCGACGACGGCGGCCTCTGCACCCAGGTGCGTCCAACCCTGGAAGTCAAGGAGCTCTAAGAATTCTGTGCGGCCGGTCTCTTGCAAAAACTGAGCATCAAACAGGAGCGGCCCTAGAATCTTCTTGAGCCTCTTCTTCTTATTGCCGTTCCCAGTGACAATCACATCGTCACCGACATCTTCTTCGCCGCCATCTCCCTCCTCATCCTCATGGTCCTCGTCCGGGTGAGGAGCATCATCATCATCGGAGACTTCGTCCCCTTGTTCATGGGACTCAGCCATTTCTTTGTCCTAGCATTGGACACTTGTATTTGAGAAGGAGCGTCCGCTGCTGGAGTCCTGGCCAAGAACTCTATGGGGACTTTAGCAGAAGGCGTCCCCTGGACATGTTCAATGTCCTCAACAGCTGGAGTAGGAGTCTTTACTCTAGGAGGAGAGGGAGAGGGATTTCTTAGCTTGGCTTTGTTTGGGGGAGCAGCGGAGGAGCCAGTCTTTACCACCGAGATTGGAGTGGCGGCAATCGGAGCGGGAGGAGAAGGAGGCTTCTTGATTAGGGAGTCCTCCACTTCAATTATCGTGGGCACAGCGTCCTTGGCCTGGACCTGTGTGGGAGGAGCGTCCCTTTGGACCTTGGGCATGGGTTTGGCCAGGTCCACCTCAATCTCTGCCTCTAGCGGATCAGCAGCTGTAGCAGGAGCGTCCTCTACCCTTGGTGGTGGAGGAGGAAGAAGAGCGACGTCCTGCATACTCTTGAGGATCGCCTCAGCTATGGCGTCTTGTTCAGCCTTGGCCTGCATCGCCATCTGCTCTTTTTCAATCTCCAGCTCGGAGAGGCGAATGACAGCCATTTCAGTGTCAGTCACGCCCTCAAGCTCGGCTGAAGACTTGAGGCGTCTCTTCGGGGCGGGGGGAGGGGTGGATGGGACGGGTTTGGGTTGGGAAGAGGAGGGGCCTTTTAACTTGAGTTTTTTAGAGGGTGGGGGAGGAGAGGCTTGCTTTTTCCTCGAGGCGGGGACGGACATAGGTAATCATGAAATAATGGAGTAGGCGTTGGATTTTGGGTGGGTGGTTGTGAGCGGACGCCCTTAGGCAAATGTTGGCCAGCGTCCTTGGCTCTTTCTCAAGTCAGTCCTCGATGAGGGGATCAAGAGGAGGATGGCGCTTTGGTTGAGCAGGGAGGCCCCTTACTTGGGACTTTATAGGGCTCCCTTGCTCTGGCTCAAGGACAAATGGTTTCTCAAGGAATTGAAAGCGTTTTTGTGGGGGTTTGGATTGGGATCAGGATTGGTAAGATTGGGGTTTTGGTGGCTGAGGTTGGGATCTTTGTTGCTTGGGCGGGGTGGTGGAAGGCCGGCGCTGTCCAGATTGCGAAGAGTGCTAGTGGCGCGATGGCTCTTGCCGCCCAGTGGTTGTCCCTCTAGCATCCATTACCGAAGGAGTGGTTCTCGCCGCCGAAGAAGACGACGGAGAGGTTTTTGGGTTTTTTGAAGTTCTTGTGTTGGCCATGGTTGAGAGATTGGGTTTTATAGGAAGAGTTAAGGTTGGGGAGAGGTGATTTTGAGATTTGGGATTTGAGAGATTTGGCAAGATTTTGAGAGATTTCCGGATGTAGGCAAACAAGCAAGAAGGCGAAGAGGTTTTTCAGAGGACATAGGGGCTTATTTATAGGAAGAAGACGAAGGAAAAACGGTCAAGGGTAGCAGGGACATTTCCTATGGCTTCCTCTACCCGCGTTCCCACATGCGGCAACCTTCTTCGCTAAGTAAATAACTGTTTTGCACCCGTTACACGGATCCCGAGATTTGCGTTCAACTTCTCCGAGACGGTTCACCTTCCCATTTTCAAACTTCACAACTGCAAAGGACTCTGTCTTGGCGTCCTCTCAACACACAACCCTGCTTTACTGAGAACTGTACCACTGCGTCCCAAAACTGATCACAACCACTAACTTTTAGAACTCTGCCATGACGTTCTCTAAACTTTGACAAGCTTCCTGTTGGGACGCTATCAAGGACGCTTGCGTGCTTGGTAGTGTGCCCACAACTGTTCCTTAGTTTTGATATGACAAACTCACTTTGATTCTAATAAAATTGTCCAAGTGTTCAGGAACGTCAGTGACAAAAGGACAACAAGTGTGTGAAGCGTTCCCTAGGCTTAGGGACGCTAGCTAACAGGAAGTAAGGACCAGCTAGAGACTACTTGAGCAAGGACGGAGTCCCAAAACAAGTAGGAACGCAAAGCCAAGCATCCTTACTCACTAGCCGACAGGATGACATCACTCGACAACATTTGATCATCCAAGGACACGTGGAGACCGATCCAGTAGCGGAATCCAACACTACGTGGTGGACGATCCTGTTGCAGAGTTCATCAACACGTGGCGGCCGATCCTGTAGCGGAGTCCATCACACACAGCTGGATATAGGAAGCTTCCTCATTACCACCATCATACGTGGAGGAAGATCCTGTAGCCACGTCCACCAAGGGCATGATCGTCCCAAGAGAATGACGCCCTTCCCCAAGTTCTATAAATAGCCCCAAGGCATTTATTGTGATGTTAACGCTTTCAGAGAATATTCAGAGAGAATCAGAGGAAAGCGGCTCACTCAAGAACACGAAGAACTAGCTCAAGAACTCAAGAATAGTGCTAAGACTTCTGCTAGATCGAGTGAGATTTGTAACCAAAACCACAAAACAGTTTGTATTCAGAAAAACCCAAAAAGAGAAGAGAGTCCTACGAAGTACTGTAGGACGTAGGGATAGAGTCCTTTATAAGATTGAACTCGCTTAAGTTGTAGGCTTAGAGGAGTCCTTTACTAGTGGACTTAGGAAGAAAAGCTAAGTGCCAGAGAACTGTAAAGACTCGCCAGTACAATTGTAAGGACATTCAATATAAAGGAAAAGCTATTCAAAAATCCTCCAAGGAGGTAGAGGTTTACACTCAAGGACTACTTGGTCTTGAGTGGTTCCTCTATAATTCACTGCGTTCATCATTACTTGTTTAGTATTTTATTCCGCTGCATTACCTAAGGACGCCCCTACTCCTCGTAGGGACGCCTGACCAAAGGACGCCTTTATCTACATAAAGGATGTCCCTCAGTTACTAACGATCCAACAATTGGTATTAGAGCAAAGACGGCGCCATTGCATATTACTTTATCTGTCGCACCGTCCTTCCCAGGCAATTGAAGCGTTCTATAGTTCAAACAGATGATATCATTTTAATAGACGCCTTTCTCGAACGCCGACCCATCAATCTTGCCAGAATTGCAATGCAACATATGGCTAAGTGTGGGAGGAAGCGACATGCTTTGCCATACCTTGGGCTAGTCAAGCTGATCCTAACGTCCCAGAACGCTTATGACGAAAGTGCTCCCACAGAACTTCTAGGGTTGAACTGGAATATCAAGAAGGGACTTGTTGAAATTAGACACAATGAGGAACTGCCTTCAATCAAAAACCAGTTAGAAGATGAAGCTGAGGAAGTCAAGAAGAAGGCTGAGCAAGAACGCCTCGCTCAAGAAGCAAAACAAGAGCGTCTTGCCTCTATGCATCAAGCGCCAGTTCATGAAGAAGAGCCCGCAGTTAACTTTTGATCAGATGTTGATGGCTCCTTCTCCTCCTTCCTTGCCTCATGTGGACGCTCCCTCTTCTAGCTCTGGTCCCGCTCCCATTCCTGCCCCTGCTAATCCTGAACAGCATCCTCCTGCAAAACTTATGGGTGCTATTATGAACAATCAGTGTCTCATCTTCTCTGATCTCAAGGACTTATCTTCGGCCTTCACCAAATCGCAGAACTTCATGAAAAACTTCTCAAGTTTTATCAAGACCAAAGCCGTCCTCAGTGATCGCCGTCCTCAACCTCTTTATCCCTCATTGTTTTGCCTTTACTTCTTTTGTTTGAAAAACACTTGATCTTTTGATCGTTGGTCTGTAATGACATTTATTCTACTTCCTTTGAATGGCTATTACACTGTTTGCTTGCATTGTGTTTGTTTAAGCGTTCCAATGCCTACAGTTGTGTTTTTATACTAACGTCCTTATCACTTGTTATCCTTTTCGATGATGCCAAAAGGGGGAAGTGTAGTTTTGCAGAGATGCGCTATAAAATAGTTATCTAGAATAAGCAAGTGTTAAGGGGGAACTATTAAGTGAAAGGTCTAAGGAACGCCGTGCTAGAATAAAAGAGGACGCTTAGAAAGTATTCTAGGACGCTACTCTCTCCTTAAAATCCAAAAGCTAGAGAATCAAAGATTGAAAACTTGTGCTTATTAAAATTTCTCTAAGTGTTAGAGGACGCTTCTAAGTTTTCATGCATGCTAAGTTCCAATGTCAAAACTATTTTGCTGAAGAGTTTGTCATCATTAAAAAGGGGGAAATTGTTGGGACGCTATCAAGGACACTTGCGTGCTTGGTAGTGTGCCCACAACCGTCCCTTAGTTTTGATATGACAAACTCACTTTGATTCTAATAAAATTGTCCAAGTGTTCAGGAATGTCAGTGACAAAAGGACAACAAGTGTGTGAAGCGTTCCCTAGGCTTAGGGACGCTAGCTAACAGGAAGTAAGGACCAGCTAGAGACTACTTGAGTAAGGACGGAGTCCCAAAACAAGTAGGAACGCAAAGCCAAGCGTCCTTACTCACTAGCCGACAGGGTGACATCACTCGACAACATTTGATCATCCAAGGACACGTGGAGACCGATCCTGTAGCGGAGTCCAACACTACGTGGCGGACGATCCTGTTGCAGAGTTCATCAACACGTGGCGGCCGATCCTGTAGCGGAGTCCATCACACACAGCTGGATACAGGAAGTTTCCTCATCACCGCCATCATACGTGGAGAAAGATCCTGTAGCCACGTCCACCAAGGGCATGATCGTCCCAGGAGAATGACGCCCTTACCCAAGTTCTATAAATATCCCCAAGGCATTTATTGTGACGTTAACGCTTTCAAAGAATATTCAGAGAGAATCAAAGGAAAGCGGCTCACTCAAGAACACGAAGAACTAGCTCAAGAACTCAAGAACAGTGCTAAGACTTCTGCTAGATCGAGTGAGATTTGTAACCAAAACCACAAAACAGTTTGTATTCAGAAAAACCCAAAAAGAGAAAGAGAGTCCTACGAAGTACTGTAGGACGTAGGGATAGAGTCCTTTATAAGATTGAACTCGCTTAAGTTGTAGGCTTAGAGGAGTCCTTTACTAGTGGACTTAGGAAGAAAAGATAAGTGCCAGAGAACTGTAAAGACTCACCAGTACAACTGTAAGGACGTTCAATATAAAGGAAAAGCTATTCAAAAATCCTCCAAGGAGGTAGAGGTTTACACTCAAGGACTACTTGGTCTTGAGTTGTTCCTCTATAATTCACTACGTTCATCTTTACTTGTTTAGTATTTTATTCCGCTGCATTACCTAAGGACGCCCCTACTCCTCGTAGGTACGCCTGACCAAAGGACGCCTTTATCTACATAAAGGACGTCCCTCAGTTACTAACGATCCAACACTTCCCTTTGATCTCTTAGAACCATTTTTGAAAATTAAGCAAGTACGTCCCGTAAAGATAAAACAAAGAACGCTTATAGGACGCGTTTGCAAGATTCTCGGCTTAGGTAAGCTTAGAGTTCCCATCATTTCGGCTTGCAATGAGGCTAGGGTGATCAGGGATACTCTTGAGATAAAAAGAGAAATGAATAGCGTTCAAAGCACAAGCAAAACACATGTCTTAGACTAGCAACCTTTCAAGATGACTTTAAATGCATGACATAATGTAAAAACAAGTTCTGAACAAGACATAGCCAATCATAGAGGGAATAATAGAACGGGATTTGATCATTTAAACGTTATCATCCCGAAGAGCAACCTGAGGTGCTCGTAGGGACGTCTATCAAGAGCTTTTATGAAAATATCGGCCACTTGGTCCTCAGTCCTAACATGATCCACTCTTATTAATCCAAGTTCAACATTATCACGAAGAAAATGATGTCTTATGTCAATATGCTTGGTTCTAGAATGATGAACAGAATTTTTGGCAATACTTATAGCACTAGTGTTGTCACACAAGATAGGGACTGTGTTGAGGAACGTACCATAATCTTCAAGTTGGTACTTCATCCATAGGACTTGAGAACATCACGAAGCAGCAGCAACATACTTAGCTTCCGCGGTTGAGAGGGCCACTGAGTTTTGCTTTTTGGATCCCCATGATACAAGGCAAGAGCCAAGATATTGAGCCATTCCGGAGGTGCTCTTCCTATCCACCACATGACCATCGTAGTCAGCGTCAGACTACGCTACCAGGTTGAGGGACGTCCTTTTGGGATACCATAGGCATAGGTTGTCCCATCCCTTGAGGTATCTGAATATTCTTTTGACCTCTTGCATGTGGGACTCCTTTGGATTGGCTTGAAAGCGAGCGCACAGACATACGGCGAACATGATATCTGGACGGCTCACGGTCAAGTACAATAGCGACCCTATCATTCCTCTGTAGAGCTTTTGATCAACACTTTTGCCTTCTTGGTCAGCATAAAGGCGAGTGTTTGGAGAGATGGGAGTGTCAATGGATTTGGACGTATTCATTCCATACTTCTCAAGCATTTCACGAATGTACTTCTGTTGGTGAATGCGTGTCCCATCTTTGAGTTGTGTGATTTGGAGTCCCAAGAAGAAGTTGAGTTCTCCTATGAGGGACATCTGAAACTTGCTACTCATCAAATTCTTGAATTCCTCTACAAGTTTCATGTTAGTGCTTCCAAATAATATGTCATTGACATAGACTTGGACAATCAAAACATCTTTAAGGACTTTCTTTAGAAACAGGATTTTGTCTATGTTACCTCGAGTGTACCCGTTGGACAAGAGAAAGGACGCAACCCTATCGTACCATGCAGTCCGTAGAGTGCCTTGTCTAAGTAGTACACATGGTCAGGATGATCAACGTTCTCAAAACCAGGAGGTTGAGCAACGTACACCTCTTCGTTTAGCTTGCCATTGAGGAAGGCCGCCTTGACATCCATTTGAAAGAGCTTAAACCCCTTGTGAGCGGCGAAGGCAATGAGGAGGCGTATAGCTTCAATTCTAGCGACAGGAGCGAAGGTCTCATCATAATCGATCCCTTCCTCTTGCCTATATCCTTGAGCCATAAGCCTTGCTTTGTTTCTTGAAACTCTGCCACCCTCATCAAGCTTGTTTCTGTAGACCCACCTCGTCCCTATTATGTTTTTGTTTTTAAGACGAGGGACGAGGGTCCAAACTTTGTTTCTTTCAAATTGATTGAGTTCTTCTTGCATAGCTTGGATCCAATAAGCATCCTTGTTGGGACGATATTAAGGACACCAGTCATTAATATCTAAACCAATAATAATCGTCCATAGTTTTGATAATGACAAACTCAAAAGTATTTAACAAGTTGTCCAAGTGTTGATCTCAGGTAAGTCCAAAGGACGCACATGAGCGAAAAGGACAACAAGTGAACAAGAGTCCCTAAAGTTGTAAGGAAGCACTTCATCAGAACTTCCAGTGCTGAACGAAAAGAATGAAGTCCCTGCACAGATAGGACGGCATCCTCATCAAGAACGGACGCGCGCCTAAATACGGACGAAGTTCAAATTCAAACCAAGGCCGCCCCAACATGATTACATCACATTCGGCCGTAGTCCTCAGAAGGAAGCTTCCCTTGTCTGGGCACGTGTGAACAATTCCAAAGATGTCGCTTTCCCAGAGATGGTCCCCTGACCACGCGGAGGCTTCCCAAGCGTCAACAAAGTTGACTTCCTCAAGATGCAAATCGCACCGTTGAAGGAAGACGACAGATGCTGCTCAAGTCTCAGAGGACGCTAGAGGACAAGAACTCATATCACTATAAATACCCTTCAAGTGGTATGCATAGCGGTGTGGACTTTGAAGACTTTCTCTCAAGCTCTCCCGAAGCATTCAAGTTCAAGAACGAAGATCAAGTGAGCTTGAAGCAAGAGAAAGAAAGTCCAACCACATCAAATCCAAATCAAATCACAAAATAGTTAGAGTAGTAGTTTGTCTCTCATAACGAACCCTGAGAGACGTGAGTGATAGGTTCCTTATAAGCTAAGAGAGTTAGGTTACTTTGTTAGGCTGAAAGGAGTGTTACTAGTAGAGCTAAGGACGCACGCTTAGCTCAAGGGATTGTAACAGCTCGCCTAAGTTGTAAGGACTCTCTCTTAATTAGATAAGGACAACTATTGAAAATCCTCCAACGGAGGTAAAGGTTTACACCATAAGACTAGTTGGTCTTAGTGGGGTTCCTCTATAAATACTCGTATTCATTATCTTATTACGTTTCCTGTTAAGTCTATTTTCCGCTGCATCTAAGGACGCCCTTAACCCAGTTAAGGACGCCCATTCTAACAGACTTTCGATCCAACAATTGGTATCAGAGCCGGCACTCTAGATTATGTTTGAGTTGTAGGAAACATGGAGATGGAACCTATAGGTATCTCGAGTGCGAAGCCACCCCGACTCACCGATGGAAACTTCAACCGATGGAAAACAAGGTTCGAGTGCTTTATGTGAAGTCAAAACAACCAATGTTGGCTGCTGATAAAGAACGGTGACCTCAAAGTCCCTACTGCCAAGGTGGACAAAGAATCAAAATGGGGTCCCGACGAGTTCAAACTCATGGAAGCGAACACCAAGGCTATCTGTTTCCTACAAACGTCCCTCTGCGAAAGGGACGCCACCCGTGTGAGCAACCTTGCAAGCGCTAAGCTCCAATGGGAAGCTCTTGAAAAGTACCATGTTGGGACGCCCGAGATGAAAGAGGACGTCCAGCTAGAAGCAAAAAGAGACTTCTTGACTCGGGCAAAGTCATTGTTCCCAAATCAAAGATAAATCCCAAACATGCAAACAATCAAGTATAGTGAGCAAGCAAGGGGTCGAACCCAAATGAATCAGTTCAAGTCAGATTTAAGTAGGTTTTCATGCAAGTAATCAAGGGGGGGTTTTGAAAGTTGTTTTCAATCAAAGTTATCAAGTAGAGTTCATTCAATCAATTCCACTTTATTAATCAGTTGATCATGAATTCATCCACTTCTTTATATTCCTAGGTCAATTCCAATCCCGATCATAAGCAATCGCAAGTTCACGGTCCAAGAAAATCTATAACCCTAGGCAAGGACACTTAACCTAGAATTAGCATAGAGAACAAGGATATTAGGAAATCAAATCATGCAATCAAGCTACGAGTCTCATGCACAATTAAACCACTAAATACTCTTCCCTAAACTAGTCCAGGGTCCTAGAATAGAGTTGTTTCGAGAATTAGGAAAGATGCATAGACAACAACCAATCCTAAATCAAACAATAGATCTAAGTCAATCAAACAAGTTGATCAGGCTCATAAAATCAAACATATATCATGGGATTAAGCACAAGAGTATCAATAAAGACCTAGGGATAAAGAAGTTACCAGAATTTCACAACTTCATAATAAAGCTTCCTTGATTGAATAAACTCCAAGGGAGAGTTAGTTCTCCATTACAATGAAAGCTCCAATCTTTATTGAAAGAATAATTGATTACTAAGAGAATGAATGTCCCTAAAAACCTAGAAAGGTTCCCCTTAAATAGCCCAAAGAACCACCTCTTCGAGATAGATAAGAAAGGAAACCGAAAGATAAGAAAGGAAACAAGATAGAAAAGATAAAATCTCGTCCGCGTGAAAGTCGGCCGGCACCGCGACCGCGGCAACACCACTGCGCCTACGGCGGTCTCTCTTGGTCAAATCGCTGAGTCGGTTTCTACCGCGACCGCGCCACTGACAGTGCGACCGCGGCCTTCATGGTCTTCATTGGTTCGTCTCTTTATGCCACCGCGCCCGCGTCATAGACAACATGACCGCGGTATCCATGCAGGGCGAATCTTCGTCTTTCAGCTCTTTAACTCTTGATTCTTCATAACTTGTGTCTTCGGTCTTCATATTACAATAACGCTCAAAATTAACCTAAACACTCTCAAATATAACTCAAAATCCAAGAGTTAACCCATACAAAATAGCTTGTATCACTTCTACAAATTCAAGATGTTCACAAATGAGACCATCACCGACTACTGCTTGCGCTTTGAAGCCTTGTTAACAAAACTGAAGAACTTAGGAATTGCATGATTTGTATGCTTGTGTTTGTGTTGTTTGGTGATCTTTCTATTAAGTTCAAAGATTTTTGGATGAGAAAAAGAATGGAAACCAACACTTCTCAAACCATAGCCTATGCAAATCACACCAATCAATAAGGAAGGTTGTGTTATTGAGAATTTGAGAAACATTAGGAACCGCATGATTCGTATGCTAGTGTTTGTGTTGTTTGGTGATCTTTCTATCAAGTTCTATTAACTTCAAAAAAATTTGGATGAGAAAAAGAATGGAAACCAACACTTTCCAAACCATAGCCTAGGAAAATCAAACAAATCAATAAGAAATGTTGTGTTATTGAGTATTTGAGAAACATTAGGAATCGCAAGATTCGTATGCTTGTGTTTGTGTTGTTTGGTGATCTTTCTATCAAGTTCTATTAAGTTCAAAGATTTTTGGACGAGAAAAAGAATGGAAACCAACACTTCCCAACCATATCCTAGGCAAATCAAACCAATCAATAAGAAAGGTTGTGTTATTGAGAATTTGAGAAACATTTGGAATCGCATGATTCGTATGCTTGTGTTTGTGTTGTTTGATGATCTTTCTATTAAGTTCAAAGATTTTTGGACGAGAAAAAGAATGGAAACCAACACTTCCAAAACCATAGCCTAGGCAAATCAAACCAATCAATAAGAAATGTTGTGTTATTGAGTATTTTAGAAACATTAGGAATCGCATGATCCGTATGCTTGTGTTTGTGTTGTACGGTGATCTTTCTATCAAGTTCTATTAAGTTCAAAAGTTTTTGGACGAGAAAAAGAATGGAAACCAACACTTCCCAAACAATATCCTAGGCAAATCAAAGCAATCAATAAGAAACGTTGTGTTATTGAATATTTGAGAAACATTAGGAATCGCATGATTCGTATGCTTGTGTTTGTGTTTTTTGATGATCTTTCTATTAAGTTCAAAGATTTTTGGACGAGAAAAAGAATGGAAACCAACACTTCCAAAACTATAGCCTAGGCAAATCAAACCAATCAATAAGAAAGGTTGAGTTATTGAGAATTTGAGAAACATTAGGAATCGCATGATTCGTATACTTGTGTTTGTGTTGCTTAGTGATCTTTCTATCAAGTTCTATTAAATTCAAAGATTTTTGGACGAGAAAAAGAATGGAAAGCAACACTTTCCAAACCATAGCCTAGGCAAATCAAACCAATCAACAAGAAAGGTTGTGTTATTGAGAATTTGAGAAACATTAGGAATCGCATGATTCGTATACTTGTGTTTGTGTTGCTTAGTGATCTTTCTATCAAGTTCTATTAAGTTCAACAATTTTTTGGACGAGAAAAAGAATGGAAACCAACACTACCCAACTTATAGCCTAGGCAAATCAAACCAATCAATAGGAAAGGTTGTGTTATTGAGAATTTGAGAAACATTAGGAATCGCATGATTCGTATGCTTGTTTTTGTGTTGTTTGGTAATCTATCTATCAAGTTCTATTAAGTTCAAAGATTTTTAGACAAGAAAAAGAATGGAAATCAACACTTTCCAAACCATAGCCTAGGCAAATCAAACCAATCAATAAGAAAGGTTGTGTTATTGAGAATTTGAGACACATTAGGAATCGCATGATTCGTATGCTTGTGTTTGTGTTGTTTGGTGATCTTTCTATAAAGTTCTATTAAGTTCAAAGATTTTTGGACGAGAAAAAGAATGGAATCCAATAATTCCAAAACTAGCCTAGGCAAATCAAACCAATAAATAAGAAAGGTTGAGTTATTGAGTATTTGAGAAACATTAGGAATCGCATGATTCGTATGCTTGTGTTTGTGTTGTTTGGTGATCTTTCTATCAAGTTCTATTAAATTCAAAGATTTTTGGACGAGAAAAAGCATGGAAAGCAACACTTTCCAAACCATAGCCTAAACAAATCAAACCAATTTATAAGAAATGTTGTGTTATTGAGAATTTGAGAAACATTAGGAATCGCATGATTCGTATGCTTGTGTTTGTGTTGTTTGGTGATCTTTCTATCAAGTTTTATTAAGTTGAAAGATTTTTGGACGAGAAAAAGAATGGAAACCAACACTTCCCAAACCATAGCCTAGGCAAATCAAACCAATCAATAAGAAATGTTGTGTTATTGAGTATTTGAGAAACATTAGAAATCGCATGATCCGTATGCTTGTGTTTGTGTTGTACGGTGATCTTTCTATCAAGTTCTATTAAGTTCAAAAGTTTTTGGACGAGAAAAAGAATGGAAACCAACACTTCCCAAACAATATCCTAGGCAAATCAACGCAATCAATAAGAATAGTTGTGTTATTGAATATTTGAGAAACATTAGGAATCGCATGATTCGTATGCTTGTGTTTGCGTTGTTTGATGATCTTTCTATTAAGTTCAAAGATTTTTGAACGAGAAAAAGAAAGGAAACCTACACTTCTCAAACCATAGCCTAGGCAAATCAAACAAATCAATAAGAAAGGTTGTTTTATTGAGAATTTGAGAAACATTAGGAATCGCATGATTCGTATGCTTGTGTTTGTGTTGCTTAGTGATCTTTCTATCAAGTTCTATTAAGTTCAAAGATTTTTTGGACGAGAAAAAGAATGGAAACCAACACTTCCCAACCTATAGCCTAGGCAAATCAAACCAATCAATAAGAAAGGTTGTGTTATTGAGAATTTGAGAAACATTAGGAATCGCATGATTCGTATGCTTGTTTTTGTGTTGTTTGGTAATCTATCTATCAAGTTCTATTAAGTTCAAAGATTTTTAGACGAGAAAAAGAATGGAAAGCAACACTTTCCAAACCATAGCCTAGGCAAATCAAACCAATTAATAAGAAACGTTGTGTTATTGAGAATTTGAGAAACATTAGGAATCGCATGATTCGTATGCTTGTGTTTTTGTTGTTTAGTGATCTTTCTATCAAGTTTTATTAAGTTCAAAGATTTTTAGACGAGAAAAAGAATGGAAAGCAACACTTTCCAAACCATTGCCTACGCAAATCAAACCAATCAATAAGAAATGTTGTGTTATTGAGTATTTGAGAAACATTAGGAATCGCATGATTCGTATGCTTGTGTTTGTGTTGTTGTTTGATGATCTTTCTATTAAGTTCAAAGATTTTTGGACGAGAAAAAGAAAGGAAACCTACACTTCCCAAACCATAGCCTAGGCAAATCAAACCAATCAATAAGCAAGGTTGTGTTATTCAGAATTTGAGAAACATTAGGAATCGCATGATTCGTCTACTTGTGTTTGTGTTGCTTAGTGATCTTTCTATCAAGTTCTATTAAGCTCAACGATTATTTGGACGAGAAAAAGAATGGAAACCAACACTTCCCAACTTATAGCCCAGGCAAATCAAACCAATCAATAAGAAAGGTTGTGTTATTGAGAATTTGAGAAACATTAGGAATCGCATGATTCGTATGCTTGTTTTTGTGTTGTTTGGTAATCTATCTATCATGTTCTATTAAGTTCAAAGATTTTTGGACAAGAAAAATAATGGAAAGCAACACTTTCGAAACCATAGCCTAGGCAAATCAAACCAATCAATAAGAAAGGTTGTGTTATTGAGAATTTGAGAAACATTAGGAATCGCATGATTCGTATGCTTGTGTTTGTGTTGTTTGGTGATCTTTCTATCAAGTTCTATTAAGTTCAAAGATTTTTGGACGAGAAAAAGAATGGAAACCAATACTTCCAAAAAATATAGCCTAGGCAAATCAAACCAATCAATAAGAAAGGTTGAGTTATTGAGTATTTGAGAAACATTAGGAATCGCATGATTCGTATGCTTGTGTTTGTGTTGTTTGGTGATCTTTCTATCAAGTTCTATTAAATTCAAAGGTTTTTGGACGGGAAAAAGAATGGAAAGAAGCACTTTCCAAACCATAGCCTAAGCAAATCAAACCAATCAATAAGAAATGTTGTGTTATTGAGAATTTGAGAAACATTAGGAATCACATGATTCGTATGCTTGTGTTTGTGTTGTTTGGTGATATTTCTATCAAGTTTTATTAAGTTCAAAGATTTTTGGATGAGAAAAAGAAAGGAAACCAACACTTCCCAAACCATAGCCTAGGCAAATCAAACCAATCAATAAGAAATGTTGTGTTATTGAGTATTTGAGAACCATTAGGAATCGCATGATCCGTATGCTTGTGTTTGTGTTGTTTGGTGATCTTTCTATAAAGTTTTATTAAGTTTAAAGATTTTTGGACGAGAAAAAGAATGGAACCCAATAATTCCAAAACTAGCCTAGGCAAATCAAACCAATAAATAAGAAAGGTTGAGTTATTGAGTATTTGAGAAACATTAGGAATCGCATGATTCGTATGCTTGTGTTTGTGTTGTTTGGTGATCTTTCTATCAAGTTCTATTAAATTCAAAGATTTTTGGACGAGAAAAAGCATGGAAAGCAACACTGTCCAAACCATAGCCTAAACAAATCAAACCAATTTATAAGAAATGTTGTGTTATTGAGAATTTGAGAAACATTAGGAATCGCATGATTCGTATGCTTGTGTTTGTGTTGTTTGGTGATCTTTCTATCAAGTTTTATTAAGTTGAAAGATTTTTGGACGAGAAAAAGAATGGAAACCAACACTTCCCAAACCATAGCCTAGGCAAATCAAACCAATCAATAAGAAATGTTGTGTTATTGAGTATTTGAGAAACATTAGAAATCGCATGATCCGTATGCCCTTGTTTGTGTTGTACGGTGATCTTTCTATCAAGTTCTATTAAGTTCAAAAGTTTTTGGACGAGAAAAAGAATGGAAACCAACACTTCCCAAACAATATCCTAGGCAAATCAACGCAATCAATAAGAATAGTTGTGTTATTGAATATTTGAGAAACATTAGGAATCGCATGATTCGTATGCTTGTGTTTGCGTTGTTTGATGATCTTTCTATTAAGTTCAAAGATTTTTGAACGAGAAAAAGAAAGGAAACCTACACTTCTCAAACCATAGCCTAGGCAAATCAAACAAATCAATAAGAAAGGTTGTGTTATTGAGAATTTGAGAAACATTAGGAATCGCATGATTCGTATGCTTGTGTTTGTGTTGCTTAGTGATCTTTCTATCAAGTTCTATTAAGTTCAAAGATTTTTTGGACGAGAAAAAGAATGGAAACCAACACTTCCCAACCTATAGCCTAGGCAAATCAAACCAATCAATAAGAAAGGTTGTGTTATTGAGAATTTGAGAAACATTAGGAATCGCATGATTCGTCTACTTGTGTTTGCGTTGCTTAGTGATCTTTCTATCAAGTTCTATTAAGCTCAACGATTTTTTGGACGAGAAAAAGAATGGAAACCAACACTTCCCAACTTATAGCCCAGGCAAATCAAACCAATCAATAAGAAAGGTTGTGTTATTGAGAATTTGAGAAACATTAGGAATCGCATGATTCGTATGCTTGTTTTTGTGTTGTTTGGTAATCTATCTATCATGTTCTATTAAGTTCAAAGATTTTCAGACGATAAAAAGAATGGAAAGCAACACTTTCCAAACCATAGCCTAGGCAAATCAAACCAATTAATAAGAAACGTTGTGTTATTGAGAATTTGAGAAACATTTGGAATCGCATGATTCGTATGCTTGTGTTTGTGTTGTTTGGTGATCTTTCTATCAAGTTTTATTAAGTTCAAAGATTTTTGGATGAGAAAAAGAATGGAAACCAACACTTCCCAAACCATAGCCTAGGCAAATCAAACCAATCAATAAGAAATGTTGTGTTATTGAGTATTTGAGAACCATTAGGAATCGCATGATCCGTATCCTTGTGTTTGTGTTGTACGGTGATCTTTCTATCAAGTTCTATTAAGTTCAAAAGTTTTTGGACGAGAAAAAGAATGGAAACCAACACTTCCCAAACAATATCCTAGGCAAATCAACGCAATCAATAAGAAACGTTGTGTTATTGAATATTTGAGAAACATTAGGAATCGCATGATTCGTATGCTTGTGTTTGCGTTGTTTGATGATCTTTCTATTAAGTTCAAAGATTTTGGTAATTGGTTTGTTCCGATTCTGATAGATTTTGAACGAGAAAAAGAAAGGAAACCTACACTTCCCAAATCATAGCCTAGGCAAATCAAACCAATCAATAAGAAAGGTTGTGTTATTGAGAATTTGAGAAACATTAGGAATCGCATGATTCGTATGCTTGTGTTTGTGTTGCTTAGTGATCTTTCTATCAAGTTCTATTAAGTTCAAAGATTTTTTGGACGAGAAAAAGAATGGAAACCAACACTTTCCAACCTATAGCCTAGGCAAATCAAACCAATCAATAAGAAAGGTTGTGTTATTGAGAATTTGAGAAACATTTGGAATCGCATGATTCGTATGCTTGTTTTTGTGTTGTTTGGTAATCTATCTATCAAGTTCTATTAAGTTCAAAGATTTTTGGACAAGAAAAAGAATGGAAAGCAACACTTTCCAAACCATAGCCTAGGCAAATCAAACCAATCAATAAGAAACATTGTGTTATTGAGTATTTGAGAAACAATAGGAATCGCATGATTCGTATGCTTGTGTTTGTGTTGTTGTTTGATGATCTTTCTATTAAGTTCAAAGATTTTTGGACGAGAAAAAGAAAGGAAACCTACACTTCCCAAACCATATCCTAGGCAAATCAAACCAATCAATAAGAAAGGTTGTGTTATTGAGAATTTGAGAAACATTAGGAATCGCATGATTCGTATGCTTGTGTTTTTTTTGCTTAGTGATCTTTCTATCAACTTCTATTAAGTTCAAAGATTTTTTGGACGAGAAAAAGAATGGAAACCAACACTTTCCAACCAATAGCCTAGGCAAATCAAACCAATCAATAAGAAAGGTTGTGTTATTGAGAATTTGAGAAACATTTGGAATCGCATGATTCGTATGCTTGTGTTTGTGTTGTTTGGTGATCTTTCTATCAAGTTCTATTAAGTTCAAAGATTTTTGGACGAGAAAAAGAATGGAAACCAACACTTCCAAAACTATAGCCTAGGCAAATCAAACCAATCAATAAGAAAGGTTGAGTTATTGAGTATTTGAGAAACATTAGGAATCGCATGATTCGTATGCTTGTGTTTGTATTGTTTGGTGATCTTTCTATCAAGTTCTATTAAATTCAAAGGTTTTTGGACGAGAAAAAGAATGGAAAGAAGCACTTTCCAAACCATAGCCTAGGCAAATCAAACCAATCAATAAGAAATGTTGTGTTATTGAGAATTTGAGAAACATTAGGAATCACATGATTCGTATGCTTGTGTTTGTGTTGTTTTGTGATCTTTCTATCAAGTTTTATTAAGTTCAAAGATTTTTGGATGAGAAAAAGAATGGAAACCAACACTTCCCAAACCATAGCCTAGGCAAATCAAACCAATCAATAAGAAATGTTGTGTTATTGAGTATTTGAGAACCATTAGGAATCGCATGATCCGTATGCTTGTGTTTGTGTTGTACGGTGATCTTTCTATCAAGTTCTATCAAGTTCAAAAGTTTTTGGACGAGAAAAAGAATGGAAACCAACACTTCCCAAACAATATCCTAGGCAAATCAACGCAATCAATAAGAAACGTTGTGTTATTGAATATTTGAGAAACATTAGGAATCGCATGATTCGTATGCTTGTGTTTGCGTTGTTTGATGATCTTTCTATTAAGTTCAAAGATTTTTGAACGAGAAAAAGAAAGGAAACCTACACTTCCCAAACCATAGCCTAGGCAAATCAAACCAATCAATAAGAAAGGTTGTGTTATTGAGAATTTGAGAAACATTAGGAATCGCATGATTCGTATGCTTGTGTTTGTGTTGCTTAGTGATCTTTCTATCAAGTTCTATTAAGTTCAAAGATTTTTTGGACGAGAAAAAGAATGGAAACCAACACTTTCCAACCTATAGCCTAGGCAAATCAAACCAATCAATAAGAAAGGTTGTGTTATTGAGAATTTGAGAAACATTTGGAATCGCATGATTCGTATGCTTGTTTTTGTGTTGTTTGGTAATCTATCTATCAAGTTCTATTAAGTTCAAAGATTTTTGGACAAGAAAAAGAATGGAAAGCAACACTTTCCAAACCATAGCCTAGGCAAATCAAACCAATCAATAAGAAACATTGTGTTATTGAGTATTTGAGAAACAACAGGAATCGCATGATTCGTATGCTTGTGTTTGTGTTGTTGTTTGATGATCTTTCTATTAAGTTCAAAGATTTTTGGACGAGAAAAAGAAAGGAAACCTACACTTCCCAAACCATAGCCTAGGCAAATCAAACCAATCAATAAGAAAGGTTGTGTTATTGAGAATTTGAGAAATATTAGGAATCGCATGATTCGTATACATGTGTTTGTGTTGCTTAGTGATCTTTCTATCAAGTTCTATTAAGTTCAACGATTTTTTGGACGAGAAAAAGAATGGAAACCAACACTTCCCAACTTATAGCCTAGGTAAATCAAACCAATCAATAAGAAAGGTTGTGTTATTGAATATTTGAGAAACATTAGGAATCGCATGATTCGTATGCTTGTTTTTGTGTTGTTTGGTAATCTATCTATCAAGTTCTATTAAGTTCAAAGATTTTTGGACAAGAAAAAGAATGGAAAGCAACACTTTCCAAACCATAGCCTAGGCAAATCAAACCAATCAATAAGAAAGGTTTGTTATTGAGAATTTGAGAAACATTAGGAATCGCATGATTCGTATGCTTGTGTTTGTGTTGTTTGGTGATCTTTCTATCAAGTTCTATTACGTTCAAAGATTTTTGGACGAGAAAAAGAATGGAAACCAACACTTCCAAAACTATAGCCTAGGCAAATCAAACCAATCAGTAAGAAAGGTTGAGTTATTGAGTATTTGAGAAACATTAGGAATCGCATGATTCGTATGCTTGTGTTTGTGTTGTTTGTTGATCTTTCTATGAAGTTCTATTAAATTCAAAGATTTTTGGACGACAAAAAGAATGGAAAGCAACACTTTCCAAACCATAGCCTAGGCAAATCAAACCAATCAATAAGAAACATTGTGTTATTGAGAATTTGAGAAACATTAGGAATCGCATGATTCGTATGCTTGTGTTTGTGTTGTTTGGTGATCTTTCTATCAAGTTTTATTAAGTTCAAAGATTTTTGGACGAGAAAAAGAATGGAAACCAACACTTCCCAAACCATAGCCTAGGAAAATCAAACCAATCAATAAGAAATGATGTGTTATTGAGTATTTGAGAAACATTAGGAATCGCATGATCCGTATGCTTGTGTTTGTGTTGTACGGTGATCTTTCTATCAAGTTCTATTAAGTTCAAAAGTTTTTGGACGAGAAAAAGAATGGAAACCAACACTTCCCAAACAATATCCTAGGCAAATCAACGCAATCAATAAGAAACGTTGTGTTATTGAATATTTGAGAAACATTAGGAATCGCATGATTCGTATGCTTGTGTTTGCGTTGATTGATGATCTTTCTATTAAGTTCAAAGATTTTTGAACGAGAAAAAGAAAGGAAACCTACACTTCCCAAACCATAGCCTAGGCAAATCAAACCAATCAATAAGAAAGGTTGTGTTATTGAGAATTTGAGAATCATTAGGAATCGCATGATTCGTATGCTTGTGTTTGTGTTGCTTAGTGATCTTTCTATCAAGTTCTATTAAGTTCAAAGATTTTTTGGACGAGAAAAAGAATGGAAACCAACACTTCCCAACCTATAGCCTAGGCAAATCAAACTAATCAATAAGAAAGGTTGTGTTATTGAGAATTTGAGAAACATTAGGAATCGCATGATTCGTATGCTTGTTTTTGTGTTGTTTGGTAATCTATCTGTCAAGTTCTATTAAGTTCAAAGATTTATGACGAGAAAAAGAATGGAAAGAAACACTTTCCAAACCATAGCCTAGGCAAATCAAACCAATTAATAAGAAACGTTGTGTTATTGAGAATTTGAGAAACATTAGGAATCGCATGATTCGTATGCTTGTGTTTTTGTTGTTTAGTGATCTTTCTATCAAGTTTTATTAAGTTCAAAGATTTTTGGACGAGAAAAAGAATGGAAAGCAACACCTTCCAAACCATAGCCTACGCAAATCAAACCAATCAATAAGAAATGTTGTGTTATTGAGTATTTGAGAAACAATAGGAATCGCATGATTCGTATGCTTGTGTTTGTGTTGTTGTTTGATGATCTTTCTATTAAGTTCAAAGATTTTTGGACGAGAAAAAGAAAGGAAACCTACACTTCCCAAACCAAAGCCTAGGCAAATCAAACCAATCAATAAGAAAGGTTGTGTTATTGAGAATTTGAGAAATATTAGGAATCGCATGATTCGTATACATGTGTTTGTGTTGCTTAGTGATCTTTCTATCAAGTTCTATTAAGTTCAACGATTTTTTGGACGAGAAAAAGAATGGAAACCAACACCTCCCAACTTATAGCCTAGGTAAATCAAACCAATCAATAAGAAAGGTTGTGTTATTGAGAATTTGAGAAACATTAGGAATCGCATGATTCGTATGCTTGTTTTTGTGTTGTTTGGTAATCTATCTATCAAGTTCTATTAAGTTCAAAGTTTTTTGGACAAGAAAAAGAATGGAAAGCAACACTTTCCAAACCATAGCCTAGGCAAATCAAACCAATCAATAAGAAAGGTTGTGTTATTGAGAATTTGAGAAACATTAGGAATCGCATGATTCGTATGCTTGTGTTTGTGTTGTTTGGTGATCTTTCTATCAAGTTCTATTAAGTTCTAAGATTATTGGACGAGAAAAGAATGGAAACCAACACTTCCAAAACTATAGCCTAGGCAAATCAAACCAATCAGTAAGAAAGGTTGAGTTATTGAGTATTTGAGAAACATTAGGAATCGCATGATTCGTATGCTTGTGTTTGTGTTGTTTGGTAATCTATCTATCAAGTTCTATTAAGTTTTTATGACGAGAAAAAGAATGGAAAGAAACACTTTCCAAACCATAGCCTAGGCAAATCAAACCAATTAATAAGAAACATTGTGTTATTGAGAATTTGAGAAACATTAGGAATCGCATGATTCGTATGCTTGTTTTTGTGTTGTTTGGTAATCTATCTATCAAGTTCTATTAAGTTTTTATGACGAGAAAAAGAATGGAAAGAAACACTTTCCAAACCATAGCCTAGGCAAATCAAACCAATTAATAAGAAACGTTGTGTTATTGAGAATTTGAGAAACATTAGGAATCGCATGATTCGTATGCTTGTGTTTGTGTTGTTTGGTGATCTTTCTATCAAGTTTTATTAAGTTCAAAGATTTTTGGACGAGAAAAAGAATGGAAACCAACACTTCCCAAACCATAGCCTAGGCAAATCAAACCAATCAATAAGAAATGTTGTGTTATTGAGTATTTGAGAACCATTAGGAATCGCATGATCCGTATGCTTGTGTTTGTGTTGTACGGTGATCTTTCTATCAAGTTCTATCAAGTTCAAAAGTTTTTGGACGAGAAAAAGAATGGAAACCAACACTTCCCAAACAATATCCTAGGCAAATCAACGCAATCAATAAGAAACGTTGTGTTATTGAATATTTGAGAAACATTAGGAATCGCATGATTCGTATGCTTGTGTTTGCGTTGTTTGATGATCTTTCTATTAAGTTCAAAGATTTTTGAACGAGAAAAAGAAAGGAAACCTACACTTCCCAAACCATAGCCTAGGCAAATCAAACCAATCAATAAGAAAGGTTGTGTTATTGAGAATTTGAGAAACATTAGGAATCGCATGATTCGTATGCTTGTGTTTGTGTTGCTTAGTGATCTTTCTATCAAGTTCTATTAAGTTCAAAGATTTTTTGGACGAGAAAAAGAATGGAAACCAACACTTTCCAACCTATAGCCTAGGCAAATCAAACCAATCAATAAGAAAGGTTGTGTTATTGAGAATTTGAGAAACATTTGGAATCGCATGATTCGTATGCTTGTTTTTGTGTTGTTTGGTAATCTATCTATCAAGTTCTATTAAGTTCAAAGATTTTTGGACAAGAAAAAGAATGGAAAGCAACACTTTCCAAACCATAGCCTAGGCAAATCAAACCAATCAATAAGAAACATTGTGTTATTGAGTATTTGAGAAACAACAGGAATCGCATGATTCGTATGCTTGTGTTTGTGTTGTTGTTTGATGATCTTTCTATTAAGTTCAAAGATTTTTGGACGAGAAAAAGAAAGGAAACCTACACTTCCCAAACCATAGCCTAGGCAAATCAAACCAATCAATAAGAAAGGTTGTGTTATTGAGAATTTGAGAAATATTAGGAATCGCATGATTCGTATACATGTGTTTGTGTTGCTTAGTGATCTTTCTATCAAGTTCTATTAAGTTCAACGATTTTTTGGACGAGAAAAAGAATGGAAACCAACACTTCCCAACTTATAGCCTAGGTAAATCAAACCAATCAATAAGAAAGGTTGTGTTATTGAATATTTGAGAAACATTAGGAATCGCATGATTCGTATGCTTGTTTTTGTGTTGTTTGGTAATCTATCTATCAAGTTCTATTAAGTTCAAAGATTTTTGGACAAGAAAAAGAATGGAAAGCAACACTTTCCAAACCATAGCCTAGGCAAATCAAACCAATCAATAAGAAAGGTTTGTTATTGAGAATTTGAGAAACATTAGGAATCGCATGATTCGTATGCTTGTGTTTGTGTTGTTTGGTGATCTTTCTATCAAGTTCTATTACGTTCAAAGATTTTTGGACGAGAAAAAGAATGGAAACCAACACTTCCAAAACTATAGCCTAGGCAAATCAAACCAATCAGTAAGAAAGGTTGAGTTATTGAGTATTTGAGAAACATTAGGAATCGCATGATTCGTATGCTTGTGTTTGTGTTGTTTGTTGATCTTTCTATGAAGTTCTATTAAATTCAAAGATTTTTGGACGACAAAAAGAATGGAAAGCAACACTTTCCAAACCATAGCCTAGGCAAATCAAACCAATCAATAAGAAACATTGTGTTATTGAGAATTTGAGAAACATTAGGAATCGCATGATTCGTATGCTTGTGTTTGTGTTGTTTGGTGATCTTTCTATCAAGTTTTATTAAGTTCAAAGATTTTTGGACGAGAAAAAGAATGGAAACCAACACTTCCCAAACCATAGCCTAGGAAAATCAAACCAATCAATAAGAAATGATGTGTTATTGAGTATTTGAGAAACATTAGGAATCGCATGATCCGTATGCTTGTGTTTGTGTTGTACGGTGATCTTTCTATCAAGTTCTATTAAGTTCAAAAGTTTTTGGACGAGAAAAAGAATGGAAACCAACACTTCCCAAACAATATCCTAGGCAAATCAACGCAATCAATAAGAAACGTTGTGTTATTGAATATTTGAGAAACATTAGGAATCGCATGATTCGTATGCTTGTGTTTGCGTTGATTGATGATCTTTCTATTAAGTTCAAAGATTTTTGAACGAGAAAAAGAAAGGAAACCTACACTTCCCAAACCATAGCCTAGGCAAATCAAACCAATCAATAAGAAAGGTTGTGTTATTGAGAATTTGAGAATCATTAGGAATCGCATGATTCGTATGCTTGTGTTTGTGTTGCTTAGTGATCTTTCTATCAAGTTCTATTAAGTTCAAAGATTTTTTGGACGAGAAAAAGAATGGAAACCAACACTTCCCAACCTATAGCCTAGGCAAATCAAACTAATCAATAAGAAAGGTTGTGTTATTGAGAATTTGAGAAACATTAGGAATCGCATGATTCGTATGCTTGTTTTTGTGTTGTTTGGTAATCTATCTGTCAAGTTCTATTAAGTTCAAAGATTTATGACGAGAAAAAGAATGGAAAGAAACACTTTCCAAACCATAGCCTAGGCAAATCAAACCAATTAATAAGAAACGTTGTGTTATTGAGAATTTGAGAAACATTAGGAATCGCATGATTCGTATGCTTGTGTTTTTGTTGTTTAGTGATCTTTCTATCAAGTTTTATTAAGTTCAAAGATTTTTGGACGAGAAAAAGAATGGAAAGCAACACCTTCCAAACCATAGCCTACGCAAATCAAACCAATCAATAAGAAATGTTGTGTTATTGAGTATTTGAGAAACAATAGGAATCGCATGATTCGTATGCTTGTGTTTGTGTTGTTGTTTGATGATCTTTCTATTAAGTTCAAAGATTTTTGGACGAGAAAAAGAAAGGAAACCTACACTTCCCAAACCAAAGCCTAGGCAAATCAAACCAATCAATAAGAAAGGTTGTGTTATTGAGAATTTGAGAAATATTAGGAATCGCATGATTCGTATACATGTGTTTGTGTTGCTTAGTGATCTTTCTATCAAGTTCTATTAAGTTCAACGATTTTTTGGACGAGAAAAAGAATGGAAACCAACACCTCCCAACTTATAGCCTAGGTAAATCAAACCAATCAATAAGAAAGGTTGTGTTATTGAGAATTTGAGAAACATTAGGAATCGCATGATTCGTATGCTTGTTTTTGTGTTGTTTGGTAATCTATCTATCAAGTTCTATTAAGTTCAAAGTTTTTTGGACAAGAAAAAGAATGGAAAGCAACACTTTCCAAACCATAGCCTAGGCAAATCAAACCAATCAATAAGAAAGGTTGTGTTATTGAGAATTTGAGAAACATTAGGAATCGCATGATTCGTATGCTTGTGTTTGTGTTGTTTGGTGATCTTTCTATCAAGTTCTATTAAGTTCTAAGATTATTGGACGAGAAAAGAATGGAAACCAACACTTCCAAAACTATAGCCTAGGCAAATCAAACCAATCAGTAAGAAAGGTTGAGTTATTGAGTATTTGAGAAACATTAGGAATCGCATGATTCGTATGCTTGTGTTTGTGTTGTTTGGTAATCTATCTATCAAGTTCTATTAAGTTTTTATGACGAGAAAAAGAATGGAAAGAAACACTTTCCAAACCATAGCCTAGGCAAATCAAACCAATTAATAAGAAACATTGTGTTATTGAGAATTTGAGAAACATTAGGAATCGCATGATTCGTATGCTTGTTTTTGTGTTGTTTGGTAATCTATCTATCAAGTTCTATTAAGTTTTTATGACGAGAAAAAGAATGGAAAGAAACACTTTCCAAACCATAGCCTAGGCAAATCAAACCAATTAATAAGAAACGTTGTGTTATTGAGAATTTGAGAAACATTAGGAATCGCATGATTCGTATGCTTGTGTTTGTGTTGTTTGGTGATCTTTCTATCAAGTTTTATTAAGTTCAAAGATTTTTGGACGAGAAAAAGAATGGAAACCAACACTTCCCAAACCATAGCCTAGGCAAATCAAACCAATCAATAAGAAATGTTGTGTTATTGAGTATTTGAGAACCATTAGGAATCGCATGATCCGTATGCTTGTGTTTGTGTTGTTGTTTGATGATCTTTCTATTAAGTTCAAAGATTTTTGGACGAGAAAAAGAAAGGAAACCTACACTTCCCAAACCATAGCCTAGGCAAATCAAACCAATCAATAAGAAAGGTTGTGTTATTGAGAATTTGAGAAATATTAGGAATCGCATGATTCGTATACATGTGTTTGTGTTGCTTAGTGATCTTTCTATCAAGTTCTATTAAGTTCAACGATTTTTTGGACGAGAAAAAGAATGGAAACCAACACTTCCCAACTTATAGCCTAGGTAAATCAAACCAATCAATAAGAAAGGTTGTGTTATTGAGAATTTGAGAAACATTAGGAATCGCATGATTCGTATGCTTGTTTTTGTGTTGTTTGGTAATCTATCTATCAAGTTCTATTAAGTTCAAAGTTTTTTGGACAAGAAAAAGAATGGAAAGCAACACTTTCCAAACCATAGCCTAGGCAAATCAAACCAATCAATAAGAAAGGTTGTGTTATTGAGAATTTGAGAAACATTAGGAATCGCATGATTCGTATGCTTGTGTTTGTGTTGTTTGGTGATCTTTCTATCATGTTCTATTAAGTTCTAAGATTATTGGACGAGAAAAGAATGGAAACCAACACTTCCAAAACTATAGCCTAGGCAAATCAAACCAATCAGTAAGAAAGGTTGAGTTATTGAGTATTTGAGAAACATTAGGAATCGCATGATTCGTATGCTTGTGTTTGTGTTGTTTGGTGATCTTTCTATCAAGTTCTATTAAATTCAAAGATTTTTGGATGAGAAAAAGAATGGAAAGCAACACTTTCCAAACCATAGCCTAGGCAAATCAAACCAATCAATAAGAAACATTGTGTTATTGAGAATTTGAGAAACATTAGGAATCGCATGATTCGTATGCTTGTGTTTGTGTTGTTTGATGATCTTTCTATCAAGTTTTATTAAGTTCAAAGATATTTGGACGAGAAAAAGAATGGAAACCAACACTTCCCAAACCATAGCCTAGGCAAATCAAACCAATCAATAAGAAATGATGTGTTATTGAGTATTTGAGAAACATTAGGAATCGCATGATCCGTATGCTTGTGTTTGTGTTGTACGGTGATCTTTCTATCAAGTTCTATTAAGTTCAAAAGTTTTTGGACGGGAAAAAGAATGGAAACCAACACTTCCCAAACAATATCCTAGGCAAATCAACGCAATCAATAAGAAACGTTGTGTTATTGAATATTTGAGAAACATTAGGAATCGCATGATTCGTATGCTTGTGTTTGCGTTGATTGATGATCTTTGTATTAAGTTCAAAGATTTTTGAACGAGAAAAAGAAAGGAAACCAACACTTCCCAAAGCATAGCCTAGGCAAATCAAACCAATCAATAAGACAGGTTGTGTTATTGAGAATTTGAGAATCATTAGGAATCGCATGATTCGTATGCTTGTGTTTATGTTGCTTAGTGATCTTTCTATCAAGATCTATTAAGTTAAAAGATTTTTTGGACGAGAAAAAGAATGGAAACCAACACTTCCCAACCTATAGCCTAGGAAAATCAAACCAATCAATAAGAAAGGTTGTGTTATTGAGAATTTGAGAAACATTAGGAATCGCATGATTCGTATGCTTGTTTTTGTGTTGTTTGGTAATCTATCTATCAAGTTCTATTAAGTTTTTATGACGAGAAAAAGAATGGAAAGAAACACTTTCCAAACCATAGCCTAGGCAAATCAAACCAATTAATAAGAAACGTTGTGTTATTGAGAATTTGAGAAACATTAGGAATCGCATGATTCGTATGCTTGTGTTTGTGTTGTTTGGTGATCTTTCTATCAAGTTTTATTAAGTTCAAAGATTTTTGGACGAGAAAAAGAATGGAAAGCAACACCTTCCAAACCATAGCCTACTCAAATCAAACCAATCAATAAGAAATGTTGTGTTATTGAGTATTTGAGAAACAATAGGAATCGCATGATTCGTATGCTTGTGTTTGTGTTGTTGTTTGATGATCTTTCTATTAAGTTCAAAGATTTTTGGACGAGAAAAAGAAAGGAAACCTACACTTCCCAAACCAAAGCCTAGGCAAATCAAACCAATCAATAAGAAAGGTTGTGTTATTGAGAATTTGAGAAATATTAGGAATCGCATGATTCGTATACATGTGTTTGTGTTGCTTAGTGATCTTTCTATCAAGTTCTATTAAGTTCAACGATTTTTTGGACGAGAAAAAGAATGGAAACCAACACTTCCCAACTTATAGCCTAGGTAAATCAAACCAATCAATAAGAAAGGTTGTGTTATTGAGAATTTGAGAAACATTAGGAATCGCATGATTCGTATGCTTGTTTTTGTGTTGTTTGGTAATCTATCTATCAAGTTCTATTAAGTTCAAAGTTTTTTGGACAAGAAAAAGAATGGAAAGCAACACTTTCCAAACCATAGCCTAGGCAAATCAAACCAATCAATAAGAAAGGTTGTGTTATTGAGAATTTGAGAAACATTAGGAATCGCATGATTCGTATGCTTGTGTTTGTGTTGTTTGGTGATCTTTCTATCAAGTTCTATTAAGTTCTAAGATTATTGGACGAGAAAAGAATGGAAACCAACACTTCCAAAACTATAGCCTAGGCAAATCAAACCAATCAGTAAGAAAGGTTGAGTTATTGAGTATTTGAGAAACATTAGGAATCGCATGATTCGTATGCTTGTGTTTGTGTTGTTTGGTGATCTTTCTATCAAGTTCTATTAAATTCAAAGATTTTTGGACGAGAAAAAGAATGGAAAGCAACACTTTCCAAACCATAGCCTAGGCAAATCAAACAAATCAATAAGAAACATTGTGTTATTGAGAATTTGAGAAACATTAGGAATCGCATGATTCGTATGCTTGTGTTTGTGTTGTTTGGTGATCTTTCTATCAAGTTTTATTAAGTTCAAAGATTTTTGGACGAGAAAAAGAATGGAAACCAACACTTCCCAAACCATAGCCTAGGCAAATCAAACCAATCAATAAGAAATGATGTGTTATTGAGTATTTGAGAAACATTAGGAATCGCATGATCCGTATGCTTGTGTTTGTGTTGTACGGTGATCTTTCTATCAAGTTCTATTAAGTTCAAAAGTTTTTGGACGAGAAAAAGAATGGAAACCAACACTTCCCAAACAATATCCTAGGCAAATCAACGCAATCAATAAGAAACGTTGTGTTATTGAATATTTGAGAAACATTAGGAATCGCATGATTCGTATGCTTGTGTTTGCGTTGATTGATGATCTTTGTATTAAGTTCAAAGATTTTTGAACGAGAAAAAGAAAGGAAACCTACACTTCCCAAAGCATAGCCTAGGCAAATCAAATCAATCAATAAGAAAGGTTGTGTTATTGAGAATTTGAGAATCATTAGGAATCGCATGATTCGTATGCTTGTGTTTGTGTTGCTTAGTGATCTTTCTATCAAGATCTATTAAGTTAAAAGATTTTTTGGACGAGAAAAAGAATGGAAACCAACACTTCCCAACCTATAGCCTAGGCAAATCAAACCAATCAATAAGAAAGGTTGTGTTATTGAGAATTTGAGAAACATTAGGAATCGCATGATTCGTATGCTTGTTTTTGTGTTGTTTGGTAATCTATCTATCAAGTTCTATTAAGTTTTTATGACGAGAAAAAGAATGGAAAGAAACACTTTCCAAACCATAGCCTAGGCAAATCAAACCAATTAATAAGAAACGTTGTGTTATTGAGAATTTGAGAAACATTAGGAATCGCATGATTCGTATGCTTGTGTTTGTGTTGTTTGGTGATCTTTCTATCAAGTTTTATTAAGTTCAAAGATTTTTGGACGAGAAAAAGAATGGAAACCAACACTTCCCAAACCATAGCCTAGGCAAATCAAACCAATCAATAAGAAATGTTGTGTTATTGAGTATTTGAGAACCATTAGGAATCGCATGATCCGTATGCTTGTGTTTGTGTTGTTGTTTGATGATCTTTCTATTAAGTTCAAAGATTTTTGGACGAGAAAAAGAAAGGAAACCTACACTTCCCAAACCATAGCCTAGGCAAATCAAACCAATCAATAAGAAAGGTTGTGTTATTGAGAATTTGAGAAATATTAGGAATCGCATGATTCGTATACATGTGTTTGTGTTGCTTAGTGATCTTTCTATCAAGTTCTATTAAGTTCAACGATTTTTTGGACGAGAAAAAGAATGGAAACCAACACTTCCCAACTTATAGCCTAGGTAAATCAAACCAATCAATAAGAAAGGTTGTGTTATTGAGAATTTGAGAAACATTAGGAATCGCATGATTCGTATGCTTGTTTTTGTGTTGTTTGGTAATCTATCTATCAAGTTCTATTAAGTTCAAAGTTTTTTGGACAAGAAAAAGAATGGAAAGCAACACTTTCCAAACCATAGCCTAGGCAAATCAAACCAATCAATAAGAAAGGTTGTGTTATTGAGAATTTGAGAAACATTAGGAATCGCATGATTCGTATGCTTGTGTTTGTGTTGTTTGGTGATCTTTCTATCATGTTCTATTAAGTTCTAAGATTATTGGACGAGAAAAGAATGGAAACCAACACTTCCAAAACTATAGCCTAGGCAAATCAAACCAATCAGTAAGAAAGGTTGAGTTATTGAGTATTTGAGAAACATTAGGAATCGCATGATTCGTATGCTTGTGTTTGTGTTGTTTGGTGATCTTTCTATCAAGTTCTATTAAATTCAAAGATTTTTGGACGAGAAAAAGAATGGAAAGCAACACTTTCCAAACCATAGCCTAGGCAAATCAAACCAATCAATAAGAAACATTGTGTTATTGAGAATTTGAGAAACATTAGGAATCGCATGATTCGTATGCTTGTGTTTGTGTTGTTTGGTGATCTTTCTATCAAGTTTTATTAAGTTCAAAGATTTTTGGACGAGAAAAAGAATGGAAACCAACACTTCCTAACTTATAGCCTAGGTAAATCAAACCAATCAATAAGAAAGGTTGTGTTATTGAGAATTTGAGAAAATTAGGAATCGCATGATTCGTATGCTTGTTTTTGTGTTGTTTGGTAATCTATCTATCAAGTTCTATTAAGTTCAAAGATTTTTGGACAAGAAAAAGAATGGAAAGCAACACTTTCCAAACCATAGCCTAGGCAAATCAAACCAATCAATAAGAAAGGTTGTGTTATTGAGAATTTGAGAAACATTAGGAATCGCATGATTCGTATGCTTGTGTTTGTGTTGTTTGGTGATCTATCTATCAAGTTCTATTAAGTTCAAAGATTTTTGGACGAGAAAAAGAATGGAAACCAACACTTCCAAAACTATAGCCTAGGCAAATCAAACCAATCAGTAAGAAAGGTTGAGTTATTGAGTATTTGAGAAACATTAGGAATCGCATGATTCGTATGCTTGTGTTTGTGTTGTTTGGTGATCTTTTTATGAAGTTCTATTAAATTCAAAGATTTTTGGACGAGAAAAAGAATGGAAAGCAACACTTTCCAAACCATAGCCTAGGCAAATCAAACCAATCAATAAGAAACATTGTGTTATTGAGAATTTGAGAAACATTAGGAATCGCATGATTCGTATGCTTGTGTTTGTGTTGTTTGGTGATCTTTCTATCAAGTTTTATTAAGTTCAAAGATTTTTGGACGAGAAAAAGAATGGAAACCAACACTTCCCAAACCATAGCCTAGGCAAATCAAACCAATCAATAAGAAATGATGTGTTATTGAGTATTTGAGAAACATTAGGAATCGCATGATCCGTATGCTTGTGTTTGTGTTGTACGGTGATCTTTCTATCAAGTTCTATTAAGTTCAAAAGTTTTTGGACGAGAAAAAGAATGGAAACCAACACTTCCCAAACAATATCCTAGGCAAATCAACGCAATCAATAAGAAACGTTGTGTTATTGAATATTTGAGAAACATTAGGAATCGCATGATTCGTATGCTTGTGTTTGCGTTGATTGATGATCTTTCTATTAAGTTCAAAGATTTTTGAACGAGAAAAAGAAAGGAAACCTACACTTCCCAAACCATAGCCTAGGCAAATCAAACCAATCAATAAGAAAGGTTGTGTTATTGAGAATTTGAGAATCATTAGGAATCGCATGATTCGTATGCTTGTGTTTGTGTTGCTTAGTGATCTTTCTATCAAGATCTATTAAGTTAAAAGATTTTTTGGACGAGAAAAAGAATGGAAACCAACACTTCCCAACCTATAGCCTAGGCAAATCAAACCAATCAATAAGAAAGGTTGTGTTATTGAGAATTTGAGAAACATTAGGAATCGCATGATTCGTATGCTTGTGTTTTTGTTGTTTAGTGATCTTTCTATCAAGTTTTATTAAGTTCAAAGATTTTTGGACGAGAAAAAGAATGGAAAGCAACACTTTCCAAACCATAGCCTACGCAAATCAAACCAATCAATAAGAAATGTTGTGTTATTGAGTATTTGAGAAACAATAGGAATCGCATGATTCGTATGCTTGTGTTTGTGTTGTTGTTTGATGATCTTTCTATTAAGTTCAAAGATTTTTGGACGAGAAAAAGAAAGGAAACCTACACTTCCCAAACCATAGACTAGGCAAATCAAACCAATCAATAAGAAAGGTTGTGTTATTGAGAATTTGAGAAATATTAGGAATCGCATGATTCGTATACATGTGTTTGTGTTGCTTAGTGATCTTTCTATCAAGTTCTATTAAGTTCAACGATTTTTTGGACGTGAAAAAGAATGGAAACCAACACTTCCCAACTTATAGCCTAGGTAAATCAAACCAATCAATAAGAAAGGTTGTGTTATTGAGAATTTGAGAAACATTAGGAATCGCATGATTCGTATGCTTGTTTTTGTGTTGTTTGGTAATCTATCTATCAAGTTCTATTAAGTTCAAAGATTTTTGGACAAGAAAAAGAATGGAAAGCAACACTTTCCAAACCATAGCCTAGGCAAATTAAACCAATCAATAAGAAAGGTTGTGTTATTGAGAATTTGAGAAACATTAGGAATCGCATGATTCGTATGCTTGTGTTTGTGTTGTTTGGTGATCTTTCTATCAAGTTCTATTAAGTTCTAAGATTTTTGGACGAGAAAAGAACGGAAACCAACACTTCCAAAACTATAGCCTAGGCAAATCAAACCAATCAGTAAGAAAGGTTGAGTTATTGAGTATTTGAGAAACATTAGGAATCGCATGATTCGTATGCTTGTGTTTGTGTTGTTTGGTGATCTTTCTATCAAGTTCTATTAAATTCAAAGATTTTTGGACGAGAAAAAGAATGGAAAGCAACACTTTCCAAACCATAGCCTAGGCAAATCAAACCAATCAATAAGAAATGATGTGTTATTGAGTATTTGAGAAACATTAGGAATCGCATGATCCGTATGCTTGTGTTTGTGTTGTACGGTGATCTTTCTATCAAGTTCTATTAAGTTCAAAAGTTTTTGGACGAGAAAAAGAATGGAAACCAACACTTCCCAAACAATATCCTAGGCAAATCAACGCAATCAATAAGAAACGTTGTGTTATTGAATATTTGAGAAACATTAGGAATCGCATGATTCGTATGCTTGTGTTTGCGTTGATTGATGATCTTTGTATTAAGTTCAAAGATTTTTGAACGAGAAAAAGAAAGGAAACCTACACTTCCCAAAGCATAGCCTAGGCAAATCAAACCAATCAATAAGAAAGGTTGTGTTATTGAGAATTTGAGAATCATTAGGAATCGCATGATTCGTATGCTTGTGTTTGTGTTGCTTAGTGATCTTTCTATCAAGTTCTATTAAGTTAAAACATTTTTTGGACGAGAAAAAGAATGGAAACCAACACTTCCCAACCTATAGCCTAGGCAAATCAAACCAATCAATAAGAAAGGTTGTGTTATTGAGAATTTGAGAAACATTAGGAATCGCATGATTCGTATACTTGTTTTTGTGTTGTTTGGTAATCTATCTATCAAGTTCTATTAAGTTTTTATGACGAGAAAAAGAATGGAAAGAAACACTTTCCAAACCATAGCCTAGGCAAATCAAACCAATTAATAAGAAACGTTGTGTTATTGAGAATTTGAGAAACATTAGGAATCGCATGATTCGTATGCTTATGTTTTTGTTGTTTAGTGATCTTTCTATCAAGTTTTATTAAGTTCAAAGATTTTTGGACGAGAAAAAGAATGGAAAGCAACACTTTCCAAACCATAGCCTACGCAAATCAAACAAATCAATAAAAAATGTTGTGTTATTGAGTATTTGAGAAACATTAGGAATCGCATGATTCGTATGCTTGTGTTTGTGTTGTTGTTTGATGATCTTTCTATTAAGTTCAAATATTTTTGGACGAGAAAAAGAATGGAAACCAACACTTCCCAAACTATAGCCTAGGCAAATCAAACCAATCAATAAGTAAGGTTGTGTTATTGAGAATTTGAGAAACATTAGGAATCGCATGATTCGTATGCTTGTTTTTGTTTTGTTTGGTAATCTATCTATCAAGTTCTATTAAGTTCAAAGATTTTTGGACGAGAAAAAGAATGGAAAGCAACACTTTACGAACCATAGCCTAGGCAAATCAAACCAATCAATAAGAAATGTTGTGTTATTGAGTATTTGAGAAACATTAGGAATCGCATGATCCGTATGCTTGTGTTTGTGTTGTACGGTGATCTTTCTATCAAGTTCTATTAAGTTCAAAAGTTTTTGGACGAGAAAAAGAATGGAAACCAACACTTCCCAAACAATATCCTAGGCAAATCAACGCAATCAATAAGAAACGTTGTGTTATTGAATATTTGAGAAACATTAGGAATCGCATGATTCGTATGCTTGTGTTTGCGTTGATTGATGATCTTTGTATTAAGTTCAAAGATTTTTGAACGAGAAAAAGAAAGGAAACCTACACTTCCCAAAGCATAGCCTAGGCAAATCAAACCAATCAATAAGAAAGGTTGTGTTATTGAGAATTTGAGAATCATTAGGAATCGCATGATTCGTATGCTTGTGTTTGTGTTGCTTAGTGATCTTTCTATCAAGTTCTATTAAGTTCAAAGATTTTTTGGACGAGAAAAAGAATGGAAACCAACACTTCCCAACCTATAGCCTAGGCAAATCAAACCAATCAATAAGAAAGGTTGTGTTATTGAGAATTTGAGAAACATTAGGAATCGCATGATTCGTATGCTTGTTTTTGTGTTGTTTGGTAATCTATCTATCAAGTTCTATTAAGTTCAAAGATTTATGACGAGAAAAAGAATGGAAAGAAACACTTTCCAAACCATAGCCTAGGCAAATCAAACCAATTAATAAGAAACGTTGTGTTATTGAGAATTTGACAAACATTAGGAATCGCATGATTCGTATGCTTGTGTTTTTGTTGTTTAGTGATCTTTCTATCAAGTTTTATTAAGTTCAAAGATTTTTGGACGAGAAAAATAATGGAAAGCAACACTTTCCAAACCATAGCCTACGCAAATCAAACCAATCAATAAAAAATGTAGTGTTATTGAGTATTTGAGAAACATTAGGAATCGCATGATTCGTATGCTTGTGTTTTTTTTTTTTTTTTGGTCAAGTCGTATGCTTGTGTTTGTGTTGTTGTTTTATGATCTTTCTATTAAGTTCAAATATTTTTGGACGAGAAAAAGAATGGAAACCAACACTTCCCAAACTATAGCCTAGGCAAATCAAACCAATCAATAAGTAAGGTTGTGTTATTGAGAATTTGAGAAACATTAGGAATCGCATGATTCGTATGCTTGTTTTTGTTTTGTTTGGTAATCTATCTATCAAGTTCTAATAAGTTCAAAGATTTTTGGACGAGAAAAAGAATGGAAAGCAACACTTTCCGAACCATGGCCTAGGCAAATCAAACCAATCAATAAGAAATGTTGTGTTATTGAGTATTTGAGAAACATTAGGAATCGCATGATCCGTATGCTTGTGTTTGTGTTGTACGGTGATCTTTCTATCAAGTTCTATTAAGTTCAAAAGTTTTTGGACGAGAAAAAGAATGGAAACCAACACTTCCCAAACAATATCCTAGCCAAATCAAAGCAATCAATAAGAAACGTTGTGTTATTGAATATTTGAGAAACATTAGGAATCGCATGATTCGTATGCTTGTGTTTGTGTTCTTTGATGATTTTCTATTAAGTTCAAAGATTTTTGGACGAGAAAAAGAAAGGAAACATACACTTCCCAAAGCATAGCCTAGGCAAATCAAACCAATCAATAAGAAAGGTTGTGTTATTGAGAATTTGAGAAACATTAGGAATCGCATGATTCGTATGCTTGTATTTGTGTTGCTTAGTGATCTTTCTATCAAGTTCTATTAAGTTCAACGATTTTTTGGACGAGCAAAAGAATGGAAACCAACACTTCCCAACTTATAGCCTAGGCAAATCAAACCAATCAATAAGAAAGGTTGTGTTATTGAGAATTTGAGAAACATTAGGAATCGCATGATTCGTATGCTTGTGTTTGTGTTCTTGTTTGATGATCTTTCTATTAAGTTCAAATATTTTTGGACGAGAAAAAGAATGGAAACCAACACTTCCCAAACTATAGCCTAGGCAAATCAAACCAATCAATAAGTAAGGTTGTGTTATTGAGAATTTGAGAAACATTAGGAATCGCATGATTCGTATGCTTGTTTTTGTTTTGTTTGGTAATTTATCTATCAAGTTCTATTAAGTTCAAAGATTTTTGGACGAGAAAAAGAATGGAAAGAAACACTTTCGAAACCATAGCCTAGGCAAATCAAACCAATTAATAAGAAACGTTGTGTTATTGAGAATTTGAGAAACATTAGGAATCGCATGATTCGTATGCTTGTGTTTTTGTTATTTAGTGATCTTTCTATCAAGTTTTATTAAGTTCAAACATTTTTGGACGAGAAAAAGAATGGAAAGCAACACTTTCCAAACCATAGCCTACGCAAATCAAACCAAGCAATAAGAAATGTTGTGTTATTGAGTATTTGAGAAACATTAGGAATCGCATGATTCGTATGCTTGTGTTTGTGTTGTTTGGTGATCTTTCTATCAAGTTCTATTAAATTCAAAGATTTTTGGACGAGAAAAAGAATGGAAAGCAACACTTTCCAAACTATAGCCTAGGCAAATCAAACCAATCAATAAGAAATGTTGTGTTATTGAGTATTTGAGAAACATTAGGAATCGCATGATTCGTATGCTTGTGTTTGTGTTGTTGTTTGATGATCTTTCTATTAAGTTCAAAGATTTTTGGACGAGAAAAAGAAAGGAAACCTACACTTCCCAAACCATAGCCTAGGCAAATCAAACCAATCAATAACAAAAGTTGTGTTATTGAGAATTTGAGAAACATTAGGAATCGCATGATTCGTCTACTTGTGTTTGGTTGCTTAGTGATCTTTCTATCAAGTTCTATTAAGTTCAACGATTTTTTGGACGAGAAAAAGAATGGAAACCAAGACTTCCCAACTTATAGCCTAAGCAAATCAAACCAATCAATGAGAAAGCTTGTGTTATTGAGAATTTGAGAAACATTAGGAATCGCATGATTCGTATGCTTGTGTTTGTGTTGTTGTTTGATGATCTTTCTATTAAGTTCAAATATTTTTGGACGAGAAAAAGAATGGAAACCAACACTTCCCAAACTATAGCCTAGGCAAATCAAACCAATCAATAAGTAAGGTTGTGTTATTGAGAATTTGAGAAACATTAGGAATCGCATGATTCGTATGCTTGTTTTTGTTTTGCTTGGTAATCTATCTATCAAGTTCTATTAAGTTCAAAGATTTTTGGACGAGAAAAAGAATGGAAAGCAACACTTTCTAAACCATAGCCTAGGCAAATCAAACCAATTAATAAGAAACGTTGTGTTATTGAGAATTTGAGAAACATTAGGAATCGCATGATTCGTATGCTTGTATTTTTGTTGTTTAGTGATCTTTCTATCAAGTTTTATTAAGTTCAAACATTTTTGGACGAGAAAAAGAATGGAAAGCAACACTTTCCAAACCATAGCCTACGCAAATCAAACTAAGCAATAAGAAATGTTGTGTTATTGAGTATTTGAGAAACATTAGGAATCGCATGATTCGTATGCTTGTGTTTGTGTTGTTTGGTGATCTTTCTATCAAGTTCTATTAAATTCAAAGATTTTTGGACGAGAAAAAGAATGGAAAGCAACACTTTCCAAACTATAGCCTAGGCAAATCAAACCAATCAATAAGAAATGTGGTGTTATTGAGTATTTGAGAAACATTAGGAATCACATGATTCGTATGCTTGTGTTTGTGTTGTTGTTTGATGATCTTTCTATTAAGTTCAAAGATTTTTGGACGAGAAAAAGAAAGGAAACCTACACTTCCCAAACCATAGCCTAGGCAAATCAAACCAATCAATAAGAAAGGTTGTGTTATTGAGAATTTGAGAAATATTAGGAATCGCATGATTCGTATACATGTGTTTGTGTTGCTTAGTGATCTTTCTATCAAGTTCTATTAAGTTCAACGATTTTTTGGACGAGAAAAAGAATGGAAACCAACACTTCCAAAACTATAGCCTAGGCAAATCAAACCAATCAATAAGAAAGGTTGAGTTATTGAGTATTTGAGAAACATTAGGAATCGCATGATTCGTATGCTTGTGTTTGTGTTGTTTGGTGATCTTTCTATCAAGTTCTATTAAATTCAAAGATTTTTGGACGAGAAAAAGAATGGAAAGAAGCACTTTCCAAACCATAGCCTAGGCAAATCAAACCAATCAATAAGAAATGTTGTGTTATTGAGAATTTGAGAAACATTAGGAATCGCGTGATTCGTATGCTTGTGTTTGTGTTGTTTGGTGATCTTTCTATCAAGTTTTATTAAGTTCAAAGATTTTTGGACGAGAAAAAGAATGGAAACCAACACTTCCAAAACCATAGCCTAGGCAAATCAAACCAATCAATAAGAAATGTTGTGTTATTGAGTATTTGAGAAACATTAGGAATCGCATGATTCGTATGCTTGTATTTGTGTTGCTTAGTGATCTTTCTATCAAGTTCTATTAAGTTCAACGATTTTTTGGACGAGCAAAAGAATGGAAACCAACACTTCCCAACTTATAGCCTAGGCAAATCAAACCAATCAATAAGAAAGGTTGTGTTATTGAGAATTTGAGAAACATTAGGAATCGCATGATTCGTATGCTTGTGTTTGTGTTGTTGTTTGATGATCTTTCTATTAAGTTCAAATATTTTTGGACGAGAAAAAGAATGGAAACCAACACTTCCTAAACTATAGCCTAGGCAAATCAAACCAATCAATAAGTAAGGTTGTGTTATTGAGAATTTGAGAAACATTAGGAATCGCATGATTCGTATGCTTGTTTTTGTTTTGTTTGGTAATTTATCTATCAAGTTCTATTAAGTTCAAAGATTTTTGGACGAGAAAAAGAATGGAAAGCAACACTTTCCAAACCATAGCCTAGGCAAATCAAACCAATTAATAAGAAACGTTGTGTTATTGAGAATTTGAGAAACATTAGGAATCGCATGATTCGTATGCTTGTGTTTTTGTTATTTAGTGATCTTTCTATCAAGTTTTATTAAGTTCAAACATTTTTGGACGAGAAAAAGAATGGAAAGCAACACTTTCCAAACCATAGCCTACGCAAATCAAACCAAGCAATAAGAAATGTTGTGTTATTGAGTATTTGAGAAACATTAGGAATCGCATGATTCGTATGCTTGTGTTTGTGTTGTTTGGTGATCTTTCTATCAAGTTCTATTAAATTCAAAGATTTTTGGACGAGAAAAAGAATGGAAAGCAACACTTTCCAAACTATAGCCTAGGCAAATCAAACCAATCAATAAGAAATGTTGTGTTATTGAGTATTTGAGAAACATTAGGAATCGCATGATTCGTATGCTTGTGTTTGTGTTATTGTTTGATGATCTTTCTATTAAGTTCAAAGATTATTGGACGAGAAAAAGAAAGGAAACCTACACTTCCCAAACCATAGCCTAGGCAAATCAAACCAATCAATAACAAAGGTTGTGTTATTGAGAATTTGAGAAACATTAGGAATCGCATGATTCGTCTACTTGTGTTTGTGTTGCTTAGTAATCTTTCTATCAAGTTCTATTAAGTTCAACGATTTTTTGGACGAGAAAAAGAATGGAAACCAAGACTTCCCAACTTATAGCCTAAGCAAATCAAACCAATCAATAAGAAAGCTTGTGTTATTGAGAATTTGAGAAACATTAGGAATCGCATGATTCGTATGCTTGTGTTTGTGTTGTTGTTTGATGATCTTTCTATTAAGTTCAAATATTTTTGGACGAGAAAAAGAATGGAAACCAACACTTCCCAAACTATAGCCTAGGCAAATCAAACCAATCAATAAGTAAGGTTGTGTTATTGAGAATTTGAGAAACATTAGGAATCGCATGATTCGTATGCTTGTTTTTGTTTTGTTTGGTAATCTATCTATCAAGTTCTATTAAGTTCAAAGATTTTTGGACGAGAAAAAGAATGGAAAGCAACACTTTCTAAACCATAGCCTAGGCAAATCAAACCAATTAATAAGAAACGTTGTGTTATTGAGAATTTGAGAAACATTAGGAATCGCATGATTCGTATGCTGGTGTTTTTGTTGTTTAGTGATCTTTCTATCAAGTTTTATTAAGTTCAAACATTTTTGGACGAGAAAAAGAATGGAAAACAACACTTTCCAAACCATAGCCTACGCAAATCAAACCAAGCAATAAGAAATGTTGTGTTATTGAGTATTTGAGAAACATTAGGAATCGCATGATTCGTATGCTTGTGTTTGTGTTGTTTGGTGATCTTTCTATCAAGTTCTATTAAATTAAAAGATTTTTGGACGAGAAAAAGAATGGAAAGCAACACTTTCCAAACTATAGCCTAGGCAAATCAAACCAATCAATAAGAAATGTGGTGTTATTGAGTATTTGAGAAACATTAGGAATCACATGATTCGTACGCTTGTGTTTGTGTTGTTGTTTGATGATCTTTCTATTAAGTTCAAAGATTTTTGGACGAGAAAAAGAAAGGAAACCTACGATTCCCAAACCATAGCCTAGGCAAATCAAACCAATCAATAAGAAAGGTTGTGTTATTGAGAATTTGAGAAACATTAGGAATCGCATGATTCGTCTACTTGTGTTTGTGTTGCTTAGTGATCTTTCTATCAAGTTCTATTAAGTTCAACGATTTTTTGGACGAGAAAAAGAATGGAAACCAAGACTTCCAAACTTATAGCCTAGGCAAATCAAACCAATCAATAAGAAAGGTTGTGTTATTGAGAATTTGAGAAACATTAGGAATCGCATGATTCGTATGCTTGTTTTTGTGTTGTTTGGTAATCTATCCGTCAAGTTCTATTAAGTTCAAAGATTTTTGGACAAGAAAAATAATGGAGAGCAACACTTTCCAAACCATAGCCTAGGCAAATCAAACCAATCAATAAGAAAGGTTGTGTTATTGAGAATTTGAGAAACATTAGGAATCGCATGATTCGTATGCTTGTGTTTGTGTTGTTTGGTGATCTTTCTATCAAGTTCTATTAAGTTCAAAGATTTTTGGACGAGAAAAAGAATGGAAACCAACACTTCCAAAACTATAGCCTAGGCAAATCAAACCAATCAATAAGAAAGGTTGAGTTATTGAGTATTTGAGAAACATTAGGAATCGCATGATTCGTGTGCTTGTGTTTGTGTTGTTTGGTGATCTTTCTATCAAGTTCTATTAAATTCAAATATTTTTGGATGAGAAAAAGAATGGAAAGAAGCACTTTCCAAACCATAGCCTAGGCAAATCAAACCAATCAATAAGAAATGTTGTGTTATTGAGAATTTGAGAAACATTAGGAATCGCATGATTCGTATGCTTGTGTTTGTGTTGTTTGGTGATCTTTCTATCAAGTTTTATTAAGTTCAAAGATTTTTGGACGAGAAAAAGAATGGAAACCAACACTTCCAAAACCATAGCCTAGGCAAATCAAACCAATCAATAAGAAATGTTGTGTTATTGAGTATTTGAGAAACATTAGGAATCGCATGATTCTTATGCTTGTGTTTGTGTTGCTTAGTGATCTTTCTATCAAGTTCTATTAAGTTCAAAGATTTTTTGGACGAGAAAAAGAATGGAAACCAACACTTCCCAACATATAGCCTAGGCAAATCAGACCAATCAATAAGAAAGGTTGTGTTATTGAGAATTTGAGAAACATTAGGAATCGCATGATTCGTATGCTTGTTTTTGTGTTGTTTGGTAATCTATCTATCAAGTTCTATTAAGTTCAAAGATCTTTGGACGAGAAAAAGAATGGAAAGCAACACTTTCCAAACCATAGCCTAGGCAAATCAAACCAATTAATAAGAAACGTTGTGTTATTGAGAATTTGAGAAACATTAGGAATCGCATGATTCGTATGCTTGTGTTTTTGTTGTTTAGTGTTCAAACATTTTTGGACGAGAAAAAGAATGGAAAGCAACACTTTCCAAACCATAGCCTACGCAAATCAAACCAAGCAATAAGAAATGTTGTGTTGTTGAGTATTTGAGAAACATTAGGAATCGCATGATTCGTATGCTTGTGTTTGTGTTGTTTGGTGATCTTTCTATCAAGTTCTATTAAATTCAAAGATTTTTGGACGAGAAAAAGAATGGAAAGCAACACTTTCCAAACTATAGCCTAGGCAAATCAAACCAATCAATAAGAAATGTTGTGTTATTGAGTATTTGAGAAACATTAGGAATCGCATGATTCGTATGCTTGTGTTTGTGTTGTTGTTTGATGATCTTTCTAATAAGTTCAAAGATTTTTGGACGAGAAAAAGAAAGGAAACCTACACTTCCCAAAGCATAGCCTAGACAAATCAAACCAATCAATAAGCAAGGTTGTGTTATTGAGAATTTGACAAAACATTAGGAATCGCATGATTCGTCTACTTGTGTTTGTGTTGCTTAGTGATCGTTCTATCAAGTTCTATTAAGTTCAACGATTTTTTGGACGGGAAAAAGAATGGAAACCAAGACTTCCCAACTTATAGACTAGGCAAATCAAACCAATCAATAAGAAAGGTTGTGTTATTGAGAATTTGAGAAACATTAGGAATCGCATGATTCGTATGCTTGTTTTTGTGTTGTTTGGTAATCTATCTATCAAGTTCTATTAAGTTCAAAGATTTTTGGACAAGAAAAATAATGGAAAGCAACACTTTCCAAACATAGCCTAGGCAAATCAAACCAATCAATAAGAAAGGTTGTGTTATTGAGAATTTGAGAAACATTAGGAATCGCATGATTCGTATGCTTGTGTTTGTGTTGTTTGGTGATCTTTCTATCAAGTTCTATTAAGTTCAAAGATTTTTGGACGAGAAAAAGAATGGAAACCAACACTTCCAAAACTATAGCCTAGGCAAATCAAACCAATCAATAAGAAAGGTTGAGTTATTGAGTATTTGAGAAACATTAGGAATCGCATGATTCGTATGCTTGTGTTTGTGTTGTTTGGTGATCTTTCTATCAAGTTCTATTAAATTCAAATATTTTTGGATGAGAAAAAGAATGGAAAGAAGCACTTTCCAAACCATAGCCTAGGCAAATCAAACCAATCAATAAGAAATGTTGTGTTATTGAGAATTTGAGAAACATTAGGAATCGCATGATTCGTATGCTTGTGTTTGTGTTGTTTGGTGATCTTTCTATCAAGTTTTATTAAGTTCAAAGATTTTTGGACGAGAAAAAGAATGGAAACCAACACTTCCTAAACCATAGCCTAGGCAAATCAAACCAATCAATAAGAAATGTTGTGTTATTGAGTATTTGAGAAACATTAGGAATCGCATGATTCTTACGCTTGTGTTTGTGTTGCTTAGTGATCTTTCTATCAAGTTCTATTAAGTTCAATGAATTTTTGGACGAGAAAAAGAATGGAAACCAACACTTCCCAACCTATAGCCTAGGCAAATCAGACCAATCAATAAGAAAGGTTGTGTTATTGAGAATTTGAGAAACATTAGGAATCGCATGATTCGTATGCTTGTTTTTGTGTTGTTTGGTAATCTATCTATCAAGTTCTATTAAGTTCAAAGATTTTTGGACGAGAAAAAGAATGGAAAGCAACACTTTCCAAACCATAGCCTAGATAAATCAAACCAATTAATAAGAAACGTTGTGTTATTGAGAATTTGAGAAACATTAGGAATCGCATGATTCGTATGCTTGTGTTTTTGTTGTTTAGTGATATTTCTATCAAGTTTTATTAAGTTCAAACATTTTTGGACGAGAAAAAGAATGGAAAGCAACACTTTCCAAACCATAGCCTACGCAAATCAAACCAAGCAATAAGAAATGTTGTATTATTGAGTATTTGAGAAACATTAGGAATCGCATGATTCGTATGCTTGTGTTTGTGTTGTTTGGTGATCTTTCTATCAAGTTCTATTAAATTTAAAGATTTTTGGACGAGAAAAAGATTGGAAATTAACACTTTCCAAACTATAGCCTAGGCAAATCAAACCAATCAATAAGAAATGTTGTGTTATTGAGTATTTGAGAAACATTAGGAATCGCATGATTCGTATGCTTGTGTTTGTGTTATTGTTTGATGATCTTTCTATTAAGTTCAAAGATTATTGGACGAGAAAAAGAAAGGAAACCTACACTTCCCAAACCATAGCCTAGGCAAATCAAACCAATCAATAACAAAGGTTGTGTTATTGAGAATTTGAGAAACATTAGGAATCGCATGATTCGTCTACTTGTGTTTGTGTTGCTTAGTAATCTTTCTATCAAGTTCTATTAAGTTCAACGATTTTTTGGACGAGAAAAAGAATGGAAACCAAGACTTCCCAACTTATAGCCTAAGCAAATCAAACCAATCAATAAGAAAGCTTGTGTTATTGAGAATTTGAGAAACATTAGGAATCGCATGATTCGTATGCTTGTGTTTGTGTTGTTGTTTGATGATCTTTCTATTAAGTTCAAATATTTTTGGACGAGAAAAAGAATGGAAACCAACACTTCCCAAACTATAGCCTAGGCAAATCAAACCAATCAATAAGTAAGGTTGTGTTATTGAGAATTTGAGAAACATTAGGAATCGCATGATTCGTATGCTTGTTTTTGTTTTGTTTGGTAATCTATCTATCAAGTTCTATTAAGTTCAAAGATTTTTGGACGAGAAAAAGAATGGAAAGCAACACTTTCTAAACCATAGCCTAGGCAAATCAAACCAATTAATAAGAAACGTTGTGTTATTGAGAATTTGAGAAACATTAGGAATCGCATGATTCGTATGCTGGTGTTTTTGTTGTTTAGTGATCTTTCTATCAAGTTTTATTAAGTTCAAACATTTTTGGACGAGAAAAAGAATGGAAAACAACACTTTCCAAACCATAGCCTACGCAAATCAAACCAAGCAATAAGAAATGTTGTGTTATTGAGTATTTGAGAAACATTAGGAATCGCATGATTCGTATGCTTGTGTTTGTGTTGTTTGGTGATCTTTCTATCAAGTTCTATTAAGTTCAAAGATCTTTGGACGAGAAAAAGAATGGAAAGCAACACTTTCCAAACCATAGCCTAGGCAAATCAAACCAATTAATAAGAAACGTTGTGTTATTGAGAATTTGAGAAACATTAGGAATCGCATGATTCGTATGCTTGTGTTTTTGTTGTTTAGTGTTCAAACATTTTTGGACGAGAAAAAGAATGGAAAGCAACACTTTCCAAACCATAGCCTACGCAAATCAAACCAAGCAATAAGAAATGTTGTGTTGTTGAGTATTTGAGAAACATTAGGAATCGCATGATTCGTATGCTTGTGTTTGTGTTGTTTGGTGATCTTTCTATCAAGTTCTATTAAATTCAAAGATTTTTGGACGAGAAAAAGAATGGAAAGCAACACTTTCCAAACTATAGCCTAGGCAAATCAAACCAATCAATAAGAAATGTTGTGTTATTGAGTATTTGAGAAACATTAGGAATCGCATGATTCGTATGCTTGTGTTTGTGTTGTTGTTTGATGATCTTTCTAATAAGTTCAAAGATTTTTGGACGAGAAAAAGAAAGGAAACCTACACTTCCCAAAGCATAGCCTAGACAAATCAAACCAATCAATAAGCAAGGTTGTGTTATTGAGAATTTGACAAAACATTAGGAATCGCATGATTCGTCTACTTGTGTTTGTGTTGCTTAGTGATCTTTCTATCAAGTTCTATTAAGTTCAACGATTTTTTGGACGAGAAAAAGAATGGAAACCAAGACTTCCCAACTTATAGACTAGGCAAATCAAACCAATCAATAAGAAAGGTTGTGTTATTGAGAATTTGAGAAACATTAGGAATCGCATGATTCGTATGCTTGTTTTTGTGTTGTTTGGTAATCTATCTATCAAGTTCTATTAAGTTCAAAGATTTTTGGACAAGAAAAATAATGGAAAGCAACACTTTCCAAACATAGCCTAGGCAAATCAAACCAATCAATAAGAAAGGTTGTGTTATTGAGAATTTGAGAAACATTAGGAATCGCATGATTCGTATGCTTGTGTTTGTGTTGTTTGGTGATCTTTCTATCAAGTTCTATTAAGTTCAAAGATTTTTGGACGAGAAAAAGAATGGAAACCAACACTTCCAAAACTATAGCCTAGGCAAATCAAACCAATCAATAAGAAAGGTTGAGTTATTGAGTATTTGAGAAACATTAGGAATCGCATGATTCGTATGCTTGTGTTTGTGTTGTTTGGTGATCTTTCTATCAAGTTCTATTAAATTCAAATATTTTTGGATGAGAAAAAGAATGGAAAGAAGCACTTTCCAAACCATAGCCTAGGCAAATCAAACCAATCAATAAGAAATGTTGTGTTATTGAGAATTTGAGAAACATTAGGAATCGCATGATTCGTATGCTTGTGTTTGTGTTGTTTGGTGATCTTTCTATCAAGTTTTATTAAGTTCAAAGATTTTTGGACGAGAAAAAGAATGGAAACCAACACTTCCTAAACCATAGCCTAGGCAAATCAAACCAATCAATAAGAAATGTTGTGTTATTGAGTATTTGAGAAACATTAGGAATCGCATGATTCTTACGCTTGTGTTTGTGTTGCTTAGTGATCTTTCTATCAAGTTCTATTAAGTTCAATGAATTTTTGGACGAGAAAAAGAATGGAAACCAACACTTCCCAACCTATAGCCTAGGCAAATCAGACCAATCAATAAGAAAGGTTGTGTTATTGAGAATTTGAGAAACATTAGGAATCGCATGATTCGTATGCTTGTTTTTGTGTTGTTTGGTAATCTATCTATCAAGTTCTATTAAGTTCAAAGATTTTTGGACGAGAAAAAGAATGGAAAGCAACACTTTCCAAACCATAGCCTAGATAAATCAAACCAATTAATAAGAAACGTTGTGTTATTGAGAATTTGAGAAACATTAGGAATCGCATGATTCGTATGCTTGTGTTTTTGTTGTTTAGTGATATTTCTATCAAGTTTTATTAAGTTCAAACATTTTTGGACGAGAAAAAGAATGGAAAGCAACACTTTCCAAACCATAGCCTACGCAAATCAAACCAAGCAATAAGAAATGTTGTATTATTGAGTATTTGAGAAACATTAGGAATCGCATGATTCGTATGCTTGTGTTTGTGTTGTTTGGTGATCTTTCTATCAAGTTCTATTAAATTCAAAGATTTTTGGACGAGAAAAAGATTGGAAATTAACACTTTCCAAACTATAGCCTAGGCAAATCAAACCAATCAATAAGAAATGTTGTGTTATTGAGTATTTGAGAAACATTAGGAATCGCATGATTCGTATGCTTGTGTTTGTGTTATTGTTTGATGATCTTTCTATTAAGTTCAAAGATTATTGGACGAGAAAAAGAAAGGAAACCTACACTTCCCAAACCATAGCCTAGGCAAATCAAACCAATCAATAACAAAGGTTGTGTTATTGAGAATTTGAGAAACATTAGGAATCGCATGATTCGTCTACTTGTGTTTGTGTTGCTTAGTAATCTTTCTATCAAGTTCTATTAAGTTCAACGATTTTTTGGACGAGAAAAAGAATGGAAACCAAGACTTCCCAACTTATAGCCTAAGCAAATCAAACCAATCAATAAGAAAGCTTGTGTTATTGAGAATTTGAGAAACATTAGGAATCGCATGATTCGTATGCTTGTGTTTGTGTTGTTGTTTGATGATCTTTCTATTAAGTTCAAATATTTTTGGACGAGAAAAAGAATGGAAACCAACACTTCCCAAACTATAGCCTAGGCAAATCAAACCAATCAATAAGTAAGGTTGTGTTATTGAGAATTTGAGAAACATTAGGAATCGCATGATTCGTATGCTTGTTTTTGTTTTGTTTGGTAATCTATCTATCAAGTTCTATTAAGTTCAAAGATTTTTGGACGAGAAAAAGAATGGAAAGCAACACTTTCTAAACCATAGCCTAGGCAAATCAAACCAATTAATAAGAAACGTTGTGTTATTGAGAATTTGAGAAACATTAGGAATCGCATGATTCGTATGCTGGTGTTTTTGTTGTTTAGTGATCTTTCTATCAAGTTTTATTAAGTTCAAACATTTTTGGACGAGAAAAAGAATGGAAAACAACACTTTCCAAACCATAGCCTACGCAAATCAAACCAAGCAATAAGAAATGTTGTGTTATTGAGTATTTGAGAAACATTAGGAATCGCATGATTCGTATGCTTGTGTTTGTGTTGTTTGGTGATCTTTCTATCAAGTTCTATTAAATTAAAAGATTTTTGGACGAGAAAAAGAATGGAAAGCAACACTTTCCAAACTATAGCCTAGGCAAATCAAACCAATCAATAAGAAATGTAGTGTTATTGAGTATTTGAGAAACATTAGGAATCACATGATTCGTACGCTTGTGTTTGTGTTGTTGTTTGATGATCTTTCTATTAAGTTCAAAGATTTTTGGACGAGAAAAAGAAAGGAAACCTACGATTCCCAAACCATAGCCTAGGCAAATCAAACCAATCAATAAGAAAGGTTGTGTTATTGAGAATTTGAGAAACATTAGGAATCGCATGATTCGTCTACTTGTGTTTGTGTTGCTTAGTGATCTTTCTATCAAGTTCTATTAAGTTCAACGATTTTTTGGACGAGAAAAAGAATGGAAACCAAGACTTCCAAACTTATAGCCTAGGCAAATCAAACCAATCAATAAGAAAGGTTGTGTTATTGAGAATTTGAGAAACATTAGGAATCGCATGATTCGTATGCTTGTTTTTGTGTTGTTTGGTAATCTATCCGTCAAGTTCTATTAAGTTCAAAGTTTTTGGACAAGAAAAATAATGGAGAGCAACACTTTCCAAACCATAGCCTAGGCAAATCAAACCAATCAATAAGAAAGGTTGTGTTATTGAGAATTTGAGAAACATTAGGAATCGCATGATTCGTATGCTTGTGTTTGTGTTGTTTGGTGATCTTTCTATCAAGTTCTATTAAGTTCAAAGATTTTTGGACGAGAAAAAGAATGGAAACCAACACTTCCAAAACTATAGCCTAGGCAAATCAAACCAATCAATAAGAAAGGTTGAGTTATTGAGTATTTGAGAAACATTAGGAATCGCATGATTCGTATGCTTGTGTTTGTGTTGTTTGGTGATCTTTCTATCAAGTTCTATTAAATTCAAATATTTTTGGATGAGAAAAAGAATGGAAAGAAGCACTTTCCAAACCATAGCCTAGGCAAATCAAACCAATCAATAAGAAATGTTGTGTTATTGAGAATTTGAGAAACATTAGGAATCGCATGATTCGTATGCTTGTGTTTGTGTTGTTTGGTGATCTTTCTATCAAGTTTTATTAAGTTCAAAGATTTTTGGACGAGAAAAAGAATGGAAACCAACACTTCCAAAACCATAACCTAGGCAAATCAAACCAATCAATAAGAAATGTTGTGTTATTGAGTATTTGAGAAACATTAGGAATCGCATGATTCTTATGCTTGTGTTTGTGTTGCTTAGTGATCTTTCTATCAAGTTCTATTAAGTTCAAAGATTTTTTGGACGAGAAAAAGAATGGAAACCAACACTTCCCAACATATAGCCTAGGCAAATCAGACCAATCAATAAGAAAGGTTGTGTTATTGAGAATTTGAGAAACATTAGGAATCGCATGATTCGTATGCTTGTTTTTGTGTTGTTTGGTAATCTATCTATCAAGTTCTATTAAGTTCAAAGATCTTTGGACGAGAAAAAGAATGGAAAGCAACACTTTCCAAACCATAGCCTAGGCAAATCAAACCAATTAATAAGAAACGTTGTGTTATTGAGAATTTGAGAAACATTAGGAATCGCATGATTCGTATGCTTGTGTTTTTGTTGTTTAGTGTTCAAACATTTTTGGACGAGAAAAAGAATGGAAAGCAACACTTTCCAAACCATAGCCTACGCAAATCAAACCAAGCAATAAGAAATGTTGTGTTGTTGAGTATTTGAGAAACATTAGGAATCGCATGATTCGTATGCTTGTGTTTGTGCTGTTTGGTGATCTTTCTATCAAGTTCTATTAAATTCAAAGATTTTTGGACGAGAAAAAGAATGGAAAGCAACACTTTCCAAACTATAGCCTAGGCAAATCAAACCAATCAATAAGAAATGTTGTGTTATTGAGTATTTGAGAAACATTAGGAATCGCATGATTCGTATGCTTGTGTTTGTGTTGTTGTTTGATGATCTTTCTAATAAGTTCAAAGATTTTTGGACGAGAAAAAGAAAGGAAACCTACACTTCCCAAAGCATAGCCTAGACAAATCAAACCAATCAATAAGCAAGGTTGTGTTATTGAGAATTTGAGAAACATTAGGAATCGCATGATTCGTATGCTTGTGTTTGTGTTGTTTGGTGATCTTTCTATCAAGTTTTATTAAGTTCAAAGATTTTTGGACGAGAAAAAGAATGGAAACCAACACTTCCTAAACCATAGCCTAGGCAAATCAAACCAATCAATAAGAAATGTTGTGTTATTGAGTATTTGAGAAACATTAGGAATCGCATGATTCTTACGCTTGTGTTTGTGTTGCTTAGTGATCTTTCTATCAAGTTCTATTAAGTTCAATGAATTTTTGGACGAGAAAAAGAATGGAAACCAACACTTCCCAACCTATAGCCTAGGCAAATCAGACCAATCAATAAGAAAGGTTGTGTTATTGAGAATTTGAGAAACATTAGGAATCGCATGATTCGTATGCTTGTTTTTGTGTTGTTTGGTAATCTATCTACCAAGTTCTATTAAGTTCAAAGATTTTTGGACGAGAAAAAGAATGGAAAGCAACACTTTCCAAACCATAGCCTAGATAAATCAAACCAATTAATAAGAAACGTTGTGTTATTGAGAATTTGAGAAACATTAGGAATCGCATGATTCGTATGCTTGTGTTTTTGTTGTTTAGTGATATTTCTATCAAGTTTTATTAAGTTCAAACATTTTTGGACGAGAAAAAGAATGGAAAGCAACACTTTCCAAACCATAGCCTACGCAAATCAAACCAAGCAATAAGAAATGTTGTATTATTGAGTATTTGAGAAACATTAGGAATCGCATGATTCGTATGCTTGTGTTTGTGTTGTTTGGTGATCTTTCTATCAAGTTCTATTAAATTCAAAGATTTTTGGACGAGAAAAAGATTGGAAATTAACACTTTCCAAACTATAGCCTAGGCAAATCAAACCAATCAATAAGAAATGTTGTGTTATTGAGTATTTGAAAAACATTAGCAATCGCATGATTCGTATGCTTGTGTTTGTGTTGTTGTTTGATGATCTTTCTAATAAGTTCAAAGATTTTTGGACGAGAAAAAGAAAGGAAACCTACACTTCCCAAAGCATAGCCTAGACAAATCAAACCAATCAATAAGCAAGGTTGTGTTATTGAGAATTTGAGAAACATTAGGAATCGCATGATTCGTCTACTTGTGTTTGTGTTGCTTAGTGATCTTTCTATCAAGTTCTATTAAGTTCAACGATTTTTCGGACGAGAAAAAGAATGGAAACCAAGACTTCCCAACTTATAGACTAGGCAAATCAAACCAATCAATAAGAAATGTTGTGTTATTGAGAATTTGAGAAACATTAGGAATCGCATGATTCGTATGCTTGTGTTTGTGTTGTTTGGTGATCTTTCTATCAAGTTTTATTAAGTTCAAAGATTTTTGGACGAGAAAAAGAATGGAAACCAACACTTCCTAAACCATAGCCTAGGCAAATCAAACCAATCAATAAGAAATGTTGTGTTATTGAGTATTTGAGAAACATTAGGAATCGCATGATTCTTACGCTTGTGTTTGTGTTGCTTAGTGATCTTTCTATCAAGTTCTATTAAGTTCAATGAATTTTTGGACGAGAAAAAGAATGGAAACCAACACTTCCCAACCTATAGCCTAGGCAAATCAGACCAATCAATAAGAAAGGTTGTGTTATTGAGAATTTGAGAAACATTAGGAATCGCATGATTCGTATGCTTGTGTTTGTGTTGTTTGGTGATCTTTCTATCAAGTTCTATTAAGTTCAAAGATTTTTGGACGAGAAAAAGAATGGAAACCAACACTTCCAAAACTATAGCCTAGGCAAATCAAACCAATCAATAAGAAAGGTTGAGTTATTGAGTATTTGAGAAACATTAGGAATCGCATGATTCGTATGCTTGTGTTTGTGTTGTTTGGTGATCTTTCTATCAAGTTCTATTAAATTCAAAGATTTTTGGACGAGAAAAAGAATGGAAAGAAGCACTTTCCAAACCATAGCCTAGGCAAATCAAACCAATCAATAAGAAATGTTGTGTTATTGAGAATTTGAGAAACATTAGGAATCGCATGATTCGTATGCTTGTGTTTGTGTTGTTTGGTGATCTTTCTATCAAGTTTTATTAAGTTCAAAGATTTTTGGACGAGAAAAAGAATGGAAACCAACACTTCCCAAATCAAAGCCTAGGCAAATCAAGCCAATCAATAAGAAACGTTATGTCATTGAATATTTAAGAAACATTAGGAATCGCATGATCCGTATGCTTGTGTTTGTGTTGTACGGTGATCTTTCTACAAGTTCTATTAAGTTCAAAAGTTTTTGGACGAGAAAAATAATGGAAACCAACACTTCCCAAACAATATCCTAGGCAAATCAACGCAATCAATAAGAAACGTTGTGTTATTGAATATTTGAGAAACATTAGGAATTGCATGATTCGTATGCTTGTGGTTGTATTGTTTGGTGATCTTTCTATCAAGTTCTATTAAGATAAAAGATTTTTTGGACGAGAAAAAGAATGGAAACCAACACTTCCCAACCTATAGCCTAGGAAAATCAAACCAATCAATAAGAAAGGTTGCGTTATTGAGAATTTGAGAAACATTAGGAATCGCATGATTCGTATGCTTGTTTTTGTGTTGTATGGTAATCTATCTATCAAGTTCTATTAAGTTCAAAGATTTTTGGACGAGAAAATGAATGCAAAGCAACACTTTCCAAACCATAGCCTACGCAAATCAAACCAATTAATAAGAAACATTGTGTTATTGAGAATTTGAGAAACAATAGGAATCGCATGATTCGTATGCTTGTGTTTGTGTTGCTTAGTGATCTTTCTATCAAGTTCTATTAAGTTCAAAGATTTTTTGGACGACAAAAAGAATGGAAACCAACACTTTCCAACCTATAGCCTAGGAAAATCAAACCAATCAATAAGAAAGGTTGTGTTATTGAGAATTTGAGAAACATTAGGAATCGCATGATTCGTATGCTTGTTTTTGTGTTGTTTGGTAATCTATCTATCAAGTTCTATTAAGTTCAAAGATTTTTGGACGAGAAAATGAATGGAAAGCAACACTTTCCAAACCATAGCCTACGCAAATCAAACCAATCAATAAGAAAGGTTGTGTTATTGAGAATTTGAGAAACATTAGGAATCGCATGATTCGTATGCTTCTGTTTGTGTTGTTTGGTAATCTATCTATCAAGTTCTGTTATGTTCATAGATTTTTGGACGAGAACAAGAATGGAAACCAACACTTCCCAGACCGTAGCCTAGGAAAATCAAACTAATCAATAAGAAAGGTTGTGTTATTGAGAATTTGAGAAACATTAGGAATCGCATGATTCGTATGCTTGTGTTTGTGTTGTTTGGTGATCTTTCTATCAAGTTCTATTAAGTTCAAAGATTTTTGGACGAGAAAAAGAATGGAAACCAACACTTCCCAGACCATAGCCTAGGCAAATAAAACTAATCAATAAGAATAGCTGTGTTATTGAGTATTTGAGAAACATTAGGAATCGCATGATTCGTATGCTTGTGTTTGTGTTGTTTGGTGATCTTTCTATCAAGTTCTATTAAGTTCAAATATTTTAGACGAGATAAAGAATGGAAACCAACACTTTCCAAAACATATCCTAGGCAAATCAAACCAATCAATAAGAAAGGTTGTGTTATTGAGAATTTGAGAAACATTAGGAATTGCATGATTCGTATGCTTGTGTTTGTGTTGTTTGGTGATCTTTCTATCAAGTTCTATTAAGTTCAAAGATTTTTGGACGAGAAAAAGAATGGAAACCAACACTTCCCAGACCATAGCCTAGGCAAATAAAACTAATCAATAAGAAATGCTGTGTTATTGAGTATTTGAGAAACATTAGGAATCGCATGATTCGTATGCTTGTGTTTGTGTTGTTTGGTGATCTTTCTATCAAGTTCTATTAAATTCAAATATTTTAGACGAGATAAAGAATGGAAACCAACACTTTCCAAAACATATCCTAGGCAAATCAAACCAATCAATAAGAAAGGTTGTGTTATTGAGAATTTGAGAAACATTAGGAATTGCATGATTCGTATGCTTGTGTTTGTGTTTTTGGACGAGAAAAAGAATGGAAACCTACACTTCCCAAACCATAGCCTAGGCAAATCAAACCAATCAATAAGAAAGGTTGAGTTATTGAGAAACATTAGGAATCGCATGATTCGTATGCTTGTATTTGTGTTGTACGGTGATCTTTCTATCAAGTTCTATTAAGTTCAAAAGTTTTTGGACGAGAAAAAGAATGGAAACCAACACTTCCCAAATCAAAGCCTAGGCAAATCAAACCAATCAATAAGAAACGTTATGTTATTGAATATTTAAGAAACATTAGGAATCGCATGATTCGTATGCTTGTGTTTGTTTTATTTGGTGATCTTTCTATCAAGTTCTATTAAGTTCAAAGATTTTTGGACGAGAAAAAGAATGGAAACCAACACTTCCCAAACTATATCCTAGGCAAATCAAACCAATCAATAATAAAGGTTGTGTTATTGAGAATTTGAGAAATATTAGGAATCGCATGATTCGTATGCTTGTGTTTGTGTTGGTTGGTAATCTATCTATCAAGTTCTATTATGTTCAAAGATTTTTGGACGAGAAAAAGAATGGAAACCAACACTTCCCAGACCGTAGCCTAGGCAAATCAAACTAATCAATAAGAAATGTTGTGTTATTGAGTATTTGAGAAACATTAGGAATCGCATGATTCGTATGCTTGTGTTTGTGTTGTTTGGTGATCTTTCTATCAAGTTCTATTAAGTTCAAAGATTTTAGACGAGATAAAGAATGGAAACCAACACTTCCCAAACCATAGCCAAGGCAAATCAAACCAATCAATAAGAAAGGTTGTGTTTTTGAGTATTTGAGAAACATTAGGAATCACATGATTCATATGCTTGTGTTTGTGTTGTTTGGTGATCTTTCTATCAAGTTCTATTAAGTTCAAAGATTTTTGGAGGAGAAAAAGAATGGAAACCAACACTTCCCAGACCATAGCCTCGGCAAATCAAACTAATCAATAAGAAATGCTGTGTTATTGAGTATTTGATAAACATTAGGAATCGCATGATTCGTATGCTTGTGTTTGTGTTGTTTGGTTATCTTTCTATCAAGTTCTATTAAGTTCAAAGATTTTAGACGAGATAAAGAATGGAAACCAACACTTTCCAAAACATATCCTAGGCAAATCTAACCAATCAATAAGAAAGGTTGTGTTATTGAGAATTTGAGAAACATTAGGAATTGCATGATTCGTAGGCTTGTGTTTGTGTTGTTTGATGATCTTTCTATTTAATTCAAAGATTTTTGGACGAGAAAAAGAATGGAAACCTACACTTCCCAAACCATAGCCTAGGCAAATCAAACCAATCAATAAGAAACGTTGTGTTATTGAATATTTAAGAAACATTAGGAATCGCATGATTCGTATGTTTGTGTTTATGTTATTTGGTGATCTTTCTATCAAGTTCTATTAAGTTCAAAGATTTTTGGACGAGAAAAAGAATGGAAACCAACACTTCCCAAGCTATATCCTAGGCAAATCAAACCAATCAATAAGAAAGGTTGTGTTATTGAGAATTTGAGAAACATTAGGAATCCCATGATTCGTATGCTTGTGTTTGTGTTGTTTGGTAATCTATCTATCAAGTTCTATTATGTTCAAAGATTTTTGGACGAGAAAAAGAATGGAAAGCAACACTTTCCAAACCATAGCCTAGGAAAATCGAACCAATCAATAAGAAAGGTTGTGTTATTGAATATTTAAGAAACATTAGGAATCGCATGATTCGTATGCTTGTGTTTTTGTTGTTTAGTGATCTTTCTATCAAGTTTTATTAAGTTCAAACATTTTTGGACGAGAAAAAGAATTGAAAGCAACATTTTCCAAACCATACCCTACGCAAATCAAACCAAGCAATAAGAAATGTTGTGTTATTGAGTATTTGAGAAACATTAGGAATCGCATGATTCGTATGCTTGTGTTTGTGTTGTTTGGTGATCTTTCTATCAAGTTCTATTAAATTCAAAGATTTTTGGACGAGAAAAAGAATGGAAACCAACACTTCCCAGACCATAGCCTAGGCAAATAAAACTAATCAATAAGAAATGCTGTGTTATTGAGTATTTGAGAAACATTAGGAATCGCATGATTCGTATGCTTGTGTTTGTGTTGTTTGGTGATCTTTCTATCAAGTTCTATTAAATTCAAATATTTTAGACGAGATAAAGAATGGAAACCAACACTTTCCAAAACATATCCTAGGCAAATCAAACCAATCAATAAGAAAGGTTGTGTTATTGAGAATTTGAGAAACATTAGGAATTGCATGATTCGTATGCTTGTGTTTGTGTTTTTGGACGAGAAAAAGAATGGAAACCTACACTTCCCAAACCATAGCCTAGGCAAATCAAACCAATCAATAAGAAAGGTTGAGTTATTGAGAAACATTAGGAATCGCATGATTCGTATGCTTGTATTTGTGTTGTACGGTGATCTTTCTATCAAGTTCTATTAAGTTCAAAAGTTTTTGGACGAGAAAAAGAATGGAAACCAACACTTCCCAAATCAAAGCCTAGGCAAATCAAACCAATCAATAAGAAACGTTATGTTATTGAATATTTAAGAAACATTAGGAATCGCATGATTCGTATGCTTGTGTTTGTTTTATTTGGTGATCTTTCTATCAAGTTCTATTAAGTTCAAAGATTTTTGGACGAGAAAAAGAATGGAAACCAACACTTCCCAAACTATATCCTAGGCAAATCAAACCAATCAATAATAAAGGTTGTGTTATTGAGAATTTGAGAAATATTAGGAATCGCATGATTCGTATGCTTGTGTTTGTGTTGGTTGGTAATCTATCTATCAAGTTCTATTATGTTCAAAGATTTTTGGACGAGAAAAAGAATGGAAACCAACACTTCCCAGACCGTAGCCTAGGCAAATCAAACTAATCAATAAGAAATGTTGTGTTATTGAGTATTTGAGAAACATTAGGAATCGCATGATTCGTATGCTTGTGTTTGTGTTGTTTGGTGATCTTTCTATCAAGTTCTATTAAGTTCAAAGATTTTAGACGAGATAAAGAATGGAAACCAACACTTCCCAAACCATAGCCAAGGCAAATCAAACCAATCAATAAGAAAGGTTGTGTTTTTGAGTATTTGAGAAACATTAGGAATCACATGATTCATATGCTTGTGTTTGTGTTGTTTGGTGATCTTTCTATCAAGTTCTATTAAGTTCAAAGATTTTTGGAGGAGAAAAAGAATGGAAACCAACACTTCCCAGACCATAGCCTCGGCAAATCAAACTAATCAATAAGAAATGCTGTGTTATTGAGTATTTGATAAACATTAGGAATCGCATGATTCGTATGCTTGTGTTTGTGTTGTTTGGTTATCTTTCTATCAAGTTCTATTAAGTTCAAAGATTTTAGACGAGATAAAGAATGGAAACCAACACTTTCCAAAACATATCCTAGGCAAATCTAACCAATCAATAAGAAAGGTTGTGTTATTGAGAATTTGAGAAACATTAGGAATTGCATGATTCGTAGGCTTGTGTTTGTGTTGTTTGATGATCTTTCTATTTAATTCAAAGATTTTTGGACGAGAAAAAGAATGGAAACCTACACTTCCCAAACCATAGCCTAGGCAAATCAAACCAATCAATAAGAAACGTTGTGTTATTGAATATTTAAGAAACATTAGGAATCGCATGATTCGTATGTTTGTGTTTATGTTATTTGGTGATCTTTCTATCAAGTTCTATTAAGTTCAAAGATTTTTGGACGAGAAAAAGAATGGAAACCAACACTTCCCAAGCTATATCCTAGGCAAATCAAACCAATCAATAAGAAAGGTTGTGTTATTGAGAATTTGAGAAACATTAGGAATCCCATGATTCGTATGCTTGTGTTTGTGTTGTTTGGTAATCTATCTATCAAGTTCTATTATGTTCAAAGATTTTTGGACGAGAAAAAGAATGGAAAGCAACACTTTCCAAACCATAGCCTAGGAAAATCGAACCAATCAATAAGAAAGGTTGTGTTATTGAATATTTAAGAAACATTAGGAATCGCATGATTCGTATGCTTGTGTTTTTGTTGTTTAGTGATCTTTCTATCAAGTTTTATTAAGTTCAAACATTTTTGGACGAGAAAAAGAATGGAAAGCAACATTTTCCAAACCATACCCTACGCAAATCAAACCAAGCAATAAGAAATGTTGTGTTATTGAGTATTTGAGAAACATTAGGAATCGCATGATTCGTATGCTTGTGTTTGTGTTGTTTGGTGATCTTTCTATCAAGTTCTATTAAATTCAAAGATTTTTGGACGAGAAAAAGAATGGAAACCAACACTTCCCAGACCATAGCCTAGGCAAATAAAACTAATCAATAAGAAATGCTGTGTTATTGAGTATTTGAGAAACATTAGGAATCGCATGATTCGTATGCTTGTGTTTGTGTTGTTTGGTGATCTTTCTATCAAGTTCTATTAAATTCAAATATTTTAGACGAGATAAAGAATGGAAACCAACACTTTCCAAAACATATCCTAGGCAAATCAAACCAATCAATAAGAAAGGTTGTGTTATAGAGAATTTGAGAAACATTAGGAATTGCATGATTCGTATGCTTGTGTTTGTGTTTTTGGACGAGAAAAAGAATGGAAACCTACACTTCCCAAACCATAGCTTAGGCAAATCAAACCAATCAATAAGAAAGGTTGAGTTATTGAGAAACATTAGGAATCGCATGATTCGTATGCTTGTATTTGTGTTGTACGGTGATCTTTCTATCAAGTTCTATTAAGTTCAAAAGTTTTTGGACGAGAAAAAGAATGGAAACCAACACTTCCCAAATCAAAGCCTAGGCAAATCAAACCAATCAATAAGAAACGTTATGTTATTGAATATTTAAGAAACATTAGGAATCGCATGATTCGTATGCTTGTGTTTGTTTTATTTGGTGATCTTTCTATCAAGTTCTATTAAGTTCAAAGATTTTTGGACGAGAAAAAGAATGGAAACCAACACTTCCCAAACTATATCCTAGGCAAATCAAACCAATCAATAATAAAGGTTGTGTTATTGAGAATTTGAGAAATATTAGGAATCGCATGATTCGTATGCTTGTGTTTGTGTTGGTTGGTAATCTATCTATCAAGTTCTATTATGTTCAAAGATTTTTGGACGAGAAAAAGAATGGAAACCAACACTTCCCAGACCGTAGCCTAGGCAAATCAAACTAATCAATAAGAAATGTTGTGTTATTGAGTATTTGAGAAACATTAGGAATCGCATGATTCGTATGCTTGTGTTTGTGTTGTTTGGTGATCTTTCTATCAAGTTCTATTAAGTTCAAAGATTTTAGACGAGATAAAGAATGGAAACCAACACTTCCCAAACCATAGCCAAGGCAAATCAAACCAATCAATAAGAAAGGTTGTGTTTTTGAGTATTTGAGAAACATTAGGAATCACATGATTCATATGCTTGTGTTTGTGTTGTTTGGTGATCTTTCTATCAAGTTCTATTAAGTTCAAAGATTTTTGGAGGAGAAAAAGAATGGAAACCAACACTTCCCAGACCATAGCCTCGGCAAATCAAACTAATCAATAAGAAATGCTGTGTTATTGAGTATTTGATAAACATTAGGAATCGCATGATTCGTATGCTTGTGTTTGTGTTGTTTGGTTATCTTTCTATCAAGTTCTATTAAGTTCAAAGATTTTAGACGAGATAAAGAATGGAAACCAACACTTTCCAAAACATATCCTAGGCAAATCTAACCAATCAATAAGAAAGGTTGTGTTATTGAGAATTTGAGAAACATTAGGAATTGCATGATTCGTAGGCTTGTGTTTGTGTTGTTTGATGATCTTTCTATTTAATTCAAAGATTTTTGGACGAGAAAAAGAATGGAAACCTACACTTCCCAAACCATAGCCTAGGCAAATCAAACCAATCAATAAGAAACGTTGTGTTATTGAATATTTAAGAAACATTAGGAATCGCATGATTCGTATGTTTGTGTTTATGTTATTTGGTGATCTTTCTATCAAGTTCTATTAAGTTCAAAGATTTTTGGACGAGAAAAAGAATGGAAACCAACACTTCCCAAGCTATATCCTAGGCAAATCAAACCAATCAATAAGAAAGGTTGTGTTATTGAGAATTTGAGAAACATTAGGAATCCCATGATTCGTATGCTTGTGTTTGTGTTGTTTGGTAATCTATCTATCAAGTTCTATTATGTTCAAAGATTTTTGGACGAGAAAAAGAATGGAAAGCAACACTTTCCAAACCATAGCCTAGGAAAATCGAACCAATCAATAAGAAAGGTTGTGTTATTGAATATTTAAGAAACATTAGGAATCGCATGATTCGTATGCTTGTGTTTTTGTTGTTTAGTGATCTTTCTATCAAGTTTTATTAAGTTCAAACATTTTTGGACGAGAAAAAGAATGGAAAGCAACATTTTCCAAACCATACCCTACGCAAATCAAACCAAGCAATAAGAAATGTTGTGTTATTGAGTATTTGAGAAACATTAGGAATCGCATGATTCGTATGCTTGTGTTTGTGTTGTTTGGTGATCTTTCTATCAAGTTCTATTAAATTCAAAGATTTTTGGACGAGAAAAAGAATGGAAAGCAACACTTTCCAAACTATAGCCTAGGCAAATCAAACCAATCAATAAGAAATGTTGTGTTATTGAGTATTTGAGAAACATTAGGAATCGCATGATTCGTATGCTTGTGTTTGTGTTGTTGTTTGATGATCTTTCTAATAAGTTCAAAGATTTTTGGACGAGAAAAAGAAAGGAAACCTACACTTCCCAAAGCATAGCCTAGGCAAATCAAACCAATCAATAAGCAAAGTTGTGTTATTGAGAATTTGAGAAACATTAGAAATCGCATGATTCGTCTACTTGTGTTTGTGTTGCTTAGTGATCTTTCTATCAAGTTCTATTAAGTTCAACGATTTTTTGGACGAGAAAAAGAATGGAAACCAAGACTTCCCAACTTATAGACTCGGCAAATCAAACCAATCAATAAGAAAGGTTGTGTTATTGAGAATTTGAGAAACATTAGGAATCGCATGATTCGTATGCTTGTTTTTGTGTTGTTTGGTAATCTATCTATCAAGTTCTATTAAGTTCAACGATTTTTGGACAAGAAAAATAATGGAAAGCAACACTTTCCAAACCATAGCCTAGGCAAATCAAACCAATCAATAAGAAAGGTTGTGTTATTGAGAATTTGAGAAACATTAGGAATCGCATGATTCGTATGCTTGTGTTTGTGTTGTTTGGTGATCTTTCTATCAAGTTCTATTAAGTTCAAAGATTTTAAGACGAGAAAAAGAATGGAAACCAACACTTCCAAAACTATAGCCTAGGCAAATCAAACCAATCAATAAGAAAGGTTGAGTTATTGAGTATTTGAGAAACATTAGGAATCGCATGATTCGTATGCTTGTGTTTGTGTTGTTTGGTGATCTTTCTATCAAGTTCTATTAAGTTCAAAGATTGTTGGACGATAAAAAGAATGAAAACCAACACTTGCCAAACCATATCCTAGGCAAATCAAACCAATCAATAAGAAAGATTGTGTTATTGAGAATTTGAGAAACATTAGGAATCGCATGATTCGTATGCTTGTGTTTGTGTTGTTTGGTAATCTATCTATTAAGTTCTATTATGTTCAAAGATTTTTGGACGAGAAAAAGAATGGAAAGCAACACTTTCCAAACCATAGCCTAGGCAAATCAAACTAATCAATAAGAAAGGTTGTGTTATTGAGAATTTGAGAAACATTAGGAATCGCATGATTCGTATGCTTGTGGTTGTATTGTTTGGTGATCTTTCTATCAAGTTCTATTAAGATAAAAGATTTTTGGACGAGAAAAGGAATGGAAACCAACACTTTCAAAACCATGGCCTAGGCAAATCAAACCAAACAATAAGAAAGGTTGAGTTATTGAGTATTTGAGAAACATTAGGAATCGCATGATTCGTATGCTTGTGTTTGTGTTGTTTGGTGATCTTTCTATCAAGTTCTATTAAGTTCAAAGATTTTTGGACGATAAAAAGAATGAAAACCAACACTTCCCAAACCATATCCTAGGCAAATCAAACCAATTAATAAGAAAGATTGTGTTATTGAGAATTTCAGAAACATTAGGAATCGCATGATTCGTATGCTTGTGTTTGTGTTGTTTGGTGATCTTTCTATCAAGTTTTATTAAGTTCAAAGATTATTGGACGAGAAATAGAATGGAAACCAACATTTCCCAAAACATAGCCTAGGCAAATCAAACCAATCAATAAGAAATGTTGTGTTATTGAATATTTAAGAAACATTAGGAATCGCATGATTCGTATGCTTGTTTTTTTGTTGTTTAGTGATCTTTCTATCAAGTTTTATTAAGTTCAAACATTTTTGGACGAGAAAAAGAATGGAAAGCAACACTTTCCAAACCATACCCTACGCAAATCAAACCAAGCAATAAGAAATGTTGTGTTATTGAGTATTTGAGAAACATTAGGAATCGCATGATTCGTATGCTTGTGTTTGTGTTGATTGGTGATCTTTCTATCAAGTTCTATTAAATTCAAAGATTTTTGGACGAGAAAAAGAATGGAAAGCAACACTTTCCAAACTATAGCCTAGGCAAATCAAACCAATCAATAAGAAATGTTGTGTTATTGAGTATTTGAGAAACATTAGGAATCGCATGATTCGTATGCTTGTGTTTGTGTTGTTGTTTGATAATCTTTCTAATAAGTTCAAAGATTTTTGGACGAGAAAAAGAAAGGAAACCTACACTTCCCAAAGCATAGCCTAGGCAAATCAAACCAATCAATAAGCAAGGTTGTGTTATTGAGAATTTGAGAAACATTAGAAATCGCATGATTCGTCTACTTGTGTTTGTGTTGCTTAGTGATCTTTCTATCAAGTTCTATTAAGTTCAACGATTTTTTGGACGAGAAAAAGAATGGAAACCAAGACTTCCCAACTTATAGACTCGGCAAATCAAACCAATCAATAAGAAAGGTTGTGTTATTGAGAATTTGAGAAACATTAGGAATCGCATGATTCGTATGCTTGTTTTTGTGTTGTTTGGTAATCTATCTATCAAGTTCTATTAAGTTCAAAGATTTTTGGACAAGAAAAATAATGGAAAGCAACACTTTCCAAACCATAGCCTAGGCAAATCAAACCAATCAATAAGAAAGGTTGTGTTATTGAGAATTTGAGAAACATTAGGAATCGCATGATTCGTATGCTTGTGTTTGTGTTGTTTGGTGATCTTTCTATCAAGTTCTATTAAGTTCAAAGATTTTTGGACGAGAAAAAGAATGGAAACCAACACTTCCAAAACTATAGCCTAGGCAAATCAAACCAATCAATAAGAAAGGTTGAGTTATTGAGTATTTGAGAAACATTAGGAATCGCATGATTCGTATGCTTGTGTTTGTGTTGTTTGGTGATCTTTCTATCAAGTTCTATTAAATTCAAAGATTTTTGGACGAGAAAAAGAATGGAAAGAAGCACTTTCCAAACCATAGCCTAGGCAAATCAAACCAATCAATAAGAAATGTTGTGTTATTGAGAATTTGAGAAACATTAGGAATCGCATGATTCGTATGCTTGTGTTTGTGTTGTTTGGTGATCTTTCTATCAAGTTTTATTAAGTTCAAAGATTTTTGGACGAGAAAAAGAATGGAAACCAACACTTCCCAAATCAAAGCCTAGGCAAATCAAGCCAATCAATAAGAAACGTTATGTTATTGAATATTTAAGAAACATTAGGAATCGCATGATCCGTATGCTTGTGTTTGTGTTGTACGGTGATCTTTCTACAAGTTCTATTAAGTTCAAAAGTTTTTGGACGAGAAAAATAATGGAAAGAAACACTTCCCAAACAATATCCTAGGCAAATCAACGCAATCAATAAGAAACGTTGTGTTATTGAATATTTGAGAAACATTAGGAATCGCATGATTCGTATGCTTGTGTTTGCGTTGTTTGATGATCTTTCTATTAAGTTCAAAGATTTTTGAACGAGAAAAAGAAAGGAAACCTACACTTCCCAAACCATAGCCTAGGCAAATCAAACCAATCAATAAGAAAGGTTGTGTTATTGAGAATTTGAGAAACATTAAGAATCGCATGATTCGTATGCTTGTGTTTGTGTTGCTTAGTGATCTTTCTATCAAGTTCTATTAAGTTCAAAGATTTTTTGGACGAGAAAAAGAATGGAAACCAACACTTCCCAACCTATAGCCTAGGAAAATCAAACCAATCAATAAGAAAGGTTGCGTTATTGAGAATTTGAGAAACATTAGGAATCGCATGATTCGTATGCTTGTTTTTGTGTTGTTTGGTAATCTATCTATCAAGTTCTATTAAGTTCAAAGATTTTTGGACGAGAAAATGAATGCAAAGCAACACTTTCCAAACCATAGCCTACGCAAATCAAACCAATTAATAAGAAACATTGTGTTATTGAGAATTTGAGAAACAATAGGAATCGCATGATTCGTATGCTTGTGTTTGTGTTGCTTAGTGATCTTTCTATCAAGTTCTATTAAGTTCAAAGATTTTTTGGACGACAAAAAGAATGGAAACCAACACTTCCCAACCTATAGCCTAGGAAAATCAAACTAATCAATAAGAAAGGTTGTGTTATTGAGAATTTGAGAAACATTAGGAATCGCATGATTCGTATGCTTGTGTTTGTGTTGTTTGGTGATCTTTCTATCAAGTTCTATTAAGTTCAAAGATTTTTGGACGAGAAAAAGAATGGAAACCAACACTTCCCAGACCATAGCCTAGGCAAATAAAACTAATCAATAAGAAATGCTGTGTTATTGAGAATTTGAGAAACATTAGAAATCGCATGATTCGTCTACTTGTGTTTGTGTTGCTTAGTGATCTTTCTATCAAGTTCTATTAAGTTCAACGATTTTTTGGACGAGAAAAAGAATGGAAACCAAGACTTCCCAACTTATAGACTCGGCAAATCAAACCAATCAATAAGAAAGGTTGTGTTATTGAGAATTTGAGAAACATTAGGAATCGCATGATTCGTATGCTTGTTTTTGTGTTGTTTGGTAATCTATCTATCAAGTTCTATTAAGTTCAACGATTTTTGGACAAGAAAAATAATGGAAAGCAACACTTTCCAAACCATAGCCTAGGCAAATCAAACCAATCAATAAGAAAGGTTGTGTTATTGAGAATTTGAGAAACATTAGGAATCGCATGATTCGTATGCTTGTGTTTGTGTTGTTTGGTGATCTTTCTATCAAGTTCTATTAAGTTCAAAGATTTTTGGACGAGAAAAAGAATGGAAACCAACACTTCCAAAACTATAGCCTAGGCAAATCAAACCAATCAATAAGAAAGGTTGAGTTATTGAGTATTTGAGAAACATTAGGAATCGCATGATTCGTATGCTTGTGTTTGTGTTGTTTGGTGATCTTTCTATCAAGTTCTATTAAGTTCAAAGATTGTTGGACGATAAAAAGAATGAAAACCAACACTTGCCAAACCATATCCTAGGCAAATCAAACCAATCAATAAGAAAGATTGTGTTATTGAGAATTTGAGAAACATTAGGAATCGCATGATTCGTATGCTTGTGTTTGTGTTGTTTGGTAATCTATCTATTAAGTTCTATTATGTTCAAAGATTTTTGGACGAGAAAAAGAATGGAAAGCAACACTTTCCAAACCATAGCCTAGGCAAATCAAACTAATCAATAAGAAAGGTTGTGTTATTGAGAATTTGAGAAACATTAGGAATCGCATGATTCGTATGCTTGTGGTTGTATTGTTTGGTGATCTTTCTATCAAGTTCTATTAAGATAAAAGATTTTTGGACGAGAAAAGGAATGGAAACCAACACTTTCAAAACCATGGCCTAGGCAAATCAAACCAAACAATAAGAAAGGTTGAGTTATTGAGTATTTGAGAAACATTAGGAATCGCATGATTCGTATGCTTGTGTTTGTGTTGTTTGGTGATCTTTCTATCAAGTTCTATTAAGTTCAAAGATTTTTGGACGATAAAAAGAATGAAAACCAACACTTCCCAAACCATATCCTAGGCAAATCAAACCAATTAATAAGAAAGATTGTGTTATTGAGAATTTCAGAAACATTAGGAATCGCATGATTCGTATGCTTGTGTTTGTGTTGTTTGGTGATCTTTCTATCAAGTTTTATTAAGTTCAAAGATTATTGGACGAGAAATAGAATGGAAACCAACATTTCCCAAAACATAGCCTAGGCAAATCAAACCAATCAATAAGAAACGTTGTGTTATTGAATATTTAAGAAACATTAGGAATCGCATGATTCGTATGCTTGTTTTTTTGTTGTTTAGTGATCTTTCTATCAAGTTTTATTAAGTTCAAACATTTTTGGACGAGAAAAAGAATGGAAAGCAACACTTTCCAAACCATACCCTACGCAAATCAAACCAAGCAATAAGAAATGTTGTGTTATTGAGTATTTGAGAAACATTAGGAATCGCATGATTCGTATGCTTGTGTTTGTGTTGATTGGTGATCTTTCTATCAAGTTCTATTAAATTCAAAGATTTTTGGACGAGAAAAAGAATGGAAAGCAACACTTTCCAAACTATAGCCTAGGCAAATCAAACCAATCAATAAGAAATGTTGTGTTATTGAGTATTTGAGAAACATTAGGAATCGCATGATTCGTATGCTTGTGTTTGTGTTGTTGTTTGATAATCTTTCTAATAAGTTCAAAGATTTTTGGACGAGAAAAAGAAAGGAAACCTACACTTCCCAAAGCATAGCATAGGCAAATCAAACCAATCAATAAGCAAGGTTGTGTTATTGAGAATTTGAGAAACATTAGAAATCGCATGATTCGTCTACTTGTGTTTGTGTTGCTTAGTGATCTTTCTATCAAGTTCTATTAAGTTCAACGATTTTTTGGACGAGAAAAAGAATGGAAACCAAGACTTCCCAACTTATAGACTCGGCAAATCAAACCAATCAATAAGAAAGGTTGTGTTATTGAGAATTTGAGAAACATTAGGAATCGCATGATTCGTATGCTTGTTTTTGTGTTGTTTGGTAATCTATCTATCAAGTTCTATTAAGTTCAAAGATTTTTGGACAAGAAAAATAATGGAAAGCAACACTTTCCAAACCATAGCCTAGGCAAATCAAACCAATCAATAAGAAAGGTTGTGTTATTGAGAATTTGAGAAACATTAGGAATCGCATGATTCGTATGCTTGTGTTTGTGTTGTTTGGTGATCTTTCTATCAAGTTCTATTAAGTTCAAAGATTTTTGGACGAGAAAAAGAATGGAAACCAACACTTCCAAAACTATAGCCTAGGCAAATCAAACCAATCAATAAGAAAGGTTGAGTTATTGAGTATTTGAGAAACATTAGGAATCGCATGATTCGTATGCTTGTGTTTGTGTTGTTTGGTGATCTTTCTATCAAGTTCTATTAAATTCAAAGATTTTTGGACGAGAAAAAGAATGGAAAGAAGCACTTTCCAAACCATAGCCTAGGCAAATCAAACCAATCAATAAGAAATGTTGTGTTATTGAGAATTTGAGAAACATTAGGAATCGCATGATTCGTATGCTTGTGTTTGTGTTGTTTGGTGATCTTTCTATCAAGTTTTATTAAGTTCAAAGATTTTTGGACGAGAAAAAGAATGGAAACCAACACTTCCCAAATCAAAGCCTAGGCAAATCAAGCCAATCAATAAGAAACGTTATGTTATTGAATATTTAAGAAACATTAGGAATCGCATGATCCGTATGCTTGTGTTTGTGTTGTACGGTGATCTTTCTACAAGTTCTATTAAGTTCAAAAGTTTTTGGACGAGAAAAATAATGGAAAGCAACACTTCCCAAACAATATCCTAGGCAAATCAACGCAATCAATAAGAAACGTTGTGTTATTGAATATTTGAGAAACATTAGGAATCGCATGATTCGTATGCTTGTGTTTGCGTTGTTTGATGATCTTTCTATTAAGTTCAAAGATTTTTGAACGAGAAAAAGAAAGGAAACCTACACTTCCCAAACCATAGCCTAGGCAAATCAAACCAATCAATAAGAAAGGTTGTGTTATTGAGAATTTGAGAAACATTAAGAATCGCATGATTCGTATGCTTGTGTTTGTGTTGCTTAGTGATCTTTCTATCAAGTTCTATTAAGTTCAAAGATTTTTTGGACGAGAAAAAGAATGGAAACCAACACTTCCCAACCTATAGCCTAGGAAAATCAAACCAATCAATAAGAAATGTTGTGTTATTGAGAATTTGAGAAACATTAGGAATCGCATGATTCGTATGCTTGTTTTTGTGTTGTTTGGTAATCTATCTATCAAGTTCTATTAAGTTCAAAGATTTTTGGACGAGAAAATGAATGCAAAGCAACACTTTCCAAACCATAGCCTACGCAAATCAAACCAATTAATAAGAAACATTGTGTTATTGAGAATTTGAGAAACAATAGGAATCGCATGATTCGTATGCTTGTGTTTGTGTTGCTTAGTGATCTTTCTATCAAGTTCTATTAAGTTCAAAGATTTTTTGGACGACAAAAAGAATGGAAACCAACACTTCCCAACCTATAGCCTAGGAAAATCAAACTAATCAATAAGAAAGGTTGTGTTATTGAGAATTTGAGAAACATTAGGAATCGCATGATTCGTATGCTTGTGTTTGTGTTGTTTGGTGATCTTTCTATCAAGTTCTATTAAGTTCAAAGATTTTTGGACGAGAAAAAGAATGGAAACCAACACTTCCCAGACCATAGCCTAGGCAAATAAAACTAATCAATAAGAAATGCTGTGTTATTGAGTATTTGAGAAACATTAGGAATCGCATGATTCGTACGCTTGTGTTTGTGTTGTTTGGTGATCTTTCTATCAAGTTCTATTAAGTTCAAATATTTTAGACGAGATAAAGAATGGAAACCAACACTTTCCAAAACATATCCTAGGCAAATCAAACCAATAAATAAGAAAGGTTGTGTTATTGAGAATTTGAGAAACATTAGGAATTGCATGATTCGTATGCTTGTGTTTGTGTTGTTTGGTGATCTTTCTATCAAGTTCTATTAAGTTCAAAGATTTTTGGACGAGAAAAAGAATGGAAACCAACACTTCCCAGACCATAGCCTAGGCAAATAAAACTAACCAATAAGAAATGCTGTGTTATTGAGTATTTGAGAAACATTAGGAATCGCATGATTCGTATGCTTGTGTTTGTGTTGTTTGGTGATCTTTCTATCAAGTTCTATTAAGTTCAAATATTTTAGACGAGATAAAGAATGGAAACCAACACTTTCCAAAACATATCCTAGGCAAATCAAACCAATCAATAAGAAAGGTTGTGTTATTGAGAATTTGAGAAACATTAGGAATTGCATGATTCGTATGCTTGTGTTTGTGTTTTTGGACGAGAAAAAGAATGGAAACCTACACTTCCCAAACCATAGCCTAGGCAAATCAAACCAATCAATAAGAAAGGTTGAGTTATTGAGAAACATTAGGAATCGCATGATTCGTATGCTTGTATTTGTGTTGTACGGTGATCTTTCTATCAAGTTCTATTAAGTTCAAAAGTTTTTGGACGAGAAAAAGAATGGAAACCAACACTTCCCAAATCAAAGCCTAGGCAAATCAAACCAATCAATAAGAAACGTTATGTTATTGAATATTTAAGAAACATTAGGAATCGCATGATTCGTATGCTTGTGTTTGTTTTATTTGGTGATCTTTCTATCAAGTTCTATTAAGTTCAAAGATTTTTGGACGAGAAAAAGAATGGAAACCAAAACTTCCCAAACTATATCCTAGGCAAATCAAACCAATCAATATTAAAGGTTGTGTTATTGAGAATTTGAGAAATATTAGGAATCGCATGATTCGTATGCTTGTGTTTGTGTTGGTTGGTAATCTATCTATCAAGTTCTATTATGTTCAAAGATTTTTGGACGAGAAAAAGAATGGAAACCAACACTTCCCAGACCGTAGCCTAGGCAAATCAAACTAATCAATAAGAAATGTTGTGTTATTGAGTATTTGAGAAACATTAGGAATCGCATGATTCGTATGCTTGTGTTTGTGTTGTTTGGTGATCTTTCTATCAAGTTCTATTAAGTTCAAAGATTTTAGACGAGATAAAGAATGGAAACCAACACTTCCCAAACCATAGCCAAGGCAAATCAAACCAATCAATAAGAAAGGTTGTGTTTTTGAGTATTTGAGAAATATTAGGAATCACATGATTCATATGCTTGTGTTTGTGTTGTTTGGTGATCTTTCTATCAAGTTCTATTAAGTTCAAAGATTTTTGGAGGAGAAAAAGAATGGAAACCAACACTTCCCAAACCATAGTCTAGGCAAATCAAACTAATCAATATGAAATGTTGTGTTATTGAGTATTTGAGAAACATTAGGAATCGCATGATTCGTATGCTTGTGTTTATGTTGTTTGGTGATCTTTCTATCAAGTTCTATTAAGTTCAAAGATTTTAGACGAGATAAAGAATGGAAATCAACACTTCCCAAAACATATCCTAGGCAAATCAAACCAATCAATAAGAAAGGTTGTGTTATTGAGAATTTGAGAAACATTAGGAATCGCATGATTCGTATGCTTGTGGTTGTATTGTTTGGTGATCTTTCTATCAAGTTCTATTAAGTTCAAAGATTTTTGGACGAGAAAAAGAATGGAAACCAACACTTCCCAGACCATAGCCTAGGCAAATCAAACTAATCAATAAGAAATGCTGTGTTATTGAGTATTTGATAAACATTAGGAATCGCATGATTCATATGCTTGTGTTTGTGTTGTTTGGTGATCTTTCTATCAAGTTCTATTAAGTTCAAAGATTTTAGACGAGATAAAGAATGGAAACCAACACTTTCCAAAATATATCTAGGCAAATCAAACCAATCAATAAGAAAGGTTGTGTTATTGAGAATTTGAGAAACATTAGGAATTGCATGATTCGTAGGCTTGTGTTTGTGTTGTTTGATGATCTTTCTATTTACTTCAAAGATTTTTGGACGAGAAAAAGAATGGAAACCTACACTTCCCAAACCATAGCCTAGGCAAATCAAACCAATCAATAAGAAAGGTTGAGTTATTGAGAAACATTAGGAATCGCATGATTCGTATGCTTGTGTTTGTGTTGTACGGTGATCTTTCTATCAAGTTCTATTAAGTTCAAAAGTTTTTGGACGAGAAAAAGAATGGAAACCAACACTTCCCAAATCATAGCCTAGGCAAATCAAACCAATCAATAAGAAACGTTGTGTTATTGAATATTTAAGAAACATTAGGAATCGCATGATTCGTATGCTTGTGTTTATGTTATTTGGTGATCTTTCTATCAAGTTCTATTAAGTTCAAAGATTTTTGGACGAGAAAAAGAATGGAAACCAACACTTCCCAAACTATATCCTAGGCAAATCAAACCAATCAATAAGAAAGGTTGTGTTATTGAGAATTTGAGAAACATTAGGAATCCCATGATTCGTATGCTTGTGTTTGTGTTGTTTGGTAATCTATCTATCAAGTTCTATTATGTTCAAAGATTTTTGGACGAGAAAAAGAATGGAAAGCAACACTTTCCAAACCATAGCCTAGGAAAATCGAACCAATCAATAAGAAAGGTTGTGTTATTGAGAATTTGAGAAACATTAGGAATCGCATGATTCGTATGCTTGTGGTTGTATTGTTTGGTGATCTTTCTATCAAGTTCTATTAAGATAAAAGATTTTTGGACGAGCAAAGGAATGGAAACCAACACTTCCAAAACCATAGCTTAGGCATATCAAACCAATCAATAAGAAAGGTTGAGTTATTGAGTATTTGAGAAACATTAGGAATCGCATGATTCGTATGCTTGTGTTTGTGTTGTTTGGTGATCTTTCTATCAAGTTCTATTAAGTTCAAAGATTGTTGGACGATAAAAAGAATGAAAACCAACACTTGCCAAACCATATCCTAGGCAAATCAAACCAATCAATAAGAAAGATTGTGTTATTGAGAATTTGAGAAACATTAGGAATCGCATGATTCGTATGCTTGTGTTTGTGTTGTTTGGTAATCTATCTATTAAGTTCTATTATGTTCAAAGATTTTTGGACGAGAAAAAGAATGGAAAGCAAAACTTTCCAAACCATAGCCTAGGCAAATCAAACTAATCAATAAGAAAGGTTGTGTTATTGAGAATTTGAGAAACATTAGGAATCGCATGATTCGTATGCTTGTGGTTGTATTGTTTGGTGATCTTTCTATCATGTTCTATTAAGATAAAAGATTTTTGGACGAGAAAAGGAATGGAAACCAACACTTTCAAAACCATGGCCTAGGCAAATCAAACCAAACAATAAGAAAGGTTGAGTTATTGAGTATTTGAGAAACATTAGGAATCGCATGATTCGTATGCTTGTGTTTGTGTTGTTTGGTGATCTTTCTATCAAGTTCTATTAAGTTCAAAGATTTTTGGACGAGAAAAAGAATGGAAACCAAAACTTCCCAAACTATATCCTAGGCAAATCAAACCAATCAATATTAAAGGTTGTGTTATTGAGAATTTGAGAAATATTAGGAATCGCATGATTCGTATGCTTGTGTTTGTGTTGGTTGGTAATCTATCTATCAAGTTCTATTATGTTCAAAGATTTTTGGACGAGAAAAAGAATGGAAACCAACACTTCCCAGACCGTAGCCTAGGCAAATCAAACTAATCAATAAGAAATGTTGTGTTATTGAGTATTTGAGAAACATTAGGAATCGCATGATTCGTATGCTTGTGTTTGTGTTGTTTGGTGATCTTTCTATCAAGTTCTATTAAGTTCAAAGATTTTAGACGAGATAAAGAATGGAAACCAACACTTCCCAAACCATAGCCAAGGCAAATCAAACCAATCAATAAGAAAGGTTGTGTTTTTGAGTATTTGAGAAATATTAGGAATCACATGATTCATATGCTTGTGTTTGTGTTGTTTGGTGATCTTTCTATCAAGTTCTATTAAGTTCAAAGATTTTTGGAGGAGAAAAAGAATGGAAACCAACACTTCCCAAACCATAGCCTAGGCAAATCAAACTAATCAATATGAAATGTTGTGTTATTGAGTATTTGAGAAACATTAGGAATCGCATGATTCGTATGCTTGTGTTTATGTTGTTTGGTGATCTTTCTATCAAGTTCTATTAAGTTCAAAGATTTTAGACGAGATAAAGAATGGAAATCAACACTTCCCAAAACATATCCTAGGCAAATCAAACCAATCAATAAGAAAGGTTGTGTTATTGAGAATTTGAGAAACATTAGGAATCGCATGATTCGTATGCTTGTGGTTGTATTGTTTGGTGATCTTTCTATCAAGTTCTATTAAGTTCAAAGATTTTTGGACGAGAAAAAGAATGGAAACCAACACTTCCCAGACCATAGCCTAGGCAAATCAAACTAATCAATAAGAAATGCTGTGTTATTGAGTATTTGATAAACATTAGGAATCGCATGATTCATATGCTTGTGTTTGTGTTGTTTGGTGATCTTTCTATCAAGTTCTATTAAGTTCAAAGATTTTAGACGAGATAAAGAATGGAAACCAACACTTTCCAAAATATATCCTAGGCAAATCAAACCAATCAATAAGAAAGGTTGTGTTATTGAGAATTTGAGAAACATTAGGAATTGCATGATTCGTAGGCTTGTGTTTGTGTTGTTTGATGATCTTTCTATTTACTTCAAAGATTTTTGGACGAGAAAAAGAATGGAAACCTACACTTCCCAAACCATAGCCTAGGCAAATCAAACCAATCAATAAGAAAGGTTGAGTTATTGAGAAACATTAGGAATCGCATGATTCGTATGCTTGTGTTTGTGTTGTACGGTGATCTTTCTATCAAGTTCTATTAAGTTCAAAAGTTTTTGGACGAGAAAAAGAATGGAAACCAACACTTCCCAAATCATAGCCTAGGCAAATCAAACCAATCAATAAGAAACGTTGTGTTATTGAATATTTAAGAAACATTAGGAATCGCATGATTCGTATGCTTGTGTTTATGTTATTTGGTGATCTTTCTATCAAGTTCTATTAAGTTCAAAGATTTTTGGACGAGAAAAAGAATGGAAACCAACACTTCCCAAACTATATCCTAGGCAAATCAAACCAATCAATAAGAAAGGTTGTGTTATTGAGAATTTGAGAAACATTAGGAATCCCATGATTCGTATGCTTGTGTTTGTGTTGTTTGGTAATCTATCTATCAAGTTCTATTATGTTCAAAGATTTTTGGACGAGAAAAAGAATGGAAAGCAACACTTTCCAAACCATAGCCTAGGAAAATCGAACCAATCAATAAGAAAGGTTGTGTTATTGAGAATTTGAGAAACATTAGGAATCGCATGATTCGTATGCTTGTGGTTGTATTGTTTGGTGATCTTTCTATCAAGTTCTATTAAGATAAAAGATTTTTGGACGAGCAAAGGAATGGAAACCAACACTTCCAAAACCATAGCTTAGGCATATCAAACCAATCAATAAGAAAGGTTGAGTTATTGAGTATTTGAGAAACATTAGGAATCGCATGATTCGTATGCTTGTGTTTGTGTTGTTTGGTGATCTTTCTATCAAGTTCTATTAAGTTCAAAGATTGTTGGACGATAAAAAGAATGAAAACCAACACTTGCCAAACCATATCCTAGGCAAATCAAACCAATCAATAAGAAAGATTGTGTTATTGAGAATTTGAGAAACATTAGGAATCGCATGATTCGTATGCTTGTGTTTGTGTTGTTTGGTAATCTATCTATTAAGTTCTATTATGTTCAAAGATTTTTGGACGAGAAAAAGAATGGAAAGCAAAACTTTCCAAACCATAGCCTAGGCAAATCAAACTAATCAATAAGAAAGGTTGTGTTATTGAGAATTTGAGAAACATTAGGAATCGCATGATTCGTATGCTTGTGGTTGTATTGTTTGGTGATCTTTCTATCATGTTCTATTAAGATAAAAGATTTTTGGACGAGAAAAGGAATGGAAACCAACACTTTCAAAACCATGGCCTAGGCAAATCAAACCAAACAATAAGAAAGGTTGAGTTATTGAGTATTTGAGAAACATTAGGAATCGCATGATTCGTATGCTTGTGTTTGTGTTGTTTGGTGATCTTTCTATCAAGTTCTATTAAGTTCAAAGATTTTTGGACGATAAAAAGAATGAAAACCAACACTTCCCAAACCATATCCTAGGCAAATCAAACCAATTTAAGAAAGATTGTGTTATTGAGAATTTGAGAAACATTAGGAATCGCATGATTCGTATGCTTGTGTTTGTGTTGTTTGGTGATCTTTCTATCAAGTTTTATTAAGTTCAAAGATTATTGGACGAGAAATAGAATGGAAACCAACATTTCCCAAAACATAGCCTAGGCAAATCAAACCAATCAATAAGAAACGTTGTGTTATTGAATATTTAAGAAACATTAGGAATCGCATGATTCGTATGCTTGTGTTTGTGCTGTTTGGTGATCTTTCTATCAAGTTCTATTAAGTTCAAAGATTTTTGGACGATAAAAAGAATGAAAACCAACACTTCCCAAACCATATCCTAGGCAAATCAAACCAATCGATAAGAAAGATTGTGTTATTGAGAATTTGAGAAACATTAGGAATCGCATGATTCGTATGCTTGTGTTTGTGTTGTTTGGTAATCTATCTATCAAGTTCTATTATGTTCAAAGATTTTTGGACGAGAAAAAGAATGGAAAGCAACACTTTCCAAACCATAGCCTAGGCAAATCAAACCAATTAATAAGAAAGGTTGAGTTATTGAGAAACATTAGGAATCGCATGATTCGTATGCTTGTGGTTATATTGTTTGGTGATCCTTCTATCAAGTTCTATTAAGATAAAAGATTTTTGGACGAGAAAAGGAATGGAAACCAACACTTCCAAAACCATAGCCTAGACAAATAAAACCAAACAATAAGAAAGGTTGAGTTATTGAGTATTTGAGAAACATTAGGAATCGCATGATTCGTATGCTTGTGTTTGTGTTGTTTGGTGATCTTTCTATCAAGTTCTATTAAGTTCAAAGATTTTTGGACGATAAAAATAATGAAAACCAACTCTTCCCAAACCATATCCTAGGCAAATCAAACCAATCAATAAGAAAGATTGTGTTATTGAGAATTTGAGAAACATTAGGAATCGCATGATTCGTATGCTTGTGTTTGTGTTGTTTGGTGATCTTTCTATCAAGTTTTATTAAGTTCAAAGATTATTGGACGAGAAATAGAATGGAAACCAACATTTCCCAAAACATAGCCTAGGCAAATCAAACCAATCAATAAGAAACGTTGTGTTATTGAATATTTAAGAAACAGTAGGAATCGCATGATTCGTATGCTTGTGTTTGTGTTATTTGGTGATCTTTCTATCAAGTTCTATTAAGTTCAAAGATTTTTGGACGAGAAAAAGAATGGAAACCAACACTTCCCAAACCATAGCCTAGGCAAATCAAACTAATCAATAAGAAATGTTGTGTTATTGAGTATTTGAGAAACATTAGGAATCGCATGATTCGTATGCTTGTGTTTATGTTGTTTGGTGATCTTTCTATCAAGTTCTATTAAGTTCAACGATTTTAGACGAGATAAAGAATGGTAATCAACACTTCCCAAAACATATCCTAGGCAAATCAAACCAATCAATAAGAAAGGTTGTGTTATTGAGAATTTGAGAAACATTAGGAATCGAATGATTCGTATGCTTGTGGTTGTATTGTTTGGTGATCTTTCTATCAAGTTCTATTAAGTTCAAAGATTTTTGGACGAGAAAAAGAATGGAAACCAACACTTCCCAGACCATAGCCTAGGCAAATCAAACTAATCAATAAGAAATGCTGTGTTATTGAGTATTTGAGAAACATTAGGAATCGCATGATTCGTATGCTTGTGGTTGTATTGTTTGGTGATCTTTCTATCAAGTTCTATTAAGATAAAAGATTTTTGGACGAGAAAAGGAATGGAAACCAACACTTTCAAAACCATGGCCTAGGCAAATCAAACCAAACAATAAGAAAGGTTGAGTTATTGAGTATTTGAGAAACATTAGGAATCGCAAGATTCGTATGCTTGTGTTTGTGTTGTTTGGTGATCTTTCTATCAAGTTCTATTAAGTTCAAAGATTTTAGACGAGATAAAGAATGGAAACCAACACTTCCCAAAGCATATCCTAGGCAAATCAAACCAATCAAAAAGAAAGGTTGTGTTATTGAGAATTTGAGAAACATTAGGAATTGCATGATTCGTATGCTTGTGTTTGTGTTGTTTGATGATCTTTCTATTTAGTTCAAAGATTTTTGGACGAGAAAAAGTATGGAAACCTACACTTCCCAAACCATAGCCTAGGCAAATCAAACCAATCAATAAGAAAGGTTGAGTTATTAAGAAACATTAGGAATCGCATGATTCGTATGCTTGTATTTGTGTTGTATGGTGATCTTTCTATCAAGTTCTATTAAGTTCAAAAGTTTTTGGACGAGAAAAAGAATGGAAACCAACACTTCCCAAATCATAGCCTAGGCAAATCAAACCAAGCAATAAGAAACGTTGTGTTATTGAATATTTAAGAAACATTAGGAATCGCATGATTTGTATGCTTGTGTTTGTGTTATTTGTTGATCTTTCTATCAAGTTCTATTAAGTTCAAAGATTTTTGGACGAGAAAAAGAATGGAAACCAACACTTTCCAAAACATATCCTAGGCAAATCAAACCAATCAATAAGAAAGGTTGTGTTATTTAGAATTTGAGAAACATTAGGAATTGCATGATTCGTATGCTTGTGTTTGTGTTGTTTGATGATCTTTCTATTTAGTTCAAAGATTTTTGGACGAGAAAAAGAATGGAAACCTACACTTCCCAAACCATAGCCTAGGCAAATCAAACCAATGAATAAGAAAGGTTGAGTTATTGAGAAACATTAGGAATCGCATGATTCGTATGCTTGTGTTTGTGTTGTACGGTGATCTTTCTATCAAGTTCTATTAAGTTCAAAAGTTTTTGACGAGAAAAAGAATGGAAACCAACACTTCCCAAATCATAGCCTAGGCAAATCAAACCAATCAATAAGAAACGTTATGTTATTTAATATTTAAGAAACATTAGGAATCGCATGATTCGTATGCTTGTGTTTGTTTTATTTGGTGATCTTTCTATCAAGTTCTATTAAGTTCAAAGATTTTTGGACGAGAAAAAGAATGGAAACCAACACTTCCCAAACTATATCCTAGGCAAATCAAACCAATCAATAAGAAAGGTTCTGTTATTGAGAATTTGAGAAACATTAGGAATCGCATGATTCGTATGCTTGTGTTTGTATTGTTTGGTAATCTATCTATCAAGTTCTATTATGTTCAAAGATTTTTGGACGAGAAAAAGAATGGAAACCAACACTTCCCAAACCATAGCCTAGGCAAATCAAACAAATCAATAAGAAAGGTTGAGTTATTGAGTATTTGAGAAACATTAGGAATCGCATGATTCGTATGCTTGTGGTTGTAATGTTTGGTGATCTTTCTATCAAGTTCTATTAAGATAAAAGATTTTTGGACGAGAAAAGGAATGGAAACCAACGCTTCCAAAACCATAGCCTAGGCAAATCAAACCAATCAATAAGAAAGGTTGAGTTATTGAGTATTTGAGAAACATTAGGAATCGCATGATTCGTATGCTTGTGTTTGTGTTGTTTAGAGATCTTTCTATCAAGTTCTATTAAGTTCAAAGATTTTTGGATGAGAAAAAGAATGGAAACCAACACTTCCCAGACCGTAGCCTAGGCAAATCAAACTAATCAATAAGAAATGTTGTGTTATTGAGTATTTGAGAAACATTAGGAATCGCATGATTCGTATGCTTGTGTTTGTGTTGTTTGGTGATCTTTCTATCAAGTTCTATTAAGTTCAAAGATTTTAGACGAGATAAAGAATGGAAACCAACACTTCCCAAACCATAGCCAAGGCAAATCAAACCAATCAATAAGAAAGGTTGTGTTTTTGAGTATTTGAGAAACATTAGGAATCGCATGATTCATATGCTTGTGGAAACCAACACTTCCCAAACTATATCCTAGGCAAATCAAACCAATCAATAAGAAAGGTTGTGTTATTGAGAATTTGAGAAACATTAGGAATCGCATGATTCGTATGCTTGTGTTTGTGTTATTTGGTAATCTATCTATCAAGTTCTATTATGTTCAAAGATTTTTGGACGAGAAAAATAATGGAAAGCTACACTTTCCAAACCATAGCCTAGGCAAATCGAACCAATCAATAAGAAAGGTTGTGTTATTGAGAATTTGAGAAACATTAGGAATCGCATGATTCGTATGCTTGTGGTTGTATTGTTTGGTGATCTTTCTATCAAGTTCTATTAAGATAAAAGATTTTTGGACGAGAAAAGGAATGGAAACCAACACTTCCAAAACCATAGCTTAGGCAAATCAAACCAATCAATAAGAAAGGTTGAGTTATTGAGTATTTGAGAAACATTAGGAATCGCATGATTCGTATGCTTGTGTTTATGTTGTTTGGTGATCTTTCTATCAAGTTCTATTAAGTTCAAAGATTGTTGGACGATAAAAAGAATGAAAACCAACACTTGCCAAACCATATCCTAGGCAAATCAAACCAATCAATAAGAAAGATTGTGTTATTGAGAATTTGAGAAACATTAGGAATCGCATGATTCGTATGCTTGTGTTTGTGTTGTTTGGTAATCTATCTATCAAGTTCTATTATGTTCAAAGATTTTTGGACGAGAAAAAGAATGGAAAGCAACACTTTCCAAACCATAGCCTAGGCAAATCAAACCAATCAATAAGAAAGGTTGTGTTATTGAGAATTTGAGAAACATTAGGAATCGCATGATTCGTATGCTTGTATTTGTGTTGTTAGGTGATCTTTCTATCAAGTTTTATTAGTTCATAGATTTTTGGACGAGAAAAGGAATGGAAACCAACACCCCCGACACCATAGCCTAGGCAAATCAAACAAATCAATAAGAAAGGTTGTGTTATTGAGAATTTGAGAAACATTAGGAATCGCATGATTCGTATACTTGTGTTTATGCTGTTTGGTGATCTTTCTATCAAGTCCTACTAGCTCAAAGACTTTTGGACTAGAAAAAGAATGGAAACCAACACCCCCGACACCATAGCCTAGGAAAATCAAACCAATCAATAAGATAGGTTGTGTTATTGAGAATTTGAGAAACATTAGGAATCGCATGATTCGTATGCTTGTATTTGTGTTGTTAGGTGATCTTTCTATCAAGTTTTATTAGTTCATAGATTTTTGGACGAGAAAAGGAATGGAAACCAACACCCCCGACACCATAGCCTAGGCAAATCAAACAAATCAATAAGAAAGGTTGTGTTATTGAGAATTTGAGAAACATTAGGAATCGCATGATTCGTATACTTGTGTTTATGCTGTTTGGTGATCTTTCTATCAAGTCCTACTAGCTCAAAGACTTTTGGACTAGAAAAAGAATGAAAACCAACACCCCCGACACCATAGCCTAGGCAAATCAAACCAATCAATAAGAAAGGTTGTGTTATTGAGAATTTGAGAAACATTAGGAATCGCATGATTCGTATGCTTGTGTTTGTGTTGTTTGGTGATCTTTCTATCAAGTTCTATTGGTTCATAGATTTTTGGACGAGAAAAAGAACGGAAACCAACACCCCCGACACCATAGCCTAGGCAAATCAAACCAATCAATAAGAAAGGTTGTGTTATTGAGAATTTGAGAAACATTAGGAATCGCATGATTCGTATACTTGTGTTTATGCTGTTTGGTGATCTTTCTATCAAGTTCTATTAGCTCAAAGACCTTTGGACTAGAAAAAGAATGAAAACCAACACCCCCGACACCATAGCGTAGGAAAATCAAACCAATCAATAAGAAAGGTTGTGTTATTGAGAATTTGAGAAACATTAGAAACGCATGATTCGTATGCTTGTGTTTGTGTTGTTTGTGAGCTTTCTATCAAGGTATATTAGTTCAAAGATTTTTGAACGAGAAAAAGAATGGAAACCAACACACCCGATATCATTGCCTAGGCAAATCAAACCAATCTATAAGAAAGGTTGTGTTATTGAGAATTTGAGAAACATTAGAAATCGTATGATTCGTATGCTTGTGTTTGTGTTATTTGGTGATCTTTCTATCAAGTTCTATTAGTTCAAATATATTTGAACGAGAAAAAGAATGGAAACCAACACCCCCGACACCACAGCCTAGGCAAATCAAACAAATCAATAAGAAAGGTTGTGTTATTGAGAATTTGAGAAACATTAGGAATCGCATGATTCGTATGCTTGTGTTTGTGTTGTTTGGTGATCTTTCTATCAAGTTCTATTAGTTCAAAGATTTTTGGACGAGAAAAAGAATGGAAACAAACACCCCCGACACCATAGCCTAGGCAAATCAAACCAATCAATAAGAAAGATTGTGCTATTGAAAATTTGAGAAACATTAGGAATCACATGATTCGTATGCTTGTGTTTGTGTGGTTTGGTGATCTTTCTATCAAGTTCTATTAGTTCAAAGATTTTTGGACGATAAAAAGAATGGAAACCAACACCCCCGACACCATAGCCTAGGCAAATCAAACCAATCAATAAGAAAGGTTGTTCTATTGAGAATTTGAGAAACATTAGGAATCGAACGATTCGTATGCTTGTGTTTGTGTTGTTTGCTGATCTTTGTATCAAGTGCTCTTAGTTCAAAGATTATTGGACTAGAAAAAGAATGGAAACCAACACCCCCGACACCATAGCCTAGGCAAATCAAACCAATTTATAAGAAAGGTTGTGTTATTGAGAATTTGAGAAACATTAGGAATCGTATGATTCGTATGCTTGTGTTTGTGTTGTTTGGTGATCTTTCTATCAAGTTCTATTAGTTCAAAGATTTTTGGACGAGGAAAAGAATGGAAACCAACACCCCCGACACCATAACCTAGGCAAATCAAACCAATCAATAAGAAAGGTTGTGTTATTGAGAATTTGAGAAACATTAGGAATTGCATGATTCGTATGCTTGTGTTTGTGTTGTTTGGTGATCTTTCTATCAAGATCTATTAGTTCAAAGATTTTTGGACGAGAAAAAGAATGGAAACCAACACCCCCGACACCATAGACTAGGAAAATCAAACCAATCAATAAGAAAGATTGTGTTATTGAGAATTTGAGAAACATTAGGAATCGCATGATTCGTATGCTTGTGTTTCTGTTGTTTGGTTATCTTTCTATCAAGTTTTATTAGTTCAAAGATTTTTGGACAAGAAAAAGAATGGAAACCAACACCCCCGACACCATATCCTGGGCAAATCAAACCAATCAATAAGAAAGGTTGTGTTATTGAGAATTTGAGAACCATTAGAAATCGCATGATTCGTATGCTTGTGTTTGTGTTGTTTGGTGATCTTTGTATCAAGTGCTATTAGTTCAAAGATTATTGGACGATAAAAAGAATGGAAACCAACACCCCCGACACCATAGCCTAGGCAAATCAAACCAATTTATAAGAAAGGTTGTGTTATTGAGAATTTGAGAAACATTAGGAATCGTATGATTCGTATGCTTGTGTTTGTGTTGTTTGGTGATCTTTCTATCAAGTTCTATTAGTTCAAAGATTTTTGGACGAGGAAAAGAATGGAAACCAACACCCCCGACACCATAACCTAGGCAAATCAAACCAATCAATAAGAAAGGTTGTGTTATTGAGAATTTGAGAAACATTAGGAATTGCATGATTAGTATGCTTGTGTTTGTGTTGTTTGGTGATCTTTCTATCAAGTTCTATTAAGATAAAAGATTTTTGGACGAGAAAAGGAATGGAAACCAACACTTTCAAAACCATGGCCTAGGCAAATCAAACCAAACAATAAGAAAGGTTGAGTTATTGAGTATTTGAGAAACATTAGGAATCGCATGATTCGTATGCTTGTGTTTGTGTTGTTTGGTGATCTTTCTATCAAGTTCTATTAAGTTCAAAGATTTTAGACGAGATAAAGAATGGAAACCAACACTTCCCAAAGCATATCCTAGGCAAATCAAACCAATCAAAAAGAAAGGTTGTGTTATTGAGAATTTGAGAAACATTAGGAATTGCATGATTCGTATGCTTGTGTTTGTGTTGTTTGATGATCTTTCTATTTAGTTCAAAGATTTTTGGACGAGAAAAAGTATGGAAACCTACACTTCCCAAACCATAGCCTAGGCAAATCAAACCAATCAATAAGAAAGGTTGAGTTATTAAGAAACATTAGGAATCGCATGATTCGTATGCTTGTATTTGTGTTGTATGGTGATCTTTCTATCAAGTTCTATTAAGTTCAAAAGTTTTTGGACGAGAAAAAGAATGGAAACCAACACTTCCCAAATCATAGCCTAGGCAAATCAAACCAAGCAATAAGAAACGTTGTGTTATTGAATATTTAAGAAACATTAGGAATCGCATGATTTGTATGCTTGTGTTTGTGTTATTTGTTGATCTTTCTATCAAGTTCTATTAAGTTCAAAGATTTTAGGACGAGAAAAAGAATGGAAACCAACACTTTCCAAAACATATCCTAGGCAAATCAAACCAATCAATAAGAAAGGTTGTGTTATTTAGAATTTGAGAAACATTAGGAATTGCATGATTCGTATGCTTGTGTTTGTGTTGTTTGATGATCTTTCTATTTAGTTCAAAGATTTTTGGACGAGAAAAAGAATGGAAACCTACACTTCCCAAACCATAGCCTAGGCAAATCAAACCAATGAATAAGAAAGGTTGAGTTATTGAGAAACATTAGGAATCGCATGATTCGTATGCTTGTGTTTGTGTTGTACGGTGATCTTTCTATCAAGTTCTATTAAGTTCAAAAGTTTTTGACGAGAAAAAGAATGGAAACCAACACTTCCCAAATCATAGCCTAGGCAAATCAAACCAATCAATAAGAAACGTTATGTTATTTAATATTTAAGAAACATTAGGAATCGCATGATTCGTATGCTTGTGTTTGTTTTATTTGGTGATCTTTCTATCAAGTTCTATTAAGTTCAAAGATTTTTGGACGAGAAAAAGAATGGAAACCAACACTTCCCAAACTATATCCTAGGCAAATCAAACCAATCAATAAGAAAGGTTCTGTTATTGAGAATTTGAGAAACATTAGGAATCGCATGATTCGTATGCTTGTGTTTGTATTGTTTGGTAATCTATCTATCAAGTTCTATTATGTTCAAAGATTTTTGGACGAGAAAAAGAATGGAAACCAACACTTCCCAAACCATAGCCTAGGCAAATCAAACAAATCAATAAGAAAGGTTGAGTTATTGAGTATTTGAGAAACATTAGGAATCGCATGATTCGTATGCTTGTGGTTGTAATGTTTGGTGATCTTTCTATCAAGTTCTATTAAGATAAAAGATTTTTGGACGAGAAAAGGAATGGAAACCAACGCTTCCAAAACCATAGCCTAGGCAAATCAAACCAATCAATAAGAAAGGTTGAGTTATTGAGTATTTGAGAAACATTAGGAATCGCATGATTCGTATGCTTGTGTTTGTGTTGTTTAGAGATCTTTCTATCAAGTTCTATTAAGTTCAAAGATTTTTGGATGAGAAAAAGAATGGAAACCAACACTTCCCAGACCTTAGCCTAGGCAAATCAAACTAATCAATAAGAAATGTTGTGTTATTGAGTATTTGAGAAACATTAGGAATCGCATGATTCGTATGCTTGTGTTTGTGTTGTTTGGTGATCTTTCTATCAAGTTCTATTAAGTTCAAAGATTTTAGACGGGATAAAGAATGGAAACCAACACTTCCCAAACCATAGCCAAGGCAAATCAAACCAATCAATAAGAAAGGTTGTGTTTTTGAGTATTTGAGAAACATTAGGAATCGCATGATTCATATGCTTGTGGAAACCAACACTTCCCAAACTATATCCTAGGCAAATCAAACCAATCAATAAGAAAGGTTGTGTTATTGAGAATTTGAGAAACATTAGGAATCGCATGATTCGTATGCTTGTGTTTGTGTTATTTGGTAATCTATCTATCAAGTTCTATTATGTTCAAAGATTTTTGGACGAGAAAAATAATGGAAAGCTACACTTTCCAAACCATAGCCTAGGCAAATCGAACCAATCAATAAGAAAGGTTGTGTTATTGAGAATTTGAGAAACATTAGGAATCGCATGATTCGTATGCTTGTGGTTGTATTGTTTGGTGATCTTTCTATCAAGTTCTATTAAGATAAAAGATTTTTGGACGAGAAAAGGAATGGAAACCAACACTTCCAAAACCATAGCTTAGGCAAATCAAACCAATCAATAAGAAAGGTTGAGTTATTGAGTATTTGAGAAACATTAGGAATCGCATGATTCGTATGCTTGTGTTTATGTTGTTTGGTGATCTTTCTATCAAGTTCTATTAAGTTCAAAGATTGTTGGACGATAAAAAGAATGAAAACCAACACTTGCCAAACCATATCCTAGGCAAATCAAACCAATCAATAAGAAAGATTGTGTTATTGAGAATTTGAGAAACATTAGGAATCGCATGATTCGTATGCTTGTGTTTGTGTTGTTTGGTAATCTATCTATCAAGTTCTATTATGTTCAAAGATTTTTGGACGAGAAAAAGAATGGAAAGCAACACTTTCCAAACCATAGCCTAGGCAAATCAAACCAATCAATAAGAAAGGTTGTGTTATTGAGAATTTGAGAAACATTAGGAATCGCATGATTCGTATGCTTGTATTTGTGTTGTTAGGTGATCTTTCTATCAAGTTTTATTAGTTCATAGATTTTTGGACGAGAAAAGGAATGGAAACCAACACCCCCGACACCATAGCCTAGGCAAATCAAACAAATCAATAAGAAAGGTTGTGTTATTGAGAATTTGAGAAACATTAGGAATCGCATGATTCGTATACTTGTGTTTATGCTGTTTGGTGATCTTTCTATCAAGTCCTACTAGCTCAAAGACTTTTGGACTAGAAAAAGAATGGAAACCAACACCCCCGACACCATAGCCTAGGAAAATCAAACCAATCAATAAGATAGGTTGTGTTATTGAGAATTTGAGAAACATTAGGAATCGCATGATTCGTATGCTTGTATTTGTGTTGTTAGGTGATCTTTCTATCAAGTTTTATTAGTTCATAGATTTTTGGACGCGAAAAGGAATGGAAACCAACACCCCCGACACCATAGCCTAGGCAAATCAAACAAATCAATAAGAAAGGTTGTGTTATTGAGAATTTGAGAAACATTAGGAATCGCATGATTCGTATACTTGTGTTTATGCTGTTTGGTGATCTTTCTATCAAGTCCTACTAGCTCAAAGACTTTTGGACTAGAAAAAGAATGAAAACCAACACCCCCGACACCATAGCCTAGGCAAATCAAACCAATCAATTAGAAAGGTTGTGTTATTGAGAATTTGAGAAACATTAGGAATCGCATGATTCGTATGCTTGTGTTTGTGTTGTTTGGTGATCTTTCTATCAAGTTCTATTGGTTCATAGATTTTTGGACGAGAAAAAGAACGGAAACCAACACCCCCGACACCATAGCCTAGGCAAATCAAACCAATCAATAAGAAAGGTTGTGTTATTGAGAATTTGAGAAACATTAGGAATCGCATGATTCGTATACTTGTGTTTATGCTGTTTGGTGATCTTTCTATCAAGTTCTATTAGCTCAAAGACCTTTGGACTAGAAAAAGAATGAAAACCAACACCCCCGACACCATAGCGTAGGAAAATCAAACCAATCAATAAGAAAGGTTGTGTTATTGAGAATTTGAGAAACATTAGAAACGCATGATTCGTATGCTTGTGTTTGTGTTGTTTGTGAGCTTTCTATCAAGGTATATTAGTTCAAAGATTTTTGAACGAGAAAAAGAATGGAAACCAACACACCCGATATCATTACCTAGGCAAATCAAACCAATCTATAAGAAAGGTTGTGTTATTGAGAATTTGAGAAACATTAGAAATCGTATGATTCGTATGCTTGTGTTTGTGTTATTTGGTGATCTTTCTATCAAGTTCTATTAGTTCAAATATATTTGAACGAGAAAAAGAATGGAAACCAACACCCCCGACACCACAGCCTAGGCAAATCAAACAAATCAATAAGAAAGGTTGTGTTATTGAGAATTTGAGAACCATTAGAAATCGCATGATTCGTATGCTTGTGTTTGTGTTGTTTGGTGATCTTTCTATCAAGTTCTATTAGTTCAAAGATTTTTGGACGAGAAAAAGAATGGAAACAAACACCCCCGACACCATAGCCTAGGCAAATCAAACCAATCAATAAGAAAGATTGTGCTATTGAGAATTTGAGAAACATTAGGAATCACATGATTCGTATGCTTGTGTTTGTGTGGTTTGGTGATCTTTCTATCAAGTTCTATTAGTTCAAAGATTTTTGGACGAGAAAAAGAATGGAAACCAACACCCCCGACACCATAGCCTAGGCAAATCAAACCAATCAATAAGAAAGGTTGTGCTATTGAGAATTTGAGAAACATTAGGAATCGAACGATTCGTATGCTTGTGTTTGTGTTGTTTGCTGATCTTTGTATCAAGTGCTCTTAGTTCAAAGATTATTGGACTAGAAAAAGAATGGAAACCAACACCCCCGACACCATAGCCTAGGCAAATCAAACCAATTTATAAGAAAGGTTGTGTTATTGAGAATTTGAGAAACATTAGGAATCGTATGATTCGTATGCTTGTGTTTGTGTTGTTTGGTGATCTTTCTATCAAGTTCTATTAGTTCAAAGATTTTTGGACGAGGAAAAGAATGGAAACCAACACCCCCGACACCATAACCTAGGCAAATCAAACCAATCAATAAGAAAGGTTGTGTTATTGAGAATTTGAGAAACATTAGGAATTGCATGATTCGTATGCTTGTGTTTGTGTTGTTTGGTGATCTTTCTATCAAGATCTATTAGTTCAAAGATTTTTGGACGAGAAAAAGAATGGAAACCAACACCCCCGACACCATAGACTAGGAAAATCAAACCAATCAATAAGAAAGATTGTGTTATTGAGAATTTGAGAAACATTAGGAATCGCATGATTCGTATGCTTGTGTTTCTGTTGTTTGGTTATCTTTCTATCAAGTTTTATTAGTTCAAAGATTTTTGGACAAGAAAAAGAATGGAAACCAACACCCCCGACACCATATCCTGGGCAAATCAAACCAATCAATAAGAAAGGTTGTGTTATTGAGAATTTGAGAACCATTAGAAATCGCATGATTCGTATGCTTGTGTTTGTGTTGTTTGGTGATCTTTGTATCAAGTGCTATTAGTTCAAAGATTATTGGACGATAAAAAGAATGGAAACCAACACCCCCGACACCATAGCCTAGGCAAATCAAACCAATTTATAAGAAAGGTTGTGTTATTGAGAATTTGAGAAACATTAGGAATCGTATGATTCGTATGCTTGTGTTTGTGTTGTTTGGTGATCTTTCTATCAAGTTCTATTAGTTCAAAGATTTTTGGACGAGGAAAAGAATGGAAACCAACACCCCCGATACCATAACCTAGGCAAATCAAACCAATCAATAAGAAAGGTTGTGTTATTGAGAATTTGAGAAACATTAGGAATTGCATGATTAGTATGCTTGTGTTTGTGTTGTTTGGTGATCTTTCTATCAAGTTCTATTAGTTCAAAGATTTTTGGACGAGAAAAAGAATGGAAACCAACACCCCCGACACCATAGCCTAGGAAAATCAAACCAATCAATAAGAAAGATTGTGTTTTTGAGAATTTGAGAAACATTAGGAATCGCATGATTCGTATGCTTGTGTTTCTGTTGTTTGGTTATCTTTCTATCAAGTTTTATTAGTTCAAAGATTTTTGGACAAGAAAAAGAATGGAAACCAACACCCCCGACACCATATCCTGGGCAAATCAAACCAATCAATAAGAAAGGTTGTGTTATTGAGAATTTGAGAACCATTAGAAATCGCATGATTCGTATGCTTGTGTTTGTGTTGTTTGGTGATCTTTGTATCAAGTGCTATTAGTTCAAAGATTATTGGACGATAAAAAGAATGGAAACCAACACCCCCGACACCATAGCCTAGGCAAATCAAACCAATTTATAAGAAAGGTTGTGTTATTGAGAATTTGAGAAACATTAGGAATCGTATGATTCGTATGCTTGTGTTTGTGTTGTTTGGTGATCTTTCTATCAAGTTCTATTAGTTCAAAGATTTTTGGACGAGGAAAAGAATGGAAACCAACACCCCCGACACCATAACCTAGGCAAATCAAACCAATCAATAAGAAAGGTTGTGTTATTGAGAATTTGAGAAACATTAGGAATTGCATGATTAGTATGCTTGTGTTTGTGTTGTTTGGTGATCTTTCTATCAAGTTCTATTAGTTCAAAGATTTTTGGACGAGAAAAAGAATGGAAACCAACACCCCCGACACCATAGCCTAGGAAAATCAAACCAATCAATAAGAAAGGTTGTGTTTTTGAGAATTTGAGAAACATTAGGAATCGCATGATTCGTATGCTTGTGTTTCTGTTGTTTGGTTATCTTTCTATCAAGTTTTATTAGTTCAAAGATTTTTGGACAAGAAAAAGAATGGAAACCAACACCCCCGACACCATATCCTGGGCAAATCAAACCAATCAATAAGAAAGGTTGTGTTATTGAGAATTTGAGAACCATTAGAAATCGCATGATTCGTATGCTTGTGTTTGTGTTGTTTGGTGATCTTTGTATCAAGTGCTATTAGTTCAAAGATTATTGGACGATAAAAAGAATGGAAACCAACACCCCCGACACCATAGCCTAGGCAAATCAAACCAATTTATAAGAAAGGTTGTGTTATTGAGAATTTTAGAAACATTAGGAATCGTATGATTCGTATGCTTGTGTTTGTGTTGTTTGGTGATCTTTCTATCAAGTTCTATTAGTTCAAAGATTTTTGGACGAGGAAAAGAATGGAAACCAACACCCCCAACAACATAACCTAGGCAAATCAAACCAATCAATAAGAAAGGTTGTGTTATTGAGAATTTGAGAAACATTAGGAATTGCATGATTAGTATGCTTGTGTTTGTGTTGTTTGGTGATCTTTCTATCAAGTTCTATTAGTTCAAAGATTTTTGGACGAGAAAAAGAATGGAAACCAACACCCCCGACACCATAGCCTAGGAAAATCAAACCAATCAATAAGAAAGGTTGTGTTATTGAGAATCTGAGAAACATTAGGAATCGCATGATTCGTATGCTTGTGTTTTTGTTGTTTGGTTATCTTTCTATCAAGTTTTATTAGTTCAAAGATTTTTGGGCGAGAAAAAGAATGGAAACCAACACCCCCGACACCATAACCTAGGCAAATCAAACCAATTAATAAGAAAGGTTGTGCTATTGAGAATTTGAGAAACATTAGGAATTGCATGATTCGTATGCTTGTGTTTGTGTTGCTTGGTGATCTTTGTATCAAGTTCTATTAGTTCAAAGATTTTTGGACGAGAAAAAGAATGGAAACCAACACCCCCGACACCATAGCCTAGGCAAATCAAACCAATTTATAAGAAAGGTTGTGTTATTGAGACTTTGAGAAACATTAGGAATCGCATGATTCGCATGCTTTTGTTTTTGTTGTTTGGTGATCTTTCTTTCAAGTTCTATTAGTTCAAACATTTTTGGATGAGAAAAAGAATGGAAACCAACACCCCTGACACCGTAGCCTAGGCAAATCAAACAAAATTATAAGAAAGGTTGTTTTTTTGAGAATATGAGAAACATTAGGAATCGCATAATTCGTATGCTTGTGTTAGTGTTGTTTGGTGATCTTTCTATCAAGTTCTATTAGTTTAAAGATTTTTAAACGAGGAAAAGAATGGAAACCAACACCCCCGATACCATAGCCTAGGCAAATCAAACCAATCTATAAGAAAGGTTGTGTTATTGAGAATTTTAGAAACATTAGGAATCGCATGATTCGTATGCTTGTGTTCATGTTGTTTGGTGATCTTTCTATCAAGTTCTATTAGTTCAAAGATTTTTGGACGAGAAAAAGAATGGAAACCAACACCCCCGACACCATAGCCGAGGCAAATCAAACAAATCAATAAGAAAGTTTGTGTTATTGAGAATTTGAGAAACATTAGGAATTGCATGATTCGTATGCTTGTGTTTGTGTTGTTTTGTTATCTTTCTATCAAGTTCTATTAGTTCAAAGATTTTTGGACGAGAAAAAGAATGGAAACCAACACCCCCGACACCATAGCCTAGGCAAATCAAACAAATCAATAAGAAAGGTTGTGTTATTGAGAATTTGAGAAACATTAGGAATTGCATGATTCGTATGCTTGTGTTTGTGTTGTTTGGTGATCTTTCTATCAAGTTCTATTAGTTCAAAGATTTTTGGACGAGAAAAAGAATGGAAACCAACACCACCGACACCATAACCTAGGCAAATCAAACCAATCAATAAGAAAGATTGTGTTATTGAGAATTTGAGAAACATTAGGAATCGCATGATTCGTATGCTTGTGTTTGTGTTGTATGGTGATCTTTCTATCAAGTTTTATTAGTTCAAAGATATTTGGGCGAGAAAAAGAATGGAAACCAACACCCCCGACACCATAGCATAGGCAAATAAAACCAATCAATAAGAAAGGTTGTGCTATTGAGAATTTGAGAAACATTAGGAATTGCACGATTCGTATGCTTGCATTTGTGTTGTTTGGTGATCTTTGTATCAATTTCTATTAGTTCAAAGATTTTTGGACGAGAAAAAGAATGGAAACCAACACCCCCGACACCATAGCCTAGGCAAATCAAAATAATTTATAAGAAAGGTTGTGTTATTGAGAATTTGAGAAACATTAGGAATCGCATGATTCGTATGCTTGTGTTTTTGTTGTTTGGTGATCTTTCTATCAAGTTCTATTAGTTCAAAGATTTTTGTACGAGAAAAAGAAATGAACCAACACCCCAGACACCATAGCCTAGGCAAATCAAACCAATCAATAAGAAAGGTTGTGCTATTGAGAATTTGAGAAACATTAGGAATCGCATGACTCGTATGCTTGTGTTTGTGTTGTTTGGTGATCTTTCTATCAAGTTCTATTAGTTCAAAGATTTTTGGACGAGAAAAAGAATGGAAACCAACACCCCCGACACCATAGCCTAGGAAAATCAAACCAATCAATAAGAAAGGTTGTGCTATTGAGAATTCGAGAAACATTAGGAATCGAACGATTCGTATGCTTGTGTTTGTGTTGTTTGGTGAACTTTGTATCAAGTTCTATTAGTTCAAAGATTTTTGGAAGAGAAAAAGAATGGAAACCAACACCCCCGACACCATAGCCTAGGGAAATCAAACCAATCTATATGAAAGGTTGTGTTATTGAGAATTTTAGAAACATTAGGAATCGCATGATTCGTATGCTTGTGTTTATGTTGTTTGGTGATCTATCTATCAAGTTTTATTAAGTTCAAAGATTTTAGACGAGATAAAGAATGGAAACCAACACTTCCCAAACCATAGCCAAGGCAAATCAAACCAATCAATAAGAAAGGTTGTGTTTTTGAGTATTTGAGAATCATTAGGAATCACATGATTCATATGCTTGTGTTTGTGTTGTTTGGTGATCTTTCTATCAAGTTCTATTAAGTTCAAAGATTTTTGGAGGAGAAAAAGAATGGAAACCAACACTTCCCAAACATAGCCTAGGCAAATCAAACTAATCAATATGAAATGTTGTGTTATTGAGTATTTGAGAAACATTAGGAATCGCATGATTCGTATGCTTGTGTTTATGTTGTTTGGTGATCTTTCTATCAAGTTCTATTAAGTTCAAAGATTTTAGACGAGATAAATAATGGAAATCAACACTTCCCAAAACATATCCTAGGCAAATCAAACCAATCAATAAGAAAGGTTGTGTTATTGAGAATTTGAGAAACATTAGGAATCGCATGATTCGTATGCTTGTGGTTGTATTGTTTGGTGATCTTTCTATCAAGTTCTATTAAGTTCAAAGATTTTTGGACGAGAAAAAGAATGGAAACCAACACTTCCCAGACCATAGCCTAGGCAAATCAAACTAATCAATAAGAAATGCTGTGTTATTGAGTATTTGATAAACATTAGGAATCGCATGATTCGTATGCTTGTGTTTGTGTTGTTTGGTGATCTTTCTATCAAGTTCTATTAAGTTCAAAGATTTTAGACGAGATAAAGAATGGAAACCAACACTTCCCAAAACATATCCTAGGCAAATCAAACCAATCAATAAGAAAGGTTGTGTTATTGAGAATTTGAGAAACATTAGGAATTGCATGATTCGTAGGCTTGTGTTTGTGTTGTTTGATGATCTTTCTATTTAGTTCAAAGATTTTTGAACGATAAAAAGAATGGAAACCTACACTTCCCAAACCATAGCCTAGGCAAATCAAACCAATCAATAAGAAAGGTTGAGTTATTGAGAAACATTAGGAATCGCATGATTCGTATGCTTGTGTTTGTGTTGTACGGTGATCTTTCTATCAAGTTCTATTAAGTTCAAAAGTTTTTGGACGAGAAAAAGAATGGAAACCAACACTTCCCAAATCATAGCCTAGGCAAATCAAACCAATCAATAAGAAACGTTGTGTTATTGAATATTTAAGAAACATTAGGAATCGCATGATTCGTATGCTTGTGTTTATGTTATTTGGTGATCTTTCTATCAAGTTCTATTAAGTTCAAAGATTTTTGGACGAGAAAAAGAATGGAAACCAACACTTCCCAAACTATATCCTAGGCAAATCAAACCAATCAATAAGAAAGGTTGTGTTATTGAGAATTTGAGAAACATTAGGAATCGCATGATTCGTATGCTTGTGTTTGTGTTGTTTGGTAATCTATCTATCAAGTTCTATTATGTTCAAAGATTTTTGGACGAGAAAAAGAATGGAAAGCAACACTTTCCAAACCATAGCCTAGGAAAATCGAACCAATCAATAAGAAAGGTTGTGTTATTGAGAATTTGAGAAACATTAGGAATCGCATGATTCGTATGCTTGTGGTTGTATTGTTTGGTGATCTTTCTATCAAGTTCTATTAAGATAAAAGATTTTTGGACGAGAAAAGGAATGGAAACTAACACTTCCAAAACCATAGCTTAGGCAAATCAAACCAATCAATAAGAAAGGTTGAGTTATTGATTATTTGAGAAACATTAGGAATCGCATGATTCGTATGCTTGTGTTTGTGTTGTTTGGTGATCTTTCTATCAAGTTCTATTAAGTTCAAAGATTGTTGGACGATAAAAAGAATGAAAACCAACACTTGCCAAACCATATCCTAGGCAAATCAAACCAATCAATAAGAAAGATTGTGTTATTGAGAATTTGAGAAACATTAGGAATCGCATGATTCGTATGCTTGTGTTTGTGTTGTTTGGTAATCTATCTATTAAGTTCTATTATGTTCAAAGATTTTTGGACGAGAAAAAGAATGGAAAGCAACACTTTCCAAACCATAGCCTAGGCAAATCAAACTAATCAATAAGAAAGGTTGTGTTATTGAGAATTTGAGAAACATTAGGAATCGCATGATTCGTATGCTTGTGTTTGTGTTATTTGGTAATCTATCTATCAAGTTCTATTATGTTCAAAGATTTTTGGACGAGAAAAATAATGGAAAGCAACACTTTCCAAACCATAGCCTAGGCAAATCGAACCAATCAATAAGAAAGGTTGTGTTATTGAGAATTTGAGAAACATTAGGAATCGCATGATTCGTATGCTTGTGGTTGTATTGTTTGGTGATCTTTCTATCAAGTTCTATTAAGATAAAAGATTTTTGGACGAGAAAAGGAATGGAAACCAACACTTCCAAAACCATAGCTTAGGCAAATCAAACCAATCAATAAGAAAGGTTGAGTTATTGAGTATTTGAGAAACATTAGGAATCGCATGATTCGTATGCTTGTGTTTATGTTGTTTGGTGATCTTTCTATCAAGTTCTATTATGTTCAAAGATTGTTGGACGATAAAAAGAATGAAAACCAAAACTTGCCAAACCATATCCTAGGCAAATCAAACCAATCAATAAGAAAGATTGTGTTATTGAGAATTTGAGAAACATTAGGAATCGCATGATTCGTATGCTTGTGTTTGTGTTGTTTGGTAATCTATCTATCAAGTTCTATTATGTTCAAAGATTTTTGGACGAGAAAAAGAATGGAAAGCAACACTTTCCAAACCATAGCCTAGGCAAATCAAACCAATCAATAAGAAAGGTTGTGTTATTGAGAATTTGAGAAACATTAGGAATCGCATGATTCGTATGCTTGTGGTTGTATTGTTTGGTGATCTTTCTATCAAGTTCTATTAAGATAAAATATTTTTGGACGAGAAAAGGAATGGAAACCAACACTTCCCAAAACATATCCTAGGCAAATCAAACCAATCAATAAGAAAGGTTGTGTTATTGAGAATTTGAGAAACATTAGGAATCGCATGATTCTTATGCTTGTGGTTGTATTGTTTGGTGATCTTTCTATCAAGTTCTATTAAGTTCAAAGATTTTTGGACGAGAAAAAGAATTGAAACCAACACTTCCCAGACCATAGCCTAGGCAAATCAAACTAATCAATAAGAAATGCTGTGTTATTGAGTATTTGAGAAACATTAGGAATCGCATGATTCGTATGCTTGTGCTTGTGTTGTTTGGTGATCTTTCTATCAAGTTCCATTAAGTTCAAAGATTTTAGATGAGATAAAGAATGGTAACCAACACTTTCCAAAACATATCCTAGGCAAATCAAACCAATCAATAAGAAAGGTTGTGTTATTGAGAATTTGAGAAACATTAGGAATCACATGATTCGTATGCTTGTGGTTATATTATTTGGTGATCCTTCTATCAAGTTCTATTAAGATAAAAGATTTTTGGACGAGAAAAGGAATGGAAACCAACACTTCCAAAACCATAGCCTAGACAAATCAAACGAAACATTAAGAAAGGTTGAGTTATTGAGTATTTGAGAAACATTAGGAATCGCATGATTCGTATGCTTGTGTTTGTGTTGTTTGGTGATCTTTCTATCAAGTTCTATTAAGTTCAAAGATTTTAGACGAGATAAAGAATGGAAATCAACACTTCCCAAAACATATCCTAGGCAAATCAAACCAATCAATAAGAAAGGTTGTGTTATTGAGAATTTGAGAAACATTAGGAATCGCATGATTCGTATGCTTGTGGTTGTATTGTTTGGTGATCTTTCTATCAAGTTCTATTAAGTTCAAAGATTTTTGGACGAGAAAAAGAATGGAAACCAACACTTCCCAGACCATAGCCTAGGCAAATCAAACTAATCAATAAGAAATGCTGTGTTATTGAGTATTTGATAAACATTAGGAATCGCATGATTCGTATGCTTGTGTTTGTGTTGTTTGGTGATCTTTCTATCAAGTTCTATTAAGTTCAAAGATTTTAGACGAGATAAAGAATGGAAACCAACACTTCCCAAAACATATCCTAGGCAAATCAAACCAATCAATAAGAAAGGTTGTGTTATTGAGAATTTGAGAAACATTCGGAATTGCATGATTCGTAGGCTTGTGTTTGTGTTGTTTGATGATCTTTCTATTTACTTCAAAGATTTTTGGACGATAAAAAGAATGGAAACCTACACTTCCCAAACCATAGCCTAGGCAAATCAAACCAATCAATAAGAAAGGTTGAGTTATTGAGAAACATTAGGAATCGCATGATTCGTATGCTTGTGTTTGTGTTGTACGGTGATCTTTCTATCAAGTTCTATTAAGTTCAAAAGTTTTTGGACGAGAAAAAGAATGGAAACCAACACTTCCCAAATCATAGCCTAGGCAAATCAAACCAATCAATAAGAAACGTTGTGTTATTGAATATTTAAGAAACATTAGGAATCGCATGATTCGTATGCTTGTGTTTATGTTATTTGGTGATCTTTCTATCAAGTTCTATTAAGTTCAAAGATTTTTGGACGAGAAAAAGAATGGAAACCAACACTTCCCAAACTATATCCTAGGCAAATCAAACCAATCAATAAGAAAGGTTGTGTTATTGAGAATTTGAGAAACATTAGGAATCGCATGATTCGTATGCTTGTGTTTGTGTTGTTTGGTAATCTATCTATCAAGTTCTATTATGTTCAAAGATTTTTGGACGAGAAAAAGAATGGAAAGCAACACTTTCCAAACCATAGCCTAGGAAAATCGAACCAATCAATAAGAAAGGTTGTGTTATTGAGAATTTGAGAAACATTAGGAATCGCATGATTCGTATGCTTGTGGTTGTATTGTTTGGTGATCTTTCTATCAAGTTCTATTAAGATAAAAGATTTTTGGACGAGAAAAGGAATGGAAACCAACACTTCCAAAACCATAGCTTAGGCAAATCAAACCAATCAATAAGAAAGGTTGAGTTATTGATTATTTGAGAAACATTAGGAATCGCATGATTCGTATGCTTGTGTTTGTGTTGTTTGGTGATCTTTCTATCAAGTTCTATTAAGTTCAAAGATTGTTGGACGATAAAAAGAATGAAAACCAACACTTGCCAAACCATATCCTAGGCAAATCAAACCAATCAATAAGAAAGATTGTGTTATTGAGAATTTGAGAAACATTAGGAATCGCATGATTCGTATGCTTGTGTTTGTGTTGTTTGGTAATCTATCTATTAAGTTCTATTATGTTCAAAGATTTTTGGACGAGAAAAAGAATGGAAAGCAACACTTTCCAAACCATAGCCTAGGCAAATCAAACTAATCAATAAGAAAGGTTGTGTTATTGAGAATTTGAGAAACATTAGGAATCGCATGATTCGTATGCTTGTGTTTGTGTTATTTGGTAATCTATCTATCAAGTTCTATTATGTTCAAAGATTTTTGGACGAGAAAAATAATGGAAAGCAACACTTTCCAAACCATAGCCTAGGCAAATCGAACCAATCAATAAGAAAGGTTGTGTTATTGAGAATTTGAGAAACATTAGGAATCGCATGATTCGTATGCTTGTGGTTGTATTGTTTGGTGATCTTTCTATCAAGTTCTATTAAGATAAAAGATTTTTGGACGAGAAAAGGAATGGAAACCAACACTTCCAAAACCATAGCTTAGGCAAATCAAACCAATCAATAAGAAAGGTTGAGTTATTGAGTATTTGAGAAACATTAGGAATCGCATGATTCGTATGCTTGTGTTTATGTTGTTTGGTGATCTTTCTATCAAGTTCTATTATGTTCAAAGATTGTTGGACAATAAAAAGAATGAAAACCAAAACTTGCCAAACCATATCCTAGGCAAATCAAACCAATCAATAAGAAAGATTGTGTTATTGAGAATTTGAGAAACATTAGGAATCGCATGATTCGTATGCTTGTGTTTGTGTTGTTTGGTAATCTATCTATCAAGTTCTATTATGTTCAAAGATTTTTGGACGAGAAAAAGAATGGAAAGCAACACTTTCCAAACCATAGCCCAGGCAAATCAAACCAATCAATAAGAAAGGTTGTGTTATTGAGAATTTGAGAAACATTAGGAATCGCATGATTCGTATGCTTGTGGTTGTATTGTTTGGTGATCTTTCTATCAAGTTCTATTAAGATAAAATATTTTTGGACGAGAAAAGGAATGGAAACCAACACTTCCCAAAACATATCCTAGGCAAATCAAACCAATCAATAAGAAAGGTTGTGTTATTGAGAATTTGAGAAACATTAGGAATCGCATGATTCTTATGCTTGTGGTTGTATTGTTTGGTGATCTTTCTATCAAGTTCTATTAAGTTCAAAGATTTTTGGACGAGAAAAAGAATTGAAACCTACACTTCCCAGACCATAGCCTAGGCAAATCAAACTAATCAATAAGAAATGCTGTGTTATTGAGTATTTGAGAAACATTAGGAATCGCATGATTCGTATGCTTGTGCTTGTGTTGTTTGGTGATCTTTCTATCAAGTTCCATTAAGTTCAAAGATTTTAGATGAGATAAAGAATGGAAACCAACACTTTCCAAAACATATCCTAGGCAAATCAAACCAATCAATAAGAAAGGTTGTGTTATTGAGAATTTGAGAAACATTAGGAATCGCATGATTCGTATGCTTGTGGTTATATTATTTGGTGATCCTTCTATCAAGTTCTATTAAGATAAAAGATTTTTGGACGAGAAAAGGAATGGAAACCAACACTTCCAAAACCATAGCCTAGACAAATCAAACCAAACATTAAAAAAGGTTGAGTTATTGAGTATTTGAGAAACATTAGGAATCGCATGATTCGTATGCTTGTGTTTGTGTTGTTTGGTGATCTTTCTATCAAGTTCTATTAAGTTCAAAGATTTTTGGACGATAAAAATAATGAAAACCAACTCTTCCCAAACCATATCCTAGGCAAATCAAACCAATCAATAAGAAAGATTGTGTTATTGAGAATTTGAGAAACATTAGGAATCGCATGATTCGTATGCTTGTGTTTGTGTTGTTTGGTGATCTTTCTATCAAGTTCTATTAGTTCAAAGATTTTTGGACGAGGAAAAGAATGGAAACCAACACCCCCGACACCATAACCTAGGCAAATCAAACCAATCAATAAGAAAGGTTGTGTTATTGAGAATTTGAGAAACATTAGGAATTGCATGATTAGTTTGCTTGTGTTTGTGTTGTTTGGTGATCTTTCTATCAAGTTCTATTAGTTCAAAGATTTTTGGACGAGAAAAAGAATGCAAACCAACACCCCCGACACCATAGTCTAGGAAAATCAAACCAATCAATAAGAAAGGTTGTGTTATTGAGAATCTGAGAAACATTAGGAATTGCATGATTCGTATGCTTGTGTTTTTGTTGTTTGGTTATCTTTCTATCAAGTTTTATTAGTTCAAAGATTTTTGGGCGAGAAAAAGAATGGAAACCAACACCCCCGACACCATAGCCTAGGCAAATCAAACCAATTAATAAGAAAGGTTGTGCTATTGAGAATTTGAGAAACATTAGGAATTGCATGATTCGTATGCTTGTGTTTGTGTTGCTTGGTGATCTTTGTATCAAGTTCTATTAGTTCAAAGATTTTTGGACGAGAAAAAGAATGGAAACCAACACCCCCGACACCATAGCCTAGGCAAATCAAACCAATTTATAAGAAAGGTTGTGTTATTGAGACTTTGAGAAACATTAGGAATCGCATGATTCGCATGCTTTTGTTTTTGTTGTTTGGTGATCTTTCTATCAAGTTCTATTAGTTCAAAGATTTTTGGATGAGAAAAAGAATGGAAACCAACACCCCAGACACCGTAGCCTAGGCAAATCAAACAAAATTATAAGAAAGGTTGTTTTTTTGAGAATATGAGAAACATTAGGAATCGCATAATTCGTATGCTTGTGTTAGTGTTGTTTGGTGATCTTTCTATCAAGTTATATTAGTTCAAAGATTTTTAAACGAGGAAAAGAATGGAAACCAACACCCCCGATACCATAGCCTAGGCAAATCAAACCAATCTATAAGAAAGGTTGTGTTATTGAGAATTTTAGAAACATTAGGAATCGCATGATTCGTATGCTTGTGTTCATGTTGTTTGGTGATCTTTCTATCAAGTTCTATTAGTTCAAAGATTTTTGGACGAGAAAAAGAATGGAAACCAACACCCCCGACACCATAGCCGAGGCAAATCAAACAAATCAATAAGAAAGTTTGTGTTATTGAGAATTTGAGAAACATTAGGAATTGCATGATTCGTATGCTTGTGTTTGTGTTGTTTGGTTATCTTTCTATCAAGTTCTATTAGTTCAAAGATTTTTGGACGAGAAAAAGAATGGAAACCAACACCCCCGACACCATAGCCTAGGCAAATCAAAAAATCAATAAGAAAGGTTGTGTTATTGAGAATTTGAGAAACATTAGGAATTGCATGATTCGTATGCTTGTGTTTGTGTTGTTTGGTGATCTTTCTATCAAGTTCTATTAGTTCAAAGATTTTTGGACGAGAAAAAGAATGGAAACCAACACCACCGACACCATAACCTAGGCAAATCAAACCAATCAATAAGAAAGATTGTGTTATTGAGAATTTGAGAAACATTAGGAATCGCATGATTCGTATGCTTGTGTTTGTGTTGTATGGTGATCTTTCTATCAAGTTTTATTAGTTCAAAGATATTTGGGCGAGAAAAAGAATGGAAACCAACACCCCCGACACCACAGCATAGGCAAATCAAACCAATCAATAAGAAAGGTTGTGCTATTGAGAATTTGAGAAACATTAGGAATTGCACGATTCGTATGCTTGCATTTGTGTTGTTTGGTGATCTTTGTATCAATTTCTATTAGTTCAAAGATTTTTGGACGAGAAAAAGAATGGAAACCAACACCCCCGACACCATAGCCTAGGCAAATCAAAATAATTTATAAGAAAGGTTGTGTTATTGAGAATTTGAGAAACATTAGGAATCGCATGATTCGTATGCTTGTGTTTTTGTTGTTTGGTGATCTTTCTATCAAGTTCTATTAGTTCAAAGATTTTTGGACGAGAAAAAGAATGGAAACCAACACCCCTGATACCATAGCCTAGGCAAATCAAACCAATTTATAAGAAAGGTTGTGTTATTGAGAATTTGAGAAACATTAGGAATCGCATGATTCGTATGCTTGTGTTTGTGTTGTTTGGTGATCTTTCTATCAAGTTTTATTAGTTCAAAGATATTTGGGCGAGAAAAAGAATGGAAACCAACACCCCCGACACCATAGGATAGGCAAATCAAACCAATCAATAAGAAAGGTTGTGCTATTGAGAATTTGAGAAAAATTAGGAATCGCACGATTCGTATGCTTGCGTTTGTGTTGTTTGGTGATCTTTGTATCAAGTTCTAGTAGTTCAAAGATTTTTGGACGAGAAAAAGAATGGAAACCAACACGCCCGACACCATAGCCTAGGCAAATGAAAATAATTTATAAGAAAGGTTGTGTTATTGAGAATTTGAGAAACACTAGGAATTGAATGATTCGTATGCTTGTGTTTGTGTTGTTTGGTGATCTTTCGATCAAGTTCTATTAGTTCAATGATTTTTGGACGAGAAAAAGAATGGAAACCAACACACACGACACCATAGCCTAGGTAAATCAAACCAATCTATAAGAAAGGTTGTGCTATTGAGAATTTGAGAAACATTAGGAATCGCATGATTAGTATACTTGTGTTTGTGTTGTTTGGTGATCTTTCAATCAAGTTCTATTAGTTCAAAGATTTTTGTACGAGAAAAAGAAATGAACCAACACCCCAGACACCATAGCCTAGGCAAATCAAACCAATCAATAAGAAAGGTTGTGCTATTGAGAATTTGAGAAACATTAGGAATCGCATGACTCGTATGCTTGTGTTTGTGTTGTTTGGTGATCTTTCTATCAAGTTCTATTAGTTCAAAGATTTTTGGACGAGACAAAGAATGGAAACCAACACCCCCGACACCATAGCCTAGGCAAATCAAACAAATTAATAAGAAAGGTTGTGTTATTGAGAATTTGAGAAACATTAGGAATTGCATGATTCGTATGCTTGTGTTTGTGTTGTTTGGTGATCTTTCTATCAAGTTCTATTAGTTCAAAGATTTTTGGACGAGAAAAAGAATGGAAACCAACACCCCCGACACCATAGCCTAGGAAAATCAAACCAATCAATAAGAAAGGTTGTGTTATTGAGAATTTGAGAAACATTAGGAATCGCATGATTCGTATGCTTGTGTTTGTGTTGTTTGGTGATCTTTCTATCAAGTTTTATTAGTTCAAAGTTTTTTGGGCGAGAAAAAGAATGGAAACCAAAACCCCCGACACCATAGCCTAGGCAAATCAAACCAATCAATAAGAAAGGTTGTGCTATTGAGAATTTGAGAAACATTAGGAATCGCACGATTCGTATGCTTGTGTTTGTGTTGTTTGGTGATCTTTGTATCAAGTTCTATTAGTTCAAAGATTTTTGGACAAGAAAAAGAATGGAATCCAACACCCCCGACACCATAGCCTAGGCAAATCAAACCAATTTATAAGAAAGGTTGTGTTATTGAGAATTTGAGAAACATTAGGAATCGCATGATTCGCATGCTTGTGTTTTTGTTGTTTGGTGATCTTTCTATCAAGTTTTATTAGTTCAAAGATATTTGGGCGAGAAAAAGAATGGAAACCAACACCCCCGACACCATAGCCTAGGAAAATCAAACCAATCAATAAGAAAGGTTGTGTTATTGAGAATTTGAGAAACATTAGGAATCGCATGATTCGTACGCTTCTGTTTGTGTTGTTTGGTGATCTTTCTATCAAGTTTTATTAGTTCAAAGATTTTGGGGCGAGAAAAAGAATGGAAACCAACACCCCGGACACCATAGTCCAGGCAAATCAAACCAATCAATAAGAAAGGTTGTGCTATTGAGAATTCGAGAAACATTAGGAATCGAACGATTCGTATGCTTGTGTTTGTGTTGTTTGGTGAACTTTGTATCAAGTTCTATTAGTTCAAAGATTTTTGGACGAGAAAAAGAATGGAAACCAACACCCCCGACACCATAGCCTAGGGAAATCAAACCAATCTATAAGAAAGGTTGTGTTATTGAGAATTTTAGAAACATTAGGAATCGCATGATTCGTATGCTTGTGTTTATGTTGTTTGGTGATCTTTCTATCAAGTTCTATTAAGTTCAAAGATTTTAGACGAGATAAAGAATGGAAACCAACACTTCCCAAACCATAGCCAAGGCAAATCAAACCAATCAATAAGAAAGGTTGTGTTTTTGAGTATTTGAGAAACATTAGGAATCACATGATTCATATGCTTGTGTTTGTGTTGTTTGGTGATCTTTCTATCAAGTTCTATTAAGTTCAAAGATTTTTGGAGGAGAAAAAGAATGGAAACCAACACTTCCCAAACATAGCCTAGGCAAATCAAACTAATCAATATGAAATATTGTGTTATTGAGTATTTGAGAAACATTAGGAATCGCATGATTCGTATGCTTGTGTTTATGTTGTTTGGTGATCTTTCTATCAAGTTCTATTAAGTTCAAAGATATTAGACGAGAAAAGAATGGAAATCAACACTTCCCAAAACATATCCTAGGCAAATCAAACCAATCAATAAGAAAGGTTGTGTTATTGAGAATTTGAGAAACATTAGGAATCGCATGATTCGTATGCTTGTGGTTGTATTGTTTGGTGATCTTTCTATCAAGTTCTATTAAGTTCAAAGATTTTTGGACGAGAAAAAGAATGGAAACCAACACTTCACAGACCATAGCCTAGGCAAATCAAACTAATCAATAAGAAATGCTGTGTTATTGAGTATTTGATAAACATTAGGAATCGCATGATTCGTATGCTTGTGTTTGTGTTGTTTGGTGATCTTTCTATCAAGTTCTATTAAGTTCAAAGATTTTAGACGAGATAAAGAATGGAAACCAACACTTTCCAAAACATATCCTAGGCAAATCAAACCAATCAATAAGAAAGGTTGTGTTATTGAGAATTTGAGAAACATTAGGAATTGCATGATTCGTAGGCTTGTGTTTGTGTTGTTTGATGATCTTTCTATCTACTTCAAAGATTTTTCGACGAGAAAAAGAATGGAAACCTACACTTCCCAAACCATAGCCTAGGCAAATCAAACCAATCAATAAGAAAGGTTGAGTTATTGAGAAACATTAGGAATCGCATGATTCGTATGCTTGTGTTTGTGTTGTACGGTGATCTTTCTATCAAGTTCTATTAAGTTCAAAAGTTTTTGGACGAGAAAAAGAATGGAAACCAACACTTCCCAAATCATAGCCTAGGCAAATCAAACCAATCAATAAGAAACGTTGTGTTATTGAATATTTAAGAAACATTAGGAATCGCATGATTCGTATGCTTGTGTTTATGTTATTTGGTGATCTTTCTATCAAGTTCTATTAAGTTCAAAGATTTTTGGACGAGAAAAAGAATGGAAACCAACACTTCCCAAACTATATCCTAGGCAAATCAAACCAATCAATAAGAAAGGTTGTGTTATTGAGAATTTGAGAAACATTAGGAATCGCATGATTCGTATGCTTGTGTTTGTGTTGTTTGGTAATCTATCTATCAAGTTCTATTATGTTCAAAGATTTTTGGACGAGAAAAAGAATGGAAAGCAACACTTTCCAAACCATAGCCTAGGAAAATCGAACCAATCAATAAGAAAGGTTGTGTTATTGAGAATTTGAGAAACATTAGGAATCGCATGATTCGTATGCTTGTGGTTGTATTGTTTGGTGATCTTTCTATCAAGTTCTATTAAGATAAATGATTTTTGGACGAGAAAAGGAATGGAAACCAACACTTCCAAAACCATAGCTTAGGAAAATCAAACCAATCAATAAGAAAGGTTGAGTTATTGAGTATTTGAGAAACATTAGGAATCGCATGATTCGTATGCTTGTGTTTGTGTTGTTTGGTGATCTTTCTATCAAGTTCTATTAAGTTCAAAGATTGTTGGACGATAAAAAGAATGAAAACCAACACTTGCCAAACCATATCCTAGGCAAATTAAACCAATCAATAAGAAAGATTGTGTTATTGAGAATTTGAGAAACATTAGGAATCGCATGATTCGTATGCTTGTGTTTGTGTTGTTTGGTAATCTATCTATTAAGTTCTATTATGTTCAAAGATTTTTGGACGAGAAAAAGAATGGAAAGCAACACTTTCCAAACCATAGCCTAGGCAAATCAAACTAATCAATAAGAAAGGTTGTGTTATTGAGAATTTGAGAAACATTAGGAATCGCATGATTCGTATGCTTGTGTTTGTGTTATTTGGTAATCTATCTATCAAGTTCTATTATGTTCAAAGATTTTTGGACGAGAAAAAGAATGGAAAGCAACACTTTCCAAACCATAGCCTAGGCAAATCGAACTAATCAATAAGAAAGGTTGTGTTATTGAGAATTTGAGAAACATTAGGAATCGCATGATTCGTATGCTTGTGGTTGTATTGTTTGGTGATCTTTCTATCAAGTTCTATTAAGATAAAAGATTTTTGGACGAGAAAAGGAATGGAAACCAACACTTCCAAAACCATAGCTTAGGCAAATCAAACCAATCAATAAGAAAGGTTGAGTTATTGAGTATTTGAGAAACATTAGGAATCGCATGATTCGTATGCTTGTGTTTATGTTGTTTGGTGATCTTTCTATCAAGTTCTATTAAGTTCAAAGATTGTTGGACGATAAAAAGAATGAAAACCAACACTTGCCAAACCATATCCTTGGCAAATCAAACCAATCAATAAGAAAGATTGTGTTATTGAGAATTTGAGAAACATTAGGAATCGCATGATTCGTATGCTTGTGTTTGTGTTGTTTGGTAATCTATCTATCAAGTTCTATTATGTTCAAAGATTTTTGGACGAGAAAAAGAATGGAAAGCAACACTTTCCAAACCATAGCCTAGGCAAATCAAACCAATCAATAAGAAAGGTTGTGTTATTGAGAATTTGAGAAACATTAGGAATCGCATGATTCGTATGCTTGTGGTTGTATTGTTTGGTGATCTTTCTATCAAGTTCTATTAAGATAAAAGATTTTTGGACAAGAAAAGGAATGGAAACCAACACTTCCCAAAACATATCCTAGGCAAATCAAACCAATCAATAAGAAAGGTTGTGTTATTGAGAATTTGAGAAACATTAGGAATCGCATGATTCGTATACTTGTGGTTGTATTGTTTGGTGATCTTTCTATCAAGTTCTATTAAGTTCAAAGATTTTTGGACGAGAAAAAGAATTGAAACCAACACTTCCCAGACCATAGCCTAGGCAAATCAAACTAATCAATAAGAAATGCTGTGTTATTGAGTATTTGAGAAACATTAGGAATCGCATGATTCGTATTCTTGTGCTTGTGTTGTTTGGTGATCTTTCTATCAAGTTCCATTAAGTTCAAAGATTTTAGACGAGATAAAGAATGGAAACCAACACTTTCCAAAACATATCCTAGGCAAATCAAACCAATCAATAAGAAAGGTTATGTTATTGAGAATTTGAGAAACATTAGGAATCGCATGATTCGTATGCTTGTGGTTATATTGTTTGGTGATCCTTCTATCAAGTTCTATTAAGATAAAAGATTTTTGGACGAGAAAAGGAATGGAAACCAACACTTCCAAAACCATAGCCTAGACAAATCAAACCAAACAATAAGAAAGGTTGAGTTATTGAGTATTTGAGAAACATTAGGAATCGCATGATTCGTATGCTTGTGTTTGTGTTGTTTGGTGATCTTTCTATCAAGTTCTATTAAGTTCAAAGATTTTTGGACGATAAAAATAATGAAAACCAACTCTTCCCAAACCATATCCTAGGCAAATCAAACCAATCAATAAGAAAGATTGTGTTATTGAGAATTTGAGAAACATTAGGAATCGCATGATTCGTATGCTTGTGTTTGTGTTGTTTGGTGATCTTTCTATCAAGTTTTATTAAGTTCAAAGATTATTGGACGAGAAATAGAATGGAAACCAACATTTCCCAAAACATAGCCTAGGCAAATCAAACCAATCAATAAGAAACGTTGTGTTATTGAATATTTAAGAAACAGTAGGAATCGCATGATTCGTATGCTTGTGTTTGTGTTATTTGGTGATCTTTCTATCAAGTTCTATTAAGTTCAAAGATTTTTGGACGAGAAAAAGAATGGAAACCAACACTTCCCAAACCATAGCCTAGGCAAATCAAACTAATCAATAAGAAATGTTGTGTTATTGAGTATTTGAGAAACATTAGGAATCGCATGATTCGTATGCTTGTGTTTATGTTGTTTGGTGATCTTTCTATCAAGTTCTATTAAGTTCAAAGATTTTAGACGAGATAAAGAATGGGAATCAACACTTCCCAAAACATATCCTAGGCAAATCAAACCAATCAATAAGAAAGGTTGTGTTATTGAGAATTTGAGAAACATTAGGAATCGCATGATTCGTATGCTTGTGGTTGTATTGTTTGGTGATCTTTCTATCAAGTTCTATTAAGTTCAAAGATTTTTGGACGAGAAAAAGAATGGAAACCTACACTTCCCAGACCATAGCCTAGGCAAATCAAACTAATCAGTAAGAAATGCTGTGTTATTGAGTATTTGAGAAACATTAGGAATCGCATGATTCGTATGCTTGTGGTTGTATTGTTTGGTGATCTTTCTATCAAGTTCTATTAAGATAAAAGATTTTTGGACAAGAAAAGGAATGAAAACCAACACTTTCAAAACCATGGCCTAGGCAAATCAAACCAAACAATAAGAAAGGTTGAGTTATTGAGTATTTGAGAAACATTAGGAATCGCATGATTCGTATGCTTGTGTTTGTGTTGTTTGGTGATCTTTCTATCAAGTTCTATTAAGTTCAAAGATTTTAGACGAGATAAAGAATGGAAACCAACACTTCCCAAAACATATCCTAGGCAAATCAAACCAATCAAAAAGAAAGGTTGTGTTATTGAGAATTTGAGAAACATTAGGAATTGCATGATTCGTATGCTTGTGTTTGTGTTGTTTGATGATCTTTCTATTTAGTTCAAAGATTTTTGGACGAGAAAAAGTATGGAAACCTACACTTCCCAAACCATAGCCTAGGCAAATCAAACCAATCAATAAGAAAGGTTGAGTTATTAAGAAACATTAGGAATCGCATGATTCGTATGCTTGTGTTTGTGTTGTATGGTGATCTTTCTATCAAGTTCTATTAAGTTCAAAAGTTTTTGGACGAGAAAAAGAATGGAAACCAACACTTCCCAAATCATAGCCTAGGCAAATCAAACCAATCAATAAGAAACGTTGTGTTATTGAATATTTAAGAAACATTAGGAATCGCATGATTTGTATGCTTGTGTTTGTGTTATTTGGTGATCTTTCTATCAAGTTCTATTAAGTTCAAAGATTTTTGGACGAGAAAAAGAATGGAAACCAACACTTTCCAAAACATATCCTAGGCAAATCAAACCAATCAATAAGAAAGGTTGTGTTATTTAGAATTTGAGAAACATTAGGAATTGCATGATTCGTATGCTTGTGTTTGTGTTGTTTGATGATCTTTCTATTTAGTTCAAAGATTTTTGGACGAGAAAAAGAATGGAAACCTACACTTCCCAAGCCATAGCCTAGGCAAATCAAACCAATCAATAAGAAAGGTTGAGTTATTGAGAAACATTAGGAATCGCATGATTCGTATGCTTGTGTTTGTGTTGTACGGTGATCTTTCTATCAAGTTCTATTAAGTTCAAAAGTTTTTGGACGAGAAAAAGAATGGAAACCAACACTTCCCAAATCATAGCCTAGGCAAATCAAACCAATCAATAAGAAACGTTATGTTATTTAATATTTAAGAAACATTAGGAATCGCATGATTCGTATGCTTGTGTTTGTTTTATTTGGTGATCTTTCTATCAAGTTCTATTAAGTTCAAAGATTTTTGGACGAGAAAAAGAATGGAAACCAACACTTCCCAAACTATATCCTAGGCAAATCAAACCAATCAATAAGAAAGGTTCTGTTATTGAGAATTTGAGAAACATTAGGAATCGCATGATTCGTATGCTTGTGTTTGTATTGTTTGGTAATCTATCTATCAAGTTCTATTATGTTCAAAGATTTTTGGACGAGAAAAAGAATGGAAACCAATACTTCCCAAACCATAGCCTAGGCAAATCAAACAAATCAATAAGAAAGGTTGAGTTATTGAGTATTTGAGAAACATTAGGAATCGCATGATTCGTATGCTTGTGGTTGTAATGTTTGGTGATCTTTCTATCAAGTTCTATTAAGATAAAAGATTTTTGGACGAGAAAAGGAATGGAAACCAACACTTCCAAAACCATAGCCTAGGCAAATCAAACCAATCAATAAGAAAGGTTGAGTTATTGAGTATTTGAGAAACATTAGGAATCGCATGATTCGTATGCTTGTGTTTGTGTTGTTTAGAGATCTTTCTATCAAGTTCTATTAAGTTCAAAGATTTTTGGATGAGAAAAAGAATGGAAACCAACACTTCCCAGACCGTAGCCTAGGCAAATCAAACTAATCAATAAGAAATGTTGTGTTATTGAGTATTTGAGAAACATTAGGAATCGCATGATTCGTATGCTTGTGTTTGTGTTGTTTGGTGATGTTTCTATCAAGTTCTATTAAGTTCAAAGATTTTAGACGAGATAAAGAATGGAAACCAACACTTCCCAAACCATAGCCAAGGCAAATCAAACCAATCAATAAGAAAGGTTGTGTTTTTGAGTATTTGAGAAACATTAGGAATCGCATGATTCATATGCTTGTGTTTGTGTTGTTTGGTGATCTTTCTATCAAGTTCTATAAAGTTCAAAGATTTTTGGAGGAGAAAAAGAATGGAAACCAACACTTCCCAAACCATAGCCTAGGCAAATCAAACTAATCAATAAGAAATGTTGTGTTATTGAGTATTTGAGAAACATTAGGAATCGCATGATTCGTATGCTTGTGTTTATATTGTTTGGTGATCTTTCTATCAAGTTCTATTATGTTCAAAGATTTTAGACGAGATAAAGAATGGAAATCAACACTTCCCAAAACATATCCTAGGCAAATCAAACCAATCAATAAGAAAGGTTGTGTTATTGAGAATTTGAGAAACATTAGGAATCGCATGATTCGTATGCTTGTGGTTGTGTTGTTTGGTGATCTTTCTATCAAGTTCTATTAAGTTCAAAGATTTTAGACGAGATAAAGAATGGAAACCAACACTTTCCAAAACATATCCTAGGCAAATCAAACCAATCAATAAGAAAGGTTGTGTTATTGAGAACTTGAGAATCATTAGTAATTGCATGATTCGTAGGCTTGTGTTTGTGTTGTTTGATGATCTTTCTATTTAGTTCAAAGATTTTTGGACGAGAAAAAGAATGGAAACCTACACTTCCCAAACCATAGACTAGGCAAATCAAACCAATCAATAAGAAAGGTTGAGTTATTGAGAAACATTAGGAATCGCATGATTCGTATGCTTGTGTTTGTGTTGTACGGTGATCTTTCTATCAAGTTCTATTAAGTTTAAAAGTTTTTGGACGAGAAAAAGAATGGAAACCAACACTTCCCAAATCATAGCCTAGGCAAATCAAACCAATCAATAAGAAACGTTGTGTTATTGAATATTTAAGAAACATTAGGAATCGCATGATTCGTATGCTTGTGTTTTTGTTATTTGGTGATCTTTCTATCAAGTTCTATTAAGTTCAAAGATTTTTGGACGAGAAAAAGAATGGAAACCAACACTTCCCAAACTATATCCTAGGCAAATCAAACCAATCAATAAGAAAGGTTGTGTTATTGAGAATTTGAGAAACATTAGGAATCGCATGATTCGTATGCTTGTGTTTGTGTTATTTGGTAATCTATCTATCAAGTTCTATTATGTTCAACGATTTTTGGACGAGAAAAAGAATGGAAAGCAACACTTTCCAAACCATAGCCTAGGCAAATCGAACCAATCAATAAGAAAGGTTGTGTTATTGAGAATTTGAGAAACATTAGGAATCGCATGATTCGTATGCTTGTGGTTGTATTGTTTGGTGATCTTTCTATCAAGTTCTATTAAGATAAAAGATTTTTGGACGAGAAAAGGAATGGAAACCAACACTTCTAAAACCATAGCTTAGGAAAATCAAACCAATCAATAAGAAAGGTTGAGTTATTGAGTATTTGAGAAACATTATGAATCGCATGATTCGTATGCTTGTGTTTATGTTGTTTGGTGATCTTTCTATCAAGTTCTATTAAGTTCAAAGATTGTTGGACGATAAAAAGAATGAAAACCAACACTTGCCAAACCATATCCTAGGCAAATCAAACCAATCAATAAGAAAGATTGTGTTATTGAGAATTTGAGAAACATTAGGAATCGCATGGTTCGTATGCTTGTGTTTGTGTTGTTTGGTAATCTATCTATCAAGTTCTATTATGTTCAAAGATTTTTGGACGAGAAAAAGAATGGAAAGCAACACTTTCCAAACCATAGCCTAGGCAAATCAAACCAATCAATAAGAAAGGTTGTGTTATTGAGAATTTGAGAAACATTAGGAATCGCATGATTCGTATGCTTGTGGTTGTATTGTTTGGTGATCTTTCTATCAAGTTCTATTAAGATAAAAGATTTTTGGACAAGAAAAGGAATGGAAACCAACACTTCCCAAAACATATCCTAGGCAAATCAAACCAATCAATAAGAAAGGTTGTGTTATTGAGAATTTGAGAAACATTAGGAATTGCATGATTCGTATGCTTGTGTTTGTGTTGTTTGATGATCTTTCTATTTAGTTCAAAGATTTTTGGACGAGAAAAAGTATGGAAACCTACACTTCCCAAACCATAGCCTAGGCAAATCAAACCAATCAATAAGAAAAGTTGAGTTATTAAGAAACATTAGGAATCGCATGATTCGTATGCTTGTGTTTTTGTTATTTGGTGATCTTTCTATCAAGTTCTATTAAGTTCAAAGATTTTTGGACGAGAAAAAGAATGGAAACCAACACTTCCCAAACTATATCCTAGGCAAATCAAACCAATCAATAAGAAAGGTTGTGTTATTGAGAATTTGAGAAACATTAGGAATCGCATGATTCGTATGCTTGTGTTTGTGTTATTTGGTAATCTATCTATCAAGTTCTATTATGTTCAACGATTTTTGGACGAGAAAAAGAATGGAAAGCAACACTTTCCAAACCATAGCCTAGGCAAATCGAACCAATCAATAAGAAAGGTTGTGTTATTGAGAATTTGAGAAACATTAGGAATCGCATGATTCGTATGCTTGTGGTTGTATTGTTTGGTGATCTTTCTATCAAGTTCTATTAAGATAAAAGATTTTTGGACGAGAAAAGGAATGGAAACCAACACTTCTAAAACCATAGCTTAGGAAAATCAAACCAATCAATAAGAAAGGTTGAGTTATTGAGTATTTGAGAAACATTATGAATCGCATGATTCGTATGCTTGTGTTTATGTTGTTTGGTGATCTTTCTATCAAGTTCTATTAAGTTCAAAGATTGTTGGACGATAAAAAGAATGAAAACCAACACTTGCCAAACCATATCCTAGGCAAATCAAACCAATCAATAAGAAAGATTGTGTTATTGAGAATTTGAGAAACATTAGGAATCGCATGGTTCGTATGCTTGTGTTTGTGTTGTTTGGTAATCTATCTATCAAGTTCTATTATGTTCAAAGATTTTTGGACGAGAAAAAGAATGGAAAGCAACACTTTCCAAACCATAGCCTAGGCAAATCAAACCAATCAATAAGAAAGGTTGTGTTATTGAGAATTTGAGAAACATTAGGAATCGCATGATTCGTATGCTTGTGGTTGTATTGTTTGGTGATCTTTCTATCAAGTTCTATTAAGATAAAAGATTTTTGGACGAGAAAAGGAATGGAAACCAACACTTCCCAAAACATATCCTAGGCAAATCAAACCAATCAATAAGAAAGGTTGTGTTATTGAGAATTTGAGAAACATTAGGAATTGCATGATTCGTATGCTTTTGTTTGTGTTGTTTGATGATCTTTCTATTTAGTTCAAAGATTTTTGGACGAGAAAAAGTATGGAAACCTACACTTCCCAAACCATAGCCTAGGCAAATCAAACCAATCAATAAGAAAAGTTGAGTTATTAAGAAACATTAGGAATCGCATGATTCGTATGCTTGTGTTTGTGTTGTATGGTGATCTTTCTATCAAGTTCTATTAAGTTCAAAAGTTTTTGGACGAGAAAAAGAATGGAAACCAACACTTCCCAAATCATAGCCTAGGCAAATCAAACCAATCAATAAGAAACGTTGTGTTATTGAGAATTTGAGAAACATTAGGAATCGCATGATTCGTATGCTTGTGTTTGTGTTATTTGGTAATCTATCTATCAAGTTCTATTATGTTCAAAGATTTTTGGACGAGAAAAAGAATGGAAAGCAACACTTTCCAAACCATAGCCTAGGCAAATCGAACCAATCAATAAGAAAGGTTGTGTTATTGAGAATTTGAGAAACATTAGGAATCGCATGATTCGTATGCTTGTGGTTGTATTGTTTGGTGATCTTTCTATCAAGTTCTATTAAGATAAAAGATATTTGGACGAGAAAAGGAATGGAAACCAACACTTCCAAAACCATAGCTTAGGCAAATCAAACCAATCAATAAGAAAGGTTGAGTTATTGAGTATTTGAGAAACATTAGGAATCGCATGATTCGTATGCTTGTGTTTATGTTGTTTGGTGATCTTTCTATCAAGTTCTATTAAGTTCGAAGATTGTTGGACGATAAAAAGAATGAAAACCAACACTTGCCAAACCATATCCTAGGCAAATCAAACAAATCAATAAGAAAGGTTGTGTTATTGAGAATTTGAGAAACATTAGGAATCGCATGATTCGTATGCTTGTGGTTGTATTGTTTGGTGATCTTTCTATCAAGTTCTATTAAGATAAAATATTTTTGGACGAGAAAAGGAATGGAAACCAACACTTCCCAAAACATATCCTAGGCAAATCAAACCAATCAATAAGAAAGGTTGTGTTATTGAGAATTTGAGAAACATTAGGAATCGCATGATTCGTATGCTTGTGGTTGTATTGTTTGGTGATCTTTCTATCAAGTTCTATTAAGTTCAAAGATTTTTGGACGAGAAAAAGAATGGAAACCAACACTTCCCAGACCATAGCCTAGGCAAATCAAACTAATCAATAAGAAATGCTGTGTTATTGAGTATTTGAGAAACATTAGGAATCGCATGATTCGTATGCTTGTGCTTGTGTTGTTTGGTGATCTTTCTATCAAGTTCTATTAAGTTCAAAGATTTTAGACGAGATAAAGAATGGAAACCAACACTTTCCAAAACATATCCTAGGCAAATCAAACCAATCAATAAGAAAGGTTGTGTTATTGAGAATTTGAGAAACATTAGGAATTGCATGATTCGTATGCTTGTGTTTGTGTTGTTTGATGATCTTTCTATTTAGTTCAAAGATTTTTGGACGAGAAAAAGTATGGAAACCTACACTTCCCAAACCATAGCCTAGGCAAATCAAACCAATCAATAAGAAAGGTTGAGTTATTAAGAAACATTAGGAATCGCATGATTCGTATGCTTGTGTTTGTGTCGTATGGTGATCTTTCTATCAAGTTCTATTAAGTTCAAAAGTTTTTGGACGAGAAAAAGAATGGAAACCAACACTTCCCGAATCATAGCCTAGGCAAATCAAACCAATCAATAAGAAACGTTGTGTTATTGAATATTTAAGAAACATTAGGAATCGCATGATTTGTATGCTTGTGTTTGTGTTATTTGGTGATCTTTCTATCAAGTTCTATTAAGTTCAAAGATTTTTGGACGAGAAAAAGAATGGAAACCAACACTTTCCAAAACATATCCTAGGCAAATCAAACCAATCAATAAGAAAGGTTGTGTTATTTAGAATTTGAGAAACATTAGGAATTGCATGATTCGTATGCTTGTGTTTGTGTTGTTTGATGATCTTTCTATTTAGTTCAAAGATTTTTGGACGAGAAAAAGAATGGAAACCTACACTTCCCAAACCATAGCCTAGGCAAATCAAACCAATCAATAAGAAAGGTTGAGTTATTGAGAAACATTAGGAATCGCATGATTCGTATGCTTGTGTTTGTGTTGTACGGTGATCTTTCTATCAAGTTCTATTAAGTTCAAAAGTTTTTGGACGAGAAAAAGAATGGAAAACAACACTTCCCAAATCATAGCCTAGGTAAATCAAACCAATCAATAAGAAACGTTATGTTATTTAATATTTTAGAAACATTAGGAATCGCATGATTCGTATGCTTGTGTTTGTTTTATTTGGTGATCTTTCTATCAAGTTCTATTAAGTTCAAAGATTTTTGAAAGAGAAAAAGAATGGAAACCAACACTTCCCAAACTATATCCTACGCAAATCAAACCAATCAATAAGAAAGGTTCTGTTATTGAGAATTTGAGAAACATTAGGAATCGCATGATTCGTATGCTTGTGTTTGTATTGTTTGGTAATCTATCTATCAAGTTCTATTATGTTCAAAGATTTTTGGACGAGAAAAAGAATGGAAACCAACACTTCCCAAACCATAGCCTAGGCAAATCAAACAAATCAATAAGAAAGGTTGAGTTATTGAGTATTTGAGAAACATTAGGAATCACATGATTCGTATGCTTGTGGTTGTATTGTTTGGTGATCTTTCTATCAAGTTCTATTAAGATAAAAGATTTTTGGACGAGAAAAGGAATGGAAACCAACACTTCCAAAACCATAGCCTAGGCAAATCAAACCAATCAATAAGAAAGGTTGAGTTATTGAGTATTTGAGAAACATTAGGAATCGCATGATTCGTATGCTTGTGTTTGTGTTGTTTAGAGATCTTTCTATCAAGTTCTATTAAGTTCAAAGATTTTTGGATGAGAAAAAGAATGGAAACCAACACTTCCCAGACCGTAGCCTAGGCAAATCAAACTAATCAATAAGAAATGTTGTGTTATTGAGTATTTGAGAAACATTAGGAATCGCATGATTCGTATGCTTGTGTTTGTGTTGTTTGGTGATCTTTCTATCAAGTTCTATTAAGTTGAAAGATTTTAGACGAGATAAAGAATGGAAACCAACACTTCCCAAACCATAGCCAAGGCAAATCAAACCAATCAATAAGAAAGGTTGTGTTTTTGAGTATTTGAGAAACATTAGGAATCGCATGATTCATATGCTTGTGTTTGTGTTGTTTGGTGATCTTTCTATCAAGTTCTATTAAGTTCAAAGATTTTTGGAGGAGAAAAAGAATGGAAACCAACACTTCCCAAACCATAGCCTAGGCAAATCAAACTAATCAATAAGAAATGTTGTGTTATTGAGTATTTGAGAAACATTAGGAATCGCATGATTCGTATGCTTGTGTTTATGTTGTTTGGTGATCTTTCTATCAAGTTCTATTAAGTTCAAAGATTTTAGACGAGATAAAGAATGGAAATCAACACTTCCCAAAACATATCCTAGGCAAATCAAACCAATCAATAAGAAATGTTGTGTTATTGAGTATATGAGAAACATTAGGAATCGCATGATTCGTATGCTTGTGGTTGTGTTGTTTGGTGATCTTTCTATCAAGTTCTATTAAGTTCAAAGATTTTAGACGAGATAAAGAATGGAAACCAACACTTTCCAAAACATATCCTAGGCAAATCAAACCAATCAATAAGAAAGGTTGTGTTATTGAGAACTTGAGAATCATTAGTAATTGCATGATTCGTAGGCTTGTGTTTGTGTTGTTTGATGATCTTTCTATTTAGTTCAAAGATTTTTGGACGAGAAAAAGAATGGAAACCTACACTTCCTAAACCATAGACTAGGCAAATCAAACCAATCAATAAGAAAGGTTGAGTTATTGAGAAACATTAGGAATCGCACGATTCGTATGCTTGTGTTTGTGTTGTACGGTGATCTTTCTATCAAGTTCTATTAAGTTCAAAAGTTTTTGGACGAGAAAAAGAATGGAAACCAACACTTCCCAAATCATAGCCTAGGCAAATCAAACCAATCAATAATAAACGTTGTGTTATTGAATATTTAAGAAACATTAGGAATCGCATGATTCGTGTGCTTGTGTTTGTGTTATTTGGTGATCTTTCTATCAAGTTCTATTAAGTTCAAAGATTTTTGGACGAGAAAAAGAATGGAAACCAACACTTCCCAAACTATATCCTAGGCAAATCAAACCAATCAATAAGAAAGGTTGTGTTATTGAGAATTTGAGAAACATTAGGAATCGCATGATTCGTATGCTTGTGTTTGTATTATTTGGTAATCTATCTATCAAGTTCTATTATGTTCAAAGATTTTTGGACGAGAAAAAGAATGGAAAGCAACACTTTCCAAACCATAGCCTAGGCAAATCGAACCAATCAATAAGAAAGGTTGTGTTATTGAGAATTTGAGAAACATTAGGAATCGCATGATTCGTATGCTTGTGGTTGTATTGTTTGGTGATCTTTCTATCAAGTTCTATTAAGATAAAAGATTTCTGGACGAGAAAAGGAATGGAAACCAACACTTCCAAAACCATAGCTTAGGCAAATCAAACCAATCAATAAGAAAGGTTGAGTTATTGAGTATTTGAGAAACATTAGGAATCGCATGATTCGTATGCTTGTGTTTATGTTGTTTGGTGATCTTTCTATCAAGTTCTATTAAGTTCAAAGATTGTTGGACGATAAAAAGAATGAAAACCAACACTTGCCAAACCATATCCTAGGCAAATCAAACCAATCAATAAGAAAGATTGTGTTATTGAGAATTTGAGAAACATTAGGAATCGCATGATTCGTATGCTTGTGTTTGTGTTGTTTGGTAATCTATCTATCAAGTTCTATTATGTTCAAAGATTTTTGGACGAGAAAAAGAATGGAAAGCAACACTTTCCAAACCATAGCCTAGGCAAATCAAACCAATCAATAAGAAAGGTTGTGTTATTGAGAATTTGAGAAACATTAGGAATCGCATGATTCGTATGCTCGTGGTTGTATTGTTTGGTGATCTTTCTATCAAGCTCTATTAAGATAAAAGATTTTTGGACGAGAAAAGGAATGGAAACCAACACTTCCCAAAACATATCCTAGGCAAATCAAACCAATCAATAAGAAAGGTTGTGTTATTGAGAATTTGAGAAACATTAGGAATCGCATGATTCGTATGCTTGTGGTTGTATTGTTTGGTGATCTTTCTATCAAGTTCTATTAAGTTCAAAGATTTTTGGACGAGAAAAAGAATTGAAACCAACACTTCCCAGACCATAGCCTAGGCAAATCAAACTAATCAATAAGAAATGCTGTGTTATTGAGTATTTGAGAAACATTAGGAATCGCATGATTCGTATGCTTGTGCTTGTGTTGTTTGGTGATCTTTCTATCAAGTTCCATTAAGTTCAAAGATTTTAGACGAGATAAAGAATGGAAACCAACACTTTCCAAAACATATCCTAGGCAAATCAAACCAATCAATAAGAAAGGTTGTGTTATTGAGAATTTGAGAAACATTAGGAATTGCATGATTCGTATGCTTGTGTTTGTGTTGTTTGATGATCTTTCTATTTAGTTCAAAGATTTTTGGACGAGAAAAAGTATGGAAACCTACACTTCCCAAACCATAGCCTAGGCAAATCAAACCAATCAATAAGAAAGGTTGAGTTATTAAGAAACATTAGGAATCGCATGATTCGTATGCTTGTGTTTGTGTTGTATGGTGATCTTTCTATCAAGTTCTATTAAGTTCAAAAGTTTTTGGACGAGAAAAAGAATGGAAACCAACACTTCCCAAATCATAGCCTAGGCAAATCAAACCAATCAATAAGAAACGTTGTGTTATTGAGAATTTGAGAAACATTAGGAATCGCATGATTCGTATGCTTGTGTTTGTGTTATTTGGTAATCTATCTATCAAGTTCTATTATGTTCAAAGATTTTTGGACGAGAAAAAGAATGGAAAGCAACACTTTCCAAACCATAGCCTAGGCAAATCGAACCAATCAATAAGAAAGGTTGTGTTATTGAGAATTTGAGAAACATTAGGAATCGCATGATTCGTATGCTTGTGGTTGTATTGTTTGGTGATCTTTCTATCAAGTTCTATTAAGATAAAAGATTTTTGGACGAGAAAAGGAATGGAAACCAACACTTCCAAAACCATAGCTTAGGCAAATCAAACCAATCAATAAGAAAGGTTGAGTTATTGAGTATTTGAGAAACATTAGGAATCGCATGATTCGTATGCTTGTGTTTATGTTGTTTGGTGATCTTTCTATCAAGTTCTATTAAGTTCGAAGATTGTTGGACGATAAAAAGAATGAAAACCAACACTTGCCAAACCATATCCTAGGCAAATCAAACCAATCAATAAGAAAGATTGTGTTATTGAGAATTTGAGAAACATTAGGAATCGCATGATTCGTATGCTTGTGTTTGTGTTGTTTGGTAATCTATCTATCAAGTTCTATTATGTTCAAAGATTTTTGGACGAGAAAAAGAATGGAAAGCAACACTTTCCAAACCATAGCCTAGGCAAATCAAACAAATCAATAAGAAAGGTTGTGTTATTGAGAATTTGAGAAACATTAGGAATCGCATGATTCGTATGCTTGTGGTTGTATTGTTTGGTGATCTTTCTATCAAGTTCTATTAAGATAAAAGATTTTTGGACGAGAAAAGGAATGGAAACCAACACTTCCCAAAACATATCCTAGGCAAATCAAACCAATCAATAAGAAAGGTTGTGTTATTGAGAATTTGAGAAACATTAGGAATCGCATGATTCGTATGCTTGTGGTTGTATTGTTTGGTGATCTTTCTATCAAGTTCTATTAAGTTCAAAGATTTTTGGACGAGAAAAAGAATGGAAACCAACACTTCCCAGACCATAGCCTAGGCAAATCAAACTAATCAATAAGAAATGCTGTGTTATTGAGTATTTGAGAAACATTAGGAATCGCATGATTCGTATGCTTGTGCTTGTGTTGTTTGGTGATCTTTCTATCAAGTTCTATTAAGTTCAAAGATTTTAGACGATATAAAGAATGGAAACCAACACTTTCCAAAACATATCCTAGGCAAATCAAACCAATCAATAAGAAAGGTTGTGTTATTGAGAATTTGAGAAACATTAGGAATTGCATGATTCGTATGCTTGTGTTTGTGTTGTTTGATGATCTTTCTATTTAGTTCAAAGATTTTTGGACGAGAAAAAGTATGGAAACCTACACTTCCCAAACCATTGCCTAGGCAAATCAAACCAATCAATAAGAAAGGTTGAGTTATTAAGAAACATTAGGAATCGCATGATTCGTATGCTTGTGTTTGTGTTGTATGGTGATCTTTCTATCAAGTTCTATTAAGTTCAAAAGTTTTTGGACGAGAAAAAGAATGGAAACCAACACTTCCCAAATCATAGCCTAGGCAAATCAAACCAATCAATAAGAAACGTTGTGTTATTGAATATTTAAGAAACATTAGGAATCGCATGATTTGTATGCTTGTGTTTGTGTTATTTGGTGATCTTTCTATCAAGTTCTATTAAGTTCAAAGATTTTTGGACGAGAAAAAGAATGGAAACCAACACTTTCCAAAACATATCCTAGGCAAATCAAACCAATCAATAAGAAAGGTTGTGTTATTTAGAATTAGAGAAACATTAGGAATTGCATGATTCGTATGCTTGTGTTTGTGTTGTTTGATGATCTTTCTATTTAGTTCAAAGATTTTTGGACGAGAAAAAGAATGGAAACCTACACTTCCCAAACCATAGCCTAGGCAAATCAAACCAATCAATAAGAAAGGTTGAGTTATTGAGAAACATTAGGAATCGCATGATTCGTATGCTTGTGTTTGTGTTGTACGGTGATCTTTCTATCAAGTTCTATTAAGCTCAAAAATTTTTGGACGAGAAAAAGAATGGAAACCAACACTTCCCAAATCATAGCCTAGGCAAATCAAACCAATCAATAAGAAACGTTATGTTATTGAATATTTAAGAAACATTAGGAATCGCATGATTCGTATGCTTGTGTTTGTTTTATTTGGTGATCTTTCTATCAAGTTCTATTAAGTTCAAAGATTTTTGGACGAGAAAAAGAATGGAAACCAACACTTCCCAAACTATATCCTAGGCAAATCAAACCAATCAATAAGAAAGGTTCTGTTATTGAGAATTTGAGAAACATTAGGAATCGCATGATTCGTATGCTTATGTTTGTGTTGTTTGGTAATCTATCTATCAAGTTCTATTATGTTCAAAGATTTTTGGACGAGAAAAAGAATGGAAACCAACACTTCCCAAACCATAGCCTAGGCAAATCAAACAAATCAATAAGAAAGGTTGAGTTATTGAGTATTTGAGAAACATTAGGAATCGCATGATTCGTATGCTTGTGGTTGTAATGTTTGGTTATCTTTCTATCAAGTTCTATTAAGATAAAAGATTTTTGGACGAGAAAAGGAATGGAAACCAACACTTCCAAAACCATAGCCTAAGCAAATCAAACCAATCAATAAGAAAGGTTGAGTTATTGAGTATTTGAGAAATATTAGGAATCGCATGATTCGTATGCTTGTGTTTGTGTTGTTTAGAGATCTTTCTATCAAGTTCTATTAAGTTCAAAGATTTTTGGATGAGAAAAAGAATGGAAACCAACACTTCCCAGACCGTAGCCTAGGCAAATCAAACTAATCAATAAGAAATGTTGTGTTATTGAGTATTTGAGAAACATTAGGAATCGCATTATTCGTATGCTTGTGTTTGTGTTGTTTGGTGATCTTTCTATCAAGTTCTATAAAGTTCAAAGATTTTAGACGAGATAAGGAATGGAAACCAACACTTCCCAAACCATAGCCAAGGCAAATCAAACCAATCAATAAGAAAGGTTGTGTTTTTGAGTATTTGAGAAACATTAGGAATCGCATGATTCATATGCTTGTGTTTGTGTTGTTTGGTGATCTTTCTATCAAGTTCTATTAAGTTCAAAGATTTTTGGAGGAGAAAAAGAATGGAAACCAACACTTCCCAAACCATAGCCTAGGCAAATCAAACTAATCAATAAGAAATGTTGTGTTATTGAGTATTTGAGAAACATTAGGAATCGCATGATTCGTATGCTTGTGTTTATGTTGTTTGGTGATCTTTCTATCAAGTTCTATTAAGTTCAAAGATTTTAGACGAGATAAAGAATGGAAATCAACACTTCCCAAAACATATCCTAGGCAAAACAAACCAATCAATAAGAAAGGTTGTGTTATTGAGAATTTGAGAAACATTAGGAATCGCATGATTCGTATGCTTGTGGTTGTGTTGTTTGGTGATCTTTCTATCAAGTTCTATTAAGTTCAAAGATTTTAGACGAGATAAAGAATGGAAACCAACACTTTCCAAAACATATCCTACGCAAATCAAACCAATCAATAAGAAAGGTTGTGTTATTGAGAACTTGAGAATCATTAGGAATTGCATGATTCGTAGGCTTGTGTTTGTGTTGTTTGATGATCTTTCTATTTAGTTCAAAGATTTTTGGACGAGAAAAAGAATGGAAACCTACACTTCCCAAACCATAGCCTAGGCAAATCAAACCAATCAATAAGAAAGGTTGAGTTATTGAGAAACATTAGGAATCGCATGATTCGTATGCTTGTGTTTGTGTTGTACGGTGATCTTTCTATCATGTTCTATTAAGTTCAAAAGTTTTTGGACGAGAAAAAGAATGGAAACCAACACTTCCCAAATCATAGCCTAGGCAAATCAAACCAATCAATAAGAAACGTTGTGTTATTGAATATTTAAGAAACATTAGGAATCGCATGATTCGTATGCTTGTGTTTATGTTATTTGGTGATCTTTCTATCAAGTTCTATTAAGTTCAAAGATTTTTGGACGAGAAAAAGAATGGAAACCAACACTTCCCAAACTATATCCTAGGCAAATCAAACCAATCAATAAGAAAGGTTGTGTTATTGAGAATTTGAGAAACATTAGGAATCGCATGATTCGTATGCTTTTGTTTGTGTTGTTTGGTAATCTATCTATCAAGTTCTATTATGTTCAAAGATTTTTGGACGAGAAAAAGAATGGAAAGCAACACTTTCCAAACCATAGCCTAGGCAAATCGAACCAATCAATAAGAAAGGTTGTGTTATTGAGAATTTGAGAAACATTAGGAATCGCATGATTCGTATGCTTTTGTTTGTGTTGTTTGGTAATCTATCTATCAAGTTCTATTATGTTCAAAGATTTTTGGACGAGAAAAAGAATGGAAAGCAACACTTTCCAAACCATAGCCTAGGAAAATCGAACCAATCAATAAGAAAGGTTGTGTTATTGAGAATTTGAGAAACATTAGGAATCGCATGATTCGTATGCTTGTGGTTGTATTGTTTGGTGATCTTTCTATCAAGTTCAATTAAGATAAAAGATTTTTGGACAAGAGAGGGAATGGAAACCAACACTTCCAAAACCATAGCTTAGGCAAATCAAACCAATCAATAAGAAAGGTTGAGTTATTGAGTATTTGAGAAACATTAGGAATCGCATGATTCGTATGCTTGTGTTTATGTTATTTGGTGATCTTTCTATCAAGTTCTATTAAGTTCAAAGATTTTTGGACGAGAAAAAGAATGGAAACCAACACTTCCCAAACTATATCCTAGGCAAATCAAACCAATCAATAAGAAAGGTTGTGTTTTTGAGTATTTGAGAAACATTAGGATTCGCATGATTCATATGCTTGTGTTTGTGTTGTTTGGTGATCTTTCTATCAAGTTCTATTAAGTTCAAAGATTTTTGGAGGAGAAAAAGAATGGAAACCAACACTTCCCAAACCATAGCCTAGGCAAACCAAACTAATCAATAAGAAATGTTGTGTTATTGAGTATTTGAGAAACATTAGGAATCGCATGATTCGTATGCTTGTGATTATGTTGTTTGGTGATCTTTCTATCAAGTTCTATTAAGTTCAAAGATTTTAGACGAGATAAAGAATGGAAATCAACACTTCCCAAAACATATCCTAGGCAAATCAAACCAATCAATAAGAAAGGTTGTGTTATTGAGAATTTGAGAAACATTAGGAATCGCATGATTCGTATGCTTGTGGTTGTGTTGTTTGGTGATCTTTCTATCAAGTTCTATTAAGTTCAAAGATTTTAGACGAGATAAAGAATGGAAACCAACACTTTCCAAAACATATCCTAGGCAAATCAAACCAATCAATAAGAAAGGTTGTGTTATTGAGAACTTGAGAATCATTAGGAATTGCATGATTCGTAGGCTTGTGTTTGTGTTGTTTGATGATCTTTCTATTTAGTTCAAAGATTTTTGGACGAGAAAAAGAATGGAAACCTACACTTCCCAAACCATAGCCTAGGCAAATCAAACCAATCAATAAGAAAGGTTGAGTTATTGAGAAACATTAGGAATCGCATGATTCGTATGCTTGTGTTTGTGTTGTACGGTGATCTTTCTATCAAGTTCTATTAAGTTCAAAAGTTTTTGGACGAGAAAAAGAATGGAAACCAACACTTCCCAAATCATAGCCTAGGCAAATCAAACTAATCAATAAGAAATGCTGTGTTATTGAGTATTTGATAAACATTAGGAATCGCATGATTCGTATGCTTGTGTTTGTGTTGTTTGGTGATCTTTCTATCAAGTTCTATTAAGTTCAAAGATTTTAGACGAGATAAAGAATGGAAACCAACACTTTCCAAAACATATCCTAGGCAAATCAAACCAATCAATAAGAAAGGTTGTGTTATTGAGAATTTGAGAAACATTAGGAATTGCATGATTCGTAGGCTTGTGTTTGTGTTGTTTGATGATCTTTCTAATTACTTCAAAGATTTTTGGACGAGAAAAAGAATGGAAACCTACACTTCCCAAACCATAGCCTAGGCAAATCAAACCAATCAATAAGAAAGGTTGAGTTATTGAGAAACATTAGGAATCGCATGATTCGTATGCTTGTGTTTGTGTTGTACGGTGATCTTTCTATCATGTTCTATTAAGTTCAAAAGTTTTTGGACGAGAAAAAGAATGGAAACCAACACTTCCCAAATCATAGCCTAGGCAAATCAAACCAATCAATAAGAAACGTTGTGTTATTGAATATTTAAGAAACATTAGGAATCGCATGATTCGTATGCTTGTGTTTATGTTATTTGGTGATCTTTCTATCAAGTTCTATTAAGTTCAAAGATTTTTGGACGAGAAAAAGAATGGAAACCAACACTTCCCAAACTATATCCTAGGCAAATCAAACCAATCAATAAGAAAGGTTGTGTTATTGAGAATTTGAGAAACATTAGGAATCGCATGATTCGTATGCTTTTGTTTGTGTTGTTTGGTAATCTATCTATCAAGTTCTATTATGTTCAAAGATTTTTGGACGAGAAAAAGAATGGAAAGCAACACTTTCCAAACCATAGCCTAGGAAAATCGAACCAATCAATAAGAAAGGTTGTGTTATTGAGAATTTGAGAAACATTAGGGATCGCATGATTCGTATGCTTGTGGTTGTATTGTTTGGTGATCTTTCTATCAAGTTCAATTAAGATAAAAGATTTTTGGACAAGAAAAGGAATGGAAACCAACACTTCCAAAACCATAGCTTAGGCAAATCAAACCAATCAATAAGAAAGGTTGAGTTATTGAGTATTTGAGAAACATTAGGAATCGCATGATTCGTATGCTTGTGTTTGTGTTGTTTGGTGATCTTTCTATCAAGTTCTATTAAGTTCAAAGATTCTTGGACGATAAAAAGAATGAAAACTAACACTTGCCAAACCATATCCTAGGCAAATCAAACCAATCAATAAGAAAGATTGTGTTATTGAGAATTTGAGAAACATTAGGAATCGCATGATTCGTATGCTTGTGTTTGTGTTGTTTGGTAATCTATCTATTAAGTTCTATTATGTTCAAAAATTTTTGGACGAGAAAAAGAATGGAAAGCAACACTTTCCAAACCATAGCCTAGGCAAATCAAACCAATCAATAAGAAAGGTTGTGTTATTGAAAATTTGAGAAACATTAGGAATCGCATGATTCGTATGCTTGTGGTTGTATTGTTTGGTGATCTTTCTATCAAGTTCTATTAAGATAAAAGATTTTTGGACGAGAAAAGGAATGGAAACCAACACTTTCAAAACCATGGCCTAGGCAAATCAAACCAAACAATAAGAAAGGTTGAGTTATTGAGTATTTGAGAAACATTAGGAATCGCATGATTCGTATGCTTGTGTTTGTGTTGTTTGGTGATCTTTCTATCAAGTTCTATTAAGTTCAAAGATTTTTGGACGATAAAAAGAATGAAAACCAACACTTCCCAAACCATATCCTAGGCAAATCAAACCAATCAATAAGAAAGATTGTGTTATTGAGAATTTGAGAAACATTAGGAATCGCATGATTCGTATGCTTGTGTTTGTGTTGTTTGGTGATCTTTCTATCAAGTTTTATTAAGTTCAAAGATTATTGGACGAGAAATAGAATGGAAACCAACATTTCCCAAAACATAGCCTAGGCAAATCAAACCAATCAATAAGAAACGTTGTGTTATTGAATATTTAAGAAACATTAGGAATCGCATGATTCGTATGCTTGTGTTTGTGTTGTTTGGTGATCTTTCTATCAAGTTCTATTAAGTTCAAAGATTTTTGGACGATAAAAAGAATGAAAACCAACACTTCCCAAACCATATCCTAGGCAAATCAAACCAATCGATAAGAAAGATTGTGTTATTGAGAATTTGAGAAACATTAGGAATCGCATGATTCGTATGCTTGTGTTTGTGTTGTTTGGTAATCTATCTATCAAGTTCTATTATGTTCAAAGATTTTTGGACGAGAAAAAGAATGGAAAGAAACACTTTCCAAACCATAGCCTAGGCAAATCAAACGAATCAATATGAAAGGTTGTGTCATTGAGAATTTGAGAAACATTAGGAATCGCATGATTCGTATGCTTGTGGTTATATTGTTTGGTGATCCTTCTATCAAGTTCTATTCAGATAAAAGATTTTTGGACGAGAAAAGGAATGGAAACCAACACTTCCAAAACCATAGCCTAGACAAATCAAACCAAACAATAAGAAAGGTTGAGTTATTGAGTATTTGAGAAACATTAGGAATCGCATGATTCGTATGCTTGTGTTTGTGTTGTTTGGTGATCTTTCTATCAAGTTCTATTAAGTTCAAAGATTTTTGGACGATAAAAATAATGAAAACCAACTCTTCCCAAACCATATCCTAGGCAAATCAAACCAATCAATAAGAAAGATTGTGTTATTGAGAATTTGAGAAACATTAGGAATCGCATGATTCGTATGCTTGTGTTTGTGTTGTTTGGTGATCTTTCTATCAAGTTTTATTAAGTTCAAAGATTATTGGACGAGAAATAGAATGGAAACCAACATTTCCCAAAACATAGCCTAGGCAAATCAAACCAATCAATAAGAAACGTTGTGTTATTGAATATTTAAGAAACAGTAGGAATCGCATGTTCGTATGCTTGTGTTTGTGTTATTTGATGATCTTTCTATCAAGTTCTATTAAGTTCAAAGATTTTTGGACGAGAAAAAGAATGGAAACCAACACTTCCCAAACCATAGCCTAGGCAAATCAAACTAATCAATAAGAAATGTTGTGTTATTGAGAATTTGAGAAACATTAGGAATCGCATGATTTGTATGCTTGTGTTTGTGTTGTTTGGTAATCTATCTATTAAGTTCTATTATGTTCAAAAATTTTTGGACGAGAAAAAGAATGGAAAGCAACACTTTCCAAACCATAGCCTAGGCAAATCAAACCAATCAATAAGAAAGGTTGTGTTATTGAGAATTTGAGAAACATTAGGAATCGCATGATTCGTATGCTTGTGGTTGTATTGTTTGGTGATCTTTCTATCAAGTTCTATTAAGATAAAAGATTTTTGGACGAGAAAAGGAATGGAAACCAACACTTTCAAAACCATGGCCTAGGCAAATCAAACCAAACAATAAGAAAGGTTGAGTTATTGAGTATTTGAGAAACATTAGGAATCGCATGATTCGTATGCTTGTGTTTGTGTTGTTTGGTGATCTTTCTATCAAGTTCTATTAAGTTCAAAGATTTTTGGACGATAAAAAGAATGAAAACCAACACTTCCCAAACCATATCCTAGGCAAATCAAACCAATCAATAAGAAAGGTTGTGTTATTGAGAATTTGAGAAACATTAGGAATCGCATGATTCGTATGCTTGTGGTTGTGTTGTTTGGTGATCTTTCTATCAAGTTCTATTAAGTTCAAATATTTTAGACGAGATAAAGAATGGAAACCAACACTTTCCAAAACATATCCTAGGCAAATCAAACCAATCAATAAGAAAGGTTGTGTTATTGAGAACTTGAGAATCATTAGGAATTGCATGATTCGTAGGCTTGTGTTTGTGTTGTTTGATGATCTTTCTATTTAGTTCAAAGATTTTTGGACGAGAAAAAGAATGGAAACCTACACTTCCCAAACCATAGCCTAGGCAAATCAAACCAATCAATAAGAAAGGTTGAGTTATTGAGAAACATTAGGAATCGCATGATTCGTATGCTTGTGTTTGTGTTGTACGGTGATCTTTCTATCAAGTTCTATTAAGTTCAAAAGTTTTTGGACGAGAAAAAGAATGGAAACCAACACTTCCCAAATCATAGCCTAGGCAAATCAAACTAATCAATAAGAAATGCTGTGTTATTGAGTATTTGATAAACATTAGGAATCGCATGATTCGTATGCTTGTGTTTGTGTTGTTTGGTGATCTTTCTATCAAGTTCTATTAAGTTCAAAGATTTTAGACGAGATAAAGAATGGAAACCAACACTTTCCAAAACATATCCTAGGCAAATCAAACCAATCAATAAGAAAGGTTGTGTTATTGAGAATTTGAGAAACATTAGGAATTGCATGATTCGTAGGCTTGTGTTTGTGTTGTTTGATGATCTTTCTAATTACTTCAAAGATTTTTGGACGAGAAAAAGAATGGAAACCTACACTTCCCAAACCATAGCCTAGGAAAATCAAACCAATCAATAAGAAAGGTTGAGTTATTGAGAAACATTAGGAATCGCATGATTCGTATGCTTGTGTTTGTGTTGTACGGTGATCTTTCTATCATGTTCTATTAAGTTCAAAAGTTTTTGGACGAGAAAAAGAATGGAAACCAACACTTCCCAAATCATAGCCTAGGCAAATCAAACCAATCAATAAGAAACGTTGTGTTATTGAATATTTAAGAAACATTAGGAATCGCATGATTCGTATGCTTGTGTTTATGTTATTTGGTGATCTTTCTATCAAGTTCTATTAAGTTCAAAGATTTTTGGACGAGAAAAAGAATGGAAACCAACACTTCCCAAACTATATCATAGGCAAATCAAACCAATCAATAAGAAAGGTTGTGTTATTGAGAATTTGAGAAACATTAGGAATCGCATGATTCGTATGCTTTTGTTTGTGTTGTTTGGTAATCTATCTATCAAGTTCTATTATGTTCAAAGATTTTTGGACGAGAAAAAGAATGGAAAGCAACACTTTCCAAACCATAGCCTAGGAAAATCGAACCAATCAATAAGAAAGGTTGTGTTATTGAGAATTTGAGAAACATTAGGAATCGCATGATTCGTATGCTTGTGGTTGTATTGTTTGGTGATCTTTCTATCAAGTTCAATTAAGATAAAAGATTTTTGGACAAGAAAAGGAATGGAAACCAACACTTCCAAAACCATAGCTTAGGCAAATCAAACCAATCAATAAGAAAGGTTGAGTTATTGAGTATTTGAGAAACATTAGGAATCGCATGATTCGTATGCTTGTGTTTGTGTTGTTTGGTGATCTTTCTATCAAGTTCTATTAAGTTCAAAGATTCTTGGACGATAAAAAGAATGAAAACCAACACTTGCCAAACCATATCCTAGGCAAATCAAACCAATCAATAAGAAAGATTGTGTTATTGAGAATTTGAGAAACATTAGGAATCGCATGATTCGTATGCTTGTGTTTGTGTTGTTTGGTAATCTATCTATTAAGTTCTATTATGTTCAAAAATTTTTGGACGAGAAAAAGAATGGAAAGCAACACTTTCCAAACCATAGCCTAGGCAAATCAAACCAATCAATAAGAAAGGTTGTGTTATTGAGAATTTGAGAAACATTAGGAATCGCATGATTCGTATGCTTGTGGTTGTATTGTTTGGTGATCTTTCTATCAAGTTCTATTAAGATAAAAGATTTTTGGACGAGAAAAGGAATGGAAACCAACACTTTCAAAACCATGGCCTAGGCAAATCAAACCAAACAATAAGAAAGGTTGAGTTATTGAGTATTTGAGAAACATTAGGAATCGCATGATTCGTATGCTTGTGTTTGTGTTGTTTGGTGATCTTTCTATCAAGTTCTATTAAGTTCAAAGATTTTTGGACGATAAAAAGAATGAAAACCAACACTTCCCAAACCATATCCTAGGCAAATCAAACCAATCAATAAGAAAGATTGTGTTATTGAGAATTTGAGAAACATTAGGAATCGCATGATTCGTATGCTTGTGTTTGTGTTGTTTGGTGATCTTTCTATCAAGTTTTATTAAGTTCAAAGATTATTGGACGAGAAATAGAATGGAAACCAACATTTCCCAAAACATAGCCTAGGCAAATCAAACCAATCAATAAGAAACGTTGTGTTATTGAATATTTAAGAAACATTAGGAATCGCATGATTCGTATGCTTGTGTTTGTGTTGTTTGGTGATCTTTCTATCAAGTTCTATTAAGTTCAAAGATTTTTGGACGATAAAAAGAATGAAAACCAACACTTCCCAAACCATATCCTAGGCAAATAAAACCAATCGATAAGAAAGATTGTGTTATTGAGAATTTGAGAAACATTAGGAATCGCATGATTCGTATGCTTGTGTTTGTGTTGTTTGGTAATCTATCTATCAAGTTCTATTATGTTCAAAGATTTTTGGACGAGAAAAAGAATGGAAAGAAACACTTTCCAAACCATAGCCTAGGCAAATCAAACGAATCAATATGAAAGGTTGTGTCATTGAGAATTTGAGAAACATTAGGAATCGCATGATTCGTATGCTTGTGGTTATATTGTTTGGTGATCCTTCTATCAAGTTCTATTCAGATAAAAGATTTTTGGACGAGAAAAGGAATGGAAACCAACACTTCCAAAACCATAGCCTAGACAAATCAAACCAAACAATAAGAAAGGTTGAGTTATTGAGTATTTGAGAAACATTAGGAATCGCATGATTCGTATGCTTGTGTTTGTGTTGTTTGGTGATCTTTCTATCAAGTTCTATTAAGTTCAAAGATTTTTGGACGATAAAAATAATGAAAACCAACTCTTCCCAAACCATATCCTAGGCAAATCAAACCAATCAATAAGAAAGATTGTGTTATTGAGAATTTGAGAAACATTAGGAATCGCATGATTCGTATGCTTGTGTTTGTGTTGTTTGGTGATCTTTCTATCAAGTTTTATTAAGTTCAAAGATTATTGGACGAGAAATAGAATGGAAACCAACATTTCCCAAAACATAGCCTAGGCAAATCAAACCAATCAATAAGAAACGTTGTGTTATTGAATATTTAAGAAACAGTAGGAATCGCATGTTCGTATGCTTGTGTTTGTGTTATTTGGTGATCTTTCTATCAAGTTCTATTAAGTTCAAAGATTTTTGGACGAGAAAAAGAATGGAAACCAACACTTCCCAAACCATAGCCTAGGCAAATCAAACTAATCAATAAGAAATGTTGTGTTATTGAGAATTTGAGAAACATTAGGAATCGCATGATTTGTATGCTTGTGTTTGTGTTGTTTGGTAATCTATCTATTAAGTTCTATTATGTTCAAAAAATTTTGGACGAGAAAAAGAATGGAAAGCAACACTTTCCAAACCATAGCCTAGGCAAATCAAACCAATCAATAAGAAAGGTTGTGTTATTGAGAATTTGAGAAACATTAGGAATCGCATGATTCATATGCTTGTGGTTGTATTGTTTGGTGATCTTTCTATCAAGTTCTATTAAGATAAAAGATTTTTGGACGAGAAAAGGAATGGAAACCAACACCTTCAAAACCATGGCCTAGGCAAATCAAACCAAACAATAAGAAAGGTTGAGTTATTGAGTATTTGAGAAACATTAGGAATCGCATGATTCGTATGCTTGTGTTTGTGTTGTTTGGTGATCTTTCTATCAAGTTCTATTAAGTTCAAAGATTTTTGGACGATAAAAAGAATGAAAACCAACACTTCCCAAACCATATCCTAGGCAAATCAAACCAATCAATAAGAAAGATTGTGTTATTGAGAATTTGAGAAACATTAGGAATCGCATGATTCGTATGCTTGTGTTTGTGTTGTTTGGTGATCTTTCTATCAAGTTTTATTAAGTTCAAAGATTATTGGACGAGAAATAGAATGGAAACCAACATTTCCCAAAACATAGCCTAGGCAAATCAAACCAATCAATAAGAAACGTTGTGTTATTGAATATTTAAGAAACATTAGGAATCGCATGATTCGTATGCTTGTGTTTGTGTTGTTTGGTGATCTTTCTATCAAGTTCTATTAAGTTCAAAGATTTTTGGACGATAAAAAGAATGAAAACCAACACTTCCCAAACCATATCCTAGGCAAATCAAACCAATCGATAAGAAAGATTGTGTTATTGAGAATTTGAGAAACATTAGGAATCGCATGATTCGTATGCTTGTGTTTGTGTTGTTTGGTAATCTATCTATCAAGTTCTATTATGTTCAAAGATTTTTGGACGAGAAAAAGAATGGAAAGCAACACTTTCCAAACCATAGCCTAGGCAAATCAAACGAATCAATATGAAAGGTTGTGTCATTGAGAATTTGAGAAACATTAGGAATCGCATGATTCGTATGCTTGTGGTTATATTGTTTGGTGATCCTTCTATCAAGTTCTATTCAGATAAAAGATTTTTGGACGAGAAAAGGAATGGAAACCAACACTTCCAAAACCATAGCCTAGACAAATTAAACCAAACAATAAGAAAGGTTGAGTTATTGAGTATTTGAGAAACATTAGGAATCGCATGATTCGTATGCTTGTGTTTGTGTTATTTGGTGATCTTTCTATCAAGTTCTATTAAGTTCAAAGATTTTTGGACGATAAAAATAATGAAAACCAACTCTTCCCAAACCATATCCTAGGCAAATCAAACCAATCAATAAGAAAGATTGTGTTATTGAGAATTTGAGAAACATTAGGAATCGCATGATTCGTATGCTTGTGTTTGTGTTGTTTGGTGATCTTTCTATCAAGTTTTATTAAGTTCAAAGATTATTGGACGAGAAATAGAATGGAAACCAACATTTCCCAAAACATAGCCTAGGCAAATCAAACCAATCAATAAGAAACGTTGTGTTATTGAATATTTAAGAAACAGTAGGAATCGCATGATTCGTATGCTTGTGTTTGTGTTATTTGGTGATCTTTCTATCAAGTTCTATTAAGTTCAAAGATTTTTGGACGAGAAAAAGAATGGAAACCAACACTTCCCAAACCATAGCCTAGGCAAATCAAACTAATCAATAAGAAATGTTGTGTTATTGAGTATTTGAGAAACATTAGGAATCGCATGATTCGTATGCTTGTGTTTATGTTGTTTGGTGATCTTTCTATCAAGTTCTATTAAGTTCAAAGATTTTAGACGAGATAAAGAATGGAAATCAACACTTCCCAAAACATATCCTAGGCAAATCAAACCAATCAATAAGAAAGGTTGTGTTATTGAGAATTTGAGAAACATTAGGAATCGCATGATTCGTATGCTTGTGGTTGTATTGTTTGGTGATCTTTCTATCAAGTTATATTAAGTTCAAAGATTTTTGGACGAGAAAAAGAATGGAAACCAACACTTCCCAGACCATAGCCTAGGCAAATCAAACTAATCAATAAGAAATGCTGTGTTATTGAGTATTTGAGAAACATTAGGAATCGCATGATTCGTATGCTTGTGTTTGTGTTGTTTAGTGATCTTTCTATCAAGTTCTATTAAGTTCAAAGATTTTAGACGAGATAAAGAATGGAAACCAACACTTCCCAAAACATATCCTAGGCAAATCAAACCAATCAATAAGAAAGGTTGTGTTATTGAAAATTTGAGAAACATTAGGAATTGCTTGATTCGTATGCTTGTGTTTGTGTTGTTTGATGATCTTTCTATTTAGTTCAAAGATTTTTGGACGAGAAAAAGTATGGAAACCTACACTTCCCAAACCATAGCCTAGGCAAATCAAACCAATCAATAAGAAAGGTTGAGTTATTAAGAAACATTAGGAATCGCATGATTCGTATGCTTGTGTTTGTGTTGTATGGTGATCTTTCTATCAAGTTCTATTAAGTTCAAAAGTTTTTGGACGAGAAAAAGAATGGAAACCAACACTTCCCAAATCATAGCCTAGGCAAATCAAACCAATCAATAAGAAACGTTGTGTTATTGAATATTTAAGAAACATTAGGAATCGCATGATTTGTATGCTTGTGTTTGTGTTATTTGGTGATCTTTCTATCAAGTTCTATTAAGTTCAAAGATTTTTGGACGAGAAAAAGAATGGAAACCAACACTTTCCAAAACATATCCTAGGCAAATCAAACCAATCAATAAGAAAGGTTGTGTTATTTAGAATTTGAGAAACATTAGGAATTGCATGATTCGTATGCTTGTGTTTGTGTTGTTTGATGATCTTTGTATTTAGGTCAAAGATTTTTGGACGAGAAAAAGAATGGAAACCTACACTTCCCAAACCATAGCCTAGGCTAATCAAACCAATCAATAAGAAAGGTTGAGTTGTTGAGAAACATTAGGAATCGCATGATTCGTATGCTTGTGGTTATATTGTTTGGTGATCCTTCTATCAAGTTCTATTAAGATAAAAGATTTTTGGACGAGAAAAGGAATGGAAACCAACACTTCCAAAACCATAGCCTAGACAAATCAAACCAAACAATAAGAAAGGTTGAGTTATTGAGTATTTGAGAAACATTAGGAATCGCATGATTCGTATGCTTGTGTTTGTGTTGTTTAGTGATCTTTCTATCAAGTTCTATTAAGTTCAAAGATTTTAGACGAGATAAAGAATGGAAACCAACACTTCCCAAAACATATCCTAGGCAAATCAAACCAATCAATAAGAAAGGTTGTGTTATTGAAAATTTGAGAAACATTAGGAATTGCTTGATTCGTATGCTTGTGTTTGTGTTGTTTGATGATCTTTCTATTTAGTTCAAAGATTTTTGGACGAGAAAAAGTATGGAAACCTACACTTCCCAAACCATAGCCTAGGCAAATCAAACCAATCAATAAGAAAGGTTGAGTTATTAAGAAACATTAGGAATCGCATGATTCGTATGCTTGTGTTTGTGTTGTATGGTGATCTTTCTATCAAGTTCTATTAAGTTCAAAAGTTTTTGGACGAGAAAAAGAATGGAAACCAAAACTTCACAAATCATAGCCTAGGCAAATCAAACCAATCAATAAGAAACGTTGTGTTATTGAATATTTAAGAAACATTAGGAATCGCATGATTTGTATGCTTGTGTTTGTGTTATTTGGTGATCTTTCTATCAAGTTCTATTAAGATAAAAGATTTTTGGACGAGAAAAGGAATGGAAACCAACACTTTCAAAACCATGGCCTAGGCAAATCAAACCAAACAATAAGAAAGGTTGAGTTATTGAGTATTTGAGAAACATTAGGAATCGCATGATTCGTATGCTTGTGTTTGTGTTGTTTGGTGATCTTTCTATCAAGTTCTATTAAGTTCAAAGATTTTTGGACGATAAAAAGAATGAAAACCAACACTTCCCAAACCATATCCTAGGCAAATCAAACCAATCAATAAGAAAGATTGTGTTATTGAGAATTTGAGAAACATTAGGAATCGCATGATTCGTATGCTTGTGTTTGTGTTGTTTGGTGATCTTTCTATCAAGTTTTATTAAGTTCAAAGATTATTGGACGAGAAATAGAATGGAAACCAACATTTCCCAAAACATAGCCTAGGCAAATCAAACCAATCAATAAGAAACGTTGTGTTATTGAATATTTAAGAAACATTAGGAATCGCATGATTCGTATGCTTGTGTTTGTGTTGTTTGGTGATCTTTCTATCAAGTTCTATTAAGTTCAAAGATTTTTGGACGATAAAAAGAATGAAAACCAACACCTCCCAAACCATATCCTAGGCAAATCAAACCAATCGATAAGAAAGATTGTGTTATTGAGAATTTGAGAAACATTAGGAATCGCATGATTCGTATGCTTGTGTTTGTGTTGTTTGGTAATCTATCTATCAAGTTCTATTATGTTCAAAGATTTTTGGACGAGAAAAAGAATGGAAAGCAACACTTTCCAAACCATAGCCTAGGCAAATCAAACGAATCAATATGAAAGGTTGTGTCATTGAGAATTTGAGAAACATTAGGAATCGCATGATTCGTATGCTTGTGGTTATATTGTTTGGTGATCCTTCTATCAAGTTCTATTCAGATAAAAGATTTTTGGACGAGAAAAGGAATGGAAACCAACACTTCCAAAACCATAGCCTAGACAAATCAAACCAAACAATAAGAAAGGTTGAGTTATTGAGTATTTGAGAAACATTAGGAATCGCATGATTCGTATGCTTGTGTTTGTGTTGTTTGGTGATCTTTCTATCAAGTTCTATTAAGTTCAAAGATTTTTGGACGATAAAAATAATGAAAACCAACTCTTCCCAAACCATATCCTAGGCAAATCAAACCAATCAATAAGAAAGATTGTGTTATTGAGAATTTGAGAAACATTAGGAATCGCATGATTCGTATGCTTGTGTTTGTGTTGTTTGGTGATCTTTCTATCAAGTTTTATTAAGTTCAAAGATTATTGGACGAGAAATAGAATGGAAACCAACATTTCCCAAAACATAGCCTAGGCAAATCAAACCAATCAATAAGAAACGTTGTGTTATTGAATATTTAAGAAACAGTAGGAATCGCATGATTCGTATGCTTGTGTTTGTGTTATTTGGTGATCTTTCTATCAAGTTCTATTAAGTTCAAAGATTTTTGGACGAGAAAAAGAATGGAAACCAACACTTCCCAAACCATAGCCTAGGCAAATCAAACTAATCAATAAGAAATGTTGTGTTATTGAGTATTTGAGAAACATTAGGAATCGCATGATTCGTATGCTTGTGTTTATGTTGTTTGGTGATCTTTCTATCAAGTTCTATTAAGTTCAAAGATTTTAGACGAGATAAAGAATGGAAATCAACACTTCCCAAAACATATCCTAGGCAAATCAAACCAATCAATAAGAAAGGTTGTGTTATTGAGAATTTGAGAAACATTAGGAATCGCATGATTCGTATGCTTGTGGTTGTATTGTTTGGTGATCTTTCTATCAAGTTCTATTAAGTTCAAAGATTTTTGGACGATAAAAAGAATGAAAACCAACACTTCCCAAACCATATCCTAGGCAAATCAAACCAATCAATAAGAAAGATTGTGTTATTGAGAATTTGAGAAACATTAGGAATCGCATGATTCGTATGCTTGTGTTTGTGTTGTTTGGTGATCTTTCTATCAAGTTTTATTAAGTTCAAAGATTATTGGACGAGAAATAGAATGGAAACCAACATTTCCCAAAACATAGCCTAGGCAAATCAAACCAATCAATAAGAAACGTTGTGTTATTGAATATTTAAGAAACATTAGGAATCGCATGATTCGTATGCTTGTGTTTGTGTTGTTTGGTGATCTTTCTATCAAGTTCTATTAAGTTCAAAGATTTTTGGACGATAAAAAGAATGAAAACCAACACTTCCCAAACCATATCCTAGGCAAATCAAACCAATCGATAAGAAAGATTGTGTTATTGAGAATTTGAGAAACATTAGGAATCGCATGATTCGTATGCTTGTGTTTGTGTTGTTTGGTAATCTATCTATCAAGTTCTATTATGTTCAAAGATTTTTGGACGAGAAAAAGAATGGAAAGCAACACTTTCCAAACCATAGCCTAGGCAAATCAAACGAATCAATATGAAAGGTTGTGTCATTGAGAATTTGAGAAACATTAGGAATCGCATGATTCGTATGCTTGTGGTTATATTGTTTGGTGATCCTTCTATCAAGTTCTATTCAGATAAAAGATTTTTGGACGAGAAAAGGAATGGAAACCAACACTTCCAAAACCATAGCCTAGACAAATCAAACCAAACAATAAGAAAGGTTGAGTTATTGAGTATTTGAGAAACATTAGGAATCGCATGATTCGTATGCTTGTGTTTGTGTTGTTTGGTGATCTTTCTATCAAGTTCTATTAAGTTCAAAGATTTTTGGACGATAAAAATAATGAAAACCAACTCTTCCCAAACCATATCCTAGGCAAATCAAACCAATCAATAAGAAAGATTGTGTTATTGAGAATTTGAGAAACATTAGGAATCGCATGATTCGTATGCTTGTGTTTGTGTTGTTTGGTGATCTTTCTATCAAGTTTTATTAAGTTCAAAGATTATTGGACGAGAAATAGAATGGAAACCAACATTTCCCAAAACATAGCCTAGGCAAATCAAACCAATCAATAAGAAACGTTGTGTTATTGAATATTTAAGAAACAGTAGGAATCGCATGATTCGTATGCTTGTGTTTGTGTTATTTGGTGATCTTTCTATCAAGTTCTATTAAGTTCAAAGATTTTTGGACGAGAAAAAGAATGGAAACCAACACTTCCCAAACCATAGCCTAGGCAAATCAAACTAATCAATAAGAAATGTTGTGTTATTGAGTATTTGAGAAACATTAGGAATCGCATGATTCGTATGCTTGTGTTTATGTTGTTTGGTGATCTTTCTATCAAGTTCTATTAAGTTCAAAGATTTTAGACGAGATAAAGAATGGAAATCAACACTTCCCAAAACATATCCTAGGCAAATCAAACCAATCAATAAGAAAGGTTGTGTTATTGAGAATTTGAGAAACATTAGGAATCGCATGATTCGTATGCTTGTGGTTGTATTGTTTGGTGATCTTTCTATCAAGTTATATTAAGTTCAAAGATTTTTGGACGAGAAAAAGAATGAAAACCAACACTTCCCAGACCATAGCCTAGGCAAATCAAACTAATCAATAAGAAATGCTGTGTTATTGAGTATTTGAGAAACATTAGGAATCGCATGATTCGTATGCTTGTGTTTGTGTTGTTTAGTGATCTTTCTATCAAGTTCTATTAAGTTCAAAGATTTTAGACGAGATAAAGAATGGAAACCAACACTTCCCAAAACATATCCTAGGCAAATCAAACCAATCAATAAGAAACGTTGTGTTATTGAAAATTTGAGAAACATTAGGAATTGCTTGATTCGTATGCTTGTGTTTGTGTTGTTTGATGATCTTTCTATTTAGTTCAAAGATTTTTGGACGAGAAAAAGTATGGAAACCTACACTTCCCAAACCATAGCCTAGGCAAATCAAACCAATCAATAAGAAAGGTTGAGTTATTAAGAAACATTAGGAATCGCATGATTCGTATGCTTGTGTTTGTGTTGTATGGTGATCTTTCTATCAAGTTCTATTAAGTTCAAAAGTTTTTGGACGAGAAAAAGAATGGAAACCAAAACTTCCCAAATCATAGCCTAGGCAAATCAAACCAATCAATAAGAAACGTTGTGTTATTGAATATTTAAGAAACATTAGGAATCGCATGATTTGTATGCTTGTGTTTGTGTTATTTGGTGATCTTTCTATCAAGTTATATTAAGTTCAAAGATTTTTGGACGAGAAAAAGAATGGAAACCAACACTTCCCAGACCATAGCCTAGGCAAATCAAACTAATCAATAAGAAATGCTGTGTTATTGAGTATTTGAGAAACATTAGGAATCGCATGATTCGTATGCTTGTGTTTGTGTTGTTTAGTGATCTTTCTATCAAGTTCTATTAAGTTCAAAGATTTTAGACGAGATAAAGAATGGAAACCAACACTTCCCAAAACATATCCTAGGCAAATCAAACCAATCAATAAGAAAGGTTGTGTTTTTGAAAATTTGAGAAACATTAGGAATTGCTTGATTCGTATGCTTGTGTTTGTGTTGTTTGATGATCTTTCTATTTAGTTCAAAGATTTTTGGACGAGAAAAAGTATGGAAACCTACACTTCCCAAACCATAGCCTAGGCAAATCAAACCAATCAATAAGAAAGGTTGAGTTATTAAGAAACATTAGGAATCGCATGATTCGTATGCTTGTGTTTGTGTTGTATGGTGATCTTTCTATCAAGTTCTATTAAGTTCAAAAGTTTTTGGACGAGAAAAAGAATGGAAACCAACACTTCCCAAATCATAGCCTAGGCAAATCAAACCAATCAATAAGAAACGTTGTGTTATTGAATATTTAAGAAACATTAGGAATCGCATGATTTGTATGCTTGTGTTTGTGTTATTTGGTGATCTTTCTATCAAGTTCTATTAAGTTCAAAGATTTTTGGACGAGAAAAAGAATGGAAACCAACACTTTCCAAAACATATCCTAGGCAAATCAAACCAATCAATAAGAAAGGTTGTGTTATTTAGAATTTGAGAAACATTAGGAATCGCATGATTCGTATGCTTGTGGTTGTATTGTTTGGTGATCTTTCTATCAAGTTATATTAAGTTCAAAGATTTTTGGACGAGAAAAAGAATGGAAACCAACACTTCCCAGACCATAGCCTAGGCAAATCAAACTAATCAATAAGAAATGCTGTGTTATTGAGTATTTGAGAAACATTAGGAATCGCATGATTCGTATGCTTGTGTTTGTGTTGTTTAGTGATCTTTCTATCAAGTTCTATTAAGTTCAAAGATTTTAGACGAGATAAAGAATGGAAACCAACACTTCCCAAAACATATCCTAGGCAAATCAAACCAATCAATAAGAAAGGTTGTGTTATTGAAAATTTGAGAAACATTAGGAATTGCTTGATTCGTATGCTTGTGTTTGTGTTGTTTGATGATCTTTCTATTTAGTTCAAAGATTTTTGGACGAGAAAAAGTATGGAAACCTACACTTCCCAAACCATAGCCTAGGCAAATCAAACCAATCAATAAGAAAGGTTGAGTTATTAAGAAACATTAGGAATCGCATGATTCGTATGCTTGTGTTTGTGTTGTATGGTGATCTTTCTATCAAGTTCTATTAAGTTCAAAAGTTTTTGGACGAGAAAAAGAATGGAAACCAAAACTTCCCAAATCATAGCCTAGGCAAATCAAACCAATCAATAAGAAACGTTGTGTTATTGAATATTTAAGAAACATTAGGAATCGCATGATTTGTATGCTTGTGTTTGTGTTATTTGGTGATCTTTCTATCAAGTTATATTAAGTTCAAAGATTTTTGGACGAGAAAAAGAATGGAAACCAACACTTCCCAGACCATAGCCTAGGCAAATCAAACTAATCAATAAGAAATGCTGTGTTATTGAGTATTTGAGAAACATTAGGAATCGCATGATTCGTATGCTTGTGTTTGTGTTGTTTAGTGATCTTTCTATCAAGTTCTATTAAGTTCAAAGATTTTAGACGAGATAAAGAATGGAAACCAACACTTCCCAAAACATATCCTAGGCAAATCAAACCAATCAATAAGAAAGGTTGTGTTTTTGAAAATTTGAGAAACATTAGGAATTGCTTGATTCGTATGCTTGTGTTTGTGTTGTTTGATGATCTTTCTATTTAGTTCAAAGATTTTTGGACGAGAAAAAGTATGGAAACCTACACTTCCCAAACCATAGCCTAGGCAAATCAAACCAATCAATAAGAAAGGTTGAGTTATTAAGAAACATTAGGAATCGCATGATTCGTATGCTTGTGTTTGTGTTGTATGGTGATCTTTCTATCAAGTTCTATTAAGTTCAAAAGTTTTTGGACGAGAAAAAGAATGGAAACCAACACTTCCCAAATCATAGCCTAGGCAAATCAAACCAATCAATAAGAAACGTTGTGTTATTGAATATTTAAGAAACATTAGGAATCGCATGATTTGTATGCTTGTGTTTGTGTTATTTGGTGATCTTTCTATCAAGTTCTATTAAGTTCAAAGATTTTTGGACGAGAAAAAGAATGGAAACCAACACTTTCCAAAACATATCCTAGGCAAATCAAACCAATCAATAAGAAAGGTTGTGTTATTTAGAATTTGAGAAACATTAGGAATTGCATGATTCGTATGCTTGTGTTTGTGTTGTTTGATGATCTTTCTATTTAGTTCAAAGATTTTTGGACGAGAAAAAGAATGGAAACCTACACTTCCCAAACCATAGCCTAGGCAAATCAAACCAATCAATAAGAAAGGTTGAGTTATTAAGAAACATTAGGAATCGCATGATTCGTATGCTTGTGGTTATATTGTTTGGTGATCCTTCTATCAAGTTCTATTAAGATAAAAGATTTTTGGACGAGAAAAGGAATGGAAACCAACACTTCCAAAACCATAGCCTAGACAAATCAAACCAAACAATAAGAAAGGTTGAGTTATTGAGTATTTGAGAAACATTACGAATCGCATGATTCGTATGCTTGTGTTTGTGTTGTTTGGTGATCTTTCTATCAAGTTCTATTAAGTTCAAAGATTTTTGGACGATAAAAATAATGAAAACCAACTCTTCCGAAACCATATCCTAGGAAAATCAAACCAATCAATAAGAAAGGTTGTGTTATTGAGAATTTGAGAAACATTAGGAATCGCATGATTCGTATGCTTGTGTTTGTGTTGTTTGGTGATATTTCTATCAAGTTTTATTAAGTTCAAAGATTATTGGACGAGAAATAGAATGGAAACCAACATTTCCCAAAACATAGCCTAGGCAAATCAAACCAATCAATAAGAAACGTTGTGTTATTGAATATTTAAGAAACATTAGGAATCGCATGATTCGTATGCTTGTGTTTGTGTTGTTTGGTGATCTTTCTATCAAGTTCTATTAAGTTCAAAGATTTTTGGACGATAAAAAGAATGAAAACCAACACTTCCCAAACCATATCCTAGGCAAATCAAACCAATCGATAAGAAAGATTGTGTTATTGAGAATTTGAGAAACATTAGGAATCGCATGATTCGTATGCTTGTGTTTGTGTTGTTTGGTAATCTATCTATCAAGTTCTATTATGTTCAAAGATTTTTGGACGAGAAAAAGAATGGAAAGCAACACTTTCCAAACCATAGCCTAGGCAAATCAAACGAATCAATATGAAAGGTTGTGTCATTGAGAATTTGAGAAACATTAGGAATCGCATGATTCGTATGCTTGTGGTTATATTGTTTGGTGATCCTTCTATCAAGTTCTATTCAGATAAAAGATTTTTGGACGAGAAAAGGAATGGAAACCAACACTTCCAAAACCATAGCCTAGACAAATCAAACCAAACAATAAGAAAGGTTGAGTTATTGAGTATTTGAGAAACATTAGGAATCGCATGATTCGTATGCTTGTGTTTGTGTTGTTTGGTGATCTTTCTATCAAGTTCTATTAAGTTCAAAGATTTTTGGACGATAAAAATAATGAAAACCAACTCTTCCCAAACCATATCCTAGGCAAATCAAACCAATCAATAAGAAAGATTGTGTTATTGAGAATTTGAGAAACATTAGGAATCGCATGATTCGTATGCTTGTGTTTGTGTTGTTTGGTGATCTTTCTATCAAGTTTTATTAAGTTCAAAGATTATTGGACGAGAAATAGAATGGAAACCAACATTTCCCAAAACATAGCCTAGGCAAATCAAACCAATCAATAAGAAACGTTGTGTTATTGAATATTTAAGAAACAGTAGGAATCGCATGATTCGTATGCTTGTGTTTGTGTTATTTGGTGATCTTTCTATCAAGTTCTATTAAGTTCAAAGATTTTTGGACGAGAAAAAGAATGGAAACCAACACTTCCCAAACCATAGCCTAGGCAAATCAAACTAATCAATAAGAAATGTTGTGTTATTGAGTATTTGAGAAACATTAGGAATCGCATGATTCGTATGCTTGTGTTTATGTTGTTTGGTGATCTTTCTATCAAGTTCTATTAAGTTCAAAGATTTTAGACGAGATAAAGAATGGAAATCAACACTTCCCAAAACATATCCTAGGCAAATCAAACCAATCAATAAGAAAGGTTGTGTTATTGAGAATTTGAGAAACATTAGGAATCGCATGATTCGTATGCTTGTGGTTGTATTGTTTGGTGATCTTTCTATCAAGTTATATTAAGTTCAAAGATTTTTGGACGAGAAAAAGAATGGAAACCAACACTTCCCAGACCATAGCCTAGGCAAATCAAACTAATCAATAAGAAATGCTGTGTTATTGAGTATTTGAGAAACATTAGGAATCGCATGATTCGTATGCTTGTGTTTGTGTTGTTTAGTGATCTTTCTATCAAGTTCTATTAAGTTCAAAGATTTTAGACGAGATAAAGAATGGAAACCAATACTTCCCAAAACATATCCTAGGCAAATCAAACCAATCAATAAGAAAGGTTGTGTTATTGAAAATTTGAGAAACATTAGGAATTGCTTGATTCGTATGCTTGTGTTTGTGTTGTTTGATGATCTTTCTATTTAGTTCAAAGATTTTTGGACGAGAAAAAGTATGGAAACCTACACTTCCCAAACCATAGCCTAGACAAATCAAACCAATCAATAAGAAAGGTTGAGTTATTAAGAAACATTAGGAATCGCATGATTCGTATGCTTGTGTTTGTGTTGTATGGTGATCTTTCTATCAAGTTCTATTAAGTTCAAAAGTTTTTGGACGAGAAAAAGAATGGAAACCAAAACTTCCCAAATCATAGCCTAGGCAAATCAAACCAATCAATAAGAAACGTTGTGTTATTGAATATTTAAGAAACATTAGGAATCGCATGATTTGTATGCTTGTGTTTGTGTTATTTGGTGATCTTTCTATCAAGTTCTATTAAGTTCAAAGATTTTTGGACGAGAAAAAGAATGGAAACCAACACTTTCCAAAACATATCCTAGGCAAATCAAACCAATCAATAAGAAAGGTTGTGTTATTTAGAATTTGAGAAACATTAGGAATTGCATGATTCGTATGCTTGTGTTTGTGTTGTTTGATGATCTTTCTATTTAGTTCAAAGATTTTTGGACGAGAAAAAGAATGGAAACCTACACTTCCCAAACCATAGCCTAGGCAAATCAAACCAATCAATAAGAAAGGTTGAGTTATTGAGAAACATTAGGAATCGCATGATTCGTATGCTTGTGGTTATATTGTTTGGTGATCCTTCTATCAAGTTCTATTAAGATAAAAGATTTTTGGACGAGAAAAGGAATGGAAACCAACACTTCCAAAACCATAGCCTAGACAAATCAAACCAAACAATAAGAAAGGTTGAGTTATTGAGTATTTGAGAAACATTACGAATCGCATGATTCGTATGGTTGTGTTTGTGTTGTTTGGTGATCTTTCTATCAAGTTCTATTAAGTTCAAAGATTTTTGGACGATAAAAATAATGAAAACCAACTCTTCCCAAACCATATCCTAGGCAAATCAAACCAATCAATAAGAAAGGTTGTGTTATTGAGAATTTGAGAAACATTAGGAATCGCATGATTCGTATGCTTGTGGTTGTATTGTTTGGTGATCTTTCTATCAAGTTCTATTAAGTTCAAAGATTTTTGGACGAGAAAAAGAATGGAAACCAACACTTCCCAGACCATAGCCTAGGCAAATCAAACTAATCAATAAGAAATGCTGTGTTATTGAGTATTTGAGAAACATTAGGAATCGCATGATTCGTATGCTTGTGTTTGTGTTGTTTGGTGATCTTTCTATCAAGTTCTATTAAGTTCAAAGATTTTAGACGAGATAAAGAATGGAAACCAACACTTCCCAAAACATATCCTAGGCAAATCAAACCAATCAATAAGAAAGGTTGTGTTATTGAGAATTTGAGAAACATTAGGAATCGCATGATTCGTATGCTTGTGGTTGTATTGTTTGGTGATCTTTCTATCAAGTTCTATTAAGTTCAAAGATTTTTGGACGAGAAAAAGAATGGAAACCAACACTTCCCAGACCATAGCCTAGGCAAATCAAACTAATCAATAAGAAATGCTGTGTTATTGAGTATTTGAGAAACATTAGGAATCGCATGATTCGTATGCTTGTGTTTGTGTTGTTTAGTGATCTTTCTATCAAGTTCTATTAAGTTCAAAGATTTTAGACGAGATAAAGAATGGAAACCAACACTTCCCAAAACATATCCTAGGCAAATCAAACCAATCAATAAGAAAGGTTGTGTTATTGAAAATTTGAGAAACATTAGGAATTGCTTGATTCGTATGCTTGTGTTTGTGTTGTTTGATGATCTTTCTATTTAGTTCAAAGATTTTTGGACGAGAAAAAGTATGGAAACCTACACTTCCCAAACCATAGCCTAGGCAAATCAAACCAATCAATAAGAAAGGTTGAGTTATTAAGAAACATTAGGAATCGCATGATTCGTATGCTTGTGTTTGTGTTGTATGGTGATCTTTCTATCAAGTTCTATTAAGTTCAAAAGTTTTTGGACGAGAAAAAGAATGGAAACCAACACTTTCCAAATCATAGCCTAGGCAAATCAAACCAATCATTAAGAAACGTTGTGTTATTGAATATTTAAGAAACATTAGGAATCGCATGATTTGTATGCTTGTGTTTGTGTTATTTGGTGATCTTTCTATCAAGTTCTATTAAGTTCAAAGATTTTTGGACGAGAAAAAGAATGGAAACCAACACTTTCCAAAACATATCCTAGGCAAATCAAACCAATCAATAAGAAAGGTTGTGTTATTTAGAATTTGAGAAACATTAGGAATTGCATGATTCGTATGCTTGTGTTTGTGTTGTTTGATGATCTTTCTATTTAGTTCAAAGATTTTTGGACGAGAAAAAGAATGGAAACCTACACTTCCCAAACCATAGCCTAGGCAAATCAAACCAATCAATAAGAAAGGTTGAGTTATTGAGAAACATTAGGAATCGCATGATTCGTATGCTTGTGGTTATATTGTTTGGTGATCCTTCTATCAAGTTCTATTAAGATAAAAGATTTTTGGACGAGAAAAGGAATGGAAACCAACACTTCCAAAACCATAGCCTAGACAAATCAAACCAAACAATAAGAAAGGTTGAGTTATTGAGTATTTGAGAAACATTACGAATCGCATGATTCGTATGCTTGTGTTTGTGTTGTTTGGTGATCTTTCTATCAAGTTCTATTAAGTTCAAAGATTTTTGGACGATAAAAATAATGAAAACCAACTCTTCCCAAACCATATCCTAGGCAAATCAAACCAATCAATAAGAAAGGTTGTGTTATTGAGAATTTGAGAAACATTAGGAATCGCATGATTCGTATGCTTGTGTTTGTGTTGTTTGGTGATCTTTCTATCAAGTTTTATTAAGTTCAAAGATTATTGGACGAGAAATAGAATGGAAACCAACATTTCCCAAAACATAGCCTAGGCAAATCAAACCAATCAATAAGAAACGTTGTGTTATTGAATATTTAAGAAACAGTAGGAATCGCATGATTCGTATGCTTGTGGTTGTATTGTTTGGTGATCTTTCTATCAAGTTCTATTAAGTTCAAAGATTTTTGGACGAGAAAAAGAATGGAAACCAACACTTCCCAGACCATAGCCTAGGCAAATCAAACTAATCAATAAGAAATGCTGTGTTATTGAGTATTTGAGAAACATTAGGAATCGCATGATTCGTATGCTTGTGTTTGTGTTGTTTGGTGATCTTTCTATCAAGTTCTATTAAGTTCAAAGATTTTAGACGAGATAAAGAATGGAAACCAACACTTCCCAAAACATATCCTAGGCAAATCAAACCAATCAATAAGAAAGGTTGTGTTATTGAGAATTTGAGAAACATTAGGAATCGCATGATTCGTATGCTTGTGGTTGTATTGTTTGGTGATCTTTCTATCAAGTTCTATTAAGTTCAAAGATTTTTGGACGAGAAAAAGAATGGAAACCAACACTTCCCAGACCATAGCCTAGGCAAATCAAACTAATCAATAAGAAATGCTGTGTTATTGAGTATTTGAGAAACATTAGGAATCGCATGATTCGTATGCTTGTGTTTGTGTTGTTTGGTGATCTTTCTATCAAGTTCTATTAAGTTCAAAGATTTTAGACGAGATAAAGAATGGAAACCAACACTTCCCAAAACATATCCTAGGCAAATCAAACCAATCAATAAGAATGGTTGTGTTATTGAGAATTTGAGAAACATTAGGAATTGCATGATTCGTATGCTTGTGTTTGTGTTGTTTGATGATCTTTCTATTTAGTTCAAAGATTTTTGGACAAGAAAAAGTATGGAAACCTACACTTCCCAAACCATAGCCTAGGCAAATCAAACCAATCAATAAGAAAGGTTGAGTTGTTAAGAAAAATTAGGAATCGCATGATTTGTATGCTTGTGTTTGTGTTGTTTGGTGATCTTTCTATCAAGTTCTATTAAGTTCAAAGATTTTTGGACGATAAAAATAATGAAAACCAACTCTTCCCAAACCATATCCTAGGCAAATCAAACCAATCAATAAGAAAGGTTGTGTTATTGAGAATTTGAGAAACATTAGGAATCGCATGATTCGTATGCTTGTGGTTGTATTGTTTGGTGATGTTTCTATCAAGTTCTATTAAGTTCAAAGATTTTTGGACGAGAAAAAGAATGGAAACCAACACTTCCCAGACCATAGCCTAGGCAAATCAAACTAATCAATAAGAAATGCTGTGTTATTGAGTATTTGAGAAACATTAGGAATCGCATGATTCGTATGCTTGTGTTTGTGTTGTTTAGTGATCTTTCTATCAAGTTCTATTAAGTTCAAAGATTTTAGACGAGATAAAGAATGGAAACCAACACTTCCCAAAACATATCCTAGGCAAATCAAACCAATCAATAAGAAAGGTTGTGTTATTGAAAATTTGAGAAACATTAGGGATTGCTTGATTCGTATGCTTGTGTTTGTGTTGTTTGATGATCTTTCTATTTAGTTCAAAGATTTTTGGACGAGAAAAAGTATGGAAACCTACACTTCCCAAACCATAGCCTAGGCAAATCAAACCAATCAATAAGAAAGGTTGAGTTATTAAGAAACATTAGGAATCGCATGATTCGTATGCTTGTGTTTGTGTTGTATGGTGATCTTTCTATCAAGTTCTATTAAGTTCAAAAGTTTTTGGACAAGAAAAAGAATGGAAACCAACACTTCCCAAATCATAGCCTAGGCAAATCAAACCAATCAATAAGAAACGTTGTGTTATTGAATATTTAAGAAACATTAGGAATCGCATGATTTGTATGCTTGTGTTTGTGTTATTTGGTGATCTTTCTATCAAGTTCTATTAAGTTCAAAGATTTTTGGACGAGAAAAAGAATGGAAACCAACACTTTCCAAAACATATCCTAGGCAAATCAAACCAATCAATAAGAAAGGTTGTGTTATTTAGAATTTGAGAAACATTAGGAATTGCATGATTCGTATGCTTGTGTTTGTGTTGTTTGATGATCTTTCTATTTAGTTCAAAGATTTTTGGACGAGAAAAAGAATGGAAACCTACACTTCCCAAACCATAGCCTAGGCAAATCAAACCAATCAATAAGAAAGGTTGAGTTATTGAGAAATATTAGGAATCGCATGATTCGTATGCTTGTGGTTATATTGTTTGGTGATCCTTCTATCAAGTTCTATTAAGATAAAAGATTTTTGGACGAGAAAAGGAATGGAAACCAACACTTCCAAAACCATAGCCTAGACAAATCAAACCAAACAATAAGAAAGGTTGAGTTATTGAGTATTTGAGAAACATTACGAATCGCATGATTCGTATGCTTGTGTTTGTGTTGTTTGGTGATCTTTCTATCAAGTTCTATTAAGTTCAAAGATTTTTGGACGATAAAAATAATGAAAACCAACTCTTCCCAAACCATATCCTAGGCAAATCAAACCAATCAATAAGAAAGGTTGTGTTATTGAGAATTTGAGAAACATTAGGAATCGCATGATTCGTATGCTTGTGTTTGTGTTGTTTGGTGATCTTTCTATCAAGTTTTATTAAGTTCAAAGATTATTGGACGAGAAATAGAATGGAAACCAACATTTCCCAAAACATAGCCTAGGCAAATCAAACCAATCAATAAGAAACGTTGTGTTATTGAATATTTAAGAAACAGCAGGAATCGCATGATTCGTATGCTTGTGTTTGTGTTATTTGGTGATCTTTCTATCAAGTTCTATTAAGTTCAAAGATTTTTGGACGAGAAAAAGAATGGAAACCAACACTTCCCAAACCATAGCCTAGGCAAATCAAACTAATCAATAAGAAATATTGTGTTATTGAGTATTTGAGAAACATTAGGAATCGCATGATTCGTATGCTTGTGTTTATGTTGTTTGGTGATCTTTCTATCAGGTTCTATTAAGTTCAAAGATTTTAGACGAGATAAAGAATGGAAATCAAGACTTCCCAAAACATATCCTAGGCAAATCAAACCAATCAATAAGAAAGGTTGTGTTATTGAGAATTTGAGAAACATTAGGAATCGCATGATTCGTATGCTTGTGGTTGTATTGTTTGGTGATCTTTCTATCAAGTTCTATTAAGTTCAAAGATTTTTGGACGAGAAAAAGAATGGAAACCAACACTTCCCAGACCATAGCCTAGGCAAATCAAACTAATCAATAAGAAATGTTGTGTTATTGAGTATTTGAGAAACATTAGGAATCGCATGATTCGTATGCTTGTGTTTGTGTTGTTTGGTGATCTTTCTATCAAGTTCTATTAAGTTCAAAGATTTTAGACGAGATAAAGAATGGAAACCAACACTTCCCAAAACATATCCTAGGCAAATCAAACCAATCAATAAGAAAGGTTGTGTTATTGAGAATTTGAGAAACATTAGGAATCGCATGATTCGTATGCTTGTGGTTGTATTGTTTGGTGATCTTTTTATCAAGTTCTATTCAGTTCAAAGATTTTTGGACGAGAAAAAGAATGGAAACCAACACTTCCCAGACCATAGCCTAGGCAAATCAAACTAATCAATAAGAAATGCTGTGTTATTGAGTATTTGAGAAACATTAGGAATCGCATGATTCGTATGCTTGTGTTTGTGTTGTTTGGTGATCTTTCTATCAAGTTCTATTAAGTTCAAAGATTTTAGACGAGATAAAGAATGGAAACCAACACTTCCCAAAACATATCCTAGGCAAATCAAACCAATCGATAAGAAAGGTTGTGTTATTGAGAATTTGAGAAACATTAGGAATTGCATGATTCGTATGCTTGTGTTTGTGTTGTTTGATGATCTTTCTATTTAGTTCAAAAATTTTTGGACGAGAAAAAGTATGGAAACCTACACTTCCCAAACCATAGCCTAGGCAAATCAAACCAATCAATAAGAAAGGTTGAGTTATTAAGAAACATTAGGAATCGCATGATTCGTATGCTTGTGTTTGTGTTGTATGGTGATCTTTCTATCAAGTTCTATTAAGTTCAAAAGTTTTTGGACGAGAAAAAGAATGGAAACCAACACTTCCCAAATCATAGCCTAGGCAAATCAAACCAATCAATAAGAAACGTTGTGTTATTGAATATTTAAGAAACATTAGGAATCGCATGATTTGTATGCTTGTGTTTGTGTTATTTGGTGATCTTTCTATCAAGTTCTATTAAGTTCAAAGATTTTTGGATGAGAAAAAGAATGGAAACCAACACTTTCCAAAACATATCCTAGGCAAATCAAACCAATCAATAAGAAAGGTTGTGTTATTTAGAATTTGAGAAACATTAGGAATTGCATGATTCGTATGCTTGTGTTTGTGTTGTTTGATGATCTTTCTATTTAGTTCAAAGATTTTTGGACGAGAAAAAGAATGGAAACCTACACTTCCCAAACCGTAGCCTAGGCAAATCAAACCAATCAATAAGAAAGGTTGAGTTATTGAGAAACATTAGGAATCGCATGATTCGTATGCTTGTGGTTATATTGTTTGGTGATCCTTCTATCAAGTTCTATTAAGATAAAAGATTTTTGGACGAGAAAAGGAATGGAAACCAACACTTCCAAAACCATAGCCTAGACAAATCAAACCAAACAATAAGAAAGGTTGAGTTATTGAGTATTTGAGAAACATTACGAATCGCATGATTCGTATGCTTGTGTTTGTGTTGTTTGGTGATCTTTCTATCAAGTTCTATTAAGTTCAAAGATTTTTGGACGATAAAAATAATGAAAACCAACTCTTCCCAAACCATATCCTAGGCAAATCAAACCAATCAATAAGAAAGGTTGTGTTATTGAGAATTTGAGAAACATTAGGAATCGCATGATTCGTATGCTTGTGTTTGTGTTGTTTGGTGATCTTTCTATCAAGTTTTATTAAGTTCAAAGATTATTGGACGAGAAATAGAATGGAAACCAACATTTCCCAAAACATAGCCTAGGCAAATCAAACCAATCAATAAGAAACGTTGTGTTATTGAATATTTAAGAAACAGTAGGAATCGCATGATTCGTATGCTTGTGTTTGTGTTATTTGGTGATCTTTCTATCAAGTTCTATTAAGTTCAAAGATTTTTGGACGAGAAAAAGAATGGAAACCAACACTTCCCAAACCATAGCCTAGGCAAATCAAACTAATCAATAAGAAATGTTGTGTTATTGAGTATTTGAGAAACATTAGGAATCGCATGATTCGTATGCTTGTGTTTATGTTGTTTGGTGATCTTTCTATCAGGTTCTATTAAGTTCAAAGATTTTAGACGAGATAAAGAATGGAAATCAACACTTCCCAAAACATATCCTAGGCAAATCAAACCAATCAATAAGAAAGGTTGTGTTATTGAGAATTTGAGAAACATTAGGAATCACATGATTCGTATGCTTGTGGTTGTATTGTTTGGTGATCTTTCTATCAAGTTCTATTAAGTTCAAAGATTTTTGGACGAGAAAAAGAATGGAAACCAACACTTCCCAGACCATAGCCTAGGCAAATCAAACTAATCAATAAGAAATGCTGTGTTATTGAGTATTTGAGAAACATTAGGAATCGCATGATTCGTATGCTTGTGTTTGTGTTGTTTGGTGATCTTTCTATCAAGTTCTATTAAGTTCAAAGATTTTAGACGAGATAAAGAATGGAAACCAACACTTCCCAAAACATATCCTAGGCAAATCAAACCAATCAATAAGAAAGGTTGTGTTATTGAGAATTTGAGAAACATTAGGAATCGCATGATTCGTATGCTTGTGGTTGTATTGTTTGGTGATGTTTCTATCAAGTTCTATTAAGTTCAAAGATTTTTGGACGAGAAAAAGAATGGAAACCAACACTTCCCAGACCATAGCCTAGGCAAATCAAACTAATCAATAAGAAATGCTGTGTTATTGAGTATTTGAGAAACATTAGGAATCGCATGATTCGTATGCTTGTGTTTGTGTTGTTTAGTGATCTTTCTATCAAGTTCTATTAAGTTCAAAGATTTTAGACGAGATAAAGAATGGAAACCAACACTTCCCAAAACATATCCTAGGCAAATCAAACCAATCAATAAGAAAGGTTGTGTTATTGAAAATTTGAGAAACATTAGGGATTGCTTGATTCGTATGCTTGTGTTTGTGTTGTTTGATGATCTTTCTATTTAGTTCAAAGATTTTTGGACGAGAAAAAGTATGGAAACCTACACTTCCCAAACCATAGCCTAGGCAAATCAAACCAATCAATAAGAAAGGTTGAGTTATTAAGAAACATTAGGAATCGCATGATTCGTATGCTTGTGTTTGTGTTGTATGGTGATCTTTCTATCAAGTTCTATTAAGTTCAAAAGTTTTTGGACAAGAAAAAGAATGGAAACCAACACTTCCCAAATCATAGCCTAGGCAAATCAAACCAATCAATAAGAAACGTTGTGTTATTGAATATTTAAGAAACATTAGGAATCGCATGATTTGTATGCTTGTGTTTGTGTTATTTGGTGATCTTTCTATCAAGTTCTATTAAGTTCAAAGATTTTTGGACGAGAAAAAGAATGGAAACCAACACTTTCCAAAACATATCCTAGGCAAATCAAACCAATCAATAAGAAAGGTTGTGTTATTTAGAATTTGAGAAACATTAGGAATTGCATGATTCGTATGCTTGTGTTTGTGTTGTTTGATGATCTTTCTATTTAGTTCAAAGATTTTTGGACGAGAAAAAGAATGGAAACCTACACTTCCCAAACCATAGCCTAGGCAAATCAAACCAATCAATAAGAAAGGTTGAGTTATTGAGAAATATTAGGAATCGCATGATTCGTATGCTTGTGGTTATATTGTTTGGTGATCCTTCTATCAAGTTCTATTAAGATAAAAGATTTTTGGACGAGAAAAGGAATGGAAACCAACACTTCCAAAACCATAGCCTAGACAAATCAAACCAAACAATAAGAAAGGTTGAGTTATTGAGTATTTGAGAAACATTACGAATCGCATGATTCGTATGCTTGTGTTTGTGTTGTTTGGTGATCTTTCTATCAAGTTCTATTAAGTTCAAAGATTTTTGGACGATAAAAATAATGAAAACCAACTCTTCCCAAACCATATCCTAGGCAAATCAAACCAATCAATAAGAAAGGTTGTGTTATTGAGAATTTGAGAAACATTAGGAATCGCATGATTCGTATGCTTGTGTTTGTGTTGTTTGGTGATCTTTCTATCAAGTTTTATTAAGTTCAAAGATTATTGGACGAGAAATAGAATGGAAACCAACATTTCCCAAAACATAGCCTAGGCAAATCAAACCAATCAATAAGAAACGTTGTGTTATTGAATATTTAAGAAACTGTAGGAATCGCATGATTCGTATGCTTGTGTTTGTGTTATTTGGTGATCTTTCTATCAAGTTCTATTAAGTTCAAAGATTTTTGGACGAGAAAAAGAATGGAAACCAACACTTCCCAAACCATAGCCTAGGCAAATCAAACTAATCAATAAGAAATATTGTGTTATTGAGTATTTGAGAAACATTAGGAATCGCATGATTCGTATGCTTGTGTTTATGTTGTTTGGTGATCTTTCTATCAGGTTCTATTAAGTTCAAAGATTTTAGACGAGATAAAGAATGGAAATCAACACTTCCCAAAACATATCCTAGGCAAATCAAACCAATCAATAAGAAAGGTGGTGTTATTGAGAATTTGAGAAACATTAGGAATCGCATGATTCGTATGCTTGTGGTTGTATTGTTTGGTGATCTTTCTATCAAGTTCTATTAAGTTCAAAGATTTTTGGACGAGAAAAAGAATGGAAACCAACACTTCCCAGACCATAGCCTAGGCAAATCAAACTAATCAATAAGAAATGCTGTGTTATTGAGTATTTGAGAAACATTAGGAATCGCATGATTCGTATGCTTGTGTTTGTGTTGTTTGGTGATCTTTCTATCAAGTTCTATTAAGTTCAAAGATTTTAGACGAGATAAAGAATGGAAACCAACACTTCCCAAAACATATCCTAGGCAAATCAAACCAATCAATAAGAAAGGTTGTGTTATTGAGAATTTGAGAAACATTAGGAATCGCATGATTCGTATGCTTGTGGTTGTATTGTTTGGTGATCTTTCTATCAAGTTCTATTAAGTTCAAAGATTTTTGGACGAGAAAAAGAATGGAAACCAACACTTCCCAGACCATAGCCAAGGCAAATCAAACTAATCAATAAGAAATGCTGTGTTATTGAGTATTTGAGAAACATTAGGAATCGCATGATTCGTATGCTTGTGTTTGTGTTGTTTGGTGATCTTTCTATCAAGTTCTATTAAGTTCAAAGATTTTAGACGAGATAAAGAATGGAAACCAACACTTCCCAAAACATATCCTAGGCAAATCAAACCAATCAATAAGAAAGGTTGTGTTATTGAGAATTTGAGAAACATTAGGAATTGCATGATTCGTATGCTTGTGTTTGTGTTGTTTGATGATCTTTCTATTTAGTTCAAAGATTTTTGGACGAGAAAAAGTATGGAAACCTACACTTCCCAAACCATAGCCTAGGCAAATCAAACCAATCAATAAGAAAGGTTGAGTTATTAAGAAACATTAGGAATCGCATGATTCGTATGCTTGTGTTTGTGTTGTATGGTGATCTTTCTATCAAGTTCTATTAAGTTCAAAAGTTTTTGGACGAGAAAAAGAAAGGAAACCAACACTTCCCAAATCATAGCCTAGGCAAATCAAACCAATCAATAAGAAACGTGTGTTATTGAATATTTAAGAAACATTAGGAATCGCATGATTTGTATGCTTGTGTTTGTGTTATTTGGTGATCTTTCTATCAAGTTCTATTAAGTTCAAAGATTTTTGGACGAGAAAAAGAATGGAAACCAACACTTTCCAAAACATATCCTAGGCAAATCAAACCAATCAATAAGAAAGGTTGTGTTATTTAGAATTTGAGAAACATTAGGAATTGCATGATTCGTATGCTTGTGTTTGTGTTGTTTGATGATCTTTCTATTTAGTTCAAAGATTTTTGGACGAGAAAAAGAATGGAAACCTACACTTCCCAAACCATATCCTAGGCAAATCAAACCAATCAATAAGAAAGGTTGAGTTATTGAGAAACATTAGGAATCGCATGATTCGTATGCTTGTGTTTGTGTTGTACGGTGATCTTTCTATCAAGTTCTATTAAGTTCAAAAGTTTTTGGACGAGAAAAAGAATGGAAACCAACACTTCCCAAATCATAGCCTAGTCAAATCAAACCAATCAATAAGAAACGTTATGTTATTGAATATTTAAGAAACATTAGGAATCGCTTGATTCGTATGCTTGTGTTTGTTTTATTTGGTGATCTTTCTATCAATTTCTATTAAGTTCAAAGATTTTTGGACGAAAAAAAGAATGGAAACCAACACTTCCCAAACTATATCCTAGGCAAATCAAACCAATCAATAAGAAAGGTTCTGTTATTGAGAATTTGAGAAACATTAGGAATCGCATGATTCGTATGCTTGTGTTTGTATTGTTTGGTAATCTATCTATCAAGTTCTATTATGTTCAAAGATTTTTGGACGAGAAAAAGAATGGAAACCAACACTTCCCAAACCATAGCCTAGGCAAATCAAACAAATCAATAAGAAAGGTTGAGTTATTGAGTATTTGAGAAACATTAGGAATCGCATGATTCGTATGCTTGTGGTTGTAATGTTTGGTGATCTTTCTATCAAGTTCTATTAAGATAAAAGATTTTTGGACGAGAAAAGGAATGGAAACCAACACTTCCAAAACCATAGCCTAGATAAATCAAACCAATCAATAAGAAAGGTTGAGTTATTGAGTATTTGAGAAACATTAGGAATCGCATGATTCGTATGCTTGTGTTTGTGTTGTTTAGACATCTTTCTATCAAGTTCTATTAAGTTCAAAGATTTTTGGATTAGAAAAAGAATGGAAACCAACACTTCCCAGACCGTAGCCTAGGCAAATCAAACTAATCAATAAGAAATGTTGTGTTATTGAGTATTTGAGAAACATTAGGAATCGCATGATTCGTATGCTTGTGTTTGTGTTGTTTGGTGATCTTTCTATCAAGTTCTATTAAGTTCAAAGATTTTAGACGAGATAAAGAATGGAAACCAACACTTCCCAAACCATAGCCAAGGCAAATCAAAACAATCAATAAGAAAGGTTGTGTTTTTGAGTATTTGAGAAACATTAGGAATCGCATGATTCATATGCTTGTGTTTGTGTTGTTTGGTGATCTTTCTATCAAGTTCTATTAAGTTCAAAGATTTTTGGAGGAGAAAAAGAATGGAAACCAACACTTCCCAAACCATAGCCTAGGCAAATCAAACTAATCAATAAGAAATGTTGTGTTATTGAGTATTTGAGAAACATTAGGAATCGCATGATTCGTATGCTTGTGTTTATGTTGTTTGGTGATCTTTCTATCAAGTTCTATTAAGTTCAAAGATTTTAGACGAGATAAAGAATGGAAATCAACACTTCCCAAAACATATCCTAGGCAAATCAAACCAATCAATAAGAAAGGTTGTGTTATTGAGAATTTGAGAAACATTAGGAATCGCATGATCCGTATGCTTGTGTTTGTGTTGTTTGGTGATCTTTCTATCAAGTTCTATTAAGTTCAAGATTTTAGACGAGATAAAGAATGCAAACCAACAGTTTCCAAAACATATCCTAGGCAAATCAAACCAATCAATAAGAAAGGTTGTATTATTGAGAATTTGAGAAACATTAGGAATTGCATGATTCGTAGGCTTGTGTTTGTGTTGTTTGATGATCTTTCTATTTAGTTCAAAGATTTTTGGACGAGAAAAAGAATGGAAACCTACACTTCCCAAACCATAGCCTAGGCAAATCAAACCAAACAATAAGAAAGGTTGTGTTATTGAATATTTAAGAAACATTAGGAATCGCATGATTCGTATGCTTGTGTTTTTGTTATTTGGTGATCTTTCTATCAAGTTCTATTAAGTTCAAAGATTTTTGGACGAGAAAAAGAATGGAAACCAACACTTTCCAAAACATATCCTAGGCAAATCAAACCAATCAATAAGAAAGGTTGTGTTATTTAGAATTTGAGAAACATTAGGAATTGCATGATTCGTATGCTTGTGTTTGTGTTGTTTGATGATCTTTCTATTTAGTTCAAAGATTTTTGGACGAGAAAAAGTATGGAAACCTACACTTCCCAAACCATAGCCTAGGCAAATCAAACCAATCAATAAGAAAGGTTGAGTTATTAAGAAACATTAGGAATCGCATGATTCGTATGCTTGTGTTTGTGTTGTATGGTGATCTTTCTATCAAGTTCTATTAAGTTCAAAAGTTTTTGGACGAGAAAAAGAATGGAAACCAACACTTCCCAAATCATAGCCTAGGCAAATCAAACCAATCAATAAGAAACGTTGTGTTATTGAATATTTAAGAAACATTAGGAATCGCATGATTTGTATGCTTGTGTTTGTGTTATTTGGTGATCTTTCTATCAAGTTCTATTAAGTTCAAAGATTTTTGGATGAGAAAAAGAATGGAAACCAACACTTTCCAAAACATATCCTAGGAAAATCAAACCAATCAATAAGAAAGGTTGTGTTATTTAGAATTTGAGAAACATTAGGAATTGCATGATTCGTATGCTTGTGTTTGTGTTGTATGATGATCTTTCAATTTAGTTCAAAGATTTTTGGACGAGAAAAAGAATGGAAACCTACACTTCCCAAACCATAGCCTAGGCAAATCAAACCAATCAATAAGAAAGGTTGAGTTATTGAGAAACATTAGGAATCGCATGATTCGTATGCTTGTGGTTATATTGTTTGGTGATCCTTCTATCAAGTTCTATTAAGATAAAAGATTTTTGGACGAGAAAAGGAATGGAAACCAACACTTCCAAAACCATAGCCTAGACAAATCAAACCAAACAATAAGAAAGGTTGAGTTATTGAGTATTTGAGAAACATTACGAATCGCATGATTCGTATGCTTGTGTTTGTGTTGTTTGGTGATCTTTCTATCAAGTTCTATTAAGTTCAAAGATTTTTGGACGATAAAAATAATGAAAACCAACTCTTCCCAAACCATATCCTAGGCAAATCAAACCAATCAATAAGAAAGGTTGTGTTATTGAGAATTTGAGAAACATTAGGAATCGCATGATTCGTATGCTTGTGTTTGTGTTGTTTGGTGATCTTTCTATCAAGTTTTATTAAGTTCAAAGATTATTGGACGAGAAATAGAATGGAAACCAACATTTCCCAAAACATAGCCTAGGCAAATCAAACCAATCAATAAGAAACGTTGTGTTATTGAATATTTAAGAAACAGCAGGAATCGCATGATTCGTATGCTTGTGTTTGTGTTATTTGGTGATCTTTCTATCAAGTTCTATTAAGTTCAAAGATTTTTGGACGAGAAAAAGAATGGAAACCAACACTTCCCAAACCATAGCCTAGGCAAATCAAACTAATCAATAAGAAATATTGTGTTATTGAGTATTTGAGAAACATTAGGAATCGCATGATTCGTATGCTTGTGTTTATGTTGTTTGGTGATCTTTCTATCAGGTTCTATTAAGTTCAAAGATTTTAGACGAGATACAGAATGGAAATCAACACTTCCCAAAACATATCCTAGGCAAATCAAACCAATCAATAAGAAAGGTGGTGTTATTGAGAATTTGAGAAACATTAGGAATCGCATGATTCGTATGCTTGTGGTTGTATTGTTTGGTGATCTTTCTATCAAGTTCTATTAAGTTCAAAGATTTTTGGACGAGAAAAAGAATGGAAACCAACACTTCCCAGACCATAGCCTAGGCAAATCAAACTAATCAATAAGAAATGTTGTGTTATTGAGTATTTGAGAAACATTAGGAATCGCATGATTCGTATGCTTGTGTTTGTGTTGTTTGGTGATCTTTCTATCAAGTTCTATTAAGTTCAAAGATTTTAGACGAGATAAAGAATGGAAACCAACACTTCCCAAAACATATCCTAGGCAAATCAAACCAATCAATAAGAAAGGTTGTGTTATTGAGAATTTGAGAAACATTAGGAATCGCATGATTCGTATGCTTGTGGTTGTATTGTTTGGTGATCTTTCTATCAAGTTCTATTAAGTTCAAAGATTTTTGGACGAGAAAAAGAATGGAAACCAACACTTCCCAGACCATAGCCTAGGCAAATCAAACTAATCAATAAGAAATACTGTGTTATTGAGTATTTGAGAAACATTAGGAATCGCATGATTCGTATGCTTGTGTTTGTGTTGTTTGGTGATCTTTCTATCAAGTTCTATTAAGTTCAAAGATTTTTGGACGAAAAAAAGAATGGAAACCAACACTTCCCAAACTATATCCTAGGCAAATCAAACCAATCAATAAGAAAGGTTCTGTTATTGAGAATTTGAGAAACATTAGGAATCGCATGATTCGTATGCTTGTGTTTGTATTGTTTGGTAATCTATCTATCAAGTTCTATTATGTTCAAAGATTTTTGGACGAGAAAAAGAATGGAAACCAACACTTCCCAAACCATAGCCTAGGCAAATCAAACAAATCAATAAGAAAGGTTGAGTTATTGAGTATTTGAGAAACATTAGGAATCGCATGATTCGTATGCTTGTGGTTGTAATGTTTGGTGATCTTTCTATCAAGTTCTATTAAGATAAAAGATTTTTGGACGAGAAAAGGAATGGAAACCAACACTTCCAAAACCATAGCCTAGATAAATCAAACCAATCAATAAGAAAGGTTGAGTTATTGAGTATTTGAGAAACATTAGGAATCGCATGATTCGTATGCTTGTGTTTGTGTTGTTTAGACATCTTTCTATCAAGTTCTATTAAGTTCAAAGATTTTTGGATTAGAAAAAGAATGGAAACCAACACTTCCCAGACCGTAGCCTAGGCAAATCAAACTAATCAATAAGAAATGTTGTGTTATTGAGTATTTGAGAAACATTAGGAATCGCATGATTCGTATGCTTGTGTTTGTGTTGTTTGGTGATCTTTCTATCAAGTTCTATTAAGTTCAAAGATTTTAGACGAGATAAAGAATGGAAACCAACACTTCCCAAACCATAGCCAAGGCAAATCAAAACAATCAATAAGAAAGGTTGTGTTTTTGAGTATTTGAGAAACATTAGGAATCGCATGATTCGTATGCTTGTGGTTGTATTGTTTGGTGATCTTTCTATCAAGTTCTATTAAGTTCAAAGATTTTTGGACGAGAAAAAGAATGGAAACCAACACTTCCCAGACCATAGCCAAGGCAAATCAAACTAATCAATAAGAAATGCTGTGTTATTGAGTATTTGAGAAACATTAGGAATCGCATGATTCGTATGCTTGTGTTTGTGTTGTTTGGTGATCTTTCTATCAAGTTCTATTAAGTTCAAAGATTTTAGACGAGATAAAGAATGGAAACCAACACTTCCCAAAACATATCCTAGGCAAATCAAACCAATCAATAAGAAAGGTTGTGTTATTGAGAATTTGAGAAACATTAGGAATTGCATGATTCGTATGCTTGTGTTTGTGTTGTTTGATGATCTTTCTATTTAGTTCAAAGATTTTTGGACGAGAAAAAGTATGGAAACCTACACTTCCCAAACCATAGCCTAGGCAAATCAAACCAATCAATAAGAAAGGTTGAGTTATTAAGAAACATTAGGAATCGCATGATTCGTATGCTTGTGTTTGTGTTGTATGGTGATCTTTCTATCAAGTTCTATTAAGTTCAAAAGTTTTTGGACGAGAAAAAGAAAGGAAACCAACACTTCCCAAATCATAGCCTAGGCAAATCAAACCAATCAATAAGAAACGTGTGTTATTGAATATTTAAGAAACATTAGGAATCGCATGATTTGTATGCTTGTGTTTGTGTTATTTGGTGATCTTTCTATCAAGTTCTATTAAGTTCAAAGATTTTTGGACGAGAAAAAGAATGGAAACCAACACTTTCCAAAACATATCCTAGGCAAATCAAACCAATCAATAAGAAAGGTTGTGTTATTTAGAATTTGAGAAACATTAGGAATTGCATGATTCGTATGCTTGTGTTTGTGTTGTTTGATGATCTTTCTATTTAGTTCAAAGATTTTTGGACGAGAAAAAGAATGGAAACCTACACTTCCCAAACCATATCCTAGGCAAATCAAACCAATCAATAAGAAAGGTTGAGTTATTGAGAAACATTAGGAATCGCATGATTCGTATGCTTGTGTTTGTGTTGTACGGTGATCTTTCTATCAAGTTCTATTAAGTTCAAAAGTTTTTGGACGAGAAAAAGAATGGAAACCAACACTTCCCAAATCATAGCCTAGTCAAATCAAACCAATCAATAAGAAACGTTATGTTATTGAATATTTAAGAAACATTAGGAATCGCTTGATTCGTATGCTTGTGTTTGTTTTATTTGGTGATCTTTCTATCAATTTCTATTAAGTTCAAAGATTTTTGGACGAAAAAAAGAATGGAAACCAACACTTCCCAAACTATATCCTAGGCAAATCAAACCAATCAATAAGAAAGGTTCTGTTATTGAGAATTTGAGAAACATTAGGAATCGCATGATTCGTATGCTTGTGTTTGTATTGTTTGGTAATCTATCTATCAAGTTCTATTATGTTCAAAGATTTTTGGACGAGAAAAAGAATGGAAACCAACACTTCCCAAACCATAGCCTAGGCAAATCAAACAAATCAATAAGAAAGGTTGAGTTATTGAGTATTTGAGAAACATTAGGAATCGCATGATTCGTATGCTTGTGGTTGTAATGTTTGGTGATCTTTCTATCAAGTTCTATTAAGATAAAAGATTTTTGGACGAGAAAAGGAATGGAAACCAACACTTCCAAAACCATAGCCTAGATAAATCAAACCAATCAATAAGAAAGGTTGAGTTATTGAGTATTTGAGAAACATTAGGAATCGCATGATTCGTATGCTTGTGTTTGTGTTGTTTAGACATCTTTCTATCAAGTTCTATTAAGTTCAAAGATTTTTGGATTAGAAAAAGAATGGAAACCAACACTTCCCAGACCGTAGCCTAGGCAAATCAAACTAATCAATAAGAAATGTTGTGTTATTGAGTATTTGAGAAACATTAGGAATCGCATGATTCGTATGCTTGTGTTTGTGTTGTTTGGTGATCTTTCTATCAAGTTCTATTAAGTTCAAAGATTTTAGACGAGATAAAGAATGGAAACCAACACTTCCCAAACCATAGCCAAGGCAAATCAAAACAATCAATAAGAAAGGTTGTGTTTTTGAGTATTTGAGAAACATTAGGAATCGCATGATTCATATGCTTGTGTTTGTGTTGTTTGGTGATCTTTCTATCAAGTTCTATTAAGTTCAAAGATTTTTGGAGGAGAAAAAGAATGGAAACCAACACTTCCCAAACCATAGCCTAGGCAAATCAAACTAATCAATAAGAAATGTTGTGTTATTGAGTATTTGAGAAACATTAGGAATCGCATGATTCGTATGCTTGTGTTTATGTTGTTTGGTGATCTTTCTATCAAGTTCTATTAAGTTCAAAGATTTTAGACGAGATAAAGAATGGAAATCAACACTTCCCAAAACATATCCTAGGCAAATCAAACCAATCAATAAGAAAGGTTGTGTTATTGAGAATTTGAGAAACATTAGGAATCGCATGATCCGTATGCTTGTGTTTGTGTTGTTTGGTGATCTTTCTATCAAGTTCTATTAAGTTCAAGATTTTAGACGAGATAAAGAATGCAAACCAACAGTTTCCAAAACATATCCTAGGCAAATCAAACCAATCAATAAGAAAGGTTGTATTATTGAGAATTTGAGAAACATTAGGAATTGCATGATTCGTAGGCTTGTGTTTGTGTTGTTTGATGATCTTTCTATTTAGTTCAAAGATTTTTGGACGAGAAAAAGAATGGAAACCTACACTTCCCAAACCATAGCCTAGGCAAATCAAACCAAACAATAAGAAAGGTTGTGTTATTGAATATTTAAGAAACATTAGGAATCGCATGATTCGTATGCTTGTGTTTTTGTTATTTGGTGATCTTTCTATCAAGTTCTATTAAGTTCAAAGATTTTTGGACGAGAAAAAGAATGGAAACCAACACTTTCCAAAACATATCCTAGGCAAATCAAACCAATCAATAAGAAAGGTTGTGTTATTTAGAATTTGAGAAACATTAGGAATTGCATGATTCGTATGCTTGTGTTTGTGTTGTTTGATGATCTTTCTATTTAGTTCAAAGATTTTTGGACGAGAAAAAGTATGGAAACCTACACTTCCCAAACCATAGCCTAGGCAAATCAAACCAATCAATAAGAAAGGTTGAGTTATTAAGAAACATTAGGAATCGCATGATTCGTATGCTTGTGTTTGTGTTGTATGGTGATCTTTCTATCAAGTTCTATTAAGTTCAAAAGTTTTTGGACGAGAAAAAGAATGGAAACCAACACTTCCCAAATCATAGCCTAGGCAAATCAAACCAATCAATAAGAAACGTTGTGTTATTGAATATTTAAGAAACATTAGGAATCGCATGATTTGTATGCTTGTGTTTGTGTTATTTGGTGATCTTTCTATCAAGTTCTATTAAGTTCAAAGATTTTTGGATGAGAAAAAGAATGGAAACCAACACTTTCCAAAACATATCCTAGGAAAATCAAACCAATCAATAAGAAAGGTTGTGTTATTTAGAATTTGAGAAACATTAGGAATTGCATGATTCGTATGCTTGTGTTTGTGTTGTATGATGATCTTTCAATTTAGTTCAAAGATTTTTGGACGAGAAAAAGAATGGAAACCTACACTTCCCAAACCATAGCCTAGGCAAATCAAACCAATCAATAAGAAAGGTTGAGTTATTGAGAAACATTAGGAATCGCATGATTCGTATGCTTGTGGTTATATTGTTTGGTGATCCTTCTATCAAGTTCTATTAAGATAAAAGATTTTTGGACGAGAAAAGGAATGGAAACCAACACTTCCAAAACCATAGCCTAGACAAATCAAACCAAACAATAAGAAAGGTTGAGTTATTGAGTATTTGAGAAACATTACGAATCGCATGATTCGTATGCTTGTGTTTGTGTTGTTTGGTGATCTTTCTATCAAGTTCTATTAAGTTCAAAGATTTTTGGACGATAAAAATAATGAAAACCAACTCTTCCCAAACCATATCCTAGGCAAATCAAACCAATCAATAAGAAAGGTTGTGTTATTGAGAATTTGAGAAACATTAGGAATCGCATGATTCGTATGCTTGTGTTTGTGTTGTTTGGTGATCTTTCTATCAAGTTTTATTAAGTTCAAAGATTATTGGACGAGAAATAGAATGGAAACCAACATTTCCCAAAACATAGCCTAGGCAAATCAAACCAATCAATAAGAAACGTTGTGTTATTGAATATTTAAGAAACAGCAGGAATCGCATGATTCGTATGCTTGTGTTTGTGTTATTTGGTGATCTTTCTATCAAGTTCTATTAAGTTCAAAGATTTTTGGACGAGAAAAAGAATGGAAACCAACACTTCCCAAACCATAGCCTAGGCAAATCAAACTAATCAATAAGAAATATTGTGTTATTGAGTATTTGAGAAACATTAGGAATCGCATGATTCGTATGCTTGTGTTTATGTTGTTTGGTGATCTTTCTATCAGGTTCTATTAAGTTCAAAGATTTTAGACGAGATACAGAATGGAAATCAACACTTCCCAAAACATATCCTAGGCAAATCAAACCAATCAATAAGAAAGGTGGTGTTATTGAGAATTTGAGAAACATTAGGAATCGCATGATTCGTATGCTTGTGGTTGTATTGTTTGGTGATCTTTCTATCAAGTTCTATTAAGTTCAAAGATTTTTGGACGAGAAAAAGAATGGAAACCAACACTTCCCAGACCATAGCCTAGGCAAATCAAACTAATCAATAAGAAATGTTGTGTTATTGAGTATTTGAGAAACATTAGGAATCGCATGATTCGTATGCTTGTGTTTGTGTTGTTTGGTGATCTTTCTATCAAGTTCTATTAAGTTCAAAGATTTTAGACGAGATAAAGAATGGAAACCAACACTTCCCAAAACATATCCTAGGCAAATCAAACCAATCAATAAGAAAGGTTGTGTTATTGAGAATTTGAGAAACATTAGGAATCGCATGATTCGTATGCTTGTGGTTGTATTGTTTGGTGATCTTTCTATCAAGTTCTATTAAGTTCAAAGATTTTTGGACGAGAAAAAGAATGGAAACCAACACTTCCCAGACCATAGCCTAGGCAAATCAAACTAATCAATAAGAAATACTGTGTTATTGAGTATTTGAGAAACATTAGGAATCGCATGATTCGTATGCTTGTGTTTGTGTTGTTTGGTGATCTTTCTATCAAGTTCTATTAAGTTCAAAGATTTTTGGACGAAAAAAAGAATGGAAACCAACACTTCCCAAACTATATCCTAGGCAAATCAAACCAATCAATAAGAAAGGTTCTGTTATTGAGAATTTGAGAAACATTAGGAATCGCATGATTCGTATGCTTGTGTTTGTATTGTTTGGTAATCTATCTATCAAGTTCTATTATGTTCAAAGATTTTTGGACGAGAAAAAGAATGGAAACCAACACTTCCCAAACCATAGCCTAGGCAAATCAAACAAATCAATAAGAAAGGTTGAGTTATTGAGTATTTGAGAAACATTAGGAATCGCATGATTCGTATGCTTGTGGTTGTAATGTTTGGTGATCTTTCTATCAAGTTCTATTAAGATAAAAGATTTTTGGACGAGAAAAGGAATGGAAACCAACACTTCCAAAACCATAGCCTAGATAAATCAAACCAATCAATAAGAAAGGTTGAGTTATTGAGTATTTGAGAAACATTAGGAATCGCATGATTCGTATGCTTGTGTTTGTGTTGTTTAGACATCTTTCTATCAAGTTCTATTAAGTTCAAAGATTTTTGGATTAGAAAAAGAATGGAAACCAACACTTCCCAGACCGTAGCCTAGGCAAATCAAACTAATCAATAAGAAATGTTGTGTTATTGAGTATTTGAGAAACATTAGGAATCGCATGATTCGTATGCTTGTGTTTGTGTTGTTTGGTGATCTTTCTATCAAGTTCTATTAAGTTCAAAGATTTTAGACGAGATAAAGAATGGAAACCAACACTTCCCAAACCATAGCCAAGGCAAATCAAAACAATCAATAAGAAAGGTTGTGTTTTTGAGTATTTGAGAAACATTAGGAATCGCATGATTCATATGCTTGTGTTTGTGTTGTTTGGTGATCTTTCTATCAAGTTCTATTAAGTTCAAAGATTTTTGGAGGAGAAAAAGAATGGAAACCAACACTTCCCAAACCATAGCCTAGGCAAATCAAACTAATCAATAAGAAATGTTGTGTTATTGAGTATTTGAGAAACATTAGGAATCGCATGATTCGTATGCTTGTGTTTATGTTGTTTGGTGATCTTTCTATCAAGTTCTATTAAGTTCAAAGATTTTAGACGAGATAAAGAATGGAAATCAACACTTCCCAAAACATATCCTAGGCAAATCAAACCAATCAATAAGAAAGGTTGTGTTATTGAGAATTTGAGAAACATTAGGAATCGCATGATCCGTATGCTTGTGTTTGTGTTGTTTGGTGATCTTTCTATCAAGTTCTATTAAGTTCAAGATTTTAGACGAGATAAAGAATGCAAACCAACAGTTTCCAAAACATATCCTAGGCAAATCAAACCAATCAATAAGAAAGGTTGTATTATTGAGAATTTGAGAAACATTAGGAATTGCATGATTCGTAGGCTTGTGTTTGTGTTGTTTGATGATCTTTCTATTTAGTTCAAAGATTTTTGGACGAGAAAAAGAATGGAAACCTACACTTCCCAAACCATAGCCTAGGCAAATCAAACCAAACAATAAGAAAGGTTGTGTTATTGAATATTTAAGAAACATTAGGAATCGCATGATTCGTATGCTTGTGTTTTTGTTATTTGGTGATCTTTCTATCAAGTTCTATTAAGTTCAAAGATTTTTGGACGAGAAAAAGAATGGAAACCAACACTTTCCAAAACATATCCTAGGCAAATCAAACCAATCAATAAGAAAGGTTGTGTTATTTAGAATTTGAGAAACATTAGGAATTGCATGATTCGTATGCTTGTGTTTGTGTTGTTTGATGATCTTTCTATTTAGTTCAAAGATTTTTGGACGAGAAAAAGTATGGAAACCTACACTTCCCAAACCATAGCCTAGGCAAATCAAACCAATCAATAAGAAAGGTTGAGTTATTAAGAAACATTAGGAATCGCATGATTCGTATGCTTGTGTTTGTGTTGTATGGTGATCTTTCTATCAAGTTCTATTAAGTTCAAAAGTTTTTGGACGAGAAAAAGAATGGAAACCAACACTTCCCAAATCATAGCCTAGGCAAATCAAACCAATCAATAAGAAACGTTGTGTTATTGAATATTTAAGAAACATTAGGAATCGCATGATTTGTATGCTTGTGTTTGTGTTATTTGGTGATCTTTCTATCAAGTTCTATTAAGTTCAAAGATTTTTGGATGAGAAAAAGAATGGAAACCAACACTTTCCAAAACATATCCTAGGAAAATCAAACCAATCAATAAGAAAGGTTGTGTTATTTAGAATTTGAGAAACATTAGGAATTGCATGATTCGTATGCTTGTGTTTGTGTTGTATGATGATCTTTCAATTTAGTTCAAAGATTTTTGGACGAGAAAAAGAATGGAAACCTACACTTCCCAAACCATAGCCTAGGCAAATCAAACCAATCAATAAGAAAGGTTGAGTTATTGAGAAACATTAGGAATCGCATGATTCGTATGCTTGTGGTTATATTGTTTGGTGATCCTTCTATCAAGTTCTATTAAGATAAAAGATTTTTGGACGAGAAAAGGAATGGAAACCAACACTTCCAAAACCATAGCCTAGACAAATCAAACCAAACAATAAGAAAGGTTGAGTTATTGAGTATTTGAGAAACATTACGAATCGCATGATTCGTATGCTTGTGTTTGTGTTGTTTGGTGATCTTTCTATCAAGTTCTATTAAGTTCAAAGATTTTTGGACGATAAAAATAATGAAAACCAACTCTTCCCAAACCATATCCTAGGCAAATCAAACCAATCAATAAGAAAGGTTGTGTTATTGAGAATTTGAGAAACATTAGGAATCGCATGATTCGTATGCTTGTGTTTGTGTTGTTTGGTGATCTTTCTATCAAGTTTTATTAAGTTCAAAGATTATTGGACGAGAAATAGAATGGAAACCAACATTTCCCAAAACATAGCCTAGGCAAATCAAACCAATCAATAAGAAACGTTGTGTTATTGAATATTTAAGAAACAGCAGGAATCGCATGATTCGTATGCTTGTGTTTGTGTTATTTGGTGATCTTTCTATCAAGTTCTATTAAGTTCAAAGATTTTTGGACGAGAAAAAGAATGGAAACCAACACTTCCCAAACCATAGCCTAGGCAAATCAAACTAATCAATAAGAAATATTGTGTTATTGAGTATTTGAGAAACATTAGGAATCGCATGATTCGTATGCTTGTGTTTATGTTGTTTGGTGATCTTTCTATCAGGTTCTATTAAGTTCAAAGATTTTAGACGAGATACAGAATGGAAATCAACACTTCCCAAAACATATCCTAGGCAAATCAAACCAATCAATAAGAAAGGTGGTGTTATTGAGAATTTGAGAAACATTAGGAATCGCATGATTCGTATGCTTGTGGTTGTATTGTTTGGTGATCTTTCTATCAAGTTCTATTAAGTTCAAAGATTTTTGGACGAGAAAAAGAATGGAAACCAACACTTCCCAGACCATAGCCTAGGCAAATCAAACTAATCAATAAGAAATGTTGTGTTATTGAGTATTTGAGAAACATTAGGAATCGCATGATTCGTATGCTTGTGTTTGTGTTGTTTGGTGATCTTTCTATCAAGTTCTATTAAGTTCAAAGATTTTAGACGAGATAAAGAATGGAAACCAACACTTCCCAAAACATATCCTAGGCAAATCAAACCAATCAATAAGAAAGGTTGTGTTATTGAGAATTTGAGAAACATTAGGAATCGCATGATTCGTATGCTTGTGGTTGTATTGTTTGGTGATCTTTCTATCAAGTTCTATTAAGTTCAAAGATTTTTGGACGAGAAAAAGAATGGAAACCAACACTTCCCAGACCATAGCCTAGGCAAATCAAACTAATCAATAAGAAATGCTGTGTTATTGAGTATTTGAGAAACATTAGGAATCGCATGATTCGTATGCTTGTGTTTGTGTTGTTTGGTGATCTTTCTATCAAGTTCTATTAAGTTCAAAGATTTTAGACGAGATAAAGAATGGAAACCAACACTTCCCAAAACATATCCTAGGCAAATCAAACCAATCGATAAGAAAGGTTGTGTTATTGAGAATTTGAGAAACATTAGGAATTGCATGATTCGTATGCTTGTGTTTGTGTTGTTTGATGATCTTTCTATTTAGTTCAAAGATTTTTGGACGAGAAAAAGTATGGAAACCTACACTTCCCAAACCATAGCCTAGGCAAATCAAACCAATCAATAAGAAAGGTTGAGTTATTAAGAAACATTAGGAATCGCATGATTCGTATGCTTGTGTTTGTGTTGTATGGTGATCTTTCTATCAAGTTCTATTAAGTTCAAAAGTTTTTGGACGAGAAAAAGAATGGAAACCAACACTTCCCAAATCATAGCCTAGGCAAATCAAACCAATCAATAAGAAACGTTGTGTTATTGAATATTTAAGAAACATTAGGAATTGCATGATTTGTATGCTTGTGTTTGTGTTATTTGGTGATCTTTCTATCAAGTTCTATTAAGTTCAAAGATTTTTGGATGAGAAAAAGAATGGAAACCAACACTTTCCAAAACATATCCTAGGGAAATCAAACCAATCAATAAGAAAGGTTGTGTTATTTAGAATTTGAGAAACATTAGGAATTGCATGATTCGTATGCTTGTGTTTGTGTTGTTTGATGATCTTTCTATTTAGTTCAAAGATTTTTGGACGAGAAAAAGAATGGAAACCTACACTTCCCAAACCATAGCCTAGGCAAATCAAACCAATCAATAAGAAAGGTTGAGTTATTGAGAAACATTAGGAATCGCATGATTCGTATGCTTGTGGTTATATTGTTTGGTGATCCTTCTATCAAGTTCTATTAAGATAAAAGATTTTTGGACGAGAAAAGGAATGGAAACCAACACTTCCAAAACCATAGCCTAGATAAATCAAACCAAACAATAAGAAAGGTTGAGTTATTGAGTATTTGAGAAACATTACGAATCGCATGATTCGTATGCTTGTGTTTGTGTTGTTTGGTGATCTTTCTATCAAGTTCTATTAAGTTCAAAGATTTTTGGACGATAAAAATAATGAAAACCAACTCTTCCCAAACCATATCCTAGGCAAATCAAACCAATCAATAAGAAAGGTTGTGTTATTGAGAATTTGAGAAACATTAGGAATCGCATGATTCGTATGCTTGTGTTTGTGTTGTTTGGTGATCTTTCTATCAAGTTTTATTAAGTTCAAAGATTATTGGACGAGAAATAGAATGGAAACCAACATTTCCCAAAACATAGCCTAGGCAAATCAAACCAATCAATAAGAAATGTTGTGTTATTGAATATTTAAGAAACAGTAGGAATCGCATGATTCGTATGCTTGTGTTTGTGTTATTTGGTGATCTTTCTATCAAGTTCTATTAAGTTCAAAGATTTTTGGACGAGAAAAAGAATGGAAACCAACACTTCCCAAACCATAGCCTAGGCAAATCAAACTAATCAATAAGAAATGTTGTGTTATTGAGTATTTGAGAAACATTAGGAATCGCATGATTCGTATGCTTGTGTTTATGTTGTTTGGTGATCTTTCTATCAGGTTCTATTAAGTTCAAAGATTTTAGACGAGATAAAGAATGGAAATCAACACTTCCCAAAACATATCCTAGGCAAATCAAACCAATCAATAAGAAAGGTTGTGTTATTGAGAATTTGAGAAACATTAGGAATCACATGATTCGTATGCTTGTGGTTGTATTGTTTGGTGATCTTTCTATCAAGTTCTATTAAGTTCAAAGATTTTTGGACGAGAAAAAGAATGGAAACCAACACTTCCCAGACCATAGCCTAGGCAAATCAAACTAATCAATAAGAAATGCTGTGTTATTGAGTATTTGAGAAACATTAGGAATCGCATGATTCGTATGCTTGTGTTTGTGTTGTTTGGTGATCTTTCTATCAAGTTCTATTAAGTTCAAAGATTTTAGACGAGATAAAGAATGGAAACCAACACTTCCCAAAACATATCCTAGGCAAATCAAACCAATCAATAAGAAAGGTTGTGTTATTGAGAATTTGAGAAACATTAGGAATCGCATGATTCGTATGCTTGTGGTTGTATTGTTTGGTGATGTTTCTATCAAGTTCTATTAAGTTCAAAGATTTTTGGACGAGAAAAAGAATGGAAACCAACACTTCCCAGACCATAGCCTAGGCAAATCAAACTAATCAATAAGAAATGCTGTGTTATTGAGTATTTGAGAAACATTAGGAATCGCATGATTCGTATGCTTGTGTTTGTGTTGTTTAGTGATCTTTCTATCAAGTTCTATTAAGTTCAAAGATTTTAGACGAGATAAAGAATGGAAACCAACACTTCCCAAAACATATCCTAGGCAAATCAAACCAATCAATAAGAAAGGTTGTGTTATTGAAAATTTGAGAAACATTAGGGATTGCTTGATTCGTATGCTTGTGTTTGTGTTGTTTGATGATCTTTCTATTTAGTTCAAAGATTTTTGGACGAGAAAAAGTATGGAAACCTACACTTCCCAAACCATAGCCTAGGCAAATCAAACCAATCAATAAGAAAGGTTGAGTTATTAAGAAACATTAGGAATCGCATGATTCGTATGCTTGTGTTTGTGTTGTATGGTGATCTTTCTATCAAGTTCTATTAAGTTCAAAAGTTTTTGGACAAGAAAAAGAATGGAAACCAACACTTCCCAAATCATAGCCTAGGCAAATCAAACCAATCAATAAGAAACGTTGTATTATTGAATATTTAAGAAACATTAGGAATCGCATGATTTGTATGCTTGTGTTTGTGTTATTTGGTGATCTTTCTATCAAGTTCTATTAAGTTCAAAGATTTTTGGACGAGAAAAAGAATGGAAACCAACACTTTCCAAAACATATCCTAGGCAAATCAAACCAATCAATAAGAAAGGTTGTGTTATTTAGAATTTGAGAAACATTAGGAATTGCATGATTCGTATGCTTGTGTTTGTGTTGTTTGATGATCTTTCTATTTAGTTCAAAGATTTTTGGACGAGAAAAAGAATGGAAACCTACACTTCCCAAACCATAGCCTAGGCAAATCAAACCAATCAATAAGAAAGGTTGAGTTATTGAGAAATATTAGGAATCGCATGATTCGTATGCTTGTGGTTATATTGTTTGGTGATCCTTCTATCAAGTTCTATTAAGATAAAAGATTTTTGGACGAGAAAAGGAATGGAAACCAACACTTCCAAAACCATAGCCTAGACAAATCAAACCAAACAATAAGAAAGGTTGAGTTATTGAGTATTTGAGAAACATTACGAATCGCATGATTCGTATGCTTGTGTTTGTGTTGTTTGGTGATCTTTCTATCAAGTTCTATTAAGTTCAAAGATTTTTGGACGATAAAAATAATGAAAACCAACTCTTTCCAAACCATATCCTAGGCAAATCAAACCAATCAATAAGAAAGGTTGTGTTATTGAGAATTTGAGAAACATTAGGAATCGCATGATTCGTATGCTTGTGTTTGTGTTGTTTGGTGATCTTTCTATCAAGTTTTATTAAGTTCAAAGATTATTGGACGAGAAATAGAATGGAAACCAACATTTCCCAAAACATATCCTAGGCAAATCAAACCAATCAATAAGAAACGTTGTGTTATTGAATATTTAAGAAACAGTAGGAATCGCATGATTCGTATGCTTGTGTTTGTGTTATTTGGTGATCTTTCTATCAAGTTCTATTAAGTTCAAAGATTTTTGGACGAGAAAAAGAATGGAAACCAACACTTCCCAAACCATAGCCTAGGCAAATCAAACTAATCAATAAGAAATATTGTGTTATTGAGTATTTGAGAAACATTAGGAATCGCATGATTCGTATGCTTGTGTTTATGTTGTTTGGTGATCTTTCTATCAGGTTCTATTAAGTTCAAAGATTTTAGACGAGATAAAGAATGGAAATCAACACTTCCCAAAACATATCCTAGGCAAATCAAACCAATCAATAAGAAAGGTGGTGTTATTGAGAATTTGAGAAACATTAGGAATCGCATGATTCGTATGCTTGTGGTTGTATTGTTTGGTGATCTTTCTATCAAGTTCTATTAAGTTCAAAGATTTTTGGACGAGAAAAAGAATGGAAACCAACACTTCCCAGACCATAGCCTAGGCAAATCAAACTAATCAATAAGAAATGCTGTGTTATTGAGTATTTGAGAAACATTAGGAATCGCATGATTCGTATGCTTGTGTTTGTGTTGTTTGGTGATCTTTCTATCAAGTTCTATTAAGTTCAAAGATTTTAGACGAGATAAAGAATGGAAACCAACACTTCCCAAAACATATCCTAGGCAAATCAAACCAATCAATAAGAAAGGTTGTGTTATTGAGAATTTGAGAAACATTAGGAATCGCATGATTCGTATGCTTGTGGTTGTATTGTTTGGTGATCTTTCTATCAAGTTCTATTAAGTTCAAAGATTTTTGGACGAGAAAAAGAATGGAAACCAACACTTCCCAGACCATAGCCAAGGCAAATCAAACTAATCAATAAGAAATGCTGTGTTATTGAGTATTTGAGAAACATTAGGAATCGCATGATTCGTATGCTTGTGTTTGTGTTGTTTGGTGATCTTTCTATCAAGTTCTATTAAGTTCAAAGATTTTAGACGAGATAAAGAATGGAAACCAACACTTCCCAAAACATATCCTAGGCAAATCAAACCAATCAATAAGAAAGGTTGTGTTATTGAGAATTTGAGAAACATTAGGAATTGCATGATTCGTATGCTTGTGTTTGTGTTGTTTGATGATCTTTCTATTTAGTTCAAAGATTTTTGGACGAGAAAAAGTATGGAAACCTACACTTCCCAAACCATAGCCTAGGCAAATCAAACCAATCAATAAGAAAGGTTGAGTTATTAAGAAACATTAGGAATCGCATGATTCGTATGCTTGTGTTTGTGTTGTATCGTGATCTTTCTATCAAGTTCTATTAAGTTCAAAAGTTTTTGGACGAGAAAAAGAAAGGAAACCAACACTTCCCAAATCATAGCCTAGGCAAATCAAACCAATCAATAAGAAACGTTGTGTTATTGAATATTTAAGAAACATTAGGAATCGCATGATTTGTATGCTTGTGTTTGTGTTATTTGGTGATCTTTCTATCAAGTTCTATTAAGTTCAAAGATTTTTGGACGAGAAAAAGAATGGAAACCAACACTTTCCAAAACATATCCTAGGCAAATCAAACCAATCAATAAGAAAGGTTGTGTTATTTAGAATTTGAGAAACATTAGGAATTGCATGATTCGTATGCTTGTGTTTGTGTTGTTTGATGATCTATCTATTTAGTTCAAAGATTTTTGGACGAGAAAAAGAATGGAAACCTACACTTCCCAAACCATATCCTAGGCAAATCAAACCAATCAATAAGAAAGGTTGAGTTATTGAGAAACATTAGGAATCGCATGATTCGTATGCTTGTGTTTGTGTTGTACGGTGATCTTTCTATCAAGTTCTATTAAGTTCAAAAGTTTTTGGACGAGAAAAAGAATGGAAACCAACACTTCCCAAATCATAGCCTAGTCAAATCAAACCAATCAATAAGAAACGTTGTGTTATTGAATATTTAAGAAACATTAGGAATCGCATGATTCGTATGCTTGTGTTTGTGTTATTTGGTGATCTTTCTATCAATTTCTATTAAGTTCAAAGATTTTTGGACGAGAAAAAGAATGGAAACCAACACTTCCCAAACTATATCCTAGGCAAATCAAACCAATCAATAAGAAAGGTTCTGTTATTGAGAATTTGAGAAACATTAGGAATCGCATGATTCGTATGCTTGTGTTTGTATTGTTTGGTAATCTATCTATCAAGTTCTATTATGTTCAAAGATTTTTGGACGAGAAAAAGAATGGAAACCAACACTTCCCAAACCATAGCCTAGGCAAATCAAACAAATCAATAAGAAAGGTTGAGTTATTGAGTATTTGAGAAACATTAGGAATCGCATGATTCGTATGCTTGTGGTTGTAATGTTTGGTGATCTTTCTATCAAGTTCTATTAAGATAAAAGATTTTTGGACGAGAAAAGGAATGGAAACCAACACTTCCAAAACCATAGCCTAGATAAATCAAACCAATCAATAAGAAAGGTTGAGTTATTGAGTATTTGAGAAACATTAGGAATCGCATGATTCGTATGCTTGTGTTTGTGTTGTTTAGACATCTTTCTATCAAGTTCTATTAAGTTCAAAGATTTTTGGATTAGAAAAAGAATGGAAACCAACACTTCCCAGACCGTAGCCTAGGCAAATCAAACTAATCAATAAGAAATGTTGTGTTATTGAGTATTTGAGAAACATTAGGAATCGCATGATTCGTATGCTTGTGTTTGTGTTGTTTGGTGATCTTTCTATCAAGTTCTATTAAGTTCAAAGATTTTAGACGAGATAAAGAATGGAAACCAACACTTCCCAAACCATAGCCAAGGCAAATCAAAACAATCAATAAGAAAGGTTGTGTTTTTGAGTATTTGAGAAACATTAGGAATCGCATGATTCATATGCTTGTGTTTGTGTTGTTTGGTGATCTTTCTATCAAGTTCTATTAAGTTCAAAGATTTTTGGAGGAGAAAAAGAATGGAAACCAACACTTCCCAAACCATAGCCTAGGCAAATCAAACTAATCAATAAGAAATGTTGTGTTATTGAGTATTTGAGAAACATTAGGAATCGCATGATTCGTATGCTTGTGTTTATGTTGTTTGGTGATCTTTCTATCAAGTTCTATTAAGTTCAAAGATTTTAGACGAGATAAAGAATGGAAATCAACACTTCCCAAAACATATCCTAGGCAAATCAAACCAATCAATAAGAAAGGTTGTGTTATTGAGAATTTGAGAAACATTAGGAATCGCATGATCCGTATGCTTGTGTTTGTGTTGTTTGGTGATCTTTCTATCAAGTTCTATTAAGTTCAAGATTTTAGACGAGATAAAGAATGCAAACCAACAGTTTCCAAAACATATCCTAGGCAAATCAAACCAATCAATAAGAAAGGTTGTATTATTGAGAATTTGAGAAACATTAGGAATTGCATGATTCGTAGGCTTGTGTTTGTGTTGTTTGATGATCTTTCTATTTAGTTCAAAGATTTTTGGACGAGAAAAAGAATGGAAACCTACACTTCCCAAACCATAGCCTAGGCAAATCAAACCAAACAATAAGAAAGGTTGTGTTATTGAATATTTAAGAAACATTAGGAATCGCATGATTCGTATGCTTGTGTTTTTGTTATTTGGTGATCTTTCTATCAAGTTCTATTAAGTTCAAAGATTTTTGGACGAGAAAAAGAATGGAAACCAACACTTTCCAAAACATATCCTAGGCAAATCAAACCAATCAATAAGAAAGGTTGTGTTATTTAGAATTTGAGAAACATTAGGAATTGCATGATTCGTATGCTTGTGTTTGTGTTGTTTGATGATCTTTCTATTTAGTTCAAAGATTTTTGGACGAGAAAAAGAATGGAGACCTACACTTCCCAATCCATATCCTAGGCAAATCAAACCAATCAATAAGAAAGGTTGAGTTATTGAGAAACATTAGGAATCGCATGATTCGTATGCTTGTGTTTGTGTTGTACGGTGATCTTTCTATCAAGTTCTATTAAGTTCAAAAGTTTTTGGACGAGAAAAAGAATGGAAACCAACACTTCCCAAATCATAGCCTAGTCAAATCAAACAAATCAATAAGAAACGTTATGTTATTGAATATTTAAGAAACATTAGGAATCGCTTGATTCGTATGCTTGTGTTTGTTTTATTTGGTGATCTTTCTATCAATTTCTATTAAGTTCAAAGATTTTTGGACGAGAAAAAGAATGGAAACCAACACTTCCCAAACTATATCCTAGGCAAATCAAACCAATCAATAAGAAAGGTTCTGTTATTGAGAATTTGAGAAACATTAGGAATCGCATGATTCGTATGCTTGTGTTTGTGTTGTTTGGTAATCTATCTATCAAGTTCTATTATGTTCAAAGATCTTTGGCCGAGAAAAAGAATGCAAAGCAACACTTTCCAAACCATAGCCTAGGCAAATCGAACCAATCAATAAGAAAGGTTGTGTTATTGAGAATTTGAGAAACATTAGGAATCGCATGATTCGTATGCTTGTGGTTGTATTGTTTGGTGATCTTTCTATCAAGTTCTATTAAGATAAAAGATTTTTGGACGAGAAAAGGAATGGAAACCAACACTTCCAAAACCATAGCCTAGGCAAATCAAACCAATCAATAAGAAAGGTTGAGTTATTGAGTATTTGAGAAACATTAGGAATCGCATGATTCGTATGCTTGTGTTTGTGTTGTTTGGTGATCTTTCTATCAAGTTCTATTAAGTTCAAAGATTGTTGGACGATAAAAAGAATGAAAACCAACACTTGCCAAACCATATCCTAGGCAAATCAAACCAATCAATAAGAAAGATTGTGTTATTGAGAATTTGAGAAACATTAGGAATCGCATGATTCGTATGCTTGTGTTTGTGTTGTTTGGTAATCTATCTATCAAGTTCTATTATGTTCAAAGATTTTTGGAAGAGAAAAAAAATGGAAAGCAACACTTTCCAAACCATAGCCTAGGCAAATCAAACCAATCAATAAGAAAGGTTGTGTGTGATTGAGAATTTGAGAAACATTAGGAATCGCATGATTCGTATGCTTGTGGTTGTATTGTTTGGTGATCTTTCTATCAAGTTCTATTAAGATAAAAGATTTTTGGACGAGAAAAGGAATGGAAACCAACACTTTCAAAACCATGGCCTAGGCAAATAAAACCAAACAATAAGAAAGGTTGAGTTATTGAGTATTTGAGAAACATTAGGAATCGCATGATTCGTATGGTTGTGTTTGTGTTGTTTGGTGATCTTTCCATCAAGTTCTATTAAGTTCAAAGATTTTTGGACGATAAAAAGAATGAAAACCAACACTTCCCAAACCATATCCTAGGCAAATCAAACCAATCAATAAGAAAGATTGTGTTATTGAGAATTTGAGAAACATTAGGAATCGCATGATTCGTATGCTTGTGTTTGTGTTGTTTGGTGATCTTTCGATCAAGATTTATTAAGTTCAAAGATTATTGGACGAGAAATAGAATGGAAACCAACATTTCCCAAAACATAGCCTAGGCAAATCAAACCAATCAATAAGAAACGTTGTGTTATTGAATATTTAAGAAACATTAGGAATCGCATGATTCGTATGCTTGTGTTTGTGTTATTTGGTGATCTTTCTATCAAGTTCTATTAAGTTCAAAGATTTTTGGACGAGAAAAAGAATGGAAACCAACACTTCCCAAACTATATCCTAGGCAAATCAAACCAATCAATAAGAAAGGTTGTGTTATTGAGAATTTGAGAAACATTAGGAATCGCATGATTCGTATGCTTGTGTTTGTGTTGTTTGGTAATATATCTATCAAGTTCTATTATGTTCAAAGATTTTTGGACGAGAAAAAGAATGGAAAGCAACACTTTCCAAACCATAGCCTAGGCAAATCAAACCAATCAATGAGAAAGGTTGTGTTATTGAGAATTTGAGAAACATTAGGAATCGCATGATTCGTATGCTTGTGGTTGTATTGTTTGGTGATCTTTCTATCAAGTTCTATTAAGATAAAAGATTTTTGGACGAGAAAAGGAATGGAAACCAACACTTCCAAAACCATAGCCTAGACAAATCAAACCAAACAAAAGAAAGGTTGAGTTATTGAGTATTTGAGAAACATTAGGAATCGCATGATTCGTATGCTTGTGTTTGTGTTGTTTGGTGATCTTTCTATCAAGTTCTATTAAGTTCAAAGATTTTTGGTCGATAAAAAGAATGAAAACCAACACTTCCCAAACCATATCCTAGGCAAATCAAACCAATCAATAAGAAAGATTGTGTTATTGAGAATTTGAGAAACATTAGGAATCGCATGATTCGTATGCTTGTGTTTGTGTCGTTTGGTGATCTTTCTATCAAGTTTTATTAAGTTCAAAGATTATTGGACGAGAAATAGAATGGAAACCAACATTTCCCAAAACATAGCCTAGGCAAATCAAACCAATCAATAAGAAACGTTGTGTTATTGAGAATTTGAGAAACATTAGGATTCGCATGATTCGTATGCTTGTGGTTGTATTGTTTGGTGATCTTTCTTTCGAGTTCTATTAAGTTAAAAGATTTTTGGACGAGAAAAAGAATGGAAACCAACACTTCCCAGACCATAGCCTAGGCAAATCAAACTAATCAATAAGAAATGCTGTGTTATTGAGTATTTGAGAAACATTAGGAATCGCATGATTCGTGTGCTTGTGTTTGTGTTATTTGGTGATCTTTCTATCAGGTTCTATTAAGTTCAAAGATTTTTGGACGAGAAAAAGAATGGAAACCAACACTTCTCAAACTATATCCTAGGCAAATCAAACCAATTAATAAGAAAGGCTGTGTTATTGAGAATTTGAGAAACATTAGGAATCGCATGATTCGTATGCTTGTGTTTGTGTTGTTTGGTAATCTCTCTATCAAGTTCTATTATCTTCAAAGATTTTTGGACGAGAAAAAGAATGGAAAGCAACACTTTCCAAACCATAGCCTAGGCAAATCAAACCAATCAATAAGAAAGGTTGTGCTATTGAGAATTTGAGAAACATTAGGAATCGCATGATTCGTATGCTTGTGGTTGTATTGTTTGGTGATCTTTCTATCAAGTTCTATTAAGATAAAAGATTTTTGGACGAGAAAAGGAATGGAAACTAACACTTCCAAAACCATAGCCTAAGCAAATCAAACCAATCAATAAGAAAGGTTGAGTTATTGAGTATTTGAGAAACATTAGGAATCGCATGATTCGTATGCTTGTGTTTGTGTTGTTTAGAGATCTTTCTATCAAGTTCTATTAAGTTCAAAGATTTTTGGATGAGAAAAAGAATGGAAACCAACACTTCCCAAACCATAGCCTAGGCCAATCAAACCAATCAATAAGAAACGTTGTGTTATTGAATATTTGAGAAACATTAGGAATCGCATGATTCGTATGCTTGTGTTTGTGTTGTTTGGTGATCTTTCTATCAAGTTCTATTAAGTTCAAAGATTTTAGACGAGATAAAGAATAGAAATCAACACTTCCCAAAACATATCCTAGGCAAATCAAACCAATCAATAAGAAAGATTGTGTTATTGAGAATTTGAGAAACATTAGGAATCGCATGATTCGTATGCTTGTGGTTGTATTGTTTGGTGATCTTTCTATCAAGTTCTATTAAGTTCAAAGATTTTTGGACGAGAAAAAGAATGGAAACCAACACTTCTCAGACCATAGCCTAGGCAAATCAAACTAATCAATAAAAAATGCTGTGTTATTGAGTATTTGAGAAACATTAGGAATCGCATGATTCGTATGCTTGTGTTTGTGTTGTTTGGTGATCTTTCTATCAAGTTTTATTAAGCTCAAAGATTTTAGACGAGATAAAGAATGGAAACCAACACTTCCCAAAACATATCCTAGGCAAATCAAACCAATCAATAAGAAAGGTTGTGTTATTGAGAATTTAAGAAACATTAGGAATTGCATGATTCGAATGCTTGTGTTTGTGTTGTTTGATGATCTTTCTATTTAGTTCAAAGATTTTTGGACGAGAAAAAGTATGGAAACCTACACTTCCCAAACCATAGCCTAGGCAAATCAAACCAATCAATAAGAAAGGTTGAGTTATTGAGAAACATTAGGAATCGCATGATTCGTATGCTTGTGTTTGTGTTGTACGGTGATCTTTCTATCAAGTTCTATTAAGTTCAAAAGTTTTTGGACGAGAAAAAGAATGGTAACCAACACTTCCCAAATCATAGCCTAGGCAAATCAAACCAATCAATAAGAAACGTTGTGTTATTGAATATTTAAGAAACATTAGGAATCGCATGATTCGTATGCTTGTGTTTGTGTTATTTGGTGATCTTTCTATCAAGTTCTATTAAGTTCAAAGATTTTTGGACGAGAAAAAGAATGGAAACCAACACTTTCCAAAACATATCCTAGGCAAATCAAACCAATCAATAAGAAAGGTTGTGTTATTTAGAATTTGAGAAACATTAGGAATTGCATGATTCGTATGCTTGTGTTTGTGTTGTTTGATGATCTTTCTATTTAGTTCAAAGATTTTTGGACGAGAAAAAGAATGGAAACCTACACTTCCCAAACCATAGCCTAGGCAAATCAAACCAATCAATAAGAAAGGTTGAGTTATTGAGAAATATTAGGAATCGCATGATTCGTATGCTTGTGGTTATATTGTTTGGTGATCCTTCTATCAAGTTCTATTAAGATAAAAGATTTTTGGACGAGAAAAGGAATGGAAACCAACACTTCCAAAACCATAGCCTAGACAAATCAAACCAAACAATAAGAAAGGTTGAGTTATTGAGTATTTGAGAAACATTACGAATCGCATGATTCGTATGCTTGTGTTTGTGTTGTTTGGTGATCTTTCTATCAAGTTCTATTAAGTTCAAAGATTTTTGGACGATAAAAATAATGAAAACCAACTCTTCCCAAACCATATCCTAGGCAAATCAAACCAATCAATAAGAAAGGTTGTGTTATTGAGAATTTGAGAAACATTAGGAATCGCATGATTCGTATGCTTGTGTTTGTGTTGTTTGGTGATCTTTCTATCAAGTTTTATTAAGTTCAAAGATTATTGGACGAGAAATAGAATGGAAACCAACATTTCCCAAAACATAGCCTAGGCAAATCAAACCAATCAATAAGAAACGTTGTGTTATTGAATATTTAAGAAACAGTAGGAATCGCATGATTCGTATGCTTGTGTTTGTGTTATTTGGTGATCTTTCTATCAAGTTCTATTAAGTTCAAAGATTTTTGGACGAGAAAAAGAATGGAAACCAACACTTCCCAAACCATAGCCTAGGCAAATCAAACTAATCAATAAGAAATATTGTGTTATTGAGTATTTGAGAAACATTAGGAATCGCATGATTCGTATGCTTGTGTTTATGTTGTTTGGTGATCTTTCTATCAGGTTCTATTAAGTTCAAAGATTTTAGACGAGATAAAGAATGGAAATCAACACTTCCCAAAACATATCCTAGGCAAATCAAACCAATCAATAAGAAAGGTGGTGTTATTGAGAATTTGAGAAACATTAGGAATCGCATGATTCGTATGCTTGTGGTTGTATTGTTTGGTGATCTTTCTATCAAGTTCTATTAAGTTCAAAGATTTTTGGACGAGAAAAAGAATGGAAACCAACACTTCCCAGACCATAGCCTAGGCAAATCAAACTAATCAATAAGAAATGCTGTGTTATTGAGTATTTGAGAAACATTAGGAATCGCATGATTCGTATGCTTGTGTTTGTGTTGTTTGGTGATCTTTCTATCAAGTTCTATTAAGTTCAAAGATTTTAGACGAGATAAAGAATGGAAACCAACACTTCCCAAAACATATCCTAGGCAAATCAAACCAATCAATAAGAAAGGTTGTGTTATTGAGAATTTGAGAAACATTAGGAATCGCATGATTCGTATGCTTGTGGTTGTATTGTTTGGTGATCTTTCTATCAAGTTCTATTAAGTTCAAAGATTTTTGGACGAGAAAAAGAATGGAAACCAACACTTCCCAGACCATAGCCAAGGCAAATCAAACTAATCAATAAGAAATGCTGTGTTATTGAGTATTTGAGAAACATTAGGAATCGCATGATTCGTATGCTTGTGTTTGTGTTGTTTGGTGATCTTTCTATCAAGTTCTATTAAGTTCAAAGATTTTAGACGAGATAAAGAATGGAAACCAACACTTCCCAAAACATATCCTAGGCAAATCAAACCAATCAATAAGAAAGGTTGTGTTATTGAGAATTTGAGAAACATTAGGAATTGCATGATTCGTATGCTTGTGTTTGTGTTGTTTGATGATCTTTCTATTTAGTTCAAAGATTTTTGGACGAGAAAAAGTATGGAAACCTACACTTCCCAAACCATAGCCTAGGCAAATCAAACCAATCAATAAGAAAGGTTGAGTTATTAAGAAACATTAGGAATCGCATGATTCGTATGCTTGTGTTTGTGTTGTATGGTGATCTTTCTATCAAGTTCTATTAAGTTCAAAAGTTTTTGGACGAGAAAAAGAAAGGAAACCAACACTTCCCAAATCATAGCCTAGGCAAATCAAACCAATCAATAAGAAACGTTGTGTTATTGAATATTTAAGAAACATTAGGAATCGCATGATTTGTATGCTTGTGTTTGTGTTATTTGGTGATCTTTCTATCAAGTTCTATTAAGTTCAAAGATTTTTGGACGAGAAAATGAATGGAAACCAACACTTTCCAAAACATATCCTAGGCAAATCAAACCAATCAATAAGAAAGGTTGTGTTATTTAGAATTTGAGAAACATTAGGAATTGCATGATTCGTATGCTTGTGTTTGTGTTGTTTGATGATCTATCTATTTAGTTCAAAGATTTTTGGACGAGAAAAAGAATGGAAACCTACACTTCCCAAACCATATCCTAGGCAAATCAAACCAATCAATAAGAAAGGTTGAGTTATTGAGAAACATTAGGAATCGCATGATTCGTATGCTTGTGTTTGTGTTGTACGGTGATCTTTCTATCAAGTTCTATTAAGTTCGAAAGTTTTTGGACGAGAAAAAGAATGGAAACCAACACTTCCCAAATCATAGCCTAGTCAAATCAAACCAATCAATAAGAAACGTTGTGTTATTGAATATTTAAGAAACATTAGGAATCGCATGATTCGTATGCTTGTGTTTGTGTTATTTGGTGATCTTTCTATCAATTTCTATTAAGTTCAAAGATTTTTGGACGAGAAAAAGAATGGAAACCAACACTTCCCAAACTATATCCTAGGCAAATCAAACCAATCAATAAGAAAGGTTCTGTTATTGAGAATTTGAGAAACATTAGGAATCGCATGATTCGTATGCTTGTGTTTGTATTGTTTGGTAATCTATCTATCAAGTTCTATTATGTTCAAAGATTTTTGGACGAGAAAAAGAATGGAAACCAACACTTCCCAAACCATAGCCTAGGCAAATCAAACAAATCAATAAGAAAGGTTGAGTTATTGAGTATTTGAGAAACATTAGGAATCGCATGATTCGTATGCTTGTGGTTGTAATGTTTGGTGATCTTTCTATCAAGTTCTATTAAGATAAAAGATTTTTTGACGAGAAAAGGAATGGAAACCAACACTTCCAAAACCATAGCCTAGATAAATCAAACCAATCAATAAGAAAGGTTGAGTTATTGAGTATTTGAGAAACATTAGGAATCGCATGATTCGTATGCTTGTGTTTGTGTTGTTTAGACATCTTTCTATCAAGTTCTATTAAGTTCAAAGATTTTTGGATTAGAAAAAGAATGGAAACCAACACTTCCCAGACCGTAGCCTAGGCAAATCAAACTAATCAATAAGAAATGTTGTGTTATTGAGTATTTGAGAAACATTAGGAATCGCATGATTCGTATGCTTGTGTTTGTGTTGTTTGGTGATCTTTCTATCAAGTTCTATTAAGTTCAAAGATTTTAGACGAGATAAAGAATGGAAACCAACACTTCCCAAACCATAGCCAAGGCAAATCAAAACAATCAATAAGAAAGGTTGTGTTTTTGAGTATTTGAGAAACATTAGGAATCGCATGATTCATATGCTTGTGTTTGTGTTGTTTGGTGATCTTTCTATCAAGTTCTATTAAGTTCAAAGATTTTTGGAGGAGAAAAAGAATGGAAACCAACACTTCCCAAACCATAGCCTAGGCAAATCAAACTAATCAATAAGAAATGTTGTGTTATTGAGTATTTGAGAAACATTAGGAATCGCATGATTCGTATGCTTGTGTTTATGTTGTTTGGTGATCTTTCTATCAAGTTCTATTAAGTTCAAAGATTTTAGACGAGATAAAGAATGGAAATCAACACTTCCCAAAACATATCCTAGGCAAATCAAACCAATCAATAAGAAAGGTTGTGTTATTGAGAATTTGAGAAACATTAGGAATCGCATGATCCGTATGCTTGTGTTTGTGTTGTTTGGTGATCTTTCTATCAAGTTCTATTAAGTTCAAGATTTTAGACGAGATAAAGAATGCAAACCAACAGTTTCCAAAACATATCCTAGGCAAATCAAACCAATCAATAAGAAAGGTTGTATTATTGAGAATTTGAGAAACATTAGGAATTGCATGATTCGTAGGCTTGTGTTTGTGTTGTTTGATGATCTTTCTATTTAGTTCAAAGATTTTTGGACGAGAAAAAGAATGGAAACCTACACTTCCCAAACCATAGCCTAGGCAAATCAAACCAAACAATAAGAAAGGTTGTGTTATTGAATATTTAAGAAACATTAGGAATCGCATGATTCGTATGCTTGTGTTTTTGTTATTTGGTGATCTTTCTATCAAGTTCTATTAAGTTCAAAGATTTTTGGACGAGAAAAAGAATGGAAACCAACACTTTCCAAAACATATCCTAGGCAAATCAAACCAATCAATAAGAAAGGTTGTGTTATTTAGAATTTGAGAAACATTAGGAATTGCATGATTCGTATGCTTGTGTTTGTGTTGTTTGATGATCTTTCTATTTAGTTCAAAGATTTTTGGACGAGAAAAAGAATGGAGACCTACACTTCCCAAACCATATCCTAGGCAAATCAAACCAATCAATAAGAAAGGTTGAGTTATTGAGAAACATTAGGAATCGCATGATTCGTATGCTTGTGTTTGTGTTGTACGGTGATCTTTCTATCAAGTTCTATTAAGTTCAAAAGTTTTTGGACGAGAAAAAGAATGGAAACCAACACTTCCCAAATCATAGCCTAGTCAAATCAAACCAATCAATAAGAAACGTTGTGTTATTGAATATTTAAGAAACATTAGGAATCGCATGATTCGTATGCTTGTGTTTGTGTTATTTGGTGATCTTTCTATCAATTTCTATTAAGTTCAAAGATTTTTGGACGAGAAAAAGAATGGAAACCAACACTTCCCAAACTATATCCTAGGCAAATCAAACCAATCAATAAGAAAGGTTCTGTTATTGAGAATTTGAGAAACATTAGGAATCGCATGATTCGTATGCTTGTGTTTGTATTGTTTGGTAATCTATCTATCAAGTTCTATTATGTTCAAAGATTTTTGGACGAGAAAAAGAATGGAAACCAACACTTCCCAAACCATAGCCTAGGCAAATCAAACAAATCAATAAGAAAGGTTGAGTTATTGAGTATTTGAGAAACATTAGGAATCGCATGATTCGTATGCTTGTGGTTGTAATGTTTGGTGATCTTTCTATCAAGTTCTATTAAGATAAAAGATTTTTTGACGAGAAAAGGAATGGAAACCAACACTTCCAAAACCATAGCCTAGATAAATCAAACCAATCAATAAGAAAGGTTGAGTTATTGAGTATTTGAGAAACATTAGGAATCGCATGATTCGTATGCTTGTGTTTGTGTTGTTTAGACATCTTTCTATCAAGTTCTATTAAGTTCAAAGATTTTTGGATTAGAAAAAGAATGGAAACCAACACTTCCCAGACCGTAGCCTAGGCAAATCAAACTAATCAATAAGAAATGTTGTGTTATTGAGTATTTGAGAAACATTAGGAATCGCATGATTCGTATGCTTGTGTTTGTGTTGTTTGGTGATCTTTCTATCAAGTTCTATTAAGTTCAAAGATTTTAGACGAGATAAAGAATGGAAACCAACACTTCCCAAACCATAGCCAAGGCAAATCAAAACAATCAATAAGAAAGGTTGTGTTTTTGAGTATTTGAGAAACATTAGGAATCGCATGATTCATATGCTTGTGTTTGTGTTGTTTGGTGATCTTTCTATCAAGTTCTATTAAGTTCAAAGATTTTTGGAGGAGAAAAAGAATGGAAACCAACACTTCCCAAACCATAGCCTAGGCAAATCAAACTAATCAATAAGAAATGTTGTGTTATTGAGTATTTGAGAAACATTAGGAATCGCATGATTCGTATGCTTGTGTTTATGTTGTTTGGTGATCTTTCTATCAAGTTCTATTAAGTTCAAAGATTTTAGACGAGATAAAGAATGGAAATCAACACTTCCCAAAACATATCCTAGGCAAATCAAACCAATCAATAAGAAAGGTTGTGTTATTGAGAATTTGAGAAACATTAGGAATCGCATGATCCGTATGCTTGTGTTTGTGTTGTTTGGTGATCTTTCTATCAAGTTCTATTAAGTTCAAGATTTTAGACGAGATAAAGAATGCAAACCAACAGTTTCCAAAACATATCCTAGGCAAATCAAACCAATCAATAAGAAAGGTTGTATTATTGAGAATTTGAGAAACATTAGGAATTGCATGATTCGTAGGCTTGTGTTTGTGTTGTTTGATGATCTTTCTATTTAGTTCAAAGATTTTTGGACGAGAAAAAGAATGGAAACCTACACTTCCCAAACCATAGCCTAGGCAAATCAAACCAAACAATAAGAAAGGTTGTGTTATTGAATATTTAAGAAACATTAGGAATCGCATGATTCGTATGCTTGTGTTTTTGTTATTTGGTGATCTTTCTATCAAGTTCTATTAAGTTCAAAGATTTTTGGACGAGAAAAAGAATGGAAACCAACACTTTCCAAAACATATCCTAGGCAAATCAAACCAATCAATAAGAAAGGTTGTGTTATTTAGAATTTGAGAAACATTAGGAATTGCATGATTCGTATGCTTGTGTTTGTGTTGTTTGATGATCTTTCTATTTAGTTCAAAGATTTTTGGACGAGAAAAAGAATGGAGACCTACACTTCCCAAACCATATCCTAGGCAAATCAAACCAATCAATAAGAAAGGTTGAGTTATTGAGAAACATTAGGAATCGCATGATTCGTATGCTTGTGTTTGTGTTGTACGGTGATCTTTCTATCAAGTTCTATTAAGTTCAAAAGTTTTTGGACGAGAAAAAGAATGGAAACCAACACTTCCCAAATCATAGCCTAGTCAAATCAAACAAATCAATAAGAAACGTTATGTTATTGAATATTTAAGAAACATTAGGAATCGCTTGATTCGTATGCTTGTGTTTGTTTTATTTGGTGATCTTTCTATCAATTTCTATTAAGTTCAAAGATTTTTGGACGAGAAAAAGAATGGAAACCAACACTTCCCAAACTATATCCTAGGCAAATCAAACCAATCAATAAGAAAGGTTCTGTTATTGAGAATTTGAGAAACATTAGGAATCGCATGATTCGTATGCTTGTGTTTGTATTGTTTGGTAATCTATCTATCAAGTTCTATTATGTTCAAAGATTTTTGGACGAGAAAAAGAATGGAAACCAACACTTCCCAAACCATAGCCTAGGCAAATCAAACAAATCAATAAGAAAGGTTGAGTTATTGAGTATTTGAGAAACATTAGGAATCGCATGATTCGTATGCTTGTGGTTGTAATGTTTGGTGATCTTTCTATCAAGTTCTATTAAGATAAAAGATTTTTGGACGAGAAAAGGAATGGAAACCAACACTTCCAAAACCATAGCCTAGATAAATCAAACCAATCAATAAGAAAGGTTGAGTTATTGAGTATTTGAGAAACATTAGGAATCGCATGATTCGTATGCTTGTGTTTGTGTTGTTTAGAGATCTTTCTATCAAGTTCTATTAAGTTCAAAGATTTTTGGATGAGAAAAAGAATGGAAACCAACACTTCCCAGACCGTAGCCTAGGCAAATCAAACTAATCAATAAGAAATGTTGTGTTATTGAGTATTTGAGAAACATTAGGAATCGCATGATTCGTATGCTTGTGTTTGTGTTGTTTGGTGATCTTTCTATCAAGTTCTATTAAGTTCAAAGATTTTAGACGAGATAAAGAATGGAAACCAACACTTCCCAAACCATAGCCAAGGCAAATCAAAACAATCAATAAGAAAGGTTGTGTTTTTGAGTATTTGAGAAACATTAGGAATCGCATGATTCATATGCTTGTGTTTGTGTTGTTTGGTGATCTTTCTATCAAGTTCTATTAAGTTCAAAGATTTTTGGAGGAGAAAAAGAATGGAAACCAACACTTCCCAAACCATAGCCTAGGCAAATCAAACTAATCAATAAGAAATGTTGTGTTATTGAGTATTTGAGAAACATTAGGAATCGCATGATTCGTATGCTTGTGTTTATGTTGTTTGGTGATCTTTCTATCAAGTTCTATTAAGTTCAAAGATTTTAGACGAGATAAAGAATGGAAATCAACACTTCCCAAAACATATCCTAGGCAAATCAAACCAATCAATAAGAAAGGAGTGTTATTGAGAATTTGAGAAACATTAGGAATCGCATGATCCGTATGCTTGTGTTTGTGTTGTTTGGTGATCTTTCTATCAAGTTCTATTAAGTTCAAGATTTTAGACGAGATAAAGAATGCAAACCAACAGTTTCCAAAACATATCCTAGGCAAATCAAACCAATCAATAAGAAAGGTTGTATTATTGAGAATTTGAGAAACATTAGGAATTGCATGATTCGTAGGCTTGTGTTTGTGTTGTTGGATGATCTTTCTATTTAGTTCAAAGATTTTTGGACGAGAAAAAGAATGGAAACCTACACTTCCCAAACCATAGCCTAGGCAAATCAAACCAAACAATAAGAAAGGTTGTGTTATTGAATATTTAAGAAACATTAGGAATCGCATGATTCGTATGCTTGTGTTTTTGTTATTTGGTGATCTTTCTATCAAGTTCTATTAAGTTCAAAGATTTTTGGACGAGAAAAAGAATGGAAACCAACACTTCCCAAACTATATCTTAGGCAAATCAAACCAATCAATAAGAAAGGTTGTGTTATTGAGAATTTGAGAAACATTAGGAATCGCATGATTCGTATGCTTGTGTTTGTGTTGTTTGGTAATCTATCTATCAAGTTCTATTATGTTCAAAGATTTTTGGCCGAGAAAAAGAATGCAAAGCAACACTTTCCAAACCATAGCCTAGGCAAATCGAACCAATCAATAAGAAAGGTTGTGTTATTGAGAATTTGAGAAACATTAGGAATCGCATGATTCGTATGCTTGTGGTTGTATTGTTTGGTGATCTTTCTATCAAGTTCTATTAAGATAAAAGATTTTTGGATGAGAAAAGGAATGGAAACCAACACTTCCAAAACCATAGCCTAGGCAAATCAAACCAATCAATAAGAAAGGTTGAGTTATTGAGTATTTGAGAAACATTAGGAATCGCATGATTCGTATGCTTGTGTTTGTGTTGTTTGGTGATCTTTCTATCAAGTTCTATTAAGTTCAAAGATTGTTGGACGATAAAAAGAATGAAAACCAACACTTGCCAAACCATATCCTAGGCAAATCAAACCAATCAATAAGAAAGATTGTGTTATTGAGAATTTGAGAAACATTAGGAATCGCATGATTCGTATGCTTGTGTTTGTGTTGTTTGGTAATCTATCTATCAAGTTCTATTATGTTCAAAGATTTTTGGACGAGAAAAAAAATGGAAAGCAACACTTTCCAAACCATAGCCTAGGCAAATCAAACCAATCAATAAGAAAGGTTGTGTGTGATTGAGAATTTGAGAAACATTAGGAATCGCATGATTCGTATGCTTGTGGTTGTATTGTTTGGTGATCTTTCTATCAAGTTCTATTAAGATAAAAGATTTTTGGACGAGAAAAGGAATGGAAACCAACACTTTCAAAACCATGGCCTAGGCAAATAAAACCAAACAATAAGAAAGGTTGAGTTATTGAGTATTTGAGAAACATTAGGAATCGCATGATTCGTATGGTTGTGTTTGTGTTGTTTGGTGATCTTTCCATCAAGTTCTATTAAGTTCAAAGATTTTTGGACGATAAAAAGAATGAAAACCAACACTTCCCAAACCATATCCTAGGCAAATCAAACCAATCAATAAGAAAGATTGTGTTATTGAGAATTTGAGAAACATTAGGAATCGCATGATTCGTATGCTTGTGTTTGTGTTGTTTGGTGATCTTTCGATCAAGGTTTATTAAGTTCAAAGATTATTGGACGAGAAATAGAATGGAAACCAACATTTCCCAAAACATAGCCTAGGCAAATCAAACCAATCAATAAGAAACGTTGTGTTATTGAATATTTAAGAAACATTAGGAATCGCATGATTCGTATGCTTGTGTTTGTGTTATTTGGTGATCTTTCTATCAAGTTCTATTAAGTTCAAAGATTTTTGGACGAGAAAAAGAATGGAAACCAACACTTCCCAAACTATATCCTAGGCAAATCAAACCAATCAATAAGAAAGGTTGTGTTATTGAGAATTTGAGAAACATTAGGAATCGCATGATTCGTATGCTTGTGTTTGTGTTGTTTGGTAATATATCTATCAAGTTCTATTATGTTCAAAGATTTTTGGACGAGAAAAAGAATGGAAAGCAACACTTTCCAAACCATAGCCTAGGCAAATCAAACCAATCAATAAGAAAGGTTGTGTTATTGAGAATTTGAGAAACATTAGGAATCGCATGATTCGTATGCTTGTGGTTGTATTGTTTGGTGATCTTTCTATCAAGTTCTATTAAGATAAAAGATTTTTGGACGAGAAAAGGAATGGAAACCAACACTTCCAAAACCATAGCCTAGACAAATCAAACCAAACAAAAGAAAGGTTGAGTTATTGAGTATTTGAGAAACATTAGGAATCGCATGATTCGTATGCTTGTGTTTGTGTTGTTTGGTGATCTTTCTATCAAGTTCTATTAAGTTCAAAGATTTTTGGTCGATAAAAAGAATGAAAACCAACACTTCCCAAACCATATCCTAGGCAAATCAAACCAATCAATAAGAAAGATTGTGTTATTGAGAATTTGAGAAACATTAGTAATCGCATGATTCGTATGCTTGTGTTTGTGTCGTTTGGTGATCTTTCTATCAAGTTTTATTAAGTTCAAAGATTATTGGACGAGAAATAGAATGGAAACCAACATTTCCCAAAACATAGCCTAGGCAAATCAAACCAATCAATAAGAAACGTTGTGTTATTGAGAATTTGAGAAACATTAGGATTCGCATGATTCGTATGCTTGTGGTTGTATTGTTTGGTGATCTTTCTTTCGAGTTCTATTAAGTTAAAAGATTTTTGGACGAGAAAAAGAATGGAAACCAACACTTCCCAGACCATAGCCTAGGCAAATCAAACTAATCAATAAGAAATGCTGTGTTATTGAGTATTTGAGAAACATTAGGAATCGCATGATTCGTGTGCTTGTGTTTGTGTTATTTGGTGATCTTTCTATCAGGTTCTATTAAGTTCAAAGATTTTTGGACGAGAAAAAGAATGGAAGCCAACACTTCTCAAACTATATCCTAGGCAAATCAAACCAATTAATAAGAAAGGCTGTGTTATTGAGAATTTGAGAAACATTAGGAATCGCATGATTCGTATGCTTGTGTTTGTGTTGTTTGGTAATCTCTCTATCAAGTTCTATTATCTTCAAAGATTTTTGGACGAGAAAAAGAATGGAAAGCAACACTTTCCAAACCATAGCCTAGGCAAATCAAACCAATCAATAAGAAAGGTTGTGTTATTGAGAATTTGAGAAACATTAGGAATCGCATGATTCGTATGCTTGTGGTTGTATTGTTTGGTGATCTTTCTATCAAGTTCTATTAAGATAAAAGATTTTTGGACGAGAAAAGGAATGGAAACTAACACTTCCAAAACCATAGCCTAAGCAAATCAAACCAATCAATAAGAAAGGTTGAGTTATTGAGTATTTGAGAAACATTAGGAATCGCATGATTCGTATGCTTGTGTTTGTGTTGTTTAGAGATCTTTCTATCAAGTTCTATTAAGTTCAAAGATTTTTGGATGAGAAAAAGAATGGAAACCAACACTTCCCAAACCATAGCCTAGGCCAATCAAACCAATCAATAAGAAACGTTGTGTTATTGAATATTTGAGAAACATTAGGAATCGCATGATTCGTATGCTTGTGTTTGTGTTGTTTGGTGATCTTTCTATCAAGTTCTATTAAGTTCAAAGATTTTAGACGAGATAAAGAATAGAAATCAACACTTCCCAAAACATATCCTAGGCAAATCAAACCAATCAATAAGAAAGATTGTGTTATTGAGAATTTGAGAAACATTAGGAATCGCATGATTCGTATGCTTGTGGTTGTATTGTTTGGTGATCTTTCTATCAAGTTCTATTAAGTTCAAAGATTTTTGGACGAGAAAAAGAATGGAAACCAACACTTCTCAGACCATAGCCTAGGCAAATCAAACAAATCAATAAGAAATGCTGTGTTATTGAGTATTTGAGAAACATTAGGAATCGCATGATTCGTATGCTTGTGTTTGTGTTGTTTGGTGATCTTTCTATCAAGTTTTATTAAGCTCAAAGATTTTAGACGAGATAAAGAATGGAAACCAACACTTCCCAAAACATATCCTAGGCAAATCAAACCAATCAATAAGAAAGGTTGTGTTATTGAGAATTTAAGAAACATTAGGAATTGCATGATTCGAATGCTTGTGTTTGTGTTGTTTGATGATCTTTCTATTTAGTTCAAAGATTTTTGGACGAGAAAAAGTATGGAAACCTACACTTCCCAAACCATAGCCTAGGCAAATCAAACCAATCAATAAGAAAGGTTGAGTTATTGAGAAACATTAGGAATCGCATGATTCGTATGCTTGTGTTTGTGTTGTACGGTGATCTTTCTATCAAGTTCTATTAAGTTCAAAAGTTTTTGGACGAGAAAAAGAATGGTAACCAACACTTCCCAAATCATAGCCTAGGCAAATCAAACCAATCAATAAGAAACGTTGTGTTATTGAATATTTAAGAAACATTAGGAATCGCATGATTCGTATGCTTGTGTTTGTGTTATTTGGTGATCTTTCTATCAAGTTCTATTAAGTTCAAAGATTTTTGGACGAGAAAAAGAATGGAAACCAACACTTCCCAAACTATATCCTAGGCAAATCAAACCAATCAATAAGAAAGGTTGTGTTATTGAGAATTTGAGAAACATTAGGAATCGCGTGATTCGTATGCTTGTGTTTGTGTTGTTTGGTAATCTCTCTATCAAGTTCTATTATGTTCACAGATTTTTGGACGAGAAAAAGAATGGAAAGCAACACTTTCCAAACCATAGCCTAGGCAAATCAAACCAATCAATAAGAAAGGTTGTGTTTATGAGTATTTGAGAAACATTAGGAATCGCATGATTCGTATGCTCGTGTTTGTGTTGTTTGGTGATCTTTCTATGAAGTTCTATTAAGTTCAAAGATTTTTGGACGACAAAAAGAATGAAAACCAACACTTCCCAAACCATATCCTAGGCAAATCAAACCAATCAATAAAAAAGGTTGTGTTATTGAGAATTTGAGAAACATTAGGAATCGCATGATTCGTGCTTGTGTTTGTGTTGTTTGGTGATCTTTCTATCAAGTTTTATTAAGTTCAAAGATTATTGGACGAGAAATAGAATGGAAACCAACATTTCCCAAAACATAGCCTAGGCAAATAAAACCAATCAATAAGAAATGTTATGTTATTGAGTATTGAGAAACATTAGGAATCGCATGATTCGTATGCTTGTGTTTGTGTTGTTTGGTGATCTTTCTATCAAGTTCTATTAAGTTCAAAGATTTTTGGACGATAAAAAGAATGAAAACCAACACTTCCCAAACCATATCCTAGGCAAATCAAACCAATCAATAAGAAAGATTGTGTTATTGAGAATTTGAGAAACATTAGGAATCGCATGATTCGTATGCTTGTGTTTGTGTTGTTTGGTGATCTTTCTATCAAGTTTTGTTAAGTTCAAAGATTATTGGACGAGAAATAGAATGGAAACCAACATTTCCCAAAACATAGCCTAGGCAAATCAAACCAATCAATAAGAAACGTTGTGTTATTGAATATTTAAGAAACATTAGGAATCGCATGATTCGTATGCTTGTGTTTGTGTTATTTGGTGATATTTCTATCAAGTTCTATTAAGTTCAAAGATTTTTGGATGAGAAAAAGAATGGAAACCAACACTTCCCAAACTATATCCTAGGCAAATCAAACCAATCAATAAGAAAGGTTGTGTTATTGAGAATTTGAGAAACATTAGGAATCCCATGATTCGTATGCTTGTGTTTGTGTTGTTCGGTAATCTATCTATCAAGTTCTATTATGTTCAAAGATTTTTGGACGAGAAAAAGAATGGAAAGCAACACTTTCCAAACCATAGCCTAGGCAAATCAAATCAATCAATAAGAAAGGTTGTGTTATTGAGAATTTGAGAAACATTAGGAATCGCATGATTCGTATGCTTGTGGTTGTATTGTTTGGTGATCTTTGTATCAAGTTCTATTAAGATAAAAGATTTTTGGACGAGAAAAGGAATGGAAACCAACACTTCCAAATCCATAGCCTAGGCAAATCAAACCAATCAATAAGAAAGGTTGAGTTATTGAGTATTTGAGAAACATTAGGAATCGCATGATTCGTATGCTTGTGTTTGTGTTGTTTAGAGATCTTTCTATCAAGTTCTATTAAGTTCAAAGATTTTTGGATGAGAAAAAGAATGGAAACCAACACTTCCCAGACCGTAGCCTAGGCAAATCAAACTAATCAATAAGAAATGTTGTGTTATTGAGTATTTGAGAAACATTAGGAATCGCATGATTCGTATGCTTGTGGTTGTATTGTTTGGTGATCTTTGTATCAAGTTCTATTAAGATAAAAGATTTTTGGACGAGAAAAGGAATGGAAACCAACACTTCCAAAACCAAAGCCTAGGCAAATCAAACCAATCAATAAGAAAGGTTGAGTTATTGAGTATTTGAGAAACATTAGGAATCGCATGATTCGTATGCTTGTGGTTGTGTTGTTTAGAGATCTTTCTATCAAGTTCTATTAAGTTCAAAAGTTTTTGGACGAGAAAAAGAATGGAAACCAACACTTCCCAAATCATAGCCTAGGCAAATCAAACCAATCAATAAGAAACGTTGTGTTATTGAATATTTAAGAAACATTAGGAATCGCATCATTCGTTTGCTTGTGTTTGTGTTGTTTAGAGATCTTTCTATCAAGTTCTATTAATTTCAAAGATTTTTGGATGAGAAAAAGAATGGAAACCAACACTTCCCAAACCATAGCCTAGGCCAATCAAACCAATCAATAAGAAACGTTGTGTTTTTGAATATTTGAGAAACATTAGGAATCGCATGATTCGTATGCTTGTGTTTGTGTTGTTTGGTGATCTTTCTATCAAGTTCTATTAAGTTCAAAGATTTTAGACGAGATAAAGAATGGAAATCAACACTTCCCAAAACGTATCCTAGGCAAATCAAACCAATCAATAAGAAAGGTTGTGTTATTGAGAATTTGAGAAACATTAGGAATCGCATGATTCGTATGCTTGTGGTTGTATTGTTTGGTGATCTTTCTATCAAGTTCTATTAAGTTCAAAGATTTTTGGACGAGAAAAAGAATGGAAACCAACACTTCCCAGACCATAGCCTAGGCAAATCAAACTAATCAATAAGAAATGTTGTGTTATTGAGTATTTGAGAAACATTAGGAATCGCATGATTCGTATGCTTGTGTTTGTGTTGTTTGGTGATCTTTCTATCAAGTTCTATTAAGTTCAAAGATTTTAGACGAGATAAAGAATGGAAACCAACACTCCCAAAACATATCCTAGGCAAATCAAACCAATCAATAAGAAAGGTTGTGTTATTGAGAATTTGAGAAACATTAGGAATTGCATGATTCGTATGCTTGTGTTTGTGTTGTTTGATGATCTTTCTATTTAGTTCAAATATTTTTGGACGAGAAAAAGTATGGAAACCTACACTTCCCAAACCATAGCCTAGGCAAATCAAACCAATCAATAAGAAAGGTTGAGTTATTGAGAAACATTAGGAATCGCATAATTCGTATGCTTGTGTTTGTGTTGTACGGTGATCTTTCTATCAAGTTCTATTAAGTTCAAAAGTTTTTGGACGAGAAAAAGAATGGAAACCAACACTTCCCAAATCATAGCCTAGGCAAATCAAACCAATCAATAAGAAACGTTGTGTTATTGAATATTTAAGAAACATTAGGAATCGCATGATTCGTATGCTTGTGTTTGTGTTATTTGGTGATCTTTCTATCAAGTTCTATTAAGTTCAAAGATTTTTGGACGAGAAAAAGAATGGAAACCAACACTTCCCAAACTATATCCTAGGCAAATCAAACCAATCAATAAGAAAGGTTGTGTTATTGAGAATTTGAGAAACATTAGTAATCGCGTGATTCGTATGCTTGTGTTTGTGTTGTTTTGTAATCTATCTATCAAGTTCTATTATGTTCAAAGATTTTTGGACGAGAAAAAGAATGGAAAGCAACAATTTCCAAACCATAGCCTAGGCAAATCAAACCGATCAATAAGAAAGGATGAGTTATTGAGTATTTGAGAAACATTAGGAATCGCATGATTCGTATGCTTGTGTTTGTGTTGTTTAGTGATCTATCTATCAAGTTCTATTAAGTTCAAAGATTTTTGGACGAGAAAAAGAATGGAAACCAACACTTCCCAAACCATAGCCAAGGCAAATCAAACCAATCAATAAGAAAGGTTGTGTTTATGAGTATTTGAGAAACATTGGGAATCGCATGATTCGTATGCTCGTGTTTGTGTTGTTATATGATCTTTCTATCAAGTTCTATTAAGTTCAAAGATTTTTGGACGACAAAAAGAATGAAAACCAACACTTCCCAAACCATATCCTAGGAAAATCAAACCAATCAATAAGAAAGGTTGTGTTATTGAGAATTTGAGAAACATTAGGAATCGCATGATTCGTGCTTGTGTTTGTGTTGTTTGGTGATCTTTCTATCAAGTTTTATTAAGTTCAAAGATTATTGGACGAGAAATAGAATGGAAACCAACATTTCCCAAAACATAGCCTAGGCAAATAAAACCAATCAATAAGAAATGTTATGTTATTGAGTATTGAGAAACATTAGGAATCGCATGATTCGTATGCTTGTGTTTGTGTTGTTTGGTGATCTTTCTATCAAGTTCTATTAAGTTCAAAGATTTTTGGACGATAAAAAGAATGAAAACCAACACTTCCCAAACCATATCCTAGGCAAATCAAACCAATCAATAAGAAAGATTGTGTTATTGAGAATTTGAGAAACATTAGTTATCGCATGATTCGTATGCTTGTGTTTGTGTTGTTTGGTGATCTTTCTATCAAGTTTTGTTAAGTTCAAAGATTATTGGATGAGAAATAGAATGGAAACCAACATTTCCCAAAACATAGCCTAGGCAAATCAAACCAATCAATAAGAAACGCTGTGTTATTGAATATTTAAGAAACATTAGGAATCGCATGATTCGTATGCTTGTGTTAGTGTTATTTGGTGATATTTCTATCAAGTTCTATTAAGTTCAAAGATTTTTGGATGAGAAAAAGAATGGAAACCAACACTTCCCAAACTATATCCTAGGCAAATCAAACCAATCAATAAGAAAGGTTGTGTTATTGAGAATTTGAGAAACATTAGGAATCGCATGATTCGTATGCTTGTGTTTGTGTTGTTCGGTAATCTATCTATCAAGTTCTATTATGTTCAAAGATTTTTGGACGAGAAAAAGAATGGAAAGCAACACTTTCCAAACCATAGCCTAGGCAAATCAAACCAATCAATAAGAAAGGTTGTGTTATTGAGAATTTGAGAAACATTAGGAATCGCATGATTCGTATGCTTGTGGTTGTATTGTTTGGTGATCTTTGTATCAAGTTCTATTAAGATAAAAGATTTTTGGACGAGAAAAGGAATGGAAACCAACACTTCCAAATCCATAGCCTAGGCAAATCAAACCAATCAATAAGAAAGGTTGAGTTATTGAGTATTTGAGAAACATTAGGAATCGCATGATTCGTATGCTTGTGTTTGTGTTGTTTAGAGATCTTTCTATCAAGTTCTATTAAGTTTAAAGATTTTTGGATGAGAAAAAGAATGGAAACCAACACTTCCCAGACCGTAGCCTAGGCAAATCAAACTAATCAATAAGAAATGTTGTGTTATTGAGTATTTGAGAAACATTAGGAATCGCATGATTCGTATGCTTGTGGTTGTATTGTTTGGTGATCTTTGTATCAAGTTCTATTAAGATAAAAGATTTTTGGACGAGAAAAGGAATGGAAACCAACACTTCCAAAACCAAAGCCTAGGCAAATCAAACCAATCAATAAGAAAGGTTGAGTTATTGAGTATTTGAGAAACATTAGGAATCGCATGATTCGTATGCTTGTGGTTGTGTTGTTTAGAGATCTTTCTATCAAGTTCTATTAAGTTCAAAGATTTTTGGATGAGAAAAAGAATGGAAACCAACACTTCCCAGACCGTAGCCTAGGCAAATCAAACTAATCAATAAGAAATGTTGTGTTATTGAGTATTTGAGAAACATTAGGAATCGCATGATTCGTATGCTTGTGGTTGTATTGTTTGGTGATCTTTCTATCAAGTTCTATTAAGTTAAAAGATTTTTGGACGAGAAAAGGAATGGAAACCAACACTTCCAAACCATAGCCTAGGCAAATCAAACCAATCAATAAGAAAGGTTGTGTTATTGAGAATTTGAGAAACATTAGGAATCGCATGATTCGTATGCTTGTGGTTGTATTGTTTGGTGATCTTTCTATCAAGTTCTATTAAGATAAAAGATTTTTGGACGAGAAAAGGAATGGAAACTAACACTTTCAAAACCATGGCCTAGGCAAATCAAACCAAACAATAAGAAAGGTTGAGTTATTGAGTATTTGAGAAACATTAGGAATCGCATGATACGTATGCTTGTGTTTGTGTTGTTTGGTAATCTCTCTATCAAGTTCTATTATGTTCCAAGATTTTTGGACGAGAAAAAGTATGGAAACCTACACTTCCCAAACCATAGCCTAGGCAAATCAAACCAATCAATAAGAAAGGTTGAGTTATTGAGAAACATTAGGAATCGCATGATTCGTATGCTTGTGTTTGTGTTGTATGGTGATCTTTCTATCAAGTTCTATTAAGTTCAAAAGTTTTTGGACGAGAAAAAGAATGGAAACCAACACTTCCCAAATCATAGCCTAGGCAAATCAAACCAATCAATAAGAAACGTTGTGTTAATTAATATTTAAGAAACATTAGGAATCGCATCATTCGTTTGCTTGTGTTTGTGTTGTTTAGAGATCTTTCTATCAAGTTCTATTAATTTCAAAGATTTTTGGATGAGAAAAAGAATGGAAACCAACACTTCCCAAACCATAGCCTAGGCCAATCAAACCAATCAATAAGAAACGTTGTGTTTTTGAATATTTGAGAAACATTAGGAATCGCATGATTCGTATGCTTGTGTTTGTGTTGTTTGGTGATCTTTCTATCAAGTTCTATTAAGTTCAAAGATTTTAGACGAGATAAAGAATGGAAATCAACACTTCCCAAAACGTATCCTAGGCAAATCAAACCAATCAATAAGAAAGGTTGTGTTATTGAGAATTTGAGAAACATTAGGAATCGCATGATTCGTATGCTTGTGGTTGTATTGTTTGGTGATCTTTCTATCAAGTTCTATTAAGTTCAAAGATTTTTGGACGAGAAAAAGAATGGAAACCAACACTTCCCAGACCATAGCCTAGGCAAATCAAACTAATCAATAAGAAATGCTGTGTTATTGAGTATTTGAGAAACATTAGGAATCGCATGATTCGTATGCTTGTGTTTGTGTTGTTTGGTGATCTTTCTATCAAGTTCTATTAAGTTCAAAGATTTTAGACGAGATAAAGAATGGAAACCAACACTCCCCAAAACATATCCTAGGCAAATCAAACCAATCAATAAGAAAGGTTGTGTTATTGAGAATTTGAGAAACATTAGGAATTGCATGATTCGTATGCTTGTGTTTGTGTTGTTTGATGATCTTTCTATTTAGTTCAAATATTTTTGGACGAGAAAAAGTATGGAAACCTACACTTCCCAAACCATAGCCTAGGCAAATCAAACCAATCAATAAGAAAGGTTGAGTTATTGAGAAACATTAGGAATCGCATGATTCGTATGCTTGTGTTTGTGTTGTACGGTGATCTTTCTATCAAGTTCTATTAAGTTCAAAAGTTTTTGGACGAGAAAAAGAATGGAAACCAACACTTCCCAAATCATAGCCTAGGCAAATCAAACCAATCAATAAGAAACGTTGTGTTATTGAATATTTAAGAAACATTAGGAATCGCATGATTCGTATGCTTGTGTTTGTGTTATTAGGTGATCTTTCTATCAAGTTCTATTAAGTTCAAAGATTTTTGGACGAGAAAAAGAATGGAAACCAACACTTCCCAAACTATATCCTAGGCAAATCAAACCAATCAATAAGAAAGGTTGTGTTATTGAGAATTTGAGAAACATTAGTAATCGCGTGATTCGTATGCTTGTGTTTGTGTTGTTTTGTAATCTATCTATCAAGTTCTATTATGTTCAAAGATTTTTGGACGAGAAAAAGAATGGAAAGCAACAATTTCCAAACCATAGCCTAGGCAAATCAAACCGATCAATAAGAAAGGTTGAGTTATTGAGTATTTGAGAAACATTAGGAATCGCATGATTCGTATGCTTGTGTTTGTGTTGTTTAGTGATCTATCTATCAAGTTCTATTAAGTTCAAAGATTTTTGGACGAGAAAAAGATTGGAAACCAACACTTCCCAAACCATAGCCAAGGCAAATCAAACCAATCAATAAGAAAGGTTGTGTTTATGAGTATTTGAGAAACATTGGGAATCGCATGATTCGTATGCTCGTGTTTGTGTTGTTATATGATCTTTCTATCAAGTTCTATTAAGTTCTAAGATTTTTGGACGACAAAAAGAATGAAAACCAACACTTCCCAAACCATATCCTAGGCAAATCAAACCAATCAATAAGAAAGGTTGTGTTATTGAGAATTTGAGAAACATTAGGAATCGCATGATTCGTATGCTTGTGTTTGTGTTGTTTGGTGATCTTTCTATCAAGTTTTATTAAGTTCAAAGATTATTGTACGAGAAATAGAATGGAAACCAACATTTCCAAAAACATAGCCTAGGCAAATAAAACCAATCAATAAGAAATGTTATGTTATTGAGTATTTGAGAAACATTAGGAATCGCATAATTCGTATGCTTGTGTTATTTGGTGTTGTCCGGTGATCTTTCTATCAAGTTCTATTAAGTTCAAAAGTTTTTGGACGAGAAAAAGAATGGAAACCAACACTTCCCAAATCATAGCCTAGGCAAATCAAACCAATCAATAAGAAACGTTGTGTTATTGAATATTTAAGAAACATTAGGAATCGCATGATTCGTATGCTTGTGTTTTTGTTATTTGGTGATCTTTCTATCAAGTTCTATTAAGTTCAAAGATTTTTGGACGAGAAAAAGAATGGAAACCAACACTTCCCAAACTATATCCTAGGCAAATCAAACCAATCAATAAGAAAGGTTGTGTTATTGAGAATTTGAGAAACATTAGGAATCGCATGATTCGTATGCTTGTGTTTGTGTTGTTTGGTAATCTATCTATCAAGTTCTATTATGTTCAAAGATTTTTGGACGAGAAAAAGAATGGAAAGCAACACTTTCCAATCCATAGCCTAGGCAAATCGAACCAATCAATAAGAAAGGTTGTGTTATTGAGAATTTGAGAAACATTAGGAATCGCATGATTCGTATGCTTGTGGTTGTATTGTTTGGTGATCTTTCTATCACGTTCTATTAAGATAAAAGATTTTTGGACGAGAAAAGGAATGGAAACCAACACTTTCAAAACCATGGCCTAGGCAAATCAAACCAAACAATAAGAAAGGTTGAGTTATTGAGTATTTGAGAAACATTAGGAATCGCATGATTCGTTTGCTTGTGTTTGTGTTGTTTAGAGATCTTTCTATCAAGTTCTAATAAGTTCAAAGTTTTTTGGATGAGAAAAAGAATGGAAACCAACACTTCCCAAACCATAGCCTAGGCCAATCAAACCAATCAATAAGAAACGTTGTGTTATTGAATATTTGAGAAACATTAGGAATCGCATGATTCGTATGCTTGTGTTTGTGTTGTTTGGTGATCTTTCTATCAAGTTCTATTAAGTTCAAAGATTTTAGACGAGATAAAGAATGGAAATCAACACTTCCCAAAACATATCCTAGGCAAATCAAACCAATCAATAAGAAAGGTTGTTTTATTGAGAATTTGAGAAACATTAGGAATCGCATGATTCGTATGCTTGTGGTTGTATTGTTTGGTGATCTTTCTATCAAGTTCTATTAAGTTTAAAGATTTTTGGACGAGAAAAAGAATGGAAACCAACACTTCCCAGACCATAGCCTAGGCAAATCAAACTAATCAATAAGAAATGATGTGTTATTGAGTATTTGAGAAACGTTAGGAATCGCATGATTCGTATGCTTGTGTTTGTGTTGTTTGGTGATCTTTCTATCAAGTTCTATTAAGTTCAAAGATTTTAGACGAGATAAAGAATGGAAACCAACACTTCCCAAAACATATCCTAGGCAAATCAAACCAATCAATAAGAAAGGTTGTGTTTATGAGTATTTGAGAAACATTAGGAATCGCATGATTCGTATGCTCGTGTTTGTGTTGTTTGGTGATCTTTCTATCAAGTTCTATTAAGTTCAAAGATTTTTGGACGACAAAAAGAATGAAAACCAACACTTCCCAAACCATATCCTAGGCAAATCAAACCAATCAATAAGAAAGGTTGTGTTATTGAGAATTTGAGAAACATTAGGAATCGCATGATTCGTATGCTTGTGTTTGTGTTGTTTGGTGATCTTTCTATCAAGTTTTATTAAGTTCAAAGATTATTGGACGAGAAATAGAATGGAAACCAACATTTCCCAAAACATAGCCTAGGCAAATAAAACAAATCAATAAGAAATGTTATGTTATTGAGTATTTGAGAAACATTAGGAATCGCATAATTCGTATGCTTGTGTTTGTGTTGTACGGTGATCTTTCTATCAAGTTCTATTAAGTTCAAAAGTTTTTGGACGAGAAAAAGAATGGAACCCAACACTTCCCAAATCATAGCCTAGGCAAATCAAACTAATCAATAAGAAACGTTGTGTTATTGAATATTTAAGAAACATTAGGAATCGCATGATTCATATGCTTGTGTTTGTGTTATTTGGTTATCTTTCTATCAAGTTCTATTAAGTTCAAAGATTTTTGGACGAGAAAAAGAATGGAAACCAACACTTCCCAAACTATATGCTAGGCAAATCAAACCAATCAATAAGAAAGGTTGCGTTATTGAGAATTTGAGAAACATTAGGAATCGCATGATTCGTATGTTTGTGTTTGTGTTGTTTGGTAATCTATCTATCAAGTTCTATTATGTTCAAAGATTTTTGGAAGATAAAAAGAATGGAAAGCAACACTTTCCAAACCATAGCCTAGGCAAATCAAACCAATCAATAAGAAAGGTTGTGTTATTGAGAATTTGAGAAACATTAGGAATCGCATGATTCGTATGCTTGTGGTTGTATTGTTTGGTGATCTTTCTATCAAGTTCTATTAAGTTCAAAGATTTTTGGACGAGAAAAAGAATGGAAACCAACACTTCCCAGACCATAGCCTAGGCAAATCAAACTAATCAATAAGAAATGCTGTGTTATTGAGTATTTGAGAAACATTAGGAATCGCATGATTCGTATGCTTGTGTTTGTGTTGTTTGGTGATCTTTCTATCAAGTTCTATTAAGTTCAAAGATTTTAGACGAGATAAAGAATGGAAACCAACACTCCCCAAAACATATCCTAGGCAAATCAAACCAATCAATAAGAAAGGTTGTGTTATTGAGAATTTGAGAAACATTAGGAATTGCATGATTCATATGCTTGTGTTTGTGTTGTTTGATGATCTTTCTATTTAGTTCAAATATTTTTGGACGAGAAAAAGTATGGAAACCTACACTTCCCAAACCATAGCCTAGGCAAATCAAACCAATCAATAAGAAAGGTTGAGTTATTGAGAAACATTAGGAATCGCATGATTCGTATGCTTGTGTTTGTGTTGTACGGTGATCTTTCTATCAAGTTCTATTAAGTTCAAAAGTTTTTGGACGAGAAAAAGAATGGAAACCAACACTTCCCAAATCATAGCCTAGGCAAATCAAACCAATCAATAAGAAACGTTGTGTTATTGAATATTTAAGAAACATTAGGAATCGCATGATTCGTATGCTTGTGTTTGTGTTATTTGGTGATCTTTCTATCAAGTTCTATTAAGTTCAAAGATTTTTGGACGAGAAAAAGAATGGAAACCAACACTTCCCAAACTATATCCTAGGCAAATCAAACCAATCAATAAGAAAGGTTGTGTTATTGAGAATTTGAGAAACATTAGTAATCGCGTGATTCGTATGCTTGTGTTTGTGTTGTTTTGTAATCTATCTATCAAGTTCTATTATGTTCAAAGATTTTTGGACGAGAAAAAGAATGGAAAGCAACAATTTCCAAACCATAGCCTAGGCAAATCAAACCGATCAATAAGAAAGGTTGAGTTATTGAGTATTTGAGAAACATTAGGAATCGCATGATTCGTATGCTTGTGTTTGTGTTGTTTAGTGATCTATCTATCAAGTTCTATTAAGTTCAAAGATTTTTGGACGAGAAAAAGAATGGAAACCAACACTTCCCAAACCATAGCCAAGGCAAATCAAACCAATCAATAAGAAAGGTTGTGTTTATGAGTATTTGAGAAACATTGGGAATCGCATGATTCGTATGCTCGTGTTTGTGTTGTTATATGATCTTTCTATCAAGTTTTATTAAGTTCAAAGATTATTGTACGAGAAATAGAATGGAAACCAACATTTCCCAAAACATAGCCTAGGCAAATAAAACCAATCAATAAGAAATGTTATGTTATTGAGTATTTGAGAAACATTAGGAATCGCATAATTCGTATGCTTGTGTTATTTGGTGTTGTCCGGTGATCTTTCTATCAAGTTCTATTAAGTTCAAAAGTTTTTGGACGAGAAAAAGAATGGAAACCAACACTTCCCAAATCATAGCCTAGGCAAATCAAACCAATCAATAAGAAACGTTGTGTTATTGAATATTTAAGAAACATTAGGAATCGCATGATTCGTATGCTTGTGTTTTTGTTATTTGGTGATCTTTCTATCAAGTTCTATTAAGTTCAAAGATTTTTGGACGAGAAAAAGAATGGAAACCAACACTTCCCAAACTATATCCTAGGCAAATCAAACCAATCAATAAGAAAGGTTGTGTTATTGAGAATTTGAGAAACATTAGGAATCGCATGATTCGTATGCTTGTGTTTGTGTTGTTTGGTAATCTATCTATCAAGTTCTATTATGTTCAAAGATTTTTGGACGAGAAAAAGAATGGAAAGCAACACTTTCCAAACCATAGCCTAGGCAAATCGAACCAATCAATAAGAAAGGTTGTGTTATTGAGAATTTGAGAAACATTAGGAATCGCATGATTCGTATGCTTGTGGTTGTATTGTTTGGTGATCTTTCTATCACGTTCTATTAAGATAAAAGATTTTTGGATGAGAAAAGGAATGGAAACCAACACTTTCAAAACCATGGCCTAGGCAAATCAAACCAAACAATAAGAAAGGTTGAGTTATTGAGTATTTGAGAAACATTAGGAATCGCATGATTCGTTTGCTTGTGTTTGTGTTGTTTAGAGATCTTTCTATCAAGTTCTAATAAGTTCAAAGTTTTTTGGATGAGAAAAAGAATGGAAACCAACACTTCCCAAACCATAGCCTAGGCCAATCAAACCAATCAATAAGAAACGTTGTGTTATTGAATATTTGAGAAACATTAGGAATCGCATGATTCGTATGCTTGTGTTTGTGTTGTTTGGTGATCTTTCTATCAAGTTCTATTAAGTTCAAAGATTTTAGACGAGATAAAGAATGGAAATCAACACTTCCCAAAACATATCCTAGGCAAATCAAACCAATCAATAAGAAAGGTTGTTTTATTGAGAATTTGAGAAACATTAGGAATCGCATGATTCGTATGCTTGTGGTTGTATTGTTTGGTGATCTTTCTATCAAGTTCTATTAAGTTTAAAGATTTTTGGACGAGAAAAAGAATGGAAACCAACACTTCCCAGACCATAGCCTAGGCAAATCAAACTAATCAATAAGAAATGATGTGTTATTGAGTATTTGAGAAACGTTAGGAATCGCATGATTCGTATGCTTGTGTTTGTGTTGTTTGGTGATCTTTCTATCAAGTTCTATTAAGTTCAAAGATTTTAGACGAGATAAAGAATGGAAACCAACACTTCCCAAAACATATCCTAGGCAAATCAAACCAATCAATAAGAAAGGTTGTGTTTATGAGTATTTGAGAAACATTAGGAATCGCATGATTCGTATGCTCGTGTTTGTGTTGTTTGGTGATCTTTCTATCAAGTTCTATTAAGTTCAAAGATTTTTGGACGACAAAAAGAATGAAAACCAACACTTCCCAAACCATATCCTAGGCAAATCAAACCAATCAATAAGAAAGGTTGTGTTATTGAGAATTTGAGAAACATTAGGAATCGCATGATTCGTATGCTTGTGTTTGTGTTGTTTGGTGATCTTTCTATCAAGTTTTATTAAGTTCAAAGATTATTGGACGAGAAATAGAATGGAAACCAACATTTCCCAAAACATAGCCTAGGCAAATAAAACAAATCAATAAGAAATGATATGTTATTGAGTATTTGAGAAACATTAGGAATCGCATAATTCGTATGCTTGTGTTTGTGTTGTACGGTGATCTTTCTATCAAGTTCTATTAAGTTCAAAAGTTTTTGGACGAGAAAAAGAATGGAACCCAACACTTCCCAAATCATAGCCTAGGCAAATCAAACTAATCAATAAGAAACGTTGTGTTATTGAATATTTAAGAAACATTAGGAATCGCATGATTCATATGCTTGTGTTTGTGTTATTTGGTGATCTTTCTATCAAGTTCTATTAAGTTCAAAGATTTTTGGACGAGAAAAAGAATGGAAACCAACACTTCCCAAACTATATGCTAGGCAAATCAAACCAATCAATAAGAAAGGTTGCGTTATTGAGAATTTCAGAAACATTAGGAATCGCATGATTCGTATGTTTGTGTTTGTGTTGTTTGGTAATCTATCTATCAAGTTCTATTATGTTCAAAGATTTTTGGAAGATAAAAAGAATGGAAAGCAACACTTTCCAAACCATAGCCTAGGCAAATCAAACCAATCAATAAGAAAGGTTGTGTTATTGAGAATTTGAGAAACATTAGGAATCGCATGATTCGTATGCTTGTGGTTGTATTGTTTGGTGATCTTTCTATCAAGTTCTATTAAGATAAAAGATTTTTGGACAAGAAAAGGAATGTAAACCAATACTTCCAAAACCATAGCCTAGGCAAATCAAACCAATCAATAAGAAAGGTTGAGTTATTGAGTATTTGAGAAACATTAGGAATCGCATGATTCGTATGCTTTTGTTTGTGTTGTTTGGTGATCTTTCTATCAAGTTCTATTAAGTTCAAAGATTTTTGGAGGAGAAAAAGAATGGAAACCAACACTTCCCAAACCATAGCCTAGGCAAATCAAACTAATGAATAAGAAATGTTGTGTTATTGAGTATTTGAGAAACATTAGGAATCGCATGATTCGTATGCTTGTGTTTGTGTTGTTTGGTGATCTTTCTATCAAGTTCTATTAAGTTCAAAGATTTTAGACGAGATAAAGAATGGAAACCAACACTTCCCAAAACATATCCTAGGCAAATCAAACCAATCAATAAGAAAGGTTGTGTTATTGAGAATTTGAAAAACATTAGGAATCGCGTGATTCGTATGCTTGTGGTTGTATTGTTTGGTGATCTTTCTTTCAAGTTCTATTAAGTTAAAAGATTTTTGGACGAGAAAAGGAATGGAAACCAACACTTCCAAAACCATAGCCTAGGCAAATCAAACCAATCAATAAGAAAGGTTGTGTTATTGAGAATTTGAGAAACATTAGGAATCGCATGATTCGTATGCTTGTGGTTGTATTGTTTGGTGATCTTTCTATGAAGTTCTATTCACTTAAAAGATTTTTGGACGAGAAAAGGAATGGAAACCAACACTTCCAAAACCATAGCCTAGGCAAATCAAATCAATCAATAAGAAAGGTTGAGTCATTGAGTATTTGAGAAACATTAGGAATCGCATGATTCGTATGCTTGTGTTTGTGTTGTTTAGAGATCTTTCTATCAAGTTCTATTAAGTTCAAAGATTTTTAGACGAGAAAAAGAATGGAAACCAACACTTCCCAGACCATAGCCTAGGCAAATAACACTAATCAATAAGAAATGTTGTGTTATTGAGTATTTGAGAAACATTAGGAATCGCATGATTCGTATGCTTGTGTTTGTGTTGTTTGGTGATCTTTCTATCAAGTTCTATTAAGTTCAAAGATTTTAGACGAGATAAAGAATGGAAACCAACACTTCCCAAAACCATAGCCTAGGCAAATCAAATCAATCAATAAGAAAGGTTGAGTTATTGAGTATTTGAGAAACATTAGGAATCGCATGATTCGTATGCTTGTGTTTGTGTTGTTTAGAGATCTTTCTATCAAGTTCTATTAAGTTCAAAGATTTTTAGACGAGAAAAAGAATGGAAACCAACACTTCCCAGACCATAGCCTAGGCAAATAACACTAATCAATAAGAAATGTTGTGTTATTGAGTATTTGAGAAACATTAGGAATCGCATGATTCGTTTGCTTGTGTTTGTGTTGTTTGGTGATCTTTCTATCAAGTTCTATTAAGTTCAAAGATTTTAGACGAGATAAAGAATGGAAACCAACACTTCCCAAAACATATCCTAGGCAAATCAAACCAATCAATAAGAAAGGTTGTGTTATTGAGAATTTGAGAAACATTAGGAATCGCATGATTCGTATGCTTGTGTTTGTGTTGTTTGGTGATCTTTCTATCAAGTTTTGTTAAGTTCAAAGATTATTGGACGAGAAATAGAATGGAAACCAACATTTCCCAAAACATAGCCTAGGCAAATAAAACCAATCAATAAGAAAGGTTGTGTTATTGAGAATTTGAGAAACATTAGGAATCGCATGATTCGTATGCTTGTGTTTGTGTTGTTTAGTGATCTTTCTATCAAGTTCAATTAAGTTCAAAGATTTTTGGACGACAAAAAGAATGAAAACCAACACTTCCCAAACCATATCCTAGGCAAATCAAACCAATCATTAAGAAAGGTTGTGTTATTGAGAATTTGAGAAACATTAGGAATCGCATGATTCGTATGCTTGTGTTTGTGTTGTTTGGTGATCTTTCTATCAAGTTTTATTAAGTTCAAAGATTATTGTACGAGAAATAGAATGGAAACCAACATTTCCTAAAACATAGCCTAGGCAAATAAAACCAATCAATAAGAAATGTTATGTTATTGAGTATTTGAGAAACATTAGGAATCGCATAATTCGTATGCTTGTGTTATTTGGTGTTGTACGGTGATCTTTCTATCAAGTTCTATTAAGTTCAAAAGTTTTTGGACGAGAAAAAGAATGGAAACCAACACTTCCCAAATCATAGCCTAGGCAAATCAAACCAATCAATAAGAAACGTTGTGTTATTGAATATTTAAGAAACATTAGGAATCGCATGATTCGTTTGCTTGTGTTTTTGTTATTTGGTAATCTTTCTATCAAGTTCTATTAAGTTCAAAGATTTTTGGACGAGAAAAAGAATGGAAACCAACACTTCCCAAACTATATCCTAGGCAAATCAAATCAATCAATAAGAAAGGTTGTGTTATTGAGAATTTGAGAAACATTAGGAATCGCATGATTCGTATGCTTGTGTTTGTGTTGTTTGGTAATCTATCTATCAAGTTCTATTATGTTCAAAGATTTTTGGACGAGAAAAAGAATGGAAAGAAACACTTTCCAAACCATAGCCTAGGCAAATCGAACCAATCAATAAGAAAGGTTGTGTTATTGAGAATTTGAGAAACATTAGGAATCGCATGATTCGTATGCTTGTGGTTGTATTGTTTGGTGATCTTTCTATCAAGTTCTATTAAGATAAAAGATTTTTGGACGAGAAAAGGAATGGAAACCAACACTTTCAAAACCATGGCCTAGGCAAATCAAACCAAACAATAAGAAAGGTTGAGTTATTGAGTATTTGAGAAACATTAAGAATCGCATGATTCGTTTGCTTGTGTTTGTGTTGTTTAGAGATCTTTCTATCAAGTTCTAATAAGTTCAAAGTTTTTTGGATGAGAAAAAGAATGGAAACCAACACTTCCCAAACCATAGCCTAGGCCAATCAAACCAATCAATAAGAAACGTTGTGTTATTGAATATTTGAGAAACATTAGGAATCGCATGATTCGTATGCTTGTGTTTGTGTTGTTTGGTGATCTTGCTATCAAGTTCTATTAAGTTCAAAGATTTTAGACGAGATAAAGAATGGAAATCAACACTTCCCAAAACATATCCTAGGCAAATCAAACCAATCAATAAGAAAGGTTGTGTTATTGAGAATTCTAGAAACATTAGGAATCGCATGATTCGTATGCTTGTGGTTGTATTGTTTGGTGATCTTTCTATCAAGTTCTATTAAGTTTAAAGATTTTTGGACGAGAAAAAGAATGGAAACCAACACTTCCCAGACCATAGCCTAGGCAAATCAAACTAATCAATAAGAAATGCTGTGTTATTGAGTATTTGAGAAACGTTAGGAATCGCATGATTCGTATGCTTGTGTTTGTGTTGTTTGGTGATCTTTCTATCAAGTTCTATTAAGTTCAAAGATTTTAGACGAGATAAAGAATGGAAACCAACACTTCCCAAAACATATCCTAGGCAAATCAAACCAATCAATAAGAAAGGTTGTGTTTATGAGTATTTGAGAAACATTAGGAATCGCATGATTCGTATGCTCGTGTTTGTGTTGTTTGGTGATCTTTCTATCAAGTTCTATTAAGTTCAAAGATTTTTGGACGACAAAAAGAATGAAAACCAACACTTCCCAAACCATATCCTAGGCAAATCAAACCAATCAATAAGAAAGGTTGTGTTATTGAGAATTTGAGAAACATTAGGAATCGCATGATTCGTATGCTTGTGTTTGTGTTGTTTGGTGATCTTTCTATCAAGTTTTATTAAGTTCAAAGATTATTGGACGAGAAATAGAATGGAAACCAACATTTTCCAAAACATAGCCTAGGCAAATAAAACAAATCAATAAGAAATGTTATGTTATTGAGTATTTGAGAAACATTAGGAATCGCATAATTCGTATGCTTGTGTTTGTGTTGTACGGTGATCTTACTATCAAGTTCTATTAAGTTCAAAAGTTTTTGGACGAGAAAAAGAATGGAACCCAACACTTCCCAAATCATAGCCTAGGCAAATCAAACTAATCAATAAGAAACGTTGTGTTATTGAATATTTAAGAAACATTAGGAATCGCATGATTCATATGCTTGTGTTTGTGTTATTTGGTGATCTTTCTATCAAGTTCTATTAAGTTCAAAGATTTTTGGACGAGAAAAAGAATGGAAACCAATACTTCCCAAACTATATGCTAGGCAAATCAAACCAATCAATAAGAAAGGTTGCGTTATTGAGAATTTGAGAAACATTAGGAATCGCATGATTCGTATGCTTGTGTTTGTGTTGTTTGGTGATCTTTCTATCAAGTTCTATTAAGTTCAAAGATTTTAGACGAGATAAAGAATGGAAACCAACACTTCCCAAAACATATCCTAGGCAAATCAAACCAATCAATAAAAAAGGTTGTGTTATTGAGAATTTGAAAAACATTAGGAATCGCGTGATTCGTATGCTTGTGGTTGTATTGTTTGGTGATCTTTCTTTCAAGTTCTATTAAGTTAAAAGATTTTTGGACGAGAAAAGGAATGGAAACCAACACTTCCAAAACCATAGCCTAGGCAAATCAAACCAATCAATAAGAAAGGTTGTGTTATTGAGAATTTGAGAAACATTAGGAATCGCATGATTCGTATGCTTGTGGTTGTATTGTTTGGTGATCTTTCTATGAAGTTCTATTCACTTAAAAGATTTTTGGACGAGAAAAGGAATGGAAACCAACACTTCCAAAACCATAGCCTAGGCAAATCAAATCAATCAATAAGAAAGGTTGAGTCATTGAGTATTTGAGAAACATTAGGAATCGCATGATTCGTATGCTTGTGTTTGTGTTGTTTAGAGATCTTTCTATCAAGTTCTATTAAGTTCAAAGATTTTTAGACGAGAAAAAGAATGGAAACCAACACTTCCCAGACCATAGCCTAGGCAAATAACACTAATCAATAAGAAATGTTGTGTTATTGAGTATTTGAGAAACATTAGGAATCGCATGATTCGTATGCTTGTGTTTGTGTTGTTTGGTGATCTTTCTATCAAGTTCTATTAAGTTCAAAGATTTTAGACGAGATAAAGAATGGAAACCAACACTTCCCAAAACCATAGCCTAGGCAAATCAAATCAATCAATAAGAAAGGTTGAGTTATTGAGTATTTGAGAAACATTAGGAATCGCATGATTCGTATGCTTGTGTTTGTGTTGTTTAGAGATCTTTCTATCAAGTTCTATTAAGTTCAAAGATTTTTAGACGAGAAAAAGAATGGAAACCAACACTTCCCAGACCATATCCTAGGCAAATAACACTAATCAATAAGAAATGTTGTGTTATTGAGTATTTGAGAAACATTAGGAATCGCATGATTCGTTTGCTTGTGTTTGTGTTGTTTGGTGATCTTTCTATTAAGTTCTATTAAGTTCAAAGATTTTAGACGAGATAAAGAATGGAAACCAACACTTCCCAAAACATATCCTAGGCAAATCAAACCAATCAATAAGAAAGGTTGTGTTATTGAGAATTTGAGAAACATTAGGAATCGCATGATTCGTATGCTTGTGTTTGTGTTGTTTGGTGATATTTCTATCAAGTTTTGTTAAGTTCAAAGATTATTGGACGAGAAATAGAATGGAAACCAACATTTTCCAAAACATAGCCTAGGCAAATAAAACCAATCAATAAGAAAGGTTGTGTTATTGAGAATTTGAGAAACATTAGGAATCGCATGATTCGTATGCTTGTGTTTGTGTTGTTTAGTGATCTTTCTATCAAGTTCAATTAAGTTCAAAGATTTTTGGACGACAAAAAGAATGAAAACCAACACTTCCCAAACCATATCCTAGGCAAATCAAACCAATCAATAAGAAAGGTTGTGTTATTGAGAATTTGAGAAACATTAGGAATCGCATGATTCGTATGCTTGTGTTTGTGTTGTTTGGTGATCTTTCTATCAAGTTTTATTAAGTTCAAAGATTATTGTACGAGAAATAGAATGGAAACCAACATTTCCCAAAACATAGCCTAGGCAAATAAAACCAATCAATAAGAAATGTTATGTTAATGAGTATTTGAGAAACATTAGGAATCGCATAATTCGTATGCTTGTGTTATTTGGTGTTGTACGGTGATCTTTCTATCAAGTTCTATTAAGTTCAAAAGTTTTTGGACGAGAAAAAGAATGGAAACCAACACTTCCCAAATCATAGCCTAGGCAAATCAAACCAATCAATAAGAAACGTTGTGTTATTGAATATTTAAGAAACATTAGGAATCGCATGATTCGTATGCTTGTGTTTTTGTTATTTGGTGATCTTTCTATCAAGTTCTATTAAGTTCAAAGATTTTTGGACGAGAAAAAGAATGGAAACCAACACTTCCCAAACTATATCCTAGGCAAATCAAATCAATCAATAAGAAAGGTTGTGTTATTGAGAATTTGAGAAACATTAGGAATCGCATGATTCGTATGCTTGTGTTTGTGTTGTTTGGTAATCTATCTATCAAGTTCTATTATGTTCAAAGATTTTTGGACGAGAAAAAGAATGGAAAGAAACACTTTCCAAACCATAGCCTAGGCAAATCGAACCAATCAATAAGAAAGGTTGTGTTATTGAGAATTTGAGAAACATTAGGAATCGCATGATTCGTATGCTTGTGGTTGTATTGTTTGGTGATCTTTCTATCAAGTTCTATTAAGATAAAAGATTTTTGGACGAGAAAAGGAATGGAAACCAACACTTTCAAAACCATGGCCTAGGCAAATCAAACCAAACAATAAGAAAGGTTGAGTTATTGAGTATTTGAGAAACATTAGGAATCGCATGATTCGTTTGCTTGTGTTTGTGTTGTTTAGAGATCTTTCTATCAAGTTCTAATAAGTTCAAAGTTTTTTGGATGAGAAAAAGAATGGAAACCAACACTTCCCAAACCATAGCCTAGGCCAATCAAACCAATCAATAAGAAACGTTGTGTTATTGAATATTTGAGAAACATTAGGAATCGCATGATTCGTATGCTTGTGTTTGTGTTGTTTGGTGATCTTGCTATCAAGTTCTATTAAGTTCAAAGATTTTAGACGAGATAAAGAATGGAAATCAACACTTCCCAAAACATATCCTAGGCAAATCAAACCAATCAATAAGAAAGGTTGTGTTATTGAGAATTCTAGAAACATTAGGAATCGCATGATTCGTATGCTTGTGGTTGTATTGTTTGGTGATCTTTCTATCAAGTTCTATTAAGTTTAAAGATTTTTGGACGAGAAAAAGAATGGAAACCAACACTTCCCAGACCATAGCCTAGGCAAATCAAACTAATCAATAAGAAATGCTCTGTTATTGAGTATTTGAGAAACGTTAGGAATCACATGATTCGTATGCTTGTGTTTGTGTTGTTTGGTGATCTTTCTATCAAGTTCTATTAAGTTCAAAGATTTTAGACGAGATAAAGAATGGAAACCAACACTTCCCAAAACATATCCTAGGCAAATCAAACCAATCAATAAGAAAGGTTGTGTTTATGAGTATTTGAGAAACATTAGGAATCGCATGATTCGTATGCTCGTGTTTGTGTTGTTTGGTGATCTTTCTATCAAGTTCTATTAAGTTCAAAGATTTTTGGACGACAAAAAGAATGAAAACCAACACTTCCCAAACCATATCCTAGGCAAATCAAACCAATCAATAAGAAAGGTTGTGTGATTGAGAATTTGAGAAACATTAGGAATCGCATGATTCGTATGCTTGTGTTTGTGTTGTTTGGTGATCTTTCTATCAAGTTTTATTAAGTTCAAAGATTATTGGACGAGAAATAGAATGGAAACCAACATTTCCCAAAACATAGCCTAGGCAAATAAAACAAATCAATAAGAAATGTTATGTTATTGAGTATTTGAGAAACATTAGGAATCGCATAATTCGTATGCTTGTGTTTGTGTTGTACGGTGATCTTACTATCAAGTTCTATTAAGTTCAAAAGTTTTTGGACGAGAAAAAGAATGGAACCCAATACTTCCCAAATCATAGCCTAGGCAAATCAAACTAATCAATAAGAAACGTTGTGTTATTGAATATTTAAGAAACATTAGGAATCGCATGATTCATATGCTTGTGTTTGTGTTATTTGGTGATCTTTCTATCAAGTTCTATTAAGTTCAAAGATTTTTGGACGAGAAAAAGAATGGAAACCAATACTTCCCAAACTATATGCTAGGCAAATCAAACCAATCAATAAGAAAGGTTGCGTTATTGAGAATTTGAGAAACATTAGGAATCGCATGATTCGTATGCTTGTGTTTGTGTTGTTTGGTAATCTATCTATCAAGTTCTATTATGTTCAAAGATTTTTGGACGATAAAAAGAATGGAAAGCAACACTTTCCAAACCATAGCCTAGGCAAATCAAACCAATCAATAAGAAAGGTTGTGTTATTGAGAATTTGAGAAACATTAGGAATCGCATGATTCGTATGCTTGTGGTTGTATTGTTTGGTGATCTTTCTATCAAGTTCTATTAAGATAAAAGATTTTTGGACAAGAAAAGGAACGTAAACCAATACTTCCAAAACCATAGCCTAGGCAAATCAAACCAATCAATAAGAAAGGTTGAGTTATTGAGTATTTGAGAAACATTAGGAATCGCATGATTCGTTTGCTTTTGTTTGTGTTGTTTGGTGATCTTTCTATCAAGTTCTATTAAGTTCAAAGATTTTTGGAGGAGAAAAAGAATGGAAACCAATACTTCCCAAACCATAGCCTAGGCAAATCAAACTAATCAATAAGAAATGTTGTGTTATTGAGTATTTGAGAAACATTAGGAATCGCATGATTCGTATGCTTGTGTTTGTGTTGTTTGGTGATCTTTCTATCAAGTTCTATTAAGTTCAAAGATTTTAGACGAGATAAAGAATGGAAACCAACACTTCCCAAAACATATCCTAGGCAAATCAAACCAATCAATAAGAAAGGTTGTGTTATTGAGAATTTGAGAAACATTAGGAATCGCGTGATTCGTATGCTTGTGGTTGTATTGTTTGGTGATCTTTCTTTCAAGTTCTATTAAGTTAAAAGATTTTTGGACGAGAAAAGGAATGGAAACCAACACTTCCAAAACCATAGCCTAGGCAAATCAAACCAATCAATAAGAAAGGTTGTGTTATTGAGAATTTGAGAAACATTAGGAATCGCATGATTCGTATGCTTGTGGTTGTATTGTTTGGTGATCTTTCTATGAAGTTCTATTCACTTAAAAGATTTTTGGACGAGAAAAGGAATGGAAACCAACACTTCCAAAACCATAGCCTAGGCAAATCAAATCAATCAATAAGAAAGGTTGAGTTATTGAGTATTTGAGAAACATTAGGAATCGCATGATTCGTATGCTTGTGTTTGTGTTGTTTAGAGATCTTTCTATCAAGTTCTATTAAGTTCAAAGATTTTTAGACGAGAAAAAGAATGGAAACCAACACTTCCCAGACCATAGCCTAGGCAAATAACACTAATCAATAAGAAATGTTGTGTTATTGAGTATTTGAGAAACATTAGGAATCGCATGATTCGTATGCTTGTGTTTGTGTTGTTTGGTGATCTTTCTATCAAGTTCTATTAAGTTCAAAGATTTTAGACGAGATAAAGAATGGAAACCAACACTTCCCAAAACATATCCTAGGCAAATCAAACCAATCAATAAGAAAGGTTGTGTTATTGAGAATTTGAGAAACATTAGGAATCGCATGATTCGTATGCTTGTGGTTGTATTGTTTGGTGATCTTTCTATCAAGTTCTATTAAGTTAAAATATTTTTGGACGAGAAAAGGAATGGAAACCAACACTTCCAAAACTATAGCCTAGGCAAATCAAACCAATCAATAAGTAAAGTTGAGTTATTGAGTATTTGAGAAACATTGGAAATCGCATGATTCGTATGCTTGTGTTTGTGTTGTTTGGTGATCTTTCTATCAAGTTCAATTAAGTTCAAAGATTTTTGGACGAGAAAAAGAATGGAAACCAACACTTCCCAAACCATATCCTAAGCAAATCAAACCAATCAATAAGAAAGGTTGTGTTATTGAGAATTTGAGAAACATTAGGAATCACATGATACGTATGCTTGTGTTTGTGTTGTTTGATGATCTTTCTATTTAGTTCAAATATTTTTGGACGAGAAAAAGAATGGAAACCTACACTTCCCAAACCATAGCTTAGGCAAATCAAACCAATCAATAAGAAAGGTTGTGTTATTGAGAATTTGAGAAACATTAGAAATGGCATGATTCGTATGCTTGTGGTTTGTATTGTTTGGTGATCTTTCTATCAAGTTCTATTAAGTTAAAAGATTTTTGGACGAGAAAAGGAATGGAAACCAACACTTCCAAAACCATAGCCTAGGCAAATCAAACCAATCAATAAGAAAGGTTGTGTTATTGAGTATTTGAGAAACATTAGGAATCGCATGATTCGTATGCTTGTGTTTGTGTTGTTTGATGATCTTGCTATCAAGTTCTATTAAGTTCAAAGATTTTTGGACGAGAAAAAGAATGAAAACCAACACTTCCTAAACCATATCCTAGGCAAATCAAACCAATCAATAAGAAAGGTTGTGTGATTGAGAATTTGAGAAACATTAGGAATCGCATGATTCGAATGCTTGTGTTTGTGTTGTTTGGTGATCTTTCTATCAAGTTCTATTATGTTAAAAGGTTTTTGGACGAGAAAAGGAATGGAAACCAACACTTCCAAAACCATAGCCTAGGAAAATCAAACCAATCAATAAGAAAGGTTGAGTTATTGAGTCTTTGAGAAACATTAGGAATCGCATGATTCGTATGCTTGTGTTTGTGTTGTTTAGTGATCTTTCTACCAAGTTCTATTAAGTTCAAAGATTTTAGACGAGATAAAGAATGGAAATCAACACTTCCCAAAACATATCCTAGGAAAATCAAACCAATCAATAAGAAAGGTTGTGTTATTGAGAATTTGAGAAACATTAGGAATCGCATGATTCGTATGCTTTTATTTTTGTTGTTTGGTGATCTTTCTATCAAGTTCTATTAAGTTCAAAGATTTTTGGAGGAGAAAAAGAATGGAAACCAACACTTCCCAAACCATAGCCTAGGCAAATCAAACTAATCAATAAGAAATGTTGTGTTATTGAGTATTTGAGAAACATTAGGAATCGCATGATTCGTATGCTTGTGTTTGTGTTGTTTGGTGATCTTTCTATGAAGTTCTATTAAGTTCAAAGATTTTAGACGACATAAAGAATGGAAACCAACACTTCCCAAAACATATCCTAGGCAAATCAAACCAATCAATAAGAAAGGTTGTGTTATTGAGAATTTGAGAAACATTAGGAATCGCATGATCCGTATGCTTGTGGTTGTATTGTTTGGTGATCTTTCTTTCAAGTTCTATTAAGTTAAAAGATTTTTGGACGAGAAAAGGAATGGAAACCAACACTTCCAAAACCATAGCCTAGGCAAATCAAACCAATCAATAAGAAAGGTTGTGTTATTGAGTATTTGAGAAACATTGGAAATCGCATGATTCGTATGCTTGTGTTTGTGTTGTTTAGTGATCTTTCTATCAAGTTCAATTAAGTTCAAAGATTTTTGGACGAGAAAAAGAATGGAAACCAACACTTCCCAAACCATATCCTAAGCAAATCAAACCAATCAATAAGAAAGGTTGTGTTATTGAGAATTTGAGAAACATTAGGAATCACATGATACGTATGCTTGTGTTTGTGTTGTTTGATGATCTTTCGATTTAGTTCAAATATTTTTGGATGAGAAAAAGAATGGAAACCTACACTTCCCAAACCATAGCCTAGGCAAATCAAACCAATCAATAAGAAAGGTTGTGTTATTGAGAATTTGAGAAACATTAGAAATGGCATGATTCGTATGCTTGTGGTTTGTATTGTTTGGTGATCTTTCTATCAAGTTCTATTAAGTTAAAAGATTTTTGGACGAGAAAAGGAATGGAAACCAACACTTCCAAAACCATAGCCTAGGCAAATCAAACCAATCAATAAGAAAGGTTGAGTTATTGAGTATTTGAGAAACATTAGGAATCGCATGATTCGTATGCTTGTGTTTGTGTTGTTTAGTGATCTTTCTATCAATTTCTATTAAGTTCAAAGATTTTTGGACGAGAAAAAGAGTGGAAACCAACACTTCTTAAACCATAGCCAAGGCAAATCAAACCAATCAATAAGAAAGGTTGTGTTATTGAGTATTTGAGAAATATTAGGAATCGCATGATTCGTATGCCTGTGTTTGTGTTGTTTGGTGATCTTGCTATCAAGTTCTATTAAGTTCAAAGATTTTTGGACGAGAAAAAGAATGAAAACCAACACTTCCCAAACCATATCCTAGGCAAATCAAACCAATCAATAAGAAAGGTTGTGTGATTGAGAATTTGAGAAACATTAGGAATCGCATGATTCGAATGCTTGTGTTTGTGTTGTTTGGTGATCTTTCTATCAAGTTCTATTATGTTAAAAGGTTTTTGGACGAGAAAAGGAATGGAAACCACCACTTCCAAAACCATAGCCTAGGCAAATCAAACCAATCAATAAGAAAGGTTGAGTTATTGAGTCTTTGAGAAACATTAGGAATCGCATGATTCGTATGCTTGTGTTTGTGTTGTTTAGTGATCTTTCTACCAAGTTCTATTAAGTTCAAAGATTTTAGATGAGATAAAGAATGGAAATAAACACTTCCCAAAACATATCCTAGGAAAATCAAACCAATCAATAAGAAAGGTTGTGTTATTGAGAATTTGAGAAACATTAGGAATCGAATGATTCGTATGCTTTTGTTTGTGTTGTTTGGTGATCTTTCTATCAAGTTCTATTAAGTTCAAAGATTTTTGGAGGAGAAAAAGAATGGAAACCAACACTTCCCAAACCATAGCCTAGGCAAATCAAACTAATCAATAAGAAATGTTGTGTTATTGAGTATTTGAGAAACATTAGGAATCGCAGGATTCGTATGCTTGTGTTTGTGTTGTTTGGTGATCTTTCTATCAAGTTCTATTAAGTTCAAAGATTTTAGACGAGATAAAGAATGGAAACCAACACTTCCCAAAACATATCCTAGGCAAATCAAACCAATCAATAAGAAAGGTTGTGTTATTGAGAATTTGAGAAACATTAGGAATCGCATGATTCGTATGCTTGTGGTTGTATTGTTTGGTGATCTTTCTTTCAGGTTCTATTAAGTTAAAAGATTTTTGGACGAGAAAAGGAATGGAAACCAACACTTCCAAAACCATAGCCTAGGCAAATCAAACCAATCAATAAGAAAGGTTGTGTTATTGAGAATTTGAGAAACATTAGGAATCGCATGATTCGTATGCTTGTGGTTGTATTGTTTGGTAATCTTTCTATGAAGTTCTATTCACTTAAAAGATTTTTGGACGAGAAAAGGAATGGAAACCAACACTTCCAAAACCATAGCCTAGGCAAATCAAACCAATCAATAAGAAAGGATGAGTTATTGATTATTTGAGAAACATTAGGAATCGCATGATTCGTATGCTTGTGTTTGTGTTGTTTAGAGATCTTTCTATCAAGTTCTATTAAGTTCAAAGATTTTTAGACGAGAAAAAGAATGGAAACCAACACTTCCCAGACCATAGCCTAGGCAAATAACACTAATCAATAAGAAATGTTGTGTTATTGAGTATTTGAGAAACATTAGGAATCGCATGATTCGTATGCTTGTGTTTGTGTTGTTTGGTGATCTTTCTATCAAGTTCTATTAAGTTCAAAGATTTTAGACGAGATAAAGAATGGAAACCAACACTTCCCAAAACATATCCTAGGCAAATCAAACCAATCAATAAGAAAGGTTGTGTTATTGAGAATTTGAGAAACATTAGGAATCGCATGATTCATATGCTTGTGGTTGTATTGTTTGGTGATCTTTCTATCAAGTTCTATTAAGTTAAAAGTTTTTTGGACGAGAAAAGGAATGGAAACCAACACTTCCAAAACTATAGCCTAGGCAAATCAAACCAATCAATAAGTAAGGTTGAGTTATTGAGTATTTGAGAAACATTGGAAATCGCATGATTCGTATGCTTGTGTTTGTGTTGTTTAGTGATCTTTCTATCAAGTTCAATTAAGTTCAAAGATTTTTGGACGAGAAAAAGAATGGAAACCAACACTTCCCAAACTATATCCTAAGCAAATCAAACCAATCAATAAGAAAGGTTGTGTTATTGAGAATTTGAGAAACATTAGGAATCACATGATACGTATGCTTGTGTTTTGGTTGTTTGATGATCTTTCTATTTAGTTCAAATATTTTTGGACAACAAAAAGAATGGAAACCTACACTTCCCAAACCATAGCCTAGGCAAATCAAACCAATCAATAAGAAAGGTTGTGTTATTGAGAATTTGAGAAACATTAGAAATGGCATGATTCGTATGCTTGTGGTTTGTATTGTTTTGTGATCTTTCTATCAAGTTCTATTAAGTTAAAAGATTTTTGGACGAGAAAAGGAATGGAAACCAACACTTCCAAAACCATAGCCTAGGCAAATCAAACCAATCAATAAGAAAGGTTGAGTTATTGAGTATTTGAGAAACATTAGGAATCGCATGATTCGTATGCTTGTGTTTGTGTTGTTTAGTGATCTTTCTATCAAGTTCTATTAAGTTCAAAGATTTTTGGACGAGAAAAAGAGTGGAAACCAACACTTCTTAAACCATAGCCAAGGCAAATCAAACCAATCAATAAGAAAGGTTGTATTATTGAGTATTTGAGAAACATTAGGAATCGCATGATTCGTATGCTTGTGTTTGTGTTGTTTGGTGATCTTGCTATCAAGTTCTATTAAGTTCAAAGATTTTTGGACGAGAAAAAGAATGAAAACCAACACTTCCCAAACCATATCCTAGGCAAATCAAACCAATCAATAAGAAAGGTTGTGTGATTGAGAATTTGAGAAACATTAGGAATCGCATGATTCGAATGCTTGTGTTTGTGTTGTTTGGTGATCTTTCTATCAAGTTCTATTATGTTAAAAGGTTTTTGGACGAGAAAAGGAATGGAAACCAACACTTCCAAAACCATAGCCTAGGCAAATCAAACCAATCAATAAGAAAGGTTGAGTTATTGAGTCTTTGAGAAACATTAGGAATCGCATGATTCGTATGCTTGTGTTTGTGTTGTTTAGTGATCTTTCTATCAAGTTCTATTAAGTTCAAAGATTTTTGGACGAGAAAAAGAATGGAAACCAACACTTCCCACACCATAGCCAAGGCAAATCAAACCAATCAATAAGAAAGGTTGTGTTATTGAGAATTTGAGAAACATTAGGAATCACATGATACGTATGCTTGTGTTTGTGTTGTTTGGTGATCTTTCTATCAAGTTCTATTAAGTTCAAAGATTTTAGACGAGATAAAGAATGGAAACCAACACTTCCCAAAACATATCCTAGGCAAATCAAACCAATCATTAAGAAAGGTTGTGTTATTGAGAATTTGAGAAACATTAGGAATCACATGATTCGTATGCTTGTGGTTTTATTGTTGGTGATCTTTCTATCAAGTTCTATTAAGTTAAAAGATTTTTGGACGAGAAAAGGAATGGAAACCAACACTTCCAAAACCATAGCCTAGGCAAATCAAACCAATCAATAAGAAAGGTTGAGTTATTGAGTATTTGAGAAACATTAGGAATCGCATGATTCGTATGCTTGTGTTTGTGTTGTTTAATGATCTTTCTATCAAGTTCTATTAAGTTCAAAGATTTTTGGACGAGAAAAAGAATGGAAACCAACACTTCCCAAACCATAGCCAAGGCAAATCAAACCAATCAATAAGAAAGGTTGTGTTTATGAGTATTTGAGAAACATTAGGAATCGCATGATTCGTATGCTTGTGTTTGTGTTGCTTGGTGATCTTTCTATCAAGTTCTATTAAGTTCAAAGATTTTAGACGAGATAAAGAATGGAAACCAACACTTCCCAAAACATATCCTAGGCAAATCAAACCAATCATTAAGAAAGGTTGTGTTATTGAGAATTTGAGAAACATTAGGAATCGCATGATTCGTATGCTTGTGGTTTTATTGTTGGTGATCTTTCTATCAAGTTCTATTAAGTTAAAAGATTTTTGGACGAGAAAAGGAATGGAAACCAACACTTCCAAAACCATAGCCTAGGCAAATCAAACCAATGAATAAGAAAGGTTGAGTTATTGAGTATTTGAGAAACATTAGGAATCGCATGATTCGTATGCTTGTGTTTGTGTTGTTTAGTGATCTTTCTATCAAGTTCTATTAAGTTCAAAGATTTTTGGATGAGAAAAAGAGTGGAAACCAACACTTCCCAAACCATAAGCAAGGCAAATCAAAGCAATCAATAAGAAAGGTTGTGTTATTGAGTATTTGAGAAATATTAGGAATCGCATGATTCGTATGCTTGTGTTTGTGTTGTTTGGTGATCTTTCTATCAAGTTCTATTAAGTTCAAAGATTTTAGACGAGATAAAGAATGGAAACCAACACTTCCCAAAACATATCCTAGGCAAATCAAACCAATCATTAAGAAAGGTTGTGTTATTGAGAATTTGAGAAACATTAGGAATCGCATGATTCGTATGCTTGTGGTTTTATTGTTGGTGATCTTTCTATCAAGTTCTATTAAGTTAAAAGATTTTTGGACGAGAAAAGGAATGGAAACCAACACTTCCAAAACCATAGCCTAGGCAAATCAAACCAATCAATAAGAAAGGTTGAGTTATTGAGTATTTGAGAAACATTAGGAATCGCATGATTCGTATGCTTGTGTTTGTGTTGTTTAATGATCTTTCTATCAAGTTCTATTAAGTTCAAAGATTTTTGGACGACAAAAAGAATGAAAACCAACACTTCCCAAACCATATCCTAGGCAAATCAAACCAATCAATAAGAAAGGTTGTGTTATTGAGAATTTGAGAAACATTAGGAATCGCATGATTCGTATGCTTGTGTTTGTGTTGTTTGGTGATCTTTCTATCAAGTTCTATTATGTTCAAGGATTTTTGGACGAGAAATAGAATGGAAACCAACATTTCCCAAAACATAGCCTAGGCAAATAAAACCAATCAATAAGAAATGTTATGTTATTGAGTATTTGAGAAACATTAGGAATCGCATGATTCGTATGCATGTGTTTGTGTTGTACGGTGATCTTTCTATCAAGTTCTATTAAGTTCAAAAGTTTTTGGACGAGAAAAAGTATGGAAACCAACACTTCCCAAACTATATCCTAGGCAAATCAAACCAATCAATAAGAAAGGTTGTGTTATTGAGAATTTGAGAAACATTAGGAATCGCATGATTCGTATGCTTGTATTTGTGTTGTTTGGTAATCTATCTATCAAGTTCTATTATGTTCAAAGATTTTTGGACGAGAAAAAGAATGGAAAGCAACACTTTCCAAACCATAGCCTAGGCAAATCAAACCAATCAATAAGAAAGGTTGTGTTATTGAGAATTTGAGAAACATTAGGAATCCCATGATTCGTATGCTTGTGGTTGTATTGTTTGGTGATCTTTCTATCAAGTTCTATTAAGATAAAAGATTTTTGGACGAGAAAAGTAATGGAAACCAACACTTCCAAAACCATAGCCTAGGCAAATCAAACCAATCAATAAAAAAGGTTGAGTTATTGAGTATTTGAGAAACATTAGGAATCGCATGATTCGTATGCTTGTGTTTGTGTTGTTTTGTGATCTTTCTATCAAGTTCTATTAAGTTCAAAGATTTTTGGGCGATAAAAAGAATGAAAACCAACACTTCCCAAACCATATCCTAGGCAAATCAAACCAATCAATAAGAAAGATTGTGTTATTGAGAATTTGAGAAACATTAGGAATCGCATGATTCGTATGCTTGTGTTTGTGTTGTTTGGTGATCTTTCTATCAAGTTTTATTAAGTTCAAAGATTATTGGACGAGAAAAAGAATGGAAACCAACACTTCCCCAATCATAGCCTAGGCAAATCAAACCAATCAATAAGAAACGTTGTGTTATTGAGAATTTGAGAAACATTAGGAATCGCATGATTCGTATGCTTGTGTTTGTGTTGTTTGGTGATCTTTCTATCAAGTTTTATTAAGTTCAAAGATTATTGGACGAGAAAAAGAATGGAAACCAACACTTCCCAAACTATATCCTAGGCAAATCAAACCAATCAATAAGAAAGGTTGTGTTATTGATAATTTGAGAAACATTAGGAATCGCCTGATTCGTATGCTTGTGTTTGTGTTGTTTGGTAATCTATCTATCAAGTTCTATTATGTTCAAAGATTCTAGACGAGATAAAGAGTGGAAACCAACACTTCCCAAAACATATCCTTGGCAAATCAAACCAATCATTAAGAAAGGTTGTGTTATTGAGAATTTGAGAAACATTAGGAATCGCATGATTCGTATGCTTGTGGTTTTATTGTTGGTGATCTTTCTATCAAGTTCTATTAAGTTAATAGATTTTTGGACGAGAAAAGGAATGGAAACCAACACTTCCAAAACCATAGCCTAGGCAAATCAAACCAATCAATAAGAAAGGTTGAGTTATTGAGTATTTGAGAAACATTAGGAATCGCATGATTCGTATGCTTGTGTTTGTGTTGTTTAATGATCTTTCTATCAAGTTCTATTAAGTTCAAAGATTTTTGGACGACAAAAAGAATGAAAACCAACACTTCCCAAACCATATCCTAGGCAAATCAAACCAATCAATAAGAAAGGTTGTGTTATTGAGAATTTGAGAAACATTAGGAATCGCATGATTCGTATGCTTGTGTTTGTGTTGTTTGGTGATCTTTCTATCAAGTTCTATTATGTTCAAGGATTTTTGGACGAGAAATAGAATGGAAACCAACATTTGCCAAAACATAGCCTAGGCAAATAAAACCAATCAATAAGAAATGTTATGTTATTGAGTATTTGAGAAACATTAGGAATCGCATGATTCGTATGCATGTGTTTGTGTTGTACGGTGATCTTTCTATCAAGTTCTATTAAGTTCAAAAGTTTTTGGACGAGAAAAAGTATGGAAACCAACACTTCCCAAACTATATCCTAGGCAAATCAAACCAATCAATAAGAAAGGTTGTGTTATTGAGAATTTGAGAAACATTAGGAATCGCATGATTCGTATGCTTGTATTTGTGTTGTTTGGTAATCTATCTATCAAGTTCTATTATGTTCAAAGATTTTTGGACGAGAAAAAGAATGGAAAGCAACACTTTCCAAACCATAGCCTAGGCAAATCAAACCAATCAATAAGAAAGGTTGTGTTATTGAGAATTTGAGAAACATTAGGAATCCCATGATTCGTATGCTTGTGGTTGTATTGTTTGGTGATCTTTCTATCAAGTTCTATTAAGATAAAAGATTTTTGGACGAGAAAAGTAATGGAAACCAACACTTCCAAAACCATAGCCTAGGCAAATCAAACCAATCAATAAAAAAGGTTGAGTTATTGAGTATTTGAGAAACATTAGGAATCGCATGATTCGTATGCTTGTGTTTGTGTTGTTTTGTGATCTTTCTATCAAGTTCTATTAAGTTCAAAGATTTTTGGACGATAAAAAGAATGAAAACCAACACTTCCCAAACCATATCCTAGGCAAATCAAACCAATCAATAAGAAAGATTGTGTTATTGAGAATTTGAGAAACATTAGGAATCGCATGATTCGTATGCTTGTGTTTGTGTTGTTTGGTGATCTTTCTATCAAGTTTTATTAAGTTCAAAGATTATTGGACGAGAAAAAGAATGGAAACCAACACTTCCCCAATCATAGCCTAGGCAAATCAAACCAATCAATAAGAAACGTTGTGTTATTGAGAATTTGAGAAACATTAGGAATCGCATGATTCGTATGCTTGTGTTTGTGTTGTTTGGTGATCTTTCTATCAAGTTTTATTAAGTTCAAAGATTATTGGACGAGAAAAAGAATGGAAACCAACACTTCCCAAACTATATCCTAGGCAAATCAAACCAATCAATAAGAAAGGTTGTGTTATTGATAATTTGAGAAACATTAGGAATCGCATGATTCGTATGCTTGTGTTTGTGTTGTTTGGTAATCTATCTATCAAGTTCTATTATGTTCAAAGATTTTAGACGAGATAAAGAGTGGAAACCAACACTTCCCAAAACATATCCTTGGCAAATCAAACCAATCATTAAGAAAGGTTGTGTTATTGAGAATTTGAGAAACATTAGGAATCGCATGATTCGTATGCTTGTGGTTTTATTGTTGGTGATCTTTCTATCAAGTTCTATTAAGTTAAAAGATTTTTGGACGAGAAAAGGAATGGAAACCAACACTTCCAAAACCATAGCCTAGGCAAATCAAACCAATCAATAAGAAAGGTTGAGTTATTGAGTATTTGAGAAACATTAGGAATCGCATGATTCGTATGCTTGTGTTTGTGTTGTTTAATGATCTTTCTATCAAGTTCTATTAAGTTCAAAGATTTTTGGACGACAAAAAGAATGAAAACCAACACTTCCCAAACCATATCCTAGGCAAATCAAACCAATCAATAAGAAAGGTTGTGTTATTGAGAATTTGAGAAACATTAGGAATCGCATGATTCGTATGCTTGTGTTTGTGTTGTTTGGTGATCTTTCTATCAAGTTCTATTATGTTCAAGGATTTTTGGACGAGAAATAGAATGGAAACCAACATTTCCCAAAACATAGCCTAGGCAAATAAAACCAATCAATAAGAAATGTTATGTTATTGAGTATTTGAGAAACATTAGGAATCGCATGATTCGTATGCATGTGTTTGTGTTGTACGGTGATCTTTCTATCAAGTTCTATTAAGTTCAAAGATTATTGGACGAGAAAAAGAATGGAAACCAACACTTCCCCAATCATAGCCTAGGCAAATCAAACCAATCAATAAGAAACGTTGTGTTATTGAGAATTTGAGAAACATTAGGAATCGCATGATTCGTATGCTTGTGTTTGTGTTATTTGGTGATCTTTCTATCAAGTTCTACTAAGTTCAAAGATTTTTAGACGAGAAAAAGAATGGAAACCAACACTTCCCAAACTATATCCTAGGCAAATCAAACCAATCAATAAGAAAGGTTGTGTTATTGAGAATTTGAGAAACATTAGGAATCGCATGATTCGTATGCTTGTGTTTGTGTTGTTTGGTAATCTATCTATCAAGTTCTATTATGTTCAAAGATTTTTGGACGAGAAAAAGAATGGAAAGCAACACTTTCCAAAACCATAGCCTATGAAAATCAAACCAATCAATAAGAAAGGTTGAGTTATTGAGTATTTGAGAAACATTAGGAATCGCATGATTCGTATGCTTGTTTTTGTGTTGTTTATAGATCTTTCTATCAAGTTCTATTAAGTTCAAAGATTTTTGGACGAGAAAAAGAATGGAAACCAACATTTCCCAGACCATAGCCTAGGCAAATAACACTAATCAATAAGAAATGTTGTGTTATTGAGTATTTGAGAAACATTAGGAATCGCATGATTCGTATGCTTGTGTTTGTGTTGTTTGGTGATCTTTCTATCAAGTTCTGTTAAGTTCAAAGATTTTAGACGAGATAAAGAATGGAAACCAACACTTCCCAAAACATATCCTAGGCAAATCAAACCAATCATTAAGAAAGGTTGTGTTATTGAGAATTTGAGAAACATTAGGAATCACATGATTCGTATGCTTGTGGTTTTATTGTTGGTGATCTTTCTATCAAGTTCTATTAAGTTAAAAGATTTTTGGACGAGAAAAGGAATGGAAACCAACACTTCCAAAACCATAGCCTAGGCAAAGCAAACCAATGAGTAAGAAAGGTTGAGTTATTGAGTATTTGAGAAACATTAGGAATCGCATGATTCGTATGCTTGTGTTTGTGTTGTTTAGTGATCTTTCTATCAAGTTCTATTAAGTTCAAAGATTTTTGGACGAGAAAAAGAGTGGAAACCAACACTTCCCAAACCATAGCCAAGGCAAATCAAACCAATCAATAAGAAAGGTTGTGCTATTGAGTATTTGAGAAACATTAGGAATCGCATGATTCGTATGCTTGTGTTTGTGTTGTTTGGTGATCTTTCTATCAAGTTCTATTAAGTTCAAAGATTTTAGACGAGACAAAGAATGGAAACCAACACTTCCCAAAACATATCCTAGGCAAATCAAACCAATCATTAAGAAAGGTTGTGTTATTGAGAATTTGAGAAACATTAGGAATCGCATGATTCGTATGCTTGTGGTTTTATTGTTGGTGATCTTTCTATCAAGTTCTATTAAGTTAAAAGATTTTTGGACGAGAAAAGGAATGGAAACCAACACTTCCAAAACCATAGCCTACGCAAATCAAACCAATCAATAAGAAAGGTTGAGTTATTGAGTATTTGAGAAACATTAGGAATCGCATGATTCGTATGCTTGTGTTTGTGTTGTTTAGTGATCTTTCTATCAAGTTCTATTAAGTTCAAAGATTTTTGGACGAGAAAAAGAATTGAAACCAACACTTCCCAAACCATAGCCAAGGCAAATCAAACCAATCAATAAGAAAGGTTGTGTTTATGAGTATTTGAGAAACATTAGGAATCGCATGATTCGTATGCTTGTGTTTGTGTTGTTTGGTGATCTTTCTATCAAGTTCTATTAAGTTCAAAGATTTTTGGACGACAAAAAGAATGAAAACCAACACTTCCCAAACCATATCCTAGGCAAATCAAACCAATCAATAAGAAAGGTTGTGTTATTGAGAATTTGAGAAACATTAGGGATCGCATGATTCGTATGCTTGTGTTTGTGTTGTTTGGTGATCTTTCTATCAAGTTCTATTATGTTCAAAGATTTTTGGACGAGAAATAGAATGGAAACCAACATTTCCCAAAACATAGCCTAGGCAAATAAAACCAATCAATAAGAAATGTTATGTTATTGAGTATTTGAGAAACATTAGGAATCGCATGATTCGTATGCATGTGTTTGTGTTGTACGGTGATCTTTCTATCAAGTTCTATTAAGTTCAAAAGTTTTTGGACGAGAGAAAGAATGGAAACCAACACTTCCCAAACTATATCCTAGGCAAATCAAACCAATCAATAAGAAAGGTTGTGTTATTGAGAATTTGAGAAACATTAGGAATCGCATGATTCGTATGCTTGTGTTTGTGTTGTTTGGTAATCTATCTATCCAGTTCTATTATGTTCAAAGATTTTTGGACGAGAAAAAGAATGGAAAGCAACACTTTCCAAACCATAGCCTAGGCAAATCAAACCAATCAATAAGAAAGGTTGTGTTATTGAGAATTTGAGAAACATTAGGAATCGCATGATTCGTATGCTTGTGGTTGTATTGTTTGGTGATCTTTCTATCAAGTTCTATTAAGATAAAAGATTTTTGGACGAGAAAAGGAATGGAAACCAACACTTCCAAAACCATAGCCTAGGCAAATCAAACCAATCAATAAAAAAGGTTGAGTTATTGAGTATTTGAGAAACATTAGAAATCGCATGATTCGTATGCTTGTGTTTGTGTTGTTTGGTGATCTTTCTATCAAGTTCTATTAAGTTCAAAGATTTTTGGACGATAAAAAGAATGAAAACCAACACTTCCCAAACCATATCCTAGGCAAATCAAACCAATCAATAAGAAAGATTGTGTTATTGAGAATTTGAGAAACATTACGAATCGCATGATTCGTATGCTTGTGTTTGTGTTGTTTGGTGATCTTTCTATCAAGTTTTATTAAGTTCAAAGATTATTGGACGAGAAAAAGAATGGAAACCAACACTTCCCAAATCATAGCCTAGGCAAATCAAACCAATCAATAAGAAACGTTGTGTTATTGAGAATTTGAGAAACATTAGGAATCGCATGATTCGTATGCTTGTGTTTGTGTTGTTTGGTGATCTTTCTATCAAGTTTTATTAAGTTCAAAGATTATTGGACGAGAAAAAGAATGGAAACCAACACTTCCCAAACTATATCCTAGGCAAATCAAACCAATCAATAAGAAAGGTTGTGTTATTGAGAATTTGAGAAACATTAGGAATCGCATGATTCGTATCCTTGTGTTTGTGTTGTTCGGTAATCTATCTATCAAGTTCTATTATGTTCAAAGATTTTTGGACGAGAAAAAGAATGGAAAGCAACACTTTCCAAAACCATAGCCTAGGAAAATCAAACCAATCAATAAGAAAGGTTAAGTTATTGAGTATTTGAGAAACATTAGGAATCGCATGATTCGTATGCTTGTGTTTGTGTTGTTTAGAGATCTTTCTATCAAGTTCTATTAAGTTCAAAGATTTTTGGACGAGTAAAAGAATGGAAACCAACACTTCCCAGACCATAGCCTAGGCAAATAACACTAATCAATAAGAAATGTTGTGTTATTGAGTATTTGAGAAACATTAGGAATCGCATGATTCGTATGCTTGTGTTTGTGTTGTTTGGTGATCTTTCTATCAAGTTCTATTAAGTTCAAAGATTTTTGACGAGATAAAGAATGGAAACCAACACTTCCCAAAACATATCCTAGGCAAATCAAACCAATCATTAAGAAAGGTTGTGTTATTGAGAATTTGAGAAACATTAGGAATCGCATGATTCGTATGCTTGTGGTTGTATTGTTTGGTGATCTTTCTATCAAGTTCTATTAAGTTCAAAGATTTTTGGAAGAGAAAAAGAATGGAAACCAACACTTCCCAAACTATAGCCTAGGCCAATCAAACCAATCAATAAGAAACGTTGTGTTATTGAATATTTGAGAAACATTAGGAATCGCATGATTCGTATGCTTGTGTTTGTGTTGTTTGGTGATCTTTCTATCAAGTTCTATTAAGTTCAAAGATTTTTGGATGAGAAAAAGAATGGTAACCAACACTTCCCAAACCTTAGCCTAGGCAAATGAAACTAATCAATAAGAAATGTTGTGTTATTGAGTATTTGAGAAACATTAGGAATCGCATGATTCGTATGCTTGTGTTTGTGTTGTTTGGTGATCTTTCTATCAAGTTCTATTAAGTTCAAAGATTTTAGACGAGATAAAGAATGGAAACCAACACTTCACAAACCATAGCCAAGGCAAATCAAACCAATCAATAAGAAAGGTTGAGTTATTGAGTATTTGAGAAACATTAGGAATCGCATGATTCGTATGCTTGTGTTTGTGTTGTTTAGAGATCTTTCTATCAAGTTCTATTAAGTTCAAAGATTTTTGGATGAGAAAAAGAATGGAAACCAACACTTCCCAAACCATAGCCTAGGCCAATCAAACCAATCAATAAGAAACGTTGTGTTATTGAATATTTGAGAAACATTAGGAATCGCATGATTCGTATGCTTGTGTTTGTGTTGTTTGGTGATCTTTCTATCAAGTTCTATTAAGTTCAAAGATTTTAGACGAGATAAAGAATGGAAATCAACACTTCCCAAAACATATCCTAGGCAAATCAAACCAATCAATAAGAAAGGTTGTGTTATTGAGAATTTGAGAAACATTAGGAATCGCATGATTCGTATGCTTGTGGTTGTATTGTTTGGTGATCTTTCTATCAAGTTCTATTAAGTTCAAAGATTTTTGGAAGAGAAAAAGAATGGAAACCAACACTTCCCAGACCATAGCCTAGGCAAATCAAACTAATCAATAAGAAATGCTGTGTTATTGAGTATTTGAGAAACATTACGAATCGCATGATTCGTATGCTTGTGTTTGTGTTGTTTGGTGATCTTTCTATCAAGTTCTATTAAGTTCAAAGATTTTAGACGAGATAAAGAATGGAAACCAACACTTCCCAAAACATATCCTAGGCAAATCAAACCAATCAATAAGAAAGGTTGTGTTATTGAGAATTTGAGAAACATTAGGAATTGCATGATTCGTATGCTTGTGTTTGCGTTGTTTGATGATCTCTCTATTTAGTTCAAAGATTTTTGGACGAGAAATAGAATGGAAACCAACATTTCCCAAAACATAGCCTAGGCAAATAAAACCAATCAATAAGAAATGTTATGTTATTGAGTATTTGAGAAACATTAGGAATCGCATGATTCGTATGCATGTGTTTGTGTTGTACGGTGATCTTTCTATCAAGTTCTATTAAGTTCAAAAGTTTTTGGACGAGAAAAAGAATGGAAACCAACACTTCCCAAACTATATCCTAGGCAAATCAAACCAATCAATAAGAAAGGTTGTGTTATTGAGAATTTGAGAAACATTAGGAATCGCATGATTCGTATGCTTGTGTTTGTGTTGTTTGGTAATCTATCTAACAAGTTCTATTATGTTCAAAGATTTTTGGACGAGAAAAAGAATGGAAAGCAACACTTTCCAAACCATAGCCTAGGCAAATCAAACCAATCAATAAGAAAGGTTGTGTTATTGAGAATTTGAGAAACATTAGGAATCGCATGATTCGTATGCTTGTGGTTGTATTGTTTGGTGATCTTTCTATCACGTTCTATTAAGATAAAAGATTTTTGGACGAGAAAAGGAATGGAAACCAACACTTCCAAAACCATAGCCTAGGCAAATCAAACCAATCAATAAAAAAGGTTGAGTTATTGAGTATTTGAGAAACATTAGAAATCGCATGATTCGTATGCTTGTGTTTGTGTTGTTTGGTGATCTTTCTATCAAGTTCTATTAAGTTCAAAGATTTTTGGACGATAAAAAGAATGAAAACCAACACTTCCCAAACCATATCCTAGGCAAATCAAACCAATCAATAAGAAAGATTGTGTTATTGAGAATTTGAGAAACATTAGGAATCGCATGATTCGTATGCTTGTGTTTGTGTTGTTTGGTGATCTTTCTATCAAGTTTTATTAAGTTCAAAGAATATTGGACGAGAAAAAGAATGGAAACCAACACTTCCCAAATCATAGCCTAGGCAAATCAAACCAATCAATAAGAAACGTTGTGTTATTGAGAATTTGAGAAACATTAGGAATCGCATGATTCGTATGCTTGTGTTTGTGTTGTTTGGTGATCTTTCTATCAAGTTTTATTAAGTTCAAAGATTATTGGACGAGAAAAAGAATGGAAACCAACACTTCCCAAACTATATCCTAGGCAAATCAAACCAATCAATAAGAAAGGTTGTGTTATTGAGAATTTGAGAAACATTAGGAATCGCATGATTCGTATGCTTGTGTTTGTGTTGTTTGGTGATCTTTCTATCAAGTTTTATTAATTTCAAAGATTATTGGACGAGAAAAAGAATGGAAACCAACACTTCCCAATCTATATCCTAGGCAAATCAAACCAATCAATAAGAAAGGTTGTGTTATTGAGAATTTGAGAAACATTAGGAATCGCATGATTCGTATCCTTGTGTTTGTGTTGTTCGGTAATCTATCTATCTAGTTCTATTATGTTCAAAGATTTTTGGACGAGAAAAAGAATGGAAAGCAACACTTTCCAAAACCATAGCCTAGGAAAATCAAACCAATCAATAAGAAAGGTTGAGTTATTGAGTATTTGAGAAACATTAGGAATCGCATGATTCGTATGCTTGTGTTTGTGTTGTTTAGAGATCTTTCTATCAAGTTCTATTAAGTTCAAAGATTTTTGGACGAGTAAAAGAATGGAAACCAACACTTCCCAGACCATAGCCTAGGCAAATAACACTAATCAATAAGAAATGTTGTGTTATTGAGTATTTGAGAAACATTAGGAATCGCATGATTCGTATGCTTGTGTTTGTGTTGTTTGGTGATCTTTCTATCAAGTTCTATTAAGTTCAAAGATTTTAGACGAGATAAAGAATGGAAACCAATACTTCCCAAAACATATCCTAGGCAAATCAAACCAATCATTAAGAAAGGTTGTGTTATTGAGAATTTGAGAAACATTAGGAATCGCATGATTCGTATGCTTGTGGTTGTATTGTTTGGTGATCTTTCTATCAAGTTCTATTAAGTTCAAAGATTTTTGGAAGAGAAAAAGAATGGAAACCAACACTTCCCAAACTATAGCCTAGGCCAATCAAACCAATCAATAAGAAACGTTGTGTTATTGAATATTTGAGAAACATTAGGAATCGCATGATTCGTATGCTTGTGTTTGTGTTGTTTGGTGATCTTTCTATCAAGTTCTATTAAGTTCGAAGATTTTTGGATGAGAAAAAGAATGGAAACCAACACTTCCCAAACCTTAGCCTAGGCAAATGAAACTAATCAATAAGAAATGTTGTTTTATTGAGTATTTGAGAAACATTAGGAATCGCATGATTCGTATGCTTGTGTTTGTGTTGTTTGGTGATCTTTCTATCAAGTTCTATTAAGTTCAAAGATTTTAGACGAGATAAAGAATGGAAACCAACACTTCACAAACCATAGCCAAGGCAAATCAAACCAATCAATAAGAAAGGTTGAGTTATTGAGTATTTGAGAAACATTAGGAATCGCATGATTCGTATGCTTGTGTTTGTGTTGTTTAGAGATCTTTCTATCAAGTTCTATTAAGTTCAAAGATTTTTGGATGAGAAAAAGAATGGAAACCAACACTTCCCAAACCATAGCCTAGGCCAATCAAACCAATCAATAAGAAACGTTGTGTTATTGAATATTTGAGAAACATTAGGAATCGCATGATTCGTATGCTTGTGTTTGTGTTGTTTGGTGATCTTTCTATCAAGTTCTATTAAGTTCAAAGATTTTAGACGAGATAAAGAATGGAAATCAACACTTCCCAAAACATATCCTAGGCAAATCAAACCAATCAATAAGAAAGGTTGTGTTATTGAGAATTTGAGAAACATTAGGAATCGCATGATTCGTATGCTTGTGGTTGTATTGTTTGGTGATCTTTCTATCAAGTTCTATTAAGTTCAAAGATTTTTGGAAGAGAAAAAGAATGGAAACCAACACTTCCCAGACCATAGCCTAGGCAAATCAAACTAATCAATAAGAAATGCTGTGTTATTGAGTATTTGAGAAACATTACGAATCGCATGATTCGTATGCTTGTGTTTGTGTTGTTTGGTGATCTTTCTATCAAGTTCTATTAAGTTCAAAGATTTTAGACGAGATAAAGAATGGAAACCAACACTTCCCAAAACATATCCTAGGCAAATCAAACCAATCAATAAGAAAGGTTGTGTTATTGAGAATTTGAGAAACATTAGGAATTGCATGATTCGTATGCTTGTGTTTGCGTTGTTTGATGATCTCTCTATTTAGTTCAAAGATTTTTGGACGAGAAATAGAATGGTAACCAACATTTCCCAAAACATAGCCTAGGCAAATAAAACCAATCAATAAGAAATGTTATGTTATTGAGTATTTGAGAAACATTAGGAATCGCATGATTCGTATGCATGTGTTTGTGTTGTACGGTGATCTTTCTATCAAGTTCTATTAAGTTCAAAAGTTTTTGGACGAGAAAAAGAATGGAAACCAACACTTCCCAAACTATATCCTAGGCAAATCAAACCAATCAATAAGAAAGGTTGTGTTATTGAGAATTTGAGAAACATTAGGAATCGCATGATTCGTATGCTTGTGTTTGTGTTGTTTGGTAATCTATCTATCAAGTTCTATTATGTTCAAAGATTTTTGGACGAGAAAAAGAATGGAAAGCAACACTTTCCAAACCATAGCCTAGGCAAATCAAACCAATCAATAAGAAAGGTTGTGTTATTGAGAATTTGAGAAACATTAGGAATCGCATGATTCGTATGCTTGTGTTTGTGTTGTTTGGTGATCTTTCTATCAAGTTTTATTAAGTTCAAAGATTATTGGACGAGAAAAAGAATGGAAACCAACACTTCCCAAATCATAGCCTAGGCAAATCAAACCAATCAATAAGAAACGTTGTGTTATTGAGAATTTGAGAAACATTAGGAATCGCATGATTCGTATACTTGTGTTTGTGTTGTTTGGTGATCTTTCTATCAAGTTTTATTAAGTTCAAAGATTATTGGACGAGAAAAAGAATGGAAACCAACACTTCCCAAACTATATCCTAGGCAAATCAAACCAATCAATAAGAAAGGTTGTGTTATTGAGAATTTGAGAAACATTAGGAATCGCATGATTCGTATGCTTGTGTTTGTGTTGTTTGGTGATCTTTCTATCAAGTTTTATTAATTTCAAAGATTATTGGACGAGAAAAAGAATGGAAACCAACACTTCCCAAACTATATCCTAGGCAAATCAAACCAATCAATAAGAAAGGTTGTGTTATTGAGAATTTGAGAAACATTAGGAATCGCATGATTCGTATCCTTGTGTTTGTGTTGTTCGGTAATCTATCTATCTAGTTCTATTATGTTCAAAGATTTTTGGACGAGAAAAAGAATGGAAAGCAACACTTTCCAAAACCATAGCCTAGGAAAATCAAACCAATCAATAAGAAAGGTTGAGTTATTGAGTATTTGAGAAACATTAGGAATCGCATGATTCGTATGCTTGTGTTTGTGTTGTTTAGAGATCTTTCTATCAAGTTCTATTAAGTTCAAAGATTTTTGGACGAGTAAAAGAATGGAAACCAACACTTCCCAGACCATAGCCTAGGCAAATAACACTAATCAATAAGAAATGTTGTGTTATTGAGTATTTGAGAAACATTAGGAATCGCATGATTCGTATGCTTGTGTTTGTGTTGTTTGGTGATCTTTCTATCAAGTTCTATTAAGTTCAAAGATTTTAGACGAGATAAAGAATGGAAACCAATACTTCCCAAAACATATCCTAGGCAAATCAAACCAATCATTAAGAAAGGTTGTGTTATTGAGAATTTGAGAAACATTAGGAATCGCATGATTCGTATGCTTGTGGTTGTATTGTTTGGTGATCTTTCTATCAAGTTCTATTAAGTTCAAAGATTTTTGGAAGAGAAAAAGAATGGAAACCAACACTTCCCAAACTATAGCCTAGGCCAATCAAACCAATCAATAAGAAACGTTGTGTTATTGAATATTTGAGAAACATTAGGAATCGCATGATTCGTATGCTTGTGTTTGTGTTGTTTGGTGATCTTTCTATCAAGTTCTATTAAGTTCGAAGATTTTTGGATGAGAAAAAGAATGGAAACCAACACTTCCCAAACCTTAGCCTAGGCAAATGAAACTAATCAATAAGAAATGTTGTTTTATTGAGTATTTGAGAAACATTAGGAATCGCATGATTCGTATGCTTGTGTTTGTGTTGTTTGGTGATCTTTCTATCAAGTTCTATTAAGTTCAAAGATTTTAGACGAGATAAAGAATGGAAACCAACACTTCACAAACCATAGCCAAGGCAAATCAAACCAATCAATAAGAAAGGTTGAGTTATTGAGTATTTGAGAAACATTAGGAATCGCATGATTCGTATGCTTGTGTTTGTGTTGTTTAGAGATCTTTCTATCAAGTTCTATTAAGTTCAAAGATTTTTGGACGACAAAAAGAATGAAAACCAACACTTCCCAAACCATATCCTAGGCAAATCAAACCAATCAATAAGAAAGGTTGTGTTATTGAGAATTTGAGAAACATTAGGGATCGCATGATTCGTATGCTTGTGTTTGTGTTGTTTGGTGATCTTTCTATCAAGTTCTATTAAGTTCAAAAGTTTTTGGACGAGAAAAAGAATGGAAACCAACACTTCCCAAACTATATCCTAGGCAAATCAAACCAATCAATAAGAAAGGTTGTGTTATTGAGAATTTGAGAAACATTAGGAATCGCATGATTCGTATGCTTGTGTTTGTGTTGTTTGGTAATCTATCTATCCAGTTCTATTATGTTCAAAGATTTTTGGACGAGAAAAAGAATGGAAAGCAACACTTTCCAAACCATAGCCTAGGCAAATCAAACCAATCAATAAAAAAGGTTGTGTTATTGAGAATTTGAGAAACATTAGGAATCGCATGATTCGTATGCTTGTGGTTGTATTGTTTGGTGATCTTTCTATCAAGTTCTATTAAGATAAAAGATTTTTGGACGAGAAAAGGAATGGAAACCAACACTTCCAAAACCATAGCCTAGGCAAATCAAACCAATCAATAAAAAAGGTTGAGTTATTGAGTATTTGAGAAACATTAGAAATCGCATGATTCGTATGCTTGTGTTTGTGTTGTTTGGTGATCTTTCTATCAAGTTCTATTAAGTTCAAAGATTTTTGGACGATAAAAAGAATGAAAACCAACACTTCCCAAACCATATCCTAGGCAAATCAAACCAATCAATAAGAAAGATTGTGTTATTGAGAATTTGAGAAACATTACGAATCGCATGATTCGTATGCTTGTGTTTGTGTTGTTTGGTGATCTTTCTATCAAGTTTTACTAAGTTCAAAGATTATTGGACGAGAAAAAGAATGGAAACCAACACTTCCCAAATCATAGCCTAGGCAAATCAAACCAATCAATAAGAAACGTTGTGTTATTGAGAATTTGAGAAACATTAGGAATCGCATGATTCGTATGCTTGTGTTTGTGTTGTTTGGTGATCTTTCTATCAAGTTTTATTAAGTTCAAAGATTATTGGACGAGAAAAAGAATGGAAACCAACACTTCCCAAACTATATCCTAGGGAAATCAAACCAATCAATAAGAAAGGTTGTGTTATTGAGAATTTGAGAAACATTAGGAATCGCATGATTCGTATCCTTGTGTTTGTGTTGTTCGGTAATCTATCTATCAAGTTCTATTATGTTCAAAGATTTTTGGACGAGAAAAAGAATGGAAAGCAACACTTTCCAAAACCATAGCCTAGGAAAATCAAACCAATCAATAAGAAAGGTTAAGTTATTGAGTATTTGAGAAACATTAGGAATCGCATGATTCGTATGCTTGTGTTTGTGTTGTTTAGAGATCTTTCTATCAAGTTCTATTAAGTTCAAAGATTTTTGGACGAGTAAAAGAATGGAAACCAACACTTCCCAGACCATAGCCTAGGCAAATAACACTAATCAATAAGAAATGTTGTGTTATTGAGTATTTGAGAAACATTAGGAATCGCATGATTCGTATGCTTGTGTTTGTGTTGTTTGGTGATCTTTCTATCAAGTTCTATTAAGTTCGAAGATTTTTGGATGAGAAAAAGAATGGAAACCAACACTTCCCAAACCTTAGCCTAGGCAAATGAAACTAATCAATAAGAAATGTTGTGTTATTGAGTATTTGAGAAACATTAGGAATCGCATGATTCGTATGCTTGTGTTTGTGTTGTTTGGTGATCTTTCTATCAAGTTCTATTAAGTTCAAAGATTTTAGACGAGATAAAGAATGGAAACCAACACTTCACAAACCATAGCCAAGGCAAATCAAACCAATCAATAAGAAAGGTTGAGTTATTGAGTATTTGAGAAACATTAGGAATCGCATGATTCGTATGCTTGTGTTTGTGTTGTTTAGAGATCTTTCTATCAAGTTCTATTAAGTTCAAAGATTTTTGGATGAGAAAAAGAATGGAAACCAACACTTCCCAAACCATAGCCTAGGCCAATCAAACCAATCAATAAGAAACGTTGTGTTATTGAATATTTGAGAAACATTAGGAATCGCATGATTCGTATGCTTGTGTTTGTGTTGTTTGGTGATCTTTCTATCAAGTTCTATTAAGTTCAAAGATTTTAGACGAGATAAAGAATGGAAATCAACACTTCCCAAAACATATCCTAGGCAAATCAAACCAATCAATAAGAAAGGTTGTGTTATTGAGAATTTGAGAAACATTAGGAATCGCATGATTCGTATGCTTGTGGTTGTATTGTTTGGTGATCTTTCTATCAAGTTCTATTAAGTTCAAAGATTTTTGGAAGAGAAAAAGAATGGAAACCAACACTTCCCAGACCATAGCCTAGGCAAATCAAACTAATCAATAAGAAATGCTGTGTTATTGAGTATTTGAGAAACATTACGAATCGCATGATTCGTATGCTTGTGTTTGTGTTGTTTGGTGATCTTTCTATCAAGTTCTATTAAGTTCAAAGATTTTAGACGAGATAAAGAATGGAAACCAACACTTCCCAAAACATATCCTAGGCAAATCAAACCAATCAATAAGAAAGGTTGTGTTATTGAGAATTTGAGAAACATTAGGAATTGCATGATTCGTATGCTTGTGTTTGCGTTGTTTGATGATCTCTCTATTTAGTTCAAAGATTTTTGGACGAGAAATAGAATGGAAACCAACATTTCCCAAAACATAGCCTAGGCAAATAAAACCAATCAATAAGAAATGTTATGTTATTGAGTATTTGAGAAACATTAGGAATCGCATGATTCGTATGCATGTGTTTGTGTTGTACGGTGATCTTTCTATCAAGTTCTATTAAGTTCAAAAGTTTTTGGACGAGAAAAAGAATGGAAACCAACACTTCCCAAACTATATCCTAGGCAAATCAAACCAATCAATAAGAAAGGTTGTGTTATTGAGAATTTGAGAAACATTAGGAATCGCATGATTCGTATGCTTGTGTTTGTGTTGTTTGGTAATCTATCTATCAAGTTCTATTATGTTCAAAGATTTTTGGACGAGAAAAAGAATGGAAAGCAACACTTTCCAAACCATAGCCTAGGCAAATCAAACCAATCAATAAGAAAGGTTGTGTTATTGAGAATTTGAGAAACATTAGGAATCGCATGATTCGTATGCTTGTGGTTGTATTGTTTGGTGATCTTTCTATCAAGTTCTATTAACATAAAAGATTTTTGGACGAGAAAAGGAATGGAAACCAACACTTCCAAAACCATAGCCTAGGCAAATCAAACCAATCAATAAAAAAGGTTGAGTTATTGAGTATTTGAGAAACATTAGAAATCGCATGATTCGTATGCTTGTGTTTGTGTTGTTTGGTGATCTTTCTATCAAGTTCTATTAAGTTCAAAGATTTTTGGACGATAAAAAGAATGAAAAACAACACTTCCCAAACCATATCCTAGGCAAATCAAACCAATCAATAAGAAAGATTGTGTTATTGAGAATTTGAGAAACATTAGGAATCGCATGATTCGTATGCTTGTGTTTGTGTTGTTTGGTGATCTTTCTATCAAGTTTTATTAAGTTCAAAGATTATTGGACGAGAAAAAGAATGGAAACCAACACTTCCCAAATCATAGCCTAGGCAAATCAAACCAATCAATAAGAAACGTTGTGTTATTGAGAATTTGAGAAACATTAGGAATCGCATGATTCGTATGCTTGTGTTTGTGTTGTTTGGTGATCTTTCTATCAAGTTTTATTAAGTTCAAAGATTATTGGACGAGAAAAAGAATGGAAACCAACACTTCCCAAACTATATCCTAGGCAAATCAAACCAATCAATAAGAAAGGTTGTGTTATTGAGAATTTGAGAAACATTAGGAATCGCATGATTCGTATGCTTGTGTTTGTGTTGTTTGGTGATCTTTCTATCAAGTTTTATTAATTTCAAAGATTATTGGACGAGAAAAAGAATGGAAACCAACACTTCCCAAACTATATCCTAGGCAAATCAAACCAATCAATAAGAAAGGTTGTGTTATTGAGAATTTGAGAAACATTAGGAATCGCATGATTCGTATCCTTGTGTTTGTGTTGTTCGGTAATCTATCTATCTAGTTCTATTATGTTCAAAGATTTTTGGACGAGAAAAAGAATGGAAAGCAACACTTTCCAAAACCATAGCCTAGGAAAATCAAACCAATCAATAAGAAAGGTTGAGTTATTGAGTATTTTAGAAACATTAGGAATCGCATGATTCGTATGCTTGTGTTTGTGTTGTTTAGAGATCTTTCTATCAAGTCCTATTAAGTTCAAAGATTTTTGGACGAGTAAAAGAATGGAAACCAACACTTCCCAGACCATAGCCTAGGCAAATAACACTAATCAATAAGAAATGTTGTGTTATTGAGTATTTGAGAAACATTAGGAATCGCATGATTCGTATGCTTGTGTTTGTGTTGTTTGGTGATCTTTCTATCAAGTTCTATTAAGTTCAAAGATTTTAGACGAGATAAAGAATGGAAACCAATACTTCCCAAAACATATCCTAGGCAAATCAAACCAATCATTAAGAAAGGTTGTGTTATTGAGAATTTGAGAAACATTAGGAATCGCATGATTCGTATGCTTGTGGTTGTATTGTTTGGTGATCTTTCTATCAAGTTCTATTAAGTTCAAAGATTTTTGGAAGAGAAAAAGAATGGAAACCAACACTTCCCAAACTATAGCCTAGGCCAATCAAACCAATCAATAAGAAACGTTGTGTTATTGAATATTTGAGAAACATTAGGAATCGCATGATTCGTATGCTTGTGTTTGTGTTGTTTGGTGATCTTTCTATCAAGTTCTATTAAGTTCGAAGATTTTTGGATGAGAAAAAGAATGGAAACCAACATTTCCCAAACCTTAGCCTAGGCAAATGAAACTAATCAATAAGAAATGTTGTTTTATTGAGTATTTGAGAAACATTAGGAATCGCATGATTCGTATGCTTGTGTTTGTGTTGTTTGGTGATCTTTCTATCAAGTTCTATTAAGTTCAAAGATTTTAGACGAGATAAAGAATGGAAACCAACACTTCACAAACCATAGCCAAGGCAAATCAAACCAATCAATAAGAAAGGTTGAGTTATTGAGTATTTGAGAAACATTAGGAATCGCATGATTCGTATGCTTGTGTTTGTGTTGTTTAGAGATCTTTCTATCAAGTTCTATTAAGTTCAAAGATTTTTGGATGAGAAAAAGAATGGAAACCAACACTTCCCAAACCATAGCCTAGGCCAATCAAACCAATCAATAAGAAACGTTGTGTTATTGAATATTTGAGAAACATTAGGAATCGCATGATTCGTATGCTTGTGTTTGTGTTGTTTGGTGATCTTTCTATCAAGTTCTATTAAGTTCAAAGATTTTAGACGAGATAAAGAATGGAAATCAACACTTCCCAAAACATATCCTAGGCAAATCAAACCAATCAATAAGAAAGGTTGTGTTATTGAGAATTTGAGAAACATTAGGAATCGCATGATTCGTATGCTTGTGGTTGTATTGTTTGGTGATCTTTCTATCAAGTTCTATTAAGTTCAAAGATTTTTGGAAGAGAAAAAGAATGGAAACCAACACTTCCCAGACCATAGCCTAGGCAAATCAAACTAATCAATAAGAAATGCTGTGTTATTGAGTATTTGAGAAACATTACGAATCGCATGATTCGTATGCTTGTGTTTGTGTTGTTTGGTGATCTTTCTATCAAGTTCTATTAAGTTCAAAGATTTTAGACGAGATAAAGAATGGAAACCAACACTTCCCAAAACATATCCTAGGCAAATCAAACCAATCAATAAGAAAGGTTGTGTTATTGAGAATTTGAGAAACATTAGGAATTGCATGATTCGTATGCTTGTGTTTGCGTTGTTTGATGATCTCTCTATTTAGTTCAAAGATTTTTGGACGAGAAATAGAATGGAAACCAACATTTCCCAAAACATAGCCTAGGCAAATAAAACCAATCAATAAGAAATGTTATGTTATTGAGTATTTGAGAAACATTAGGAATCGCATGATTCGTATGCATGTGTTTGTGTTGTACGGTGATCTTTCTATCAAGTTCTATTAAGTTCAAAAGTTTTTGGACGAGAAAAAGAATGGAAACCAACACTTCCCAAACTATATCCTAGGCAAATCAAACCAATCAATAAGAAAGGTTGTGTTATTGAGAATTTGAGAAACATTAGGAATCGCATGATTCGTATGCTTGTGTTTGTGTTGTTTGGTAATCTATCTATCAAGTTCTATTATGTTCAAAGATTTTTGGACGAGAAAAAGAATGGAAAGCAACACTTTCCAAACCATAGCCTAGGCAAATCAAACCAATCAATAAGAAAGGTTGTGTTATTGAGAATTTGAGAAACATTAGGAATCGCATGATTCGTATGCTTGTGGTTGTATTGTTTGGTGATCTTTCTATCAAGTTCTATTAAGATAAAAGATTTTTGGACGGGAAAAGGAATGGAAACCAACACTTCCAAAATCATAGCCTAGGCAAATCAAACCAATCAATAAAAAAGGTTGAGTTATTGAGTATTTGAGAAACATAAGAAATCGCATGATTCGTATGCTTGTGTTTGTGTTGTTTGGTGATCTTTCTATCAAGTTCTATTAAGTTCAAAGATTTTTGGACGATAAAAAGAATGAAAACCAACACTTCCCAAACCATATCCTAGGCAAATCAAACCAATCAATAAGAAAGATTGTGTTATTGAGAATTTGAGAAACATTAGGAATCGCATGATTCGTATGCTTGTGTTTGTGTTGTTTGGTGATCTTTCTATCAAGTTTTATTAAGTTCAAAGATTATTGGACGAGAAAAAGAATGGAAACCAACACTTCCCAAATCATAGCCTAGGCAAATCAAACCAATCAATAAGAAACGTTGTGTTATTGAGAATTTGAGAAACATTAGGAATCGCATGATTCGTATGCTTGTGTTTGTGTTGTTTGGTGATCTTTCTATCAAGTTTTATTAAGTTCAAAGATTATTGGACGAGAAAAAGAATGGAAACCAACACTTCCCAAACTATATCCTAGGCAAATCAAACCAATCAATAAGAAAGGTTGTGTTATTGAGAATTTGAGAAACATTAGGAATCGCATGATTCGTATCCTTGTGTTTGTGTTGTTCGGTAATCTATCTATCAAGTTCTATTATGTTCAAAGATTTTTGGACGAGAAAAAGAATGGAAAGCAACACTTTCCAAAACCATAGCCTAGGAAAATCAAACCAATCAATAAGAAAGGTTGAGTTATTGAGTATTTGAGAAACATTAGGAATCGCATGATTCGTATGCTTGTGTTTGTGTTGTTTAGAGATCTTTCTATCAAGTTCTATTAAGTTCAAAGATTTTTGGACGAGTAAAAGAGTGGAAACCAACACTTCCCAGACCATAGCCTAGGCAAATAACACTAATCAATAAGAAATGTTGTGTTATTGAGTATTTGAGAAACATTAGGAATCGCATGATTCGTATGCTTGTGTTTGTGTTGTTTGGTGATCTTTCTATCAAGTTCTATTAAGTTCAAAGATTTTAGACGAGATAAAGAATGGAAACCAACACTTCCCAAAACATATCCTAGGCAAATCAAACCAATCATTAAGAAAGGTTGTGTTATTGAGAATTTGAGAAACATTAGGAATCGCATGATTCGTATGCTTGTGGTTGTATTGTTTGGTGATCTTTCTATCAAGTTCTATTAAGTTCAAAGATTTTTGGAAGAGAAAAAGAATGGAAACCAACACTTCCCAAACTATAGCCTAGGCCAATCAAACCAATCAATAAGAAACGTTGTGTTATTGAATATTTGAGAAACATTAGGAATCGCATGATTCGTATGCTTGTGTTTGTGTTGTTTGGTGATCTTTCTATCAAGTTCTATTAAGTTCGAAGATTTTTGGATGAGAAAAAGAATGGAAACCAACACTTCCCAAACCTTAGCCTAGGCAAATGAAACTAATCAATAAGAAATGTTGTGTTATTGAGTATTTGAGAAACATTAGGAATCGCATGATTCGTATGCTTGTGTTTGTGTTGTTTGGTGATCTTTCTATCAAGTTCTATTAAGTTCAAAGATTTTAGACGAGATAAAGAATGGAAACCAACACTTCACAAACCATAGCCAAGGCAAATCAAACCAATCAATAAGAAAGGTTGAGTTATTGAGTATTTGAGAAACATTAGGAATCGCATGATTCGTATGCTTGTGTTTGTGTTGTTTAGAGATCTTTCTATCAAGTTCTATTAAGTTCAAAGATTTTTGGATGAGAAAAAGAATGGAAACCAACACTTCCCAAACCATAGCCTAGGCCAATCAAACCAATCAATAAGAAACGTTGTGTTATTGAATATTTGAGAAACATTAGGAATCGCATGATTCGTATGCTTGTGTTTGTGTTGTTTGGTGATCTTTCTATCAAGTTCTATTAAGTTCAAAGATTTTAGACGAGATAAAGAATGGAAATCAACACTTCCCAAAACATATCCTAGGCAAATCAAACCAATCAATAAGAAAGGTTGTGTTATTGAGAATTTGAGAAACATTAGGAATCGCATGATTCGTATGCTTGTGGTCGTATTGTTTGGTGATCTTTCTATCAAGTTCTATTAAGTTCAAAGATTTTTGGAAGAGAAAAAGAATGGAAACCAACGGTTCCCAGACCATAGCCTAGGCAAATCAAACTAATCAGTAAGAAATGCTGTGTTATTGAGTATTTGAGAAACATTACGAATCGCATGATTCGTATGCTTGTGTTTGTGTTGTTTGGTGATCTTCCTATCATGTTCTATTAAGTTCAAAGATTTTAGACGAGATAAAGAATGGAAACCAACACTTCCCAAAACATATCCTAGGCAAATCAAACCAATCAATAAGAAAGGTTGTGTTATTGAGAATTTGAGAAACATTAGGAATTGCATGATTCGTATGCTTGTGTTTGCGTTGTTTGATGATCTCTCTATTTAGTTCAAAGATTTTTGGACGAGAAAAAGTATGGAAACCTACACTTCCCAAACCATAGCCTAGGCAAATCAAACTAATCAATAAGAAAGGTTGAGTTATTGAGAAACATTAGGAATCGCATGATTCGTATGCTTGTGTTTGTGTTGTTTGGTAATCTATCTATCAAGTTCTATTATGTTCAAAGATTTTTGGATGAGAAAAAGAATGGAAAGCAAAACTTTCCAAACCATAGCCTAGGCAAATCAAACCAATCAATAAGAAAGGTTGAGTTATTGAGTATTTGAGAAACATTAGGAATCGCATGATTCGTATGCTCGTGTTTGTGTTGTTTGGTGATCTTTCTATCAAGTTCTATTAAGTTCAAAGATTTTTGGACGAGAAAAGGAATGGAAACCAACACTTCCAAAACCATAGCCTAGGCAAATCAAACCAATCAATAAGAAAGGTTGAGTTATTGAGTATTTGAGAAACATTAGGAATCGCATGATTCGTATGCTCGTGTTTGTGTTGTTTAGTGATCTTTCTATCAAGTTCAATTAAGTTCAAAGATTTTTGGACGAGAAAAAGAATGGAAACCAACACTTCCCAAACCATATCCTAAGCAAATCAAACCAATCAATAAGAAAGGTTGTGTTATTGAGAATTTGAGAAACATTAGGAATCACATGATACGTATGCTTGTGTTTGTGTGGTTTGATGATCTTTCTATTTAGTTCAAATATTTTTGGACGAGAAAAAGAATGGAAACCTACACTTCCCAAACCATAGCCTAGGCAAATAAAACCAATCAATAAGAAAGGTTGTGTTATTGAGAATTTGAGAAACATTAGAAATCGCATGATTCGTATGCTTGTGGTTGTATTGTTTGGTGATCTTTCTATCAAGTTCTATTAAGTTAAAACATTTTTGGACGAGAAAAGGAATGGAAACCAACACTTCCAAAACCATAGCCTAGGCTAATCAAACCAATCAATAAGAAAGGTTGAGTTATTGAGTATTTGAGAAACATTAGGAATCGCATGATTCGTATGCTTGTGTTTGTGTTGTTTGGTGATCTTTCTATCAAGTTCTATTAAGTTCGAAGATTTTTGGATGAGAAAAAGAATGGAAACCAACACTTCCCAAACCTTAGCATAGGCAAATGAAACTAATCAATAAGAAATGTTGTGTTATTGAGTATTTGAGAAACATTAGGAATCGCATGATTCGTATGCTTGTGTTTGTGTTGTTTGGTGATCTTTCTATCAAGTTCTATTAAGTTCAAAGATTTTAGACGAGATAAAGAATGGAAACCAACACTTCACAAACCATAGCCAAGGCAAATCAAACCAATCAATAAGAAAGGTTGAGTTATTGAGTATTTGAGAAACATTAGGAATCGCATGATTCGTATGCTTGTGTTTGTGTTGTTTAGAGATCTTTCTATCAAGTTCTATTAAGTTCAAAGATTTTTGGATGAGAAAAAGAATGTAAACCAACACTTCCCAAACCATAGCCTAGGCCAATCAAACCAATCAATAAGAAACGTTGTGTTATTGAATATTTGAGAAACATTAGGAATCGCATGATTCGTATGCTTGTGTTTGTGTTGTTTGGTGATCTTTCTATCAAGTTCTATTAAGTTCAAAGATTTTAGACGAGATAAAGAATGGAAATCAACACTTCCCAAAACATATCCTAGGCAAATCAAACCAATCAATACGAAAGGTTGTGTTATTGAGAATTTGAGAAACATTAGGAATCGCATGATTCGTATGCTTGTGGTTGTATTGTTTGGTGATCTTTCTATCAAGTTCTATTAAGTTCAAAGATTTTTGGAAGAGAAAAAGAATGGAAACCAAAACTTCCCAGACCATAGCCTAGGCAAATCAAACTAATCAATAAGAAATGCTGTGTTATTGAGTATTTGAGAAACATTACGAATCGCATGATTCGTATGCTTGTGTTTGTGTTGTTTGGTGATCTTTCTATCAAGTTCTATTAAGTTCAAAGATTTTAGACGAGATAAAGAATGGAAACCAACACTTCCCAAAACATATCCTAGGCAAATCAAACCAATCAATAAGAAAGGTTGTGTTATTGAGAATTTGAGAAACATTAGGAATTGCATGATTCGTATGCTTGTGTTTGCGTTGTTTGATGATCTCTCTATTTAGTTCAAAGATTTTTGGACGAGAAATAGAATGGAAACCAACATTTCCCAAAACATAGCCTAGGCAAATAAAACCAATCAATAAGAAATGTTATGTTATTGAGTATTTGAGAAACATTAGGAATCGCATGATTCGTATGCATGTGTTTGTGTTGTACGGTGATCTTTCTATCAAGTTCTATTAAGTTCAAAAGTTTTTGGACGAGAAAAAGAATGGAAACCAACACTTCCCAAACTATATCCTAGGCAAATCAAACCAATCAATAAGAAAGGTTGTGTTATTGAGAATTTGAGAAACATTAGGAATCGCATGATTCGTATGCTTGTGTTTGTGTTGTTTGGTAATCTATCTATCAAGTTCTATTATGTTCAAAGATTTTTGGACGAGAAAAAGAATGGAAAGCAACACTTTCCAAACCATAGCCTAGGCAAATCAAACCAATCAATAAGAAAGGTTGTGTTATTGAGAATTTGAGAAACATTAGGAATCGCATGATTCGTATGCTTGTGGTTGTATTGTTTGGTGATCTTTCTATCAAGTTCTATTAAGATAAAAGATTTTTGGACGAGAAAAAGAATGGAAACCAACACTTCCAAAACCATAGCCTAGGCAAATCAAACCAATCAATAAAAAAGGTTGAGTTATTGAGTATTTGAGAAACATAAGAAATCGCATGATTCGTATGCTTGTGTTTGTGTTGTTTGGTGATCTTTCTATCAAGTTCTATTAAGTTCAAAGATTTTTGGACGATAAAAAGAATGAAAACCAACACTTCCCAAACCATATCCTAGGCAAATCAAACCAATCAATAAGAAAGATTGTGTTATTGAGAATTTGAGAAACATTAGGAATCGCATGATTCGTATGCTTGTGTTTGTGTTGTTTGGTGATCTTTCTATCAAGTTTTATTAAGTTCAAAGATTATTGGACGAGAAAAAGAATGGAAACCAACACTTCCCAAATCATAGCCTAGGCAAATCAAACCAATCAATGAGAAACGTTGTGTTATTGAGAATTTGAGAAACATTAGGAATCGCATGATTCGTATGCTTGTGTTTGTGTTGTTTGGTGATCTTTCTATCAAGTTTTATTAAGTTCAAAGATTATTGGACGAGAAAAAGAATGGAAACCAACACTTCCCAAACTATATCCTAGGCAAATCAAACCAATCAATAAGAAAGGTTGTGTTATTGAGAATTTGAGAAACATTAGGAATCGCATGATTCGTATCCTTGTGTTTGTGTTGTTCGGTAATCTATCTATCAAGTTCTATTATGTTCAAAGATTTTTGGACGAGAAAAAGAATGGAAAGCAACACTTTCCAAAACCATAGCCTAGGAAAATCAAACCAATCAATAAGAAAGGTTGAGTTATTGAGTATTTGAGAAACATTAGGAATCGCATTATTCGTATGCTTGTGTTTGTGTTGTTTAGAGATCTTTCTATCAAGTTCTATTAAGTTCAAAGATTTTTGGACGAGTAAAAGAATGGAAACCAACACTTCCCAGACCATAGCCTAGGCAAATAACACTAATCAATAAGAAATGTTGTGTTATTGAGTATTTGAGAAACATTAGGAATCGCATGATTCGTATGCTTGTGTTTGTGTTGTTTGGTGATCTTTCTATCAAGTTCTATTAAGTTCAAAGATTTTAGACGAGATAAAGAATGGAAACCAACACTTCCCAAAACATATCCTAGGAAAATCAAACCAATCATTAAGAAAGGTTGTGTTATTGAGAATTTGAGAAACATTAGGAATCGCATGATTCGTATGCTTGTGGTTGTATTGTTTGGTGATCTTTCTATCAAGTTCTATTAAGTTCAAAGATTTTTGGAAGAGAAAAAGAATGGAAACCAACGCTTCCCAAACTATAGCCTAGGCCAATCAAACCAATCAATAAGAAACGTTGTGTTATTGAATATTTGAGAAACATTAGGAATCGCATGATTCGTATGCTTGTGTTTGTGTTGTTTGGTGATCTTTCTATCAAGTTCTATTAAGTTCGAAGATTTTTGGATGAGAAAAAGAATGGAAACCAACACTTCCCAAACCTTAGCCTAGGCAAATGAAACTAATCAATAAGAAATGTTGTGTTATTGAGTATTTGAGAAACATTAGGAATCGCATGATTCGTATGCTTGTGTTTGTGTTGTTTGGTGATCTTTCTATCAAGTTCTATTAAGTTCAAAGATTTTAGACGAGATAAAGAATGGAAACCAACACTTCACAAACCATAGCCAAGGCAAATCAAACCAATCAATAAGAAAGGTTGAGTTATTGAGTATTTGAGAAACATTAGGAATCGCATGATTCGTATGCTTGTGTTTGTGTTGTTTAGAGATCTTTCTATCAAGTTCTATTAAGTTCAAAGATTTTTGGATGAGAAAAAGAATGGAAACCAACACTTCCCAAACCATAGCCTAGGCCAATCAAACCAATCAATAAGAAACGTTGTGTTATTGAATATTTGAGAAACATTAGGAATCGCATGATTCGTATGCTTGTGTTTGTGTTGTTTGGTGATCTTTCTATCAAGTTCTATTAAGTTCAAAGATTTTAGACGAGATAAAGAATGGAAATCAACACTTCCCAAAACATATCCTAGGCAAATCAAACCAATCAATAAGAAAGGTTGTGTTATTGAGAATTTGAGAAACATTAGGAATCGCATGATTCGTATGCTTGTGGTTGTATTGTTTGGTGATCTTTCTATCAAGTTCTATTAAGTTCAAAGATTTTTGGAAGAGAAAAAGAATGGAAACCAACACTTCCCAGACCATAGCCTAGGCAAATCAAACTAATCAATAAGAAATGCTGTGTTATTGAGTATTTGAGAAACATTACGAATCGCATGATTCGTATGCTTGTGTTTGTGTTGTTTGGTGATCTTCCTATCAAGTTCTATTAAGTTCAAAGATTTTAGACGAGATAAAGAATGGAAACCAACACTTCCCAAAACATATCCTAGGCAAATCAAACCAATCAATAAGAAAGGTTGTGTTATTGAGAATTTGAGAAACATTAGGAATTGCATGATTCGTATGCTTGTGTTTGCGTTGTTTGATGATCTCTCTATTTAGTTCAAAGATTTTTGGACGAGAAAAAGTATGGAAACCTACACTTCACAAACCATAGCCTAGGCAAATCAAACCAATCAATAAGAAAGGTTGAGTTATTGAGAAACATTAGGAATCGCATGATTCGTATGCTTGTGTTTGTGTTGTTTGGTAATCTATCTATCAAGTTCTATTATGTTCAAAGATTTTTGGATGAGAAAAAGAATGGAAAGCAACACTTTCCAAACCATAGCCTAGGCAAATCAAACCAATCAATAAGAAAGGTTGAGTTATTGAGTATTTGAGAAACATTAGGAATCGCATGATTCGTATGCTCGTGTTTGTGTTGTTTGGTGATCTTTCTATCAAGTTCTATTAAGTTCAAAGATTTTTGGACGAGAAAAGGAATGGAAACCAACACTTCCAAAACCATAGCCTAGGCAAATCAAACCAATCAATAAGAAAGGTTGAGTTATTGAGTATTTGAGAAACATTAGGAATCGCATGATTCGTATGCTCGTGTTTGTGTTGTTTAGTGATCTTTCTATCAAGTTCAATTAAGTTCAAAGATTTTTGGACGAGAAAAAGAATGGAAACCAACACTTCCCAAACCATATCCTAAGCAAATCAAACCAATCAATAAGAAAGGTTGTGTTATTGAGAATTTGAGAAACATTAGGAATCACATGATACGTATGCTTGTGTTTGTGTTGTTTGATGATCTTTCTATTTAGTTCAAATATTTTTGGACGAGAAAAAGAATGGAAACCTACACTTCCCAAACCATAGCCTAGGCAAATAAAACCAATCAATAAGAAAGGTTGTGTTATTGAGAATTTGAGAAACATTAGAAATCGCATGATTCGTATGCTTGTGGTTGTATTGTTTGGTGATCTTTCTATCAAGTTCTATCAAGTTAAAACATTTTTGGACGAGAAAAGGAATGGAAACCAACACTTCCAAAACCATAGCCTAGGCAAATCAAACCAATCAATAAGAAAGGTTGAGTTATTGAGTATTTGAGAAACATTAGGAATCGCATGATTCGTATGCTTGTGTTTGTGTTGTTTAGAGATCTTTCTATCAAGTTCTATTTAGCTCAAAGATTTTTGGAAGAGAAAAAGAATGGAAACCAACAATTCCCAAACCATAGCCTAGGCCAATCAAACCAATCAATAAGAAACGTTGTGTTATTAAATATTTGAGAAACATTAGGAATCGCATGATTCGTATGCTTGTGTTTGTGTTGTTTGGTGATCTTTCTATCAAGTTCTATTAAGTTCAAAGATTTTAGACGAGATAAAGAATGGAAATCAACACTTCCCAAAACATATCCTAGGCAAATCAAACCAATCAATAAGAAAGGTTGTGTTATTGAGAATTTGAGAAACATTAGGAATCGCATGATTCGTATGCTTGTGTTTGTGTTGTTTGGTGATCTTTCTATCAAGTTTTATTAAGTTCAAAGATTATTGGACGAGAAAAAGAATGGAAACCAACACTTCCCAAACTATATCCTAGGCAAATCAAACCAATCAATAAGAAAGGTTGTGTTATTGAGAATTTGAGAAACATTAGGAATCGCATGATTCGTATCCTTGTGTTTGTGTTGTTCGGTAATCTATCTATCAAGTTCTATTATGTTCAAAGATTTTTGGACGAGAAAAAGAATGGAAAGCAACACTTTCCAAAACCATAGCCTAGGAAAATCAAACCAATCAATAAGAAAGGTTGAGTTATTGAGTATTTGAGAAACATTAGGAATCGCATTATTCGTATGCTTGTGTTTGTGTTGTTTAGAGATCTTTCTATCAAGTTCTATTAAGTTCAAAGATTTTTGGACGAGTAAAAGAATGGAAACCAACACTTCCCAGACCATAGCCTAGGCAAATAACACTAATCAATAAGAAATGTTGTGTTATTGAGTATTTGAGAAACATTAGGAATCGCATGATTCGTATGCTTGTGTTTGTGTTGTTTGGTGATCTTTCTATCAAGTTCTATTAAGTTCAAAGATTTTAGACGAGATAAAGAATGGAAACCAACACTTCCCAAAACATATCCTAGGAAAATCAAACCAATCATTAAGAAAGGTTGTGTTATTGAGAATTTGAGAAACATTAGGAATCGCATGATTCGTATGCTTGTGGTTGTATTGTTTGGTGATCTTTCTATCAAGTTCTATTAAGTTCAAAGATTTTTGGAAGAGAAAAAGAATGGAAACCAACGCTTCCCAAACTATAGCCTAGGCCAATCAAACCAATCAATAAGAAACGTTGTGTTATTGAATATTTGAGAAACATTAGGAATCGCATGATTCGTATGCTTGTGTTTGTGTTGTTTGGTGATCTTTCTATCAAGTTCTATTAAGTTCGAAGATTTTTGGATGAGAAAAAGAATGGAAACCAACACTTCCCAAACCTTAGCCTAGGCAAATGAAACTAATCAATAAGAAATGTTGTGTTATTGAGTATTTGAGAAACATTAGGAATCGCATGATTCGTATGCTTGTGTTTGTGTTGTTTGGTGATCTTTCTATCAAGTTCTATTAAGTTCAAAGATTTTAGACGAGATAAAGAATGGAAACCAACACTTCACAAACCATAGCCAAGGCAAATCAAACCAATCAATAAGAAAGGTTGAGTTATTGAGTATTTGAGAAACATTAGGAATCGCATGATTCGTATGCTTGTGTTTGTGTTGTTTAGAGATCTTTCTATCAAGTTCTATTTAGTTCAAAGATTTTTGGATGAGAAAAAGAATGGAAACCAACACTTCCCAAACCATAGCCTAGGCCAATCAAACCAATCAATAAGAAACGTTGTGTTATTGAATATTTGAGAAACATTAGGAATCGCATGATTCGTATGCTTGTGTTTGTGTTGTTTGGTGATCTTTCTATCAAGTTCTATTAAGTTCAAAGATTTTAGACGAGATAAAGAATGGAAATCAACACTTCCCAAAACATATCCTAGGCAAATCAAACCAATCAATAAGAAAGGTTGTGTTATTGAGAATTTGAGAAACATTAGGAATCGCATGATTCGTATGCTTGTGGTTGTATTGTTTGGTGATCTTTCTATCAAGTTCTATTAAGTTCAAAGATTTTTGGAAGAGAAAAAGAATGGAAACCAACACTTCCCAGACCATAGCCTAGGCAAATCAAACTAATCAATAAGAAATGCTGTGTTATTGAGTATTTGAGAAACATTACGAATCGCATGATTCGTATGCTTGTGTTTGTGTTGTTTGGTGATCTTCCTATCAAGTTCTATTAAGTTCAAAGATTTTAGACGAGATAAAGAATGGAAACCAACACTTCCCAAAACATATCCTAGGCAAATCAAACCAATCAATAAGAAAGGTTGTGTTATTGAGAATTTGAGAAACATTAGGAATTGCATGATTCGTATGCTTGTGTTTGCGTTGTTTGATGATCTCTCTATTTAGTTCAAAGATTTTTGGACGAGAAAAAGTATGGAAACCTACACTTCACAAACCATAGCCTAGGCAAATCAAACCAATCAATAAGAAAGGTTGAGTTATTGAGAAACATTAGGAATCGCATGATTCGTATGCTTGTGTTTGTGTTGTTTGGTAATCTATCTATCAAGTTCTATTATGTTCAAAGATTTTTGGATGAGAAAAAGAATGGAAAGCAACACTTTCCAAACCATAGCCTAGGCAAATCAAACCAATCAATAAGAAAGGTTGAGTTATTGAGTATTTGAGAAACATTAGGAATCGCATGATTCGTATGCTCGTGTTTGTGTTGTTTGGTGATCTTTCTATCAAGTTCTATTAAGTTCAAAGATTTTTGGACGAGAAAAGGAATGGAAACCAACACTTCCAAAACCATAGCCTAGGCAAATCAAACCAATCAATAAGAAAGGTTGAGTTATTGAGTATTTGAGAAACATTAGGAATCGCATGATTCGTATGCTCGTGTTTGTGTTGTTTAGTGATCTTTCTATCAAGTTCAATTAAGTTCAAAGATTTTTGGACGAGAAAAAGAATGGAAACCAACACTTCCCAAACCATATCCTAAGCAAATCAAACCAATCAATAAGAAAGGTTGTGTTATTGAGAATTTGAGAAACATTAGGAATCACATGATACGTATGCTTGTGTTTGTGTTGTTTGATGATCTTTCTATTTAGTTCAAATATTTTTGGACGAGAAAAAGAATGGAAACCTACACTTCCCAAACCATAGCCTAGGCAAATAAAACCAATCAATAAGAAAGGTTGTGTTATTGAGAATTTGAGAAACATTAGAAATCGCATGATTCGTATGCTTGTGGTTGTATTGTTTGGTGATCTTTCTATCAAGTTCTATCAAGTTAAAACATTTTTGGACGAGAAAAGGAATGGAAACCAACACTTCCAAAACCATAGCCTAGGCAAATCAAACCAATCAATAAGAAAGGTTGAGTTATTGAGTATTTGAGAAACATTAGGAATCGCATGATTCGTATGCTTGTGTTTGTGTTGTTTAGAGATCTTTCTATCAAGTTCTATTTAGCTCAAAGATTTTTGGAAGAGAAAAAGAATGGAAACCAACAATTCCCAAACCATAGCCTAGGCCAATCAAACCAATCAATAAGAAACGTTGTGTTATTAAATATTTGAGAAACATTAGGAATCGCATGATTCGTATGCTTGTGTTTGTGTTGTTTGGTGATCTTTCTATCAAGTTCTATTAAGTTCAAAGATTTTAGACGAGATAAAGAATGGAAATCAACACTTCCCAAAACATATCCTAGGCAAATCAAACCAATCAATAAGAAAGGTTGTGTTATTGAGAATTTGAGAAACATTAGGAATCGCATGATTCGTATGCTTGTGGTTGTATTGTTTGGTGATCTTTCTATCAAGTTCTATTAAGTTCAAAGATTTTAGACGAGATAAAGAATGGAAACCAACACTTCACAAACCATAGCCAAGGCAAATCAAACCAATCAATAAGAAAGGTTGAGTTATTGAGTATTTGAGAAACATTAGGAATCGCATGATTCGTATGCTTGTGTTTGTGTTGTTTAGAGATCTTTCTATCAAGTTCTATTAAGTTCAAAGATTTTTGGATGAGAAAAAGAATGGAAACCAACACTTCCCAAACCTTAGCCTAGGCAAATGAAACTAATCAATAAGAAATGTTGTGTTATTGAGTATTTGAGAAACATTAGGAATCGCATGATTCGTATGCTTGTGTTTGTGTTGTTTGGTGATCTTTCTATCAAGTTCTATTAAGTTCAAAGATTTTAGACGAGATAAAGAATGGAAACCAACACTTCACAAACCATAGCCAAGGCAAATCAAACCAATCAACAAGAAAGGTTGAGTTATTGAGTATTTGAGAAACATTAGGAATCGCATGATTCGTATGCTTGTGTTTGTGTTGTTTAGAGATCTTTCTATCAAGTTCTATTAAGTTCAAAGATTTTTGGATGAGAAAAAGAATGGAAACCAACACTTCCCAAACCATAGCCTAGGCCAATCAAACCAATCAATAAGAAACGTTGTGTTATTGAATATTTGAGAAACATTAGGAATCGCATGATTCGTATGCTTGTGTTTGTGTTGTTTGGTGATCTTTCTATCAAGTTCTATTAAGTTCAAAGATTTTAGACGAGATAAAGAATGGAAATCAACACTTCCCAAAACATATCCTAGGCAAATCAAACCAATCAATAAGAAAGGTTGTGTTATTGAGAATTTGAGAAACATTAGGAATCGCATGATTCGTATGCTTGTGGTTGTATTGTTTGGTGATCTTTCTATCAAGTTCTATTAAGTTCAAAGATTTTTGCAAGAGAAAAAGAATGGAAACCAACACTTCCCAGACCATAGCCTAGGCAAATCAAACTAATCAATAAGAAATGCTGTGTTATTGAGTATTTGAGAAACATTACGAATCGCATGATTCGTATGCTTGTGTTTGTGTTGTTTGGTGATCTTCCTATCAAGTTCTATTAAGTTCAAAGATTTTAGACGAGATAAAGAATGGAAACCAACACTTCCCAAAACATATCCTAGGCAAATCAAACCAATCAATAAGAAAGGTTGTGTTATTGAGAATTTGAGAAACATTAGGAATTGCATGATTCGTATGCTTGTGTTTGCGTTGTTTGATGATCTCTCTATTTAGTTCAAAGATTTTTGGACGAGAAAAAGTATGGAAACCTACACTTCCCAAACCATAGCCTAGGCAAATCAAACCAATCAATAAGAAAGGTTGAGTTATTGAGAAACATTAGGAATCGCATGATTCGTATGCTTGTGTTTGTGTTGTTTGGTAATCTATCTATCAAGTTCTATTATGTTCAAAGATTTTTGGATGAGAAAAAGAATGGAAAGCAACACTTTCCAAACCATAGCCTAGGCAAATCAAACCAATCAATAAGAAAGGTTGAGTTATTGAGTATTTGAGAAACATTAGGAATCGCATGATTCGTATGCTCGTGTTTGTGTTGTTTGGTGATCTTTCTATCAAGTTCTATTAAGTTCAAAGATTTTTGGACGAGAAAAGGAATGGAAAACAACACTTCCAAAACCATAGCCTAGGCAAATCAAACCAATCAATAAGAAAGGTTGAGTTATTGAGTATTTGAGAAACATTAGGAATCGCATGATTCGTATGCTCGTGTTTGTGTTGTTTAGTGATCTTTCTATCAAGTTCAATTAAGTTCAAAGATTTTTGGACGAGAAAAAGAATGGAAACCAACACTTTCCAAACCATATCCTAAGCAAATCAAACCAATCAATAAGAAAGGTTGTGTTATTGAGAATTTGAGAAACATTAGGAATCACATGATACGTATGCTTGTGTTTGTGTTGTTTGAAGATCTTTCTATTTAGTTCAAATATTTTTGGACGAGAAAAAGAATGGAAACCTACACTTCCCAAACCATAGCCTAGGCAAATAAAACCAATCAATAAGAAAGGTTGTGTTATTGAGAATTTGAGAAACATTAGAAATCGCATGATTCGTATGCTTGTGGTTGTATTGTTTGGTGATCTTTCTATCAAGTTCTATTAAGTTAAAACATTTTTGGACGAGAAAAGGAATGGAAACCAACACTTCCAAAACCATAGCCTAGGCAAATCAAACCAATCAATAAGAAAGGTTGAGTTATTGAGTATTTGAGAAACATTAGGAATCGCATGATTCGTATGCTTGTGTTTGTGTTGTTTAGAGATCTTTCTATCAAGTTCTATTTAGCTCAAAGATTTTTGGAAGAGAAAAAGAATGGAAACCAACAATTCCCAAACCATAGCCTAGGCCAATCAAACCAATCAATAAGAAACGTTGTGTTATTAAATATTTGAGAAACATTAGGAATCGCATGATTCGTATGCTTGTGTTTGTGTTGTTTGGTGATCTTTCTATCAAGTTCTATTAAGTTCAAAGATTTTAGACGAGATAAAGAATGGAAATCAACACTTCCCAAAACATATCCTAGGCAAATCAAACCAATCAATAAGAAAGGTTGTGTTATTGAGAATTTGAGAAACATTAGGAATCGCATGATTCATATGCTTGTGGTTGTATTGTTTGGTGATCTTTCTATCAAGTTCTATTAAGTTCAAAGATTTTTGGAAGAGAAAAAGAATGGAAACCAACACTTCCCAGACCATAGCCTAGGCAAATCAAACTAATCAATAAGAAATGCTGTGTTATTGAGTATTTGAGAAACATTACGAATCGCATGATTCGTATGCTTGTGTTTGTGTTGTTTGGTGATCTTTCTATCAAGTTCTATTAAGTTCAAAGATTTTAGACGAGATAAAGAATGGAAACCAACACTTCCCAAAACATATCCTAGGCAAATCAAACCAATCAATAAGAAAGGTTGTGTTATTGAGAATTTGAGAAACATTAGGAATTGCATGATTCGTATGCTTGTGTTTGCGTTGTTTGATGATCTCTCTATTTAGTTCAAAGATTTTTGGACGAGAAAAAGTATGGAAACCTACACTTCCCAAACCATAGCCTAGGCAAATCAAACCAATCAATAAGAAAGGTTGAGTTATTGAGAAACATTAGGAATCGCATGATTCGTATGCTTGTGTTTGTGTTGTTTGGTAATCTATCTATCAAGTTCTATTATGTTCAAAGATTTTTGGATGAGAAAAAGAATGGAAAGCAACACTTTCCAAACCATAGCCTAGGCAAATCAAACCAATCAATAAGAAAGGTTGAGTTATTGAGTATTTGAGAAACATTACGAATCGCATGATTCGTATGCTTGTGTTTGTGTTGTTTGGTGATCTTTCTATCAAGTTCTATTAAGTTCAAAGATTTTAGACGAGATAAAGAATGGAAACCAACACTTCCCAAAACATATCCTAGGCAAATCAAACCAATCAATAAGAAAGGTTGTGTTATTGAGAATTTGAGAAACATTAGGAATCGCATGATTCATATGCTTGTGGTTGTATTGTTTGGTGATCTTTCTATCAAGTTCTATTAAGTTCAAAGATTTTTGGAAGAGAAAAAGAATGGAAACCAACACTTCCCAGACCATAGCCTAGGCAAATCAAACTAATCAATAAGAAATGCTGTGTTATTGAGTATTTGAGAAACATTACGAATCGCATGATTCGTATGCTTGTGTTTGCGTTGTTTGATGATCTCTCTATTTAGTTCAAAGATTTTTGGACGAGAAAAAGTATGGAAACCTACACTTCCCAAACCATAGCCTAGGCAAATCAAACCAATCAATAAGAAAGGTTGAGTTATTGAGAAACATTAGGAATCGCATGATTCGTATGCTTGTGTTTGTGTTGTTTGGTAATCTATCTATCAAGTTCTATTATGTTCAAAGATTTTTGGATGAGAAAAAGAATGGAAAGCAACACTTTCCAAACCATAGCCTAGGCAAATCAAACCAATCAATAAGAAAGGTTGAGTTATTGAGTATTTGAGAAACATTACGAATCGCATGATTCGTATGCTTGTGTTTGTGTTGTTTGGTGATCTTTCTATCAAGTTCTATTAAGTTCAAAGATTTTAGACGAGATAAAGAATGGAAACCAACACTTCCCAAAACATATCCTAGGCAAATCAAACCAATCAATAAGAAAGGTTGTGTTATTGAGAATTTGAGAAACATTAGGAATTGCATGATTCGTATGCTTGTGTTTGCGTTGTTTGATGATCTCTCTATTTAGTTCAAAGATTTTTGGACGAGAAAAAGTATGGAAACCTACACTTCCCAAACCATAGCCTAGGCAAATCAAACCAATCAATAAGAAAGGTTGAGTTATTGAGAAACATTAGGAATCGCATGATTCGTATGCTTGTGTTTGTGTTGTTTGGTAATCTATCTATCAAGTTCTATTATGTTCAAAGATTTTTGGATGAGAAAAAGAATGGAAAGCAACACTTTCCAAACCATAGCCTAGGCAAATCAAACCAATCAATAAGAAAGGTTGAGTTATTGAGTATTTGAGAAACATTAGGAATCGCATGATTCGTATGCTCGTGTTTGTGTTGTTTGGTGATCTTTCTATCAAGTTCTATTAAATTCAAAGATTTTTGGACGAGAAAAGGAATGGAAACCAACACTTCCAAAACCATAGCCTAGGCAAATCAAACCAATCAATAAGAAAGGTTGAGTTATTGAGTATTTGAGAAACATTAGGAATCGCATGATTCGTATGCTCGTGTTTGTGTTGTTTAGTGATCTTTCTATCAAGTTCAATTAAGTTCAAAGATTTTTGGACGAGAAAAAGAATGGAAACCAACACTTCCCAAACCATATCCTAAGCAAATCAAACCAATCAATAAGAAAGGTTGTGTTATTGAGAATTTGAGAAACATTAGGAATCACATGATACGTATGCTTGTGTTTGTGTTGTTTGATGATCTTTCTATTTAGTTCAAATATTTTTGGACGAGAAAAAGAATGGAAACCTACACTTCCCAAACCATAGCCTAGGCAAATAAAACCAATCAATAAGAAAGGTTGTGTTATTGAGAATTTGAGAAACATTAGAAATCGCATGATTCGTATGCTTGTGGTTGTATTGTTTGGTGATCTTTCTATCAAGTTCTATTAAGTTAAAACATTTTTGGACGAGAAAAGGAATGGAAACCAACACTTCCAAAACCATAGCCTAGGCAAATCAAACCAATCAATAAGAAAGGTTGAGTTATTGAGTATTTGAGAAACATTAGGAATCGCATGATTCGTATGCTTGTGTTTGTGTTGTTTAGAGATCTTTCTATCAAGTTCTATTAAGCTCAAAGATTTTTGGAAGAGAAAATGAATGGAAACCAACAATTCCCAAACCATAGCCTAGGCCAATCAAACCAATCAATAAGAAACGTTGTGTTATTGAATATTTGAGAAACATTAGGAATCGCATGATTCGTATGCTTGTGTTTGTGTTGTTTGGTGATCTTTCTATCAAGTTCTATTAAGTTCAAAGATTTTAGACGAGATAAAGAATGGAAATCAACACTTCCCAAAACATATCCTAGGAAAATCAAACCAATCAATAAGAAAGGTTGTGTTATTGAGAATTTGAGAAACATTAGGAATCGCATGATTCGTATGCTTGTGGTTGTATTGTTTGGTGATCTTTCTATCATGTTCTATTAAGTTCAAAGATTTTTGGAAGAGAAAAAGAATGGAAACCAACACTTCCCAGACCATAGCCTAGGCAAATCAAACTAATCAATAAGAAATGCTGTGTTATTGAGTATTTGAGAAACATTAGGAATCGCATGATTCGTATGCTTGTGTTTGTGTTGTTTGGTGATCTTCCTATCAAGTTCTATTAAGTTCAAAGATTTTAGACGAGATAAAGAATGGAAACCAACACTTCCCAAAACATATCCTAGGCAAATCAAACCAATCAATAAGAAAGGGTGTGTTATTGAGAATTTGAGAAACATTAGGAATTGCATGATTCGTATGCTTGTGTTTGTATTGTTTGATGATCTCTCTATTTAGTTCAAAGATTTTTGGACGAGAAAAAGTATGGAAACCTACACTTCCCAAACCATAGCCCAGGCAAATAAAACCAATCAATAAGAAAGGTTGTGTTATTGAGAATTTGAGAAACATTAGAAATCGCATGATTCGTATGCTTGTGGTTGTATTGTTTGGTGATCTTTCTATCAAGTTCTATTAAGTTAAAAGATTTTTGGACGAGAAAAGGAATGGAAACCAACACTTCCAAAACCATAGCCTAGGCAAATCAAACCAATCAATAAGAAAGGTTGAGTTATTGAGTATTTGAGAAACATTAGGAATCGCATGATTCGTATGCTTGTGTTTGTGTTGTTTGGTGATCTTTCTTTCAAGTTCTATTAAGTTCAAAGATTTTAGACGAGATAAAGAATGGAAATCAACACTTCCCAAACCATAGCCCAGGCAAATCAAACCAATCAATAAGAAAGGTTGAGTTATTGAGAAACATTAGGAATCGCATGATTCGTATGCTTGTGGTTGTATTGTTTGGTGATCTTTCTATCAAGTTCTATTAAGTTCAAAGATTTTTGGAAGAGAAAAAGAATGGAAACCAACACTTCCCAGACCATAGCCTAGGCAAATCAAACAAATCAATAAGAAATGCTGTGTTATTGAGTATTTGAGAAACATTAGGAATCGCATGATTCGTATGCTTGTGTTTGTGTTGTTTGGTGATCTTTCTATCAAGTTCTATTAAGTTCAAAGATTTTAGACGAGATAAAGAATGGAAACCAACACTTCCCAAAACATATCCTAGGCAAATCAAACCAATCAATAAGAAAGGTTGTGTTATTGAGAATTTGAGAAACATTAGGAATTGCATGATTCGTATGCTTGTGTTTGTATTGTTTGATGATCTCTCTATTTAGTTCAAAGATTTTTGGACGAGAAAAAGTATGGAAACCGACACTTCCCAAACCATATCCCAGGCAAATCAAACCAATCAATAAGAAAGGTTGAGTTATTGAGAAACATTAGGAATCGCATGATTCGTATGCTTGTGTTTGTGTTGTACGGTGATCTTTCTATCAAGTTCTATTAAGTTCAAAAGTTTTTGGACGAGAAAAAGAATGGAAACCAACACTTCCCAAATCATAGCCTAGGCAAATCAAACCAATCAATAAGAAACGTTGTGTTATTGAATATTTAAGAAACATTAGGAATCGCATGATTCGTATGCTTGTGTTTGTGTTATTTGGTGATCTTTCTATCAAGTTCTATTAAGTTCAAAGATTTTTGGACGAGAAAAAGAATGGAAACAAACACTTCCCAAACTATATCCTACGCAAATCAAACCAATCAATAAGAAAGGTTGTGTTATTGAGAATTTGAGAAACATTAGGAATCGCGTGATTCGTATGCTTGTGTTTGTGTTGTTTGGTAATCTATCTATCAAGTTCTATTATGTTCAAAGATTTTTGGACGAGAAAAAGAATGGAAAGCAACACTTTCCAAACCATAGCCTAGGCAAATCAAACCAATCAATAAGAAAGGTTGAGTTATTGAGTATTTGAGAAACATTAGAAATCGCATGATTCGTATGCTTGTGTTTGTGTTGTTTAGTGATCTTTCTATCGAGTTCAATTAAGTTCAAAGATTTTTGGACGAGAAAAAGAATGGAAACCAACACTTCCCAAACCATATCCTAAGCAAATCGAACCAATCAATAAGAAAGGTTGTGTTATTCAGAATTTGAGAAACATTAGGAATCACATGATTCGTATGCTTGTGGTTGTATTGTTTGGTGATCTTTCTATCAAGTTCTATTAAGATAAAAGATTTTTGGACAAGAAAAGGAATGGAAACCAACACTTCCAAAACCATAGCCTAGGCAAATCAAACCAATCAATAAGAAAGGTTGAGTTATTGAGTATTTGAGAAACATTAGGAATCGCATGATTCGTATGCTTGTGTTTGTGTTGTTCGGTGATCTTTCTATCAAGTTCTATTAAGTTCAAAGATTTTTGGAGGAGAAAAAGAATGGAAACCAACACTTCCCAAACCATAGCCTAGGCAAATCAAACTAATCAATAAGAAATGTTGTGTTATTGAGTATTTGAGAAACATTAGGAATCGCATGATTCGTATGCTTGTGTTTGTGTTGTTTGGTGATCTTTCTATCAAGTTCTATTAAGTTCAAAGATTTTAGACGAGATAAAGAATGGAAACCAACACTTCCCAAAACATATCCTAGGCAAATCAAACCAATCAATAAGAAAGGTTGTGTTATTGAGAATTTGAGAAACATTAGGAATCGCATGATTCGTATGCTTGTGGTTGTATTGTTTGGTGATCTTTCTATCAAGTTCTATTAAGTTAAAAGATTTTTGGACGAGAAAAGGAATGGAAACCAACACTTCTAAAACCATAGCCTAGGCAAATCAAACCAATCAATAAGAAAGGTTGTGTTATTGAGAATTTGAGAAACATTAGGAATCGCATGATTCGTATGCTTGTGGTTGTATTGTTTGGTGATCTTTCTATCAAGTTCTATTCACTTAAAAGATTTTTGGACGAGAAAAGGAATGGAAACCAACACTACCAAAACCATAGCCTAGGCAAATCAAACCAATCAATAAGAAAGATTGAGTTATTGAGTATTTGAGAAACATTAGGAATCGCATGATTCGTATGCTTGTTTTGTGTTGTTTAGAGATCTTTCTATCAAGTTCTATTAAGTTCAAAGATTTTTGGACGAGAAAAAGAATGGAAACCAACACTTCCCAGACCATAGCCTAGGCAAATAACACTAATCAATAAGAAATGTTGTGTTATTGAGTATTTGAGAAACATTAGGAATCGCATGATTCGTATGCTTGTGTTTGTGTTGTTTGGCGATCTTTCTATCAAGTTCTATTAAGTTCAAAGATTTTAGACGAGATAAAGAATGGATACCAACACTTCCCAAAACATATCCTAGGCAAATCAAACCAATCAATAAGAAAGGTTGTGTTATTGAGAATTTGAGAAACATTAGGAATCGCATGATTCGTATGCTTGTGGTTGTACTGTTTGGTGATCTTTCTATCAAGTTCTATTATGTTAAAAGATTTTTGGACGAGAAAAGGAATGGAAACCAACACTTCCAAAACCATAGCCTAGGCAAATCAAACCAATCAATAAGTAAGGTTGAGTTATTGAGTATTTGAGAAACATTAGAAATCGCATGATTCGTATGCTTCTGTTTGTGTTGTTGAGTGATCTTTCTATCAAGTTCAATTAAGTTCAAAGATTTTTGGACGAGAAAAAGAATGGAAACCAACACTTCCCAAACCATATCCTAAGCAAATCAAACCAATCAATAAGAAAGGTTGTGTTATTGAGAATTTGAGAAACATTATGAATCACATCATACGTATGCTTGTGTTTGTGTTGTTTGATGATCTTTCTATTCAGTTCAAATATTTTTGGACGAGAAAAAGAATGGAAACCTAGACTTCCCAAACCATAGCCTAGGCAAATCAAACTAATCAATAAAAAAGGTTGTGTTATTGAGAATTTGAGAAAGATTAGAAATCGCATGATTCGTATGCTTGTGGTTGTATTGTTTGGTGATCTTTCTATCAAGTTCTATTAAGTTAAAAGATTTTTGGACGAGAAAAGGAATGGAAACCAACACTTCCAAAACCATAGCCTAGGCAAATCAAACCAATCAATAAGAAAGGTTGAGTTATTGAGTATTTGAGAAACATTAGGAATCGCATGATTCGTATGCTTGTGTTTGTCTTGTTTAGTGATCTTTCTATCAAGTTCTATTAAGTTCAAAGATTTTTGGACGAGAAAAAGAGTGGAAACCAACACTTCCCAAACCATAGCCAAGGCAAATCAAACCAATCAATAAGAAAGGTTGTGTTTATGAGTATTTGAGAAACATTAGGAATCGCATGATTCGTATGCTTGTGTTTGTGTTGTTTGGTGATCTTTCTATCAAGTTCGATTAAGTTCAAAGATTTTAGACGAGATAAAGAATGGAAACCAACACTTCCCAAAACATATCCTAGGCAAATCAAACCAATCATTAAGAAAGGTTGTGTTATTGAGAATTTGAGAAACATTAGGAATCGCATGATTCGTATGCTTGTGGTTTTATTGTTGGTGATCTTTCTATCAAGTTCTATTAAGTTAAAAGATTTTTGGACGAGAAAAGGAATGGAAACCAACACTTCCAAAACCATAGCCTAGGCAAATCAAACCAATGAATAAGAAAGGTTGAGTTATTGAGTATTTGAGAAACATTAGGAATCGCATGATTCGTATGCTTGTGTTTGTGTTGTTTAGTGATCTTTCTATCAAGTTCTATTAAGTTCAAAGATTTTTGAACGAGAAAAAGAGTGGAAACCAACACTTCCCAAACCATGGCCAAGGCAAATCAAACCAATCAATAAGAAAGGTTGTGTTATTGAGTATTTGAGGAACATTAGGAATCGCATGATTCGTATGCTTGTGTTTGTGTTGTTTGGTGATCTTTCTATCAAGTTCTATTAAGTTCAAAGATTTTAGACGAGATAAAGAATGGAAACCAACACTTCCCAAAACATATCCTAGGCAAATCAAACCAATCATTAAGAAAGGTTGTGTTATTGAGAATTTGAGAAACATTAGGAATCGCATGATTCGTATGCTTGTGGTTTTATTGTTGGTGATCTTTCTATCAAGTTCTATTAAGTTAAAAGATTTTTGGACGAGAAAAGGAATGGAAACCAACACTTCTAAAACCATAGCCTAGGCAAATCAAACCAATCAATAAGAAAGGTTTAGTTATTGAGTATTTGAGAAACATTAGGAATCACATGATTCGTATGCTTGTGTTTGTGTTGTTTAGTGATCTTTCTATCAAGTTCTATTAAGTTCAAAGATTTTTGGACGAGAAAAAGAATGGAAACCAACACTTCCCAAACCATAGCCAAGGCAAATCAAACCAATCAATAAGAAAGGTTGTGTTTATGAGTATTTGAGAAACATTAGGAATCGCATGATTCGTATGCTTGTGTTTGTGTTGTTTGGTGATCATTCTATCAAGTTCTATTAAGTTCAAAGATTTTTGGACGACAAAAAGAATGAAAACCAACACTTCCCGAACCATATCCTAGGCAAATCAAACCAATCAATAAGAAAGGTTGTGTTATTGAGAATTTGAGAAACATTAGGAATCGCATGATTCGTATGCTTGTGGTTGTATTGTTTGGTGATCTTTCTATCAAGTTCTATTAAGATAAAAGATTTTTGGACGAGAAAAGGAATGGAAACCAACACTTCCAAAACCATAGCCTAGGCAAATCAAACCAATCAATAAAAAAGGTTGAGTTATTGAGTATTTGAGAAACATTAGGAATCGCATGATTCGTATGCTTGTGTTTGTGTTGTTTGGTGATCTTTCTATCAAGTTCTATTAAGTTCAAAGATTTTTGGACGATAAAAAGAATGAAAACCAACACTTCCCAAACCATATCCTAGGTAAATCAAACCAATCAATAAGAAAGATTGTGTTATTGAGAATTTGAGAAACATTAGGAATCGAATGATTCGTATGCTTGTGTTTGTGTTGTTTGGTGATCTTTCTATCAAGTTCGATTAAGTTCAAAGATTTTAGACGAGATAAAGAATGGAAACCAACACTTCCCAAAACATATCCTAGGCAAATCAAACCAATCATTAAGAAAGGTTGTGTTATTGAGAATTTGAGAAACATTAGGAATCGCATGATTCGTATGCTTGTGGTTTTATTGTTGGTGATCTTTCTATCAAGTTCTATTAAGTTAAAAGATTTTTGGACGAGAAAAGGAATGGAAACCAACACTTCCAAAACCATAGCCTAGGCAAATCAAACCAATGAATAAGAAAGGTTCAGTTATTGAGTATTTGAGAAACATTAGGAATCGCATGATTCGTATGCTTGTGTTTGTGTTGTTTAGTGATCTTTCTATCAAGTTCTATTAAGTTCAAAGATTTTTGAACGAGAAAAAGAGTGGAAACCAACACTTCCCAAACCATGGCCAAGGCAAATCAAACCAATCAATAAGAAAGGTTGTGTTATTGAGTATTTGAGGAACATTAGGAATCGCATGATTCGTATGCTTGTGTTTGTGTTGTTTGGTGATCTTTCTATCAAGTTCTATTAAGTTCAAAGATTTTAGACGAGATAAAGAATGGAAACCAACACTTCCCAAAACATATCCTAGGCAAATCAAACCAATCATTAAGAAAAGTTGTGTTATTGAGAATTTGAGAAACATTAGGAATCGCATGATTCGTATGCTTGTGGTTTTATTGTTGGTGATCTTTCTATCAAGTTCTATTAAGTTAAAAGATTTTTGGACGAGAAAAGGAATGGAAACCAACACTTCTAAAACCATAGCCTAGGCAAATCAAACCAATCAATAAGAAAGGTTTAGTTATTGAGTATTTGAGAAACATTAGGAATCACATGATTCGTATGCTTGTGTTTGTGTTGTTTAGTGATCTTTCTATCAAGTTCTATTAAGTTCAAAGATTTTTGGACGAGAAAAAGAATGGAAACCAACACTTCCCAAACCATAGCCAAGGCAAATCAAACCAATCAATAAGAAAGGTTGTGTTTATGAGTATTTGAGAAACATTAGGAATCGCATGATTCGTATGCTTGTGTTTGTGTTGTTTGGTGATCATTCTATCAAGTTCTATTAAGTTCAAAGATTTTTGGACGACAAAAAGAATGAAAACCAACACTTCCCGAACCATATCCTAGGCAAATCAAAGCAATCAATAAGAAAGGTTGTGTTATTGAGAACTTGAGAAACATTAGGAATCGCATGATTCGTATGCTTGTGTTTGTGTTGTTTGGTGATCTTTCTATCAAGTTCTATTATGTTCAAAGATTTTTGGACGAGAAATAGAATGGAAACCAACATTTCCCAAAACATAGCCTAGGCAAATAAAAGCAATCAATAAGAAATGTTATGTTATTGAGTATTTGAGAAACATTAGGAATCGCATGATTCGTATGCATGTGTTTGTGTTGTACGGTGATCTTTCTATCAAGTTCTATTAAGTTCAAAAGTTTTTGGACGAGAAAAAGAATGGAAACCAACACTTCCCAAACTATATCCTAGGCAAATCAAACCAATCAATAAGAAAGGTTGTGTTATTGAGAATTTGAGAAACATTAGGAATCGCATGATTCGTATGCTTGTGTTTGTGTTGTTTGGTAATCTATCTATCAAGTTCTATTATGTTCAAAGATTTTTGGACGAGAAAAAGAATGGAAAGCAACACTTTCCAAACCATAGCCTAGGCAAATCAAACCAATCAATAAGAAAGGTTGTGTTATTGAGAATTTGAGAAACATTAGGAATCGCATGATTCGTATGCTTGTGGTTGTATTGTTTGGTGATCTTTCTATCAAGTTCTATTAAGATAAAAGATTTTTGGACGAGAAAAGGAATGGAAACCAACACTTCCAAAACCATAGCCTAGGCAAATCAAACCAATCAATAAAAAAGGTTGAGTTATTGAGTATTTGAGAAACATTAGGAATCGCATGATTCGTATGCTTGTGTTTGTGTTGTTTGGTGATCTTTCTATCAAGTTCTATTAAGTTCAAAGATTTTTGGACGATAAAAAGAATGAAAACCAACACTTCCCAAACCATATCCTAGGTAAATCAAACCAATCAATAAGAAAGATTGTGTTATTGAGAATTTGAGAAACATTAGGAATCGCATGATTCGTATGCTTGTGTTTGTGTTGTTTGGTGATCTTTCTATCAAGTTTTATTAAGTTCAAAGATTATTGGACGAGAAAAAGAATGGAAACCAACACTTCCCAAATCATAGCCTAGGCAAATCAAACAATCAATAAGAAACGTTGTGTTATTGAATATTTAAGAAACATTAGGAATCGCATGATTCGTATGCTTGTGTTTGTGTTATTTGGTGATCTTTCTATCAAGTTATATTAAGTTCAAAGATTTTTGGACGAGAAAAAGAGTGGAAACCAACACTTCCCAAACTATATCCTAGGCAAATCAAACCAATCAATAAGAAAGGTTGTGTTATTGAGAATTTGAGAAACATTAGGAATCGCATGATTCGTATGCTTGTGTTTGTGTTGTTTGGTAATCTATCTATCAAGTTCTATTATGTTCAAAGATTTTTGGACGAGAAAAAGAATGGAAAGCAACACTTTCCAAAACCATAGCCTAGGAAAATCAAACCAATCAATAAGAATGGTTGAGTTATTGAGTGTTTGAGAAACATTAGGAATCGCATGATTCGTATGCTTGTGTTTGTGTTGTTTAGAGATCTTTCTATCACGTTCTATTAAGTTCAAAGATTTTTGGACGAGAAAAAGAATGAAAACCAACACTTCCCAGACCGTAGCCCAGGCAAATAACACTAATCAATAAGAAATGTTGTGTTATTGAGTATTTGAGAAACATTAGGAATCGCATGATTCGTATGCTTGTGTTTGTGTTGTTTGGTGATCTTTCTATCAAGTTCTATTAAGTTCAAAGATTTTAGACGAGATAAAGAATGGAAACCAACACTTCCCAAAACATATCCTAGGCAAATCAAACCAATCATTAAGAAAGGTTGTGTTATTGAGAATTTGAGAAACATTAGGAATCGCATGATTCGTATGCTTGTGGTTTTATTGTTGGTGATCTTTCTATCAAGTTCTATTAAGTTAAAAGATTTTTGGACGAGAAAAGGAATGGAAACCAACACTTCCAAAACCATAGCCTAGGCAAATCAAACCAATTAATAAGAAAGGTTGAGTTATTGAATATTTGAGAAACATTAGGAATCGCATGATTCGTATGCTTGTGTTTGTGTTGTTTAGTGATCTTTCTATCAAGTTCTATTAAGTTCAAAGATTTTTGGACGAGAAAAAGAGTGGAAACCAACACTTCCCAAACCATAGCCAAGGCAAATCAAACCAATCAATAAGAAAGGTTGTGTTATTGAGTATTTGAGAAACATTAGGAATCGGATGATTCGTATGCTTGTGTTTGTGTTGTTTGGTGATCTTTCTATCAAGTTCTATTAAGTTCAAAGATTTTGGACGAGATAAAGAATGGAAACCAACACTTCCCAAAACATATCCTAGGCAAATCAAACCAATCATTAAGAAAGGTTGTGTTATTGAGAATTTGAGAAACATTAGGAATCGCATGATTCATATGCTTGTGGTTTTATTGTTGGTGATCTTTCTATCAAGTTCTATTAAGTTAAAAGATTTTTGGACGAGAAAAGGAATGGAAACCAACACTTCCAAAACCATAGCCTAGGCAAATCAAACCAATCAATAAGAAAGGTTGAGTTATTGAGTATTTGAGAAACATTAGGAATCGCATGATTCGTATGCTTGTGTTTGTGTTGTTTAGTGATCTTTCTGTGAAGTTCTATTAAGTTCAAAGATTTTTGGACGAGAAAAAGAATGGAAACCAACACTTCCCAAACCATAGCCAAGGCAAATCAAACCAATCAATAAGAAAGGTTGTGTTTATGAGTATTTGAGAAACATTAGGAATCGCATGATTCGTATGCTTGTGTTTGTGTTGTTTGGTGATCTTTCTATCAAGTTCTATTAAGTTCAAAGATTTTTGGACGACAAAAAGTATGAAAACCAACACTTCCCAAACCATATCCTAGGCAAATCAAACCAATCAATAAGAAAGGTTGTGTTATTGAGAATTTGAGAAACATTAGGAATTGCATGATTCGTATGCTTCTGTTTGTGTTGTTTGGTGATCTTTCTATCAAGTTCTATTATGTTCAAAGATTTTTGGACGAGAAATAGAATGGAAACCAACATTTCCCAAAACATAGCCTAGGCAAATAAAACCAATCAATAAGAAATGTTATGTTATTGAGTATTTGAGAAACATTAGGAATCGCATGATTCGTATGCATGTGTTTGTGTTGTACGGTGATCTTTCTATCAAGTTCTATTAAGTTCAAAAGTTTTTGGACGAGAAAAAGAATGGAAACCAACACTTCCCAAACTATATCCTAGGCAAATCAAACCAATCAATAAGAAAGGTTGTGTTATTGAGAATTTGAGAAACATTAGGAATCGCATGATTCGTATGCTTGTGTTTGTGTTGTTTGGTAATCTATCTATCAAGTTCTATTATGTTCAAAGATTTTTGGACGAGAAAAAGAATGGAAAGCAACACTTTCCAAAACCATAGCCTAGGAAAATCAAACCAATCAATAAGAAAGGTTGAGTTATTGATTATTTGAGAAACATTAGGAATCGCATGATTCGTATGCTTGTGTTTGTGTTGTTTAGAGATCTTTCTATCAAGTTCTATTAAGTTCGAAGATTTTTGGATGAGAAAAAGAATGGAAACCAACACTTCCCAAACCTTAGCCTAGGCAAATGAAACTAATCAATAAGAAATGTTGTGTTATTGAGTATTTGAGAAACATTAGGAATCGCATGATTCGTATGCTTGTGTTTGTGTTATTTGGTGATCTTTCTATCAAGTTATATTAAGTTCAAAGATTTTTGGACGAGAAAAAGAGTGGAAACCAACACTTCCCAAACTATATCCTAGGCAAATCAAACCAATCAATAAGAAAGGTTGTGTTATTGAGAATTTGAGAAACATTAGGAATCGCATGATTCGTATGCTTGTGTTTGTGTTGTTTGGTAATCTATCTATCAAGTTCTATTATGTTCAAAGATTTTTGGACGAGAAAAAGAATGGAAAGCAACACTTTCCAAAACCATAGCCTAGGAAAATCAAACCAATCAATAAGAATGGTTGAGTTATTGAGTATTTGAGAAACATTAGGAATCGCATGATTCGTATGCTTGTGTTTGTGTTGTTTAGAGATCTTTCTATCAAGTTCTATTAAGTTCAAAGATTTTTGGACGAGAAAAAGAATGAAAACCAACACTTCCCAGACCGTAGCCCAGGCAAATAACACTAATCAATAAGAAATGTTGTGTTATTGAGTATTTGAGAAACATTAGGAATCGCATGATTCGTATGCTTGTGTTTGTGTTGTTTGGTGATCTTTCTATCAAGTTCTATTAAGTTCAAAGATTTTAGACGAGATAAAGAATGGAAACCAACACTTCCCAAAACATATCCTAGGCAAATCAAACCAATCATTAAGAAAGGTTGTGTTATTGAGAATTTGAGAAACATTAGGAATCGCATGATTCGTATGCTTGTGGTTTTATTGTTGGTGATCTTTCTATCAAGTTCTATTAAGTTAAAAGATTTTTGGACGAGAAAAGGAATGGAAACCAACACTTCCAAAACCATAGCCTAGGCAAATCAAACCAATGAATAAGAAAGGTTGAGTTATTGAGTATTTGAGAAACATTAGGAATCGCATGATTCGTATGCTTGTGTTTGTGTTGTTTAGTGATCTTTCTATCAAGTTCTATTAAGTTCAAAGATTTTTGGACGAGAAAAAGAGTGGAAACCAACACTTCCCAAACCATAGCCAAGGCAAATCAAACCAATCAATAAGAAAGGTTGTGTTATTGAGTATTTGAGAAACATTAGGAATCGGATGATTCGTATGCTTGTGTTTGTGTTGTTTGGTGATCTTTCTATCAAGTTCTATTAAGTTCAAAGATTTTAGACGAGATAAAGAATGGAAACCAACACTTCCCAAAACATATCCTAGGCAAATCAAACCAATCATTAAGAAAGGTTGTGTTATTGAGAATTTGAGAAACATTAGGAATCGCATGATTCGTATGCTTGTGGTTTTATTGTTGGTGATCTTTCTATCAAGTTCTATTAAGTTAAAAGATTTTTGGACGAGAAAAGGAATGGAAACCAACACTTCCAAAACCATAGCCTAGGCAAATCAAACCAATCAATAAGAAAGGTTGAGTTATTGAGTATTTGAGAAACATTAGGAATCGCATGATTCGTATGCTTGTGTTTGTGTTGTTTAGTGATCTTTCTGTGAAGTTCTATTAAGTTCAAAGATTTTTGGACGAGAAAAAGAATGGAAACCAACACTTCCCAAACCATAGCCAAGGCAAATCAAACCAATCAATAAGAAAGGTTGTGTTTATGAGTATTTGAGAAACATTAGGAATCGCATGATTCGTATGCTTGTGTTTGTGTTGTTTGGTGATCTTTCTATCAAGTTCTATTAAGTTCAAAGATTTTTGGACGACAAAAAGTATGAAAACCAACACTTCCCAAACCATATCCTAGGCAAATCAAACCAATCAATAAGAAAGGTTGTGTTATTGAGAATTTGAGAAACATTAGGAATTGCATGATTCGTATGCTTCTGTTTGTGTTGTTTGGTGATCTTTCTATCAAGTTCTATTATGTTCAAAGATTTTTGGACGAGAAATAGAATGGAAACCAACATTTCCCAAAACATAGCCTAGGCAAATAAAACAAATCAATAAGAAATGTTATGTTATTGAGTATTTGAGAAACATTAGGAATCGCATGATTCGTATGCATGTGTTTGTGTTGTACGGTGATCTTTCTATCAAGTTCTATTAAGTTCAAAAGTTTTTGGACGAGAAAAAGAATGGAAACCAACACTTCCCAAACTATATCCTAGGCAAATCAAACCAATCAATAAGAAAGGTTGTGTTATTGAGAATTTGAGAAACATTAGGAATCGCATGATTCGTATGCTTGTGTTTGTGTTGTTTAGAGATCTTTCTATCAAGTTCTATTAAGTTCGAAGATTTTTGGATGAGAAAAAGAATGGAAACCAACACTTCCCAAACCTTAGCCTAGGCAAATGAAACTAATCAATAAGAAATGTTGTGTTATTGAGTATTTGAGAAACATTAGGAATCGCATGATTCGTATGCTTGTGTTTGTGTTGTTTGGTGATCTTTCTATCAAGTTCTATTAAGTTCAAAGATTTTAGACGAGATAAAGAATGGAAACCAACACTTCCCAAACCATAGCCAAGGCAAATCATACCAATCAATAAGAAAGGTTGAGTTATTGAGTATTTGAGAAACATTAGGAATCGCATGATACGTATGCTTGTGTTTGTGTTGTTTGGTAATCTATCTATCAAGTTCTATTATGTTCAAAGATTTTTGGACGAGAAAAAGAATGGAAAGCAACACTTTCCAAACCATAGCCTAGGCAAATCAAACCAATCAATAAGAAAGGTTCTGTTATTGAGAATTTGAGAAACATTGGGAATCGCATGATTCGTATGCTTGTGGTTGTATTGTTTGGTGATCTTTCTATCAAGTTCTATTAAGATAAGAGATTTTTGGACGAGAAAAGGAATGGAAACCAACACTTCCAAAACCATAGCCTTGGCAAATCAAACCAATCAATAAAAAAGGTTGAGTTATTGAGTATTTGAGAAACATTAGGAATCGCATGATTCGTATGCTTGTGTTTGTGTTGTTTGGTGATCTTTCTATCAAGTTCTATTAAGTTCAAAGATTTTTGGACGATAAAAAGAATGAAAACCAACACTTCCCAAACCATATCCTAGGCAAATCAAAACAATCAATAAGAAAGATTGTGTTATTGAGAATTTGAGAAACATTAGGAATCGCATGATTCGTATGCTTGTGTTTGTGTTGTTTGGTGATCTTTCTATCAAGTTTTATTAAGTTCAAAGATTATTGGACGAGAAAAAGAATGGAAACCAACACTTCCCAAATCATAGCCTAGGCAAATCAAACCAATCAATAAGAAACGTTGTGTTATTGAATATTTAAGAGACATTAGGAATCGCATGATTCGTATGCTTGTGTTTGTGTTATTTGGTGATCTTTCTATCAAGTTCTATTAAGTTCAAAGATTTTTGGACGAGAAAAAGAATGGAAACCAACACTTCCCAAACTATATCCTAGGCAAATCAAACCAATCAATAAGAAAGGTTGTGTTATTGAGAATTTGAGAAACATTACGAATCGCATGATTCGTATGCTTGTGTTTGTGTTGTTTGGTAATCTATCTATCAAGTTCTATTATGTTCAAAGATTTTTGGACGAGAAAAAGAATGGAAAGCAACACTTTCCAAAACCATAGCCTAGGAAAATCAAACCAATCAATAAGAAAGGTTGAGTTATTGAGTATTTGAGAAACATTAGGAATCGCATGATTCGTATGCTTGTGTTTGTGTTGTTTAGAGATCTTTCTATCAAGTTCTATTAAGTTCGAAGATTTTTGTATGAGAAAAAGAATGGAAACCAACACTTCCCAAACCTTAGCCTAGGCAAATGAAACTAATCAATAAGAAATGTTGTGTTATTGAGTATTTGAGAAACATTAGGAATCGCATGATTCGTATGCTTGTGTTTGTGTTGTTTGGTGATCTTTCTATCAAGTTCTATTAATTTCAAAGATTTTAGACGAGATAAAGAATGGAAACCAACACTTCCCAAAACATATCCTAGGCAAATCAAACCAATCATTAAGAAAGGTTGTGTTATTGAGAATTTGAGAAACATTAGGAATCGCATGATTCGTATGCTTGTGGTTTTATTGTTGGTGATCTTTCTATCAAGTTCTATTAAGTTAAAAGATTTTTGGACGAGAAAAGGAATGGAAACCAACACTTCCAAAACCATAGCCTAGGCAAATCAAACCAATCAATAAGAAAGGTTGAGTTATTGAGTATTTGAGAAACATTAGGAATCGCATGATTCGTATGCTTGTGTTTGTGTTGTTTAGTGATCTTTCTGTCAAGTTCTATTAAGTTCAAAGATTTTTGGACGAGAAAAAGAATGGAAACCAACACTTCCCAAACCATAGCCAAGGCAAATCAAACCAATCAATAAGAAAGGTTGTGTTTATGAGTATTTGAGAAACATTAGGAATCGCATGATTCGTATGCTTGTGTTTGTGTTGTTTGGTGATCTTTCTATCAAGTTCTATTAAGTTCAAAGATTTTTGGACGACAAAAAGAATGAAAACCAACACTTCCCAAACCATATCCTAGGCAAATCAAACCAATCAATAAGAAAGGTTGTGTTATTGAGAATTTGAGAAACATTAGGAATCGCATGATTCGTATGCTTCTGTTTGTGTTGTTTGGTGATCTTTCTATCAAGTTCTATTATGTTCAAAGATTTTTGGACGAGAAATAGAATGGAAACCAACATTTCCCAAAACATAGCCTAGGCAAATAAAACCAATCAATAAGAAATGTTATGTTATTGAGTATTTGAGAAACATTAGGAATCGCATGATTCGTATGCATGTGTTTGTGTTGTACGGTGATCTTTCTATCAAGTTCTATTAAGTTCAAAAGTTTTTGGACGAGAAAAAGAATGGAAACCAACACTTCCCAAACTATATCCTAGGTAAATCAAACCAATCAATAAGAAAGGTTGTGTTATTGAGAATTTGAGAAACATTAGGAATCGCATGATTCGTATGCTTGTGTTTGTGTTGTTTGGTAATCTATCTATCAAGTTCTATTATGTTCAAAGATTTTTGGACGAGAAAAAGAATGGAAAGCAACACTTTCCAAAACCATAGCCTAGGAAAATCAAACCAATCAATAAGAAAGGTTGAGTTATTGAGTATTTGAGAAACATTAGGAATCGCATGATTCGTATGCTTGTGTTTGTGTTGTTTAGAGATCTTTCTATCAAGTTCTATTAAGTTCGAAGATTTTTGGATGAGAAAAAGAATGGAAACCAACACTTCCCAAACCTTAGCCTAGGCAAATGAAACTAATCAATAAGAAATGTTGTGTTATTGAGTATTTGAGAAACATTAGGAATCGCATGATTCGTATGCTTGTGTTTGTGTTGTTTGGTGATCTTTCTATTAAGTTCTATTAAGTTCAAAGATTTTAGACGAGATAAAGAATGGAAACCAACACTTCCCAAACCATAACCAAGGCAAATCAAACCAATCAATAAGAAAGGTTGAGTTATTGAGTATTTGAGAAACATTAGGAATCGCATGATACGTATGCTTGTGTTTGTGTTGTTTGGTAATCTATCTATCAAGTTCTATTATGTTCAAAGATTTTTGGACGAGAAAAAGAATGGAAAGCAACACTTTCCAAACCATATCCTAGGCAAATCAAACCAATCAATAAGAAAGGTTCTGTTATTGAGAATTTGAGAAACATTAGGAATCGCATGATTCGTATGCTTGTGGTTGTATTGTTTGGTGATCTTTCTATCAAGTTCTATTAAGATAAAAGATTTTTGGACGAGAAAAGGAATGGAAACCAACACTTCCAAAACCATAGCCTAGGCAAATCAAACCAATCAATAAAAAAGGTTGAGTTATTGAGTATTTGAGAAACATTAGGAATCGCATGATTCGTATGCTTGTGTTTGTGTTGTTTGGTGATCTTTCTATCAAGTTCTGTTAAGTTCAAAGATTTTTGGACGATAAAAAGAATGAAAACCAACACTTCCCAAACCATATCCTAGGCAAATCAAAACAATCAATAAGAAAGATTGTGTTATTGAGAATTTGAGAAACATTAGGAATCGCATGATTCGTATGCTTGTGTTTGTGTTGTTTGGTGATCTTTCTATCAAGTTTTATTAAGTTCAAAGATTATTGGACGAGAAATAGAATGGAAACCAACACATCCCAAATCATAGCCTAGGCAAATCAAACCAATCAATAAGAAACATTGTGTTATTGAATATTTAAGAAACATTAGGAATCGCATGATTCGTATGCTTGTGTTTGTGTTATTTGGTGATCTTTCTATCAAGTTCTATTAAGTTCAAAGATTTTTGGACGAGAAAAAGAATGGAAACCAACACTTCCCAAACTATATCCTAGGCAAATCAAACCAATCAATAAGAAAGGTTGTGTTATTGAGAATTTGAGAAACATTAGGAATCGCATGATTCGTATGCTTGTGTTTGTGTTGTTTGGTAATCTATCTATCAAGTTCTATTATGTTCAAAGATTTTTTGACGAGAAAAAGAATGGAAAGCAACACTTTCCAAAACCATAGCCTAGGAAAATCAAACCAATCAATAAGAAAGGTTGAGTTATTGAGTATTTGTGAAACATTAGGAATCGCATGATTCGTATGCTTGTGTTTGTGTTGTTTAGAGATCTTTCTATCAAGTTCTATTAAGTTCGAAGATTTTTGGATGAGAAAAAGAATGGAAACCAACACTTCCCAAACCTTAGCCTAGGCAAATGAAACTAATCAATAAGAAATGTTGTGTTATTGAGTATTTGAGAAACATTAGGAATCGCATGATTCGTATGCTTGTGTTTGTGTTGTTTGGTGATCTTTCTATCAAGTTCTATTAATTTCAAAGATTTTAGACGAGATAAAGAATGGAAACCAACACTTCCCAAACCATAGCCAAGGCAAATCAAACCAATCAATAAGAAAGGTTGAGTTATTGAGTATTTGAGAAACATTAAGAATCGCATGATACGTATGCTTGTGTTTGTGTTGTTTAGAGATCTTTCTATCAAGTTCTATTAAGTTCAAAGATTTTTGGATGAGAAAAAGAATGGAAACCAACACTTCCCCAACCATAGCCTAGGCCAATCAAACCAATCAATAAGAAACGTTGTGTTATTGAATATTTGAGAAACATTAGGAATCGCATGATTCGTATGCTTGTGTTTGTGTTGTTTGGTGATCTTTCTATCAAGTTCTATTAAGTTCAAAGATTTTAGACGAGATAAAGAATGGAAACCAACACTTGGTTTCCATTCCTTTTCTCGTCCAAAAATCTTTTAACTTAATAGAACTTGATAGAAAGATCACCAAACAATACAACCACAAGCATACGAATCATGCGATTCCTAATGTTTCTCAAATTCACAATAACACAACCTTTCTTATTGATTGGTTTGATTTGCCTAGGATATGTTTTGGGAAGTGTTGGTTTCCATTCTTTATCTCGTCTAAAATCTTTGAACTTAATAGAACTTGATAGAAAGATCGCCAAACAACACAAACACAAGCATACGAATCATGCGATTCCTAATGTTTCTCAAATACTCAATAACACAACATTTCTTATTGATTAGTGTTATTTGCCTAGGCTATGGTCTGGGAAGTGTTGGTTTCCATTCTTTTTCCCGTCCAAAAATCTTTGAACTTAATAGAACTTGATAGAAAGATCTCTAAACAACACAAAACAAGCATACGAATCATGCGATTCCTAATGTTTCTCAAATACTCAATAACTCAACCTTTCTTATTGATTGGTTTGATTTGCCTAGGCTATGGTTTTGGAAGTGTTGGTTTCCATTCCTTTTCTCGTCCAAAAATCTTTTAAGTGAATAGAACTTGATAGAAAGATCACCAAACAATACAACCACAAGCATATGAATCATGCGATTCCTAATGTTTCTCAAATTCTCAATAACACAACCTTTCTTATTGATCGGTTTGATTTGCCTAGGCTATGGTTTTGGAAATGTTGGTTTCCATTCCTTTTCTCGTCCAAAAATCTTTTAACTTAATAGAACTTGATAGAAAGATCACCAAACAATACAACCACAAGCATACGAATCATGCGATTCCTAATGTTTCTCAAATTCTCAATAACACAACCTTTCTTATTGATTGGTTTGATTTGCCTAGGATATGTTTTGGGAAGTGTTGGTTTCCATTCTTTATCTCGTCTAAAATCTTTGAACTTAATAGAACTTGATAGAAAGATCACCAAACAACACAAACACAAGCATACGAATCATGCGATTCCTAATGTTTCTCAAATACTCAATAACACAACATTTCTTATTGATTAGTTTGATTTGCCTAGGCTATGGTTTGGGAAGTGTTGGTTTCCATTCTTTTTCTCCTCCAAAAATCTTTGAACTTAATAGAACTTGATAGAAAGATCACCAAACAACACAAACACAAGCATACGAATCATGCGATTCCTAATGTTTCTCAAATACTCAATAACTCAACCTTTCTTATTGATTGGATTGATTTGCCTAGGGTATGGTTTTGGAAGTGTTGGTTTCCATTCCTTTTCTCGTCCAAAAATCTTTTATCTTAATAGAACTTGATAGAAAGATCACCAAACAATACAACCACAAGCATACGAATCATGTGATTCCTAATGTTTCTCAAATTCTCAATTACACAACCATTCTTATTGATTGGTTTGATTTGCTTAGGATATGGTTTGGGAAGGGTTGGTTTCCATTCTTTTTCTCGTCCAAAAATCTTTGAACTTAATTGAACTCGATAGAAAGATCACTAAACAACACAAACACAAGCATACGAATCATGCGATTTTTAATGTTTCTCAAATACTCAATAACTCAACCTTTCTTATTGATTGGTTTGATTTGCCTAGGCTATGGTTTTGGAAGTGTTGGTTTCCATTCCTTTTCTCGTCCAAAAATCTTTGAACTTAATAGAACTTGATAGAAAGATCACCAAACAACACAAACACGAGCATACGAATCATGAGATTCCTAATGTTTCTCAAATACTCAATAACTCAACCTTTCTTATTGATTGGTTTGATTTGCCTAGGCTATGGTTTGGAAAGTGTTGCTTTCCATTCTTTTTCTCGTCCAAAAATCTTTGAACATAATAGAACTTGATAGATAGATTACCAAACAACACAAACACAAGCATACGAATCACGCGATTCCTAATGTTTCTCAAATTCTCAATAACACAACCTTTCTTATTGATTGGTTTGATTTGCGTAGGATATAGTTTGGGAAGTGTTGGTTTCCATTCTTTTTCTCGTCCAAAAATCTTTGAACTTAATAGAACGTGATAGAAAGATCACCAAATAACACAAACACAAGCATACGAATCATGCGATTCCTAATGTTTCTTAAATATTCAATAACACAACGTTTCTTATTGATTGGTTTGATTTGCCTAGGCTATGATTTGTGAAGTGTTGGTTTCCATTCTTTTTCTCGTCCAAAAATCTTTGAACTTAATTGAACTTGATAGAAAGATCACTAAACAACACAAACACAAGCATACGAATCATGCGATTTCTAATGTTTCTCAAATACTCAATAACTCAACCTTACTTATTGATTGGTTTGATTTGCCTAGGCTATGGTTTTGGAAGTGTTTGTTTCCATTCCTTTTCTCGTCCAAAAATCTTTTAACTTAATAGAACTTGATAGAAAGATCTCTAAACAACACAAACACAAGCATACGAATCATGCGATTTCTAATGTTTCTCAAATTCTCAATAACACAACCTTTCTTATTGATTGGTTTGATTTGCCTAGGCTATGGTTTGGGAAGTCTAGGTTTCCATTCTTTTTCCCGTCCAAAAATATTTGAACTAAATAGAAAGATCATCAAACAACACAAACACAAGCATACGTATCATGTGATTCCTAATGTTTCTCAAATTCTCAATAACACAACCTTTCTTATTGATTGGTTTGATTTGCCTAGGCTATGGTTTTGGAAATGTTGGTTTCCATTCCTTTTCTCGTCCAAAAATCTTTTAACTTAATAGAACTTGATAGAAAGATCACCAAACAATACAACCACAAGCATACGAATCATGCGATTCCTAATGTTTCTCAAATTCTCAATAACACAACCTTTCTTATTGATTGGTTTGATTTGCCTAGGATATGTTTTGGGAAGTGTTGGTTTCCATTCTTTATCTCGTCTAAAATCTTTGAACTTAATAGAACTTGATAGAAAGATCACCAAACAACACAAACACAAGCATACGAATCATGCGATTCCTAATGTTTCTCAAATACTCAATAACACAACATTTCTTATTGATTAGTTTAATTTGCCTAGGCTATGGTTTGGGAAGTGTTGGTTTCCATTCTTTTTCTCCTCCAAAAATCTTTGAACTTAATAGAACTTGATAGAAAGATCTCCAAACAACACAAACACAAGCATACGAATCATGCGATTCCTAATGTTTCTCAAATACTCAATAACTCAACCTTTCTTATTGATTGGATTGATTTGCCTAGGGTATGGTTTTGGAAGTGTTGGTTTCCATTCCTTTTCGCGTCCAAAAATCTTTTATCTTAATAGAACTTGATAGAAAGATCACCAAACAATACAACCACAAGCATACGAATCATGTGATTCCTAATGTTTCTCAAATTTTCAATTACACAACCATTCTTATTGATTGGTTTGATTTGCTTAGGATATGGTTTGGGAAGGGTTGGTTTCCATTCTTTTTCTCGTCCAAAAATCTTTGAACTTAATAGAACTTGATAGAAAGATCACCAAACAACACAAACACGAGCATACGAATCATGAGATTCCTAATGTTTCTCAAATACTCAATAACTCAACCTTTCTTATTGATTTGGTTTGATTTGCCTAGGCTATGGTTTGGAAAGTGTTGCTTTCCATTCTTTTTCTCGTCCAAAAATCTTTGAACATAATAGAACTTGCTAGATAGATTACCAAACAACACAAACACAAGCATACGAATCACGCGATTCCTAATGTTTCTCAAATTCTCAATAACACAACCTTTCTTATTGATTGGTTTGATTTGCGTAGGATATAGTTTGGGAAGTGTTGGTTTCCATTCTTTTTCTCGTCCAAAAATCTTTGAACTTAATAGAACTTGATAGAAAGATCACCAAATAACACAAACACAAGCATACGAATCATGCGATTCCTAATGTTTCTTAAATATTCAATAACACAACGTTTCTTATTGATTGGTTTGATTTGCCTAGGATATGATTTGGGAAGTGTTGGTTTCCATTCTTTTTCTCGTCCAAAAATCTTTGAACTTAATTGAACTTGATAGAAAGATCACTAAACAACACAAACACAAGCATACGAATCATGCGATTTCTAATGTTTCTCAAATACTCAATAACTCAACCTTACTTATTGATTGGTTTGATTTTCCTAGGCTATGGTTTTGGAAGTGTTTGTTTCCATTCCTTTTCTCGTCCAAAAATCTTTTAACTTAATAGAACTTGATAGAAAGATCTCTAAACAACACAAACACAAGCATACGAATCATGCGATTTCTAATGTTTCTCAAATTCTCAATAACACAACCTTTCTTATTGATTGGTTTGATTTGCCTAGGCTATGGTTTGGGAAGTCTAGGTTTCCATTCTTTTTCTCGTCCAAAAATATTTGAACTAAATAGAAAGATCATCAAACAACACAAACACAAGCATACGTATCATGTGATTCCTAATGTTTCTCAAATTCTCAATAACACAACCTTTCTTATTGATTGGTTTGATTTGCTTAGGATATGGTTTGGGAAGTGTTGGTTTCCATTCCTTTTCTCGTCCAAAAATCTTTTAACTTAATAGAACTTGATAGAAAGATCACCAAACAATACAACCACAAGCATACGAATCATGTGATTCCTAATGTTTCTCAAATTCTCAATAACACAACCTTTCTTATTGATTGGTTTGATTTGCTTAGGATATGGTTTGGGAAGTGTTGGTTTCCATTCCTTTTCTCGTCCAAAAATCTTTTAACTTAATAGAACTTGATAGAAAGATCACCAAACAATACAACCACAAGCATACGAATCATGCGATTCCTAATGTTTCTCAAATTCTCAATAACACAACCTTTCTTATTGATTGGTTTGATTTGCCTAGGATATGTTTTGGGAAGTGTTGGTTTCCATTTTTTATCTCGTCTAAAATCTTTGAACTTAATAGAACTTGATAGAAAGATCGCCAAACAACACAAACACAAGCATACGAATCATGCGATTCCTAATGTTTCTCAAATACTCAATAACACAACATTTCTTATTGATTAGTGTTATTTGCCTAGGCTATGGTCTGGGAAGTGTTGGTTTCCATTCTTTTTCTCGTCCAAAAATCTTTGAACTTAACAGAACTTGATAGAAAGATCTCTAAACAACACAAAACAAGCATACGAATCATGCGATTCCTAATGTTTCTCAAATACTCAATAACTCAACCTTTCTTATTGATTGGTTTGATTTGCCTAGGCTATGGTTTTGGAAGTGTTGGTTTCCATTCCTTTTCTCGTCCAAAAATCTTTTAAGTGATAGAACTTGATAGAAAGATCACCAAACAATACAACCACAAGCATATGAATAATGCGATTCCTAATGTTTCTCAAATTCTCAATAACACAACCTTTCTTATTGATTGGTTTGATTTGCCTAGGCTATGGTTTTGGAAGTGTTGGTTTCCATTCCTTTTCTCGTCCAAAAATCTTTTAACTTAATAGAACTTGATAGAAAGATCACCAAACAATACAACCACAAGCATACGAATCATGCGATTCCTAATGTTTCTCAAATTCTCAATAACACAACCTTTCTTATTGATTGGTTTGATTTGCCTAGGATATGTTTTGGGAAGTGTTGGTTTCCATTCTTTATCTCGTTTAAAATCTTTGAACTTAATAGAACTTGATAGAAAGATCACCAAACAACACAAACACAAGCATACGAATCATGCGATTCCTAATGTTTCTCAAATACTCAATAACACAACATTTCTTATTGATTAGTTTGATTTGCCTAGGCTATGGTTTGGGAAGTGTTGGTTTCCATTCTTTTTCTCCTCCAAAAATCTTTGAACTTAATAGAACTTGATAGAAAGATCACCAAACAACACAAACACAAGCATACGAATCATGCGATTCCTAATGTTTCTCAAATACTCAATAACTCAACCTTTCTTATTGATTGGATTGATTTGCCTAGGGTATGGTTTTGGAAGTGTTGGTTTCCATTCCTTTTCTCGTCCAAAAATCTTTTATCTTAATAGAACTTGATAGAAAGATCACCAAACAATACAACCACAAGCATACGAATCATGTGATTCCTAATGTTTCTCAAATTCTCAATTACACAACCATTCTTATTGATTGGTTTGATTTGCTTAGGATATGGTTTGGGAAGGGTTGGTTTCCATTCTTTTTCTCGTCCAAAAATCTTTGAACTTAATTGAACTCGATAGAAAGATCACTAAACAACACAAACACAAGCATACGAATCATGCGATTTTTAATGTTTATCAAATACTCAATAACTCAACCTTTCTTATTGATTGGTTTGATTTGCCTAGGCTATGGTTTTGGAAGTGTTGGTTTCCATTCCTTTTCTCGTCCAAAAATCTTTGAACTTAGTAGAACTTGATAGAAAGATCACCAAACAACACAAACACGAGCATACGAATCATGAGATTCCTAATGTTTCTCAAATACTCAATAACTCAACCTTTCTTATTGATTGGTTTGATTTTCCTAGGCTATGGTTTGGAAAGTGTTGCTTTCCATTCTTTTTCTCGTCCAAAAATCTTTGAACATAATAGAACTTGCTAGATAGATTACCAAACAACACAAACACAAGCATACGAATCACGCGATTCCTAATGTTTCTCAAATTCTCAATAACACAACCTTTCTTATTGATTGGTTTGATTTGCGTAGGATATAGTTTGGGAAGTGTTGGTTTCCATTCTTTTTCTCGTCCAAAAATCTTTGAACTTAATAGAACTTGATAGACAGATCACCAAATAACACAAACACAAGCATACGAATCATGCGATTCCTAATATTTCTTAAATATTCAATAACACAACGTTTCTTATTGATTGGTTTGATTTGCCTAGGCTATGATTTGGGAAGTGTTGGTTTCCATTCTTTTTCTCGTCCAAAAATCTTTGAACTTAATTGAACTTGATAGAAAGATCACTAAACAACACAAACACAAGCATACGAATCATGCGATTTCTAATGTTTCTCAAATACTCAATAACTCAACCTTACTTATTGATTGGTTTGATTTGCCTAGGCTATGGTTTTGGAAGTGTTTGTTTCCATTCCTTTTCTCGTCCAAAAATCTTTTAACTTAATAGAACTTGATAGAAAGATCTCTAAACAACACAAACACAAGCATACGAATCATGCGATTTCTAATGTTTCTCAAATTCTCAATAACACAACCTTTCTTATTGATTGGTTTGATTTGCCTAGGCTATGGTTTGGGAAGTCTAGGTTTCCATTCTTTTTCTCGTCCAAAAATATTTGAACTAAATAGAAAGATCATCAAACAACACAAACACAAGCATACGTATCATGTGATTCCTAATGTTTCTCAAATTCTCAATAACACAACCTTTATTATTGATTGGTTTGATTTGCTTAGGATATGGTTTGGGAAGTGTTGGTTTCCATTCCTTTTCTCGTCCAAAAATCTTTTAACTTAATAGAACTTGATAGAAAGATCACCAAACAATACAACCACAAGCATACGAATCATGCGATTCCTAATGTTTCTCAAATTCTCAATAACACAACCTTTCTTATTGATTGGTTTGATTTGCCTAGGATATGTTTTGGGAAGTGTTGGTTTCCATTCTTTATCTCGTTTAAAATCTTTGAACTTAATAGAACTTGATAGGAAGATCACCAAACAACACAAACACAAGCATACGAATCATGCGATTCCTAATGTTTCTCAAATACTCAATAACACAACATTTCTTATTGATTAGTTTGATTTGCCTAGGCTATGGTTTAAGAATTGTTGGTTTCCATTCTTTTTCTCCTCCAAAAATCTTTGAACTTAATAGAACTTGATAGAAAGATCACCAAACAACACAAACACAAGCATACGAATCATGCGATTCCTAATGTTTCTCAAATACTCAATAACTCAACCTTTCTTATTGATTGGTTTGATTTGCCTAGGCTATGGTTTTGGAAGTGTTGGTTTCCATTCCTTTTCTCGTCCAAAAATCTTTTATCTTAATAGAACTTGATAGAAAGATCACCAAACAATACAACCACAAGCATACGAATCATGTGATTCCTAATGTTTCTCAAATTCTCAATAACACAACCTTTCTTATTGATTGGTTTGATTTGCTTAGGATATGGTTTGGGAAGTGTTGGTTTCCATTCTTTTTCTCGTCCAAAAATCTTTGAACTTAATTGAACTCGATAGAAAGATCACTAAACAACACAAACACAAGCATACGAATCATGCGATTTTTAATGTTTCTCAAATACTCAATAACTCAACCTTTCTTATTGATTGGTTTGATTTGCCTAGGTTATGGTTTTGGAAGTGTTGGTTTCCATTCCTTTTCTCGTCCAAAAATCTTTGAACTTAATAGAACTTGATAGAAAGATCACCAAACAACACAAACACGAGCATACGAATCATGCGATTCCTAATGTTTCTCAAATACTCAATAACTCAACCTTTCTTATTGATTGATTTGATTTGCCTAGGCCATGGTTTGGAAAGTGTTGCTTTCCATTCGTTTTCTCGTCCAAAAATCTTTGAACATAATAGAACTTGATAGATAGATTACCAAACAACACAAACACAAGCATACGAATCACGCGATTCCTAATGTTTCTCAAATTCTCAATAACACAACCTTTCTTATTGATTGGTTTGATTTGCATAGGATATAGTTTGGGAAGTGTTGGTTTCCATTCTTTTTCTCGTCCAAAAATCTTTGAACTTAATAGAACATGATAGAAAGATCACCAAATAACACAAACACAAGCATACGAATCATGCGATTCCTAATGTTTCTTAAATATTCAATAACACAACGTTTCTTATTGATTGGTTTGATTTGCCTAGGCTATGATTTGGGAAGTGTTGGTTTCCATTCTTTTTCTCGTACAAAAATCTTTGAACTTAATTGAACTTGATAGAAAGATCACTAAACAACACAAACACAAGCATACGAATCATGCGATTTCTAATGTTTCTCAAATACTCAATAACTCAACCTTACTTATTGATTGGTTTGATTTGCCTAGGCTATGGTTTTGGAAGTGTTTGTTTCCATTCCTTTTCTCGTCCAAAATTCTTTTAACTTAATAGAACTTGATAGAAAGATCTCTAAACAACACAAACACAAGCATACGAATCATGCGATTTCTAATGTTTCTCAAATTCTCAATAACACAACCTTTCTTATTGATTGGTTTGATTTGCCTAGGCTATGGTTTGGGAAGTCTAGGTTTCCATTCTTTTTCTCGTCCAAAAATATTTGAACTAAATGGAAAGATCATCAAACAACACAAACACAAGCATACGTATCATGTGATTCCTAATGTTTCTCAAATTCTCAATAACACAACCTTTCTTATTGATTGGTTTGATTTGCTTAGGATATGGTTTGGGAAGTGTTGGTTTCCATTCTTTTTCTCGTCCAAAAATCTTTGAACTTAATTGAACTTGATAGAAAGATCACTAAACAACACAAACACAAGCATACGAATCATGCGATTTCTAATGTTTCTCAAATACTCAATAACTCAACCTTACTTATTGATTGGTTTGATTTGCCTAGGCTATGGTTTTGGAAGTGTTGGTTTCCATTCCTTTTCTCATCCAAAAATCTTTTAACTTAATAGAACCTGATAGAAAGATCACCAAACAATACAACCACAAGCATACGAATCATGCGATTCCTAATGTTTCTCAAATTCTCAATAACACAACCTTTCCTATTGATTGGTTTGATTTGCCTAGGATATGTTTTGGGAAGTGTTGGTTTCCATTCTTTATCTCGTCTAAAATCTTTGAACTTAATAGAACTTGATAGAAAGATCGCCAAACAACACAAACACAAGCATACGAATCATGCGATTCCTAATGTTTCTCAAATACTCAATAACACAACCTTTCTTATTGATTGGTTTGATTTGCAAGTGTTGGTTTCCATTCTTTATCTCGTCTAAAATCTTTTAACTTAATAGAACTTGATAGAAAGATCACCAAACAACACAAACACAAGCATACGAATCATGCGATTCCTAATGTTTCTCAAATACTCAATAACACAACATTTCTTATTGATTAGTTTGATTTGCCTAGGCTATGGTTTGGGAAGTGTTCGTTTCCATTCTTTTTCTCCTCCAAAAATCTTTGAACTTAACAGAACTTGATAGAAAGATCACCAAACAACACAAACACAAGCATACGAATCATGCGATTCCTAATGTTTCTCAAATACTCAATAACTCAACCTTTCTTATTGATTGGTTTGATTTGCCTAGGCTATGGTTTTGGAAGTGTTGGTTTCTATTCCTTTTCTCGTCCAAAAATCTTTTATCTTAATAGAACTTGATAGAAAGATCACCAAACAATACAACCACAAGCATACGAATCATGTGATTCCTAATGTTTCTCAAATTCTCAATAACACAACCTTTCTTATTGATTGGTTTGATTTGCCTAGGCTATGGTTTTGGAAGTGTTGGTTTCCATTCCTTTTCTCGTCCAAAAATCTTTTAACTTAATAGAACTTGATAGAAAGATCACCAAACAATACAACCACAAGCATACGAATCATGCGATTCCTAATGTTTCTCAAATTCTCAATAACACAACCTTTCTTATTGATTGGTTTGATTTGCCTAGGATATGTTTTGGGAAGTGTTGGTTTCCATTCTTTATCTCGTCTAAAATCTTTAAACTTAATAGAACTTGATAGAAAGATCACCAAACAACACAAACACAAGCATACTAATCATGCGATTCCTAATGTTTCTCAAATACTCAATAACACAACATTTCTTATTGATTAGTTTGATTTGCTTAGGCTATGGTTTTGGAAGTGTTGGTTTCCATTCTTTTTCTCCTCCAAAAATCTTTGAACTTAACAGAACTTGATAGAAAGATCACCAAACAACACAAACACAAGCATACGAATCATGCGATTCCTAATGTTTCTCAAATACTCAATAACTCAACCTTTCTTATTGATTGGTTTGATTTGCCTAGGCTATGGTTTTGGAAGTGTTGGTCTCTATTCCTTTTCTCGTCCAAAAATCTTTTATCTTAATAGAACTTGATAGAAAGATCACCAAACAATACAACCACAAGCATACGAATCATGTGATTCCTAATGTTTCTCAAATTCTCAATAACACAACCTTTCTTATTGATTGGTTTGATTTGCTTAGGATATGGTTTGGGAAGTGTTGGTTTCCATTCTTTTTCTCGTCCAAAAATCTTTGAACTTAATTGAACTCGATAGAAAGATCACTAAACAACACAAACACAAGCATACGAATCATGCGATTTCTAATGTTTCTCAAATACTCAATAACTCAACCTTTCTTATTGATTGGTTTGATTTGCCTAGGCTATGGTTTTGGAAGTGTTGGTTTCCATTCCTTTTCTCGTCCAAAAATCTTTGAACTTAATTGAACTTGATAGAAAGATCACCAAACAACACAAACACGAGCATACGAATCATGCGATTCCTAATGTTTCTCAAATACTCAATAACTCAACCTTTCTTATTGATTGTTTTGATTTGCCTAGGCTATGGTTTGGAAAGTGTTGCTTTCCATTCTTTTTCTCGTCCAAAAATCTTTGAACATAATAGAACTTGATAGATAGATTACCAAACAACACAAACACAAGCATACGAATCACGCGATTCCTAATGTTTCTCAAATTCTCAATAACACAACCTTTCTTATTGATTGGTTTGATTTGCGTAGGATATAGTTTGGGAAGTGTTGGTTTCCATTCTTTTTCTCGTCCAAAAATCTTTGAACTTAATAGAACTTGATAGAAAGATCACCAAATAACACAAACACAAGCATACGAATCATGCGATTCCTAATGTTTCTTAAATATTCAATAACACAACGTTTCTTATTGATTGGTTTGATTTGCCTAGGCTATGATTTGGGAAGTGTTGGTTTCCATTCTTTTTCTCGTCCAAAAACTTTTGAACTTAATAGAACTTGATAGAAAGATCACCGTACAACACAAACACAAGCATACGAATCATGCGATTCCTAATGTTTCTCAAATACTTAATAACACAACCTTTCTTATTGATTGGTTTGATTTGCCTTGGCTATGGTTTGGGAAGTGTTGGTTTCCACTCTTTTTCTCGTCCAAAAATCTTTGAACTTAATAGAACTTGATAGAAAGATCACTAAACAACACAAACACAAGCATACGAATCATGCGATTCCTAATGTTTCTCAAATACTCAATAACTCAACCTTTCTTATTGATTGGTTTGATTTGCCTAGGCTATGGTTTTGGAAGTGTTGGTTTCCATTCCTTTTCTCGTCCAGAAATCTTTTAACTTAATAGAACTTGATAGAAAGATCACCAAACAATACAACCACAAGCATACGAATCATGCGATTTCTAAAGTTTCTCAAATTCTCAATAACACAACCTTTCTTATTGATTGGTTTGATTTGCCTAGGCTATGGTTTGGGAAGTCTAGGTTTCCATTCTTTTTCTCGTCCAAAAATATTTGAACTAAATAGAAAGATCATCAAACAACACAAACACAAGCATACGTATCATGTGATGCCTAATGTTTCTCAAATTCTCAATAACACAACCTTTCTTATTGATTGGTTTGATTTGCTTAGGATATGGTTTGGGAAGTGTTGGTTTCCATTCTTTTTCTCGTCCAAAAATCTTTGAACTTAATTGAACTTGATAGAAAGATCACTAAACAACACAAACACAAGCATACGAATCATGCGATTTCTAATGTTTCTCAAATACTCAATAACTCAACCTTACTTATTGATTGGTATGATTTGCCTAGGCTATGGTTTTGGAAGTGTTGGTTTCCATTCCTTTTCTCGTCCAAAAATCTTTTAACTTAATAGAACTTGATAGAAAGATCACCAAACAATACAACCACAAGCATACGAATCATGCGATTCCTAATGTTTCTCAAATTCTCAATAACACAACCTTTCTTATTGATTGGTTTGATTTGCCTAGGATATGTTTTGGGAAGTGTTGTTTTCCATTCTTTATCTCGTCTAAAATCTTTGAAATTAATAGAACTTGATAGAAAGATCACCAAACAACACAAACACAAGCATACGAATCATGCGATTCCTAATGTTTCTCAAATACTCAATAACACAACATTTCTTATTGATTAGTGTTATTTGCCTAGGCTATAGTCTGGGAAGTGTTGGTTTCCATTCTTTTTCTCGTCCAAAAATCTTTGAACTTAATAGAACTTGATAGAAAGATCTCTAAACAACACAAAACAAGCATACGAATCATGCGATTCCTAATGTTTCTCAAATACTCAATAACACAACATTTCTTATTGATTAGTGTTATTTGCCTAGGCTATAGTCTGGGAAGTGTTGGTTTCCATTCTTTTTCTCGTCCAAAAATCTTTGAACTTAATAGAACTTGATAGAATGATCTCTAAACAACACAAAACAAGCATACGAATCATGCGATTCCTAATGTTTCTCAAATACTCAATAACTCAACCTTTCTTATTGATTGGTTTGATTTGCCTAGGCTATGGTTTTGGAAGTGTTGGTTTCCATTCCTTTTCTCGTCCAAAAATCTTTTAAGTGAATAGAACTTGATAGAAAGATCACCAAACAATACAACCACAAGCATACGAATCATGCGATTCCTAATGTTTCTCAAATTCTCAATAACACAACCTTTCTTATTGATTGGTTTGATTTGCCTAGGCTATGGTTTTGGAAGTGTTGGTTTCCATTCCTTTTCTCGTCCAAAAATCTTTTAACTTAATAGAACTTGATAGAAAGATCACCAAACAATACAACCACAAGCATACGAATCATGCGATTCCTAATGTTTCTCAAATTCTCAATAACACAACCTTTCTTATTGATTGGTTTGATTTGCCTAGGATATGTTTTGGGAAGTGTTGGTTTCCATTGTTTATCTCGTCTAAAATCTTTGAACTTAATAGAACTTGATAGAAAAATCACCAAACAACACAAACACAAGCATACGAATCATGCGATTCCTAATGTTTCTCAAATACTCAATAACACAACATTTCTTATTGATTAGTTTGATTTGCCTAGGCTATGGTTTGGGAAGTGTTGGTTTCCATTCTTTTTCTCCTCCAAAAATCTTTGAACTTAATAGAACTTGATAGAAAGATCACCGAACAAAACAAACACAAGCATACGAATCATGCGATTCCTAATGTTTCTCAAATACTCAATAACTCAACCTTTCTTATTGATTGGTTTGATTTGCCTAGGCTATGGTTTTGGAAGTGTTGGTTTCCATTCCTTTTCTCGTCCAAAAATCTTTTATCTTAATAGAACTTGATAGAAAGATCACCAAACAATACAACCACAAGCATACGAATCATGTGATTCCTAATGTTTCTCAAATTCTCAATAACACAACCTTTCTTATTGATTGGTTTGATTTGCTTAGGATATGGTTTGGGAAGTGTTGGTTTCCATTCTTTTTCTCGTCCAAAAATCTTTGAACTTAATTGAACTCGATAGAAAGATCACTAAACAACACAAACACAAGCATACGAATCATGCGATTTCTAATGTTTCTCAAATACTCAATAACTCAACCTTTCTTATTGATTGGTTTGATTTTCCTAGGCTATGGTTTCGGAAGTTTTGGTTTCCATGCCTTTTCTCGTCCAAAAATCTTTGAACTTAATAGAACTTGATAGAAAGATCACCAAACAACACAAACACGAGCATACGAATCATGCGATTCCTAATGTTTCTCAAATACTCAATAACTCAACCTTTCTTATTGATTGGTTTGATTTGCCTAGGCTATGGTTTGGAAAGTGTTGCTTTCCATTCTTTTTCTCGTCCAAAAATCTTTGAACATAATAGAACTTGATAGATAGATTACCAAACAACACAAACACAAGAATACGAATCACGCGATTCCTAATGTTTCTCAAATTCTCAATAACACAACCTTTCTTATTGATTGGTTTGATTTGCGTAGGATATAGTTTGGGAACTGTTGGTTTCCATTCTTTTTCTCGTCCAAAAATCTTTGAACTTAATAGAACTTGATAGAAAGATCACCAAATAACACAAACACAAGCATACGAATCATGCGATTCCTAATGTTTCTTATATATTCAATAACACAACGTTTCTTATTGATTGGTTTGATTTGCCTAGGCTATGATTTGGGAAGTGTTGGTTTCCATTCTTTTTCTCGTCCAAAAACTTTTGAACTTAATAGAACTTGATAGAAAGATCACCGTACAACACAAACACAAGCATACGAATCATGCGATTCCTAATGTTTCTCAATAACTCAACCTTTCTTATTGATTGGTTTGATTTGCCTGGGCTATGGTTTGGGAAGTGTAGGTTTCCATACTTTTTCTCGTCCAAAAATCTTTGAACTAAATAGAGAGATCTTCAAACAATACAAAGACAAGCATACGAATCATGCAATTCCTAATGTTTCTCAAATTCTCAATAACACAACCTTTCTTATTGATTGGTTTGATTTGCCTAGGATATGTTTTGGGAAGTGTTGGTTTCCATTCTTTATCTCGTCAAAAATCTTTGAACTTAATAGAACTTGATAGAAAGATCACCAAACAACACAAACACAAGCATACGAATCATGCGATTCCTAATGTTTCTCAAATACTCAATAACACAGCATTTCTTATTGATTAGTTTGATTTGCCTAGGCTATGGTCTGGGAAGTGTTGGTTTCCATTCTTTTTCTCTTCCAAAAATCTTTGAACTTAATAGAACTTGATAGAAAGATCACCAAACAATACAATCACAAGCATACGAATCATGCGATTCCTAATGTTTCTCAAATTCTCAATAACACAACCTTTCTTATTGATTGGTTTGATTTGCCTAGGCTATGGTTTGGGAAGTCTAGGTTTCCATTCTTTTTCTCGTCCAAAAATATTTGAACTAAATAGAAAGATCATCAAACAACACAAACACAAGCATACGTATCATGTGATTCCTAATGTTTCTCAAATTCTCAATAACACAACATTTCTTATTGATTGGTTTGATTTGCTTAGGATATGGTTTGGGAAGTGTTGGTTTCCATTCTTTTTCTCGTCCAAAAATCTTTGAACTTAATTGAACTTGATAGAAAGATCACTAAACAACACAAACACAAGCATACGAATCATGCGATTTCTAATGTTTCTCAAATACTCAATAACTCAACCTTACTTATTGATTGGTTTGATTTGCCTAGGCTATGGTTTTGGAAGTGTTGGTTTCCATTCCTTTTCTCGTCCAAAAATCTTTTAACTTAATAGAACTTGATAGAAAGATCACCAAACAATACAACCACAAGCATACGAATCATGCGATTCCTAATGTTTCTCAAATTCTCAATAACACAACCTTCCTTATTGATTGGTTTGATTTCCCTAGGATATGTTTTGGGAAGTGTTGGTTTCCATTCTTTATCTCGTCTAAAATCTTTGAACTCAATAGAACTTGATAGAAAGATCGCCAAACAACACAAACACAAGCATACGAATCATGCGATTCCTAATGTTTCTCAAATTCTCAATAACACAACATTTCTTATTGATTAGTGTTATTTGCCTAGGCTATAGTCTGGGAAGTGTTGGTTTCCATTCTTTTTCTCGTCCAAAAATCTTTGAACTTAATAGAACTTGATAGAAAGATCTCTAAACAACACAAAACAAGCATACAAATCATGCGATTCCTAATGTTTCTCAAATACTCAATAACTCAACCTTTCTTATTGATTGGTTTGATTTGCCTAGGCTATGGTTTTGGAACTTTTGGTTTCCATTCCTTTTCTCGTCCAAAAATCTTTTAAGTGAATAGAACTTGATAGAAAGATCACCAAACAATACAACCACAAGCATATGAATCATGCGATTCCTAATGTTTCTCAAATTCTCAATAACACAACCTTTCTTATTGATTGGTTTGATTTGCCTAGGCTATGGTTTTGGAAGTGTTTGTTTCCATTCCTTTTCTCGTCCAAAAATCTTTTAACTTAATAGAACTTGATAGAAAGATCACCAAACAATACAACCACAAGCATACGAATCATGCGATTCCTAATGTTTCTCAAATTCTCAATAACACAACCTTTCTTATTGATTGGTTTGATTTGCCTAGGATATGTTTTGGGAAGTATTGGTTTCCATTCTTTATCTCGTCTAAAATCTTTGAACTTAATAGAACTTGATAGAAAGATCACCAAACAACACAAACACAAGCATACGAATCATGCGATTCCTAATGTTTCTCAAATACTCAATAACACAACATTTCTTATTGATTAGTTTGATTTGCCTAGGCTATGGTTTGGGAAGTGTTGGTTTCCATTCTTTTTCTCCTCCAAAAATCTTTGAACTTAATAGAACTTGATAGAAAGATCACCGAAAAACACAAACACAAGCATACGAATCATGCGATTCCTAATGTTTCTCAAATACTCAATAACTCAACCTTTCTTATTGATTGGTTTGATTTGCCTAGGCTATGGTTTTGGAAGTGTTGGTTTCCATTCCTTTTCTCGTCCAAAAATCTTATATCTTAATAGAACTTGATAGAAAGATCACCAAACAATACAACCACAAGCATACGAATCATGTGATTCCTAATGTTTCTCAAATTCTCAATAACACAACCTTTCTTATTGATTGGTTTGATTTGCTTAGGATATGGTTTGGGAAGTGTTGGTTTCCATTCTTTTTCTCGTCCAAAAATCTTTGAACTTAATTGAACTCGATAGAAAGATCACTAAACAACACAAACACAAGTATACGAATCATGCGATTTCTAATGTTTCTCAAATACTCAATAACTCAACCTTTCTTATTGATTGGTTTGATTTGCCTAGGCTATGGTTTTGGAAGTGTTGGTTTCCATGCCTTTTCTCGTCCAAAAATCTTTGAACTTAATAGAACTTGATAGAAAGATCACCAAACAACACAAACACGAGCATACGAATCATGCGATTCCTAATATTTCTGAAATACTCAATAACTCAACCTTTCTTATTGATTCGTTTGATTTGCCTAGGCTATGGTTTGGAAAGTGTTGCTTTCCATTCTTTTTCTCGTCCAAAAATCTTTGAACATAATAGAACTTGATAGATAGATTACCAAACAACACAAACACAAGCATACGAATCACGCGATTCCTAATGTTTCTCAAATTCTCAATAACACAACCTTTCTTATTGATTGGTTTGATTTGCGTAGGATATAGTTTGGGAAGTGTTGGTTTCCATACTTTTTCTCGTCCAAAAATCTTTGAACTTAATAGAACTTGATAGAAAGATCACCAAATAACACAAACACAAGCATACGAATCATGCGATTCCTAATGTTTCTTATATATTCAATAACACAACGTTTCTTATTGATTGGTTTGATTTGCCTAGGCTATGATTTGGGAAGTGTTGGTTTCCATTCTTTTTCTCGTCCAAAAACTTTTGAACTTAATAGAACTTGATAGAAAGATCACCGTACAACACAAACACAAGCATACGAATCATGCGATTCCTAATGTTTCTCAATAACTCAACCTTTCTTATTGATTGGTTTTATTTGCCTGGGCTATGGTTTGGGAAGTGTAGGTTTCCATACTTTTTCTCGTCCAAAAATCTTTGAACTAAATAGAGAGATCATCAAACAATACAAACACAAGCATACGAATCATGCAATTCCTAATGTTTCTCAAATTCTCAATAACACAACCTTTCTTATTGATTGGTTTGATTTGCCTAGGATATGTTTTGGGAAGTGTTGGTTTCCATTCTTTATCTCGTCTAAAATCTTTGAACTTAATAGAACTTGATAGAAAGATCACCAAACAACACAAACACAAGCATACGAATCATGCGATTCCTAATGTTTCTCAAATACTCAATAACACAGCATTTCTTATTGATTAGTTTGATTTGCCTAGGCTATGGTCTGGGAAGTGTTGGTTTCCATTCTTTTTCTCTTCCAAAAATCTTTGAACTTAATAGAACTTGATAGAAAGATCACCAAACAATACAACCACAAGCATACGAATCATGCGATTCCTAATGTTTCTCAAATTCTCAATAACACAACCTTTCTTATTGATTGGTTTGATTTTCCTAGGATATGTTTTGGGAAGTGTTGATTTCCATTCTTTATCTCGTCTAAAATCTTTGAACTTAATAGAACTTGATAGAAAGATCACCAAACAACACAAACACAAGCATACGAATCATGCGATTCCTAATGTTTCTCAAATATTCAATAACACAACGTTTCTTATTGATTGGTTTGATTGGCCTAGGCTATGGTTTGGGAAGTGTTGGTTTCCATTCTTTTTCTCCTCCAAAAATCTTTGAACTTAATAGAACTTGATAGAAAGATCTCTAAACAACACAAACACAAGCATACGAATCATGCGATTCCTAATGTTTCTCAAATACTCAATAACTCAACCTTTCTTATTGATTGGTTTGATTTGCCTCGGCTATGGTTTTGGAAGTGTTGGTTTCCATTCGTTTTCTCGTCCAAAAATCTTTTATCTTAATAGAACTTGATAGAAAGATCACCAAACAATACAACCACAAGCATACGAATCATGTGATTCCTAATGTTTCTCAAATTCTCAATAACACAACCAGGTTCAGGGACGTCCTTCTGGGATACCATAGACATAGGTCATCCCGTCCCTTGAGATATCTGAAGATTCTTTTGACCTCTTGCATATGGGACTCCTTTGGATTTGCTTGGAATCGAGCGCACAAGCATACAACGAACATGATGTCGGGACGACTTGCCGTAAGATATAGCAAGGACCCTATCATTCCTCTGTAGAGCTTTTGATCTACACTCTTGCCTTCTTCATCAGCATAGAGGCGAGTGTTTGGGGAGATGGGAGTATCAATGGGTTTTGAAGAGTTCATCCCATACTTCTCAAGCATTTCACGGATGTACTTTTGTTGATGAATCCGCGTCCCATCTTTGAGCTGAGTGATTTGGAGTCCCAAGAAGAAGTTGAGTTCTCCTATGAGGGACATCTCAAACTCACTACTCATCAAGTTCTTGAATTCCTCTACAAATTTCATGTTAGTGCTTCCAAAGACTATGTCATCGACATAGACTTGGACAATTAAGACATCTTTAAGAACTTTGTTTAAGAACAGGGTTTTATCAATGTTACCTCGTGTGTACCCGTTGGACAAGAGGAAGGACGCAAACCTATCGTACCATGCACGAGGGGCTTGCTTGAGTCCATAGAGTGCCTTGTCCAAGAAGTACACATGATCTGGGTGATCAGCGTCCTCCTTTGACACAGATAAGCACAACTCAGATTTTGGCTTGAACTCCTGATTGAAGATGTAGACATTGTTCTTTCGGACTCCTTTGAGGACGACTTTGTTGGATTTCTTGTTGATGACGACGCACTCCTTTGAGTCAAATGTGACTAAGTTTTCACCTTGATCACACATTTGAGAGACGCTTAGGAGGTTGAAGCCAAGTCCTTCAACAAGGCTAACATTTGTCGCTTTGATAGACGGATTGAGAATAGCAGTTCCCGTCCCTTTGATCTTTCCTTTGCCCTTGTTGCCAAACGAGACAGTTCCTCCCGTGGCGCTACTTTGGATAGAAGTGAGATGGATCTGGCTTCCTGTCATATGGTTTGAGGCGCCACTATCAATGATCCATGGGCGTCCCCTCACTTCCACCTGCCAAAACAAGGTTAGTGTATGGCGACCCAGGCAAGGTGTTCCTTACCTGGTTCGTTACAGAAATAGAACTCTGGTTCTGGCATGTAGTTACTTATATTCACATCATTTGAAATAGCATGCTTTCTGAAAGAACTCTTAGATCGTCTAGGACGTCTAGGGTTAGCCTTAGGGACGGACTTATCATTTTCAATGTTATTCCTAGCAGCTTTGCCACTTTCAATGTCGTTCTTCAGTTTCAGGCAATCATATTTGAAGTGATCTCCTTTTCCACAGTACCAACACGTCCTATAGTAAGTACCAAGGTAGTACTTCTTGTTGGGGGGTTGGATTTTGTTCTTTTTCATCTTTTGAGGGTTACAAACTTTTGAACCTTCCCCCTTAGCAATCTTCTTATAGATCCTATGACTAGTGGAGTTAGTGTAATAGTCCCTTTGACCTTTCTCTCCACTCTCTAGGACTCGAATTCTTTCAAGAAGGTTCTTGGTCTTTTCCCTTTCTAATTCAAGTTCTGAGGTTTTGCTAGCCTCAAAGTCACTAGGGAGAGAGTTCCTAGTGTCAAACTCGTATCCTAGTCCTCTTTTGGCTGGGACAAACACCATTGGTTGAACTACCTCAGTTACCGGGCTCTTCCCTAACACTTTCACCTCTTCCCTAAGCTTAGCGTTCTCTAGCTTAAGGCACATCACTTCAGTTTTCAGGGATTTAACTTCGACATACGAGGACTCTAGTTGTAACGAAACTGTAGCACAGTTCTCACATTCAACTAGCCTATTTTCACTTTCAAGTTCAAGTTCATCCATTCTATGTTGCATAACAACGCTTTCTTCCATGATTCTTTTAATGAGCTTAATAAGTTTGGTTTTGGAACAATTCTCTAAGGAGTTCATCATGGATTCACGAGTTACCTCTTGTTCCTTTTCAGAAGCGTCCTCTTCAAGGACTGGGGCGTCCTCCACAGCCATGTACGCCACTTGCTCATCATCTGAGGCGTCCTCTACAGCTATGTACGCCACTGGTCCTTCTGGTTCTTCATCATCAGAACTCACATTATCCCATGCGGCTTCGCACGCTCCCAAGAGAGCTTTCATCTTCATTTCTTTTGAGTTTAGTCCCGTAGTACACCTTTTAGCAAAGTGTCCTTTCTTGTTACATTTGTAGCAAGTAAGTTCCTTCATCTCTGCCTCTGTATACTTGGGACTCTCCTTTTTGTAAGGCATCTTGTGTTTCTTGGAATCTCTGGCCTTTTTACCCCATAAGCGAGCAACTTTGTGTAGAAGGGCAATCTCTTCCTCTTCTTCCAGCTGTTCCTTAGTCTTGCTTTCCTTTTCTTTCAAAGCTTGAGCACGCATCCTTTCACGATTCTCATTTTTATTTGCTTCCACCATTAGGGCAATATCTCTTTGGTGGCGTAGATACTCAGCGTACTCTGGAGTTGACGTCATCAAAGCAAGATCTGTCTGGGGGTTTCTAGCCAATTCAGCCATATCAGCTTCCCTTCTCGCTTCATAGCCTCTCAGCTTCCCATAGATCTCTTCCATATCCAGGGTTTTGTTGGCTGTGTTCTCCTTGAACGTAGTCCTATCAAAATTCCATTTTCCTGTAAGCCCATCAATGACTACTCCGACTCTGTTTCTCATTGAGACTTCAGCTTCTGGGATGCCTAAATTTCGCATCTTGGTCACAAGAGCTTCAAAGCGGTATGAGTAGTCCTTGACAGATTCGTTAGGAAGCATTCTGAAGGCATAGAACTCTCGTTTGATTTCAAGCTTGACGTCTTCCTTCATCTTTGCCGTACCCACATGGTACTTCTCAAGAGCTTCCCATTGTAGTTTGGCTGTTGCCAAATTGCTAACTCGGGTGGCGTCCCTTTCGCAGAGGGACGCTTGAAGGAAGCATATAGCCTTAACGTTTGTTTCCAAAAGCTTGAATTCGTCAGGACCCCACTCGTCCTCTTTGTCTTTCTTGTCATCAGGGATGGTAAGGTCACCCTTCATGATCACTCTCCAGCATTGATAATTCTGACTTCTGCAAAAGTTCTCGAAGCGGATCTTCCAGCGGTTGAAGTTGCCGTCCGTCAGACGAGGAGGCTTTACAAAAGAGATTCCAATAGGTTCCATGTCCATCTTGTACCTGCAACTCCACAAAAATCTAGAGCGCCTGCTCTGATACCAATTGATGGATCGTAAGTCAGTTAATGAGGGCGTCCTTAACTGGGTTAAGGGCGTCCTTTAGTGCAGCAGAAAATAGACTTAACAGAATACAAGATAAGTGGACACGAGTATTTATAGAGGAACTCCCTAAGACCAACTAGTCTTATGGGTAAACCTCTACCTCCGTTGGAGGATTTTCAATAGCCGTCCCTTATCTTATTAAGAGCGAGTCCTTACAATTTAGGCGAGTCGTTACACTTCTCTGAGCTAAGCGTCCGTCCTTAGCCTCACTAGTAACACTCCTTTCAACCTAACAAGTAACCTAACACTCTTAGCTATAAGGAAGCTATCACTCACGTCTCTCACGGTTCGTTGTGAGAGACAAACTACAACTCTAATTGATTTGTGGTTTGTTTTGGATTTGATGTGGTTGGACTTTCTTTCTCTTGCTTCAAGCTCACTTGATCTTCTTGATCTTCGTTCGTGTTCTTGAATGCTTCGGGAGAGCTTGAGAGAAAGTCTTCAAGGTCCACTCTTGCACACACATGCCGCTATGCATACTCCTTGGAGAGTATTTATAGCGGAAGTGATTCTTGTCCTCTAGCGTCCTCTGAGACTTGGCAGGATCCTCGATCTTTGATCAACGGTGCGATGAGCGTCTTGAGGAGGTCAACTCTGTTGACGCTTGGGAAGCCTCCGCGTGGGTAGGGGACCATTGCTGGGAAAGCGACGTCTTTGGCATTGTCTACACGTGCCCAGACAAAGGAAGCTTCCTTCTGAGGACTAAGGCCGGACGATGATGTAATCATGTTGGGGCGGCCTTGATTTGAATTTGAACTTCGTCCGTATTTTGGCGCGCGTCCCTTCTTGATGAGGACTCCGTCCTATCTTGCGCAGGGACTCCGCCAATTACGTTTAGCTTTGGAAGTTCTGGTAACAAGCGTCCCTACAGCATAGGGACTGCTGTTCACTTGTTGTCCTTTTCGCTCATGTGTGTCCACTGGACTTACCTGAGATCAAAACTTGGACAACTTATCAAATACATTTGAGTTTGTCATTATCAAAACAAGGGACGATTATTATTGGTTTAGATATTAACGACTGACGTCCTTAATATCGTCCCAACAATTAAGTTCAAAGATTTTTGGACGAGAAAAAGAATGGAAACCAACACTTCCCAAACCATAGCCAAGGCAAATCAAACCAATCAATAAGAAAGGTTGTGATATTGAGAATTTGAAAACATTAGGAATCGCATGATTCGTATGGTTGTGTTTGTGTTGTTTGGTGATCTTTCTATCAAGTTCTATTAAGTTCAAAGATTTTTGGAGGAGAAAAAGAATGGAAACCAACACTTCCCAAACCATAGCCTAGGCAAATCAAACTAATCAATAAGAAATGTTGTGTTATTGAGTATTTGAGATACATTAGGAATCGCATGACTCGTATGCTTGTGTTTGTGTTGTTTGGTGACCTTTCTATCAAGTTCTATTAAGTTCAAAGATTTTAGACCAGATAAAGAATGGAAACCAACACTTCCCAAAACATATCCTAGGCAAATCAAACCAATCAATAAGAAAGGTTGTGTTATTGAGAATTTGAGAAACATTAGGAATCGCATGATTCGTATGCTTGTGGTTGTATTGTTTGGTGATCTTTCTATCAAGTTCTATTAAGTTAAAACATTTTTGGACGAGAAAAGGAATGGAAACCAACACTTCCAAAACCATAGCCTAGGCAAATCAAACCAATCAATAAGAAAGGTTGTGTTATTGAGAATTTGAGAAACATTAGGAATCACATGATTCGTATGCTTGTGTTTGTGTTGTTTGATGATCTTTCTATTTAGTTCAAAGATTTTTGGACGAGAAAAAGAATGGAAACCTAAACTTCCCAAACCATAGCCTAGGCAAATCAAACCAATCAATAAGAAAGGTTGTGTTATTGAGAATTTGAGAAACATTAGGAATCGCATGATTCGTATGCTTGTGTTTGTGTTGTTTGGTGATCTTTCTATCAAGTTCTATTAAGTTCAAAGATTTTAGACGAGATAAAGAATGGAAACCAACACTTCCCAAAACATATCCTAGGCAAATCAAACCAATCAATAAGAAAGGTTGTGTTATTGAGAATTTGAGAAACATTGGAAATCGCATGATTCGTATGCATGTGGTTGTATTGTTTGGTGATCTTTCTATCAAGTTCTATTAAGTTAAAAGATTTTTGGACGAGAAAAGGAATGGAAACCAACACTTCCAAAACCATAGCCTAGGCTAATCAAACCAATCAATAAGAAACGTTGAGTTATTGAGTATTTGAGAAACATTAGGAATCGCATGATTCGTATGCTTGTGTTTGTGTTGTTTAGTGATCTTTCTATCAAGTTCTATTACGTTCAAAGATTTTTGGACGAGAAAAAGAATGGAAACCAACACTTCCCAAACCATAGCCAAGGCAAATCAAACCAATCAATAAGAAAGGTTGTGTTATTGAGTATTTGAGAAACATTAGGAATCGCATGATTCGTATGCTTGTGTCTGTATTCTTTGGTGATCTTTCTATCAAGTTCTATCAAGTTAAAAGATTTTTGGACGAGAAAAAGAATGAAAACCAACACTTCCCAAACCATATCCTAGGCAAATCAAACCAATCAATAAGAAAGGTTGTGTTATTGAGAATTTGAGAAACATTAGGAATCGCATGATTCGTATGCTTGTGTTTGTGTTGTTTGGTGATCTTTCTATCAAGTTCTATTAAGTTAAAAGGTTTTTGGATGAGAAAAAAAATGGAAACCAACACTTCCAAAACCATAGCCTAGGCAAATCAAACCAATCCATAAGAAAGGTTGAGTTATTGAGTATTTGAGAAACATTAGGAATCGCATGATTCGTATGCTTGTGTTTGTGTTGTTTAGTGATCTTTCTATTAAGTTCTATTAAGTTCAAAGATTTTTGGACGACAAAAAGAATGGAAACCAACACTTCCCAAACCATAGCCAAGGCAAATCAAACCAATCAATAAGAAAGGTTGTGTTTATGAGTATTTGAGAAACATTAGGAATCGCATGATTCGTATGATTGTGTTTGTGTTGTTTGGTGATCTTTCTATCAAGTTATATTAAGTTCAAATATTTTTGGAGGAGAAAAAGAATGGAAACCAACACTTCCCAAACCATAGCCTAGGCAAATCAAACTAATCAATAAGAAATGTTGTGTTATTGAGTATTTGAGATACATTAGGAATCGCATGACTCGTATGCTTGTGTTTGTGTTGTTTGGTGACCTTTCTATCAAGTTCTATTAAGTTCAAAGATTTTAGACCAGATAAAGAATGGAAACCAAGACTTCCCAAAACATATCCTAGGAAAATCAAACCAATCAATAAGAAAGGTTGTGTTATTGAGAATTTGAGAAACATTAGGAATCGCATGATTCGTATGCTTGTGGTTGTATTGTTTGGTGATCTTTCTATCAAGTTCTATTAAGTTAAAAGATTTTTGGACGAGAAAAGGAATGGAAACCAACACTTTCAAAACCATAGCCTAGGCAAATCAAACCAATCAATAAGAAAGGTTGAGTTATTGAGTATTTGAGAAACATTAGGAATCGCATGATTCGTATGCTTGTGTTTGTGTTGTTTAGAGATCTTTTTATCAAGTTCTATTAAGTTCAAAGATTTTTGGAAGAGAAAAAGAATGGAAACCAACATTTCCCAGACCATAGCCTAGGCAAATCAAACTAATCAATAAGAAATGTTGTGTTATTGAGTATTTGAGAAACATTAGGAATCGCATGATTCGTATGCTTGTGTTTGTGTTGTTTGGTGATCTTTCTATCAAGTTCTATTAAGTTCAAAGATTTTAGACGAGATAAAGAATGGAAACCAAAACTTCCCAAAACATATCCTAGGCAAATCAAACCAATCAATAAGAAAGGTTGTGTTATTGAGAATTTGAGAAACATTAGGAATCGCATGATTCGTATGCTTGTGGTTGTATTGTTTGGTGATCTTTCTATCAAGTTCTATTAAGTTAAAAGATTTTTGGACGAGAAAAGGAATGGAAACCAACACTTCCAAAACCATAGCCTAGGCAAATCAAACCAATCAATAAGAAAGGTTGAGTTATTGAGTATTTGAGAAACATTAGGAATCGCATGATTCGTATGCTTGTGTTTGTGTTGTTTAGAGATCTTTTTATCAAGTTCTATTAAGTTCAAAGATTTTTGGAAGAGAAAAAGAATGGAAACCAACATTTCCCAGACCATAGCCTAGGCAAATCAAACTAATCAATAAGAAATGTTGTGTTATTGAGTATTTGAGAAACATTAGGAATCGCATGATTCGTATGCTTGTGTTTGTGTTGTTTGGTGATCTTTCTATCAAGTTCTATTAAGTTCAAAGATTTTAGACGAGATAAAGAATGGAAACCAAAACTTCCCAAAACATATCCTAGGCAAATCAAACCAATCAATAAGAAAGGTTGTGTTATTGAGAATTTGAGAAACATTAGGAATCGCATGATTCGTATGCTTGTGTTTGTGTTGTTTGGTGATCTTTCTATCAAGTTCTATTAAGTTCAAAGATTTTAGACGAGATAAAGAATGGAAACCAACACTTCCCAAAACATATCCTAGGCAAATCAAACCAATCAATAAGAAAGGTTGTGTTATTGAGAATTTGAGAAACATTGGAAATCGCATGATTCGTATGCATGTGGTTGTATTGTTTGGTGATCTTTCTATCAAGTTCTATTAAGTTAAAAGATTTTTGGACGAGAAAAGGAATGGAAACCAACACTTCCAAAACCATAGCCTAGGCTAATCAAACCAATCAATAAGAAACGTTGAGTTATTGAGTATTTGAGAAACATTAGGAATCGCATGATTCGTATGCTTGTGTTTGTATTGTTTAGTGATCTTTCTATCAAGTTCTATTACGTTCAAAGATTTTTGGACGAGAAAAAGAATGGAAACCAACACTTCCCAAACCATACCCAAGGCAAATCAAACCAATCAATAAGAAAGGTTGTGTTATTGAGTATTTGAGAAACATTAGGAATCGCATGCTTCGTATGCTTGTGTCTGTATTCTTTGGTGATCTTTCTATCAAGTTCTATCAAGTTAAAAGATTTTTGGACGAGAAAAAGAATGGAAACCAACACTTCCCAGACCATAGCCTAGGCAAATCAAACTAATCAATAAGAAATGTTGTGTTATTGAGTATTTGAGAAACATTAGGAATCGCATGATTCGTATGCTTGTGTTTGTGTTGTTTGGTCATCTTTCTATGAAGTTCTATTAAGTTCAAAGATTTTAGACGAGATAAAGAATGGAAACCAACACTTCTTAAAATATATCCTAGGCAAATCAAACCAATCAATAAGAAAGGTTGTGTTATTTAGAATTTGAGAAACATTAGGAATCGCATGATTCGTATGCTTGTGGTTGTATTGTTTGGTGATCTTTCTATCAAGTTCTATTAAGTTAAAAGATTTTTGGACGAGAAAATGAATGGAAACCAACACTTCCAAAACCATAGCCTGGGCAAATCAAACCAATCAATAAGAAAGGTTGAGTTATTGAGTATTTGAGAAACATTAGAAATCGCATTATTCGTATGCTTGTGTTTGTGTTATTTAGTGATCTTTCTATCCTGTTCTATTAAGTTCAAAGATTTTTGGACGAGAAAAAGAATGGAAACCAACACTTCCAAAACCATAGCCTGGGCAAATCAAACCAATCAATAAGAAAGGTTGTGTTATTGAGAATTTGAGAAACATTAGGAATCACATGATTCGTATGCTTGTGTTTGTGTTGGTTGATGATCTTTCTATTTAGTTCAAAGATTTTTGGACCAGAAAAAGAATGGAAACCTACACTTCCCAAACCATAGCCTAGGCAAATCAAACCAATCAATAAGAAAGGTTGTGTTATTGAGAATTCGAGAAACATTAGGAATCCTATGATTCGTATGCTTGTGTTTGTGTTGTTTGGTGATCTTTCTATCAAGTTCTATTAAGTTCAAAGATTTTAGACGAGATAAAGAATGGAAACCAACACTTCTTAAAATATATCCTAGGCAAATCAAACCAATCAATAAGAAAGGTTGTGTTATTGAGAATTTGAGAAACATTAGGAATCGCATGATTCGTATTCTTGTGGTTGTATTGTTTGGTGATCTTTCTATCAAGTTCTATTAAGTTAAAAGATTTTTGGACGAGAAAAGGAATGGAAACCAACACTTCCAAAACCATAGCCTAGGCAAATCAAACCAATCAATAAGAAAGGTTGAGTTATTGAGTATTTGAGAAACATTAGAAATCGCATGATTCGTATGCTTGTGTTTGTGTTATTTAGTGATCTTTCTATCATGTTCTATTAAGTTCAAAGATTTGTGGACGAGAAAAAGAATGGAAACCAAGACTTCCCAAAACATATCCTAGGCAAATCAAACCAATCAATAAGAAAGGTTGTGTTATTGAGAATTTGAAAAACATTAGAAATCGCATGATTCGTATGCTTGTGGTTGTATTGTTTAGTGATCTTTCTATCAAGTTCTATTAAGTTAAAAGATTTTTGGACGAGAAAAGGAATAGAAACCAACACTTCCAAAACCATAGCCTAGGCTAATCAAACCAATCAATAAGAAAGGTGGAGTTATTGAGTATTTGAGAAACATTAGGAATCGCATGATTCGTATGCTTGTGTTTGTGTTGTTTAGTGATCTTTCTATCAAGTTCTATTAAGTTCAAAAATTTTTGGACGAGAAAAAGAATGGAAACCAACACTTCCCAAACCATAGCCAAGGCAAATCAACCCAATCAATAAGAAAGGTTGTGTTATTGAGTATTTGAGAAACATTAGGAATCGCATGATTCCTATGCTTGTGTCTGTGTTCTTTGGTGATCTTTCTATCAAGTTCTATTAAGTTAAAAGATTTTTGGACGAGAAAAAGAATGAAAACCAACACTTCCCAAACCATATCCTAGGCAAATCAAACCAATCAATAAGAAAGGTTGTGTTATTGAGAATTTGAGAAACATTAGGAATCGCATGATTCGTATGCTTGTGTTTGTGTTGTTTGGTGATCTTTCTATCAAGTTCTATTAAGTTCAAAGATTTTAGACGAGATAAAGAATGGAAACCAACACTTCTTAAAATATATCCTAGGCAAATCAAACCAATCAATAAGAAAGGTTGTGTTATTGAGAATTTGAGAAACATTAGGAATCGCATGATTCGTATGCTTGTGGTTGTATTGTTTGGTGATCTTTCTATCAAGTTCTATTAAGTTAAAAGATTTTTGGACGAGAAAAGGAATGGAAACCAACACTTCCAAAACCATAGCCTAGGCAAATCAAACCAATCAATAAGAAAGGTTGAGTTATTGAGTATTTGAGAAACATTAGAAATCGCATGATTCGTATGCTTGTGTTTGTGTTATTTAGTGATCTTTCTATCATGTTCTATGAAGTTCAAAGATTTGTGGACGAGAAAAAGAATGGAAACCAACACTTCCCAAAACATATCCTAGGCAAATTAAACCAATCAATAAGAAAGGTTGTGTTATTGAGAATTTGAAAAACATTAGAAATCGCATGATTCGTATGCTTGTGGTTGTATTGTTTGGTGATCTTTCTATCAAGTTCTATTAAGTTAAAAGATTTTTGGACGAGAAAAGGAATAGAAACCAACACTTCCAAAACCATAGCCTAGGCTAATCAAACCAATCAATAAGAAAGGTTGAGTTATTGAGTATTTGAGAAACATTAGGAATCGCATGATTCGTATGCTTGTGTTTGTGTTGTTTAGTGATCTTTCTATCAAGTTCTATTAAGTTCAAAGATTTTTGGACGAGAAAAAGAATGGAAACCAACACTTCCCAAACCATAGCCAAGTCAAATCAACCCAATCAATAAGAAAGGTTGTGTTATTGAGTATTTGAGAAACATTAGGAATCGCATGATTCGTATGCTTGTGTCTGTGTTCTTTGGTGATCTTTCTATCAAGTTCTATTAAGTTAAAAGATTTTTGGACGAGAAAAAGAATGAAAACCAACACTTCCCAAACCATATCCTAGGCAAATCAAACCAATCAATAAGAAAGGTTGTGTTATTGAGAATTTGAGAAACATTAGGAATCGCATGATTCGTATGCTTGTGGTTGTATTGTTTGGTGATCTTTCTATCAAGTTCTATTAAGTTAAAAGATTTTTGGACGAGAAAAGGAATGCAAACCAACACTTCCAAAACCATAGCCTAGGCAAATCAAACCAATCAATAAGAAAGGTTGAGTTATTGAGTATTTGAGAAACATTAGAAATCGCATGATTCGTATGCTTGTGTTTGTGTTGTTTAGTGATCTTTCTATCAAGTTCTATTAAGTTCAAAGATTTTTGGACGGGAAAAAGAATGGAAACCAACAATTCCCAAACCATATCCTAGGCAAATCAAACCAATCAATAAGAAAGGTTATGTTGTTGAGAATTTGAGAAACATTAGGAATCACATGATTCGTATGCTTGTGTTTGTGTTGTTTGATGATCTTTCTATTTAGTTCAAAGATTTTTGGACGAGAAAAAGAATGGAAACCTACACTTCCCAAACCATAGCCTAGGCAAATCAAACCAATCAATAAGAAAGGTTGTGTTATTGAGAATTTGAGAAACATTAGGAATCGCTTGATTCGTATGCTTGTGTTTGTGTTGTTTAGAGATCTTTCTATCAAGTTCTATTAAATTCAAAGATTTTTGGAAGAGAAAAAGAATGGAAACCAACATTTCCCAGACCATAGCCTAGGCAAATCAAACTAATCAATAAGAAATGTTGTGTTATTGAGGATTCGAGAAACATTAGGAATCGCATGATTCGTATGCTTGTGTTTGTGTTGTTTAGAGATCTTTCTATCAAGTTCTATTAAGTTCAAAGATTTTTGGACGAGAAAAAGAATGGAAACCAACACTTCCCAGACCATAGCCTAGGCAAATCAAACTAATCAATAAGAAATGTTGTGTTATTGAGTATTTGAGAAACATTAGGAATCGCATGATTCGTATGCTTGTGTTTGTGTTGTTTGGTCATCTTTCTATGAAGTTCTATTAAGTTCAAAGATTTTAGACGAGATAAAGAATGGAAACCAACACTTCTTAAAATATATCCTAGGCAAATCAAACTAATCAATAAGAAAGGTTGTGTTATTTAGAATTTGAGAAACATTAGGAATCGCATGATTCGTATGCTTGTGGTTGTATTGTTTGGTGATCTTTCTATCACGTTCTATTAAGTTAAAAGATTTTTGGACGAGAAAAGGAATGGAAACCAACACTTCCAAAACCATAGCCTGGGCAAATCAAACCAATCAATAAGAAAGGTTGAGTTATTGAGAATTTGAGAAACATTAGGAATCGCATGATTCGTATGCTTGTGGTTGTATTGTTTGGTGATCTTTCTATCAAGTTCTATTAAGTTAAAAGATTTTTGGACGAGAAAAGGAATGGAAACCAACACTTCCAAAACCATAGCCTAGGCAAATCAAACCAATCAATAAGAAAGGTTGAGTTATTGAGTATTTGAGAAACATTAGGAATCGCATGATTCGTATGCTTCTGTTTGTGTTGTTTAGAGATCTTTCTATCAAGTTCTATTAAGTTCAAAGATTTTTGGACGAGAAAAAGAATGGAAACCAACACTTCCCAAACCATAGCCAAGTCAAATCAACCCAATCAATAAGAAAGGTTGTGTTATTGAGTATTTGAGAAACATTAGGAATCGCATGATTCGTATGCTTGTGTCTGTGTTCTTTGGTGATCTTTCTATCAAGTTCTATTAAGTTAAAAGTTTTTTGGACGAGAAAAAGAATGAAAACCAACACTTCCCAAACCATATCCTAGGCAAATCAAACCAATCAATAAGAAAGGTTGTGTTATTGAGAATTTGAGAAACATTAGGAATCGCATGATTCGTATGCTTGTGGTTGTATTGTTTGGTGATCTTTCTATCAAGTTCTATTAAGTTAAAAGATTTTTGGACGAGAAAAGGAATGCAAACCAACACTTCCAAAACCATAGCCTAGGCAAATCAAACCAATCAATAAGAAAGGTTGAGTTATTGAGTATTTGAGAAACATTAGAAATCGCATGATTCGTATGCTTGTGTTTGTGTTGTTTAGTGATCTTTCTATCAAGTTCTATTAAGTTCAAAGATTTTTGGACGGGAAAAAGAATGGAAACCAACAATTCCCAAACCATATCCTAGGCAAATCAAACCAATCAATAAGAAAGGTTATGTTGTTGAGAATTTGAGAAACATTAGGAATCACATGATTCGTATGCTTGTGTCTGTGTTCTTTGGTGATCTTTCTATCAAGTTCTATTAAGTTAAAAGATTTTTGGACGAGAAAAAGAATGAAAACCAACACTTCCCAAACCATATCCTAGGCAAATCAAACCAATCAATAAGAAAGGTTGTGTTATTGAGAATTTGAGAAACATTAGGAATCGCATGATTCGTATGCTTGTGGTTGTATTGTTTGGTGATCTTTCTATCAAGTTCTATTAAGTTAAAAGATTTTTGGACGAGAAAAGGAATGCAAACCAACACTTCCAAAACCATAGCCTAGGCAAATCAAACCAATCAATAAGAAAGGTTGAGTTATTGAGTATTTGAGAAACATTAGAAATCGCATGATTCGTATGCTTGTGTTTGTGTTGTTTAGTGATCTTTCTATCAAGTTCTATTAAGTTCAAAGATTTTTGGACGGGAAAAAGAATGGAAACCAACAATTCCCAAACCATATCCTAGGCAAATCAAACCAATCAATAAGAAAGGTTATGTTGTTGAGAATTTGAGAAACATTAGGAATCACATGATTCGTATGCTTGTGTTTGTGTTGTTTGATGATCTTTCTATTTAGTTCAAAGATTTTTGGACGAGAAAAAGAATGGAAACCTACACTTCCCAAACCATAGCCTAGGCAAATCAAACCAATCAATAAGAAAGGTTGTGTTATTGAGAATTTGAGAAACATTAGGAATCGCTTGATTCGTATGCTTGTGTTTGTGTTGTTTAGAGATCTTTCTATCAAGTTCTATTAAATTCAAAGATTTTTGGAAGAGAAAAAGAATGGAAACCAACATTTCCCAGACCATAGCCTAGGCAAATCAAACTAATCAATAAGAAATGTTGTGTTATTGAGGATTCGAGAAACATTAGGAATCGCATGATTCGTATGCTTGTGTTTGTGTTGTTTAGAGATCTTTCTATCAAGTTCTATTAAGTTCAAAGATTTTTGGACGAGAAAAAGAATGGAAACCAACACTTCCCAGACCATAGCCTAGGCAAATCAAACTAATCAATAAGAAATGTTGTGTTATTGAGTATTTGAGAAACATTAGGAATCGCATGATTCGTATGCTTGTGTTTGTTTTGTTTGGTCATCTTTCTATGAAGTTCTATTAAGTTCAAAGATTTTAGACGAGATAAAGAATGGAAACCAACACTTCTTAAAATATATCCTAGGCAAATCAAACTAATCAATAAGAAAGGTTGTGTTATTTAGAATTTGAGAAACATTAGGAATCGCATGATTCGTATGCTTGTGGTTGTATTGTTTGGTGATCTTTCTATCAAGTTCTATTAAGTTAAAAGATTTTTGGACGAGAAAAGGAGTGGAAACCAACACTTCCAAAACCATAGCCTGGGCAAATCAAACCAATCAATAAGAAAGGTTGAGTTATTGAGAATTTGAGAAACATTAGGAATCGCATGATTCGTATGCTTGTGGTTGTATTGTTTGGTGATCTTTCTATCAAGTTCTATTAAGTTAAAAGATTTTTGGACGAGAAAAGGAATGGAAACCAACACTTCCAAAACCATAGCCTAGGCAAATCAAACCAATCAATAAGAAAGGTTGAGTTATTGAGTATTTGAGAAACATTAGGAATCGCATGATTCGTATGCTTCTGTTTGTGTTGTTTAGAGATCTTTCTATCAAGTTCTATTAAGTTCAAAGATTTTTGGACGAGAAAAAAAATGGAAACCAACACTTCCCAGACCATAGCCTAGGCAAATCAAACTAAACAATAAGAAATGTTGTGTTATTGAGGATTCGAGAAACATTAGGAATCGCATGATTCGTATGCTTGTGTTTGTGTTGTTTAGAGATCTTTCTATCAAGTTCTATTAAGTTTAAAGATTTTTGGACGAGAAAAACAATGGAAACCAACACTTCCCAGACCATAGCCTAGGCAAATCAAACTAATCAATAAGAAATGTTGTGTTATTGAGTATTTGAGAAACATTAGGAATCGCATGATTCGTATGCTTGTGTTTGTGTTGTTTGGTCATCTTTCTATGAAGTTCTATTAAGTTCAAAGATTTTAGACGAGATAAAGAATGGAAACCAACACTTCTTAAAATATATCCTAGGCAAATCAAACCAATCAATAAGAAAGGTTGTGTTATTTAGAATTTGAGAAACATTAGGAATCGCATGATTCGTATGCTTGTGGTTGTATTGTTTGGTGATCTTTCTATCAAGTTCTATTAAGTTAAAAGATTTTTGGACGAGAAAAGGAATGGAAACCAACACTTCCAAAACCATAGCCTGGGCAAATCAAACCAATCAATAAGAAAGGTTGAGTTATTGAGTATTTGAGAAACATTAGAAATCGCATTATTCGTATTCTTGTGTTTGTGTTATTTAGTGATCTTTCTATCCTGTTCTATTAAGTTCAAAGATTTTTGGACGAGAAAAAGAATGGAAACCAACACTTCCAAAACCATAGCCTGGGCAAATCAAACCAATCAATAAGAAAGGTTGTGTTATTGAGAATTTGAGAAACATTAGGAATCACATGATTCGTATGCTTGTGTTTGTGTTGGTTGATGATCTTTCTATTTAGTTCAAAGATTTTTGGACCAGAAAAAGAATGGAAACCTACACTTCCCAAACCATAGCCTAGGCAAATCAAACCAATCAATAAGAAAGGTTGAGTTATTGAGTATTTGAGAAACATTAGAAATCGCATGATTCGTATGCTTGTGTTTGTGTTATTTAGTGATCTTTCTATCATGTTCTATTAAGTTCAAAGATTTGTGGACGAGAAAAAGAATGGAAACCATGACTTCCCAAAACATATCCTAGGCAAATCAAACCAATCAATAAGAAAGGTTGTCTTATTGAGAATTTGAAAAACATTAGAAATCGCATGATTCGTATGCTTGTGGTTGTATTGTTTAGTGATCTTTCTATCAAGTTCTATTAAGTTAAAAGATTTTTGGATGAGAAAAGGAATAGAAACCAACACTTCCAAAACCATAGCCTAGGCTAATCAAACCAATCAATAAGAAAGGTGGAGTTATTGAGTATTTGAGAAACATTAGGAATCGCATGATTCGTATGCTTGTGTTTGTGTTGTTTAGTGATCTTTCTATCAAGTTCTATTAAGTTCAAAAATTTTTGGACGAGAAAAAGAATGGAAACCAACACTTCCCAAACCATAGCCAAGGCAAATCAACCCAATCAATAAGAAAGGTTGTGTTATTGAGTATTTGAGAAACATTAGGAATCGCATGATTCCTATGCTTGTGTCTGTGTTCTTTGGTGATCTTTCTATCAAGTTCTATTAAGTTAAAAGATTTTTGGACGAGAAAAAGAATGAAAACCAACACTTCCCAAACCATATCCTAGGCAAATCAAACCAATCAATAAGAAAGGTTGTGTTATTGAGAATTTGAGAAACATTAGGAATCGCATGATTCGTATGCTTGTGTTTGTGTTGTTTGGTGATCTTTCTATCAAGTTCTATTAAGTTCAAAGATTTTAGACGAGATAAAGAATGGAAACCAACACTTCTTAAAATATATCCTAGGCAAATCAAACCAATCAATAAGAAAGGTTGTGTTATTGAGAATTTGAGAAACATTAGGAATCGCATGATTCGTATGCTTGTGGTTGTATTGTTTGGTGATCTTTCTATCAAGTTCTATTAAGTTAAAAGATTTTTGGACGAGAAAAGGAATGGAAACCAACACTTCCAAAACCATAGCCTAGGCAAATCAAACCAATCAATAAGAAAGGTTGAGTTATTGAGTATTTGAGAAACATTAGAAATCGCATGATTCGTATGCTTGTGTTTGTGTTATTTAGTGATCTTTCTATCATGTTCTATGAAGTTCAAAGATTTGTGGACGAGAAAAAGAATGGAAACCAACACTTCCCAAAACATATCCTAGGCAAATTAAACCAATCAATAAGAAAGGTTGTGTTATTGAGAATTTGAAAAACATTAGAAATCGCATGATTCGTATGCTTGTGGTTGTATTGTTTGGTGATCTTTCTATCAAGTTCTATTAAGTTAAAAGATTTTTGGACGAGAAAAGGAATAGAAACCAACACTTCCAAAACCATAGCCTAGGCTAATCAAACCAATCAATAAGAAAGGTTGAGTTATTGAGTATTTGAGAAACATTAGGAATCGCATGATTCGTATGCTTGTGTTTGTGTTGTTTAGTGATCTTTCTATCAAGTTCTATTAAGTTCAAAGATTTTTGGACGAGAAAAAGAATGGAAACCAACACTTCCCAAACCATAGCCAAGTCAAATCAACCCAATCAATAAGAAAGGTTGTGTTATTGAGTATTTGAGAAACATTAGGAATCGCATGATTCGTATGCTTGTGTCTGTGTTCTTTGGTGATCTTTCTATCAAGTTCTATTAAGTTAAAAGATTTTTGGACGAGAAAAAGAATGAAAACCAACACTTCCCAAACCATATCCTAGGCAAATCAAACCAATCAATAAGAAAGGTTGTGTTATTGAGAATTTGAGAAACATTAGGAATCGCATGATTCGTATGCTTGTGGTTGTATTGTTTGGTGATCTTTCTATCAAGTTCTATTAAGTTAAAAGATTTTTGGACGAGAAAAGGAATGCAAACCAACACTTCCAAAACCATAGCCTAGGCAAATCAAACCAATCAATAAGAAAGGTTGAGTTATTGAGTATTTGAGAAACATTAGAAATCGCATGATTCGTATGCTTGTGTTTGTGTTGTTTAGTGATCTTTCTATCAAGTTCTATTAAGTTCAAAGATTTTTGGACGGGAAAAAGAATGGAAACCAACAATTCCCAAACCATATCCTAGGCAAATCAAACCAATCAATAAGAAAGGTTATGTTGTTGAGAATTTGAGAAACATTAGGAATCACATGATTCGTATGCTTGTGTTTGTGTTGTTTGATGATCTTTCTATTTAGTTCAAAGATTTTTGGACGAGAAAAAGAATGGAAACCTACACTTCCCAAACCATAGCCTAGGCAAATCAAACCAATCAATAAGAAAGGTTGTGTTATTGAGAATTTGAGAAACATTAGGAATCGCTTGATTCGTATGCTTGTGTTTGTGTTGTTTAGAGATCTTTCTATCAAGTTCTATTAAATTCAAAGATTTTTGGAAGAGAAAAAGAATGGAAACCAACATTTCCCAGACCATAGCCTAGGCAAATCAAACTAATCAATAAGAAATGTTGTGTTATTGAGTATTTGAGAAACATTAGGAATCGCATGATTCGTATGCTTGTGTTTGTGTTGTTTGGTGATCTTTCTATCAAGTTCTATTAAGTTCAAAGATTTTAGACGAGATAAAGAATGGAAACCAAAACTTCCCAAAACATATCCTAGGCAAATCAAACCAATCAATAAGAAAGGTTGTGTTATTGAGAATTTGAGAAACATTAGGAATCGCATGATTCGTATGCTTGTGGTTGTATTGTTTGGTGATGTTTCTATCAAGTTCTATTAAGTTAAAAGATTTTTGGACGAGAAAAGGAATGGAAACCAACACTTCCAAAACCATAGCCTAGGCAAATCAAACCAATCAATAAGAAAGGTTGAGTTATTGAGTATTTGAGAAACATTAGGAATCGCATGATTCGTATGCTTGTGTTTGTGTTGTTTAGAGATCTTTCTATCAAGTTCTATTAAGTTCAAAGATTTTTGGACGAGAAAAAGAATGGAAACCAACACTTCCCAGACCATAGCCTAGGCAAATCAAACTAAACAATAAGAAATGTTGTGTTATTGAGGATTTGAGAAACATTAGGAATCGCATGATTCGTATGCTTGTGTTTGTGTTGTTGGTGATCTTTCTATCAAATTCTATTAAGTTCAAAGATTTTAGACAAGATAAAGAATGGAAACCAACACTTCTTAAAATATATCCTAGGCAAATCAAACCAATCAATAAGAAAGGTTGTGTTATTGAGAATTTGAGAAACATTAGGAATCGCATGATTCGTATGCTTGTGTTTGTGTTGTTTGATGATCTTTCTATTTAGTTCAAAGATTTTTGGACGAGAAAAAGAATGGAAACCTACACTTCCCAAGCCATAACCTAGGCAAATCAAACCAATCAATAAGAAAGGTTGTGTTATTGAGAATTTGAGAAACTTTAGGAATCGCATGATTCGTATGCTTGTGTTTGTGTTGTTTGGTGATCTTTCTATCAAGTTCTATTAAGTTAAAAGATTTTTGGATGAGACAATGAATGGAAACCAACACCTCCAAAACCATAGCCTAGGCAAATCAAACCAATCAATAAGAAAGGTTGAGTTATTGAGTATTTGAGAAACATTAGAAATCGCATGATTCGTATGCTTGTGTTTGTGTTGTTTAGTGATCTTTCTATCAAGTTCTATTAAGTTCAAAGATTTTTGGAAGAGAAAAAGAATGGAAACCAACACTTCCCAAACCATATCCTAGGCAAATCAAACCAATCAATAAGAAAGGTTGTGTTATTGAGAATTTGAGAAACATTAGGAATCGCATGATTCGTATGCTTGTGTTTGTGTTGTTTGATGATCTTTCTATTTAGTTCAAAGATTTTTGGACCTGAAAAAGAATGGAAACCTACACTTCCCAAACCATAGCCTAGGCAAATCAAACCAATCAATAAGAAAGGTTGTGTTATTGAGAATTTGAGAAACATTAGGAATCGCATGATTCGTATGCTTGTGTTTGTGTTGTTTGGTGATCTTTCTATCAAGTTCTATTAAGTTCAAAGATTTTAGACGAGATAAAGAATGGAAACCAACACTTCCCAAAACATATCCGAGGCAAATCAAACCAATCAATAAGAAAGGTTGTGTTATTGAGAATTTGAAAAACATTAGAAATCGCATGATTCGTATGCTTGTGGTTGTATTTTTTGGTGATCTTTCTATCACTTTCTATTAAGTTAAAAGATTTTTGGACGAGAAAAGGAATGGAAACCAATACTTCCAAAACCATAGCCTAGGCTAATCAAACCAATCAATAAGAAAGGTTGAGTTATTGATTATTTGAGAAACATTAGGAATCGCATGATTCGTATGCTTGTGTTTGTGTTGTTTAGTGATCTTTCTATCAAGTTCTATTAAGTTCAAAGATTTTTGGACGAGAAAAAGAATGGAAACCAACACTTCCCAAACCATAGCCAAGGCAAATCAAACCAATCAATAAGAAAGGTTGTGTTATTGAGTATTTGAGAAACATTAGGAATCGCATGATTCGTATGCTTGTGTCTGTGTTCTTTGGTGATCTTTCTATCAAGTTCTTTTAAGTAAAAGATTTTTGGACGAGAAAAAGAATGAAAACCAACACTTCCCAAACCATATCCTAGGCAAATCAAACCAATCAATAAGAAAGGTTGTGTTATTGAGAATTTGAGAAACATTAGGAATCGCACGATTCGTATGCTTGTGGTTGTATTGTTTGGTGATCTTTCTATCAAGTTCTATTAAGTTAAAAGATTTTTGGACGAGAAAAGGAATGGAAACCAACACTTCCAAAACCATAGCCTAGGCAATTCAAACCAATCAATAAGAAAGGTTGAGTTATTGAGTATTTGAGAAACATTAGAAATCGCATGATTCGTATGCTTGTGTTTGTGTTTTTTAGTGATCTTGCTATCAAGTTCTATTAAGTTCAAAGATTTTTGGATAAGAAAAAGAATGGAAACCAACACTTCCCAAACCATATCCTAGGTAAATCAAACCAATCAATAAGAAAGGTTGTGTTATTGAGAATTTGAGAAACATTAGGAATCACATGATTCGTATGCTAGTGTTTGTGTTGTTTGATGATCTTTCTATTTAGTTCAAAGATTTTTGGACGAGAAAAAGAATGGAAACCTACACTTCCCAAACCATAACCTAGGCAAATCAAACCAATCAATAAGAAAGGTTGTGTTATTGAGAATTTGAGAAACATTAGGAATCACATGATTCGTATGCTTGTGTTTGTGTTGTTTGATGATCTTTCTATTTAGTTCAAAGATTTTTGGACGAGAGAAAGAATGGAAACCTACACTTCCCAAACCATAACCTAGGCAAATCAAACCAATCAATAAGAAACGTTGTGTTATTGAGAATTTGAGAAACATTAGATATCGCATGATTCGTATGCTTGTGTTTGTGTTATTTAGTGATCTTTCTATCAAGTTCTATTGAGTTCAAAGATTTTTGGACGAGAAAAAGAATGGAAACCAACACTTCCCAAACCATATCCTAGGCACATCAAACCAATCAATAAGAAAGGTTGTGTTATTGAGAATTTGAGAAACATTAGGAATCGCATGATTCGTATGCTTGTGGTTGTATTGTTTGGTGATCTTTCTATCACTTTCTATTAAGTTAAAAGATTTTTGGACGAGAAAAGGAATGGAAACCAACACTTCCAAAACCATATCCTAGGCTAATCAAACCAATCAATAAGAAAGGTTGAGTTATTGAGTATTTGAGAAACATTAGGAATCGCATGATTCATATGCTTGTGTTTGTGTTGTTTAGTGATCTTTCTATGAAGTTCTATTAAGTTCAAAGATTTTTGGACGTGAAAAAGAATGGAAACCAACACTTCCCAAACCATAGCCAAGGCAAATCAAACCAATCAATAAGAAAGGTTGTGTTATTGAGTATTTGAGAAACATTAGGAATCGCATGATTCGTATGCTTGTGTCTGTGTTCTTTGGTGATCCTTCTATCAAGTTCTATTAAGTTAAAAGATTTTTGGACAAGAAAAAGAATGAAAACCAACACTTCCCAAACCATATCCTAGGCAAATCAAACCAATCAATAAGAAAGGTTGTGTTATTGAGAATTTGAGAAACATTAGGAATCGCACGATTCGTATGCTTGTGGTTGTATTGTTTGGTGATCTTTCTATCAAGTTCTATTAAGTTAAAAGATTTTAGACGAGATAAAGAATGGAAACCAAAACTTCCCAAAACATATCCTAGGCAAATCAAACCAATCAATAAGAAAGGTTGTGTTATTGAGAATTTGAGAAACATTAGGAATCGCATGATTCGTATGCTTGTGGTTGTATTGTTTGGTGATCTTTCTATCAAGTTCTATTAAGTTAAACGATTTTTGGACGAGAAAAGGAATGGAAACCAACACTTCCAAAACCATAGCCTAGGCAAATCAAACCAATCAATAAGAAAGGTTGAGTTATTGAGTATTTGAGAAACATTAGGAATCGCATGATTCTTATGCTTGTGTTTGTGTTGTTTAGTGATCTTTCTATCAAGTTCTATTAAGTTCAAAGATTTTTGGAAGAGAAAAAGAATGGAAACCAACACTTCCCAAACCATATCCTAGGCAAATCAAACCAATCAATAAGAAAGGTTGTGTTATTGAGAATTTGAGAAACATTAGGAATCACATGATTCGTATGCTTGTGTTTGTGTTGTTTGATGATCTTTCTATTTAGTTCAAAGATTTTTGGACGAGAAAAAGAATGGAAACCTGCACTTCCCAAACCATAACCTAGGCAAATCAAACCAATCAATAAGAAAGGTTGTGTTATTGAGAATTTGAGAAACTTTAGGAATCGCATGATTCGTATGCTTGTGTTTGTGTTGTTTGGTGATCTTTCTATCAAGTTCTATTAAGTTCAAAGATTTTAGACGAGATAAAGAATGGAAACCTACACTTCCCAAAACATATCCTAGGCAAATCAAACCAATCAATAAGAAAGCTTGTGTTATTGAGAATTTGAAAAACATTAGAAATTGCATGATTCGTATGCTTGTGGTTGTATTGTTTGGTGATCTTTCTATCAAGTTCTATTAAGTTAAAAGATTTTTGGACGAGAAAAGGAATGGAAACTAACACTTCCAAAACCATAGCCTAGGCTAATCAAACCAATCAATAAGAAAGGTTGAGTTATTGAGTATTTGAGAAACATTAGGAATCGCATGATTCGTATGCTTGTGTTTGTGTTGTTTAGTGATCTTTCTATCAAGTTCTATTAAGTTCAAAGATTTTTGGACGAGAAAAAGAATGGAAATCAACACTTCCCAAACCATGTCCTAGGCAAATCAAACCAATCAATAAGAAAGGTTGTGTTATTGAGAATTTGAGAAACATTAGGAATCACATGATTCGTATGCTTGTGTTTGTGTTGTTTTATGATCTTTCTATTTAGTTCAAAGATTTTTGGACGAGAAAAAGAATGGAAACCTACACTTCCCAAACCATAGCCTAGGCAAATCAAACCAATCAATAAGAAAGGTTGTGTTATTGAGAATTTGAGAAACTTTAGGAATCGCATGATTCGTATGCATGTGTTTGTGTTGTTTAGAGATCTTTCTATCAAGTTCTATTAAATTCAAAGATTTTTGGAAGAGAAAAAGAATGGAAACCTACACTTCCCAAACCATAGCCTAGGCAAATCAAACCAATCAATAAGAAAGGTTGTGTTATTGAATATTTGAGAAACATTAGGAATCGCATGATTCGTATGCTTGTGTTTGTGTTGTTTGGTGATCTTTCTATCAAGTTCTATTAAGTTCAAAGATTTTAGACGAGATAAAGAATGGAAACCAAAACTTCCCAAAACATATCCTAGGCAAATCAAACCAATCAATAAGAAAGGTTGTGTTATTGAGAATTTGAGAAACATTAGGAATCGCATGATTCGTATGCTTGTGGTTGTATTGTTTGGTGATCTTTCTATCAAGTTCTATTAAGTTAAAAGATTTTTGGACGAGAAAAGGAATGGAAACCAACACTTCCAAAACCATAGCCTAGGCAAATCAAACCAATCAATAAGAAAGGTTGAGTTATTGAGTATTTGAGAAACATTAGGAATCGCATGATTCGTATGCTTGTGTTTGTGTTGTTTAGAGATCTTTCTATCAAGTTCTATTAAGTTCAAAGATTTTTGGACGAGAAAAAGAATGGAAACCAACACTTCCCAGACCATAGCCTAGGCAAATCAAACTAAACAATAAGAAATGTTGTGTTATTGAGGATTTGAGAAACATTAGGAATCGCATGATTCGTATGCTTGTGTTTGTGTTGTTTGGTGATCTTTCTATCAAGTTCTATTAAGTTCAAAGATTTTAGACGAGATAAAGAATGGAAACCAACACTTCTTAAAATATATCCTAGGCAAATCAAACCAATCAATAAGAAAGGTTGTGTTATTGAGAATTTGAGAAACATTAGGAATCGCATGATTCGTATGCTTGTGGTTGTATTGTTTGGTGATCTTTCTATCAAGTTCTATTAAGTTAAAAGATTTTTGGACGAGAAAAGGAATGGAAACCAACACTTCCAAAACCATAGCCTAGGCAAATCAAACCAATCAATAAGAAAGGTTGAGTTATTGAGTATTTGAGAAACATTAGAAATCGCATGATTCGTATGCTTGTGTTTGTGTTATTTAGTGATCTTTCTATCAAGTTCTATTGAGTTCAAAGATTTTTGGACGAGAAAAAGAATGGAAACCAACACTTCCCAAACCATATCCTAGGCACATCAAACCAATCAATAAGAAAGGTTGTGTTATTGAGAATTTGAGAAACATTAGGAATCGCATGATTCGTATGCTTGTGTTTGTGTTGTTTGATGATCTTTCTATTTAGTTCAAAGATTTTTGGACCTGAAAAAGAATGGAAACCTACACTTCCCAAACCATAGCCTAGGCAAATAAAACCAATCAATAAGAAAGGTTGTGTTATTGAGAATTTGAGAAACATTAGGAATCGCATGATTCGTATGCTTGTGTTTGTGTTGTTTGGTGATCTTTCTATCAAGTTCTATTAAGTTCAAAGATTTTAGACGAGATAAAGAATGGAAACCAACACTTCCCAAAACATATCCGAGGCAAATCAAACCAATCAATAAGAAAGGTTGTGTTATTGAGAATTTGAAAAACATTAGAAATCGCATGATTCGTATGCTTGTGGTTGTATTGTTTGGTGATCTTTCTATCACTTTCTATTAAGTTAAAAGATTTTTGGACGAGAAAAGGAATGGAAACCAACACTTCCAAAACCATAGCCTAGGCTAATCAAACCAATCAATAAGAAAGGTTGAGTTATTGAGTATTTGAGAAACATTAGGAATCGCATGATTCGTATGCTTGTGTTTGTGTTGTTTAGTGATCTTTCTATCAAGTTCTATTAAGTTCAAAGATTTTTGGACGAGAAAAAGAATGGAAACCAACACTTCCCAAACCATAGCCAAGGCAAATCAAACCAATCAATAAGAAAGGTTGTGTTATTGAGTATTTGAGAAACATTAGGAATCGCATGATTCGTATGCTTGTGTCTGTGTTCTTTGGTGATCTTTCTATCAAGTTCTTTTAAGTTAAAAGATTTTTGGACGAGAAAAAGAATGAAAACCAACACTTCCCAAACCATATCCTAGGCAAATCAAACCAATCAATAAGAAAGGTTGTGTTATTGAGAATTTGAGAAACATTAGGAATCACATGATTCGTATGCTTGTGTTTGTGTTGTTTTATGATCTTTCTATTTAGTTCAAAGATTTTTGGACGAGAAAAAGAATGGAAACCTACACTTCCCAAACCATAGCCTAGGCAAATCAAACCAATCAATAAGAAAGGTTGTGTTATTGAGAATTTGAGAAACTTTAGGAATCGCATGATTCGTATGCTTGTGTTTGTGTTGTTTAGAGATCTTTCTATCAAGTTCTATTAAATTCAAAGATTTTTGGAAGAGAAAAAGAATGGAAACCTACACTTCCCAAACCATAGGCTAGGCAAATCAAACCAATCAATAAGAAAGGTTGTGTTATTGAATATTTGAGAAACACTAGGAATCGCATGATTCGTATGCTTGTGTTTGTATTGTTTGGTGATCTTTCTATCAAGTTCTATTAAGTTCAACGATTTTAGACGAGATAAAGAATGGAAACCAAAACTTCCCAAAACATATCCTAGGCAAATCAAACCAATCAATAAGAAAGGTTGTGTTATTGAGAATTTGAGAAACATTAGGAATCGCATGATTCGTATGCTTGTGGTTGTATTGTTTGGTGATCTTTCTATCAAGTTCTATTAAGTTAAAAGATTTTTGGACGAGAAAAGGAATGGAAACCAACACTTCCAAAACCATAGCCTAGGCAAATCAAACCAATCAATAAGAAAGGTTGAGTTATTGAGTATTTGAGAAACATTAGGAATCGCATGATTCTTATGCTTGTGTTTGTGTTGTTTAGTGATCTTTCTATCAAGTTCTATTAAGTTCAAAGATTTTTGGAAGAGAAAAAGAATGGAAACCAACACTTCCCAAACCATATCCTAGGCAAATCAAACCAATCAATAAGAAAGGTTGTGTTATTGAGAATTTGAGAAACATTAGGAATCACATGATTCGTATGCTTGTGTTTGTGTTGTTTGATGATCTTTCTATTTAGTTCAAAGATTTTTGGACGAGAAAAAGAATGGAAACCTACACTTCCCATACCATAACCTAGGCAAATCAAACCAATCAATAAGAAAGTTTGTGTTATTGAGAATTTGAGAAACTTTAGGAATCGCATGATTCGTATGCTTGTGTTTGTGTTGTTTGGTGATCTTTCTATCAAGCTCTATTAAGTTCAAAGATTTTAGACGAGATAAAGAATGGAAACCAACACTTCCCAAAACATATCCTAGGCAAATCAAACCAATCAATAAGAAAGCTTGTGTTATTGAGAATTTGAAAAACATTAGAAATTGCATGATTCGTATGCTTGTGGTTGTATTGTTTGGTGATCTTTCTATCAAGTTCTATTAAGTTAAAAGATTTTTGGACGAGAAAAGGAATGGAAACCAACACTTCCAAAACCATAGCCTAGGCTAATCAAACCAATCAATAAGAAAGGTTGAGTTATTGAGTATTTGAGAAACATTAGGAATCGCATGATTCGTATGCTTGTGTTTGTGTTGTTTAGTGATCTTTCTATCAAGTTCTATTAAGTTCAAAGATTTTTGGACGAGAAAAAGAATGGAAACCAACACTTCCCAAACCATATCCTAGGCAAATCAAACCAATCAATAAGAAAGGTTGTGTTATTGAGAATTTGAGAAACATTAGGAATCACATGATTCGTATGCTTGTGTTTGTGTTGTTTTATGATCTTTCTATTTAGTTCAAAGATTTTTGGACGAGAAAAAGAATGGAAACCTACACTTCCCAAACCATAGCCTAGGCAAATCAAACCAATCAATAAGAAAGGTTGTGTTATTGAGAATTTGAGAAACTTTAGGAATCGCATGATTCGTATGCATGTGTTTGTGTTGTTTAGAGATCTTTCTATCAAGTTCTATTAAATTCAAAGATTTTTGGAAGAGAAAAAGAATGGAAACCTACACTTCCCAAACCATAGCCTAGGCAAATCAAACCAATCAATAAGAAAGGTTGTGTTATTGAATATTTGAGAAACATTAGGAATCGCATGATTCGTATGCTTGTGTTTGTGTTGTTTGGTGATCTTTCTATCAAGTTCTATTAAGTTCAAAGATTTTAGACGAGATAAAGAATGGAAACCAAAACTTCCCAAAACATATCCTAGGCAAATCAAACCAATCAATAAGAAAGGTTGTGTTATTGAGAATTTGAGAAACATTAGGAATCGCATGATTCGTATGCTTGTGGTTGTATTGTTTGGTGATCTTTCTATCAAGTTCTATTAAGTTAAAAGATTTTTGGACGAGAAAAGGAATGGAAACCAACACTTCCAAAACCATAGCCTAGGCAAATCAAACCAATCAATAAGAAAGGTTGAGTTATTGAGTATTTGAGAAACATTAGGAATCGCATGATTCGTATGCTTGTGTTTGTGTTGTTTAGAGATCTTTCTATCAAGTTCTATTAAGTTCAAAGATTTTTGGACGAGAAAAAGAATGGAAACCAACACTTCCCAGACCATAGCCTAGGCAAATCAAACTAAACAATAAGAAATGTTGTGTTATTGAGGATTTGAGAAACATTAGGAATCGCATGATTCGTATGCTTGTGTTTGTGTTGTTTGGTGATCTTTCTATCAAGTTCTATTAAGTTCAAAGATTTTAGACGAGATAACGAATGGAAACCAACACTTCTTAAAATATATCCTAGGCAAATCAAACCAATCAATAAGAAAGGTTGTGTTATTGAGAATTTGAGAAACATTAGGAATCGCATGATTCGTATGCTTGTGGTTGTATTGTTTGGTGATCTTTCTATCAAGTTCTATTAAGTTAAAAGATTTTTGGACGAGAAAAGGAATGGAAACCAACACTTCCAAAACCATAGCCTAGGCAAATCAAACCAATCAATAAGAAAGGTTGAGTTATTGAGTATTTGAGAAACATTAGAAATCGCATGATTCGTATGCTTGTGTTTGTGTTATTTAGTGAGCTTTCTATCAAGTTCTATTGAGTTCAAAGATTTTTGGACGAGAAAAAGAATGGAAACCAACACTTCCCAAACCATATCCTAGGCACATCAAACCAATCAATAAGAAAGGTTGTGTTATTGAGAATTTGAGAAACATTAGGAATCGCATGATTCGTATGCTTGTGTTTGTGTTGTTTGATGATCTTTCTATTTAGTTCAAAGATTTTTGGACCTGAAAAAGAATGGAAACCTACACTTCCCAAACCATAGCCTAGGCAAATAAAACCAATCAATAAGAAAGGTTGTGTTATTGAGAATTTGAGAAACATTAGGAATCGCATGATTCGTATGCTTGTGTTTGTGTTGTTTGGTGATCTTTCTATCAAGTTCTATTAAGTTCAAAGATTTTAGACGAGATAAAGAATGGAAACCAACACTTCCCAAAACATATCCGAGGCAAATCAAACCAATCAATAAGAAAGGTTGTGTTATTGAGAATTTGAAAAACATTAGAAATCGCATGATTCGTATGCTTGTGGTTGTATTGTTTGGTGATCTTTCTATCACTTTCTATTAAGTTAAAAGATTTTTGGACGAGAAAAGGAATGGAAACCAACACTTCCAAAACCATAGCCTAGGCTAATCAAACCAATCAATAAGAAAGGTTGAGTTATTGAGTATTTGAGAAACATTAGGAATCGCATGATTCGTATGCTTGTGTTTGTGTTGTTTAGTGATCTTTCTATCAAGTTCTATTAAGTTCAAAGATTTTTGGACGAGAAAAAGAATGGAAACCAACACTTCCCAAACCATAGCCAAGGCAAATCAAACCAATCAATTAGAATTGTTGTGTTATTGAGTATTTGAGAAACATTAGGAATCGCATGATTCGTATGCTTGTGTCTGTGTTCTTTGGTGATCTTTCTATCAAGTTCTTTTAAGTTAAAAGATTTTTGGACGAGAAAAAGAATGAAAACCAACACTTCCCAAACCATATCCTAGGCAAATCAAACCAATCAATAAGAAAGGTTGTGTTATTGAGAATTTGAGAAACATTAGGAATCGCACGATTCGTATGCTTGTGGTTGTATTGTTTGGTGATCTTTCTATCAAGTTCTATTAAGTTAAAAGATTTTTGGACGAGAAAAGGAATGGAAACCAACACTTCCAAAACCATAGCCTAGGCAAATCAAACCAATCAATAAGAAAGGTTGAGTTATTGAGTATTTGAGAAACATTAGGAATCGCATGATTCGTATGCTTGTGTTTGTGTTGTTTAGTGATCTTTCTATCAAGTTCTATTAAGTTCAAAGATTTTTGGACGAGAAAAAGAATGGAAACCAACACTTCCCAAACCATATACTAGGTAAATCAAACCAATCAATAAGAAAGGTTGTGTTATTGAGAATTTGAGAAACATTAGGAATCACATGATTCGTATGCTAGTGTTTGTGTTGTTTGATGATCTTTCTATTTAGTTCAAAGATTTTTGGACGAGAAAAAGAATGGAAACCTACACTTCCCAAACCATAACCTAGGCAAATCAAACCAATCAATAAGAAAGTTTGTGTTATTGAGAATTTGAGAAACTTTAGGAATCGCATGATTCGTATGCTTGTGTTTGTGTTGTTTGGTGATCTTTCTATCAAGCTCTATTAAGTTCAAAGATTTTAGATGAGATAAAGAATGGAAACCAACACTTCCCAAAACATATCCTAGGCAAATCAAACCAATCAATAAGAAAGCTTGTGTTATTGAGAATTTGAAAAACATTAGAAATTGCATGATTCGTATGCTTGTGGTTGTATTGTTTGGTGATCTTTCTATCAAGTTCTATTAAGTTAAAAGATTTTTGGACGAGAAAAGGAATGGAAACCAACACTTCCAAAACCATAGCCTAGGCTAATCAAACCAATCAATAAGAAAGGTTGAGTTATTGAGTATTTGAGAAACATTAGGAATCGCATGATTCGTATGCTTGTGTTTGTGTTGTTTAGTGATCTTTCTATCAAGTTCTATTAAGTTCAAAGATTTTTGGACGAGAAAAAGAATGGAAACCAACACTTCCCAAACCATATCCTAGGCAAATCAAACCAATCAATAAGAAAGGTTGTGTTATTGAGAATTTGAGAAACATTAGGAATCACATGATTCGTATGCTTGTGTTTGTGTTGTTTTATGATCTTTCTATTTAGTTCAAAGATTTTTGGACGAGAAAAAGAATGGAAACCTACACTTCCCAAACCATAGCCTAGGCAAATCAAACCAATCAATAAGAAAGGTTGTGTTATTGAGAATTTGAGAAACTTTAGGAATCGCATGATTCGTATGCATGTGTTTGTGTTGTTTAGAGATCTTTCTATCAAGTTCTATTAAATTCAAAGATTTTTGGATGAGAAAAAGAATGGAAACCTACACTTCCCAAACCATAGCCTAGGCAAATCAAACCAATCAATAAGAAAGGTTGTGTTATTGAATATTTGAGAAACATTAGGAATCGCATGATTCGTATGCTTGTGTTTGTGTTGTTTGGTGATCTTTCTATCAAGTTCTATTAAGTTCAAAGATTTTAGACGAGATAAAGAATGGAAACCAAAACTTCCCAAAACATATCCTAGGCAAATCAAACCAATCAATAAGAAAGGTTGTGTTATTGAGAATTTGAGAAACATTAGGAATCGCATGATTCGTATGCTTGTGGTTGTATTGTTTGGTGATCTTTCTATCAAGTTCTATTAAGTTAAAAGATTTTTGGACGAGAAAAGGAATGGAAACCAACACTTCCAAAACCATAGCCTAGGCAAATCAAACCAATCAATAAGAAAGGTTGAGTTATTGAGTATTTGAGAAACATTAGGAATCGCATGATTCGTATGCTTGTGTTTGTGTTGTTTAGAGATCTTTCTATCAAGTTCTATTAAGTTCAAAGATTTTTGGACGAGAAAAAGAATGGAAACCAACACTTCCCAGACCATAGCCTAGGCAAATCAAACTAAACAATAAGAAATGTTGTGTTATTGAGGATTTGAGAAACATTAGGAATCGCATGATTCGTATGCTTGTGTTTGTGTTGTTTGGTGATCTTTCTATCAAGTTCTATTAAGTTCAAAGATTTTAGACGAGATAACGAATGGAAACCAACACTTCTTAAAATATATCCTAGGCAAATCAAACCAATCAATAAGAAAGGTTGTGTTATTGAGAATTTGAGAAACATTAGGAATCGCATGATTCGTATGCTTGTGGTTGTATTGTTTGGTGATCTTTCTATCAAGTTCTATTAAGTTAAAAGATTTTTGGACGAGAAAAGGAATGGAAACCAACACTTCCAAAACCATAGCCTAGGCAAATCAAACCAATCAATAAGAAAGGTTGAGTTATTGAGTATTTGAGAAACATTAGAAATCGCATGATTCGTATGCTTGTGTTTGTGTTATTTAGTGAGCTTTCTATCAAGTTCTATTGAGTTCAAAGATTTTTGGACGAGAAAAAGAATGGAAACCAACACTTCCCAAACCATATCCTAGGCACATCAAACCAATCAATAAGAAAGGTTGTGTTATTGAGAATTTGAGAAACATTAGGAATCGCATGATTCGTATGCTTGTGTTTGTGTTGTTTGATGATCTTTCTATTTAGTTCAAAGATTTTTGGACCTGAAAAAGAATGGAAACCTACACTTCCCAAACCATAGCCTAGGCAAATAAAACCAATCAATAAGAAAGGTTGTGTTATTGAGAATTTGAGAAACATTAGGAATCGCATGATTCGTATGCTTGTGTTTGTGTTGTTTGGTGATCTTTCTATCAAGTTCTATTAAGTTCAAAGATTTTAGACGAGATAAAGAATGGAAACCAACACTTCCCAAAACATATCCGAGGCAAATCAAACCAATCAATAAGAAAGGTTGTGTTATTGAGAATTTGAAAAACATTAGAAATCGCATGATTCGTATGCTTGTGGTTGTATTGTTTGGTGATCTTTCTATCACTTTCTATTAAGTTAAAAGATTTTTGGACGAGAAAAGGAATGGAAACCAACACTTCCAAAACCATAGCCTAGGCTAATCAAACCAATCAATAAGAAAGGTTGAGTTATTGAGTATTTGAGAAACATTAGGAATCGCATGATTCGTATGCTTGTGTTTGTGTTGTTTAGTGATCTTTCTATCAAGTTCTATTAAGTTCAAAGATTTTTGGACGAGAAAAAGAATGGAAACCAACACTTCCCAAACCATAGCCAAGGCAAATCAAACCAATCAATTAGAAAGGTTGTGTTATTGAGTATTTGAGAAACATTAGGAATCGCATGATTCGTATGCTTGTGTCTGTGTTCTTTGGTGATCTTTCTATCAAGTTCTTTTAAGTTAAAAGATTTTTGGACGAGAAAAAGAATGAAAACCAACACTTCCCAAACCATATCCTAGGCAAATCAAACCAATCAATAAGAAAGGTTGTGTTATTGAGAATTTGAGAAACATTAGGAATCGCACGATTCGTATGCTTGTGGTTGTATTGTTTGGTGATCTTTCTATCAAGTTCTATTAAGTTAAAAGATTTTTGGACGAGAAAAGGAATGGAAACCAACACTTCCAAAACCATAGCCTAGGCAAATCAAACCAATCAATAAGAAAGGTTGAGTTATTGAGTATTTGAGAAACATTAGGAATCGCATGATTCGTATGCTTGTGTTTGTGTTGTTTAGTGATCTTTCTATCAAGTTCTATTAAGTTCAAAGATTTTTGGACGAGAAAAAGAATGGAAACCAACACTTCCCAAACCATATACTAGGTAAATCAAACCAATCAATAAGAAAGGTTGTGTTATTGAGAATTTGAGAAACATTAGGAATCACATGATTCGTATGCTAGTGTTTGTGTTGTTTGATGATCTTTCTATTTAGTTCAAAGATTTTTGGACGAGAAAAAGAATGGAAACCTACACTTCCCAAACCATAACCTAGGCAAATAAAACCAATCAATAAGAAAGGTTGTGTTATTGAGAATTTGAGAAACTTTAGGAATCGCATGATTCGTATGCTTGTGTTTGTGTTGTTGAGTGATCTTTCTATCAAGTTCTATTAAGTTAAAAGATTTTTGGACGAGAAAAATAATGGAAACCAACACTTCCTTAACCATAGCTAAGGCAAATCAAACCAATCAATAAGAAAGGTTGTGTTATTGAGTATTTGAGAAACATTAGGAATCGCATGATTCGTATGCTTGTGTCTGTGTTCTTTGGTGATCTTTCTATCAAGTTCTATTAAGTTAAAAGATTTTTGGACGAGAAAAAGAATGGAAACCAACACTTCCCAAATTATATCCTACGCAAATCAAGCCAATCAGTAAGAAAGGTTGTGTTATTGAGAATTTGAGAAACATTAGGAATCGCGTGATTCGTATGCTTGTGTTTGTGTTGTTTGTTAATCTATCTATCAAGTTCTATTATGTTCAAAGATTTTTGGACGAGAAAAAGAATGGAAAGTAACACTTTCCAAACCATAGCCTAGGCAAATCAAACCAATCAATAAGAAAGGTTGAGTTATTGAGTATTTGAGAAACATTAGGAATCGCATGATTCGTATGCTCGTGTTTGTGTTGTTTGGTGATCTTTCTATCAAGTTCTATTAAGTTCAAAGATTTTTGGACGAGAAAAGGCATGGAAACCAACACTTCCAAAACCATAGCCTAGGTAAATCAAACCAATCAATAAGAAAGGTTGAGTTATTGAGTATTTGAGAAACATTAGAAATCGCATGATTCGTATGCTTGTGTTTGTGTTGTTTAGTGATCTTTCTATCGAGTTCAATTAAGTTCAAAGATTTTTGGACGAGAAAAAGAATGGAAACCAACACTTCCCAAAACATATCCTAAGCAAATCAAACCAATCAATAAGAAAGGTTGTGTTATTGAGAATTTGAGAAACATTAGGAATCACATGATTCGTATGCTTGTGGTTGTATTGTTTGGTGATCTTTCTATCAAGTTCTATTAAGATAAAAGATTTTTGGACGAGAAAAGGAATGGAAACCAACACTTCCAAAACCATAGCCTAGGCAAATCAAACCAATCAATAAGAAAGGTTGAGTTATTGAGTATTTGAGAAACATTAGGAATCGCATGATTCGTATGCTTGTGTTTGTGTTGTTCGGTGATCTTTCTATCAAGTTCTATTAAGTTCAAAGATTTTTGGAGGAGAAAAAGAATGGAAACCAACACTTCCCAAACCATAGCCTAGGCAAATCAAACTAATCAATAAGAAATGTTGTGTTATTGAGTATTTGAGAAACATTAGGAATCGCATGATTCGTATGCTTGTGTTTGTGTTGTTTGGTGATCTTTCTATCAAGTTCTATTAAGTTCAAAGATTTTAGACGAGATAAAGAATGGAAACCAACACTTCCCAAACCATATCCTAGGCAAATCAAACCAATCAATAAGAAAGGTTGTGTTATTGAGAATTTGAGAAACATTAGGAATCGCATGATTCGTATGCTTGTGGTTGTATTGTTTGGTGATCTTTCTATCAAGTTCTATTAAGTTAAATGGTTTTTGGACGAGAAAAGGGATGGAAACCAGCACTTCCAAAACCATAGCCTAGGGAAATCAAACCAATCAATAAGAAAGGTTGAGTTATTGAGTATTTGAGAAACATTAGGAATCGCATGATTCGTATGCTTGTGTTTGTGTTGTTTAGTGATCTTTCTATCAAGTTCTATTAAGTTCAAAGATTTTTGGACAAGAAAAAGAATGGAAACCAACACTTCCCAAACCATAGCCAAGGCAAATCAAACCAATCAATAAGAAAGGTTGTGTTTATGAGTATTTGAGAAACATTAGGAATCGCATGATTCGTATGATTGTGTTTGTGTTGTTTGGTGATCTTTCTATCAAGTTCTATTAAGTTCAAAGATTTTTGGAGGAGAAAAAGAATGGAAACCAACACTTCCCAAACCATAGCCTAGGCAAATCAAACTAATCAATAAGAAATGTTGTGTTATTGAGTATTTGAGATACATTAGGAATCGCATGATTCGTATGCTTGTGTTTATGTTGTTTGGTGACCTTTCTATCAAGTTCTATTAAGTTCAAAGATTTTAGACCAGATAAAGAATGGAAACCAACACTTCCCAAAACATATCCTAGGCAAATCAAACCAATCAATAAGAAAGGTTGTGTTATTGAGAATTTGAGAAACATTAGGAATCGCATGATTCGTATGCTTGTGGTTGTATTGTTTGGTGATCTTTCTATCAAGTTCTATTAAGTTAAAAGATTTTTGGACGAGAAAAGGAATGGAAACCAACACTTCCAAAACCATAGCCTAGGCTAATCAAACCAATCAATAAGAAAGGTTGAGTTATTGAGTATTTGAGAAACATTAGGAATCGCATGATTCGTATGCTTGGGTTTGTGTTGTTTAGAGATCTTTCTATCAAGTTCTATTAAGTTCATAGATTTTTGGACGAGAAAAAGAATGGAAACCAACACTTCCCAAACCATAGCCAAGGCAAATCAAACCAATCAATAAGAAACGTTGTGTTTATGAGTATTTGAGAAACATTAGGAATCGCATGATTCGTATGATTGTGTTTGTGTTGTTCGGTGATCTTTCTATCAAGTTCTATTAAGTTCAAAGATTTTTGGAGGAGAAAAAGAATGGAAACCAACACTTCCCAAACCATAGCCTAGGCAAATCAAACTAATCAATAAGAAATGTTGTGTTATTGAATATTTGAGATACATTAGGAATCGCATGATTCGTATGCTTGTGTTTGTGTTGTTTGGTAACCTTTCTATCAAGTTCTATTAAGTTCAACGATTTTATACGAGATAAAGAATGGAAACCAACACTTCCCAAAACATATCCTAGCCAAATCAAACCAATCAATAAGAAAGGTTGTGTTATTGAGAATTTGAAAAACATTAGAAATCGCATGATTCGTATGCTTGTGGTTGTACTGTTTCGTGATCTTTCTATCAAGTTCTATTAAGTTAAAAGATTTTTAGACGAGAAAAGGAATGGAAACCAACACTTCCAAAACCATAACCTAGGCAAATCAAACCAATCAATAAGAAAGGTTGAGTTATTGAGTATTTTAGAAAAATTAGGAATCGCATGATTCGTATGCTTGGGTTTGTGTTGTTTAGAGATCTTTCTATCAAGTTCTATTAAGTTCATAGATTTTTGGACGAGAAAAAGAATGGAAACCAACACTTCCCAAACCATAGCCAAGGCAAATCAAACCAATCAATAAGAAACGTTGTGTTTATGAGTATTTGAGAAACATTAGGAATCGCATGATTCGTATGATTGTGTTTGTGTTGTTTGGTGATCTTTCTATCAAGTTCTATTAAGTTCAAATATTTTTGGAGGAGAAAAAGAATGGAAACCAACACTTCCCAAACCATAGCCTAGGCAAATCAAACTAATCAATAAGAAATGTTGTGTTATTGAATATTTGAGATACATTAGGAATCGCATGATTCGTATGCTTGTGTTTGTGTTGTTTGGTAACCTTTCTATCAAGTTCTATTAAGTTCAAAGATTTTATACGAGATAAAGAATGGAAACCAACACTTCCCAAAACATATCCTAGCCAAATCAAACCAATCAATAAGAAAGGTTGTGTTATTGAGAATTTGAAAAACATTAGAAATCGCATGATTCGTATGCTTGTGGTTGTACTGTTTCGTGATCTTTCTATCAAGTTCTATTAAGTTAAAAGATTTTTGGACGAGAAAAGGAATGGAAACCAACACTTCCAAAACCATAACCTAGGCAAATCAAACCAATCAATAAGAAAGGTTGAGTTATTGAGTATTTGAGAAAAATTAGGAATCGCATGATTCGTATGCTTGTGTTTGTGTTGTTTAGTGATCTTTCTATCAAGTTCTATTAAGTTCAAAGATTTTTGGACGAGAAAAAGAATGGAAATCAACACTTCCCAAACCATATCCTAGGCAAATCAAACCAATCAATAAGAAAGGTTGTGTTATTGAGAATTTGAGAAACATTAGGAATCGCATGATTCGTATGCTTGTGGTTGTATTGTTTGGTGATCTTTCTATCAAGTTCTATTAAGTTAAAAGATTTTTGGACGAGAAAAGGAATGGAAACCAACACTTCCCAAACCATAGCCTAGGCAAATCAAACTAATCAATAAGAAATGTTGTGTTATTGAATATTTGAGATACATTAGGAATCGCATGATTCGTATGCTTGTGTTTGTGTTGTTTGGTAACCTTTCTATCAAGTTCTATTAAGTTCAAAGATTTTAGACGAGATAAAGAATGGAAACCAACACTTCCCAAAACATATCCTAGCCAAATCAAACCAATCAATAAGAAAGGTTGTGTTATTGAGAATTTGAAAAACATTAGAAATCGCATGATTCGTGTGCTTGTGGTTGTACTGTTTCGTGATCTTTCTATCAAGTTCTATTAAGTTAAAAGATTTTTGGACGAGAAAAGGAATGGAAACCAACACTTCCAAAACCATAGCCTAGGCTAATCAAACTAATCAATAAGAAATGTTGTGTTATTGAGTATTTGAGAAACATTAGGAATCGCATGATTCGTATGCTTCTGTTTGTGTTGTTTGGTGATCTTTCTATCAAGTTCTATTAAGTTCAAAGATTTTAGACGAGATAAAGAATGGAAACCAAAACTTCCCAAAACATATCCTAGGCAAATCAAACTAATCAATAAGAAAGGTTGTGTTATTGAGAATTTGAGAAACATTAGGAATCGCATGATTCGTATGCTTGTGGTTGTATTGTTTGGTGATCTTTCTATCAAGTTCTATTAAGTTAAAAGATTTTTGGACGAGAAAAGGAATGGAAACCAACACTTCCAAAACCATAGCCTAGGCAAATCAAACCAATCAATAAGAAAGGTTGAGTTATTGAGTATTTGAGAAACATTAGGAATCGCATGATTCGTATGCTTGTGTTTGTGTTGTTTAGAGATCTTTCTATCAAGTTCTATTAAGTTCAAAGATTTTTGGACGAGAAAAAGAATGGAAACCAACACTTCCCAGACCATAGCCTAGGCAAATCAAACTAAACAATAAGAAAGGTTGAGTTATTGTGTATTTGAGAAACATTACGAATCGCACGATTCGTATGCTTATGTTTGTGTTGTTTAGTGATCTTTCTATCAAGTTCTATTAAGTTCAAAGATTTTTGGACGAGAAAAAGAATGGAAACCAACACTTCCAAAACCATAGCCTAGGCAAATCAAACCAATCAATAAGAAAGGTTGAGTTATTGTGTATTTGAGAAACATTAGGAATCGCATGATTCGTATGCTTGTGTTTGTGTTGTTTAGTGATCTTTCTATCAAGTTCTATTAACTTCAAAGATTTTTGGACGAGAAAAAGAATGGAAACCAACACTTCCCAAACCATAGCTAAGGCAAATCAAACCAATCAATAAGAAAGGTTGTGTTATTGAGTATTTGAGAAACATTTGGAATCGCATGATTCGTATGCTTGTGTCTGTGTTCTTTGGTGATCTTTCTATCAAGTTCTATTAAGTTAAAAGATTTTTGGACGAGAAAAAGAATGAAAACCAACACTTCCCAAACCATATCCTAGGCAAATCAAACCAATCAATAAGAAAGGTTGTGTTATTGAGAATTTGAGAAACATTAGGAATCGCATGATTCGTATGCTTGTGGTTGTATTGTTGGTGATCTTTCTATCAAGTTCTATTAAGTTAAAAGATTTTTGGACCAGAAAAGGAATGGAAACGAATACTTCCAAAACCATAGCCTAGGCAAATCAAACCAATCAATAAGAAAGGTTGAGTTATTGAGTATTTGAGAAACATTAGGAATCGCATGATTCGTATGCATGTGTTTGTGTTGTTTAGAGATCTTTCTATCAAGTTCTATTAAGTTCAAAGATTTTTGGACGAGAAAAAGAATGGAAACCAACACTTCCCAGACCATAGCCTAGGCAAATCAAACTAAACAATAAGAAATGTTGTGTTATTGAGGATTTGAGAAACATTAGGAATCGCATGATTCGTATGCTTGTGTTTGTGTTGTTTAGAGATCTTTCTATCAAGTTCTATTAAGTTCAAAGATTTTTGGACGAGAAAAAGAACGGAAACCAACACTTCCCAGACCATAGCCTAGGCAAATCAAACTAATCAATAAGAAATGTTGTGTTATTGAGTATTTGAGAAACATTAGGAATCGCATAATTCGTATGCTTGTGTTTGTGTTGTTTGGTGACCTTTCTATCAAGTTCTATTAAGTTCAAAGATTTTAGACCTGATAAAGAATGGAAACCAACACTTCCCAAAACATATCCTAGGCAAATCAAACCAATCAATAAGAAAGGTTGTGTTATTGAGAATTTGAGAAACATTAGGATTCGCATGATTCGTATGCTTGTGGTTGTATTGTTTGGTGATCTTTCTTTCAAGTTCTATTAAGTTAAAAGATTTTTGGACGAGAAAAGGAATGGAAACCAACACTTTCAAAACCATAGCCTAGGCAAATCAAACCAATCAAAAAGAAAGGTTGAGTTATTGAGGATTCGAGAAACATTAGGAATCGCATGATTCGTATGCTTGTGTTTGTGTTGTTTAGAGATCTTTCTATCAAGTTCTATTATGTTCAAAGATTTTTGGAAGAGAAAAAGAATGGAAACCAACACTTCCCCGACCATAGCCTAGGCAAATCAAACTAATCAATAAGAAATGTTGTGTTATTGAGTATTTGAGAAACATTAGGAATCGCATGATTCGTATGCTTCTGTTTGTGTTGTTTGGTGATCTTTCTATCAAGTTCTATTAAGTTCAAAGATTTTAGACGAGATAAAGAATGGAAACCAAAACTTCCCAAAACATATCCTAGGCAAATCAAACTAATCAATAAGAAAGGTTGTGTTATTGAGAATTTGAGAAACATTAGGAATCGCATGATTCGTATGCTTTTGGTTGTATTGTTTGGTGATCTTTCTATCAAGTTCTATTAAGTTAAAAGATTTTTGGACGAGAAAAGGAATGGAAACCAACACTTCCCAAACCATATCCTAGGCAAATCAAACCAATCAATAAGAAAGGTTGTGTTATTGAGAATTTGAGAAACATTAGGAATCGCATGATTCGTATGCTTGTGGTTGTATTGTTTGGTGATCTTTCTATCAAGTTCTATTAAGTTAAAAGATTTTTGGACCAGAAAAGGAATGGAAACGAATACTTCCAAAACCATAGCCTAGGCAAATCAAACCAATCAATAAGAAAGGTTGAGTTATTGAGTATTTGAGAAACATTAGGAAACGCATGAGTCGTATGCATGTGTTTGTGTTGTTTAGAGATCTTTCTATCAAGTTCTATTAAGTTCAAAGATTTTTGGACGAGAAAAAGAATGGAAACCAACACTTCCCAGACCATAGCCTAGGCAAATCAAACTAAACAATAAGAAATGTTGTGTTATTGAGGATTTGAGAAACATTAGGAATCGCATGATTCGTATGCTTGTGTTTGTGTTGTTTAGAGATCTTTCTATCAAGTTCTATTAAGTTCAAAGATTTTTGGACGAGAAAAAGAACGGAAACCAACACTTCCCAGACCATAGCCTAGGCAAATCAAACTAATCAATAAGAAATGTTGTGTTATTGAGTATTTGAGAAACATTAGGAATCGCATAATTCGTATGCTTGTGTTTGTGTTGTTTGGTGACCTTTCTATCAAGTTCTATTAAGTTCAAAGATTTTAGACCTGATAAAGAATGGAAACCAACACTTCCCAAAACATATCCTAGGCAAATCAAACCAATCAATAAGAAAGGTTGTGTTATTGAGAATTTGAGAAACATTAGGATTCGCATGATTCGTATGCTTGTGGTTGTATTGTTTGGTGATCTTTCTTTCAAGTTCTATTAAGTTAAAAGATTTTTGGACGAGAAAAGGAATGGAAACCAACACTTTCAAAACCATAGCCTAGGCAAATCAAACCAATCATTAAGAAAGGTTGAGTTATTGAGGATTCGAGAAACATTAGGAATCGCATGATTCGTATGCTTGTGTTTGTGTTGTTTAGAGATCTTTCTATCAAGTTCTATTATGTTCAAAGATTTTTGGAAGAGAAAAAGAATGGAAACCAACACTTCCCCGACCATAGCCTAGGCAAATCAAACTAATCAATAAGAAATGTTGTGTTATTGAGTATTTGAGAAACATTAGGAATCGCATGATTCGTATGCTTCTGTTTGTGTTGTTTGGTGATCTTTCTATCAAATTCTATTAAGTTCAAAGATTTTAGACGAGATAAAGAATGGAAACCAAAACTTCCCAAAACATATCCTAGGCAAATCAAACTAATCAATAAGAAAGGTTGTGTTATTGAGAATTTGAGAAACATTAGGAATCGCATGATTCGTATGCTTGTGGTTGTATTGTTTGGTGATCTTTCTATCAAGTTCTATTAAGTTAAAAGATTTTTGGACGAGAAAAGGAATGGAAACCAACACTTCCAAAACCATAGCCTAGGCAAATCAAACCAATCAATAAGAAAGGTTGAGTTATTGAGTATTTGAGAAACATTAGGAATCGCATGATTCGTATGCTTGTGTTTGTGTTGTTTAGAGATCTTTCTATCAAGTTCTATTAAGTTCAAAGATTTTTGGACGAGAAAAAGAATGGAAACCAACACTTCCCAGACCATAGCCTAGGCAAATCAAACTAAACAATAAGAAATGTTGTGTTATTGAGGATTTGAGAAACATTAGGAATCGTATGATTCGTATGCTTGTGTTTGTGTTGTTTAGAGATCTTTCGATCAAGTTCTATAAAGTTCAAAGATTTTTGGACGAGAAAAAGAATGGAAACCAACACTTCCCAGACCATAGCCTAGGCAAATCAAACTAATCAATAAGAAATGTTGTGTTATTGAGTATTTGAGAAACATTAGGAATCGCATGATTCGTATGCTTGTGTTTGTGTTGTTTGGTGATCTTTCTATCAAGTTCTATTAAGTTCAAAGATTTTAGACGAGATAAAGAATGGAAACCAACACTTCTTAAAATATATCCTAGGCAAATCAAACCAATCAATAAGAACGGTTGTGTTATTGAGAATTTGAGAAACATTAGGAATCGCATGATTCGTATGCTTGTGGTTGTATTGTTTGGTGATCTTTCTATCAAGTTCTATTAAGTTAAAAGACTTTTGGACGAGAAAAGGAATGGAAACCAACACTTCCAAAACCATAGCCTAGGCAAATCAAACCAATCAATAAGAAAGGTTGAGTTATTGAGTATTTGAGAAACATTAGGAATCGCATGATTCGTATGCTTGTGTTTGTGTTGTTTAGAGATCTTTCTATCAAGTTCTATTAAGTTCAAAGATTTTTGGACGAGAAAAATAATGGATACCAACACTTCCCAGACCATAGCCTAGGCAAATCAAACTAATCAATAAGAAATGTCGTGTTATTGAGGATTTGAGAAACATTAGGAATCGCACGATTCGTATGCTTGTGGTTGTATTGTTTGGTGATCTTTCTATCAAGTTCTATTAAGTTAAAAGATTTTTGGACGAGAAAAGGAATGGAAACCAACACTTCCAAAACCATAGCCTAGGCAAATCAAACCAATCAATAAGAAAGGTTGAGTTATTGAGTATTTGAGAAACATTAGGAATCGCATGATTCGTATGCTTGTGTTTGTGTTGTTTAGAGATCTTTCTATCAAGTTCTATTAAGTTCAATGATTTTTGGACGAGAAAAAGAATGGAAACCAACACTTCCCAGACAATAGCCTAGGCAAATCAAACTAAACAATAAGAAATGTTGTGTTATTGAGGATTTGAGAAACATTAGGAATCGCATGATTCGTATGCTTGTGTTTGTGTTGTTTAGAGATCTTTCTATCAAGTTCTATTTAGTTCAAAGATTTTTGGACCAGAAAAAGAATGGAAACCTACACTTCCCAAACCATAGCCTAGGCAAATCAAACCAATCAACAAGAAATGTTGTGTTTTTGAGAATTTGAGATACATTAGGAATCGCATGATTCGTATGCTTGTGTTTGTGTTGTTTGGTGACCTTTCTATCAAGTTCTATTAAGTTCAAAGATTTTAGACGAGATGAAGAATGGAAACCAACACTTCATAAAATATATCCTAGGCAAATCAAACCAATCAATAAGAAAGGTTGTGTTATTGAGAATTTGAGAAACATTAGGAATCGCATGATTCGTATGCTTGTGGTTGTATTGTTTGGTGATCTTTCTATCAAGTTCTATTAAGTTAAAAGATTTTTGGACGAGAAAAGGAATGGAAACCAACACTTCCAAAACCATAGCCTAGGCAAATCAAACCAATCAATAAGAAAGGTTGAGTTATTGAGTATTTGAGAAACATTAGAAATCGCATGATTCGTATGCTTGTGTTTGTGTTATTTAGTGATCTTTCTATCAAGTTCTATTAAGTTCAAAGATTTTTGGACGAGAAAAAGAATGGAAACCAACACTTCCCAAACCATATCCTAGGCAAATCAAACCAATCAATAAGAAAGGTTGTGTTATTGAGAATTTCAGAAACATTAGGAATCACATGATTCGTATGCTTGTGTTTGTGTTGTTTGATGATCTTTCTATTTAGTTCAAAGATTTTTGGACCAGAAAAAGAATGGAAACCTACACTTCCCAAACCATAGCCTAGGCAAATCAAACCAATCAATAAGAAATGTTGTGTTTTTGAGAATTTGAGATACATTAGGAATCGCATGATTCGTATGCTTGTGTTTGTGTTGTTTGGTGATCTTTGTATCAAGTTCTATTAAGTTCAAAGATTTTAGACGAGATAAAGAATGGAAACCAACACTTCCCAAAACATATCCTAGGCAAATGAAACCAATCAATAAGAAAGGTTGTGTTATTGAGAATTTGAAAAACATTAGAAATCGCATGATTCGTATGCTTGTGTTTGTGTTGTTTGCTGATCTTTCTATTTAGTTCAAAGATTTTTGGACCAGAAAAAGAATGGAAACCTACACTTCCCAAACCGTAGCCTAGGCAAATCAAACCAATCAATAAAAAAGGTTGTGTTATTGAGAATTTGAGAAACATTAGGAATCGCAAGATTCGTATGCTTGTGTTTGTGTTGTTTGGTGATCTTTCTATCAAGTTCTATTAAGTTCAAAGATTTTAGAGGAGATAAAGAATGGAAACCAACACTTCCCAAAACATATCCTAGGCAAATCAAACCAATCAATAAGAAAGGTTGTGTTATTGAGAATTTGAAAAACACTAGAAATCGCATGATTCGTATACTTGTGTTTGTGTTGTTTAGAGATCTTTCTATCAAGTTCTATTAAGTTCAAAGATTTTTGGAAGAGAAAAAGAATGGAAACCAACACTTCCCAGACCATATCCTAGGCAAATCAAACTAATCAATAAGAAATGTTGTGTTATTGACTATTTGAGAAACATTAGGAATCGCATGATTCGTATGCTTGTGTTTGTGTTGTTTAGTGATCTTTCTATCAAGTTCTATTAAGTTCAAAGATTTTAGACGAGATAAAGAATGGAAACCAACACTTCCCAAAACATCTCCTAGGCAAATCAAACCAATCAATAAGAAAGGTTGTGTTATTGAGAATTTGAAAAACATTAGAAATCGCATGATTCGTATGCTTGTGTTTGTGTTGTTTAGAGATCTTTCTATCAAGTTCTATTAAGTTCAAAGATTTTTGGAAGAGAAAAAGAATGGAAACCAACACTTCCCAGACCATAGCCTAGGCAAATCAAACTAATCAATAAGAAATGTTGTGTTATTGAGTATTTGAGAAACATTAGGAATCGCATGATTCGTATGCTTGTGTTTGTGTTGTTTGGTGATCATTCTATCAAGTTCTATTAAGTTCAAAGATTTTAGACGAGATAAAGAATGGAAACCAACACTTCCCAAAACATATCCTAGGCAAATCAAACCAATCAATAAGAAAGGTTGTGTTATTGAGAATTTGAGAAACATTAGGAATCGCATGATTCGTATGCTTGTGGTTGTATTGTTTGGTGATCTTTCTATCAAGTTCTATTAAGTAAAAAGATTTTTGGACGAGAAAAGGAATGGAAACCAACACTTCCAAAACCATAGCCTAGGCAAATCAAACCAATCAATAAGAAAGGTTGAGTTATTGAGTATTTGAGAAACATTAGGAATCGCATGATTCGTATGCTTGTGTTTGTGTTGTTTAGAGATCTATCTATGAAGTTCTATTAAGTTCAAAGATTTTTGGACGAGAAAAAGAATGGAAACCAACACTTCCCAGACCATAGCCTAGGCAAATCAAACTAAACAATAAGAAATGTTGTGTTATGGAGCATTTGAGAAACATTAGGAATCGCATGATTCGTATGCTTGTGTTTTAGTTGTTTAGAGATCTTTCTATCAAGTTCTATTAAGTTCAAAGATTTTTGGACGAGAAAAAGAATGGAAACCAAAACTTCCCAGACCATAGCCTAGGCAAATCAAACTAATCAATAAGAAATGTTGTGTTATTGAGTATTTGAGAAACATTAGGAATCGCATGATTCGTATGCTTGTGTTTGTGTTGTTTGGTGACCTTTCAATCAAGTTCAATTAAGTTCAAAGATTTTAGACGAGATAAAGAATGGAAACCAACACTTCTTAAAATATATCCTAGGCAAATCAAACCAATCAATAAGAAAGGTTGTGTTATTGAGAATTTGAGAAACATTAGGAATCGCATGATTCGTATGCTTGTGGTTGTATTGTTTGGTGATCTTTCTATCAAGTTCTATTAAGTTAAAAGGTTTTTGGACGAGAAAAGGAATGGAAACCAACACTTCCAAAACCATAGCCTAGGCAAATCAAACCAATCAATAAGAAAGGTTGAGTTATTGAGTATTTTAGAAACATTAGAAATCGCATGATTCGTATGCTTGTGTTTGTGTTATTTAGTGATCTTTCTATCAAGTTCTATTAAGCTCAAAGATTTTTGGACGAGAAAAAGAATGGAAACCAACACTTCCCAAACCATATCCTAGGCAAATCAAACCAATCAATAAGAAAGGTTGTGTTATTGAGAATTTCAGAAACATTAGGAATCACATGATTCGTATGCTTGTGTTTGTGTTGTTTGATGATCTTTCTATTTAGTTCAAAGATTTTTGGACCAGAAAAAGAATGGAAACCTACACTTCCCAAACCATAGCCTAGGCAAATCAAACCAATCAATAAGAAATGTTGTGTTATTGAGAATTTGAGATACATTAGGAATCGCATGATTCGTATGCTTGTGTTTGTGTTGTTTGGTGATCTTTGTATCAAGGTCTATTAAGTTCAAAGATTTTAGACGAGATAAAGAATGGAAACCAACACTTCCCAAAACATATCCTAGGCAAATCAAACCAATCAATAAGAAGGGTTGTGTTATTGAGAATTTGAAAAACATTAGAAATCGCATGATTCGTATGCTTGTGTTTGTGTTGTTTGATGATCTTTCTATTTAGTTCAAAGATTTTTGGACCAGAAAAAGAATGGAAACCTACACTTCCCAAGCCGTAGCCTAGGCAAATCAAACCAATCAATAAGAAAGGTTGTGTTATTGAGAATTTGAGAAACATTAGGAATCGCATGATTCGTATGCTTGTGTTTGTGTTGTTTGGTGATCTTTCTATCAAGTTCTATTAAGTTCAAAGATTTTAGACGAGATAAAGAATGGAAACCAACACTTCCAAAAACATATCCTAGGCAAATCAAACCAATCAATAAGAAAGGTTGTGTTATTGAGAATTTGAGAAACATTAGGAATCGCATGATTCGTATGCTTGTGGTTGTATTGTTTGGTGACCTTTCTATCAAGTTCTATTAAGTTAAAAGATTTTTGGACGAGAAAAGGAATGGAAACCAACACTTCCAAAACCATAACCTAGGCAAATCAAACCAATCAATAAGAAAGGTTGAGTTATTGAGTATTTGAGAAACATTAGGAATCGCATGATTCGTATGCTTGTGTTTGTGTTGTTTAGAGATCTTTCTATCAAGTACTATTAAGTTCAAAGATTTTTGGACGAGAAAAATAATGGAAACCAACACTTCCCAAACCATAGCTAATGCAAATCAAACCAATCAATAAGAAAGGTTGTGTTATTGAGTATTTGAGAAACATTTGGAATCGCATGATTCGTATGCTTGTGTCTGTGTTCTTTGGTGATCTTTCTATCAAGTTCTATTAAGTTAAAAGATTTTTGGACGAGAAAAAGAATGAAAACTAACACTTCCCAAACCATATCCTAGGCAAATCAAACCAATCAATAAGAAAGGTTGTGTTATTGAGAATTTGAGAAACATTAGGAATCGCATGATTCGTATGCTTGTGGTTGTATTGTTTGGTGATCTTTCTATCATGTTCTATTAAGTTAAAAGACTTTTGGACGAGAAAAGGAATGGAAACCAACACTTCCAAAACCATAGCCTAGGCAAATCAAACCAATCAATAAGAAAGGTTGAGTTATTGAGTATTTGAGAAACATTAGGAATCGCATGATTCGTATGCTTGTGTTTGTGTTGTTTAGAGATCTTTCTATCAAGTTCTATTAAGTTCAAAGATTTTTGGACGAGAAAAAGAATGGAAACCAACACTTCCCAGACCATAGCCTAGGCAAATCAAACTAATCAATAAGAAATGTCGTGTTATTGAGAATTTGAGAAACATTAGGAATCGCACGATTCGTATGCTTGTGGTTGTATTGTTTGGTGATCTTTCTATCAAGTTCTATTAAGTTAAAAGATTTTTGGACGAGAAAAGGAATGGAAACCAACACTTCCAAAACCATAGCCTAGGCAAATCAAACCAATCAATAAGAAAGGTTGAGTTATTGAGTATTTGAGAAACATTAGGAATCGCATGATTCGTATGCTTGTGTTTGTGTTGTTTAGAGATCTTTCTATCAAGTTCTATTAATTTCAAAGATTTTTGGACGAGAAAAAGAATGGAAACCAACACTTCCCAGACAATAGCCTAGGCAAATCAAACTAAACAATAAGAAATGTTGTGTTATTGAGGATTTGAGAAACATTAGGAATCGCATGATTCGTATGCTTGTGTTTGTGTTGTTTAGAGATCTTTCTATCAAGTTCTATTAAGTTCAAAGATTTTTGGACGAGAAAAAGAATGGAAACCAACACTTCCCAGACCATAGCCTAGGCAAATCAAACTAATCAATAACAAATGTTGTGTTATTGAGTATTTGAGAAACATCAGGAATCGCATAATTCGTATGCTTGTGTTTGTGTTGTTTGGTGACCTTTCTATCAAGTTCTATTAAGTTCAATGATTTTAGATGAGATAAAGAATGGAAACCAACACTTCTTAAAATATATCCTAGGCAAATCAAACCAATCAATAAGAAAGGTTGTGTTATTGAGAATTTGAGAAACATTAGGAATCGCATGATTCGTATGCTTGCGGTTGTATTGTTTGGTGATCTTTCTATCAAGTTCTATTAAGTTAAAAGATTTTTGGACGAGAAAAGGAATGGAAACCAACACTTCCAAAACCATAGCCTAGGCAAATCAAACCAATCAATAAGAAAGGTTGAGTTATTGAGTATTTGAGAAACATTAGAAATCGCATGATTCGTATGCTTGTGTTTGTGTTATTTAGTGATCTTTCTATCAAGTTCTATTAAGTTCAAAGATTTTTGGACGAGAAAAAGAATGGAAACCAACACTTCCCAAACCATATCCTAGGCAAATCAAACCAATCAATAAGAAAGGTTGTGTTATTGAGAATTTCAGAAACATTAGGAATCACATGATTCGTACGCTTGTGTTTGTGTTGTTTGATGATCTTTCTATTTAGTTCAAAGATTTTTGGACCAGAAAAAGAATGGAAACCTACACTTCCCAAACCATAGCCTAGGCAAATCAAACCAATCAATAAGAAATGTTGTGTTTTTGAGAATTTGAGATACATTAGGAATCGCATGATTCGTATGCTTGTGTTTGTGTTGTTTGATGATCTTTCTATTTAGTTCTAAGATTTTTGGACCAGAAAAAGAATGGAAACCTACACTTCCCAAACCGTAGCCTAGTTAAATCAAACCAATCAATAAAAAAGGTTGTGTTATTGAGAATTTGAGAAACATTAGGAATCGCAAGATTCGTATGCTTGTGTTTGTGTTGTTTGGTGATCTTTCTATCAAGTTCTATTAAGTTCAAAGATTTTAGAGGAGATAAAGAATGGAAACCAACACTTCCCAAAACATATCCTAGGCAAATCAAACCAATCAATAAGAAAGGTTGTGTTATTGAGAATTTGAAAAACATTAGAAATCGCATGATTCGTATGCTTGTGTTTGTGTTGTTTAGAGATCTTTCTATCAAGTTCTATTAAGTTCAAAGATTTTTGGAAGAGAAAAAGAATGGAAACCAACACTTCCCAGACCATAGCCTAGGCAAATCAAACTAATCAATAAGAAATGTTGTGTTATTGAGTATTTGAGAAACATTAGGAATCGCATGATTCGTATGCTTGTGTTTGTGTTGTTTGGTGATCTTTCTATCAAGTTCTATTAAGTTCAAAGATTTTAGACGAGATAAAGAATGGAAACCAACACTTCCCAAAACATATCCTAGGCAAATCAAACCAATCAATAAGAAAGGTTGTGTTATTGAGAATTTGAAAAACATTAGAAATCGCATGATTCGTATGCTTGTGTTTGTGTTGTTTAGAGATCTTTCTATCAAGTTCTATTAAGTTCAAAGATTTTTGGAAGAGAAAAAGAATGGAAACCAACACTTCCCAGACCATAGCCTAGGCAAATCAAACTAATCAATAAGAAATGTTGTGTTATTGAGTATTTGAGAAACATTAGGAATCGCATGATTCGTATGCTTGTGTTTGTGTTGTTTGGTGATCTTTCTATCAAGTTCTATTAAGTTCAAAGATTTTAGACGAGATAAAGAATGGAAACCAACACTTCCCAAAACATATCCTAGGCAAATCAAACCAATCAATAAGAAAGGTTGTGTTATTGAGAATTTGAGAAACATTAGGAATCGCATGATTCGTATGCTTGTGGTTGTGTTGTTTAGAGATCTATCTATGAAGTTCTATTAAGTTCAAAGATTTTTGGACGAGAAAAAGAATGGAAACCAACACTTCCCAGACCATAGCCTAGGCAAATCAAACTAAACAATAAGAAATGTTGTGTTATTGAGCATTTGAGAAACATTAGGAATCGCATGATTCGTATGCTTGTGTTTTAGTTGTTTAGAGATCTTTCTATCAAGTTCTATTAAGTTCAAAGATTTTTGGACGAGAAAAAGAATGGAAACCAACACTTCCCAAACCATAGCCTAGGCAAATCAAACTAATCAATAAGAAATGTTGTGTTATTGAGTATTTGAGAAACATTAGGAATCGCATGATTCGTATGCTTGTGTTTGTGTTGTTTGGTGACCTTTCAATCAAGTTCTATTAAGTTCAAAGATTTTAGACGAGATAAAGAATGGAAACCAACACTTCTTAAAATATATCCTAGGGAAATCAAACCAATCAATAAGAAAGGTTGTGTTATTGAGAATTTGAGAAACATTAGGAATCGCATGATTCGTATGCTTGTGGTTGTATTGTTTGGTGATCTTTCTAACAAGTTCTATTAAGTTAAAAGATTTTTGGACGAGAAAAGGAATGGAAACCAACACTTCCAAAACCATAGCCTAGGCAAATCAAACCAATCAATAAGAAAGGTTGAGTTATTGAGTATTTGAGAAACATTAGAAATCGCATGATTCGTATGCTTGTGTTTGTGTTATTTAGTGATCTTTCTATCAAGTTCTATTAAGCTCAAAGATTTTTGGACGAGAAAAAGAATGGAAACCAACACTTCCCAAACCATATCCTAGGCAAATCAAACCAATCAATAAGAAAGGTTGTGTTATTGAGAATTTCAGAAACATTAGGAATCACATGATTCGTATGCTTGTGTTTGTGTTGTTTGATGATCTTTCTATTTAGTTCAAAGATTTTTGGACCAGAAAAAGAATGGAAACCTACACTTCCCAAACCATAGCCTAGGAAAATCAAACCAATCAATAAGAAATGTTGTGTTATTGAGAATTTGAGATACATTAGGAATCGCATGATTCGTATGCTTGTGTTTGTGTTGTTTGGTGATCTTTGTATCAAGGTCTATTAAGTTCAACGATTTTAGACGAGATAAAGAATGGAAACCAACACTTCCCAAAACATATCTTAGGCAAATCAAACCAATCAATAAGAAGGGTTGTGTTATTGAGAATTTGAAAAACATTAGAAATCGCATGATTCGTATGCTTGTGTTTGTGTTGTTTGATGATCTTTCTATTTAGTTCAAAGATTTTTGGACCAGAAAAAGAATGGAAACCTACACTTCCCAAGCCGTAGCCTAGGCAAATCAAACCAATCAATAAGAAAGGTTGTGTTATTGAGAATTTGAGAAACATTAGGAATCGCATGATTCGTATGCTTGTGTTTGTGTTGTTTGGTGATCTTTCTATCAAGTTCTATTAAGTTCAAAGATTTTAGACGAGATAAAGAATGGAAACCAACACTTCCCAAAACATATCCTAGGTAAATCAAACCAATCAATAAGAAAGGTTGTGTTATTAAGAATTTGAAAAACATTAGAAATCGCATGATTCGTATGCTTGTGTTTGTGTTGTTTAGAGATCTTTCTATCAAGTTCTTTTAAGTTCAAAGATTTTTGGAAGAGAAAAAGAATGGAAACCAACACTTCCCAGACCATAGCCTAGGCAAATCAAACTAATCAATAAGAAATGTTGTGTTATTGAGTATTTGAGAAACATTAGGAATCGCATGATTCGTATGCTTGTGTTTGTGTTGTTTGGTGATCTTTCTATCAAGTTCTATTAAGTTCAAAGATTTTAGACGAGATAAAGAATGGAAACCAACACTTCCAAAAACATATCCTAGGCAAATCAAACCAATCAATAAGAAAGGTTGTGTTATTGAGAATTTGAGAAACATTAGGAATCGCATGATCGTATGCTTGTGGTTGTATTGTTTGGTGATCTTTCTATCAAGTTCTATTAAGTTAAAAGATTTTTGGACGAGAAAAGGAATGGAAACCAACACTTCCAAAACCATAACCTAGGCAAATCAAACCAATCAATAAGAAAGGTTGAGTTATTGAGTATTTGAGAAACATTAGGAATCGCATGATTCGTATGCTTGTGTTTGTGTTGTTTAGAGATCTTTCTATCAAGTACTATTAAGTTCAAAGATTTTTGGACGAGAAAAAGAATGGAAACCAACACTTCCCAGACCATAGCCTAGGCAAATCAAACTAAACAATAAGAAATGTTGTGTTATTGAGGATTTGAGAAACATTAGGAATCGCATGATTCGTACGCTTGTGTTTGTGTTGTTTAGAGATCTTTTTTTCAAGTTCTATTAAGTTCAAAGATTTTTGGACGAGAAAAAGAATGGAAACCAACACTTCCCAGACCATAGCCTAGGCAAATCAAACTAATCAATAAGAAATGTTGTGTTATTGAGTATTTGAGAAACATTAGGAATCGCATGATTCGTATGCTTGTGTTTGTGTTGTTTGGTGACCTTTCTATCAAGTTCTATTAAGTTCAAATATTTAAGACTAGATAAAGAATGGAAACCAACACTTCCCAAAACATATCCTAGGCAAATCAAACCAATCAATAAGAAAGGTTGTGTTATTGAGAATTTGAGAAACATTAGGAATCGCATGATTCGTATGCTTGTGTTTGTGTTGTTTAGAGATCTTTCTATCAAGTTCTATTAAGTTCAAAGATTTTTGGACGAGAAAAAGAATGGAAACCAACACTTCCCAGACCATAGCCTAGGCAAATCAAACTAAACAATAAGAAATGTTGTGTTATTGAGGATTTGAGAAACATTAGGAATCGCATGATTCGTATGCTTGTGTTTGTGTTGTTTAGAGATCTTTCTATCAAGTTATATTAAGTTCAAAGATTTTTGGACGAGAAAAAGAATGGAAACCAACACTTCCTAGACCATATCCTAGGCAAATCAAACCAATCAATAAGAAAGGTTGTGTTATTGAGAATTTCAGAAACATTGGGAATCACATGATTCGTATGTTTGTGTTTGTGTTATTTGATGATCTTTCTATTTAGTTCAAAGATTTTTGGACCAGAAAAAGAATGGAAACCTACACTTCCCAAACCATAGCCTAGGCAAATCAAACCAATCAATAAGAAATGTTGTGTTATTGAGAATTTGAGAAACATTAGGAATCGCATGATTCGTATGCTTGTGTTTGTGTTTTTTGGTGATCTTTCTATCAAGTTCTATTAAGTTCAAAGATTTTAGACGAGATAAAGAATGGAAACCAACACTTCCCAAAACATATCCTAGGCAAATCAAACCAATCAATAAGAAAGGTTGTGTTATTGAGAATTTGAAAAACATTAGAAATCGCATGATTCGTATGCTTGTGTTTGTGTTGTTTGATGATCTTTCTATTTAGTTCAAAGATTTTTGGACCAGAAAAAGAATGGAAACCTACACTTCCCAAACCATAGCCTAGGCAAATCAAACCAATCAATAAGAAAGGTTGTGTTATTGAGAATTTGAGAAACATTAGGAATCGCATGATTCGTATACTTGTGTTTGTGTTGTTTGGTGATCTTTCTATCAAGTTCTATTAAGTTCAAAGATTTTAGACGAGATAAAGAATGGAAACCAACACTTCCCGAAACATATCCTAGGCAAATCAAACCAATCAATAAGAAAGGTTGTGTTATTGAGAATTTGAAAAACATTAGAAATCGCATGATTCGTATGCTTGTGTTTGTGTTGTTTAGAGATCCTTCTATCAAGTTCTATTAAGTTCAAAGATTTTTTGAAGAGAAAAAGAATGCAAAGCAACACTTCCCAGACCATAGCCTAGGCAAATCAAACTAATCAATAAGAAATGTTGCGTTATTGAGTATTTGAGAAACATTAGGAATCGCATGATTCGTATGCTTGTGTTTGTGTTGTTTGGTGATCTTTCTATCAAGTTCTATTAAGTTCAAAGATTTTAGACGAGATAAAGAATGGAAACCAACACTTCCCAAAACATATCCTAGGCAAATCAAACCAATCAATAAGAAAGGTTGTGTTATTGAGAATTTGAGAAACATTAGGAATCGCATGATTCGTATGCTTGTGTTTGTGTTGTTTAGAGATCTTTCTATCAAGTTATATTAAGTTCAAAGTTTTTTGGACGAGAAAAAGAATGGAAACCAACACTTCCTAGACCATATCCTAGGCAAATCAAACCAATCAATAAGAAAGGTTGTATTATTGAGAATTTCAGAAACATTGGGAATCACATGATTCGTATGCTTGTGTTTGTGTTATTTGATGATCTTTCTATTTAGTTCAAAGATTTTTGGACTAGAAAAAGAATGGAAACCTACACTTCCCAAACCATAGCCTAGGCAAATCAAACCAATCAATAAGAAATGTTGTGTTATTGAGAATTTGAGAAACATTAGGAATCGCATGATTCGTATGCTTGTGTTTGTGTTTTTTGGTGATCTTTCTATCAAGTTCTATTAAGTTCAAAGATTTTAGACGAGATAAAGAATGGAAACCAACACTTCCCAAAACATATCCTCGGCAAATCAAACCAATCAATAAGAAAGGTTGTGTTATTGAGAATTTGAAAAACATTAGAAATCGCATGATTCGTATGCTTGTGTTTGTGTTGTTTGATGATCTTTCTATTTAGTTCAAAGATTTTTGGACCAGAAAAAGAATGGAAACCTACACTTCACAAACCATAGCCTAGGCAAATCAAACCAATCAATAAGAAAGGTTGTGTTATTGAGAATTTGAGAAACATTAGGAATCGCATGATTCGCATGCTTGTGTTTGTGTTGTTTGGTGATCTTTCTATCAAGTTCTATTAAGTTCAAAGATTTTAAACGAGATAAAGAATGGAAACCAACACTTCCCGAAACATATCCTAGGCAAATCAAACCAATCAATAAGAAAGGTTGTGTTATTGAGAATTTGAAAAACATTAGAAATCGCATGATTCGTATGCTTGTGTTTGTGTTGTTTAGAGATCTTTCTATCAAGTTCTATTAAGTTCAAAGATTTTTGGAAGAGAAAAAGATTTTTGGCAAACCAACACTTCCCAGACCATAGCCTAGGCAAATCAAACTAATCAATAAGAAATGTTGTGTTATTGAGAATTTGAGAAACATTAGGAATCGCATGATTCGTATGCTTGTGTTTGTGTTTTTTGGTGATCTTTCTATCAAGTTCTATTAAGTTCAAAGATTTTAGACGAGATAAAGAATGGAAACCAACACTTCCCAAAACATATCCTAGGCAAATCAAACCAATCAATAAGAAAGGTTGTGTTATTGAGAATTTGAAAAACATTAGAAATCGCATGATTCGTATGCTTGTGTTTGTGTTGTTTGATGATCTTTCTATTTAGTTCAAAGATTTTTGGACCAGAAAAAGAATGGAAACCTACACTTCCCAAACCATAGCCTAGGCAAATCAAACCAATCAATAAGAAAGGTTGTGTTATTGAGAATTTGAGAAACATTAGGAATCGCATGATTCGTATGCTTGTGTTTGTGTTGTTTGGTGATCTTTCTATCAAGTTCTATTAAGTTCAAAGATTTTAGACGAGATAAAGAATGGAAACCAACACTTCCCGAAACATATCCTAGGCAAATCAAACCAATCAATAAGAAAGGTTGTGTTATTGAGAATTTGAAAAACATTAGAAATCGCATGATTCGTATGCTTGTGTTTGTGTTGTTTAGAGATCTTTCTATCAAGTTATATTAAGTTCAAAGTTTTTTGGACGAGAAAAAGAATGGAAACCAACACTTCCTAGACCATATCCTAGGCAAATCAAACCAATCAATAAGAAAGGTTGTATTATTGAGAATTTCAAAAACATTGGGAATCACATGATTCGTATGCTTGTGTTTGTGTTATTTGATGATCTTTCTATTTAGTTCAAAGATTTTTGGACCAGAAAAAGAATGGAAACCTACACTTCCCAAACCATAGCCTAGGCAAATCAAACCAATCAATAAGAAATGTTGTGTTATTGAGAATTTGAGAAACATTAGGAATCGCATGATTCGTATGCTTGTGTTTGTGTTTTTTGGTGATCTTTCTATCAAGTTCTATTAAGTTCAAAGATTTTAGACGAGATAAAGAATGGAAACCAACACTTCCCAAAACATATCCTAGGCAAATCAAACCAATCAATAAGAAATGTTGTGTTATTGAGAATTTGAAAAACATTAGAAATCGCATGATTCGTATGCTTGTGTTTGTGTTGTTTGATGATCTTTCTATTTAGTTCAAAGATTTTTGGACCAGAAAAAGAATGGAAACCTACACTTCCCAAACCATAGCCTAGGCAAATCAAACCAATCAATAAGAAAGGTTGTGTTATTGAGAATTTGAGAAACATTAGGAATCGCATGATTCGTATGCTTGTGTTTGTGTTGTTTGGTGATCTTTCTATCAAGTTCTATTAAGTTCAAAGATTTTAGACGAGATAAAGAATGGAAACCAACACTTCCCGAAACATATCCTAGGCAAATCAAACCAATCAATCAGAAAGGTTGTGTTATTGAGAATTTGAAAAACATTAGAAATCGCATGATTCGTATGCTTGTGTTTGTGTTGTTTAGAGATCTTTCTATCAAGTTCTATTAAGTTCAAAGATTTTTGGAAGAGAAAAAGAATGCAAACCAACCCTTCCCAGACCATAGCCTAGGCAAATCAAACTAATCAATAAGAAATGTTGCGTTATTGAGTATTTGAGAAACATTAGGAATCGCATGATTCGTATGCTTGTGTTTGTGTTGTTTGGTGATCTTTCTATTTAGTTCAAAGATTTTTGGACCAGAAAAAGAATGGAAACCTACACTTCCCAAACCATAGCCTAGGCAAATCAAACCAATCAATAAGAAAGGTTGTGTTATTGAGAATTTGAGAAACATTAGGAATCGCATGATTCGTATGCTTGTGTTTGTGTTGTTTGGTGATCTTTCTATCAAGTTCTATTAAGTTCAAAGATTTTAGACGAGATAAAGAATGGAAACCAACACTTCCCGAAACATATCCTGGGCAAATCAAACCAATCAATAAGAAAGGTTGTGTTATTGAGAATTTGAAAAACATTAGAAATCGCATGATTCGTATGCTTGTGTTTGTGTTGTTTAGAGATCTTTCTATCAAGTTCTATTAAGTTCAAAGATTTTTGGAAGAGAAAAAGATTTTTGGCAAACCAACACTTCCCAGACCATAGCCTAGGCAAATCAAACTAATCAATAAGAAATGTTGTGTTATTGAGAATTTGAGAAACATTAGGAATCGCATGATTCGTATGCTTGTGTTTGTGTTTTTTGGTGATCTTTCTATCAAGTTCTATTAAGTTCAAAGATTTTAGACGAGATAAAGAATGGAAACCAACACTTCCCAAAACATATCCTAGGCAAATCAAACCAATCAATAAGAAAGGTTGTGTTATTGAGAATTTGAAAAACATTAGAAATCGCATGATTCGTATGCTTGTGTTTGTGTTGTTTGATGATCTTTCTATTTAGTTCAAAGATTTTTGGACCAGAAAAAGAATGGAAACCTACACTTCCCAAACCATAGCCTAGGCAAATCAAACCAATCAATAAGAAAGGTTGTGTTATTGAGAATTTGAGAAACATTAGGAATCGCATGATTCGTATGTTTGTGTTTGTGTTGTTTGGTGATCTTTCAATCAAGTTCTATTAAGTTCAAAGATTTTAGACGAGATAAAGAATGGAAACCAACACTTCCCGAAACATATCCTAGGCAAATCAAACCAATCAATAAGAAAGGTTGTGTTATTGAGAATTTGAGAAACATTAGGAATCGCATGATTCGTATGCTTGTGGTTGTATTGTTTGGTGATCTTTCTATCAAGTTCTATTAAGTTAAAAGATTTTTGGACGAGAAAAGGAATGGAAACCAACACTTCCCAAACCATAGCCTAGGCAAATCAAACTAATCAATAAGAAATGTTGTGTTATTGAATATTTGAGATACATTAGGAATCGCATGATTCGTATGCTTGTGTTTGTGTTGTTTGGTAACCTTTCTATCAAGTTCTATTAAGTTCAAAGATTTTAGACGAGATAAAGAATGGAAACCAACACTTCCCAAAACATATCCTAGCCAAATCAAACCAATCAATAAGAAAGGTTGTGTTATTGAGAATTTGAAAAACATTAGAAATCGCATGATTCGTATGCTTGTGGTTGTACTGTTTCGTGATCTTTCTATCAAGTTCTATTAAGTTAAAAGATTTTTGGACGAGAAAAGGAATGGAAACCAACACTTCCAAAACCATAGCCTAGGCTAATCAAACTAATCAATAAGAAATGTTGTGTTATTGAGTATTTGAGAAACATTAGGAATCGCATGATTCGTATGCTTCTGTTTGTGTTGTTTGGTGATCTTTCTATCAAGTTCTATTAAGTTCAAAGATTTTAGACGAGATAAAGAATGGAAACCAAAACTTCCCAAAACATATCCTAGGCAAATCAAACTAATCAATAAGAAAGGTTGTGTTATTGAGAATTTGAGAAACATTAGGAATCGCATGATTCGTATGCTTGTGGTTGTATTGTTTGGTGATCTTTCTATCAAGTTCTATTAAGTTAAAAGATTTTTGGACGAGAAAAGGAATGGAAACCAACACTTCCAAAACCATAGCCTAGGCAAATCAAACCAATCAATAAGAAAGGTTGAGTTATTGAGTATTTGAGAAACATTAGGAATCGCATGATTCGTATGCTTGTGTTTGTGTTGTTTAGAGATCTTTCTATCAAGTTCTATTAAGTTCAAAGATTTTTGGACGAGAAAAAGAATGGAAACCAACACTTCCCAGACCATAGCCTAGGCAAATCAAACTAAACAATAAGAAAGGTTGAGTTATTGTGTATTTGAGAAACATTAGGAATCGCACGATTCGTATGCTTGTGTTTGTGTTGTTTAGTGATCTTTCTATCAAGTTCTATTAAGTTCAAAGATTTTTGGACGAGAAAAAGAATGGAAACCAACACTTCCAAAACCATAGCCTAGGCAAATCAAACCAATCAATAAGAAAGGTTGAGTTATTGTGTATTTGAGAAACATTAGGAATCGCATGATTCGTATGCTTGTGTTTGTGTTGTTTAGTGATCTTTCTATCAAGTTCTATTAAGTTCAAAGATTTTTGGACGAGAAAAAGAATGGAAACCAACACTTCCCAAACCATAGCTAAGGCAAATCAAACCAATCAATAAGAAAGGTTGTGTTATTGAGTATTTGAGAAACATTTGGAATCGCATGATTCGTATGCTTGTGTCTGTGTTCTTTGGTGATCTTTCTATCAAGTTCTATTAAGTTAAAAGATTTTTGGACGAGAAAAAGAATGAAAACCAACACTTCCCAAACCATATCCTAGGCAAATCAAACCAATCAATAAGAAAGGTTGTGTTTTTGAGAATTTGAGAAACATTAGGAATCGCATGATTCGTATGCTTGTGGTTGTATTGTTGGTGATCTTTCTATCAAGTTCTATTAAGTTAAAAGATTTTTGGACCAGAAAAGGAATGGAAACGAATACTTCCAAAACCATAGCCTAGGCAAATCAAACCAATCAATAAGAAAGGTTGAGTTATTGAGTATTTGAGAAACATTAGGAATCGCATGATTCGTATGCATGTGTTTGTGTTGTTTAGAGATCTTTCTATCAAGTTCTATTAAGTTCAAAGATTTTTGGACGAGAAAAAGAATGGAAACCAACACTTCCCAGACCATAGCCTAGGCAAATCAAACTAAACAATAAGAAATGTTGTGTTATTGAGGATTTGAGAAACATTAGGAATCGCATGATTCGTATGCTTGTGTTTGTGTTGTTTAGAGATCTTTCTATCAAGTTCTATTAAGTTCAAAGATTTTTGGACGAGAAAAAGAACGGAAACCAACACTTCCCAGACCATAGCCTAGGCAAATCAAACTAATCAATAAGAAATGTTGTGTTATTGAGTATTTGAGAAACATTAGGAATCGCATAATTCGTATGCTTGTGTTTGTGTTGTTTGGTGACCTTTCTATCAAGTTCTATTAAGTTCAAAGATTTTAGACCTGATAAAGAATGGAAACCAACACTTCCCAAAACATATCCTAGGCAAATCAAACCAATCAATAAGAAAGGTTGTGTTATTGAGAATTTGAGAAAAATTAGGATTCGCATGATTCGTATGCTTGTGGTTGTATTGTTTGGTGATCTTTCTTTCAAGTTCTATTAAGTTAAAAGATTTTTGGACGAGAAAAGGAATGGAAACCAACACTTTCAAAACCATAGCCTAGGCAAATCAAACCAATCAAAAAGAAAGGTTGAGTTATTGAGGATTCGAGAAACATTAGGAATCGCATGATTCGTATGCTTGTGTTTGTGTTGTTTAGAGATCTTTCTATCAAGTTCTATTATGTTCAAAGATTTTTGGAAGAGAAAAATAATGGAAACCAACACTTCCCCGACCATAGCCTAGGCAAATCAAACTAATCAATAAGAAATGTTGTGTTATTGAGTATTTGAGAAACATTAGGAATCGCATGATTCGTATGCTTCTGTTTGTGTTGTTTGGTGATCTTTCTATCAAGTTCTATTAAGTTCAAAGATTTTAGACGAGATAAAGAATGGAAACCAAAACTTCCCAAAACATATCCTAGGCAAATCAAACTAATCAATAAGAAAGGTTGTGTTATTGAGAATTTGAGAAACATTAGGAATCGCATGATTCGTATGCTTGTGGTTGTATTGTTTGGTGATCTTTCTATCAAGTTCTATTAAGTTAAAAGATTTTTGGACGAGAAAAGGAATGGAAACCAACACTTCCCAAACCATATCCTAGGCAAATCAAACCAATCAATAAGAAAGGTTGTGTTATTGAGAATTTGAGAAACATTAGGAATCGCATGATTCGTATGCTTGTGGTTGTATTGTTTGGTGATCTTTCTATCAAGTTCTATTAAGTTAAAAGATTTTTGGACCAGAAAAGGAATGGAAACGAATACTTCCAAAACCATAGCCTAGGCAAATCAAACCAATCAATAAGAAAGGTTGAGTTATGAGTATTTGAGAAACATTTGGAATCGCATGAGTCGTATGCATGTGTTTGTGTTGTTTAGAGATCTTTCTATCAAGTTCTATTAAGTTCAAAGATTTTTGGACGAGAAAAAGAATGGAAACCAACACTTCCCAGACCATAGCCTAGGCAAATCAAACTAAACAATAAGAAATGTTGTGTTATTGAGGATTTGAGAAACATTAGGAATCGCATGATTCGTATGCTTGTGTTTGTGTTGTTTAGAGATCTTTCTATCAAGTTCTATTAAGTTCAAAGATTTTTGGACGAGAAAAAGAACGGAAACCAACACTTCCCAGACCATAGCCTAGGCAAATCAAACTAATCAATAAGAAATGTTGTGTTATTGAGTATTTGAGAAACATTAGGAATCGCATAATTCGTATGCTTGTGTTTGTGTTGTTTGGTGACCTTTCTATCAAGTTCTATTAAGTTCAAAGATTTTAGACCTGATAAAGAATGGAAACCAACACTTCCCAAAACATATCCTAGGCAAATCAAACCAATCAATAAGAAAGGTTGTGTTATTGAGAATTTGAGAAACATTAGGATTCGCATGATTCGTATGCTTGTGGTTGTATTGTTTGGTGATCTTTCTTTCAAGTTCTATTAAGTTAAAAGATTTTTGGACGAGAAAAGGAATGGAAACCAACACTTTCAAAACCATAGCCTAGGCAAATCAAACCAATCAATAAGAAAGGTTGAGTTATTGAGGATTCGAGAAACATTAGGAATCGCATGATTCGTATGCTTGTGTTTGTGTTGTTTAGAGATCTTTCTATCAAGTTCTATTATGTTCAAAGATTTTTGGAAGAGAAAAAGAATGGAAACCAACACTTCCCCGACCATAGCCTAGGCAAATCAAACTAATCAATAAGAAATGTTGTGTTATTGAGTATTTGAGAAACATTAGGAATCGCATGATTCGTATGCTTCTGTTTGTGTTGTTTGGTGATCTTTCTATCAAGTTCTATTAAGTTCAAAGATTTTAGACGAGATAAAGAATGGAAACCAAAACTTCCCAAAACATATCCTAGGCAAATCAAACTAATCAATAAGAAAGGTTGTGTTATTGAGAATTTGAGAAACATTAGGAATCGCATGATTCGTATGCTTGTGGTTGTATTGTTTGGTGATCTTTCTATCAAGTTCTATTAAGTTAAAAGATTTTTGGACGACAAAAGGAATGGAAACCAACACTTCCAAAACCATAGCCTAGGCAAATCAAACCAATCAATAAGAAAGGTTGAGTTATTGAGTATTTGAGAAACATTAGGAATCGCATGATTCGTATGCTTGTGTTTGTGTTGTTTAGAGATCTTTCTATCAAGTTCTATTAAGTTCAAAGATTTTTGGACGAGAAAAAGAATGGAAACCAACACTTCCCAGACCATAGCCTAGGCAAATCAAACTAAACAATAAGAAATGTTGTGTTATTGAGGATTTGAGAAACATTAGGAATCGTATGATTCGTATGCTTGTGTTTGTGTTGTTTAGAGATCTTTCGATCAAGTTCTATTAAGTTCAAAGATTTTTGGACGAGAAAAAGAATGGAAACCAACACTTCCCAGACCATAGCCTAGGAAAATCAAACTAATCAATAAGAAATGTTGTGTTATTGAGTATTTGAGAAACATTAGGAATCGCATGATTCGTATGCTTGTGTTTGTGTTGTTTGGTGATCTTTCTATCAAGTTCTATTAAGTTCAAAGATTTTAGACGAGATAAAGAATGGAAACCAACACTTCTTAAAATATATCCTAGGCAAATCAAACCAATCAATAAGAACGGTTGTGTTATTGAGAATTTGAGAAACATTAGGAATCGCATGATTCGTATGCTTGTGGTTGTATTGTTTGGTGATCTTTCTATCAAGTTCTATTAAGTTAAAAGACTTTTGGACGAGAAAAGGAATCGAAACCAACACTTCCAAAACCATAGCCTAGGCAAATCAAACCAATCAATAAGAAAGGTTGAGTTATTGAGTATTTGAGAAACATTAGGAATCGCATGATTCGTATGCTTGTGTTTGTGTTGTTTAGAGATCTTTCTATCAAGTTCTATTATGTTCAAAGATTTTTGGAAGAGAAAAAGAATGGAAACCAACACTTCCCCGACCATAGCCTAGGCAAATCAAACTAATCAATAAGAAATGTTGTGTTATTGAGTATTTGAGAAACATTAGGAATCGCATGATTCGTATGCTTCTGTTTGTGTTGTTTGGTGATCTTTCTATCAAGTTCTATTAAGTTCAAAGATTTTAGACGAGATAAAGAATGGAAACCAAAACTTCCCAAAACATATCCTAGGCAAATCAAACTAATCAATAAGAAAGGTTGTGTTATTGAGAATTTGAGAAACATTAGGAATCGCATGATTCGTATGCTTGTGGTTGTATTGTTTGGTGATCTTTCTATCAAGTTCTATTAAGTTAAAAGATTTTTGGACGAGAAAAGGAATGGAAACCAACACTTCCCAAACCATATCCTAGGCAAATCAAACCAATCAATAAGAAAGGTTGTGTTATTGAGAATTTGAGAAACATTAGGAATCGCATGATTCGTATGCTTGTGGTTGTATTGTTTGGTGATCTTTCTATCAAGTTCTATTAAGTTAAAAGATTTTTGGACCAGAAAAGGAATGGAAACGAATACTTCCAAAACCATAGCCTAGGCAAATCAAACCAATCAATAAGAAAGGTTGAGTTATTGAGTATTTGAGAAACATTTGGAATCGCATGAGTCGTATGCATGTGTTTGTGTTGTTTAGAGATCTTTCTATCAAGTTCTATTAAGTTCAAAGATTTTTGGACGAGAAAAAGAATGGAAACCAACACTTCCCAGACCATAGCCTAGGCAAATCAAACTAAACAATAAGAAATGTTGTGTTATTGAGGATTTGAGAAACATTAGGAATCGCATGATTCGTATGCTTGTGTTTGTGTTGTTTAGAGATCTTTCTATCAAGTTCTATTAAGTTCAAAGATTTTTGGACGAGAAAAAGAACGGAAACCAACACTTCCCAGACCATAGCCTAGGCAAATCAAACTAATCAATAAGAAATGTTGTGTTATTGAGTATTTGAGAAACATTAGGAATCGCATAATTCGTATGCTTGTGTTTGTGTTGTTTGGTGACCTTTCTATCAAGTTCTATTAAGTTCAAAGATTTTAGACCTGATAAAGAATGGAAACCAACACTTCCCAAAACATATCCTAGGCAAATCAAACCAATCAATAAGAAAGGTTGTGTTATTGAGAATTTGAGAAACATTAGGATTCGCATGATTCGTATGCTTGTGGTTGTATTGTTTGGTGATCTTTCTTTCAAGTTCTATTAAGTTAAAAGATTTTTGGACGAGAAAAGGAATGGAAACCAACACTTTCAAAACCATAGCCTAGGCAAATCAAACCAATCAATAAGAAAGGTTGAGTTATTGAGGATTCGAGAAACATTAGGAATCGCATGATTCGTATGCTTGTGTTTGTGTTGTTTAGAGATCTTTCTATCAAGTTCTATTATGTTCAAAGATTTTTGGAAGAGAAAAAGAATGGAAACCAACACTTCCCCGACCATAGCCTAGGCAAATCAAACTAATCAATAAGAAATGTTGTGTTATTGAGTATTTGAGAAACATTAGGAATCGCATGATTCGTATGCTTCTGTTTGTGTTGTTTGGTGATCTTTCTATCAAGTTCTATTAAGTTCAAAGATTTTAGACGAGATAAAGAATGGAAACCAAAACTTCCCAAAACATATCCTAGGCAAATCAAACTAATCAATAAGAAAGGTTGTGTTATTGAGAATTTGAGAAACATTAGGAATCGCATGATTCGTATGCTTGTGGTTGTATTGTTTGGTGATCTTTCTATCAAGTTCTATTAAGTTAAAAGATTTTTGGACGAGAAAAGGAATGGAAACCAACACTTCCAAAACCATAGCCTAGGCAAATCAAACCAATCAATAAGAAAGGTTGAGTTATTGAGTATTTGAGAAACATTAGGAATCGCATGATTCGTATGCTTGTGTTTGTGTTGTTTAGAGATCTTTCTATCAAGTTCTATTAAGTTCAAAGATTTTTGGACGAGAAAAAGAATGGAAACCAACACTTCCCAGACCATAGCCTAGGCAAATCAAACTAAACAATAAGAAATGTTGTGTTATTGAGGATTTGAGAAACATTAGGAATCGTATGATTCGTATGCTTGTGTTTGTGTTGTTTAGAGATCTTTCGATCAAGTTCTATTAAGTTCAAAGATTTTTGGACGAGAAAAAGAATGGAAACCAACACTTCCCAGACCATAGCCTAGGCAAATCAAACTAATCAATAAGAAATGTTGTGTTATTGAGTATTTGAGAAACATTAGGAATCGCATGATTCGTATGCTTGTGTTTGTGTTGTTTGGTGATCTTTCTATCAAGTTCTATTAAGTTCAAAGATTTTAGACGAGATAAAGAATGGAAACCAACACTTCTTAAAATATATCCTAGGCAAATCAAACCAATCAATAAGAACGGTTGTGTTATTGAGAATTTGAGAAACATTAGGAATCGCATGATTCGTATGCTTGTGGTTGTATTGTTTGGTGATCTTTCTATCAAGTTCTATTAAGTTAAAAGACTTTTGGACGAGAAAAGGAATGGAAACCAACACTTCCAAAACCATAGCCTAGGGAAATCAAACCAATCAATAAGAAAGGTTGAGTTATTGAGTATTTGAGAAACATTAGGAATCGCATGATTCGTATGCTTGTGTTTGTGTTGTTTAGAGATCTTTCTATCAAGTTCTATTAAGTTCAAAGATTTTTGGACGAGAAAAATAATGGATACCAACACTTCCCAGACCATAGCCTAGGCAAATCAAACTAATCAATAAGAAATGTCGTGTTATTGAGAATTTGAGAAACATTAGGAATCGCACGATTCGTATGCTTGTGGTTGTATTGTTTGGTGATCTTTCTATCAAGTTCTATTAAGTTAAAAGATTTTTGGACGAGAAAAGGAATGGAAACCAACACTTCCAAAACCATAGCCTAGGCAAATCAAACCAATCAATAAGAAAGGTTGAGTTATTGAGTATTTGAGAAACATTAGGAATCGCATGATTCGTATGCTTGTGTTTGTGTTGTTTAGAGATCTTTCTATCAAGTTCTATTAAGTTCAATGATTTTTGGACGAGAAAAAGAATGGAAACCAACACTTCCCAGACAATAGCCTAGGCAAATCAAACTAAACAATAAGAAATGTTGTGTTATTGAGGATTTGAGAAACATTAGGAATCGCATGATTCGTATGCTTGTGTTTGTGTTGTTTAGAGATCTTTCTATCAAGTTCTATTTAGTTCAAAGATTTTTGGACCAGAAAAAGAATGGAAACCTACACTTTCCAAACCATAGCCTAGGCAAATCAAACCAATCAACAAGAAATGTTGTGTTTTTGAGAATTTGAGATACATTAGGAATCGCATGATTCGTATGCTTGTGTTTGTGTTGTTTGGTGACCTTTCTATCAAGTTCTATTAAGTTCAAAGATTTTAGACGAGATGAAGAATGGAAACCAACACTTCTTAAAATATATCCTAGGCAAATCAAACCAATCAATAAGAAAGGTTGTGTTATTGAGAATTTGAGAAACATTAGGAATCGCATGATTCGTATGCTTGTGGTTGTATTGTTTGGTGATCTTTCTATCAAGTTCTATTAAGTTAAAAGATTTTTGGACGAGAAAAGGAATGGAAACCAACACTTCCAAAACCATAGCCTAGGCAAATCAAACCAATCAATAAGAAAGGTTGAGTTATTGAGTATTTGAGAAACATTAGAAATCGCATGATTCGTATGCTTGTGTTTGTGTTATTTAGTGATCTTTCTATCAAGTTCTATTAAGTTCAAAGATTTTTGGACGAGAAAAAGAATGGAAACCAACACTTCCCAAACCATATCCTAGGCAAATCAAACCAATCAATAAGAAAGGTTGTGTTATTGAGAATTTCAGAAACATTAGGAATCACATGATTCGTATGCTTGTGTTTGTGTTGTTTGATGATCTTTCTATTTAGTTCAAAGATTTTTGGACCAGAAAAAGAATGGAAACCTACACTTCCCAAACCATAGCCTAGGCAAATCAAACCAATCAATAAGAAATGTTGTGTTTTTGAGAATTTGAGATACATTAGGAATCGCATGATTCGTATGCTTGTGTTTGTGTTGTTTGGTGATCTTTGTATCAAGTTCTATTAAGTTCAAAGATTTTAGACGAGATAAAGAATGGAAACCAACACTTCCCAAAACATATCCTAGGCAAATGAAACCAATCAATAAGAAAGGTTGTGTTATTGAGAATTTGAAAAACATTAGAAATCGCATGATTCGTATGCTTGTGTTTGTGTTGTTTGCTGATCTTTCTATTTAGTTCAAAGATTTTTGGACCAGAAAAAGAATGGAAACCTACACTTCCCAAACCGTAGCCTAGGCAAATCAAACCAATCAATAAAAAAGGTTGTGTTATTGAGAATTTGAGAAACATTAGGAATCGCAAGATTCGTATGCTTGTGTTTGTGTTGTTTGGTGATCTTTCTATCAAGTTCTATTAAGTTCAAAGATTTTAGAGGAGATAAAGAATGGAAACCAACACTTCCCAAAACATATCCTAGGCAAATCAAACCAATCAATAAGAAAGGTTGTGTTATTGAGAATTTGAAAAACATTAGAAATCGCATGATTCGTATACTTGTGTTTGTGTTGTTTAGAGATCTTTCTATCAAGTTCTATTAAGTTCAAAGATTTTTGGAAGAGAAAAAGAATGGAAACCAACACTTCCCAGACCATATCCTAGGCAAATCAAACTAATCAATAAGAAATGTTGTGTTATTGACTATTTGAGAAACATTAGGAATCGCATGATTCGTATGCTTGTGTTTGTGTTGTTTGGTGATCTTTCTATCAAGTTCTATTAAGTTCAAAGATTTTAGACGAGATAAAGAATGGAAACCAACACTTCCCAAAACATATCCTAGGCAAATCAAACCAATCAATAAGAAAGGTTGTGTTATTGAGAATTTGAAAAACATTAGAAATCGCATGATTCGTATGCTTGTGTTTGTGTTGTTTAGAGATCTTTCTATCAAGTTCTATTAAGTTCAAAGATTTTTGGAAGAGAAAAAGAATGGAAACCAACACTTCCCAGACCATAGCCTAGGCAAATCAAACTAATCAATAAGAAATGTTGTGTTATTGAGTATTTGAGAAACATTAGGAATCGCATGATTCGTATGCTTGTGGTTGTATTGTTTGGTGATCTTTCTATCAAGTTCTATTAAGTTAAAAGGTTTTTGGACGAGAAAAGGAATGGAAACCAACACTTCCAAAACCATAGCCTAGGCAAATCAAACCAATCAATAAGAAAGGTTGAGTTATTGAGTATTTGAGAAACATTAGAAATCGCATGATTCGTATGCTTGTGTTTGTGTTATTTAGTGATCTTTCTATCAAGTTCTATTAAGCTCAAAGATTTTTGGACGAGAAAAAGAATGGAAACCAACACTTCCCAAACCATATCCTAGGCAAATCAAACCAATCAATAAGAAAGGTTGTGTTATTGAGAATTTCAGAAACATTAGGAATCACATGATTCGTATGCTTGTGTTTGTGTTGTTTGATGATCTTTCTATCAAGTTCTATTAAGTTCAATGATTTTTGGACGAGAAAAAGAATGGAAACCAACACTTCCCAGACAATAGCCTAGGCAAATCAAACTAAACAATAAGAAATGTTGTGTTATTGAGGATTTGAGAAACATTAGGAATCGCATGATTCGTATGCTTGTGTTTGTGTTGTTTAGAGATCTTTCTATCAAGTTCTATTTAGTTCAAAGATTTTTGGACCAGAAAAAGAATGGAAACCTACACTTTCCAAACCATAGCCTAGGCAAATCAAACCAATCAACAAGAAATGTTGTGTTTTTGAGAATTTGAGATACATTAGGAATCGCATGATTCGTATGCTTGTGTTTGTGTTGTTTGGTGACCTTTCTATCAAGTTCTATTAAGTTCAAAGATTTTAGACGAGATGAAGAATGGAAACCAACACTTCTTAAAATATATCCTAGGCAAATCAAACCAATCAATAAGAAAGGTTGTGTTATTGAGAATTTGAGAAACATTAGGAATCGCATGATTCGTATGCTTGTGGTTGTATTGTTTGGTGATCTTTCTATCAAGTTCTATTAAGTTAAAAGATTTTTGGACGAGAAAAGGAATGGAAACCAACACTTCCAAAACCATAGCCTAGGCAAATCAAACCAATCAATAAGAAAGGTTGAGTTATTGAGTATTTGAGAAACATTAGAAATCGCATGATTCGTATGCTTGTGTTTGTGTTATTTAGTGATCTTTCTATCAAGTTCTATTAAGTTCAAAGATTTTTGGACGAGAAAAAGAATGGAAACCAACACTTCCCAAACCATATCCTAGGCAAATCAAACCAATCAATAAGAAAGGTTGTGTTATTGAGAATTTCAGAAACATTAGGAATCACATGATTCGTATGCTTGTGTTTGTGTTGTTTGATGATCTTTCTATTTAGTTCAAAGATTTTTGGACCAGAAAAAGAATGGAAACCTACACTTCCCAAACCATAGCCTAGGCAAATCAAACCAATCAATAAGAAATGTTGTGTTTTTGAGAATTTGAGATACATTAGGAATCGCATGATTCGTATGCTTGTGTTTGTGTTGTTTGGTGATCTTTGTATCAAGTTCTATTAAGTTCAAAGATTTTAGACGAGATAAAGAATGGAAACCAACACTTCCCAAAACATATCCTAGGCAAATGAAACCAATCAATAAGAAAGGTTGTGTTATTGAGAATTTGAAAAACATTAGAAATCGCATGATTCGTATGCTTGTGTTTGTGTTGTTTGCTGATCTTTCTATTTAGTTCAAAGATTTTTGGACCAGAAAAAGAATGGAAACCTACACTTCCCAAACCGTAGCCTAGGCAAATCAAACCAATCAATAAAAAAGGTTGTGTTATTGAGAATTTGAGAAACATTAGGAATCGCAAGATTCGTATGCTTGTGTTTGTGTTGTTTGGTGATCTTTCTATCAAGTTCTATTAAGTTCAAAGATTTTAGAGGAGATAAAGAATGGAAACCAACACTTCCCAAAACATATCCTAGGCAAATCAAACCAATCAATAAGAAAGGTTGTGTTATTGAGAATTTGAAAAACATTAGAAATCGCATGATTCGTATACTTGTGTTTGTGTTGTTTAGAGATCTTTCTATCAAGTTCTATTAAGTTCAAAGATTTTTGGAAGAGAAAAAGAATGGAAACCAACACTTCCCAGACCATATCCTAGGCAAATCAAACTAATCAATAAGAAATGTTGTGTTATTGACTATTTGAGAAACATTAGGAATCGCATGATTCGTATGCTTGTGTTTGTGTTGTTTGGTGATCTTTCTATCAAGTTCTATTAAGTTCAAAGATTTTAGACGAGATAAAGAATGGAAACCAACACTTCCCAAAACATATCCTAGGCAAATCAAACCAATCAATAAGAAAGGTTGTGTTATTGAGAATTTGAAAAACATTAGAAATCGCATGATTCGTATGCTTGTGTTTGTGTTGTTTAGAGATCTTTCTATCAAGTTCTATTAAGTTCAAAGATTTTTGGAAGAGAAAAAGAATGGAAACCAACACTTCCCAGACCATAGCCTAGGCAAATCAAACTAATCAATAAGAAATGTTGTGTTATTGAGTATTTGAGAAACATTAGGAATCGCATGATTCGTATGCTTGTGTTTGTGTTGTTTGGTGATCATTCTATCAAGTTCTATTAAGTTCAAAGATTTTAGACGAGATAAAGAATGGAAACCAACACTTCCCAAAACATATCCTAGGCAAATCAAACCAATCAATAAGAAAGGTTGTGTTATTGAGAATTTGAGAAACATTAGGAATCGCATGATTCGTATGCTTGTGGTTGTATTGTTTGGTGATCTTTCTATCAAGTTCTATTAAGTAAAAAGATTTTTGGACGAGAAAAGGAATGGAAACCAACACTTCCAAAACCATAGCCTAGGCAAATCAAACCAATCAATAAGAAAGGTTGAGTTATTGAGTATTTGAGAAACATTAGGAATCGCATGATTCGTATGCTTGTGTTTGTGTTGTTTAGAGATCTATCTATGAAGTTCTATTAAGTTCAAAGATTTTTGGACGAGAAAAAGAATGGAAACCAACACTTCCCAGACTATAGCCTAGGCAAATCAAACTAAACAATAAGAAATGTTGTGTTATGGAGCATTTGAGAAACATTAGGAATCGCATGATTCGTATGCTTGTGTTTTAGTTGTTTAGAGATCTTTCTATCAAGTTCTATTAAGTTCAAAGATTTTTGGACGAGAAAAAGAATGGAAACCAAAACTTCCCAGACCATAGCCTAGGCAAATCAAACTAATCAATAAGAAATGTTGTGTTATTGAGTATTTGAGAAACATTAGGAATCGCATGATTCGTATGCTTGTGTTTGTGTTGTTTGGTGACCTTTCAATCAAGTTCTATTAAGTTCAAAGATTTTAGACGAGATAAAGAATGGAAACCAACACTTCTTAAAATATATCCTAGGCAAATCAAACCAATCAATAAGAAAGGTTGTGTTATTGAGAATTTGAGAAACATTAGGAATCGCATGATTCGTATGCTTGTGGTTGTATTGTTTGGTGATCTTTCTATCAAGTTCTATTAAGTTAAAAGGTTTTTGGACGAGAAAAGGAATGGAAACCAACACTTCCAAAACCATAGCCTAGGCAAATCAAACCAATCAATAAGAAAGGTTGAGTTATTGAGTATTTGAGAAACATTAGAAATCGCATGATTCGTATGCTTGTGTTTGTGTTATTTAGTGATCTTTCTATCAAGTTCTATTAAGCTCAAAGATTTTTGGACGAGAAAAAGAATGGAAACCAACACTTCCCAAACCATATCCTAGGCAAATCAAACCAATCAATAAGAAAGGTTGTGTTATTGAGAATTTCAGAAACATTAGGAATCACATGATTCGTATGCTTGTGTTTGTGTTGTTTGATGATCTTTCTATTTAGTTCAAAGATTTTTGGACCAGAAAAACAATGGAAACCTACACTTCCCAAACCATAGCCTAGGCAAATCAAACCAATCAATAAGAAATGTTGTGTTATTGAGAATTTGAGATACATTAGGAATCGCATGATTCGTATGCTTGTGTTTGTGTTGTTTGGTGATCTTTGTATCAAGGTCTATTAAGTTCAAAGATTTTAGACGAGATAAAGAATGGAAACCAACACTTCCCAAAACATATCCTAGGCAAATCAAACCAATCAATAAGAGGGGTTGTGTTATTGAGAATTTGAAAAACATTAGAAATCGCATGATTCGTATGCTTGTGTTTGTGTTGTTTGATGATCTTTCTATTTAGTTCAAAGATTTTTGGACCAGAAAAAGAATGGAAACCTACACTTCCCAAGCCGTAGCCTAGGCAAATCAAACCAATCAATAAGAAAGGTTGTGTTATTGAGAATTTGAGAAACATTAGGAATCGCATGATTCGTATGCTTGTGTTTGTGTTGTTTGGTGATCTTTCTATCAAGTTCTATTAAGTTCAAAGATTTTAGACGAGATAAAGAATGGAAACCAACACTTCCCAAAACATATCCTAGGCAAATCAAACCAATCAATAAGAAAGGTTGTGTTATTGAGAATTTGAGAAACATTAGGAATCGCATGATTCGTATGCTTGTGGTTGTATTGTTTGGTGACCTTTCTATCAAGTACTATTAAGTTAAAAGATTTTTGGACGAGAAAAGGAATGGAAACCAAAACTTCCAAAACCATAACCTAGGCAAATCAAACCAATCAATAAGAAAGGTTGAGTTATTGAGTATTTGAGAAACATTAGGAATCGCATGATTCGTATGCTTGTGTTTGTGTTGTTTAGAGATCTTTCTATCAAGTACTATTAAGTTCAAAGATTTTTGGACGAGAAAAAGAATGGAAACCAACACTTCCCAAACCATAGCTAATGCAAATCAAACCAATCAATAAGAAAGGTTGTGTTATTGAGTATTTGAGAAACATTTGGAATCGCATGATTCGTATGCTTGTGTCTGTGTTCTTTGGTGATCTTTCTATCAAGTTCTATTAAGTTAAAAGATTTTTGGACGAGAAAAAGAATGAAAACTAACACTTCCCAAACCATATCCTAGGCAAATCAAACCAATCAATAAGAAAGGTTGTGTTATTGAGAATTTGAGAAACATTAGGAATCGCATGATTCGTATGCTTGTGGTTGTATTGTTTGGTGATCTTTCTATCATGTTCTATTAAGTTAAAAGACTTTTGGACGAGAAAAGGAATGGAAACCAACACTTCCAAAACCATAGCCTAGGCAAATCAAACCAATCAATAAGAAAGGTTGAGTTATTGAGTATTTGAGAAACATTAGGAATCGCATGATTCGTATGCTTGTGTTTGTGTTGTTTAGAGATCTTTCTATCAAGTTCTATTAAGTTCAAAGATTTTTGGATGAGAAAAAGAATGGAAACCAACACTTCCCAGACCATAGCCTAGGCAAATCAAACTAATCAATAAGAAATGTCGTGTTATTGAGAATTTGAGAAACATTAGGAATCGCACGATTCGTATGCTTGTGGTTGTATTGTTTGGTGATCTTTCTATCAAGTTCTATTAAGTTAAAAGATTTTTGGACGAGAAAAGGAATGGAAACCAACACTTCCAAAACCATAGCCTAGGCAAATCAAACCAATCAATAAGAAAGGTTGAGTTATTGAGTATTTGAGAAACATTAGGAATCGCATGATTCGTATGCTTGTGTTTGTGTTGTTTAGAGATCTTTCTATCAAGTTCTATTAATTTCAAAGATTTTTGGACGAGAAAAAGAATGGAAACCAACACTTCCCAGACAATAGCCTAGGCAAATCAAACTAAACAATAAGAAATGTTGTGTTATTGAGGATTTGAGAAACATTAGGAATCGCATGATTCGTATGCTTGTGTTTGTGTTGTTTAGAGATCTTTCTATCAAGTTCTATTAAGTTCAAAGATTTTTGGACGAGAAAAAGAATGGAAACCAACACTTCCCAGACCATAGCCTAGGCAAATCAAACTAATCAATAAGAAATGTTGTGTTATTGAGTATTTGAGAAACATCAGGAATCGCTTGATTCGTATGCTTGTGTTTGTGTTGTTTGGTGACCTTTCTATCAAGTTCTATTAAGTTCAATGATTTTAGATGAGATAAAGAATGGAAACCAACACTTCTTAAAATATATCCTAGGCAAATCAAACCAATCAATAAGAAAGGTTGTGTTATTGAGAATTTGAGAAACATTAGGAATCGCATGATTCGTATGCTTGTGGTTGTATTGTTTGGTGATCTTTCTATCAAGTTCTATTAAGTTCAAAGATTTTTGGAAGAGAAAAAGAATGGAAACCAACACTTCCCAGACCATAGCCTAGGCAAATCAAACTAATCAATAAGAAATGTTGTGTTATTGAGTATTTGAGAAACATTAGGAATCGCATGATTCGTATGCTTGTGTTTGTGTTGTTTGGTGATCTTTCTATCAAGTTCTATTAAGTTCAAAGATTTTAGACGAGATAAAGAATGGAAACCAACACTTCCCAAAACATATCCTAGGCAAATCAAACCAATCAATAAGAAAGGTTGTGTAATTGAGAATTTGAGAAACATTAGGAATCGCATGATTCGTATGCTTGTGGTTGTGTTGTTTAGAGATCTATCTATGAAGTTCTATTAAGTTCAAAGATTTTTGGACGAGAAAAAGAATGGAAACCAACACTTCCCAGACCATAGCCTAGGCAAATCAAACTAAACAATAAGAAATGTTGTGTTATTGAGCATTTGAGAAACATTAGGAATCGCATGATTCGTATGCTTGTGTTTTAGTTGTTTAGAGATCTTTCTATCAAGTTCTATTAAGTTCAAAGATTTTTGGACGAGAAAAAGAATGGAAACCAACACTTCCCAAACCATAGCCTAGGCAAATCAAACTAATCAATAAGAAATGTTGTGTTATTGAGTATTTGAGAAACATTAGGAATCGCATGATTCGTATGCTTGTGTTTGTGTTGTTTGGTGACCTTTCAATCAAGTTCTATTAAGTTCAAAGATTTTAGACGAGATAAAGAATGGAAACCAACACTTCTTAAAATATATCCTAGGGAAATCAAACCAATCAATAAGAAAGGTTGTGTTATTGAGAATTTGAGAAACATTAGGAATCGCATGATTCGTATGCTTGTGGTTGTATTGTTTGGTGATCTTTCTATCAAGTTCTATTAAGTTAAAAGATTTTTGGACGAGAAAAGGAATGGAAACCAACACTTCCAAAACCATAGCCTAGGCAAATCAAACCAATCAATAAGAAAGGTTGAGTTATTGAGTATTTGAGAAACATTAGAAATCGCATGATTCGTATGCTTGTGTTTGTGTTATTTAGTGATCTTTCTATCAAGTTCTATTAAGCTCAAAGATTTTTGGACGAGAAAAAGAATGGAAACCAACACTTCCCAAACCATATCCTAGGCAAATCAAACCAATCAATAAGAAAGGTTGTGTTATTGAGAATTTCAGAAACATTAGGAATCACATGATTCGTATGCTTGTGTTTGTGTTGTTTGATGATCTTTCTATTTAGTTAAAAGATTTTTGGACCAGAAAAAGAATGGAAACCTACACTTCCCAAACCATAGCCTAGGCAAATCAAACCAATCAATAAGAAATGTTGTGTTATTGAGAATTTGAGATACATTAGGAATCGCATGATTCGTATGCTTGTGTTTGTGTTGTTTGGTGATCTTTGTATCAAGGTCTATTAAGTTCAAAGATTTTAGACGAGATAACGAATGGAAACCAACACTTCCCAAAACATATCTTAGGCAAATCAAACCAATCAATAAGAAGGGTTGTGTTATTGAGAATTTGAAAAACATTAGAAATCGCATGATTCGTATGCTTGTGTTTGTGTTGTTTGATGATCTTTCTATTTAGTTCAAAGATTTTTGGACCAGAAAAAGAATGGAAACCTACACTTCCCAAGCCGTAGCCTAGGCAAATCAAACCAATCAATAAGAAAGGTTGTGTTATTGAGAATTTGAGAAACATTAGGAATCGCATGATTCGTATGCTTGTGTTTGTGTTGTTTGGTGATCTTTCTATCAAGTTCTATTAAGTTCAAACATTTTAGACGAGATAAAGAATGGAAACCAACACTTCTTAAAATATATCCTAGGGAAATCAAACCAATCAATAAGAAAGGTTGTGTTATTGAGAATTTGAGAAACATTAGGAATCGCATGATTCGTATGCTTGTGGTTGTATTGTTTGGTGATCTTTCTATCAAGTTCTATTAAGTTAAAAGATTTTTGGACGAGAAAAGGAATGGAAACCAACACTTCCAAAACCATAGCCTAGGCAAATCAAACCAATCAATAAGAAAGGTTGAGTTATTGAGTATTTGAGAAACATTAGAAATCGCATGATTCGTATGCTTGTGTTTGTGTTATTTAGTGATCTTTCTATCAAGTTCTATTAAGCTCAAAGATTTTTGGACGAGAAAAAGAATGGAAACCAACACTTCCCAAACCATATCCTAGGCAAATCAAACCAATCAATAAGAAAGGTTGTGTTATTGAGAATTTCAGAAACATTAGGAATCACATGATTCGTATGCTTGTGTTTGTGTTGTTTGATGATCTTTCTATTTAGTTCAAAGATTTTTGGACCAGAAAAAGAATGGAAACCTACACTTCCCAAACCATAGCCTAGGCAAATCACACCAATCAATAAGAAATGTTGTGTTATTGAGAATTTGAGATACATTAGGAATCGCATGATTCGTATGCTTGTGTTTGTGTTGTTTGGTGATCTTTGTATCAAGGTCTATTAAGTTCAAAGATTTTAGACGAGATAACGAATGGAAACCAACACTTCCCAAAACATATCTTAGGCAAATCAAACCAATCAATAAGAAGGGTTGTGTTATTGAGAATTTGAAAAACATTAGAAATCGCATGATTCGTATGCTTGTGTTTGTGTTGTTTGATGATCTTTCTATTTAGTTCAAAGATTTTTGGACCAGAAAAAGAATGGAAACCTACACTTCCCAAGCCGTAGCCTAGGCAAATCAAACCAATCAATAAGAAAGGTTGTGTTATTGAGAATTTGAGAAACATTAGGAATCGCATGATTCCTATGCTTGTGTTTGTGTTGTTTGGTGATCTTTCTATCAAGTTCTATTAAGTTCAAAGATTTTAGACGAGATAAAGAATGGAAACCAACACTTCCCAAAACATATCCTAGGTAAATCAAACCAATCAATAAGAAAGGTTGTGTTATTAAGAATTTGAAAAACATTAGAAATCGCATGATTCGTATGCTTGTGTTTGTGTTGTTTAGAGATCTTTCTATCAAGTTCTTTTAAGTTCAAAGATTTTTGGAAGAGAAAAAGAATGGAAACCAACACTTCCCAGACCATAGCCTAGGCAAATCAAACTAATCAATAAGAAATGTTGTGTTATTGAGTATTTGAGAAACATTAGGAATCGCATGATTCGTATGCTTGTGTTTGTGTTGTTTGGTGATCTTTGTATCAAGGTCTATTAAGTTCAAAGATTTTAGACGAGATAAAGAATGGAAACCAACACTTCCCAAAACATATCTTAGGCAAATCAAACCAATCAATAAGAAATGTTGTGTTATTGAGAATTTGAGATACATTAGGAATCGCATGATTCGTATGCTTGTGTTTGTGTTGTTTGGTGATCTTTGTATCAAGGTCTATTAAGTTCAAAGATTTTAGACGAGATAAAGAATGGAAACCAACACTTCCAAAAACATATCCTAGGCAAATCAAACCAATCAATAAGAAAGGTTGTGTTATTGAGAATTTGAGAAACATTAGGAATCGCATGATCGTATGCTTGTGGTTGTATTGTTTGGTGATCTTTCTATCAAGTTCTATTAAGTTAAAAGATTTTTGGACGAGAAAAGGAATGGAAACCAACACTTCCAAAACCATAACCTAGGCAAATCAAACCAATCAATAAGAAAGGTTGAGTTATTGAGTATTTGAGAAACATTAGGAATCGCATGATTCGTATGCTTGTGTTTGTGTTGTTTAGAGATCTTTCTATCAAGTACTATTAAGTTCAAAGATTTTTGGACGAGAAAAAGAATGGAAACCAACACTTCCCAGACCATAGCCTAGGCAAATCAAACTAAACAATAAGAAATGTTGTGTTATTGAGGATTTGAGAAACATTAGGAATCGCATGATTCGTACGCTTGTGTTTGTGTTGTTTAGAGATCTTTTTTTCAAGTTCTATTAAGTTCAAAGATTTTTGGACGAGAAAAAGAATGGAAACCAACACTTCCCAGACCATAGCCTAGGCAAATCAAACTAATCAATAAGAAATGTTGTGTTATTGAGTATTTGAGAAACATTAGGAATCGCATGATTCGTATGCTTGTGTTTGTGTTGTTTGGTGACCTTTCTATCAAGTTCTATTAAGTTCAAATATTTAAGACCAGATAAAGAATGGAAACCAACACTTCCCAAAACATATCCTAGGCAAATCAAACCAATCAATAAGAAAGGTTGTGTTATTGAGAATTTGAGAAACATTAGGAATCGCATGATTCGTATGCTTGTGTTTGTGTTGTTTAGAGATCTTTCTATCAAGTTCTATTAAGTTCAAAGATTTTTGGACGAGAAAAAGAATGGAAACCAACACTTCCCAGACCATAGCCTAGGCAAATCAAACTAAACAATAAGAAATGTTGTGTTATTGAGGATTTGAGAAACATTAGGAATCGCATGATTCGTATGCTTGTGTTTGTGTTGTTTAGAGATCTTTCTATCAAGTTATATTAAGTTCAAAGATTTTTGGACGAGAAAAAGAATGGAAACCAACACTTCCTAGACCATATCCTAGGCAAATCAAACCAATCAATAAGAAAGGTTGTGTTATTGAGAATTTCAGAAACATTGGGAATCACATGATTCGTATGCTTGTGTTTGTGTTATTTGATGATCTTTCTATTTAGTTCAAAGATTTTTGGACCAGAAAAAGAATGGAAACCTACACTTCCCAAACCATAGCCTAGGCAAATCAAACTAATCAATAAGAAATGTTGTGTTATTGAGAATTTGAGAAACATTAGGAATCGCATGATTCGTATGCTTGTGTTTGTGTTTTTTGGTGATCTTTCTATCAAGTTCTATTAAGTTCAAAGATTTTAGACGAGATAAAGAATGGAAACCAACACTTCCCAAAACATATCCTAGGCAAATCAAACCAATCAATAAGAAAGGTTGTGTTATTGAGAATTTGAAAAACATTAGAAATCGCATGATTCGTATGCTTGTGTTTGTGTTGTTTGATGATCTTTCTATTTAGTTCAAAGATTTTTGGACCAGAAAAAGAATGGAAACCTACACTTCCCAAACCATAGCCTAGGCAAATCAAACCAATCAATAAGAAAGGTTGTGTTATTGAGAATTTGAGAAACATTAGGAATCGCATGATTCGTATGCTTGTGTTTGTGTTGTTTGGTGATCTTTCTATCAAGTTCTATTAAGTTCAAAGATTTTAGACGAGATAAAGAATGGAAACCAACACTTCCCGAAACATATCCTAGGCAAATCAAACCAATCAATAAGAAAGGTTGTGTTATTGAGAATTTGAAAAACATTAGAAATCGCATGATTCGTATGCTTGTGTTTGTGTTGTTTAGAGATCCTTCTATTAAGTTCAAAGATTTTTGGAAGAGAAAAAGAATGCAAAGCAACACTTCCCAGACCATAGCCTAGGCAAATCAAACTAATCAATAAGAAATGTTGCGTTATTGAGTATTTGAGAAACATTAGGAATCGCATGATTCGTATGCTTGTGTTTGTGTTGTTTGGTGATCTTTCTATCAAGTTCTATTAAGTTCAAAGATTTTAGACGAGATAAAGAATGGAAACCAACACTTCCCAAAACATATCCTAGGCAAATCAAACCAATCAATAAGAAAGGTTGTGTTATTGAGAATTTGAGAAACATTAGGAATCGCATGATTCGTATGCTTGTGTTTGTGTTGTTTAGAGATCTTTCTATCAAGTTATATTAAGTTCAAAGTTTTTTGGACGAGAAAAAGAATGGAAACCAACACTTCCTAGACCATATCCTAGGCAAATCAAACCAATCAATAAGAAAGGTTGTATTATTGAGAATTTCAGAAACATTGGGAATCACATGATTCGTATGCTTGTGTTTGTGTTATTTGATGATCTTTCTATTTAGTTCAAAGATTTTTGGACCAGAAAAAGAATGGAAACCTACACTTCCCAAACCATAGCCTAGGCAAATCAAACCAATCAATAAGAAATGTTGTGTTATTGAGAATTTGAGAAACATTAGGAATCGCATGATTCGTATGCTTGTGTTTGTGTTTTTTGGTGATCTTTCTATCAAGTTCTATTAAGTTCAAAGATTTTAGACGAGATAAAGAATGGAAACCAACACTTCCCAAAACATATCCTAGGCAAATCAAACCAATCAATAAGAAAGGTTGTGTTATTGAGAATTTGAAAAACATTAGAAATCGCATGATTCGTATGCTTGTGTTTGTGTTGTTTGATGATCTTTCTATTTAGTTCAAAGATTTTTGGACCAGAAAAAGAATGGAAACCTACACTTCCCAAACCATAGCCTAGGCAAATCAAACCAATCAATAAGAAAGGTTGTGTTATTGAGAATTTGAGAAACATTAGGAATCGCATGATTCGTATGCTTGTGTTTGTGTTATTTAGTGATCTTTCTATCAAGTTCTATTAAGCTCAAAGATTTTTGGACGAGAAAAAGAATGGAAACCTACACTTCCCAAACCATAGCCTAGGCAAATCAAACCAATCAATAAGAAAGGTTGTGTTATTGAGAATTTGAGAAACATTAGGAATCGCATGATTCGTATGCTTGTGTTTGTGTTATTTAGTGATCTTTCTATCAAGTTCTATTAAGCTCAAAGATTTTTGGACGAGAAAAAGAATGGAAACCAACACTTCCCAAACCATATCCTAGGCAAATCAAACCAATCAATAAGAAAGGTTGTGTTATTGAGAATTTGAAAAACATTAGAAATCGCATGATTCGTATGCTTGTGTTTGTGTTGTTTAGAGATCTTTCTATCAAGTTCTATTAAGTTCAAAGATTTTTGGAAGAGAAAAAGGTTTTTGGCAAACCAACACTTCCCAGACCATATCCTAGGCAAATCAAACTAATCAATAAGAAATGTTGTGTTATTGAGAATTTGAGAAACATTAGGAATCGCATGATTCGTATGCTTGTGTTTGTGTTTTTTGGTGATCTTTCTATCAAGTTCTATTAAGTTCAAAGATTTTAGACGAGATAAAGAATGGAAACCAACACTTCCCAAAACATATCCTAGGCAAATCAAACCAATCAATAAGAAAGGTTGTGTTATTGAGAATTTGAAAAACATTAGAAATCGCATGATTCGTATGCTTGTGTTTGTGTTGTTTGATGATCTTTCTATTTAGTTCAAAGATTTTTGGACCAGAAAAAGAATGGAAACCTACACTTCCCAAACCATAGCCTAGGCAAATCAAACCAATCAATAAGAAAGGTTGTGTTATTGAGAATTTGAGGAACATTAGGAATCGCATGATTCGTATGCTTGTGTTTGTGTTGTTTGGTGATCTTTCTATCAAGTTCTATTAAGTTCAAAGATTTTAGACGAGATAAAGAATGGAAACCAACACTTCCCGAAACATATCCTAGGCAAATCAAACCAATCAATAAGAAAGGTTGTGTTATTGAGAATTTGAAAAACATTAGAAATCGCATGATTCGTATGCTTGTGTTTGTGTTGTTTAGAGATCTTTCTATCAAGTTATATTAAGTTCAAAGTTTTTTGGACGAGAAAAAGAATGGAAACCAACACTTCCTAGACCATATCCTAGGCAAATCAAACCAATCAATAAGAAAGGTTGTATTATTGAGAATTTCAGAAACATTGGGAATCACATGATTCGTATGCTTGTGTTTGTGTTATTTGATGATCTTTCTATTTAGTTCAAAGATTTTTGGACCAGAAAAAGAATGGAAACCTACACTTCCCAAACCATAGCCTAGGCAAATCAAACCAATCAATAAGAAATGTTGTGTTATTGAGAATTTGAGAAACATTAGGAATCGCATGATTCGTATGCTTGTGTTTGTGTTTTTTGGTGATCTTTCTATCAAGTTCTATTAAGTTCAAAGATTTTAGACGAGATAAAGAATGGAAACCAACACTTCCCAAAACATATCCTAGGCAAATCAAACCAATCAATAAGAAATGTTGTGTTATTGAGAATTTGAAAAACATTAGAAATCGCATGATTCGTATGCTTGTGTTTGTGTTGTTTGATGATCTTTCTATTTAGTTCAAAGATTTTTGGACCAGAAAAAGAATGGAAACCTACACTTCCCAAACCATAGCCTAGGCAAATCAAACCAATCAATAAGAAAGGTTGTGTTATTGAGAATTTGAGAAACATTAGGAATCGCATGATTCGTATGCTTGTGTTTGTGTTGTTTGGTGATCTTTCTATCAAGTTCTATTAAGTTCAAAGATTTTAGACGAGATAAAGAATGGAAACCAACACTTCCCGAAACATATCCAAGGCAAATCAAACCAATCAATCAGAAAGGGTGTGTTATTGAGAATTTGAAAAACATTAGAAATCGCATGATTCGTATGCTTGTGTTTGTGTTGTTTAGAGATCTTTCTATCAAGTTCTATTAAGTTCAAAGATTTTTGGAAGAGAAAAAGAATGCAAACCAACCCTTCCCAGACCATAGCCTAGGCAAATCAAACTAATCAATAAGAAATGTTGCGTTATTGAGTATTTGAGAAACATTAGGAATCGCATGATTCGTATGCTTGTGTTTGTGTTGTTTGGTGATCTTTCTATTTAGTTCAAAGATTTTTGGACCAGAAAAAGAATGGAAACCTACACTTCCCAAACCATAGCCTAGGCAAATCAAACCAATCAATAAGAAAGGTTGTGTTATTGAGAATTTGAGAAACATTAGGAATCGCATGATTCGTATGCTTGTGTTTGTGTTGTTTGGTGATCTTTCTATCAAGTTCTATTAAGTTCAAAGATTTTAGACGAGATAAAGAATGGAAACCAACACTTCCCGAAACATATCCTAGGCAAATCAAACCAATCAATAAGAAAGGTTGTGTTATTGAGAATTTGAAAAACATTAGAAATCGCATGATTCGTATGCTTGTGTTTGTGTTGTTTAGAGATCTTTCTATCAAGTTCTATTAAGTTCAAAGATTTTTGGAAGAGAAAAAGATTTTTGGCAAACCAACACTTCCCAGACCATAGCCTAGGCAAATCAAACTAATCAATAAGAAATGTTGTGTTATTGAGAATTTGAGAAACATTAGGAATCGCATGATTCGTATGCTTGTGTTTGTGTTTTTTGGTGATCTTTCTATCAAGTTCTATTAAGTTCAAAGATTTTAGACGAGATAAAGAATGGAAACCAACACTTCCCAAAACATATCCTAGGCAAATCAAACCAATCAATAAGAAAGGTTGTGTTATTGAGAATTTGAAAAACATTAGAAATCGCATGATTCGTATGCTTGTGTTTGTGTTGTTTGATGATCTTTCTATTTAGTTCAAAGATTTTTGGACCAGAAAAAGAATGGAAACCTACACTTCCCAAACCATAGCCTAGGCAAATCAAACCAATCAATAAGAAAGGTTGTGTTATTGAGAATTTGAGAAACATTAGGAATCGCATGATTCGTATGCTTGTGTTTGTGTTGTTTGGTGATCTTTCTATCAAGTTCTATTAAGTTCAAAGATTTTAGACGAGATAAAGAATGGAAACCAACACTTCCCGAAACATATCCTAGGCAAATCAAACCAATCAATAAGAAAGGTTGTGTTATTGAGAATTTGAAAAACATTAGAAATCGCATGATTCGTATGCTTGTGTTTGTGTTGTTTAGAGATCTTTCTATCAAGTTATATTAAGTTCAAAGTTTTTTGGACGAGAAAAAGAATGGAAACCAACACTTCCTAGACCATATCCTAGGCAAATCAAACCAATCAATAAGAAAGGTTGTATTATTGAGAATTTCAGAAACATTGGGAATCACATGATTCGTATGCTTGTGTTTGTGTTATTTGATGATCTTTCTATTTAGTTCAAAGATTTTTGGACCAGAAAAAGAATGGAAACCTACACTTCCCAAACCATAGCCTAGGCAAATCAAACCAATCAATAAGAAATGTTGTGTTATTTAGAATTTGAGAAACATTAGGAATCGCATGATTCGTATGCTTGTGTTTGTGTTTTTTGGTGATCTTTCTATCAAGTTCTATTAAGTTCAAAGATTTTAGACGAGATAAAGAATGGAAACCAACACTTCCCAAAACATATCCTAGGCAAATCAAACCAATCAATAAGAAAGGTTGTGTTATTGAGAATTTGAAAAACATTAGAAATCGCATGATTCGTATGCTTGTGTTTGTGTTGTTTGATGATCTTTCTATTTAGTTCAAAGATTTTTGGACCAGAAAAAGAATGGAAACCTACACTTCCCAAACCATAGCCTAGGCAAATCAAACCAATCAATAAGAAAGGTTGTGTTATTGAGAATTTGAGAAACATTAGGAATCGCATGATTCGTATGCTTGTGTTTGTGTTGTTTGGTGATCTTTCTATCAAGTTCTATTAAGTTCAAAGATTTTAGATGAGATAAAGAATGGAAACCAACACTTCCCGAAACATATCCTAGGCAAATCAAACCAATCAATCAGAAAGGTTGTGTTATTGAGAATTTGAAAAACATTAGAAATCGCATGATTCGTATGCTTGTGTTTGTGTTGTTTAGAGATCTTTCTATCAAGTTCTATTAAGTTCAAAGATTTTTGGAAGAGAAAAAGAATGCAAACCAACACTTCCCAGACCATAGCCTAGGCAAATCAAACTAATCAATAAGAAATGTTGCGTTATTGAGTATTTGAGAAACATTAGGAATCGCATGATTCGTATGCTTGTGTTTGTGTTGTTTGGTGATCTTTCTATCAAGTTCTATTAAGTTCAAAGATTTTAGACGAGATAAAGAATGGAAACCAACACTTCCCAAAACATATCCTAGGCAAATCAAACCAATCAATAAGAAAGGTTGTGTTATTGAGAATTTGAGAAACATTAGGAATCGCATGATTCGTATGCTTGTGGTTGTATCGTTTGGTGATCTTTCTATCAAGTTCTATTAAGTTAAAAGATTTTTGGACGAGAAAAGGAATGGAAACCAACACTTCCAAAACCATAGCCTAGGCAAATCAAACCAATCAAAAAGAAAGGTTGAGTTATTGAGTATTTGAGAAACATTAGGAATCGCATGATTCGTATGCTTGTGTTTGTGTTGTTTAGAGATCTTTCTATCAAGTTCTATTAAGTTCAAAGATTTTTGGACGAGAAAAAGAATGGAAACCAACACTTCCCAGACCATAGCCTAGGCAAATCAAACTAATCAATAAGAAATGTTGTGTTATTGAGTATTTGAGAAACATTAGGAATCGCATGATTCGTATGCTTGTGTTTGTGTTGTTTGGTGACCTTTCTATCAAGTTCTATTAAGTTCAAAGATTTTAGACCAGATAAAGAATGGAAACCAACACTTCCCAAAACATATCCTAGGCAAATCAAACCAATCAATAAGAAAGGTTATGTTATTGAGAATTTGAGAAACATTAGGAATCGCATGATTCGTATGCTTGTGGTTGTATTGTTTGGTGATCTTTCTATCAAGTTCTATTAAGTTAAAAGATTTTTGGACGAGAAAAGGAATGGAAACCAACACTTCCAAAACCATAGCCTAGGCAAATCAAACCAATCAATAAGAAAGGTTGAGTTATTGAGTATTTGAGAAACATTAGGAATCGCATGATTCGTATGCTTGTGTTTGTGTTGTTTAGAGATCTTTCTATCAAGTTCTATTAAGTTCAAAGATTTTTGGAAGAGAAAAAGAATGGAAACCAACACTTCCCAGACCATAGCCTAGGCAAATAAAACTAATCAATAAGAAATGTTGTGTTATTGAGTATTTGAGAAACATTAGCAATCGCATGATTCGTATGCTTGTGTTTCTGTTGTTTGGTGATCTTTCTATCAAGTTCTATTAAGTTCAAAGATTTTAGACGAGATAAAGAATGGAAACCAAAACTTCCCAAAACATATCCTAGGCAAATCAAACCAATCAATAAGAAAGGTTGTGTTATATAGAATTTGAGAAACATTAGGAATCGCATGATTCGTATGCTTGTGGTTGTATTGTTTGGTGATCTTTCTATCAAGTTCTATTAAGTTAAAAGATTTTTGGACGAGAAAAGGAATGGAAACCAACACTTCCAAAACCATAGCCTAGGCAAATCAAACCAATCAATAAGAAAGGTTGAGTTATTGAGTATTTGAGAAACATTAGGAATCGCATGATTCGTATGCTTGTGTTTGTGTTGTTTAGAGATCTTTCTATCAAGTTCTATTAAGTTCAAAGATTTTTGGACGAGAAAAAGAATAGAAACCAACACTTCCCAGACCATAGCCTAGGCAAATCAAACTAAACAATAAGAAATGTTGTGTTATTGAGGATTTGAGAAACATTAGGAATCGCATGATTCGTATGCTTGTGTTTGTGTTGTTTAGAGATCTTTCTATCAAGTTCTATTAAGTTCAAAGATTTTTGGACGAGAAAAAGAATGGAAACCAACACTTCCCAGACCATAGCCTAGGCAAATCAAACTAATCAATAAGAAATGTTGTGTTATTGAGTATTTGAGAAACATTAGGAATCGCATGATTCGTATGCTTGTGTTTGTGTTGTTTGGTGACCTTTCTATCAAGTTCTATTAAGTTCAAAGATTTTAGACCAGATAAAGAAAGGAAACCAACACTTCCCAAAACATATCCTAGGCAAATCAAACCAATCAATAAGAAAGGTTATGTTATTGAGAATTTGAGAAACATTAGGAATCGCATGATTCGTATGCTTGTGGTTGTATTGTTTGGTGATCTTTCTATCAAGTTCTATTAAGTTAAAAGATTTTTGGACGAGAAAAGGAATGGAAACCAACACTTTCAAAACCATAGCCTAGGCAAATCAAACCAATCAATAAGAAAGGTTGAGTTATTGAGTATTTGAGAAACATTAGGAATCGCATGATTCGTATGCTTGTGTTTGTGTTGTTTAGAGATCTTTCTATCAAGTTCTATTAAGTTCAAAGATTTTGGGACGAGAAAAAGAATAGAAACCAACACTTCCCAGACCATAGCCTAGGCAAATCAAACTAAACAATAAGAAATGTTGTGTTATTGAGGATTTGAGAAACATTAGGAATCGCATGATTCGTATGCTTGTGTTTGTGTTGTTTAGAGATCTTTCTATCAAGTTCTATTAAGTTCAAAGATTTTTGGACGAGAAGAAGAATGGAAACCAACACTTCCCTGACCATAGCCTAGGCAAATCAAACTAATCAATAAGAAATGTTGTGTTATTGAGTATTTGAGAAACATTAGGAATCGCATGATTCGTATGCTTGTGGTTGTATTGTTTGGTGATCTTTCTATCAAGTTCTATTAAGTTAAAAGATTTTTGGACGAGAAAAGGAATGGAAACCAACACTTCCAAAACCATAGCCTAGGCAAATCAAACCAATCAATAAGAAAGGTTGAGTTATTGAGTATTTGAGAAACATTAGGAATCGCATGATTCGTATGCTTGTGTTTGTGTTGTTTAGAGATCTTTCTATCAAGTTCTATTAAGTTCAAAGATTTTTGGAAGAGAAAAAGAATGGAAACCAACACTTCCCAGACCATAGCCTAGGCAAATAAAACTAATCAATAAGAAATGTTGTGTTATTGAGTATTTGAGAAACATTAGCAATCGCATGATTCGTATGCTTGTGTTTCTGTTGTTTGGTGATCTTTCTATCAAGTTCTATTAAGTTCAAAGATTTTAGACGAGATAAAGAATGGAAACCAAAACTTCCCAAAACATATCCTAGGCAAATCAAACCAATCAATAAGAAAGGTTGTGTTATTGAGAATTTGAGAAACATTAGGAATCGCATGATTCGTATGCTTGTGGTTGTATTGTTTGGTGATCTTTCTATCAAGTTCTATTAAGTTAAAAGATTTTTGGACGAGAAAAGGAATGGAAACCAACACTTCCAAAACCATAGCCTAGGCAAATCAAACCAATCAATAAGAAAGGTTGAGTTATTGAGTATTTGAGAAACATTAGGAATCGCATGATTCGTATGCTTGTGTTTGTGTTGTTTAGAGATCTTTCTATCAAGTTCTATTAAGTTCAAAGATTTTTGGACGAGAAAAAGAATAGAAACCAACACTTCCCAGACCATAGCCTAGGCAAATCAAACTAAACAATAAGAAATGTTGTGTTATTGAGGATTTGAGAAACATTAGGAATCGCATGATTCGTATGCTTGTGTTTGTGTTGTTTAGAGATCTTTCTATCAAGTTCTATTAAGTTCAAAGATTTTTGGACGAGAAAAAGAATGGAAACCAACACTTCCCAGACCATAGCCTAGGCAAATCAAACTAATCAATAAGAAATGTTGTGTTATTGAGTATTTGAGAAACATTAGGAATCGCATGATTCGTATGCTTGTGTTTGTGTTGTTTGGTGACCTTTCTATCAAGTTCTATTAAGTTCAAAGATTTTAGACCAGATAAAGAAAGGAAACCAACACTTCCCAAAACATATCCTAGGCAAATCAAACCAATCAATAAGAAAGGTTATGTTATTGAGAATTTGAGAAACATTAGGAATCGCATGATTCGTATGCTTGTGGTTGTATTGTTTGGTGATCTTTCTATCAAGTTCTATTAAGTTAAAAGATTTTTGGACGAGAAAAGGAATGGAAACCAACACTTTCAAAACCATAGCCTAGGCAAATCAAACCAATCAATAAGAAAGGTTGAGTTATTGAGTATTTGAGAAACATTAGGAATCGCATGATTCGTATGCTTGTGTTTGTGTTGTTTAGAGATCTTTCTATCAAGTTCTATTAAGTTCAAAGATTTTTGGAAGAGAAAAAGAATGGAAACCAACACTTCCCAGACCATAGCTTAGGCAAATAAAACTAATCAATAAGAAATGTTGTGTTATTGAGTATTTGAGAAACATTAGGAATCGCATGATTCGTATGCTTGTGTTTGTGTTGTTTGGTGATCTTTCTATCAAGTTCTATTAAGTTCAAAGATTTTAGACGAGATAAAGAATGGAAACCAAAACTTCCCAAAACATATCCTAGGCAAATAAAACCAATCAATAAGAAAGGTTGTGTTATTGAGAATTTGAGAAACATGAGGAATCGCATGATTCGTATGCTTGTGGTTGTATTGTTTGGTGATCTTTCTATCAAGTTCTATTAAGTTAAAAGATTTTTGGACGAGAAAAGGAATGGAAACCAACACTTCCAAAACCATAGCCTAGGCAAATCAAACCAATCAATAAGAAAGGTTGAGTTATTGAGTATTTGAGAAACATTAGGAATCGCATGATTCGTATACTTGTGTTTGTGTTGTTTAGAGATCTTTCTATCAAGTTCTATTAAGTTCAAAGATTTTGGGACGAGAAAAAGAATAGAAACCAACACTTCCCAGACCATAGCCTAGGCAAATCAAACTAAACAATAAGAAATGTTGTGTTATTGAGGATTTGAGAAACATTAGGAATCGCATGATTCGTATGCTTGTGTTTGTGTTGTTTAGAGATCTTTCTATCAAGTTCTACTAAGTTCAAAGATTTTTGGACGAGAAGAAGAATGGAAACCAACACTTCCCTGACCATAGCCTAGGCAAATCAAACTAATCAATAAGAAATGTTGTGTTATTGAGTATTTGAGAAACATTAGGAATCGCATGATTCGTATGCTTGTGTTTGTGTTGTTTGGTGATCTTTCTATCAAGTTCTATTAAGTTCAAAGATTTTAGACGAGATAAAGAATGGAAACCAACACTTCTTAAAATATATCCTAGGCAAATCAAACCAATCAATAAGAAAGGTTGTGTTATTGAGAATTTGAGAAACATTAGGAATCGCATGATTCGTGTGCTTGTGGTTGTATTGTTTGGTGATCTTTCTATCAAGTTCTATTAAGTTAAAAGATTTTTGGACGAGAAAAGGAATGGAAACCAACACTTCCAAAACCATAGCCTAGGCAAATCAAACCAATCAATAAGAAAGGTTGAGTTGTTGAGTATTTGAGAAACATTAGAAATCGCATCATTCGTATGCTTGTGTTTGTGTTGTTTAGTGATCTTTCTATCAAGTTCTATTAAGTTCAAAGATTTTTGGACGAGAAAAAGAATGGAAACCAACACTTCCCAAACCATATCCTAGGCAAATCAAACCAATCAATAAGAAAGGTTGTGTTATTGAGAATTTGAGAAACATTAGGAATCACATGATTCGTATGCTTGTGTTTGTGTTGTTTGATGATCTTTCTATTTAGTTCAAAGATTTTTGGACGAGAAGAAGAATGGAAACCTACACTTCCCAAACCATAGCCTAGGCAAATCAAACCAATCAATAAGAAAGGTTGTGTTATTGAGAATTTGAGAAACATTAGGAATCGCATGATTCGTATGCTTGTGTTTGTGTTGTTTGGTGATCATTCTATCAAGTTCTATTAAGTTCAAAGATTTTAGACGAGATAAAGAATGGAAACCAACACTTCCCAAAACACATCCTAGGCACATCAAACCAATCAATAAGAAAGGTTGTGTTATTGAGAATTTGAAAAACATTAGAAATCGCATGATTCGTATGCTTGTGGTTGTATTGTTTGGTGATCTTTCTATCACGTTCTATTAAGTTAAAAGATTTTTGGACGAGAAAAGGAATGAAAACCAACACTTCCAAAACCATAGCCTAGGCTAATCAAACCAATCAATAAGAAAGGTTGAGTTATTGAGTATTTGAGAAACATTAGGAATCGCATGATTCGTATGCTTGTGTTTGTTGTTTGGTGATCTTTCTATCAAGTTCTATTAAGTTAAAAGGTTTTTGGATGAGAAAAGGAATGGAAACCAACACTTCCAAAACCATAGCCTAGGCAAATCAAACCAATCAATAAGAAAGGTTGTGTTATTGAGAATTTGAGAAACATTAGGAATCGCATGATTCGTATGCTTGTGTTTGTGTTGTTTGGTGATCTTTCTATCAAGTTCTATTAAGTTCAAAGATTTTAGACGAGATAAAGAATGGAAACCAACACTTCTTAAAATATATCCTAGGCAAATCAAACCAATCAATAAGAAAGGTTGTGTTATTGAGAATTTGAGAAACATTAGGAATCGCATGATTCGTGTGCTTGTGGTTGTATTGTTTGGTGATCTTTCTATCAAGTTCTATTAAGTTAAAAGATTTTTGGACGAGAAAAGGAATGGAAACCAACACTTCCAAAACCATAGCCTAGGCAAATCAAACCAATCAATAAGAAAGGTTGAGTTATTGAGTATTTGAGAAACATTAGAAATCGCATCATTCGTATGCTTGTGTTTGTGTTGTTTAGTGATCTTTCTATCAAGTTCTATTAAGTTCAAAGATTTTTGGACGAGAAAAAGAATGGAAACCAACACTTCCCAAACCATATCCTAGGCAAATCAAACCAATCAATAAGAAAGGTTGTGTTATTGAGAATTTGAGAAACATTAGGAATCACATGATTCGTATGCTTGTGTTTGTGTTGTTTGATGATCTTTCTATTTAGTTCAAAGATTTTTGGACGAGAAGAAGAATGGAAACCTACACTTCCCAAACCATAGCCTAGGCAAATCAAACCAATCAATAAGAAAGGTTGTGTTATTGAGAATTTGAGAAACATTAGGAATCGCATGATTCGTATGCTTGTGTTTGTGTTGTTTGGTGATCATTCTATCAAGTTCTATTAAGTTCAAAGATTTTAGACGAGATAAAGAATGGAAACCAACACTTCCCAAAACACATCCTAGGCACATCAAACCAATCAATAAGAAAGGTTGTGTTATTGAGAATTTGAAAAACATTAGAAATCGCATGATTCGTATGCTTGTGGTTGTATTGTTTGGTGATCTTTCTATCACGTTCTATTAAGTTAAAAGATTTTTGGACGAGAAAAGGAATGAAAACCAACACTTCCAAAACCATAGCCTAGGCTAATCAAACCAATCAATAAGAAAGGTTGAGTTATTGAGTATTTGAGAAACATTAGGAATCGCATGATTCGTATGCTTGTGTTTGTTGTTTGGTGATCTTTCTATCAAGTTCTATTAAGTTAAAAGGTTTTTGGATGAGAAAAGGAATGGAAACCAACACTTCCAAAACCATAGCCTAGGCAAATCAAACCAATCAATAAGAAAGGTTGTGTTATTGAGAATTTGAGAAACATTAGGAATCGCATGATTCGTATGCTTGTGTTTGTGTTGTTTGGTGATCTTTCTATCAAGTTCTATTAAGTTCAAAGATTTTAGACGAGATAAAGAATGGAAACCAACACTTCCCAAAACATATCCTAGGCAAATCAAACCAATCAATAAGAAAGGTTGTGTTATTGAGAATTTGAAAAACATTAGAAATCGCATGATTCGTATGCTTATGGTTGTATTGTTTGGTGATCTTTCTATCAAGTTCTATTAAGTTAAAAGATTTTTGGACAGGAAAAGGAATGGAAACCAAAACATCCAAAACCATAGCCGAGGCTAATCAAACCAATCAATAAGAAAGGTTGAGTTATTGAGTATTTGAGAAACATTAGGAATCGCATTATTCGTATGCTTGTTTTTGTGTTGTTTAGTGATCTTTCTATCAAGTTCTATTAAGTTCAAAGATTTTTGGACGAGAAAATGAATGGAAACCAACACTTCCCAAACCATAGCCAAGGCAAATCAAACCAATCAATAAGAAAGGTTGTGTTATTGAGTATTTGAGAAACATTAGGAATCGCATGATTCGTATGCTTGTGTTTGTGTTCTTTCGTGATCTTTCTATCAAGTTCTATTAAGTTAAAAGATTTTTGGACGAGAAAAAGAATGAAAACCAGCACTTCCCAAACCATATCCTAGGCAAATCAAACCAATCAATAAGAAAGGTTGTGTTATTGAGAATTTGAGAAACATTAGGAATCGCATGATTCGTATGCTTGTGGTTGTATTGTTTGGTGATCTTTCTATCAAGTTCTATTAAGTTAAAAGAATTTTGGACGAGAAAAGGAATGGAAACCAACACTTCCCAAACCATAGCCTAGGCAAATCAAACCAATCAATAAGAAAGGTTGAGTTATTGAGTATTTGAGAAACATTAGAAATCGCATCATTCGTATGCTTGTGTTTGTGTTGTTTAGTGATCTTTCTATCAAGTTCTATTAAGTTCAAAGATTTTTGGACGAGAAAAAGAATGGAAACCAACACTTCCCAAACCATATCCTAGGCAAATCAAACCAATCAATAAGAAAGGTTGTGTTATTGAGAATTTCAGAAACATTAGGAATCACATGATTCGTATGCTTGTGTTTGTGTTGTTTGGTGATCTTTGTATCAAGTTCTATTAAGTTCAAAGATTTTAGACGAGATAAAGAATGGAAACCAACACTTCCCAAAACATATCCTAGGCAAATGAAACCAATCAATAAGAAAGGTTGTGTTATTGAGAATTTGAAAAACATTAGAAATCGCATGATTCGTATGCTTGTGTTTGTGTTGTTTGATGATCTTTCTATTTAGTTCTAAGATTTTTGGACCAGAAAAAGAATGGAAACCTAAACTTCCCAAACCATAGCCTAGGCAAATCAAACCAATCAATAAGAAATGTTGTGTTATTGAGAATTTGAGATACATTAGGAATCGCATGATTCGTATGCTTGTGTTTGTGTTGTTTGGTGATCTTTGTATCAAGGTCTATTAAGTTCAAAGATTTTAGACGAGATAAAGAATGGAAACCAACACTTCCCAAAACATATCCTAGGCAAATCAAACCAATCAATAAGAAGGGTTGTGTTATTGAGAATTTGAAAAACATTAGAAATCGCATGATTCGTATGCTTGTGTTTGTGTTGTTTGATGATCTTTCTATTTAGTTCAAAGATTTTTGGACCAGAAAAAGAATGGAAACCTACACTTCCCAAGCCGTAGCCTAGGCAAATCAAACCAATCAATAAGAAAGGTTGTGTTATTGAGAATTTGAGAAACATTAGGAATCGCATGATTCGTATGCTTGTGTTTGTGTTGTTTGGTGATCTTTCTATCAAGTTCTATTAAGTTCAATGATTTTAGACGAGATAAAGAATGGAAACCAACACTTCCCAAAACATATCCTAGGTAAATCAAACCAATCAATAAGAAAGGTTGTGTTATTAAGAATTTGAAAAACATTAGAAATCGCATGATTCGTATGCTTGTGTTTGTGTTGTTTAGAGATCTTTCTATCAAGTTCTTTTAAGTTCAAAGATTTTTGGAAGAGAAAAAGAATGGAAACCAACACTTCCCAGACCATAGCCTAGGCAAATCAAACTAATCAATAAGAAATGTTGTGTTATTGAGTATTTGAGAAACATTAGGAATCGCATGATTCGTATGCTTGTGTTTGTGTTGTTTGGTGATCTTTCTATCAAGTTCTATTAAGTTCAAAGATTTTAGACGAGATAAAGAATGGAAACCAACACTTCCCAAAACATATCCTAGGCAAATCAAACCAATCAATAAGAAAGGTTGTGTTATTGAGAATTTGAAAAACATTAGAAATCGCATGATTCGTATGCTTGTGTTTGTGTTGTTTAGAGATCTTTCTATCAAGTTCTATTAAGTTCAAAGATTTTTGGAAGAGAAAAAGAATGGAAACCAACACTTCCCAGACCATAGCCTAGGCAAATCAAACTAATCAATAAGAAATGTTGTGTTATTGAGTATTTGAGAAACATTAGGAATCGCATGATTCGTATGCTTGTGTTTGTGTTGTTTGGTGATCTTTCTATCAAGTTCTATTAAGTTCAAAGATTTTAGCCGAGATAAAGAATGGAAACCAACACTTCCCAAAACATATCCTAGGCAAATCAAACCAATCAATAAGAAAGGTTGTGTTATTGAGAATTTGAGAAACATTAGGAATCGCATGATTCGTATGCTTGTGGTTGTATTGTTTGGTGATCTTTCTATCAAGTTCTATTAAGTAAAAAGATTTTTGGACGAGAAAAGGAATGGAAACCAACACTTGCAAAACCATAGCCTAGGCAAATCAAACCAATCAATAAGAAAGGTTGAGTTATTGAGTATTTGAGAAACATTAGGAATCGCATGATTCGTATGCTTGTCTTTGTGTTGTTTAGAGATCTATCTATGAAGTTCTATTAAGTTCAAAGATTTTTGGACGAGAAAAAGATTGGAAACCAACACTTCCCAGACCATAGCCTAGGCAAATCAAACTAAACAATAAGAAATGTTGTGTTATTGAGCATTTGAGAAACATTAGGAATCGCATGATTCGTATGCTTGTGTTTTTGTTGTTTAGAGATCTTTCTATCAAGTTCTATTAAGTTCAAAGATTTTTGGACGAGAAAAAGAATGGAAACCAACACTTCCCAGACCATAGCCTAGGCAAATCAAACTAATCAATAAGAAATGTTGTGTTATTGAGTATTTGAGAAACATTAGGAATCGCATGATTCGTATGCTTGTGTTTGTGTTGTTTGGTGACCTTTCAATCAAGTTCTATTAAGTTCAAAGATTTTAGACGAGATAAAGAATGGAAACCAACACTTCTTAAAATATATCCTAGGCAAATCAAACCAATCAATAAGAAAGGTTGTGTTATTGAGAATTTGAGAAACATTAGGAATCGCATGATTCGTATGCTTGTGGTTGTATTGTTTGGTGATCTTTCTATCAAGTTCTATTAAGCTCAAAGATTTTTGGACGAGAAAAGGAATGGAAACCAACACTTCCAAAACCATAGCCTAGGCAAATCAAACCAATCAATAAGAAAGGTTGAGTTATTGAGTATTTGAGAAACATTAGAAATCGCATCATTCGTATGCTTGTGTTTGTGTTGTTTAGTGATCTTTCTATCAAGTTCTATTAAGTTCAAAGATTTTTGGACGAGAAAAAGAATGGAAACCAACACTTCCCAAACCATATCCTAGGCAAATCAAACCAATCAATAAGAAAGGTTGTGTTATTGAGAATTTCAGAAACATTAGGAATCACATGATTCGTATGCTTGTGTTTGTGTTGTTTGATGATCTTTCTATTTAGTTCAAAGATTTTTGGACCAGAAAAAGAATGGAAACCTACACTTCCCAAACCATAGCCTAGGCAAATCAAACCAATCAATAAGAAAGGTTGTGTTATTGAGAATTTCAGAAACATTAGGAATCGCATGATTCGTATGCTTGTGGTTGTATTGTTTGGTAATCTTTCTATCAAGTTCTATTAAGTTAAAAGAATTTTGGACGAGAAAAGGAATGGAAACCAACACTTCCAAAACCATAGCCTAGGCAAATCAAACCAATCAATAAGAAAGGTTGAGTTATTGAGTATTTGAGAAACATTAGAAATCGCATCATTCGTATGCTTGTGTTTGTGTTGTTTAGTGATCTTTCTATCAAGTTCTATTAAGTTCAAAGATTTTTGGACGAGAAAAAGAATGGAAACCAACACTTCCCAAACCATATCCTAGGCAAATCAAACCAATCAATAAGAAAGGTTGTGTTATTGAGAATTTCAGAAACATTAGGAATCACATGATTCGTATGCTTGTGTTTGTGTTGTTTGATGATCTTTCTATTAAGTTCAAAGATTTTTGGACCAGAAAAAGAATGGAAACCTACACTTCCCAAACCATAGCCTAGGCAAATCAAACCAATCAATAAGAAATGTTGTGTTATTGAGAATTTGAGAAACATTAGGAATCGCATGATTCGTATGCTTGTGTTTGTGTTGTTTGGTGATCTTTGTATCAAGTTCTATTAAGTTCAAAGATTTTAGACGAGATAAAGAATGGAAACCATCACTTCCCAAAACATATCCTAGGCAAATGAAACCAATGAATAAGAAAGGTTGTGTTATTGAGAATTTGAAAAACATTAGAAATCGCATGATTCGTATGCTTGTGTTTGTGTTGTTTGATGATCTTTCTATTTAGTTCTAAGATTTTTGGACCAGAAAAAGAATGGAAACCTACACTTCCCAAACCATATCCTAGGCAAATCAAACCAATCAATAAGAAATGTTGTGTTATTGAGAATTTGAGATACATTAGGAATCGCATGATTCGTATGCTTGTGTTTGTGTTGTTTGGTGATCTTTGTATCAAGGTCTATTAAGTTCAAAGATTTTAGACGAGATAAAGAATGGAAACCAACACTTCCCAAAACATATCCTAGGCAAATCAAACCAATCAATAAGAAGGGTTGTGTTATTGAGAATTTGAAAAACATTAGAAATCGCATGATTCGTATGCTTGTGTTTGTGTTGTTTGATGATCTTTCTATTTAGTTCAAAGATTTTTGGACCAGAAAAAGAATGGAAACCTACACTTCCCAAGCCGTAGCCTAGGCAAATCAAACCAATCAATAAGGTTGTGTTATTGAGAATTTGAGAAACATTAGGAATCGCATGATTCGTATGCTTGTGTTTGTGTTGTTTGGTGATCTTTCTATCAAGTTCTATTAAGTTCAAAGATTTTAGACGAGATAAAGAATGGAAACCAACACTTCCCAAAACATATCCTAGGTAAATCAAACCAATCAATAAGAAAGGTTGGGTTATTAAGAATTTGAAAAACATTAGAAATCGCATGATTCGTATGCTTGTGTTTGTGTTGTTTAGAGATCTTTCTATCAAGTTCTTTTAAGTTCAAAGATTTTTGGAAGAGAAAAAGAATGGAAACCAACACTTCCCAGACTATAGCCTAGGCAAATCAAACTAATCAATAAGAAATGTTGTGTTATTGAGTATTTGAGAAACATTAGGAATCGCATGATTCGTATGCTTGTGTTTGTGTTGTTTGGTGATCTTTCTATCAAGTTCTATTAAGTTCAAAGATATTAGACGAGATAAAGAATGGAAACCAACACTTCCCAAAACATATCCTAGGCAAATCAAACCAATCAATAAGAAAGGTTGTGTTATTGAGAATTTGAAAAACATTAGAAATCGCATGATTCGTATGCTTGTGTTTGTGTTGTTTAGAGATCTTTCTATCAAGTTCTATTAAGTTCAAAGATTTTTGGAAGAGAAAAAGAATGGAAACCAACACTTCCCAGACCATAGCCTAGGCAAATCAAACTAATCAATAAGAAATGTTGTGTTATTGAGTATTTGAGAAACATTAGGAATCGCATGATTCGTATGCTTGTGTTTGTGTTGTTTGGTGATCTTTCTATCAAGTTCTATTAAGTTCAAAGATTTCAGACGAGATAAAGAATGGAAACCAACACTTCCCAAAACATATCCTAGGCAAATCAAACCAATCAATAAGAAAGGTTGTGTTATTGAGAATTTGAGAAACATTAGGAATCGCATGATTCGTATGCTTGTGGTTGTATTGTTTGGTGATCTTTGTATCAAGTTCTATTAAGTAAAAAGATTTTTGGACGAGAAAAGGAATGGAAACCAACACTTCCAAAACCATAGCCTAGGGAAATCAAACCAATCAATAAGAAAGGTTGAGTTATTGAGTATTTGAGAAACATTAGGAATCGCATGATTCGTATGCTTGTGTTTGTGTTGTTTAGAGATCTATCTATGAAGTTCTATTAAGTTCAAAGATTTTTGGACGAGAAAAAGAATGGAAACCAACACTTCCCAGACCATAGCCTAGGCAAATCAAACTAAACAATAAGAAATGTTGTGTTATTGAGCATTTGAGAAACATTAGGAATCGCATGATTCGTATGCTTGTGTTTTAGTTGTTTAGAGATCTTTCTATCAAGTTCTATTAAGTTCAAATATTTTTGGACGAGAAAAAGAATGGAAACCAACACTTCCCAGACCATAGCCTAGGCACATCAAACTAATCAATAAGAAATGTTGTGTTATTGAGTATTTGAGAAACATTAGGAATCGCATGATTCGTATGCTTGTGTTTGTGTTGTTTGGTGACCTTTCAATCAAGTTCTATTAAGTTCAAAGATTTTAGACGAGATAAAGAATGGAAACCAACACTTCTTAAAATATATCCTAGGCAAATCAAACCAATCAATAAGAAAGGTTGTGTTATTGAGAATTTGAGAAACATTAGGAATCGCATGATTCGTATGCTTGTGGTTGTATTGTTTGGTGATCTTTCTATCAAGTTCTATTAAGTTAAAAGATTTTTGGACGAGAAAAGGAATGGAAACCAACACTTCCAAAACCATAGCCTAGGCAAATCAAACCAATCAATAAGAAAGGTTGAGTTATTGAGTATTTGAGAAACATTAGAAATCGCATGATTCGTATGCTTGCGTTTGTGTTATTTAGTGATCTTTCTATCAAGTTCTATTAAGCTCAAAGATTTTTGGACGAGAAAAAGAATGGAAACCAACACTTCCCAAACCATATCCTAGGCAAATCAAACCAATCAATAAGAAAGGTTGTGTTATTGAGAATTTCAGAAACATTAGGAATCACATGATTCGTATGCTTGTGTTTGTGTTGTTTGATGATCTTTCTATTTAGTTCAAAGATTTTTGGACCTGAAAAAGAATGGAAACCTACACTTCCCAAACCATAGCCTAGGCAAATCAAACCAATCAATAAGAAATGTTGTGTTATTGAGAATTTGAGATACATTAGGAATCGCATGATTCGTATGCTTGTGTTTGTGTTGTTTGGTGATCTTTGTATCAAGGTCTATTAAGTTCAAAGATTTTAGACGAGATAAAGAATGGAAACCAACACTTCCCAAAACATATCCTAGGCAAATCAAACCAATCAATAAGAAGGGTTGTGTTATTGAGAATTTGAAAAACATTAGAAATCGCATGATTCGTATGCTTGTGTTTGTGTTGTTTGATGATCTTTCTATTTAGTTCAAAGATTTTTGGACCAGAAAAAGAATGGAAACCTACACTTCCCAAGCCGTAGCCTAGGCAAATCAAACCAATCAATAAGAAAGGTTGTGTTATTGAGAATTTGAGAAACATTAGGAATCGCATGATTCGTATGCTTGTGTTTGTGTTGTTTGGTGATCTTTCTATCAAGTTCTATTAAGTTCAAAGATTTTAGACGAGATAAAGAATGGAAACCAACACTTCCCAAAACATATCCTAGGTAAATTAAACCAATCAATAAGAAAGGTTGTGTTATTAAGAATTTGAAAAACATTAGAAATCGCATGATTCGTATGCTTGTGTTTGTGTTGTTTAGAGATCTTTCTATCAAGTTCTTTTAAGTTCAAAGATTTTTGGAAGAGAAAAAGAATGGAAACCAACACTTCCCAGACCATAGCCTAGGCAAATCAAACTAATCAATAAGAAATGTTGTGTTATTGAGTATTTGAGAAACATTAGGAATCGCATGATTCGTATGCTTGTGTTTGTGTTGTTTGGTGATCTTTCTATCAAGTTCTATTAAGTTCAAAGATTTTAGACGAGATAAAGAATGGAAACCAACACTTCCAAAAACATATCCTAGGCAAATCAAACCAATCAATAAGAAAGGTTGTGTTATTGAGAATTTGAGAAACATTAGGAATCGCATGATTCGTATGCTTGTGGTTGTATTGTTTGGTGATCTTTCTATCAAGTTCTATTAAGTTAAAAGATTTTTGGACGAGAAAAGGAATGGAAACAAACACTTCCAAAACCATAACCTAGGCAAATCAAACCAATCAATAAGAAAGGTTGAGTTATTCAGTATTTGAGAAACATCAGGAATCGCATGATTCGTATGCTTGTGTTTGTGTTGTTTAGAGATCTTTCTATCAAGTACTATTAAGTTCAAAGATTTTTGGATGAGAAAAAGAATGGAAACCAACACTTCCCAGACCATAGCCTAGGCAAATCAAACTAAACAATAAGAAATGTTGTGTTATTGAGGATTTGAGAAACATTAGGAATCGCATGATTCGTATGCTTGTGTTTGTGTTGTTTAGAGATCTTTTTTTCAAGTTCTATTAAGTTCAAAGATTTTTGGACGAGAAAAAGAATGGAAACCAACACTTCCCAGACCATAGCCTAGGCAAATCAAACTAATCAATAAGAAATGTTGTGTTATTGAGTATTTGAGAAACATTAGGAATCGCATGATTCGTATGCTTGTGTTTGTGTTGTTTGGTGACCTTTCTATCAAGTTCTATTAAGTTCAAATATTTAAGACCAGATAAAGAATGGAAACCAACACTTCCCAAAACATATCCTAGGCAAATCAAACCAATCAATAAGAAAGGTTGTGTTATTGAGAATTTGAGAAACATTAGGAATCGCATGATTCGTATGCTTGTGTTTGTGTTGTTTAGAGATCTTTCTATCAAGTTCTATTAAGTTCAAAGATTTTTGGATGAGAAAAAGAATGGAAACCAACACTTCCCAGACCATAGCCTAGGCAAATCAAACTAAACAATAAGAAATGTTGTGTTATTGAGGATTTGAGAAACATTAGGAATCGCATGATTCGTATGCTTGTGTTTGTGTTGTTTAGAGATCTTTCTATCAAGTTATATTAAGTTCAAAGATTTTTGGACGAGAAAAAGAATGGAAACCAACACTTCCTAGACCATATCCTAGGCAAATCAAACCAATCAATAAGAAAGGTTGTGTTATTGAGAATTTCAGAAACATTGGGAATCACATGATTCGTATGCTTGTGTTTGTGTTATTTGATGATCTTTCTATTTAGTTCAAAGATTTTTGGACCAGAAAAAGAATGGAAACCTACACTTCCCAAACCATAGCCTAGGCAAATCAAACCAATCAATAAGAAATGTTGTGTTATTGAGAATTTGAGAAACATTAGGAATCGCATGATTCGTATGCTTGTGTTTGTGTTTTTCGGTGATCTTTCTATCAAGTTCTATTAAGTTCAAAGATTTTAGACGAGATAAAGAATGGAAACCAACACTTCCCAAAACATATCCTAGGCAAATCAAACCAATCAATAAGAAAGGTTGTGTTATTGAGAATTTGAAAAACATTAGAAATCGCATGATTCGTATGCTTGTGTTTGTGTTGTTTGATGATCTTTCTATTTAGTTCAAAGATTTTTGGACCAGAAAAATAATGGAAACCTACACTTCCCAAACCATAGCCTAGGCAAATCAAACCAATCAATAAGAAAGGTTGTGTTATTGAGAATTTGAGAAACATTAGGAATCGCATGATTCGTATACTTCTGTTTGTGTTGTTTGGTGATCTTTCTATCAAGTTCTATTAAGTTCAAAGATTTTAGACGAGATAAAGAATGGAAACCAACACTTCCCGAAACATATCCTAGGCAAATCAAACCAATCAATAAGAAAGGTTGTGTTATTGAGAATTTGAAAAACATTAGAAATCGCATGATTCGTATGCTTGTGTTTGTGTTGTTTAGAGATCTTTCTATCAATTTCTATTAAGTTCAAAGATTTTTGGAAGAGAAAAAGAATGCAAAGCAACACTTCCCAGACCATAGCCTAGGCAAATCAAACTAATCAATAAGAAATGTTGCGTTATTGAGTATTTGAGAAACATTAGGAATCGCATGATTCGTATGCTTGTGTTTATGTTGTTTGGTGATCTTTCTATCAAGTTCTATTAAGTTCAAAGATTTTAGACGAGATAAAGAATGGAAACCAACTCTTCCCAAAACATATCCTAGGCAAATCAAACCAATCAATAAGAAAGGTTGTGTTATTGAGAATTTGAGAAACATTAGGAATCGCATGATTCGTATGCTTGTGTTTGTGTTGTTTAGAGATCTTTCTATCAAGTTATATTAAGTTCAAAGTTTTTTGGACGAGAAAAAGAATGGAAACCAACACTTCCTAGACCATATCCTAGGCAAATCAAACCAATCAATAAGAAAGGTTGTATTATTGAGAATTTCAGAAACATTGGGAATCACATGATTCGTATGCTTGTGTTTGTGTTATTTGATGATCTTTCTATTTAGTTCAAAGATTTTTGGACCAGAAAAAGAATGGAAACCTACACTTCCCAAACCATAGCCTAGGCAAATCAAACCAATCAATAAGAAATGTTGTGTTATTGAGAATTTGAGAAACATTAGGAATCGCATGATTCGTATGCTTGTGTTTGTGTTTTTTGGTGATCTTTCTATCAAGTTCTATTAAGTTCAAAGATTTTAGACGAGATAAAGAATGGAAACCAACACTTCCCAAAACATATCCTAGGCAAATCAAACCAATTAAAAAATAGAAAGGTTGTGTTATTGAGAATTTGAAAAACATTAGAAATCGCATGATTCGTATGCTTGTGTTTGTGTTGTTTAGAGATCTTTCTATCAAGTTCTATTAAGTTCAAAGATTTTTGGAAGAGAAAAAGAATGCAAACCAACACTTCCCAGACCATAGCCTAGGCAAATCAAACTAATCAATAAGAAATGTTGCGTTATTGAGTATTTGAGAAACATTAGGAATCGCATGATTCGTATGCTTGTGTTTGTGTTGTTTGGTGATCTTTCTATCAAGTTCTATTAAGTTCAAAGATTTTAGACGAGATAAAGAATGGAAACCAACACTTCCCAAAACATAGCCTAGGCAAATCAAACCAATCAATAAGAAAGGTTGTGTTATTGAGAATTTGAGAAACATTAGGAATCGCATGATTCGTATGCTTGTGGTTGTATCGTTTGGTGATCTTTCTATCAACTTCTATTAAGTTAAAAGATTTTTGGACGAGAAAAGGAATGGAAACCAACACTTCCAAAACCATAGCCTAGGCAAATCAAACCAATCAAAAAGAAAGGTTGAGTTATTGAGTATTTGAGAAACATTAGGAATCGCATGATTCGTATGCTTGTGTTTGTGTTGTTTAGAGATCTTTCTATCAAGTTCTATTAAGTTCAAAGATTTTTGTACGAGAAAAAGAATGGAAACCAACACTTCCCAGACCATAGCCTAGGCAAATCAAACTAATCAATAAGAAATGTTGTGTTATTGAGTATTTGAGAAACATTAGGAATCGCATGATTCGTATGCTTGTGTTTGTGTTGTTTGGTGACCTTTCTATCAAGTTCTATTAAGTTCAAAGATTTTAGACCAGATAAAGAATGGAAACCAACACTTCCCAAAACATATCCTAGGCAAATCAAACCAATCAATAAGAAAGGTTATGTTATTGAGAATTTGAGAAACATTAGGAATCGCATAATTCGTATGCTTATGTTTGTGTTGTTTAGAGATCTTTCTATCAAGTTCTATTAAGTTCAAAGATTTTTGGAAGAGAAAAAGAATGGAAACCAACACTTCCCAGACCATAGCCTAGGCAAATAAAACTAATCAATAAGAAATGTTGTGTTATTGAGTATTTGAGAAACATTAGGAATCGCATGATTCGTATGCTTGTGTTTGTGTTGTTTTGTGATCTTTCTATCAAGTTCTATTAAGTTCAAAGATTTTAGACGAGATAAAGAATGGAAACCAAAACTTCCCAAAACATATCCTAGGCAAATCAAACCAATCAATAAGAAAGGTTGTGTTATTGAGAATTTGAGAAACATTAGGAATCGCATGATTCGTATGCTTGTGGTTGTATTGTTTGGTGATCTTTCTATCAAGTTCTATTAATTTAAAAGATTTTTGGACGAGAAAAGGAATGGAAACCAACACTTCCAAAACCATAGCCTAGGCAAATCATACCAATCAATAAGAAAGGTTGAGTTATTGAGTATTTGAGAAACATTAGGAATCGCATGATTCGTATGCTTGTGTTTGTGTTGTTTAGAGATCTTTCTATCAAGTTCTATTAAGTTCAAAGATTTTTGGACGAGAAAAAGAATAGAAACCAACACTTCCCAGACCATAGCCTAGGCAAATCAAACTAAACAATAAGAAATGTTGTGTTATTGAGGATTTGAGAAATATTAGGAATCGCATGATTCGTATGCTTGTGTTTGTGTTGTTTAGAGATCTTTCTATCAAGTTCTATTAAGTTCAAAGATTTTTGGACGAGAAGAAGAATGGAAACCAACACTTCCCAGACCATAGCCTAGGCAAATCAAACTAATCAATAAGAAATGTTGTGTTATTGAGTATTTGAGAAACATTAGGAATCGCATGATTCGTATGCTTGTGTTTGTGTTGTTTGGTGATCTTTCAATCAAGTTCTATTAAGTTCAAAGATTTTAGACGAGATAAAGAATGGAAACCAACACTTCTTAAAATATATCCTAGGCAAATCAAACCAATCAATAAGAAAGGTTGTGTTATTGAGAATTTGAGAAACATTAGGAATCGCATGATTCGTATACTTCTGTTTGTGTTGTTTGGTGATCTTTCTATCAAGTTCTATTAAGTTCAAAGATTTTAGACGAGATAAAGAATGGAAACCAACACTTCCCGAAACATATCCTAGGCAAATCAAACCAATCAATAAGAAAGGTTGTGTTATTGAGAATTTGAAAAACATTAGAAATCGCATGATTCGTATGCTTGTGTTTGTGTTGTTTAGAGATCTTTCTATCAATTTCTATTAAGTTCAAAGATTTTTGGAAGAGGAAAAGAATGCAAAGCAACACTTCCCAGACCATAGCCTAGGCAAATCAAACTAATCAATAAGAAATGTTGCGTTATTGAGTATTTGAGAAACATTAGGAATCGCATGATTCGTATGCTTGTGTTTGTGTTGTTTGGTGATCTTTCTATCAAGTTCTATTAAGTTCAAAGATTTTAGACGAGATAAAGAATGGAAACCAACACTTCCCAAAACATATCCTAGGCAAATCAAACCAATCAATAAGAAAGGTTGTGTTATTGAGAATTTGAGAAACATTAGGAATCGCATGATTCGTATGCTTGTGTTTGTGGTTTTTAGAGATCTTTCTATCAAGTTATATTAAGTTCAAAGTTTTTTGGACGAGAAAAAGAATGGAAACCAACACTTCCTAGACCATATCCTAGGCAAATCAAACCAATCAATAAGAAAGGTTGTATTATTGAGAATTTCAGAAACATTGGGAATCACATGATTCGTATGCTTGTGTTTGTATTATTTGATGATCTTTCTATTTAGTTCAAAGATTTTTGGACCAGAAAAAGAATGGAAACCTACACTTCCCAAACCATAGCCTAGGCAAATCAAACCAATCAATAAGAAATGTTGTGTTATTGAGAATTTGAGAAACATTAGGAATCGCATGATTCGTATGCTTGTGTTTGTGTTTTTTGGTGATCTTTCTATCAAGTTCTATTAAGTTCAAAGATTTTAGACGAGATAAAGAATGGAAACCAACACTTCCCAAAACATATCCTAGGCAAATCAAACCAATCAATAAGAAAGGTTGTGTTATTGAGAATTTGAAAAACATTAGAAATCGCATGATTCGTATGCTTGTGTTTGTGTTGTTTGATGATCTTTCTATTTAGTTCAAAGATTTTTCGACCAGAAAAAGAATGGAAACCTACACTTCCCAAACCATAGCCTAGGCAAATCAAACCAATCAATAAGAAAGGTTGTGTTATTGAGAATTTAAGAAACATTAGGAATCGCATGATTCGTATGCTTGTGTTTGTGTTGTTTGGTGATCTTTCTATCAAGTTCTATTAAGTTCAAAGATTTTAGACGAGATAAAGAATGGAAACCAACACTTCCCGAAACATATCCTAGGCAAATCAATGCAATCAATAAGAAAGGTTGTGTTATTGAGAATTTGAAAAACATTAGAAATCGCATGATTCGTATGCTTGTGTTTGTGTTGTTTAGAGATCTTTCTATCAAGTTCTATTAAGTTCAAAGATTTTTGGAAGAGAAAAAGAATGCAAACCAACACTTCCCAGACCATAGCCTAGGCAAATCAAACTAATCAATAAGAAATGTTGCGTTATTGAGTATTTGAGAAACATTAGGAATCGCATGATTCGTATGCTTGTGTTTGTGTTGTTTGGTGATCTTTCTATCAAGTTCTATTAAGTTCAAAGATTTTAGACGAGATAAAGAATGGAAACCAACACTTCCCAAAACATATCCTAGGCAAATCAAACCAATCAATAAGAAAGGTTGTGTTATTGAGAATTTGAGAAACATTAGGAATCGCATGATTCGTATGCTTGTGGTTGTATCGTTTGGTGATCTTTCTATCAAGTTCTATTAAGTTAAAAGATTTTTGGACGAGAAAAGGAATGGAAACCAACACTTCCAAAACCATAGCCTAGGCAAATCAAACCAATCAAAAAGAAAGGTTGAGTTATTGAGTATTTGAGAAACATTAGGAATCGCATGATTCGTATGCTTGTGTTTGTGTTGTTTAGAGATCTTTCTATCAAGTTCTATTAAGTTCAAAGATTTTTGGACGAGAAAAAGAATGGAAACCAACACTTCCCAGACCATAGCCTAGGCAAATCAAACTAATCAATAAGAAATGTTGTGTTATTGAGTATTTGAGAAACATTAGGAATCGCATGATTCGTATGCTTGTGTTTGTGTTGTTTGGTGACCTTTCTATCAAGTTCTATTAAGTTCAAAGATTTTAGACCAGATAAAGAATGGAAACCAACACTTCCCAAAACATATCCTAGGCAAATCAAACCAATCAATAAGAAAGGTTATGTTATTGAGAATTTGAGAAACATTAGGAATCGCATGATTCGTATGCTTATGTTTGTGTTGTTTAGAGATCTTTCTATCAAGTTCTATTAAGTTCAAAGATTTTTGGAAGAGAAAAAGAATGGAAACCAACACTTCCCAGACCATAGCCTAGGCAAATAAAACTAATCAATAAGAAATGTTGTGTTATTGAGTATTTGAGAAACATTAGGAATCGCATGATTCGTATGCTTGTGTTTGTGTTGTTTGGTGATCTTTCTATCAAGTTCTATTAAGTTCAAAGATTTTAGACGAGATAAAGAATGGAAACCAAAACTTCCCAAAACATATCCTAGGCAAATCAAACCAATCAATAAGAAAGGTTGTGTTATTGAGAATTTGAGAAACATTAGGAATCGCATGATTCGTATGCTTGTGGTTGTATTGTTTGGTGATCTTTCTATCAAGTTCTATTAAGTTAAAAGATTTTTGGACGAGAAAAGGAATGGAAACCAACACTTCCAAAACCATAGCCTAGGCAAATCAAACCAATCAATAAGAAAGGTTGAGTTATTGAGTATTTGAGAAACATTAGGAATCGCATGATTCGTATGCTTGTGTTTGTGTTGTTTAGAGATCTTTCTATCAAGTTCTATTAAGTTCAAAGATTTTTGGACGAGAAAAAGAATAGAAACCAACACTTCCCAGACCATAGCCTAGGCAAATCAAACTAAACAATAAGAAATGTTGTGTTATTGAGGATTTGAGAAACATTAGGAATCGCATGATTCGTATGCTTGTGTTTGTGTTGTTTAGAGATCTTTCTATCAAGTTCTATTAAGTTCAAAGATTTTTGGACGAGAAGAAGAATGGAAACCAACACTTCCCAGACCATAGCCTAGGCAAATCAAACTAATCAATAAGAAATGTTGTGTTATTGAGTATTTGAGAAACATTAGGAATCGCATGATTCGTATGCTTGTGTTTGTGTTGTTTGGTGATCTTTCAATCAAGTTCTATTAAGTTCAAAGATTTTAGACGAGATAAAGAATGGAAGCGAACACTTCTTAAAATATATCCTAGGCAAATCAAACCAATCAATAAGAAAGGTTGTGTTATTGAGAATTTGAGAAACATTAGGAATCGCATGATTCGTGTGCTTGTGGTTGTATTGTTTGGTGATCGTTCTATCAAGTTCTATTAAGTTAAAAGATTTTTGGACGAGAAAAGGAATGGAAACCAACACTTCCAAAACCATAGCCTAGGCAAATCAAACCAATCAATAAGAAAGGTTGAGTTATTGAGTATTTGAGAAACATTAGAAATCGCATCATTCGTATGCTTGTGTTTGTGTTGTTTAGTGATCTTTCTATCAAGTTCTATTAAGTTCAAAGATTTTTGGACGAGAAAAAGAATGGAAACCAAGACTTCCCAAACCATATCCTAGGCAAATCAAACCAATCAATAAGAAAGGTTGTGTTATTGAGAATTTGAGAAACATTAGGAATCACATGATTCGTATGCTTGTGTTTGTGTTGTTTGATGATCTTTCTATTTAGTTCAAAGATTTTTGGACGAGAAGAAGAATGGAAACCTACACTTCCCAAACCATAGCCTAGGCAAATCAAACCAATCAATAAGAAAGGTTGTGTTATTGAGAATTTGAGAAACATTAGGAATCGCATGATTCGTATGCTTGTGTTTGTGTTGTTTGGTGATCTTTCTATCAAGTTCTATTAAGTTCAAAGATTTTAGACGAGATAAAGAATGGAAACCAACACTTCCCAAAACACATCCTAGGCAAATCAAACCAATCAATAAGAAAGGTTGTGTTATTGAGAATTTGAAAAACATTAGAAATCGCATGATTCGTATGCTTGTGGTTGTATTGTTTGGTGATCTTTCTATCACGTTCTATTAAGTTAAAAGATTTTTGGACGAGAAAAGGAATGAAAACCAACACTTCCAAAACCATAGCCTAGGCTAATCAAACCAATCAATAAGAAAGGTTGAGTTATTGAGTATTTGAGAAACATTAGGAATCGCATGATTCGTATGCTTGTGTTTGTTGTTTGGTGATCTTTCTATCAAGTTCTATTAAGTTAAAAGGTTTTTGGATGAGAAAAGGAATGGAAACCAACACTTCCAAAACCATAGCCTAGGCAAATCAAACCAATCAATAAGAAAGGTTGTGTTATTGAGAATTTGAGAAACATTAGGAATCGCATGATTCGTATGCTTGTGTTTGTGTTGTTTGGTGATCTTTCTATCAAGTTCTATTAAGTTCAAAGATTTTAGACGAGATAAAGAATGGAAACCAACACTTCCCAAAACATATCCTAGGCAAATCAAACCAATCAATAAGAAAGGTTGTGTTATTGAGAATTTGAAAAACATTAGAAATCGCATGATTCGTATGCTTATGGTTGTAATGTTTGGTGATCTTTCTATCAAGTTCTATTAAATTAAAAGATTTTTGGACAGGAAAAGGAATGGAAACCAAAACTTCCAAAACAATAGCCTAGGCTAATCAAACCAATCAATAAGAAAGGTAGAGTTATTGAGTATTTGAGAAACATTAGGAATCGCATTATTCGTATGCTTGTTTTTGTGTTGTTTAGTGATCTTTCTATCAAGTTCTATTAAGTTCAAAGATTTTTGGACGAGAAAAAGAATAGAAACCAACACTTCCCAGACCATAGCCTAGGCAAATCAAACTAAACAATAAGAAATGTTGTGTTATTGAGGATTTGAGAAACATTAGGAATCGCATGATTCGTATGCTTGTGTTTGTGTTGTTTAGAGATCTTTCTATCAAGTTCTATTAAGTTCAAAGATTTTTGGACGAGAAGAAGAATGGAAACCAACACTTCCCAGACCATAGCCTAGGCAAATCAAACTAATCAATAAGAAATGTTGTGTTATTGAGTATTTGAGAAACATTAGGAATCGCATGATTCGTATGCTTGTGTTTGTGTTGTTTGGTGATCTTTCAATCAAGTTCTATTAAGTTCAAAGATTTTAGACGAGATAAAGAATGGAAGCGAACACTTCTTAAAATATATCCTAGGCAAATCAAACCAATCAATAAGAAAGGTTGTGTTATTGAGAATTTGAGAAACATTAGGAATCGCATGATTCGTGTGCTTGTGGTTGTATTGTTTGGTGATCGTTCTATCAAGTTCTATTAAGTTAAAAGATTTTTGGACGAGAAAAGGAATGGAAACCAACACTTCCAAAACCATAGCCTAGGCAAATCAAACCAATCAATAAGAAAGGTTGAGTTATTGAGTATTTGAGAAACATTAGAAATCGCATCATTCGTATGCTTGTGTTTGTGTTGTTTAGTGATCTTTCTATCAAGTTCTATTAAGTTCAAAGATTTTTGGACGAGAAAAAGAATGGAAACCAAGACTTCCCAAACCATATCCTAGGCAAATCAAACCAATCAATAAGAAAGGTTGTGTTATTGAGAATTTGAGAAACATTAGGAATCACATGATTCGTATGCTTGTGTTTGTGTTGTTTGATGATCTTTCTATTTAGTTCAAAGATTTTTGGACGAGAAGAAGAATGGAAACCTACACTTCCCAAACCATAGCCTAGGCAAATCAAACCAATCAATAAGAAAGGTTGTGTTATTGAGAATTTGAGAAACATTAGGAATCGCATGATTCGTATGCTTGTGTTTGTGTTGTTTGGTGATCTTTCTATCAAGTTCTATTAAGTTCAAAGATTTTAGACGAGATAAAGAATGGAAACCAACACTTCCCAAAACACATCCTAGGCAAATCAAACCAATCAATAAGAAAGGTTGTGTTATTGAGAATTTGAAAAACATTAGAAATCGCATGATTCGTATGCTTGTGGTTGTATTGTTTGGTGATCTTTCTATCACGTTCTATTAAGTTAAAAGATTTTTGGACGAGAAAAGGAATGAAAACCAACACTTCCAAAACCATAGCCTAGGCTAATCAAACCAATCAATAAGAAAGGTTGAGTTATTGAGTATTTGAGAAACATTAGGAATCGCATGATTCGTATGCTTGTGTTTGTTGTTTGGTGATCTTTCTATCAAGTTCTATTAAGTTAAAAGGTTTTTGGATGAGAAAAGGAATGGAAACCAACACTTCCAAAACCATAGCCTAGGCAAATCAAACCAATCAATAAGAAAGGTTGTGTTATTGAGAATTTGAGAAACATTAGGAATCGCATGATTCGTATGCTTGTGTTTGTGTTGTTTGGTGATCTTTCTATCAAGTTCTATTAAGTTCAAAGATTTTAGACGAGATAAAGAATGGAAACCAACACTTCCCAAAACATATCCTAGGCAAATCAAACCAATCAATAAGAAAGGTTGTGTTATTGAGAATTTGAAAAACATTAGAAATCGCATGATTCGTATGCTTATGGTTGTAATGTTTGGTGATCTTTCTATCAAGTTCTATTAAATTAAAAGATTTTTGGACAGGAAAAGGAATGGAAACCAAAACTTCCAAAACAATAGCCTAGGCTAATCAAACCAATCAATAAGAAAGGTAGAGTTATTGAGTATTTGAGAAACATTAGGAATCGCATTATTCGTATGCTTGTTTTTGTGTTGTTTAGTGATCTTTCTATCAAGTTCTATTAAGTTCAAAGATTTTTGGACGAGAAAATGAATGGAAACCAACACTTCCCAAACCATAGCCAAGGCAAATCAAACCAATCAATAAGAAAGGTTGTGTTATTGAGTATTTGAGAAACATTAGGAATCGCATGATTCGTATACTTGTGTCTGTGTTCTTTGGTGATCTTTCTATCAAGTTCTATTAAGTTAAAAGATTTTTGGACGAGAAAAAGAATGAAAACCAACACTTCCCAAACCATATCCTAGGCAAATCAAACCAATCAATAAGAAAGGTTGTGTTATTGAGAATTTGAGAAACATTAGGAATCGCATGATTCGTATGCTTGTGGTTGTATTGTTTGGTGATCTTTCTATCAAGTTCTATTAAGTTAAAAGAATTTTGGACGAGAAAAGGAATGGAAACCAACACTTCCAAAACCATAGCCTAGGCAAATCAAACCAATCAATAAGAAAGGTTGAGTTATTGAGTATTTGAGAAACATTAGAAATCGCATCATTCGTATGCTTGTGTTTGTGTTGTTTAGTGATCTTTCTATTTAAGTTCTATTAAGTTCAAAGATTTTTGGACGAGAAAAAGAATGGAAACCAATACTTCCCAAACTATATCCTAGGCAAATCAAACCAATCAATAAGAAAGGTTGTGTTATTGAGAATTTGAGAAACATTAGGAATCACATGATTCGTATGCTTGTGTTTGTGTTGTTTGATGATCTTTCTATTTAGTTCAAAGATTTTTGGACGAGAAAAAGAATGGAAACCTACACTTCCCAAACCATAGCCTAGGCAAATCAAACCAATCAATAAGAAAGGTTGTGTTATTGAGAATTTGAGAAACATTAGGAATCGCATGATTCGTATGCTTGTGTTTGTGTTGTTTGGTGATCTTTCTATCAAGTTCTATTAAGTTCAAAGATTTTAGACGAGATAAAGAATGGAAACCAACACTTCCCAAAACATATCCTACGCAAATCAAACCAATCAATAAGAAAGGTTGTGTTATTGAGAAATTGAAAAACATTAGAAATCGCATGATTCGTATGCTTGTGGTTGTATTGTTTGGTGACCTTTCTATCAAGTTCTATTAAGTTCAAATATTTAAGACCAGATAAAGAATGGAAACCAACACTTCCCAAAACATATCCTAGGCAAATCAAACCAATCAATAAGAAAGGTTGTGTTATTGAGAATTTGAGAAACATTAGGAATCGCATGATTCGTATGCTTGTGTTTGTGTTGTTTAGAGATCTTTCTATCAAGTTCTATTAAGTTCAAAGATTTTTGGACGAGAAAAAGAATGGAAACCAACACTTCCCAGACCATAGCCTAGGCAAATCAAACTAAACAATAAGAAATGTTGTGTTATTGAGGATTTGAGAAACATTAGGAATCGCATGATTCGTATGCTTGTGTTTGTGTTGTTTAGAGATCTTTCTATCAAGTTCTATTAAGTTCAAAGATTTTTGGACGAGAAAAAGAATGGAAACCAACACTTCCCAGACCATAGCCTAGGCAAATCAAACTAATCAATAAGAAATGTTGTGTTATTGAGTATTTGAGAAACATTAGGAATCGCATGATTCGTATGCTTGTGTTTGTGTTGTTTGGTGATCTTTCTATCAAGTTCTATTAAGTTCAAAGATTTTAGACGAGATAAAGAATGGAAACCAAAACTTCCCAAAACATATCCTAGGCAAATCAAACCAATCAATAAGAAAGGTTGTGTTATTGAGAATTTGAGAAACATTAGGAATCGCATGATTCGTATGCTTGTGGTTGTATTGTTTGGTGATCTTTCTATCAAGTTCTATTAAGTTCAAAGATTTTTGGACGAGAAAAAGAATAGAAACCAACACTTCCCAGACCATAGCCTAGGCAAATCAAACTAAACAATAAGAAATGTTGTGTTATTGAGGATTTGAGAAACATTAGGAATCGCATGATTCGTATGCTTGTGTTTGTGTTGTTTAGAGATCTTTCTATCAAGTTCTATTAAGTTCAAAGATTTTTGGACGAGAAGAAGAATGGAAACCAACACTTCCCAGACCATAGCCTAGGCAAATCAAACTAATCAATAAGAAATGTTGTGTTATTGAGTATTTGAGAAACATTAGGAATCGCATGATTCGTATGCTTGTGTTTGTGTTGTTTGGTGATCTTTCAATCAAGTTCTATTAAGTTCAAAGATTTTAGACGAGATAAAGAATGGAAGCGAACACTTCTTAAAATATATCCTAGGCAAATCAAACCAATCAATAAGAAAGGTTGTGTTATTGAGAATTTGAGAAACATTAGGAATCGCATGATTCGTGTGCTTGTGGTTGTATTGTTTGGTGATCGTTCTATCAAGTTCTATTAAGTTAAAAGATTTTTGGACGAGAAAAGGAATGGAAACCAACACTTCCAAAACCATAGCCTAGGCAAATCAAACCAATCAATAAGAAAGGTTGAGTTATTGAGTATTTGAGAAACATTAGAAATCGCATCATTCGTATGCTTGTGTTTGTGTTGTTTAGTGATCTTTCTATCAAGTTCTATTAAGTTCAAAGATTTTTGGACGAGAAAAAGAATGGAAACCAAGACTTCCCAAACCATATCCTAGGCAAATCAAACCAATCAATAAGAAAGGTTGTGTTATTGAGAATTTGAGAAACATTAGGAATCACATGATTCGTATGCTTGTGTTTGTGTTGTTTGATGATCTTTCTATTTAGTTCAAAGATTTTTGGACGAGAAGAAGAATGGAAACCTACACTTCCCAAACCATAGCCTAGGCAAATCAAACCAATCAATAAGAAAGGTTGTGTTATTGAGAATTTGAGAAACATTAGGAATCGCATGATTCGTATGCTTGTGTTTGTGTTGTTTGGTGATCTTTCTATCAAGTTCTATTAAGTTCAAAGATTTTAGACGAGATAAAGAATGGAAACCAACACTTCCCAAAACACATCCTAGGCAAATCAAACCAATCAATAAGAAAGGTTGTGTTATTGAGAATTTGAAAAACATTAGAAATCGCATGATTCGTATGCTTGTGGTTGTATTGTTTGGTGATCTTTCTATCACGTTCTATTAAGTTAAAAGATTTTTGGACGAGAAAAGGAATGAAAACCAACACTTCCAAAACCATAGCCTAGGCTAATCAAACCAATCAATAAGAAAGGTTGAGTTATTGAGTATTTGAGAAACATTAGGAATCGCATGATTCGTATGCTTGTGTTTGTTGTTTGGTGATCTTTCTATCAAGTTCTATTAAGTTAAAAGGTTTTTGGATGAGAAAAGGAATGGAAACCAACACTTCCAAAACCATAGCCTAGGCAAATCAAACCAATCAATAAGAAAGGTTGTGTTATTGAGAATTTGAGAAACATTAGGAATCGCATGATTCGTATGCTTGTGTTTGTGTTGTTTGGTGATCTTTCTATCAAGTTCTATTAAGTTCAAAGATTTTAGACGAGATAAAGAATGGAAACCAACACTTCCCAAAACATATCCTAGGCAAATCAAACCAATCAATAAGAAAGGTTGTGTTATTGAGAATTTGAAAAACATTAGAAATCGCATGATTCGTATGCTTATGGTTGTAATGTTTGGTGATCTTTCTATCAAGTTCTATTAAATTAAAAGATTTTTGGACAGGAAAAGGAATGGAAACCAAAACTTCCAAAACAATAGCCTAGGCTAATCAAACCAATCAATAAGAAAGGTAGAGTTATTGAGTATTTGAGAAACATTAGGAATCGCATTATTCGTATGCTTGTTTTTGTGTTGTTTAGTGATCTTTCTATCAAGTTCTATTAAGTTCAAAGATTTTTGGACGAGAAAATGAATGGAAACCAACACTTCCCAAACCATAGCCAAGGCAAATCAAACCAATCAATAAGAAAGGTTGTGTTATTGAGTATTTGAGAAACATTAGGAATCGCATGATTCGTATGCTTGTGTCTGTGTTCTTTGGTGATCTTTCTATCAAGTTATATTAAGTTAAAAGATTTTTGGACGAGAAAAAGAATGAAAACCAACACTTCCCAAACCATATCCTAGGCAAATCAAACCAATCAATAAGAAAGGTTGTGTTATTGAGAATTTGAGAAACATTAGGAATCGCATGATTCGTATGCTTGTGGTTGTATTGTTTGGTGATCTTTCTATCAAGTTCTATTAAGTTAAAAGAATTTTGGACGAGAAAAGGAATGGAAACCAACACTTCCAAAACCATAGCCTAGGCAAATCAAACCAATCAATAAGAAAGGTTGAGTTATTGAGTATTTGAGAAACATTAGAAATCGCATCATTCGTATGCTTGTGTTTGTGTTGTTTAGTGATCTTTCTATTTAAGTTCTATTAAGTTCAAAGATTTTTGGACGAGAAAAAGAATGGAAACCAATACTTCCCAAACTATATCCTAGGCAAATCAAACCAATCAATAAGAAAGGTTGTGTTATTGAGAATTTGAGAAACATTAGGAATCACATGATTCGTATGCTTGTGTTTGTGTTGTTTGATGATCTTTCTATTTAGTTCAAAGATTTTTGGACGAGAAAAAGAATGGAAACCTACACTTCCCAAACCATAGCCTAGGCAAATCAAACCAATCAATAAGAAAGGTTGTGTTATTGAGAATTTGAGAAACATTAGGAATCGCATGATTCGTATGCTTGTGTTTGTGTTGTTTGGTGATCTTTCTATCAAGTTCTATTAAGTTCAAAGATTTTAGACGAGATAAAGAATGGAAACCAACACTTCCCAAAACATATCCTACGCAAATCAAACCAATCAATAAGAAAGGTTGTGTTATTGAGAAATTGAAAAACATTAGAAATCGCATGATTCGTATGCTTGTGGTTGTATTGTTTGGTGACCTTTCTATCAAGTTCTATTAAGTTCAAATATTTAAGACCAGATAAAGAATGGAAACCAACACTTCCCAAAACATATCCTAGGCAAATCAAACCAATCAATAAGAAAGGTTGTGTTATTGAGAATTTGAGAAACATTAGGAATCGCATGATTCGTATGCTTGTGTTTGTGTTGTTTAGAGATCTTTCTATCAAGTTCTATTAAGTTCAAAGATTTTTGGACGAGAAAAAGAATGGAAACCAACACTTCCCAGACCATAGCCTAGGCAAATCAAACTAAACAATAAGAAATGTTGTGTTATTGAGGATTTGAGAAACATTAGGAATCGCATGATTCGTATGCTTGTGTTTGTGTTGTTTAGAGATCTTTCTATCAAGTTATATTAAGTTCAAAGATTTTTGGACGAGAAAAAGAATGGAAACCAACACTTCCCAGACCATAGCCTAGGCAAATCAAACTAATCAATAAGAAATGTTGTGTTATTGAGTATTTGAGAAACATTAGGAATCGCATGATTCGTATGCTTGTGTTTGTGTTGTTTGTGACCTTTCTATCAAGTTCTATTAAGTTCAAATATTTAAGACCAGATAAAGAATGGAAACCAACACTTCCCAAAACATATCCTAGGCAAATCAAACCAATCAATAAGAAAGGTTGTGTTATTGAGAATTTGAGAAACATTAGGAATCGCATGATTCGTATGCTTGTGTTTGTGTTGTTTATAGATCTTTCTATCAAGTTCTATTAAGTTCAAAGATTTTTGGACGAGAAAAAGAATGGAAACCAACACTTCCCAGACCATAGCCTAGGCAAATCAAACTAAACAATAAGAAATGTTGTGTTATTGAGGATTTGAGAAACATTAGGAATCGCATGATTCGTATGCTTGTGTTTGTGTTGTTTAGAGATCTTTCTATCAATGTATATTAAGTTCAAAGATTTTTGGACGAGAAAAAGAATGGAAACCAACACTTCCTAGACCATATCCTAGGAAAATCAAACCAATCAATAAGAAAGGTTGTGTTATTGAGAATTTCAGAAACATTGGGAATCACATGATTCGTATGCTTGTGTTTGTGTTATTTGATGATCTTTCTATTTAGTTCAAAGATTTTTGGACCAGAAAAAGAATGGAAACCTACACTTCCCAAACCATAGCCTAGGCAAATCAAACCAATCAATAAGAAATGTTGTGTTATTGAGAATTTGAGAAACATTAGGAATCGCATGATTCGTATGCTTGTGTTTGTGTTTTTTGGTGATCTTTCTATCAAGTTCTATTAAGTTCAAAGATTTTAGACGAGATAAAGAATGGAAACCAACACTTCCCAAAACATATCCTAGGCAAATCAAACCAATCAATAAGAAAGGTTGTGTTATTGAGAATTTGAAAAACATTAGAAATCGCATGATTCGTATGCTTGTGTTTGTGTTGTTTGATGATCTTTCTATTTAGTTCAAAGATTTTTGGACCAGAAAAAGAATGGAAACCTACACTTCCCAAACCATAGCCTAGGCAAATCAAACCAATCAATAAGAAAGGTTGTGTTATTGAGAATTTGAGAAACATTAGGAATCGCATGATTCGTATACTTGTGTTTGTGTTGTTTGGTGATCTTTCTATCAAGTTCTATTAAGTTCAAAGATTTTAGACGAGATAAAGAATGGAAACCAACACTTCCCGAAACATATCCTAGGCAAATCAAACCAATCAATAAGAAAGGTTGTGTTATTGAGAATTTGAAAAACATTAGAAATCGCATGATTCGTATGCTTGTGTTTGTGTTGTTTAAAGATCTTTCTATCAAGTTCTATTAAGTTCAAAGATTTTTGGAAGAGAAAAAGAATGCAAAGCAACACTTCCCAGACCATAGCCTAGGCAAATCAAACTAATCAATAAGAAATGTTGCGTTATTGAGTATTTGAGAAACATTAGGAATCGCATGATTCGTATGCTTGTGTTTGTGTTGTTTGGTGATCTTTCTATCAAGTTCTATTAAGTTCAAAGATTTTAGACGAGATAAAGAATGGAAACCAACACTTCCCAAAACATATCCTAGGCAAATCAAACCAATCAATAAGAAAGGTTGTGTTATTGAGAATTTGAGAAACATTAGGAATCGCATGATTCGTATGCTTGTGTTTGTGTTGTTTAGAGATCTTTCTATCAAGTTATATTATGTTCAAAGTTTTTTGGACGAGAAAAAGAATGGAAACCAACACTTCCTAGACCATATCCTAGGCAAATCAAACCAATCAATAAGAAAGGTTGTATTATTGAGAATTTCAGAAACATTGGGAATCACATGATTCGTATGCTTGTGTTTGTGTTATTTGATGATCTTTCTATTTAGTTCAAAGATTTTTGGACCAGAAAAAGAATGGAAACCTACACTTCCCAAACCATAGCCTAGGCAAATCAAACCAATCAATAAGAAATGTTGTGTTATTGAGAATTTGAGAAACATTAGGAATCGCATGATTCGTATGCTTGTGTTTGTGTTTTTTGGTGATCTTTCTATCAAGTTCTATTAAGTTCAAAGATTTTAGATGAGATAAAGAATGGAAACCAACACTTCCCAAAACATATCCTAGGCAAATCAAACAAATCAATAAGAAAGGTTGTGTTATTGAGAATTTGAAAAACATTAGAAATCGCATGATTCGTATGCTTGTGTTTGTGTTGTTTGATGATCTTTCTATTTAGTTCAAAGATTTTTGGACCAGAAAAAGAATGGAAACCTACACTTCCCAAACCATAGCCTAGGCAAATCAAAGCAATCAATAAGAAAGGTTGTGTTATTGAGAATTTGAGAAACATTAGGAATCGCATGATTCGTATGCTTGTGTTTGTGTTGTTTAGAGATCTTTCTATCAAGTTCTATTAAGTTCAAAGATTTTTGGACGAGAAAAAGAATGGAAACCAACACTTCCCAGACCATAGCCTAGGCAAATCAAACTAATCAATAAGAAATGTTGTGTTATTGAGTATTTGAGAAACATTAGGAATCGCATGATTCGTTTGCTTGTGTTTGTGTTGTTTGGTGACCTTTCTATCAAGTTCTATTAAGTTCAAAGATTTTAGACCAGATAAAGAATGGAAACCAACACTTCCCAAAACATATCCTAGGCAAATCAAACCAATCAATAAGAAAGGTTATGTTATTGAGAATTTGAGAAACATTAGGAATCGCATGATTCGTATGCTTGTGGTTGTATTGTTTGGTGATCTTTCTATCAAGTTCTATTAAGTTAAAAGATTTTTGGACGAGAAAAGGAATGGAAACCAACACTTTCAAAACCATAGCCTAGGCAAATCAAACCAATCAATAAGAAAAGTTGAGTTATTGAGTATTTGAGAAACATTAGGAATCGCATGATTCGTATGCTTGTGTTTGTGTTGTTTAGAGATCTTTCTATCAAGTTCTATTAAGTTCAAAGATTTTTGGAAGAGAAAAAGAATGGAAACCAAAACTTCCCAGACCATAGCCTAGGCAAATAAAACTAATCAATAAGAAATGTTGTGTTATTGAGTATTTGAGAAACATTAGGAATCGCATGATTCGTATGCTTGTGTTTGTGTTGTTTGGTGATCTTTCTATCAAGTTCTATTAAGTTCAAAGATTTTAGACGAGATAAAGAATGGAAACCAAAACTTCCCAAAACATATCCTAGGCAAATCAAACCAATCAATAAGAAAGGTTGTTTTATTGAGAATTTGAGAAACATTAGGAATCGCATGATTCGTATGCTTGTGGTTGTATTGTTTGGTGATCTTTCTATCAAGTTCTATTAAGTTAAAAGATTTTTGGACGAGAAAAGGAATGGAAACCAACACTTCCAAAACCATAGCCTAGGCAAATCAAACCAATCAATAAGAAAGGTTGAGTTATTGAGTATTTGAGAAACATTAGGAATCGCATGATTCGTATGCTTGTGTTTGTGTTGTTTAGAGATCTTTCTATCAAGTTCTATTAAGTTCAAAGATTTTTGGACGAGAAAAAGAATAGAAACCAACACTTCCCAGACCATAGCCTAGGCAAATCAAACTAAACAATAAGAAATGTTGTGTTATTGAGGATTTGAGAAACATTAGGAATCGCATGATTCGTATGCTTGTGTTTGTGTTGTTTAGAGATCTTTCTATCAAGTTCTATTAAGTTCAAAGATTTTTGGACGAGAAGAAGAATGGAAACCAACACTTCCCAGACCATAGCCTAGGCAAATCAAACTAATCAATAAGAAATGTTGTGTTATTGAGTATTTGAGAAACATTAGGAATCGCATGATTCGTATGCTTGTGTTTGTGTTGTTTGGTGATCTTTCTATCAAGTTCTATTAAGTTCAAAGATTTTAGACGAGATAAAGAATGGAAACCAACACTTCTTAAAATATATCCTAGGCAAATCAAACCAATCAATAAGAAAGGTTGTGTTATTGAGAATTTGAGAAACATTAGGAATCGCATGATTCGTGTGCTTGTGGTTGTATTGTTTGGTGATCTTTCTATCAAGTTCTATTAAGTTAAAAGATTTTTGGACGAGAAAAGGAATGGAAACCAACACTTCCAAAACCATAGCCTAGGCAAATCAAACCAATCAATAAGAAAGGTTGAGTTATTGAGTATTTGAGAAACATTAGAAATCGCATCATTCGTATGCTTGTGTTTGTGTTGTTTAGTGATCTTTCTATCAAGTTCTATTAAGTTCAAAGATTTTTGGACGAGAAAAAGAATGGAAACCAACACTTCCCAAACCATATCCTAGGCAAATCAAACCAATCAATAAGAAAGGTTGTGTTATTGAGAATTTGAGAAACATTAGAAATCACATGATTCGTATGCTTGTGTTTGTGTTGTTTGATGATCTTTCTATTTAGTTCAAAGATTTTTGGACGAGAAGAAGAATGGAAACCTACACTCCCCAAACCATAGCCTAGGCAAATCAAACCAATCAATAAGAAAGGTTGTGTTATTGAGAATTTGAGAAACATTAGGAATCGCATGATTCGTATGCTTGTGTTTGTGTTGTTTGGTGATCTTTCTATCAAGTTCTATTAAGTTCAAAGATTTTAGACGAGATAAAGAATGGAAACCAACACTTCCCAAAACACATCCTAGGCAAATCAAACCAATCAATAAGAAAGGTTGTGTTATTGAGAATTTGAAAAACATTAGAAATCGCATGATTCGTATGCTTATGGTAGTATTGTTTGGTGATCTTTCTATCAAGTTCTATTAAGTTAAAAGATTTTTGGACAGGAAAAGGAATGGAAACCAAAACTTCCAAAACCATAGCCTAGGCTAATCAAACCAATCAATAAGAAAGGTAGAGTTATTGAGTATTTGAGAAACATTAGGAATCGCATTATTCGTATGCTTGTTTTTGTGTTGTTTAGTGATCTTTCTATCAAGTTCTATTAAGTTCAAAGATTTTTGGACGAGAAAATGAATGGAAACCAACACTTCCCAAACCATAGCCAAGGCAAATCAAACCAATCAATAAGAAAGGTTGTGTTATTGAGTATTTGAGAAACATTAGGAATCGCATGATTCGTATGCTTGTGTCTGTGTTCTTTGGTGATCTTTCTATCAAGTTCTATTAAGTTAAAAGATTTTTGGACGAGAAAAAGAATGAAAACCAACACTTCCCAAACCATATCCTAGGCAAATCAAACCAATCAATAAGAAAGGTTGTGTTATTGAGAATTTGAGAAACATTAGGAATCGCATGATTCGTATGCTTGTGGTTGTATTGTTTGGTGATCTTTCTATCAAGTTCTATTAAGTTAAAAGATTTTTGGACGAGAAAAGGAATGGAAACCAACACTTCCAAAACCATAGCCTAGGCAAATCAAACCAATCAATAAGAAAGGTTGAGTTATTGAGTATTTGAGAAACATTAGAAATCGCATCATTCGTATGCTTGTGTTTGTGTTGTTTAGTGATCTTTCTATCAAGTTCTATTAAGTTCAAAGATTTTTGGACGAGAAAAAGAATGGAAACCAACACTTCCCAAACCATATCCTAGGCAAATCAAACCAATCAATAAGAAAGGTTGTGTTATTGAGAATTTGAGAAACATTAGGAATCACATGATTCGTATGCTTGTGTTTGTGTTGTTTGATGATCTTTCTATTTAGTTCAAAGATTTTTGGACGAGAAGAAGAATGGAAACCTACACTTCCCAAACCATAGCCTAGGCAAATCAAACCAATCAATAAGAAAGGTTGTGTTATTGAGAATTTGAGAAACATTAGGAATCGCATGATTCGTATGCTTGTGTTTGTGTTGTTTGGTGATCTTTCTATCAAGTTCTATTAAGTTCAAAGATTTTAGACGAGATAAAGAATGGAAACCAACACTTCCCAAAACACATCCTAGGCAAATCAAACCAATCAATAAGAAAGGTTGTGTTATTGAGAATTTGAAAAACATTAGAAATCGCATGATTCGTATGCTTATGGTTGTATTGTTTGGTGATCTTTCTATCAAGTTCTATTAAGTTAAAAGATTTTTGGACAGGAAAAGGAATGGAAACCAAAACTCCCAAAACCATAGCCTAGGCTAATAAAACCAATCAATAAGAAAGGTAGAGTTATTGAGTATTTGAGAAACATTAGGAATCGCATTATTCGTATGCTTGTTTTTGTGTTGTTTAGTGATCTTTCTATCAAGTTCTATTAAGTTCAAAGATTTTTGGACGAGAAAATGAATGGAAACCAACACTTCCCAAACCATAGCCAAGGCAAATCAAACCAATCAATAAGAAAGGTTGTGTTATTGAGTATTTGAGAAACATTAGGAATCGCATGATTCGTATGCTTGTGTCTGTGTTCTTTGGTGATCTTTCTATCAAGTTCTATTAAGTTAAAAGATTTTTGGACGAGAAAAAGAATGAAAACCAACACTTCCCAAACCATATCCTAGGCAAATCAAACCAATCAATAAGAAAGGTTGTGTTATTGAGAATTTGAGAAACATTAGGAATCGCATGATTCGTATGCTTATGGTTGTATTGTTTGGTGATCTTTCTATCAAGTTCTATTAAGTTAAAAGAATTTTGGACCAGAAAAGGAATGGAAACCAACACTTCCAAAACCATAGCCTAGGCAAATCAAACCAATCAATAAGAAAGGTTGAGTTATTGAGTATTTGAGAAACATTAGAAATCGCATCATTCGTATGCTTGTGTTTGTGTTGTTTAGTGATCTTTCTATCAAGTTCTATTAAGTTCAAAGATTTTTGGACGAGAAAAAGAATGGAAACCAACACTTCCCAAACTATATCCTAGGCAAATCAAACCAATCAATAAGAAAGGTTGTGTTATTGAGAATTTGAGAAACATTAGGAATCACATGATTCGTATGCTTGTGTTTGTGTTGTTTGATGATCTTTCTATTTAGTTCAAAGATTTTTGGACGAGAAAAAGAATGGAAACCTACACTTCCCAAACCATAGCCTAGGCAAATCAAACCAATCAATAAGAAAGGTTGTGTTATTGAGAATTTGAGAAACATTAGGAATCGCATGATTCGTATGCTTGTGTTTGTGTTGTTTGGTGATCTTTCTATCAAGTTCTATTAAGTTCAAAGATTTTAGACGACATAAAGAATGGAAACCAACACTTCCCAAAACATATCTTACGCAAATCAAACCAATCAATAAGAAAGGTTGTGTTATTGAGAAATTGAAAAACATTAGAAATCGCATGATTCGTATGCTTGTGGTTGTATTGTTTGGTGACCTTTCTATCAAGTTCTATTAAGTTCAAATATTTAAGACCAGATAAAGAATGGAAACCAACACTTCCCAAAACATATCCTAGGCAAATCAAACCAATCAATAAGAAAGGTTGTGTTATTGAGAATTTGAGAAACATTAGGAATCGCATGATTCGTATGCTTGTGTTTGTGTTGTTTAGAGATCTTTCTATCAAGTTCTATTAAGTTCAAAGATTTTTGGACGAGAAAAAGAATGGAAACCAACACTTCCCAGACCATAGCCTAGGCAAATCAAACTAAACAATAAGAAATGTTGTGTTATTGAGGATTTGAGAAACATTAGGAATCGCATGATTCGTATGCTTGTGTTTGTGTTGTTTAGAGATCTTTCTATCAAGTTATATTAAGTTCAAAGATTTTTGGACGAGAAAAAGAATGGAAACCAACACTTCCCAGACCATAGCCTAGGCAAATCAAACTAATCAATAAGAAATGTTGTGTTATTGAGTATTTGAGAAACATTAGGAATCGCATGATTCGTATGCTTGTGTTCGTGTTGTTTGGTGACCTTTCTATCAAGTTCTATTAAGTTCAAATATTTAAGACCAGATAAAGAATGGAAACCAACACTTCCCAAAACATATCCTAGGCAAATCAAACCAATCAATAAGAAAGGTTGTGTTATTGAGAATTTGAGAAACATTAGGAATCGCATGATTCGTATGCTTGTGTTTGTGTTGTTTAGAGATCTTTCTATCAAGTTCTATTAAGTTCAAAGATTTTTGGACGAGAAAAAGAATGGAAACCAACACTTCCCAGACCATAGCCTAGGCAAATCAAACTAAACAATAAGAAATGTTGTGTTATTGAGGATTTGAGAAACATTAGGAATCGCATGATTCGTATGCTTGTGTTTGTGTTGTTTAGAGATCTTTCTATCAAGTTATATTAAGTTCAAAGATTTTTGGACGAGAAAAAGAATGGAAACCAACACTTCCCAGACCATAGCCTAGGCAAATCAAACTAATCAATAAGAAATGTTGTGTTATTGAGTATTTGAGAAACATTAGGAATCGCATGATTCGTATGCTTGTGTTTGTGTTGTTTGGTGACCTTTCTATCAAGTTCTATTAAGTTCAAATATTTAAGACCAGATAAAGAATGGAAACCAACACTTCCCAAAACATATCCTAGGCAAATCAAACCAATCAATAAGAAAGGTTGTGTTATTGAGAATTTGAGAAACATTAGGAATCGCATGATTCGTATGCTTGTGTTTGTGTTGTTTAGAGATCTTTCTATCAAGTTCTATTAAGTTCAAAGATTTTTGGACGAGAAAAAGAATGGAAACCAACACTTCCCAGACCATAGCCTAGGCAAATCAAACTAAACAATAAGAAATGTTGTGTTATTGAGGATTTGAGAAACATTAGGAATCGCATGATTCGTATGCTTGTGTTTGTGTTGTTTAGAGATCTTTCTATCAAGTTATATTAAGTTCAAAGATTTTTGGACGAGAAAAAGAATGGAAACCAACACTTCCTAGACCATATCCTAGGCAAATCAAACCAATCAATAAGAAAGGTTGTGTTATTGAGAATTTCAGAAACATTGGGAATCACATGATTCGTATGCTTGTGTTTGTGTTATTTGATGATCTTTCTATTTAGTTCAAAGATTTTTGGACCAGAAAAAGAATGGAAACCTACACTTCCCAAACCATAGCCTAGGCAAATCAAACCAATCAATAAGAAATGTTGTGTTATTGAGAATTTGAGAAACATTAGGAATCGCATGATTCGTATGCTTGTGTTTGTGTTTTTTGGTGATCTTTCTATCAAGTTCTATTAAGTTCAAAGATTTTAGACGAGATAAAGAATGGAAACCAACACTTCCCAAAACATATCCTAGGCAAATCAAACCAATCAATAAGAAAGGTTGTGTTATTGAGAATTTGAAAAACATTAGAAATCGCATGATTCGTATGCTTGTGTTTGTGTTGTTTGATGATCTTTCTATTTAGTTCAAAGATTTTTGGACCAGAAAAAGAATGGAAACCTACACTTCCCAAACCATAGCCTAGGAAAATCAAACCAATCAATAAGAAAGGTTGTGTTATTGAGAATTTGAGAAACATTAGGAATCGCATGATTCGTATACTTGTGTTTGTGTTGTTTGGTGATCTTTCTATCAAGTTCTATTAAGTTCAAAGATTTTAGACGAGATAAAGAATGGAAACCAACACTTCCCGAAACATATCCTAGGCAAATCAAACCAATCAATAAGAAAGGTTGTGTTATTGAGAATTTGAAAAACATTAGAAATCGCATGATTCGTATGCTTGTGTTTGTGTTGTTTAGAGATCTTTCTATCAAGTTCTATTAAGTTCAAAGATTTTTGGAAGAGAAAAAGAATGCAAAGCAACACTTCCCAGACCATAGCCTAGGCAAATCAAACTAATCAATAAGAAATGTTGCGTTATTGAGTATTTGAGAAACATTAGGAATCGCATGATTCGTATGCTTGTGTTTGTGTTGTTTGGTGATCTTTCTATCAAGTTCTATTAAGTTCAAAGATTTTAGACGAGATAAAGAATGGAAACCAACACTTCCCAAAACATATCCTAGGCAAATCAAACCAATCAATAAGAAAGGTTGTGTTATTGAGAATTTGAGAAACATTAGGAATCGCATGATTCGTATGCTTGTGGTTGTATCGTTTAGAGATCTTTCTATCAAGTTATATTAAGTTCAAAGTTTTTTGGACGAGAAAAAGAATGGAAACCAACACTTCCTAGACCATATCCTAGGCAAATCAAACCAATCAATAAGAAAGGTTGTATTATTGAGAATTTCAGAAACATTGGGAATCACATGATTCGTATGCTTGTGTTTGTGTTATTTGATGATCTTTCTATTTAGTTCAAAGATTTTTGGACTAGAAAAAGAATGGAAACCTACATTTCCCAAACCATAGCCTAGGCAAATCAAACCAATCAATAAGAAATGTTGTGTTATTGAGAATTTGAGAAACATTAGGAATCGCATGATTCGTATGCTTGTGTTTGTGTTTTTTGGTGATCTTTCTATCAAGTTCTATTAAGTTCAAAGATTTTAGACGAGATAAAGAATGGAAACCAACACTTCCCAAAACATATCCTAGGCAAATCAAACAAATCAATAAGAAAGGTTGTGTTATTGAGAATTTGAAAAACATTAGAAATCGCATGATTCGTATGCTTGTGTTTGTGTTGTTTGATGATCTTTCTATTTAGTTCAAAGATTTTTGGACCAGAAAAAGAATGGAAACCTACACTTCCCAAACCATAGCCTAGGCAAATCAAACCAATGAATAAGAAAGGTTGTGTTATTGAGAATTTGAGAAACATTAGGAATCGCATGATTCGTATGCTTGTGTTTGTGTTGTTTGGTGATCTTTCTATCAAGTTCTATTAAGTTCAAAGATTTTAGACGAGATAAAGAATGGAAACCAACACTTCCCGAAACATATCCTAGGCAAATCAAACCAATCAATAAGAAAGGTTGTGTTATTGAGAATTTGAAAAACATTAGAAATCGCATGATTCGTATGCTTGTGTTTGTGTTGTTTAGAGATCTTTCTATCAAGTTCTATTAAGTTCAAAGATTTTTGGAAGAGAAAAAGAATGCAAACCAACACTTCCCAGACCATAGCCTAGGCAAATAAAACTAATCAATAAGAAATGTTGTGTTATTGAGTATTTGAGAAACATTAGGAATCGCATGATTCGTATGCTTGTGTTTGTGTTGTTTGGTGACCTTTCTATCAAGTTCTATTAAGTTCAAAGATTTTAGACCAGATAAAGAATGGAAACCAACACTTCCCAAAACATATCCTAGGCAAATCAAACCAATCAATAAGAAAGGTTATGTTATTGAGAATTTGAGAAACATTAGGAATCGCATGATTCGTATGCTTGTGGTTGTATTGTTTGGTGATCTTTCTATCAAGTTCTATTAAGTTAAAAGATTTTTGGACGAGAAAAGGAATGGAAACCAACACTTTCAAAACCATAGCCTAGGCAAATCAAACCAATCAATAAGAAAGGTTGAGTTATTGAGTATTTGAGAAACATTCGGAATCGCATGATTCGTATGCTTGTGTTTGTGTTGTTTAGAGATCTTTCTATCAAGTTCTATTAAGTTCAAAGATTTTTGGAAGAGAAAAAGAATGGAAACCAACACTTCCCAGACCATAGCCTAGGCAAATAAAACTAATCAATAAGAAATGTTGTGTTATTGAGTATTTGAGAAACATTAGGAATCGCATGATTCGTATGCTTGTGTTTGTGTTGTTTGGTGATCTTTCTATCAAGTTCTATTAAGTTCAAAGATTTTAGACGAGATAAAGAATGGAAACCAAAACTTCCCAAAACATATCCTAGGCAAATCAAACCAATCAATAAGAAAGGTTGTGTTATTGAGAATTTGAGAAACATTAGGAATCGCATGATTCGTATGCTTGTGGTTGTATTGTTTGGTGATCTTTCTATCAAGTTCTATTAAGTTAAAAGATTTTTGGACGAGAAAAGGAATGGAAACCAACACTTCCAAAACCATAGCCTAGGCAAATCAAACCAATCAATAAGAAAGGTTGAGTTATTGAGTATATGAGAAACATTAGGAATCGCATGATTCGTATGCTTGTGTTTGTGTTGTTTAGAGATCTTTCTATCAAGTTCTATTAAGTTCAAAGATTTTTGGACGAGAAAAAGAATAGAAACCGACACTTCCCAGACCATAGCCTAGGCAAATCAAACTAAACAATAAGAAATGTTGTGTTATTGAGGATTTGAGAAACATTAGGAATCGCATGATTCGTATGCTTGTGTTTGTGTTGTTTAGAGATCTTTCTATCAAGTTCTATTAAGTTCAAAGATTTTTGGACGAGAAGAAGAATGGAAACCAACACTTCCCAGACCATAGCCTAGGCAAATCAAACTAATCAATAAGAAATGTTGTGTTATTGAGTATTTGAGAAACATTAGGAATCGCATGATTCGTATGCTTGTGTTTGTGTTGTTTGGTGATCTTTCTATCAAGTTCTATTAAGTTCAAAGATTTTAGACGAGATAAAGAATGGAAACCAACACTTCCCAAAACATATCCTAGGCAAATCAAACCAATCAATAAGAAAGGTTATGTTATTGAGAATTTGAGAAACATTAGGAATCGCATGATTCGTATGCTTGTGGTTGTATTGTTTGGTGATCTTTCTATCAAGTTCTATTAAGTTAAAAGATTTTTGGACGAGAAAAGGAATGGAAACCAACACTTTCAAAACCATAGCCTAGGCAAATCAAACCAATCAATAAGAAAGGTTGAGTTATTGAGTATTTGAGAAACATTCGGAATCGCATGATTCGTATGCTTGTGTTTGTGTTGTTTAGAGATCTTTCTATCAAGTTCTATTAAGTTCAAAGATTTTTGGAAGAGAAAAAGAATGGAAACCAACACTTCCCAGACCATAGCCTAGGCAAATAAAACTAATCAATAAGAAATGTTGTGTTATTGAGTATTTGAGAAACATTAGGAATCGCATGATTCGTATGCTTGTGTTTGTGTTGTTTGGTGATCTTTCTATCAAGTTCTATTAAGTTCAAAGATTTTAGACGAGATAAAGAATGGAAACCAAAACTTCCCAAAACATATCCTAGGCAAATCAAACCAATCAATAAGAAAGGTTGTGTTATTGAGAATTTGAGAAACATTAGGAATCGCATGATTCGTATGCTTGTGGTTGTATTGTTTGGTGATCTTTCTATCAAGTTCTATTAAGTTAAAAGATTTTTGGACGAGAAAAGGAATGGAAACCAACACTTCCAAAACCATAGCCTAGGCAAATCAAACCAATCAATAAGAAAGGTTGAGTTATTGAGTATATGAGAAACATTAGGAATCGCATGATTCGTATGCTTGTGTTTGTGTTGTTTAGAGATCTTTCTATCAAGTTCTATTAAGTTCAAAGATTTTTGGACGAGAAAAAGAATAGAAACCGACACTTCCCAGACCATAGCCTAGGCAAATCAAACTAAACAATAAGAAATGTTGTGTTATTGAGGATTTGAGAAACATTAGGAATCGCATGATTCGTATGCTTGTGTTTGTGTTGTTTAGAGATCTTTCTATCAAGTTCTATTAAGTTCAAAGATTTTTGGACGAGAAGAAGAATGGAAACCAACACTTCCCAGACCATAGCCTAGGCAAATCAAACTAATCAATAAGAAATGTTGTGTTATTGAGTATTTGAGAAACATTAGGAATCGCATGATTCGTATGCTTGTGTTTGTGTTGTTTGGTGATCTTTCTATCAAGTTCTATTAAGTTCAAAGATTTTAGACGAGATAAAGAATGGAAACCAACACTTCCCAAAACATATCCTAGGCAAATCAAACCAATCAATAAGAAAGGTTGTGTTATTGAGAATTTGAGAAACATTAGGAATCGCATGATTCGTATGCTTGTGGTTGTATCGTTTGGTGATCTTTCTATCAAGTTCTATTAAGTTAAAAGATTTTTGGACGAGAAAAGGAATGGAAACCAACACTTCCAAAACCATAGCCTAGGCAAATCAAACCAATCAATAAGAAAGGTTGAGTTATTGAGTATTTGAGAAACATTAGGAATCGCATGATTCGTATGCTTGTGTTTGTGTTGTTTAGAGATCTTTCTATCAAGTTCTATTAAGTTCAAAGATTTTTGGACGAGAAAAAGAATAGAAACCGACACTTCCCAGACCATAGCCTAGGCAAATCAAACTAAACAATAAGAAATGTTGTGTTATTGAGGATTTGAGAAACATTAGGAATCGCATGATTCGTATGCTTGTGTTTGTGTTGTTTAGAGATCTTTCTATCAAGTTCTATTAAGTTCAAAGATTTTTGGACGAGAAGAAGAATGGAAACCAACACTTCCCAGACCATAGCCTAGGCAAATCAAACTAATCAATAAGAAATGTTGTGTTATTGAGTATTTGAGAAACATTAGGAATCGCATGATTCGTATGCTTGTGTTTGTGTTGTTTGGTGATCTTTCTATCAAGTTCTATTAAGTTCAAAGATTTTAGACGAGATAAAGAATGGAAACCAACACTTCCCAAAACATATCCTAGGCAAATCAAACCAATCAATAAGAAAGGTTGTGTTATTGAGAATTTGAGAAACATTAGGAATCGCATGATTCGTATGCTTGTGGTTGTATCGTTTGGTGATCTTTCTATCAAGTTCTATTAAGTTAAAAGATTTTTGGACGAGAAAAGGAATGGAAACCAACACTTCCAAAACCATAGCCTAGGCAAATCAAACCAATCAAAAAGAAAGGTTGAGTTATTGAGTATTTGAGAAACATTAGGAATCGCATGATTCGTATGCTTGTGTTTGTGTTGTTTAGAGATCTTTCTATCAAGTTCTATTAAGTTCAAAGATTTTTGGACGAGAAAAAGAATGGAAACCAACACTTCCCAGACCATAGCCTAGGCAAATCAAACTAATCAATAAGAAATGTTGTGTTATTGAGTATTTGAGAAACATTAGGAATCGCATGATTCGTATGCTTGTGTTTGTGTTGTTTGGTGACCTTTCTATCAAGTTCTATTAAGTTCAAAGATTTTAGACCAGATAAAGAATGGAAACCAACACTTCCCAAAACATATCCTAGGCAAATCAAACCAATCAATAAGAAAGGTTATGTTATTGAGAATTTGAGAAACATTAGGAATCGCATGATTCGTATGCTTGTGGTTGTATTGTTTGGTGATCTTTCTATCAAGTTCTATTAAGTTAAAAGATTTTTGGACGAGAAAAGGAATGGAAACCAACACTTTCAAAACCATAGCCTAGGCAAATCAAACCAATCAATAAGAAAGGTTGAGTTATTGAGTATTTGAGAAACATTAGGAATCGCATGATTCGTATGCTTGTGTTTGTGTTGTTTAGAGATCTTTCTATCAAGTTCTATTAAGTTCAAAGATTTTTGGAAGAGAAAAAGAATGGAAACCAACACTTCCCAGACCATAGCCTAGGCAAATAAAACTAATCAATAAGAAATGTTGTGTTATTGAGTATTTGAGAAACATTAGGAATCGCATGATTCGTATGCTTGTGTTTGTGTTGTTTGGTGATCTTTCTATCAAGTTCTATTAAGTTCAAAGATTTTAGACGAGATAAAGAATGGAAACCAAAACTTCCCAAAACATATCCTAGGCAAATCAAACCAATCAATAAGAAAGGTTGTGTTATTGAGAATTTGAGAAACATTAGGAATCGCATGATTCGTATGCTTGTGGTTGTATTGTTTGGTGATCTTTCTATCAAGTTCTATTAAGTTAAAAGATTTTTGGACGAGAAAAGGAATGGAAACCAACACTTCCAAAACCATAGCCTAGGCAAATCAAACCAATCAATAAGAAAGGTTGAGTTATTGAGTATTTGAGAAACATTAGAAATCGCATGATTCGTATGCTTGTGTTTGTGTTGTTTAGAGATCTTTCTATCAAGTTCTATTAAGTTCAAAGATTTTTGGACGAGAAAAAGAATAGAAACCGACACTTCCCAGACCATAGCCTAGGCAAATCAAACTAAACAATAAGAAATGTTGTGTTATTGAGGATTTGAGAAACATTAGGAATCGCATGATTCGTATGCTTGTGTTTGTGTTGTTTAGAGATCTTTCTATCAAGTTCTATTAAGTTCAAAGATTTTTGGATGAGAAGAAGAATGGAAACCAACACTTCCCAGACCATAGCCTAGGCAAATCAAACTAATCAATAAGAAATGTTGTGTTATTGAGTATTTGAGAAACATTAGGAATCGCATGATTCGTATGCTTGTGTTTGTGTTGTTTGGTGATCTTTCTATCAAGTTCTATTAAGTTCAAAGATTTTAGACGAGATAAAGAATGGAAACCAACACTTCTTAAAATATATCCTAGGCAAATCAAACCAATCAATAAGAAAGGTTATGTTATTGAGAATTTGAGAAACATTAGGAATCGCATGATTCGTATGCTTGTGGTTGTATTGTTTGGTGATCTTTCTATCAAGTTCTATTAAGTTAAAAGATTTTTGGACGAGAAAAGGAATGGAAACCAACACTTTCAAAACCATAGCCTAGGCAAATCAAACCAATCAATAAGAAAGGTTGAGTTATTGAGTATTTGAGAAACATTAGGAATCGCATGATTCGTATGCTTGTGTTTGTGTTGTTTAGAGATCTTTCTATCAAGTTCTATTAAGTTCAAAGATTTTTGGAAGAGAAAAAGAATGGAAACCAACACTTCCCAGACCATAGCCTAGGCAAATAAAACTAATCAATAAGAAATGTTGTGTTATTGAGTATTTGAGAAACATTAGGAATCGCATGATTCGTATGCTTGTGTTTGTTTTGTTTGGTGATCTTTCTATCAAGTTCTATTAAGTTCAAAGATTTTAGACGAGATAAAGAATGGAAACCAAAACTTCCCAAAACATATCCTAGGCAAATCAAAACAATCAATAAGAAAGGTTGTGTTATTGAGAATTTGAGAAACATTAGGAATCGCATGATTCGTATGCTTGTGGTTGTATTGTTTGGTGATCTTTCTATCAAGTTCTATTAAGTTAAAAGATTTTTGGACGAGAAAAGGAATGGAAACCAACACTTCCAAAACCATAGCCTAGGCAAATCAAACCAATCAATAAGAAAGGTTGAGTTATTGAGTATTTGAGAAACATTAGGAATCGCATGATTCGTATGCTTGTGTTTGTGTTGTTTAGAGATCTTTCTATCAAGTTCTATTAAGTTCAAAGATTTTTGGACGAGAAAAAGAATAGAAACCGACACTTCCCAGACCATAGCCTAGGCAAATCAAACTAAACAATAAGAAATGTTGTGTTATTGAGGATTTGAGAAACATTAGGAATCGCATGATTCGTATGCTTGTGTTTGTGTTGTTTAGAGATCTTTCTATCAAGTTCTATTAAGTTCAAAGATTTTTGGACGAGAAGAAGAATGGAAACCAACACTTCCCAGACCATAGCCTAGGCAAATCAAACTAATCAATAAGAAATGTTGTGTTATTGAGTATTTGAGAAACATTAGGAATCGCATGATTCGTATGCTTGTGTTTGTGTTGTTTGGTGATCTTTCTATCAAGTTCTATTAAGTTCAAAGATTTTAGACGAGATAAAGAATGGAAACCAACACTTCCCAAAACATATCCTAGGCAAATCAAACCAATCAATAAGAAAGGTTGTGTTATTGAGAATTTGAGAAACATTAGGAATCGCATGATTCGTATGCTTGTGGTTGTATCGTTTGGTGATCTTTCTATCAAGTTCTATTAAGTTAAAAGATTTTTGGACGAGAAAAGGAATGGAAACCAACACTTCCAAAACCATAGCCTAGGCAAATCAAACCAATCAAAAAGAAAGGTTGAGTTATTGAGTATTTGAGAAACATTAGGAATCGCATGATTCGTATGCTTGTGTTTGTGTTGTTTAGAGATCTTTCTATCAAGTTCTATTAAGTTCAAAGATTTTTGGACGAGAAAAAGAATGGAAACCAACACTTCCCAGACCATAGCCTAGGCAAATCAAACTAATCAATAAGAAATGTTGTGTTATTGAGTATTTGAGAAACATTAGGAATCGCATGATTCGTATGCTTGTGTTTGTGTTGTTTGGTGACCTTTCTATCAAGTTCTATTAAGTTCAAAGATTTTAGACCAGATAAAGAATGGAAACCAACACTTCCCAAAACATATCCTAGGCAAATCAAACCAATCAATAAGAAAGGTTATGTTATTGAGAATTTGAGAAACATTAGGAATCGCATGATTCGTATGCTTGTGGTTGTATTGTTTGGTGATCTTTCTATCAAGTTCTATTAAGTTAAAAGATTTTTGGACGAGAAAAGGAATGGAAACCAACACTTTCAAAACCATAGCCTAGGCAAATCAAACCAATCAATAAGAAAGGTTGAGTTATTGAGTATTTGAGAAACATTAGGAATCGCATGATTCGTATGCTTGTGTTTGTGTTGTTTAGAGATCTTTCTATCAAGTTCTATTAAGTTCAAAGATTTTTGGAAGAGAAAAAGAATGGAAACCAACACTTCCCAGACCATAGCCTAGGCAAATAAAACTAATCAATAAGAAATGTTGTGTTATTGAGTATTTGAGAAACATTAGGAATCGCATGATTCGTATGCTTGTGTTTGTGTTGTTTGGTGATCTTTCTATCAAGTTCTATTAAGTTCAAAGATTTTAGACGAGATAAAGAATGGAAACCAAAACTTCCCAAAACATATCCTAGGCAAATCAAACCAATCAATAAGAAAGGTTGTGTTATTGAGAATTTGAGAAACATTAGGAATCGCATGATTCGTATGCTTGTGGTTGTATTGTTTGGTGATCTTTCTATCAAGTTCTATTAAGTTAAAAGATTTTTGGACGAGAAAAGGAATGGAAACCAACACTTCCAAAACCATAGCCTAGGCAAATCAAACCAATCAATAAGAAAGGTTGAGTTATTGAGTATTTGAGAAACATTAGAAATCGCATGATTCGTATGCTTGTGTTTGTGTTGTTTAGAGATCTTTCTATCAAGTTCTATTAAGTTCAAAGATTTTTGGACGAGAAAAAGAATAGAAACCGACACTTCCCAGACCATAGCCTAGGCAAATCAAACTAAACAATAAGAAATGTTGTGTTATTGAGGATTTGAGAAACATTAGGAATCGCATGATTCGTATGCTTGTGTTTGTGTTGTTTAGAGATCTTTCTATCAAGTTCTATTAAGTTCAAAGATTTTTGGACGAGAAGAAGAATGGAAACCAACACTTCCCAGACCATAGCCTAGGCAAATCAAACTAATCAATAAGAAATGTTGTGTTATTGAGTATTTGAGAAACATTAGGAATCGCATGATTCGTATGCTTGTGTTTGTGTTGTTTGGTGATCTTTCTATCAAGTTCTATTAAGTTCAAAGATTTTAGACGAGATAAAGAATGGAAACCAACACTTCTTAAAATATATCCTAGGCAAATCAAACCAATCAATAAGAAAGGTTGTGTTATTGAGAATTTGAGAAACATTAGGAATCGCATGATTCGTGTGCTTGTGGTTGTATTGTTTGGTGATCTTTCTATCAAGTTCTATTAAGTTAAAAGATTTTTGGACGAGAAAAGGAATGGAAACCAACACTTCCAAAACAATAGCCTAGGCAAATCAAACCAATCAATAAGAAAGGTTGAGTTATTGAGTATTTGAGAAACATTAGAAATCGCATCATTCGTATGCTTGTGTTTGTGTTGTTTAGTGATCTTCCTATCAAGTTCTATTAAGTTCAAAGATTTTTGGACGAGAAAAATAATGGAAACCAACACTTCCCAAACCATATCCTAGGCAAATCAAACCAATCAATAAGAAAGGTTGTGTTATTGAGAATTTGAGAAACATTAGGAATCACATGATTCGTATGCTTGTGTTTGTGTTGTTTGATGATCTTTCTATTTAGTTCAAAGATTTTTGGACGAGAAGAAGAATGGAAACCTACACTTCCCAAACCATAGACTAGGCAAATCAAACCAATCAATAAGAAAGGTTGTGTTATTGAGAATTTGAGAAACATTAGGAATCGCATGATTCGTATGCTTGTGTTTGTGTTGTTTGGTGATCTTTCTATCAAGTTCTATTAAGTTCAAAGATTTTAGACGAGATAAAGAATGGAAACCAACACTTCCCAAAACACATCCTAGGCAAATCAAACCAATCAATAAGAAAGGTTGTGTTATTGAGAATTTGAAAAACATTAGAAATCGCATGATTCGTATGCTTGTGGTTGTATTGTTTGGTGATCTTTCTATCACGTTCTATTAAGTTAAAAGATTTTTGGACGAGAAAAGGAATGAAAACCAACACTTCCAAAACCATAGCCTAGGCTAATCAAACCAATCAATAAGAAAGGTTGAGTTATTGAGTATTTGAGAAACATTAGGAATCGCATGATTCGTATGCTTGTGTTTGTTGTTTGGTGATCTTTCTATCAAGTTCTATTAAGTTAAAAGGTTTTTGGATGAGAAAAGGAATGGAAACCAACACTTCCAAAACCATAGCCTAGGCAAATCAAACCAATCAATAAGAAAGGTTGTGTTATTGAGAATTTGAGAAACATTAGGAATCGCATGATTCGTATGCTTGTGTTTGTGTTGTTTGGTGATCTTTCTATCAAGTTCTATTAAGTTCAAAGATTTTAGATGAGATAAAGAATGGAAACCAACACTTCCCAAAACATATCCTAGGCAAATCAAACAAATCAATAAGAAAGGTTGTGTTATTGAGAATTTGAAAAACATTAGAAATCGCATGATTCGTATGCTTATGGTTGTATTGTTTGGTGATCTTTCTCTCAAGTTCTATTAAGTTAAAAGATTTTTGGACAGGAAAAGGAATGGAAACCAAAACTTCCAAAACCATAGCCTAGGCTAATCAAACCAATCAATAAGAAAGGTAGAGTTATTGAGTATTTGAGAAACATTAGGAATCGCATTATTCGTATGCTTGTTTTTGTGTTGTTTAGTGATCTTTCTATCAAGTTCTATTAAGTTCAAAGATTTTTGGACGAGAAAATGAATGGAAACCAACACTTCCCAAACCATAGCCAAGGCAAATCAAACCAATCAATAAGAAAGGTTGTGTTATTGAGTATTTGATAAACATTAGGAATCGCATGATTCGTATGCTTGTGTCTGTGTTCTTTGGTGATCTTTCTATCAAGTTCTATTAAGTTAAAAGATTTTTGGACGAGAAAAAGAATGAAAACCAACACTTCCCAAACCATATCCTAGGCAAATCAAACCAATCAATAAGAAAGGTTGTGTTATTGAGAATTTGAGAAACATTAGGAATCGCATGATTCGTATGCTTGTGGTTGTATTGTTTGGTGATCTTTCTATCAAGTTCTATTAACTTAAAAGAATTTTGGACGAGAAAAGGAATGGAAACCAACACTTCCAAAACCATAGCCTAGGCAAATCAAACCAATCAATAAGAAAGGTTGAGTTATTGAGTATTTGAGAAACATTAGAAATCGCATCATTCGTATGCTTGTGTTTGTGTTGTTTAGTGATCTTTCTATCAAGTTCTATTAAGTTCAAAGATTTTTGGACGAGAAAAAGAATGGAAACCAACACTTCCCAAACTATATCCTAGGCAAATCAAACCAATCAATAAGAAAGGTTGTGTTATTGAGAATTTGAGAAACATTAGGAATCACATGATTCGTATGCTTGTGTTTGTGTTGTTTGATGATCTTTCTATTTAGTTCAAAGATTTTTGGACGAGAAAAAGAATGGAAACCTACACTTCCCAAACCATAGCCTAGGCAAATCAAACCAATCAATAAGAAAGGTTGTGTTATTTAGAATTTGAGAAACATTACGAATCGCATGATTCGTATGCTTGTGTTTGTGTTGTTTGGTGATCTTTCTATCAAGTTCTATTAAGTTCAAAGATTTTAGACGAGATAAAGAATGGAAACCAACACTTCCCAAAACATATCCTACGCAAATCAAACCAATCAATAAGAAAGGTTGTGTTATTGAGAAATTGAAAAACATTAGAAATCGCATGATTCGTGTGCTTGTGGTTGTATTGTTTGGTGATCTTTCTATCAAGTTCTATTAAGTTAAAAGATTTTTGGACGAGAAAAGGAATGGAAACCAACACTTCCAAAACCATAGCCTAGGCAAATCAAACCAATCAATAAGAAAGGTTGAGTTATTGAGTATTTGAGAAACATTAGAAATCGCATCATTCGTATGCTTGTGTTTGTGTTGTTTAGTGATCTTTCTATCAAGTTCTATTAAGTTCAAAGATTTTTGGACGAGAAAAAGAATGGAAACCAACACTTCCCAAACTATATCCTAGGCAAATCAAACCAATCAATAAGAAAGGTTGTGTTATTGAGAATTTGAGAAACATTAGGAATCACATGATTCGTATGCTTGTGTTTGTGTTGTTTGATGATCTTTCTATTTAGTTCAAAGATTTTTGGACGAGAAAAAGAATGGAAACCTACACTTCCCAAACCATAGCCTAGGCAAATCAAACCAATCAATAAGAAAGGTTGTGTTATTGAGAATTTGAGAAACATTAGGAATCGCATGATTCGTATGCTTGTGTTTGTGTTGTTTGGTGATCTTTCTATCAAGTTCTATTAAGTTCAAAGATTTTAGACGAGATAAAGAATGGAAACCAACACTTCCCAAAACATATCCTACGCAAATCAAACCAATCAATAAGAAAGGTTGTGTTATTGAGAAATTGAAAAACATTAGAAATCGCATGATTCGTATGCTTGTGGTTGTATTGTTTGGTGATCTTTCTATCAAGTTCTATTAAGTTAAAAGATTTTTGGACGAGAAAAGGAATGGAAACCAACACTTCCAAAACCATAGCCTAGGCAAATCAAACCAATCAATAAGAAAGGTTGAGTTATTGAGTATTTGAGAAACATTAGAAATCGCATCATTCGTATGCTTGTGTTTGTGTTGTTTAGTGATCTTTCTATCAAGTTCTATTAAGTTCAAAGATTTTTGGACGAGAAAAAGAATGGAAACCAACACTTCCCAAACTATATCCTAGGCAAATCAAACCAATCAATAAGAAAGGTTGTGTTATTGAGAATTTGAGAAACATTAGGAATCACATGATTCGTATGCTTGTGTTTGTGTTGTTTGATGATCTTTCTATTTAGTTCAAAGATTTTTGGACGAGAAAAAGAATGGAAACCTACACTTCCCAAACCATAGCCTAGGCAAATCAAACCAATCAATAAGAAAGGTTGTGTTATTGAGAATTTGAGAAACATTAGGAATCGCATGATTCGTATGCTTGTGTTTGTGTTGTTTGGTGATCTTTCTATCAAGTTCTATTAAGTTCAAAGATTTTAGACGAGATAAAGAATGGAAACCAACACTTCCCAAAACATATCCTACGCAAATCAAACCAATCAATAAGAAAGGTTGTGTTATTGAGAAATTGAAAAACATTGGAAATCGCATGATTCGTATGCTTGTGGTTGTATTGTTTGGTGATCTTTCTATCAAGTTCTATTAAGTTAAAAGATTTTTGGACGAGAAAAGGAATGGAAACCAACACTTCCAAAACCATAGCCTAGGCTAATCAAACCAATCAATAAGAAAGGTTGAGTTATTGAGTATTTGAGAAACATTAGGAATCGCATGATTCGTATGCTTGTGTTTGTGTTGTTTGGTGATCTTTCTATCAAGTTCTATTAAGTTAAAAGGTTTTTGGACGAGAAAAGGAATGGAAACCAACACTTCCAAAACCATAGCCTAGGCAAATCAAACCAATCAATAAGAAAGGTTGTGTTATTGAGAATTTGAGAAACATTAGGAATCGCATGATTCGTATGCTTGTGTTTGTGTTGTTTGGTGATCTTTCTATCAAAATCTATTAATTTAAATGGTTTTTGGACGAGAAAAGGAATGGAAACCAACACTTCCAAAACCATCGCCTAGGCAAATCAAACTAATCAATAAGAAAGGTTATGTTATTGAGAATTTGAGAAGCATTAGGAATCGCATGATTCGTATGCTTGTGTTTGTGTTATTTGGTGATCTTTCTATCAAGTTCTATTAAGTTCAAAGATTTTAGACGAGATAAGAATGGAAACCAACACTTCCCAAAACATATCCTAGGCAAATCAAACCAATCAATAAGAAAGGTTGTGTTATTGAGAATTTGAAAAACATTAGAAATCGCATGATTCGTATGCTTGTGGTTGTATTGTTTGGTGATCTTTCTATCAAGTTCTATTAAGTTAAAAGATTTTTGGACGAGAAAAGGAATGGAAACCAACACTTCCAAAACCATAGCCAAGGCTAATCAAACCAATCAATAAGAAAGGTTGAGTTATTGAGTATTTGAAAAACATTAGGAATCGCATTATTCGTATGCTTGTGTTTGTGTTGTTTAGTGATCTTTCTACCAAGTTCTATTAAGTTCAAAGATTTTTGGACGAGAAAAAGAATGGAAACCAACACTTCCCAAACCATAGCCAAGGCAAATCAAACCAATCAATAAGAAAGGTTGTGTTATTGAGTATTTGAGAAACATTAGGAATCGTAGGATTCGTATGCTTGTGTCTGTGTTCTTTGGTGATCTTTCTATCAAGTTCTATTAAGTTAAAAGATTTTTGGACGAGAAAAAGAATGAAAACCAACACTTCCCAAACCATATCTTAGGCAAATCAAACCAATCAATAAGAAAGGTTGTGTTATTGAGAATTTGAGAAACATTAGGAATCGCATGATTCGTATGCTTGTGGTTGTATTGTTTGGTGATCTTTCTATCAAGTTCTATTAAGTTAAAAGATTTTTGGACGAGAAAAGGAATGGAAACCAACACTTCCAAAACCATAGCCTAGGCAAATCAAACCAATCAATAAGAAAGGTTGAGTTATTGAGTATTTGAGAAACATTAGAAATCGCATCATTCGTATGCTTGTGTTTGTGTTGTTTAGTGATCTTTCTATCAAGTTCTATTAAGTTCAAAGATTTTTGGACGAGAAAAAGAATGGAAACCAACACTTCCCAAACCATATCCTAGCCAAATCAAACCAATCAATAAGAAAGGTTGTGTTATTGAGAATTTGAGAAACATTAGGAATCACATGATTCGTATACTTGTGTTCGTGTTGTTTGATGATCTTTCTATTTAGTTCAAAGATTTTTGGACGAGAAAAAGAATGGAAACCTACACTTCCCAAACCATGGCCTAGGCAAATCAAACCAATCAATAAGAAAGGTTGTGTTATTGAGAATTTGAGAAACATTAGGAATCGCATGATTCGTATGCTTGTGTTTGTGTTGTTTGGTGATCTTTCTATCAAGTTCTATTAAGTTCAAAGATTTTAGTGGAGATAAAGAATGGAAACCAACACTTCCCAAAACATATCCTAGGCAAATCAAACCAATCAATAAGAAAGGTTGTGTTATTGAGAATTTGAAAAACATTAGAAATCGCATGATTCGTATGCTTGTGGTTGTATTGTTTGGTGATCTTTCTATCAAGTTATATTAAGTTAAAAGATTTTTGGACGAGAAAAGGAATCGAAACCAACACTTCCAAAACCATAGCCTAGGCTAATCAAACCAATCAATAAGAAAGGTTGAGTTATTGAGTATTTGAGAAACATTAGGAATCGCATGATTCGTATGCTTGTATTTGTGTTGTTTGGTGATCTTTCTATCAAGTTGTATTAAGTTAAAAGGTTTTTGGACGAGAAAAGGAATGGAAACCAACACTTCCAAAACCATAGCCTAGGCAAATCAAACCAATCAAGAAGAAAGGTTGTGTTATTGAGAATTTGAGAAACATTAGGAATCGCATGATTCGTATGCTTGTGTTTGGGTTGTTTGGTGATCTTTCTATCAAGTTCTATTAAGTTAAAAGGTTTTTGGACGAGAAAAGGAATGGAAACCAACAATTCCAAAACCATAGCCTAGGCAAATCAAACCAATCAATAAGAAAGGTTGTGTTATTGAGAATTTGAGAAACATTAGGAATCGCATGATTCGTATGCTTGTGTTTGTGCTGTTTGGTGATCTTTCTATCAAGTTCTATTAAGTTCAAAGATTTTAGACGAGATAAAGAATGGAAACAACCACTTCCCAAAACATATCCTAGGCAAATCAAACCAATCAATAAGAAAGGTTGTGTTATTGAGAATTTGAAAAACATTAGAAATCGCATGATTCGTATGCTTGTGGTTGTATTGTTTGGTGATCTTTCTATCAAGTTCTATTAAGTTAAAAGATTTTTGGACGAGAAAAGGAATGGACACCAACACTTCCAAAACCATAGCCTAGACTAATCAAACCAATCCATAAGGAAGGTTGAGTTATTGAGTATTTGAGAAACATTAGGAATCGCATGATTCGTATGCTTGTGTTTGTGTTGTTTAGTGATCTTTCTATTAAGTTCTATTAAGTTCAAAGATTTTTGGACGAGAAAAAGAATAGAAACCAACACTTCCCAAACCATATCCTAGGCAAATCAAACCAATCAATAAGAAAGGTTGTGTTATTGAGAATTTGAGAAACATTAGGAATCACATGATTCGTATGCTTGTGTTTGTGTTGTTTGATGATCTTTCTATTTAGTTCAAAGATTTTTGGACGAGAAAAATAATGGAAACCTACACTTCCCAAACCATAGCCTAGGCAAATCAAACCAATCAATAAGAAAGGTTGTGTTATTGAGAATTTGAGAAACATTAGGAATCGCATAATTCGTATGCTTGTGTTTGTGTTGTTTGGTGATCTTTCTATCAAGTTCTATTAAGTTCAAAGATTTTAGACGAGATAAAGAATGGAAACCAACACTTCCCAAAACATATCCTAGGCAAATCAAACCAATCAATAAGAAAGGTTGTGTTATTGAGAATTTGAAAAACATTAGAAATCGCATGATTCGTATGCTTGTGGTTGTATTGTTTGGTGATCTTTCTATCAAGTTCTATTAAGTTAAAAGATTTTTGGACGAGAAAAGGAATGGAAACCAACACTTCCATAACCATAGCCTAGGCTAATCAAACCAATCAATAAGAAAGGTTGAATTATTGAGTATTTGAGAAACATTAGGAATCGCATGATTCGTATGCTTGTGTTTGTGTTGCTGGTGATCTTTCTATCAAGTTCTATTAAGTTAAAAGGTTTTTGGACGAGAAAAGGAATGGAAACCAACACTTCCAAAACCATAGCCTAGGCAAATCAAACCAATCAATAAGAAAGGTTGTGTTATTGAGAATTTGAGAAACATTAGGAATCGCATGATTCGTATGCTTGTGTTTGTGTTGTTTGGTGATCTTTCTATCAAGTTCTATTAAGTTAAAAGGTTTTTGGACGAGAAAAGGAATGGAAACCAACACTTACAAAACCATAGCCTAGGCAAATCAAACCAATCAATAAGAAAGGTTGAGTTATTGAGTATTTGAGAAACATTAGAAATCGCATCATTCGTATGCTTGTGTTTGTGTTGTTTAGTGATCTTTCTATCAAGTTCTATTAAGTTCAAAGATTTTTGGACGAGAAAAAGAATGGAAACCAACACTTCCCAAACTATATCCTAGGCAAATCAAACCAATCAATAAGAAAGGTTGTGTTATTGAGAATTTGAGAAACATTAGGAATCACATGATTCGTATGCTTGTGTTTGTGTTGTTTGATGATCTTTCTATTTAGTTCAAAGATTTTTGGACGAGAAAAAGAATGGAAACCTACACTTCCCAAACCATAGCCTAGGCAAATCAAACCAATCAATAAGAAAGGTTGTGTTATTGAGAATTTGAGAAACATTAGGAATTGCATGATTCGTATGCTTGTGTTTGTGTTGTTTGGTGATCTTTCTATCAAGTTCTATTAAGTTCAAAGATTTTAGACGAGATAAAGAATGGAAACCAACACTTCCCAAAACATATCCTACGCAAATCAAACCAATCAATAAGAAAGGTTGTGTTATTGAGAAATTGAAAAACATTAGAAATCGCATGATTCGTATGCTTGTGGTTGTATTGTTTGGTGATCTTTCTATCAAGTTCTATTAAGTTAAAAGATTTTTGGACGAGAAAAGGAATGGAAACCAACACTTCCAAAACCATAGCCTAGGCTAATCAAACCAATCAATAAGAAAGGTTGAGTTATTGAGTATTTGAGAAACATTAGGAATCGCATGATTCGTATGCTTGTGTTTGTGTTGTTTGGTGATCTTTCTATCAAGTTCTATTAAGTTAAAAGGTTTTTGGACGAGAAAAGGAATGGAAACCAACACTTCCAAAACCATAGCCAAGGCAAATTAAACCAATCAATACAAAAGGTTGTGTTATTGAGTATTTGAGAAACATTAGGAATCGCATGATTCGTATGCTTGTGTCTGTGTTCTTTGGTGATCTTTCTATCAAGTTCTATTAAGTTAAAAGATTTTTAGACGAGAAAAAGAATGAAAACCAACACTTCCCAAACCATATCCTAGGCAAATCAAACCAATCAATAAGAAAGGTTGTGTTATTGAGAATTTGGGAAACATTAGGGATCGCATGATTCGTATGCTTGTGTTTGTGTTGTTTGGTGATCTTTCTATCAAGTTCTATTAAGTTAAAAGGTTTTTGGACGAGAAAAGGAATGGAAACCAACACTTCCAAAACCATAGCCTAGGCAAATCAAACCAATCAATAAGAAAGGTTGAGTTATTGAGTATTTGAGAAACATTAGGAATCGCATGATTCGTATGCTTGTGTTTGTGTTATTTAGTGATCTTTCTATCAAGTTCTATTAAGTTCAAAGATTTTTGAACGAGAAAAAGAAATGAAACCAAGACTTCCCAAACCATAGCCAAGGCAAATCAAACCAATCAATAAGAAAGGTTGTGTTTATGAGTATTTGAGAAACATTAGGAATCGCATGATTCTTATGCTTGTGTTTGTGTTCTTTAGTGATCTTTCTATCAAGTTCTATTAAGTTCAAAGATTTTTGGACGAGAAAAAGAATGGAAACCAACACTTCCCAAACCATAGCCAAGGCAAATCAAACCAATCAATAAGAAAGGTTGTGTTATTGAGAATTTGAGAAACATTAGGAATCGCATGATTCTTATGCTTGTGGTTGTATTGTTTGGTGATCTTTATATCAAGTTCTATTAAGTTAAAAGATTTTTGGACGAGAAAAGGAATGGAAACCAACACTTCCAAAACCATAGCCTAGGCAAATCAAACCAATCAATAAGAAAGGTTGAGTTATTCAGTATTTGAGAAACATTAGAAATCGCATGATTCGTATGCTTGTGTTTGTGTTGTTTAGTGGTCTTTCTATCAAGTTCTATTAAGTTCAAAGATTTTTGGACGAGAAAAAGAATGGAAACCAACACTTCCCAAACCATATCCTAGGCAAATCAAACCAATCAATAAGAAAGGTTGTGTTATTGAGAATTTGAGAAACATTAGGAATCACATGATTCGTATGCTTGTGTTTGTGTTGTTTGATGATCTTTCTATTTAGTTCAAAGATTTTTGGACGATAAAAAGAATGGAAACCTACACTTCCCAAACCATGGCCTAGGCAAATCAAACCAATCAATAAGAAAGGTTGTGTTATTGAGAATTTGAGAAACATTAGGAATCACATGATTCGTATGCTTGTGTTCGTGTTGTTTGATGATCTTTCTATTTAGTTCAAAGATTTTTGGACGAGAAAAAGAATGGAAACCTACACTTCCCAAACCATGGCCTAGGCAAATCAAACCAATCAATAAGAAAGGTTGTGTTATTGAGAATTTGAGAAACATTAGGAATCGCATGATTCGTGTGCTTGTGTTTGTGTTGTTTGGTGATCTTTCTATCAAGTTCTATTAAGTTCAAAGATTTTAGTGGAGATAAAGAATGGAAACCAACACTTCCCAAAACATATCCTAGGGAAATCAAACCAATCAATAAGAAAGGTTGTGTTATTGAGAATTTGAAAAACATTAGAAATCGCATGATTCGTATGCTTGTGGTTGTATTGTTTGGTGATCTTTCTATCAAGTTATATTAAGTTAAAAGATTTTTGGACGAGAAAAGGAATGGAAACCAACACTTCCAAAACCACAGCCTAGGCTAATCAAACCAATCAATAAGAAAGGTTGAGTTATTGAGTATTTGAGAAACATTAGGAATCGCATGATTCGTATGCTTGTATTTGTGTTGTTTGGTGATCTTTCTATCAAGTCGTATTAAGTTAAAAGGTTTTTGGACGAGAAAAGGAATGGAAACCAACACTTCCAAAACCATAGCCTAGGCAAATCAAACCAATCAAGAAGAAAGGTTATGTTATTGAGAATTTGAGAAACATTAGGAATCGCATGATTCGTATGCTTGTGTTTGGGTTGTTTGGTGATCTTTCTATCAAGTTCTATTAAGTTAAAAGGTTTTTGGACGAGAAAAGGAATGGAAACCAACAATTCCAAAACCATAGCCTAGGCAAATCAAACCAATCAATAAGAAAGGTTGTGTTATTGAGAATTTGAGAAACATTAGGAATCGCATGATTCGTATGCTTGTGTTTGTGCTGTTTGGTGATCTTTCTATCAAGTTCTATTAAGTTCAAAGATTTTAGACGAGATAAAGAATGGAAACAACCACTTCCCAAAACATATCCTAGGCAAATCAAACCAATCAATAAGAAAGGTTGTGTTATTGAGAATTTGAAAAACATTAGAAATCGCATGATTCGTATGCTTGTGGTTGTATTGTTTGGTGATCTTTCTATCAAGTTCTATTAAGTTAAAAGATTTTTGGACGAGAAAAGGAATGGACACCAACACTTCCAAAACCATAGCCTAGACTAATCAAACCAATCAATAAGGAAGGTTGAGTTATTGAGTATTTGAGAAACATTAGGAATCGCATGATTCGTATGCTTGTGTTTGTGTTGTTTAGTGATCTTTCTATCAAGTTCTATTAAGTTCAAAGATTTTTGGACGAGAAAAAGAATAGAAACCAACACTTCCCAAACCATATCCTAGGCAAATCAAACCAATCAATAAGAAAGGTTGTGTTATTGAGAATTTGAGAAACATTAGGAATCACATGATTCGTATGCTTGTGTTTGTGTTGTTTGATGATCTTTCTATTTAGTTCAAAGATTTTTGGACGAGAAAAATAATGGAAACCTACACTTCCCAAACCATAGCCTAGGCAAATCAAACCAATCAATAAGAAAGGTTGTGTTATTGAGAATTTGAGAAACATTAGGAATCGCATAATTCGTATGCTTGTGTTTGTGTTGTTTGGTGATCTTTCTATCAAGTTCTATTAAGTTCAAAGATTTTAGACGAGATAAAGAATGGAAACCAACACTTCCCAAAACATATCCTAGGCAAATCAAACCAATCAATAAGAAAGGTTGTGTTATTGAGAATTTGAAAAACATTAGAAATCGCATGATTCGTATGCTTGTGGTTGTATTGTTTGGTGATCTTTCTATCAAGTTCTATTAAGTTAAAAGATTTTTGGACGAGAAAAGGAATGGAAACCAACACTTCCATAACCATAGCCTAGGCTAATCAAACCAATCAATAAGAAAGGTTGAATTATTGAGTATTTGAGAAACATTAGGAATCGCATGATTCGTATGCTTGTGTTTGTTTTGCTGGTGATCTTTCTATCAAGTTCTATTAAGTTAAAAGGTTTTTGGACGAGAAAAGGAATGGAAACCAACACTTCCAAAACCATAGCCTAGGCAAATCAAACCAATCAATAAGAAAGGTTGTGTTATTGAGAATTTGAGAAACATTAGGAATCGCATGATTCGTATGCTTGTGTTTGTGTTGTTTGGTGATCTTTCTATCAAGTTCTATTAAGTTAAAAGGTTTTTGGACGAGAAAAGGAATGGAAACCAACACTTACAAAACCATAGCCTAGGCAAATCAAACCAATCAATAAGAAAGGTTGAGTTATTGAGTATTTGAGAAACATTAGAAATCGCATCATTCGTATGCTTGTGTTTGTGTTGTTTAGTGATCTTTCTATCAAGTTCTATTAAGTTCAAAGATTTTTGGACGAGAAAAAGAATGGAAACCAACACTTCCCAAACTATATCCTAGGCAAATCAAACCAATCAATAAGAAAGGTTGTGTTATTGAGAATTTGAGAAACATTAGGAATCACATGATTCGTATGCTTGTGTTTGTGTTGTTTGATGATCTTTCTATTTAGTTCAAAGATTTTTGGACGAGAAAAAGAATGGAAACCTACACTTCCCAAACCATAGCCTAGGCAAATCAAACCAATCAATAAGAAAGGTTGTGTTATTGAGAATTTGAGAAACATTAGGAATTGCATGATTCGTATGCTTGTGTTTGTGTTGTTTGGTGATCTTTCTATCAAGTTCTATTAAGTTCAAAGATTTTAGACGAGATAAAGAATGGAAACCAACACTTCCCAAAACATATCCTACGCAAATCAAACCAATCAATAAGAAAGGTTGTGTTATTGAGAAATTGAAAAACATTAGAAATCGCATGATTCGTATGCTTGTGGTTGTATTGTTTGGTGATCTTTCTATCAAGTTCTATTAAGTTAAAAGATTTTTGGACGAGAAAAGGAATGGAAACCAACACTTCCAAAACCATAGCCTAGGCTAATCAAACCAATCAATAAGAAAGGTTGAGTTATTGAGTATTTGAGAAACATTAGGAATCGCATGATTCGTATGCTTGTGTTTGTGTTGTTTGGTGATCTTTCTATCAAGTTCTATTAAGTTAAAAGGTTTTTGGACGAGAAAAGGAATGAAAACCAACACTTCCAAAACCATAGCCAAGGCAAATTAAACCAATCAATACAAAAGGTTGTGTTATTGAGTATTTGAGAAACATTAGGAATCGCATGATTCGTATGCTTGTGTCTGTGTTCTTTGGTGATCTTTCTATCAAATTCTATTAAGTTAAAAGATTTTTAGACGAGAAAAAGAATGAAAACCAACACTTCCCAAACCATATCCTAGGCAAATCAAACCAATCAATAAGAAAGGTTGTGTTATTGAGAATTTGGGAAACATTAGGGATCGCATGATTCGTATGCTTGTGTTTGTGTTGTTTGGTGATCTTTCTATCAAGTTCTATTAAGTTAAAAGGTTTTTGGACGAGAAAAGGAATGGAAACCAACACTTCCAAAACCATAGCCTAGGCAAATCAAACCAATCAATAAGAAAGGTTGAGTTATTGAGTATTTGAGAAACATTAGGAATCGCATGATTCGTATGCTTGTGTTTGTGTTATTTAGTGATCTTTCTATCAAGTTCTATTAAGTTCAAAGATTTTTGAACGAGAAAAAGAATGGAAACCAACACTTCCCAAACCATAGCCAAGGCAAATCAAACCAATCAATAAGAAAGGTTGTGTTTATGAGTATTTGAGAAACATTAGGAATCGCATGATTCTTATGCTTGTGTTTGTGTTCTTTAGTGATCTTTCTATCAAGTTCTATTAAGTTCAAAGATTTTTGGACGAGAAAAAGAATGGAAACCAACACTTCCCAAACCATAGCCAAGGCAAATCAAACCAATCAATAAGAAAGGTTGTGTTATTGAGAATTTGAGAAACATTAGGAATCGCATGATTCTTATGCTTGTGGTTGTATTGTTTGGTGATCTTTATATCAAGTTCTATTAAGTTAAAAGATTTTTGGACGAGAAAAGGAATGGAAACCAACACTTCCAAAACCATAGCCTAGGCAAATCAAACCAATCAATAAGAAAGGTTGAGTTATTCAGTATTTGAGAAACATTAGAAATCGCATGATTCGTATGCTTGTGTTTGTGTTGTTTAGTGGTCTTTCTATCAAGTTCTATTAAGTTCAAAGATTTTTGGACGAGAAAAAGAATGGAAACCAACACTTCCCAAACCATATCCTAGGCAAATCAAACCAATCAATAAGAAAGGTTGTGTTATTGAGAATTTGAGAAACATTAGGAATCACATGATTCGTATGCTTGTGTTTGTGTTGTTTGATGATCTTTCTATTTAGTTCAAAGATTTTTGGACGAGAAAAAGAATGGAAACCTACACTTCCCAAACCATGGCCTAGGCAAATCAAACCAATCAATAAGAAAGGTTGTGTTATTGAGAATTTGAGAAACATTAGGAATCACATGATTCGTATGCTTGTGTTCGTGTTGTTTGATGATCTTTCTATTTAGTTCAAAGATTTTTGGACGAGAAAAAGAATGGAAACCTACACTTCCCAAACCATGGCCTAGGCAAATCAAACCAATCAATAAGAAAGGTTGTGTTATTGAGAATTTGAGAAACATTAGGAATCGCATGATTCGTGTGCTTGTGTTTGTGTTGTTTGGTGATCTTTCTATCAAGTTCTATTAAGTTCAAAGATTTTAGTGGAGATAAAGAATGGAAACCAACACTTCCCAAAACATATCCTAGGGAAATCAAACCAATCAATAAGAAAGGTTGTGTTATTGAGAATTTGAAAAACATTAGAAATCGCATGATTCGTATGCTTGTGGTTGTATTGTTTGGTGATCTTTCTATCAAGTTATATTAAGTTAAAAGATTTTTGGACGAGAAAAGGAATGGAAACCAACACTTCCAAAACCACAGCCTAGGCTAATCAAACCAATCAATAAGAAAGGTTGAGTTATTGAGTATTTGAGAAACATTAGGAATCGCATGATTCGTATGCTTGTATTTGTGTTGTTTGGTGATCTTTCTATCAAGTCGTATTAAGTTAAAAGGTTTTTGGACGAGAAAAGGAATGGAAACCAACACTTCCAAAACCATAGCCTAGGCAAATCAAACCAATCAAGAAGAAAGGTTATGTTATTGAGAATTTGAGAAACATTAGGAATCGCATGATTCGTATGCTTGTGTTTGGGTTGTTTGGTGATCTTTCTATCAAGTTCTATTAAGTTAAAAGGTTTTTGGACGAGAAAAGGAATGGAAACCAACAATTCCAAAACCATAGCCTAGGCAAATCAAACCAATCAATAAGAAAGGTTGTGTTATTGAGAATTTGAGAAACATTAGGAATCGCATGATTCGTATGCTTGTGTTTGTGTTGTTTGGTGATCTTTCTATCAAGTTCTATTAAGTTCAAAGATTTTAGACGAGATAAAGAATGGAAACAACCACTTCCCAAAACATATCCTAGGCAAATCAAACCAATCAATAAGAAAGGTTGTGTTATTGAGAATTTGAAAAACATTAGAAATCGCATGATTCGTATGCTTGTGGTTGTATTGTTTGGTGATCTTTCTATCAAGTTCTATTAAGTTAAAAGATTTTTGGACGAGAAAAGGAATGGACACCAACACTTCCAAAACCATAGCCTAGGCTAATCAAACCAATCAATAAGAAAGGTTGAGTTCTTGAGTATTTGAGAAACATTAGGAATCGCATGATTCGTATGCTTGTGTTTGTGTTGTTTAGTGATCTTTCTATCAAGTTCTATTAAGTTCAAAGATTTTTGGACGAGAAAAAGAATGGAAACCAACACTTCCCAAACCATATCCTAGGCAAATCAAACCAATCAATAAGAAAGGTTGTGTTATTGAGAATTTGAGAAACATTAGGAATCACATGATTCGTATGCTTGTGTTTGTGTTGTTTGATGATCTTTCTATTTAGTTCAAAGATTTTTGGACGAGAAAAAGAATGGAAACCTACACTTCCCAAACCATAGCCTAGGCAAATCAAACCAATCAATAAGAAAGGTTGTGTTATTGAGAATTTGAGAAACATTAGGAATCGCATAATTCGTATGCTTGTGTTTGTGTTGTTTGGTGATCTTTCTATCAAGTTCTATTAAGTTCAAAGATTTTAGACGAGATAAAGAATGGAAACCAACACTTCCCAAAACATATCCTAGGCAAATCAAACCAATCAATAAGAAAGGTTGTGTTATTGAGAATTTGAAAAACATTAGAAATCGCATGATTCGTATGCTTGTGGTTGTATTGTTTGGTGATCTTTCTATCAAGTTCTATTAAGTTAAAAGATTTTTGGACGAGAAAAGGAATGGAAACCAACACTTCCATAACCATAGCCTAGGCTAATCAAACCAATCAATAAGAAAGGTTGAATTATTGAGTATTTGAGAAACATTAGGAATCGCATGATTCGTATGCTTGTGTTTGTGTTGCTGGTGATCTTTCTATCAAGTTCTATTAAGTTAAAAGGTTTTTGGACTAGAAAAGGAATGGAAACCAACACTTCCAAAACCATAGCCTAGGCAAATCAAACCAATCAATAAGAAAGGTTGTGTTATTGAGAATTTGAGAAACATTAGGAATCGCATGATTCGTATGCTTGTGTTTGTGTTGTTTGGTGATCTTTCTATCAAGTTCTATTAAGTTAAAAGGTTTTTGGACGAGAAAAGGAATGGAAACCAACACTTCCAAAACCATAGCCTAGGCAAATCAAACCAATCAATAAGAAAGGTTGAGTTATTGAGTATTTGAGAAACATTAGAAATCGCATCATTCGTATGCTTGTGTTTGTGTTGTTTAGTGATCTTTCTATCAAGTTCTATTAAGTTCAAAGATTTTTGGACGAGAAAAAGAATGGAAACCAACACTTCCCAAACTATATCCTAGGCAAATCAAACCAATCAATAAGAAAGGTTGTGTTATTGAGAATTTGAGAAACATTAGTAATCACATGATTCGTATGCTTGTGTTTGTGTTGTTTGATGATCTTTCTATTTAGTTCAAAGATTTTTGGACGCGAAAAAGAATGGAAACCTACACTTCCCAAACCATAGCCTAGGCAAATCAAACCAATCAATAAGAAAGGTTGTGTTATTGAGAATTTGAGAAACATTAGGAATTGCATGATTCGTATGCTTGTGTTTGTGTTGTTTGGTGATCTTTCTATCAAGTTCTATTAAGTTCAAAGATTTTAGACGAGATAAAGAATGGAAACCAACACTTCCCAAAACATATCCTACGCAAATCAAACCAATCAATAAGAAAGGTTGTGTTATTGAGAAATTGAAAAACATTAGAAATCGCATGATTCGTATGCTTGTGGTTGTATTGTTTGGTGATCTTTCTATCAAGTTCTATTAAGTTAAAAGATTTTTGGACGAGAAAAGGAATGGAAACCAACACTTCCAAAACCATAGCCTAGGCTAATCAAACCAATCAATAAGAAAGGTTGAGTTATTGAGTATTTGAGAAACATTAGGAATCGCATGATTCGTATGCTTGTGTTTGTGTTGTTTGGTTATCTTTCTATCAAGTTCTATTAAGTTAAAAGGTTTTTGGACGAGAAAAGGAATGGAAACCAACACTTCCAAAACCATAGCCAAGGCAAATTAAACCAATCAATAAGAAAGGTTGTGTTATTGAGTATTTGAGAAACATTAGGAATCGCATGATTCGTATGCTTGTGTCTGTGTTCTTTGGTGATCTTTCTATCAAGTTCTATTAAGTTAAAAGATTTTTGGACGAGAAAAAGAATGAAAACCAACACTTCCCAAACCATATCCTAGGCAAATCAAACCAATCAATAAGAAAGGTTGTGTTATTGAGAATTTGGGAAACATTAGGGATCGCATGATTCGTATGCTTGTGTTTGTGTTGTTTGGTGATCTTTCTATCAAGTTCTATTAAGTTAAAAGGTTTTTGGACGAGAAAAGGAATGGAAACCAACACTTCCAAAACCATAGCCTAGGCAAATCAAACCAATCAATAAGAAAGGTTGAGTTATTGAGTATTTGAGAAACATTAGGAATCGCATGATTCGTATGCTTGTGTTTGTGTTATTTAGTGATCTTTCTATCAAGTTCTATTAAGTTCAAAGATTTTTGAACGAGAAAAAGAATGGAAACCAAGACTTCCCAAACCATAGCCAAGGCAAATCAAACCAATCAATAAGAAAGGTTGTGTTTATGAGTATTTGAGAAACATTAGGAATCGCATGATTCTTATGCTTGTGTTTGTGTTCTTTAGTGATCTTTCTATCAAGTTCTATTAAGTTCAAAGATTTTTGGACGAGAAAACGAATGGAAACCAACACTTCCCAAACCATAGCCAAGGCAAATCAAACCAATCAATAAGAAAGGTTGTGTTATTGAGAATTTGAGAAACATTAGGAATCGCATGATTCTTATGCTTGTGGTTGTATTGTTTGGTGATCTTTCTATCAAGTTCTATTAAGTTAAAAGATTTTTGGATGAGAAAAGGAATGGAAACCAACACTTCCAAAACCATAGCCTAGGCAAATCAAACCAATCAATAAGAAAGGTTGAGTTATTCAGTATTTGAGAAACATTAGAAATCGCATGATTCGTATGCTTGTGTTTGTGTTGTTTAGTGGTCTTTCTATCAAGTTCTATTAAGTTCAAAGATTTTTGTACGAGAAAAAGAATGGAAACCAACACTTCCCAAACCATATCCTAGGCAAATCAAACCAATCAATAAGAAAGGTTGTGTTATTGAGAATTTGAGAAACATTAGGAATCACATGATTCGTATGCTTGGGTTTGTGTTGTTTGATGATCTTTCTATTTAGTTCAAAGATTTTTGGACGAGAAAAAGAATGGAAACCTACACTTCCCAAACCATGGCCTAGGCAAATCAAACCAATCAATAAGAAAGGTTGTGTTATTGAGAATTTGAGAAACATTAGGAATCGCATGATTCGTATGCTTGTGTTTGTGTTTTTTGGTGATCTTTCTATCAGGTTCTATTAAGTTCAAAGATTTTAGTGGAGATAAAGAATGGAAACCAACACTTCCCAAAACATATCCTAGTCAAATCAAACCATTCAATAAGAAAGGTTGTGTTATTGAGAATTTGAAAAACATTAGAAATCGCATGATTCGTATGCTTGTGGTTGTATTGTTTGGTGATCTTTCTATCAAGTTCTATTAAGTTAAAAGATTTTTGGACGAGAAAAGGAATGGAAACCAACACTTCCATAACCATAGCCTAGGCTAATCAAACCAATCAATAAGAAAGGTTGAGTTATTGAGTATTTGAGAAACATTAGGAATCGCATGATTCGTATGCTTGTGTTTGTGTTGCTGGTGATCTTTCTATCAAGTTCTATTAAGTTAAAAGGTTTTTGGACGAGAAAAGGAATGGAAACCAACACTTCCAAAACCATAGCCTAGGCAAATCAAACCAATCAATAAGAAAGGTTGTGTTATTGAGAATTTGAGAAATATTAGGAATCGCATGATTCGTATGCTTGTGTTTGTGTTGTTTGGTGATCTTTCTATCAAGTTCTATTAAGTTAAAAGGTTTTTGGACGAGAAAAGGAATGGAAACCAACACTTCCAAAACCATAGCCTAGGCAAATCAAACCAATCAATAAGAAAGGTTGAGTTATTGAGTATTTGAGAAACATTAGAAATCGCATCATTCGTATGCTTGTGTTTGTGTTGTTTAGTGATCTTTCTATCAAGTTCTATTAAGTTCAAAGATTTTTGGACGAGAAAAAGAATGGAAACCAACACTTCCCAAACTATATCCTAGGCAAATCAAACCAATCAATAAGAAAGGTTGAGTTATTGAGTATTTGAGAAACATTAGAAATCGCATCATTCGTATGCTTGTGTTTGTGTTGTTTAGTGATCTTTCTATCAAGTTCTATTAAGTTCAAAGATTTTTGGACGAGAAAAAGAATGGAAACCAACACTTCCCAAACTATATCCTAGGCAAATCAAACCAATCAATAAGAAAGGTTGTGTTATTGAGAATTTGAGAAACATTAGGAATCACATGATTCGTATGCTTGTGTTTGTGTTGTTTGATGATCTTTCTATTTAGTTCAAAGATTTTTGGACGAGAAAAAGAATGGAAACCTACACTTCCCAAACCATAGCCTAGGCAAATCAAACCAATCAATAAGAAAGGTTGTGTTATTGAGAATTTGAGAAACATTAGGAATTGCATGATTCGTATGCTTGTGTTTGTGTTGTTTGGTGATCTTTCTATCAAGTTCTATTAAGTTCAAAGATTTTAGACGAGATAAAGAATGGAAACCAACACTTCCCAAAACATATCCTACGCAAATCAAACCAATCAATAAGAAAGGTTGTGTTATTGAGAAATTGAAAAACATTAGAAATCGCATGATTCGTATGCTTGTGGTTGTATTGTTTGGTGATCTTTCTATCAAGTTCTATTAAGTTAAAAGATTTTTGGACGAGAAAAGGAATGGACACCAACACTTCCAAAACCATAGCCTAGGCTAATCAAACCAATCAATAAGAAAGGTTGAGTTATTGAGTATTTGAGAAACATTAGGAATCGCATGATTCGTATGCTTGTGTTTGTGTTGTTTAGTGATCTTTCTATCAAGTTCTATTAAGTTCAAAGATTTTTGGACGAGAAAAAGAATGGAAACCAACACTTCCCAAACCATATCCTAGGCAAATCAAACCAATCAATAAGAAAGGTTGTGTTATTGAGAATTTGAGAAACATTAGGAATCACATGATTCGTATGCATGTGTTTGTGTTGTTTGATGATCTTTCTATTTAGTTCAAAGATTTTTGGACGAGAAAAAGAATGGAAACCTACACTTCCCAAACCATAGCCTAGGCAAATCAAACCAATCAATAAGAAAGGTTGTGTTATTGAGAATTTGAGAAACATTAGGAATCGCATAATTCGTATGCTTGTGTTTGTGTTGTTTGGTGATCTTTCTATCAAGTTCTATTAAGTTCAAAGATTTTAGACGAGATAAAGAATGGAAACCAACACTTCCCAAAACATATCCTAGGCAAATCAAACCAATCAATAAGAAAGGTTGTGTTATTGAGAATTTGAAAAACATTAGAAATCGCATGATTCGTATGCTTGTGGTTGTATTGTTTGGTGATCTTTCTATCAAGTTCTATTAAGTTAAAAGATTTTTGGACGAGAAAAGGAATGGAAACCAACACTTCCATAACCATAGCCTAGGCTAATCAAACCAATCAATAAGAAAGGTTGAATTATTGAGTATTTGAGAAACATTAGGAATCGCATGATTCGTATGCTTGTGTTTGTGTTGCTGGTGATCTTTCTATCAAGTTCTATTAAGTTAAAAGGTTTTTGGACTAGAAAAGGAATGGAAACCAACACTTCCAAAACCATAGCCTAGGCAAATCAAACCAATCAATAAGAAAGGTTGTGTTATTGAGAATTTGAGAAACATTAGGAATCGCATGATTCGTATGCTTGTGTTTGTGTTGTTTGGTGATCTTTCTATCAAGTTCTATTAAGTTAAAAGGTTTTTGGACGAGAAAAGGAATGGAAACCAACACTTCCAAAACCATAGCCTAGGCAAATCAAACCAATCAATAAGAAAGGTTGAGTTATTGAGTATTTGAGAAACATTAGAAATCGCATCATTCGTATGCTTGTGTTTGTGTTGTTTAGTGATCTTTCTATCAAGTTCTATTAAGTTCAAAGATTTTTGGACGAGAAAAAGAATGGAAACCAACACTTCCCAAACTATATCCTAGGCAAATCAAACCAATCAATAAGAAAGGTTGTGTTATTGAGAATTTGAGAAACATTAGTAATCACATGATTCGTATGCTTGTGTTTGTGTTGTTTGATGATCTTTCTATTTAGTTCAAAGATTTTTGGACGAGAAAAAGAATGGAAACCTACACTTCCCAAACCATAGCCTAGGCAAATCAAACCAATCAATAAGAAAGGTTGTGTTATTGAGAATTTGAGAAACATTAGGAATTGCATGATTCGTATGCTTGTGTTTGTGTTGTTTGGTGATCTTTCTATCAAGTTCTATTAAGTTCAAAGATTTTAGACGAGATAAAGAATGGAAACCAACACTTCCCAAAACATATCCTACGCAAATCAAACCAATCAATAAGAAAGGTTGTGTTATTGAGAAATTGAAAAACATTAGAAATCGCATGATTCGTATGCTTGTGGTTGTATTGTTTGGTGATCTTTCTATCAAGTTCTATTAAGTTAAAAGATTTTTGGACGAGAAAAGGAATGGAAACCAACACTTCCAAAACCATAGCCTAGGCTAATCAAACCAATCAATAAGAAAGGTTGAGTTATTGAGTATTTGAGAAACATTAGGAATCGCATGATTCGTATGCTTGTGTTTGTGTTGTTTGGTTATCTTTCTATCAAGTTCTATTAAGTTAAAAGGTTTTTGGACGAGAAAAGGAATGGAAACCAACACTTCCAAAACCATAGCCAAGGCAAATTAAACCAATCAATAAGAAAGGTTGTGTTATTGAGTATTTGAGAAACATTAGGAATCGTATGATTCGTATGCTTGTGTCTGTGTTCTTTGGTGATCTTTCTATCAAGTTCTATTAAGTTAAAAGATTTTTGGACGAGAAAAAGAATGAAAACCAACACTTCCCAAACCATATCCTAGGCAAATCAAACCAATCAATAAGAAAGGTTGTGTTATTGAGAATTTGGGAAACATTAGGGATCGCATGATTCGTATGCTTGTGTTTGTGTTGTTTGGTGATCTTTCTATCAAGTTCTATTAAGTTAAAAGGTTTTTGGACGAGAAAAGGAATGGAAACCAACACTTCCAAAACCATAGCCTAGGCAAATCAAACCAATCAATAAGAAAGGTTGAGTTATTGAGTATTTGAGAAACATTAGGAATCGCATGATTCGTATGCTTGTGTTTGTGTTATTTAGTGATCTTTCTATCAAGTTCTATTAAGTTCAAAGATTTTTGAACGAGAAAAAGAATGGAAACCAAGACTTCCCAAACCATAGCCAAGGCAAATCAAACCAATCAATAAGAAAGGTTGTGTTTATGAGTATTTGAGAAACATTAGGAATCGCATGATTCTTATGCTTGTGTTTGTGTTCTTTAGTGATCTTTCTATCAAGTTCTATTAAGTTCAAAGATTTTTGGACGAGAAAACGAATGGAAACCAACACTTCCCAAACCATAGCCAAGGCAAATCAAACCAATCAATAAGAAAGGTTGTGTTATTGAGAATTTGAGAAACATTAGGAATCGCATGATTCTTATGCTTGTGGTTGTATTGTTTGGTGATCTTTCTATCAAGTTCTATTAAGTTAAAAGATTTTTGGACGAGAAAAGGAATGGAAACCAACACTTCCAAAACCATAGCCTAGGCAAATCAAACCAATCAATAAGAAAGGTTGAGTTATTCAGTATTTGAGAAACATTAGAAATCGCATGATTCGTATGCTTGTGTTTGTGTTGTTTAGTGGTCTTTCTATCAAGTTCTATTAAGTTCAAAGATTTTTGTACGAGAAAAAGAATGGAAACCAACACTTCCCAAACCATATCCTTGGCAAATCAAACCAATCAATAAGAAAGGTTGTGTTATTGAGAATTTGAGAAACATTAGGAATCACATGATTCGTATGCTTGGGTTTGTGTTGTTTGATGATCTTTCTATTTAGTTCAAAGATTTTTGGACGAGAAAAAGAATGGAAACCTACACTTCCCAAACCATGGCCTAGGCAAATCAAACCAATCAATAAGAAAGGTTGTGTTATTGAGAATTTGAGAAACATTAGGAATCGCATGATTCGTATGCTTGTGTTTGTGTTTTTTGGTGATCTTTCTATCAGGTTCTATTAAGTTCAAAGATTTTAGTGGAGATAAAGAATGGAAACCAACACTTCCCAAAACATATCCTAGTCAAATCAAACCATTCAATAAGAAAGGTTGTGTTATTGAGAATTTGAAAAACATTAGAAATCGCATGATTCGTATGCTTGTGGTTGTATTGTTTGGTGATCTTTCTATCAAGTTCTATTAAGTTAAAAGATTTTTGGACGAGAAAAGGAATGGAAACCAACACTTCCATAACCATAGCCTAGGCTAATCAAACCAATCAATAAGAAAGGTTGAGTTATTGAGTATTTGAGAAACATTAGGAATCGCATGATTCGTATGCTTGTGTTTGTGTTGCTGGTGATCTTTCTATCAAGTTCTATTAAGTTAAAAGGTTTTTGGACGAGAAAAGGAATGGAAACCAACACTTCCAAAACCATAGCCTAGGCAAATCAAACCAATCAATAAGAAAGGTTGTGTTATTGAGAATTTGAGAAATATTAGGAATCGCATGATTCGTATGCTTGTGTTTGTGTTGTTTGGTGATCTTTCTATCAAGTTCTATTAAGTTAAAAGGTTTTTGGACGAGAAAAGGAATGGAAACCAACACTTCCAAAACCATAGCCTAGGCAAATCAAACCAATCAATAAGAAAGGTTGAGTTATTGAGTATTTGAGAAACATTAGAAATCGCATCATTCGTATGCTTGTGTTTGTGTTGTTTAGTGATCTTTCTATCAAGTTCTATTAAGTTCAAAGATTTTTGGACGAGAAAAAGAATGGAAACCAACACTTCCCAAACTATATCCTAGGCAAATCAAACCAATCAATAAGAAAGGTTGAGTTATTGAGTATTTGAGAAACATTAGAAATCGCATCATTCGTATGCTTGTGTTTGTGTTGTTTAGTGATCTTTCTATCAAGTTCTATTAAGTTCAAAGATTTTTGGACGAGAAAAAGAATGGAAACCAACACTTCCCAAACTATATCCTAGGCAAATCAAACCAATCAATAAGAAAGGTTGTGTTATTGAGAATTTGAGAAACATTAGGAATCACATGATTCGTATGCTTGTGTTTGTGTTGTTTGATGATCTTTCTATTTAGTTCAAAGATTTTTGGACGAGAAAAAGAATGGAAACCTACACTTCCCAAACCATAGCCTAGGCAAATCAAACCAATCAATAAGAAAGGTTGTGTTATTGAGAATTTGAGAAACATTAGGAATTGCATGATTCGTATGGTTGTGTTTGTGTTGTTTGGTGATCTTTCTATCAAGTTCTATTAAGTTCAAAGATTTTAGACGAGATAAAGAATGGAAACCAACACTTCCCAAAACATATCCTACGCAAATCAAACCAATCAATAAGAAAGGTTGTGTTATTGAGAAATTGAAAAACATTAGAAATCGCATGATTCGTATGCTTGTGGTTGTATTGTTTGGTGATCTTTCTATCAAGTTCTATTAAGTTAAAAGATTTTTGGACGAGATAAGGAATGGAAACCAACACTTCCAAAACCATAGCCTAGGCTGATCAAACAAATCAATAAGAAAGGTTGAGTTATTGAGTATTTGAGAAACATTAGGAATCACATGATTCTTATGCTTGTGGTTGTATTGTTTGGTGATCTTTCTATCAAGTTCTATTAAGTTAAAAGGTTTTTGGACGAGAAAAGGAATGGAAACCAACACTTCCAAAACCATAGCCTAGGCAAATCAAACCAATCAATAAGAAAGGTTGAGTTATTGAGTATTTGAGAAACATTAGAAATCGCATCATTCGTATGCTTGTGTTTGTGTTGTTTAGTGATCTTTCTATCAAGTTCTATTAAGTTCAAAGATTTTTGGACGAGAAAAAGAATGAAAACCAACACTTCCCAAACTATATCCTAGGCAAATCAAACCAATCAATAAGAAAGGTTGAGTTATTGAGTATTTGAGAAACATTAGAAATCGCATCATTCGTCTGCTTGTGTTTGTGTTGTTTAGTGATCTTTCTATCAAGTTCTATTAAGTTCAAAGATTTTTGGACGAGAAAAAGAATGGAAACCAACACTTCCCAAACTATATCCTAGGCAAATCAAACCAATCAATAAGAAAGGTTGTGTTATTGAGAATTTGAGAAACATTAGGAATCACATGATTCGTATGCTTGTGTTTGTGTTGTTTGATGATCTTTCTATTTAGTTCAAAGATTTTTGGACGAGAAAAAGAATGGAAACCTACACTTCCCAAACCATAGCCTAGGCAAATCAAACCAATCAATAAGAAAGGTTGTGTTATTGAGAATTTGAGAAACATTAGGAATTGCATGATTCGTATGCTTGTGTTTGTGTTGTTTGGTGATCTTTCTATCAAGTTCTATTAAGTTCAAAGATTTTAGACGAGATAAAGAATGGAAACCAACACTTCCCAAAACATATCCTACGCAAATCAAACCAATCAATAAGAAAGGTTGTGTTATTGAGAAATTGAAAAACATTAGAAATCGCATGATTCGTATGCTTGTGGTTGTATTGTTTGGTGATCTTTCTATCAAGTTCTATTAAGTTAAAAGATTTTTGGACGAGAAAAGGAATGGAAACCAACACTTCCAAAACCATAGCCTAGGCTAATCAAACCAATCAATAATAAAGGTTGAGTTATTGAGTATTTGAGAAACATTAGGAATCGCATGATTCGTATGCTTGTGTTTGTGTTGTTTGGTGATCTTTCTATCAAGTTCTATTAAGTTAAAAAGTTTTTGGACGAGAAAAGGAATGGAAACCAACACTTCCAAAACCATAGCCAAGGCAAATTAAACCAATCAATAAGAATGGTTGTGTTATTGAGTATTTGAGAAACATTAGGAATCGCATGATTCGTATGCTTGTGTCTGTGTTCTTTGGTGATCTTTCTATCAAGTTCTATTAAGTTAAAAGATTTTTGGACCAGAAAAAGAATGAAAACCAACACTTCCCAAACTATATCCTAGGCAAATCAAACCAATCAATAAGAAAGGTTGAGTTATTGAGTATTTGAGAAACATTAGAAATCGCATCATTCGTCTGCTTGTGTTTGTGTTGTTTAGTGATCTTTCTATCAAGTTCTATTAAGTTCAAAGATTTTTGGACGAGAAAAAGAATGGAAACCAACACTTCCCAAACTATATCCTAGGCAAATCAAACCAATCAATAAGAAAGGTTGTGTTATTGAGAATTTGAGAAACATTAGGAATCACATGATTCGTATGCTTGTGTTTGTGTTGTTTGATGATCTTTCTATTTAGTTCAAAGATTTTTGGACGAGAAAAAGAATGGAAACCTACACTTCCCAAACCATAGCCTAGGCAAATCAAACCAATCAATAAGAAAGGTTGTGTTATTGAGAATTTGAGAAACATTAGGAATTGCATGATTCGTATGCTTGTGTTTTTGTTGTTTGGTGATCTTTCTATCAAGTTCTATTAAGTTCAAAGATTTTAGACGAGATAAAGAATGGAAACCAACACTTCCCAAAACATATCCTACGCAAATCAAACCAATCAATAAGAAAGGTTGTGTTATTGAGAAATTGAAAAACATTAGAAATCGCATGATTCGTATGCTTGTGGTTGTATTGTTTGGTGATCTTTCTATCAAGTTCTATTAAGTTAAAAGATTTTTGGACGAGAAAAGGAATGCAAACCAACACTTCCAAAACCATAGCCTAGGCTAATCAAACAAATCAATAAGAAAGGTTGAGTTATTGAGTATTTGAGAAACATTAGGAATCGCATGATTCGTATGCTTGTGTTTGTGTTGTTTGGTGATCTTTCTATCAAGTTCTATTAAGTTAAAAGGTTTTTGGACGAGAAAAGGAATGGAAACCAACACTTCCAAAACCATAGCCAAGGCAAATTAAACTAATCAATAAGAAAGGTTGTGTTATTGAGTATTTGAGAAACATTAGGAATCGCATGATTCGTATGCTTGTGTCTGTGTTCTTTGGTGATCTTTCTATCAAGTTCTATTAAGTTAAAAGATTTTTGGACGAGAAAAAGAATGAAAACCAACACTTCCCAAACCATATCCTAGGCAAATCAAACCAATCAATAAGAAAGGTTGTGTTATTGAGAATTTGGGAAACATTAGGGATCGCATGATTCGTATGCTTGTGTTTGTGTTGTTTGGTGATCTTTCTATCAAGTTCTATTAAGTTAAAAGGTTTTTGGACGAGAAAAGGAATGGAAACCAACACTTCCCAAACCATATCCTAGGCAAATCAAACCAATCAATAAGAAAGGTTGAGTTATTGAGTATTTGAGAAACATTAGGAATCGCATGATTCGTATGCTTGTGTTTGTGGTATTTAGTGATCTTTCTATCAAGTTCTATTAAGTTCAAAGATTTTTGAACGAGAAAAAGAATGGAAACCAAGACTTCCCAAACCATAGCCAAGGCAAATCAAACCAATCAATAAGAAAGGTTGTGTTTATGAGTATTTGAGAAACATTAGGAATCGCATGATTCTTATGCTTGTGTTTGTGTTCTTTAGTGATCTTTCTATCAAGTTCTATTAAGTTCAAAGATTTTTGGACGAGAAAAAGAATGGAAACCAACACTTCCCAAACCATAGCCAAGGCAAATCAAACCAATCAATAAGAAAGGTTGTGTTATTGAGAATTTGAGAAACATTAGGAATCGCATGATTCTTATGCTTGTGGTTGTATTGTTTGGTGATCTTTCTATCAAGTTCTATTAAGTTAAAAGATTTTTGGACGAGAAAAGGAATGGAAACCAACACTTCCAAAACCATAGCCTAGGCAAATCAAACCAATCAATAAGAAAGGTTGAGTTATTCAGTATTTGAGAAACATTAGAAATCGCATGATTCGTATGCTTGTGTTTGTGTTGTTTAGTGGTCTTTCTATCAAGTTCTATTATGTTCAAAGATTTTTGGACGAGAAAAAGAATGGAAACCAACACTTCCCAAACCATATCCTAGGCAAATCAAACCAATCAATAAGAAAGGTTGTGTTATTGAGAATTTGAGAAACATTAGGAATCACATGATTCGTATGCTTGGGTTTGTGTTGTTTGATGATCTTTCTATTTAGTTCAAAGATTTTTGGACGAGAAAAAGAATGGAAACCTACACTTCCCAAACCATGGCCTAGGCAAATCAAACCAATCAATAAGAAAGGTTGTGTTATTGAGAATTTGAGAAACATTAGGAATCGCATGATTCGTATGCTTGTGTTTGTGTTTTTTGGTGATCTTTCTATCAAGTTCTATTAAGTTCAAAGATTTTAGTGGAGATAAAGAATGGAAACCAACACTTCCCAAACTATATCCTAGGCAAATCAAACCAATCAATAAGAAAGGTTGAGTTATTGAGTATTTGAGAAACATTAGAAATCGCATCATTCGTCTGCTTGTGTTTGTGTTGTTTGGTGATCTTTCTATCAAGTTCTATTAAGTTAAAAGATTTTTGGACGAGAAAAGGAATGGAAACCAACACTTCCAAAACCATAGCCTAGGCTAATCAAACAAATCAATAAGAAAGGTTGAGTTATTGAGTATTTGAGAAACATTAGGAATCGCATGATTCGTATGCTTGTGTTTGTGTTGTTTGGTGATCTTTCTATCAAGTTCTATTAAGTTAAAAGGTTTTTGGACGAGAAAAGGAATGGAAACCAACACTTCCAAAACCATAGCCAAGGCAAATTAAACTAATCAATAAGAAAGGTTGTGTTATTGAGTATTTGAGAAACATTAGGAATCGCATGATTCGTATGCTTGTGTCTGTGTTCTTTGGTGATCTTTCTATCAAGTTCTATTAAGTTAAAAGATTTTTGGACGAGAAAAAGAATGAAAACCAACACTTCCCAAACCATATCCTAGGCAAATCAAACCAATCAATAAGAAAGGTTGTGTTATTGAGAATTTGGGAAACATTAGGGATCGCATGATTCGTATGCTTGTGTTTGTGTTGTTTGGTGATCTTTCTATCAAGTTCTATTAAGTTAAAAGGTTTTTGGACGAGAAAAGGAATGGAAACCAACACTTCCCAAACCATATCCTAGGCAAATCAAACCAATCAATAAGAAAGGTTGAGTTATTGAGTATTTGAGAAACATTAGGAATCGCATGATTCGTATGCTTGTGTTTGTGGTATTTAGTGATCTTTCTATCAAGTTCTATTAAGTTCAAAGATTTTTGAACGAGAAAAAGAATGGAAACCAAGACTTCCCAAACCATAGCCAAGGCAAATCAAACCAATCAATAAGAAAGGTTGTGTTTATGAGTATTTGAGAAACATTAGGAATCGCATGATTCTTATGCTTGTGTTTGTGTTCTTTAGTGATCTTTCTATCAAGTTCTATTAAGTTCAAAGATTTTTGGACGAGAAAAAGAATGGAAACCAACACTTCCCAAACCATAGCCAAGGCAAATCAAACCAATCAATAAGAAAGGTTGTGTTATTGAGAATTTGAGAAACATTAGGAATCGCATGATTCTTATGCTTGTGGTTGTATTGTTTGGTGATCTTTCTATCAAGTTCTATTAAGTTAAAAGATTTTTGGACGAGAAAAGGAATGGAAACCAACACTTCCAAAACCATAGCCTAGGCAAATCAAACCAATCAATAAGAAAGGTTGGGTTATTCAGTATTTGAGAAACATTAGAAATCGCATGATTCGTATGCTTGTGTTTGTGTTGTTTAGTGGTCTTTCTATCAAGTTCTATTAAGTTCAAAGATTTTTGGACGAGAAAAAGAATGGAAACCAACACTTCCCAAACCATATCCTAGGCAAATCAAACCAATCAATAAGAAAGGTTGTGTTATTGAGAATTTGAGAAACATTAGGAATCACATGATTCGTATGCTTGGGTTTGTGTTGTTTGATGATCTTTCTATTTAGTTCAAAGATTTTTGGACGAGAAAAAGAATGGAAACCTACACTTCCCAAACCATGGCCTAGGCAAATCAAACCAATCAATAAGAAAGGTTGTGTTATTGAGAATTTGAGAAACATTAGGAATCGCATGATTCGTATGCTTGTGTTTGTGTTTTTTGGTGATCTTTCTATCAAGTTCTATTAAGTTCAAAGATTTTAGTGGAGATAAAGAATGGAAACCAACACTTCCCAAAACATATCCTAGTCAAATCAAACCAATCAATAAGAAAGGTTGTGTTATTGAGAATTTGAAAAACATTAGAAATCGCATGATTCGTATGCTTGTGGTTGTATTGTTTGGTGATCTTTCTATCAAGTTCTATTAAGTTAAAAGATTTTTGGACGAGAAAAGGAATGGAAACCAACACTTCCATAACCATAGCCTAGGCTAATCAAACCAATCAATAAGAAAGGTTGAGTTATTGAGTATTTGAGAAACATTAGGAATCGCATGATTCGTATGCTTGTGTTTGTGTTGCTGGTGATCTTTCTATCAAGTTCTATTAAGTTAAAAGGTTTTTGGACGAGAAAAGGAATGGAAACCAACACTTCCAAAACCATAGCCTAGGCAAATCAAACCAATCAATAAGAAAGGTTGTGTTATTGAGAATTTGAGAAACATTAGGAATCGCATGATTCGTATGCTTGTGTTTGTGTTGTTTGGTGATCTTTCTATCAAGTTCTATTAAGTTAAAAGGTTTTTGGACGAGAAAAGAAACGGAAACCAACACTTCCAAAACCATAGCCTAGGCAAATCAAACCAATCAATAAGAAAGGTTGAATTATTGAGTATTTGAGAAACATTAGAAATCGCATCATTCGTATGCTTGTGTTTGTGTTGTTTAGTGATCTTTCTATCAAGTTCTATTAAGTTCAAAGATTTTTGGACGAGAAAAAGAATGGAAACCAATACTTCCCAAACTATATCCTAGGCAAATCAAACCAATCAATAAGAAAGGTTGAGTTATTGAGTATTTGAGAAACATTAGAAATCGCATCATTCGTATGCTTGTGTTTGTGTTGTTTAGTGATCTTTCTATCAAGTTCTATTAAGTTCAAAGATTTTTGGACGAGAAAAAGAATGGAAACCAACACTTCCCAAACTATATCCTAGGCAAATCAAACCAATCAATAAGAAAGGTTGTGTTATTGAGAATTTGAGAAACATTAGGAATCACATGATTCGTATGCTTGTGTTTGTGTTGTTTGATGATCTTTCTATTTAGTTCAAAGATTTTTGGACGAGAAAAAGAATGGAAACCTACACTTCCCAAACCATAGCCTAGGCAAATCAAACCAATCAATAAGAAAGGTTGTGTTATTGAGAATTTGAGAAACATTAGGAATTGCATGATTCGTATGCTTGTGTTTGTGTTGTTTGGTGATCTTTCTATCAAGTTCTATTAAGTTCAAAGATTTTAGACGAGATAAAGAATGGAAACCAACACTTCCCAAAACATATCCTACGCAAATCAAACCAATCAATAAGAAAGGTTGTGTTATTGAGAAATTGAAAAACATTAGAAATCGCATGATTCGTATGCTTGTGGTTGTATTGTTTGGTGATCTTTCTATCAAGTTCTATCAAGTTAAAAGATTTTTGGACGAGAAAAGGAATGGAAACCAACACTTTCAAAACCATAGCCTAGGCTAATCAAACCAATCAATAATAAAGGTTGAGTTATTGAGTATTTGAGAAACATTAGGAATCGCATGATTCGTATGCTTGTGTTTGTGTTGTTTGGTGATCTTTCTATCAAGTTCTATTAAGTTAAAAGGTTTTTGGACGAGAAAAGGAATGGAAACCAACACTTCCATAACCATAGCCAAGGCAAATTAAACCAATCAATAAGAAAGGTTGTGTTATTGAGTATTTGAGAAACATTAGGAATCGCATGATTCGTATGCTTGTGTCTGTGTTCTTTGGTGATCTTTCTATCAAGTTCTATTAAGTTAAAAGATTTTTGGACGAGAAAAAGAATGAAAACCAACACTTCCCAAACTATATCCTAGGCAAATCAAACCAATCAATAAGAAAGGTTGAGTTATTGAGTATTTGAGAAACATTAGAAATCGCATCATTCGTATGCTTGTGTTTGTGTTGTTTAGTGATCTTTCTATCAAGTTCTATTAAGTTCAAAGATTTTTGGACGAGAAAAAGAATGGAAACCAACACTTCCCAAACTATATCCTAGGCAAATCAAACCAATCAATAAGAAAGGTTGTGTTATTGAGAATTTGAGAAACATTAGGAATCACATGATTCGTATGCTTGTGTTTGTGTTGTTTGATGATCTTTCTATTTAGTTCAAAGATTTTTGGACGAGAAAAAGAATGGAAACCTACACTTCCCAAACCATAGCCTAGGCAAATCAAACCAATCAATAAGAAAGGTTGTGTTATTGAGAATTTGAGAAACATTAGGAATTGCATGATTCGTATGCTTGTGTTTGTGTTGTTTGGTGATCTTTCTATCAAGTTCTATTAAGTTCAAAGATTTTAGACGAGATAAAGAATGGAAACCAACACTTCCCAAAACATATCCTACGCAAATCAAACCAATCAATAAGAAAGGTTGTGTTATTGAGAGATTGAAAAACATTAGAAATCGCATGATTCGTATGCTTGTGGTTGTATTGTTTGGTGATCTTTCTATCAAGTTCTATTAAGTTAAAAGATTTTTGGACGAGAAAAGGAATGGAAACCAACACTTCCAAAACCATAGCCTAGGCTAATCAAACCAATCAATAAGAAAGGTTGAGTTATTGAGTATTTGAGAAACATTAGGAATCGCATGATTCGTATGCTTGTGTTTGTGTTGTTTGGTGATCTTTCTATCAAGTTCTATTAAGTTAAAAGGTTTTTGGACGAGAAAAGGAATGGAAACCAACACTTCCAAAACCATAGCCAAGGCAAATTAAACCAATCAATAAGAAAGGTTGTGTTATTGAGTATTTGAGAAACATTAGGAATCGCATGATTCGTATGCTTGTGTCTGTGTTCTTTGGTGATCTTTCTATCAAGTTCTATTAAGTTAAAAGATTTTTGGACGAGAAAAAGAATGAAAACCAACACTTCCCAAACCATATCCTAGGCAAATCAAACCAATCAATAAGAAAGGTTGTGTTATTGAGAATTTGGGAAACATTAGGGATCGCATGATTCGTATGCTTGTGTTTGTGTTGTTTGGTGATCTTTCTATCAAGTTCTATTTAGTTAAAAGGTTTTTGGACGAGAAAAGGAATGGAAACCAACACTTCCAAAACCATAGCCTAGGCAAATCAAACCAATCAATAAGAAAGGTTGAATTATTGAGTATTTGAGAAACATTAGGAATCGCATGATTCGTATGCTTGTGTTTGTGTTATTTAGTGATCTTTCTATCAAGTTCTATTAAGTTCAAAGATTTTTGAACGAGAAAAAGAATGGAAACCAACACTTCCCAAACCATAGCCAAGGCAAATCAAACCAATCAATAAGAAAGGTTGTGTTTATGAGTATTTGAGAAACATTAGGAATCGCATGATTCTTATGCTTGTGTTTGTGTTCTTTAGTGATCTTTCTATCAAGTTCTATTAAGTTCAAAGATTTTTGGACGAGAAAAAGAATGGAAACCAACACTTCCCAAACCATAGCCAAGGCAAATCAAACCAATCAATAAGAAAGGTTGTGTTATTGAGAATTTGAGAAACATTAGGAATCGCACGATTCTTATGCTTGTGCTTGTATTGTTTGGTGATCTTTCTATCAAGTTCTATTAAGTTAAAAGATTTTGGGACGAGAAAAGGAATGGAAACCAACACTTCCAAAACCATAGCCTAGGCAAATCAAACCAATCAATAAGAAAGGTTGAGTTATTGAGTATTTGAGAAACATTAGAAATCGCATGATTCGTATGCTTGTGTTTGTGTTGTTTAGTGATCTTTCTATCAAGTTCTATTAAGTTCAAAGATTTTTGGACGAGAAAAAGAATGGAAACCAACACTTCCCAAACCATATCCTAGGCAAATCAAACCAATCAATAAGAAAGGTTGTGTTATTGAGAATTTGATAAACATTAGGAATCACATGATTCGTATGCTTGGGTTTGTGTTGTTTGATGATCTTTCTATTTAGTTCAAAGATTTTTGGACGAGAAAAAGAATGGAAACCTACACTTCCCAAACCATGGCCTAGGCAAATCAAACCAATCAATAAGAAAGGTTGTGTTATTGAGAATTTGAGAAACATTAGGAATCGCATGATTCGTATGCTTGTGTTTGTGTTTTTTGGTGATCTTTCTATCAAGTTCTATTAAGTTCAAAGATTTTAGTGGAGATAAAGAATGGAAACCAACACTTCCCAAAACATATCCTAGTCAAATCAAACCAATCAATAAGAAAGGTTGTGTTATTGAGAATTTGAAAAACATTAGAAATCGCATGATTCGTATGCTTGTGGTTGTATTGTTTGGTGATCTTTCTATCAAGTTCTATTAAGTTAAAAGATTTTTGGACGAGAAAAGGAATGGAAACCAACACTTCCATAACCATAGCCTAGGCTAATCAAACCAATCAATAAGAAAGGTTGAGTTATTGAGTATTTGAGAAACATTAGGAATCGCATGATTCGTATGCTTGTGTTTGTGTTGCTGGTGATCTTTCTATCAAGTTCTATTAAGTTAAAAGGTTTTTGGACGAGAAAAGGAATGGAAACCAACACTTCCAAAACCATAGCCTAGGCAAATCAAACCAATCAATAAGAAAGGTTGTGTTATTGAGAATTTGAGAAACATTAGGAATCGCATGATTCGTATGCTTGTGTTTGTGTTGTTTGGTGATCTTTCTATCAAGTTCTATTAAGTTAAAAGGTTTTTGGACGAGAAAAGGAATGGAAACCAATACTTCCAAAACCATAGCCTAGGCAAATCAAACCAATCAATAAGAAAGGTTGAGTTATTGAGTATTTGAGAAACATTAGAAATCGCATCATTCGTATGCTTGTGTTTGTGTTGTTTAGTGATCTTTCTATCAAGTTCTATTAAGTTCAAAGATTTTTGGACGAGAAAAAGAATGGAAACCAACACTTCCCAAACTATATCCTAGGCAAATCAAACCAATCAATAAGAAAGGTTGTGTTATTGAGAATTTGAGAAACATTAGGAATCACATGATTCGTATGCTTGTGTTTGTGTTGTTTGATGATCTTTCTATTTAGTTCAAAGATTTTTGGACGAGAAAAAGAATGGAAACCTACACTTCCCAAACCATAGCCTAGGCAAATCAAACCAATCAATAAGAAAGGTTGTGTTATTGAGAATTTGAGAAACATTAGGAATTGCATGATTCGTATGCTTGTGTTTGTGTTGTTTGGTGATCTTTCTATCAAGTTCTATTAAGTTCAAAGATTTTAGACGAGATAAAGAATGGAAACCAACACTTCCCAAAACATATCCTACGCAAATCAAACCAATCAATAAGAAAGGTTGTGTTATTGAGAAATTGAAAAACATTAGAAATCGCATGATTCGTATGCTTGTGGTTGTATTGTTTGGTGATCTTTCTATCAAGTTCTATTAAGTTAAAAGATTTTTGGACGAGAAAAGGAATGGAAACCAACACTTCCAAAACCATAGCCTAGGCTAATCAAACCAATCAATAAGAAAGGTTGAGTTATTGAGTATTTGAGAAACATTAGGAATCGCATGATTCGTATGCTTGTGTTTGTGTTGTTTGGTGATCTTTCTATCAAGTTCTATTAAGTTAAAAGGTTTTTGGACGAGAAAAGGAATGGAAACCAACACTTCCAAAACCATAGCCAAGGCAAATTAAACCAATCAATAAGAAAGGTTGTGTTATTGAGTATTTGAGAAACATTAGGAATCACATGATTCGTATGCTTGGGTTTGTGTTGTTTGATGATCTTTCTATTTAGTTCAAAGATTTTTGGACGAGAAAAAGAATGGAAACCTACACTTCCCAAACCATGGCCTAGGCAAATCAAACCAATCAATAAGAAAGGTTGTGTTATTGAGAATTTGAGAAACATTAGGAATCGCATGATTCGTATGCTTGTGTTTGTGTTTTTTGGTGATCTTTCTATCAAGTTCTATTAAGTTCAAAGATTTTAGTGGAGATAAAGAATGGAAACCAACACTTCCCAAAACATATCCTAGTCAAATCAAACCAATCAATAAGAAAGGTTGTGTTATTGAGAATTTGAAAAACATTAGAAATCGCATGATTCGTATGCTTGTGGTTGTATTGTTTGGTGATCTTTCTATCAAGTTCTATTAAGTTAAAAGATTTTTGGACGAGAAAAGGAATGGAAACCAACACTTCCATAACCATAGCCTAGGCTAATCAAACCAATCAATAAGAAAGGTTGAGTTATTGAGTATTTGAGAAACATTAGGAATCGCATGATTCGTATGCTTGTGTTTGTGTTGCTGGTGATCTTTCTATCAAGTTCTATTAAGTTAAAAGGTTTTTGGACGAGAAAAGGAATGGAAACCAACACTTCCAAAACCATAGCCTAGGCAAATCAAACCAATCAATAAGAAAGGTTGTGTTATTGAGAATTTGAGAAACATTAGGAATCGCATGATTCGTATGCTTGTGTTTGTGTTGTTTGGTGATCTTTCTATCAAGTTCTATTAAGTTAAAAGGTTTTTGGACGAGAAAAGGAATGGAAACCAACACTTCCAAAACCATAGCCTAGGCAAATCAAACCAATCAATAAGAAAGGTTGAATTATTGAGTATTTGAGAAACATTAGAAATCGCATCATTCGTATGCTTGTGTTTGTGTTGTTTAGTGATCTTTCTATCAAGTTCTATTAAGTTCAAAGATTTTTGGACGAGAAAAAGAATGGAAACCAACACTTCCCAAACTATATCCTAGGCAAATCAAACCAATCAATAAGAAAGGTTGAGTTATTGAGTATTTGAGAAACATTAGAAATCGCATGATTCGTATGCTTGTGTTTGTGTTGTTTGGTGATCTTTCTATCAAGTTCTATTAAGTTCAAAGATTTTAGACGAGATAAAGAATGGAAACCAACACTTCCCAAAACATATCCTACGCAAATCAAACCAATCAATAAGAAAGGTTGTGTTATTGAGAAATTGAAAAACATTAGAAATCGCATGATTCGTATGCTTGTGGTTGTATTGTTTGGTGATCTTTCTATCAAGTTCTATTAAGTTAAAAGATTTTTGGACGAGAAAAGGAATGGAAACCAACACTTCCAAAACCATAGCCTAGGCTAATCAAACCAATCAATAAGAAAGGTTGAGTTATTGAGTATTTGAGAAACATTAGGAATCGCATGATTCGTATGCTTGTGTTTGTGTTGTTTGGTGATCTTTCTATCAAGTTCTATTAAGTTAAAAGGTTTTTGGACGAGAAAAGGAATGGAAACCAACACTTCCAAAACCATAGCCAAGGCAAATTAAACCAATCAATAAGAAAGGTTGTGTTATTGAGTATTTGAGAAACATTAGGAATCACATGATTCGTATGCTTGGGTTTGTGTTGTTTGATGATCTTTCTATTTAGTTCAAAGATTTTTGGACGAGAAAAAGAATGGAAACCTACACTTCCCAAACCATGGCCTAGGCAAATCAAACCAATCAATAAGAAAGGTTGTGTTATTGAGAATTTGAGAAACATTAGGAATCGCATGATTCGTATGCTTGTGTTTGTGTTTTTTGGTGATCTTTCTATCAAGTTCTATTAAGTTCAAAGATTTTAGTGGAGATAAAGAATGGAAACCAACACTTCCCAAAACATATCCTAGTCAAATCAAACCAATCAATAAGAAAGGTTGTGTTATTGAGAATTTGAAAAACATTAGAAATCGCATGATTCGTATGCTTGTGGTTGTATTGTTTGGTGATCTTTCTATCAAGTTCTATTAAGTTAAAAGATTTTTGGACGAGAAAAGGAATGGAAACCAACACTTCCATAACCATAGCCTAGGCTAATCAAACCAATCAATAAGAAAGGTTGAGTTATTGAGTATTTGAGAAACATTAGGAATCGCATGATTCGTATGCTTGTGTTTGTGTTGCTGGTGATCTTTCTATCAAGTTCTATTAAGTTAAAAGGTTTTTGGACGAGAAAAGGAATGGAAACCAACACTTCCAAAACCATAGCCTAGGCAAATCAAACCAATCAATAAGAAAGGTTGTGTTATTGAGAATTTGAGAAACATTAGGAATCGCATGATTCGTATGCTTGTGTTTGTGTTGTTTGGTGATCTTTCTATCAAGTTCTATTAAGTTAAAAGGTTTTTGGACGAGAAAAGGAATGGAAACCAACACTTCCAAAACCATAGCCTAGGCAAATCAAACCAATCAATAAGAAAGGTTGAATTATTGAGTATTTGAGAAACATTAGAAATCGCATCATTCGTATGCTTGTGTTTGTGTTGTTTAGTGATCTTTCTATCAAGTTCTATTAAGTTCAAAGATTTTTGGACGAGAAAAAGAATGGAAACCAACACTTCCCAAACTATATCCTAGGCAAATCAAACCAATCAATAAGAAAGGTTGAGTTATTGAGTATTTGAGAAACATTAGAAATCGCATCATTCGTATGCTTGTGTTTGTGTTGTTTAGTGATCTTTCTATCAAGTTCTATTAAGTTCAAAGATTTTTGGACGAGAAAAAGAATGGAAACCAACACTTCCCAAACTATATCCTAGGCAAATCAAACCAATCAATAAGAAAGGTTGTGTTATTGAGAATTTGAGAAACATTAGGAATCACATGATTCGTATGCTTGTGTTTGTGTTGTTTGATGATCTTTCTATTTAGTTCAAAGATTTTTGGACGAGAAAAAGAATGGAAACCTACACTTCCCAAACCATAGCCTAGGCAAATCAAACCAATCAATAAGAAAGGTTGTGTTATTGAGAATTTGAGAAACATTAGGAATTGCATGATTCGTATGCTTGTGTTTGTGTTGTTTGGTGATCTTTCTATCAAGTTCTATTAAGTTCAAAGATTTTAGACGAGATAAAGAATGGAAACCAACACTTCCCAAAACATATCCTACGCAAATCAAACCAATCAATAAGAAAGGTTGTGTTATTGAGAAATTGAAAAACATTAGAAATCGCATGATTCGTATGCTTGTGGTTGTATTGTTTGGTGATCTTTCTATCAAGTTCTATCAAGTTAAAAGATTTTTGGACGAGAAAAGGAATGGAAACCAACACTTTCAAAACCATAGCCTAGGCTAATCAAACCAATCAATAATAAAGGTTGAGTTATTGAGTATTTGAGAAACATTAGGAATCGCATGATTCGTATGCTTGTGTTTGTGTTGTTTGGTGATCTTTCTATCAAGTTCTATTAAGTTAAAAGGTTTTTGGACGAGAAAAGGAATGGAAACCAACACTTCCAAAACCATAGCCAAGGCAAATTAAACCAATCAATAAGAAAGGTTGTGTTATTGAGTATTTGAGAAACATTAGGAATCGCATGATTCGTATGCTTGTGTCTGTGTTCTTTGGTGATCTTTCTATCAAGTTCTATTAAGTTAAAAGATTTTTGGACGAGAAAAAGAATGAAAACCAACACTTCCCAAACTATATCCTAGGCAAATCAAACCAATCAATAAGAAAGGTTGAGTTATTGAGTATTTGAGAAACATTAGAAATCGCATCATTCGTATGCTTGTGTTTGTGTTGTTTAGTGATCTTTCTATCAAGTTCTATTAAGTTCAAAGATTTTTGGACGAGAAAAAGAATGGAAACCAACACTTCCCAAACTATATCCTAGGCAAATCAAACCAATCAATAAGAAAGGTTGTGTTATTGAGAATTTGAGAAACATTAGGAATCACATGATTCGTATGCTTGTGTTTGTGTTGTTTGATGATCTTTCTATTTAGTTCAAAGATTTTTGGACGAGAAAAAGAATGGAAACCTACACTTCCCAAACCATAGCCTAGGCAAATCAAACCAATCAATAAGAAAGGTTGTGTTATTGAGAATTTGAGAAACATTAGGAATTGCATGATTCGTATGCTTGTGTTTGTGTTGTTTGGTGATCTTTCTATCAAGTTCTATTAAGTTCAAAGATTTTAGACGAGATAAAGAATGGAAACCAACACTTCCCAAAACATATCCTACGCAAATCAAACCAATCAATAAGAAAGGTTGTGTTATTGAGAAATTGAAAAACATTAGAAATCGCATGATTCGTATGCTTGTGGTTGTATTGTTTGGTGATCTTTCTATCAAGTTCTATTAAGTTAAAAGATTTTTGGACGAGAAAAGGAATGGAAACCAACACTTCCAAAACCATAGCCTAGGCTAATCAAACCAATCAATAAGAAAGGTTGAGTTATTGAGTATTTGAGAAACATTAGGAATCGCATGATTCGTATGCTTGTGTTTGTGTTGTTTGGTGATCTTTCTATCAAGTTCTATTAAGTTAAAAGGTTTTTGGACGAGAAAAGGAATGGAAACCAACACTTCCAAAACCATAGCCAAGGCAAATTAAACCAATCAATAAGAAAGGTTGTGTTATTGAGTATTTGAGAAACATTAGGAATCGCATGATTCGTATGCTTGTGTCTGTGTTCTTTGGTGATCTTTCTATCAAGTTCTATTAAGTTAAAAGATTTTTGGACGAGAAAAAGAATGAAAACCAACACTTCCCAAACCATATCCTAGGCAAATCAAACCAATCAATAAGAAAGGTTGTGTTATTGAGAATTTGGGAAACATTAGGGATCGCATGATTCGTATGCTTGTGTTTGTGTTGTTTGGTGATCTTTCTATCAAGTTCTATTAAGTTAAAAGGTTTTTGGACGAGAAAAGGAATGGAAACCAACACTTCCAAAACCATAGCCTAGGCAAATCAAACCAATCAATAAGAAAGGTTGAGTTATTGAGTATTTGAGAAACATTAGGAATCGCATGATTCGTATGCTTGTGTTTGTGTTATTTAGTGATCTTTCTATCAAGTTCTATTAAGTTCAAAGATTTTTGAACGAGAAAAAGAATGGAAACCAAGACTTCCCAAACCATAGCCAAGGCAAATCAAACCAATCAATAAGAAAGGTTGTGTTTATGAGTATTTGAGAAACATTAGGAATCGCATGATTCTTATGCTTGTGTTTGTGTTCTTTAGTGATCTTTCTATCAAGTTCTATTAAGTTCAAAGATTTTTGGACGAGAAAAAGAATGGAAACCTACACTTCCCAAACCATAGCCAAGGCAAATCAAACCAATCAATAAGAAAGGTTGTGTTATTGAGAATTTGAGAAACATTAGGAATCGCATGATTCTTATGCTTGTGGTTGTATTGTTTGGTGATCTTTCTATCAAGTTCTATTAAGTTAAAAGATTTTGGGACAAGAAAAGGAATGGAAAGCAACACTTCCAAAACCATAGCCTAGGCAAATCAAACCAATCAATAAGAAAGGTTGAGTTATTGAGTATTTGAGAAACATTAGAAATCGCATGATTCGTATGCTTGTGTTTGTGTTGTTTAGTGATCTTTCTATCAAGTTCTATTAAGTTCAAAGATTTTTGGACGAGAAAAAGAATGGAAACCAACACTTCCCAAACCATATCCTAGGCAAATCAAACCAATCAATAAGAAAGGTTGTGTTATTGAGAATTTGAGAAACATTAGGAATCACATGATTCGTATGCTTGGGTTTGTGTTGTTTGATGATCTTTCTATTTAGTTCAAAGATTTTTGGACGAGAAAAAGAATGGAAACCTACACTTCCCAAACCATGGCCTAGGCAAATCAAACCAATCAATAAGAAAGGTTGTGTTATTGAGAATTTGAGAAACATTAGGAATCGCATGATTCGTATGCTTGTGTTTGTGTTTTTTGGTGATCTTTCTATCAAGTTCTATTAAGTTCAAAGATTTTAGTGGAGATAAAGAATGGAAACCAACACTTCCCAAAACATATCCTAGTCAAATCAAACCAATCAATAAGAAAGGTTGTGTTATTGAGAATTTGAAAAACATTAGAAATCGCATGATTCGTATGCTTGTGGTTGTATTGTTTGGTGATCTTTCTATCAAGTTCTATTAAGTTAAAAGATTTTTGGACGAGAAAAGGAATGGAAACCAACACTTCCATAACCATAGCCTAGGCTAATCAAACCAATCAATAAGAAAGGTTGAGTTATTGAGTATTTGAGAAACATTAGGAATCGCATGATTCGTATGCTTGTGTTTGTGTTGCTGGTGATCTTTCTATCAAGTTCTATTAAGTTAAAAGGTTTTTGGACGAGAAAAGGAATGGAAACCAACACTTCCAAAACCATAGCCTGGGCAAATCAAACCAATCAATAAGAAAGGTTGTGTTATTGAGAATTTGAGAAACATTAGGAATCGCATGATTCGTATGCTTGTGCTTGTGTTGTTTGGTGATCTTTCTATCAAGTTCTATTAAGTTAAAAGGTTTTTGGACGAGAAAAGGAATGGAAACCAACACTTCCAAAACCATAGCCTAGGCAAATCAAACCAATCAATAAGAAAGGTTGAGTTATTGAGTATTTGAGAAACATTAGAAATCGCATCATTCGTATGCTTGTGTTTGTGTTGTTTAGTGATCTTTCTATCAAGTTCTATTAAGTTCAAAGATTTTTGGACGAGAAAAAGAATGGAAACCAACACTTCCCAAACTATATCCTAGGCAAATCAAACCAATCAATAAGAAAGGTTGTGTTATTGAGAATTTGAGAAACATTAGGAATCACATGATTCGTATGCTTGTGTTTGTGTTGTTTGATGATCTTTCTATTTAGTTCAAAGATTTTTGGACGAGAAAAAGAATGGAAACCTACACTTCCCAAACCATAGCCTAGGCAAATCAAACCAATCAATAAGAAAGGTTGTGTTATTGAGAATTTGAGAAACATTAGGAATTGCATGATTCGTATGCTTGTGTTTGTGTTGTTTGGTGATCTTTCTATCAAGTTCTATTAAGTTCAAAGATTTTAGACGAGATAAAGAATGGAAACCAACACTTCCCAAAACATATCCTAGGCAAATCAAACCAATCAATAAGAAAGGTTGTGTTATTGAGAATTTGAAAAACATTAGAAATCGCATGATTCGTATGCTTGTGGTTGTATTGTTTGGTGATCTTTCTATCAAGTTCTATTAAGTTAAAAGATTTTTGGACGATAAAAGGAATGGAAACCAACACTTCCATAACCATAGCCTAGGCTAATCAAACCAATCAATAAGAAAGGTTGAGTTATTGAGAATTTGAAAAACATTAGAAATCGCATGATTCGTATGCTTGTGGTTGTATTGTTTGGTGATCTTTCTATCAAGTTCTATTAAGTTAAAAGATTTTTGGACGAGAAAAGGAATGGAAACCAACACTTCCAAAACCATAGCCTAGGCTAATCAAACCAATCAATAAGAAAAGTTGAGTTATTGAGTATTTGATAAACATTAGGAATCGCATGATTCGTATGCTTGTGTTTGTGTTGTTTGGTGATCTTTCTATCAAGTTCTATTAAGTTAAAAGGTTTTTGGACGAGAAAAGGAATGGAAACCAACACTTCCAAAACCATAGCCTAGGCAAATCAAACCAATCAATAAGAAAGGTTGTGTTATTGAGAATTTGAGAAACATTAGGAATCGCATGATTCGTATGCTTGTGTTTGTGTTGTTTGGTGATCTTTCTATCAAGTTCTATTAAGTTCAAAGATTTTAGACGAGATAAAGAATGGAAACCAACACTTCCCAAAACATGTCCTAGGCAAATCAAACCAATCAATAAGAAAGGTTGTGTTATTGAGAATTTGAAAAACATTAGAAATCGCATGATTCGTATGCTTGTGGTTGTATTGTTTGGTGATCTTTCTATCAAGTTATATTAAGTTAAAAGATTTTTGGACGAGAAAAGGAATGGAAACCAACACTTCCAAAACCATAGCCTAGGCTAATCAAACCAATCAATAAGAAAAGTTGAGTTATTGAGTATTTGAGAAACATTAGGAATCGCATGATTCGTATGCTTGTGTTTGTGTTGTTTGGTGATCTTTCTATCAAGTTCTATTAAGTTAAAAGGTTTTTGGACGAGAAAAGGAATGGAAACCAACACTTCCAAAACCATAGCCTAGGCAAATTAAACCAATCAATAAGAAAGGTTGTGTTATTGAGAATTTGAGAAACATTAGGAATCGCATGATTCGTATGCTTGTGGTTGTGTTGTTTGGTGATCTTTCTATCAAGTTCTATTAAGTTAAAAGATTTTTGGACGAGAAAAGGAATGGAAACCAACACTTCCAAAACCATAGCCTAGGCTAATCAAACCAATCAATAAGAAAGGTTGAGTTATTGAGTATTTGAGAAACATTAGGAATCGCATGATTCGTATGCTTGTGTTTGTGTTGTTTGGTGATCTTTCTATCAAGTTCTATTAAGTTAAAAGGTTTTTGGACGAGAAAAGGAATGGAAACCAACACTTCCAAAACCATAGCCAAGGCAAATTAAACTAATCAATAAGAAAGGTTGTGTTATTGAGTATTTGAGAAACATTAGGAATCGCATGATTCGTATGCTTGTGTCTGTGTTCTTTGGTGATCTTTCTATCAAGTTCTATTAAGTTAAAAGATTTTTGGACGAGAAAAAGAATGAAAACCAACACTTCCCAAACCATATCCTAGGCAAATCAAACCAATCAATAAGAAAGGTTGTGTTATTGAGAATTTGGGAAACATTAGGGATCGCATGATTCGTATGCTTGTGTTTGTGTTGTTTGGTGATCTTTCTATCAAGTTCTATTAAGTTAAAAGGTTTTTGGACGAGAAAAGGAATGGAAACCAACACTTCCCAAACCATATCCTAGGCAAATCAAACCAATCAATAAGAAAGGTTGAGTTATTGAGTATTTGAGAAACATTAGGAATCGCATGATTCGTATGCTTGTGTTTGTGGTATTTAGTGATCTTTCTATCAAGTTCTATTAAGTTCAAAGATTTTTGAACGAGAAAAAGAATGGAAACCAAGACTTCCCAAACCATAGCCAAGGCAAATCAAACCAATCAATAAGAAAGGTTGTGTTTATGAGTATTTGAGAAACATTAGGAATCGCATGATTCTTATGCTTGTGTTTGTGTTCTTTAGTGATCTTTCTATCAAGTTCTATTAAGTTCAAAGATTTTTGGACGAGAAAAAGAATGGAAACCAACACTTCCCAAACCATAGCCAAGGCAAATCAAACCAATCAATAAGAAAGGTTGTGTTATTGAGAATTTGAGAAACATTAGGAATCGCATGATTCTTATGCTTGTGGTTGTATTGTTTGGTGATCTTTCTATCAAGTTCTATTAAGTTAAAAGATTTTTGGACGAGAAAAGGAATGGAAACCAACACTTCCAAAACCATAGCCTAGGCAAATCAAACCAATCAATAAGAAAGGTTGGGTTATTCAGTATTTGAGAAACATTAGAAATCGCATGATTCGTATGCTTGTGTTTGTGTTGTTTAGTGGTCTTTCTATCAAGTTCTATTAAGTTCAAAGATTTTTGGACGAGAAAAAGAATGGAAACCAACACTTCCCAAACCATATCCTAGGCAAATCAAACCAATCAATAAGAAAGGTTGTGTTATTGAGAATTTGAGAAACATTAGGAATCACATGATTCGTATGCTTGGGTTTGTGTTGTTTGATGATCTTTCTATTTAGTTCAAAGATTTTTGGACGAGAAAAAGAATGGAAACCTACACTTCCCAAACCATGGCCTAGGCAAATCAAACCAATCAATAAGAAAGGTTGTGTTATTGAGAATTTGAGAAACATTAGGAATCGCATGATTCGTATGCTTGTGTTTGTGTTTTTTGGTGATCTTTCTATCAAGTTCTATTAAGTTCAAAGATTTTAGTGGAGATAAAGAATGGAAACCAACACTTCCCAAAACATATCCTAGTCAAATCAAACCAATCAATAAGAAAGGTTGTGTTATTGAGAATTTGAAAAACATTAGAAATCGCATGATTCGTATGCTTGTGGTTGTATTGTTTGGTGATCTTTCTATCAAGTTCTATTAAGTTAAAAGATTTTTGGACGAGAAAAGGAATGGAAACCAACACTTCCATAACCATAGCCTAGGCTAATCAAACCAATCAATAAGAAAGGTTGAGTTATTGAGTATTTGAGAAACATTAGGAATCGCATGATTCGTATGCTTGTGTTTGTGTTGCTGGTGATCTTTCTATCAAGTTCTATTAAGTTAAAAGGTTTTTGGACGAGAAAAGGAATGGAAACCAACACTTCCAAAACCATAGCCTAGGCAAATCAAACCAATCAATAAGAAAGGTTGTGTTATTGAGAATTTGAGAAACATTAGGAATCGCATGATTCGTATGCTTGTGTTTGTGTTGTTTGGTGATCTTTCTATCAAGTTCTATTAAGTTAAAAGGTTTTTGGACGAGAAAAGAAATGGAAACCAACACTTCCAAAACCATAGCCTAGGCAAATCAAACCAATCAATAAGAAAGGTTGAATTATTGAGTATTTGAGAAACATTAGAAATCGCATCATTCGTATGCTTGTGTTTGTGTTGTTTAGTGATCTTTCTATCAAGTTCTATTAAGTTCAAAGATTTTTGGACGAGAAAAAGAATGGAAACCAACACTTCCCAAACTATATCCTAGGCAAATCAAACCAATCAATAAGAAAGGTTGAGTTATTGAGTATTTGAGAAACATTAGAAATCGCATCATTCGTATGCTTGTGTTTGTGTTGTTTAGTGATCTTTCTATCAAGTTCTATTAAGTTCAAAGATTTTTGGACGAGAAAAAGAATGGAAACCAACACTTCCCAAACTATATCCTAGGCAAATCAAACCAATCAATAAGAAAGGTTGTGTTATTGAGAATTTGAGAAACATTAGGAATCACATGATTCGTATGCTTGTGTTTGTGTTGTTTGATGATCTTTCTATTTAGTTCAAAGATTTTTGGACGAGAAAAAGAATGGAAACCTACACTTCCCAAACCATAGCCTAGGCAAATCAAACCAATCAATAAGAAAGGTTGTGTTATTGAGAATTTGAGAAACATTAGGAATTGCATGATTCGTATGCTTGTGTTTGTGTTGTTTGGTGATCTTTCTATCAAGTTCTATTAAGTTCAAAGATTTTAGACGAGATAAAGAATGGAAACCAACACTTCCCAAAACATATCCTACGCAAATCAAACCAATCAATAAGAAAGGTTGTGTTATTGAGAAATTGAAAAACATTAGAAATCGCATGATTCGTATGCTTGTGGTTGTATTGTTTGGTGATCTTTCTATCAAGTTCTATCAAGTTAAAAGATTTTTGGACGAGAAAAGGAATGGAAACCAACACTTTCAAAACCATAGCCTAGGCTAATCAAACCAATCAATAATAAAGGTTGAGTTATTGAGTATTTGAGAAACATTAGGAATCGCATGATTCGTATGCTTGTGTTTGTGTTGTTTGGTGATCTTTCTATCAAGTTCTATTAAGTTAAAAGGTTTTTGGACGAGAAAAGGAATGGAAACCAACACTTCCATAACCATAGCCAAGGCAAATTAAACCAATCAATAAGAAAGGTTGTGTTATTGAGTATTTGAGAAACATTAGGAATCGCATGATTCGTATGCTTGTGTCTGTGTTCTTTGGTGATCTTTCTATCAAGTTCTATTAAGTTAAAAGATTTTTGGACGAGAAAAAGAATGAAAACCAACACTTCCCAAACTATATCCTAGGCAAATCAAACCAATCAATAAGAAAGGTTGAGTTATTGAGTATTTGAGAAACATTAGAAATCGCATCATTCGTATGCTTGTGTTTGTGTTGTTTAGTGATCTTTCTATCAAGTTCTATTAAGTTCAAAGATTTTTGGACGAGAAAAAGAATGGAAACCAACACTTCCCAAACTATATCCTAGGCAAATCAAACCAATCAATAAGAAAGGTTGTGTTATTGAGAATTTGAGAAACATTAGGAATCACATGATTCGTATGCTTGTGTTTGTGTTGTTTGATGATCTTTCTATTTAGTTCAAAGATTTTTGGACGAGAAAAAGAATGGAAACCTACACTTCCCAAACCATAGCCTAGGCAAATCAAACCAATCAATAAGAAAGGTTGTGTTATTGAGAATTTGAGAAACATTAGGAATTGCATGATTCGTATGCTTGTGTTTGTGTTGTTTGGTGATCTTTCTATCAAGTTCTATTAAGTTCAAAGATTTTAGACGAGATAAAGAATGGAAACCAACACTTCCCAAAACATATCCTACGCAAATCAAACCAATCAATAAGAAAGGTTGTGTTATTGAGAGATTGAAAAACATTAGAAATCGCATGATTCGTATGCTTGTGGTTGTATTGTTTGGTGATCTTTCTATCAAGTTCTATTAAGTTAAAAGATTTTTGGACGAGAAAAGGAATGGAAACCAACACTTCCAAAACCATAGCCTAGGCTAATCAAACCAATCAATAAGAAAGGTTGAGTTATTGAGTATTTGAGAAACATTAGGAATCGCATGATTCGTATGCTTGTGTTTGTGTTGTTTGGTGATCTTTCTATCAAGTTCTATTAAGTTAAAAGGTTTTTGGACGAGAAAAGGAATGGAAACCAACACTTCCAAAACCATAGCCAAGGCAAATTAAACCAATCAATAAGAAAGGTTGTGTTATTGAGTATTTGAGAAACATTAGGAATCGCATGATTCGTATGCTTGTGTCTGTGTTCTTTGGTGATCTTTCTATCAAGTTCTATTAAGTTAAAAGATTTTTGGACGAGAAAAAGAATGAAAACCAACACTTCCCAAACCATATCCTAGGCAAATCAAACCAATCAATAAGAAAGGTTGTGTTATTGAGAATTTGGGAAACATTAGGGATCGCATGATTCGTATGCTTGTGTTTGTGTTGTTTGGTGATCTTTCTATCAAGTTCTATTTAGTTAAAAGGTTTTTGGACGAGAAAAGGAATGGAAACCAACACTTCCAAAACCATAGCCTAGGCAAATCAAACCAATCAATAAGAAAGGTTGAATTATTGAGTATTTGAGAAACATTAGGAATCGCATGATTCGTATGCTTGTGTTTGTGTTATTTAGTGATCTTTCTATCAAGTTCTATTAAGTTCAAAGATTTTTGAACGAGAAAAAGAATGGAAACCAAGACTTCCCAAACCATAGCCAAGGCAAATCAAACCAATCAATAAGAAAGGTTGTGTTTATGAGTATTTGAGAAACATTAGGAATCACATGATTCTTATGCTTGTGTTTGTGTTCTTTAGTGATCTTTCTATCAAGTTCTATTAAGTTCAAAGATTTTTGGACGAGAAAAAGAATGGAAACCAACACTTCCCAAACCATAGCCAAGGCAAATCAAACCAATCAATAAGAAAGGTTGTGTTATTGAGAATTTGAGAAACATTAGGAATCGCACGATTCTTATGCTTGTGCTTGTATTGTTTGGTGATCTTTCTATCAAGTTCTATTAAGTTAAAAGATTTTGGGACGAGAAAAGGAATGGAAACCAACACTTCCAAAACCATAGCCTAGGCAAATCAAACCAATCAATAAGAAAGGTTGAGTTATTGAGTATTTGAGAAACATTAGAAATCGCATGATTCGTATGCTTGTGTTTGTGTTGTTTAGTGATCTTTCTATCAAGTTCTATTAAGTTCAAAGATTTTTGGACGAGAAAAAGAATGGAAACCAACACTTCCCAAACCATATCCTAGGCAAATCAAACCAATCAATAAGAAAGGTTGTGTTATTGAGAATTTGATAAACATTAGGAATCACATGATTCGTATGCTTGGGTTTGTGTTGTTTGATGATCTTTCTATTTAGTTCAAAGATTTTTGGACGAGAAAAAGAATGGAAACCTACACTTCCCAAACCATGGCCTAGGCAAATCAAACCAATCAATAAGAAAGGTTGTGTTATTGAGAATTTGAGAAACATTAGGAATCGCATGATTCGTATGCTTGTGTTTGTGTTTTTTGGTGATCTTTCTATCAAGTTCTATTAAGTTCAAAGATTTTAGTGGAGATAAAGAATGGAAACCAACACTTCCCAAAACATATCCTAGTCAAATCAAACCAATCAATAAGAAAGGTTGTGTTATTGAGAATTTGAAAAACATTAGAAATCGCATGATTCGTATGCTTGTGGTTGTATTGTTTGGTGATCTTTCTATCAAGTTCTATTAAGTTAAAAGATTTTTGGACGAGAAAAGGAATGGAAACCAACACTTCCATAACCATAGCCTAGGCTAATCAAACCAATCAATAAGAAAGGTTGAGTTATTGAGTATTTGAGAAACATTAGGAATCGCATGATTCGTATGCTTGTGTTTGTGTTGCTGGTGATCTTTCTATCAAGTTCTATTAAGTTAAAAGGTTTTTGGACGAGAAAAGGAATGGAAACCAACACTTCCAAAACCATAGCCTAGGCAAATCAAACCAATCAATAAGAAAGGTTGTGTTATTGAGAATTTGAGAAACATTAGGAATCGCATGATTCGTATGCTTGTGTTTGTGTTGTTTGGTGATCTTTCTATCAAGTTCTATTAAGTTAAAAGGTTTTTGGACGAGAAAAGGAATGGAAACCAATACTTCCAAAACCATAGCCTAGGCAAATCAAACCAATCAATAAGAAAGGTTGAGTTATTGAGTATTTGAGAAACATTAGAAATCGCATCATTCGTATGCTTGTGTTTGTGTTGTTTAGTGATCTTTCTATCAAGTTCTATTAAGTTCAAAGATTTTTGGACGAGAAAAAGAATGGAAACCAACACTTCCCAAACTATATCCTAGGCAAATCAAACCAATCAATAAGAAAGGTTGTGTTATTGAGAATTTGAGAAACATTAGGAATCACATGATTCGTATGCTTGTGTTTGTGTTGTTTGATGATCTTTCTATTTAGTTCAAAGATTTTTGGACGAGAAAAAGAATGGAAACCTACACTTCCCAAACCATAGCCTAGGCAAATCAAACCAATCAATAAGAAAGGTTGTGTTATTGAGAATTTGAGAAACATTAGGAATTGCATGATTCGTATGCTTGTGTTTGTGTTGTTTGGTGATCTTTCTATCAAGTTCTATTAAGTTCAAAGATTTTAGACGAGATAAAGAATGGAAACCAACACTTCCCAAAACATATCCTACGCAAATCAAACCAATCAATAAGAAAGGTTGTGTTATTGAGAAATTGAAAAACATTAGAAATCGCATGATTCGTATGCTTGTGGTTGTATTGTTTGGTGATCTTTCTATCAAGTTCTATTAAGTTAAAAGATTTTTGGACGAGAAAAGGAATGGAAACCAACACTTCCAAAACCATAGCCTAGGCTAATCAAACCAATCAATAAGAAAGGTTGAGTTATTGAGTATTTGAGAAACATTAGGAATCGCATGATTCGTATGCTTGTGTTTGTGTTGTTTGGTGATCTTTCTATCAAGTTCTATTAAGTTAAAAGGTTTTTGGACGAGAAAAGGAATGGAAACCAACACTTCCAAAACCATAGCCAAGGCAAATTAAACCAATCAATAAGAAAGGTTGTGTTATTGAGTATTTGAGAAACATTAGGAATCACATGATTCGTATGCTTGGGTTTGTGTTGTTTGATGATCTTTCTATTTAGTTCAAAGATTTTTGGACGAGAAAAAGAATGGAAACCTACACTTCCCAAACCATGGCCTAGGCAAATCAAACCAATCAATAAGAAAGGTTGTGTTATTGAGAATTTGAGAAACATTAGGAATCGCATGATTCGTATGCTTGTGTTTGTGTTTTTTGGTGATCTTTCTATCAAGTTCTATTAAGTTCAAAGATTTTAGTGGAGATAAAGAATGGAAACCAACACTTCCCAAAACATATCCTAGTCAAATCAAACCAATCAATAAGAAAGGTTGTGTTATTGAGAATTTGAAAAACATTAGAAATCGCATGATTCGTATGCTTGTGGTTGTATTGTTTGGTGATCTTTCTATCAAGTTCTATTAAGTTAAAAGATTTTTGGACGAGAAAAGGAATGGAAACCAACACTTCCATAACCATAGCCTAGGCTAATCAAACCAATCAATAAGAAAGGTTGAGTTATTGAGTATTTGAGAAACATTAGGAATCGCATGATTCGTATGCTTGTGTTGGTGTTGCTGGTGATCTTTCTATCAAGTTCTATTAAGTTAAAAGGTTTTTGGACGAGAAAAGGAATGGAAACCAACACTTCCAAAACCATAGCCTAGGCAAATCAAACCAATCAATAAGAAAGGTTGTGTTATTGAGAATTTGAGAAACATTAGGAATCGCATGATTCGTATGCTTGTGTTTGTGTTGTTTGGTGATCTTTCTATCAAGTTCTATTAAGTTAAAAGGTTTTTGGACGAGAAAAGGAATGGAAACCAACACTTCCAAAACCATAGCCTAGGCAAATCAAACCAATCAATAAGAAAGGTTGAATTATTGAGTATTTGAGAAACATTAGAAATCGCATCATTCGTATGCTTGTGTTTGTGTTGTTTAGTGATCTTTCTATCAAGTTCTATTAAGTTCAAAGATTTTTGGACGAGAAAAAGAATGGAAACCAACACTTCCCAAACTATATCCTAGGCAAATCAAACCAATCAATAAGAAAGGTTGAGTTATTGAGTATTTGAGAAACATTAGAAATCGCATGATTCGTATGCTTGTGTTTGTGTTGTTTGGTGATCTTTCTATCAAGTTCTATTAAGTTCAAAGATTTTAGACGAGATAAAGAATGGAAACCAACACTTCCCAAAACATATCCTACGCAAATCAAACCAATCAATAAGAAAGGTTGTGTTATTGAGAAATTGAAAAACATTAGAAATCGCATGATTCGTATGCTTGTGGTTGTATTGTTTGGTGATCTTTCTATCAAGTTCTATTAAGTTAAAAGATTTTTGGACGAGAAAAGGAATGGAAACCAACACTTCCAAAACCATAGCCTAGGCTAATCAAACCAATCAATAAGAAAGGTTGAGTTATTGAGTATTTGAGAAACATTAGGAATCGCATGATTCGTATGCTTGTGTTTGTGTTGTTTGGTGATCTTTCTATCAAGTTCTATTAAGTTAAAAGGTTTTTGGACGAGAAAAGGAATGGAAACCAACACTTCCAAAACCATAGCCAAGGCAAATTAAACCAATCAATAAGAAAGGTTGTGTTATTGAGTATTTGAGAAACATTAGGAATCACATGATTCGTATGCTTGGGTTTGTGTTGTTTGATGATCTTTCTATTTAGTTCAAAGATTTTTGGACGAGAAAAAGAATGGAAACCTACACTTCCCAAACCATGGCCTAGGCAAATCAAACCAATCAATAAGAAAGGTTGTGTTATTGAGAATTTGAGAAACATTAGGAATCGCATGATTCGTATGCTTGTGTTTGTGTTTTTTGGTGATCTTTCTATCAAGTTCTATTAAGTTCAAAGATTTTAGTGGAGATAAAGAATGGAAACCAACACTTCCCAAAACATATCCTAGTCAAATCAAACCAATCAATAAGAAAGGTTGTGTTATTGAGAATTTGAAAAACATTAGAAATCGCATGATTCGTATGCTTGTGGTTGTATTGTTTGGTGATCTTTCTATCAAGTTCTATTAAGTTAAAAGATTTTTGGACGAGAAAAGGAATGGAAACCAACACTTCCATAACCATAGCCTAGGCTAATCAAACCAATCAATAAGAAAGGTTGAGTTATTGAGTATTTGAGAAACATTAGGAATCGCATGATTCGTATGCTTGTGTTTGTGTTGCTGGTGATCTTTCTATCAAGTTCTATTAAGTTAAAAGGTTTTTGGACGAGAAAAGGAATGGAAACCAACACTTCCAAAACCATAGCCTAGGCAAATCAAACCAATCAATAAGAAAGGTTGTGTTATTGAGAATTTGAGAAACATTAGGAATCGCATGATTCGTATGCTTGTGTTTGTGTTGTTTGGTGATCTTTCTATCAAGTTCTATTAAGTTAAAAGGTTTTTGGACGAGAAAAGGAATGGAAACCAACACTTCCAAAACCATAGCCTAGGCAAATCAAACCAATCAATAAGAAAGGTTGAATTATTGAGTATTTGAGAAACATTAGAAATCGCATCATTCGTATGCTTGTGTTTGTGTTGTTTAGTGATCTTTCTATCAAGTTCTATTAAGTTCAAAGATTTTTGGACGAGAAAAAGAATGGAAACCAACACTTCCCAAACTATATCCTAGGCAAATCAAACCAATCAATAAGAAAGGTTGAGTTATTGAGTATTTGAGAAACATTAGAAATCGCATCATTCGTATGCTTGTGTTTGTGTTGTTTAGTGATCTTTCTATCAAGTTCTATTAAGTTCAAAGATTTTTGGACGAGAAAAAGAATGGAAACCAACACTTCCCAAACTATATCCTAGGCAAATCAAACCAATCAATAAGAAAGGTTGTGTTATTGAGAATTTGAGAAACATTAGGAATCACATGATTCGTATGCTTGTGTTTGTGTTGTTTGATGATCTTTCTATTTAGTTCAAAGATTTTTGGACGAGAAAAAGAATGGAAACCTACACTTCCCAAACCATAGCCTAGGCAAATCAAACCAATCAATAAGAAAGGTTGTGTTATTGAGAATTTGAGAAACATTAGGAATTGCATGATTCGTATGCTTGTGTTTGTGTTGTTTGGTGATCTTTCTATCAAGTTCTATTAAGTTCAAAGATTTTAGACGAGATAAAGAATGGAAACCAACACTTCCCAAAACATATCCTACGCAAATCAAACCAATCAATAAGAAAGGTTGTGTTATTGAGAAATTGAAAAACATTAGAAATCGCATGATTCGTATGCTTGTGGTTGTATTGTTTGGTGATCTTTCTATCAAGTTCTATCAAGTTAAAAGATTTTTGGACGAGAAAAGGAATGGAAACCAACACTTTCAAAACCATAGCCTAGGCTAATCAAACCAATCAATAATAAAGGTTGAGTTATTGAGTATTTGAGAAACATTAGGAATCGCATGATTCGTATGCTTGTGTTTGTGTTGTTTGGTGATCTTTCTATCAAGTTCTATTAAGTTAAAAGGTTTTTGGACGAGAAAAGGAATGGAAACCAACACTTCCAAAACCATAGCCAAGGCAAATTAAACCAATCAATAAGAAAGGTTGTGTTATTGAGTATTTGAGAAACATTAGGAATCGCATGATTCGTATGCTTGTGTCTGTGTTCTTTGGTGATCTTTCTATCAAGTTCTATTAAGTTAAAAGATTTTTGGACGAGAAAAAGAATGAAAACCAACACTTCCCAAACTATATCCTAGGCAAATCAAACCAATCAATAAGAAAGGTTGAGTTATTGAGTATTTGAGAAACATTAGAAATCGCATCATTCGTATGCTTGTGTTTGTGTTGTTTAGTGATCTTTCTATCAAGTTCTATTAAGTTCAAAGATTTTTGGACGAGAAAAAGAATGGAAACCAACACTTCCCAAACTATATCCTAGGCAAATCAAACCAATCAATAAGAAAGGTTGTGTTATTGAGAATTTGAGAAACATTAGGAATCACATGATTCGTATGCTTGTGTTTGTGTTGTTTGATGATCTTTCTATTTAGTTCAAAGATTTTTGGACGAGAAAAAGAATGGAAACCTACACTTCCCAAACCATAGCCTAGGCAAATCAAACCAATCAATAAGAAAGGTTGTGTTATTGAGAATTTGAGAAACATTAGGAATTGCATGATTCGTATGCTTGTGTTTGTGTTGTTTGGTGATCTTTCTATCAAGTTCTATTAAGTTCAAAGATTTTAGACGAGATAAAGAATGGAAACCAACACTTCCCAAAACATATCCTACGCAAATCAAACCAATCAATAAGAAAGGTTGTGTTATTGAGAAATTGAAAAACATTAGAAATCGCATGATTCGTATGCTTGTGGTTGTATTGTTTGGTGATCTTTCTATCAAGTTCTATTAAGTTAAAAGATTTTTGGACGAGAAAAGGAATGGAAACCAACACTTCCAAAACCATAGCCTAGGCTAATCAAACCAATCAATAAGAAAGGTTGAGTTATTGAGTATTTGAGAAACATTAGGAATCGCATGATTCGTATGCTTGTGTTTGTGTTGTTTGGTGATCTTTCTATCAAGTTCTATTAAGTTAAAAGGTTTTTGGACGAGAAAAGGAATGGAAACCAACACTTCCAAAACCATAGCCAAGGCAAATTAAACCAATCAATAAGAAAGGTTGTGTTATTGAGTATTTGAGAAACATTAGGAATCGCATGATTCGTATGCTTGTGTCTGTGTTCTTTGGTGATCTTTCTATCAAGTTCTATTAAGTTAAAAGATTTTTGGACGAGAAAAAGAATGAAAACCAACACTTCCCAAACCATATCCTAGGCAAATCAAACCAATCAATAAGAAAGGTTGTGTTATTGAGAATTTGGGAAACATTAGGGATCGCATGATTCGTATGCTTGTGTTTGTGTTGTTTGGTGATCTTTCTATCAAGTTCTATTAAGTTAAAAGGTTTTTGGACGAGAAAAGGAATGGAAACCAACACTTCCAAAACCATAGCCTAGGCAAATCAAACCAATCAATAAGAAAGGTTGAGTTATTGAGTATTTGAGAAACATTAGGAATCGCATGATTCGTATGCTTGTGTTTGTGTTATTTAGTGATCTTTCTATCAAGTTCTATTAAGTTCAAAGATTTTTGAACGAGAAAAAGAATGGAAACCAAGACTTCCCAAACCATAGCCAAGGCAAATCAAACCAATCAATAAGAAAGGTTGTGTTTATGAGTATTTGAGAAACATTAGGAATCGCATGATTCTTATGCTTGTGTTTGTGTTCTTTAGTGATCTTTCTATCAAGTTCTATTAAGTTCAAAGATTTTTGGACGAGAAAAAGAATGGAAACCTACACTTCCCAAACCATAGCCAAGGCAAATCAAACCAATCAATAAGAAAGGTTGTGTTATTGAGAATTTGAGAAACATTAGGAATCGCATGATTCTTATGCTTGTGGTTGTATTGTTTGGTGATCTTTCTATCAAGTTCTATTAAGTTAAAAGATTTTGGGACAAGAAAAGGAATGGAAAGCAACACTTCCAAAACCATAGCCTAGGCAAATCAAACCAATCAATAAGAAAGGTTGAGTTATTGAGTATTTGAGAAACATTAGAAATCGCATGATTCGTATGCTTGTGTTTGTGTTGTTTAGTGATCTTTCTATCAAGTTCTATTAAGTTCAAAGATTTTTGGACGAGAAAAAGAATGGAAACCAACACTTCCCAAACCATATCCTAGGCAAATCAAACCAATCAATAAGAAAGGTTGTGTTATTGAGAATTTGAGAAACATTAGGAATCACATGATTCGTATGCTTGGGTTTGTGTTGTTTGATGATCTTTCTATTTAGTTCAAAGATTTTTGGACGAGAAAAAGAATGGAAACCTACACTTCCCAAACCATGGCCTAGGCAAATCAAACCAATCAATAAGAAAGGTTGAATTATTGAGTATTTGAGAAACATTAGGAATCGCATGATTCGTATGCTTGTGTTTGTGTTATTTAGTGATCTTTCTATCAAGTTCTATTAAGTTCAAAGATTTTTGAACGAGAAAAAGAATGGAAACCAAGACTTCCCAAACCATAGCCAAGGCAAATCAAACCAATCAATAAGAAAGGTTGTGTTTATGAGTATTTGAGAAACATTAGGAATCGCATGATTCTTATGCTTGTGTTTGTGTTCTTTAGTGATCTTTCTATCAAGTTCTATTAAGTTCAAAGATTTTTGGACGAGAAAAAGAATGGAAACCAACACTTCCCAAACCATAGCCAAGGCAAATCAAACCAATCAATAAGAAAGGTTGTGTTATTGAGAATTTGAGAAACATTAGGAATCGCACGATTCTTATGCTTGTGCTTGTATTGTTTGGTGATCTTTCTATCAAGTTCTATTAAGTTAAAAGATTTTGGGACGAGAAAAGGAATGGAAACCAACACTTCCAAAACCATAGCCTAGGCAAATCAAACCAATCAATAAGAAAGGTTGAGTTATTGAGTATTTGAGAAACATTAGAAATCGCATGATTCGTATGCTTGTGTTTGTGTTGTTTAGTGATCTTTCTATCAAGTTCTATTAAGTTCAAAGATTTTTGGACGAGAAAAAGAATGGAAACCAACACTTCCCAAACCATATCCTAGGCAAATCAAACCAATCAATAAGAAAGGTTGTGTTATTGAGAATTTGATAAACATTAGGAATCACATGATTCGTATGCTTGGGTTTGTGTTGTTTGATGATCTTTCTATTTAGTTCAAAGATTTTTGGACGAGAAAAAGAATGGAAACCTACACTTCCCAAACCATGGCCTAGGCAAATCAAACCAATCAATAAGAAAGGTTGTGTTATTGAGAATTTGAGAAACATTAGGAATCGCATGATTCGTATGCTTGTGTTTGTGTTTTTTGGTGATCTTTCTATCAAGTTCTATTAAGTTCAAAGATTTTAGTGGAGATAAAGAATGGAAACCAACACTTCCCAAAACATATCCTAGTCAAATCAAACCAATCAATAAGAAAGGTTGTGTTATTGAGAATTTGAAAAACATTAGAAATCGCATGATTCGTATGCTTGTGGTTGTATTGTTTGGTGATCTTTCTATCAAGTTCTATTAAGTTAAAAGATTTTTGGACGAGAAAAGGAATGGAAACCAACACTTCCATAACCATAGCCTAGGCTAATCAAACCAATCAATAAGAAAGGTTGAGTTATTGAGTATTTGAGAAACATTAGGAATCGCATGATTCGTATGCTTGTGTTTGTGTTGCTGGTGATCTTTCTATCAAGTTCTATTAAGTTAAAAGGTTTTTGGACGAGAAAAGGAATGGAAACCAACACTTCCAAAACCATAGCCTAGGCAAATCAAACCAATCAATAAGAAAGGTTGTGTTATTGAGAATTTGAGAAACATTAGGAATCGCATGATTCGTATGCTTGTGTTTGTGTTGTTTGGTGATCTTTCTATCAAGTTCTATTAAGTTAAAAGGTTTTTGGACGAGAAAAGGAATGGAAACCAATACTTCCAAAACCATAGCCTAGGCAAATCAAACCAATCAATAAGAAAGGTTGAGTTATTGAGTATTTGAGAAACATTAGAAATCGCATCATTCGTATGCTTGTGTTTGTGTTGTTTAGTGATCTTTCTATCAAGTTCTATTAAGTTCAAAGATTTTTGGACGAGAAAAAGAATGGAAACCAACACTTCCCAAACTATATCCTAGGCAAATCAAACCAATCAATAAGAAAGGTTGTGTTATTGAGAATTTGAGAAACATTAGGAATCACATGATTCGTATGCTTGTGTTTGTGTTGTTTGATGATCTTTCTATTTAGTTCAAAGATTTTTGGACGAGAAAAAGAATGGAAACCTACACTTCCCAAACCATAGCCTAGGCAAATCAAACCAATCAATAAGAAAGGTTGTGTTATTGAGAATTTGAGAAACATTAGGAATTGCATGATTCGTATGCTTGTGTTTGTGTTGTTTGGTGATCTTTCTATCAAGTTCTATTAAGTTCAAAGATTTTAGACGAGATAAAGAATGGAAACCAACACTTCCCAAAACATATCCTACGCAAATCAAACCAATCAATAAGAAAGGTTGTGTTATTGAGAAATTGAAAAACATTAGAAATCGCATGATTCGTATGCTTGTGGTTGTATTGTTTGGTGATCTTTCTATCAAGTTCTATTAAGTTAAAAGATTTTTGGACGAGAAAAGGAATGGAAACCAACACTTCCAAAACCATAGCCTAGGCTAATCAAACCAATCAATAAGAAAGGTTGAGTTATTGAGTATTTGAGAAACATTAGGAATCGCATGATTCGTATGCTTGTGTTTGTGTTGTTTGGTGATCTTTCTATCAAGTTCTATTAAGTTAAAAGGTTTTTGGACGAGAAAAGGAATGGAAACCAACACTTCCAAAACCATAGCCAAGGCAAATTAAACAATCAATAAGAAAGGTTGTGTTATTGAGTATTTGAGAAACATTAGGAATCACATGATTCGTATGCTTGGGTTTGTGTTGTTTGATGATCTTTCTATTTAGTTCAAAGATTTTTGGACGAGAAAAAGAATGGAAACCTACACTTCCCAAACCATGGCCTAGGCAAATCAAACCAATCAATAAGAAAGGTTGTGTTATTGAGAATTTGAGAAACATTAGGAATCGCATGATTCGTATGCTTGTGTTTGTGTTTTTTGGTGATCTTTCTATCAAGTTCTATTAAGTTCAAAGATTTTAGTGGAGATAAAGAATGGAAACCAACACTTCCCAAAACATATCCTAGTCAAATCAAACCAATCAATAAGAAAGGTTGTGTTATTGAGAATTTGAAAAACATTAGAAATCGCATGATTCGTATGCTTGTGGTTGTATTGTTTGGTGATCTTTCTATCAAGTTCTATTAAGTTAAAAGATTTTTGGACGAGAAAAGGAATGGAAACCAACACTTCCATAACCATAGCCTAGGCTAATCAAACCAATCAATAAGAAAGGTTGAGTTATTGAGTATTTGAGAAACATTAGGAATCGCATGATTCGTATGCTTGTGTTGGTGTTGCTGGTGATCTTTCTATCAAGTTCTATTAAGTTAAAAGGTTTTTGGACGAGAAAAGGAATGGAAACCAACACTTCCAAAACCATAGCCTAGGCAAATCAAACCAATCAATAAGAAAGGTTGTGTTATTGAGAATTTGAGAAACATTAGGAATCGCATGATTCGTATGCTTGTGTTTGTGTTGTTTGGTGATCTTTCTATCAAGTTCTATTAAGTTAAAAGGTTTTTGGACGAGAAAAGGAATGGAAACCAACACTTCCAAAACCATAGCCTAGGCAAATCAAACCAATCAATAAGAAAGGTTGAATTATTGAGTATTTGAGAAACATTAGAAATCGCATCATTCGTATGCTTGTGTTTGTGTTGTTTAGTGATCTTTCTATCAAGTTCTATTAAGTTCAAAGATTTTTGGACGAGAAAAAGAATGGAAACCAACACTTCCCAAACTATATCCTAGGCAAATCAAACCAATCAATAAGAAAGGTTGAGTTATTGAGTATTTGAGAAACATTAGAAATCGCATGATTCGTATGCTTGTGTTTGTGTTGTTTGGTGATCTTTCTATCAAGTTCTATTAAGTTCAAAGATTTTAGACGAGATAAAGAATGGAAACCAACACTTCCCAAAACATATCCTACGCAAATCAAACCAATCAATAAGAAAGGTTGTGTTATTGAGAAATTGAAAAACATTAGAAATCGCATGATTCGTATGCTTGTGGTTGTATTGTTTGGTGATCTTTCTATCAAGTTCTATTAAGTTAAAAGATTTTTGGACGAGAAAAGGAATGGAAACCAACACTTCCAAAACCATAGCCTAGGCTAATCAAACCAATCAATAAGAAAGGTTGAGTTATTGAGTATTTGAGAAACATTAGGAATCGCATGATTCGTATGCTTGTGTTTGTGTTGTTTGGTGATCTTTCTATCAAGTTCTATTAAGTTAAAAGGTTTTTGGACGAGAAAAGGAATGGAAACCAACACTTCCAAAACCATAGCCAAGGCAAATTAAACCAATCAATAAGAAAGGTTGTGTTATTGAGTATTTGAGAAACATTAGGAATCACATGATTCGTATGCTTGGGTTTGTGTTGTTTGATGATCTTTCTATTTAGTTCAAAGATTTTTGGACGAGAAAAAGAATGGAAACCTACACTTCCCAAACCATGGCCTAGGCAAATCAAACCAATCAATAAGAAAGGTTGTGTTATTGAGAATTTGAGAAACATTAGGAATCGCATGATTCGTATGCTTGTGTTTGTGTTTTTTGGTGATCTTTCTATCAAGTTCTATTAAGTTCAAAGATTTTAGTGGAGATAAAGAATGGAAACCAACACTTCCCAAAACATATCCTAGTCAAATCAAACCAATCAATAAGAAAGGTTGTGTTATTGAGAATTTGAAAAACATTAGAAATCGCATGATTCGTATGCTTGTGGTTGTATTGTTTGGTGATCTTTCTATCAAGTTCTATTAAGTTAAAAGATTTTTGGACGAGAAAAGGAATGGAAACCAACACTTCCATAACCATAGCCTAGGCTAATCAAACCAATCAATAAGAAAGGTTGAGTTATTGAGTATTTGAGAAACATTAGGAATCGCATGATTCGTATGCTTGTGTTTGTGTTGCTGGTGATCTTTCTATCAAGTTCTATTAAGTTAAAAGGTTTTTGGACGAGAAAAGGAATGGAAACCAACACTTCCAAAACCATAGCCTAGGCAAATCAAACCAATCAATAAGAAAGGTTGTGTTATTGAGAATTTGAGAAACATTAGGAATCGCATGATTCGTATGCTTGTGTTTGTGTTGTTTGGTGATCTTTCTATCAAGTTCTATTAAGTTAAAAGGTTTTTGGACGAGAAAAGGAATGGAAACCAACACTTCCAAAACCATAGCCTAGGCAAATCAAACCAATCAATAAGAAAGGTTGAATTATTGAGTATTTGAGAAACATTAGAAATCGCATCATTCGTATGCTTGTGTTTGTGTTGTTTAGTGATCTTTCTATCAAGTTCTATTAAGTTCAAAGATTTTTGGACGAGAAAAAGAATGGAAACCAACACTTCCCAAACTATATCCTAGGCAAATCAAACCAATCAATAAGAAAGGTTGAGTTATTGAGTATTTGAGAAACATTAGAAATCGCATCATTCGTATGCTTGTGTTTGTGTTGTTTAGTGATCTTTCTATCAAGTTCTATTAAGTTCAAAGATTTTTGGACGAGAAAAAGAATGGAAACCAACACTTCCCAAACTATATCCTAGGCAAATCAAACCAATCAATAAGAAAGGTTGTGTTATTGAGAATTTGAGAAACATTAGGAATCACATGATTCGTATGCTTGTGTTTGTGTTGTTTGATGATCTTTCTATTTAGTTCAAAGATTTTTGGACGAGAAAAAGAATGGAAACCTACACTTCCCAAACCATAGCCTAGGCAAATCAAACCAATCAATAAGAAAGGTTGTGTTATTGAGAATTTGAGAAACATTAGGAATTGCATGATTCGTATGCTTGTGTTTGTGTTGTTTGGTGATCTTTCTATCAAGTTCTATTAAGTTCAAAGATTTTAGACGAGATAAAGAATGGAAACCAACACTTCCCAAAACATATCCTACGCAAATCAAACCAATCAATAAGAAAGGTTGTGTTATTGAGAAATTGAAAAACATTAGAAATCGCATGATTCGTATGCTTGTGGTTGTATTGTTTGGTGATCTTTCTATCAAGTTCTATCAAGTTAAAAGATTTTTGGACGAGAAAAGGAATGGAAACCAACACTTTCAAAACCATAGCCTAGGCTAATCAAACCAATCAATAATAAAGGTTGAGTTATTGAGTATTTGAGAAACATTAGGAATCGCATGATTCGTATGCTTGTGTTTGTGTTGTTTGGTGATCTTTCTATCAAGTTCTATTAAGTTAAAAGGTTTTTGGACGAGAAAAGGAATGGAAACCAACACTTCCAAAACCATAGCCAAGGCAAATTAAACCAATCAATAAGAAAGGTTGTGTTATTGAGTATTTGAGAAACATTAGGAATCGCATGATTCGTATGCTTGTGTCTGTGTTCTTTGGTGATCTTTCTATCAAGTTCTATTAAGTTAAAAGATTTTTGGACGAGAAAAAGAATGAAAACCAACACTTCCCAAACTATATCCTAGGCAAATCAAACCAATCAATAAGAAAGGTTGAGTTATTGAGTATTTGAGAAACATTAGAAATCGCATCATTCGTATGCTTGTGTTTGTGTTGTTTAGTGATCTTTCTATCAAGTTCTATTAAGTTCAAAGATTTTTGGACGAGAAAAAGAATGGAAACCAACACTTCCCAAACTATATCCTAGGCAAATCAAACCAATCAATAAGAAAGGTTGTGTTATTGAGAATTTGAGAAACATTAGGAATCACATGATTCGTATGCTTGTGTTTGTGTTGTTTGATGATCTTTCTATTTAGTTCAAAGATTTTTGGACGAGAAAAAGAATGGAAACCTACACTTCCCAAACCATAGCCTAGGCAAATCAAACCAATCAATAAGAAAGGTTGTGTTATTGAGAATTTGAGAAACATTAGGAATTGCATGATTCGTATGCTTGTGTTTGTGTTGTTTGGTGATCTTTCTATCAAGTTCTATTAAGTTCAAAGATTTTAGACGAGATAAAGAATGGAAACCAACACTTCCCAAAACATATCCTACGCAAATCAAACCAATCAATAAGAAAGGTTGTGTTATTGAGAAATTGAAAAACATTAGAAATCGCATGATTCGTATGCTTGTGGTTGTATTGTTTGGTGATCTTTCTATCAAGTTCTATTAAGTTAAAAGATTTTTGGACGAGAAAAGGAATGGAAACCAACACTTCCAAAACCATAGCCTAGGCTAATCAAACCAATCAATAAGAAAGGTTGAGTTATTGAGTATTTGAGAAACATTAGGAATCGCATGATTCGTATGCTTGTGTTTGTGTTGTTTGGTGATCTTTCTATCAAGTTCTATTAAGTTAAAAGGTTTTTGGACGAGAAAAGGAATGGAAACCAACACTTCCAAAACCATAGCCAAGGCAAATTAAACCAATCAATAAGAAAGGTTGTGTTATTGAGTATTTGAGAAACATTAGGAATCGCATGATTCGTATGCTTGTGTCTGTGTTCTTTGGTGATCTTTCTATCAAGTTCTATTAAGTTAAAAGATTTTTGGACGAGAAAAAGAATGAAAACCAACACTTCCCAAACCATATCCTAGGCAAATCAAACCAATCAATAAGAAAGGTTGTGTTATTGAGAATTTGGGAAACATTAGGGATCGCATGATTCGTATGCTTGTGTTTGTGTTGTTTGGTGATCTTTCTATCAAGTTCTATTAAGTTAAAAGGTTTTTGGACGAGAAAAGGAATGGAAACCAACACTTCCAAAACCATAGCCTAGGCAAATCAAACCAATCAATAAGAAAGGTTGAGTTATTGAGTATTTGAGAAACATTAGGAATCGCATGATTCGTATGCTTGTGTTTGTGTTATTTAGTGATCTTTCTATCAAGTTCTATTAAGTTCAAAGATTTTTGAACGAGAAAAAGAATGGAAACCAAGACTTCCCAAACCATAGCCAAGGCAAATCAAACCAATCAATAAGAAAGGTTGTGTTTATGAGTATTTGAGAAACATTAGGAATCGCATGATTCTTATGCTTGTGTTTGTGTTCTTTAGTGATCTTTCTATCAAGTTCTATTAAGTTCAAAGATTTTTGGACGAGAAAAAGAATGGAAACCTACACTTCCCAAACCATAGCCAAGGCAAATCAAACCAATCAATAAGAAAGGTTGTGTTATTGAGAATTTGAGAAACATTAGGAATCGCATGATTCTTATGCTTGTGGTTGTATTGTTTGGTGATCTTTCTATCAAGTTCTATTAAGTTAAAAGATTTTGGGACAAGAAAAGGAATGGAAAGCAACACTTCCAAAACCATAGCCTAGGCAAATCAAACCAATCAATAAGAAAGGTTGAGTTATTGAGTATTTGAGAAACATTAGAAATCGCATGATTCGTATGCTTGTGTTTGTGTTGTTTAGTGATCTTTCTATCAAGTTCTATTAAGTTCAAAGATTTTTGGACGAGAAAAAGAATGGAAACCAACACTTCCCAAACCATATCCTAGGCAAATCAAACCAATCAATAAGAAAGGTTGTGTTATTGAGAATTTGAGAAACATTAGGAATCACATGATTCGTATGCTTGGGTTTGTGTTGTTTGATGATCTTTCTATTTAGTTCAAAGATTTTTGGACGAGAAAAAGAATGGAAACCTACACTTCCCAAACCATGGCCTAGGCAAATCAAACCAATCAATAAGAAAGGTTGTGTTATTGAGAATTTGAGAAACATTAGGAATCGCATGATTCGTATGCTTGTGTTTGTGTTTTTTGGTGATCTTTCTATCAAGTTCTATTAAGTTCAAAGATTTTAGTGGAGATAAAGAATGGAAACCAACACTTCCCAAAACATATCCTAGTCAAATCAAACCAATCAATAAGAAAGGTTGTGTTATTGAGAATTTGAAAAACATTAGAAATCGCATGATTCGTATGCTTGTGGTTGTATTGTTTGGTGATCTTTCTATCAAGTTCTATTAAGTTAAAAGATTTTTGGACGAGAAAAGGAATGGAAACCAACACTTCCATAACCATAGCCTAGGCTAATCAAACCAATCAATAAGAAAGGTTGAGTTATTGAGTATTTGAGAAACATTAGGAATCGCATGATTCGTATGCTTGTGTTTGTGTTGCTGGTGATCTTTCTATCAAGTTCTATTAAGTTAAAAGGTTTTTGGACGAGAAAAGGAATGGAAACCAACACTTCCAAAACCATAGCCTGGGCAAATCAAACCAATCAATAAGAAAGGTTGTGTTATTGAGAATTTGAGAAACATTAGGAATCGCATGATTCGTATGCTTGTGCTTGTGTTGTTTGGTGATCTTTCTATCAAGTTCTATTAAGTTAAAAGGTTTTTGGACGAGAAAAGGAATGGAAACCAACACTTCCAAAACCATAGCCTAGGCAAATCAAACCAATCAATAAGAAAGGTTGAGTTATTGAGTATTTGAGAAACATTAGAAATCGCATCATTCGTATGCTTGTGTTTGTGTTGTTTAGTGATCTTTCTATCAAGTTCTATTAAGTTCAAAGATTTTTGGACGAGAAAAAGAATGGAAACCAACACTTCCCAAACTATATCCTAGGCAAATCAAACCAATCAATAAGAAAGGTTGTGTTATTGAGAATTTGAGAAACATTAGGAATCACATGATTCGTATGCTTGTGTTTGTGTTGTTTGATGATCTTTCTATTTAGTTCAAAGATTTTTGGACGAGAAAAAGAATGGAAACCTACACTTCCCAAACCATAGCCTAGGCAAATCAAACCAATCAATAAGAAAGGTTGTGTTATTGAGAATTTGAGAAACATTAGGAATTGCATGATTCGTATGCTTGTGTTTGTGTTGTTTGGTGATCTTTCTATCAAGTTCTATTAAGTTCAAAGATTTTAGACGAGATAAAGAATGGAAACCAACACTTCCCAAAACATATCCTAGGCAAATCAAACCAATCAATAAGAAAGGTTGTGTTATTGAGAATTTGAAAAACATTAGAAATCGCATGATTCGTATGCTTGTGGTTGTATTGTTTGGTGATCTTTCTATCAAGTTCTATTAAGTTAAAAGATTTTTGGACGATAAAAGGAATGGAAACCAACACTTCCATAACCATAGCCTAGGCTAATCAAACCAATCAATAAGAAAGGTTGAGTTATTGAGAATTTGAAAAACATTAGAAATCGCATGATTCGTATGCTTGTGGTTGTATTGTTTGGTGATCTTTCTATCAAGTTCTATTAAGTTAAAAGATTTTTGGACGAGAAAAGGAATGGAAACCAACACTTCCAAAACCATAGCCTAGGCTAATCAAACCAATCAATAAGAAAAGTTGAGTTATTGAGTATTTGATAAACATTAGGAATCGCATGATTCGTATGCTTGTGTTTGTGTTGTTTGGTGATCTTTCTATCAAGTTCTATTAAGTTAAAAGGTTTTTGGACGAGAAAAGGAATGGAAACCAACACTTCCAAAACCATAGCCTAGGCAAATCAAACCAATCAATAAGAAAGGTTGTGTTATTGAGAATTTGAGAAACATTAGGAATCGCATGATTCGTATGCTTGTGTTTGTGTTGTTTGGTGATCTTTCTATCAAGTTCTATTAAGTTCAAAGATTTTAGACGAGATAAAGAATGGAAACCAACACTTCCCAAAACATGTCCTAGGCAAATCAAACCAATCAATAAGAAAGGTTGTGTTATTGAGAATTTGAAAAACATTAGAAATCGCATGATTCGTATGCTTGTGGTTGTATTGTTTGGTGATCTTTCTATCAAGTTATATTAAGTTAAAAGATTTTTGGACGAGAAAAGGAATGGAAACCAACACTTCCAAAACCATAGCCTAGGCTAATCAAACCAATCAATAAGAAAAGTTGAGTTATTGAGTATTTGAGAAACATTAGGAATCGCATGATTCGTATGCTTGTGTTTGTGTTGTTTGGTGATCTTTCTATCAAGTTCTATTAAGTTAAAAGGTTTTTGGACGAGAAAAGGAATGGAAACCAACACTTCCAAAACCATAGCCTAGGCAAATTAAACCAATCAATAAGAAAGGTTGTGTTATTGAGAATTTGAGAAACATTAGGAATCGCATGATTCGTATGCTTGTGGTTGTGTTGTTTGGTGATCTTTCTATCAAGTTCTATTAAGTTAAAAGATTTTTGGACGAGAAAAGGAATGGAAACCAACACTTCCAAAACCATAGCCTAGGCTAATCAAACCAATCAATAAGAAAGGTTGAGTTATTGAGTATTTGAGAAACATTAGGAATCGCATGATTCGTATGCTTGTGTTTGTGTTGTTTAGTGATCTTTCTATCAAGTTCTATTAAGTTCAAAGATTTTTGGACGAGAAAAAAAATGGAAACCAACACTTCCCAAACCATATCCTAGGCAAATCAAACCAATCAATAAGAAAGGTTGTGTTATTGAGAATTTGAGAAACATTAGGAATCACATGATTCGTATGCTTGTGTTCGTGTTGTTTGATGATCTTTCTATTTAGTTCAAAGATTTTTGGACGAGAAAAAGAATGGAAACCTACACTTCCCAAAACATATCCTAGGCAAATCAAACCAATCAATAAGAAAGGTTGTGTTATTGAGAATTTGAAAAACATTAGAAATCGCATGATTCGTATGCTTGTGGTTGTATTGTTTGGTGATCTTTCTATCAAGTTCTATTAAGTTAAAAGATTTTTGGACGAGAAAAGGAATGGAAACCAACACTTCCAAAACCATAGCCTAGGCTAATCAAACCAATCAATAAGAAAGGTTGAGTTATTGAGTATTTGAGAAACATTAGGAATCGCATTATTCGTATGCTTGTGTTTGTGTTGTTTAGTGATCTTTCTATCAAGTTCTATTAAGTTCAAAGATTTTTGGACGAGAAAAAGAATGGAAACCAACACTTCCCAAGCCATAGTCAAGGCAAATCAAACCAATCAATAAGAAAGGTTGTGTTATTGAGTATTTGAGAAACATTAGGAATCGCATGATTCGTATGCTTGTGTCTGTGTTCTTTGGTGATCTTTCTATCAAGTTCTATTAAGTTAAAAGATTTTTGGACGAGAAAAAGAATGAAAACCAACACTTCCCAAACCATATCCTAGGCAAATCAAACCAATCAATAAGAAAGGTTGTGTTATTGAGAATTTGGGAAACATTAGGGATCGCATGATTCGTATGCTTGTGTTTGTGTTGTTTGGTGATCTTTCTATCAAGTTCTATTAAGTTAAAAGGTTTTTGGACGAGAAAAGGAATGGAAACCAACACTTCCAAAACCATAGCCTAGGCAAATCAAACCAATCAATAAGAAAGGTTGAGTTATTGAGTATTTGAGAAACATTAGGAATCGCATGATTCGTATGCTTGTGTTTGTGTTATTTAGTGATCTTTCTATCAAGTTCTATTAAGTTCAAAGATTTTTGAACGAGAAAAAGAATGGAAACCAAGACTTCCCAAACCATAGCCAAGGCAAATCAAACCAATCAATAAGAAAGGTTGTGTTTATGAGTATTTGAGAAACATTAGGAATCGCATGATTCTTATGCTTGTGTTTGTGTTCTTTAGTGATCTTTCTATCAAGTTCTATTAAGTTCAAAGATTTTTGGACGAGAAAAAGAATGGAAACCAACACTTCCCAAACCATAGCCAGGGCAAATCAAACCAATCAATAAGAAAGGTTGTGTTATTGAGAATTTGAGAAACATTAGGAATCGCATGATTCTTATGCTTGTGGTTGTATTGTTTGGTGATCTTTCTATCAAGTTCAATTAAGTTAAAAGATTTTTGGACGAGAAAAGGAATGGAAACCAACACTTCCAAAACCATAGCCTAGGTAAATCAAACCAATCAATAAGAAAGGTTGAGTTATTGAGTATTTGAGAAACATTAGAAATCGCATGATTCGTATGCTTGTGTTTGTGTTGTTTAGTGATCTTTCTATCAAGTTCTATTAAGTTCAATGATTTTTGGACGAGAAAAAGAATGGAAACCAACACTTCCCAAAACATATCCTAGGCAAATCAAACCAATCAATAAGAAAGGTTGTGTTATTGAGAATTTGAGAAACATTAGGAATCACATGATTCGTATGCTTGGGTTTGTGTTGTTTGATGATCTTTCTATTTAGTTCAAAGATTTTTGGACGAGAAAAAGAATGGAAACCTACACTTCCCAAACCATGGCCTAGGCAAATCAAACCAATCAATAAGAAAGGTTGTGTTATTGAGAATTTGAGAAACATTAGGAATCGCATGATTCGTATGCTTGTGTTTGTGTTATTTGGTGATCTTTCTATCAAGTTCTATTAAGTTCAAAGATTTTAGTGGAGATAAAGAATGGAAACCAACACTTCCCAAAACATATCCTAGTCAAATCAAACCAATCAATAAGAAAGGTTGTGTTATTGAGAATTTGAAAAACATTAGAAATCGCATGATTCGTATGCTTGTGGTTGTATTGTTTGGTGATCTTTCTATCAAGTTCTATTAAGTTAAAAGATTTTTGGACGAGAAAAGGAATGGAAACCAACACTTCCAAAACCATAGCCTAGGCTAATCAAACCAATCAATAAGAAAGGTTGAGTTATTTAGTTTTTGAGAAGCATTAGGAATCGCATGATTCGTATGCTTGTATTTGTGTTGTTTGGTGATCTTTCTATCAAGTTCTATTAAGTTAAAAGGTTTTTGGACGAGAAAAGGAATGGAAACCAACACTTCCAAAACCATATCCTAGGCAAATCAAACCAATCAAGAAGAAAGGTTGTGTTATTGAGAATTTGAGAAACATTAGGAATCGCATGATTCGTATGCTTGTGTTTGGGTTGTTTGGTGATCTTTCTATCAAGTTCTATTAAGTTAAAAGGTTTTTGGACGAGAAAAGGAATGGAAACCAACAATTCCAAAACCATAGCCTAGGCAAATCAAACCAATCAATAAGAAAGGTTGTGTTATTGAGAATTTGAGAAACATTAGGAATCGCATGATTCGTATGCTTGTGTTTGTGTTGTTTGGTGATCTTTCTATCAAGTTCTATTAAGTTCAAAGATTTTAGACGAGATAAAGAATGGAAACCAACACTTCCCAAAACATATCCTAGGCAAATCAAACCAATCAATAAGAAAGGTTGTGTTATTGAGAATTTGAAAAACATTAGAAATCGCATGATTCGTATGCTTGTGGTTGTATTGTTTGGTGATCTTTCTATCAAGTTCTATTAAGTTAAAAGATTTTTGGACGAGAAAAGGAATGGAAACCAACACTTCCGAAACCATAGCCTAGGCTAATCAAACCAATCAATAAGAAAGGTTGAATTATTGAGTATTTGAGAAACATTAGGAATCGCATGATTCGTATGCTTGTGTTTGTGTTGTTTAGTGATCTTTCTATCAAGTTCTATTAAGTTCAAAGATTTTTGGACGAGAAAAAGAATGGAAACAAACACTTCCCAAACCATATCCTAGGCAAATCAAACCAATCAATAAGAAAGGTTGTGTTATTGAGAATTTGAGAAACATTAGGAATCACATGATTCGTATGCTTGTGTTTGTGTTGTTTGATGATCTTTCTATTTAGTTCAAAGATTTTTGGACGAGAAAAAGAACGGAAACCTACACTTCCCAAACCATAGCCTAGGCAAATCAAACCAATCAATAAGAAAGGTTGTGTTATTGAGAATTTGAGAAACATTAGGAATCGCATGATTCGTATGCTTGTGTTTGTGTTGTTTGGTGATCTTTCTATCAAGTTCTATTAAGTTCAAAGATTTTAGACGAGATAAAGAATGGAAACCAACACTTCCCAAAACATATCCTAGGCAAATCAAACCAATCAATAAGAAAGGTTGTGTTATTGAGAATTTGAAAAACATTAGAAATCGCATGATTCGTATGCTTGTTGTTGTATTGTTTGGTGATCTTTCTATCAAGTTCTATTAAGTTAAAAGATTTTTGGACGAGAAAAGGAATGGAAACCAACACTTCCATAACCATAGCCTAGGCTAATCAAACCAATCAATAAGAAAGGTTGAGTTATTGAGTATTTGAGAAACATTAGGAATCGCATGATTCGTATGCTTGTGTTTGTGTTGCTGGTGATCTTTCTATCAAGTTCTATTAAGTTAAAAGGTTTTTGGAGGAGAAAAGGAATGGAAACCAACACTTCCAAAACCATAGCCTAGGCAAATCAAACCAATCAATAAGAAAGGTTGTGTTATTGAGAATTTGAGAAACATTAGGAATCGCATGATTCGTATGCTTGTGTTTGTGTTGTTTGGTGATCTTTCTATCAAGTTCTATTAAGTTAAAAGGTTTTTGGACGAGAAAAGGAATGGAAACCAACACTTCCAAAACCATAGCCTAGGCAAATCAAACCAATCAATAAGAAAGGTTGTGTTATTGACAATTTGAGAAACATTAGGAATCGCATGATTCGTATGCTTGTGTTTGTGTTGTTTGGTGATCTTTCTATCAAGTTCTATTGTGTTCAAAGATTTTAGACGAGATAAAGAATGGAAACCAACACTTCCCAAAACATATCCTAGGCAAATCAAACCAATCAATAAGAAATGTTGTGTTATTGAGAATTTGAAAAACATTAGAAATCGCATGATTCGTATGCCTGTGGTTGTATTGTTTGGTGATCTTTCTATCAAGTTCTATTAAGTTAAAAGATTTTTGGACGAGAAAAGGAATGGAAACCAACACTTCCAAAACCATAGCTTAGGCTAATCAAACCAATCAATAAGAAAGGTTGAGTTATTGAGTATTTGATAAACATTAGAAATCGCATGATTCATATGCTTGCGTTTGTGTTGTTTAGTGATCTTTCTATCAAGTTCTATTAAGTTCAAAGGTTTTTGGACGAGAAAAAGAATGGAAACCAACACTTCCCAAACCATATCCTAGGCAAATCAAACCAATCAATAAGAAAGGTTGTGTTATTGAGAATTTGAGAAACATTAGGGATCGCATGATTCGTATGCTTGTGTTTGTGTTGTTTGGTGATCTTTCTATCAAGTTCTATTAAGTTAAAAGGCTTTTGGACGAGAAAAGGAATGGAAACCAACACTTCTAAAACCATAGCCTAGGCAAATCAAACCATTCAATAAGAAAGGTTGAGTTATTGAGTATTTGAGAAACATTAGGAATCGCATGATTCGTATGCTTGTGTTTGTGTTGTTTAGTGATCTTTCTATCAAGTTCTATTAAGTTCAAAGATTTTTGGACGAGAAAAAGAATGGAAACCAACACTTCCCAAACCATAGCCAAGGCAAATCAAACCAATCAATAAGAAAGGTTGTGTTATTGAGTATTTGAGAAACATTAGGAATCGCATGATTCGTATGCTTGTGTCTGTGTTCTTTGGTGATCTTTCTATCAAGTTCTATTAAGTTAAAAGATTTTTGGACGAGAAAAAGAATGAAAACCAACACTTCCCAAACCATATCCTAGGCAAATCTAACCAATCAATATGAAAAGTTGTGTTATTGAGAATTTGAGAAACATTAGGAATCGCATGATTCGTATGCTTGTGTTTGTGTTGTTTGGTGATCTTTCTATCAAGTTCTATTAAGTCAAAAGGTTTTTGGACGAGAAAAGGAATGGAAACCAACACTTCCAAAACCATAGCCTAGGCAAATCAAAACAATCAATAAGAAAGGTTAAGTTATTGAGTATTTGAGAAACATTAGGAATCGCATGATTCGTATGCTTGTGTTTGTGTTGTTTAGTGATCTTTCTATCAAGTTCTATTAAGTTCAAAGATTTTTGGACGAGAAAAAGAATGGAAACCAACACTTCCCAAACCATAGCCAAGGCAAATCAAACCAATCAATAAGAAAGGTTGTGTTTATGAGTATTTGAGAAACATTAGGAATCGCATGATTCGTATGATTGTGTTTGTGTTGTTTGGTGATCTTTCTATCAAGTTCTATTAAGTTCAAAGATTTTTGGACGAGAAAAAGAATGGAAACCAACACTTCCCAGACCATAGCCTAGGCAAATCAAACTAAACAATAAGAAATGTTGTGTTATTGAGGATTTGAGAAACATTCGGAATCGCATGATTCGTATGCTTGTGTTTGTGTTGTTTAGAGATCTTTCTATCAAGTTCTATTAAGTTCAAAGATTTTTGGACGAGAAAAAGAATGGAAACCAACACTTCCCAGACCATAGCCTAGGCAAATCAAACTAATCAATAAGAAATGTTGTGTTATTGAGTATTTGAGAAACATTTGGAATCGCATGATTCGTATGCTTGTGTTTGTGTTGTTTGGTGATCTTTCTATCAAGTTCTATTAAGTTCAAAGATTTTTGGACGACAAAAAGAATGGAAACCAACACTTCCCAAACCATAGCCAAGGCAAATCAAACCAATCAATAAGAAAGGTTGTGTTTATGAGTATTTGAGAAACATTAGGAATCGCATGATTCGTATGATTGTGTTTGTGTTGTTTGGTGATCTTTCTATCAAGTTCTATTAAGTTCAAAGATTTTTGGAGGAGAAAAAGAATGGAAACCAACACTTCCAAGACCATAGCCTAGGCAAATCAAACCAATCAATAAGAAAGGTTGAGTTATTGAGTATTTGAGAAACATTAGTAATCGCATGATTCGTGTGCTTGTGTTTGTGTTGTTTAGTGATCTTTCTATCAAGTTCTATTAAGTTCAAAGATTTTTGGATGAGAAAAAGAATGGAAACCAACACTTCCTAAACCATAGCCAAGGCAAATCAAACCAATCAATAAGAAAGGTTGTGTTTATGAGTATTTGAGAAACATTAGGAATCGCATGATTCGTATGATTGTGTTTGTGTTGTTTGGTGATCTTTCTATCAAGTTCTATTAAGTTCAAAGATTTTTGGAGGAGAAAAAGGATGGAAACCAACTCTTCCCAAACCATAGCCTAGGCAAATCAAACTAATCAATAAGAAATGTTGTGTTATTGAGTATTTGAGATACATTAGGAATCGCATGATTCGTATGCTTGTGTTTGTGTTGTTTGGTGATCTTTCTATCAAGCTCTATTAAGTTAAAAGGTTTTTCGACGAGAAAAGGAATGGAAACCAACACTTCCAAAACCATAGCCTAGGCAAATCAAACCAATCAATAAGAAAGGTTGAGTTATTGAGTATTTGAGAAACATTAGGAATCGCATGATTCGTATGCTTGTGTTTGTGTTGTTTAGTGATCTTTCTATCAAGTTCTATTAAGTTCAAAGATTTTTGGACGAGAAAAAGAATGGAAACCAACACTTCCCAAACCATAGCCAAGGCAAATCAAACCAATCAATAAGAAAGGTTGTGTTTATGAGTATTTGAGAAACATTAGGAATCGCATGATTCGTATGATTGTGTTTGTGTTGTTTGGTGATCTTTCTATCAAGTTCTATTAAGTTCAAAGATTTTTGGAGGAGAAAAAGAATGGAAACCAACTCTTCCCAAACCATAGCCTAGGCAAATCAAACTAAACAATAAGAAATGTTGTGTTATTGAGTATTTGAGATACATTAGGAATCGCATGATTCGTATGCTTGTGTTTGTGTTGTTTGGTGACCTTTCTATCAAGTTCTATTAAGTTCAAAGATTTTAGACCAGATAAAGAATGGAAACCAACACTTCCCAAAACATATCCTAGGCAAATCAAACCAATCAATAAGAAAGGTTGTGTTATTGAGAATTTGAGAAACATTAGGAATCGCATGATTCGTATGCTTGTGGTTGTATTGTTTGGTAATCTTTCTATCAAGTTCTATTAAGTTAAAAGATTTTTGGACGAGAAAAAGAATGGAAACCAACACTTTCAAAACCATAGCCTAGGCAAATCAAACCAATCAATAAGAAAGGTTGAGTTATTGAGTATTTCAGAAACATTAGGAATCGCATGATTCGTATGCTTGTGTTTGTGTTGTTTAGAGATCTTTCTATCAAGTTCTATTAAGTTCAAAGATTTTAGACCAGATAAAGAATGGAAACCAACACTTCCCAGACCATAGCCTAGGCAAATCAAACTAATCAATAAGAAATGTTGTGTTATTGAGTATTTGAGAAACATTTGGAATCGCATGATTCGTATGCTTGTGTTTGTGTTGTTTGGTGATCTTTCTATCAAGTTCTATTAAGTTCAATGATTTTAGACGAGATAAAGAATGGAAACCAACACTTCCCAAAACATATCCTAGGCAAATCAAACCAATCAATACGAAAGGTTGTGTTATTGAGAATTTGAGAAACATTAGGAATCGCATGATTCGTATGCTTGTGGTTGTATTGTTTGGTGATCTTTCTATCAGGTTCTATTAAGTTAAAAGATTTTTGGACGAGAAAAGGAATGGAAACCAACACGTCCAAAACCATAGCCTAGGCAAATCAAACCAATCAATAAGAAAGGTTGAGTTATTGAGTATTTGAGAAACATTAGAAATCGCATGATTCATATGCTTGTGGTTGTATTGTTTAGTGATCTTTCTATCAAGTTCTATTAAGTTCAAAGATTTTTGGACGAGAAAAAGAATGGAAGCCAAGACTTCCCAAATCATAGCCTAGGCAAATCAAACTAATCAATAAGAAATGTTGTGTTATTGAGAAACATTAGGAATCGCATGATTCATATGCTTGTGTTTGTGTTGTTTGGTGGTCTTTCTATCAAGTTCTATGAAGTTCCAAGATTTTTGGACGAGAGAAAAAATGGAAACCAACACTTCCCAAACCATATCCTAGGCAAATCAAACCAATCAATAAGAAAGGTTGTGTTATTGAGAATTTGAGAAACATTAGGAATCGCAGGATTCGTATGCTTGTGTTTGTGTTGTTTGGTGATCTTTCTATCAAGTTCTATGAAGTTCCAAGATTTTTGGACGAGAAAAAGAATGGAAACCAACATTTCCAAAACCATAGCCTAGGCAAATCAAACCAATCAATAAGAAAGGTTGAGTTATTGGGTATTTGAGAAACATTAGGAATCGCATGATTCGTATGCTTTGTGTTGTTTAGTGATCTTTCTATCAAGTTCTATTAAGTTCAAAAACTTTTGGTTGAGAAAAAGAATGGAAGCCAACACTTCCCAAACCATAGCTTAGGCAAATCAAACTAATCAATAAGAAATGTTGTGTTATTGAGTATTTGAGAAACATTAGGAATCGCATGATTCGTATGCTTGTGTTTGTGTTGTTTGGTGATCTTTCTATCAAGTTCTATGAAGTTCCAAGATTTTTGGACGAGAGAAAGAATGGAAACCAACACTTCCCAAACTTAGCCCAGGCTAATCAAACCAATCAATAAGAAAGGTTGTGTTATTGAGTATTTGAGAAACATTAGAAATCGCATGATTCGTATGCTTGTGTTTGTGTTGTTTGGTGATCTTTCTATCAAGTTCTATGAAGTTCCAAGATTTTTGGACGAGAAAAAGAATGGAAACCAACATTTCCAAAACCATAGCCTAGGCAAATCAAACCAATCAATAAGAAAGGTTGAGTTATTGAGTATTTGAGAAACATATGGAATCGCATGATTCGTATGCTTGTGTTTGTGTTGTTTAGAGATCTTTCTATCAAGTTCTATTAAGTTCAAAAAATTTTGGACGAGAAAAAGAATGGAAACCAACACTTCCCAAACCATAGCCTTGGCAAATCAAACTAATAAATAAGAAATGTTGTGTTATTGAGTATTTGAGAAACATTAGGAATCGCATGATTCGTATGCTTGAGTTTGTGTTGTTTGGTGATGTTTCTATCAAGTTCTATTGAATTCAAAGATTTTAGACGAGAAAAAGAATGGAAACCAACACTTCCCAAACCATATCCTAGGCAAATCAAACCAATCAATATGAAAGGTTGTGTTATTGAGAATTTGAGAAACATTAGGAATCGCATCATTCGTATGTTTGTGTTTGTGTTGTTTGGTGATCTTTCAATCAAGTTCTATTAAGTTCAAAGATTTTTGGGGGAGAAAAAGAATGGAAACCAACACTTCCCAAACCATAGCCTAGGCAAATCAAACTAATCAATAAGAAATGTTGTGTTATTGAGTATTTGAGATACATTAGGAATCGCATGATTCGTATGCTTGTGTTTGTGTTGTTTGGTGACCTTTCTATCAAGTTCTATTAAGTTCAAAGATTTTAGACCAGATAAAGAATGGAAACCAACACTTCCCAAAACATATCCTAGGCAAATCAAACCAATCAATAAGAAAGGTTGTGTTATTGAGAATTTGAGAAACATTAGGAATCGCATGATTCGTATGCTTGTGGTTGTATTGTTTGGTGATCTTTCTATCAAGTTCTATTAAGTGAAAAGATTTTTTGACGAGAAAAGGAAGGGAAACCAACACTTTCAAAACCATAGCCTAGGCAAATCAAACCAATCAATAAGAAAGGTTGTGTTTTTGAGTATTTGAGAAACATTAGGAATCGCATGATTCGTATGCTTGTGTTTTTGTTGTTTGGTGATCTTTCTATCAAGTTCTATGAAGTTCCAAGATTTTTGGACAAGAAAAAGAATGGAAACCAACATTTCCAAAACCCTAGCCTAGGCAAATCAAACCAATCAATAAGAAAGGTTGAGTTATTGGGTATTTGAGAAACATTAGGAATCGCATGATTCGTATACTTTGTGTTGTTTAGTGATCTTTCTATCAAGTTCTATTAAGTTCAAAAACTTTTGGTCGAGATAAAGAATGGAAGCCAACACTTCCCAAATCATAGCCTAGGCAAATCAAACTAATCAATAAGAAATGTTGTGTTATTCAGTATTTGAGAAACATTAGGAATCGCATGATTCGTATGCTTGTGTTTGTGTTGTTTGGTGGTCTTTCTATCAAGTTCTATGAAGTTCCAAGATTTTTGGACGAGAGAAAAAATGGAAACCAACACTTCCCAAACCATATCCTAGGCAACTCAAACCAATCAATAAGAAAGGTTGTGTTATTGAGAATTTGAGAAACATTAGGAATCGCAGGATTCGTATGCTTGTGTTTGTGTTGTTTGGTGATCTTTCTATCAAGTTCTATGAAGTTCCAAGATTTTTGGACGAGAAAAATAATGGAAACCAAAATTTCCAAAACCATAGCCTAGGCAAATAAAACCAATCAATAAGAAAGGTTGAGTTATTGGGTATTTGAGAAACATTAGGAATCGCATGATTCGTATGCTATGTGTTGATTATTGATCTTTCTATCAAGTTCTATTAAGTTCAAAAACTTTTGGTTGAGAAAAAGAATGGAAGCCAACACTTCCCAAACCGTAGCCTAGGCAAATCAAATTAATCAATAAGAAATGTTGTGTTATTGAGTATTTGAGAAACATTAGGAATCGCATGATTCGTATGATTGTGTTTGTGTTGTTTGGTGATCTTTCTATCAAGTTCTATTAAGTTCAAAGATTTTTGGACGAGAAAAAGAATGGAAACCAACACTTCCCAGACCATAGCCTAGGCAAATCAAACTAAACAATAAGAAATGTTGTGTTATTGAGGATTTGAGAAACATTCGGAATCGCATGATTCGTATGCTTGTGTTTGTGTTGTTTAGAGATCTTTCTATCAAGTTCTATTAAGTTCAAAGATTTTTGGACGAGAAAAAGAATGGAAACCAACACTTCCCAGACCATAGCCTAGGCAAATCAAACTAATCAATAAGAAATGTTGTGTTATTGAGTATTTGAGAAACATTTGGAATCGCATGATTCGTATGCTTGTGTTTGTGTTGTTTGGTGATCTTTCTATCAAGTTCTATTAAGTTCAAAGATTTTTGGACGACAAAAAGAATGGAAACCAACACTTCCCAAACCATAGCCAAGGCAAATCAAACCAATCAATAAGAAAGGTTGTGTTTATGAGTATTTGAGAAACATTAGGAATCGCATGATTCGTATGATTGTGTTTGTGTTGTTTGGTGATCTTTCTATCAAGTTCTATTAAGTTCAAAGATTTTTGGAGGAGAAAAAGAATGGAAACCAACACTTCCAAGACCATAGCCTAGGCAAATCAAACCAATCAATAAGAAAGGTTGAGTTATTGAGTATTTGAGAAACATTAGTAATCGCATGATTCGTGTGCTTGTGTTTGTGTTGTTTAGTGATCTTTCTATCAAGTTCTATTAAGTTCAAAGATTTTTGGATGAGAAAAAGAATGGAAACCAACACTTCCTAAACCATAGCCAAGGCAAATCAAACCAATCAATAAGAAAGGTTGTGTTTATGAGTATTTGAGAAACATTAGGAATCGCATGATTCGTATGATTGTGTTTGTGTTGTTTGGTGATCTTTCTATCAAGTTCTATTAAGTTCAAAGATTTTTGGAGGAGAAAAAGGATGGAAACCAACTCTTCCCAAACCATAGCCTAGGCAAATCAAACTAATCAATAAGAAATGTTGTGTTATTGAGTATTTGAGATACATTAGGAATCGCATGATTCGTATGCTTGTGTTTGTGTTGTTTGGTGATCTTTCTATCAAGCTCTATTAAGTTAAAAGGTTTTTCGACGAGAAAAGGAATGGAAACCAACACTTCCAAAACCATAGCCTAGGCAAATCAAACCAATCAATAAGAAAGGTTGAGTTATTGAGTATTTGAGAAACATTAGGAATCGCATGATTCGTATGCTTGTGTTTGTGTTGTTTAGTGATCTTTCTATCAAGTTCTATTAAGTTCAAAGATTTTTGGACGAGAAAAAGAATGGAAACCAACACTTCCCAAACCATAGCCAAGGCAAATCAAACCAATCAATAAGAAAGGTTGTGTTTATGAGTATTTGAGAAACATTAGGAATCGCATGATTCGTATGATTGTGTTTGTGTTGTTTGGTGATCTTTCTATCAAGTTCTATTAAGTTCAAAGATTTTTGGAGGAGAAAAAGAATGGAAACCAACTCTTCCCAAACCATAGCCTAGGCAAATCAAACTAAACAATAAGAAATGTTGTGTTATTGAGTATTTGAGATACATTAGGAATCGCATGATTCGTATGCTTGTGTTTGTGTTGTTTGGTGACCTTTCTATCAAGTTCTATTAAGTTCAAAGATTTTAGACCAGATAAAGAATGGAAACCAACACTTCCCAAAACATATCCTAGGCAAATCAAACCAATCAATAAGAAAGGTTGTGTTATTGAGAATTTGAGAAACATTAGGAATCGCATGATTCGTATGCTTGTGGTTGTATTGTTTGGTAATCTTTCTATCAAGTTCTATTAAGTTAAAAGATTTTTGGACGAGAAAAAGAATGGAAACCAACACTTTCAAAACCATAGCCTAGGCAAATCAAACCAATCAATAAGAAAGGTTGAGTTATTGAGTATTTCAGAAACATTAGGAATCGCATGATTCGTATGCTTGTGTTTGTGTTGTTTAGAGATCTTTCTATCAAGTTCTATTAAGTTCAAAGATTTTAGACCAGATAAAGAATGGAAACCAACACTTCCCAGACCATAGCCTAGGCAAATCAAACTAATCAATAAGAAATGTTGTGTTATTGAGTATTTGAGAAACATTTGGAATCGCATGATTCGTATGCTTGTGTTTGTGTTGTTTGGTGATCTTTCTATCAAGTTCTATTAAGTTCAATGATTTTAGACGAGATAAAGAATGGAAACCAACACTTCCCAAAACATATCCTAGGCAAATCAAACCAATCAATACGAAAGGTTGTGTTATTGAGAATTTGAGAAACATTAGGAATCGCATGATTCGTATGCTTGTGGTTGTATTGTTTGGTGATCTTTCTATCAGGTTCTATTAAGTTAAAAGATTTTTGGACGAGAAAAGGAATGGAAACCAACACGTCCAAAACCATAGCCTAGGCAAATCAAACCAATCAATAAGAAAGGTTGAGTTATTGAGTATTTGAGAAACATTAGAAATCGCATGATTCATATGCTTGTGGTTGTATTGTTTAGTGATCTTTCTATCAAGTTCTATTAAGTTCAAAGATTTTTGGACGAGAAAAAGAATGGAAGCCAAGACTTCCCAAATCATAGCCTAGGCAAATCAAACTAATCAATAAGAAATGTTGTGTTATTGAGAAACATTAGGAATCGCATGATTCATATGCTTGTGTTTGTGTTGTTTGGTGGTCTTTCTATCAAGTTCTATGAAGTTCCAAGATTTTTGGACGAGAGAAAAAATGGAAACCAACACTTCCCAAACCATATCCTAGGCAAATCAAACCAATCAATAAGAAAGGTTGTGTTATTGAGAATTTGAGAAACATTAGGAATCGCAGGATTCGTATGCTTGTGTTTGTGTTGTTTGGTGATCTTTCTATCAAGTTCTATGAAGTTCCAAGATTTTTGGACGAGAAAAAGAATGGAAACCAACATTTCCAAAACCATAGCCTAGGCAAATCAAACCAATCAATAAGAAAGGTTGAGTTATTGGGTATTTGAGAAACATTAGGAATCGCATGATTCGTATGCTTTGTGTTGTTTAGTGATCTTTCTATCAAGTTCTATTAAGTTCAAAAACTTTTGGTTGAGAAAAAGAATGGAAGCCAACACTTCCCAAACCATAGCTTAGGCAAATCAAACTAATCAATAAGAAATGTTGTGTTATTGAGTATTTGAGAAACATTAGGAATCGCATGATTCGTATGCTTGTGTTTGTGTTGTTTGGTGATCTTTCTATCAAGTTCTATGAAGTTCCAAGATTTTTGGACGAGAGAAAGAATGGAAACCAACACTTCCCAAACTTAGCCCAGGCTAATCAAACCAATCAATAAGAAAGGTTGTGTTATTGAGTATTTGAGAAACATTAGAAATCGCATGATTCGTATGCTTGTGTTTGTGTTGTTTGGTGATCTTTCTATCAAGTTCTATGAAGTTCCAAGATTTTTGGACGAGAAAAAGAATGGAAACCAACATTTCCAAAACCATAGCCTAGGCAAATCAAACCAATCAATAAGAAAGGTTGAGTTATTGAGTATTTGAGAAACATATGGAATCGCATGATTCGTATGCTTGTGTTTGTGTTGTTTAGAGATCTTTCTATCAAGTTCTATTAAGTTCAAAAAATTTTGGACGAGAAAAAGAATGGAAACCAACACTTCCCAAACCATAGCCTTGGCAAATCAAACTAATAAATAAGAAATGTTGTGTTATTGAGTATTTGAGAAACATTAGGAATCGCATGATTCGTATGCTTGAGTTTGTGTTGTTTGGTGATGTTTCTATCAAGTTCTATTGAATTCAAAGATTTTAGACGAGAAAAAGAATGGAAACCAACACTTCCCAAACCATATCCTAGGCAAATCAAACCAATCAATATGAAAGGTTGTGTTATTGAGAATTTGAGAAACATTAGGAATCGCATCATTCGTATGTTTGTGTTTGTGTTGTTTGGTGATCTTTCAATCAAGTTCTATTAAGTTCAAAGATTTTTGGGGGAGAAAAAGAATGGAAACCAACACTTCCCAAACCATAGCCTAGGCAAATCAAACTAATCAATAAGAAATGTTGTGTTATTGAGTATTTGAGATACATTAGGAATCGCATGATTCGTATGCTTGTGTTTGTGTTGTTTGGTGACCTTTCTATCAAGTTCTATTAAGTTCAAAGATTTTAGACCAGATAAAGAATGGAAACCAACACTTCCCAAAACATATCCTAGGCAAATCAAACCAATCAATAAGAAAGGTTGTGTTATTGAGAATTTGAGAAACATTAGGAATCGCATGATTCGTATGCTTGTGGTTGTATTGTTTGGTGATCTTTCTATCAAGTTCTATTAAGTGAAAAGATTTTTTGACGAGAAAAGGAAGGGAAACCAACACTTTCAAAACCATAGCCTAGGCAAATCAAACCAATCAATAAGAAAGGTTGTGTTTTTGAGTATTTGAGAAACATTAGGAATCGCATGATTCGTATGCTTGTGTTTTTGTTGTTTGGTGATCTTTCTATCAAGTTCTATGAAGTTCCAAGATTTTTGGACAAGAAAAAGAATGGAAACCAACATTTCCAAAACCCTAGCCTAGGCAAATCAAACCAATCAATAAGAAAGGTTGAGTTATTGGGTATTTGAGAAACATTAGGAATCGCATGATTCGTATACTTTGTGTTGTTTAGTGATCTTTCTATCAAGTTCTATTAAGTTCAAAAACTTTTGGTCGAGATAAAGAATGGAAGCCAACACTTCCCAAATCATAGCCTAGGCAAATCAAACTAATCAATAAGAAATGTTGTGTTATTCAGTATTTGAGAAACATTAGGAATCGCATGATTCGTATGCTTGTGTTTGTGTTGTTTGGTGGTCTTTCTATCAAGTTCTATGAAGTTCCAAGATTTTTGGACGAGAGAAAAAATGGAAACCAACACTTCCCAAACCATATCCTAGGCAACTCAAACCAATCAATAAGAAAGGTTGTGTTATTGAGAATTTGAGAAACATTAGGAATCGCAGGATTCGTATGCTTGTGTTTGTGTTGTTTGGTGATCTTTCTATCAAGTTCTATGAAGTTCCAAGATTTTTGGACGAGAAAAATAATGGAAACCAAAATTTCCAAAACCATAGCCTAGGCAAATAAAACCAATCAATAAGAAAGGTTGAGTTATTGGGTATTTGAGAAACATTAGGAATCGCATGATTCGTATGCTATGTGTTGATTATTGATCTTTCTATCAAGTTCTATTAAGTTCAAAAACTTTTGGTTGAGAAAAAGAATGGAAGCCAACACTTCCCAAACCGTAGCCTAGGCAAATCAAATTAATCAATAAGAAATGTTGTGTTATTGAGTATTTGAGAAACATTAGGAATCGCATGATTCGTATGCTTGTGTTTGTGTTGTTTGGTGATCTTTCTATCAGGTTCTATGAAGTTCCAAGATTTTTGGACGAGAGAAAGAATGGAAACCAACACTTCCCAAACTTAGGCCAGGCTAATCACACCAATCAATAAGAAAGGTTGTGTTATTGAGTATTTGAGAAACATTAGGAATCGCATGATTCGTATGCTTGTGTTTGTGTTGTTTGGTGATCTTTCTATCAAGTTCTATGAAGTTCCAAGATTTTTGGACGAGAAAAAGAATGGAAACCAACATTTCCAAAACCATAGCCTAGGCAAATCAAACCAATCAATAAGAAAGGTTGAGTTATTGAGTATTTGAGAAACCTATGGAATCACATCATTCGTATGCTTGTGTTTGTGTTGTTTAGAGATCTTTCTATCAAGTTCTATTAAGTTCAAAAAAATTTGGACGAGAAAAAGAATGGAAACCAACACTTCCCAAACCATAGCCTAGGCAAATCAAACTAATAAATAAGAAATGTTGTGTTATTGAGTATTTGAGAAACATTAGGAATCGCATGATTCGTATGCTTGAGTTTGTGTTGTTTGGTGATGTTTCTATCAAGTTCTATTGAATTCAAAGATTTTAGACGAGAAAAAGAATGGAAACCAACACTTCCCAAACCATATCCTAGGCAAATCTAACCAATCAATATGAAAGGTTGTGTTATTGAGAATTTGAGAAACATTAGGAATCGCATCATTCGTATGTTTGTGTTTGTGTTGTTTGGTGATCTTTCTATCAAGTTCTATTAAGTTCAAAGATTTTTGGAGGAGAAAAAGAATGGAAACCAACACTTCCCAAACCATAGCCTAGGCAAATCAAACAAATCAATAAGAAATGTTGTGTTATTGAGTATTTGAGATACATTAGGAATCGCATGATTCGTATGCTTGTGTTTGTGTTGTTTGGTGACCTTTCTATCAAGTTCTATTAAGTTCAAAGATTTTAGACCAGATAAAGAATGGAAGCCAACACTTCCCAAAACATATCCTAGGCAAATCAAACCAATCAATAAGAAAGGTTGTGTTATTGAGAATTTGAGAAACATTAGGAATCGCATGATTCGTATGCTTGTGGTTGTATTGTTTGGTGATCTTTCTATCAAGTTCTATTAAGTTAAAAGTTTTTTGGACGAGAAAAGGAAGGGAAACCAACACTTTCAAAACCATAGCCTAGGCAAATCAAACCAATCAATAAGAAAGGTTGAGTTATTGAGTATTTGAGAAACATTAGGAATCGCATGATTCGTATGCTTGTGTTTGTGTTATTTAGTGATCTTTCTATCAAGTTCTATTAAGTTCAAAGATTTTTGGACGAGAAAAAGAATGGAAACCAACACTTCCCAAACCATAGCCAAGGCAAATCAAACTAAACAATAAGAAATGTTGTGTTATTGAGGATTTGAGAAACATTAGGAATCGCATGATTCGTATGCTTGTGTTTGTGTTGTTTAGAGATCTTTCTATCAAGTTCTATTAAGTTCAAAGATTTTTGGACGAGAAAAAGAATGGAAACCAACACTTCCCAGACTATAGCCTAGGCAAATCAAATTAATCAATAAGAAACGTTGTGTTATTGAGTATTTGAGAAACATTAGGAATCGCATGATCCGTTTGCTTGTGTTTGTGTTGTTCGGTGATCTTTCTATCAAGTTCTATTAAGTTCAAAGATTTTAGACGAGATAAAGAATGGAAACCAACACTTCCCAAAACATATCCTAGGCAAATCAAACCAATCAATAAAAAAGGTTGTGTTATTGAGAATTTGAGAAACATTAGGAATCACATGATTCGTATGCTTGTGTTTGTGTTGTTTGATGATCTTTCTATTAAGTTCAAAAACATTTGGTCGAGAAAAAGAATGGAAGCCAACACTTCCCAAACCATAGCCTATGCAAATCAAACTAATCAATAAGAAATGTTGTGTTATTGAGTATTTGAGAAACATGAGGAATCGCATGATTCGTATGCTTGAGTTTGTGTTGTTTGGTGATGTTTCTATCAAGTTCTATTGAATTCAAAGATTTTAGACGAGAAAAAGAATGGAAACCAACACTTCCCAAACCATATCCTAGGCAAGTCAAACCAATCAATATGAAAGGTTGTGTTATTGAGAATTTGAGAAACATTAGGAATCGCATGATTCGTATGCTTGTGTTTGTGTTGTTTGGTGATCTTTCTATCAAGTTCTATTAAGTTAAAAGGTTTTTGGACGAGAAAAGGAATGGAAACCAACACTTCCAAAACCATAGCCTAGGCAAATCAAACCAATCAATAAGAAAGGTTGAGTTATTGAGTATTTGAGAAACATTAGGAATCGCATGATTCGTATACTTGTGTTTGTATTGTTTGGTGATCATTCTATCAAGTTCTATTAAGTTCAAAGATTTTAGCAGAGATAAAGAATGGAAACCAACACTTCCCAAAACATATCCTAGGCAAATCAAACCAATCAATAAGAAAGGTTGTGTTATTGAGAATTTGAGAAACATTAGGAATCGCATGATTCGTATGCTTGTGTTTGTGTTGTTTGGTGATCTTTCTATCAAGTTCTATTAAGTTAAAAGGTTTTTGGACGAGAAAAGGAATGGAAACCAACACTTCCAAAACCATAGCCTAGGCTAATCAAACCAATCAATAAGAAAGGTTGTGTTATTGAGAATTTGAGAAACATTAGGAATCGCATGATTCGTATGCTTGTGTTTGTGTTGTTTGGTGATCTTTCTATCAAGTTCTATTAAGTTAAAAGGTTTTTGGACGAGAAAAGGAATGGAAACCAACACTTCCAAAACCATAGCCTAGGCTAATCAAACCAATCAATAAGAAAGGTTGAGTTATTGAGTATTTGAGAAACATTAGGAATCGCATGATTCGTATGCTTGTGTTTGTGTTGTTTAGTGATCTTTCTATCAAGTTCTATTAAGTTCAAAAACTTTTGGTTGAGAAAAAGAATGGAAGCCAACACTTCCCAAACCATAGCTTAGGCAAATCAAACTAATCAATAAGAAATGTTGTGTTATTGAGTATTTGAGAAACATTAGGAATCGCATGATTCGTATGCTTGTGTTTGTGTTGTTTGGTGATCTTTCTATCAAGTTCTATGAAGTTCCAAGATTTTTGGACGAGAGAAAGAATGGAAACCAACACTTCCCAAACTTAGCCCAGGCTAATCAAACCAATCAATAAGAAAGGTTGTGTTATTGAGTATTTGAGAAACATTAGAAATCGCATGATTCGTATGCTTGTGTTTGTGTTGTTTGGTGCTCTTTCTATCAAGTTCTATGAAGTTCCAAGATTTTTGGACGAGAAAAAGAATGGAAACCAACATTTCCAAAACCATAGCCTAGGCAAATCAAACCAATCAATAAGAAAGGTTGAGTTATTGAGTATTTGAGAAACATATGGAATCGCATGATTCGTATGCTTGTGTTTGTGTTGTTTAGAGATCTTTCTATCAAGTTCTATTAAGTTCAAAAAATTTTGGACGAGAAAAAGAATGGAAACCAACACTTCCCAAACCATAGCCTTGGCAAATCAAACTAATAAATAAGAAATGTTGTGTTATTGAGTATTTGAGAAACATTAGGAATCGCATGATTCGTATGCTTGAGTTTGTGTTGTTTGGTGATGTTTCTATCAAGTTCTATTGAATTCAAAGATTTTAGACGAGAAAAAGAATGGAAACCAACACTTCCCAAACCATATCCTAGGCAAATCAAACCAATCAATATGAAAGGTTGTGTTATTGAGAATTTGAGAAACATTAGGAATCGCATCATTCGTATGTTTGTGTTTGTGTTGTTTGGTGATCTTTCAATCAAGTTCTATTAAGTTCAAAGATTTTTGGGGGAGAAAAAGAATGGAAACCAACACTTCCCAAACCATAGCCTAGGCAAATCAAACTAATCAATAAGAAATGTTGTGTTATTGAGTATTTGAGATACATTAGGAATCGCATGATTCGTATGCTTGTGTTTGTGTTGTTTGGTGACCTTTCTATCAAGTTCTATTAAGTTCAAAGATTTTAGACCAGATAAAGAATGGAAACCAACACTTCCCAAAACATATCCTAGGCAAATCAAACCAATCAATAAGAAAGGTTGTGTTATTGAGAATTTGAGAAACATTAGGAATCGCATGATTCGTATGCTTGTGGTTGTATTGTTTGGTGATCTTTCTATCAAGTTCTATTAAGTGAAAAGATTTTTTGACGAGAAAAGGAAGGGAAACCAACACTTTCAAAACCATAGCCTAGGCAAATCAAACCAATCAATAAGAAAGGTTGAGTTATTGAGTATTTGAGAAACATTAGGAATCGCATGATTCGTATGCTTGTGTTTGTGTTGTTTAGAGATCTTACTATCAAGTTCTATTATGTTCAAAGATTTTTGGAAGAGAAAAAGAATGGAAACTAACACTTCCCAAACCATAGCCAAGGCAAATCAAACCAATCAATAAGAAAGGTTGTGTTTTTGAGTATTTGAGAAACATTAGGAATCGCATGATTCGTATGCTTGTGTTTTTGTTGTTTGGTGATCTTTCTATCAAGTTCTATGAAGTTCCAAGATTTTTGGACAAGAAAAAGAATGGAAACCAACATTTCCAAAACCCTAGCCTAGGCAAATCAAACCAATCAATAAGAAAGGTTGAGTTATTGGGTATTTGAGAAACATTAGGAATCGCATGATTCGTATACTTTGTGTTGTTTAGTGATCTTTCTATCAAGTTCTATTAAGTTCAAAAACTTTTGGTCGAGATAAAGAATGGAAGCCAACACTTCCCAAATCATAGCCTAGGCAAATCAAACTAATCAATAAGAAATGTTGTGTTATTCAGTATTTGAGAAACATTAGGAATCGCATGATTCGTATGCTTGTGTTTGTGTTGTTTGGTGGTCTTTCTATCAAGTTCTATGAAGTTCCAAGATTTTTGGACGAGAGAAAAAATGGAAACCAACACTTCCCAAACCATATCCTAGGCAACTCAAACCAATCAATAAGAAAGGTTGTGTTATTGAGAATTTGAGAAACATTAGGAATCGCAGGATTCGTATGCTTGTGTTTGTGTTGTTTGGTGATCTTTCTATCAAGTTCTATGAAGTTCCAAGATTTTTGGACGAGAAAAATAATGGAAACCAAAATTTCCAAAACCATAGCCTAGGCAAATAAAACCAATCAATAAGAAAGGTTGAGTTATTGGGTATTTGAGAAACATTAGGAATCGCATGATTCGTATGCTATGTGTTGATTATTGATCTTTCTATCAAGTTCTATTAAGTTCAAAAACTTTTGGTTGAGAAAAAGAATGGAAGCCAACACTTCCCAAACCGTAGCCTAGGCAAATCAAACTAATCAATAAGAAATGTTGTGTTATTGAGTATTTGAGAAACATTAGGAATCGCATGATTCGTATGCTTGTGTTTGTGTTGTTTGGTGATCTTTCTATCAGGTTCTATGAAGTTCCAAGATTTTTGGACGAGAGAAAGAATGGAAACCAACACTTCCCAAACTTAGGCCAGGCTAATCACACCAATCAATAAGAAAGGTTGTGTTATTGAGTATTTGAGAAACATTAGGAATCGCATGATTCGTATGCTTGTGTTTGTGTTGTTTGGTGATCTTTCTATCAAGTTCTATGAAGTTCCAAGATTTTTGGACGAGAAAAAGAATGGAAACCAACATTTCCAAAACCATAGCCTAGGCAAATCAAACCAATCAATAAGAAAGGTTGAGTTATTGAGTATTTGAGAAACCTATGGAATCACATCATTCGTATGCTTGTGTTTGTGTTGTTTAGAGATCTTTCTATCAAGTTCTATTAAGTTCAAAAAAATTTGGACGAGAAAAAGAATGGAAACCAACACTTCCCAAACCATAGCCTAGGCAAATCAAACTAATAAATAAGAAATGTTGTGTTATTGAGTATTTGAGAAACATTAGGAATCGCATGATTCGTATGCTTGAGTTTGTGTTGTTTGGTGATGTTTCTATCAAGTTCTATTGAATTCAAAGATTTTAGACGAGAAAAAGAATGGAAACCAACACTTCCCAAACCATATCCTAGGCAAATCTAACCAATCAATATGAAAGGTTGTGTTATTGAGAATTTGAGAAACATTAGGAATCGCATCATTCGTATGTTTGTGTTTGTGTTGTTTGGTGATCTTTCTATCAAGTTCTATTAAGTTCAAAGATTTTTGGAGGAGAAAAAGAATGGAAACCAACACTTCCCAAACCATAGCCTAGGCAAATCAAACAAATCAATAAGAAATGTTGTGTTATTGAGTATTTGAGATACATTAGGAATCGCATGATTCGTATGCTTGTGTTTGTGTTGTTTGGTGACCTTTCTATCAAGTTCTATTAAGTTCAAAGATTTTAGACCAGATAAAGAATGGAAGCCAACACTTCCCAAAACATATCCTAGGCAAATCAAACCAATCAATAAGAAAGGTTGTGTTATTGAGAATTTGAGAAACATTAGGAATCGCATGATTCGTATGCTTGTGGTTGTATTGTTTGGTGATCTTTCTATCAAGTTCTATTAAGTTAAAAGTTTTTTGGACGAGAAAAGGAAGGGAAACCAACACTTTCAAAACCATAGCCTAGGCAAATCAAACCAATCAATAAGAAAGGTTGAGTTATTGAGTATTTGAGAAACATTAGGAATCGCATGATTCGTATGCTTGTGTTTGTGTTATTTAGTGATCTTTCTATCAAGTTCTATTAAGTTCAAAGATTTTTGGACGAGAAAAAGAATGGAAACCAACACTTCCCAAACCATAGCCAAGGCAAATCAAACTAAACAATAAGAAATGTTGTGTTATTGAGGATTTGAGAAACATTAGGAATCGCATGATTCGTATGCTTGTGTTTGTGTTGTTTAGAGATCTTTCTATCAAGTTCTATTAAGTTCAAAGATTTTTGGACGAGAAAAAGAATGGAAACCAACACTTCCCAGACTATAGCCTAGGCAAATCAAATTAATCAATAAGAAACGTTGTGTTATTGAGTATTTGAGAAACATTAGGAATCGCATGATCCGTTTGCTTGTGTTTGTGTTGTTCGGTGATCTTTCTATCAAGTTCTATTAAGTTCAAAGATTTTAGACGAGATAAAGAATGGAAACCAACACTTCCCAAAACATATCCTAGGCAAATCAAACCAATCAATAAGAAAGGTTGTGTTATTGAGAATTTGAGAAACATTAGGAATCACATGATTCGTATGCTTGTGTTTGTGTTGTTTGATGATCTTTCTATTAAGTTCAAAAACATTTGGTCGAGAAAAAGAATGGAAGCCAACACTTCCCAAACCATAGCCTATGCAAATCAAACTAATCAATAAGAAATGTTGTGTTATTGAGTATTTGAGAAACATTAGGAATCGCATGATTCGTATGCTTGAGTTTGTGTTGTTTGGTGATGTTTCTATCAAGTTCTATTGAATTCAAAGATTTTAGACGAGAAAAAGAATGGAAACCAACACTTCCCAAACCATATCCTAGGCAAGTCAAACCAATCAATATGAAAGGTTGTGTTATTGAGAATTTGAGAAACATTAGGAATCGCATGATTCGTATGCTTGTGTTTGTGTTGTTTGGTGATCTTTCTATCAAGTTCTATTAAGTTAAAAGGTTTTTGGACGAGAAAAGGAATGGAAACCAACACTTCCAAAACCATAGCCTAGGCAAATCAAACCAATCAATAAGAAAGGTTGAGTTATTGAGTATTTGAGAAACATTAGGAATCGCATGATTCGTATACTTGTGTTTGTATTGTTTGGTGATCATTCTATCAAGTTCTATTAAGTTCAAAGATTTTAGCAGAGATAAAGAATGGAAACCAACACTTCCCAAAACATATCCTAGGCAAATCAAACCAATCAATAAGAAAGGTTGTGTTATTGAGAATTTGAGAAACATTAGGAATCGCATGATTCGTATGCTTGTGTTTGTGTTGTTTGGTGATCTTTCTATCAAGTTCTATTAAGTTAAAAGGTTTTTGGACGAGAAAAGGAATGGAAACCAACACTTCCAAAACCATAGCCTAGGCTAATCAAACCAATCAATAAGAAAGGTTGAGTTATTGAGTATTTGAGAAACATTAGGAATCGCATGATTCGTATGCTTGTGTTTGTGTTGTTTAGTGATCTTTCTATCAAGTTCTATTAAGTTCAAAGATTTTTGGACGAGAAAAAGAATGGAAACCAACACTTCCCAAACCATAGCCTAGGCAAATCAAACTAATCAATAAGAAATGTTGTGTTATTGAGTATTTGAGAAACATTAGGAATCGCATGATTCGTATGCTTGTGTTTGTGCTGTTTGGTGATCATTCTATCAAGCTCTATTAAGTTCAAAGATTTTAGACGAGATAAAGAATGGAAACTAACACTTCCCAAAGCATATCCTAGGCAAATCAAACCAATCAATAAGAAAGGTTGTGTTATTGAGAATTTGAGAAACATTAGGAATCGCATGATTCGTATGCTTGTGTTTGTGTTGTTTGGTGATTTTTCTATCAAGTTCTATTAAGTTAAAAGGTTTTTGGACGAGAAAAGGAATGGAAACCAACACTTCCAAAACCATAGCCTAGGCAAATCAAACTAATCAATAAGAAAGGTTGTGTTATTGAGAATTTGAGAAACATTAGGAATCGCATGATTCGTATGCTTGTGTTTGTGTTGTTTGGTGATCTTTCTATCAAGTTCTATTAAGTTCAAAGATTTTAGACGAGATAAAGAATGGAAACCAACACTTCCCAAAACATATCCTAGGCAGATCAAACAAATCAATAAGAAAGGTTGTGTTATTGAGAATTTGAAAAACATTAGAAATCGCATGATTCGTATGCTTGTGGTTGTATTGTTTGGTGATCTTTCTATCAAGTTCTATTAAGTTAAAAGATTTTTCGACGAGAAAAGGAATGGAAACCAACACTTCCAAAACCATAGCCTAAGCTAATCAAACCAATCAATAAGAAAGGTTGTGTTATTGAGAATTTGAGAAACATTAGGAATCACATGATTCGTATGCTTGTGTTTGTGTTGTTTGATGATGTTTCTATTTAGTTCAAAGATTTTTGGACGAGAAAAAGAATGGAAACCTACACTTCCCAAACCATAGCCTAGGCAAATCAAACCAATCAATAAGAAAGGTTGTGTTATTGAGAATTTGAGAAACATTAGGAATCGCATGATTCGTATGCTTGTATTTGTGTTGTTTGGTGATCTTTCTGTCAAGTTCTATTAAGTTCAAAGATTTTAGACGAGATAAAGAATGGAAACCAACACTTCCCATTTATATCCTAGGCAAATCAAACCAATCAATAAGAAAGGTTGTGTTATTGAGAATTTGAAAAGCATTAGAAATCGCATGATTCGTATGCTTGTGGTTGTATTGTTTGGTGATCTTTCTATCAAGTTCTATTAAGTTAAAAGATTTTTGGACGAGAAAAGGAATGGAAACCAAAACTTCCATAACCATAGCCTAGGCTAATCAAACCAATCAATAAGAAAGGTTGAGTTATTGAGTATTTGAGAAACATTAGGAATCGCATGATTCGTATGCTTGTGTTTGTGTTGCTGGTGATCTTTCTATCAAGTTCTATTAAGTTAAAAGGTTTTTGGACGAGAAAAGGAATGGAAACCAACACTTCCAAAACCATAGCCTAGGCAAATCAAACCAATCAATAAGAAAGGTTGTGTTATTGAGAATTTGAGAAACATTAGGAATCGCATGATTCGTATGCTTGTGTTTGTGTTGTTTGGTGATCTTTCTATCAAGTTCTATTAAGTTAAAAGGTTTTTGGACGAGAAAAGGAATGGAAACCAACACTTCCAAAACCATAGCCTAGGCAAATCAAACCAATCAATAAGAAAGGTTGTGTTATTGAGAATTTGAGAAACATTAGGAATCGCATGATTCGTATGCTTGTGTTTGTGTTGTTTGGTGATCTTTCTATCAAGTTCTATTAAATTCAAAGATTTTAGACGAGATAAAGAATGGAAACCAACACTTACCAAAACATATCCTAGGCAAATCAAACCAATAAATAAGAAAGGTTGTGTTATTGAGAATTTGAAAAACATTAGAAATCGCATGATTCGTATGCTTGTGGTTGTATTGTTTGGTGATCTTTCTATCAAGTTCTATTAAGTTAAAAGATTTTTGGACGAGAAAAAGGAATGGAAACCAACACTTCCAAAACCATAGCCTAGGCTAATCAAACCAATCAATAAGAAAGGTTGAGTTATTGAGTATTTGAGAAACATTAGGAATCGCATGATTCGTATGCTTGTGTTTGTGTTGTTTAGTGATCTTTCTATCAAGTTCTATTAAGTTCAAAGATTTTTGGACGAGAAAAAGATTGGAAACCAACACTTCCCAAACCATAGGCAAGGCAAATCAAACCAATCAATAAGAAAGGTTGTGTTATTGAGTATTTGAGAAACATTAGGAATCGCATGATTCGTATGCTTGTGTCTGTGTTCTTTGGTGATCTTTCTATCAAGTTCTATTAAGTTAAAAGATTTTTGGACGAGAAAAAGAATGAAAACCAACACTTCCCAAACCATATCCTAGGCAAATCAAACCAATCAATAAGAAAGGTTGTGTTATTGAGAATTTGAGAAACATTAGGGATCGCATGATTCGTATGCTTGTGTTTGTGTTGTTTGGTAATCTTTCTATCAAGTTCTATTAAGTTAAAAGGTTTTTGGACGAGAAAATGAATGGAAACCAACACTTCCAAAACCATAGCCTAGGCAAATCAAACCAATCAATAAGAAAGGTTGAGTTATTGAGTATTTGAGAAACATTAGGAATCGCATGATTCGTATGCTTGTGTTTGTATTGTTTAGTGATCTTTCTATCAAGTTCTATTAAGTTCAAAGATTTTTGGACGAGAAAAAGAATGGAAACCAACACTTCCCAAACCATAGCCAAGGCAAATCGAACCAATAAATAAGAAAGGTTGTGTTTATGAGTATTTGAGAAACATTAGGAATCGCATGATTCGTATGCTTGTGTTTGTGTTGTTTAGTGATCTTTCTATCAAGTTCTATTAAGTTCAAAGATTTTTGGACGAGAAAAAGAATGGAAACCAACACTTCCCAAACCATAGCCAAGGCAAATCAAACCAATCAATAAGAAAGGTTGTGTTATTGAGTATTTGAGAAACATTAGGAATCGCATGATTCGTATGCTTGTGTCTGTGTTCTTTGGTGATCTTTCTATCAAGTTCTATTAAGTTAAAAGATTTTTGGACGAGAAAAAGAATGAAAACCAACACTTCCCAAGCCATATCCTAGGCAAATCTAACCAATCAATATGAAAGGTTGTGTTATTGAGAATTTGAGAAACATTAGGAATCGCATGATTCGTATGCTTGTGTTTGTGTTGTTTGGTGATCTTTCTATCAAGTTCTATTAAGTTAAAAGGTTTTTGGACGAGAAAAGGAATGGAAACCAACACTTCCAAAACCTTAGCCTAGGCAAATCAAACCAATCAATAAGAAAGGTTGTGTTATTGAGAATTTGAGAAACATTAGGAATCGCATGATTCGTATGCTTGTGTTTGTGTTGTTTGGTGATCTTTCTATCAAGTTCTATTAAGTTCAAAGATTTTAGACGAGATAAAGAATGGCTACCAACACTTACCAAAACATATCCTAGGCAAATCAAACCAATCAATAAGAAAGGTTGTGTTATTGAGAATTTGAAAAACATTAGAAATCGCATGATTCGTATGCTTGTGGTTGTATTGTTTGGTGATCTTTCTATCAAGTTCTATTAAGTTAAAAGATTTTTGGACGAGAAAGGGAATGGAAACCAACACTTCCAAAACCATAGCCTAGGCTAATCAAACCAATCAATAAGAAAGGTTGAGTTATTGAGTATTTGAGAAACATTAGGAATCGCATGATTCGTATGCTTGTGTTTGTGTTGTTTAGTGATCTTTCTATCAAGTTCTATTAAGTTCAAAGATTTTTGGACGAGAAAAAGAATGGAAACCAAAAATTCCCAAACCGTAGCCAAGGCAAATCAAACCAATCAATAAGAAAGGTTGTGTTATTGAGTATTTGAGAAACATTAGGAATCGCATGATTCGTATGCTTGTGTCTGTGTTCTTTGGTGATCTTTCTATCAAGTTCTATTAAGTTAAAAGATTTTTGGACGAGAAAAAGAATGAAAACCAACACTTCCCAAACCATATCCTAGGCAAATCAAACCAATCAATAAGAAAGGTTGTGTTATTGAGAATTTGAGAAACATTAGGGATCGCATGATTCGTATGCTTGTGTTTGTGTTGTTTGGTGATCTTTCTATCAAGTTCAATTAAGTTAAAAGGTTTTTGGACGAGAAAATGAATGGAAACCAACACTTCCAAAACCATAGCCTAGGCAAATCAAACCAATCAATAAGAAAGGTTGAGTTATTGAGTATTTGAGAAACATTAGGAATCGCATGATTCGTATGCTTGTGTTTGTATTGTTTAGTGATCTTTCTATCAAGTTCTATTAAGTTCAAAGATTTTTGGACGAGAAAAAGAATGGAAACCAACACTTCCCAAACCATAGCCAAGGCAAATCAAACCAATAAATAAGAAAGGTTGTGTTTATGAGTATTTGAGAAACATTAGGAATCGCATGATTCGTATGCTTGTGTTTGTGTTGTTTAGTGATCTTTCTATCAAGTTCGATTAAGTTCAAAGATTTTTGGACGAGAAAAAGAATGGAAACCAACACTTCCCAAACCATAGCCAAGGCAAATCAAACCAATCAATAAGAAAGGTTGTGTTATTGAGTATTTGAGAAACATTAGGAATCGCATGATTCGTATGCTTGTGTCTGTGTTCTTTGGTGATCTTTCTATCAAGTTCTATTAAGTTAAAAGATTTTTGGACGAGAAAAAGAATGAAAACCAACACTTCCCAAGCCATATCCTAGGCAAATCTAACCAATCAATATGAAAGGTTGTGTTATTGAGAATTTGAGAAACATTAGGAATCGCATGATTCGTATGCTTGTGTTTGTGTTGTTTGGAGATCTTTCTATCAAGTTCTATTAAGTTAAAAGGTTTTTGGACGAGAAAAGGAATGGAAACCAACACTTCCAAAACCATAGCCTAGGCAAATCAAACCAATCAATAAGAAAGGTTGTGTTAATGAGTATTTGAGAAACATTAGGAATCGCATGATTCGTATGCTTGTGTTTGTGTTGTTTAGTGATCTTTCTATCAAGTTCTATTAAGTTAAAAGATTTTTGGAGGAGAAAAAGAATGGAAACCAACACTTCCCAAACCATAGCCAAGGCAAATCAAACCAATCAATAAGAAAGGTTGTGTTTATGAGTATTTGAGAAACATTAGGAATCGCATGATTCGTATGATTGTGTTTGTGTTGTTTGGTGATCTTTCTATCAAGTTCTATTAAGTTCAAAGATTTTAGACGAATAAAAGAATGGAAACCAACACTTCCCAGACCATAGCCTAGGCAAATCAAACTAAACAATAAGAAATGTTGTGTTATTGAGGATTTGAGAAACATTAGGAATCGCATGATTCGTATGCTTGTGTTTGTGTTGTTTAGAGATCTTTCTATCAAGTTCTATTAAGTTCAAAGATTTTTGGACGAGAAAAAGAATGGAAACCAACACTTCCCAGACCATAGCCTAGGCAAATCAAACTAATCAATAAGAAATGTTGTGTTATTGAGTATTTGAGAAACATTAGGAATCGCATGATTCGTATGCTTGTGTTTGTGTTGTTTGGTGATCTTTCTATCAAGTTCTATTAAGTTCAAAGATTTTTGGACGAGAAAAAGAATGGAAACCAACACTTCCCAAACCATAGCCAAGGCAAATCAAACCAATAAATAAGAAAGGATGTGTTTATGAGTATTTGAGAAACATTAGGAACCGCATGATTCGTATGCTTGTGTTTGTGTTGCTGGTGATCTTTCTATCAAGTTCTATTAAGTTAAAAGGTTTTTGGACGAGAAAAGGAATGGAAACCAACACTTCCAAAACCATAGCCTAGGCAAATCAAACCAATCAATAAGAAAGGTTGTGTTATTGAAAATTTGAGAAACATTAGGAATCGCATGATTCGTATTCTTGTGTTTGTGTTGTTTGGTGATCTTTCTATCAAGTTCTATTAAGTTAAAAGCTTTTTGGACGAGAAAAGGAATGGAAACCAACACTACCAAAACCATAGCCTAGGCAAATCAAACCAATCAAAAAGAAAGGTTGTGTTATTGAGAATTTGAGAAACATTAGGAATCGCGTGATTCGTATGCTTGTGTTTGTGTTGTTTGGTGATCTTTCTATCAAGTTCTATTAAGTTCAAAGATTTTAGACGAGATAAAGAATGGAAACCAACACTTCCCAAAACATATCCTAGGCAAATCAAACCAATCAATAAGAAAGGTTGTGTTATTGAGAATTTGAAAAACATTAGAAATCGCATGATTCGTATGCTTGTGGTTGTATTGTTTGGTGATCTTTCTATCAAGTTCTATTAAGTTAAAAGATTTTTGGACGAGAAAAGGAATGGAAACCAACACTTCCAAAACCATAGCCTAGGCTAATCAAACCAATCAATAAGAAAGGTTGAGTTATTGAGTATTTGAGAAACATTAGGAATCGCATGATTCGTATGCTTGTGTTTGTGTTGTTTAGTGATCTTTCTATCAAGTTCTATTAAGTTCAAAGATTTTTGGACGAGAAAAAGAATGGAAACCAACACTTCCCAAACCATAGCCAAGGCAAATCAAACCAATCAATAAGAAAGGTTGTGTTATTGAGTATTTGAGAAACATTAGGAATCGCATGATTCGTATGCTTGTGTTTGTGTTGTTTGGTGATCTTTCTATCAAGTTCTATTAAGTTAAAAGGTTTTTGGACGAGAAAAGGAATGGAAACCAACACTTCCAAAACCATAGCCTAGGAAAATCAAACCAATCAATAAGAAAGGTTGAGTTATTGAGTATTTGATAAACATTAGGAATCGAAAGATTCGTATGCTTGTGTTTGTTTTGTTTAGTGATCTTTCTATCAAGTTCTATTAAGTTCAAAGATTTTTGGACGAGAAAAAGAATGGAAACCAACACTTCCCAAACCATAGCCAAGGCAAATCAAACCAATCAATAAGAAAGGTTGTGTTTATGAGTATTTGAGAAACATTAGGAATCGCATGATTCGTATGATTGTGTTTGTGTTGTTTGGTGATCTTTCTATCAAGTTCTATTAAGTTCAAAGATTTTTGGACGAGAAAAAGAATGGAAACCAACACTTCCCAGACCATAGCCTAGGCAAATCAAACTAAACAATAAGAAATGTTGTGTTATTGAGGATTTGAGAAACATTAGGAATCGCATGATTCGTATGCTTGTGTTTGTGTTGTTTAGAGATCTTTCAATCAAGTTCTATTAAGTTAAAGGGTTTTTGGACGAGAAAAGGAATGGAAACCAACACTTCCAAAACCATAGCCTAGGCAAATCAAACCAATCAATAAGAAAGGTTGAGTTATTGAGTATTTGAGAAACATTAGGAATCGCATGATTCGTATGCTTGTGTTTGTGTTGTTTGGTGATCTTTCTATCAAGTTCTATTAAGTTCAAAGATTTTTGGACGAGAAAAAGAATGGAAACCAACACTTCCCAAACCATAGCCAAGGCAAATCAAACCAATCAATAAGAAAGGTTGTGTTTATGAGTATTTGAGAAACATTAGGAATCGCATGATTCGTATGCTTGTGTTTGTGTTGTTTGGTGATCTTTCTATCAAGTTCTATTAAGTTCAAAGATTTTTGGACAAGAAAAAGAATGGAAACCAACACTTCCCTAACCATAGCCAAGGCAAATCAAACCAATCAATAAGAAAGGTTGTGTTATTGAGTATTTGAGAAACATTAGGAATCGCATGATTCGTATGCTTGTGTCTGTGTTCTTTGGTGATCTTTCTATCAAGTTCTATTAAGTTAAAAGATTTTTGGACGAGAAAAAGAATGAAAACCAACACTTCCCAAGCCATATCCTAGGCAAATCTAACCAATCAATATGAAAGGTTGTGTTATTGAGAATTTGAGAAACATTAGGAATCGCATGATTCGTATGCTTGTGTTTGTGTTGTTTGGAGATCTTTCTATCAAGTTCTATTAAGTTAAAAGGTTTTTGGACGAGAAAAGGAATGGAAACCAACACTTCCAAAACCATAGCCTAGGCAAATCAAACCAATCAATAAGAAAGGTTGTGTTAATGAGTATTTGAGAAACATTAGGAATCGCATGATTCGTATGCTTGTGTTTGTGTTGTTTAGTGATCTTTCTATCAAGTTCTATTAAGTTAAAAGATTTTTGGAGGAGAAAAAGAATGGAAACCAACACTTCCCAAACCATAGCCAAGGCAAATCAAACCAATCAATAAGAAAGGTTGTGTTTATGAGTATTTGAGAAACATTAGGAATCGCATGATTCGTATGATTGTGTTTGTGTTGTTTGGTGATCTTTCTATCAAGTTCTATTAAGTTCAAAGATTTTAGACGAATAAAAGAATGGAAACCAACACTTCCCAGACCATAGCCTAGGCAAATCAAACTAAACAATAAGAAATGTTGTGTTATTGAGGATTTGAGAAACATTAGGAATCGCATGATTCGTATGCTTGTGTTTGTGTTGTTTAGAGATCTTTCTATCAAGTTCTATTAAGTTCAAAGATTTTTGGACGAGAAAAAGAATGGAAACCAACACTTCCCAGACCATAGCCTAGGCAAATCAAACTAATCAATAAGAAATGTTGTGTTATTGAGTATTTGAGAAACATTAGGAATCGCATGATTCGTATGCTTGTGTTTGTGTTGTTTGGTGATCTTTCTATCAAGTTCTATTAAGTTCAAAGATTTTTGGACGAGAAAAAGAATGGAAACCAACACTTCCCAAACCATAGCCAAGGCAAATCAAACCAATAAATAAGAAAGGATGTGTTTATGAGTATTTGAGAAACATTAGGAACCGCATGATTCGTATGCTTGTGTTTGTGTTGCTGGTGATCTTTCTATCAAGTTCTATTAAGTTAAAAGGTTTTTGGACGAGAAAAGGAATGGAAACCAACACTTCCAAAACCATAGCCTAGGCAAATCAAACCAATCAATAAGAAAGGTTGTGTTATTGAAAATTTGAGAAACATTAGGAATCGCATGATTCGTATTCTTGTGTTTGTGTTGTTTGGTGATCTTTCTATCAAGTTCTATTAAGTTAAAAGCTTTTTGGACGAGAAAAGGAATGGAAACCAACACTACCAAAACCATAGCCTAGGCAAATCAAACCAATCAAAAAGAAAGGTTGTGTTATTGAGAATTTGAGAAACATTAGGAATCGCGTGATTCGTATGCTTGTGTTTGTGTTGTTTGGTGATCTTTCTATCAAGTTCTATTAAGTTCAAAGATTTTAGACGAGATAAAGAATGGAAACCAACACTTCCCAAAACATATCCTAGGCAAATCAAACCAATCAATAAGAAAGGTTGTGTTATTGAGAATTTGAAAAACATTAGAAATCGCATGATTCGTATGCTTGTGGTTGTATTGTTTGGTGATCTTTCTATCAAGTTCTATTAAGTTAAAAGATTTTTGGACGAGAAAAGGAATGGAAACCAACACTTCCAAAACCATAGCCTAGGCTAATCAAACCAATCAATAAGAAAGGTTGAGTTATTGAGTATTTGAGAAACATTAGGAATCGCATGATTCGTATGCTTGTGTTTGTGTTGTTTAGTGATCTTTCTATCAAGTTCTATTAAGTTCAAAGATTTTTGGACGAGAAAAAGAATGGAAACCAACACTTCCCAAACCATAGCCAAGGCAAATCAAACCAATCAATAAGAAAGGTTGTGTTATTGAGTATTTGAGAAACATTAGGAATCGCATGATTCGTATGCTTGTGTTTGTGTTGTTTGGTGATCTTTCTATCAAGTTCTATTAAGTTAAAAGGTTTTTGGACGAGAAAAGGAATGGAAACCAACACTTCCAAAACCATAGCCTAGGAAAATCAAACCAATCAATAAGAAAGGTTGAGTTATTGAGTATTTGATAAACATTAGGAATCGAAAGATTCGTATGCTTGTGTTTGTTTTGTTTAGTGATCTTTCTATCAAGTTCTATTAAGTTCAAAGATTTTTGGACGAGAAAAAGAATGGAAACCAACACTTCCCAAACCATAGCCAAGGCAAATCAAACCAATCAATAAGAAAGGTTGTGTTTATGAGTATTTGAGAAACATTAGGAATCGCATGATTCGTATGATTGTGTTTGTGTTGTTTGGTGATCTTTCTATCAAGTTCTATTAAGTTCAAAGATTTTTGGACGAGAAAAAGAATGGAAACCAACACTTCCCAGACCATAGCCTAGGCAAATCAAACTAAACAATAAGAAATGTTGTGTTATTGAGGATTTGAGAAACATTAGGAATCGCATGATTCGTATGCTTGTGTTTGTGTTGTTTAGAGATCTTTCAATCAAGTTCTATTAAGTTAAAGGGTTTTTGGACGAGAAAAGGAATGGAAACCAACACTTCCAAAACCATAGCCTAGGCAAATCAAACCAATCAATAAGAAAGGTTGAGTTATTGAGTATTTGAGAAACATTAGGAATCGCATGATTCGTATGCTTGTGTTTGTGTTGTTTGGTGATCTTTCTATCAAGTTCTATTAAGTTCAAAGATTTTTGGACGAGAAAAAGAATGGAAACCAACACTTCCCAAACCATAGCCAAGGCAAATCAAACCAATCAATAAGAAAGGTTGTGTTTATGAGTATTTGAGAAACATTAGGAATCGCATGATTCGTATGCTTGTGTTTGTGTTGTTTGGTGATCTTTCTATCAAGTTCTATTAAGTTCAAAGATTTTTGGACAAGAAAAAGAATGGAAACCAACACTTCCCTAACCATAGCCAAGGCAAATCAAACCAATCAATAAGAAAGGTTGTGTTATTGAGTATTTGAGAAACATTAGGAATCGCATGATTCGTATGCTTGTGTTTGTGTTGTTTGGTGATCTTTCTATCAAGTTCTATTAAGTTCAAAGATTTTTGGACAAGAAAAAGAATGGAAACCAACACTTCCCTAACCATAGCCAAGGCAAATCAAACCAATCAATAAGAAAGGTTGTGTTATTGAGGATTTGAGAAACATTAGGAATCGCATGATTCGTATGCTTGTGTTTGTGTTGTTTAGAGATCTTTCAATCAAGTTCTATTAAGTTAAAAGATTTTTGGACGAGAAAAAGAATGAAAACCAACACTTCCCAAACCATATCCTAGGCAAATCAAACCAATCAATAAGAAAGGTTGTGTTATTGAGAATTTGAGAAACATTAGGGATCGCATGATTCGTATGCTTGTGTTTGTGTTGTTTGGTGATCTTTCTATCAAGTTCTATTAAGTTAAAAGGTTTTTGGACGAGAAAATGAATGGAAACCAACACTTCCAAAACCATAGCCTAGGCAAATCAAACCAATCAATAAGAAAGGTTGAGTTATTGAGTATTTGAGAAACATTAGGAATCGCATGATTCGTATGCTTGTGTTTGTGTTGTTTAGTGATCTTTATATCAAGTTCTATTAAGTTCAAAGATTTTTGGACGAGAAAAAGAATGGAAACCAACACTTCCCAAACCATAGCCAAGGCAAATCAAACCAATAAATAAGAAAGGTTGTGTTTATGAGTATTTGAGAAACATTAGGAATCGCATGATTCGTATGCTTGTGTTTGTGTTGTTTAGTGATCTTTCTATCAAGTTCTATTAAGTTCAAAGATTTTTGGACGAGAGAAAGAATGGAAACCAACACTTCCCAAACCATAGCCAAGGCAAATCAAACCAATCAATAAGAAAGGTTGTGTTATTGAGTATTTGAGAAACATTAGGAATCGCATGATTCGTATGCTTGTGTCTGTGTTCTTTGGTGATCTTTCTATCAAGTTCTATTAAGTTAAAAGATTTTTGGACGAGAAAAAGAATGAAACCCAACACTTCCCAAACCATATCCTAGGCAAATCTAACCAATCAATATGAAAGGTTGTGTTATTGAGAATTTGAGAAACATTAGGAATCGCATGATTCGTATGCTTGTGTTTGTGTTGTTTGGTGATCTTTCTATCAAGTTCTATTAAGTTAAAAGGTTTTTGGACGAGAAAAGGAATGGAAACCAACACTTCCAAAACCATAGCCTAGGCAAATCAAACCAATCAATAAGAAAGGTTGAGTTATTGAGTATTTGAGAAACATTAGGAATCGCAAGATTCGTATGCTTGTGTTTGTTTTGTTTAGTGATCTTTCTATCAAGTTCTATTAAGTTCAAAGATTTTTGGACGAGAAAAAGAATGGAAACCAACACTTCCCAAACCATAGCCAAGGCAAATCAAACCAATCCTTAAGAAAGGTTGTGTTTATGAGTATTTGAGAAACATTAGGAATCGCATGATTCGTATGATTGTGTTTGTGTTGTTTGGTGATCTTTCTATCAAGTTCTATTAAGTTCAAAGATTTTTGGACGAGAAAAAGAATGGAAACCAACACTTCCCAGACCATAGCCTAGGCAAATCAAACTAAACAATAAGAAATGTTGTGTTATTGAGGATTTGAGAAACATTAGGAATCGCATGATTCGTATGCTTGTGTTTGTGTTGTTTAGAGATCTTTCTATCAAGTTCTATTAAGTTAAAAGGTTTTTGGACGAGAAAAGGAATGGAAACCAACACTTCCAAAACCATAGCCTAGGCAAATCAAACCAATCAATAAGAAAGGTTGAGTTATTGAGTATTTGAGAAACATTAGGAATCGCATGATTCGTATGCTTGTGTTTGTGTTGTTTGGTGATCTTTCTATCAAGTTCTATTAAGTTCAAAGATTTTTGGACGAGAAAAAGAATGGAAACCAACACTTCCCAAACCATAGCCAAGGCAAATCAAACCAATCAATAAGAAAGGTTGTGTTTATGAGTATTTGAGAAACATTAGGAATCGCATGATTCGTATGATTGTGTTTGTGTTGTTTGGTGATCTTTCTATCAAGTTCTATTAAGTTCAAAGATTTTTGGACGAGAAAAAGAATGGAAACCAACACTTCCCAGACCATAGCCTAGGCAAATCAAACTAAACAATAAGAAATGTTGTGTTATTGAGGATTTGAGAAACATTAGGAATCGCATGATTCGTATGCTTGTGTTTGTGTTGTTTAGAGATCTTTCTATCAAGTTCTATTAAGTTAAAAGGTTTTTGGACGAGAAAAGGAATGGAAACCAACACTTCCAAAACCATAGCCTAGGCAAATCAAACCAATCAATAAGAAAGGTTGAGTTATTGAGTATTTGAGAAACATTAGGAATCGCATGATTCGTATGCTTGTGTTTGTGTTGTTTGGTGATCTTTCTATCAAGTTCTATTAAGTTCAAAGATTTTAGGACGAGAAAAAGAATGGAAACCAACACTTCCCAAACCATAGCCAAGGCAAATCAAACCAATCAATAAGAAAGGTTGTGTTTATGAGTATTTGAGAAACATTAGGAATCGCATGATTCGTATGCTTGTGTTTGTGTTGTTTGGTGATCTTTCTATCAAGTTCTATTAAGTTCAAAGATTTTTGGACGAGAAAAAGAATGGAAACCAACACTTCCCAAACCATAGCCAAGGCAAATCAAACCAATCAATAAGAAAGGTTGTGTTATTGAGTATTTGAGAAACATTAGGAATCGCATGATTCGTATGCTTGTGTTTGTGTTCATTGGTGATCTTTCTATCAAGTTCTATTAAGTTAAAAGATTTTTGGACGAGAAAAAGAATGAAAACCAACACTTCCCAAACCATATCCTAGGCAAATCAAACCAATCAATAAGAAAGGTTGTGTTATTGAGAATTTGAGAAACATGAGGGATCGCATGATTCGTATGCTTGTGTTTGTCTTGTTTGGTGATCTTTCTATCAAGTTCTATTAAGTTAAAAGGTTTTTGGACGAGAAAATGAATGGAAACCAACACTTCCAAAACCATAGCCTAGGCAAATCAAACCAATCAATAAGAAAGGTTGAGTTATTGAGTATTTGAGAAACATTAGGAATCGCATGATTCGTATGCTTGTGTTTGTGTTGTTTAGTGATCTTTATATCAAGTTCTATTAAGTTCAAAGATTTTTGGACGAGAAAAAGAATGGAAACCAACACTTCCCAAATCATAGCCAAGGCAAATCAAACCAATAAATAAGAAAGGTTGTGTTTATGAGTATTTGAGAAACATTAGGAATCGCATGATTCGTATGCTTGTGTTTGTGTTGTTTAGTGATCTTTATATCAAGTTCTATTAAGTTCAAAGATTTTTGGACGAGAAAAAGAATGGAAACCAACACTTCCCAAACCATAGGCAAGGCAAATCAAACCAATCAATAAGAAAGGTTGTGTTATTGAGTATTTGAGAAACATTAGGAATCGCATGATTCGTATGCTTGTGTCTGTGTTCTTTGGTGATCTTTCTATCAAGTTCTATTAAGTTAAAAGATTTTTGGACGAGAAAAAGAATGAAAACCAACACTTCCCAAACCATATCCTAGGCAAATCAAACCAATCAATAAGAAAGGTTGTGTTATTGAGAATTTGAGAAACATTAGGGATCGCATGATTCGTATGCTTGTGTTTGTGTTGTTTGGTAATCTTTCTATCAAGTTCTATTAAGTTAAAAGGTTTTTGGACGAGAAAATGAATGGAAACCAACACTTCCAAAACCATAGCCTAGGCAAATCAAACCAATCAATAAGAAAGGTTGAGTTATTGAGTATTTGAGAAACATTAGGAATCGCATGATTCGTATGCTTGTGTTTGTATTGTTTAGTGATCTTTCTATCAAGTTCTATTAAGTTAAAAGATTTTTGGACGAGAAAAGGAATGGAAGCCAACACTTCCCAAACCATAGCCTAGGCAAATCAAACCAATCAATAAGAAAGGTTGAGTTATTGAGTATTTGAGAAACATTAGAAATCGCATGATTCGTATGCTTGTGTTTGTGTTGTTTAGTGATCTTTCTATCAAGTTCAATTAAGTTCAAAGATTTTTGGACGAGAAAAAGAATGGAAACCAACACTTCCCAAACCATATCCTAGGAAAATCAAACCAATCAATAAGAAAGGTTGTGTTATTGAGAATTTGAGAAACATTAGGAATCACATGATTCGTATGCTTGGGTTTGTGTTGTTTGATGATCTTTCTATTTAGTTCAAAGATTTTTGGACGAGAAAAAGAATGGAAACCTACACTTCCCAAACCATGGCCTAGGCAAATCAAACCAATCAATAAGAAAGGTTGTGTTATTTAGAATTTGAGAAACATTAGGAATCGCATGATTCGTATGCTTATGTTTGTGTTTTTTGGTGATCTTTCTATCAAGTTCTATTAAGTTCAAAGATTTTAGTGGAGATAAAGAATGGAAACCAACACTTCCCAAAACATATCCTAGTCAAATCAAACCAATCAATAAGAAATGTTGTGTTATTGAGTATTTGAGAAACATTAGGAATCGCATGATTCGTATGCTTGTGTTTGTGTTGTTTGGTGATCTTTCTATCAAGTTCTATTAAGTTCAAAGATTTTTGGACGAGAAAAAGAATGGAAACCAACACTTCCCAAACCATAGCCAAGGCAAATCAAACCAATAAATAAGAAAGGATGTGTTTATGAGTATTTGAGAAACATTAGGAACCGCATGATTCGTATGCTTGTGTTTGTGTTGCTGGTGATCTTTCTATCAAGTTCTATTAAGTTAAAAGGTTTTTGGACGAGAAAAGGAATGGAAACCAACACTTCCAAAACCATAGCCTAGGCAAATCAAACCAATCAATAAGAAAGGTTGTGTTATTGAAAATTTGAGAAACATTAGGAATCGCATGATTCGTATTCTTGTGTTTGTGTTGTTTGGTGATCTTTCTATCAAGTTCTATTAAGTTAAAAGATTTTTGGACGAGAAAAGGAATGGAAACCAACACTACCAAAACCATAGCCTAGGCAAATCAAACCAATCAAAAAGAAAGGTTGTGTTATTGAGAATTTGAGAAACATTAGGAATCGCGTGATTCGTATGCTTGTGTTTGTGTTGTTTGGTGATCTTTCTATCAAGTTCTATTAAGTTCAAAGATTTTAGACGAGATAAAGAATGGAAACCAACACTTCCCAAAACATATCCTAGGCAAATCAAACCAATCAATAAGAAAGGTTGTGTTATTGAGAATTTGAAAAACATTAGAAATCGCATGATTCGTATGCTTGTGGTTGTATTGTTTGGTGATCTTTCTATCAAGTTCTATTAAGTTAAAAGATTTTTGGACGAGAAAAGGAATGGAAACCAACACTTCCAAAACCATAGCCTAGGCTAATCAAACCAATCAATAAGAAAGGTTGAGTTATTGAGTATTTGAGAAACATTAGGAATCGCATGATTCGTATGCTTGTGTTTGTGTTGTTTAGTGATCTTTCTATCAAGTTCTATTAAGTTCAAAGATTTTTGGACGAGAAAAAGAATGGAAACCAACACTTCCCAAACCATAGCCAAGGCAAATCAAACCAATCAATAAGAAAGGTTGTGTTATTGAGTATTTGAGAAACATTAGGAATCGCATGATTCGTATGCTTGTGTTTGTGTTGTTTGGTGATCTTTCTATCAAGTTCTATTAAGTTAAAAGGTTTTTGGACGAGAAAAGGAATGGAAACCAACACTTCCAAAACCATAGCCTAGGAAAATCAAACCAATCAATAAGAAAGGTTGAGTTATTGAGTATTTGATAAACATTAGGAATCGAAAGATTCGTATGCTTGTGTTTGTTTTGTTTAGTGATCTTTCTATCAAGTTCTATTAAGTTCAAAGATTTTTGGACGAGAAAAAGAATGGAAACCAACACTTCCCAAACCATAGCCAAGGCAAATCAAACCAATCAATAAGAAAGGTTGTGTTTATGAGTATTTGAGAAACATTAGGAATCGCATGATTCGTATGATTGTGTTTGTGTTGTTTGGTGATCTTTCTATCAAGTTCTATTAAGTTCATAGATTTTTGGACGAGAAAAAGAATGGAAACCAACACTTCCCAGACCATAGCCTAGGCAAATCAAACTAAACAATAAGAAATGTTGTGTTATTGAGGATTTGAGAAACATTAGGAATCGCATGATTCGTATGCTTGTGTTTGTGTTGTTTAGAGATCTTTCAATCAAGTTCTATTAAGTTAAAGGGTTTTTGGACGAGAAAAGGAATGGAAACCAACACTTCCAAAACCATAGCCTAGGCAAATCAAACCAATCAATAAGAAAGGTTGAGTTATTGAGTATTTGAGAAACATTAGGAATCGCATGATTCGTATGCTTGTGTTTGTGTTGTTTGGTGATCTTTCTATCAAGTTCTATTAAGTTCAAAGATTTTTGGACGAGAAAAAGAATGGAAACCAACACTTCCCAAACCATAGCCTAGGAAAATCAAACCAATCAATAAGAAAGGTTGAGTTATTGAGTATTTGATAAACATTAGGAATCGAAAGATTCGTATGCTTGTGTTTGTTTTGTTTAGTGATCTTTCTATCAAGTTCTATTAAGTTCAAAGATTTTTGGACGAGAAAAAGAATGGAAACCAACACTTCCCAAACCATAGCCAAGGCAAATCAAACCAATCAATAAGAAAGGTTGTGTTTATGAGTATTTGAGAAACATTAGGAATCGCATGATTCGTATGATTGTGTTTGTGTTGTTTGGTGATCTTTCTATCAAGTTCTATTAAGTTAAAAGGTTTTTGGACGAGAAAATGAATGGAAACCAACACTTCCAAAACCATAGCCTAGGCAAATCAAACCAATCAATAAGAAAGGTTGAGTTATTGAGTATTTGAGAAACATTAGGAATCGCATGATTCGTATGCTTGTGTTTGTGTTGTTTAGTGATCTTTATATCAAGTTCTATTAAGTTCAAAGATTTTTGGACGAGAAAAAGAATGGAAACCAACACTTCCCAAACCATAGCCAAGGCAAATCAAACCAATAAATAAGAAAGGTTGTGTTTATGAGTATTTGAGAAACATTAGGAATCGCATGATTCGTATGCTTGTGTTTGTGTTGTTTAGTGATCTTTCTATCAAGTTCTATTAAGTTCAAAGATTTTTGGACGAGAGAAAGAATGGAAACCAACACTTCCCAAACCATAGCCAAGGCAAATCAAACCAATCAATAAGAAAGGTTGTGTTATTGAGTATTTGAGAAACATTAGGAATCGCATGATTCGTATGCTTGTGTCTGTGTTCTTTGGTGATCTTTCTATCAAGTTCTATTAAGTTAAAAGATTTTTGGACGAGAAAAAGAATGAAACCCAACACTTCCCAAACCATATCCTAGGCAAATCTAACCAATCAATATGAAAGGTTGTGTTATTGAGAATTTGAGAAACATTAGGAATCGCATGATTCGTATGCTTGTGTTTGTGTTGTTTGGTGATCTTTCTATCAAGTTCTATTAAGTTAAAAGGTTTTTGGACGAGAAAAGGAATGGAAACCAACACTTCCAAAACCATAGCCTAGGCAAATCAAACCAATCAATAAGAAAGGTTGAGTTATTGAGTATTTGAGAAACATTAGGAATCGCAAGATTCGTATGCTTGTGTTTGTTTTGTTTAGTGATCTTTCTATCAAGTTCTATTAAGTTCAAAGATTTTTGGACGAGAAAAAGAATGGAAACCAACACTTCCCAAACCATAGCCAAGGCAAATCAAACCAATCCTTAAGAAAGGTTGTGTTTATGAGTATTTGAGAAACATTAGGAATCGCATGATTCGTATGATTGTGTTTGTGTTGTTTGGTGATCTTTCTATCAAGTTCTATTAAGTTCAAAGATTTTTGGACGAGAAAAAGAATGGAAACCAACACTTCCCAGACCATAGCCTAGGCAAATCAAACTAAACAATAAGAAATGATGTGTTATTGAGGATTTGAGAAACATTAGGAATCGCATGATTCGTATGCTTGTGTTTGTGTTGTTTAGAGATCTTTCTATCAAGTTCTATTAAGTTAAAAGGTTTTTGGACGAGAAAAGGAATGGAAACCAACACTTCCAAAACCATAGCCTAGGCAAATCAAACCAATCAATAAGAAAGGTTGAGTTATTGAGTATTTGAGAAACATTAGGAATCGCATGATTCGTATGCTTGTGTTTGTGTTGTTTGGTGATCTTTCTATCAAGTTCTATTAAGTTCAAAGATTTTTGGACGAGAAAAAGAATGGAAACCAACACTTCCCAAACCATAGCCAAGGCAAATCAAACCAATCAATAAGAAAGGTTGTGTTTATGAGTATTTGAGAAACATTAGGAATCGCATGATTCGTATGATTGTGTTTGTGTTGTTTGGTGATCTTTCTATCAAGTTCTATTAAGTTCAAAGATTTTTGGACAAGAAAAAGAATGGAAACCAACACTTCCCAGACCATAGCCTAGGCAAATCAAACTAAACAATAAGAAATGTTGTGTTATTGAGGATTTGAGAAACATTAGGAATCGCATGATTCGTATGCTTGTGTTTGTGTTGTTTAGAGATCTTTCTATCAAGTTCTATTAAGTTAAAAGGTTTTTGGACGAGAAAAGGAATGGAAACCAACACTTCCAAAACCATAGCCTAGGCAAATCAAACCAATCAATAAGAAAGGTTGAGTTATTGAGTATTTGAGAAACATTAGGAATCGCATGATTCGTATGCTTGTGTTTGTGTTGTTTGGTGATCTTTCTATCAAGTTCTATTAAGTTCAAAGATTTTAGGACGAGAAAAAGAATGGAAACCAACACTTCCCAAACCATAGCCAAGGCAAATCAAACCAATCAATAAGAAAGGTTGTGTTTATGAGTATTTGAGAAACATTAGGAATCGCATGATTCGTATGCTTGTGTTTGTGTTGTTTGGTGATCTTTCTATCAAGTTCTATTAAGTTCAAAGATTTTTGGACGAGAAAAAGAATGGAAACCAACACTTCCCAAACCATAGCCAAGGCAAATCAAACCAATAAATAAGAAAGGTTGTGTTTATGAGTATTTGAGAAACATTAGGAATCGCATGATTCGTATGCTTGTGTTTGTGTTGTTTAGTGATCTTTCTATCAAGTTCTATTAAGTTCAAAGATTTTTGGACGAGAGAAAGAATGGAAACCAACACTTCCCAAACCATAGCCAAGGCAAGTCAAACCAATCAATAAGAAAGGTTGTGTTATTGAGTATTTGAGAAACATTAGGAATCGCATGATTCGTATGCTTGTGTCTGTGTTCTTTGGTGATCTTTCTATCAAGTTCTATTAAGTTAAAAGATTTTTGGACGAGAAAAAGAATGAAACCCAACACTTCCCAAACCATATCCTAGGCAAATCTAACCAATCAATATGAAAGGTTGTGTTATTGAGAATTTGAGAAACATTAGGAATCGCATGATTCGTATGCTTGTGTTTGTGTTGTTTGGTGATCTTTCTATCAAGTTCTATTAAGTTAAAAGGTTTTTGGACGAGAAAAGGAATGGAAACCAACACTTCCAAAACCATAGCCTAGGCAAATCAAACCAATCAATAAGAAAGGTTGAGTTATTGAGTATTTGAGAAACATTAGGAATCGCAAGATTCGTATGCTTGTGTTTGTTTTGTTTAGTGATCTTTCTATCAAGTTCTATTAAGTTCAAAGATTTTTGGACGAGAAAAAGAATGGAAACCAACACTTCCCAAACCATAGCCAAGGCAAATCAAACCAATCCTTAAGAAAGGTTGTGTTTATGAGTATTTGAGAAACATTAGGAATCGCATGATTCGTATGATTGTGTTTGTGTTGTTTGGTGATCTTTCTATCAAGTTCTATTAAGTTCAAAGATTTTTGGACGAGAAAAAGAATGGAAACCAACACTTCCCAGACCATAGCCTAGGCAAATCAAACTAAACAATAAGAAATGTTGTGTTATTGAGGATTTGAGAAACATTAGGAATCGCATGATTCGTATGCTTGTGTTTGTGTTGTTTAGAGATCTTTCTATCAAGTTCTATTAAGTTAAAAGGTTTTTGGACGAGAAAAGGAATGGAAACCAACACTTCCAAAACCATAGCCTAGGCAAATCAAACCAATCAATAAGAAAGGTTGAGTTATTGAGTATTTGAGAAACATTAGGAATCGCATGATTCGTATGCTTGTGTTTGTGTTGTTTGGTGATCTTTCTATCAAGTTCTATTAAGTTCAAAGATTTTTGGACGAGAAAAAGAATGGAAACCAACACTTCCCAAACCATAGCCAAGGCAAATCAAACCAATCAATAAGAAAGGTTGTGTTTATGAGTATTTGAGAAACATTAGGAATCGCATGATTCGTATGATTGTGTTTGTGTTGTTTGGTGATCTTTCTATCAAGTTCTATTAAGTTCAAAGATTTTTGGACGAGAAAAAGAATGGAAACCAACACTTCCCAGACCATAGCCTAGGCAAATCAAACTAAACAATAAGAAATGTTGTGTTATTGAGGATTTGAGAAACATTAGGAATCGCATGATTCGTATGCTTGTGTTTGTGTTGTTTAGAGATCTTTCTATCAAGTTCTATTAAGTTAAAAGGTTTTTGGACGAGAAAAGGAATGGAAACCAACACTTCCAAAACCATAGCCTAGGCAAATCAAACCAATCAATAAGAAAGGTTGAGTTATTGAGTATTTGAGAAACATTAGGAATCGCATGATTCGTATGCTTGTGTTTGTGTTGTTTGGTGATCTTTCTATCAAGTTCTATTAAGTTCAAAGATTTTAGGACGAGAAAAAGAATGGAAACCAACACTTCCCAAACCATAGCCAAGGCAAATCAAACCAATCAATAAGAAAGGTTGTGTTTATGAGTATTTGAGAAACATTAGGAATCGCATGATTCGTATGCTTGTGTTTGTGTTGTTTGGTGATCTTTCTATCAAGTTCTATTAAGTTCAAAGATTTTTGGACGAGAAAAAGAATGGAAACCAACACTTCCCAAACCATAGCCAAGGCAAATCAAACCAATCAATAAGAAAGGTTGTGTTATTGAGTATTTGAGAAACATTAGGAATCGCATGATTCGTATGCTTGTGTTTGTGTTCATTGGTGATCTTTCTATCAAGTTCTATTAAGTTAAAAGATTTTTGGACGAGAAAAAGAATGAAAACCAACACTTCCCAAACCATATCCTAGGCAAATCAAACCAATCAATAAGAAAGGTTGTGTTATTGAGAATTTGAGAAACATGAGGGATCGCATGATTCGTATGCTTGTGTTTGTCTTGTTTGGTGATCTTTCTATCAAGTTCTATTAAGTTAAAAGGTTTTTGGACGAGAAAATGAATGGAAACCAACACTTCCAAAACCATAGCCTAGGCAAATCAAACCAATCAATAAGAAAGGTTGAGTTATTGAGTATTTGAGAAACATTAGGAATCGCATGATTCGTATGCTTGTGTTTGTGTTGTTTAGTGATCTTTATATCAAGTTCTATTAAGTTCAAAGATTTTTGGACGAGAAAAAGAATGGAAACCAACACTTCCCAAATCATAGCCAAGGCAAATCAAACCAATAAATAAGAAAGGTTGTGTTTATGAGTATTTGAGAAACATTAGGAATCGCATGATTCGTATGCTTGTGTTTGTGTTGTTTAGTGATCTTTATATCAAGTTCTATTAAGTTCAAAGATTTTTGGACGAGAAAAAGAATGGAAACCAACACTTCCCAAACCATAGGCAAGGCAAATCAAACCAATCAATAAGAAAGGTTGTGTTATTGAGTATTTGAGAAACATTAGGAATCGCATGATTCGTATGCTTGTGTCTGTGTTCTTTGGTGATCTTTCTATCAAGTTCTATTAAGTTAAAAGATTTTTGGACGAGAAAAAGAATGAAAACCAACACTTCCCAAACCATATCCTAGGCAAATCAAACCAATCAATAAGAAAGGTTGTGTTATTGAGAATTTGAGAAACATTAGGGATCGCATGATTCGTATGCTTGTGTTTGTGTTGTTTGGTAATCTTTCTATCAAGTTCTATTAAGTTAAAAGGTTTTTGGACGAGAAAATGAATGGAAACCAACACTTCCAAAACCATAGCCTAGGCAAATCAAACCAATCAATAAGAAAGGTTGAGTTATTGAGTATTTGAGAAACATTAGGAATCGCATGATTCGTATGCTTGTGTTTGTATTGTTTAGTGATCTTTCTATCAAGTTCTATTAAGTTAAAAGATTTTTGGACGAGAAAAGGAATGGAAGCCAACACTTCCCAAACCATAGCCTAGGCAAATCAAACCAATCAATAAGAAAGGTTGAGTTATTGAGTATTTGAGAAACATTAGAAATCGCATGATTCGTATGCTTGTGTTTGTGTTGTTTAGTGATCTTTCTATCAAGTTCTATTAAGTTCAAAGATTTTTGGACGAGAAAAAGAATGGAAACCAACACTTCCCAAACCATATCCTAGGAAAATCAAACCAATCAATAAGAAAGGTTGTGTTATTGAGAATTTGAGAAACATTAGGAATCACATGATTCGTATGCTTGGGTTTGTGTTGTTTGATGATCTTTCTATTTAGTTCAAAGATTTTTGGACGAGAAAAAGAATGGAAACCTACACTTCCCAAACCATGGCCTAGGCAAATCAAACCAATCAATAAGAAAGGTTGTGTTATTTAGAATTTGAGAAACATTAGGAATCGCATGATTCGTATGCTTATGTTTGTGTTTTTTGGTGATCTTTCTATCAAGTTCTATTAAGTTCAAAGATTTTAGTGGAGATAAAGAATGGAAACCAACACTTCCCAAAACATATCCTAGTCAAATCAAACCAATCAATAAGAAAGGTTGTGTTATTGAGAATTTGAAAAACATTAGAAATCGCATGATTCGTATGCTTGTGGTTGTATTGTTTGGTGATCTTTCTATCAAGTTCTATTAAGTTAAAAGATTTTTGGACGAGAAAAGGAATGGAAACCAACACTTCCAAAACCATAGCCTAGGCTAATCAAACCAATCAATAAGAAAGGTTGAGTTATTGAGTATTTGAGAAACATTAGGAATCGCATGATTCGTATGCTTGTATTTGTGTTGTTTAGTGATCTTTCTATCAAGTTCTATTAAGTTAAAAGGTTTTTGGACGAGAAAAGGAATGGAAACCAACACTTCCAAAACCATAGCCTAGGCAAATCAAACCAATCAAGAAGAAAGGTTGTGTTATTGAGAATTTGAGAAACATTAGGAATCGCATGATTCGTATGCTTGTGTTTGGGTTGTTTGGTGATCTTTCTATCAAGTTCTATTAAGTTAAAAGGTTTTTGGACGAGAAAAGGAATGGAAACCAACAATTCCAAAACCATAGCCTAGGCAAATCAAACCAATCAATAAGAAAGGTTGTGTTATTGAGAATTTGAGAAACATTAGGAATCGCATGATTCGTATGCTTGTGTTTGTGTTGTTTGTTGATCTTTCTATCAAGTTCTATTAAGTTCACAGATTTTAGACGAGATAAAGAATGGAAACCAACACTTCCCAAAACATATCCTAGGCAAATCAAACCAATCAATAAGAAAGGTTGTGTTATTGAGAATTTGAAAAACATTAGAAATCGCATGATTCGTATGCTTGTGGTTGTATTGTTTGGTGATCTTTCTATCAAGTTCTATTAAGTTAAAAGATTTTTGGACGAGAAAAGGAATGGAAACCAACACTTCCAAAACCATAGCCTAGGCTAATCAAACCAATCAATAAGAAAGGTTGAGTTATTGAGTATTTGAGAAACATTAGGAATCGCATGATTCGTATGCTTGTGTTTGTGTTGTTTAGTGATCTTTCTATCAAGTTCTATTAAGTTCAAAGATTTTTGGACGAGAAAAAGAATGGAAACCAACACTTCCCAAACCATATCCTAGGCAAATCAAACCAATCAATAAGAAAGGTTGTGTTATTGAGAATTTGAGAAACATTAGGAATCACATGATTCGTATGCTTGTGTTTGTGTTGTTTGATGATCTTTCTATTTAGTTCAAAGATTTTTGGACGAGAAAAAGAACGGAAACCTACACTTCCCAAACCATAGCCTAGGCAAATCAAACCAATCAATAAGAAAGGTTGTGTTATTGAGAATTTGAGAAACATTAGGAATCGCATGATTCGTATGCTTGTGTTTGTGTTGTTTGGTGATCTTTCTATCAAGTTCTATTAAGTTCAAAGATTTTAGATGAGATAAAGAATGGAAACCAACACTTCCCAAAACATATCCTAGGCAAATCAAACCAATCAATAAGAAAGGTTGTGTTATTGAGAATTTGAAAAACATTAGAAATCGCATGATTCGTATGCTTGTGGTTGTATTGTTTGGTGATCTTTCTATCAAGTTCTATTAAGTTAAAAGATTTTTGGACGAGAAAAGGAATGGAAACCAACACTTCCATAACCATAGCCTAGGCTAATCAAACCAATCAATAAGAAAGGTTGAGTTATTGAGTATTTGAGAAACATTAGGAATCGCATGATTCGTATGCTTGTGTTTGTGTTGCTGGTGATCTTTCTATCAAGTTCTATTAAGTTAAAAGGTTTTTGGACGAGAAAAGGAATGGAAACCAACACTTCCAAAACCATAGCCTAGGCAAATCAAACCAATCAATAAAAAAGGTTGTGTTATTGAGAATTTGAGAAACATTAGGAATCGCATGATTCGTATGCTTGTGTTTGTGTTGTTTGGTGATCTTTCTATCAAGTTCTATTAAGTTAAAAGGTTTTTGGACGAGAAAAGGAATGGAAACCAACACTTCCAAAACCATAGCCTAGGCAAATCAAACCAATCAATAAGAAAGGTTGTGTTATTGACAATTTGAGAAACATTAGGAATCGCATGATTCGTATGCTTGTGTTTGTGTTGTTTGGTGATCTTTCTATCAAGTTCTATTAAGTTCAAAGATTTTAGACGAGATAAAGAATGGAAACCAACACTTCCCAAAACATAACCTAGGCAAATCAAACCAATCAATAAGAAATGTTGTGTTATTGAGAATTTGAAAAACATTAGAAATCGCATGATTCGTATGCCTGTGGTTGTATTGTTTGGTGATCTTTCTATCAAGTTCTATTAAGTTAAAAGATTTTTGGACGAGAAAAGGAATGGAAACCAACACTTCCAAAACCATAGCCTAGGCTAATCAAACCAATCAATAAGAAAGGTTGAGTTATTGAGTATTTGAGAAACATTAGGAATCGCATGATTCGTATGCTTGTGTTTGTGTTGTTTAGTGATCTTTCTATCAAGTTCTATTAAGTTCAAAGATTTTTGGACGAGAAAAAGAATGGAAACCAACACTTCCCAAACCATAGCCAAGGCGAATCAAACCAATCAATAAGAAAGGTTGTGTTTATGAGTATTTGAGAAACATTAGGAATCGCATGATTCGTATGATTGTGTTTGTGTTGTTTGGTGATCTTTCTATCAAGTTCTATTAAGTTCAAAGATTTTTGGACGAGAAAAAGAATGGAAACCAACACTTCCCAGACCATAGCCTAGGCAAATCAAACTAAACAATAAGAAATGTTGTGTTATTGAGGATTTGAGAAACATTAGGAATCGCATGATTCGTATGCTTGTGTTTGTGTTGTTTAGAGATCTTTCTATCAAGTTCTATTAAGTTAAAAGGTTTTTGGACGAGAAAAGGAATGGAAACCAACACTTCCAAAACCATAGCCTAGGCAAATCAAACCAATCAATAAGAAAGGTTGAGTTATTGAGTATTTGAGAAACATTAGGAATCGCATGATTCGTATGCTTGTGTTTGTGTTGTTTGGTGATCTTTCTATCAAGTTCTATTAAGTTCAAAGATTTTAGGACGAGAAAAAGAATGGAAACCAACACTTCCCAAACCATAGCCAAGGCAAATCAAACCAATCAATAAGAAAGGTTGTGTTTATGAGTATTTGAGAAACATTAGGAATCGCATGATTCGTATGCTTGTGTTTGTGTTGTTTGGTGATCTTTCTATCAAGTTCTATTAAGTTCAAAGATTTTTGGACGAGAAAAAGAATGGAAACCAACACTTCCCAAACCATAGCCAAGGCAAATCAAACCAATCAATAAGAAAGGTTGTGTTATTGAGTATTTGAGAAACATTAGGAATCGCATGATTCGTATGCTTGTGTCTGTGTTCATTGGTGATCTTTCTATCAAGTTCTATTAAGTTAAAAGATTTTTGGACGAGAAAAAGAATGAAAACCAACACTTCCCAAACCATATCCTAGGCAAATCAAACCAATCAATAAGAAAGGTTGTGTTATTGAGAATTTGAGAAACATGAGGGATCGCATGATTCGTATGCTTGTGTTTGTCTTGTTTGGTGATCTTTCTATCAAGTTCTATTAAGTTAAAAGGTTTTTGGACGAGAAAATGAATGGAAACCAACACTTCCAAAACCATAGCCTAGGCAAATCAAACCAATCAATAAGAAAGGTTGAGTTATTGAGTATTTGAGAAACATTAGGAATCGCATGATTCGTATGCTTGTGTTTGTGTTGTTTAGTGATCTTTATATCAAGTTCTATTAAGTTCAAAGATTTTTGGACGAGAAAAAGAATGGAAACCAACACTTCCCAAATCATAGCCAAGGCAAATCAAACCAATAAATAAGAAAGGTTGTGTTTATGAGTATTTGAGAAACATTAGGAATCGCATGATTCGTATGCTTGTGTTTGTGTTGTTTAGTGATCTTTATATCAAGTTCTATTAAGTTCAAAGATTTTTGGACGAGAAAAAGAATGGAAACCAACACTTCCCAAACCATAGGCAAGGCAAATCAAACCAATCAATAAGAAAGGTTGTGTTATTGAGTATTTGAGAAACATTAGGAATCGCATGATTCGTATGCTTGTGTCTGTGTTCTTTGGTGATCTTTCTATCAAGTTCTATTAAGTTAAAAGATTTTTGGACGAGAAAAAGAATGAAAACCAACACTTCCCAAACCATATCCTAGGCAAATCAAACCAATCAATAAGAAAGGTTGTGTTATTGAGAATTTGAGAAACATTAGGGATCGCATGATTCGTATGCTTGTGTTTGTGTTGTTTGGTAATCTTTCTATCAAGTTCTATTAAGTTAAAAGGTTTTTGGACGAGAAAATGAATGGAAACCAACACTTTCAAAACCATAGCCTAGGCAAATCAAACCAATCAATAAGAAAGGTTGAGTTATTGAGTATTTGAGAAACATTAGGAATCGCATGATTCGTATGCTTGTGTTTGTATTGTTTAGTGATCTTTCTATCAAGTTCTATTAAGTTAAAAGATTTTTGGACGAGAAAAGGAATGGAAGCCAACACTTCCCAAACCATAGCCTAGGCAAATCAAACCAATCAATAAGAAAGGTTGAGTTATTGAGTATTTGAGAAACATTAGAAATCGCATGATTCGTATGCTTGTGTTTGTGTTGTTTAGTGATCTTTCTATCAAGTTCTATTAAGTTCAAAGATTTTTGGACGAGAAAAAGAATGGAAACCAACACTTCCCAAACCATATCCTAGGCAAATCAAACCAATCAATAAGAAAGGTTGTGTTATTGAGAATTTGAGAAACATTAGGAATCACATGATTCGTATGCTTGGGTTTGTGTTGTTTGATGATCTTTCTATTTAGTTCAAAGATTTTTGGACGAGAAAAAGAATGGAAACCTACACTTCCCAAACCATGGCCTAGGCAAATCAAACCAATCATTAAGAAAGGTTGTGTTATTTAGAATTTGAGAAACATTAGGAATCGCATGATTCGTATGCTTGTGTTTGTGTTTTTTGGTGATCTTTCTATCAAGTTCTATTAAGTTCAAAGATTTTAGTGGAGATAAAGAATGGAAACCAACACTTCCCAAAACATATCCTAGTCAAATCAAACCAATCAATAAGAAAGGTTGTGTTATTGAGAATTTGAAAAACATTAGAAATCGCATGATTCGTATGCTTGTGGTTGTATTGTTTGGTGATCTTTCTATCAAGTTCTATTAAGTTAAAAGATTTTTGGACGAGAAAAGGAATGGAAACCAACACTTCCAAAACCATAGCCTAGGCTAATCAAACCAATCAATAAGAAAGGTTGAGTTATTGAGTATTTGAGAAACATTAGGAATCGCATGATTCGTATGCTTGTATTTGTGTTGTTTAGTGATCTTTCTATCAAGTTCTATTAAGTTAAAAGGTTTTTGGACGAGAAAAGGAATGGAAACCAACACTTCCAAAACCATAGCCTAGGCAAATCAAACCAATCAAGAAGAAAGGTTGTGTTATTGAGAATTTGAGAAACATTAGGAATCGCATGATTCGTATGCTTGTGTTTGGGTTGTTTGGTGATCTTTCTATCAAGTTCTATTAAGTTAAAAGGTTTTTGGACGAGAAAAGGAATGGAAACCAACAATTCCAAAACCATAGCCTAGGCAAATCAAACCAATCAATAAGAAAGGTTGTGTTATTGAGAATTTGAGAAACATTAGGAATCGCATGATTCGTATGCTTGTGTTTGTGTTGTTTGTTGATCTTTCTATCAAGTTCTATTAAGTTCACAGATTTTAGACGAGATAAAGAATGGAAACCAACACTTCCCAAAACATATCCTAGGCAAATCAAACCAATCAATAAGAAAGGTTGTGTTATTGAGAATTTGAAAAACATTAGAAATCGCATGATTCGTATGCTTGTGGTTGTATTGTTTGGTGATCTTTCTATCAAGTTCTATTAAGTTAAAAGATTTTTGGACGAGAAAAGGAATGGAAACCAACACTTCCAAAACCATAGCCTAGGCTAATCAAACCAATCAATAAGAAAGGTTGAGTTATTGAGTATTTGAGAAACATTAGGAATCGCATGATTCGTATGCTTGTGTTTGTGTTGCTGGTGATCTTTCTATCAAGTTCTATTAAGTTAAAAGGTTTTTGGACGAGAAAAGGAATGGAAACCAACACTTCCAAAACCATAGCCTAGGCAAATCAAACCAATCAATAAAAAAGGTTGTGTTATTGAGAATTTGAGAAACATTAGGAATCGCATGATTCGTATGCTTGTGTTTGTGTTGTTTGGTGATCTTTCTATCAAGTTCTATTAAGTTAAAAGGTTTTTGGACGAGAAAAGGAATGGAAACCAACACTTCCAAAACCATAGCCTAGGCAAATCAAACCAATCAATAAGAAAGGTTGTGTTATTGACAATTTGAGAAACATTAGGAATCGCATGATTCGTATGCTTGTGTTTGTGTTGTTTGGTGATCTTTCTATCAAGTTCTATTAAGTTCAAAGATTTTAGACGAGATAAAGAATGGAAACCAACACTTCCCAAAACATAACCTAGGCAAATCAAACCAATCAATAAGAAATGTTGTGTTATTGAGAATTTGAAAAACATTAGAAATCGCATGATTCGTATGCCTGTGGTTGTATTGTTTGGTGATCTTTCTATCAAGTTCTATTAAGTTAAAAGATTTTTGGACGAGAAAAGGAATGGAAACCAACACTTCCAAAACCATAGCCTAGGCTAATCAAACCAATCAATAAGAAAGGTTGAGTTATTGAGTATTTGAGAAACATTAGGAATCGCATGATTCGTATGCTTGTGTTTGTGTTGTTTAGTGATCTTTCTATCAAGTTCTATTAAGTTCAAAGATTTTTGGACGAGAAAAAGAATGGAAACCAACACTTCCCAAACCATAGCCAAGGCAAATCAAACCAATCAATAAGAAAGGTTGTGTTTATGAGTATTTGAGAAACATTAGGAATCGCATGATTCGTATGATTGTGTGTGTGTTGTTTGGTGATCTTTCTATCAAGTTCTATTAAGTTCAAAGATTTTTGGACGAGAAAAAGAATGGAAACCAACACTTCCCAGACCATAGCCTAGGCAAATCAAACTAAACAATAAGAAATGTTGTGTTATTGAGGATTTGAGAAACATTCGGAATCGCATGATTCGTATGCTTGTGTTTGTGTTGTTTAGAGATCTTTCTATCAAGTTCTATTAAGTTCAAAGATTTTTGGACGAGAAAAAGAATGGAAACCAACACTTCCCAGACCATAGCCTAGGCAAATCAAACTAATCAATAAGAAATGTTGTGTTATTGAGTATTTGAGAAACATTCGGAATCGCATGATTCGTATGCTTGTGTTTGTGTTGTTTGGTGATCTTTCTATCAAGTTCTATTAAGTTCAAAGATTTTTGGACGACAAAAAGAATGGAAACCAACACTTCCCAAACCATAGCCAAGGCAAATCAAACCAATCAATAAGAAAGGTTGTGTTTATGAGTATTTGAGAAACATTAGGAATCGCATGATTCGTATGATTGTGTTTGTGTTGTTTGGTGATCTTTCTATCAAGTTCTATTAAGTTCAAAGATTTTTGGAGGAGAAAAAGAATGGAAACCAACACTTCCAAGACCATAGCCTAGGCAAATCAAACCAATCAATAAGAAAGGTTGAGTTATTGAGTATTTGAGAAACATTAGGAATCGCATGATTCGTATGCTTGTGTTTGTGTTGTTTAGTGATCTTTCTATCAAGTTCTATTAAGTTCAAAGATTTTTGGATGAGAAAAAGAATGGAAACCAACACTTCCTAAACCATAGCCAAGGCAAATCAAACCAATCAATAAGAAAGGTTGTGTTTATGAGTATTTGAGAAACATTAGGAATCGCATGATTCGTATGATTGTGTTTGTGTTGTTTGGTGATCTTTCTATCAAGTTCTATTAAGTTCAAAGATTTTTGGAGGAGAAAAAGAATGGAAACCAACTCTTCCCAAACCATAGCCTAGGCAAATCAAACTAATCAATAAGAAATGTTGTGTTATTGAGTATTTGAGATACATTAGGAATCGCATGATTCGTATGCTTGTGTTTGTGTTGTTTGGTGATCTTTCTATCAAGTTCTATTAAGTTAAAAGGTTTTTGGACGAGAAAAGGAATGGAAACCAACACTTCCAAAACCATAGCCTAGGCAAATCAAACCAATCAATAAGAAAGGTTGAGTTATTGAGTATTTGAGAAACATTAGGAATCGCATGATTCGTATGCTTGTGTTTGTGTTGTTTAGTGATCTTTCTATCAAGTTCTATTAAGTTCAAAGATTTTTGGACGAGAAAAAGAATGGAAACCAACACTTCCCAAACCATAGCCAAAGCAAATCAAACCAATCAATAAGAAAGGTTGTGTTTATGAGTATTTGAGAAACATTAGGAATCGCATGATTCGTATGATTGTGTTTGTGTTGTTTGGTGATCTTTCTATCAAGTTCTATTAAGTTCAAAGATTTTTGGAGGAGAAAAAGAATGGAAACCAACTCTTCCCAAACCATAGCCTAGGCAAATCAAACTAATCAATAAGAATTGTTGTGTTATTGAGTATTTGAGATACATTAGGAATCGCATGATTCGTATGCTTGTGTTTGTGTTGTTTGGTGACCTTTCTATCAAGTTCTATTAAGTTCAAAGATTTTAGACGAGATAAAGAATGGAAACAACCACTTCCCAAAACATATCCTAGGCAAATCAAACCAATCAATAAGAAAGGTTGTGTTATTGAGAATTTGAAAAACATTAGAAATCGCATGATTCGTATGCTTGTGGTTGTATTGTTTGGTGATCTTTCTATCAAGTTCTATTAAGTTAAAAGATTTTTGGACGAGAAAAGGAATGGAAACCAACACTTCCAAAACCATAGCCTAGGCTAATCAAACCAATCAATAAGAAAGGTTGAGTTATTGAGTATTTGAGAAACATTAGGAATCGCATGATTCGTATGCTTGTGTTTGTGTTGTTTAGTGATCTTTCTATCAAGTTCTATTAAGTTCAAAGATTTTTGGACGAGAAAAAGAATCGAAACCAACACTTCCCAAACCATATCCTAGGCAAATCAAACCAATCAATAAGAAAGGTTGTGTTATTGAGAATTTGAGAAACATTAGGAATCACATGATTCGTATGCTTGTGTTTGTGTTGTTTGATGATCTTTCTATTTAGTTCAAAGATTTTTGGACGAGAAAAAGAATGGAAACCTACACTTCCCAAACCATAGCCTAGGCAAATCAAACCAATCAATAAGAAAGGTTGTGTTATTGAGAATTTGAGAAACATTAGGAATCGCATAATTCGTATGCTTGTGTTTGTGTTGTTTGGTGATCTTTCTATCAAGTTCTATTAAGTTCAAAGATTTTAGACGAGACAAAGAATGGAAACCAACACTTCCCAAAACATATCCTAGGCAAATCAAACCAATCAATAAGAAAGGTTGTGTTATTGAGAATTTGAAAAACATTAGAAATCGCATGATTCGTATGCTTGTGGTTGTATTGTTTGGTGATCTTTCTATCAAGTTCTATTAAGTTAAAAGATTTTTGGACGAGAGAAGGAATGGAAACCAACACTTCCATAACCATAGCCTAGGCTAATCAAACCAATCAATAAGAAAGGTTGAGTTATTGAGTATTTGAGAAACATTAGGAATCGCATGATTCGTATGCTTGTGTTTGTGTTGCTGGTGATCTTTCTATCAAGTTCTATTAAGTTAAAAGGTTTTTGGACGAGAAAAGGAATGGAAACCAACACTTCCAAAACCATAGCCTAGGCAAATCAAACCAATCAATAAGAAAGGTTGTGTTATTGAGAATTTGAGAAACATTAGGAATCGCATGATTCGTATGCTTGTGTTTGTGTTGTTTGGTGATCTTTCTATCAAGTTCTATTAAGTTAAAAGGTTTTTGGACGAGAAAAGGAATGGAAACTAACACTTCCAAAACCATAGCCTAGGCATATCAAACCAATCAATAAGAAAGGTTGAGTTATTGAGTATTTGAGAAACATTAGAAATCGCATCATTCGTATGCTTGTGTTTGTGTTGTTTAGTGATCTTTCTATCAAGTTCTATTAAGTTCAAAGATTTTTGGACGAGAAAAAGAATGGAAACCAACACTTTCCAAACTATATCCTAGGCAAATCAAACCAATCAATAAGAAAGGTTGTGTTATTGAGAATTTGAGAAACATTAGGAATCACATGATTCGTATGCTTGTGTTTGTGTTGTTTGATGATCTTTCTATTTAGTTCAAAGATTTTTGGACGAGAAAAAGAATGGAAACCTACACTTCCCAAACCATAGCCTAGGCAAATCAAACCAATCAATAAGAAAGGTTGTGTTATTGAGAATTTGAGAAACATTAGGAATCGCATGATTCGTATGCTTGTGTTTGTGTTGTTTGGTGATCTTTCTATCAAGTTCTATTAAGTTCAAAGATTTTAGACGAGATAAAGAATGGAAACCAACACTTCCCAAAACATATCCTACGCAAATCAAACCAATCAATAAGAAAGGTTGTGTTATTGAGAAATTGAAAAACATTAGAAATCGCATGATTCGTATGCTTGTGGTTGTATTGTTTGGTGATCTTTCTATCAAGTTCTATTAAGTTAAAAGATTTTTGGACGAGAAAAGGAATGGAAACCAACACTTCCAAAACCATAGCCTAGGCTAATCAAACCAATCAATAAGAAAAGTTGAGTTATTGAGTATTTGATAAACATTAGGAATCGCATGATTCGTATGCTTGTGTTTGTGTTGTTTGGTGATCTTTCTATCAAGTTCTATTAAGTTAAAAGGTTTTTGGACGAGAAAAGGAATGGAAACCAACACTTCCAAAACCATAGCCTAGGCAAATCAAACCAATCAATAAGAAAGGTTGTGTTATTGAGAATTTGAGAAACATTAGGAATCGCATGATTCGTATGCTTGTGTTTGTGTTGTTTGGTGATCTTTCTATCAAGTTCTATTAAGTTCAAAGATTTTAGACGAGATAAAGAATGGAAACCAACACTTCCCAAAACATGTCCTAGGCAAATCAAACCAATCAATAAGAAAGGTTGTGTTATTGAGAATTTGAAAAACATTAGAAATCGCATGATTCGTATGCTTGTGGTTGTATTGTTTGGTGATCTTTCTATCAAGTTATATTAAGTTAAAAGATTTTTGGACGAGAAAAGGAATGGAAACCAACACTTCCAAAACCATAGCCTAGGCTAATCAAACCAATCAATAAGAAAAGTTGAGTTATTGAGTATTTGAGAAACATTAGGAATCGCATGATTCGTATGCTTGTGTTTGTGTTGTTTGGTGATCTTTCTATCAAGTTCTATTAAGTTAAAAGGTTTTTGGACGAGAAAAGGAATTGAAACCAACACTTCCAAAACCATAGCCTAGGCAAATCAAACCAATCAATAAGAAAGGTTGTGTTATTGAGAATTTGAGAAACATTAGGAATCGCATGATTCGTATGCTTGTGGTTGTGTTGTTTGGTGATCTTTCTATCAAGTTCTATTAAGTTAAAAGATTTTTGGACGAGAAAAGGAATGGAAACCAACACTTCCAAAACCATAGCCTAGGCTAATCAAACCAATCAATAAGAAAGGTTGAGTTATTGAGTATTTGAGAAACATTAGGAATCGCATGATTCGTATGCTTGTGTTTGTGTTGTTTAGTGATCTTTCTATCAAGTTCTATTAAGTTCAAAGATTTTTGGACGAGAAAAAAAATGGAAACCAACACTTCCCAAACCAAATCCTAGGCAAATCAAACCAATCAATAAGAAAGGTTGTGTTATTGAGAATTTGAGAAACATTAGGAATCACATGATTCGTATGCTTGTGTTCGTGTTGTTTGATGATCTTTCTATTTAGTTCAAAGATTTTTGGACGAGAAAAAGAATGGAAACCTACACTTCCCAAAACATATCCTAGGCAAATCAAACCAATCAATAAGAAAGGTTGTGTTATTGAGAATTTGAAAAACATTAGAAATCGCATGATTCGTATGCTTGTGGTTGTATTGTTTGGTGATCTTTCTATCAAGTTCTATTAAGTTAAAAGATTTTTGGACGAGAAAAGGAATGGAAACCAACACTTCCAAAACCATAGCCTAGGCTAATCAAACCAATCAATAAGAAAGGTTGAGTTATTGAGTATTTGAGAAACATTAGGAATCGCATTATTCGTATGCTTGTGTTTGTGTTGTTTAGTGATCTTTCTATCAAGTTCTATTAAGTTCAAAGATTTTTGGACGAGAAAAAGAATGGAAACCAACACTTCCCAAGCCATAGCCAAGGCAAATCAAACCAATCAATAAGAAAGGTTGTGTTATTGAGTATTTGAGAAACATTAGGAATCGCATGATTCGTATGCTTGTGTCTGTGTTCTTTGGTGATCTTTCTATCAAGTTCTATTAAGTTAAAAGATTTTTGGACGAGAAAAAGAATGAAAACCAACACTTCCCAAACCATATCCTAGGCAAATCAAACCAATCAATAAGAAAGGTTGTGTTATTGAGAATTTGGGAAACATTAGGGATCGCATGATTCGTATGCTTGTGTTTGTGTTGTTTGGTGATCTTTCTATCAAGTTCTATTAAGTTAAAAGGTTTTTGGACGAGAAAAGGAATGGAAACCAACACTTCCAAAACCATAGCCTAGGCAAATCAAACCAATCAATAAGAAAGGTTGAGTTATTGAGTATTTGAGAAACATTAGGAATCGCATGATTCGTATGCTTGTGTTTGTGTTGTTTGGTGATCTTTCTATCAAGTTCTATTAAGTTCAAAGATTTTAGACGAGATAAAGAATGGAAACCAACACTTCCCAAAACATGTCCTAGGCAAATCAAACCAATCAATAAGAAAGGTTGTGTTATTGAGAATTTGAAAAACATTAGAAATCGCATGATTCGTATGCTTGTGGTTGTATTGTTTGGTGATCTTTCTATCAAGTTATATTAAGTTAAAAGATTTTTGGACGAGAAAAGGAATGGAAACCAACACTTCCAAAACCATAGCCTAGGCTAATCAAACCAATCAATAAGAAAAGTTGAGTTATTGAGTATTTGAGAAACATTAGGAATCGCATGATTCGTATGCTTGTGTTTGTGTTGTTTGGTGATCTTTCTATCAAGTTCTATTAAGTTAAAAGGTTTTTGGACGAGAAAAGGAATTGAAACCAACACTTCCAAAACCATAGCCTAGGCAAATCAAACCAATCAATAAGAAAGGTTGTGTTATTGAGAATTTGAGAAACATTAGGAATCGCATGATTCGTATGCTTGTGGTTGTGTTGTTTGGTGATCTTTCTATCAAGTTCTATTAAGTTAAAAGATTTTTGGACGAGAAAAGGAATGGAAACCAACACTTCCAAAACCATAGCCTAGGCTAATCAAACCAATCAATAAGAAAGGTTGAGTTATTGAGTATTTGAGAAACATTAGGAATCGCATGATTCGTATGCTTGTGTTTGTGTTGTTTAGTGATCTTTCTATCAAGTTCTATTAAGTTCAAAGATTTTTGGACGAGAAAAAAAATGGAAACCAACACTTCCCAAACCAAATCCTAGGCAAATCAAACCAATCAATAAGAAAGGTTGTGTTATTGAGAATTTGAGAAACATTAGGAATCACATGATTCGTATGCTTGTGTTCGTGTTGTTTGATGATCTTTCTATTTAGTTCAAAGATTTTTGGACGAGAAAAAGAATGGAAACCTACACTTCCCAAAACATATCCTAGGCAAATCAAACCAATCAATAAGAAAGGTTGTGTTATTGAGAATTTGAAAAACATTAGAAATCGCATGATTCGTATGCTTGTGGTTGTATTGTTTGGTGATCTTTCTATCAAGTTCTATTAAGTTAAAAGATTTTTGGACGAGAAAAGGAATGGAAACCAACACTTCCAAAACCATAGCCTAGGCTAATCAAACCAATCAATAAGAAAGGTTGAGTTATTGAGTATTTGAGAAACATTAGGAATCGCATTATTCGTATGCTTGTGTTTGTGTTGTTTAGTGATCTTTCTATCAAGTTCTATTAAGTTCAAAGATTTTTGGACGAGAAAAAGAATGGAAACCAACACTTCCCAAGCCATAGCCAAGGCAAATCAAACCAATCAATAAGAAAAGTTGTGTTATTGAGTATTTGAGAAACATTAGGAAATGCATGATTCGTATGCTTGTGTCTGTGTTCTTTGGTGATCTTTCTATCAAGTTCTATTAAGTTCAAAGATTTTAGACGAGATAAAGAATGGAAACCAACACTTCCCAAAACATATCCTAGGCAAATCAAACCAATCAATAAGAAAGGTTGTGTTATTGAGAATTTGAAAAACATTAGAAATCGCATGATTCGTATGCTTGTGGTTGTATTGTTTGGTGATCTTTCTATCAAGTTCTATTAAGTTAAAAGATTTTTGGACGAGAAAAGGAATGGAAACCAACACTTCCGAAACCATAGCCTAGGCTAATCAAACCAATCAATAAGAAAGGTTGAATTATTGAGTATTTGAGAAACATTAGGAATCGCATGATTCGTATGCTTGTGTTTGTGTTGTTTAGTGATCTTTCTTGTTCTATTAAGTTCAAAGATTTTTGGACGAGAAAAAGAATGGAAACAAACACTTCCCAAACCATATTCTAGGCAAATCAAACCAATCAATAAGAAAGGTTGTGTTATTGAGAATTTGAGAAACATTAGGAATCACATGATTCGTATGCTTGTGTTTGTGTTGTTTGATGATCTTTCTATTTAGTTCAAAGATTTTTGGACGAGAAAAAGAACGGAAACCTACACTTCCCAAACCATAGCCTAGGCAAATCAAACCAATCAATAAGAAAGGTTGTGTTATTGAGAATTTGAGAAACATTAGGAATCGCATGATTCGTATGCTTGTGTTTGTGTTGTTTGGTGATCTTTCTATCAAGTTCTATTAAGTTCAAAGATTTTAGACGAGATAAAGAATGGAAACCAACACTTCCCAAAACATATCCTAGGCAAATCAAACCAATCAATAAGAAAGGTTGTGTTATTGAGAATTTGAGAAACATTTGGAATCACATGATTCGTATGCTTGTGTTTGTGTTGTTTGATGATCTTTCTATTTAGTTCAAAGATTTTTGGACGAGAAAAAGAACGGAAACCTACACTTCCCAAACCATAGCCTAGGCAAATCAAACCAATCAATAAGAAAGGTTGTGTTATTGAGAATTTGAGAAACATTAGGAATCGCATGATTCGTATGCTTGTGTTTGTGTTGTTTGGTGATCTTTCTATCAAGTTCTATTAAGTTCAAAGATTTTAGACGAGATAAAGAATGGAAACCAACACTTCCCAAAACATATCCTAGGCAAATCAAACCAATCAATAAGAAAGGTTGTGTTATTGAGAATTTGAAAAACATTAGAAATCGCATGATTCGTATGCTTGTTGTTGTATTGTTTGGTGATCTTTCTATCAAGTTCTATTAAGTTAAAAGATTTTTGGACGAGAAAAGGAATGGAAACCAACACTTCCATAACCATAGCCTAGGCTAATCAAACCAATCAATAAGAAAGGTTGAGTTATTGAGTATTTGAGAAACATTAGGAATCGCATGATTCGTATGCTTGTGTTTGTGTTGCTGGTGATCTTTCTATCAAGTTCTATTAAGTTAAAAGGTTTTTGGAGGAGAAAAGGAATGGAAACCAACACTTCCAAAACCATAGCCTAGGCAAATCAAACCAATCAATAAGAAAGGTTGTGTTATTGAGAATTTGAGAAACATTAGGAATCGCATGATTCGTATGCTTGTGTTTGTGTTGTTTGGTGATCTTTCTATCAAGTTCTATTAAGTTAAAAGGTTTTTGGACGAGAAAAGGAATGGAAACCAACACTTCCAAAACCATAGCCTAGGCAAATCAAACCAATCAATAAGAAAGGTTGTGTTATTGACAATTTGAGAAACATTAGGAATCGCATGATTCGTATGCTTGTGTTTGTGTTGTTTGGTGATCTTTCTATCAAGTTCTATTGTGTTCAAAGATTTTAGACGAGATAAAGAATGGAAACCAACACTTCCCAAAACATATCCTAGGCAAATCAAACCAATCAATAAGAAATGTTGTGTTATTGAGAATTTGAAAAACATTAGAAATCGCATGATTCGTATGCCTATGGTTGTATTGTTTGGTGATCTTTCTATCAAGTTCTATTAAGTTAAAAGATTTTTGGACGAGAAAAGGAATGGAAACCAACACTTCCAAAACCATAGCCTAGGCTAATCAAACCAATCAATAAGAAAGGTTGAGTTATTGAGTATTTGATAAACATTAGAAATCGCATGATTCATATGCTTGCGTTTGTGTTGTTTAGTGATCTTTCTATCAAGTTCTATTAAGTTCAAAGGTTTTTGGACGAGAAAAAGAATGGAAACCAACACTTCCCAAACCATATCCTAGGCAAATCAAACAAATCAATAAGAAAGGTTGTGTTATTGAGAATTTGAGAAACATTAGGGATCGCATGATTCGTATGCTTGTGTTTGTGTTGTTTGGTGATCTTTCTATCAAGTTCTATTAAGTTAAAAGGCTTTTGGACGAGAAAAGGAATGGAAACCAACACTTCTAAAACCATAGCCTAGGCAAATCAAACCATTCAATAAGAAAGGTTGAGTTATTTAGTATTTGAGAAACATTAGGAATCGCATGATTCGTATGCTTATGTTTGTGTTGTTTAGTGATCTTTCTATCAAGTTCTATTAAGTTCAAAGATTTTTGGACGAGAAAAAGAATGGAAACCAACACTTCCCAAACCATAGCCAAGGCAAATCAAACCAATCAATAAGAAAGGTTGTGTTATTGAGTATTTGAGAAACATTAGGAATCGCATGATTCGTATGCTTGTGTCTGTGTTCTTTGGTGATCTTTCTATCAAGTTCTATTAAGTTAAAAGATTTTTGGACGAGAAAAAGAATGAAAACCAACACTTCCCAAACCATATCCTAGGCAAATCTAACCAATCAATATGAAAAGTTGTGTTATTGAGAATTTGAGAAACATTAGGAATCGCATGATTCGTATGCTTGTGTTTGTGTTGTTTGGTGATCTTTCTATCAAGTTCTATTATGTCAAAAGGTTTTTGGACGAGAAAAGGAATGGAAACCAACACTTCCAAAACCATAGCCTAGGCAAATCAAAACAATCAATAAGAAAGGTTAAGTTATTGAGTATTTGAGAAACATTAGGAATCGCATGATTCGTATGCTTGTGTTTGTGTTGTTTAGTGATCTTTCTATCAAGTTCTATTAAGTTCAAAGATTTTTGGACGAGAAAAAGAATGGAAACCAACACTTCCCAAACCATAGCCAAGGCAAATCAAACCAATCAATAAGAAAGGTTGTGTTTATGAGTATTTGAGAAACATTAGGAATCGCATGATTCGTATGATTGTGTTTGTGTTGTTTGGTGATCTTTCTATCAAGTTCTATTAAGTTCAAAGATTTTTGGACGAGAAAAAGAATGGAAACCAACACTTCCCAGACCATAGCCTTGGCAAATCAAACTAAACAATAAGAAATGTTGTGTTATTGAGGATTTGAGAAACATTCGGAATCGCATGATTCGTATGCTTGTGTTTGTGTTGTTTAGAGATCTTTCTATCAAGTTCTATTAAGTTCAAAGATTTTTGGACGAGAAAAAGAATGGAAACCAACACTTCCCAGACCATAGCCTAGGCAAATCAAACTAATCAATAAGAAATGTTGTGTTATTGAGTATTTGAGAAACATTTGGAATCGCATGATTCGTATGCTTGTGTTTGTGGTGTTTGGTGATCTTTCTATCAAGTTCTATTAAGTTCAAAGATTTTTGGACGACAAAAAGAATGGAAACCAACACTTCCCAAACCATAGCCAAGGCAAATCAAACCAATCAATAAGAAAGGTTGTGTTTATGAGTATTTGAGAAACATTAGGAATCGCATGATTCGTATGATTGTGTTTGTGTTGTTTGGTGATCTTTCTATCAAGTTCTATTAAGTTCAAAGATTTTTGGAGGAGAAAAAGAATGGAAACCAACACTTCCAAGACCATAGCCTAGGCAAATCAAACCAATCAATAAGAAAGGTTGAGTTATTGAGTATTTGAGAAACATTAGGAATCGCATGATTCGTGTGCTTGTGTTTGTGTTGTTTAGTGATCTTTCTATCAAGTTCTATTAAGTTCAAAGGTTTTTGGACGAGAAAAAGAATGGAAACCAACACTTCCCAAACCATATCCTAGGCAAATCAAACAAATCAATAAGAAAGGTTGTGTTATTGAGAATTTGAGAAACATTAGGGATCGCATGATTCGTATGCTTGTGTTTGTGTTGTTTGGTGATCTTTCTATCAAGTTCTATTAAGTTAAAAGGCTTTTGGACGAGAAAAGGAATGGAAACCAACACTTCTAAAACCATAGCCTAGGCAAATCAAACCATTCAATAAGAAAGGTTGAGTTATTTAGTATTTGAGAAACATTAGGAATCGCATGATTCGTATGCTTATGTTTGTGTTGTTTAGTGATCTTTCTATCAAGTTCTATTAAGTTCAAAGATTTTTGGACGAGAAAAAGAATGGAAACCAACACTTCCCAAACCATAGCCAAGGCAAATCAAACCAATCAATAAGAAAGGTTGTGTTATTGAGTATTTGAGAAACATTAGGAATCGCATGATTCGTATGCTTGTGTCTGTGTTCTTTGGTGATCTTTCTATCAAGTTCTATTAAGTTAAAAGATTTTTGGACGAGAAAAAGAATGAAAACCAACACTTCCCAAACCATATCCTAGGCAAATCTAACCAATCAATATGAAAAGTTGTGTTATTGAGAATTTGAGAAACATTAGGAATCGCATGATTCGTATGCTTGTGTTTGTGTTGTTTGGTGATCTTTCTATCAAGTTCTATTATGTCAAAAGGTTTTTGGACGAGAAAAGGAATGGAAACCAACACTTCCAAAACCATAGCCTAGGCAAATCAAAACAATCAATAAGAAAGGTTAAGTTATTGAGTATTTGAGAAACATTAGGAATCGCATGATTCGTATGCTTGTGTTTGTGTTGTTTAGTGATCTTTCTATCAAGTTCTATTAAGTTCAAAGATTTTTGGACGAGAAAAAGAATGGAAACCAACACTTCCCAAACCATAGCCAAGGCAAATCAAACCAATCAATAAGAAAGGTTGTGTTTATGAGTATTTGAGAAACATTAGGAATCGCATGATTCGTATGATTGTGTTTGTGTTGTTTGGTGATCTTTCTATCAAGTTCTATTAAGTTCAAAGATTTTTGGACGAGAAAAAGAATGGAAACCAACACTTCCCAGACCATAGCCTTGGCAAATCAAACTAAACAATAAGAAATGTTGTGTTATTGAGGATTTGAGAAACATTCGGAATCGCATGATTCGTATGCTTGTGTTTGTGTTGTTTAGAGATCTTTCTATCAAGTTCTATTAAGTTCAAAGATTTTTGGACGAGAAAAAGAATGGAAACCAACACTTCCCAGACCATAGCCTAGGCAAATCAAACTAATCAATAAGAAATGTTGTGTTATTGAGTATTTGAGAAACATTTGGAATCGCATGATTCGTATGCTTGTGTTTGTGGTGTTTGGTGATCTTTCTATCAAGTTCTATTAAGTTCAAAGATTTTTGGACGACAAAAAGAATGGAAACCAACACTTCCCAAACCATAGCCAAGGCAAATCAAACCAATCAATAAGAAAGGTTGTGTTTATGAGTATTTGAGAAACATTAGGAATCGCATGATTCGTATGATTGTGTTTGTGTTGTTTGGTGATCTTTCTATCAAGTTCTATTAAGTTCAAAGATTTTTGGAGGAGAAAAAGAATGGAAACCAACACTTCCAAGACCATAGCCTAGGCAAATCAAACCAATCAATAAGAAAGGTTGAGTTATTGAGTATTTGAGAAACATTAGGAATCGCATGATTCGTGTGCTTGTGTTTGTGTTGTTTAGTGATCTTTCTATCAAGTTCTATTAAGTTCAAAGATTTTTGGATGAGAAAAAGAATGGAAACCAACACTTCCTAAACCATAGCCAAGGCAAATCAAACCAATCAATAAGAAAGGTTGTGTTTATGAGTATTTGAGAAACATTAGGAATCGCATGATTCGTATGCTTGTGTTTGTGTTGTTTGGTGATCTTTCTATCAAGCTCTATTAAGTTAAAAGGTTTTTCGACGAGAAAAGGAATGGAAACCAACACTTCCAAAACCATAGCCTAGGCAAATCAAACCAATCAATAAGAAAGGTTGAGTTATTGAGTATTTGAGAAACATTAGGAATCGCATGATTCGTATGCTTGTGTTTGTGTTGTTTAGTGATCTTTCTATCAAGTTCTATTAAGTTCAAAGATTTTTGGACGAGAAAAAGAATGGAAACCAACACTTCCCAAACCATAGCCAAGGCAAATCAAACCAATCAATAAGAAAGGTTGTGTTTATGAGTATTTGAGAAACATTAGGAATCGCATGATTCGTATGATTGTGTTTGTGTTGTTTGGTGATCTTTCTATCAAGTTCTATTAAGTTCAAAGATTTTTGGAGGAGAAAAAGAATGGAAACCAACTCTTCCCAAACCATAGCCTAGGCAAATCAAACTAATCAATAAGAAATGTTGTGTTATTGAGTATTTGAGATACATTAGGAATCGCATGATTCGTATGCTTGTGTTTGTGTTGTTTGGTGACCTTTCTATCAAGTTCTATTAAGTTCAAAGATTTTAGACCAGATAAAGAATGGAAACCAACACTTCCCAAAACATATCCTAGGCAAATCAAACCAATCAATAAGAAAGGTTGTGTTATTGAGAATTTGAGAAACATTAGGAATCGCATGATTCGTATGCTTGTGGTTGTATTGTTTGGTAATCTTTCTATCAAGTTCTATTAAGTTAAAAGATTTTTGGACGAGAAAAAGAATGGAAACCAACACTTTCAAAACCATAGCCTAGGCAAATCAAACCAATCAATAAGAAAGGTTGAGTTATTGAGTATTTCAGAAACATTAGGAATCGCATGATTCGTATGCTTGTGTTTGTGTTGTTTAGAGATCTTTCTATCAAGTTCTATTAAGTTCAAAGATTTTAGACCAGATAAAGAATGGAAACCAACACTTCCCAGACCATAGCCTAGGCAAATCAAACTAATCAATAAGAAATGTTGTGTTATTGAGTATTTGAGAAACATTAGGAATCGCATGATTCGTATGCTTGTGTTTGTGTTGTTTGGTGATCTTTCTATCAAGTTCTATTAAGTTCAAAGATTTTAGACGAGATAAAGAATGGAAACCAACACTTCCCAAAACATATCCTAGGCAAATCAAACCAATCAATACGAAAGGTTGTGTTATTGAGAATTTGAGAAACATTAGGAATCGCATGATTCGTATGCTTGTGGTTGTATTGTTTGGTGATCTTTCTATCAGGTTCTATTAAGTTAAAAGATTTTTGGACGAGAAAAGGAATGGAAACCAACACGTCCAAAACCATAGCCTAGGCAAATCAAACCAATCAATAAGAAAGGTTGAGTTATTGAGTATTTGAGAAACATTAGAAATCGCATGATTCATATGCTTGTGGTTGTATTGTTTAGTGATCTTTCTATCAAGTTCTATTAAGTTCAAAGATTTTTGGACGAGAAAAAGAATGGAAGCCAAGACTTCCCAAATCATAGCCTAGGCAAATCAAACTAATCAATAAGAAATGTTGTGTTATTGAGAAACATTAGGAATCGCATGATTCATATGCTTGTGTTTGTGTTGTTTGGTGGTCTTTCTATCAAGTTCTATGAAGTTCCAAGATTTTTGGACGAGAGAAAAAATGGAAACCAACACTTCCCAAACCATATCCTAGGCAAATCAAACCAATCAATAAGAAAGGTTGTGTTATTGAGAATTTGAGAAACATTAGGAATCGCAGGATTCGTATGCTTGTGTTTGTGTTGTTTGGTGATCTTTCTATCAAGTTCTATGAAGTTCCAAGATTTTTGGACGAGAAAAAGAATGGAAACCAACATTTCCAAAACCATAGCCTAGGCAAATCAAACCAATCAATAAGAAAGGTTGAGTTATTGGGTATTTGAGAAACATTAGGAATCGCATGATTCGTATGCTTTGTGTTGTTTAGTGATCTTTCTATCAAGTTCTATTAAGTTCAAAAACTTTTGGTTGAGAAAAAGAATGGAAGCCAACACTTCCCAAACCATAGCTTAGGCAAATCAAACTAATCAATAAGAAATGTTGTGTTATTGAGTATTTGAGAAACACTAGGAATCGCATGATTCGTATGCTTGTGTTTGTGTTGTTTGGTGATCTTTCTATCAAGTTCTATGAAGTTCCAAGATTTTTGGACGAGAGAAAGAATGGAAACCAACACTTCCCAAACTTAGCCCAAGCTAATCAAACCAATCAATAAGAAAGGTTGTGTTATTGAGTATTTGAGAAACATTAGAAATCGCATGATTCGTATGCTTGTGTTTGTGTTGTTTGGTGATCTTTCTATCAAGTTCTATGAAGTTCCAAGATTTTTGGACGAGAAAAAGAATGGAAACCAACATTTCCAAAACCATAGCCTAGGCAAATCAAACCAATCAATAAGAAAGGTTGAGTTATTGAGTATTTGAGAAACATATGGAATCGCATGATTCGTATGCTTGTGTTTGTGTTGTTTAGAGATCTTTCTATCAAGTTCTATTAAGTTCAAAAATTTTTGGACGAGAAAAAGAATGGAAACCAACACTTCCCAAACCATAGCCTTGGCAAATCAAACTAATAAATAAGAAATGTTGTGTTATTGAGTATTTGAGAAACATTAGGAATCGCATGATTCGTATGCTTGAGTTTGTGTTGTTTGGTGATGTTTCTATCAAGTTCTATTGAATTCAAAGATTTTAGACGAGAAAAAGAATGGAAACCAACACTTCCCAAACCATATCCTAGGCAAATCAAACCAATCAATATGAAAGGTTGTGTTATTGAGAATTTGAGAAACATTAGGAATCGCATCATTCGTATGTTTGTGTTTGTGTTGTTTGGTGATCTTTCAATCAAGTTCTATTAAGTTCAAAGATTTTTGGGGGAGAAAAAGAATGGAAACCAACACTTCCCAAACCATAGCCTAGGCAAATCAAACTAATCAATAAGAAATGTTGTGTTATTGAGTATTTGAGATACATTAGGAATCGCATGATTCGTATGCTTGTGTTTGTGTTGTTTGGTGACCTTTCTATCAAGTTCTATTAAGTTCAAAGATTTTAGACCAGATAAAGAATGGAAACCAACACTTCCCAAAACATATCCTAGGCAAATCAAACCAATCAATAAGAAAGGTTGTGTTATTGAGAATTTGAGAAACATTAGGAATCGCATGATTCGTATGCTTGTGGTTGTATTGTTTGGTGATCTTTCTATCAAGTTCTATTAAGTGAAAAGATTTTTTGACGAGAAAAGGAAGGGAAACCAACACTTTCAAAACCATAGCCTAGGCAAATCAAACCAATCAATAAGAAAGGTTGAGTTATTGAGTATTTGAGAAACATTAGGAATCGCATGATTCGTATGCTTGTGTTTGTGTTGTTTAGAGATCTTACTATCAAGTTCTATTATGTTCAAAGATTTTTGGAAGAGAAAAAGAATGGAAACTAACACTTCCCAAACCATAGCCAAGGCAAATCAAACCAATCAATAAGAAAGGTTGTGTTTTTGAGTATTTGAGAAACATTAGGAATCGCATGATTCGTATGCTTGTGTTTTTGTTGTTTGGTGATCTTTCTATCAAGTTCTATGAAGTTCCAAGATTTTTGGACAAGAAAAAGAATGGAAACCAACATTTCCAAAACCCTAGCCTAGGCAAATCAAACCAATCAATAAGAAAGGTTGAGTTATTGGGTATTTGAGAAACATTAGGAATCGCATGATTCGTATACTTTGTGTTGTTTAGTGATCTTTCTATCAAGTTCTATTAAGTTCAAAAACTTTTGGTCGAGATAAAGAATGGAAGCCAACACTTCCCAAATCATAGCCTAGGCAAATCAAACTAATCAATAAGAAATGTTGTGTTATTCAGTATTTGAGAAACATTAGGAATCGCATGATTCGTATGCTTGTGTTTGTGTTGTTTGGTGGTCTTTCTATCAAGTTCTATGAAGTTCCAAGATTTTTGGACGAGAGAAAAAATGGAAACCAACACTTCCCAAACCATATCCTAGGAAACTCAAACCAATCAATAAGAAAGGTTGTGTTATTGAGAATTTGAGAAACATTAGGAATCGCAGGATTCGTATGCTTGTGTTTGTGTTGTTTGGTGATCTTTCTATCAAGTTCTATGAAGTTCCAAGATTTTTGGACGAGAAAAATAATGGAAACCAAAATTTCCAAAACCATAGCCTAGGCAAATAAAACCAATCAATAAGAAAGGTTGAGTTATTGGGTATTTGAGAAACATTAGGAATCGCATGATTCGTATGCTATGTGTTGATTAGTGATCTTTCTATCAAGTTCTATTAAGTTAAAAAACTTTTGGTTGAGAAAAAGAATGGAAGCCAACACTTCCCAAACCGTAGCCTAGGCAAATCAAACTAATCAATAAGAAATGTTGTGTTATTGAGTATTTGAGAAACATTAGGAATCGCATGATTCGTATGCTTGTGTTTGTGTTGTTTGGTGATCTTTCTATCAGGTTCTATGAAGTTCAAAGATTTTTGGACGAGAGAAAGAATGGAAACCAACACTTCCCAAACTTAGCCCAGGCTAATCACACCAATCAATAAGAAAGGTTGTGTTATTGAGTATTTGAGAAACATTAGGAATCGCATGATTCGTATGCTTGTGTTTGTGTTGTTTGGTGATCTTTCTATCAAGTTCTATGAAGTTCCAAGATTTTTGGACGAGAAAAAGAATGGAAACCAACATTTCCAAAACCATAGCCTAGGCAAATCAAACCAATCAATAAGAAAGGTTGAGTTATTGAGTATTTGAGAAACCTATGGAATCACATCATTCGTATGCTTGTGTTTGTGTTGTTTAGAGATCTTTCTATCAAGTTCTATTAAGTTCAAAAAAATTTGGACGAGAAAAAGAATGGAAACCAACACTTCCCAAACCATAGCCTAGGCAAATCAAACTAATAAATAAGAAATGTTGTGTTATTGAGTATTTGAGAAACATTAGGAATCGCATGATTCGTATGCTTGAGTTTGTGTTGTTTGGTGATGTTTCTATCAAGTTCTATTGAATTCAAAGATTTTAGACGAGAAAAAGAATGGAAACCAACACTTCCCAAACCATATCCTAGGCAAATCAAACCAATCAATATGAAAGGTTGTGTTATTGAGAATTTGAGAAACATTAGGAATCGCATCATTCGTATGTTTGTGTTTGTGTTGTTTGGTGATCTTTCTATCAAGTTCTATTAAGTTCAAAGATTTTTGGAGGAGAAAAAGAATGGAAACCAACACTTCCCAAACCATAGCCTAGGCAAATCAAACAAATCAATAAGAAATGTTGTGTTATTGAGTATTTGAGATACATTAGGAATCGCATGATTCGTATGCTTGTGTTTGTGTTGTTTGGTGACCTTTCTATCAAGTTCTATTAAGTTCAAAGATTTTAGACCAGATAAAGAATGGAAACCAACACTTCCCAAAACATATCCTAGGCAAATCAAACCCATCAATAAGAAAGGTTGTGTTATTGAGAATTTGAGAAACATTAGGAATCGCATGATTCGTATGCTTGTGGTTGTATTGTTTGGTGATCTTTCTATCAAGTTCTATTAAGTTAAAAGTTTTTTGGACGAGAAAAAGAATGGAAACCAACACTTCCCAAACCATAGCCAAGGCAAATCAAACTAAACAATAAGAAATGTTGTGTTATTGAGGATTTGAGAAACATTAGGAATCGCATGATTCGTATGCTTGTGTTTGTGTTGTTTAGAGATCTTTCTATCAAGTTCTATTAAGTTCAAAGATTTTTGGACGAGAAAAAGAATGGAAACCAACACACCCCAGACTATAGCCTAGGCAAATCAAATTAATCAATAAGAAACGTTGTGTTATTGAGTATTTGAGAAACATTAGGAATCGCATGATCCGTTTGCTTGTGTTTGTGTTGTTCGGTGATCTTTCTATCAAGTTCTATTAAGTTCAAAGATTTTAGACGAGATAAAGAATGGAAACCAACACTTCCCAAAACATATCCTAGGCAAATCAAACCAATCAATAAGAAAGGTTGTGTTATTGAGAATTTGAGAAACATTAGGAATCACATGATTCGTATGCTTGTGTTTGTGTTGTTTGATGATCTTTCTATTAAGTTCAAAAACATTTGGTCGAGAAAAAGAATGGAAGCCAACACTTCCCAAACCATAGCCTATGCAAATCAAACTAATCAATAAGAAATGTTGTGTTATTGAGTATTTGAGAAACATTAGGAATCGCATGATTCGTATGCTTGAGTTTGTGTTGTTTGGTGATGTTTCTATCAAGTTCTATTGAATTCAAAGATTTTAGACGAGAAAAAGAATGGAAACCAACACTTCCCAAACCATATCCTAGGCAAGTCAAACCAATCAATATGAAAGGTTGTGTTATTGAGAATTTGAGAAACATTAGGAATCGCATGATTCGTATGCTTGTGTTTGTGTTGTTTGGTGATCTTTCTATCAAGTTCTATTAAGTTAAAAGGTTTTTGGACGAGAAAAGGAATGGAAACCAACACTTCCAAAACCATAGCCTAGGCAAATCAAACCAATCAATAAGAAAGGTTGAGTTATTGAGTATTTGAGAAACATTAGGAATCGCATCATTCGTATGTTTGTGTTTGTGTTGTTTGGTGATCTTTCTATCAAGTTCTATTAAGTTCAAAGATTTTTGGAGGAGAAAAAGAATGGAAACCAACACTTCCCAAACCATAGCCTAGGCAAATCAAACAAATCAATAAGAAATGTTGTGTTATTGAGTATTTGAGATACATTAGGAATCGCATGATTCGTATGCTTGTGTTTGTGTTGTTTGGTGACCTTTCTATCAAGTTCTATTAAGTTCAAAGATTTTAGACCAGATAAAGAATGGAAACCAACACTTCCCAAAACATATCCTAGGCAAATCAAACCCATCAATAAGAAAGGTTGTGTTATTGAGAATTTGAGAAACATTAGGAATCGCATGATTCGTATGCTTGTGGTTGTATTGTTTGGTGATCTTTCTATCAAGTTCTATTAAGTTAAAAGTTTTTTGGACGAGAAAAGGAAGGGAAACCAACACTTTCAAAACCATAGCCTAGGCAAATCAAACCAATCAATAAGAAAGGTTGAGTTATTGAGTATTTGAGAAACATTAGGAATCGCATGATTCGTATGCTTGTGTTTGTGTTATTTAGTGATCTTTCTATCAAGTTCTATTAAGTTCAAAGATTTTTGGACGAGAAAAAGAATGGAAACCAACACTTCCCAAACCATAGCCAAGGCAAATCAAACTAAACAATAAGAAATGTTGTGTTATTGAGGATTTGAGAAACATTAGGAATCGCATGATTCGTATGCTTGTGTTTGTGTTGTTTAGAGATCTTTCTATCAAGTTCTATTAAGTTCAAAGATTTTTGGACGAGAAAAAGAATGGAAACCAACACACCCCAGACTATAGCCTAGGCAAATCAAATTAATCAATAAGAAACGTTGTGTTATTGAGTATTTGAGAAACATTAGGAATCGCATGATCCGTTTGCTTGTGTTTGTGTTGTTCGGTGATCTTTCTATCAAGTTCTATTAAGTTCAAAGATTTTAGACGAGATAAAGAATGGAAACCAACACTTCCCAAAACATATCCTAGGCAAATCAAACCAATCAATAAGAAAGGTTGTGTTATTGAGAATTTGAGAAACATTAGGAATCACATGATTCGTATGCTTGTGTTTGTGTTGTTTGATGATCTTTCTATTAAGTTCAAAAACATTTGGTCGAGAAAAAGAATGGAAGCCAACACTTCCCAAACCATAGCCTATGCAAATCAAACTAATCAATAAGAAATGTTGTGTTATTGAGTATTTGAGAAACATTAGGAATCGCATGATTCGTATGCTTGAGTTTGTGTTGTTTGGTGATGTTTCTATCAAGTTCTATTGAATTCAAAGATTTTAGACGAGAAAAAGAATGGAAACCAACACTTCCCAAACCATATCCTAGGCAAGTCAAACCAATCAATATGAAAGGTTGTGTTATTGAGAATTTGAGAAACATTAGGAATCGCATGATTCGTATGCTTGTGTTTGTGTTGTTTGGTGATCTTTCTATCAAGTTCTATTAAGTTAAAAGGTTTTTGGACGAGAAAAGGAATGGAAACCAACACTTCCAAAACCATAGCCTAGGCAAATCAAACCAATCAATAAGAAAGGTTGAGTTATTGAGTATTTGAGAAACATTAGGAATCGCATGATTCGTATACTTGTGTTTGTGTTGTTTGGTGATCATTCTATCAAGTTCTATTAAGTTCAAAGATTTTAGCAGAGATAAAGAATGGAAACCAACACTTCCCAAAACATATCCTAGGCAAATCAAACCAATCAATAAGAAAGGTTGTGTTATTGAGAATTTGAGAAACATTAGGAATCGCATGATTCGTATGCTTGTGTTTGTGTTGTTTGGTGATCTTTCTATCAAGTTCTATTAAGTTAAAAGGTTTTTGGACGAGAAAAGGAATGGAAACCAACACTTCCTAAACCATAGCCTAGGCTAATCAAACCAATCAATAAGAAAGGTTGAGTTATTGAGTATTTGAGAAACATTAGGAATCGCATGATTCGTATGCTTGTGTTTGTGTTGTTTAGTGATCTTTCTATCAAGTTCTATTAAGTTCAAAGATTTTTGGACGAGAAAAAGAATGGAAACCAACACTTCCCAAACCATAGCCTAGGCAAATCAAACTAATCAATAAGAAATGTTGCGTTATTGAGTATTTGAGAAACATTAGGAATCGCATGATTCGTATGCTTGTGTTTGTGCTGTTTGGTGATCATTCTATCAAGCTCTATTAAGTTCAAAGATTTTAGACGAGATAAAGAATGGAAACTAACACTTCCCAAAGCATATCCTAGGCAAATCAAACCAATCAATAAGAAAGGTTGTGTTATTGAGAATTTGAGAAACATTAGGAATCGCATGATTCGTATGCTTGTGTTTGTGTTGTTTGGTGATTTTTCTATCAAGTTCTATTAAGTTAAAAGGTTTTTGGACGAGAAAAGGAATGGAAACCAACACTTCCAAAACCATAGCCTAGGCAAATCAAACTAATCAATAAGAAAGGTTGTGTTATTGAGAATTTGAGAAACATTAGGAATCGCATGATTCGTATGCTTGTGTTTGTGTTGTTTGGTGATCTTTCTATCAAGTTCTATTAAGTTCAAAGATTTTAGACGAGATAAAGAATGGAAACCAACACTTCCCAAAACATATCCTAGGCAGATCAAACAAATCAATAAGAAAGGTTGTGTTATTGAGAATTTGAAAAACATTAGAAATCGCATGATTCGTATGCTTGTGGTTGTATTGTTTGGTGATCTTTCTATCAAGTTCTATTAAGTTAAAAGATTTTTCGACGAGAAAAGGAATGGAAACCAACACTTCCAAAACCATAGCCTAAGCTAATCAAACCAATCAATAAGAAAGGTTGTGTTATTGAGAATTTGAGAAACATTAGGAATCACATGATTCGTATGCTTGTGTTTGTGTTGTTTGATGATCTTTCTATTTAGTTCAAAGATTTTTGGACGAGAAAAAGAATGGAAACCTACACTTCCCAAACCATAGCCTAGGCAAATCAAACCAATCAATAAGAAAGGTTGTGTTATTGAGAATTTGAGAAACATTAGGAATCGCATGATTCGTATGCTTGTATTTGTGTTGTTTGGTGATCTTTCTGTCAAGTTCTATTAAGTTCAAAGATTTTAGACGAGATAAAGAATGGAAACCAACACTTCCCATTTATATCCTAGGCAAATCAAACCAATCAATAAGAAAGGTTATGTTATTGAGAATTTGAAAAGCATTAGAAATCGCATGATTCGTATGCTTGTGGTTGTATTGTTTGGTGATCTTTCTATCAAGTTCTATTAAGTTAAAAGATTTTTGGACGAGAAAAGGAATGGAAACCAAAACTTCCATAACCATAGCCTAGGCTAATCAAACCAATCAATAAGAAAGGTTGAGTTATTGAGTATTTGAGAAACATTAGGAATCGCATGATTCGTATGCTTGTGTTTGTGTTGCTGGTGATGTTTCTATCAAGTTCTATTAAGTTAAAAGGTTTTTGGACGAGAAAAGGAATGGAAACCAACACTTCCAAAACCATAGCCTAGGCAAATCAAACCAATCAATAAGAAAGGTTGTGTTATTGAGAATTTGAGAAACATTAGGAATCGCATGATTCGTATGCTTGTGTTTGTGTTGTTTGGTGATCTTTCTATCAAGTTCTATTAAGTTAAAAGGTTTTTGGACGAGAAAAGGAATGGAAACCAACACTTCCAAAACCATAGCCTAGGCAAATCAAACCAATCAATAAGAAAGGTTGTGTTATTGAGAATTTGAGAAACATTAGGAATCGCATGATTCGTATGCTTGTGTTTGTGTTGTTTGGTGATCTTTCTATCAAGTTCTATTAAATTCAAAGATTTTAGACGAGATAAAGAATGGAAACCAACACTTACCAAAACATATCCTAGGCAAATCAAACCAATAAATAAGAAAGGTTGGGTTATTGAGAATTTGAAAAACATTAGAAATCGCATGATTCGTATGCTTGTGGTTGTATTGTTTGGTGATCTTTCTATCAAGTTCTATTAAGTTAAAAGATTTTTGGACGAGAAAAGGAATGGAAACCAACACTTCCAAAACCATAGCCTAGGCTAATCAAACCAATCAATAAGAAAGGTTGAGTTATTGAGTATTTGAGAAACATTAGGAATCGCATGATTCGTATGCTTGTGTTTGTGTTGTTTAGTGATCTTTCTATCAAGTTCTATTAAGTTCAAAGATTTTTGGACGAGAAAAAGAATGGAAACCAACACTTCCCAAACCATAGGCAAGGCAAATCAAACCAATCAATAAGAAAGGTTGTGTTATTGAGTATTTGAGAAACATTAGGAATCGCATGATTCGTATGCTTGTGTCTGTGTTCTTTGGTGATCTTTCTATCAAGCTCTATTAAGTTAAAAGATTTTTGGACGAGAAAAAGAATGAAAACCAACACTTCCCAAACCATATCCTAGGCAAATCAAACCAATCAATAAGAAAGGTTGTGTTATTGAGAATTTGAGAAACATTAGGGATCGCATGATTCGTATGCTTGTGTTTGTGTTGTTTGGTAATCTTTCTATCAAGTTCTATTAAGTTAAAAGGTTTTTGGACGAGAAAATGAATGGAAACCAACACTTCCAAAACCATAGCCTAGGCAAATCAAACCAATCAATAAGAAAGGTTGAGTTATTGAGTATTTGAGAAACATTAGGAATCGCATGATTCGTATGCTTGTGTTTGTATTGTTTAGTGATCTTTCTATCAAGTTCTATTAAGTTCAAAGATTTTTGGACGAGAAAAAGAATGGAAACCAACACTTCCCAAACCATAGCCAAGGCAAATCGAACCAATAAATAATAAAGGTTGTGTTTATGAGTATTTGAGAAACATTAGGAATCGCATGATTCGTATGCTTGTGTTTGTGTTGTTTAGTGATCTTTCTATCAAGTTCTATTAAGTTCAAAGATTTTTGGACGAGAAAAAGAATGGAAACCAACACTTCCCAAACCATAGCCAAGGCAAATCAAACCAATCAATAAGAAAGGTTGTGTTATTGAGTATTTGAGAAACATTAGGAATCACATGATTCGTATGCTTGTGTCTGTGTTCTTTGGTGATCTTTCTATCAAGTTCTATTAAGTTAAAAGATTTTTGGACGAGAAAAAGAATGAAAACCAACACTTCCCAAGCCATATCCTAGGCAAATCTAACCAATCAATATGAAAGGTTGTGTTATTGAGAATTTGAGAAACATTAGGAATCGCATGATTCGTATGCTTGTGTTTGTGTTGTTTGGTGATCTTTCTATCAAGTTCTATTAAGTTAAAAGGTTTTTGGACGAGAAAAGGAATGGAAACCAACACTTCCAAAACCTTAGCCTAGGCAAATCAAACCAATCAATAAGAAAGGTTGTGTTATTGAGAATTTGAGAAACATTAGGAATCGCATGATTCGTATGCTTGTGTTTGTGTTGTTTGGTGATCTTTCTATCAAGTTCTATTAAGTTCAAAGATTTTAGACGAGATAAAGAATGGAAACCAACACTTACCAAAACATATCCTAGGCAAATCAAACCAATCAATAAGAAAGGTTGTGTTATTGAGAATTTGAAAAACATTAGAAATCGCATGATTCGTATGCTTGTGGTTGTATTGTTTGGTGATCTTTCTATCAAGTTCTATTAAGTTAAAAGATTTTTGGACGAGAAAAGGAATGGAAACCAACACTTCCAAAACCATAGCCTAGGCTAATCAAACCAATCAATAAGAAAGGTTGAGTTATTGAGTATTTGAGAAACATTAGGAATCGCATGATTCGTATGCTTGTGTTTGTGTTGTTTAGTGATCTTTCTATCAAGTTCTATTAAGTTCAAAGATTTTTGGACGAGAAAAAGAATGGAAACCAAAAATTCCCAAACCGTAGCCAAGGCAAATCAAACCAATCAATAAGAAAGGTTGTGTTATTGAGTATTTGAGAAACATTAGGAATCGCATAATTCGTATGCTTGTGTCTGTGTTCTTTGGTGATCTTTCTATCAAGTTCTATTAAGTTAAAAGATTTTTGGACGAGAAAAAGAATGAAAACCAACACTTCCCAAACCATATCCTAGGCAAATCAAACCAATCAATAAGAAAGGTTGTGTTATTGAGAATTTGAGAAACATTAGGGATCGCATGATTCGTATGCTTGTGTTTGTGTTGTTTGGTGATCTTTCTATCAAGTTCTATTAAGTTAAAAGGTTTTTGGACGAGAAAATGAATGGAAACCAACACTTCCAAAACCATAGCCTAGGCAAATCAAACCAATCAATAAGAAAGGTTGAGTTATTGAGTATTTGAGAAACATTAGGAATCGCATGATTCGTATGCTTGTGTTTGTATTGTTTAGTGATCTTTCTATCAAGTTCTATTAAGTTCAAAGATTTTTGGACGAGAAAAAGAATGGAAACCAACACTTCCCAAACCATAGCCAAGGCAAATCAAACCAATAAATAAGAAAGGTTGTGTTTATGAGTATTTGAGAAACATTAGGAATCGCATGATTCGTATGCTTGTGTTTGTGTTGTTTAGTGATCTTTCTATCAAGTTCGATTAAGTTCAAAGATTTTTGGACGAGAAAAAGAATGGAAACCAACACTTCCCAAACCATAGCCAAGGCAAATCAAACCAATCAATAAGAAAGGTTGTGTTATTGAGTATTTGAGAAACATTAGGAATCGCATGATTCGTATGCTTGTGTCTGTGTTCTTTGGTGATCTTTCTATCAAGTTCTATTAAGTTAAAAGATTTTTGGACGAGAAAAAGAATGAAAACCAACACTTCCCAAGCCATATCCTAGGCAAATCTAACCAATCAATATGAAAGGTTGTGTTATTGAGAATTTGAGAAACATTAGGAATCGCATGATTCGTATGCTTGTGTTTGTGTTGTTTGGTGATCTTTCTATCAAGTTCTATTAAGTTAAAAGGTTTTTGGACGAGAAAAGGAATGGAAACCAACACTTCCAAAACCATAGCCTAGGCAAATCAAACCAATCAATAAGAAAGGTTGTGTTAATGAGTATTTGAGAAACATTAGGAATCGCATGATTCGTATGCTTGTGTTTGTGTTGTTTAGTGATCTTTCTATCAAGTTCTATTAAGTTAAAAGATTTTTGGAGGAGAAAAAGAATGGAAACCAACACTTCCCAAACCATAGCCAAGGCAAATCAAACCAATCAATAAGAAAGGTTGTGTTTATGAGTATTTAAGAAACATTAGGAATCGCATGATTCGTATGATTGTGTTTGTGTTGTTTGGTGATCTTTCTATCAAGTTCTATTAAGTTCAAAGATTTTAGACGAATAAAAGAATGGAAACCAACACTTCCCAGACCATAGCCTAGGCAAATCAAACTAAACAATAATAAATGTTGTGTTATTGAGGATTTGAGAAACATTAGGAATCGCATGATTCGTATGCTTGTGTTTGTGTTGTTTAGAGATCTTTCTATCAAGTTCTATTAAGTTCAAAGATTTTTGGACGAGAAAAAGAATGGAAACCAACACTTCCCAGACCATAGCCTAGGCAAATCAAACTAATCAATAAGAAATGTTGTGTTATTGAGTATTTGAGAAACATTAGGAATCGCATGATTCGTATGCTTGTGTTTGTGTTGTTTGGTGATCTTTCTATCAAGTTCTATTAAGTTCAAAGATTTTTGGACGAGAAAAAGAATGGAAACCAACACTTCCCAAACCATAGCCAAGGCAAATCAAACCAATAAATAAGAAAGGATGTGTTTATGAGTATTTGAGAAACATTAGGAACCGCATGATTCGTATGCTTGTGTTTGTGTTGCTGGTGATCTTTCTATCAAGTTCTATTAAGTTAAAAGGTTTTTGGACGAGAAAAGGAATGGAAACCAACACTTCCAAAACCATAGCCTAGGCAAATCAAACCAATCAATAAGAAAGGTTGTGTTATTGAAAATTTGAGAAACATTAGGAATCGCATGATTCGTATGCTTGTGTTTGTGTTGTTTGGTGATCTTTCTATCAAGTTCTATTAAGTTCAAAGATTTTTGGACGAGAAAAAGAATGGAAACCAACACTTCCCAAACCATAGCCAAGGCAAATCAAACCAATAAATAAGAAAGGTTGTGTTTATGAGTATTTGAGAAACATTAGGAATCGCATGATTCGTATGCTTGTGTTTGTGTTGCTGGTGATCTTTCTATCAAGTTCTATTAAGTTAAAAGGTTTTTGGACGAGAAAAGGAATGGAAACCAACACTTCCAAAACCATAGCCTAGGCAAATCAAACCAATCAATAAGAAAGGTTGTGTTATTGAGTATTTGAGAAACATTAGGAATCGCATGATTCGTATGCTTGTGTCTGTGTTCTTTGGTGATCTTTCTATCAAGTTCTATTAAGTTAAAAGATTTTTGGACGAGAAAAAGAATGAAAACCAACACTTCCCAAACCATATCCTAGGCAAATCAAACCAATCAATAAGAAAGGTTGTGTTATTGAGAATTTGAGAAACATTAGGAATCGCGTGATTCGTATGCTTGTGTTTGTGTTGTTTGGTGATCTTTCTATCAAGTTCTATTAAGTTCAAAGATTTTAGACGAGATAAAGAATGGAAACCAACACTTCCCAAAACATATCCTAGGCAAATCAAACCAATCAATAAGAAAGGTTGTGTTATTGAGAATTTGAAAAACATTAGAAATCGCATGATTCGTATGCTTGTGGTTGTATTGTTTGGTGATCTTTCTATCAAGTTCTATTAAGTTAAAAGATTTTTGGACGAGAAAAGGAATGGAAACCAACACTTCCCAGACCATATCCTAGGCAAATCAAACCAATCAATAAGAAAGGTTGTGTTATTGAGTATTTGAGAAACATTAGGAATCGCATGATTCGTATGCTTGTGTTTGTGTTGTTTGGTGATCTTTCTATCAAGTTCTATGAAGTTCCAAGATTTTTGGACGAGAGAAAGAATGGAAACCAACACTTCCCAAACTTAGCCCAAGCTAATCAAACCAATCAATAAGAAAGGTTGTGTTATTGAGTATTTGAGAAACATTAGAAATCGCATGATTCGTATGCTTGTGTTTGTGTTGTTTGGTGATCTTTCTATCAAGTTCTATGAAGTTCCAAGATTTTTGGACGAGAAAAAGAATGGAAACCAACATTTCCAAAACCATAGCCTAGGCAAATCAAACCAATCAATAAGAAAGGTTGAGTTATTGAGTATTTGAGAAACATATGGAATCGCATGATTCGTATGCTTGTGTTTGTGTTGTTTAGAGATCTTTCTATCAAGTTCTATTAAGTTCAAAGATTTTTGGACGAGAAAAAGAATGGAAACCAACACTTCCCAGACCATAGCCTAGGCAAATCAAACTAATCAATAAGAAATGTTGTGTTATTGAGTATTTGAGAAACATTAGGAATCGCATGATTCGTATGCTTGTGTTTGTGTTGTTTGGTGATCTTTCTATCAAGTTCTATTAAGTTCAAAGATTTTTGGACGAGAAAAAGAATGGAAACCAACACTTCCCAAACCATAGCCAAGGCAAATCAAACCAATAAATAAGAAAGGTTGTGTTTATGAGTATTTGAGAAACATTAGGAATCGCATGATTCGTATGCTTGTGTTTGTGTTGCTGGTGATCTTTCTATCAAGTTCTATTAAGTTAAAAGGTTTTTGGACGAGAAAAGGAATGGAAACCAACACTTCCAAAACCATAGCCTAGGCAAATCAAACCAATCAATAAGAAAGGTTGTGTTATTGAAAATTTGAGAAACATTAGGAATCGCATGATTCGTATGCTTGTGTTTGTGTTGTTTGGTGATCTTTCTATCAAGTTCTATTAAGTTAAAAGGTTTTTGGACGAGAAAAGGAATGGAAACCAACACTTCCAAAACCATAGCCTAGGCAAATCAAACCAATCAATAAGAAAGGTTGTGTTATTGAGAATTTGAGAAACATTAGGAATCGCGTGATTCGTATGCTTGTGTTTGTGTTGTTTGGTGATCTTTCTATCAAGTTCTATTAAGTTCAAAGATTTTAGACGAGATAAAGAATGGAAACCAACACTTCCCAAAACATATCCTAGGCAAATCAAACCAATCAATAAGAAAGGTTGTGTTATTGAGAATTTGAAAAACATTAGAAATCGCATGATTCGTATGCTTGTGGTTGTATTGTTTGGTGATCTTTCTATCAAGTTCTATTAAGTTAAAAGATTTTTGGACGAGAAAAGGAATGGAAACCAACACTTCCAAAACCATAGCCTAGGCTAATCAAACCAATCAATAAGAAAGGTTGAGTTATTGAGTATTTGAGAAACATTAGGAATCGCATGATTCGTATGCTTGTGTTTGTGTTGTTTAGTGATCTTTCTATCAAGTTCTATTAAGTTCAAAGATTTTTGGACGAGAAAAAGAATGGAAACCAACACTTCCCAAACCATAGCCAAGGCAAATCAAACCAATCAATAAGAAAGGTTGTGTTATTGAGTATTTGAGAAACATTAGGAATCGCATGATTCGTATGCTTGTGTTTGTGTTGTTTGGTGATCTTTCTATCAAGTTCTATTAAGTTAAAAGGTTTTTGGACGAGAAAAGGAATGGAAACCAACACTTCCGAAACCATAGCCTAGGAAAATCAAACCAATCAATAAGAAAGGTTGAGTTATTGAGTATTTGAGAAACATTAGGAATCGAAAGATTCGTATGCTTGTGTTTGTTTTGTTTAGTGATCTTTCTATCAAGTTCTATTAAGTTCAAAGATTTTTGGACGAGAAAAAGAATGGAAACCAACACTTCCCAAACCATAGCCAAGGCAAATCAAACCAATCAATAAGAAAGGTTGTGTTTATGAGTATTTGAGAAACATTAGGAATCGCATGATTCGTATGATTGTGTTTGTGTTGTTTGGTGATCTTTCTATCAAGTTCTATTAAGTTCAAAGATTTTTGGACGAGAAAAAGACTGGAAACTAACACTTCCCAGACCATAGCCTAGGCAAATCAAACTAAACAATAAGAAATGTTGTGTTATTGAGGATTTGAGAAACATTAGGAATCGCATGATTCGTATGCTTGTGTTTGTGTTGTTTAGAGATCTTTCAATCAAGTTCTATTAAGTTAAAAGGTTTTTGGACGAGAAAAGGAATGGAAACCAACACTTCCAAAACCATAGCCTAGGCAAATCAAACCAATCAATAAGAAAGGTTGAGTTATTGAGTATTTGAGAAACATTAGGAATCGCATGATTCGTATGCTTGTGTTTGTGTTGTTTGGTGATCTTTCTATCAAGTTCTATTAAGTTCAAAGATTTTTGGACGAGAAAAAGAATGGAAACCAACACTTCCCAAACCATAGCCAAGGCAAATCAAACCAATCAATAAGAAAGGTTGTGTTTATGAGTATTTGAGAAACATTAGGAATCGCATGATTCGTATGCTTGTGTTTGTGTTGTTTGGTGATCTTTCTATCAAGTTCTATTAAGTTCAAAGATTTTTGGACGAGAAAAAGAATGGAAACCAACACTTCCCTAACCATAGCCAAGGCAAATCAAACCAATCAATAAGAAAGGTTGTGTTATTGAGTATTTGAGAAACATTAGGAATCGCATGATTCGTATGCTTGTGTCTGTGTTCATTGGTGATCTTTCTATCAAGTTCTATTAAGTTAAAAGATTTTTGGACGGGAAAAAGAATGAAAACCAACACTTCCCAAACCATATCCTAGGCAAATCAAACGAATCAATAAGAAAGGTTGTGTTATTGAGAATTTGAGAAACATTAGGGATCGCATGATTCGTATGCTTGTGTTTGTCTTGTTTGGTGATCTTTCTATCAAGTTCTATTAAGTTAAAAGGTTTTTGGACGAGAAAATGAATGGAAACCAACACTTCGAAAACCATAGCCTAGGCAAATCAAACCAATCAATAAGAAAGGTTGAGTTATTGAGTATTTGAGAAACATTAGGAATCGCATGATTCGTATGCTTGTGTTTGTGTTGTTTAGTGATCTTTATATCAAGTTCTATTAAGTTCAAAGATTTTTGGACGAGAAAAAGAATGGAAACCAACACTTCCCAAACCATAGCCAAGGCAAATCAAACCAATAAATAAGAAAGGTTGTGTTTATGAGTATTTGAGAAACATTAGGAATCGCATGATTCGTATGCTTGTGTTTGTGTTGTTTAGTGATCTTTCTATCAAGTTCTATTAAGTTCAAAGATTTTTGGACGAGAAAAAGAATGGAAACCAACACTTCCCAAACCATAGCCAAGGCAAATCAAACCAATCAATAAGAAAGGTTGTGTTATTGAGTATTTGAGAAACATTAGGAATCGCATGATTCGTATGCTTGTGTTTGTGTTGTTTGGTGATCTTTCTATCAAGTTCTATTAAGTTAAAAGGTTTTTGGACGAGAAAAGGAATGGAAACCAACACTTCCAAAACCATAGCCTAGGAAAATCAAACCAATCAATAAGAAAGGTTGAGTTATTGAGTATTTGAGAAACATTAGGAATCGAAAGATTCGTATGCTTGTGTTTGTTTTGTTTAGTGATCTTTCTATCAAGTTCTATTAAGTTCAAAGATTTTTGGACGAGAAAAAGACTGGAAACCAACACTTCCCAAACCATAGCCAAGGCAAATCAAACTAATCAATAAGAAAGGTTGTGTTTATGAGTATTTGAGAAACATTAGGAATCGCATGATTCGTATGATTGTGTTTGTGTTGTTTGGTGATCTTTCTATCAAGTTCTATTAAGTTCAAAGATTTTTGGACGAGAAAAAGAATGGAAACCAACACTTCCCAGACCATAGCCTAGGCAAATCAAACTAAACAATAAGAAATGTTGTGTTATTGAGGATTTGAGAAACATTAGCAATCGCATGATTCGTATGCTTGTGTTTGTGTTGTTTAGAGATCTTTCTATCAAGTTCTATTAAGTTAAAAGATTTTTGGACGAGAAAAGGAATGGAAACCAACACTTCCAAAACCATAGCCTAGGCTAATCAAACCAATCAATAAGAAAGGTTGAGTTATTGAGTATTTGAGAAACATTAGGAATCGCATGATTCGTATGCTTGTGTTTGTGTTGTTTAGTGATCTTTCTATCAAGTTCTATTAAGTTCAAAGATTTTTGGACGAGAAAAAGAATGGAAACCAACACTTCCCAAACCATAGCCAAGGCAAATCAAACCAATCAATAAGAAAGGTTGTGTTATTGAGTATTTGAGAAACATTAGGAATCGCATGATTCGTATGCTTGTGTTTGTGTTGTTTGGTGATCTTTCTATCAAGTTCTATTAAGTTAAAAGGTTTTTGGACGAGAAAAGGAATGGAAACCAACACTTCCAAAACCATAGCCTAGGAAAATCAAACCAATCAATAAGAAAGGTTGAGTTATTGAGTATTTGAGAAACATTAGGAATCGAAAGATTCGTATGCTTGTGTTTGTTTTGTTTAGTGATCTTTCTATCAAGTTCTATTAAGTTCAAAGATTTTTGGACGAGAAAAAGAATGGAAACCAACACTTCCCAAACCATAGCCAAGGCAAATCAAACCAATCAATATGAAAGGTTGTGTTTATGAGTATTTGAGAAACATTAGGAATCGCATGATTCGTATGCTTGTGTTTGTGTTGTTTAGTGATCTTTCTATCAAGTTCTATTAAGTTCAAAGATTTTTGGACGAGAAAAAGAATGGAAACCAACACTTCCCAAACCATAGCCAAGGCAAATCAAACCAATCAATAAGAAAGGTTGTGTTTATGAGTATTTGAGAAACATTAGGAATCGCATGATTCGTATGCTTGTGTTTGTGTTGTTTGGTGATCTTTCTATCAAGTTCTATTAAGTTCAAAGATTTTTGGACGAGAAAAAGAATGGAAACCAACACTTCCCTAACCATAGCCAAGGCAAATCAAACCAATCAATAAGAAAGGTTGTGTTATTGAGTATTTGAGAAACATTAGGAATCGCATGATTCGTATGCTTGTGTCTGTGTTCATTGGTGATCTTTCTATCAAGTTCTATTAAGTTAAAAGATTTTTGGACGAGAAAAAGAATGAAAACCAACACTTCCCAAACCATATCCTAGGCAAATCAAACCAATCAATAAGAAAGGTTGTGTTATTGAGAATTTGAGAAACATTAGGGATCGCATGATTCGTATGCTTGTGTTTGTGTTGTTTGGTGATCTTTCTATCAAGTTCTATTAAGTTAAAAGGTTTTTGGACGAGAAAATGAATGGAAACCAACACTTCCAAAACCATAGCCTAGGCAAATCAAACCAATCAATAAGAAAGGTTGAGTTATTGAGTATTTGAGAAACATTAGGAATCGCATGATTCGTATGCTTGTGTTTGTGTTGTTTAGTGATCTTTATATCAAGTTCTATTAAGTTCAAAGATTTTTGGACGAGAAAAAGAATGGAAACCAACACTTCCCAAACCATAGCCAAGGCAAATCAAACCAATAAATAAGAAAGGTTGTGTTTATGAGTATTTGAGAAACATTAGGAATCGCATGATTCGTATGCTTGTGTTTGTGTTGTTTAGTGATCTTTCTATCAAGTTCTATTAAGTTCAAAGATTTTTGGACGAGAAAAAGAATGGAAACCAACACTTCCCAAACCATAGCCAAGGCAAATCAAACCAATCAATAAGAAAGGTTGTGTTATTGAGTATTTGAGAAACATTAGGAATCGCATGATTCGTATGCTTGTGTCTGTGTTCTTTGGTGATCTTTCTATCAAGTTCTATTAAGTTAAAAGATTTTTGGACGAGAAAAAGAATGAAAACCAACACTTCCCAAACCATATCCTAGGCAAATCTAACCAATCAATATGAAAGGTTGTGTTATTGAGAATTTGAGAAACATTAGGAATCGCATGATTCGTATGCTTGTGTTTGTGTTGTTTGGTGATCTTTCTATCAAGTTCTATTAAGTTAAAAGGTTTTTGGACGAGAAAAGGAATGGAAACCAACACTTCCAAAACCATAGCCTCGGCAAATCAAACCAATCAATAAGAAAGGTTGAGTTATTGAGTATTTGAGAAACATTAGGAATCGCAAGATTCGTATGCTTGTGTTTGTTTTGTTTAGTGATCTTTCTATCAAGTTCTATTAAGTTCAAAGATTTTTGGACGAGAAAAAGAATGGAAACCAACACTTCCCAAACCATAGCCAAGGCAAATCAAACCAATCCTTAAGAAAGGTTGTGTTTATGAGTATTTGAGAAACATTAGGAATCGCATGATTCGTATGATTGTGTTTGTGTTGTTTGGTGATCTTTCTATCAAGTTCTATTAAGTTCAAAGATTTTTGGACAAGAAAAAGAATGGAAACCAACACTTCCCAGACCATAGCCTAGGCAAATCAAACTAAACAATAAGAAATGTTGTGTTATTGAGGATTTGAGAAACATTAGGAATCGCATGATTCGTATGCTTGTGTTTGTGTTGTTTAGAGATCTTTCTATCAAGTTCTATTAAGTTAAAAGGTTTTTGGACGAGAAAAGGAATGGAAACCAACACTTCCAAAACCATAGCCTAGGCAAATCAAACCAATCAATAAGAAAGGTTGAGTTATTGAGTATTTGAGAAACATTAGGAATCGCATGATTCGTATGCTTGTGTTTGTGTTGTTTGGTGATCTTTCTATCAAGTTCTATTAAGTTCAAAGATTTTTGGACGAGAAAAAGAATGGAAACCAACACTTCCCAAACCATAGCCAAGGCAAATCAAACCAATCAATAAGAAAGGTTGTGTTTATGAGTATTTGAGAAACATTAGGAATCGCATGATTCGTATGATTGTGTTTGTGTTGTTTGGTGATCTTTCTATCAAGTTCTATTAAGTTCAAAGATTTTTGGACGAGAAAAAGAATGGAAACCAACACTTCCCAGACCATAGCCTAGGCAAATCAAACTAAACAATAAGAAATGTTGTGTTATTGAGGATTTGAGAAACATTAGGAATCGCATGATTCGTATGCTTGTGTTTGTGTTGTTTAGAGATCTTTCTATCAAGTTCTATTAAGTTAAAAGGTTTTTGGACGAGAAAAGGAATGGAAACCAACACTTCCAAAACCATAGCCTAGGCAAATCAAACCAATCAATAAGAAAGGTTGAGTTATTGAGTATTTGAGAAACATTAGGAATCGCATGATTCGTATGCTTGTGTTTGTGTTGTTTGGTGATCTTTCTATCAAGTTCTATTAAGTTCAAAGATTTTAGGACGAGAAAAAGAATGGAAACCAACACTTCCCAAACCATAGCCAAGGCAAATCAAACCAATCAATAAGAAAGGTTGTGTTTATGAGTATTTGAGAAACATTAGGAATCGCATGATTCGTATGCTTGTGTTTGTGTTGTTTGGTGATCTTTCTATCAAGTTCTATTAAGTTCAAAGATTTTTGGACGAGAAAAAGAATGGAAACCAACACTTCCCAAACCATAGCCAAGGCAAATCAAACCAATCAATAAGAAAGGTTGTGTTATTGAGTATTTGAGAAACATTAGGAATCGCATGATTCGTATGCTTGTGTCTGTGTTCATTGGTGATCTTTCTATCAAGTTCTATTAAGTTAAAAGATTTTTGGACGAGAAAAAGAATGAAAACCAACACTTCCCAAACCATATCCTAGGCAAATCAAACCAATCAATAAGAAAGGTTGTGTTATTGAGAATTTGAGAAACATGAGGGATCGCATGATTCGTATGCTTGTGTTTGTCTTGTTTGGTGATCTTTCTATCAAGTTCTATTAAGTTAAAAGGTTTTTGGACGAGAAAATGAATGGAAACCAACACTTCCAAAACCATAGCCTAGGCAAATCAAACCAATCAATAAGAAAGGTTGAGTTATTGAGTATTTGAGAAACATTAGGAATCGCATGATTCGTATGCTTGTGTTTGTGTTGTTTAGTGATCTTTATATCAAGTTCTATTAAGTTCAAAGATTTTTGGACGACAAAAAGAATGGAAACCAACACTTCCCAAATCATAGCCAAGGCAAATCAAACCAATAAATAAGAAAGGTTGTGTTTATGAGTATTTGAGAAACATTAGGAATCGCATGATTCGTATGCTTGTGTTTGTGTTGTTTAGTGATCTTTCTATCAAGTTCTATTAAGTTCAAAGATTTTTGGACGAGAAAAAGAATGGAAACCAACACTTCCCAAACCATAGCCAAGGCAAATCAAACCAATCAATAAGAAAGGTTGTGTTATTGAGTATTTGAGAAACATTAGGAATCGCATGATTCGTATGCTTGTGTCTGTGTTCTTTGGTGATCTTTCTATCAAGTTCTATTAAGTTAAAAGATTTGTGGACGAGAAAAAGAATGAAAACCAACACTTCCCAAACCATATCCTAGGCAAATCTAACCAATCAATATGAAAGGTTGTGTTATTGAGAATTTGAGAAACATTAGGAATCGCATGATTCGTATGCTTGTGTTTGTGTTGTTTGGTGATCTTTCTATCAAGTTCTATTAAGTTAAAAGGTTTTTGGACGAGAAAAGGAATGGAAACCAACACTTCCAAAACCATAGCCTAGGCAAATCAAACCAATCAATAAGAAAGGTTGAGTTATTGAGTATTTGAGAAACATTAGGAATCGCAAGATTCGTATGCTTGTGTTTGTTTTGTTTAGTGATCTTTCTATCAAGTTCTATTAAGTTCAAAGATTTTTGGACGAGAAAAAGAATGGAAACCAACACTTCCCAAACCATAGCCAAGGCAAATCAAACCAATCCTTAAGAAAGGTTGTGTTTATGAGTATTTGAGAAACATTAGGAATCGAATGATTCGTATGATTGTGTTTGTGTTGTTTGGTGATCTTTCTATCAAGTTCTATTAAGTTCAAAGATTTTTGGACGAGAAAAAGAATGGAAACCAACACTTCCCAGACCATAGCCTAGGCAAATCAAACTAAACAATAAGAAATGTTGTGTTATTGAGGATTTGAGAAACATTAGGAATCGCATGATTCGTATGCTTGTGTTTGTGTTGTTTAGAGATCTTTCTATCAAGTTCTATTAAGTTAAAAGGTTTTTGGACGAGAAAAGGAATGGAAACCAACACTTCCAAAACCATAGCCTAGGCAAATCAAACCAATCAATAAGAAAGGTTGAGTTATTGAGTATTTGAGAAACATTAGGAATCGCATGATTCGTATGCTTGTGTTTGTGTTGTTTCGTGATCTTTCTATCAAGTTCTATTAAGTTCAAAGATTATTGGACGAGAAAAAGAATGGAAACCAACACTTCCCAAACCATAGCCAAGGCAAATCAAACCAATCAATAAGAAAGGTTGTGTTTATGAGTATTTGAGAAACATTAGGAATCGCATGATTCGTATGCTTGTGTTTGTGTTGTTTGGTGATCTTTCTATCAAGTTCTATTAAGTTCAAAGATTTTTGGACGAGAAAAAGAATGGAAACCAACACTTCCCAAACCATAGCCAAGGCAAATCAAACCAATCAATAATAAAGGTTGTGTTATTGAGTATTTGAGAAACATTAGGAATCGCATGATTCGTATGCTTGTGTCTGTGTTCATTGGTGATCTTTCTATCAAGTTCTATTAAGTTAAAAGATTTTTGGACGAGAAAAAGAATGAAAACCAACACTTCCCAAACCATATCCTAGGCAAATCAAACCAATCAATAAGAAAGGTTGTGTTATTGAGAATTTGAGAAACATTAGGGATCGCATGATTCGTATGCTTGTGTTTGTCTTGTTTGGTGATCTTTCTATCAAGTTCTATTAAGTTAAAAGGTTTTTGGACGAGAAAATGAATGGAAACCAACACTTCCAAAACCATAGCCTAGGCAAATCAAACCAATCAATAAGAAAGGTTGAGTTATTGAGTATTTGAGAAACATTAGGAATCGCATGATTCGTATGCTTGTGTTTGTGTTGTTTAGTGATCTTTATATCAAGTTCTATTAAGTTCAAAGATTTTTGGACGAGAAAAAGAATGGAAACCAACACTTCCCAAATCATAGCCAAGGCAAATCAAACCAATAAATAAGAAAGGTTGTGTTTATGAGTATTTGAGAAACATTAGGAATCGCATGATTCGTATGCTTGTGTTTGTGTTGTTTAGTGATCTTTCTATCAAGTTCTATTAAGTTCAAAGATTTTTGGACGAGAAAAAGAATGGAAACCAACACTTCCCAAACCATAGCCAAGGCAAATCAAACCAATCAATAAGAAAGGTTGTGTTATTGAGTATTTGAGAAACATTAGGAATCGCATGATTCGTATGCTTGTGTCTGTGTTCTTTGGTGATCTTTCTATCAAGTTCTATTAAGTTAAAAGATTTTTGGACGAGAAAAAGAATGAAAACCAACACTTCCCAAACCATATCCTAGGCAAATCTAACCAATCAATATGAAAGGTTGTGTTATTTAGAATTTGAGAAACATTAGGAATCGCATGATTCGTATGCTTGTGTTTGTGTTGTTTGGTGATCTTTCTATCAAGTTCTATTAAGTTAAAAGGTTTTTGGACGAGAAAAGGAATGGAAACCAACACTTCCAAAACCATAGCCTAGGCAAATCAAACCAATCAATAAGAAAGGTTGAGTTATTGAGTATTTGAGAAACATTAGGAATCGCAAGATTCGTATGCTTGTGTTTGTTTTGTTTAGTGATCTTTCTATCAAGTTCTATTAAGTTCAAAGATTTTTGGACGAGAAAAAGAATGGAAACCAACACTTCCCAAACCATAGCCAAGGCAAATCAAACCAATCCTTAAGAAAGGTTGTGTTTATGAGTATTTGAGAAACATTAGGAATCGAATGATTCGTATGATTGTGTTTGTGTTGTTTGGTGATCTTTCTATCAAGTTCTATTAAGTTCAAAGATTTTTGGACGAGAAAAAGAATGGAAACCAACACTTCCCAGACCATAGCCTAGGCAAATCAAACTAAACAATAAGAAATGTTGTGTTATTGAGGATTTGAGAAACATTAGGAATCGCATGATTCGTATGCTTGTGTTTGTGTTGTTTAGAGATCTTTCTATCAAGTTCTATTAAGTTAAAAGGTTTTTGGACGAGAAAAGGAATGGAAACCAACACTTCCAAAACCATAGCCTAGGCAAATCAAACCAATCAATAAGAAAGGTTGAGTTATTGAGTATTTGAGAAACATTAGGAATCGCATGATTCGTATGCTTGTGTTTGTGTTGTTTCGTGATCTTTCTATCAAGTTCTATTAAGTTCAAAGATTATTGGACGAGAAAAAGAATGGAAACCAACACTTCCCAAACCATAGCCAAGGCAAATCAAACCAATCAATAAGAAAGGTTGTGTTTATGAGTATTTGAGAAACATTAGGAATCGCATGATTCGTATGCTTGTGTTTGTGTTGTTTGGTGATCTTTCTATCAAGTTCTATTAAGTTCAAAGATTTTTGGACGAGAAAAAGAATGGAAACCAACACTTCCCAAACCATAGCCAAGGCAAATCAAACCAATCAATAAGAAAGGTTGTGTTATTGAGTATTTGAGAAACATTAGGAATCGCATGATTCGTATGCTTGTGTCTGTGTTCATTGGTGATCTTTCTATCAAGTTCTATTAAGTTAAAAGATTTTTGGACGAGAAAAAGAATGAAAACCAACACTTCCCAAACCATATCCTAGGCAAATCAAACCAATCAATAAGAAAGGTTGTGTTATTGAGAATTTGAGAAACATTAGGGATCGCATGATTCGTATGCTTGTGTTTGTCTTGTTTGGTGATCTTTCTATCAAGTTCTATTAAGTTAAAAGGTTTTTGGACAAGAAAATGAATGGAAACCAACACTTCCAAAACCATAGCCTAGGCAAATCAAACCAATCAATAAGAAAGGTTGAGTTATTGAGTATTTGAGAAACATTAGGAATCGCATGATTCGTATGCTTGTGTTTGTGTTGTTTAGTGATCTTTATATCAAGTTCTATTAAGTTCAAAGATTTTTGGACGAGAAAAAGAATGGAAACCAACACTTCCCAAATCATAGCCAAGGCAAATCAAACCAATAAATAAGAAAGGTTGTGTTTATGAGTATTTGAGAAACATTAGGAATCGCATGATTCGTATGCTTGTGTTTGTGTTGTTTAGTGATCTTTCTATCAAGTTCTATTAAGTTCAAAGATTTTTGGACGAGAAAAAGAATGGAAACCAACACTTCCCAAACCATAGCCAAGGCAAATCAAACCAATCAATAAGAAAGGTTGTGTTATTGAGTATTTGAGAAACATTAGGAATCGCATGATTCGTATGCTTGTGTCTGTGTTCTTTGGTGATCTTTCTATCAAGTTCTATTAAGTTAAAAGATTTTTGGACGAGAAAAAGAATGAAAACCAACACTTCCCAAACCATATCCTAGGCAAATCTAACCAATCAATATGAAAGGTTGTGTTATTGAGAATTTGAGAAACATTAGGAATCGCATGATTCGTATGCTTGTGTTTGTGTTGTTTGGTGATCTTTCTATCAAGTTCTATTAAGTTAAAAGGTTTTTGGACGAGAAAAGGAATGGAAACCAACACTTCCAAAACCATAGCCTAGGCAAATCAAACCAATCAATAAGAAAGGTTGAGTTATTGAGTATTTGAGAAACATTAGGAATCGCAAGATTCGTATGCTTGTGTTTGTTTTGTTTAGTGATCTTTCTATCAAGTTCTATTAAGTTCAAAGATTTTTGGACGAGAAAAAGAATGGAAACCAACACTTCCCAAACCATAGCCAAGGCAAATCAAACCAATCCTTAAGAAAGGTTGTGTTTATGAGTATTTGAGAAACATTAGGAATCGAATGATTCGTATGATTGTGTTTGTGTTGTTTGGTGATCTTTCTATCAAGTTCTATTAAGTTCAAAGATTTTTGGACGAGAAAAAGAATGGAAACCAACACTTCCCAGACCATAGCCTAGGCAAATCAAACTAAACAATAAGAAATGTTGTGTTATTGAGGATTTGAGAAACATTAGGAATCGCATGATTCGTATGCTTGTGTTTGTGTTGTTTAGAGATCTTTCTATCAAGTTCTATTAAGTTAAAAGGTTTTTGGACGAGAAAAGGAATGGAAACCAACACTTCCAAAACCATAGCCTAGGCAAATCAAACCAATCAATAAGAAAGGTTGAGTTATTGAGTATTTGAGAAACATTAGGAATCGCATGATTCGTATGCTTGTGTTTGTGTTGTTTCGTGATCTTTCTATCAAGTTCTATTAAGTTCAAAGATTATTGGACGAGAAAAAGAATGGAAACCAACACTTCCCAAACCATAGCCAAGGCAAATCAAACCAATCAATAAGAAAGGTTGTGTTTATGAGTATTTGAGAAACATTAGGAATCGCATGATTCGTATGCTTGTGTTTGTGTTGTTTGGTGATCTTTCTATCAAGTTCTATTAAGTTCAAAGATTTTTGGACGAGAAAAAGAATGGAAACCAACACTTCCCAAACCATAGCCAAGGCAAATCAAACCAATCAATAAGAAAGGTTGTGTTATTGAGTATTTGAGAAACAATAGGAATCGCATGATTCGTATGCTTGTGTCTGTGTTCATTGGTGATCGTTCTATCAAGTTCTATTAAGTTAAAAGATTTTTGGACGAGAAAAAGAATGAAAACCAACACTTCCCAAACCATATCCTAGGCAAATCAAACCAATCAATAAGAAAGGTTGTGTTATTGAGAATTTGAGAAACATTAGGGATCGCATGATTCGTATGCTTGTGTTTGTGTTGTTTGGTGATCTTTCTATCAAGTTCTATTAAGTTAAAAGGTTTTTGGACGAGAAAATGAATGGAAACCAACACTTCCAAAACCATAGCCTAGGCAAATCAAACCAATCAATAAGAAAGGTTGAGTTATTGAGTATTTGAGAAACATTAGGAATCGCATGATTCGTATGCTTGTGTTTGTGTTGTTAATGATCTTTATATCAAGTTCTATTAAGTTCAAAGATTTTTGGACGAGAAAAAGAATGGAAACCAACACTTCCCAAACCATAGCCAAGGCAAATCAAACCAATAAATAAGAAAGGTTGTGTTTATGAATATTTGAGAAACATTAGGAATCGCATGATTCGTATGCTTGTGTTTGTGTTGTTTAGTGATCTTTCTATCAAGTTCTATTAAGTTCAAAGATTTTTGGACGAGAAAAAGAATGGAAACCAACACTTCCCAAACCATAGCCAAGGCAAATCAAACCAATCAATAAGAAAGGTTGTGTTATTGAGTATTCGAGAAACATTAGGAATCGCATGATTCGTATGCTTGTGTCTGTGTTCTTTGGTGATCTTTCTATCAAGTTCTATTAAGTTAAAAGATTTTTGGATGAGAAAAAGAATGAAAACCAACACTTCCCAAACCATATCCTAGGCAAATCTAACCAATCAATATGAAAGGTTGTGTTATTGAGAATTTGAGAAACATTAGGAATCGCATGATTCGTATGCTTGTGTTTGTGTTGTTTGGTGATCTTTCTATCAAGTTCTATTAAGTTAAAAGGTTTTTGGACGAGAAAAGGAATGGAAACCAACACTTCCAAAACCATAGCCTAGGCAAATCAAACCAATCAATAAGAAAGGTTGTGTTATTGAGTATTTGAGAAACATTAGGAATCGCATGATTCGTATGCTTGTGTTTGTGTTGTTTAGTGATCTTTCTATCAAGTTCTATTAAGTTCAAAGATTTTTGGACGCGAAAAAGAATGGAAACCAACACTTCCCAAACCATAGCCAAGGCAAATCAAACCAATCAATAAGAAAGGTTGTGTTTATGAGTATTTGAGAAACATTAGGAATCGCATGATTCGTATGATTGTGTTTGTGTTGTTTGGTGATCTTTCTATCAAGTTCTATTAAGTTCAAAGATTTTTGGACGAATAAAAGAATGGAAACCAACACTTCCCAGACCATAGCCTAGGCAAATCAAACTAAACAATAAGAAATGTTGTGTTATTGAGGATTTGAGAAACATTAGGAATCGCATGATTCGTATGCTTGTGTTTGTGTTGTTTAGAGATCTTTCTATCAAGTTCTATTAAGTTCAAAGATTTTTGGACGAGAAAAAGAATGGAAACAAACACTTCCCAGACCATAGCCTAGGCAAATCAAACTAATCAATAAGAAATGTTGTGTTATTGAGTATTTGAGAAACATTAGGAATCGCATGATTCGTATGCTTGTGTTTGTGTTGTTTGGTGATCTTTCTATCAAGTTCTATTAAGTTCAAAGATTTTTGGACGAGAAAAAGAATGGAAACCAACACTTCCCAAACCATAGCCAAGGCAAATCAAACCAATAAATAAGAAAGGTTGTGTTTATGAGTATTTGAGAAACATTAGGAATCGCATGATTCGTATGCTTGTGTTTGTGTTGCTGGTGATCTTTCTATCAAGTTCTATTAAGTTAAAAGGTTTTTGGACGAGAAAAGGAATGGAAACCAACACTTCCAAAACCATAGCCTAGGCAAATCAAACCAATCAATAAGAAAGGTTGTGTTATTGAAAATTTGAGAAACATTAGGAATCGCATGATTCGTATGCTTGTGTTTGTGTTGTTTGGTGATCTTTCTATCAAGTTCTATTAAGTTAAAAGGTTTTTGGACTAGAAAAGGAATGGAAACCAACACTTCCAAAACCATAGCCTAGGCAAATCAAACCAATCAATAAGAAAGGTTGTGTTATTGAGAATTTGAGAAACATTAGGAATCGCGTGATACGTATGCTTGTGTTTGTGTTGTTTGGTGATCTTTCTATCAAGTTCTATTAAGTTCAAAGATTTTAGACGAGATAAAGAATGGAAACCAACACTTCCCAAAACATATCCTAGGCAAATCAAACCAATCAATAAGAAAGGTTGTGTTATTGAGAATTTGAAAAACATTAGAAATCGCATGATTCGTATGCTTGTGGTTGTATTGTTTGGTGATCTTTCTATCAAGTTCTATTAAGTTAAAAGATTTTTGGACGAGAAAAGGAATGGAAACCAACACTTCCAAAACCATAGCCTAGGCTAATCAAACCAATCAATAAGAAAGGTTGAGTTATTGAGTATTTGAGAAACATTAGGAATCGCATGATTCGTATGCTTGTGTTTGTGTTGTTTAGTGATCTTTCTATCAAGTTCTATTAAGTTCAAAGATTTTTGGACGAGAAAAAGAATGGAAACCAACACTTCCCAAACCATAGCCAAGGCAAATCAAACCAATCAATAAGAAAGGTTGTGTTATTGAGTATTTGAGAAACATTAGGAATCGCATGATTCGTATGCTTGTGTCTGTGTTCTTTGGTGATCTTTCTATCAAGATCTATTAAGTTAAAAGATTTTTGGACGAGAAAAAGAATGAAAACCAACAATTCCCAAACCATATCCTAGGCAAATCAAACCAATCAATAAGAAAGGTTGTGTTATTGAGAATTTGAGAAACATTTGGGATCGCATGATTCGTATGCTTGTGTTTGTGTTGTTTGGTGATCTTTCTATCAAGTTCTATTAAGTTAAAAGGTTTTTGGACGATAAAAGGAATGGAAACCAACACTTCCAAAACCATAGCCTAGGCAAATCAAACCAATCAATAAGAAAGGTTGAGTTATTGAGTATTTGAGAAACATTAGGAATCGCATGATTCGTATGCTTGTGTTTGTGTTGTTTAGTGATCTTTCTATCAAGTTCTATTAAGTTCAAAGATTTTTGGACGAGAAAAAGAATGGAAACCAACACTTCCCAAACCATAGCCAAGGCAAATCAAACCAATAAATAAGAAAGGTTGTGTTTATGAGTATTTGAGAAACATTAGGAATCGCATGATTCGTATGCTTGTGTTTGTGTTGTTTAGTGATCTTTCTATCAAGTTCTATTAAGTTCAAAGATTTTTGGACGAGAAAAAGAATGGAAACCAATACTTCCCAAACCATAGCCAAGGCAAATCAAACCAATCAATAAGAAAGGTTGTGTGATTGAGTATTTGAGAAACATTAGGAATCACATGATTCGTATGCTTGTGTCTGTGTTCTTTGGTGATCTTTCTATCAAGTTCTATTAAGTTAAAAGATTTTTGGACGAGAAAAAGAATGAAAACCAACACTTCCCAAACCATATCCTAGGCAAATCAAACCAATCAATAAGAAAGGTTGTGTTATTGAGGATTTGAGAAACATTAGGAATCGCATGATTCGTATGCTTGTGTTTGTGTTGTTTAGAGATCTTTCTATCAAGTTCTATTAAGTTAAAAGGTTTTTGGACGAGAAAAGGAATGGAAACCAACACTTCCAAAACCATAGCCTAGGCAAATCAAACCAATCAATAAGAAAGGTTGAGTTATTGAGTATTTGAGAAACATTAGGAATCGCATGATTCGTATGCTTGTGTTTGTGTTGTTTGGTGATCTTTCTATCAAGTTCTATTAAGTTCAAAGATTTTTGGATGAGAAAAAGAATGGAAACCAACACTTCCCAAACCATAGCCAAGGCAAATCAAACCAATCAATAAGAAAGGTTGTGTTTATGAGTATTTGAGAAACATTAGGAATCGCATGATTCGTATGCTTGTGTTTGTGTTGTTTGGTGATCTTTCTATCAAGTTCTATTAAGTTCAAAGATTTTTGGACGAGAAAAAGAATGGAAACCAACACTTCCCAAACCATAGCCAAGGCAAATCAAACCAATCAATAAGAAAGGTTGTGTTATTGAGTATTTGAGAAACATTAGGAATCGCATGATTCGTATGCTTGTGTCTGTGTTCATTGGTGATCGTTCTATCAAGTTCTATTAAGTTAAAAGATTTTTGGACGAGAAAAAGAATGAAAACCAACACTTCCCAAACCATATCCTAGGCAAATCAAACCAATCAATAAGAAAGGTTGTGTTATTGAGAATTTGAGAAACATTAGGAATCGCATGATTCGTATGATTGTGTTTGTGTTGTTTGGTGATCTTTCTATCAAGTTCTATTAAGTTCAAAGATTTTTGGACGAATAAAAGAATGGAAACCAACACTTCCCAGACCATAGCCTAGGCAAATCAAACTAAACAATAAGAAATGTTGTGTTATTGAGGATTTGAGAAACATTAGGAATCACATGATTCGTATGCTTGTGTTTGTGTTGTTTAGAGATCTTTCTATCATGTTCTATTAAGTTCAAAGATTTTTGGACGAGAAAAAGAATGGAAACAAACACTTCCCAGACCATAGCCTAGGCAAATCAAACTAATCAATAAGAAATGTTGTGTTATTGAGTATTTGAGAAACATTAGGAATCGCATGATTCGTATGCTTGTGTTTGTGTTGTTTGGTGATCTTTCTATCAAGTTCTATTAAGTTCAAAGATTTTTGGACGAGAAAAAGAATGGAAACCAACACTTCCCAAACCATAGCCAAGGCAAATCAAACCAATAAATAAGAAAGGTTGTGTTTATGAGTATTTGAGAAACATTAGGAATCGCATGATTCGTATGCTTGTGTTTGTGTTGCTGGTGATCTTTCTATCAAGTTCTATTAAGTTAAAAGGTTTTTGGACGAGAAAAGGAATGGAAACCAACACTTCCAAAACCATAGCCTAGGCAAATCAAACCAATCAATAAGAAAGGTTGTGTTATTGAAAATTTGAGAAACATTAGGAATCGCATGATTCGTATGCTTGTGTTTGTGTTGTTTGGTGATCTTTCTATCAAGTTCTATTAAGTTAAAAGGTTTTTGGACGAGAAAACGAATGGAAACCAACACTTCCAAAACCATAGCCTAGGCAAATCAAACCAATCAATAAGAAAGGTTGTGTTATTGAGAATTTGAGAAACATTAGGAATCGCGTGATTCGTATGCTTGTGTTTGTGTTGTTTGGTGATCTTTCTATCAAGTTCTATTAAGTTCAAAGATTTTAGACGAGATAAAGAATGGAAACCAACACTTCCCAAAACATATCCTAGGAAAATCAAACCAATCAATAAGAAAGGTTGTGTTATTGAGAATTTGAAAAACATTAGAAATCGCATGATTCGTATGCTTGTGGTTGTATTGTTTGGTGATCTTTCTATCAAGTTCTATTAAGTTAAAAGATTTTTGGACGAGAAAAGGAATGGAAACCAACACTTCCAAAACCATAGCCTAGGCTAATCAAACCAATCAATAAGAAAGGTTGAGTTATTGAGTATTTGAGAAACATTAGGAATCGCATGATTCGTATGCTTGTGTTTGTGTTGTTTAGTGATCTTTCTATCAAGTTCTATTAAGTTCAAAGATTTTTGGACGAGAAAAAGAATGGAAACCAACACTTCCCAAACCATAGCCAAGGCAAATCAAACCAATCAATAAGAAAGGTTGTGTTATTGAGTATTTGAGAAACATTAGGAATCGCATGATTCGTATGCTTGTGTCTGTGTTCTTTGGTGATCTTTCTATCAAGTTCTATTAAGTTAAAAGATTTTTGGACGAGAAAAAGAATGAAAACCAACACTTCCCAAACCATATCCTAGGCAAATCAAACCAATCAATAAGAAAGGTTGTGTTATTGAGAATTTGAGAAACATTTGGGATCGCATGATTCGTATGCTTGTGTTTGTGTTGTTTGGTGATCTTTCTATCAAGTTCTATTAAGTTCAAAGATTTTTGGACGAGAAAAAGAATGGAAACCAACACTTCCCAAACCATAGCCAAGGCAAATCAAACCAATCAATAAGAAAGGTTGTGTTTATGAGTATTTGAGAAACATTAGGAATCGCATGATTCATATGCTTGTGTTTGTGTTGTTTGGTGATGTTTCTATCAAGTTCTATTATGTTCAAAGATTTTTGGACGAGAAAAAGAATGGAAACCAACACTTCCCAAACCATAGCCAAGGCAAATCAAACCAATCAATAAGAAAGGTTGTGTTATTGAGTATTTGAGAAACATTAGGAATCGCATGATTCGTATGCTTGTGTCTGTGTTCATTGGTGATCGTTCTATCAAGTTCTATTAAGTTAAAAGATTTTTGGACGAGAAAAAGAATGAAAACCAACACTTCCCAAACCATATCCTAGGCAAATCAAACCAATCAATAAGAAAGGTTGTGTTATTGAGAATTTGAGAAACATTAGGGATCGCATGATTCGTATGCATGTGTTTGTGTTGTTTGGTGATCTTTCTATCAAGTTCTATTAAGTTAAAAGGTTTTTGGACGAGAAAATGAATGGAAACCAACACTTCCAAAACCATAGCCTAGGCAAATCAAACCAATCAATAAGAAAGGTTGAGTTATTGAGTATTTGAGAAACATTGGGAATCGCATGATTCGTATGCTTGTGTTTGTGTTGTTTAGTGATCTTTATATCAAGTTCTATTAAGTTCAAAGATTTTTGGACGAGAAAAAGAATGGAAACCAACACTTCCCAAACCATAGCCAAGGCAAATCAAACCAATAAATAAGAAAGGTTGTGTTTATGAGTATTTGAGAAACATTAGGAATCGCATGATTCGTATGCTTGTGTTTGTGTTGTTTAGTGATCTTTCTATCAAGTTCTATTAAGTTCAAAGATTTTTGGACGAGAAAAAGAATGGAAACCAACACTTCCCAAACCATAGCCAAGGCAAATCAAACCAATCAATAAGAAAGGTTGTGTTATTGAGTATTTGAGAAACATTAGGAATCGCATGATTCGTATGCTTGTGTCTGTGTTCTTTGGTGATCTTTCTATCAAGTTCTATTAAGTTAAAAGATTTTTGGACGAGAAAAAGAATGAAAACCAACACTTCCCAAACCATATCCTAGGCAAATCTAACCAATAAATATGAAAGGTTGTGTTATTGAGAATTTGAGAAACATTAGGAATCGCATGATTCGTATGCTTGTGTTTGTCTTGTTTGGTGATCTTTCTATCAAGTTCTATTAAGTTAAAAGATTTTTGGACGAGAAAAGGAATGGAAACCAACACTTCCAAAACCATAGCCTAGGCAAATCAAACCAATCAATAAGAAAGGTTGTGTTATTGAGTATTTGAGAAACATTAGGAATCGCATGATTCGTATGCTTGTGTTTGTGTTGTTTAGTGATCTTTCTATCAAGTTCTATTAAGTTCAAAGATTTTTGGACGAGAAAAAGAATGGAAACCAACACTTCCCAAACCATAGCCAAGGCAAATCAAACCAATCAATAAGAAAGGTTGTGTTTATGAGTATTTGAGAAACATTAGGAATCGCATGATTCGTATGATTGTGTTTGTGTTGTTTGGTGATCTTTCTATCAAGTTCTATTAAGTTCAAAGATTTTTGGACGAATAAAAGAATGGAAACCAACACTTCCCAGACCATAGCCTAGGCAAATCAAACTAAACAATAAGAAATGTTGTGTTATTGAGGATTTGAGAAACATTAGGAATCGCATGATTCGTATGCTTGTGTTTGTGTTGTTTGGTGATCTTTCTATCAAGTTCTATTAAGTTCAAAGATTTTTGGACGAGAAAAAGAATGGAAACCAACACTTCCCAAACCATAGCCAAGGCAAATCAAACCAATAAATAAGAAAGGTTGTGTTTATGAGTATTTGAGAAACATTAGGAATCACATGATTCGTATGCTTGTGTTTGTGTTGCTGGTGATCTTTCTATCAAGTTCTATTAAGTTAAAAGGTTTTTGGACGAGAAAAGGAATGGAAACCAACACTTCCAAAACCATAGCCTAGGCAAATCAAACCAATCAATAAGAAAGGTTGTGTTATTGAAAATTTGAGAAACATTAGGAATCGCATGATTCGTATGCTTGTGTTTGTGTTGTTTGGTGATCTTTCTATCAAGTTCTATTAAGTTAAAAGGTTTTTGGACGAGAAAAGGAATGGAAACCAACACTTCCAAAACCATAGCCTAGGCAAATCAAACCAATCAATAAGAAAGGTTGTGTTATTGAGAATTTGAGAAACATTAGGAATCGCGTGATTCGTATGCTTGTGTTTGTGTTGTTTGGTGATCTTTCTATCAAGTTCTATTAAGTTCAAAGATTTTAGACGAGATAAAGAATGGAAACCAACACTTCCCAAAACATATCCTAGGCAAATCAAACCAATCAATAAGAAAGGTTGTGTTATTGAGAATTTGAAAAACATTAGAAATCGCATGATTCGTATGCTTGTGGTTGTATTGTTTGGTGATCTTTCTATCAAGTTCTATTAAGTTAAAAGATTTTTGGACGAGAAAAGGAATGGAAACCAACACTTCCAAAACCATAGCCTAGGCTAATCAAACCAATCAATAAGAAAGGTTGAGTTATTGAGTATTTGAGAAACATTAGGAATCGCATGATTCGTATGCTTGTGTTTGTGTTGTTTAGTGATCTTTCTATCAAGTTCTATTAAGTTCAAAGATTTTTGGACGAGAAAAAGAATGGAAACCAACACTTCCCAAACCATAGCCAAGGCAAATCAAACCAATCAATAAGAAAGGTTGTGTTATTGAGTATTTGAGAAACATTAGGAATCGCATGATTCGTATGCTTGTGTCTGTGTTCTTTGGTGATCTTTCTATCAAGTTCTATTAAGTTAAAAGATTTTTGGACGAGAAAAAGAATGAAAACCAACACTTCCCAAACCATATCCTAGGCAAATCAAACCAATCAATAAGAAAGGTTGTGTTATTGAGAATTTGAGAAACATTTGGGATCGCATGATTCGTATGCTTGTGTTTGTGTTGTTTGGTGATCTTTCTATCAAGTTCTATTAAGTTAAAAGGTTTTTGGACGAGAAAAGGAATGGAAACCAACACTTCCAAAACCATAGCCTAGGCAAATCAAACCAATCAATAAGAAAGGTTGCGTTATTGAGTATTTGAGAAACATTAGGAATCGCATGATTCGTATGCTTGTGTTTATGTTGTTTAGTGATCTTTCTATCAAGTTCTATTAAGTTCAAAGATTTTTGGACGAGAAAAAGAATGGAAACCAACACTTCCCAAACCATAGCCAAGGCAAATCAAACCAATAAATAAGAAAGGTTGTGTTTATGAGTATTTGAGAAACATTAGGAATCGCATGATTCGTATGCTTGTGTTTGTGTTGTTTAGTGATCTTTCTATCAAGTTCTATTAAGTTCAAAGATTTTTGGACGAGAAAAAGAATGGAAACCAATACTTCCCAAACCATAGCCAAGGCAAATCAAACCAATCAATAAGAAAGGTTGTGTGATTGAGTATTTGAGAAACATTAGGAATCACATGATTCGTATGCTTGTGTCTGTGTTCTTTGGTGATCTTTCTATCAAGTTCTATTAAGTTAAAAGATTTTTGGACGAGAAAAAGAATGAAAACCAACACTTCCCAAACCATATCCTAGGCAAATCAAACCAATCAATAAGAAAGGTTGTGTTATTGAGAATTTGAGAAACATTTGGGATCGCATGATTCGTATGCTTGTGTTTGTGTTGTTTGGTGATCTTTCTATCAAGTTCTATTAAGTTAAAAGGTTTTCGGACGAGAAAAGGAATGGAAACCAACACTTCCAAAACCATAGCCTAGGCAAATCAAACCAATCAATAAGAAAGGTTGAGTTATTGAGTATTTGAGAAACATTAGGAATCGCATGATTCGTATGCTTGTGTTTGTGTTGTTTAGTGATCTTTCTATCAAGTTCTATTAAGTTCAAAGATTTTAGGACGAGAAAAAGAATGGAAACCAACACTTCCCAAACCATAGCCAAGGCAAATCAAACCAATCAATAAGAAAGGTTGTGTTTATGAGTATTTGAGAAACATTAGGAATCGCATGATTCGTATGATTGTGTTTGTGTTGTTTGGTGATCTTTCTATCAAGTTCTATTAAGTTCAAAGATTTTTGGACGAGAAAAAGAATGGAAACCAACACTTCCTAGACCATAGCCTAGGCAAATCAAACTAAACAATAAGAAATGTTGTGTTATTGAGGATTTGAGAAACATTAGGAATCGCATGATTCGTATGCTTGTGTTTGTGTTGTTTAGAGATCTTTCTATCAAGTTCTATTAAGTTCAAAGATTTTTGGACGAGAAAAAGAATGGAAACCAACACTTCCCAGACCATAGCCTAGGCAAATCAAACTAATCAATAAGAAATGTTGTGTTATTGAGTATTTGAGAAACATTAGGAATCGCATGATTCGTATGCTTGTGTTTTCGTTGTTTGGTGATCTTTCTATCAAGTTCTATTAAGTTCAAAGATTTTTGGACGAGAAAAAGAATGGAAACCAACACTTCCCAAACCATAGCCAAGGCAAATCAAACCAATCAATAAGAAAGGTTGTGTTTATGAGTATTTGAGAAACATTAGGAATCGCATGATTCGTATGATTGTGTTTGTGTTGTTTGGTGATCTTTCTATCAAGTTCTATTAAGTTCAAAGATTTTTGGAGGAGAAAAAGAATGGAAACCAACACTTCCAAAACCATAGCCTAGGCAAATCAAACCAATCAATAAGAAAGGTTGAGTTATTGAGTATTTGAGAAACATTAGGAATCGCATGATTCGTATGCTTGTGTTTGTGTTGTTTAGTGATCTTTCTATCAAGTTCTATTAAGTTCAAAGATTTTTGGACGAGAAAAAGAATCGAAACCAACACTTCCGAAACCATAGCCAAGGCAAATCAAACCAATCAATAAGAAAGGTTGTGTTTATGAGTATTTGAGAAACATTACGAATCGCATGATTCGTATGATTGTGTTTGTGTTGTTTGGTGATCTTTCTATCAAGTTCTATTAAGTTCAAAGATTTTTGGAGGAGAAAAAGAATGGAAACCAACTCTTCCCAAACCATAGCCTAGGCAAATCAAACTAATCAATAAGAAATGTTGTGTTATTGAGTATTTGAGATACATTAGGAATCGCATAATTCGTATGCTTGTGTTTGTGTTGTTTGGTGATCTTTCTATCAAGTTCTATTAAGTTAAAAGGTTTTTGGACGAGAAAAGGAATGGAAACCAACACTTCCAAAACCATATCCTAGGCAAATCAAACCAATCAATAAGAAAGGTTGAGTTATTGAGTATTTGAGAAACATTAGGAATCGCATGATTCGTATGCTTGTGGTTGTGTTGTTTAGTGATCTTTCTATCAAGTTCTATTAAGTTCAAAGATTTTTGGACGAGAAAAAGAATGGAAACCAACACTTCCCAAACCATAGCCAAGGCAAATCAAACCAATCAATATGAAAGGTTGTGTTTATGAGTATTTGAGAAACATTAGGAATCGCATGATTCGTATGATTGTGTTTGTGTTGTTTGGTGATCTTTCTATCAAGTTCTAAGTTCAAAGATTTTTGGAGGAGAAAAAGAATGGAAACCAACTCTTCCCAAACCATAGCCTAGGCAAATCAAACTAATCAATAAGAAATGTTGTGTTATTGAGTATTTGAGATACATTAGGAATCGCATGATTCGTATGCTTGTGTTTGTGTTGTTTGGTGACCTTTCTATCAAGTTCTATTAAGTTCAAAGATTTTAGACCAGATAAAGAATGGAAACCAACACTTCCCAAAACATATCCTAGGCAAATCAAACCAATCAATAAGAAAGGTTGTGTTATTGAGAATTTGAGAAACATTAGGAATCGCATGATTCGTATGCTCGTGGTTGTATTGTTTGGTGATCTTTCTATCAAGTTCTATTAAGTTAAAAGATTTTTTGCCGAGAAAAAGAATGGAAACGAACACTTTCAAAACCATAGCCTAGGTAAATCAAACCAATCAATAAGAAAGGTTGAGTTATTGAGTATTTGAGAAACATTAGGAATCGCATGATTCGTATGCTTGTGTTTGTGTTGTTTAGAGATCTTTCTATCAAGTTCTATTAAGTTCAAAGATTTTAGACCAGATAAAGAATGGAAACCAACACTTCCCAGACCATAGCCTAGGCAAATCAAACTAATCAATAAGAAATGTTGTGTTATTGAGTATTTGAGAAACATTAGGAATCGCATGATTCGTATGCTCGTGGTTGTATTGTTTGGTGATCTTTCTATCAGGTTGTATTAAGTTAAAAGATTTTTGGACGAGAAAAGGAATGGAAACCAACACGTCCAAAACCATAGCCTAGGCAAATCAAACCAATCAATAAGAAAGGTTGAGTTATTGAGTATTTGATAAACATTAGAAATCGCATGATTCATATGCTTGCGTTTGTGTTGTTTAGTGATCTTTCTATCAAGTTCTATTAAGTTCAAAGGTTTTTGGACGAGAAAAAGAATGGAAACCAACACTTCCCAAACCATAGCCAAGGCAAATCAAACCAATCAATAAGAAAGGTTGTGTTTTTGAGTATTTGAGAAACATTAGGAATCGCATGATTCGTATACTTGTGTTTTTGTTGTTTGGTGATCTTTCTATCAAGTTCTATGAAGTTCCAAGATTTTTGGATGAGAAAAAGAATGGAAACCAACATTTCCAAAACCCTAGCCTAGGCAAATCAAACCAATCAATAAGAAAGGTTGAGTTATTGGGTATTTAAGAAACATTAGGAATCGCGTGATTCGTATGCTTTGTGTTGTTTAGTGATCTTTCTATCAAGTTCTATTAAGATCAAAAACTTTTGGTCGAGATAAAGAATGGAAGCCAAGACTTCCCAAATCATAGCCTAGGCAAATCAAACTAATCAATAAGAAATGTTGTGTTATTGAGTATTTGAGAAACATTAGGAATCGCATGATTCATATGCTTGTGTTTGTGTTGTTTGGTGGTCTTTCTATCAAGTTCTATGAAGTTCCAAGATTTTTGGACGAGAGAAAAAATGGAAACCAACACTTCCCAAACCATATCCTAGGCAAATCAAACCAATCAATAAGAAAGGTTGTGTTGTTGAGAATTTGAGAAACATTAGGAATCGCATGATTCGTACGCTTGTGTTTGTGTTGTTTGGTGATCTTTCTATCAAGTTCTATGAAGTTCCAAGATTTTTGGACGAGAAAAAGAATGGAAACCAACATTTCCAAAACCATAGCCTAGGCAAATCAAACCAATCAATAAGAAAGGTTGAGTTATTGGGTATTTGAGAAACATTAGGAATCGCATGATTCGTATGCTTTGTGTTGTTTAGTGATCTTTCTATCAAGTTCTATTAAGTTCAAAAACTTTTGGTTGAGAAAAAGAATGGAAGCCAACACTTCCCAAACCATAGCCTAGGCAAATCAAACTAATCAATAAGAAATGTTGTGTTATTGAGTATTTGAGAAACATTAGATATCGCATGATTCGTATGCTTGTGTTTGTGTTGTTTGGTGATCTTTCTATCAAGTTCTATGAAGGTCCAAGATTTTTGGACGAGAGAAAGAATGGATACCAACACTTCCCAAACTTAGCCCAGGCTAATCAAACCAATCAATAAGAAAGGTTGTGTTATTGAGTATTTGAGAAACATTAGGAATCGCATGATTCGTATGCTTGTGTTTGTGTTGTTTGGTGATCTTTCTATCAAGTTCTATGAAGTTCCAAGATTTTTGGACGAGAAAAAGAATGGAAACCAACATTTCCAAAACCATAGCCTAGGCAAATCAAACCAATCAATAAGAAAGGTTGAGTTATTGAGTATTTGAGAAACATATGGAATCGCATGATTCGTATGCTTGTGTTTGTGTTGTTTAGAGATCTTTCTATCAAGTTCTATTAAGTTCAAAAAATTTTGGACGAGAAAAAGAATGGAAACCAACACTTCCCAAACCATAGCCTAGGCAAATCAAACTAATAAATAAGAGATGTTGTGTTATTGAGTATTTGAGAAACATTAGGAATCGCATGATTCGTATGCTTGAGTTTGTGTTGTTTGGTGATGTTTCTATCAAGTTCTATTGAATTCAAAGATTTTAGACGAGAAAAAGAATGGAAACCAACACTTCCCAAACCATATCCTAGGCAAATCAAACCAATCAATATGAATGGTTGTGTTATTGAGAATTTGAGAAACATTAGGAATCGCATCATTCGTATGTTTGTGTTTGTGTTGTTTGGTGATCTTTCTATCAAGTTCTATTAAGTTCAAAGATTTTAGACCAGATAAAGAATGGAAACCAACACTTCCCAAAACATATCCTAGGCAAATCAAACCAATCAATAAGAAAGGTTGTGTTATTGAGAATTTGAGAAACATTAGGAATCGCATGATTCGTATGCTCGTGGTTGTATTGTTTGGTGATCTTTCTATCAAGTTCTATTAAGTTAAAAGATTTTTTGCCGAGAAAAAGAATGGAAACGAACACTTTCAAAACCATAGCCTAGGTAAATCAAACCAATCAATAAGAAAGGTTGAGTTATTGAGTATTTGAGAAACATTAGGAATCGCATGATTCGTATGCTTGTGTTTGTGTTGTTTAGAGATCTTTCTATCAAGTTCTATTAAGTTCAAAGATTTTAGACCAGATAAAGAATGGAAACCAACACTTCCCAGACCATAGCCTAGGCAAATCAAACTAATCAATAAGAAATGTTGTGTTATTGAGTATTTGAGAAACATTAGGAATCGCATGATTCGTATGCTCGTGGTTGTATTGTTTGGTGATCTTTCTATCAGGTTGTATTAAGTTAAAAGATTTTTGGACGAGAAAAGGAATGGAAACCAACACGTCCAAAACCATAGCCTAGGCAAATCAAACCAATCAATAAGAAAGGTTGAGTTATTGAGTATTTGATAAACATTAGAAATCGCATGATTCATATGCTTGCGTTTGTGTTGTTTAGTGATCTTTCTATCAAGTTCTATTAAGTTCAAAGGTTTTTGGACGAGAAAAAGAATGGAAACCAACACTTCCCAAACCATAGCCAAGGCAAATCAAACCAATCAATAAGAAAGGTTGTGTTTTTGAGTATTTGAGAAACATTAGGAATCGCATGATTCGTATACTTGTGTTTTTGTTGTTTGGTGATCTTTCTATCAAGTTCTATGAAGTTCCAAGATTTTTGGATGAGAAAAAGAATGGAAACCAACATTTCCAAAACCCTAGCCTAGGCAAATCAAACCAATCAATAAGAAAGGTTGAGTTATTGGGTATTTAAGAAACATTAGGAATCGCGTGATTCGTATGCTTTGTGTTGTTTAGTGATCTTTCTATCAAGTTCTATTAAGATCAAAAACTTTTGGTCGAGATAAAGAATGGAAGCCAAGACTTCCCAAATCATAGCCTAGGCAAATCAAACTAATCAATAAGAAATGTTGTGTTATTGAGTATTTGAGAAACATTAGGAATCGCATGATTCATATGCTTGTGTTTGTGTTGTTTGGTGGTCTTTCTATCAAGTTCTATGAAGTTCCAAGATTTTTGGACGAGAGAAAAAATGGAAACCAACACTTCCCAAACCATATCCTAGGCAAATCAAACCAATCAATAAGAAAGGTTGTGTTGTTGAGAATTTGAGAAACATTAGGAATCGCATGATTCGTACGCTTGTGTTTGTGTTGTTTGGTGATCTTTCTATCAAGTTCTATGAAGTTCCAAGATTTTTGGACGAGAAAAAGAATGGAAACCAACATTTCCAAAACCATAGCCTAGGCAAATCAAACCAATCAATAAGAAAGGTTGAGTTATTGGGTATTTGAGAAACATTAGGAATCGCATGATTCGTATGCTTTGTGTTGTTTAGTGATCTTTCTATCAAGTTCTATTAAGTTCAAAAACTTTTGGTTGAGAAAAAGAATGGAAGCCAACACTTCCCAAACCATAGCCTAGGCAAATCAAACTAATCAATAAGAAATGTTGTGTTATTGAGTATTTGAGAAACATTAGATATCGCATGATTCGTATGCTTGTGTTTGTGTTGTTTGGTGATCTTTCTATCAAGTTCTATGAAGGTCCAAGATTTTTGGACGAGAGAAAGAATGGATACCAACACTTCCCAAACTTAGCCCAGGCTAATCAAACCAATCAATAAGAAAGGTTGTGTTATTGAGTATTTGAGAAACATTAGGAATCGCATGATTCGTATGCTTGTGTTTGTGTTGTTTGGTGATCTTTCTATCAAGTTCTATGAAGTTCCAAGATTTTTGGACGAGAAAAAGAATGGAAACCAACATTTCCAAAACCATAGCCTAGGCAAATCAAACCAATCAATAAGAAAGGTTGAGTTATTGAGTATTTGAGAAACATATGGAATCGCATGATTCGTATGCTTGTGTTTGTGTTGTTTAGAGATCTTTCTATCAAGTTCTATTAAGTTCAAAAAATTTTGGACGAGAAAAAGAATGGAAACCAACACTTCCCAAACCATAGCCTAGGCAAATCAAACTAATAAATAAGAGATGTTGTGTTATTGAGTATTTGAGAAACATTAGGAATCGCATGATTCGTATGCTTGAGTTTGTGTTGTTTGGTGATGTTTCTATCAAGTTCTATTGAATTCAAAGATTTTAGACGAGAAAAAGAATGGAAACCAACACTTCCCAAACCATATCCTAGGCAAATCAAACCAATCAATATGAATGGTTGTGTTATTGAGAATTTGAGAAACATTAGGAATCGCATCATTCGTATGTTTGTGTTTGTGTTGTTTGGTGATCTTTCTATCAAGTTCTATTAAGTTCAAAGATTTTTGGAGGAGAAAAAGAATGGAAACCAACACTTCCCAAACCATAGCCTAGGCAAATCAAACTAATCAATAAGAAATGTTGTGTTATTGAGTATTTGAGATACATTAGGAATTGCATGATTCGTATGCTTGTGTTTGTGTTGTTTGGTGATCTTTCTATCAAGTTCTATGAAGTTCCAAGATTTTTGGACGAGAAAAAGAATGGAAACCAACATTTCCAAAACCATAGCCTAGGCAAATCAAACCAATCAATAAGAAAGGTTGAGTTATTGAGTATTTGAGAAACATATGGAATCGCATGATTCGTATGCTTGTGTTTGTGTTGTTTAGAGATCTTACTATCAAGTTCTAAAAAGTTCAAATAATTTTGGACGAGAAAACGAATCCAAACCAACACTTCCCAAACCATAGCCTAGGCAAATCAAACTAATCAATAAGAAATGTTGTGTTATTGAGTATTTGAGAAACATTAGGAATCGCATGATTCGTATGCTTGAGTTTGTGTTGTTTGGCGATGTTTCTATCAAGTTCTATTGAATTCAAAGATTTTAGACGAGAAAAAGAATGGAAACCAACACTTCCCAAACCATATCCTAGGCAAATCAAACCAATCAATATGAATGGTTGTGTTATTGAGAATTTCAGAAACATTAGGAATCGCATCATTCGTATGTTTGTGTTTGTGTTGTTTGGTGATCTTTCTATCAAGTTCTATTAAGTTCAAAGATTTTTGGAGGAGAAAAAGAATGGAAACCAACACTTCCCAAACCATAGCCTAGGCAAATTAAACTAATCAATAAGAAATGTTGTGTTATTGAGTATTTGAGATACATTAGGAATTGCATGATTCGTATGCTTGTGTTTGTGTTGTTTGGTGATCTTTCTATCAAGTTCTATTAAGTTCAAAGATTTTAGACCAGATAAAGAATGGAAACCAACACTTCCCAAAAAATATCCTAGGCAAATCAAACCAATCAATAAGAAAGGTTGTGTTATTGAGAATTTGAGAAACATTAGGAATCGCATGATTCGTATGCTTGTGGTTGTATTGTTTGGTGATCTTTCTATCAAGTTCTATTAAGTTAAAAGATTTTTGGATGAGAAAAGGAAGGGAAACCAACACTTTCAAAACCATAGCCTAGACAAATCAAACCAATCAATAAGAAAGGTTGAGTTATTGAGTATTTGAGAAACATTAGGAATCGCATGATTCGTATGCTTGTGTTTGTGTTGTTTAGAGATCTTACTATCAAGTTCTATTAAGTTCAAAGATTTTTGGAAGAGAAAAAGAATGGAAACCAACACTTCCCAGACCATAGCCTAGGCAAATCAAACTAATAGATAAGAAATGTTGTGTTATTGAGTATTTGAGAAACATTAGGAATCGCATGATTCGTATGCTTGTGTTTGTGTTGTTTGGTGATCATTCTATCAAGTTCTATTAAGTTCAAAGATTTTAGACGAGATAAAGAATGGAAACCAACACTTCCCAAAACATATCCTAGGCAAATCAAACCAATCAATAAGAAAGGTTGTGTTATTGAGAATTTGAGAAACATTAGGAATCGCATGATTCGTATGCTTGTGTTTGTGTTGTTTGGTGATCTTTCTATCAAGTTCTATTAAGTTAAAAGGTTTTTGGACGAGAAAAGGAATAGAAACCAACACTTCCAAAACCATAGCCTAGGCAAATGAAACCAATCAATAAGAAAGGTTGAGTTATTGAGTATTTGAGAAACATTAGGAATCGCATGATTCGTATGCTTGTGTTTGTGTTGTTTAGTGATCTTTCTATCAAGTTCTATTAAGTTCAAAGATTTTTGGACGAGAAAAAGAATGGAAACCAACACTTCCCAAACCATAGCCAAGGCAAATCAAACTAAACAATAAGAAATGTTGTGTTATTGAGGATTTGAGAAACATTAGGAATCGCATGATTCGTATGCTTGTGTTTGTGTTGTTTAGAGATCTTTCTATCAAGTTCTATTAAGTTCAAAGATTTTTGGACGAGAAAAAGAATGGAAACCAACACTTCCCAGACCATAGCCTAGGCAAATCAAACTAATCAATAAGAAACGTTGTGTTATTGAGTATTTGAGAAACATTAGGAATCGCATGATTCGTTTGCTTGTGTTTGTGTTGTTTGGTGATCTTTCTATCAAGTTCTATTAAGTTCAAAGATTTTAGACGAGATAAAGAATGGAAACCAACACTTCTTAAAATATATCATAGGCAAATCAAACCAATCAATAAGAAAGTTTGAGTTATTGAGTATTTGAGAAACATTAGAAATCGCATGATTCGTATGCTTGTGTTTGTGTTGTTTAGTGATCTTTCTATCAAATTCTATTAAGTTCAAAGATTTTTGGACGAGAAAAAGAATGGAAACCAACACTTCCCAAACCATATCCTAGGCCAATCAAACCAATCAATAAGAAAGGTAGTGTTATTGAGAATTTGAGAAACATTAGGAATCACATGATTCGTATGCTTGTGTTTGTGTTGTTTGATGATCTTTCTATTAAGTTCAAAAACATTTGGTCGAGAAAAAGAATGGAAGCCAACACTTCCCAAACCATAGCCTATGCAAATCAAACTAATCAATGAGAAATGTTGTGTTATTGAGTATTTGAGAAACATTAGGAATCCCATGATTCGTATGCTTGAGTTTGTGTTGTTTGGTGATGTTTCTATCAAGTTCTATTGAGTTCAAAGATTTTAGACGAGAAAAAGAATGGAAACCAACACTTCCCAAACCATAGCCTATGCAAATCAAACTAATCAATAAGAAATGTTGTGTTATTGAGTATTTGAGAAACATTAGAAATCGCATGATTCGTATGCTTGAGTTTGTATTGTTTGGTGATGTTTCTATCAAGTTCTATTAAGTTCCAAGATTTTTGGAAGAGAAAAAGAATTGAAACCAACAATTCCAAAACCATAGCCTAAGCAAATCAAACCAATCAATAAGAAAGGTTGACTTATTGAGTATTTGAGAAACATTAGGAATCGCATGATTCGTATGCTTGTGTTTGTGTTGTTTAGTGATCTTTCTATCAAGTTCTATTAAGTTCAAAAAATTTTGGACGAGAAAAAGAATGGAAACCAACACTGCCCAAACCATAGCCTATTCAAATCAAACTAATCAATAAGAAATGTTGTGTTATTGAGTATTTGAGAAACATTAGGAATCGCATGATTCGTATGGTTGAGTTTGTGTTGTTTGGTGATGTTTCTATCAAGTTCTATTGAGTTCAAAGATTTTAGACGAGAAAAAGAATGGAAACCAACACTTTCCAAATCATATCCTAGGCAAATCAAACCAATCAATATGAAAGGTTGTGTTATTGAGAATTTGAGAAACATTAGGAATTGCATCATTCGTATGTTTGTGTTTGTGTTGTTTAGTGATCTTTCTATCAAGTTCTATTAAGTTCAAAGATTTTTGGACGAGACAAATAATGGAAACCAACACTTCCCAAACCTTAGCCTAGGCAAATCAAACCAATCAATAAGAAATGTTGTGTTATTGAGTATTTGAGAAACATTAGGAATCGCATGATTCGTATGCTTGTGTTTGTGTTGTTTAGAGATCTTACTATCAAGTTCTATTAAGTTCAAAGATTTTTGGAAGAGAAAAAGAATGGAAACCAACACTTCCCAGACCATAGCCTAGGCAAATCAAACTAATAGATAAGAAATGTTGTGTTATTGAGTATTTGAGAAACATTAGGAATCGCATGATTCGTATGCTTGTGTTTGTGTTGTTTGGTGATCATTCTATCAAGTTCTATTAAGTTCAAAGATTTTAGACGAGATAAAGAATGGAAACCAACACTTCCCAAAACATATCCTAGGCAAATCAAACCAATCAATAAGAAAGGTTGTGTTATTGAGAATTTGAGAAACATTAGGAATCGCATGATTCGTATGCTTGTGTTTGTGTTGTTTGGTGATCTTTCTATCAAGTTCTATTAAGTTAAAAGGTTTTTGGACGAGAAAAGGAATAGAAACCAACACTTCCAAAACCATAGCCTAGGCAAATCAAACCAATCAATAAGAAAGGTTGAGTTATTGAGTATTTGAGAAACATTAGGAATCGCATGATTCGTATGCTTGTGTTTGTGTTGTTTAGTGATCTTTCTATCAAGTTCTATTAAGTTCAAAGATTTTTGGACGAGAAAAAGAATGGAAACCAACACTTCCCAAACCATAGCCAAGGCAAATCAAACTAAACAATAAGAAATGTAGTGTTATTGAGGATTTGAGAAACATTAGGAATCGCATGATTCGTGTGCTTGTGTTTGTGTTGTTTAGAGATCTTTCTATCAAGTTCTATTAAGTTCAAAGATTTTTGGACGAGAAAAAGAATGGAAACCAACACTTCCCAGACCATAGCCTAGGCAAATCAAACTAATCAATAAGAAACGTTGTGTTATTGAGTATTTGAGAAACATTAGGAATCGCATGATTCGTTTGCTTGTGTTTGTGTTGTTTGGTGATCTTTCTATCAAGTTCTATTAAGTTCAAAGATTTTAGATGAGATAAAGAATGGAAACCAACACTTCTTAAAATATATCATAGGCAAATCAAACCAATCAATAAGAAAGTTTGAGTTATTGAGTATTTGAGAAACATTAGAAATCGCATGATTCGTATGCTTGTGTTTGTGTTGTTTAGTGATCTTTCTATCAAGTTCTATTAAGTTCAAAGATTTTTGGACGAGAAAAAGAATGGAAACCAACACTTCCCAAACCATATCCTAGGCCAATCAAACCAATCAATAAGAAAGGTTGTGTTATTGAGAATTTGAGAAACATTAGGAATCACATGATTCGTATGCTTGTGTTTGTGTTGTTTGATGATCTTTCTATTAAGTTCAAAAACATTTGGTCGAGAAAAAGAATGGAAGCCAACACTTCCCAAACCATAGCCTATGCAAATCAAACTAATCAATAAGAAATGTTGTGTTATTGAGTATTTGAGAAACATTAGGAATCCCATGATTCGTATGCTTGAGTTTGTGTTGTTTGGTGATGTTTCTATCAAGTTCTATTGAGTTCAAAGATTTTAGACGAGAAAAAGAATGGAAACCAACACTTCCCAAACCATAGCCTATGCAAATCAGACTAATCAATAAGAAATGTTGTGTTATTGAGTATTTGAGAAACATTAGAAATCGCATGATTCGTATGCTTGAGTTTGTGTTGTTTGGTGATGTTTCTATCAAGTTCTATTAAGTTCCAAGATTTTTGGACGAGAAAATGAATTGAAACCAACAATTCCAAAACCATAGCCTAAGCAAATCAAACCAATCAATAAGAAAGGTTGACTTATTGAGTATTTGAGAAACATTAGGAATCGCATGATTCGTATGCTTGTGTTTGTGTTGTTTAGTGATCTTTCTATCAAGTTCTATTAAGTTCAAAAAATTTTGGACGAGAAAAAGAATGGAAACCAACACTGGCCAAACCATAGCCTATTCAAATCAAACTAATCAATAAGAAATGTTGTGTTATTGAGTATTTGAGAAACATTAGGAATCGCATGATTCGTATGGTTGAGTTTGTGTTGTTTGGTGATGTTTCTATCAAGTTCTATTGAGTTCAAAGATTTTAGACGAGAAAAAGAATGGAAACCAACACTTTCCAAATCATATCCTAGGCAAATCAAACCAATCAATATGAAAGGTTGTGTTATTGAGAATTTGAGAAACATTAGGAATTGCATCATTCGTATGTTTGTGTTTGTGTTGTTTAGTGATCTTTCTATCAAGTTCTATTAAGTTCAAAGATTTTTGGATGAGACAAATAATGGAAACCAACACTTCCCAAACCTTAGCCAGGGCAAATCAAACCAATCAATAAGAAATGTTGTGTTATTGAGTATTTGAGAAACATTAGGAATCGCATGATTCGTATGCTTGTGTTTGTGTTGTTTAGTGATCTTTCTATCAAGTTCTATGAAGTTCCAAGATTTTTGGACAAGAAAAAGAATGGAAACCAACATTTCCAACACCATAGCCTAGGCAAATCAAACCAATCAATAAGAAAGGTTAAGTTAATTGGGTATTTGAGAAACATTAGGAATCGCATGATTCGTATGCTTTGTGTTGTTTAGTGATCTTTCTATCAAGTTCTATTAAATTCAAAAACTTTTGGTTGAGAAAAAGAATGGAAGCCAACACTTCCCAAACCATAGCCTAGGCAAATCAAACTAATCAATAAGAAATGTTGTGTTATTGAGTATTTGAGAAACATTAGAAATCGCATGATTCGTATGCTTGTTTTGTGTTTTTTGGTGATCTTTCTATCAAGTTCTATGAAGTTCCAAGATTTTTGGACGAGAGAAAGAATGGAAACCAACACTTCCCAAACTTAGCCCAGGCTAATCAAAACAATCAATAAGAAAGGTTGTGTTATTGAGTATTTGGGAAACATTAGGAATCGCATGATTCGTATGCTTGTGTTTGTGTTGTTTGGTGATCTTTCTATCAAGTTCTATGAAGTTCCAAGATTTTTTGACGAGAAAAAGAATGGAAACCAACATTTCCAAAACCATAGCCTAGGCAAATCAAACCAATCAATAAGAAAGGTTGAGTTATTGAGTATTTGAGAAACATATGGAATCGCATGATTCGTATGCTTGTGTTTGTGTTGTTTAGAGATCTTACTATCAAGTTCTAAAAAGTTCAAATATGTTTGGACGAGAAAACGAATCCAAACCAACATTTCCCAAACCATAGCCTACGCAAATCAAACTAATCAATAAGAAATGTTGTGTTATTGAGTATTTGAGAAACATTAGGAATCGCATGATTCGTATGCATGAGTTTGTGTTGTTTGGTGATGTTTCTATCAAGTTCTATTGAGTTCAAAGATTTTAGACGAGAAAAAGAATGGAAACCAACACTTCCCAAACGATATCCTAGGCAAATCAAACCAATCAATCTGAAAGGTTGTGTTATTGAGAATTTGAGAAACATTAGGAATCGCATCATTCGTATGTTTGTGTTTGTGTTGTTTAGTGATCTTTCTATCAAGTTCTATTAAGTTCAAAGATTTTTGAATGAGAAAAATAATGGAAACCAACACTTCCCAAACCATATCCTAGGCAAATCAAGCCAATCAATAAGAAAGATTTTGTTATTGAGTATTTGAGAAACATTTGGAATCGCATGATTCGTATGCTTATGTTTGTGTTGTTTGGTGATCTTTCTATCAAGTTCTATTAAGTTCCAAGATTTTTGGACGAGAAAAAGAATTGAAACCAACAATTCCAAAACCATAGCCTAAGCAAATCAAACCAATCAATAAGAAAGGTTGAGTTATTGAGTATTTGATAAACATTAGGAATCGCATGATTCGTATGCTTGTGTTTGTGTTGTTTAGTGATCTTTCTATCAAGTTCTATTAAGTTCAAAAAATTTTGGACGAGAACAAGAATGGAAACCAACACTTCCCAAGCCATAGCCTATTCAAATCAAACTAATCAATAAGAAATGTTGTGTTATTGAGTATTTGAGAAACATTAGGAATCGCATGATTCGTATGCTTGAGTTTGTGTTGTTTGGTGATGTTTCTATCAAGTTCTATTGAGTTCAAAGATTTTAGACAAGAAGAAGAATGGAAACCAACACTTCCCAAACCATATCCTAGGCAAATCAAACCAATCAATATGAAAGGTTGTGTTATTGAGAATTTGAGAAACATTAGGAATCGCATCATTCGTATGTTTGTGTTTGTGTTGTTTGGTGATCCTTCTATCAAGTTCTATTAAGTTCAAAGATTTTTTGATGAGAAAAATAATGGAAACCAACACTTCCCAAACCATAGCCTAGGCAAATCAAGCCAATCAATAAGAAAGATTTTGTTATTGAGTATTTGAGAAACATTTGGAATCGCATGATTCGTATGCTTATGTTTGTGTTGTTTGGTGATCTTTCTATCAAGTTCTATGAAGTTCCAAGATTTTTGGACGAGAAAAAGAATTGAAACCAACAATTCCAAAACCATAGCCTAAGCAAATCAAACCAATCAATAAGAAAGGTTGAGTTATTGAGTATTTGAGAAACATTAGGAATCGCATGATTCGTATGCTTGTGTTTGTGTTGTTTAGTGATCTATCTATCAAGTTATATTAAGTTCAAAAACATTTGGACGAGAAAAGGAATGGAAACCAACACTTCCCAAACCATAGCCTAGGCAAATCAAACTAATCAATAAGAAATGTTGTGTTATTGAGTATTTGAGAAACATTAGGAATCGCATGATTCGTATGCTTGTGTTTGTGTTGTTTGGTGATCTTTCTATCAAGTTCTATGAAGTTCCAAGATTTTTGGACGAGAAAAAGAATGGAAACCAAAATTTCCAAAACCATAGCCTAGGCAAATCAAACCAATCAATAAGAAAGGTTGAGTTATTAAGTATTTGAGAACATTGGGAATCGCATGATTCGTATGCTATGTGTTGTTTAGTGATCTTTCGATCAAGTTCTATTAAGTTCAAAAACATTTGGTCGAGAAAAAGAATGGAAGCCAACACTTCCCAAATCATAGCCTAGGCAAATCAAACTAATCAATAAGAAATGTTGTATTATTGAGAATTTGAGAGAAACATTAGGAATCGCATCATTCGTATGTTTGTGTTTGTGTTGCTTGGTGATCTTTCTATCAAGTTCTATTAAGTTCAAAGATTTTTGGATGAGACAAATAATGGAAACCGACACTTCCCAAACCTTAGCCTAGGCAAATCAAACCAATCAATAAGAAATGTTGTGTTATTGAGTATTTGAGAAACATTAGGAATCGCATGATTCGTATGCTTGTGTTTGTGTTGTTTGGTGATCTTTCTATCAAGTTCTATGAAGTTCCAAGATTTTTGGACGAGAAAAAGAATGGAAACCAACATTTCCAAAACCATAGCCTAGGCAAATCAAACCAATCAATAAGAAAGGTTGAGTTATTGAGTATTTGAGAAACATTGGGAATCGCATGATTCGTATGCTATGTGTTGTTTAGTGATCTTTCGATCAAGTTCTATTAAGTTCAAAAACATTTGGTCGAGAAAAAGAATGGAAGCCAACACTTCCCAAATCATAGCCTAGGCAAATCAAACTAATCAATAAGAAATGTTGTATTATTGAGAATTTGAGAGAAACATTAGGAATCGCATCATTCGTATGTTTGTGTTTGTGTTGCTTGGTGATCTTTCTATCAAGTTCTATTAAGTTCAAAGATTTTTGGATGAGACAAATAATGGAAACCAACACTTCCCAAACCTTAGCCTAGGCAAATCAAACCAATCAATAAGAAATGTTGTGTTATTGAGTATTTGAGAAACATTAGGAATCACATGATTCGTATGCTTGTGTTTGTGTTGTTTAGTGATCTTTCTATCAAGTTCTATTAAGTTCAAAAACTTTTGGACGAGAAAAAGAATGGAAACCAACACTTCAAAAACCATAGCCTAGGAAAATCAAACCAATCAATAAGAAAGGTTGAGTTATTGAGTATTTGAGAAACATTAGAAATCGCATGATTAGTATGCTTGCGTTTGTGTTGTTTAGTGATCTTTCTATCAAGTTCTATTAAGTTCAAAAACATTTGGTCGAGAAAAAGAATGGAAGCCAACACTTCCCAACCCATAGCCTATGCAAATCAAACTAATCAATAATAAATGTTGTGTTATTGAGTATTTGAGAAACATTAGGAATCGCATGATTCGTATGCTTGAGTTTGTGTTGTTTGGTGATGTTTCTATCAAGTTCTATTGAGTTCAAAGATTTTAGACGAGAAAAAGAATGGAAACCAACACTTCCCAAACCATATCCTAGGCAAATCAAACCAATCAATATGAATGGTTGTGTTATTGAGAATTTGAGAAACATTAGGAATCGCATCATTCGTATGTTTGTGTTTGTGTTGTTTGGTGATCTTTCTATCAAGTTCTATTAAGTTCAAAGATTTTTGGAGGAGAAAAAGAATGGAAACCAACACTTCCCAAACCATAGCCTAGGCAAATCAAACTAATCAATAAGAAATGTTGTGTTATTGAGTATTTGAGATACATTAGGAATTGCATGATTCGTATGCTTGTGTTTGTGTTGTTTGGTGACCTTTCTATCAAGTTCTATTAAGTTCAAAGATTTTAGACCAGATAAAGAATGGAAACCAACACTTCCCAAAAAATATCCTAGGCAAATCAAACCAATCAATAAGAAAGGTTGTGTTATTGAGAATTTGAGAAACATTAGGAATCGCATGATTCGTATGCTTGTGGTTGTATTGTTTGGTGATCTTTCTATCAAGTTCTATTAAGTTAAAAGATTTTTGGACGAGAAAAGGAAGGGAAACCAACACTTTCAAAACCATAGCCTAGGCAAATCAAACCAATCAATAAGAAAGGTTGAGTTATTGAGTATTTGAGAAACATTAGGAATCGCATGATTCGTATGCTTGTGTTTGTCTTGTTTAGAGATCTTACTATCAAGTTCTATTAAGTTCAAAGATTTTTGGAAGAGAAAAAGAATGGAAATAAACACTTCCCAGACCATAGCCTAGGCAAATCAAACTAATAGATAAGAAATGTTGTGTTATTGAGTATTTGAGAAACATTAGGAATCGCATGATTCGTATGCTTGTGTTTGTGTTGTTTGGTGATCATTCTATCAAGTTCTATTAAGTTCAAAGATTTTAGACGAGATAAAGAATGGAAACCAACACTTCCCAAAACATATCCTAGGCAAATCAAACCAATCAATAAGAAAGGTTGTGTTATTGAGAATTTGAGAAACATTAGGAATCGCATGATTCGTATGCTTGTGTTTGTGTTGTTTGGTGATCTTTCTATCAAGTTCTATTAAGTTAAAAGGTTTTTGGACGAGAAAAGGAATAGAAACCAACACTTCCAAAACCATAGCCTAGGCAAATCAAACCAATCAATAAGAAAGGTTGAGTTATTGAGTATTTGAGAAACATTAGGAATCGCATGATTCGTATGCTTGTGTTTGTGTTGTTTAGTGATCTTTCTATCAAGTTCTATTAAGTTCAAAGATTTTTGGACGAGAAAAAGAATGGAAACCAACACTTCCCAAACCATAGCCAAGGCAAATCAAACTAAACAATAAGAAATGTTGTGTTATTGAGGATTTGAGAAACATTAGGAATCGCATGATTCGTATGCTTGTGTTTGTGTTGTTTAGAGATCTTTCTATCAAGTTCTATTAAGTTCAAAGATTTTTGGACGAGAAAAAGAATGGAAACCAACACTTCCCAGACCATAGCCTAGGCAAATCAAACTAATCAATAAGAAACGTTGTGTTATTGAGTATTTGAGAAACATTAGGAATCGCATGATTCGTTTGCTTGTGTTTGTGTTGTTTGGTGATCTTTCTATCAAGTTCTATTAAGTTCAAAGATTTTAGACGAGATAAAGAATGGAAACCAACACTTCTTAAAATATATCATAGGCAAATCAAACCAATCAATAAGAAAGTTTGAGTTATTGAGTATTTGAGAAACATTAGAAATCGCATGATTCGTATGCTTGTGTTTGTGTTGTTTAGTGATCTTTCTATCAAGTTCTATTAAGTTCAAAGATTTTTGGACGAGAAAAAGAATAGAAACCAACACTTCCCAAACCATATCCTAGGCCAATCAAACCAATCAATAAGAAAGGTAGTGTTATGGAGAATTTGAGAAACATTAGGAATCACATGATTCGTATGCTTGTGTTTGTGTTGTTTGATGATCTTTCTATTAAGTTCAAAAACATTTGGTCGAGAAAAAGAATGGAAGCCAACACTTCCCAAACCATAGCCTATGCAAATCAAACTAATCAATAAGAAATGTTGTGTTATTGAGTATTTGAGAAACATTAGGAATCCCATGATTCGTATGCTTGAGTTTGTGTTGTTTGGTGATGTTTCTATCAAGTTCTATTGAGTTCAAAGATTTTAGACGAGAAAAAGAATGGAAACCAACACTTCCCAAACCATAGCCTATGCAAATCAAACTAATCAATAAGAAATGTTGTGTTATTGAGTATTTGAGAAACATTAGAAATCGCATGATTCGTATGCTTGAGTTTGTGTTGTTTGGTGATGTTTCTATCAAGTTCTATTAAGTTCCAAGATTTTTGGAAGAGAAAAAGAATTGAAACCAACAATTCCAAAACCATAGCCTAAGCAAATCAAACCAATCAATAAGAAAGGTTGACTTATTGAGTATTTGAGAAACATTAGGAATCGCAGGATTCGTATGCTTGTGTTTGTGTTGTTTAGTGATCTTTCTATCAAGTTCTATTAAGTTCAAAAAATTTTGGACGAGAAAAAGAATGGAAACCAACACTGCCCAAACCATAGCCTATTCAAATCAAACTAATCAATAAGAAATGTTGTGTTATTGAGTATTTGAGATACATTAGGAATCGCATGATTCTTATGGTTGAGTTTGTGTTGTTTGGTGACCTTTCTATCAAGTTCTATTAAGTTCAAAGATTTTAGACCAGATAAAGAATGGAAACCAACACTTCCCAAAAAATATCCTAGGCAAATCAAACCAATCAATAAGAAAGGTTGTGTTATTGAGAATTTGAGAAACATTAGGAATCGCATGATTCGTATGCTTGTGGTTGTATTGTTTGGTGATCTTTCTATCAAGTTCTATTAAGTTAAAAGATTTTTGGACGAGAAAAGGAAGGGAAACCAACACTTTCAAAACCATAGCCTAGGCAAATCAAACCAATCAATAAGAAAGGTTGAGTTATTGAGTATTTGAGAAACATTAGGAATCGCATGATTCGTATGCTTGTGTTTGTGTTTTTTAGAGATCTTACTATCAAGTTCTATTAAGTTCAAAGATTTTTGGAAGAGAAAAAGAATGGAAACCAACACTTCCCAGACCATAGCCTAGGCAAATCAAACTAATAGATAAGAAATGTTGTGTTATTGAGTATTTGAGAAACATTAGGAATCGCATGATTCGTATGCTTGTGTTTGTGTTGTTTGGTGATCATTCTATCAAGTTCTATTAAGTTCAAAGATTTTAGACGACATAAAGAATGGAAACCAACACTTCCCAAAACATATCCTAGGCAAATCAAACCAATCAATAAGAAAGGTTGTGTTATTGAGAATTTGAGAAACATTAGGAATCGCATGATTCGTATGCTTGTGTTTGTGTTGTTTGGTGATTTTTCTATCAAGTTCTATTAAGTTAAAAGGTTTTTGGACGAGAAAAGGAATAGAAACCAACACTTCCAAAACCATAGCCTAGGCAAATCAAACCAATCAATAAGAAAGGTTGAGTTATTGAGTATTTGAGAAACATTAGGAATCGCATGATTCGTATGCTTGTGTTTGTGTTGTTTAGTGATCTTTCTATCAAGTTCTATTAAGTTCAAAGATTTTTGGACGAGAAAAAGAATGGAAACCAACACTTCCCAAACCATAGCCAAGGCAAATCAAACTAAACAATAAGAAATGTTGTGTTATTGAGGATTTGAGAAACATTAGGAATCGCATGATTCGTGTGCTTGTGTTTGTGTTGTTTAGTGATCTTTCTATCAAGTTCTATTAAGTTCAAAGATTTTTGGACGAGAAAAAGAATGGAAACCAACACTTCCCAGACCATAGCCTAGGCAAATCAAACTAATCAATAAGAAACGTTGTGTTATTGAGTATTTGAGAGACATTAGGAATCGCATGATTCGTTTGCTTGTGTTTGTGTTGTTTGGTGATCTTTCTATCAAGTTCTATTAAGTTCAAAGATTTTAGACGAGATAAAGAATGGAAACCAACACTTCTTAAAATATATCATAGGCAAATCAAACCAATCAATAAGAAAGTTTGAGTTATTGAGTATTTGAGAAACATTAGAAATCGCATGATTCGTATGCTTGTGTTTGTGTTGTTTAGTGATCTTTCTATCAAGTTCTATTAAGTTCAAAGATTTTTGGACGAGAAAAAGAATGGAAACCAACACTTCCCAAACCTTATCCTAGGCCAATCAAACCAATCAATAAGAAAGGTTGTGTTATTGAGAATTTGAGAAACATTAGGAATCACATGATTCGTATGCTTGTGTTTGTGTTGTTTGATGATCTTTCTATTAAGTTCAAAAACATTTGGTCGAGAAAAAGAATGGAAGCCAACACTTCCCAAACCATAGCCTATGCAAATCAAACTAATCAATAAGAAATGTTGTGTTATTGAGTATTTGAGAAACATTAGGAATCCCATGATTCGTATGCTTGAGTTTGTGTTGTTTGGTGATGTTTCTATCAAGTTCTATTGAGTTCAAAGATTTTAGACGAGAAAAAGAATGGAAACTAACACTTCCCAAACCATAGCCTAGGCAAATCAAACCAATCAATAAGAAAGGTTGAGTTATTGAGTATTTGAGAAACATTGGGAATCGCATGATTCGTATGCTATGTGTTGTTTAGTGATCTTTCGATCAAGTTCTATTAAGTTCAAAAACATTTGGTCGAGAAAAAGAATGGAAGCCAACACTTCCCAAATCATAGCCTAGGCAAATCAAACTAATCAATAAGAAATGTTGTATTATTGAGAATTTGAGAGAAACATTAGGAATCGCATCATTCGTATGTTTGTGTTTGTGTTGCTTGGTGATCTTTCTATCAAGTTCTATTAAGTTCAAAGATTTTTGGATGAGACAAATAATGGAAACCAACACTTCCCAAACCTTAGCCTAGGCAAATCAAACCAATCAATAAGAAATGTTGTGTTATTGAGTATTTGAGAAACATTAGGAATCGCATGATTCGTATGCTTGTGTTTGTGTTGTTTGGTGATCTTTCTATCAAGTTCTATGAAGTTCCAAGATTTTTGGACGAGAAAAAGAATGGAAACCAACATTTCCAAAACCATAGCCTAGGCAAATCAAACCAATCAATAAGAAAGGTTGAGTTATTGAGTATTTGAGAAACATTGGGAATCGCATGATTCGTATGCTATGTGTTGTTTAGTGATCTTTCGATCAAGTTCTATTAAGTTCAAAAACATTTGGTCGAGAAAAAGAATGGAAGCCAACACTTCCCAAATCATAGCCTAGGCAAATCAAACTAATCAATAAGAAATGTTGTATTATTGAGAATTTGAGAGAAACATTAGGAATCGCATCATTCGTATGTTTGTGTTTGTGTTGCTTGGTGATCTTTCTATCAAGTTCTATTAAGTTCAAAGATTTTTGGATGAGACAAATAATGGAAACCAACACTTCCCAAACCTTAGCCTAGGCAAATCAAACCAATCAATAAGAAATGTTGTGTTATTGAGTATTTGAGAAACATTAGGAATCACATGATTCGTATGCTTGTGTTTGTGTTGTTTAGTGATCTTTCTATCAAGTTCTATTAAGTTCAAAAACTTTTGGACGAGAAAAAGAATGGAAACCAACATTTCAAAAACCATAGCCTAGGAAAATCAAACCAATCAATAAGAAAGGTTGAGTTATTGAGTATTTGAGAAACATTAGAAATCGCATGATTAGTATGCTTACGTTTGTGTTGTTTAGTGATCTTTCTATCAAGTTCTATTAAGTTCAAAAACATTTGGTCGAGAAAAAGAATGGAAGCCAACACTTCCCAACCCATAGCCTATGCAAATCAAACTAATCAATAATAAAGGTTGAGTTATTGAGTATTTGAGAAACATTAGGAATCGCATGATTCGTATGCTTGTGTTTGTGTTGTTTAGTGATGTTTCTATCAAGTTCTATTGAGTTCAAAGATTTTAGACGAGAAAAAGAATGGAAACCAACACTTCCCAAACCATATCCTAGGCAAATCAAACCAATCAATATGAATGGTTGTGTTATTGAGAATTTGAGAAACATTAGGAATCGCATCATTCGTATGTTTGTGTTTGTGTTGTTTGGTGATCTTTCTATCAAGTTCTATTAAGTTCAAAGATTTTTGGAGGAGAAAAAGAATGGAAACCAACACTTCCCAAACCATAGCCTAGGCAAATCAAACTAATCAATAAGAAATGTTGTGTTATTGAGTATTTGAGATACATTAGGAATTGCATGATTCGTATGCTTGTGTTTGTGTTGTTTGGTGACCTTTCTATCAAGTTCTATTAAGTTCAAAGATTTTAGACTAGATAAAGAATGGAAACCAACACTTCCCAAAAAATATCCTAGGCAAATCAAACCAATCAATAAGAAAGGTTGTGTTATTGAGAATTTGAGAAACATTAGGAATCGCATGATTCGTATGCTTGTGGTTGTATTGTTTGGTGATCTTTCTATCAAGTTCTATTAAGTTAAAAGATTTTTGGACGAGAAAAGGAAGGGAAACCAACACTTTCAAAACCATAGCCTAGGAAAATCAAACCAATCAATAAGAAAGGTTGAGTTATTGAGTATTTGAGAAACATTAGGAATCGCATGATTCGTATGCTTGCGTTTGTGTTGTTTAGAGATCTTACTATCAAGTTCAAGTTCAAAAACATTTGGTCGAGAAAAAGAATGGAAGCCAACACTTCCCAACCCATAGCCTATGCAAATCAAACTAATCAATAATAAAGGTTGAGTTATTGAGTATTTGAGAAACATTAGGACTCGCATGATTCGTATGCTTGTGTTTGTGTTGTTTAGTGATCTTTCTATCAAGTTCTATTAAGTTCAAAGATTTTTGGACGAGAAAAAGAATGGAAACCAACACTTCCCAAACCATAGCCAAGGCAAATCAAACTAAACAATAAGAAATGTTGTGTTATTGAGGATTTGAGAAACATTAGGAATCGCATGATTCGTGTGCTTGTGTTTGTGTTGTTTAGAGATCTTTCTATCAAGTTCTATTAAGTTCAAAGATTTTTGGACGAGAAAAAGAATGGAAACCAACACTTCCCAGACCATAGCCTAGGCAAATCAAACTAATCAATAAGAAACGTTGTGTTATTGAGTATTTGAGAAACATTAGGAATCGCATGATTCGTTTGCTTGTGTTTGTGTTGTTTGGTGATCTTTCTATCAAGTTCTATTAAGTTCAAAGATTTTAGACGAGATAAAGAATGGAAACCAACACTTCTTAAAATATATCATAGGCAAATCAAACCAATCAATAAGAAAGTTTGAGTTATTGAGTATTTGAGAAACATTAGAAATCGCATGATTCGTATGCTTGTGTTTGTGTTGTTTAGTGATCTTTCTATCAAGTTCTATTAAGTTCAAAGATTTTTGGACGAGAAAAAGAATGGAAACCAACACTTCCCAAACCTTATCCTAGGCCAATCAAACCAATCAATAAGAAAGGTTGTGTTATTGAGAATTTGAGAAACATTAGGAATCACATGATTCGTATGCTTGTGTTTGTGTTGTTTGATGATCTTTCTATTAAGTTCAAAAACATTTGGTCGAGAAAAAGAATGGAAGCCAACACTTCCCAAACCATAGCCTATGCAAATCAAACTAATCAATAAGAAATGTTGTGTTATTGAGTATTTGAGAAACATTAGGAATCCCATGATTCGTATGCTTGAGTTTGTGTTGTTTGGTGATGTTTCTATCAAGTTCTATTGAGTTCAAAGATTTTAGACGAGAAAAAGAATGGAAACCAACACTTCCCAAACCATAGCCTATGCAAATCAAACTAATCAATAAGAAATGTTGTGTTATTGAGTATTTGAGAAACATTAGAAATCGCATGATTCGTATGCTTGAGTTTGTGTTGTTTGGTGATGTTTCTATCAAGTTCTATTAAGTTCCAAGATTTTTGGAAGAGAAAAAGAATTGAAACCAACAATTCCAAAACCATAGCCTAAGCAAATCAAACCAATCAATAAGAAAGGTTGACTTATTGAGTATTTGAGAAACATTAGGAATCGCAGGATTCGTATGCTTGTGTTTGTGTTGTTTAGTGATCTTTCTATCAAGTTCTATTAAGTTCAAAAAATTTTGGACGAGAAAAAGAATGGAAACCAACACTGCCCAAACCATAGCCTATTCAAATCAAACTAATCAATAAGAAATGTTGTGTTATTGAGTATTTGAGAAACATTAGGAATCGCATGATTCTTATGGTTGAGTTTGTGTTGTTTGGTGACCTTTCTATCAAGTTCTATTAAGTTCAAAGATTTTAGACCAGATAAAGAATGGAAACCAACACTTCCCAAAAAATATCCTAGGCAAATCAAACCAATCAATAAGAAAGGTTGTGTTATTGAGAATTTGAGAAACATTAGGAATCGCATGATTCGTATGCTTGTGGTTGTATTGTTTGGTGATCTTTCTATCAAGTTCTATTAAGTTAAAAGATTTTTGGACGAGAGAAGGAAGGGAAACCAACACTTTCAAAACCATAGCCTAGGCAAATCAAACCAATCAATAAGAAAGGTTGAGTTATTGAGTATTTGAGAAACATTAGGAATCGCATGATTCGTATGCTTGTGTTTGTGTTGTTTAGAGATCTTACTATCAAGTTCTATTAAGTTCAAAGATTTTTGGAAGAGAAAAAGAATGGAAACCAACACTTCCCAGACCATAGCCTAGGCAAATCAAACTAATAGATAAGAAATGTTGTGTTATTGAGTATTTGAGAAACATTAGGAATCGCATGATTCGTATGCTTGTGTTTGTGTTGTTTGGTGATCATTCTATCAAGTTCTATTAAGTTCAAAGATTTTAGACGAGATAAAGAATGGAAACCAACACTTCCCAAAACATATCCTAGGCAAATCAAACCAATCAATAAGAAAGGTTGTGTTATTGAGAATTTGAGAAACATTAGGAATCGCATGATTCGTATGCTTGTGTTTGTGTTGTTTGGTGATCTTTCTATCAAGTTCTATTAAGTTAAAAGGTTTTTGGACGAGAAAAGGAATAGAAACCAACACTTCCAAAACCATAGCCTAGGCAAATCAAACCAATCAATAAGAAAGGTTGAGTTATTGAGTATTTGAGAAACATTAGGAATCGCATGATTCGTATGCTTGTGTTTGTGTTGTTTAGTGATCTTTCTATCAAGTTCTATTAAGTTCAAAGATTTTTGGACGAGAAAAAGAATGGAAACCAACACTTCCCAAACCATAGCCAAGGCAAATCAAACTAAACAATAAGAAATGTTGTATTATTGAGGATATGAGAAACATTAGGAATCGCATGATTCGTGTGCTTGTGTTTGTGTTGTTTAGAGATCTTTCTATCAAGTTCTATTAAGTTCAAAGATTTTTGGACGAGAAAAAGAATGGAAACCAACACTTCCCAGACCATAGCCTAGGCAAATCAAACTAATCAATAAGAAACGTTGTGTTATTGAGTATTTGAGAAACATTAGGAATCGCATGATTCGTTTGCTTGTGTTTGTGTTGTTTGGTGATCTTTCTATCAAGTTCTATTAAGTTCAAAGATTTTAGATGAGATAAAGAATGGAAACCAACACTTCTTAAAATATATCATAGGCAAATCAAACCAATCAATAAGAAAGTTTGAGTTATTGAGTATTTGAGAAACATTAGAAATCGCATGATTCGTATGCTTGTGTTTGTGTTGTTTAGTGATCTTTCTATCAAGTTCTATTAAGTTCAAAGATTTTTGGACGAGAAAAAGAATGGAAACCAACACTTCCCAAACCTTATCCTAGGCCAATCAAACCAATCAATAAGAAAGGTTGTGTTATTGAGAATTTGAGAAACATTAGGAATCACATGATTCGTATGCTTGTGTTTGTGTTGTTCGATGATCTTTCTATTAAGTTCAAAAACATTTGGTCGAGAAAAAGAATGGAAGCCAACACTTCCCAAACCATAGCCTATGCAAATCAAACTAATCAATAAGAAATGTTGTGTTATTGAGTATTTGAGAAACATTAGGAATCCCATGATTCGTATGCTTGAGTTTGTGTTGTTTGGTGATGTTTCTATCAAGTTCTATTGAGTTCAAAGATTTTAGACGAGAAAAAGAATGGAAACCAACACTTCCCAAACCATAGCCTATGCAAATCAAACTAATCAATAAGAAATGTTGTGTTATTGAGTATTTGAGAAACATTAGAAATCGCATGATTCGTATGCTTGAGTTTGTGTTGTTTGGTGATGTTTCTATCAAGTTCTATTAAGTTCCAAGATTTTTGGAAGAGAAAAAGAATTGAAACCAACAATTCCAAAACCATAGCCTAAGCAAATCAAACCAATCAATAAGAAAGGTTGACTTATTGAGTATTTGAGAAACATTAGGAATCGCAGGATTCGTATGCTTGTGTTTGTGTTGTTTAGTGATCTTTCTATCAAGTTCTATTAAGTTCAAAAAATTTTGGACGAGAAAAAGAATGGAAACCAACACTGCCCAAACCATAGCCTATTCAAATCAAACTAATCAATAAGAAATGTTGTGTTATTGAGTATTTGAGAAACATTAGGAATCGCATGATTCTTATGGTTGAGTTTGTGTTGTTTGGTGATGTTTCTATCAAGTTCTATTGAGTTCAAAGATTTTAGACGAGAAAAAGAATGGAAACCAACACTTTCCAAATCATATCCTAGGCAAATCAAACCAATCAATATGAAAGGTTGTGTTATTGAGAATTTGAGAAACATTAGGAATTGCATCATTCGTATGTTTGTGTTTGTGTTGTTTAGTGATCTTTCTATCAAGTTCTATTAAGTTCAAAGATTTTTGGATGAGACAAATAATGGAAACCAACACTTCCCAAACCTTAGCCTAGGCAAATCAAACCAATCAATAAGAAATGTTGTGTTATTGAGTATTTGAGAAACATTAGGAATCGCATGATTCGTATGCTTGTGTTTGTGTTGTTTAGAGATCTTACTATCAAGTTCTATTAAGTTCAAAGATTTTTGGAAGAGAAAAAGAATGGAAACCAACACTTCTCAGACCATAGCCTAGGCAAATCAAACTAATAGATAAGAAATGTTGTGTTATTGAGTATTTGAGAAACATTAGGAATCGCATGATTCGTATGCTTGTGTTTGTGTTGTTTGGTGATCATTCTATCAAGTTCTATTAAGTTCAAAGATTTTAGACGAGATAAAGAATGGAAACCAACACTTCCCAAAACATATCCTAGGCAAATCAAACCAATCAATAAGAAAGGTTGTGTTATTGAGAATTTGAGAAACATTAGGAATCGCATGATTCGTATGCTTGTGTTTGTGTTGTTTGGTGATCTTTCTATCAAGTTCTATTAAGTTAAAAGGTTTTTGGACGAGAAAAGGAATAGAAACCAACACTTCCAAAACCATAGCCTAGGCAAATCAAACCAATCAATAAGAAAGGTTGAGTTATTGAGTATTTGAGAAACATTAGGAATCGCATGATTCGTATGCTTGTGTTTGTGTTGTTTAGTGATCTTTCTATCAAGTTCTATTAAGTTCAAAGATTTTTGGACGAGAAAAAGAATGGAAACCAACACTTCCCAAACCATAGCCAAGGCAAATCAAACTAAACAATAAGAAATGTTGTGTTATTGAGGATTTGAGAAACATTAGGAATCGCATGATTCGTGTGCTTGTGTTTGTGTTGTTTAGAGATCTTTCTATCAAGTTCTATTAAGTTCAAAGATTTTTGGACGAGAAAAAGAATGGAAACCAACACTTCCCAGACCATAGCTTAGGCAAATCAAACTAATCAATAAGAAACGTTGTGTTATTGAGTATTTGAGAAACATTAGGAATCGCATGATTCGTTTGCTTGTGTTTGTGTTGTTTGGTGATCTTTCTATCAAGTTCTATTAAGTTCAAAGATTTTAGACGAGATAAAGAATGGAAACCAACACTTCTTAAAATATATCATAGGCAAATCAAACCAATCAATAAGAAAGTTTGAGTTATTGAGTATTTGAGAAACATTAGAAATCGCATGATTCGTATGCTTGTGTTTGTGTTGTTTAGTGATCTTTCTATCAAGTTCTATTAAGTTCAAAGATTTTTGGACGAGAAAAAGAATGGAAACCAACACTTCCCAAACCTTATCCTAGGCCAATCAAACCAATCAATAAGAAAGGTTGTGTTATTGAGAATTTGAGAAACATTAGGAATCACATGATTCGTATGCTTGTGTTTGTGTTGTTTGATGATCTTTCTATTAAGTTCAAAAACATTTGGTCGAGAAAAAGAATGGAAGCCAACACTTCCCAAACCATAGCCTATGCAAATCAAACTAATCAATAAGAAATGTTGTGTTATTGAGTATTTGAGAAACATTAGGAATCCCATGATTCGTATGCTTGAGTTTGTGTTGTTTGGTGATGTTTCTATCAAGTTCTATTGAGTTCAAAGATTTTAGACGAGAAAAAGAATGGAAACCAACACTTCCCAAACCATAGCCTATGCAAATCAGACTAATCAATAAGAAATGTTGTGTTGTTGAGTATTTGAGAAACATTAGAAATCGCATGATTCGTATGCTTGAGTTTGTGTTGTTTGGTGATGTTTCTATCAAGTTCTATTAAGTTCCAAGATTTTTGGACGAGAAAAAGAATTGAAACCAACAATTCCAAAACCATAGCCTAAGCAAATCAAACCAATCAATAAGAAAGGTTGACTTATTGAGTATTTGGGAAACATTAGGAATCGCATGATTCGTATGCTTGTGTTTGTGTTGTTTAGTGATCTTTCTATCAAGTTCTATTAAGTTCAAAAAATTTTGGACGAGAAAAAGAATGGAAACCAACACTGCCCAAACCATAGCCTATTCAAATCAAACTAATCAATAAGAAATGTTGTGTTATTGAGTATTTGAGAAACATTAGGAATCGCATGATTCGTATGGTTGAGTTTGTGTTGTTTGGTGATGTTTCTATCAAGTTCTATTGAGTTCAAAGATTTTAGACGAGAAAAAGAATGGAAACCAACACTTTCCAAATCATATCCTAGGCAAATCAAACCAATCAATATGAAAGGTTGTGTTATTGAGAATTTGAGAAACATTAGGAATTGCATCATTCGTATGTTTGTGTTTGTGTTGTTTAGTGATCTTTCTATCAAGTTCTATTAAGTTCAAAGATTTTTGGATGAGACAAATAATCGAAACCAACACTTCCCAAACCTTAGCCTAGGCAAATCAAACCAATCAATAAGAAATGTTGTGTTATTGAGTATTTGAGAAACATTAGGAATCGCATGATTCGTATGCTTGTGTTTGTGTTGTTTAGTGATCTTTCTATCAAGTTCTATGAAGTTCCAAGATTTTTGGACGAGAAAAAGAATGGAAACCAACATTTCCAACACCATAGCCTAGGCAAATCAAACCAATCAATAAGAAAGGTTAAGTTAATTGGGTATTTGAGAAACATTAGGAATCGCATGATTCGTATGCTTTGTGTTGTTTAGTGATCTTTCTATCAAGTTCTATTAAATTCAAAAACTTTTGGTTGAGAAAAAGAATGGAAGCCAACACTTCCCAAACCATAGCCTAGGCAAATCAAACTAATCAATAAGAAATGTTGTGTTATTGAGTATTTGAGAAACATTAGGAATCGCATGGTTCGTATGCTTGTTTTGTGTTGTTTGGTGATCTTTCTATCAAGTTCTATGAAGTTCCAAGATTTTTGGACGAGAGAAAGAATGGAAACCAACACTTCCCAAACTTAGCCCAGGCTAATCAAACCAATCAATAAGAAAGGTTGTGTTATTGAGTATTTGGGAAACATTAGGAATCGCATGATTCGTATGCTTGTGTTTGTGTTGTTTGGTGATCTTTCTATCAAGTTCTATGAAGTTCCAAGATTTTTTGACGAGAAAAAGAATGGAAACCAACATTTCCAAAACCATAGCCTAGGCAAATCAAACCAATCAATAAGAAAGGTTGAGTTATTGAGTATTTGAGAAACATATGGAATCGCATGATTCGTATGCTTGTGTTTGTGTTGTTTAGAGATCTTACTATCAAGTTCTAAAAAGTTCAAATAATTTTGGACGAGAAAACGAATCCAAACCAACACTTCCCAAACCATAGCCTAGGCAAATCAAACTAATCAATAAGAAATGTTGTGTTATTGAGTATTTGAGAAACATTAGGAATCGCATGATTCGTATGCTTGAGTTTGTGTTGTTTGGTGATGTTTCTATCAAGTTCTATTGAGTTCAAAGATTTTAGACGAGAAAAAGAATGGAAACCAACACTTCCCAAACGATATCCTAGGCAAATCAAACCAATCAATCTGAAAGGTTGTGTTATTGAGAATTTGAGAAACATTAGGAATCGCATCATTCGTATGTTTGTGTTTGTGTTGTTTGGTGATCTTTCTATCAAGTTCTATTAAGTTCAAAGATTTTTGAATGAGAAAAATAATGGAAACCAACACTTCCCAAACCATATCCTAGGCAAATCAAGCCAATCAATAAGAAAGATTTTGTTATTGAGTATTTGAGAAACATTTGGAATCGCATGATTCGTATGCTTATGTTTGTGTTGTTTGGTGATCTTTCTATCAAGTTCTATTAAGTTCCAAGATTTTTGGACGAGAAAAAGAATTGAAACCAACAATTCCAAAACCATAGCCTAAGCAAATCAAACCAATCAATAAGAAAGGTTGAGTTATTGAGTATTTGATAAACATTAGGAATCGCATGATTCGTATGCTTGTGTTTGTGTTGTTTAGTGATCTTTCTATCAAGTTCTATTAAGTTCAAAAAATTTTGGACGAGAACAAGAATGGAAACCAACAATTCCCAAGCCATAGCCTATTCAAATCAAACTAATCAATAAGAAATGTTGTGTTATTGAGTATTTGAGAAACATTAGGAATCGCATGATTCGTATGCTTGAGTTTGTGTTGTTTGGTGATGTTTCTATCAAGTTCTATTGAGTTCAAAGATTTTAGACAAGAAGAAGAATGGAAACCAACACTTCCCAAACCATATCCTAGGCAAATCAAACCAATCAATATGAAAGGTTGTGTTATTGAGAATTTGAGAAACATTAGGAATCGCATCATTCGTATGTTTGTGTTTGTGTTGTTTGGTGATCCTTCTATCAAGTTCTATTAAGTTCAAAGATTTTTTGATGAGAAAAATAATGGAAACCAACACTTCCCAAACCATAGCCTAGGCAAATCAAGCCAATCAATAAGAAAGATTTTGTTATTGAGTATTTGAGAAACATTTGGAATCGCATGATTCGTATGCTTATGTTTGTGTTGTTTGGTGATCTTTCTATCAAGTTCTATGAAGTTCCAAGATTTTTGGACGAGAAAAAGAATTGAAACCAAAAATTCTAAAACCATAGCCTAAGCAAATCAAACCAATCAATAAGAAAGGTTGAGTTATTGAGTATTTGAGAAACATTAGGAATCGCATGATTCGTATGCTTGTGTTTGTGTTGTTTAGTGATCTATCTATCAAGTTATATTAAGTTCAAAAACATTTGGACGAGAAAAGGAATGGAAACCAACACTTCCCAAACCATAGCCTAGGCAAATCAAACTAATCCATAAGAAATGTTGTGTTATTGAGTATTTGAGAAACATTAGGAATCGCATGAATCGTATGCTTGTGTTTGTGTTGTTTGGTGATCTTTCTATCAAGTTCTATGAAGTTCCAAGATTTTTGGACGAGAAAAAGAATGGAAACCAACATTTCCAAAACCATAGCCTAGGCAAATCAAACCAATCAATAAGAAAGGTTGAGTTATTGAGTATTTGAGAAACATTGGGAATCGCATGATTCGTATGCTATGTGTTGTTTAGTGATCTTTCGATCAAGTTCTATTAAGTTCAAAAACATTTGGTCGAGAAAAAGAATGGAAGCCAACACTTCCCAAATCATAGCCTAGGCAAATCAAACTAATCAATAAGAAATGTTGTATTATTGAGAATTTGAGAGAAACATTAGGAATCGCATCATTCGTATGTTTGTGTTTGTGTTGCTTGGTGATCTTTCTATCAAGTTCTATTAAGTTCAAAGATTTTTGGATGAGACAAATAATGGAAACCAACACTTCCCAAACCTTAGCCTAGGCAAATCAAACCAATCAATAAGAAATGTTGTGTTATTGAGTATTTGAGAAACATTAGGAATCACATGATTCGTATGCTTGTGTTTGTGTTGTTTAGTGATCTTTCTATCAAGTTCTATTAAGTTCAAAAACTTTTGGACGAGAAAAAGAATGGAAACCAACACTTCAAAAACCATAGCCTAGGAAAATCAAACCAATCAATAAGAAAGGTTGAGTTATTGAGTATTTGAGAAACATTAGAAATCGCATGATTCGTATGCTTGCGTTTGTGTTGTTTAGTGATCTTTCTATCAAGTTCTATTAAGTTCAAAAACATTTGGTCGAGAAAAAGAATAGAAGCCAACACTTCCCAACCCATAGCCTATGCAAATCAAACTAATCAATAATAAATGTTGTGTTATTGAGTATTTGAGAAACATTAGGAATCGCATGATTCGTATGCTTGAGTTTGTGTTGTTTGGTGATGTTTCAATCAAGTTCTATTGAGTTCAAAGATTTTAGACGAGAAAAAGAATGGAAACCAACACTTCCCAAACCATATCCTAGGCAAATCAAACCAATCAATATGAATGGTTGTGTTATTGAGAATTTGAAAAACATTAGGAATCGCATCATTCGTATGTTTGTGTTTGTGTTGTTTGGTGATCTTTCTATCAAGTTCTATTAAGTTCAAAGATTTTTGGATGAGAAAAATAATGGAAACCAACACTTCCCAAACTATAGCCTAGGCAAATCAAGCCAATCAATAAGAAAGGTTGAGTTATTCAGTATTTGAGAAACATATGGAATCGCATGATTCGTATGCTTGTGTTTGTGTTGTTTAGAGATCTTACTATCAAGTTCTATTAAGTTCAAAAAATTTTGGACGAGAAAACGAATGCAAACCAACACTTCCCAAACCATAGCCTAGGAAAATCAAACTAATCAATAAGAAATGTTGTGTTATTGAGTATTTGAGAAACATTAGGAATCGCATGATTCGTATGCTTGAGTTTGTATTGTTTGGTGATGTTTCTATCAAGTTCTATTGAGTCAAAGATTTTAGACGAGTAAAAGAATGGAAACCAACACTTCCCAAACCATATCCTAGGCAAATCAAACCAATCAATCTGAAAGGTTGTGTTATTGAGAATTTGAGAAACATTAGGAATCGCATCATTCGTATGTTTGTGTTTGTGTTGTTTGGTGATCTTTCTATCAAGTTCTATTAAGTTCAAAGATTTTTGGATGAGAAAAATAATGTAAACCAACACTTCCCAAACCATAGCCTAGGCAAATCAAGCCAATCAATAAGAAAGATTTTGTTATTGAGTACTTGAGAAACATTTGGAATCGCATGATTCGTATGCTTATGTTTGTGTTGTTTGGTGATCTTTCTATCAAGTTCTATGAAGTTCCAAGATTTTGGACGAGAAAAAGAATTGAAACCAACAATTCCAAAACCATAGCCTAAGCAAATCAAACCAATCAATAAGAAAGGTTGAGTTATTGAGTATTTGATCAACATTAGGAATCGCATGATTCGTATGCTTGTGTTTGTGTTGTTTGGTGATCTTTCTATCAAGTTCTATTAAGTTCAAAAAATTTTGGACAAGAAAAAGAATGGAAACCAACACTTCCCAAACCATAGCCTATTCAAATCAAACTAATCAATAAGAAATGTTGTGTTATTGAGTATTTGAGAAACATTAGGAATCACATGATTCGTATGCTTGAGTTTGTGTTGTTTGGTGATGTTTCTATCAAGTTCTATTGAGTTCAAAGATTTTAGACGAGAAAAAGAATGGAAACCAACACTTCCCAAACCATATCCTAGGCAAATCAAACCAATCAATATGAAAGGTTGTGTTATTGAGAATTTGAGAAACATTAGGAATCGCATCATTCGTATGTTTGTGTTTGTGTTGTTTGGTGATCTTCCTATCAAGTTCTATTAAGTTCAAAGATTTTTGGATGAGAAAAATAATGGAAACCAACACTTCCCAAACCATAGCCTAGGCAAATCAAGCCAATCAATAAGAAAGATTTTGTTATTGAGTATTTGAGAAACATTTGGAATCGCATGATTCGTATGCTTATGTTTGTGTTGTTTGGTGATCTTTCTATCAAGTTCTATGAAGTTCCAAGATTTTTGGACGAGAAAAAGAATTGAAACCAACAATTCCAAAACCATAGCCTAAGCAAATCAAACCAATCAATAAGAAAGGTTGAGTTATTGAGTATTTGAGAAACATTAGGAATCGCATGATTCGTATGCTTGTGTTTGTGTTGTTTAGTGATCTATCTATCAAGTTATATTAAGTTCAAAAACATTTGGACGAGAAAAGGAATGGAAACCAACACTTCCCAAACCATAGCCTAGGCAAATCAGACTAATCAATAAGAAATGTTGTGTTATTGAGTATTTGAGAAACATTAGGAATCGCATGATTCGTATGCTTGTGTTTGTGTTGTATGGTGATCTTTCTATCAAGTTCTATGAAGTTCCAAGATTTTTGGACGAGAAAAAGAATGGAAACCAACATTTCCAAAACCATAGCCTAGGCAAATCAAACCAATCATAAGAAAGGTTGAGTCATTGAGTATTTGAGAAACATTGGGAATCGCATGATTCGTATGCTTTGTGTTGTTCAGTGATCTTTCTATCAAGTTCTATTAAGTTCAAAAACATTTGGTCGAGAAAAAGAATGGAAGCCAACACTTCCCAAACCATAGCCTAGGCAAATCAAACTAATCAATAAGAAATGTTGTATTATTGAGAATTTGAGAGAAACATTAGGAATCGCATCATTCGTATGTTTGTGTTTGTGTTGTTTGGTGATCTTTCTATCAAGTTCTATTAAGTTCAAAGATTTTTGGATGAGACAAATAATGGAAACCAACACTTCCCAAACCTTACCCTAGGCAAATCAAACCAATCAATAAGAAATGTTGTGTTATTGAGTATATGAGAAACATTAGGAATCGCATGATTCGTATGCTTGTGTTTGTGTTGTTTGGTGATCTTTCTATCAAGTTCTATGAAGTTCCAAGATTTTTGGACGAGAAAAAGAATGGAAACCAACATTTCCAAAAACATAGCCTAGGCAAATCAAACCAATCAATAAGAAAGGTTGAGTTATTGAGTATTTGAGAAACATTAGGAATTGCATCATTCGTATGTTTGTGTTTGTGTTGTTTAGTGATCTTTCTATCAAGTTCTATTAAGTTCAAAGATTTTTGGATGAGACAAATAATGGAAACCTACACTTCCCAAACCTTAGCCTAGGCAAATCAAACCAATCAATAAGAAATGTTGTGTTATTGAGTATTTGAGAAACATTAGGAATCGCATGATTCGTAAGCTTGTGTTTGTGTTGTTTGGTGATCTTTCTATCAAGTTCTATGAAGTTCCAAGTTTTTGGACGAGAAAAAGAATGGAAACCAACAATTACAAAACCATAACCTAAGCAAATCAAACCAATCAATAAGAAATGTTGTGTTATTGAGTATTTGAGAAACATTAGGAATCGCATGATTCGTATGCTTGTGTTTGTGTTGTTTGGTGATCTTTCTATCAAGTTCTATGAAGTTCCAAGTTTTTGGACGAGAAAAAGAATGGAAACCAACAATTACAAAACCATAACCTAAGCAAATCAAACCAATCAATAAGAAAGGTTGAGTTATTGAGTATTTGAGAAACATTAGGAATTACATGATTCGTATGCTTGTGTTTGTGTTGTTTAGTGATCTTTCTATCAAGTTCTATTAAGTTCAAAAACTTTTGGACGAGAAAAAGAATGGAAACCAACACTTCCCAAACTATAGCCTAGGCAAATCAAACTAATCAATAAGAAATGTTGTGTTATTGAGTATTTGAGAAACATTAGGAATTACATGATTCGTATGCTTGTGTTTGTGTTGTTAGGTGATCTTTCTATCAAGTTCTATAAAGTTCAAAGATTTTTGGACGAGAGAAAGAATGGAAACCAACTCTTCCCAAACATAGCCCAGGCTAATCAAACTAATCAATAAGAAAGGTTGTGTTATTGAGAATTTGAGAAACATTAGGAATCGCAGGATTCGTATGCTTGTGTTTGTGTTGTTTGGTGATCTTTCTATCAAGTTCTATGAAGTTCCAAGATTTTTGGACGAGAAAAAGAATTGAAACCAATAAGTCCAAAACCATAGCCTAAGCAAATCAAACCAATCAATAAGAAAGGTTGAGTTATTGAGTATTTGAGAAACATTAGGAATCCCATGATTCGTATGCTTGTGTTTGTGTTGTTTAGTGATCTTTCCATCAAGTTCTATTAAGTTCAAAAAATTTTGGACGAGAAAAAGAATGGAATCCAACACTTCCCAAACCATAGCCTATCCAAATCAAACTAATCAATAAGAAATGTTGTGTTATTGAGTATTTGAGAAACATTAGGAATCGCATGATTCGTATGCTTGTGTTTGTGTTGTTTGGTGATCTTTCTATCAAGTTCTATGAAGTTCCAAGATTTTTGGACGAGAAAAAGAATGGAAACCAACATTTCCAAAAACATAGCCTAGGCAAATCAAACCAATCAATAAGAAAGGTTGAGTTATTGAGTATTTGAGAAACATTAGGAATTGCATCATTCGTATGTTTGTGTTTGTGTTGTTTAGTGATCTTTCTATCAAGTTCTATTAAGTTCAAAGATTTTTGGATGAGACAAATAATGGAAACCTACACTTCCCAAACCTTAGCCTAGGCAAATCAAACCAATCAATAAGAAATGTTGTGTTATTGAGTATTTGAGAAACATTAGGAATCGCATGATTCGTAAGCTTGTGTTTATGTTGTTTGGTGATCTTTCTATCAAGTTCTATGAAGTTCCAAGTTTTTGGACGAGAAAAAGAATGGAAACCAACAATTACAAAACCATAACCTAAGCAAATCAAACCAATCAATAAGAAATGTTGTGTTATTGAGTATTTGAGAAACATTAGGAATCGCATGATTCGTATGCTTGTGTTTGTGTTGTTTGGTGATCTTTCTATCAAGTTCTATGAAGTTCCAAGTTTTTGGACGAGAAAAAGAATGGAAACCAACAATTACAAAACCATAACCTAAGCAAATCAAACCAATCAATAAGAAAGGTTGAGTTATTGAGTATTTGAGAAACATTAGGAATTACATGATTCGTATGCTTGTGTTTGTGTTGTTTAGTGATCTTTCTATCAAGTTCTATTAAGTTCAAAAACTTTTGGACGAGAAAAAGAATGGAAACCAACACTTCCCAAACTATAGCCTAGGCAAATCAAACTAATCAATAAGAAATGTTGTGTTATTGAGTATTTGAGAAACATTAGGAATTACATGATTCGTATGCTTGTGTTTGTGTTGTTAGGTGATCTTTCTATCAAGTTCTATAAAGTTCAAAGATTTTTGGACGAGAGAAAGAATGGAAACCAACTCTTCCCAAACATAGCCCAGGCTAATCAAACTAATCAATAAGAAAGGTTGTGTTATTGAGAATTTGAGAAACATTAGGAATCGCAGGATTCGTATGCTTGTGTTTGTGTTGTTTGGTGATCTTTCTATCAAGTTCTATGAAGTTCCAAGATTTTTGGACGAGAAAAAGAATTGAAACCAATAAGTCCAAAACCATAGCCTAAGCAAATCAAACCAATCAATAAGAAAGGTTGAGTTATTGAGTATTTGAGAAACATTAGGAATCCCATGATTCGTATGCTTGTGTTTGTGTTGTTTAGTGATCTTTCCATCAAGTTCTATTAAGTTCAAAAAATTTTGGACGAGAAAAAGAATGGAATCCAACACTTCCCAAACCATAGCCTATCCAAATCAAACTAATCAATAAGAAATGTTGTGTTATTGAGTATTTGAGAAACATTAGGAATCGCATGATTCGTATGCTTGTGTTTGTGTTGTTTGGTGATCTTTCTATCAAGTTCTATGAAGTTCCAAGATTTTTGGACGAGAAAAAGAATGGAAACCAACATTTCGAAAACCATAGCCTAGGCAAATCAAACCAATCAATACGAAAGGTTGAGTTATTGAGTATTTGAGAAACATTGGGAATCGCATCATTCGTATGCTTTGTGTTGTTTAGTGATCTTTCTATCAAGTTCTATTAAGTTCAAAAACATTTGGTCGAGAAAAAGAATGGAAGCCAACACTTCCCAAACCATAGCCTAGGCAAATCAAACTAATCAATAAGAAATGTTGTGTTATTGAGTATTTGAGAAACATTAGGAATCACATGATTCGTATGCTTGTGTTTGTGTTGTTTTGTGATCTTTCTATCAAGTTCTATGAAGTTCCAAGATTTTTGGACGAGAGAAAGAATGGAAACCAACACTTCCCAAACATAGCCCAGGCTAATCAAACCAATCAATAAGAAAGGTTGTGTTATTGAGTATTTGGGAAACATTAGGAATCGCATGATTCGTATGCTTGTGTTTGTATTGTTTGTTGATCTTTCTATCAAGTTCTTTGAAGTTCCAAGATTTTTGGACGAGAAAAAGAATGGAAACCAACATTTCAAAAACCATATCCTAGGCAAATCAAACCAATCAATAAGAAAGCTTGAGTTATTGAGTATTTGAGAAACATTAGGAATCGCATGATTCGTATGCTTGTGTTTGTGTTGTTTGGTGATCTTTCTATCAAGTTCTATGAAGTTCCAAGATTTTTGGACGAGAAAAAAAATGGAAACCAACATTTCCAAAACCATAGCCTAGGCAAATCAAACCAATCAATAAGAAAGGTTAAGTTAATTGGGTATTTGAGAAACATTAGGAATCGCATGATTCGTATGCTTTGTGTTGTTTAGTGATCTTTCTATCAAGTTCTATTAAATTCAAAAACTTTTGGTTGAGAAAAAGAATGGAAGCCAACACTTCCCAAACCATAGCCTAGGCAAATCAAACTAATCAATAAGAAATGTTGTGTTATTGAGTATTTGAGAAACATTAGGAATCGCATGATTCGTATGCTTGTTTTGTGTTGTTTGGTGATCTTTCTATCAAGTTCTATGAAGTTCCAAGATTTTTGGAAGAGAGAAAGAATGGAAACCAACACTTCCCAAACTTAGCCCAGGCTAATCAAACCAATCAATAAGAAAGGTTGTGTTATTGAGTATTTGGGAAACATTAGGAATCGCATGATTCGTATGCTTGTGTTTGTGTTGTTTGGTGATCTTTCTATCAAGTTCTATGAAGTTCCAAGATTTTTGGACGAGAAAAAGAATGGAAACCAACATTTCCAAAACCATAGCCTAGGCAAATCAAACCAATCAATAAGAAAGGTTGAGTTATTGAGTATTTGAGAAACATATGGAATCGCATGATTCGTATGCTTGTGTTTGTGTTGTTTAGAGATCTTACTATCAAGTTCTATTAAGTTCAAAAAATTTTGGACGAGAAAACGAATGCAAACCAACACTTCCCAAACCATAGCCTAGGCAAATCAAACTAATCAATAAGAAATGTTGTGTTATTGAGTATTTGAAAAACATTAGCAATCGCATGATTCGTATGCTTGAGTTTGTGTTGTTTGGTGATGTTTCTATCAAGTTCTATTGCGTTCAAAGATTTTAGACGAGAAAAAGAATGGAAACCAACAATTCCAAAACCATAGCCTAAGCAAATCAAACCAATCAATAAGAAAGGTTGAGTTATTGAGTATTTGAGAAACATTAGGAATCGCATGATTCGTATGCTTGTGTTTGTTTTGTTTAGTGATCTTTCTATCAAGTTCTATTAAGTTCAAAAAATTTTGGACGAGAAAAAGAATGGAAACCAACACTTTCCAAACCATAGCCTATTCAAATCAAACTAATCAATAAGAAATGTTGTGTTATTGAGTATTTGAGAAACATTAGGAATCGCATGATTCGTATGCTTGAGTTTGTGTTGTTTGGTGATGTTTCTATTAAGTTCTATTGAGTCAAAGATTTTAGACGAGTAAAAGAATGGAAACCAACACTTCCCAAACCATATCCTAGGCAAATCAAACCAATCAATCTGAAAGGTTGTGTTATTGAGAATTTGAGAAACATTAGGAATCGCATCATTCGTATGTTTGTGTTTGTGTTGTTTGGTGATCTTTCTATCAAGTTCTATTAAGTTCAAAGATTTTTGGATGAGAAAAATAATGTAAACCAACACTTCCCAAACCATAGCCTAGGCAAATCAAGCCAATCAATAAGAAAGATTTTGTTATTGAGTACTTGAGAAACATTTGGAATCGCATGATTCGTATGCTTATGTTTGTGTTGTTTGGTGATCTTTCTATCAAGTTCTATGAAGTTCCAAGATTTTGGACGAGAAAAAGAATTGAAACCAACAATTCCAAAACCATAGCCTAAGCAAATCAAACCAATCAATAAGAAAGGTTGAGTTATTGAGTATTTGATCAACATTAGGAATCGCATGATTCGTATGCTTGTGTTTGTGTTGTTTGGTGATCTTTCTATCAAGTTCTATTAAGTTCAAAAAATTTTGGACAAGAAAAAGAATGGAAACCAACACTTCCCAAACCATAGCCTATTCAAATCAAACTAATCAATAAGAAATGTTGTGTTATTGAGTATTTGAGAAACATTAGGAATCACATGATTCGTATGCTTGAGTTTGTGTTGTTTGGTGATGTTTCTATCAAGTTCTATTGAGTTCAAAGATTTTAGACGAGAAAAAGAATGGAAACCAACACTTCCCAAACCATATCCTAGGCAAATCAAACCAATCAATATGAAAGGTTGTGTTATTGAGAATTTGAGAAACATTAGGAATCGCATCATTCGTATGTTTGTGTTTGTGTTGTTTGGTGATCTTCCTATCAAGTTCTATTAAGTTCAAAGATTTTTGGATGAGAAAAATAATGGAAACCAACACTTCCCAAACCATAGCCTAGGCAAATCAAGCCAATCAATAAGAAAGATTTTGTTATTGAGTATTTGAGAAACATTTGGAATCGCATGATTCGTATGCTTATGTTTGTGTTGTTTGGTGATCTTTCTATCAAGTTCTATGAAGTTCCAAGATTTTTGGACGAGAAAAAGAATTGAAACCAACAATTCCAAAACCATAGCCTAAGCAAATCAAACCAATCAATAAGAAAGGTTGAGTTATTGAGTATTTGAGAAACATTAGGAATCGCATGATTCGTATGCTTGTGTTTGTGTTGTTTAGTGATCTATCTATCAAGTTATATTAAGTTCAAAAACATTTGGACGAGAAAAGGAATGGAAACCAACACTTCCCAAACCATAGCCTAGGCAAATCAGACTAATCAATAAGAAATGTTGTGTTATTGAGTATTTGAGAAACATTAGGAATCGCATGATTCGTATGCTTGTGTTTGTGTTGTATGGTGATCTTTCTATCAAGTTCTATGAAGTTCCAAGATTTTTGGACGAGAAAAAGAATGGAAACCAACATTTCCAAAACCATAGCCTAGGCAAATCAAACCAATCATAAGAAAGGTTGAGTCATTGAGTATTTGAGAAACATTGGGAATCGCATGATTCGTATGCTTTGTGTTGTTCAGTGATCTTTCTATCAAGTTCTATTAAGTTCAAAAACATTTGGTCGAGAAAAAGAATGGAAGCCAACACTTCCCAAACCATAGCCTAGGCAAATCAAACTAATCAATAAGAAATGTTGTATTATTGAGAATTTGAGAGAAACATTAGGAATCGCATCATTCGTATGTTTGTGTTTGTGTTGTTTGGTGATCTTTCTATCAAGTTCTATTAAGTTCAAAGATTTTTGGATGAGACAAATAATGGAAACCAACACTTCCCAAACCTTACCCTAGGCAAATCAAACCAATCAATAAGAAATGTTGTGTTATTGAGTATATGAGAAACATTAGGAATCGCATGATTCGTATGCTTGTGTTTGTGTTGTTTGGTGATCTTTCTATCAAGTTCTATGAAGTTCCAAGATTTTTGGACGAGAAAAAGAATGGAAACCAACATTTCCAAAAACATAGCCTAGGCAAATCAAACCAATCAATAAGAAAGGTTGAGTTATTGAGTATTTGAGAAACATTAGGAATTGCATCATTCGTATGTTTGTGTTTGTGTTGTTTAGTGATCTTTCTATCAAGTTCTATTAAGTTCAAAGATTTTTGGATGAGACAAATAATGGAAACCTACACTTCCCAAACCTTAGCCTAGGCAAATCAAACCAATCAATAAGAAATGTTGTGTTATTGAGTATTTGAGAAACATTAGGAATCGCATGATTCGTAAGCTTGTGTTTGTGTTGTTTGGTGATCTTTCTATCAAGTTCTATGAAGTTCCAAGTTTTTGGACGAGAAAAAGAATGGAAACCAACAATTACAAAACCATAACCTAAGCAAATCAAACCAATCAATAAGAAATGTTGTGTTATTGAGTATTTGAGAAACATTAGGAATCGCATGATTCGTATGCTTGTGTTTGTGTTGTTTGGTGATCTTTCTATCAAGTTCTATGAAGTTCCAAGTTTTTGGACGAGAAAAAGAATGGAAACCAACAATTACAAAACCATAACCTAAGCAAATCAAACCAATCAATAAGAAAGGTTGAGTTATTGAGTATTTGAGAAACATTAGGAATTACATGATTCGTATGCTTGTGTTTGTGTTGTTTAGTGATCTTTCTATCAAGTTCTATTAAGTTCAAAAACTTTTGGACGAGAAAAAGAATGGAAACCAACACTTCCCAAACTATAGCCTAGGCAAATCAAACTAATCAATAAGAAATGTTGTGTTATTGAGTATTTGAGAAACATTAGGAATTACATGATTCGTATGCTTGTGTTTGTGTTGTTAGGTGATCTTTCTATCAAGTTCTATAAAGTTCAAAGATTTTTGGACGAGAGAAAGAATGGAAACCAACTCTTCCCAAACATAGCCCAGGCTAATCAAACTAATCAATAAGAAAGGTTGTGTTATTGAGAATTTGAGAAACATTAGGAATCGCAGGATTCGTATGCTTGTGTTTGTGTTGTTTGGTGATCTTTCTATCAAGTTCTATGAAGTTCCAAGATTTTTGGACGAGAAAAAGAATTGAAACCAATAAGTCCAAAACCATAGCCTAAGCAAATCAAACCAATCAATAAGAAAGGTTGAGTTATTGAGTATTTGAGAAACATTAGGAATCCCATGATTCGTATGCTTGTGTTTGTGTTGTTTAGTGATCTTTCCATCAAGTTCTATTAAGTTCAAAAAATTTTGGACGAGAAAAAGAATGGAATCCAACACTTCCCAAACCATAGCCTATCCAAATCAAACTAATCAATAAGAAATGTTGTGTTATTGAGTATTTGAGAAACATTAGGAATCGCATGATTCGTATGCTTGTGTTTGTGTTGTTTGGTGATCTTTCTATCAAGTTCTATGAAGTTCCAAGATTTTTGGACGAGAAAAAGAATGGAAACCAACATTTCGAAAACCATAGCCTAGGCAAATCAAACCAATCAATACGAAAGGTTGAGTTATTGAGTATTTGAGAAACATTGGGAATCGCATCATTCGTATGCTTTGTGTTGTTTAGTGATCTTTCTATCAAGTTCTATTAAGTTCAAAAACATTTGGTCGAGAAAAAGAATGGAAGCCAACACTTCCCAAACCATAGCCTAGGCAAATCAAACTAATCAATAAGAAATGTTGTGTTATTGAGTATTTGAGAAACATTAGGAATCACATGATTCGTATGCTTGTGTTTGTGTTGTTTTGTGATCTTTCTATCAAGTTCTATGAAGTTCCAAGATTTTTGGACGAGAGAAAGAATGGAAACCAACACTTCCCAAACATAGCCCAGGCTAATCAAACCAATCAATAAGAAAGGTTGTGTTATTGAGTATTTGGGAAACATTAGGAATCGCATGATTCGTATGCTTGTGTTTGTATTGTTTGTTGATCTTTCTATCAAGTTCTTTGAAGTTCCAAGATTTTTGGACGAGAAAAAGAATGGAAACCAACATTTCAAAAACCATATCCTAGGCAAATCAAACCAATCAATAAGAAAGCTTGAGTTATTGAGTATTTGAGAAACATTAGGAATCGCATGATTCGTATGCTTGTGTTTGTGTTGTTTGGTGATCTTTCTATCAAGTTCTATGAAGTTCCAAGATTTTTGGACGAGAAAAAAAATGGAAACCAACATTTCCAAAACCATAGCCTAGGCAAATCAAACCAATCAATAAGAAAGGTTAAGTTAATTGGGTATTTGAGAAACATTAGGAATCGCATGATTCGTATGCTTTGTGTTGTTTAGTGATCTTTCTATCAAGTTCTATTAAATTCAAAAACTTTTGGTTGAGAAAAAGAATGGAAGCCAACACTTCCCAAACCATAGCCTAGGCAAATCAAACTAATCAATAAGAAATGTTGTGTTATTGAGTATTTGAGAAACATTAGGAATCGCATGATTCGTATGCTTGTTTTGTGTTGTTTGGTGATCTTTCTATCAAGTTCTATGAAGTTCCAAGATTTTTGGAAGAGAGAAAGAATGGAAACCAACACTTCCCAAACTTAGCCCAGGCTAATCAAACCAATCAATAAGAAAGGTTGTGTTATTGAGTATTTGGGAAACATTAGGAATCGCATGATTCGTATGCTTGTGTTTGTGTTGTTTGGTGATCTTTCTATCAAGTTCTATGAAGTTCCAAGATTTTTGGACGAGAAAAAGAATGGAAACCAACATTTCCAAAACCATAGCCTAGGCAAATCAAACCAATCAATAAGAAAGGTTGAGTTATTGAGTATTTGAGAAACATATGGAATCGCATGATTCGTATGCTTGTGTTTGTGTTGTTTAGAGATCTTACTATCAAGTTCTATTAAGTTCAAAAAATTTTGGACGAGAAAACGAATGCAAACCAACACTTCCCAAACCATAGCCTAGGCAAATCAAACTAATCAATAAGAAATGTTGTGTTATTGAGTATTTGAAAAACATTAGCAATCGCATGATTCGTATGCTTGAGTTTGTGTTGTTTGGTGATGTTTCTATCAAGTTCTATTGCGTTCAAAGATTTTAGACGAGAAAAAGAATGGAAACCAACAATTCCAAAACCATAGCCTAAGCAAATCAAACCAATCAATAAGAAAGGTTGAGTTATTGAGTATTTGAGAAACATTAGGAATCGCATGATTCGTATGCTTGTGTTTGTTTTGTTTAGTGATCTTTCTATCAAGTTCTATTAAGTTCAAAAAATTTTGGACGAGAAAAAGAATGGAAACCAACACTTTCCAAACCATAGCCTATTCAAATCAAACTAATCAATAAGAAATGTTGTGTTATTGAGTATTTGAGAAACATTAGGAATCGCATGATTCGTATGCTTGAGTTTGTGTTGTTTGGTGATGTTTCTATTAAGTTCTATTGAGTTCAAAGATTTTAGACGAGAAAAAGAATGGAAACCAACACTTCCCAAACCATATACTAGTTAAATCAAACCAATCAATAAGAAAGGTTGTGTTATTGAGAATTTGAGAAACATTAGGAATCGCATCATTCGTATGTTTGTGTTTGTGTTGTTTGGTGATCTTTCTATCAAGTTCTATTAAGTTCAAAGATTTTTGGATGAGAAAAATAATGGAAACCAACACTTCCCAAACCATAGCCTACGCAAATCAAGCCAATCAATAAGAAAGATTTTGTTATTGAGTATTTGAGAAACATTTGGAATCGCATTATTCGTATGCTTATGTTTGTGTTGTTTGGTGATCTTTCTATCAAGTTCTATGAAGTTCCAAGATTTTTGGACGAGAAAAAGAATTGAAAACAACAATTCCAAAACCATAGCCTACGCAAATCAAACCAATCATAAAGAAAGGTTGAGTTATTGAGTATTTGAGAAACATTAGGAATCGCATGATTCGTATGCTTGTGTTTGTGTTGTTTAGTGATCAATCTATCAAGTTATATTAAGTTCAAAAACATTTGGACGAGAAAAGGAATGGAAACCAACACTTCCCAAACCATAGCCTAGGCAAATCAAACTAATCAATAAGAAATGTTGTGTTATTGAGTATTTGAGAAACATTAGGAATCGCATGATGCGTATGCTTGTGTTTGTGTTGTTTGGTGATCTTTCTATCAAGTTCTATGAAGTTCCAAGATTTTTGGACGAGAAAAAGAATGGAAACCAACATTTCCAAAACCATAGCCTAGGCAAATCAAACCAATCAATAAGAAAGGTTGAGTTATTGAGTATTTGAGAAACATTGGGAATCGCATGATTCGTATGCTTTGTGTTGTTTAGTGATCTTTCTATCAAGTTCTATTAAGTTCAAAAACATTTGGTCGAGAAAAACAATGGAAGCCAACACTTCCCAAACCATAGCCTAGGCAAATCAAACTAATCCATAAGAAATGTTGTGTTATTGAGTATATGAGAAACATTAGGAATCGCATGATTCGTATGCTTGTGTTTGTGTTGTTTGGTGATCTTTCTATCAAGTTCTATGAAGTTCCAAGATTTTTGGAAGAGAGAAAGAATGGAAACCAACACTTCCCAAACTTAGCCCAGGCTAATCAAACCAATCAATAAGAAAGGTTGTGTTATTGAGTATTTGGGAAACATTAGGAATCGCATGATTCGTATGCTTGTGTTTGTGTTGTTTGGTGATCTTTCTATCAAGTTCTATGAAGTTCCAAGATTTTTGGACGAGAAAAAGAATGGAAACCAACATTTCCAAAACCATAGCCTAGGCAAATCAAACCAATCAATAAGAAAGGTTGAGTTATTGAGTATTTGAGAAACATATGGAATCGCATGATTCGTATGCTTGTGTTTGTGTTGTTTAGAGATCTTACTATCAAGTTCTATTAAGTTCAAAAAATTTTGGACGAGAAAACGAATGCAAACCAACACTTCCCAAACCATAGCCTAGGCAAATCAAACTAATCAATAAGAAATGTTGTGTTATTGAGTATTTGAAAAACATTAGCAATCGCATGATTCGTATGCTTGAGTTTGTGTTGTTTGGTGATGTTTCTATCAAGTTCTATTGCGTTCAAAGATTTTAGACGAGAAAAAGAATGGAAACCAACAATTCCAAAACCATAGCCTAAGCAAATCAAACCAATCAATAAGAAAGGTTGAGTTATTGAGTATTTGAGAAACATTAGGAATCGCATGATTCGTATGCTTGTGTTTGTTTTGTTTAGTGATCTTTCTATCAAGTTCTATTAAGTTCAAAAAATTTTGGACGAGAAAAAGAATGGAAACCAACACTTTCCAAACCATAGCCTATTCAAATCAAACTAATCAATAAGAAATGTTGTGTTATTGAGTATTTGAGAAACATTAGGAATCGCATGATTCGTATGCTTGAGTTTGTGTTGTTTGGTGATGTTTCTATTAAGTTCTATTGAGTTCAAAGATTTTAGACGAGAAAAAGAATGGAAACCAACACTTCCCAAACCATATACTAGTTAAATCAAACCAATCAATAAGAAAGGTTGTGTTATTGAGAATTTGAGAAACATTAGGAATCGCATCATTCGTATGTTTGTGTTTGTGTTGTTTGGTGATCTTTCTATCAAGTTCTATTAAGTTCAAAGATTTTTGGATGAGAAAAATAATGGAAACCAACACTTCCCAAACCATAGCCTACGCAAATCAAGCCAATCAATAAGAAAGATTTTGTTATTGAGTATTTGAGAAACATTTGGAATCGCATTATTCGTATGCTTATGTTTGTGTTGTTTGGTGATCTTTCTATCAAGTTCTATGAAGTTCCAAGATTTTTGGACGAGAAAAAGAATTGAAAACAACAATTCCAAAACCATAGCCTACGCAAATCAAACCAATCATAAAGAAAGGTTGAGTTATTGAGTATTTGAGAAACATTAGGAATCGCATGATTCGTATGCTTGTGTTTGTGTTGTTTAGTGATCAATCTATCAAGTTATATTAAGTTCAAAAACATTTGGACGAGAAAAGGAATGGAAACCAACACTTCCCAAACCATAGCCTAGGCAAATCAAACTAATCAATAAGAAATGTTGTGTTATTGAGTATTTGAGAAACATTAGGAATCGCATGATGCGTATGCTTGTGTTTGTGTTGTTTGGTGATCTTTCTATCAAGTTCTATGAAGTTCCAAGATTTTTGGACGAGAAAAAGAATGGAAACCAACATTTCCAAAACCATAGCCTAGGCAAATCAAACCAATCAATAAGAAAGGTTGAGTTATTGAGTATTTGAGAAACATTGGGAATCGCATGATTCGTATGCTTTGTGTTGTTTAGTGATCTTTCTATCAAGTTCTATTAAGTTCAAAAACATTTGGTCGAGAAAAACAATGGAAGCCAACACTTCCCAAACCATAGCCTAGGCAAATCAAACTAATCCATAAGAAATGTTGTGTTATTGAGTATATGAGAAACATTAGGAATCGCATGATTCGTATGCTTGTGTTTGTGTTGTTTGGTGATCTTTCTATCAAGTTCTATTGCGTTCAAAGATTTTAGACGAGAAAAAGAATGGAAACCAACATTTCCAAAAACATAGCCTAGGCAAATCAAACCAATCAATAAGAAAGGTTGAGTTATTGAGTATTTGAGAAACATTAGGAATTGCATCATTCGTATGTTTGTGTTTGTGTTGTTTAGTGATCTTTCTATCAAGTTCTATTAAGTTCAAAGATTTTTGGATGAGACAAATAATGGAAACCTACACTTCCCAAACCTTAGCCTAGGCAAATCAAACCAATCAATAAGAAATGTTGTGTTATTGAGTATTTGAGAAACATTAGGAATCGCATGATTCGTAAGCTTGTGTTTGTGTTGTTTGGTGATCTTTCTATCAAGTTCTATGAAGTTCCAAGTTTTTGGACGAGAAAAAGAATGGAAACCAACAATTACAAAACCATAACCTAAGCAAATCAAACCAATCAATAAGAAATGTTGTGTTATTGAGTATTTGAGAAACATTAGGAATCGCATGATTCGTATGCTTGTGTTTGTGTTGTTTGGTGATCTTTCTATCAAGTTCTATGAAGTTCCAAGTTTTTGGACGAGAAAAAGAATGGAAACCAACAATTACAAAACCATAACCTAAGCAAATCAAACCAATCAATAAGAAAGGTTGAGTTATTGAGTATTTGAGAAACATTAGGAATTACATGATTCGTATGCTTGTGTTTGTGTTGTTTAGTGATCTTTCTATCAAGTTCTATTAAGTTCAAAAACTTTTGGACGAGAAAAAGAATGGAAACCAACACTTCCCAAACTATAGCCTAGGCAAATCAAACTAATCAATAAGAAATGTTGTGTTATTGAGTATTTGAGAAACATTAGGAATTACATGATTCGTATGCTTGTGTTTGTGTTGTTAGGTGATCTTTCTATCAAGTTCTATAAAGTTCAAAGATTTTTGGACGAGAGAAAGAATGGAAACCAACTCTTCCCAAACATAGCCCAGGCTAATCAAACTAATCAATAAGAAAGGTTGTGTTATTGAGAATTTGAGAAACATTAGGAATCACAGGATTCGTATGCTTGTGTTTGTGTTGTTTGGTGATCTTTCTATCAAGTTCTATGAAGTTCCAAGATTTTTGGACGAGAAAAAGAATTGAAACCAATAAGTCCAAAACCATAGCCTAAGCAAATCAAACCAATCAATAAGAAAGGTTGAGTTATTGAGTATTTGAGAAACATTAGGAATCCCATGATTCGTATGCTTGTGTTTGTGTTGTTTAGTGATCTTTCCATTAAGTTCTATTAAGTTCAAAAAAATTTGGACGAGAAAAAGAATGGAATCCAACACTTCCCAAACCATAGCCTATCCAAATCAAACTAATCAATAAGAAATGTTGTGTTATTGAGTATTTGAGAAACATTAGGAATCGCATGATTCGTATGCTTGTGTTTGTGTTGTTTGGTGATCTTTCTATCAAGTTCTATGAAGTTCCAAGATTTTTGGACGAGAAAAAGAATGGAAACCAACATTTCGAAAACTATAGCCTAGGCAAATCAAACCAATCAATAAGAAAGGTTGAGTTATTGAGTATTTGAGAAACATTGGGAATCGCATCATTCGTATGCTTTGTGTTGTTTAGTGATCTTTCTATCAAGTTCTATTAAGTTCAAAAACATTTGGTCGAGAAAAAGAATGGAAGCCAACACTTCCCAAACCATAGCCTAGGCAAATCAAACTAATCAATAAGAAATGTTGTGTTATTGAGTATTTGAGAAACATTAGGAATCACATGATTCGTATGCTTGTGTTTGTGTTGTTTTGTGATCTTTCTATCAAGTTCTATGAAGTTCCAAGATTTTTGGACGAGAGAAAGAATGGAAACCAACACTTCCCCAACATAGCCCAGGCTAATCAAACCAATCAATAAGAAAGGTTGTGTTATTGAGTATTTGGGAAACATTAGGAATCGCATGATTCGTATGCTTGTGTTTGTATTGTTTGTTGATCTTTCTATCAAGTTCTTTGAAGTTCCAAGATTTTTGGACGAGAAAAAGAATGGAAACCAACATTTCAAAAACCATATCCTAGGCAAATCAAACCAATCAATAAGAAAGCTTGAGTTATTGAGTATTTGAGAAACATTAGGAATCGCATGATTCGTATGCTTGTGTTTGTGTTGTTTGGTGATCTTTCTTTCAAGTTCTATGAAGTTCCAAGATTTTTGGACGAGAAAAAAAATGGAAACCAACATTTCCAAAACCATAGCCTAGGCAAATCAAACCAATCAATAAGAAAGGTTAAGTTAATTGGGTATTTGAGAAACATTAGGAATCGCATGATTCGTATGCTTTGTGTTGTTTAGTGATCTTTCTATCAAGTTCTATTAAATTCAAAAACTTTTGGTTGAGAAAAAGAATGGAAGCTAACACTTCCCAAACCATAGCCTAGGCAAATCAAACTAATCAATAAGAAATGTTGTTTTATTGAGTATTTGAGAAACATTAGGAATCGCATGATTCGTATGCTTGTTTTGTGTTGTTTGGTGATCTTTCTATCAAGTTCTATGAAGTTCCAAGATTTTTGGAAGAGAGAAAGAATGGAAACCAACACTTCCCAAACTTAGCCCAGGCTAATCAAACCAATCAATAAGAAAGGTTGTGTTATTGAGTATTTGGGAAACATTAGGAATCGCATGATTCGTATGCTTGTGTTTGTGTTGCTTGGTGATCTTTCTATCAAGTTCTATGAAGTTCCAAGATTTTTGGACGAGAAAAAGAATGGAAACCAACATTTCCAAAACCATAGCCTAGGCAAATCAAACCAATCAATAAGAAAGGTTGAGTTATTGAGTATTTGAGAAACATTGGGAATCGCATGATTCGTATGCTTTGTGTTGTTTAGTGATCTTTCTATCAAGTTCTATTAAGTTCTAAAACATTTGGTCGAGAAAAACAATGGAAGCCAACACTTCCCAAACCATAGCCTAGGCAAATCAAACTAATCCATAAGAAATGTTGTGTTATTGAGTATATGAGAAACATTAGGAATCGCATGATTCGTATGCTTGTGTTTGTGTTGTTTGGTGATCTTTCTATCAAGTTCTATTGCGTTCAAAGATTTTAGACGAGAAAAAGAATGGAAACCAACATTTCCAAAAACATAGCCTAGGCAAATCAAACCAATCAATAAGAAAGGTTGAGTTATTGAGTATTTGAGAAACATTAGGAATTGCATCATTCGTATGTTTGTGTTTGTGTTGTTTAGTGATCTTTCTATCAAGTTCTATTAAGTTCAAAGATTTTTGGATGAGACAAATAATGGAAACCTACACTTCCCAAACCTTAGCCTAGGCAAATCAAACCAATCAATAAGAAATGTTGTGTTATTGAGTATTTGAGAAACATTAGGAATCGCATGATTCGTAAGCTTGTGTTTGTGTTGTTTGGTGATCTTTCTATCAAGTTCTATGAAGTTCCAAGTTTTTGGACGAGAAAAAGAATGGAAACCAACAATTACAAAACCATAACCTAAGCAAATCAAACCAATCAATAAGAAATGTTGTGTTATTGAGTATTTGAGAAACATTAGGAATCGCATGATTCGTATGCTTGTGTTTGTGTTGTTTGGTGATCTTTCTATCAAGTTCTATGAAGTTCCAAGTTTTTGGACGAGAAAAAGAATGGAAACCAACAATTACAAAACCATAACCTAAGCAAATCAAACCAATCAATAAGAAAGGTTGAGTTATTGAGTATTTGAGAAACATTAGGAATTACATGATTCGTATGCTTGTGTTTGTGTTGTTTAGTGATCTTTCTATCAAGTTCTATTAAGTTCAAAAACTTTTGGACGAGAAAAAGAATGGAAACCAACACTTCCCAAACTATAGCCTAGGCAAATCAAACTAATCAATAAGAAATGTTGTGTTATTGAGTATTTGAGAAACATTAGGAATTACATGATTCGTATGCTTGTGTTTGTGTTGTTAGGTGATCTTTCTATCAAGTTCTATAAAGTTCAAAGATTTTTGGACGAGAGAAAGAATGGAAACCAACTCTTCCCAAACATAGCCCAGGCTAATCAAACTAATCAATAAGAAAGGTTGTGTTATTGAGAATTTGAGAAACATTAGGAATCACAGGATTCGTATGCTTGTGTTTGTGTTGTTTGGTGATCTTTCTATCAAGTTCTATGAAGTTCCAAGATTTTTGGACGAGAAAAAGAATTGAAACCAATAAGTCCAAAACCATAGCCTAAGCAAATCAAACCAATCAATAAGAAAGGTTGAGTTATTGAGTATTTGAGAAACATTAGGAATCCCATGATTCGTATGCTTGTGTTTGTGTTGTTTAGTGATCTTTCCATCAAGTTCTATTAAGTTCAAAAAAATTTGGACGAGAAAAAGAATGGAATCCAACACTTCCCAAACCATAGCCTATCCAAATCAAACTAATCAATAAGAAATGTTGTGTTATTGAGTATTTGAGAAACATTAGGAATCGCATGATTCGTATGCTTGTGTTTGTGTTGTTTGGTGATCTTTCTATCAAGTTCTATGAAGTTCCAAGATTTTTGGACGAGAAAAAGAATGGAAACCAACATTTCGAAAACCATAGCCTAGGCAAATCAAACCAATCAATAAGAAAGGTTGAGTTATTGAGTATTTGAGAAACATTGGGAATCGCATCATTCGTATGCTTTGTGTTGTTTAGTGATCTTTCTATCAAGTTCTATTAAGTTCAAAAACATTTGGTCGAGAAAAAGAATGGAAGCCAACACTTCCCAAACCATAGCCTAGGCAAATCAAACTAATCAATAAGAAATGTTGTGTTATTGAGTATTTGAGAAACATTAGGAATCACATGATTCGTATGCTTGTGTTTGTGTTGTTTTGTGATCTTTCTATCAAGTTCTATGAAGTTCCAAGATTTTTGGACGAGAGAAAGAATGGAAACCAACACTTCCCCAACATAGCCCAGGCTAATCAAACCAATCAATAAGAAAGGTTGTGTTATTGAGTATTTGGGAAACATTAGGAATCGCATGATTCGTATGCTTGTGTTTGTATTGTTTGTTGATCTTTCTATCAAGTTCTTTGAAGTTCCAAGATTTTTGGACGAGAAAAAGAATGGAAACCAACATTTCAAAAACCATATCCTAGGCAAATCAAACCAATCAATAAGAAAGCTTGAGTTATTGAGTATTTGAGAAACATTAGGAATCGCATGATTCGTATGCTTGTGTTTGTGTTGTTTGGTGATCTTTCTTTCAAGTTCTATGAAGTTCCAAGATTTTTGGACGAGAAAAAAAATGGAAACCAACATTTCCAAAACCATAGCCTAGGCAAATCAAACCAATCAATAAGAAAGGTTAAGTTAATTGGGTATTTGAGAAACATTAGGAATCGCATGATTCGTATGCTTTGTGTTGTTTAGTGATCTTTCTATCAAGTTCTATTAAATTCAAAAACTTTTGGTTGAGAAAAAGAATGGAAGCTAACACTTCCCAAACCATAGCCTAGGCAAATCAAACTAATCAATAAGAAATGTTGTTTTATTGAGTATTTGAGAAACATTAGGAATCGCATGATTCGTATGCTTGTTTTGTGTTGTTTGGTGATCTTTCTATCAAGTTCTATGAAGTTCCAAGATTTTTGGAAGAGAGAAAGAATGGAAACCAACACTTCCCAAACTTAGCCCAGGCTAATCAAACCAATCAATAAGAAAGGTTGTGTTATTGAGTATTTGGGAAACATTAGGAATCGCATGATTCGTATGCTTGTGTTTGTGTTGCTTGGTGATCTTTCTATCAAGTTCTATGAAGTTCCAAGATTTTTGGACGAGAAAAAGAATGGAAACCAACATTTCCAAAACCATAGCCTAGGCAAATCAAACCAATCAATAAGAAAGGTTGAGTTATTGAGTATTTGAGAAACATATGGAATCGCATGATTCGTATGCTTGTGTTTGTGTTGTTTAGAGATCTTACTATCAAGTTCTATTAAGTTCAAAAAATTTTGGACGAGAAAACGAATGCAAACCAACACTTCCCAAACCCTAGCCTAGGCAAATCAAACTAATCAATAAGAAATGTTGTGTTATTGAGTATTTGAAAAACATTAGCAATCGCATGATTCGTATGCTTGAGTTTGTGTTGTTTGGTGATGTTTCTATCAAGTTCTATTGCGTTCAAAGATTTTAGACGAGAAAAAGAATGGAAACCAACAATTCCAAAACCATAGCCTAAGCAAATCAAACCAATCAATAAGAAAGGTTGAGTTAATGAGTATTTGAGAAACATTAGGAATCGCATGATTCGTATGCTTGTGTTTGTTTTGTTTAGTGATCTTTCTATCAAGTTCTATTAAGTTCAAAAAATTTTGGACGAGAAAAAGAATGGAAACCAACACTTTCCAAACCATAGCCTATTCAAATCAAACTAATCAATAAGAAATGTTGTGTTATTGAGTATTTGAGAAACATTAGGAATCGCATGATTCGTATGCTTGAGTTTGTGTTGTTTGGTGATGTTTCTATTAAGTTCTATTGAGTTCAAAGATTTTAGACGAGAAAAAGAATGGAAACCAACACTTCCCAAACCATATCCTAGTTAAATCAAACCAATCAATAAGAAAGGTTGTGTTATTGAGAATTTGAGAAACGTTAGGAATCGCATCATTCGTATGTTTGTGTTTGTGTTGTTTGGTGATCTTTCTATCAAGTTCTATTAAGTTCAAAGATTTTTGGATGAGAAAAATAATGGAAACCAACACTTCCCAAACCATAGCCTACGCAAATCAAGCCAATCAATAAGAAAGATTTTGTTATTGAGTATTTGAGAAACATTTGGAATCGCATTATTCGTATGCTTATGTTTGTGTTGTTTGGTGATCTTTCTATCAAGTTCTATGAAGTTCCAAGATTTTTGGACGAGAAAAAGAATTGAAAACAACAATTCCAAAACCATAGCCTACGCAAATCAAACCAATCAATAAGAAAGGTTGAGTTATTGAGTATTTGAGAAACATTAGGAATCGCATGATTCGTATGCTTGTGTTTGTGTTGTTTAGTGATCTATCTATCAAGTTATATTAAGTTCAAAAACATTTGGACGAGAAAAGGAATGGAAACCAACACTTCCCAAACCATAGCCTAGGCAAATCAAACTAATCAATAAGAAATGTTGTGTTATTGAGTATTTGAGAAACATTAGGAATCGCATGATGCGTATGCTTGTGTTTGTGTTGTTTGGTGATCTTTCTATCAAGTTCTATGAAGTTCCAAGATTTTTGGACGAGAAAAAGAATGGAAACCAACATTTCCAAAACCATAGCCTAGGCAAATCAAACCAATCAATAAGAAAGGTTGAGTTATTGAGTATTTGAGAAACATTGGGAATCGCATGATTCGTATGCTTTGTGTTGTTTAGTGATCTTTCTATCAAGTTCTATTAAGTTCAAAAACATTTGGTCGAGAAAAACAATGGAAGCCAACACTTCCCAAACCATAGCCTAGGCAAATCAAACTAATCCATAAGAAATGTTGTGTTATTGAGTATTTGAGAAACATTAGGAATCACATGATTCGTATGCTTGTGTTTGTGTTGTTTTGTGATCTTTCTATCAAGTTCTATGAAGTTCCAAGATTTTTGGACGAGAGAAAGAATGGAAACCAACACTTCCCAAACTTAGCCCAGGCTAATCAAACCAATCAATAAGAAAGGAGATATTATTGAGTATTTGAGAAACATTAGGAATCGCATGATTCGTATGCTTGTGTTTGTATTGTTTGGTGATCTTTCTATCAAGTTCTTTGAAGTTCCAAGATTTTTGGACGAGAAAAAGAATGGAAACCAACATTTCAAAAACCATATCCTCGGCAAATCAAACTAATCCATAAGAAATGTTGTGTTATTGAGTATTTGAGAAACATTAGGAATCACATGATTCGTATGCTTGTGTTTGTGTTGTTTTGTGATCTTTCTATCAAGTTCTATGAAGTTCCAAGATTTTTGGACGAGAGAAAGAATGGAAACCAACACTTCCCAAACTTAGCCCAGGCTAATCAAACCAATCAATAAGAAAGGAGATATTATTGAGTATTTGAGAAACATTAGGAATCGCATGATTCGTATGCTTGTGTTTGTATTGTTTGGTGATCTTTCTATCAAGTTCTTTGAAGTTCCAAGATTTTTGGACGAGAAAAAGAATGGAAACCAACATTTCAAAAACCATATCCTCGGCAAATCAAACCAATCAATAAGAAAGGTTGAGTTATTGAGTATTTGAGAAACATTAAGAATCGCATGATTCGTATGCTTGTGTTTGTGTTGTTTAGTGATCTTTCTATCAAGTTCTATGAAGTTCAAAAATTTTTGGACGAGAAAAAGAATGGAAACCAACACTTCCCAAACAATAGCCTAGGCAAATCAAACTAATCAATAAGAAATGTTGTGTTATTGAGTATTTGTGAAACATTAGGCATCGCATGATTCGTATGCTTGAGTTTGTGTTGTTTGGTGGTGTTTCTATCAAGTTCTATTTAGTTCAAAGATTTTAGACGAGAAAAAGAATGGAAACCAACACTTCCCAAACCATATCCTAGGCAAATCAAACCAATCAATAAGAAAGGTTGTATTATTGAGAATTTGAGAAACGTTAGGAATCGCATCATTTGTATGTTTGTGTTTGTGTTGTTTGGTGATCTTTCTATCAAGTTCTATTAAGTTCAAAGATTTTTGGATGAGACAAATAATGGAAACCAACACTTCCCAAACCTTAGCGTAGGCAAATCAAACCAATCAATAAGAAATATTGTGTTATTGAGTATTTGATAAACATTAGGATTCGCATGATTCGTATGCTTGTGTTTGTGTTGTTTGGTGATCTTTCTATCAAGTTCTATGAAGTTCCAAGATTTCTGGACGAGAAAAAGAATGGAAACCAACATTTCCAAAACCATAGCCTAGGCAATTCAAACCAATCAATAAGAAAGGTTAAGTTATTGAGTATTTGAGAAACATATGGAATCGCATGATTCGTATGCTTGTGTTTGTGTTGTTTGGTGATCTTTCTATCAAGTTCTATTAAGTTCAAAGATTTTTGGATGAGACAAATAATGGAAACCAACACTTCCCAAACCTTAGCGTAGGCAAATTAAACCAATCAATAAGAAATATTGTGTTATTGAGTATTTGAGAAACATTAGGATTCGCATGATTCGTATGCTTGTATTTGTGTTGTTTGGTGATCTTTCTATCAAGTTCTATGAAGTTCCAAGATTTCTGGACGAGAAAAAGAATGGAAACCAACATTTCCAAAACCATAGCCTAGGCAATTCAAACCAATCAATAAGAAAGGTTGAGTTATTGAGTATTTGAGAAACATATGGAATCGCATGATTCGTATGCTTGTGTTTGTGTTGTTTAGAGATCTTTCTATCAAGTTCTATTAAGTTCAAAAAAATTTGGACGAGAAAAAGAATGGAAACTAACACTTCCCAAACCATATCCTAGGCAAATCAAACCAATCAATATGAAAGGTTGTGTTATTGAGAATTTGAGAAACATTAGGAATCGCATGATACGTATGCTTGTGTTTGTGTTGTTTGGTGATCTTTCTATCAAGTTCTATGAAGTTCCAAGATTTTTGGACGAGAAAAAGAATGAAAACCAACAATTCCAAAACCATAGCCTAGGCAAATCAAACCAATCAATAAGAAAGGTTGAGTTATTGAGTATTTGAGAAACATTAGGAATCGCATGATTCGTATGCTTGTGTTTGTGTTGTTTAGTGATCTTTCTATCAAGTTCTACTAAGTTCAAAAACTTTTGGATGAGAAAAAGAATGTAAACCAACACTTCCCAAACTATAGCCTAGGCAAATCAAACTAATCAATAAGAAATGTTGTGTTATTGAGTATTTGAGAAACATTAGGAATCACATGATTCGTATGCTTGTGTTTGTGTTGTTTTGTGATCTTTCTATCAAGTTCTATGAAGTTCCAAGATTTTTGGACGAGAGAAAGAATGGAAACCAACACTTCCCAAACTTAGCCCAGGCTAATCAAACCAATCAATAAGAAAGGAGATATTATTGAGTATTTGAGAAACATTAGGAATCGCATGATTCGTATGCTTGTGTTTGTATTGTTTGGTGATCTTTCTATCAAGTTCTTTGAAGTTCCAAGATTTTTGGACGAGAAAAAGAATGGAAACCAACATTTCAAAAACCATATCCTCGGCAAATCAAACTAATCCATAAGAAATGTTGTGTTATTGAGTATTTGAGAAACATTAGGAATCACATGATTCGTATGCTTGTGTTTGTGTTGTTTTGTGATCTTTCTATCAAGTTCTATGAAGTTCCAAGATTTTTGGACGAGAGAAAGAATGGAAACCAACACTTCCCAAACTTAGCCCAGGCTAATCAAACCAATCAATAAGAAAGGAGATATTATTGAGTATTTGAGAAACATTAGGAATCGCATGATTCGTATGCTTGTGTTTGTATTGTTTGGTGATCTTTCTATCAAGTTCTTTGAAGTTCCAAGATTTTTGGACGAGAAAAAGAATGGAAACCAACATTTCAAAAACCATATCCTCGGCAAATCAAACTAATCCATAAGAAATGTTGTGTTATTGAGTATTTGAGAAACATTAGGAATCACATGATTCGTATGCTTGTGTTTGTGTTGTTTTGTGATCTTTCTATCAAGTTCTATGAAGTTCCAAGATTTTTGGACGAGAGAAAGAATGGAAACCAACACTTCCCAAACTTAGCCCAGGCTAATCAAACCAATCAATAAGAAAGGAGATATTATTGAGTATTTGAGAAACATTAGGAATCGCATGATTCGTATGCTTGTGTTTGTATTGTTTGGTGATCTTTCTATCAAGTTCTTTGAAGTTCCAAGATTTTTGGACGAGAAAAAGAATGGAAACCAACATTTCAAAAACCATATCCTCGGCAAATCAAACCAATCAATAAGAAAGGTTGAGTTATTGAGTATTTGAGAAACATTAAGAATCGCATGATTCGTATGCTTGTGTTTGTGTTGTTTAGTGATCTTTCTATCAAGTTCTATGAAGTTCAAAAATTTTTGGACGAGAAAAAGAATGGAAACCAACACTTCCCAAACAATAGCCTAGGCAAATCAAACTAATCAATAAGAAATGTTGTGTTATTGAGTATTTGTGAAACATTAGGCATCGCATGATTCGTATGCTTGAGTTTGTGTTGTTTGGTGGTGTTTCTATCAAGTTCTATTTAGTTCAAAGATTTTAGACGAGAAAAAGAATGGAAACCAACACTTCCCAAACCATATCCTAGGCAAATCAAACCAATCAATAAGAAAGGTTGTATTATTGAGAATTTGAGAAACGTTAGGAATCGCATCATTTGTATGTTTGTGTTTGTGTTGTTTGGTGATCTTTCTATCAAGTTCTATTAAGTTCAAAGATTTTTGGATGAGACAAATAATGGAAACCAACACTTCCCAAACCTTAGCGTAGGCAAATCAAACCAATCAATAAGAAATATTGTGTTATTGAGTATTTGATAAACATTAGGATTCGCATGATTCGTATGCTTGTGTTTGTGTTGTTTGGTGATCTTTCTATCAAGTTCTATGAAGTTCCAAGATTTCTGGACGAGAAAAAGAATGGAAACCAACATTTCCAAAACCATAGCCTAGGCAATTCAAACCAATCAATAAGAAAGGTTAAGTTATTGAGTATTTGAGAAACATATGGAATCGCATGATTCGTATGCTTGTGTTTGTGTTGTTTGGTGATCTTTCTATCAAGTTCTATTAAGTTCAAAGATTTTTGGATGAGACAAATAATGGAAACCAACACTTCCCAAACCTTAGCGTAGGCAAATTAAACCAATCAATAAGAAATATTGTGTTATTGAGTATTTGAGAAACATTAGGATTCGCATGATTCGTATGCTTGTGTTTGTGTTGTTTGGTGATCTTTCTATCAAGTTCTATGAAGTTCCAAGATTTCTGGACGAGAAAAAGAATGGAAACCAACATTTCCAAAACCATAGCCTAGGCAATTCAAACCAATCAATAAGAAAGGTTGAGTTATTGAGTATTTGAGAAACATATGGAATCGCATGATTCGTATGCTTGTGTTTGTGTTGTTTAGAGATCTTTCTATCAAGTTCTATTAAGTTCAAAAAAATTTGGACGAGAAAAAGAATGGAAACTAACACTTCCCAAACCATATCCTAGGCAAATCAAACCAATCAATATGAAAGGTTGTGTTATTGAGAATTTGAGAAACATTAGGAATCGCATGATACGTATGCTTGTGTTTGTGTTGTTTGGTGATCTTTCTATCAAGTTCTATGAAGTTCCAAGATTTTTGGACGAGAAAAAGAATGAAAACCAACAATTCCAAAACCATAGCCTAGGCAAATCAAACCAATCAATAAGAAAGGTTGAGTTATTGAGTATTTGAGAAACATTAGGAATCGCATGATTCGTATGCTTGTGTTTGTGTTGTTTAGTGATCTTTCTATCAAGTTCTACTAAGTTCAAAAACTTTTGGATGAGAAAAAGAATGTAAACCAACACTTCCCAAACTATAGCCTAGGCAAATCAAACTAATCAATAAGAAATGTTGTGTTATTGAGTATTTGAGAAACATTAGGAATCACATGATTCGTATGCTTGTGTTTGTGTTGTTAGGTGATCTTTCTATCAAGTTCTATGAAGTTCCAAGATTTTTGGACGAGAGAAAGAATGGATACCAACACTTCCCAAACATAGCCCAGGCTAATCAAACTAATCAATAAGAAAGGTTGTGTTATTGAGAATTTGAGAAACATTAGGAATCGCAGGATTCGTATGCTTGTGTTTGTGTTGTTTGGTGATCTTTCTATCAAGTTCTATTAAGTTCAAAGATTTTTGGACGAGAAAAAGAATGGAAACCAACACTTCCCAAACCATAGCCTAGGCAAATTAAACCAATCAATAAGAAAGGCTGAGTTATTGAGTATTGGAGAAACATTAGAAATCGCATGATTCGTATGCTTGTGTTTGTGTTGTTTGGTGATCTTTCTATCAAGTTCTATTAAGTTCAAAGATTTTTGGGCGATAAAAAGAATGGAAACCAACACCTCCCAAACCATAGCCTAGGCAAATGGTTGGATCGTTAGTACTGAGGGACGTCCTTTACTTTGGTAAAGGCGTCCTTTGGTTAGGCGTCCTTACGAGGAGTAAAGGCGTCCTTGAGTAGTGCAGCGGAAAATTAAGTACTAAACAGATAATAGATGAACGCAGTGAATTATAGAGGAACCACTCAAGACCAAGTAGTCCTTGAGTGTAAACCTCTACCTCCTTGGAGGATTTTTGAATAGTTCTTTCCTTTCTATTGAACGTTCTTACAGTTGTACTGGCGAGCCTTTACAGTTCTCTGACACTTAGCTTTTCCCTAAGTTCACTTGTAAAGAACTCCTTTAAGCCTACAACTTAAGCTAGTTCAATCTTCTAAAGGACTCTATTCCTACGTTCTGCAGTACTTCGCAGAACTCTCTCTCTCTTTTTGGGTTTTTCTGTTACAAACTGTTTTTGTGATTTGGTTACAAGTCTCACTCGATCTAACACAAGTTCTAGCACTGTTCTTGAGTTCTTGAGTTAGTTCTTCGTGTTCTTGAGTGAGTCGGTTTCCTCTGATTCTCTCTGAATATTCCTGAAAGCGTTAACGTCACAATAAATGCCTTGGGGCTATTTATAGGACTTGGGGAAGGGCGTCTTTTCTCTGGGACGATCATGCCCGTCATGGACGTGGCTATAGGATCTTCCTCCACGTAGTAGGGCGGTGATGAGGAAGCTTCCTGTATCCAGCTGTGCATGATGAACGCCGCTACAGGATCGGCCGCCACGTGTTGATGAACTCTGCAACAGGATCGTCCGCCACGTAGTGTTGGACTCCGCTACAGGATCGGTCTCCACGTGTCTTTGGATGATCAAACATTGTCGAGTGATGTCATCCTGTCGGCTAGTGAGTAAGGACTCCTTTCTTGCGTTCCTACTTGCTTGGGACTCCGTCCTTGCTCAAGTAGTCTCTAACTGGTCCTTACTTCCTGTTAGCTAGCGTCCCTAAGCTTATGGGACGCCCATACACACTTGTTGTCCTTTTGGTCACTGGCGTTCCTGAACACTTGGACAACTTTATTAGAATCAAAGTGAGTTTGTCATATCAAAACTAAGGGACGGTTGTGTGGTACACTAACAAGTACGCAAGCGTTCTTGATAGCGTCCCAACACAAATAAAACCAATCAATAAGAAAGGTTGTGTTATTGAGAATTTGAGAAACATTAGGAATCGCATGATTCGTATGCTTGTGTTTGTGTTGTTTGGTGATCTTTCTATCAAGTTCTATTAAGTTCAAAGATTTTTGGACGAGAAAAAGAAGGGAAACCAACACTTTCCAAACCATAGCCCAGGAAAATCAAACCAATCAATAAAAAAGGTTGTGTTATTGACTATTTGAGAAACATTAGGAATCGCATGATTCGTATGCTTGTGTTTGTGTTGTTTGGTGATCTTTCTATCAAGTTCTATGAAGTTCCAAGATTTTTGGACGAGAAAAAGAATGGAAACCAAAATTTCCAAAACCATAGCCTGAGCAAATCAAACCAATCAATAAGAAAGGTTGAGTTATTGAGTATTTGAGAAACATTAGGAATCGCATGATTCGTATGCTTGTGTTTGTGTTGTTTATTGATCTTTCTATCAAGTTCTATTAAGTTCAAAGATTTTTGGAGGAGAAAAAGAATGGAAACCAACACCTCCCAAACCATAGCCTAGGCAAATCAAACTAATTAATAAGAAATGTTGTGTTATTGAGTATTTGAGAAACATTCGGAATCGCATGATTCGTATGCTTGTGTTTGTGTTGTTTGGTGATCTTTCTATCAAGTTCTATTAAGTTCAAAGATTTTAGACGAGAAAAAGAATGGAAACCAACACTTCCCAAACCATATCCTAGGCAAATCAAACCAATCAATAAGAATGGTTGTGTTATTGAGAAGTTGAGAAATATTAGGAGTCGCATGATTCGTATGTTTGTGTTTGTGTTGTTTGGTGATCTTTCTATCAAGTTCTATTAAGTTCAAAGATTTTTGGATAAAAAAAATAATAGAAACCAACACTTCCCAAACCATAGCCTAGGCAAATCAAACCAATCAATAAGAAAGATTTTGTTATTGAGTATTTGAGAAACATTAGGAATCGCATGATTCGTATGCTTGAGTTTGTGTTGTTTGGTGATGTTTCTATCAAGTTCTATTAAGTTCAAAGATTTTAGACAAGAAAAAGAATGGAAACCAACACTTCCCAAACCATATCCTAGGCAAATCAAACCAATCAATAAGAAAGGTTGTGTTTTTGAGAATTTGAGAAACATTAGGAATCGCATCATTCGTATGTTTGTGTTTGTGTTGTTTGATGATCTTTCTATCAAGTTCTATTAAGTTCAAAGATTTTTGGATGAGAAAAATAATGGAAACCAACACTTCCCAAACCATAGCCTAGGCAAATCAAACCAATCAATAAGAAAGATTTTGTTATTTAGTATTTGAGAAACATTAGGAATCGCATGATTCGTATGCTTGAGTTTGTGTTGTTTGGTGATGTTTCTATCAAGTTCTATCAAGTTCAAAGATTTTAGACGAGAAAAAGAATGGAAACCAACACTTCCCAAACCGTATCCTAGGCAAATCAAACCAATCAATAAGAAAGGTTGTGTTATTGAGAATAGAAACATTAGGAATCGCATGATTCATATGCTTGTGTTTGTGTTGTTTGGTGATCTTTCTATCAAGCTCTATTAAGTTCAAAGATTTTTGGACGAGAAAAAGAATGGAAACCAACACTTCCCAAACCATAGCCTCTGTAAATCAAACCAATCAATAAGAAAAGTTGTGTTATTGAGTATTTGAGAAACATTAGGATTCGCATGATTCGTATGCTTGTGTTTGTGTTGTTTGGTGATCTTTCTATCACGTTCTATTAAGTTCAAAGATTTTTGGACGAGAAAAAGAATGGAAACCAACACTTCCCAAACCATATCCTAGGCAAATCAAACCAATCAATAAGAAAGGTTGTGTTATTGAGTATTTGAGAAACATTAGGAATCGCATGATTCGTATGCTTGTGTTTGTGTTGTTTGGTGATCTTTCTATCAAGTTCTATGAAGTTCCAAGATTTTTGGACGAGAGAAAGAATGGAAACCAACATTTCCCAAACATAGCCCAGGCTAATCAAACTAATCAATAAGAAAGGTTGTGTTATTGAGAATATGAGAAACATTAGGAATCGCAGGATTCGTATGCTTGTGTTTGTGTTATTTAGTGATCTTTCTATCAAGTTCTATTAAGTTCAAAGATTTTTAGACGAGAAAAATAATGGAAACCAACACTTCCCAAACCATAGCCTAGGCAAATAAAACCAATCAATAAGAAAGGTTGTGTTATTGAGAATTTGAGAAACATTAGGAATCGCATGATTCGTATGTTTGTGTTTGTGTTGTTTGGTGATCTTTCTATCAAGTTCTATTAAGTTCAAAGATTCTTAGACGAGAAAAATAATGGAAACCAACACTTCCCAAACCATAGCCTAGGCAAATCAAACCAATCAATAAGAAAGGTTGTGTTATTGAGTATTTGAGAAACATTAGGAATCGCATGATTCGTATGCTTGTGTTTGTATTGTTTGGTGATCTTTCAATCAAGTTCTATTAAGTTCAAAGATTTTTGGACGAGAAAAATAACGGAAACCAACACTTCCCAAACCATAACCTAGGCAAATTAAACCAATCAATAAGAAACACTACTAGAAAACACGCCACTTCTTCACGGTTTTTTAAGCCATTTTTGACGGTTTAAAGCGTAGAGAAATTGTCTCCCGACGCTTGTGTGAAGCGTCAAAATTTTCAGCATCACCAATTGCCGACGCTTTTTTATGTCAACAATCCCGACGCTTTTAAATGTCAGGACAACAAATCCCGACGCTTTCCGTGTGGTGGGTGGCGTCAAGAATTTGTTTTACCGCCAAATTTTGTTTCATATCGACGCTTTAGAGTGTCACAATTTGTATTTTCGCGCGAGGCTTTATTGATGTTTAAAAACGTCAAGAAATGAAGTTCTATTTAAAAAAAAATGTTTCTTTTATATAACTAAAATTAATATCTGAAACTTAATTTGCATAAATTAAATATCTGAAAGACTTTCATATATATAACTAAAATTAATATTTTCACATGTATATTAATATATAGTTAGAAGCAAAATACATGGTCTAACTTACATATAATATGATGTCTTTAAACAAAATGTAGATCGATTATGTTATCATACTGATAGCTAATACCCCGTCAACGACTAATATACCCTGTCAAGGTTACAAAATATGTAACGAGTCTAAACATATATACTAGCTATAAGGGAACCTAGTTGAATCCATTGCGGGTACTTGTAACATTTGATGTCTCAGTGTTGACCTGCACAAAATTGAGACAACATGTCACAATATAATATATATATAATATATATGGATTCAAAACTGCAGGATTACCTTAAAACAAGAACAAGAATACATGCATTAACTAAACAGCAACCAAAACGAGTTTTGAACAAGACCAAGAATACAGCTAGCCAACACAGCAAACCAACACAGCAGTCAAAACAGCAGCCATTCACTACTCAAAACAGCAGCCAAAACATGATTTTTGGATGATGTTTAGAGGAAGATTACACTAACAAGCAGTCAAGCATGATGTTCCTAATCCTATATATAAGGAAGAGTTATTAAATCTCAGCAATTGATTGTGAGGTAATGTGGCAGATCCAAACAAATCAACCAATGGGCACTAAACAACATTATCAAGTTTGTCCTACCTCAATTATTTGATGGATATCATTCAAGAAAGCTGGGTAACATAGAAGAAGCCGCCAAGGAAAATAATCTATGCACATATAATGTCTTATAAAAAGAGTACACTAGACACCAAAACTGAATATAATACAGATGCATATGATGATTTACTTGTACTTCAAATTTAGGAGGAAGGGTGTTACTTACAACAAAACTGAATATAAAAGTTGCAGAAAGAAGCTTCAGTCCTCTGTCTGTAACTGCCTACACAAAAATAGAATAGACCTTCTCAATAAAAAGCAAGAAAATCCTAGGCACACAAGTATAGAACTTTGAATCCATGTTGATTATTTATTCAAGGAAAGAGTTCTCATATTAGATGTCTTTCAATTAATAACCAAGTCTAATACCAAAAACATGATCATCCATCAAACTACCACCTCCAGATGCAAGTCAAAATTCGGTTCCGACTACGATTACGGTTCTTACGAGTGGAGGGGTCACCATCAGATCTCTCTACACTAACACCATACAACACACTTACAAAAAAACCACGTGAAATGTTAAAGAAATGTCTTTCATTATGAACTAATCATAAATAATACAAATATTCAGCAGAAAATAGTGCAAAAATTAGTTCAAATGCATCACAATTGGACCCTCATAATGTATTCGGATTGTTTGGAACACAAATCTCATAAAAATATCCCCTCAATTACAATGACTATTAGAAGGCAAGATCCATGCAAGACCACAATATACTCTGCCTCAATTTTTTTTTTAAATTTAGATTGATTGTCATTGTTGGTATTCTAGATTGATTAGACCCATGATGACAAATATCGTGGGTTAATTAGTTACAAGATGCGAAAGGGGACCAATTGGACTTGCCGACTACTCAGAAAATTACCGTACAATTTCGATTCTGGTTGCAAAAAGTAATAAACTAGACTGAGATAGATAATTAACTAATCCATGACCTCACAAACCACAAATTAGACTTCAATTAAGACCGTTAATTTATCAGGCCGTCCAATATGTGTATTAAAGGAAGTTTTTTCAATCACGTTGACCAAAAACCCAACTGAGAAAGGATGGGATTGGTTAAAATTCAGCAGCTCATCCCACCCCAAACATTCAGCAACTCACAATTAGGCATGAAAGCCAATGAATAAAAGTTTGCTTTTTCAGTTTTTTTGACAGGATCAAGCAGGAGACGGAGGTGTACCTGTTTGTGAATTGTACAAACCCACAGTTTATTCGCCGGGATCTTCACCGAGACTATTTCTCCATGTTGAGAGAAAGGCTGCCTAAGATTGTCTACAGACGCCTCTTTATCCAGCCCACCAACAAATATCTACAGTTCAAAGCTACAAGTTATAGGACAGATTAAGCTTATAGTGCAACAACCATGGAGCTGATGATGGTTCAAGCATTGTAAGAAGAAAAGTTCTTGACAAACTCACAGTTGTGTTAGTAGAATCACCATCAGAATGTGAGCCTTGGGCAGAACCACCATTTGCATATACACCTAGAAAAATCAAATCACCTTATAAGAAAATTGCAGATTTGGTTTGACCACCCGCAATTTCATTTCTCCATAAGAAACCACAATGGACCAAAGAAGAAGCTCATATCCAACCTTTCTTCCAACACTCTGAACAAGAAAGTCTATACAAACCAACATGGATTCAAAGTTCAAACCCCCATTTTTTTGTAACCAAGCATTCAAACCTATCTACAAGTTCCCTCAATTCCAAACCTGTAACTCACAAAGGAAAACAACACACATACAAACAAACAACAACCATATAGAATCACACAAGTCCCAAATTGAACTTCAAAACAGCAAGAGAAGGTCAACAACAGCACAAGTATCCACAAAAACCAAAACGAGTTCTGAAAAGAAGAAATCAAAGCAAAATGCAGAGCCTAAGCACGGCCGTTACTCCATTCCAAATCGCGAAAAGCAAAACGCAATTCAGACAAAGCTTACCTTCTCAAATCTCTTCCAGAAATCGAAAACGAAGAAATGAAGAAGACGATACCTGTCAATGAATTCAGATCTGGCCTCTAGTGCTCACAAACAAGACCTTCAAACACTCCCACCCCTACCCTCCCACCAAGCTCATGTTCAGTCCCCACTCCCCCTCCCTCCTCGCCTCCTCCGCCGACTTCCTCCGCCTCCACAACCCCTTCTCCGCCGGAGACCCCGTGCCCGTCCTCAACAACTCCAAATCCAGCGAGTTCTGCGCCCTGCTGACCTCCTTCGATTGGAACGACGTCGTCCCGGCCCGGATCGGGACCTCGAGCATCGACACCACCTGCACGATCTGGAACATCGAGAAAGAGGCCGTCGAGACTCAGCGCATCGCCCACGACAAGGAGGTCTACGACAGCTCCTCGGGGGAGGCGGGGGTCTTATCGTCGATCTCCGCGGACGAGAGCGTCCGCATCTTCGACCTCCGCGACAAGGCATCTTTCTGCAAGCGCGCTCGCTCTCGGAAACCTAATTCCTGCTCTCTCATCGCCGTCGACGTCTCCCTCTCCTCCGGTGACCTCACCGCCAAATTGCTCCCCAAGATCCCACCCGGAGAAACCCTAGACCACCAATCGTCAGAATCCAAGCCCAATCCTGAAGGATCTGAGCAACAAGGAGACCAGATTTCCCAGCCTAAGCAGCCCCCAAAGCCACTCATTTTGAAAATCTCGGCTTACCAAGGCGGAATCCTACGCCTCAAGATCGACGAAGACCCGTCGCTCGACCCCCCGAAGAAGCGGTTCGAGGTCCAGCATCTCGATTTTGGATTGATGCCCTAGGGCCGGGGAAGAGTGGAGGGATTTTATTAAAAATATTTGGCCAAAATGCCAAATTAGTATTAAAAAGTGCCCCTTTTGGACACTTGAGTATTTAAAAAGCATGTTTGGACAAATGGGTATTATAAAACAAAAATTTGGACGTTTGAGTATTAAGAATACAAAAAATTGTCATTTTGATACAATTTCATGAAAATAATCAAATTTGCATTCAAAACACACTTGTGTATTAATTAAAAATGTAATTCTAGGTTAAACCTAGTTTTTTTTATAATTAATAAAAGTATATTGGGAAGGCCTCTCTTGACAGATAAAAGCGTCAAGATTTTAATTTTGGGAACGCCTTTCTTGACAAATAAAAGCGTTAAGATTTTAATATTGGGAAGGCCTCTCTTGACAGATAAAAGCGTCAAGATTTTTCCCGATAACAAAAAGCGTCAAGAATTACTCAATATAGACGCGGGATTATATTTGGGGGCCTTTATTGACAAATAAAAACGTCTCCCCCATTTTCTGACAAATAAAAGCGTCAAAAATTACCCCGCATTGGTATTTTCCTCTCGACGAACCCAAGAAGCGTAGGAATAAAAACGTCTTAATTTACACCATTTTCTAGTAGTGAAATGTTGTGTTATTAAAGTATTTGAGGGAATCGCATGATTCGTATGCTTGTGTTTGTGTTGTTTGGTGATCTTTCTATCAAGTTCTATTAAGTTCAAAGATTTTTGGACGAGAAAAAGAATGGAAACCAACACTTCCCAAACCATATCCTAGGCCAATCAAACCAATCAATTAGAAAGGTTGTGTTATTGAGAATTTGAGAAACATTAGGAATCGCATGATTCGTATGCTTGTGTTTGTGTTGTTTGGTTATCTTTCTATCAAGTTCTACTAAGATCAAAGATTTTTTGGACGAGAAAAATAATGGAAACAAACACTTCCCAAACTATAGCCTAGGCAAATGAAACCAATCAATAAAAAATGTTGTGTTATTGAGTATTTGAGAAACATTAGGAATCGCATGATTCGTATGCTTGTGTTTCAGTTGTTTGGTGATCTTTCTATTAAGTTCAAAGATTTTTGGACGAGAAAAAGAATGGAAACCAACACTTCCCAAACCAAAGCCTAGGCAAATCAAACCAATCAATAAGAAAGATTGTGTTATTGAGTATTTGAGAAACAATAAGAATCGCTTGATTCGTATGCTTGTGCTTGTGATGTTTGTTGATCTTTCTATCAAGTTCTATCAAGTTCAAAGATTTTTGGACGAGAAAAAGAATGGAAACCAACACTTCCCAAACTATAGCCTAGGTAAATCAAACCAATCAATAAGAAAGGTTGTGTTATTGAGAATTTGAGAAACATTAGGAATCGCATGATTCGTATGCTTGTGTTTCTGTTGTTTAGTGATCTTTCTATCAAGTTTTATTAAGTTCAAAGATTTTTGGACGAGAAAAAGAATCGAAACCAACACTTCCCAAACTATAGCCTAGGCAAATCAAACAAATCAATAAGAAATGTTGTGTTATTGAGTATTTGAGAAACATTTGGAATCGCATGATTCGTATGCTTGTGTTTGTGTTGTAAGGTGATCTTTCTATCAAGTTCTATTAAGTTCAAAGATTTTTGGAAGAGAAAAAGAATGGAAACCAACACTTCCCAAACCATAGCCTAGGCAAATCAAACCAATCAATAAGAAACGTTGTGTTATTGAATCTTTGAGAAACATTAGGAATCGCATGATTCGTATGCTTGTGTTTGTGTTATTTGGTGATCTTTCTATCAAGTTCTATTAAGTTCAAAGATTTTTGGACAAGAAAAATAATGGAAACCAACACTTCCCAAACTATACCCTAGGCAAATCAAACAAATGAATAAGAAAGGTTGTGTTATTGAGAAATTGAGAAACATTAGGAATCACATGATTCGTATGCTTGTGTTTGTTTTGTTTGGTAATCTATCTATAGAGTTCTATTAACTTCAAAGATTTTTGGACGAGAAAAAGAATGGAAACCAACACTTCCCAAACCATATACTAGGCAAATCAAACCAATCAATAAGAAAGGTTATGTTATTGAGTATTTGAGAAACATTAGGAATCGCATGATTCGTATGCTTGTGTTTGTGTTGTTTGGTGATCTTTCTATCAAGTTCTATTAAGTTGAAAGATTTTTGGACGAGGAAAAGAATGGAAACCAACACTTCCCAAACCATATCCTAGGCAAATCAAAACAATCAATAAGAAACGTTATGTTATTGAGAATTTGAGAAACATTAGGAATCGCATGATTCGTATGCTTGTGTTTGTTTTGTTTGGTTATCTTTTTATCAAGTTCTATTAAGTTCAAAGATTTTTGAACGAGAAAAAGAATGGAAACCAACACTTCTCAAACCACAGCCTGGGGAAATCAAACCAATCAACAAGAAATGTTGTGTTATTAAGTATTTGAGAAACATTAGGAATCGCATGATTCGTATGCTTGTGCTTGTGTTGTTTGGTGATCTTTCTAGACGAGAAAAAGAATGGAAACCAACACTTCCCAAAACATAGCCTAGGCAAATCAAACCAATCAATAAGAAAGGTTGTGTTATTGAGAATTTGAGAAACATTAGGAATCGCATGATTCGTATGCTTGTGTTTATGTTGTTTGGTGATCTTTCTATCAAGTTCTATTAAGTTTATAGATTTTTGGACGAGAAAAAGAATGGAAACCAACACTTCCCAAACGATAGCCTAGGCAAATCAAACCAATCAATAAGAAAGGTTGTGTTATAGAATTTGAGAAACATTAGGAATCACATGATTCGTATGCTTGTGTTTGTGTTGTTTGGTGATCTTTCTATCAAGTTCTAATAAGTTCAAAGATTTTTGTACTAGAAAAAGAATGGAAACCAACACTTCCCAAACCATATCCTAGGCAAATCAAACCAATCAATAAGAAAGGTTGGCTATTGAGAATTTGAGAAACGTTAGGAATCGCATGATTCGTATGTTTGTGTTTGTGTTGTTTGGTGATCTTTCTATCAAGTTCTATTACGTTCAAAGATTTTTGGACGAGTAAAAGAATGGAAACCAACACATCCCAAACAATATCCTAGGCAAATCAAACCAATCAATAAGAAAGGTTGTGTTATTGAGAATTTGAGAAACATTAGGAATCGCATGATTCGTATGCTTGTGTTTGTGTTGTTTGGTGATCTTTCTATTAAGTTCAAAGATTTTTGGACGAGAAAAATAATGGAAACCTACACTTCCCAAACCATGGCCTCGGCAAATCAAACCAATCAATAAGAAATGTTGTGTTAGTGAGTATTTGAGAAACATTAGGACTCACATATTCGTATGCTTGTGTGTGTGTTGTAATGTGATCTTTCTATCAAGTTCTATTAAGTTCAAAGATTTTCGGATGAGAAAAAGAATTGAAACCAACACTTCCCAAACCATAGCCTAGGCAAATCAAACCAATCAATAAGAAAGGTTGTGTTATTGAGAATTTGAGAAACATTTGGAATCGCATGATTCGTATACTTGTGTTTGTATTGTTTGGTGATCTTTCTAGACGAGAAAAAGAATGGAAACCAACACTTCCCAAAACATAGCCTAGGCAAATCAAACCAATCAATAAGAAAGGTTGTGTTATTGAGAATTTGAGAAACATTAGGAATGGCATGATTCGTATGCTTGTGTTTATGTTGTTTGGTGATCTTTCTATCAAACTCTATTAAGTTTATAGATTTTTGGACGAGAAAAAGAATGGAAACCAACACTTCCTAAACGATAGCCTAGGCAAATCAAACCAATCAATAAGAAAGGTTGTGTTATAGAATTTGAGAAACATTAGGAATCACATGATTCGTATGCTTGTGTTTGTGTTGTTTGGTGATCTTTCTATCAAGTTCTAATAAGTTCAAAGATTTTTGTACTAGAAAAAGAATGGAAACCAACACTTCCCAAACCATATCCTAGGAAAATCAAACCAATCCATAAGAAAGGTTGGCTATTGAGAATTTGAGAAACGTTAGGAATCGCATGATTCGTATGTTTGTGTTTGTGTTGTTTGGTGATCTCTCTATCAAGTTCTATTACGTTCAAAGATTTTTGGACGAGAAAAAGAATGGAAACCAACACATCCCAAACAATATCCTAGGCAAATCAAACCAATCACTAAGAAAGGTTGTGTTATTGAGAATTTGAGAAACATTAGGAATCGCATGATTCTTATGCTTGTGTTTGTGTTGTTTGGTGATCTTTCTATTAAGTTCTATTAAGTTCAAAGATTTTTGGACGAGAAAAATAATGGAAACCAACACTTCCCAAACCATAGCCTAGGCAAATCAAACCAATCAATAAGAAAGGTTGAGCTATTGAGTATTTGAGAAACATTAGGAATCGCATGATTCGTATGCTTGTGTTTGTGTTGTTTGGTGATCTTTCTATCAAGTTCTTTTAAGTTCAAGGATTTTTGGACAAGAAAAAGAATGGAAACCAACACCTCCCAAACCATAGCCTAGGCAAATCAAACCAATCAATAATTAAGGTTGTGTTATTGAGAATTTGAGAAACATTAGGAATCGCATGATTCTTATGCTTGTGTTTGTGTTGTTTGGTGATCTTTCTATCAAGTTCTATTAAGTTCAAATATTTTTGGACGAGAAAAATAATGGAAACCAACACTTCCCAAACCATAGCCTAGGAAAATCAAACCAATCAATAAGAAAGGTTGAGTTATTGAGTATTTGAAAAACATTAGGAATCGCATGATTCGTATGCTTGTGTTTATGTTGTTTGGTGATCTTTCTATCAAGTTCTATTTAGTTCAAAGATTTTTGGACGAGAAAAAGAATGGAAACCAACACCTCCCAAACCATAGCCTAGGCAAATCAAACCAATCAATAATTAAGGTTGTGTTATTGAGAATTTGAGAAACATTAGGAATCGCATGATTCGTATGCTTGTGTTTGTGTTGTTTGGTGATGTTTCTATCAAGTTTTATTATGTTCAACGATTTTTTGACGAGAAAAAGAATGGAAACCTACACTTCCCAAACCATGGCCTCGGCAAATCAAACCAATCAATAAGAAATGTTGTGTTAGTGAGTATTTGAGAAACATTAGGACTCACATATTCGTATGCTTGTGTGTGTGTTGTAATGTGATCTTTCTATCAAGTTCTATTAAGTTTAAAGATTTTCGGATGAGAAAAAGAATTGAAACCAACAATTCACAAACCATAGCCTAGGCAAATCAAACCAATCAATAAGAAAGGTTGTCTTATTGAGAATTTGAGAAACATTTGGAATCGCATGATTCGTATACTTGTGTTTGTATTGTTTGGTGATCTTTCTAGACGAGAAAAAGAATGGAAACCAACACTTCCCAAAACATAGCCTAGGCAAATCAAACCAATCAATAAGAAAGGTTGTGTTATTGAGAATTTGAGAAACATTAGGAATGGCATGATTCGTATGCTTGTGTTTATGTTGTTTGGTGATCTTTCTATCAAGTTCTATTAAGTTTATAGATTTTTGGACGAGAAAAAGAATGGAAACCAACACTTCCCAAACGATAGCCTAGGCAAATCAAACCAATCAATAAGAAAGGTTGTGTTATAGAATTTGAGAAACATTAGGAATCACATGATTCGTATGCTTGTGTTTGTGTTGTTTGGTGATCTTTCTATCAAGTTCTAATAAGTTCAAAGATTTTTGTACTAGAAAAAGAATGGAAACCAACACTTCCCAAACCATATCCTAGGCAAATCAAACCAATCAATAAGAAAGGTTGGCTATTGAGAATTTGAGAAACGTTAGGAATCGCATGATTCGTATGTTTGTGTTTGTGTTGTTTGGTGATCTTTCTATCAAGTTCTATTACGTTCAAAGATTTTTGGACGAGAAAAAGAATGGAAACCAACACATCCCAAACAATATCCTAGGCAAATCAAACCAATCAATAAGAAAGGTTGTGTTATTGAGAATTTGAGAAACATTAGGAATCGCATGATTCGTATGCTTGTGTTTGTGTTGTTTGGTGATCTTTCTATTAAGTTCTATTAAGTTCAAAGATTTTTGGACGAGAAAAATAATGGAAACCAACACTTCCCAAACCATAGCCTAGGCAAATCAAACCAATCAATAAGAAAGGTTGAGCTATTGAGTATTTGAGAAACATTAGGAATCGCATGATTCGTATGCTTGTGTTTGTGTTGTTTGGTGATCTTTCTATCAAGTTCTATTAAGTTCAAGGATTTTTGGACAAGAAAAAGAATGGAAACCAACACCTCCCAAACCATAGCCTAGGCAAATCAAACCAATCAATAATTAAGGTTGTGTTATTAAGAATTTGAGAAACATTAGGAATCGCATGATTCTTATGCTTGTGTTTGTGTTGTTTGGTGATCTTTCTATCAAGTTCTATTAAGTTCAAATATTTTTGGACGAGAAAAATAATGGAAACCAACACTTCCCAAACCATAGCCTAGGCAAATCAAACCAATCAATAAGAAAGGTTGAGTTATTGAGTATTTGAAAAACATTGGGAATCGCATGATTCGTATTCTTGTGTTTGTGTTGTTTGGTGATCTTTCTATCAAGTTCTATTTAGTTCAAAGATTTTTGGACGAGAAAAAGAATGGAAAGCAACACCTCCCAAACCATAGCCTAGGCAAATCAAACCAATCAATGATTAAGGTTGTGTTATTGAGAATTTGAGAAACATTAGGAATCGCATGATTCGTATGCTTGTGTTTGTGTTGTTTGGTGATATTTCTATCAAGTTTTATTATGTTCAACGATTTTTGGACGAGAAAAAGAATGGAAACCTACACTTCCCAAACCATGGCCTCGGCAAATCAAACCAATCAATAAGAAATGTTGTGTTAGTGAGTATTTGAGAAACATTAGGACTCACATATTCGTATGCTTGTGTGTGTGTTGTAATGTGATCTTTCTATCAAGTTCTATTAAGTTCAAAGATTTTCGGATGAGAAAACGAATTGAAACCAACACTTCCCAAACCATAGCCTAGGCAAATCAAACCAATCAATAAGAAAGGTTGTGTTATTGAGAATTTGAGAAACATTTGGAATCGCATGATTCGTATACTTGTGTTTGTATTGTTTGGTGATCTTTCTAGACGAGAAAAAGAATGGAAACCAACACTTCCCAAACCATAGCCTAGGTAAATCAAACCAATCTATAACAAAGACTGTGTTATTGAGAATTTGAGAAAAATTAGGAATCGCATGATTCGTATGCTTGTGTTTGTGTTGTTTGGTGATCTTTCTATCAAGTTCTATTAAGTTCAAACATTTTTGGACGAGATAAAGAATGGAAACCAACACTTCCCAAACCATAGCCTAGGCAAATCGAACCAATCAATAAGAAAGGTTGAGTTATTGAGTATGTGAGAAACATTAGGAATAGCATGATTCGTATGCTTGTGTTTGTGTTGTTTGCTGATCCTTCTATCAAGTTCTATTAAGCTCAAAGATTTTTGGACGAGAAAAAGAATGGAAAGCAACACTTCCCAAACCATAGCCTAGGCAAATCAATCAATCAATAAGAAATGTTGTGTTATTGAGTATTTGAGAAACATTAGGAATCGCATGATTCGTATGCTTGTGCTTGTGTTGTTTGGTGATCTTTCTAGACGAGAAAAAGAATGGAAACCAACACTTCCCAAACCATAGCCTAGGCAAATCAAACCAATCAATAAGAAAGGTTGTGTTATTTAGAATTTGAGAAACATTAGGAATGACATGATTCGTATGCTTGTGTTTATGTTGTTTGGTTATCTTTCTATCAAGTTCTATTAAGTTTATAGATTCTTTGACGAGAAAAAGAATGGAAACCAACACTTCCCAAACCATAGCCTAGGCAAATCAAACCTATCAATAAGAAAGGTTGTGTTATTGAGTATTTGAGAAACATTAGGAATCGCATGATTCGTATGCTTGTGCTTGTGTTGTTTGGTGATCTTTCTGGACGAGAAAAAGAATGGAAACCAACACTTCCCAAACCATATCCTAGGCAAATCAAACCAATCAATAAGAAAGGTTGTGTTATTGAGAAATTGAGAAACATTAGGAATGACACGATTCGTATGCTTGTGTTTGTGTTGTTTGGTGTTCTTTCTATCAAGTTCTATTAAGTTCAAAGATTTTAGACGAGAAACAGAATGGAAACCAACACTTCCCAAACCATATCCTAGGCAAATCAAACCAATCACTAAGAAGGGTTGGGTTGTTGAGAATTTGAGAAACATTTGGAATCGCATGATTCGTATGCTTGTGTTTGTGTTGTTTGGTGATCTTTCTATCAAGTTCTATTAAGTTCAAAGATTTTTGGACGAGAAAAAGAATGGAAACCAACACTTCCCAAACAATAGCCTAGCCAAATCAAACCAATCAATAAGAAAGGTTGAGTTATTGAGTATGTGAGAAACATTAGGAATCGCATGATTCGTATGCTTGTGTTTGTGTTGTTTGGTGATCTTTCTATCAAGTTCTATTAAGTTCAAAGATTTTTGGACGAGAAAAAGAATGGAAACCAACACCTCCCAAACCATAGCCTAGGCAAATCAAACCAATCAATAGGAAAGGTTGTGTTATTGAGAATTTGAGAAACATTAGGAATCGTATGATTCGTATGCTTGTGTTTGTGTTGTTTGGTGATCTTTCTATCAAGTTTTATTATGTTCAAAGATTTTTGGACGAGAAAAAGAATGGAGACCAACACTTCCCGAACCATACCCTTGGCAAATGAAACCAATCAATAAGAAATGTTGTGTTAGTGAGTATTTGAGAAACATTAGGAATCACATGATTCGTATGCATGTGTTTGTGTTGTAAGGTGATCTTTCTATCAAGTTCTATTAAGTTCAAAGATTTTTGGACGAGAAAAAGAATGGAAACCAACACTTCCCAAACCATAGGCTAGGCAAATCAAACCAATCAATAAGAAATGTTGTGTTATTGAGTATTTGAGAAACATTAGGAATCGCATGATTCGTATGCTTGTGCTTATGTTGTGTGGTGATCTTTCTAGACGAGAAAAAGAATGGAAACCAACATTTCCCAAACCATAGCCTAGGCAAATCAAACCAATCAATAAGAAAGGTTGTGTTATTGAGAATTTGAGAAACATTAGGAATGGCATGATTCGTATGCTTGTGTTTATGTTATTTGGTGATCTTTCTATCAAGTTCTATTAAGTTTATAGATTTTTGGACAAAAAAAAATAATGGAAACCAACACTTCCCAAACCATAGCCTAGGCAAATCAAACCAAACAAAATAAGAAAGGTTGTGTTATAGAATTTGAGAAACATTAGGAATCACATGATTCGTATGCTTATGTTTGTGTTGTTTGGTGATCTTTCTATCAAGTTCTATTAAGTTCAAAGATTTTTGGACGAGAACAAGAATGGAAACCAACACTTCCCAAACCATATCCCAGGCAAATCAAACCAATTAATAAGAAAGGTTGCGCTATTGAGAATTTGAAAACATTAGGAATCGCATGATTCGTATAGTTGTGTTTGTGTTGTTTGGTGATCTTTCTATCAAGTTCTATTAAGTTCAAAGATTTTTGAACGAGAAAAAGAATGGAAACCAACACTTCCCAAACCATAGCCTAGGCAAATCAAACCAATCAATAAGAAATGTTGTGTTATTGAGTATTTGAGAAACATTACGAATCGTATGATTCGTATGCTTGGGCTTGTGTTGTTTGGTTATCTTTCTAGACGAGAAAAAGAATGAAAACCAACATTTCCCAAACCATAGCCTAGACAAATCAAACCAATCAATAAGAAAGGTTGAGTTATTGAGAATTTGAGAAACATTAGGAATGACATGATTCGTATGCTTGTGTTTATGTTGTTTGGTGATCTTTCTATCAAGTTCCATTAAGTTTATAGATTTTTGGACAAAAAAAAAGAATGGAAACCAACACTTCCCAAACCATAGCCTAGGCAAATCAAACCAATCAATAAGAAAGGTTGTGTTATAGAATTTGAGAAACATTAGGAATCACATTATTCGTATGCTTGTGTTTGTGTTGTTTGGTGATCTTTCTATCAAGTTCCATTAAGTTCAAAGATTTTTGGACGAGAACAAGAATGGAAACCAACACTTCCCAAACCATATCCTAGGCAAATCAAACCAATCAATAAGAAAGGTTGTGCTATTGAGAATTTGAAAACATTAGGAATCGCATGATTCGTATAGTTGTGTTTGTGTTGTTTGGTGATCTTTCTATCAAGTTCTATTAAGTTCAAAGATTTTTGAACGAGAAAAAGAATGGAAACCAACACTTCCCAAACCATAGCCTAGGCAAATCAAACCAATCAATAAGAAATGTTGTTTTATTGAGTATTTGAGAAACATTAGGAATCGCATGATTCGTATGCTTGGGCTTGTGTTGTTTGGTTATCTTTGTAGACGAGAAAAAGAATGGAAACCAACATTTCCCAAACCATAGCCTAGACAAATCAAACCAATCAATAAGAAAGGTTGTGTTATTGAGAATTCGAGAAACATTAGGAATGGCATGATTCGTATGCTTGTGTTTATGTTGTTTGGTGATCTTTCTATCAAGTTCTATTAAGTTTATAGATTTTTGGACAAAAAAAAAGAAGGAAACCAACACTACCCAAACCATAGCCTAGGCAAATCAAACCAATCAATAAGAAAGGTTGTGTTATAGAATTTGAGAAACATTAGGAATCACATGATTCGTATGCTTGTGTTTGTGTTGTTTGGTGATCTTTCTATCAAGTTCTATTAAGTTCAAAGATTTTTGGACGAGAAAAAGAATGGCAACCAACACCTCCCAAACCATAGCCTAGGCAAATCAAACCAATCAATAGGAAAGGTTGTGTTATTGAGAATTTGAGAAACATTAGGAATCGCATGTTTCGTATGCTTGTGTTTGTGTTGTTTCGTGATCTTTCTATCAAGTTTTATTATGTTCAAAGATTTTTGGACGAGAAAAAGAATTGAAACCAACACTTCCCAAACCATACCCTAGGCAAATGAAACCAATCAATAAGAAATGTTGTGTTAGTGAGTATTTGAGAAACATTAGGAATCACATGATTCGTATGCTTGTGTTTGTATTGAAAGGTGATCTTTCTATCAAGTTCTATTAAGTTCAAAGATTTTTGGACGAGAAAAAGAATGGAAACCAACACTTCCCAAACCATATGCTAGGCAAATCAAACCAATCAATAAGAAATGTTGTGTTATTGAGTATTTGAGAAACATTAGGAATCGCATGATTTTTATGCTTGTGCTTATGTTGTGTGGTGATCTTTCTAGACGTGAAAAAGAATGGAAACCAACATTTCCCAAACCATAGCCTAGACAAATCAAACCAATCAATAAGAAAGGTTGTGTTGTTGAGAATTTGAGAAACATTAGGAATGGCATGATTCGTATGCTTGTGTTTATGTTGTTTGGTCATCTTTCTATCAAGTTCTATTAAGTTTATAGATTTTTGGAAAAAAAAAAGAATGGAAACCAACACTTCCCAAACCATAGCCTAGGCAAATCAAACCAATCAATAAGAAAGGTTGTGTTATAGAATTTGAGAAACATTAGGAATCACATGATTCGTATGCTTGTGTTTGTGTTGTTTGGTGATCTTTCTATCAAGTTCTATTAAGTTCAAAGATTTTTGGACGAGAACAAGAATGAAAACCAACACTTCCCAAACCATATCCCAAGCAAATCAAACCAATCAATAAGAAAGGTTGTGCTATTGAGAATTTGACAACATTAGGAATCGCATGATTCGTATGGTTGTATTTGTGTTGTTTCGTGATCTTTCTATCAAGTTCTATTAAGTTCAAAGATTTTTGAACGAGAAAAAGAATGGAAACCAACACTTCCCAAATCATAGCCTAGGCAAATCAAACCAATCAATCAGAAATGTTGTGTTACTGAGTATTTAAGTAACATTAGGAATCGCATGATTCGTATGCTTGGGCTTGTGTTGTTTGGTTATATTGCTAGAGGAGAAAAAGAATGGAAACCAACACTTCCCAAACAATATCCTCGGCAAATCAAACCAATCAATATGAAAGGTTGTGTTATTGAGAATTTGAGAAACATTAGGTTTCGCCTGATTCGTATGCTTGTGTTTGTGTTGTTTGGTAATCTTTCTATCAAGTTCTATTAAGATCAAATATTTTTGGACAAGAAAAACAATGGAAACCAACGTTTCCCAAACCATAGACTAGGCAAATCAAACCAATCAATAAGAAAGGTTGTGTTATAGAATTTGAGAAACATTAGGAATCACATGATTCGTATGCTTGTGTTTGTGTTGTTTGGTGATCTTTCTATCAAGTTCTATTAAGTTCAAATATTTTTGGACGAGAACAAGAATGGAAACCAACACATCCCAAACCATAGCCTAGGTAAATCAAACCAATCAATAAGAAAGGTTGAGTTATTGAGTATTTGAGAAACATTAGGAATTGCATGATTCGTATGCTCGTGTCTGTGTTGTTTGGTTATCTTTTTATCAAGTTCTATTAAGTTCAAAGATTTTTGAACGAGAAAAAGAATGGAAACCAACACTTCCCAAACCATAGCCTAGGCAAATCAAACCAATCAATAAGAAATGTTGTGTTATTGAGTATTTGAGAAACATTAGGAATCGCATGATTCGTATGCTTGTGCTTGTGCTGTTTGGTGATCTTTCTAGACGACAAAAAGAATGGAAACCAACACTTCCCAAACCATAGCCTAGGCAAATCAATCCTATCAATAAGAAAGGTTGTGTTATTGAGTATTTGAGAAACATTAGGAATCGCATGATTCGTATGCTTGTGCTTCTGTTGTTTGGTGATCTTTCTAGACCAGAAAAAGAATGGAAACCAACACTTCCCAAACCATATCCTAGGCAAATCAAACCGATCAATAAGAAAGGTTGTGTTATTGAGAATTTGAGAAACATTAGGAATGGCATGATTCGTATGCTTGTGTTTGTGTTGTTTGGTGATCTTTCTATCAAGTTCTATTAAGTTCAAAGATTTTTGGATGAGAACAAGAATGGAAACCAACACTTCCCAGACCATATCCTAGGCAAATAAAACCAATCAATAAGAAAGGTTGTGTTATAGAGTATGTGAGAAACATTAGGAATCGCATGATTCGTATGCTTGTGTTTGTGTTGTTTGGTGATCTTTCTATAAAGTTCTATTAAGTTCAAAGATTTTTGGACGAGAAAAAGAATGGAAACCAACACCTCCCAAACCATAGTCTAGGCAAATCAAACCAATCAATAGGAAAGGTTGTGTTATTGAGAATTTGAGAAACATTAGGAATCGCATGATTCGTATGCTTGTGTTTGTGTTGTTTGGTGATCTTTCTATCAAGTTCTATTAAGTTTATAGATTTTTGGACAAAAAAAAAGAATGGAAACCAACACTTCCCAAACCATAGCCTAGGCAAATCAAACCAATAAATAAGAAAGGTTGTGTTACTGAGTATTTGAGAAACATTAGGAATCACATGATTCGTATGCTTGTGTTTGTGTTGTAAGGTGATCTTTCCATCAAGTTCTATTAAGTTCAAAGATTTTTGGACGAGAAAAAGAATGGAAACCAACACTTCCCAAACCATAGGCTAGGCAAATCAAACCAATCAATAAGAAATGTTGTGTTATTGAGTATTTGAGAAACATTAGGAATCGCATGATTCGTATGCTTGTGCTTATGTTGTGTGGTGATCTTTCTAGACGAGAAAAAGAATGGAAACTGTTGGGACGATATTAAGGACGTCAGTCGTTAATATCTAAACCAATAATAATCGTCCCTTGTTTTGATAATGACAAACTCAAATGTATTTGATAAGTTGTCCAAGTTTTGATCTCAGGTAAGTCCAGTGGACGCACATGAGCGAAAAGGACAACAAGTGAACAACAGTCCCTATGCTGTAGGGACGCATGTTACCAGAACTTCCAAAGCTAAACGTAATTGGCGGAGTCCCTGCGCAAGATAGGACGGAGTCCTCATCAAGAAGGGACGCGCGCCAAAATACGGACGAAGTTCAAATTCAAATCAAGGCCGCCCCAACATGAAGGAAGCTTCCTTTGTCTGGGCACGTGTAGACAATGCCAAAGACGTCACTTTCCCAGCAATGGTCCCCTACCCACGCGGAGGCTTCCCAAGCGTCAACAGAGTTGACCTCCTCAAGACGCTCATCGCACCGTTGATCAAAGATCGTGGATCCTGCCAAGTCTCAGAGGACGCTAGAGGACAAGAATCACTTCCGCTATAAATACTCTCCAAGGAGTATGCATAGCGGCATGTGTGTGCAAGAGTGGACTTTGAAGACTTTCTCTCAAGCTCTCCCGAAGCATTCAAGAACACGAACGAAGATCAAGAAGATCAAGTGAGCTTGAAGCAAGAGAAAGAAAGTCCAACCACATCAAATCCAAAACAAACCACAAATCAATTAGAGTTGTAGTTTGTCTCTCACAACGAACCGTGAGAGACGTGAGTGATAGCTTCCTTATAGCTAAGAGTGTTAGGTTACTTGTTAGGTTGAAAGGAGTGTTACTAGTGAGGCTAAGGACGGACGCTTAGCTCAGAGAAGTGTAACGACTCGCCTAAGTTGTAAGGACTCGCTCTTAATAAGATAAGGGACGGCTATTGAAAATCCTCCAACGGAGGTAGAGGTTTACCCATAAGACTAGTTGGTCTTAGTGGGGTTCCTCTATAAATACTCGTGTCCACTTATCTTGTATTCTGTTAAGTCTATTTTTCGCTGCACTAAAGGACGCCCTTAACCCATTCAAGGACGCCCTCATTAACTGACTTACGATCCATCAATTGGTATCAGAGCAGGTGCTCTAGATTTTTGTTGAGTTGCAGGTACAAGATGGACATGGAACCTATTGGAATCTCTTTTGTAAAGCCTCCTCGTCTGACGGACGGCAACTTCAACCGCTGGAAGATCCGCTTCGAGAACTTTTGCAGAAGTCAGAATTATCAATGCTGGAGAGTGATCATGAAGGGTGACCTTACCATCCCTGATGACAAGAAAGACAAAGAGGACGAGTGGGGTCCTGACGAATTCAAGCTTTTGGAAACAAACGCTAAGGCTATATGCTTCCTTCAAGCGTCCCTCTGCGAAAGGGACGCCACCCGAGTTAGCAATTTGGCAACAGCCAAACTACAATGGGAAGCTCTTGAGAAGTACCATGTGGGTACGGCAGAGATGAAGGAAGACGTCAAGCTTGAAATCAAACGAGAGTTCTATGCCTTCAGAATGCTTCCTAACGAATCTGTCAAGGACTACTCATACCGCTTTGAAGCTCTTGTGACCAAGATGCGAAATTTAGGCATCCCAAAAGCTGAAGTCTCAATGAGAAACAGAGTCGGAGTAGTCATTGATGGGCTTACAGGAAAATGGAATTTTGATAGGACTACGTTCAAGGAGAACACAGCCAACAAAACCCTGGATATGGAAGAGATCTATGGGAAGCTGAGAGGCTATGAAGCGAGAAGGGAAGCTGATATGGCTGAATTGGCTAGAAACCCCCAGACAGATCTTGCTTTGATGACGTCAACTCCAGAGTACGCTGAGTATCTGCGCCACCAAAGAGATATTGCCCTAATGGTGGAAGCAAATAAAAATGAGAATCGTGAAAGGATGCGTGCTCAAGCTTTGAAAGAAAAGGAAAGCAAGACTAAGGAACAGCTGGAAGAAGAGGAAGAGATTGCCCTTCTACACAAAGTTGCTCGCTTATGGGGTAAAAAGGCCAAAGATTCCAAGAAACACAAGATGCCTTACAAAAAGGAGAGTCCCAAGTATACAGAGGCAGAGATGAAGGAACTTACTTGCTACAAATGTAACAAGAAAGGACACTTTGCTAAAAGGTGTACTACGGGACTAAACTCAAAAGAAATGAAGATGAAAGCTCTCTTGGGAGCGTGCGAAGCCGCATGGGATAATGTGAGTTCTGATGATGAAGAACCAGAAGGACCAGTGGCGTACATAGCCGTAGAGGACGCCTCAGATGATGAGCAAGTGGCGTACATGGCTGTGGAGGACGCCCCAGTCCTTGAAGAGGACGCTTCTGAAAAGGAACAAGAGGTAACTCGTGAATCCATGATGAACTCCTTAGAGAATTGTTCCAAAACCAAACTTATTAAGCTCATTAAAAGAATCATGGAAGAAAGCGTTGTTATGCAACATAGAATGGATGAACTTGAACTTGAAAGTGAAAATAGGCTAGTTGAATGTGAGAACTGTGCTACAGTTTCGTTACAACTAGAGTCCTCGTATGTCGAAGTTAAATCCCTGAAAACTGAAGTGATGTGCCTTAAGCTAGAGAACGCTAAGCTTAGGGAAGAGGTGAAAGTGTTAGGGAAGAGCCCGGTAACTGAGGTAGTTCAACCAATGGTGTTTGTCCCAGCCAAAAGAGGACTAGGATACGAGTCTGACACTAGGAACTCTCTCCCTAGTGACTTTGAGGCTAGCAAAACCTCAGAACTTGAATTAGAAAGGGAAAAGACCAAGAACCTTCTTGAAAGAATTCGAGTCCTAGAGAGTGGAGAGAAAGGTCAAAGGGACTATTACACTAACTCCACTAGTCATAGGATCTATAAGAAGATTGCTAAGGGGGAAGGTTCAAAAGTTTGTGACCCTCAAAAGATGAAAAAGAACAAAATCCAACGTCCCAACAAGAAGTACTACCTTGGTACTTACTATAGGACGTGTTGGTACTGTGGAAAAGGAGATCACTTCAAATATGATTGCCTGAAACTGAAGAACGACATTGAAAGTGGCAAAGCTGCTAGGAATAACATTGAAAATGATAAGTCCGTCCCTAAGGCTAACCCTAGACGTCCTAGACGATCTAAGAGTTCTTTCAGAAAGCATGCTATTTCAAATGATGTGAATATAAGTGACTACATGCCAGAACCAGAGTTCTATTTCTGTAACGAACCAGGTAAGGAACACCTTGCCTGGGTCGCCATACACTAACCTTGTTTTGGCAGGTGGAAGTGAGGGGACGCCCATGGATCATTGATAGTGGCGCCTCAAACCATATGACAGGAAGCCAGATCCATCTCACTTCTATCCAAAGTAGCGCCACGGGAGGAACTGTCTCGTTTGGCAACAAGGGCAAAGGAAAGATCAAAGGGACGGGAACTGCTATTCTCAATCCGTCTATCAAAGCGACAAATGTTAGCCTTGTTGAAGGACTTGGCTTCAACCTCCTAAGCGTCTCTCAAATGTGTGATCAAGGTGAAAACTTAGTCACATTTGACTCAAAGGAGTGCCTCGTCATCAACAAGAAATCCAACAAAGTCGTCCTCAAAGGAGTCCGAAAGAACAATGTCTACATCTTCAATCAGGAGTTCAAGCCAAAATCTAAGTTGTGCTTATCTGTGTCAAAGGAGGACGCTGACCTCTGGCATCGCCGACTTGGCCATGCTGGACCAAGCACAATCCTCAAGCTTCATCAAAGAAATCTTGTGAAAGGTCTTCCCCAAATTGATCCTGAGAAAATTGAACAGTGTGAAGCATGTATCAAAGGGAAGCAGACAAGAACGTCCTTTAAGTCAAAGAACGATGTCAGCACAAAGAAACCTTTGGAACTTCTCCATATGGATCTTTGTGGACCAATGAAGACGTTAAGCTATGGTGGAAAGAGGTATATCTATGTCCTTGTAGATGACTTTTCTCGATTCACCTGGGTTCTTTTCTTAGCTTCAAAAACAGATTGCTTCAACGCATTCAAAGTCTTCATTAAACAAATGGAAGTTGTGCTTGAGACGCCTCTCAAATCCATAAGATCAGACCATGGGACGGAGTTTCAAAACTCAGAGTTCGTGGCCTACTGTGATCAACATGGAGTCTCTCACAACTTCTCAGCTCCAAGGACTCCTCAACAAAATGGAGTGGTGGAAAGAAAGAATAGGACGCTGGAGGATATGGCAAGGACTATGCTCTTAGCCAATAGCGTCCCCAAGTACTTCTGGGCTGAAGCTATTGCTACAGCGTGCTACATTATCAATCGAGCCATGATCCGTCCTTTGCTGAAGAAGACGTCCTATGAGTTGCTGAATGGAAGAAAGCCTCGCATCGACTATCTCAGAGTCTTTGGATGCAAGTGCTTTGTTCACAACAATGATAAAGAAAGACTTGGAAAGTTTGACGCAAGAAGTGACGAAGCCATATTCCTTGGATACTCCCTCACCAGTAAAGCGTATAGAGTTTTCAATAAACGAACTCTAAAGCTTGAGGAGAGCATTCATGTTGTGTTCAAAGAAAGTTCTTCTCACCAAGATAAACCAAGTAAGAAAGAAAGCTCATCTCCTCTGCAGCAGGATGACTCCGATGATGAAGTTGATTTCGGGTCCTCTGGAAAATACTATGTTCCTAAGGACGCTACTCAAAATCCTGAAGAAGTCTCAGTAGAAGTTCCCAGTGTTGTTCGGGAAGTTCCATCTCAAAGTGAATCTCCAGCTCAACATGAGGTCGCTGAATCAAGCCTACAAGGAGAACAGCGTCAAGAAGAGGACGCTCAACCTGAGGGGGAACTCTATGAAACTCTCAATGAAGACGACGGGTTTGACTCAGATGAATCTGATTGGACGGACCCTAGATGTACTCCTGTAAGGGACGATACTCATAAGGGATCCCATCTTTCGAGACTTCATTCAACGGATCAAATCATCTCAGATATGTCAAAAGGAGTTCAAACAAGATCAGCCGTGAATCAGTCCCTTAATGCTAACATAGCGTTCTGTGCCTTCAACGCCTTTGTGTCCTTGGTTGAACCTAAGAACATAAAGGAAGCACTCCAGGACGCTGAGTGGATTCAGGCCATGCAAGAGGAACTTAATCAATTCGAAAGAAATAAGGTTTGGACCCTCGTCCCTCGTCCGAGAAACAAAAACATAATAGGGACGAGATGGGTCTACAGGAACAAGCTTGATGAGAATGGTCGCGTGTCAAGAAACAAAGCAAGGCTTGTGGGTCAAGGCTATAGGCAAGAGGAAGGGATTGATTATGATGAAACCTTCGCTCCTGTCGCCAAGATTGAAGCCATTCGCCTCCTCATCGCCTTTGCCGCTCACAAAGGGTTCAAGCTTTTTCAAATGGACGTCAAGACAGCCTTTCTCAACGGCAAGCTCAAAGAAGAAGTGTACGTCGCTCAACCTCCAGGATTTGAGGACGCTGATCACCCAGATCATGTGTACTTCTTGGACAAGGCACTCTATGGACTCAAGCAAGCCCCTCGTGCATGGTACGATAGGTTTGCGTCCTTCCTCTTGTCCAACGGGTACACACGAGGTAACATTGATAAAACCCTGTTCTTAAAGAAAGTTCTTAAAGATGTCTTAATTGTCCAAGTCTATGTCGATGACATAGTCTTTGGAAGCACTAACATGAAATTTGTAGAGGAATTCAAGAACTTAATGAGTAGTGAGTTTGAGATGTCCCTCATAGGAGAACTCAACTTCTTCTTGGGACTCCAAATCACTCAGCTCAAAGATGGGACGCGGATTCATCAACAAAAGTACATCCGTGAAATGCTTGAGAAGTATGGGATGAACTCTTCAAAACCCATTGATACTCCCATCTCCCCAAACACTCGCCTCTATGCTGATGAAGAAGGCAAGAGTGTAGATCAAAAGCTCTACAGAGGAATGATAGGGTCCTTGCTATATCTTACGGCAAGTCGTCCCGACATCATGTTCGCTGTATGCTTGTGCGCTCGATTCCAAGCAAATCCAAAGGAGTCCCATATGCAAGAGGTCAAAAGAATCTTCAGATATCTCAAGGGACGGGATGACCTATGTCTATGGTATCCCAGAAGGACGTCCCTGAACCTGGTAGCTTACTCTGACGCAGATTACGCTGGCCATGTGGTGGATAGGAAGAGCACCTCAGGAATGGCACAATTCCTTGGCTCATGCCTTGTATCTTGGGGATCCAAAAAGCAAAACTCCGTGGCACTATCAACCGCGGAAGCTGAGTACGTTGCTGCTACTTCGTGCTGCTCACAAGTCCTATGGATCAAGTACCAACTTGAAGATTATGGTACGTCCCTCAACACAGTCCCTATCTTGTGTGACAACACCAGTGCTATAAGTATTGCCAAAAATCCCGTTCATCATTCTAGGACGAAGCATATTCACATAAGGCATCACTTTCTTCGTGATAATGTTGAACTTGGATTAATTAGAGTGGATCATGTTAGGACTGAGGACCAAGTGGCCGATATTTTCACAAAAGCACTTGATAGACGTCCCTACGAGCACCTCCGGTTGCTCTTGGGGATGATAACTTTTAAATGATCAAGTCCCGTTCTATTATTCCCTCCATGATTGGCTATGTCTTGTTGAGAACTTGTTTTAAGGTGTGTCATGCATTAAAGTCATCTTTAAAGGACGCTAGTCTAAGATATGTGTATTCGCTTGTGTCCTTGAATGGTATTCATTTCGCTTTTCATCTCAAGAGTATCCCTGATCACCCTACCCTCATCATAAGCCGAAATGATGGGAACTCTAAGCTTACCCAAGCCGAGAATCTTGCAAACGCGTCCTATGAGCATTCCTTGTTTCACCTTTACGGGACGTACTTGCTTGATTTTCAAAAATGGTTCTAAGTGATCAAAGGGACGCGTGCTAAGAGCTGAGAGTTTTCTGTACAGAGTTCTAATTACAGAGGTTGAGATCAGTGAATGGGACGCCGTGGTTCAGTTCTGTGTTGTGTAGTGTTGTGTGTTGAAAGGACGTCAGGTCAGAGTCCTTTGCAGTTGTGAGAAGTTTGAATGGTTGAAATTGGGAAGGTAAACCGTTTTAGCGAATCGTCAGCGAAAATCTCGGGATATGCGCAAACAGTGCTCAACAGCTGTATTCCTTAGCAAAGAAGAAAGCCACGTGTGGGAAGGCGGGTGGAGGAAGCTGTGTGTAAAGACCCTGTTACCCCTGACCGTCCAACTTCGTCTTCTTCCTATATATACCCACCTGTGCACTCCGAAAACCTTTCTTCGCTCATCTGCTGTTTGCACACTTTTAGAAATCTCAAAGATCTTCCAAATCTTCAACCGAATCCCGAAATCTCTCTCCAAACCCTAATCCTCCCCTATTTAAACCATCTCAAAAATGGCCAACACAAGAGCCTCAAAGAATCCCTCACCCTCGTCGGCAGCGAAAAACACTAGCTCTTCGAGATCTCCTCCGGTGAAAGGCCGGTCATTAATGGAGTCGAGAGGCAGACCTTCCGGCCGACAAGAACCCCCTCGCCACCATTCCTCCTCTCAAAGCACCCAGCGCCGCCACTCCAACACCCCTCCTCAACCCCTTCGCTCCCAACCTCCTCAACAAAAACAACCATCCCGCTCTCAATCCAAAACCCAGCCGAAGAGGTTCTCATTTCTGGAGAAGCCCTTCAAACCCGAGCCTGAGCCAGAAAATATCACCAAAGCCTCTGTTTACAGTGGCTCAATTGGCCGGCTCCCCTCTCAACCCAAACGCCGTCCTCCCCTTGACCCTCTCATTGAGGACTGGCTTGAAAAGGAGCCTAGGACGCTCGCCAACATTTGTCTTAGGGCGTCCACTCACGAACATCCTCCTAAAATCCAACGCCTCCTCCACTACTTCATGATCACATATGTCAAGCCCCGCCTTCAAGAAACCAATCACACCAACCCACCGTTCATGGGGCCAGGAATCATTTCTGACTCATTTGGTGGAACCGTGGACGAGCTCGCCAAACTACTTCCTGATATAATGGAGTTTGTTGTGGCTCCTACGGGCTCCGTCCCTTATCAAAAAAGGAAAAGGCCTTCCTCTCCCCCTCCGTCCAAATCGCTCCAAATTAAAGGCCCTTCCTCCTCCCCACCAAAGCCAATCCCTTCCTCCCCTCCTCCTGCCCCAAAACGACGCCTCAAGACCTCTGCTCAGCTTGAGGGCGTCACGGATGAAGAAATGGCCGCCATTCGCCTCTCCGAAATGATCACCTCCCCCTTCTCTAACCCTGAAACAATTTATCATTTCTTGAGTTTTTGTTAAGACAATGGGACGTTGTCCCCGTTTTGAACACTTGTTGTGAATGTCTGTAATGAACGTTCTTGTTTCTCATTCTGAATGCCATTCACTACATTTGTGCTTCATTTTGTCTAAGCGTACCTTTCTTTAGTTATGACTTTGTGCTTGCATGCTTTTCGACTTGTTCTCCTTTCCGATGATGCCAAAAGGGGGAAGTATAGTTTTGCAGAGATGCGATTGTCCTTAAGTTATCATAGAAAGCATGTGTTCAGGGGGAATTTCGGCCAAGTCAAAAGGTCGTTAGTTAGGAATAAAATAGAACGCACTTAAAAGAATGTGTTGCATGCCAATCTAAGCTGAAAAGAAAATCAAAGTGTAGTTCCTCATGCTAAAAGCTTTACTTCTGTGTGCATTATTTGAAAGAGTTTGTCATCATCAAAAAGGGGGAAATTGTTGGGAGGATATTAAGGACGTCAGTCGTTAATATCTAAACCAATAATAATCGTCCCTTGTTTTGATAATGACAAACTCAAATGTATTTGATAAGTTGTCCAAGTTTTGATCTCAGGTAAGTCCAGTGGACGCACATGAGCGAAAAGGACAACAAGTGAACAGCAGTCCCTATGCTGTAGGGACGCATATTACCAGAACTTCCAAAGCTAAACGTAATTGGCGGAGTCCCTGCGCAAGATAGGACGGAGTCCTCATCAAGAAGGGACGCGTGCCAAAATACGGACGAAGTTCAAATTCAAATCAAGGCCGCCCCAACATGATTACATCATCGTCCGGCCTTAGTCCTCAGAAGGAAGCTTCCTTTGTCTGGGCACGTGTAGACAATGCCAAAGACGTCGCTTTCCCAGCAATGGTCCCCTACCCACGCGGAGGCTTCCCAAGCGTCAACAGAGTTGACCTCCTCAAGACGCTCATCGCACCGTTGATCAAAGATCGAGGATCCTGCCAAGTCTCAGAGGACGCTAGAGGACAAGAATCACTTCCGCTATAAATACTCTCCAAGGAGTATGCATAGCGGCATGTGTGTGCAAGAGTGGACTTTGAAGACTTTCTCTCAAGCTCTCCCGAAGCATTCAAGAACACGAACGAAGATCAAGAAGATCAAGTGAGCTTGAAGCAAGAGAAAGAAAGTCCAACCACATCAAATCCAAAACAAACCACAAATCAATTAGAGTTGTAGTTTGTCTCTCACAACGAACCGTGAGAGACGTGAGTGATAGCTTCCTTATAGCTAAGAGTGTTAGGTTACTTGTTAGGTTGAAAGGAGTGTTACTAGTGAGGCTAAGGACGGACGCTTAGCTCAGAGAAGTGTAACGACTCGCCTAAGTTGTAAGGACTCGCTCTTAATAAGATAAGGGACGGCTATTGACAATCCTCCAACGGAGGTAGAGGTTTACCCATAAGACTAGTTGGTCTTAGTGGGGTTCCTCTATAAATACTCGTGTCCACTTATCTTGTATTCTGTTAAGTCTATTTTCCGCTGCACTAAAGGACGCCCTTAACCCAGTTAAGGACGCCCTCATTAACTGACTTACGATCCATCAGAAACCAACATTTCCCAAACCATAGCCTAGACAAATCAAACCAATCAATAAGAAAGGTTGTGTTATTGAGAATTTGAGAAACATTAGGAATGGCATGATTCGTATGCTTGTGTTTATGTTGTTTGGTGATCTTTCTATCAAGTTCAATTAAGTTTATAGATTTTTGGACAAAAAAAAAGAATGGAAACCAACACTTCCCAAACCATAGCCTAGGTAAATCAAACCAATCAATAAGAAAGGTTGAGTTATTGAGTATTTGAGAAACATTAGGGATTGCATGATTCGTATGCTTGTGTTTGTGTTGTTTGGTTATCTTTTTATCAAGTTCTATTAAGTTCAAAGATTTTTGAACGAGAAAAAGAATGGAAACCAACACTTCCCAAACCATAGCCTAGGCAAATCAAACCAATCAATAAGAAATGTTGTGTTATTCAGTATTTGAGAAACATTAGGAATCGCATGATTCGTATGCTTATGCTTGTGTTGTTTGGTGATCTTTCTAGACGAAAAAAAGAATGGAAACCAACCCTTCCCAAACCATAGCCTAGGCAAATCAAACCAATCAATAAGAAAGGTTGTGTTAGTGAGAATTTGAGAAACATTAGGAATGGCATGATTCGTATGCTTGTGTTTGTGTTGTAAGGTGATCTTTCTATCAAGTTCTATTAAGTTTATAGATTCTTGGACGAGAAAAAGAATGGAAACCAACACTTCCCAAACCATAGCCTAGGTAAATCAAACCTATCAATAAGAAAGGTTGTGTTATTGAGTATTTGAGAAACATTAGGAATCGCATGATTCGTATGCTTGTGCTTCTGTTGTTTGGTGATCTTTCTAGACGAGAAAAAGAATGGAAACCAACACTTCCCAAACCATATCCTAGGCAAATCAAACCAATCAATAAGAAAGGTTGTGTTATTGAGAATTTGAGAAACATTAGGAATGGCATGATTCGTATGCTTGTGTTTGTGTTGTTTGGTGATCTTTCTATCAAGTTCTATTAAGTTCAAAGATTTTTGGACGAGAACAAGAATGGAAACCAACACTTCCCAGACCATATCCTAGGCAAATAAAACCAATCAATAAGAAAGGTTGTGTTATAGACTATGTGAGAAACATTAGGAATCGCATGATTCGTATGCTTGTGTTTGTGTTGTTTGGTGATCTTTCTATCAAGTTCTATTAAGTTCAAAGATTTTTGGACGAGAAAAAGAATGGAAACCAACACCTCCCAAACCATAGCCTAGGCAAATCAAAGCAATCAATAGGAAAGGTTGTGTTATTGAGAATTTGAGAAACATTAGAAATCGCATGATTCGTATGCCTGTGTTTGTGTTGTTTGGTGATCTTTCTATCCAGTTTTATTATGTTCAAAGATTTTTGGACGAGAAAAAGAATGGAGACCAAGACTTCCCAAACCATACCCTAGGCAAATGAAACCAATCAATAAGAAATGTTGTGTTAGTGAGTATTTGAGAAACATTAGAAATCACATGATTCGTATGCTTGTGTTTGTGTTGTAAGGTGATCTTTCTATCAAGTTCTATTAAGTTCAAAGATTTTTGGACGAGAAAAAGAATGGAAACCAACACTTCCCAAACCATAGGCTAGGCAAATCAAACTAATCAATAAGAAATGTTGTGTTATTGAGTATTTGAGAAACATTAGGAATCGCATGATTCGTATGCTTGTGCTTATGTTGTGTGGTGATCTTTCTAGACGAAAAAAATAATGGCAACCAACATTTCCCAAACCATAGCCTAGACAAATCAAACCAATCAATAAGAAAGGTTGTGTTATTGAGAATTTGAGAAACGTTAGGAATGGCATGATTCGTATGCTTGTGTTTATGTTGTTTGGTGATCTTTCTATCAAGTTCTATTAAGTTTATAGATTTTTGGAGAAAAAAAAAGAATGGAAACCAACACTTCCCAAACCATAGCCTAGGCAAATCAAACCAATCAATGAGAAAGGTTGTGTTATAGAATTTGAGAAACATTAGGAATCACATGATTCGTATGCTTGTGTTTGTGTTGTTTGGTGATCTTTCTATCAAGTTCTATTAAGTTCAAAGATTTTTGGACGAGAACAAGAATGGAAACCAATACTTCCCAAACCATATCCTAGGCAAATCAAACCAATCAATAAGAAAGGTTGTGCTATTGAGAATTTGAAAACATTAGGAATCGCATGATTCGTATAGTTGTGTTTCTGTTGTTTGGTGATCTTTCTATCATATTCTATTAAGTTCAAAGATTTTTGAACGAGAAAAAGAATGGAAACCAACACTTCCCAAACCATAGCCTAGGCAAATCAAACCAATCAATAAGAAATGTTGTGTTATTGAGTATTTAAGTAACATTAGGAATCGCATGATTCGTATGCTTGTGCTTGTGTTGTTTGGTTATCTTTCTAGACGAGAAAAAGAATGGAAACCAACACTTCCCAAACAATATCCTCGGCAAATCAAACCAATCAATATGAAAGGTTGTGTTATTGAGAATTTGAGAAACATTAGGTTTCGCCTGATTCGTATGCTTGTGTTTGTGTTGTTTGGTAATGTTTCTATCAAGTTCTATTAAGTTTATAGATTCTTGGAGGAGAAAAAGAATGGAAACCAGCACTTCCCAAACCATAGCCTTAGCAAATCAAACCTATCAATAAGAAAGGTTGTGTTATTGAGTATTTGAGAAACATTAGGAATCGCATGATTCGTATTCTTGTGCTAGTGTTTTTTGGTGATCTTTCTAGACGAGAAAAAGAATGGAAACCAACACTTCCCAAACCATATCCTAGGCAAATCAAACCAATCAATAAGAAAGGTTGTGTTATTAAGAAACATTAGGAATGGCATGATTCGTATGCTTGTGTTTGTGTTGTTTGGTGATCTTTCTATCAAGTTCTATTAAGTTCTAAGATTTTTGGACGAGAACAAGAATGAAAATCAACACTTCCCAGACCATATCCTAGGCAAATAAAACCAATCAATAAGAAAGGTTGTGCTATTGAGAATTTGAGAAACGTTAGGAATCGCATGATTCGTATGCTTGTGTTTGTGTTGTTTGGTGATCTTTCTATCAAGTTCTATTAAGTTCAAAGATTTTAGACGAGAAAAAGAATGGAAACCAACACTTCCCAAACAATATCCTCGGCAAATCAAACCAATCATTATGAAAGGTTGTGTTATTGAGAATTTGAGAAACATTTGGTTTCGCCAGATTCGTATGCTTGTGTTTGTGTTGTTTTGTAATCTTTCTATCAAGTTCTATTAAGTTTATAGATTCTTGGACGAGAAAAAGAATGGAAACCAGCACTTCCCAAACCATTGCCTTAGCAAATCAAACCTATCAATAAGAAAGGTTGTGTTATTGACTATTTGAGAAACATTAGGAATCGCATGATTCGTATGCTTGTGCTTATGTTGTGTGGTGATCTTTCTAGACGAGAAAAAGAATGGAAACGAACATTTCCCAAATCATAGCCTAGACAAATCAAACCAATCAATAAGAAAGGTTGTGTTATTGAGAATTTGAGAAACATTAGGAATGGCATGATTCGTATGCTTGTGTTTATGTTGTTTGGTGATCTTTCTATCAAGTTCAATTAAGTTTATAGATTTTTGGACAAAAAAAAAGAATGGAAACCAACACTTCCCAAACCATAGCCTAGGTAAATCAAACCAATCAATAAGAAAGGTTGAGTTATTGAGTATTTGAGAAACATTAGGAATTGCATGATTCGTATGCTTGTGTTTGTGTTGTTTGGTTATCTTTTTATCAAGTTCTATTAAGTTCAAAGATTTTTGAACGAGAAAAAGAATGGAAACCAACACTTCCCAAACCATAGCCTAGGCAAATCAAACAAATCAATAAGAATTGTTGTGTTATTGAGTATTTAAGAAACATTAGGAATCGCATGATTCGTATGCTTATGCTTGTGTTGTTTGGTGATCTTTCTAGACGACAAAAAGAATACAAACCAACACTTCCCAAACCATAGCCTAGGCAAATCAAACCAATCAATAAGAAAGGTTGTGTTAGTGAGAATTTGAGAAACATTAGGAATGGCATGATTCGTATGCTTGTGTTTATGTTGTTTGGTGATCTTTCTATCAAGTTCTATTAAGTTTATAGATTCTTGGACGAGAAAAAGAATGGAAACCAACACTTCCCAAACCATAGCCTAGGCAAATCAAACCTATCAATAAGAAAGGTTGTGTTATTGAGTATTTGAGAAACATTAGGAATCGCATGATTCGTATGCTTGTGCTTCTGTTGTTTGGTGATCTTTCTAGACGAGAAAAAGAATGGAAACCAACATTTCCCAAACCATAGCCTAGGCAAATCAAACCAATCAATAGGAAAGGTAGTTTTATTTTGAATTTGAGAAACATTAGGAATCGCATGATTCGTATGCTTGTGTTTGTGTTTTTTGGTGATCTTTCTATCAAGTTTTATTATGTTCAAAGATTTTTGGACGAGAAAAAGAATGGAGACCAACACTTCCCAAACCATACGCTAGGCAAATGAAACCAATCAATAAGAAATGTTGTGTTAGTGAGTATTTGAGAAACATTAGGAATCACATAATTCGTATGCTTGTGTTTGTGTTGTAAGGTGATCTTTCTATCAAGTTCTATTAAGTTTAAAGATTTTTGGACGAGAAAAAGAATGGAAACCAACACTTCCGAAACCATAGGCTAGGCAAATCAAACCAATCAATAAGAAATGTTGTGTTATTGAGTATTTGAGGAACATTAGGAATCGCATGATTCGTATGCTTGTGCTTATGTTGTGTGGTGATCTTTCTAGACGAAAAAAAGAATGGAAACCATCAATTCCCAAACCATAGCCTAGACAAATCAAACCAATCAATAATTAGGAATGGCCTGATTCGTATGCTTGTGTTTATGTTGTTTGATGATCTTTCTATCAAGTTCTATTAAGTTTATAGATTTTTGGAGAAAAAAAAAAGAATGGAAACCAACACTTCCCAAACCATAGCCTAGGCAAATCAAACCAATCAATGAGAAAGGTTGTGTTATAGAATTTGAGAAACATTAGGAATAACATGATTCGTATGCTTGTGTTTGTGTTGTTTGGTGATCTTTCTATCAAGTTCTATTAAGTTCAAAGATTTTTGGACGAGAACAAGAATGGAAACCAACACTTCCCAAACTATATCCTAGGCAAATCAAACCAATCAATAAGAAAGGTTGTGCTATTGAGAATTTGAAAACATTAGGAATCTCATGATTCGTATAGTTGTGTTTGTGTTGATTGGTGATCTTTCTATCAAGTTCTATTAAGTTCAAAGATTTTTGAACGAGAAAAAGAATGGAAACCAACACTTCCCAAACCATAGCCTAGGCAAATCAAACCAATCAATAAGAAATGTTGTGTTATTGAGTATTTAAGTAACATTAGGAATCGCATGATTCGTATGCTTGTGCTTGTGTTGTTTGGTTATCTTTCTAGACGAGAAAAAGAATGGAAACGAACACTTCCCAAACCATATCCTAGGCAAATCAAACCAATCAATAAGAAAGGTTGTGTTATAAAGAATTTGAGAAACATTAGGAATGGCATGATTCGTATGCTTGTGTTTGTGTTGTTTGGTGATCTTTCTATCAAGTTCTATTAATTTCAAAGATTTTTGGACGAGAACAAGAATGGAAATCAACACTTCTCAGACCATATCCTAGGCAAATAAAACCAATCAATAAGAAAGGTTGTGCTATTGAGAATTTGAGAAACGTTAGGAATCGCATGATTCGTATGCTTGTGTTTGTGTTGTTTGGTGATCTTTCTATCAAGTTCTATTAAGTTCAAAGATTTTAGACGAGAAAAAGAATGGAAACCAACACTTCCCAAACCATATCCTAGGCAAATCAAACCAATCAATAAGAAAGGTTGGGTTATTGAGAATTTGAGAAACATTAGGAATGGCATGATTCGTATGCTTGTGTTTGTGTTGTTTGGTGATCTTTCTATCAAGTTCTATTAAGTTCAAAGATATTTGGACGAGAACAAGAATGGAAACCAACACTTCCCAGACCATATCCTAGGCAAATAAAACCAATCAATAAGAAAGGTTGTGCTATTGAGAATTTGAGAAACGTTAGGAATCACATGATTCGTATGCTTGTGTTTGTGTTGTTTGGTGATCTTTCTATCAAGTTCTATTAAGTTCAAAGATTTTAGATGAGAAAAAGAATGGATACCAACACTTCCCAAACCATATCCTAGGAAAATCAAACCAATCAATAAGAAAGGTTAGGTTATTGAGAATTTGAGAAACATTAGGAATGGCATGATTCGTATGCTTGTGTTTATGTTGTTTGGTGATCTTTCTATCAAGTTCTATTAAGTTTATAGATTTTTGGACAAAAAAAAAGAATGGAAACCAACACTTCCCAAACCATAGCCTAGGCAAATCAAACCAATCAATAAGAAAGGTTGTGTTATAGAATTTGAGAAACATTAGGAAACACATGATTCGTATGCTTGTGCTTGTGTTGTTTGGTTATCTTTCTAGATGAGAAAAAGAATGGAAACCAACACTTCCCAAACAATATCCTCGGCAAATCAAACCAATCAATATGAAAGGTTGTGTTATTGAGAATTTGAGAAACATTAGGTTTCGCCTGATTCGTATGCTTGTGTTTGTGTTGTTTGGTAATGTTTCTATCAAGTTCTATTAAGTTTATAGATTCTTGGAGGAGAAAAAGAATGGAAACCAACACTTCCCAAACCATGGCCTAGGCAAATCAAACCAATCAATAAGAAATGTTGTGTTATTGAGTATTTAAGTAACATTAGGAATCGCATGATTCGTATGCTTGTGCTTGTGTTGTTTGGTTATCTTTCTAGATGAGAAAAAGAATGGAAACCAACACTTCCCAAACAATATCCTCGGCAAATCAAACCAATCAATATGAAAGGTTGTGTTATTGAGAATTTGAGAAACATTAGGTTTCGCCTGATTCGTATGCTTGTGTTTGTGTTGTTTGGTAATGTTTCTATCAATTTCTATTAAGTTTATAGATTCTTGGAGGAGAAAAAGAATGGAAACCAACACTTCCCAAACCATGGCCTAGGCAAATCAAACCTATCAATAAGAAAGGTTGTGTTATTCAGTATTTGAGAAACATTAGGAATCGCATGATTCGTATTCTTGTGCTTGCGTTGTTTAGTGATCTTTCTAGACGAGAAAAAGAATGGAAACCAACACTTCCCAAACCATATCCTAGGCAAATCAAACCAATCAATAAGAAAGGTTGTGTAATTGAGAATTTGAGAAACATGAGGAATGGCATGATTCGTATGCTTGTGTTTGTGTTGTTTGGTGATCTTTCTATCAAGTTCTATTAAGTTCAAAGATTTTTGTACGAGAACAAGAATGGAAACCAACACTTCCCAGACCATATCCTAGGCAAATAAAATCAATCAATAAGAAAGGTTGTGTTATTGAGAATTTGAGAAACGTTAGGAATCGCATGATTCGTATGCTTGTGTTTGTGTTGTTTGGTTATATTTCTATCAAGTTCTATTAAGTTCAAAGGTTTTAGACGAGAAAAAGAATGGAAACCAACACTTCCCAAACCATAACCTAGGCAAATCAAACCTATAAATAAGAAAGGTTGTGTTATTGAGTATTTGAGAAACATTAGGAATCGCATGATTCGTATGCTTCTGCTTGTGTTGTTTGGTGATCTTTTTAGACGAGAAAAAGAATGGAAACCAAAATTTCCCAAACCATAGCCTAGGAAAATCAAACCAATCAATAGGAAAGGTTGTGTTATTTAGAATTTGAGAAACATTAGGAATCGCATGATTCGTATGCTTGTGTTTGTGTTTTTTGGTGATCTTTCTATCAAGTTTTATTATGTTCAAAGATTTTTGGACGAGAAAAAGAATGGAGACCAACACTTCCCAAACCATACGCTAAGCAAATGAAACCAATCAATAAGAAATGTTGTGTTAGTGAGTATTTGAGAAACATTAGGAATCACATGATTCGTATGCTTGTGTTTGTGTTGTAAGGTGATCTTTCTATCAAGTTCTATTAAGTTTAAAGATTTTTGGACGAGAAAAAGAATGGAAACCAACACTTCCGAAACCATAGGCTAGGCAAATCAAACCAATCAATAAGAAATGTTATGTTATTGAGTATTTGAGGAACATTAGGAATCGCATGATTCGTATGCTTGTGCTTATGTTGTGTGGTGATCTTTCTAGACGAAAAAAAGAATGGAAACCAACATTTCCTAAACCATAGCCTAGACAAATCCAACCAATCAATAATAAAGGTTGTGTTATCGAGAATTTGAGAAACATTAGGAATGGCCTGATTCGTATGCTTGTGTTTATGTTGTTTGATGATCTTTCTATCAAGTTCTATTAAGTTTATAGATTTTTGGAGAAAAAAAAAAGAATGGAAACCAACACTTCCCAAACCATAGCCTAGGCAAATCAAAACAATCAATGAGAAAGGTTGTGTTATAGAATTTGAGAAACATTAGGAATAACATGATTCGTATGCTTGTGTTTGTGTTGTTTGGTGATCTTTCTATCAAGTTCTATTAAGTTCAAAGATTTTTGGACGAGAACAAGAATGGAAACCATGACTTCCCAAACAATATCCTAGGCAAATCAAACCAATCAATAAGAAAGGTTGTGCTATTGAGAATTTGAAAACATTAGGAATCTCATGATTCGTATAGTTGTGTTTGTGTTGATTGGTGATCTTTCTATCAAGTTCTATTGAGTTCAAAGATTTTTGAACGAGAAAAAGAATGGAAACCAACACTTCCCAAACCATAGCCTAGGCAAATCAAACCAATCAATAAGAAATGTTGTGTTATTGAGTATTTAAGTAACATTAGGAATCGCATGATTCGTATGCTTGTGCTTGTGTTGTTTGGTTATCTTTCTAGACGAGAAAAAGAATGGAAACGAACACTTCCGAAACCATATCCTAGGCAAATCAAACCAATCAATAAGAAAGGTTGTGTTATAAAGAATTTGAGAAACATTAGGAATGGCATGATTCGTATGCTTGTGTTTGTGTTGTTTGGTGATCTTTCTATCAAGTTCTATTAAGTTCAACGATTTTTGGACAAGAACAAGAATGGAAATCAACACTTCCCAGACCATATCCTAGGCAAATAAAACCAATCAATAAGAAAGGTTGTGCTATTGAGAATTTGAGAAACGTTAGGAATCGCATGATTCGTATGCTTGTGTTTGTGTTGTTTGGTGATCTTTCTATCAAGTTCTATTAAGTTCAAAGATTTTAGACGAGAAAAAGAATGGAAACCAACACTTCCCAAACCATATCCTAGGCAAATCAAACCAATCAATAAGAAAGGTTGGGTTATTGAGAATTTGAGAAACATTTGGAATCGCATGATTCGTATGCTTGTGTTTGTGTTGTTTGGTGATCGTTCTATCAAGTTCTATTAGGTTCAAATATTTTTGGACGAGAAAAAGAATGGAAACCAACACTTCCCAAACCATAGCCTAGGCAAATCAAACCAATCAATAAGAAAGGTTGAGTTATTGAGTATGTGAGAAACATTAGGAATCGCATGATTCGTATGCTTGTGTTTGTGTTATTTGGTGATCTTTCTATCAAGTTCTATTAAGTTCAAAGATTGTTGGACGAGAAAAAGAATGGAAACCAACACCTCCCAAACCATAGCCTAGGCAATTTAAACCAATCAATAGGAAAGGTTGTGTTATTGAGAATTTGAGAAACATTAGGAATCGCATGATTCGTATGCTTGTGGTTGTGTTGTTTGGTGATCTTTCTATCAAGTTTTATTATGTTCAAAGATTTTTGGACGAGAAAAAGAATGGAACCAACACTTCCCAAACCATACCCTAGGCAAATGAAACCAATCAATAAGAAATGTTGTGTTAGTGAGTATTTGAGAAACATTAGGAATCACATGATTCATATGCTTGTGTTTGTGTTGTAAGGTGATCTTTCTATCAAGTTCTATGAAGTTCAAAGACTTTTGGACGAGAAAAAGAATGGAAACCAACACTTCCCAAACCATAGGCTAGGCAAATCAAACCAATCAATAAGAAATGTTGTGTTATTGAGTATTTAAGTAACATTCGGAATCGCATGATTCGTATGCTTGTGCTTATGTTGTTTGGTTATCTTTCGAGACGAGAAAAAGAATGGAAACCAACACTTCCCAAACAATATCCTCGGCAAATCAAACCAATCAATATGAAAGGTTGTGTTATTGAGAATTTGAGAAACATTAGGTTTCGCCTGATTCGTATGCTTGTGTTTGTATTGTTTGGTAATCTTTCTATCAAGTTCTATTAAGTTTATAGATTCTTGGACGAGAAAAAGAATGGAAACCAACACTTCCCAAACCATAGCCTTAGCAAATCAAACCTATCAATAAGAAAGGTTGACTTATTGAGTATTTGAGAAACATTAGGAATCGTATGATTCGTATGCTTGTGCTTGTGTTGTTTGCTGATCATTCTAGACGAGAAAAAGAATGGAAACCAACACTTCCCAAACCATATCCTAGGCAAATCAAACCAATCAATAAGAAAGGTTGTGTTATTGAGAATTTGAGAAACATTAGGAATGGCATGATTCGTATGCATGTGTTTGTGTTGTTTGGTGATCTTTCTATCAAGTTCTATTAAGTTCAAAGATATTTGGACGAGAACAAGAATGGAAACCAACACTTCCCAGACCATATCCTAGGCAAATAAAACCAATCAATAAGAAAGGTTGTGCTATTGAGAATTTGAGAAACGTTAGGAATCACATGATTCGTATGCTTGTGTTTGTGTTGTTTGGTGATCTTTCTATCAAGTTCTATTAAGTTCAAAGATTTTAGACGAGAAAAAGAATGGAAACCAACACTTCCCAAACCATATCCTAGGAAAATCAAACCAATCAATAAGAAAGGTTGGCTTATTGAGAATTTGAGAAACATTAGGAATGGCATCATTCGTATGCTTGTGTTTATGTTGTTTGGTGATCTTTCTATCAAGTTCTATTAAGTTTATAGATTTTTGGACAAAAAAAAAGAATGGAAACCAACACTTCCCAAACCATAGCCTAGGCAAATCAAACCAATCAATAAGAAAGGTTGTGTTATAGAATTTGAGAAACATTAGGAAACACATGATTCGTATGCTTGTGTTTGTGTTGTTTGGTGATCTTTCTATCAAGTTCTATTAAGTTCAAAGATTTTTCGATGAGAACAAGAATGGAAACCAACACTTCCCAAACCATATCCTAGGCAAATCAAACCAATCAATATGAAAGGTTGTGCTATTGGGAATTTGAAAACATTAGGAATCGCATGATTCGTATAGTTGTGTTTGTGTTGTTTGGTGATCTTTCTATCAAGTTCTATTAAGTTCAAAGATTTTTGAACGAGAAAAAGAATGGAAACCAACACTTCCCAAACCATAGCCTAGGCAAATCAAACCAATCAATAAGAAATGTTGTGTTATTGAGTATTTAAGTAACATTAGGAATCGCATGATTCGTATGCTTGAGCTTGTGTTGTTTGGTTATCTTTCTAGATGAGAAAAAGAATGGAAACCAACACTTCCCAAACAATATCCTCGGCAAATCAAACCAATCAATATGAAAGGTTGTGTTATTGATAATTTGAGAAACATTAGGTTTCGCCTGATTCGTATGCTTGTGTTTGTGTTGTTTGGTAATGTTTCTATCAAGTTCTATTAAGTTTATAGATTCTTGGAGGAGAAAAAGAATGGAAACCAACACTTCCCAAACCATGGCCTAGGCAAATCAAACCTATCAATAAGAAAGGTTGTGTTATTGAGTATTTGTGAAACATTAGGAATCGCATGATTCGTATTCTTGTGCTTGTGTTGTTTGGTGATCTTTCTAGACGAGAAAAAGAATGGAAACCAACACTTCCCAAACCATATCCTAGGCAAATCAAACCAATCAATAAGAAAGGTTGTGTTATTGAGAATTTGAGAAACATTAGGAATGGCATGATTCGTATGCTTGTGTTTGTGTTGTTTGGTGATCTTTCTATCAAGTTCTATTAAGTTCAAAGATTTTTGGACGAGAACAAGAATGGAAACCAACACTTCCCAGACCATATCCTAGGCAAATAAAACCAATCAATAAGAAAGGTTGTGTTATTGAGAATTTGAGAAACGTTAGGAATCGCATGATTCGTATGCTTGTGTTTGTGTTGTTTGGTTATCTTTCTATCAAGTTCTATTAAGTTCAAAGGTTTTAGACGAGAAAAAGAATGGAAACCAACACTTCCCAAACCATAGCCTAGGCAAATCAAAACCTATAAATAAGAAAGGTTGTGTTATTGAGTATTTGAGAAACATTAGGAATCGCATGATTCGTATGCTTGTGCTTGTGTTGTTTGGTGATCTTTTTAGACGAGAAAAAGAATGGAAACCAACACTTCCCAAACCATTTCCTAGGCAAATCAAACCAATCAATAAGAAAGGTCGTGTTATTGAGGATTTGAGAAACATTAGGAATGGCATGATTCGTATGCTTGTGTTTGTGTTGTATGGTGATCTTTCTATCAAGTTCTATTAAGTTCAAAGATTTTTGGACGAGAACAAGAATGGAAACCAACACTTCCCAGACCATATCCTAAACAAATAAAACCAATCAATAAGAAAGGTTGTGCTATTGAGAATTTGAGAAACGTTAGGAATCGCATGATTCGTATGTTTGTGTTTGTGTTCTTTGGTGATCTTTCTATCAAGTTCTATTAAGTTCAAAGAATTTAGACGAGAAAAAGAATGGAAACCAACACTTCCCAAACCATATCCTAGGCAAATCAAACCAATCAATAAGAAAGGTTGGGTTATTGAGAATTTGAGAAACATTTGGAATCGCATGATTCGTATGCTTGTGTTTGTGTTGTTTGGTGATCTTTCTATCAAGTTCTATTAAGTTCAAAGATTTTTTGACGAGAAAAAGAATGGAAACCAACACTTCCCAAACCATAGCCTAGGCAAATCAAACCAATCAATAAGAAAGGTTGAGTTATTGAGTATGTCAGAAACATTAGGAATCGCATGATTCGTATGCTTGTGTTTGTGTTGTTTGGTGATCTTTCTATCAAGTTCTATTAAGTTCAAAGATTTTTGGATGAGAAAAAAAATGGATACCAACACCTCCCAAACCATAGCCTAGGCAAATCAAACCAATCAATAGGAAAGGTTGTGTTATTGAGAATTTGAGAAACATTAGGAATCGCATGATTCGTATGCTTGTGTTTGTGTTGTTTGGTGATCTTTCTATCAAGTTTTATTATGTTCAAAAATTTTTGGACGAGAAAAAGAATGGAGACCAACACTTCCCAAACCATACGCTAGGCAAATGAAACCAATCAATAAGAAATGTTGTGTTAGTGAGTGTTTGAGAAACATTAGGAATCACATGATTCGTATGCTTGTGTTTGTGTTGTAAGGTGATCTTTCTATCAAGTTCTATTAAGTTTAAAGATTTTTGGACGAGAAAAAGAATGGAAACCAACACTTCTGAAACCATAGGCTAGGCAAATCAAACCAATCAATAAGAAAGGTTGTGCTATTGAGAATTTGAGAAACGTTAGGAATCGCATGATTCGTATGCTTGTGTTTATGTTGTTTGGTTATCTTTCTATCAAGTTCTATTAAGTTCAAAGATTTTAGACGAGAAAAAGAATGGAAACCAACACTTCCCAAACCATAGCCTAGGCAAATCAAACCTATCAATAAGAAAGGTTGTGTTATTGAGTATTTGAGAAACATTAGGAATCGCATGATTCGTATGCTTGTGCTTGTGTTGTTTGGTGATCTTTCTAGACGAGAAAAAGAATGGAAACCAACACTTCCCAAACCATATCCTAGGCAAATCAAACCAATCAATAAGAAAGGTTGTGTTATTGAGAATTTGAGAAATATTAGGAATGGCATGATTCGTATGCTTGTGTTTGTGTTGTTTGGTGATCTTTCTATCAAGTTCTATTAAGTTCAAAGATTTTTGGACGAGAACAAGAATGGAAACCAACACTTCCCAGACCATATCCTAGGCAAATAAAACCTATCAATAAGAAAGGTTGTGTTATTGAGTATTTGAGAAACATTAGGAATCGCATGATTCGTATGCTTGTGCTTCTGTTGTTTGGTGATCTTTCTAGACGAGAAAAAGAATGGAAACCAACACTTCCCAAACCATATCCTAGGCAAATCAAACCAATCAATAAGAAAGGTTGGGTTATTGAGAATTTGAGAAACATTTGGAATCGCATGATTCGTATGCTTGTGTTTGTGTTGTTTGGTGATCGTTCTATCAAGTTCTATTAGGTTCAAAGATTTTTGGACGAGAAAAAGAATGGAAACCAACACTTCCCAAACCATAGCCTAGGCAAATCAAACCAATCAATAAGAAAGGTTGAGTTATTGAGTATGTGAGAAACATTAGGAATCGCATGATTCGTATGCTTGTGTTTGTGTTATTTGGTGATCTTTCTATCAAGTTCTATTAAGTTCAAAGATTTTTGGACGAGAAAAAGAATGGAAACCAACACCTCCCAAACCATAGCCTAGGCAATTTAAACCAATCAATAGGAAAGGTTGTGTTATTGAGAATTTGAGAAACATTAGGAATCGAATGATTCGTATGCTTGTGTTTGTGTTGTTTGGTGATCTTTCTATCAAGTTTTATTATGTTCAAAGATTTTTGGACGAGAAAAAGAATGGAACCAACACTTCCCAAACCATAGGCTAGGCAAATCAAACCAATCAATAAGAAATGTTGTGTTATTGAGTATTTAAGTAACATTAGGAATCGCATGATTCGTATGCTTGTGCTTGTGTTGTTTGGTTATCTTTCGAGATGAGAAAAAGAATGGAAACCAACACTTCCCAAACAATATCCTCGGCAAATCAAACCAATCAATATGAAAGGTTGTGTTATTGAGAATTTGAGAAACATTAGGTTTCGCCTGATTCGTATGCTTGTGTTTGTGTTGTTTGGTAATCTTTCTATCAAGTTCTATTAAGTTTATAGATTCTTGGACGAGAAAAAGAATGGAAACCAACACTTCCCAAACCATAGCCTTAGCAAATCAAACCTATCAATAAGAAAGGTTGACTTATTGAGTATTTGAGAAACATTAGGAATCGCATGATTCGTATGCTTGTGCTTGTGTTGTTTGCTGATCATTCTAGACGAGAAAAAGAATGGAAACCAACACTTCCCAAACCATATCCTAGGCAAATCAAACCAATCAATAAGAAAGGTTGTGTTATTGAGAATTTGAGAAACATTAGGAATGGCATGATTCGTATGCATGTGTTTGTGTTGTTTGGTGATCTTTCTATCAAGTTCTATTAAGTTCAAAGATATTTGGACGAGAACAAGAATGGAAACCAACACTTCCCAGACCATATCCTAGGCAAATAAAACCAATCAATAAGAAAGGTTGTGCTATTGAGAATTTGAGAAACGTTAGGAATCACATGATTCGTATGCTTGTGTTTGTGTTGTTTGGTGATCTTTCTATCAAGTTCTATTAAGTTCAAAGATTTTAGACGAGAAAAAGAATGGAAACCAACACTTCCCAAACCATATCCTAGGAAAATCAAACCAATCAATAAGAAAGGTTGGCTTATTGAGAATTTGAGAAACATTAGGAATGGCATCATTCGTATGCTTGTGTTTATGTTGTTTGGTGATCTTTCTATCAAGTTCTATTAAGTTTATAGATTTTTGGACAAAAAAAAAGAATGGAAACCAACACTTCCCAAACCATAGCCTAGGCAAATCAAACCAATCAATAAGAAAGGTTGTGTTATAGAATTTGAGAAACATTAGGAAACACATGATTCGTATGCTTGTGTTTGTGTTGTTTGGTGATCTTTCTATCAAGTTCTATTAAGTTCAAAGATTTTTCGATGAGAACAAGAATGGAAACCAACACTTCCCAAACCATATCCTAGGCAAATCAAACCAATCAATATGAAAGGTTGTGCTATTGGGAATTTGAAAACATTAGGAATCGCATGATTCGTATAGTTGTGTTTGTGTTGTTTGGTGATCTTTCTATCAAGTTCTATTAAGTTCAAAGATTTTTGAACGAGAAAAAGAATGGAAACCAACACTTCCCAAACCATAGCCTAGGCAAATCAAACCAATCAATAAGAAATGTTGTGTTATTGAGTATTTAAGTAACATTAGGAATCGCATGATTCGTATGCTTGAGCTTGTGTTGTTTGGTTATCTTTCTAGATGAGAAAAAGAATGGAAACCAACACTTCCCAAACAATATCCTCGGCAAATCAAACCAATCAATATGAAAGGTTGTGTTATTGATAATTTGAGAAACATTAGGTTTCGCCTGATTCGTATGCTTGTGTTTGTGTTGTTTGGTAATGTTTCTATCAAGTTCTATTAAGTTTATAGATTCTTGGAGGAGAAAAAGAATGGAAACCAACACTTCCCAAACCATGGCCTAGGCAAATCAAACCTATCAATAAGAAAGGTTGTGTTATTGAGTATTTGTGAAACATTAGGAATCGCATGATTCGTATTCTTGTGCTTGTGTTGTTTGGTGATCTTTCTAGACGAGAAAAAGAATGGAAACCAACACTTCCCAAACCATATCCTAGGCAAATCAAACCAATCAATAAGAAAGGTTGTGTTATTGAGAATTTGAGAAACATTAGGAATGGCATGATTCGTATGCTTGTGTTTGTGTTGTTTGGTGATCTTTCTATCAAGTTCTATTAAGTTCAAAGATTTTTGGACGAGAACAAGAATGGAAACCAACACTTCCCAGACCATATCCTAGGCAAATAAAACCAATCAATAAGAAAGGTTGTGTTATTGAGAATTTGAGAAACGTTAGGAATCGCATGATTCGTATGCTTGTGTTTGTGTTGTTTGGTTATCTTTCTATCAAGTTCTATTAAGTTCAAAGGTTTTAGACGAGAAAAAGAATGGAAACCAACACTTCCCAAACCATAGCCTAGGCAAATCAAAACCTATAAATAAGAAAGGTTGTGTTATTGAGTATTTGAGAAACATTAGGAATCGCATGATTCGTATGCTTGTGCTTGTGTTGTTTGGTGATCTTTTTAGACGAGAAAAAGAATGGAAACCAACACTTCCCAAACCATTTCCTAGGCAAATCAAACCAATCAATAAGAAAGGTCGTGTTATTGAGGATTTGAGAAACATTAGGAATGGCATGATTCGTATGCTTGTGTTTGTGTTGTATGGTGATCTTTCTATCAAGTTCTATTAAGTTCAAAGATTTTTGGACGAGAACAAGAATGGAAACCAACACTTCCCAGACCATATCCTAAACAAATAAAACCAATCAATAAGAAAGGTTGTGCTATTGAGAATTTGAGAAACGTTAGGAATCGCATGATTCGTATGTTTGTGTTTGTGTTCTTTGGTGATCTTTGTATCAAGTTCTATTAAGTTCAAAGAATTTAGACGAGAAAAAGAATGGAAACCAACACTTCCCAAACCATATCCTAGGCAAATCAAACCAATCAATAAGAAAGGTTGGGTTATTGAGAATTTGAGAAACATTTGGAATCGCATGATTCGTATGCTTGTGTTTGTGTTGTTTGGTGATCTTTCTATCAAGTTCTATTAAGTTCAAAGATTTTTTGACGAGAAAAAGAATGGAAACCAACACTTCCCAAACCATAGCCTAGGCAAATCAAACCAATCAATAAGAAAGGTTGAGTTATTGAGTATGTCAGAAACATTAGGAATCGCATGATTCGTATGCTTGTGTTTGTGTTGTTTGGTGATCTTTCTATCAAGTTCTATTAAGTTCAAAGATTTTTGGATGAGAAAAAAAATGGATACCAACACCTCCCAAACCATAGCCTAGGCAAATCAAACCAATCAATAGGAAAGGTTGTGTTATTGAGAATTTGAGAAACATTAGGAATCGCATGATTCGTATGCTTGTGTTTGTGTTGTTTGGTGATCTTTCTATCAAGTTTTATTATGTTCAAAAATTTTTGGACGAGAAAAAGAATGGAGACCAACACTTCCCAAACCATACGCTAGGCAAATGAAACCAATCAATAAGAAATGTTGTGTTAGTGAGTGTTTGAGAAACATTAGGAATCACATGATTCGTATGCTTGTGTTTGTGTTGTAAGGTGATCTTTCTATCAAGTTCTATTAAGTTTAAAGATTTTTGGACGAGAAAAAGAATGGAAACCAACACTTCTGAAACCATAGGCTAGGCAAATCAAACCAATCAATAAGAAAGGTTGTGCTATTGAGAATTTGAGAAACGTTAGGAATCGCATGATTCGTATGCTTGTGTTTATGTTGTTTGGTTATCTTTCTATCAAGTTCTATTAAGTTCAAAGATTTTAGACGAGAAAAAGAATGGAAACCAACACTTCCCAAACCATAGCCTAGGCAAATCAAACCTATCAATAAGAAAGGTTGTGTTATTGAGTATTTGAGAAACATTAGGAATCGCATGATTCGTATGCTTGTGCTTGTGTTGTTTGGTGATCTTTCTAGACGAGAAAAAGAATGGAAACCAACACTTCCCAAACCATATCCTAGGCAAATCAAACCAATCAATAAGAAAGGTTGTGTTATTGAGAATTTGAGAAATATTAGGAATGGCATGATTCGTATGCTTGTGTTTGTGTTGTTTGGTGATCTTTCTATCAAGTTCTATTAAGTTCAAAGATTTTTGGACGAGAACAAGAATGGAAACCAACACTTCCCAGACCATATCCTAGGCAAATAAAACCTATCAATAAGAAAGGTTGTGTTATTGAGTATTTGAGAAACATTAGGAATCGCATGATTCGTATGCTTGTGCTTCTGTTGTTTGGTGATCTTTCTAGACGAGAAAAAGAATGGAAACCAAAACTTCCCAAACCATATCCTAGGCAAATCAAACCAATCAATAAGAAAGGTTGGGTTATTGAGAATTTGAGAAACATTTGGAATCGCATGATTCGTATGCTTGTGTTTGTGTTGTTTGGTGATCGTTCTATCAAGTTCTATTAGGTTCAAAGATTTTTGGACGAGAAAAAGAATGGAAACCAACACTTCCCAAACCATAGCCTAGGCAAATCAAACCAATCAATAAGAAAGGTTGAGTTATTGAGTATGTGAGAAACATTAGGAATCGCATGATTCGTATGCTTGTGTTTGTGTTATTTGGTGATCTTTCTATCAAGTTCTATTAAGTTCAAAGATTTTTGGACGAGAAAAAGAATGGAAACCAACACCTCCCAAACCATAGCCTAGGCAATTTAAACCAATCAATAGGAAAGGTTGTGTTATTGAGAATTTGAGAAACATTAGGAATCGAATGATTCGTATGCTTGTGTTTGTGTTGTTTGGTGATCTTTCTATCAAGTTTTATTATGTTCAAAGATTTTTGGACGAGAAAAAGAATGGAACCAACACTTCCCAAACCATAGGCTAGGCAAATCAAACCAATCAATAAGAAATGTTGTGTTATTGAGTATTTAAGTAACATTAGGAATCGCATGATTCGTATGCTTGTGCTTGTGTTGTTTGGTTATCTTTCGAGATGAGAAAAAGAATGGAAACCAACACTTCCCAAACAATATCCTCGGCAAATCAAACCAATCAATATGAAAGGTTGTGTTATTGAGAATTTGAGAAACATTAGGTTTCGCCTGATTCGTATGCTTGTGTTTGTGTTGTTTGGTAATCTTTCTATCAAGTTCTATTAAGTTTATAGATTCTTGGATGAGAAAAAGAATGGAAACCAACACTTCCCAAACCATAGCCTTAGCAAATCAAACCTATCAATAAGAAAGGTTGTCTTATTGAGTATTTGAGAAACATTAGGAATCGCATGATTCGTATTCTTGTGCTTGTGTTGTTTGGTGATCTTTCTAGACGAGAAAAAGAATGGAAACAAACACTTCCCAAACCATATCCTAGGCAAATCAAACCAATCAATAAGAAAGGTTGTGTTATTGAGAATTTGAGAAACATTAGGAATGGCATGATTCGTATGCTTGTGTTTGTGTTGTTTGGTGATCTTTCTATCAACTTCTATTAAGTTCAAAGATATTTGGACGAGAACAAGAATGGAAACCAACACTTCCCAGACCATATCCTAGGCAACTAAAACCAATCAATAAGAAAGGTTGTGCTATTGAGAATTTGAGAAACGTTAGGAATCACATGATTCGTATGCTTGTGTTTGTGTTGTTTGGTGATATTTCTATCAAGTTCTATTAAGTTCAAAGATTTTAGACGAGAAAAAGAATGGAAACCAACCCTTCCCAAACCATATCCTAGGAAAATCAAACCAATCAATAAGAAAGGTTGGGTTATTGAGAATTTGAAAAACTTTAGGAATGGCATGATTCGTATGCTTGTGTTTATGTTGTTTGGTGATCTTTCTATCAAGTTCTATTAAGTTTATAGATTTTTGGACAAAAAAAAAAGAATGGAAACCAACACTTCCCAAACCAAAGCCTAGGCAAATCAAACCAATCAATAAGAAAGGTTGTGTTATAGAATTTGAGAAACATTAGGAAACACATGATTCGTATGCTTGTGTTTGTGTTGTTTGGTGATCTTTCTATCAAGTTCTATTAAGTTCAAAGATTTTTGGACGAGAACAAGAATGGAAACCAACACTTCCCAAACCATATCCTAGGCAAATCAAACCAATCAATATGAAAGGTTGTGCTATTGGGAATTTGAAAACATTAGGAATCGCATGATTCGTATAGTTGTGTTTGTGTTGTTTGGTGATCTTTCTATCAAGTTCTATTAAGTTCAAAGATTTTTGAACGAGAAAAAGAATGGAAACCAACACTTCCCAAACCATAGCCTAGGCAAATCAAACCAATCAATAAGAAATGTTGTGTTATTGAGTATTTAAGTAACATTAGGAATCGCATGATTCGTATGCTTGTGCTTGTGTTGTTTGGTTATCTTTCTAGATGAGAAAAAGAATGGAAACCAACACTTCCCAAACAATATCCTCGGCAAATCAAACCAATCAATATGAAAGGTTGTGTTATTGAGAATTTGAGAAACATTAGGTTTCGCCTGATTCGTATGCTTGTGTTTGTGTTGTTTGGTAATGTTTCTATCAAGTTCTATTAAGTTTATAGATTCTTGGAGGAGAAAAAGAATGGAAACCAACACTTCCCAAACCATGGCCTAGGCAAATCAAACCTATCAATAAGAAAGGTTGTGTTATTGAGTATTTGAGAAACATTAGGAATCGCATGATTCGTATGCTTGTGCTTATGTTGTGTGGTGATCTTTCTAGACGAAAAAAAGAATGGAAACCAACATTTCCCAAACCATAGCCTAGACAAATCAAACCAATCAATAAGAAAGGTTGTGTTATCAAGAATTTGAGAAACATTAGGAATGGCATGATTCGTATGCTTGTGTTTATGTTGTTTGATGATCTTTCTATCAAGTTCTATTAAGTTTATAGATTTTTGGAGAAAAAAAAAAGAATGGAAACCAACACTTCCCAAACCATAGCCTAGGCAAATCAAACCAATCAATGAGAAAGGTTGTTTTATAGAATTTGAGAAACATTAGGAATAACATGATTCGTATGCTTGTGTTTGTGTTGTTTGGTGATCTTTCTATCAAGTTCTATTAAGTTCAAAGATTTTTGGACGAGAACAAGATTGGAAACCAACACTTCCCAAACCATATCCTAGGCAAATCAAACCAATCAATAAGAAAGGTTGTGCTATTGAGAATTTGAAAACATTAGGAATCTCATGATTCGTATAGTTGTGTTTGTGTTGATTGGTGATCTTTCTATCAAGTTCTATTAAGTTCAAAGATTTTTGAACGAGAAAAAGAATGGAAACCAACACTTCCCAAACCATAGCCTAGGCAAATCAAACCAATCAATAAGAAATGTTGTGTTATTGAGTATTTAAGTAACATTAGGAATCGCATGATTCGTATGCTTGTGCTTGTGTTGTTTGGTTATCTTTCTAGACGAGAAAAAGAATGGAAACCAACACTTCCCAAACCATATCCTAGGCAAATCAACCCAAATTAATAAGAAAGGTTGTGTTATAAAGAATTTGAGAAACATTAGGAATGGCATGATTCGTATGCTTGTGTTTGTGTTGTTTGGTGATCTTTCTATCAAGTTCTATTAAGTTCAAAGATTTTTGGACGAGAACAAGAATGGAAATCAACACTTCCCAGACCATATCCTAGGCAAATAAAACCAATCAATAAGAAAGGTTGTGCTATTGAGAATTTGAGAAACGTTAGGAATCGCATGATTCGTATGCTTGTGTTTGTGTTGTTTGGTGATCTTTCTATCAAGTTCTATTAAGTTCAAAGATTTTAGACGAGAAAAAGAATGGAAACCAACATTTCCCAAACCATATCCTAGGCAAATCAAACCAATCAATAAGAAAGGTTGGGTTATTGAGAATTTGAGAAACATTTGGAATCGCATGATTCGTATGCTTGTGTTTGTGTTGTTTGGTGATCGTTCTATCAAGTTCTATTAGGTTCAAAGATTTTTGGACGAGAAAAAGAATGGAAACCAACACTTCCCAAACCATAGCCTAGGCAAATCAAACCAATCAATAAGAAAGGTTGAGTTATTGAGTATGTGAGAAACATTAGGAATCGCATGATTCGTATGCTTGTGTTTGTGTTATTTGGTGATCTTTCTATCAAGTTCTATTAAGTTCAAAGATTTTTGGACGAGAAAAAGAATGGAAACCAACACCTCCCAAACCATAGCCTAGGCAATTTAAACCAATCAATAGGAAAGGTTGTGTTATTGAGAATTTGAGAAACATTAGGAATCGCATGATTCGTATGCTTTTGTTTGTGTTGTTTGGTGATCTTTCTATCAAGTTTTCTTAAGTTCAAAGATTTTTGGACGAGAACAAGAATGGAAACCAACACTTCCCAAACCATATCCTAGGCAAATCAAACCAAATTAATAAGAAAGGTTGTGTTATAAAGAATTTGAGAAACATTAGGAATGGCATGATTCGTATGCTTGTGTTTTTGTTGTTTGGTGATCTTTCTATCAAGTTCTATTAAGTTCAAAGATTTTTAGACGATAACAAGAATGGAAATCAACACTTCCCAGACCATATCCTAGGCAAATAAAACCAATCAATAAGAAAGGTTGTGCTATTGAGAATTTGAGAAACGTTAGGAATCGCATGATTCGTATGCTTGTGTTTGTGTTGTTTGGTGATCTTTCTATCAAGTTCTATTAAGTTCAAAGATTTTAGACGAGAAAAAGAATGGAAACCAACACTTCCTAAACCATATCCTACGCAAATCAAACCAATCAATAAGAAAGGTTGGGTTATTGAGAATTTGAGAAACATTTGGAATCGCATGATTCGTATGCTTGTGTTTGTATTGTTTGGTGATCGTTCTATCAAGTTCTATTAGGTTCAAAGATTTTTGGACGAGAAAAAGAATGGAAACCAACACTTCCCAAACCATAGCCTAGGCAAATCAAACCAATCAATAAGAAAGGTTGAGTTATTGAGTATGTGAGAAACATTAGGAATCGCATGATTCGTATGCTTGTGTTTGTGTTATTTGGTGATCTTTCTATGAAGTTCTATTAAGTTCAAAGATTTTTGGACGAGAAAAAGAATGGAAACCAACACCTCCCAAACCATAGCCTAGGCAATTTAAACCAATCAATAGGAAAGGTTGTATTATTGAGAATTTGAGAAACATTAGGAATCGCATGATTCGTATGCTTTTGTTTGTGTTGTTTGGTGATCTTTCTATCAAGTTTTATTATGTTCAAAGATTTTTGGACGAGAAAAAGAATGGAACCAACACTTCCCAAACCATACCCTAGGCAAATGAAACCAATCAATAAGAAATGTTGTGTTAGTGAGTATTTGAGAAACATTAGGAATCACATGATTCATATGCTTGTGTTTGTGTTGTAAGGTGATCTTTCTATCAAGTTCTATTAAGTTCAAAGATTTTTGGACGAGAAAAAGAATGGAAACCAACACTTCCCAAACCATAGGCTAGGCAAATCAAACCAATCAATAAGAAATGTTGTGTTATTGAGTATTTAAGTAACATTAGGAATCGCATGATTCGTATGCTTGTGCTTGTGTTGCTTGGTTATCTTTCGAGACGAGAAAAAGAATGGAAACCAACACTTCCCAAACAATATCCTCGGCAAATCAAACCAATCAATATGAAAGGTAATGTTATTGAGAATTTGAGAAACATTAGGTTTCGCCTGATTCGTATGCTTGTGTTTGTGTTGTTTGGTACTCTTTCTATCAAGTTCTATTAAGTTTATAGATTCTTTGACGAGAAAAAGAATGGAAACCAACACTTCCCAAACCATGGCCTAGGCAAATCAATCCTATCAATAAGAAAGGTTGTGTTATTGAGTATTTGAGAAACATTAGGAATCGCATGATTCGTATTCTTGTGCTTGTGTTGTTTGGTGATCTTTCTAGACGAGAAAAAGAATGGAAACCAACACTTCCCAAACCATATCCTAGGGAAATCAAACCAATCAATAAGAAAGGTTGTGTTATTGAGAATGTGAGAAACATTAGGAATGGCATGATTCGTATGCTTGTGTTTGTGTTGTTTGGTGATCTTTCTATCAAGTTCTATTAAGTTCAAAGATATTTGTACGAGAACAAGAATGGAAACCAACACTTCCCAGACCATATCCTAGGCAAATAAAACCAATCAATAAGAAAGGTTGTGCTATTGAGAATTTGAGAAACGTTAGGAATCACATGATTCATATGCTTGTGTTTGTGTTGTTTGGTGATCTTTCTATCAAGTTCTATTAAGTTCAAAGATTTTAGACGAGAAAAAGAATGGAAACCAACACTTCCCAAACCATATCCTAGGAAAATCAAACCAATCAATAAGAAAGGTTGGGTTATTGAGAATTTGAGAAACATTAGGAATGGCATGATTCGTATGCTTGTGTTTATGTTGTTTGGTGATCTTTCTATCAAGTTCTATTAAGTTTATAGATTTTTGGACAAAAAAAAAGAATGGAAACCAACACTTCCCAAACCATAGCCTAGGCAAATCAAACCAATCAATAAGAAAGGTTGTGTTATAGAATTTGAGAAACATTAGGAAACACATGATTCGTATGCTTGTGTTTGTGTTGTTTGGTGATCTTTCTATCAAGTTCTATTAAGTTCAAAGATTTTTGGACGAGAACAAGAATGGAAACCAACACTTCCTAAACCATATCCTAGGCAAATCAAACCAACCAATATGAAAGGTGGTGCTATTGGGAATTTGAAAACATTAGGAATCGCATGATTCGTATAGTTGTGTTTGTGTTGCTTGGTGATCTTTCTATCAAGTTCTATTAAGTTCAAAGATTTTTGAACGAGAAAAAGAATGGAAACCAACACTTCCCAAACCATAGCCTAGGCAAATCAAACCAATCAATAAGAAATGTTGTGTTATTGAGTATTTAAGTAACATTAGTAATCGCATGATTCGTATGCTTGTGCTTGTGTTGTTTGCTTATCTTTCTAGATGAGAAAAAGAATGGAAACCAACACTTCCCAAACAATATCCTCGGCAAATCAAACCAATCAATATGAAAGGTTGTGTTATTGAGAATTTGAGAAACATTAGGTTTCGCCTGATTCGTATGCTTGTGTTTGTGTTGTTTGGTAATGTTTCTATCAAGTTCTATTAAGTTTATAGATTCTTGGAGGAGAAAAAGAATGGAAACCAACACTTCCCAAACCATGGCCTAGGCAAATCAATCCTATCAATAAGAAAGGTTGTGTTATTGAGTATTTGAGAAACATTAGGAATCGCATGATTCGTATTCTTGTGCTTGTGTTGTTTGGTGATCTTTCTAGACGAGAAAAAGAATGGAAACCAACACTTCCCAAACCATATCCTAGGCAAATCAAACCAATCAATAAGAAAGGTTGTGTTATTGAGAATTTGAGAAACATTAGGAATGACATGATTCGTATGCTTGTGTTTGTGTTGTTTGGTGATCTTTCTATCAAGTTCCATTAAGTTCAAAGATTTTTGGACGAGAACAAGAATGGAAACCAACACTTCCCAGACCATATCCTAGGCAAATAAAACCAATCAATAAGAAAGGTTGTGCTATTGAGAATTTGAGAAACGTTAGGAATCACATGATTCATATGCTTGTGTTTGTGTTGTAAGGTGATCTTTCTATCAAGTTCTATTAAGTTCAAAGATTTTTGGACGAGAAAAAGAATGGAAACCAACACTTCCCAAACCATAGGCTAGGCAAATCAAACCAATCAATAAGAAATGTTGTGTTATTGAGTATTTAAGTAACATTAGGAATCGCATGATTCGTATGCTTGTGCTTGTGTTGCTTGGTTATCTTTCGAGACGAGAAAAAGAATGGAAACCAACACTTCCCAAACAATATCCTCGGCAAATCAAACCAATCAATATGAAAGGTTGTGTTATTGAGAATTTGAGAAACATTAGGTTTCGCCTGATTCGTATGCTTGTGTTTGTGTTGTTTGGTAATCTTTCTATCAAGTTCTATTAAGTTTATAGATTCTTGGACGAGAAAAAGAATGGAAACCAACACTTCCCAAACCATAGCCTTAGCAAATCAAACCTATCAATAAGAAAGGTTGTCTTATTGAGTATTTGAGAAACATTAGGAATCGCATGATTCGTATGCTTGTGCTTGTGTTGTTTGGTGATCTTTCTAGACGAGAAAAAGAATGGAAACCAACACTTCCCAAACCATATCCTAGGGAAATCAAACCAATCAATAAGAAAGGTTGTGTTATTGAGAATTTGAGAAACATTAGGAATGGCATGATTCGTATGCTTGTGTTTGTGTTGTTTGGTGATCTTTCTATCAAGTTCTATTAAGTTCAAAGATATTTGTACGAGAACAAGAATGGAAACCAACACTTCCCAGACCATATCCTAAGCAAATAAAACCAATCAATAAGAAAGGTTGTGCTATTGAGAATTTGAGAAACGTTAGGAATCACATGATTCATATGCTTGTGTTTGTGTTGTTTGGTGATCTTTCTATCAAGTTCTATTAAGTTCAAAGATTTTAGACGAGAAAAAGAATGGAAACCAACACTTCCCAAACCATATCCTAGGAAAATCAAACCAATCAATAAGAAAGGTTGGGTTATTGAGAATTTGAGAAACATTAGGAATGGCATGATTCGTATGCTTGTGTTTATGTTGTTTGGTGATCTTTCTATCAAGTTCTATTAAGTTTATAGATTTTTGGACAAAAAAAAAGAATTGAAACCAACACTTCCCAAACCATAGCCTAGGCAAATCAAACCAATCAATAAGAAAGGTTGTGTTATAGAATTTGAGAAACATTAGGAAACACATGATTCGTATGCTTGTGTTTGTGTTGTTTGGTGATCTTTCTATCAAGTTCTATTAAGTTCAAAGATTTTTGGACGAGAACAAGAATGGAAACCAACACTTCCCAAACCATATCCTAGGCAAATCAAACCAACCAATATGAAAGGTGGTGCTATTGGGAATTTGAAAACATTAGGAATCGCATGATTCGTATAGTTGTGTTTGTGTTGCTTGGTGATCTTTCTATCAAGTTCTATTAAGTTCAAAGATTTTTGAACGAGAAAAAGAATGGAAACCAACACTTCCCAAACCATGGCCTAGGCAAATCAAACCAATCAATAAGAAATGTTGTGTTATTGAGTATTTAAGTAACATTAGGAATCGCATGATTCGTATGCTTGTGCTTGTGTTGTTTGGTTATCTTTCTAGATGAGAAAAAGAATGGAAACCAACACTTCCCAAACAATATCCTCGGCAAATCAAACCAATCAATATGAAAGGTTGTGTTATTGAGAATTTGAGAAACATTAGGTTTCGCCTGATTCGTATGCTTGTGTTTGTGTTGTTTGGTAATGTTTCTATCAAGTTCTATTAAGTTTATAGATTCTTGGAGGAGAAAAAGAATGGAAACCAACACTTCCCAAACCATGGCCTAGGCAAATCAAACCTATCAATAAGAAAGGTTGTGTTATTGAGTATTTGAGAAACATTAGGAATCGCATGATTCGTATTCTTGTGCTTGTGTTGTTTGGTGATCTTTCTAGACGAGAAAAAGAATGGAAACCAACACTTCCCAAACCATATCCTAGGCTAATCAAACCAATCAATAAGAAAGGTTGTGTTATTGAGAATTTGAGAAACATTAGGAATGGCATGATTCGTATGCTTGTGTTTGTGTTGTTTGGTGATCTTTCTATCAAGTTACATTAAGTTCAAAGATTTTTGGACGAGAACAAGAATGGAAACCAACACTTCCCAGACCATATCCTAGGCAAATAAAACCAATCAATAAGAAAGGTTGTGCTATTGAGAATTTGAGAAACGTTAGGAATCGCATGATTCGTATGCTTGTGTTTGTGTTGTTTGGTTATCTTGCTATCAAGTTCTATTAAGTTCAAAGGTTTTAGACGAGAAAAAGAATGGAAACCAACACTTCCCAAACCATAGCCTAGGCAAATCAAACCTATAAATAAGAAAGGTTGTGTTATTGAGTATTTGAGAAACATTAGGAATCGCATGATTCGTATGCTTGTGCTTGTGTTATTTGGTGATCTTTTTAGACGAGAAAAAAAATGAAAACCAACACTTCCCAAACCATATACTAGGCAAATCAAACCAATCAATAAGAAAGGTCGTGTTATTGAGAATTTGAGAAACATTAGGAATGGCATGATTCGTATGCTTGTGTTTGTGTTGTATGGTGATCTTTCTATCAAGTTCTATTAAGTTCAAAGATTTTTGGACGAGAACAAGAATGGAAACCAACACTTCCCAGACCATATCCTAAACAAATAAAACCAATCAATAAGAAAGGTTGTGCTATTGAGAATTTGAGAAACGTTAGGAATCGCATGATTCGTATGTTCGTGTTTGTGTTGTTTGGTGATCTTTCTATCAAGTTCTATTAAGTTCAAAGATTTTAGACGAGAAAAAGAATGGAAACAAACACTTCCCAAACCATATCCTAGGCAAATCAAACCAATCAATAAGAAAGGTTGGGTTATTGAGAATTTGAGAAACATTTGGAATCGCATGATTCGTATGCTTGTGTTTGTGTTGTTTGGTGATCTTTCTATCAAGTTCTATTAAGTTCAAAGATTTTTTGACGAGAAAAAGAATGGAAACCAACACTTCCCAAACCATAGCCTAGGCAAATCAAACCAATCAATAAGAAAGGTTGAGTTATTGAGTATGTCAGAAACATTAGGAATCGCATGATTCGTATGCTTGTGTTTGTGTTGTTTGGTGATCTTTCTATCAGGTTCTATTAAGTTCAAAGATTTTTGGATGAGAAAAAAAAATGGAAACCAACACCTCCCAAACCATAGCCTAGGCAAATCAAACCAATCAATAGGAAAGGTTGTGTTATTGAGAATTTGAGAAACATTAGGAATCGCATGATTCGTATGCTTGTGTTTGTGTTGTTTGGTGATCTTTCTATCAAGTTTTATTATGTTCAAAGATTTTTGGACGAGAAAAAGAATGGAAACTAACACTTCCCAAACAATATCCTCGGCAAATCAAACCAATCAATATGAAAGGTTGTGTTATTGAGAATTTGAGAAACATTAGGTTTCGCCTGATTCGTATGCTTGTGTTTGTGTTGTTTGGTAATCTTTCTATCAAGTTCTATTAAGTTTATAGATTCTTGGACGAGAAAAAGAATGGAAACCAACACTTCCCAAACCATAGCCTAGGCAAATCAAACCTATCAATAAGAAAGGTTGTGTTATTGAGTATTTGAGAAACATTAGAAATCGCATGATTCGTATTCTTGTGGTTGTGTTTTTTGGTGATCTTTCTAGACGAGAAAAAGAATGGAAACCAACACTTCCCAAACCAATCAATAAGAAAGGCTGTGTTATTGAGAATTTGAGAAACATTAGGAATGGCATGATTCGTAAGCTTGTGTTTGTGTTGTTTGGTGATCTTTCTATCAAGTTCTATTAAGTTCAAAGATTTTTGGACGAGAACAAGAATGGAAACCAACACTTCCCAGACCATATCCTAGGCAAATAAAACCAATAAATAAGAAAGGTTGTGCTATTGAGAATTTGAGAAACGTTAGGAATCGGATGATTCGTATGCTTGTGTTTATGTTGTTTGGTTATCTTTCTATCAAGTTCTATTAAGTTCAAAGATTTTAGACGAGAAAAAGAATGGAAACCAACACTTCCCAAACCATAGCCTAGGCAAATCAAACCTATCAATAAGAAAGGTTGTGTTATTGAGTATTTGAGAAACATTAGGAATCGCATGATTCGTATGCTTGTGCTTGTGTTGTTTGGTGATCTTTCTAGACGAGAAAAAGAATGGAAACCAACACTTCGCAAACCATATCCTAGGCAAATCAAACCAATCAATAAGAAAGGTCGTGTTATTGAGAATTTAAGAAACATTAGGAATGGCATGATTCGTATGCTCTTGTTTGGGTTGTATGGTGATCTTTCTATCAAGTCCTATTAACTTCAAAGATTTTTGGATGAGAACAAGAATGGAAACCAACACTTCCCAGACCATATCCTAGGCAAATAAAACAAATAAATAAGAAAGGTTGTGCTATTGAGAATTTGAGAAACGTTAGGAATCGCATGATTCGTATGCGTGTGTTTGTGTTGTTTGGTGATCTTTCTATCAAGTTCTATTAAGTTCTAAGATTTTAGACGAGAAAAAGAATGGAAAACAACACTTCCCAAACCATATCCTAGGCAAATCAAACCAATCAATAAGAAAGGTTGGGTTATTAAGAATTTGAGAAACATTTGGAATCGCATGATTCGTATGCTTATGTTTGTATTGTTTGGTGATCTTTCTATAATGTTCTATTAAGTTCAAAGATTTTTGGACGAGAAAAAGAATGGAAACCAACACTTCCCAAACCATAGCCTAGGCAAATCAAACCAATCAATAAGAAAGGTTGAGTTATTGAGTATGTGAGAAACATTAGGAATCGCATGATTCGTATGCTTGTGTTTGTGTTGTTTGGTGATCTTTCTATCAAGTTCTATTAAGTTCAAAGATTTTTGGACGAGAAAAAGAATGGAAACCAACACCTCCCAAACCATAGCCTAGGCAAATCAAACCAATCAATAGGAAAGGTTGTGTTATTGAGAATATGAGAAACATTAGGAATTGCATGATTCGTATGCTTGTGTTTGTGTTGTTTGGTGATCTTTCTATCAAGTTTTATTATGTTCAAAGATTTTTGGACGAGAAAAAGAATGGAAACCAACACTTCCCAAACCATACCCTAGGCAAATGAAACCAATCAATAAGAAATGTTGTGTTAGTGAGTATTTCAGAAACATTAGGAATCACATGATTCGTATGCTTGTGTTTGTGTTGTAAGGTGATCTTTCTATCAAGTTCTATTAAGTTCAAAGATTTTTGGACGAGAAAAAGAATGGAAACCAACACTTCCCAAACCATAGGCTAGGCAAATCAAACCAATCAATAAGAAATGTTGTGTTATTGAGTATTTGAGAAACATTAGGAATCGCATGATTCGTATGCTTGTGCTTATGTTGTGTGGTGATCTTTCTAGACGAGAAAAAGAATGGAAACCAACATTTCCTAAACCATAGCCTAGACAAATCAAAGCAATCAATAAGAACGATTGTGTTATTGAGAATTTGAGAAACATTAGGAATGGCATGATTCGTATGCTTGTGTTTATGTTGTTTGGTGATCTTTCTATCAAGTTCTATTAAGTTTATAGATTTTTGGACAAAAAAAAAGAATGGAAACCAACACTTCCCAAACCATAGCCTAGGCAAATCAAACCAATAAATAAGAAAGGTTGTGTTATAGAATTTGAGAAACATTAGGAAACACATGATTCGTATGCTTGTGTTTGTGTTGTTTGGTGATCTTTCTATCAAGTTCTATTAAGTTCAAAGATTTTTGGAAGAGAACAAGAATGGAAACCAACACTTCCCAAACCATATCCCAGGGATATCAAACCAATCAAAAAGAAAGGTTGTGCTATTGACAATTTGAGAAACGTTAGGAATCGCATGATTCGTATGTTTGTGTGTGTGTTGTTTGGTGATCTTTCTATCAAGTTCTATTAAGTTCAAAGATCTTAGACGAGAAAAAGAATGGAAACCAACACTTCCCAAACCATATCCTAGGCAAATCAAACCAATCAATAACAAAGGTTGGGTTATTGAGAATTCGAGATACATTTGGAAGCGCATGATTCGTATGCTTGTGTTTGTGTTGTTTGGTGATCTTTCTATCAAGTTCTATTAAGTTCAAAGATTTTTGGACGAGAAAAAGAATGGAAACCAACACTTCCCAAACCATAGCCTAGGCAAATCAAACCAATCAATAAGAAAGGTTGAGTTATTGAGTATGTGAGAAACATTAGGAATCGCATGATTCGTATGCTTGTGTTTGTGTTGTTTGGTGATCTTTCTATCAAGTTCTATTAAGTTCAAAGATTTTTGGACGAGAAAAAGAATGGAAACCAACACCTCCCAAAGCATAGCCTAGGCAAATCAAACCAATAAATAGGAAAGGTTGTGTTATTGAGAATTTGAGAAACGTTAGGAATCGCATGATTCGTATGCTTGTGTTTGTGTTGTTTGGTGATCTTTCTATCAAGTTTTATTATGTTCAAAGATTTTTGGACGAGAAAAAGAATGGAAACCAACACTTTCTAAACCATACCCTAGGCAAATGAAACCAATCAATAAGAAATGTTGTGTTAGTGAGTATTTCAGAAACATTAGGAATCACAAGATTCGTATGCTTGTGTTTGTGTTGTAAGGTGATCTTTCTATCAAGTTCTATTAAGTTCAAGATTTTTGGACGAGAAAAAGATTGGAAACCAACACTTCCCAAACCATAGGCTAGGCAAATCAAACCAATCAATAAGAAATGTTGTGTTATTGAGTATTTGAGAAACATTAGGAATCGCATGATTCGTATGCTTGTGCTTATGTTGTGTGGTGATCTTTCTAGACAAGAAAAAGAATGGAAACCAACATTTCCCAAACCATAGCCCAGACAAATCAAAGCAATCAATAAGAAAGGTTGTGTTATTGAGAATTTGAGAAACATTAGGAATGGCATGATTCGTATGCTTGTGTTTGTGTTGTTTGGTGATCTTTCTATCAAGTTCTATTAAGTTCAAAGATATTTGGACGAGAACAAGAATGAAACCAACACTTCCCAGACCATATCCTTGGCAAATAAAACCAATCAATAAGAAAGGTTGTGCTATTGAGAATTTGAGAAACGTTAGGAATCACATGATTCGTATGCTTGTGTTTGTGTTGTTTGGTGATCTTTCTATCAAGTTCTATTAAGTTCAAAGATTTTGGACGAGAAAAAGAATGGAAACAAACACTTCCCAAACCATAACCTAAGAAAATCAAACCAATCAATAAGAAAGGTTGGGTTATTGAGAATTTGAGAAACATTAGGAATGGCATGATTCGTATGCTTGTGTTTATGTTGTTTGGTGATCTTTCTATCAAGTTCTATTAAGTTTATAGATTTTTGGACAAAAAAAAAGAATGGAAACCAACACTTCCCAAACCATAGCCTAGGCAAATCAAACCAATCAATAAGAAAGGTTGTGTTATAGATTTTGAGAAACATTAGGAAACACATGATTCGTATGCTTGTGTTTGTGTTGTTTGGTGATCTTTCTATCAAGTTCTATTAAGTTCAATGATTTTTGGACGAGAACAAGAATGGAAAGAAACACTTCCCAAACCATATCCTAGGCGAATCAAACCAATCAATATGAAAGGTTGTGCTATTGGGAATTTGAAAACATTAGGAATCGCATGATTTGTATAGTTGTGTTTGTGTTGTTTGGTGATCTTTCTATCAAGTTCTACTAAGTTCAAAGATTTTTGAACGAGAAAAAGAATGGAAACCAACACTTCCCAAACCATAGCCTAGGCAAATCAAACCAATCAATAAGAAATGTTGTGTTATTGAGTATTTGAGAAACATTAGGAATCGCATGATTCGTATGCTTGTGCTTATGTTGTGTGGTGATCTTTCTAGACGAGAAAAAGAATGGAAACCAACATTTCCTAAACCATAGCCTAGACAAATCAAAGCAATCAATAAGAACGATTGTGTTATTGAGAATTTTTGAGAAACATTAGGAATGGCATGATTCGTATGCTTGTGTTTATGTTGTTTGGTGATCTTTCTATCAAGTTCTATTAAGTTTATAGATTTTTGGACAAAAAAAAAGAATGGAAACCAACACTTCCCAAACCATAGCCTAGGCAAATCAAACCAATAAATAAGAAAGGTTGTGTTATAGAATTTGAGAAACATTAGGAAACACATGATTCGTATGCTTGTGTTTGTGTTGTTTGGTGATCTTTCTATCAAGTTCTATTAAGTTCAAAGATTTTTGGAAGAGAACAAGAATGGAAACCAACACTTCCCAAACCATATCCCAGGCAAATCAAACCTATCAATAAGAAAGGTTGTGCTATTGAGAATTTGAAAACATTAGGAATCGCATGATTCGTATAGTTGTGTTTGTGTTGTTTGGTGATCTTTCTATCAAGTTCTATTAAGTTCAAAGATTTTAGACGAGAAAAAGAATGGAAACCAACACTTCCCAAACCATAGCCTAGGCAAATCAAACCAATCAATAAGAAAGGTTGTGTTATAGATTTTGAGAAACATTAGGAAACACATGATTCGTATGCTTGTGTTTGTGTTGTTTGGTGATCTTTCTATCAAGTTCTATTAAGTTCAATGATTTTTGGACGAGAACAAGAATGGAAACCAACACTTCCCAAACCATATCCTAGGCAAATCAAACCAATCAATATGAAAGGTTGTGCTATTGGGAATTTGAAAACATTAGGAATCGCATGATTCGTATAGTTGTGTTTGTGTTGTTTGGTGATCTTTCTATCAAGTTCTATTAAGTTCAAAGATTTTTGAACGAGAAAAAGAATGGAAACCAACACTTCCCAAACCATAGCCTAGGCAAATCAAACCAATCAATAATAAATGTTGTGTTATTGAGTATTTAAGTAACATTAGGAATCGCATGATTCGTATGCTTGTGCTTGTGTTGTTTGGTTATCTTTCTAGACGAGAAAAAGAATGGAAACCAACACTTCCCAAACAATATCCTCGGCAAATGAAACCAATCAATATGAAAGGTTGTGTTATTGAGAATTTGAGAAACATTAGGTTTCGCCTGATTCGTATGCTTGTGTTTGTGTTGTTTGGTAACCTTTCTATCAAGTTCTATTAAGTTTATAGATTCTTGGACGAGAAAAAGAATGGAAACCAACACTTCCCAAACCATAGCCTAGGCAAATCAAACCTATCAATAAGAAAGGTTGTGTTATTGAGTATTTGAGAAACATTAGGAATCGCATGATTCGTATTCTTGTGCTTGTGTTGTTTGGTTATCTTTCTATCAAGTTCTATTAAGTTCAAAGGTTTTAGACGAGAAAAAGAATGGAAACCAACACTTCCCAAACCATAGCCTAGGCAAATCAAACCTATAAATAAGAAAGGTTGTGTTATTGAGTATTTGAGAAACATTAGGAATCGCATGATTCGTATGCTTGTGCTTGTGTTGTTTGGTGATCTTTTTAGACAAGAAAAAGAATGGAAACCAACACTTCCCAAACCATATCCTAGGCAAATCAAACCAATCAACAAGCAAGGTCGTGTTATTGAGAATTTGAGAAACATTAGGAATGGCATGATTCGTATGCTTGTGTTTGTGTTGTTTGGTGATCTTTCTATCAAGTTCTATTAAGTTCAACGATATTTGGACGAGAACAAGAATGAAACCAACACTTCCCAGACCATATCCTTGGCAAATAAAACCAATCAATAAGAAAGGTTGTGTTATTGAGTATTTGAGAAACATTAGGAATCGCATGATTCGTATTCTTGTGCTTGTGTTGTTTGGTTATCTTTCTATCAAGTTCTATTAAGTTCAAAGGTTTTAGACAAGAAAAAGAATGGAAACCAACACTTCCCAAACCATATCCTAGGCATATCAAACCAATCAACAAGAAAGGTCGTGTTATTGAGAATTTGAGAAACATTAGGAATGGCATGATTCGTATGCTTGTGTTTATGTTGTTTGGTGATCTTTCTATCAAGTTCTATTAAGTTTATAGATTTTTGGACAAAAAAAAAGAATGGAAACCAACAATTCCCAAACCATAGCCTAGGCAAATCAAACCAATAAATAAGAAAGGTTGTGTTATAGAATTTGAGAAACATTAGGAAACACATGATTCGTATGCTTGTGTTTGTGTTGTTTGGTGATCTTTCTATCAAGTTCTATTAAGTTCAAAGATTTTTGGAAGAGAACAAGAATGGAAACCAACACTTCCCAAACCATATCCCAGGCAAATCAAACCAATCAATAAGAAAGGTTGTGCTATTGAGAATTTGAAAACATTAGGAATCGCATGATTCGTATAGTTGTGTTTGTGTTGTTTGGTGATCTTTCTATCAAGTTCTATTAAGTTCAAAGATTTTAGACGAGAAAAAGAATGGAAACCAACACTTCCCAAACCATATCCTAGGCAAATCAAACCAATCAATAAGAAATGTTGGGTTATTGAGAATTTGAGAAACATTTGGAATCGCATGATTCGTATGCTTGTGTTTGTGTTGTTTGGTGATCTTTCTATCAAGTTATATTAAGTTCAAAGATTATTGGACGAGAAAAAGAATGGAAACCAACACTTCCCAAACCATAGCCTAGGCAAATCAAACCAATCAATAAGAAAGGTTGAGTTATTGAGTATGTGAGAAACATTAGGAATCGCATGATTCGTATGCTTGTGTTTGTGTTGTTTGGTGATCTTTCTATCAAGTTCTATTAAGTTCAAAGATTTTTGGACGAGAAAAAGAATGGAAACCAACACCTCCCAAAGCATAGCCTAGGCAAATCAAACCAATAAATAGGAAAGGTTGTGTTATTGAGAATTTGAGAAACGTTAGGAATCGCATGATTCGTATGCTTGTGTTTGTGTTGTTTGGTTATCTTTCTATCAAGTTTTATTATGTTCAAAGATTTTTGGACGAGAAAAAGAATGGAAACCAACACTTTCCAAACCATACCCTAGGCAAATGAAACCAATCAATAAGAAATGTTGTGTTAGTGAGTATTTCAGAACCATTAGGAATCACAAGATTCGTATGCTTGTGTTTGTGTTGTAAGGTGCTCTTTCTATCAAGTTCTATTAAGTTCAAGATTTTTGGACGAGAAAAAGAATGGAAACCAACACTTCCCAAACCATAGGCTAGGCAAATCAAACCAATCAATAAGAAATGTTGTGTTATTGAGTATTTGAGAAACATTAGGAATCGCATGATTCGTATGCTTGTGCTTATGTTGTGTGGTGATCTTTCTAGACAAGAAAAAGAATGGAAACCAACATTTCCCAAACCATAGCCCAGACAAATCAAAGCAATCAATAAGAAAGGTTGTGTTATTGAGAATTTGAGAAACATTAGGAATGGCATGATTCGTATGCTTGTGTTTGTGTTGTTTGGTGATCTTTCTATCAAGTTCTATTAAGTTCAAAGATATTTGGACGAGAACAAGAATGAAACAACCACTTCCCAGACCATATCCTTGGCAAATAAAACCAATCAATAAGAAAGGTTGTGCTATTAAGAATTTGAGAAACGTTAGGAATCACATGATTCGTATGCTTGTGTTTGTGTTGTTTGGTGATCTTTCTATCAAGCTCTATTAAGTTCAAAGATTTTGGACGAGAAAAAGAATTGAAACAAACACTTCCCAAACCATAACCTAAGAAAATCAAACCAATCAATAAGAAAGGTTGGGTTATTGAGAATTTGAGAAACATTAGGAATGGCATGATTCGTATGCTTGTGTTTATGTTGTTTGGTGATCTTTCTATCAAGTTCTATTAAGTTTATAGATTTTTGGACAAAAAAAAAGAATGGAAACCAACACTTCCCAAACCATAGCCTAGGCAAATAAAACCAATCAATAAGAAAGGTTGTGTTATAGATTTTGAGAAACATTAGGAAACACATGATTCGTATGCTTGTGTTTGTGTTGTTTGGTGATCTTTCTATCAAGTTCTATTAAGTTCAATGATTTTTGGACGAGAACAAGAATGGAAAGCAACACTTCCCAAACCATATCCTAGGCAAATCAAACCAATCAATATGAAAGGTTGTGCTATTGGGAATTTGAAAACAATAGGAATCGCATGATTCGTATAGTTGTGTTTGTGTTGTTTGGTGATCTTTCTATCAAGTTCTACTAAGTTCTAAGATTTTTGAACGAGAAAAAGAATGGAAACCAACACTTCCCAAACCATAGCCTAGGCAAATCAAACCAATCAATAAGAAATGTTGTGTTATTGAGTATTTGAGAAACATTAGGAATCGCATGATTCGTATGCTTGTGCTTATGTTGTGTGGTGATCTTTCTAGACGAGAAAAAGAATGGAAACCAACATTTCCTAAACCATAGCCTAGACAAATCAAAGCAATCAATAAGAACGATTGTGTTATTGAGAATTTTTGAGAAACATTAGGAATGGCATGATTCGTATGCTTGTGTTTATGTTGTTTGGTGATCTTTCTATCAAGTTCTATTAAGTTTATACATTTTTGGACAAAAAAAAAGAATGGAAACCAACACTTCCCAAACCATAGCCTAGGCAAATCAAACCAATAAATAAGAAAGGTTGTGTTATAGAATTTGAGAAACATTAGGAAACACATGATTCGTATGCTTGTGTTTGTGTTGTTTGGTGATCTTTCTATCAAGTTCTATTAAGTTCAAAGATTTTTGGAAGAGAACAAGAATGGAAACCAACACTTCCCAAACCATATCCCAGGCAAATCAAACCTATCAATAAGAAAGGTTGTGCTATTGAGAATTTGAAAACATTAGGAATCGCATGATTCGTATAGTTGTGTTTGTGTTGTTTGGTGATCTTTCTATCAAGTTCTATTAAGTTCAAAGATTTTAGACGAGAAAAAGAATGGAAACCAACACTTCCCAAACCATAGCCTAGGCAAATCAAACCAATCAATAAGAAAGGTTGTGTTATAGATTTTGAGAAACATTAGGAAACACATGATTCGTATGCTTGTGTTTGTGTTGTTTGGTGATCTTTCTATCAAGTTCTATTAAGTTCAATGATTTTTGGACGAGAACAAGAATGGAAACCAACACTTCCCAAACCATATCCTAGGCAAATCAAACCAATCAATATGAAAGGTTGTGCTATTGGGAATTTGAAAACATTAGGAATCGCATGATTCGTATAGTTGTGTTTGTGTTGTTTGGTGATCTTTCTATCAAGTTCTATTAAGTTCAAAGATTTTTGAACGAGAAAAAGAATGGAAACCAACACTTCCCAAACCATAGCCTAGGCAAATCAAACCAATCAATAATAAATGTTGTGTTATTGAGTATTTAAGTAACATTAGGAATCGCATGATTCGTATGCTTGTGCTTGTGTTGTTTGGTTATCTTTCTAGACGAGAAAAAGAATGGAAACCAACACTTCCCAAACAATATCCTCGGCAAATGAAACCAATCAATATGAAAGGTTGTGTTATTGAGAATTTGAGAAACATTAGGTTTCGCCTGATTCGTATGCTTGTGTTTGTGTTGTTTGGTAACCTTTCTATCAAGTTCTATTAAGTTTATAGATTCTTGGACGAGAAAAAGAATGGAAACCAACACTTCCCAAACCATAGCCTAGGCAAATCAAACCTATCAATAAGAAAGGTTGTGTTATTGAGTATTTGAGAAACATTAGGAATCGCATGATTCGTATTCTTGTGCTTGTGTTGTTTGGTTATCTTTCTATCAAGTTCTATTAAGTTCAAAGGTTTTAGACGAGAAAAAGAATGGAAACCAACACTTCCCAAACCATAGCCTAGGCAAATCAAACCTATAAATAAGAAAGGTTGTGTTATTGAGTATTTGAGAAACATTAGGAATCGCATGATTCGTATGCTTGTGCTTGTGTTGTTTGGTGATCTTTTTAGACAAGAAAAAGAATGGAAACCAACACTTCCCAAACCATATCCTAGGCAAATCAAACCAATCAACAAGCAAGGTCGTGTTATTGAGAATTTGAGAAACATTAGGAATGGCATGATTCGTATGCTTGTGTTTGTGTTGTTTGGTGATCTTTCTATCAAGTTCTATTAAGTTCAACGATATTTGGACGAGAACAAGAATGAAACCAACACTTCCCAGACCATATCCTTGGCAAATAAAACCAATCAATAAGAAAGGTTGTGTTATTGAGTATTTGAGAAACATTAGGAATCGCATGATTCGTATTCTTGTGCTTGTGTTGTTTGGTTATCTTTCTATCAAGTTCTATTAAGTTCAAAGGTTTTAGACAAGAAAAAGAATGGAAACCAACACTTCCCAAACCATATCCTAGGCAAATCAAACCAATCAACAAGAAAGGTCGTGTTATTGAGAATTTGAGAAACATTAGGAATGGCATGATTCGTATGCTTGTGTTTATGTTGTTTGGTGATCTTTCTATCAAGTTCTATTAAGTTTATAGATTTTTGGACAAAAAAAAAGAATGGAAACCAACACTTCCCAAACCATAGCCTAGGCAAATCAAACCAATAAATAAGAAAGGTTGTGTTATAGAATTTGAGAAACATTAGGAAACACATGATTCGTATGCTTGTGTTTGTGTTGTTTGGTGATCTTTCTATCAAGTTCTATTAAGTTCAAAGATTTTTGGAAGAGAACAAGAATGGAAACCAACACTTCCCAAACCATATCTCAGGCAAATCAAACCAATCAATAAGAAAGGTTGTGCTATTGAGAATTTGAAAACATTAGGAATCGCATGATTCGTATAGTTGTGTTTGTGTTGTTTGGTGATCTTTCTATCAAGTTCTATTAAGTTCAAAGATTTTAGACGAGAAAAAGAATGGAAACCAACACTTCCCAAACCATATCCTAGGCAAATCAAACCAATCAATAAGAAATGTTGGGTTATTGAGAATTTGAGAAACATTTGGAATCGCATGATTCGTATGCTTGTGTTTGTGTTGTTTGGTGATCTTTCTATCAAGTTATATTAAGTTCAAAGATTATTGGACGAGAAAAAGAATGGAAACCAACACTTCCCAAACCATAGCCTAGGCAAATCAAACCAATCAATAAGAAAGGTTGAGTTATTGAGTATGTGAGAAACATTAGGAATCGCATGATTCGTATGCTTGTGTTTGTGTTGTTTGGTGATCTTTCTATCAAGTTCTATTAAGTTCAAAGATTTTTGGACGAGAAAAAGAATGGAAACCAACACCTCCCAAAGCATAGCCTAGGCAAATCAAACCAATAAATAGGAAAGGTTGTGTTATTGAGAATTTGAGAAACGTTAGGAATCGCATGATTCGTATGCTTGTGTTTGTGTTGTTTGGTGATCTTTCTATCAAGTTTTATTATGTTCAAAGATTTTTGGACGAGAAAAAGAATGGAAACCAACACTTTCCAAACCATACCCTAGGCAAATGAAACCAATCAATAAGAAATGTTGTGTTAGTGAGTATTTCAGAACCATTAGGAATCACAAGATTCGTATGCTTGTGTTTGTGTTGTAAGGTGCTCTTTCTATCAAGTTCTATTAAGTTCAAGATTTTTGGACGAGAAAAAGAATGGAAACCAACACTTCCCAAACCATAGGCTAGGCAAATCAAACCAATCAATAAGAAATGTTGTGTTATTGAGTATTTGAGAAACATTAGGAATCGCATGATTCGTATGCTTGTGCTTATGTTGTGTGGTGATCTTTCTAGACAAGAAAAAGAATGGAAACCAACATTTCCCAAACCATAGCCCAGACAAATCAAAGCAATCAATAAGAAAGGTTGTGTTATTGAGAATTTGAGAAACATTAGGAATGGCATGATTCGTATGCTTGTGTTTGTGTTGTTTGGTGATCTTTCTATCAAGTTCTATTAAGTTCAAAGATATTTGGACGAGAACAAGAATGAAACAACCACTTCCCAGACCATATCCTTGGCAAATAAAACCAATCAATAAGAAAGGTTGTGCTATTAAGAATTTGAGAAACGTTAGGAATCACATGATTCGTATGCTTGTGTTTGTGTTGTTTGGTGATCTTTCTATCAAGTTCTATTAAGTTCAAAGATTTTGGACGAGAAAAAGAATGGAAACAAACACTTCCCAAACCATAACCTAAGAAAATCAAACCAATCAATAAGAAAGGTTGGGTTATTGAGAATTTGAGAAACATTAGGAATGGCATGATTCGTATGCTTGTGTTTATGTTGTTTGGTGATCTTTCTATCAAGTTCTATTAAGTTTATAGATTTTTGGACAAAAAAAAAGAATGGAAACCAACACTTCCCAAACCATAGCCTAGGCAAATAAAACCAATCAATAAGAAAGGTTGTGTTATAGATTTTGAGAAACATTAGGAAACACATGATTCGTATGCTTGTGTTTGTGTTGTTTGGTGATCTTTCTATCAAGTTCTATTAAGTTCAATGATTTTTGGACGAGAACAAGAATGGAAAGCAACACTTCCCAAACCATATCCTAGGCAAATCAAACCAATCAATATGAAAGGTTGTGCTATTGGGAATTTGAAAACAATAGGAATCGCATGATTCGTATAGTTGTGTTTGTGTTGTTTGGTGATCTTTCTATCAAGTTCTACTAAGTTCTAAGATTTTTGAACGAGAAAAAGAATGGAAACCAACACTTCCCAAACCATAGCCTAGGCAAATCAAACCAATCAATAAGAAATGTTGTGTTATTGAGTATTTGAGAAACATTAGGAATCGCATGATTCGTATGCTTGTGCTTATGTTGTGTGGTGATCTTTCTAGACGAGAAAAAGAATGGAAACCAACATTTCCTAAACCATAGCCTAGACAAATCAAAGCAATCAATAAGAACGATTGTGTTATTGAGAATTTTTGAGAAACATTAGGAATGGCATGATTCGTATGCTTGTGTTTATGTTGTTTGGTGATCTTTCTATCAAGTTCTATTAAGTTTATACATTTTTGGACAAAAAAAAAGAATGGAAACCAACACTTCCCAAACCATAGGCTAGGCAAATCAAACCAATCAATAAGAAATGTTGTGTTATTGAGTATTTGAGAAACATTAGGAATCGCATGATTCGTATGCTTGTGCTTATGTTGTGTGGTGATCTTTCTAGACAAGAAAAAGAATGGAAACCAACATTTCCCAAACCATAGCCCAGACAAATCAAAGCAATCAATAAGAAAGGTTGTGTTATTGAGAATTTGAGAAACATTAGGAATGGCATGATTCGTATGCTTGTGTTTGTGTTGTTTGGTGATCTTTCTATCAAGTTCTATTAAGTTCAAAGATATTTGGACGAGAACAAGAATGAAACAACCACTTCCCAGACCATATCCTTGGCAAATAAAACCAATCAATAAGAAAGGTTGTGCTATTAAGAATTTGAGAAACGTTAGGAATCACATGATTCGTATGCTTGTGTTTGTGTTGTTTGGTGATCTTTCTATCAAGTTCTATTAAGTTCAAAGATTTTGGACGAGAAAAAGAATGGAAACAAACACTTCCCAAACCATAACCTAAGAAAATCAAACCAATCAATAAGAAAGGTTGGGTTATTGAGAATTTGAGAAACATTAGGAATGGCATGATTCGTATGCTTGTGTTTATGTTGTTTGGTGATCTTTCTATCAAGTTCTATTAAGTTTATAGATTTTTGGACAAAAAAAAAGAATGGAAACCAACACTTCCCAAACCATAGCCTAGGCAAATAAAACCAATCAATAAGAAAGGTTGTGTTATAGATTTTGAGAAACATTAGGAAACACATGATTCGTATGCTTGTGTTTGTGTTGTTTGGTGATCTTTCTATCAAGTTCTATTAAGTTCAATGATTTTTGGACGAGAACAAGAATGGAAAGCAACACTTCCCAAACCATATCCTAGGCAAATCAAACCAATCAATATGAAAGGTTGTGCTATTGGGAATTTGAAAACAATAGGAATCGCATGATTCGTATAGTTGTGTTTGTGTTGTTTGGTGATCTTTCTATCAAGTTCTACTAAGTTCTAAGATTTTTGAACGAGAAAAAGAATGGAAACCAACACTTCCCAAACCATAGCCTAGGCAAATCAAACCAATCAATAAGAAATGTTGTGTTATTGAGTATTTGAGAAACATTAGGAATCGCATGATTCGTATGCTTGTGCTTATGTTGTGTGGTGATCTTTCTAGACGAGAAAAAGAATGGAAACCAACATTTCCTAAACCATAGCCTAGACAAATCAAAGCAATCAATAAGAACGATTGTGTTATTGAGAATTTTTGAGAAACATTAGGAATGGCATGATTCGTATGCTTGTGTTTATGTTGTTTGGTGATCTTTCTATCAAGTTCTATTAAGTTTATACATTTTTGGACAAAAAAAAAGAATGGAAACCAACACTTCCCAAACCATAGCCTAGGCAAATCAAACCAATAAATAAGAAAGGTTGTGTTATAGAATTTGAGAAACATTAGGAAACACATGATTCGTATGCTTGTGTTTGTGTTGTTTGGTGATCTTTCTATCAAGTTCTATTAAGTTCAAAGATTTTTGGAAGAGAACAAGAATGGAAACCAACACTTCCCAAACCATATCCCAGGCAAATCAAACCTATCAATAAGAAAGGTTGTGCTATTGAGAATTTGAAAACATTAGGAATCGCATGATTCGTATAGTTGTGTTTGTGTTGTTTGGTGATCTTTCTATCAAGTTCTATTAAGTTCAAAGATTTTAGACGAGAAAAAGAATGGAAACCAACACTTCCCAAACCATAGCCTAGGCAAATCAAACCAATCAATAAGAAAGGTTGTGTTATAGATTTTGAGAAACATTAGGAAACACATGATTCGTATGCTTGTGTTTGTGTTGTTTGGTGATCTTTCTATCAAGTTCTATTAAGTTCAATGATTTTTGGACGAGAACAAGAATGGAAACCAACACTTCCCAAACCATATCCTAGGCAAATCAAACCAATCAATATGAAAGGTTGTGCTATTGGGAATTTGAAAACATTAGGAATCGCATGATTCGTATAGTTGTGTTTGTGTTGTTTGGTGATCTTTCTATCAAGTTCTATTAAGTTCAAAGATTTTTGAACGAGAAAAAGAATGGAAACCAACACTTCCCAAACCATAGCCTAGGCAAATCAAACCAATCAATAAGAAATGTTGTGTTATTGAGTATTTAAGTAACATTAGGAATCGCATGATTCGTATGCTTGTGCTTGTGTTGTTTGGTTATCTTTCTAGACGAGAAAAAGAATGGAAACCAACACTTCCCAAACAATATCCTCGGCAAATGAAACCAATGAATATGAAAGGTTGTGTTATTGAGAATTTGAGAAACATTAGGTTTCGCCTGATTCGTATGCTTGTGTTTGTGTTGTTTGGTAACCTTTCTATCAAGTTCTATTAAGTTTATAGATTCTTGGACGAGAAAAAGAATGGAAACCAACACTTCCCAAACCATAGCCTAGGCAAATCAAACCTATCAATAAGAAAGGTTGTGTTATTGAGTATTTGAGAAACATTAGGAATCGCATGATTCGTATTCTTGTGCTTGTGTTGTTTGGTTATCTTTCTATCAAGTTCTATTAAGTTCAAAGGTTTTAGACGAGAAAAAGAATGGAAACCAACACTTCCCAAACCATAGCCTAGGCAAATCAAACCTATAAATAAGAAAGGTTGTGTTATTGAGTATTTGAGAAACATTAGGAATCGCATGATTCGTATGCTTGTGCTTGTGTTGTTTGGTGATCTTTTTAGACAAGAAAAAGAATGGAAACCAACACTTCCCAAACCATATCCTAGGCAAATCAAACCAATCAACAAGAAAGGTCGTGTTATTGAGAATTTGAGAAACATTAGGAATGGCATGATTCGTATGCTTGTGTTTGTGTTGTATGGTGATCTTTCTATCAAGTTCTATTAAGTTCAAAGATTTTTGCACGAGAACAAGAATGGAAACCAACACTTCCCAGAATCGCAAGATTCTGGGAAGTGTTGTTGTGCTTAGGAGTCGCATGATTCGTATGCTTGTGCTTGTGTTGTTTGGTGATCTTTTTAGACGAGAAAAAGAATGGAAACCAACACTTCCCAAACCATAGCCTAGGCAAATCAAACCAATCAATAAGAAAGGTTGAGTTATTGAGTATGTCAGAAACATTAGGAATCGCATGATTCGTATGCTTGTGTTTGTGTTGTTTGGTGATCTTTCTATCAAGTTCTATTAAGTTCAAAGATTTTTGGATGAGAAAAAAAATGGAAACCAACACCTCCCAAACCATAGCCTAGGCATATCAAACCAATCAATAGGAAAGGTTGTGTTATTGAGAATTTGAGAAACATTAGGAATCGCATGATTCGTATGCTTGTGTTTGTGTTGTTTGGTGATCTTTCTATCAAGTTCTACTAAGTTCTAAGATTTTTGAACGAGAAAAAGAATGGAAACCAACACTTCCCAAACCATAGCCTAGGCAAATCAAACCAATCAATAAGAAATGTTGTGTTATTGAGTATTTGAGAAACATTAGGAATCGCATGATTCGTATGCTTGTGCTTATGTTGTGTGGTGATCTTTCTAGACGAGAAAAAGAATGGAAACCAACATTTCCTAAACCATAGCCTAGACAAATCAAAGCAATCAATAAGAACGATTGTGTTATTGAGAATTTTTGAGAAACATTAGGAATGGCATGATTCGTATGCTTGTGTTTATGTTGTTTGGTGATCTTTCTATCAAGTTCTATTAAGTTTATACATTTTTGGACAAAAAAAAAGAATGGAAACCAACACTTCCCAAACCATAGCCTAGGCAAATCAAACCAATAAATAAGAAAGGTTGTGTTATAGAATTTGAGAAACATTAGGAAACACATGATTCGTATGCTTGTGTTTGTGTTGTTTGGTGATCTTTCTATCAAGTTCTATTAAGTTCAAAGATTTTTGGAAGAGAACAAGAATGGAAACCAACACTTCCCAAACCATATCCCAGGCAAATCAAACCTATCAATAAGAAAGGTTGTGCTATTGAGAATTTGAAAACATTAGGAATCGCATGATTCGTATAGTTGTGTTTGTGTTGTTTGGTGATCTTTCTATCAAGTTCTATTAAGTTCAAAGATTTTAGACGAGAAAAAGAATGGAAACCAACACTTCCCAAACCATAGCCTAGGCAAATCAAACCAATCAATAAGAAAGGTTGTGTTATAGATTTTGAGAAACATTAGGAAACACATGATTCGTATGCTTGTGTTTGTGTTGTTTGGTGATCTTTCTATCAAGTTCTATTAAGTTCAATGATTTTTGGACGAGAACAAGAATGGAAACCAACACTTCCCAAACCATATCCTAGGCAAATCAAACCAATCAATATGAAAGGTTGTGCTATTGGGAATTTGAAAACATTAGGAATCGCATGATTCGTATAGTTGTGTTTGTGTTGTTTGGTGATCTTTCTATCAAGTTCTATTAAGTTCAAAGATTTTTGAACGAGAAAAAGAATGGAAACCAACACTTCCCAAACCATAGCCTAGGCAAATCAAACCAATCAATAAGAAATGTTGTGTTATTGAGTATTTAAGTAACATTAGGAATCGCATGATTCGTATGCTTGTGCTTGTGTTGTTTGGTTATCTTTCTAGACGAGAAAAAGAATGGAAACCAACACTTCCCAAACAATATCCTCGGCAAATGAAACCAATGAATATGAAAGGTTGTGTTATTGAGAATTTGAGAAACATTAGGTTTCGCCTGATTCGTATGCTTGTGTTTGTGTTGTTTGGTAACCTTTCTATCAAGTTCTATTAAGTTTATAGATTCTTGGACGAGAAAAAGAATGGAAACCAACACTTCCCAAACCATAGCCTAGGCAAATCAAACCTATCAATAAGAAAGGTTGTGTTATTGAGTATTTGAGAAACATTAGGAATCGCATGATTCGTATTCTTGTGCTTGTGTTGTTTGGTTATCTTTCTATCAAGTTCTATTAAGTTCAAAGGTTTTAGACGAGAAAAAGAATGGAAACCAACACTTCCCAAACCATAGCCTAGGCAAATCAAACCTATAAATAAGAAAGGTTGTGTTATTGAGTATTTGAGAAACATTAGGAATCGCATGATTCGTATGCTTGTGCTTGTGTTGTTTGGTGATCTTTTTAGACAAGAAAAAGAATGGAAACCAACACTTCCCAAACCATATCCTAGGCAAATCAAACCAATCAACAAGAAAGGTCGTGTTATTGAGAATTTGAGAAACATTAGGAATGGCATGATTCGTATGCTTGTGTTTGTGTTGTATGGTGATCTTTCTATCAAGTTCTATTAAGTTCAAAGATTTTTGCACGAGAACAAGAATGGAAACCAACACTTCCCAGAATCGCAAGATTCTGGGAAGTGTTGTTGTGCTTAGGAGTCGCATGATTCGTATGCTTGTGCTTGTGTTGTTTGGTGATCTTTTTAGACGAGAAAAAGAATGGAAACCAACACTTCCCAAACCATAGCCTAGGCAAATCAAACCAATCAATAAGAAAGGTTGAGTTATTGAGTATGTCAGAAACATTAGGAATCGCATGATTCGTATGCTTGTGTTTGTGTTGTTTGGTGATCTTTCTATCAAGTTCTATTAAGTTCAAAGATTTTTGGATGAGAAAAAAAATGGAAACCAACACCTCCCAAACCATAGCCTAGGCATATCAAACCAATCAATAGGAAAGGTTGTGTTATTGAGAATTTGAGAAACATTAGGAATCGCATGATTCGTATGCTTGTGTTTGTGTTGTTTGGTGATCTTTCTATCAAGTTCTATTAAGTTCAAAGATTTTTGGATGAGAAAAAAAATGGAAACCAACACCTCCCAAACCATAGCCTAGGCAAATCAAACCAATCAATAGGAAAGGTTGTGTTATTGAGAATTTGAGAAACATTAGGAATCGCATGATTCGTATGCTTGTGTTTGTGTTGTTTGGTGATCTTTCTATCAAGTTTTATTTTGTTCAAAGATTTTTGGACGAGAAAAAGAATGGAAACCAACACTTCCCAAACAATATCCTCGGCAAATCAAACCAATCAATATGAAAGGTTGTGTTATTGAGAAATTGAGAAACATTAGGTTTCGCCTGATTCGTATGCTTGTGTTTGTGTTGTTTGGTAATCTTTCTATCAAGTTCTATTAAGTTTATAGATTCTTGGACGAGAAAAAGAATGGAAACCAACACTTCCCAAACCATAGCCTGGGCAAATCAAACCTATCAATAAGAAAGGTTGTGTTATTGAGTATTTGAGAAACATTAGGAATCGCATGATTCGTATTCTTGTGCTTGAGTTGTTTGGTGATCTTTCTAGACGAGAAAAAGAATGGAAACCAACACTTCCCAAACCATATCCTAGGCAAATCAAACCAATCAATAAGAAAGGTTGTGTTATTGAGAATTTGAGAAACATTAGGAATGGCATGATTCGTATGCTTGTGTTTGTGTTCTTTGGTGATCTTTCTATCAAGTTCTATTAAGTTCAAAGATTTTTGGACGAGAACAAGAATGGAAACCAACACTTCCCAGACCATATCCTAGGCAAATAAAACCAATCAATAAGAAAGGTTGTGCTATTGAGAATTTGAGAAACGTTAGGAATCGCATGATTCGTATGCTTGTGTTTGTGTTGTTTGGTTATCTTTCTATCAAGTTCTATTAAGTTCAAAGGTTTTAGACGAGAAAAAGAATGGAAACCAACACTTCCCAAACCATAGCCTAGGCAAATCAAACCTATAAATAAGAAAGGTTGTGTTATTGAGTATTTGAGAAACATTAGGATCGCATGATTCCTATGCTTGTGCTTGTGTTGTTTGGTGATCTTTTTAGACGAGAAAAAGAATGGAAACCAACACTTCCCAAACCATATCTTAGGCAAATCAAACCAATCAATAAGAAAGGTCGTGTTATTGAGAATTTGAGAAACATTAGGAATGGCATGATTCGTATGCTTGTGTTTGTGTTGTATGGTGATCTTTCTATCAAGTTCTATTAAGTTCAAAGATTTTTGGACGAGAACAAGAATGGAAACCAACACTTCCCAGAGCATATCCTAGGCAAATAAAACCAATCAATAAGAAAGGTTGTGCTATTGAGAATTTGAGAAACGTTAGGAATCGCATGATTCGTATGCTTGTGTTTGTGTTGTTTGGTTATCTTTCTATCAAGTTCTATTAAGTTCAAAGGTTTTAGACGAGAAAAAGAATGGAAACCAACACTTCCCAAACCATAGCCTAGGCAAATCAATCCTATAAATAAGAAAGGTTGTGTTATTGAGTATTTGAGAAACATTAGGAATCGCATGATTCGTATGCTTGTGCTTGTGTTGTTTGGTGATCTTTTTAGACGAGAAAAAGAATGGAAACCAACACTTCCCAAACCATATCCTAGGCAAATCAAACCAATCAATAAGAAAGGTCGTGTTATTGAGAATTTGAGAAACATTAGGAATGGCATGATTCATATGCTTGTGTTTGTGTTGTATGGTGATCTTTCTATCAAGTTCTATTAAGTTCAATGATTTTTGGACGAGAACAAGAATGGAAACCAACACTTCCCAAACCATATCCTAGGCAAATCAAACCAATCAATGTGAAAGGTTTTGCTATTGAGAATTTGAGAAACGTTAGGAATCGCATGATTCGTATGTTTGTGTATGTGTTGTTTGGTGATCTTTCTATCAAGTTCTATTAAGTTCAAAGATCTTAGACGAGAAAAAGAATGGAAACCAACACTTCCCAAACCATATCCTAGGCAAATCAAACCAATCAATAACAAAGGTTGGGTTATTGAGAATTCGAGAAACATTTGGAATCGCATGATTCGTATGCTTGTGTTTGTGTTGTTTGGTGATCTTTCTATCAAGTTCTATTAAGTTCAAAGATTTTTGGATGAGAAAAAGAATGGAAACCAACACTTCCCAAACCATAGCCTAGGCAAATCAAACCAATCAATATGAAAGGTTGTGTTATTGAGAATTTGAGAAACATTAGGTTTCGCCTGATTCGTATGCTTGTGTTTGTGTTGTTTGGTAATCTTTCTATCAAGTTCTATTAAGTTTATAAATTCTTGGACGAGAAAAAGAATGGAAACCAACACTTCCTAAACCATATCCTAGGCAAATCAAACCAATCAATAAGAAAGGTTGGGTTATTGAGAATTTGAGAAACATTTGGAATCGCATGATTCGTATGCTTGTGTTTGTGTTGTTTGGTGATCTTTCTATCAAGTTCTATTAAGTTCAAAGTTTTTGGACGAGAAAAAGAATGGAAACCAACACTTCCCAAACCATAGCCTAGGCAAATCAAACCAATCAATAAGAAAGGTTAAGTTATTGAGTATGTCAGAAACATTAGGAATCGCATGATTCGTATGCTTGTGTTTGTGTTGTTTGGTGATCTTTCTATCAAGTTCTATTAAGTTCAAAGATTTTTGGATGAGAAAAAAAATGGAAACCAACACCTCCCAGACCATAGCCTAGGCATATCAAACCAATCAATAGGAAAGGTTGTGTTATTGAGAATTTGAGAAACATTAGGAATCGCATGATTCGTATGCTTGTGTTTGTGTTGTTTGGTGATGTTTCTATCAAGTTTTATTATGTTCAAAGATTTTTGGACGAGAAAAAGAATGGAAACCAATACTTCCCAAACAATATCCTCGGCAAATCAAACCAATCAATATGAAAGGTTGTGTTATTGAGAATTTGAGAAACATTAGGTTTCGCCTGATTCGTATGCTTGTGTTTGTGTTGTTTGGTAATCTTTCTATCAAGTTCTATTAAGTTTATAGATTCTTGGACGAGAAAAAGAATGGAAACCAACACTTCCCAAACCATAGCCTAGGCAATTCAAACCTATCAATAAGAAAGGTTGTGTTATTGAGTATTTGAGAAACATTAGGAATCGCATGATTCGTATGCTTGTGCTTGTGTTGTTTGGTGATCTTTTTAGACGAGAAAAAGAATGGAAACCAACACTTCCCAAACCATATCCTAGGCAAATCAAACCAATCAATAAGAAAGGCTGTGTTATTGAGAATTTGAGAAACATTAGGAATGGCATGATTCGTATGCTTGTGTTTATGTTGTTTGGTGATCTTTCTATTAAGTTTTATTAAGTTATAGATTTTTGGACAAAAAAAAAGAATGGAAACCAACACTTCCCAAACCATAGCCTAGGCAAATCAAACCAATCAATAAGAAAGGTTGTGTTATAGAATTTGAGAAACATTAGGAAACACATGATTCGTATGCTTGTGTTTGTGTTGTTTGGTGATCTTTCTATCAAGTTCTATTAAGTTCAATGATTTTTGGACGAGAACAAGAATGTAAACCAACACTTCCCAAACCATATCCTAGGCAAATCAAACCAATCAATATGAAAGGTTGTGCTATTGGGAATTTGAAAACATTAGGAATCGCATGATTCGTATAGTTGTGTTTGTGTTGTTTGGTGATCTTTCTATCAAGTTCTATTAAGTTCAAATATTTTTGAACGAGAAAAAGAATGGAAACCAACACTTCCCAAACCATAGCCTAGGCAAATCAAACCAATCAATAGGAAAGGTTGTGTTATTGAGAATTTGAGAAACATTAGGAATCGCATGATTCGTATGCTTGTGTTTGTGTTGTTTGGTGATCTTTCTATCAAGTTTTATTATGTTCAAAGATTTTTGGACGAGAAAAAGAATGGAAACCAACACTTCCCAAACAATATCCTCGGCAAATCAAACCAATCAATATGAAAGGTTGTGTTATTGAGAATTTGAGAAACATTAGGTTTCGCCTGATTCGTATGCTTGTGTTTGTGTTGTTTGGTAATCTTTCTATCAAGTTCTATTAAGTTTATACATTCTTGGACGAGAAAAAGAATGGAAACCAACACTTCCCAAACCATAGCCTGGGCAAATCAAACCTATCAATAAGAAAGGTTGTGTTATTGAGTATTTGAGAAACATTAGGAATCGCATGATTCGTATTCTTGTGCTTGTGTTGTTTGGTGATCTTTCTAGACGAGAAAAAGAATGGAAACCAACACTTCCCAAACCATATCCTAGGCAAATCAAACCAATCAATAAGAAAGGTTGTGTTATTGAGAATTTGAGAAACATTAGGAATGGCATGATTCGTATGCTTGTGTTTGTGTTGTTTGGTGATCTTTCTATCAAGTTCTATTAAGTTCAAAGGTTTTTGGACGAGAACAAGAATGGAAACCAACACTTCCCAGACCATATCCTAGGCAAATAAAACCAATCAAGAAGAAAGGTTGTGCTATTGAGAATTTGAGAAACGTTAGGAATCGCATGATTCGTATGCTTGTGTTTGTGTTGTTTGGTTATCTTTCTATCAAGTTCTATTAAGTTCAAAGGTTTTAGACGAGAAAAAGAATGGAAACCAACACTTCCCAAACCATAGCCTAGCCAAATCAAACCTATAAATAAGAAAGGTTGTGTTATTGAGTATTTGAGAAACATTAGGAATCGCATGATTCGTATGCTTGTGCTTGTGTTGTTTGGTGATCTTTTTAGACGAGAAAAAGAATGGAAACCAACACTTCCCAAACCATATCCTAGGCAAATCAAACCAATCAATAAGAAAGGTTGTGTTATTGAGAATTTGAGAAACATTAGGAATGGCATGATTCGTATGCTTGTGTTTGTGTTGTATGGTGATCTTTCTATCAAGTTCTATTAAGTTCAAAGATTTTTGGCCGAGAACAAGAATGGAAACCAACACTTCCCAGAGCATATCCTAGGCAAATAAAACCAATCAATAAGAAAGGTTGTGCTATTGAGAATTTGAGAAACGTTAGGAATCGCATGATTCGTATGTTTGTGTTTGTGTTTGTGTTGTTTGGTGATCTTTCTATCAAGTTCTATTAAGTTCAAAGATTTTAGACGAGAAAAAGAATGGAAACCAACACTTCCCAAACCATATCCTAGGCAAATCAAACCAATCAATAAGAAAGGTTGGGTTATTGAGAATTTGAGAAACATTTGGAATCGCATGATTCGTATGCTTGTGTTTGTGTTGTTTGGTGATCTTTCTATCAAGTTCTATTAAGTTCAAAGATTTTTGGACGAGAAAAAGAATGGAAACAAACACTTCCCAAACCATAGCCTAGGCAAATCAAACCAATCAATATGACAGGTTGTGTTATTGAGAATTTGAGAAACATTAGGTTTCGCCAGATTCGTATGCTTGTGTTTGTGTTGTTTGGTAATCTTTCTTTCAAGTTCTATTAAGTTTATACATTCTTGGACGAGAAAAAGAATGGAAACCAACACTTCCCAAACCATAGCCTGGGCAAATCAAACCTATCAATAAGAAAGGTTGTGTTATTGAGTATTTGAGAAACATTAGGAATCGCATGATTCGTATTCTTGTGCTTGTGTTGTTTGGTGATCCTTCAAGACGAGAAAAAGAATGGAAACCAACACTTCCCAAACCATATCCTAGGCAAATCAAACCAATCAATAAGAAAGGTTGTGTTATTGAGAATTTGAGAAACATTAGGAATGGCATGATTCGTATGCTTGTGTTTGTGTTGTTTGGTGATCTTTCTATCAAGTTCTATTAAGTTCAAAGATTTTTGGACGAGAACAAGAATGGAAACCAACACTTCCCAGACCATATCCTAGGCAAATAAAACCAATCAATAAGAAAGGTTGTGCTATTGAGAATTTCAGAAACGTTAGGAATCGCATGATTCGTATGCTTGTGTTTGTGTTGTTTGGTTATCTTTCTATCAAGTTCTATTAATTTCAAAGGTTTTAGACGAGAAAAAGAATGGAAACCAACACTTCCCAGAGCATATCCTAGGCAAATAAAACCAATCAATAAGAAAGGTTGTGTTATTGAGAATTTGAGAAACGTTAGGAATCGCATGATTCGTATGTTTGTGTTTGTGTTGTTTGGTGATCTTTCTATCAAGTTCTATTAAGTTCAAAGATTTTAGACGAGAAAAAGAATGGAAACCAACACTTCCCAAACCATATCCTAGGCAAATCAAACCAATCAATAAGAAACGTTGGGTTATTGAGAATTTGAGAAACATTTGGAATCGCATGATTCGTATGCTTGTGTTTGTGTTGTTTGGTGATCTTTCTATCAAGTTCTATTAAGTTCAAAGATTTTTGGACGAGAAAAAGAATGGAAACCAACACTTCCCAAACCATAGCCTAGGCAAATCAAACCAATCAATAAGAAAGGTTGAGTTATTGAGTATGTCAGAAACATTAGGAATCGCATGATTCGTATGCTTGTGTTTGTGTTGTTTGGTGATCTTTCTATCAAGTTTTATTAAGTTCAAAGATTTTTGGATGAGAAAAAAAATGGAAACCAACACCTCCCAAACCATAGCCTAGGCATATCAAACCAATCAATAGGAAAGGTTGTGTTATTGAGAATTTGAGAAACATTAGGAATCGCATTATTCGTATGCTTGTGTTTGTGTTGTTTGGTGATCTTTCTATCAAGTTTTATTATGTTCAAAGATTTTTGGACGAGAAAAAGAATGGAAACCAACACTTCCCAAACAATATCCTCGGCAAATCAAACCAATCAATATGAAAGGTTGTGTTATTGAGAATTTGAGAAACATTAGGTTTCGCCTGATTCGTATGCTTGTGTTTGTGTTGTTTGGTAATCTTTCTATCAAGTTCTATTAAGTTTATAGATTCTTGGACGAGAAAAAGAATGGAAACCAACACTTCCCAAACCATAGCCTGGGCAAATCAAACCTATCAATAAGAAAGGTTGTGTTATTGATTATTTGAGAAACATTAGGAATCGCATGATTCGTATTCTTGTGCTTGTGTTGTTTGGTGATCTTTCTAGACGAGAAAAAGAATGGAAACCAACACTTCCCAAACCATATCCTAGGCAAATCAAACCAATCAATAAGAAAGGTTGTGTTATTGAGAATTTGAGAAACATTAGGAATGGCATGATTCGTATGCTTGTGTTTGTGTTGTTTGGTGATCTTTCTATCAAGTTCTATTAAGTTCAAAGATTTTTGGACGAGAACAAGAATGGAAACCAACACTTCCCAGACCATATCCTAGGCAAATAAAACCAATCAATAAGAAAGGTTGTGCTATTGAGAATTTGAGAAACGTTAGGAATCGCATGATTCGTATGCTTGTGTTTGTGTTGTTTGGTTATCTTTCTATCAAGTTCTATTAAGTTCAAAGGTTTTAGACGAGAAAAAGAATGGAAACCAACACTTCCCAAACCATAGCCTAGGCAAATCAATCCTATAAATAAGAAAGGTTGTGTTATTGAGTATTTGAGAAACATTAGGAATCGCATGATTCGTATGCTTGTGCTTGTGTTGTTTGGTGATCTTTTTAGACGAGAAAAAGAATGGAAACCAACACTTCCCAAACCATATCCTAGGCAAATCAAACCAATCAATAAGAAAGGTCGTGTTATTGAGAATTTGAGAAACATTAGGAATGGCATGATTCATATGCTTGTGTTTGTGTTGTATGGTGATCTTTCTATCAAGTTCTATTAAGTTCAATGATTTTTGGACGAGAACAAGAATGGAAACCAACACTTCCCAAACCATATCCTAGGCAAATCAAACCAATCAATGTGAAAGGTTGTGCTATTGAGAATTTGAGAAACGTTAGGAATCGCATGATTCGTATGTTTGTGTATGTGTTGTTTGGTGATCTTTCTATCAAGTTCTATTAAGTTCAAAGATCTTAGACGAGAAAAAGAATGGAAACCAACACTTCCCAAACCATATCCTAGGCAAATCAAACCAATCAATAACAAAGGTTGGGTTATTGAGAATTCGAGAAACATTTGGAATCGCATGATTCGTATGCTTGTGTTTGTGTTGTTTGGTGATCTTTCTATCAAGTTCTATTAAGTTCAAAGATTTTTGGATGAGAAAAAGAATGGAAACCAACACTTCCCAAACCATAGCCTAGGCAAATCAAACCAATCAATATGAAAGGTTGTGTTATTGAGAATTTGAGAAACATTAGGTTTCGCCTGATTCGTATGCTTGTGTTTGTGTTGTTTGGTAATCTTTCTATCAAGTTCTATTAAGTTTATACATTCTTGGACGAGAAAAAGAATGGAAACCAACACTTCCTAAACCATATCCTAGGCAAATCAAACCAATCAATAAGAAAGGTTGGGTTATTGAGAATTTGAGAAACATTTGGAATCGCATGATTCGTATGCTTGTGTTTGTGTTGTTTGGTGATCTTTCTATCAAGTTCTATTAAGTTCAAAGATTTTTGGACGAGAAAAAGAATGGAAACCAACACTTCCCAAACCATAGCCTAGGCAAATCAAACCAATCAATAAGAAAGGTTAAGTTATTGAGTATGTCAGAAACATTAGGAATCGCATGATTCGTATGCTTGTGTTTGTGTTGTTTGGTGATCTTTCTATCAAGTTCTATTAAGTTCAAAGATTTTTGGATGAGAAAAAAAATGGAAACCAACACCTCCCAGACCATAGCCTAGGCATATCAAACCAATCAATAGGAAAGGTTGTGTTATTGAGAATTTGAGAAACATTAGGAATCGCATGATTCGTATGCTTGTGTTTGTGTTGTTTGGTGATGTTTCTATCAAGTTTTATTATGTTCAAAGATTTTTGGACGAGAAAAAGAATGGAAACCAATACTTCCCAAACAATATCCTCGGCAAATCAAACCAATCAATATGAAAGGTTGTGTTATTGAGAATTTGAGAAACATTAGGTTTCGCCTGATTCGTATGCTTGTGTTTGTGTTGTTTGGTAATCTTTCTATCAAGTTCTATTAAGTTTATAGATTCTTGGACGAGAAAAAGAATGGAAACCAACACTTCCCAAACCATAGCCTAGGCAATTCAAACCTATCAATAAGAAAGGTTGTGTTATTGAGTATTTGAGAAACATTAGGAATCGCATGATTCGTATGCTTGTGCTTGTGTTGTTTGGTGATCTTTTTAGACGAGAAAAAGAATGGAAACCAACACTTCCCAAACCATATCCTAGGCAAATCAAACCAATCAATAAGAAAGGCTGTGTTATTGAGAATTTGAGAAACATTAGGAATGGCATGATTCGTATGCTTGTGTTTATGTTGTTTGGTGATCTTTCTATTAAGTTTTATTAAGTTATAGATTTTTGGACAAAAAAAAAGAATGGAAACCAACACTTCCCAAACCATAGCCTAGGCAAATCAAACCAATCAATAAGAAAGGTTGTGTTATAGAATTTGAGAAACATTAGGAAACACATGATTCGTATGCTTGTGTTTGTGTTGTTTGGTGATCTTTCTATCAAGTTCTATTAAGTTCAATGATTTTTGGACGAGAACAAGAATGTAAACCAACACTTCCCAAACCATATCCTAGGCAAATCAAACCAATCAATATGAAAGGTTGTGCTATTGGGAATTTGAAAACATTAGGAATCGCATGATTCGTATAGTTGTGTTTGTGTTGTTTGGTGATCTTTCTATCAAGTTCTATTAAGTTCAAAGATTTTTGAACGAGAAAAAGAATGGAAACCAACACTTCCCAAACCATAGCCTAGGCAAATCAAACCAATCAATAGGAAAGGTTGTGTTATTGAGAATTTGAGAAACATTAGGAATCGCATGATTCGTATGCTTGTGTTTGTGTTGTTTGGTGATCTTTCTATCAAGTTTTATTATGTTCAAAGATTTTTGGACGAGAAAAAGAATGGAAACCAACACTTCCCAAACAATATCCTCGGCAAATCAAACCAATCAATATGAAAGGTTGTGTTATTGAGAATTTGAGAAACATTAGGTTTCGCCTGATTCGTATGCTTGTGTTTGTGTTGTTTGGTAATCTTTCTATCAAGTTCTATTAAGTTTATACATTCTTGGACGAGAAAAAGAATGGAAACCAACACTTCCCAAACCATAGCCTGGGCAAATCAAACCTATCAATAAGAAAGGTTGTGTTATTGAGTATTTGAGAAACATTAGGAATCGCATGATTCGTATTCTTGTGCTTGTGTTGTTTGGTGATCTTTCTAGACGAGAAAAAGAATGGAAACCAACACTTCCCAAACCATATCCTAGGCAAATCAAACCAATCAATAAGAAAGGTTGTGTTATTGAGAATTTGAGAAACATTAGGAATGGCATGATTCGTATGCTTGTGTTTGTGTTGTTTGGTGATCTTTCTATCAAGTTCTATTAAGTTCAAAGGTTTTTGGACGAGAACAAGAATGGAAACCAACACTTCGCAGACCATATCCTAGGCAAATAAAACCAATCAAGAAGAAAGGTTGTGCTATTGAGAATTTGAGAAACGTTAGGAATCGCATGATTCGTATGCTTGTGTTTGTGTTGTTTGGTTATCTTTCTATCAAGTTCTATTAAGTTCAAAGGTTTTAGACGAGAAAAAGAATGGAAACCAACACTTCCCAAACCATAGCCTAGCCAAATCAAACCTATAAATAAGAAAGGTTGTGTTATTGAGTATTTGAGAAACATTAGGAATCGCATGATTCGTATGCTTGTGCTTGTGTTGTTTGGTGATCTTTTTAGACGAGAAAAAGAATGGAAACCAACACTTCCCAAACCATATCCTAGGCAAATCAAACCAATCAATAAGAAAGGTTGTGTTATTGAGAATTTGAGAAACATTAGGAATGGCATGATTCGTATGCTTGTGTTTGTGTTGTATGGTGATCTTTCTATCAAGTTCTATTAAGTTCAAAGATTTTTGGACGAGAACAAGAATGGAAACCAACACTTCCCAGAGCATATCCTAGGCAAATAAAACCAATCAATAAGAAAGGTTGTGCTATTGAGAATTTGAGAAACGTTAGGAATCGCATGATTCGTATGTTTGTGTTTGTGTTTGTGTTGTTTGGTGATCTTTCTATCAAGTTCTATTAAGTTCAAAGATTTTAGACGAGAAAAAGAATGGAAACCAACACTTCCCAAACCATATCCTAGGCAAATCAAACCAATCAATAAGAAAGGTTGGGTTATTGAGAATTTGAGAAACATTTGGAATCGCATGATTCGTATGCTTGTGTTTGTGTTGTTCGGTGATCTTTCTATCAAGTTCTATTAAGTTCAAAGATTTTTGGACGAGAAAAAGAATGGAAACCAACACTTCCCAAACCATAGCCTAGGCAAATCAAACCAATCAATATGACAGGTTGTGTTATTGAGAATTTGAGAAACATTAGGTTTCGCCAGATTCGTATGCTTGTGTTTGTGTTGTTTGGTAATCTTTCTTTCAAGTTCTATTAAGTTTATACATTCTTGGACGAGAAAAAGAATGGAAACCAACACTTCCCAAACCATAGCCTGGGCAAATCAAACCTATCAATAAGAAAGGTTGTGTTATTGAGTATTTGAGAAACATTAGGAATCGCATGATTCGTATTCTTGTGCTTGTGTTGTTTGGTGATCCTTCTAGACGAGAAAAAGAATGGAAACCAACACTTCCCAAACCATATCCTAGGCAAATCAAACCAATCAATAAGAAAGGTTGTGTTATTGAGAATTTGAGAAACATTAGGAATGGCATGATTCGTATGCTTGTGTTTGTGTTGTTTGGTGATCTTTCTATCAAGTTCTATTAAGTTCAAAGATTTTTGGACGAGAACAAGAATGGAAACCAACACTTCCCAGACCATATCCTAGGCAAATAAAACCAATCAATAAGAAAGGTTGTGCTATTGAGAATTTCAGAAACGTTAGGAATCGCATGATTCGTATGCTTGTGTTTGTGTTGTTTGGTTATCTTTCTATCAAGTTCTATTAAGTTCAAAGGTTTTAGACGAGAAAAAGAATGGAAACCAACACTTCCCAAAACATAGCCTAGGCAAATCAAACCTATAAATAAGAAAGGTTGTGTTATTGAGTATTTGAGAAACATTAGGAATCGCATGATTCGTATGCTTGTGCTTGTGTTGTTTGGTGATCTTTTTAGACGAGAAAAAGAATGGAAACCAACACTTCCCAAACCATATCCTAGGCAAATCAAACCAATCAATAAGAAAGGTCGTGTTATTGAGAATTTGAGAAACATTAGGAATGGCATGATTCGTATGCTTGTGTTTGTGTTGTATGGTGATCTTTCTATCAAGTTCTATTAAGTTCAAAGATTTTTGGACGAGAACAAGAATGGAAACCAACACTTCCCAGAGCATATCCTAGGCAAATAAAACCAATCAATAAGAAAGGTTGTGCTATTGAGAATTTGAGAAACGTTAGGAATCGCATGATTCGTATGTTTGTGTTTGTGTTGTTTGGTGATCTTTCTATCAGGTACTATTAAGTTCAAAGATTTTAGACGAGAAAAAGAATGGAAACCAACACTTCCCAAACCATATCCTAGGCAAATCAAACCAATCAATAAGAAAGGTTGGGTTATTGAGAATTTGAGAAACATTTGGAATCGCATGATTCGTATGCTTGTGTTTGTGTTGTTTGGTGATCTTTCTATCAAGTTCTATTAAGTTCAAAGATTTTTGGACGAGAAAAAGAATGAAAACCAACACTTCCCAAACCATAGCCTAGGCAAATCAAACCAATCAATAAGAAAGGTTGAGTTATTGAGTATCTCAGAAACATTAGGAATCGCATGATTCGTATGCTTGTGTTTGTGTTGTTTGGTGATCTTTCTATCAAGTTCTATTAAGTTCAAAGATTTTTGGATGAGAAGAAAAATCGAAACCAACACCTCCCAAACCATAGCCTAGGCATATCAAACCAATCAATAGGAAAGGTTGTGTTATTGAGAATTTGAGAAACATTAGGTTTCGCCTGATTCGTATGCTTGTGTTTGTGTTGTTTGGTAATCTCTCTATCAAGTTCTATTAAGTTTATAGATTCTTGGACGAGAAAAAGAGTGGAAACCAACACTTCCCAAACCATAGCCTAGGCAAATCAAACCTCTCAATAAGAAAGGTTGTGTTATTGAGTATTTGAGAAACATTAGGAATCGCATGATTCGTATTCTTATGCTTGTGTTTTTTGGTGATCTTTCTAGACGAGAAAAAGAATGGAAACCAACACTTCCCAAACCATATCCTAGGCAAATCAAACCAATAAATAAGAAAGGCTGTGTTATTGAGAATTTGAGAAACATTAGGAATGGCATGATTCGTATGCTTGTGTTTGTGTTGTTTGGTGATCTTTCTATCAAGTTCTATTAAGTTCAAAGATTTTTGGACGAGAACAAAAATGGAAACCAACACTTCCCAGACCATATCCTAGACAAATAAAACCAATCAATAAGAAAGATTGTGCTATTGAGAATTTGAGAAACGTTAGGAATCGCATGATTCGTATGCTTGTGTTTGTGTTGTTTGGTTATCTTTCTATCAAGTTCTATTAAGTTCAAAGATTTGAGACGAGAAAAAGAATGGAAACCAACACTTCCCAAACCATAGCCTAGGCAAATCAAACCTATCAATAAGAAAGGTTGTGTTATTGAGTATTTGAGAAACATTAGGAATCGCATGATTCGTATGCTTGTGCTTGTGTTGTTTGGTGATCTTTTTAGACGAGAAAAAGAATGGAAACCAACACTTCCCAAACCATATCCTAGGCAAATCAAACCAATCAATAAGAAAGGTCGTGTTATTGAGAATTTGAGAAACATTAGGAATGGCATGATTCGCATGCTTGTGTTTGTGTTGTATGGTGATCTTTCTATCAAGTCCTATTAACTTCAAAGATTTTTGGATGAGAACAAGAATGGAAACCAACACTTCCCAGACCATATCCTAGGCAAATAAAACCAATCAATAAGAAAGGTTGTGCTATTGAGAATTTGACAAACGTTAGGAATCGCATGATTCGTATGCTTGTGTTTGTGTTGTTTGGTGATCTTTCTATCAAGTTCTATTAAGTTCAAAGATTTTTGGACGGGAAAAAGAATGGAAACCAACACTTCCCAAACCATAGCCTAGGCAAATCAAACCAATCAATAAGAAAGGTTGAGTTATTGAGTATGTCAGAAACATTAGGAATCGCATGATTCGTATGCTTGTGTTTGTATTGTTTGGTGATCTTTCTATCAAGTTCTATTAAGTTCAAAGATTTTAGACGAGAAAAAGAATGGAAACCAACACTTCCCAAACCATATCCTAGGCAAATCAAACCAATCAATAAGAAAGGTTGGGTTATTGAGAATTTGAGAAACATTTGGAATCGCATGATTCGTATGCTTGTGTTTGTGTTGTTTAGTGATCTTTCTATCAAGTTCTATTAAGTTCAAAGATTTTTGGACAAGAAAAAGAATGGAAACCAACACTTCCCAAACCATAGCCTAGGCAAATCAAACCAATCAATAAGAAAGGTTGAGTTATTGAGTATGTCAGAAACATTAGGAATCGCATGATTCGTATGCTTGTGTTTGTGTTGTTTGGTGATCTTTCTATCAAGTTCTATTTAGTTCAAAGATTTTTGGATGAGAAAAAAAATGGAAACCAACACCTCCCAAACCATAGCTTAGGCAAATCAAACCAATCAATAGGAAAGGTTGTGTTATTGAGAATTTGAGAAACATTAGGAATCGCATGATTCGTATGCTTGTGTTTGTGTTGTTTGGTGATCTTTCTATCAAGTTTTATTATGTTCAAAGATTTTTGGACGAGAAAAAGAATGGAAACCAACACTTCCCAAACAATATCCTCGGCAAATCAAACCAATCGATATGAAAGGTTGTGTTATTGAGAATTTGAGAAACATTAGGTTTCGCCTGATTCGTATGCTTGTGTTTGTGTTATTTGGTAATCTTTCTATCAAGTTCTATTAAGTTTATAGATTCTTGGACGAGAAAAAGAATGGAAACCAACACTTCCCAAACCATAGCCTAGGCAAATCAAACCTATCAATAAGAAAGGTTGTGTTATTGAGTATTTGAGAAACATTAGGAATCGCATGATTCGTATTCTTGTGCTTGTGTTTTTTGGTGATCTTTCTAGACGAGAAAAAGAATGGAAACCAACACTTCCCAAACCATATCCTAGGCAAATCAAACCAATCAATAAGAAAGGCTGTGTTATTGAGAATTTGACAAACATTAGGAATGGCATGATTCGTATGCTTGTGTTTGTGTTGTTTGGTGATCTTTCTATCAAGTTCTATTAAGTTCAAAGATTTTTGGACGAGAACAAGAATGGAAACCAACACTTCCCAGACGATATCCTAGGCAAATAAAACCAATCAATAAGAAAGGTTGTGCTATTGAGAATTTGAGAAACGTTAGGAATCGCATGATTCGTATGCTTGTGTTTGTGTTGTTTGGTGATCTTCCTATCAAGTTCTATTAAGTTCAAAGATTTTTGGACGAGAAAAAGAATGGAAACCAACACTTCCCAAACCATAGCCTAGGCAAATCAAACCAATCAATAAGAAAGGTTGAGTTATTGAGTATGTCAGAAACATTAGGAATCGCATGATTCGTATGCTTGTGTTTGTGTTGTCTGGTGATCTTTCTATCAAGTTATATTAAGTTCAAAGATTTTTGGATGAGAAAAAAAATGGAAACCAACACCTCCCAAACCATAGCCTAGGCAAATCAAACCAATCAATAGGAAAGGTTGTGTTATTGAGAATTTGAGAAACATTAGGAATCGCATGATTCGTATGCTTGTGTTTGTGTTGTTTGGTGATCTTTCTATCAAGTTTTATTATGTTCAAAGATTTTTGGACGAGACAAAGAATGGAAACCAACACTTCCCAAACAATATCCTCGGCAAATCAAACCAATCAATATGAAAGGTTGTGTTATTGAGAATTTGAGAAACATTAGGTTTCGCCTGATTCGTATGCTTGTGTTTGTGTTGTTTGGTAATCTTTCTATCAAGTTCTATTAAGTGTATAGATTCTTGGACGAGAAAAAGAATGGAAACCAACACTTCCCAAACCATAGCCTAGGCAAATCAAACCTATCAATAAGAAAGGTTGTGTTATTGAGTATTTGAGAAACATTAGGAATCGCATGATTCGTATTCTTGTGCTTGTGTTTTTTGGTGATCTTTCTAGACGAGAAAAAGAATGGAAACCAACACTTCCCAAACCATATCCTAGGCAAATCAAACCAATCAATAAGAAAGGCTGTGTTATTGAGAATTTGACAAACATTAGGAATGGCATGATTCGTATGCTTGTGTTTGTGTTGTTTGGTGATCTTTCTATCAAGTTCTATTAAGTTCAAAGATTTTTGGACGAGAACAAGAATGGAAACCAACACTTCCCAGACCATATCCTAGGCAAATAAAACCAATCAATAAGAAAGGTTGTGCTATTGAGAATTTGAGAAACGTTAGGAATCGCATGATTCGTATGCTTGTGTTTGTGTTGTTTGGTTATCTTTCTATCAAGTTCTATTAAGTTCAAAGATTTTAGACGAGAAAAAGAATGGAAACCAACACTTCCCAAACCATAGCCTAGGCAAATCAAACCTATCAATAAGAAAGGTTGTGTTATTGAGTATTTGAGAAACATTAGGAATCGCATGATTCGTATGCTTGTGCTTGTGTTGTTTGGTGATCTTTCTAGACGATAAAAAGAATGGAAACCAACACTTCCCAAACCATACCTAGGCAAATTAAACCAATCAATAAGAAAGGTCGTTTTATTGAGAATTTGAGAAACATTAGGAATGGCATGATTCGTATGCTTGTGTTTGTGTTGTATGGTGATCTTTCTATCAAGTCCTATTAACTTCAAAGATTTTTGGATGAGAACAAGAATGGAAACCAACACTTCCCAGACCATATCCTAGGCAAATAAAACCAATCAATAAGAAAGGTTGTGCTATTGAGAATTTGAGAAACGTTAGGAATCGCATGATTCGTATGCTTGTGTTTGTGTTGTTTGGTGATCTTTCTATCAAGTTCTATTAAGTTCAAAGATTTTAGACGAGAAAAAGAATGGAAAACAACACTTCCCAAACCATATCCTAGGCAAATCAAACCAATCAATAAGAAAGGTTGGGTTATTAAGAATTTGAGAAACATTTGGAATCGCATGATTCGTATGCTTGTGTTTGTGTTATTTGGTGATCTTTCTATCGAGTTCTATTAAGTTCAAAGATTTTTGGCTGAGAACAAGAATGGAAACCAACACTTCCCAGACCATATCCTAGGCAAATAAAACCAATCAATAAGAAAGGTTGTGCTATTGGGAATTTGAGAAACGTTAGGAATCGCATGATTCGTATGCTTGTGTTTGTGTTGTTTGGTTATCTTTCTATCAAGTTCTATTAAGTTCAAAGATTTTAGACGAGAAAAAGAATGGAAACCAACACTTCCCAAACCATAGCCTAGGCAAATCAAACCTATCAATAAGAAAGGTTGTGTTATTGAGTATTTGAGAAACATTAGGAATCGCATGATTCGTATGCTTGTGCTTGTGTTGTTTGGTGATCTTTCTAGACGAGAAAAAGAATGGAAACCAACACTTCCCAAACCATATCCTAGGCAAATCAAACCAATCAATAAGAAAGGTCGTGTTATTGAGAATTTGAGAAACATTAGGAATGGCATGATTCGTATGCTTGTGTTTGTGTTGTTTGGTGATCTTTCTATCAAGTTTTATTATGTTCAAAGATTTTTGGACGAGAACAAGCATGGAAACCAACACTTCCCAAACCATATCCCAGGCAAATCAAACCAATCAATAAGAAAGGTTGTGCTATTGAGAATTTGAAAACATTAGGAATCGCATGATACGTATAGTTGTGTTTGTGTTGTTTGGTGATCTTTCTATCAAGTTCTATTAAGTTCAAAGATTTCTGAACGAGAAAAAGAATGGAAACCAACACTTCCCAAACCATAGCCTAGGCAAATCAAACCAATCAATAAGAAACGTTGTGTTATTGAGTATTTAAGTAACATTAGGAATCGCATGATTCGTATGCTTGTGCTTGTGTTGTTTGGTTATCTTTCTATCAAGTTCTATTAAGTTTATAGATTCTTGGACGAGAAAAAGAATGGAAACCAACACTTCCCAAACCATAGCCTAGGCAAATCAAACCTATCAATAAGAAAGGTTGTGTTATTGAGTATTTGAGAAACATTAGGAATCGCATGATTCGTATTCTTGTGCTTGTGTTGTTTGGTGATCTTTCTAGACGAGAAAAAGAATGGAAACCAACACTTCCCAAACCATATCCTAGGGAAATCAAACCAATCAATAAGAAAGGTTGTGTTATTGAGAATTTGAGAAACATTAGGAATGGCATGATTCGTATGCTTGTGTTTGTGTTGTTTGGTGATCTTTCTATCAAGTTCATTATGTTCAAAGATTTTTGGACGAGAACAAGAATGGAAACCAACACTTCCTAGACCATATCCTAGGCAAATCAAACCAATCAATAAGAAAGGTTGTGTTATTGAGAATTTGAGAAACATTAGGAATGGCATGATTCGTATGCTTGTGTTTGTGTTGTTTGGTGATCTTTCTATCAAGTTCTATTAATTTCAAAGATTTTTGGACGAGAAAAAGAATGGAAACCAACACTTCACAAACCATAGCCTAGGCAAATCAAACCAATCAATAAGAAAGGTTGAGTTATTGAGTATGTGAGAAACATGAGGAATCGCATGATTCGTATGCTTCTGTTTGTGTTGTTTGGTGATCTTTCTATCAAGTTCTATTAAGTTCAAAGATTTTTGGACGAGAAAAAGAATGGAAACCAACACCTCTCAAACCATATCCTAGGAAAATCAAACCAATCAATAGGAAAGGTTGTGTTATTGAGAATTTGAGAAACATTAGGAATCGCATGATTCGTATGCTTGTGTTTGGGTTGTTTGGTGATCTTTCTATCAAGTTCTATTAAGTTCAAAGATTTTTGGACGAGAAAAAGAATGGAAACCAACACCTCTCAAACCATATCCTAGGAAAATCAAACCAATCAATAGGAAAGGTTGTGTTATTGAGAATTTGAGAAACATTAGGAATCGCATGATTCGTATGCTTGTGTTTGGGTTGTTTGGTGATCTTTCTATCAAGTTCTATTAAGTTCAAAGATTTTTGGACGAGAAAAAGAATGGAAACCAACACTTCCCAAACCATAGCCTAGGCAAATCAAACCAATCAATAAGAAAGGTTGAGTTATTAAGTATGTGAGAAACATGAGGAATCGCATGATTCGTATGCTTCTGTTTGTGTTGTTTGGTGATCTTTCTATCAAGTTCTATCAAGTTCAAAGATTTTTGGACGAGAAAAAGAATGGAAACCAACACCTCCCAAACCATAGCCTAGGAAAATCAAACCAATCAATAGGAAAGGTTGTGTTATTGAGAATTTGAGAAACATTAGGAATCGCATGATTCGTATGCTTGTGTTTGTGTTGTTTGGTGATCTTTCTATCAAGTTCTATTAAGATCAAAGATTTTTGGACGAGAAAAAGAATGGAAACCAACACTTCCCAAACCATAGGCTAGGCAAATCAAACCAATCAATAAGAAAGGTTGTGTTATAGAATTTGAGAAACATTAGGAATCACATGACTCGTATGCTTGTGTTTGTGTTGTTTGGTGATCTTTCTATCAAGTTCTATTAAGTTCAAAGATTTTTGGACGAGAACAAGAATGGAAACCAACACTTCCGAAACCATATCCCAGGCAAATCAAACCAATCAATAAGAAAGGTTGTGATATTGAGAATTTGAAAACATTAGGAATCGCATGATTCGTATGGTTGTGTTTGTGTTGTTTGGTGATCTTTCTATCAAGTTCTATTAAGTTCAAAGATTTTTGGACGAGAAAAAGAATGGAAACCAACACCTCCCAAACCATAGCCTAGGCAAATCAAACCAATCAATAAGAAAGGTTGTGTTATAGAATTTGAGAAACATTAGGAATCACATGATTCGTATGCTTGTGTTTGTGTTGTTTGGTGATCTTTTTATCAAGTTCTATTAAGTTTCTAGATTTTTGGACAAAAAAAAAAGAATGGAAACCAACACTTCCCGAACCATAGCCTAGGCAAATCAAACCAATCAATAAGAAAGGTTGTGTTATAGAATTTGAGAAACATTAGTAATCACATGATTCGTATGCTTGTGTTTGTGTTGTTTGGTGATCTTTCTATCAAGTTCTATTAAGTTCAAAGATTTTTGGACGAGAAAAAGAATGGAAACCAACACCTCTCAAACCATATCCTAGGAAAATCAAACCAATCAATAGGAAAGGTTGTGTTATTGAGAATTTGAGAAACATTAGGAATCGCATGATTCGTATGCTTGTGTTTGGGTTGTTTGGTGATCTTTCTAGACGAGAAAAAGAATGGAAACCAACACTTCCCAAACCATATCCTAGGCAAATCAAACCAATCAATAAGAAAGGTCGTGTTATTGAGAATTTGAGAAACATTAGGAATGGCATGATTCGTATGCTTGTGTTTGTGTTGTTTGGTGATCTTTCTATCAAGTTTTATTATGTTCAAAGATTTTTGGACGAGAACAAGCATGGAAACCAACACTTCCCAAACCATATCCCAGGCAAATCAAACCAATCAATAAGAAAGGTTGTGCTATTGAGAATTTGAAAACATTAGGAATCGCATGATACGTATAGTTGTGTTTGTGTTGTTTGGTGATCTTTCTATCAAGTTCTATTAAGTTCAAAGATTTCTGAACGAGAAAAAGAATGGAAACCAACACTTCCCAAACCATAGCCTAGGCAAATCAAACCAATCAATAAGAAACGTTGTGTTATTGAGTATTTAAGTAACATTAGGAATCGCATGATTCGTATGCTTGTGCTTGTGTTGTTTGGTTATCTTTCTATCAAGTTCTATTAAGTTTATAGATTCTTGGACGAGAAAAAGAATGGAAACCAACACTTCCCAAACCATAGCCTAGGCAAATCAAACCTATCAATAAGAAAGGTTGTGTTATTGAGTATTTGAGAAACATTAGGAATCGCATGATTCGTATTCTTGTGCTTGTGTTGTTTGGTGATCTTTCTAGACGAGAAAAAGAATGGAAACCAACACTTCCCAAACCATATCCTAGGGAAATCAAACCAATCAATAAGAAAGGTTGTGTTATTGAGAATTTGAGAAACATTAGGAATGGCATGATTCGTATGCTTGTGTTTGTGTTGTTTGGTGATCTTTCTATCAAGTTCATTATGTTCAAAGATTTTTGGACGAGAACAAGAATGGAAACCAACACTTCCTAGACCATATCCTAGGCAAATCAAACCAATCAATAAGAAAGGTTGTGTTATTGAGAATTTGAGAAACATTAGGAATGGCATGATTCGTATGCTTGTGTTTGTGTTGTTTGGTGATCTTTCTATCAAGTTCTATTAATTTCAAAGATTTTTGGACGAGAAAAAGAATGGAAACCAACACTTCACAAACCATAGCCTAGGCAAATCAAACCAATCAATAAGAAAGGTTGAGTTATTGAGTATGTGAGAAACATGAGGAATCGCATGATTCGTATGCTTCTGTTTGTGTTGTTTGGTGATCTTTCTATCAAGTTCTATTAAGTTCAAAGATTTTTGGACGAGAAAAAGAATGGAAACCAACACCTCTCAAACCATATCCTAGGAAAATCAAACCAATCAATAGGAAAGGTTGTGTTATTGAGAATTTGAGAAACATTAGGAATCGCATGATTCGTATGCTTGTGTTTGGGTTGTTTGGTGATCTTTCTATCAAGTTCTATTAAGTTCAAAGATTTTTGGACGAGAAAAAGAATGGAAACCAACACCTCTCAAACCATATCCTAGGAAAATCAAACCAATCAATAGGAAAGGTTGTGTTATTGAGAATTTGAGAAACATTAGGAATCGCATGATTCGTATGCTTGTGTTTGGGTTGTTTGGTGATCTTTCTATCAAGTTCTATTAAGTTCAAAGATTTTTGGACGAGAAAAAGAATGGAAACCAACACTTCCCAAACCATAGCCTAGGCAAATCAAACCAATCAATAAGAAAGGTTGAGTTATTAAGTATGTGAGAAACATGAGGAATCGCATGATTCGTATGCTTCTGTTTGTGTTGTTTGGTGATCTTTCTATCAAGTTCTATCAAGTTCAAAGATTTTTGGACGAGAAAAAGAATGGAAACCAACACCTCCCAAACCATAGCCTAGGAAAATCAAACCAATCAATAGGAAAGGTTGTGTTATTGAGAATTTGAGAAACATTAGGAATCGCATGATTCGTATGCTTGTGTTTGTGTTGTTTGGTGATCTTTCTATCAAGTTCTATTAAGATCAAAGATTTTTGGACGAGAAAAAGAATGGAAACCAACACTTCCCAAACCATAGGCTAGGCAAATCAAACCAATCAATAAGAAAGGTTGTGTTATAGAATTTGAGAAACATTAGGAATCACATGACTCGTATGCTTGTGTTTGTGTTGTTTGGTGATCTTTCTATCAAGTTCTATTAAGTTCAAAGATTTTTGGACGAGAACAAGAATGGAAACCAACACTTCCGAAACCATATCCCAGGCAAATCAAACCAATCAATAAGAAAGGTTGTGATATTGAGAATTTGAAAACATTAGGAATCGCATGATTCGTATGGTTGTGTTTGTGTTGTTTGGTGATCTTTCTATCAAGTTCTATTAAGTTCAAAGATTTTTGGACGAGAAAAAGAATGGAAACCAACACCTCCCAAACCATAGCCTAGGCAAATCAAACCAATCAATAAGAAAGGTTGTGTTATAGAATTTGAGAAACATTAGGAATCACATGATTCGTATGCTTGTGTTTGTGTTGTTTGGTGATCTTTTTATCAAGTTCTATTAAGTTTCTAGATTTTTGGACAAAAAAAAAAGAATGGAAACCAACACTTCCCGAACCATAGCCTAGGCAAATCAAACCAATCAATAAGAAAGGTTGTGTTATAGAATTTGAGAAACATTAGTAATCACATGATTCGTATGCTTGTGTTTGTGTTGTTTGGTGATCTTTCTATCAAGTTCTATTAAGTTCAAAGATTTTTGGACGAGAAAAAAAATGGAAACCAACACCTCCCAAACCATAGCCTAGGCAAATCAAACCAATCAATAGGAAAGGTTGAGTTATTGAGTATGTGAGAAACATTAGGAATCGCATGATTCGTATGCTTGTATTTGTGTTGTTTGGTGATAAAACTATTAAGTTCAAAGATTTTTGGACTAGAAAAAGAATGGAAACCAACACTTTCCAAACCATAGCCTAGGCAAATCAAACCTATCAATAAGAAAGGTTGTCTTATTGAGTATTTGAGAAACATTAGGAATCGCATGATTCGTATTCTTGTGCTTGTGTTTTTTTGTGATCTTTCTAGACGAGAAAAAGAATGGAAACCAACACTTCCCAAACCATATCCTAGGCAAATCAAACCAATCAATAAGAAAGGCTGTGTTATTGAGAATTTGAGAAACATTAGGAATGGCATGATTCGTATGCTTGTGTTTGTGTTGTTTGGTGATCTTTCTATCAAGTTCAATTAAGTTCAAAGATTTTTGGACGAGAACAAGAATGGAAACCAACACTTCCCAGACCATATCCTAGGCAAATAAAACCAATCAATAAGAAAGGTTGTGCTATTGAGAATTTGAGAAACGTTAGGAATCGCATGATTCGTATGCTTGTGTTTGTGTTGTTTGGTGATCTTTCTATCAAGTTCTATTAAGTTCAAAGATTTTAGACGAGAAAAAGAATGGAAAACAACACCTCCCAAACCATATCCTAGGCAAATCAAACCAATCAATAAGAAGGGTTGGGTTATTAAGAATTTGAGAAACATTAGGAATCGCATGATTCGTATGCTTGTGTTTGTGTTGTTTGGTGATCTTTCTATCAAGTTCTATTAAGTTCAAAGATTTTTGGACGAGAAAAAGAATGGAAACAACCACTTCCCAAACCATAGCCTAGGCAAATCAAACCAATCAATAAGAAAGGTTGTGTTATTGAGAATTTGAGAAACATTAGGAATCGCATGATTCGTATGCTTGTGTTTGTGTTGTTTGGTGATCTTTCTATCAAGTTTTATTATGTTCAAAGATTTTTGGACGAGAAAAAGAATGGAAACCAACACTTCCCAAACCATACCCTCGGCAAATGAAACCAATCAATAAGAAATGTTGTGTTAGTGAGTATTTCAGAAACATTAGGAATCACATGATTCGTATGCTTGTGTTTGTGTTGTAAGGTGATCTTTCTATCAAATTCTATTAAGTTCAAAGGTTTTTGGACGAGAAAAAGAATGGAAACCAACACTTCCCAAACCATAGGCTAGGCAAATCAAACCAATCAATAAGAAAGGTTGTGTTATAGAATTTGAGAAACATTAGGAATCACATGATTCGTATGCTTGTGTTTGTGTTGTTTGGTGATCTTTTTATCAAGTTCTATTAAGTTTATAGATTTTTGGACAAAAAAAAAAAGAATGGAAACAACACTTCCCAAACCATAGCCTAGGCAAATCAAACCAATCAATAAGAAAGGTTGTGTTATAGAATTTGAGAAACATTAGTAATCACATGATTCGTATGCTTGTGTTTGTGTTGTTTGGTGATCTTTCTATCAAGTTCTATTAAGTTCAAAGATTTTTGGACGAGAAAAAAAATGGAAACAAACACCTCCCAACCATAGCCTAGGCAAATCAAACCAATCAATAGGAAAGGTTGAGTTATTGAGTATGTGAGAAACATTAGGAAACGCATGATTCGTATGCTTGTATTTGTGTTGTTTGGTGATAAAACTATTAAGTTCAAAGATTTTTGGACCAGAAAAAGAATGGAAACCAACACTTCCCAAACCATAGCCTAGGCAAATCAAACCTATCAATAAGAAAGGTTGTGTTATTGAGTATTTGAGAAACATTAGGAATCGCATGATTCGTATTCTTGTGCTTGTGTTTTTTGGTGATCTTTCTAGACGAGGAAAAGAATGGAAACCAACACTTCCCAAACCATATCCTAGGCAAATCAAACCAATCAATAAGAAAGGCTGTGTTATTGAGAATTTGAGAAACATTAGGAATGGCATGATTCGTATGCTTGTGTTTATGTTGTTTCGTGATCGTTCTATCAGGTTCTATTAAGTTCAAAGATTTTTGGACGAGAACAAGAATGGAAACCAACACTTCCCAGACCATATCCTAGGCAAATCAAACCAATCAATAAGAAAGGTTGGGTTATTAAGAATTTGAGAAACATTAGGAATCGCATGATTCGTATGCTTGTGTTTGTGTTGTTTGGTGATCTTTCTATCAAGTTCTATTAAGTTCAAAGATTTTTGGACGAGAAAAAGAATGGAAACCAACACTTCCCAAACCATAGCCTAGGCAAATCAAACCAATCAATAAGAAAGGTTGAGTTATTGAGTATTTGAGAAACATTAGGAATCGCATGATTCGTATGCTTGTGTTTGTGTTGTTTGGTGATCTTTCTATCAAGTTCTATTAAGTTCAAAGATTTTTGGACGAGAACAAGAATGGAAACCAACACTTCCCAGACCATATCCTAGGCAAATAAAACCAATCAATAAGAAAGGTTGTGCTATTGAGAATTTGAGAAACGTTAGGAATCGCATGATTCGTATGCTTGTGTTTGTGTTGTTTGGTGATCTTTCTATCAAGTTCTATTAAGTTCAAAGATTTTAGACGAGAAAAAGAATGGAAAACAACACCTCCCAAACCATATCCTAGGCAAATCAAACCAATCAATAAGAAAGGTTGGGTTATTAAGAATTTGAGAAACATTAGGAATCGCATGATTCGTATGCTTGTGTTTGTGTTGTTTGGTGATCTTTCTATCAAGTTCTATTAAGTTCAAAGATTTTTGGACGAGAAAAAGAATGGAAACAACCACTTCCCAAACCATAGCCTAGGCAAATCAAACCAATCAATAAGAAAGGTTGAGTTATTGAGTATGTGAGAAACATTAGGAATCGCATGATTCGTATGCTTGTGTTTGTGTTGTTTGGTGATCTTTCTATCAAGTCTTATTAAGTTCAAAGATTTTTGGACGAGAAAAAGAATGGAAACCAACACCTCCCAAACCATAGCCTAGGCAAATCAAACCAATCAATAGGAAAGGTTATGTTATTGAGAATTTGAGAAAAATTAGGAATCGTATGATTTGTATGCTTGTGTTTGTGTTGTTTGGTGATCTTTCTATCAAGTTTTATTATGTTCAAAGATTTTTGGACGAGAAAAAGAATGGAAACCAACACTTCCCAAACCATACCCTCGGCAAATGAAACCAATCAATAAGAAATGTTGTGTTAGTGAGTATTTCAGAAACATTAGGAATCACATGATTCGTATGCTTGTGTTTGTGTTGTAAGGTGATCTTTCTATCAAGTTCTATTAAGTTCAAAGGTTTTTGGACGAGAAAAAGAATGGAAACCAACACTTCCCAAACCATAGGCTAGGCAAATCAAACCAATCAATAAGAAAGGTTGTGTTATAGAATTTGAGAAACATTAGTAATCACATGATTCGTATGCTTGTGTTTGTGTTGTTTGGTGATCTTTCTATCATGTTCTATTAAGTTCAAAGATTTTTGGACGAGAAAAAAAATGGAAACCAACACCTCCCAAACCATAGCCTAGGCAAATCAAACCAATCAATAGGAAAGGTTGAGTTATTGAGTATGTGAGAAACATTAGGAATCGCATGATTCGTATGCTTATATTTGTGTTGTTTGGTGATAAAACTATTAAGTTCAAAGATTTTTGGACTAGAAAAAGAATGGAAACCAACACTTCCCAAACCATAGCCTAGGCAAATCAAACCTATCAATAAGAAAGGTTGTGTTATTGAGTATTTGAGAAACATTAGGAATCGCATGATTCGTATTCTTGTGCTTGTGTTTTTTTGTGATCTTTCTAGATGAGAAAAAGAATGGAAACCAACACTTCCCAAACCATATCCTAGGCAAATCAAACCAATCAATAAGAAAGGCTGTGTTATTGAGAATTTGAGAAACATTAGGAATGGCATGATTCGTATGCTTGTGTTTGTGTTGTTTGGTGATCTTTCTATCAAGTTCAATTAAGTTCAAAGATTTTTGGACGAGAACAAGAATGGAAACCAACACTTCCCAGACCATATCCTAGGCAAATAAAACCAATCAATAAGAAAGGTTGTGCTATTGAGAATTTGAGAAACGTTAGGAATCGCATGATTCGTATGCTTGTGTTTGTGTTGTTTGGTGATCTTTCTATCAAGTTCTATTAAGTTCAAAGATTTTAGACGAGAAAAAGAATGGAAAACAACACCTCCCAAACCATATCCTAGGCAAATCAAACCAATCAATAAGAAAGGTTGGGTTATTAAGAATTTGAGAAACATTAGGAATCGCATGATTCGTATGCTTGTGTTTGTGTTGTTTGGTGATCTTTCTATCAAGTTCTATTAAGTTCAAAGATTTTTGGACGAGAAAAAGAATGGAAACAACCACTTCCCAAACCATAGCCTAGGCAAATCAAACCAATCAATAAGAAAGGTTGAGTTATTGAGTATTTGAGAAACATTAGGAATCGCATGATTCGCATGCTTGTGTTTGTGTTGTTTGGTGATCTTTCTATCAAGTCTTATTAAGTTCAAAGATTTTTGGACTAGAAAAAGAATGGAAACCAACACCTCCCAAACCATAGCCTAGGCAAATCAAACCAATCAATAGGAAAGGTTGTGTTATTGAGAATTTGAGAAACATTAGGAATCGCATGATTCGTATGCTTGTGTTTGTGTTGTTTGGTGATCTTTCTATCAAGTTTTATTATGTTCAAAGATTTTTGGACGAGAAAAAGAATGGAAACCAACACTTCCCAAACCATACCCTCGGCAAATGAAACCAATCAATAAGAAATGTTGTGTTAGTGAGTATTTCAGAAACATTAGGAATCACATGATTCATATGCTTGTGTTTGTGTTGTAAGGTGATCTTTCTATCAAGTTCTATTAAGTTCAAAGGTTTTTGGACGAGAAAAAGAATGGAAGCCAACACTTCCCAAACCATAGGCTAGGCAAATCAAACCAATCAATAAGAAAGGTTGTGTTATAAAATTTGAGAAACATTAGGAATCACATGATTCGTATGCTTGTGTTTGTGTTGTTTGGTGATCTTTTTATCAAGTTCTATTAAGTTTATAGATTTTTGGACAAAAAAAAAAGAATGGAAACAACACTTCCCAAACCATAGCCTAGGCAAATCAAACCAATCAATAAGAAAGGTTGTGTTATAGAATTTGAGAAACATTAGTAATCACATGATTCGTATGCTTGTGTTTGTGTTGTTTGGTGATCTTTCTATCAAGTTCTATTAAGTTCAAAGATTTTTGGACGAGAAAAAAAATGGAAACCAACACCTCCCAACCATAGCCTAGGCAAATCAAACCAATCAATAGGAAAGGTTGAGTTATTGAGTATGTGAGAAACATTAGGAATGGCATGATTCGTATGCTTGTATTTGTGTTGTTTGGTGATAAAACTATTAAGTTCAAAGATTTTTGGACCAGAAAAAGAATGGAAACCAACACTTCCCAAACCATAGCCTAGGCAAATCAAACCTATCAATAAGAAAGGTTGTGTTATTGAGTATTTGAGAAACATTAGGAATCGCATGATTCGTATTCTTGTGCTTGTGTTTTTTTGTTGATCTTTCTAGACGAGGAAAAGAATGGAAACCAACACTTCCCAAACCATATCCTAGGCAAATCAAACCAATCAATAAGAAAGGCTGTGTTATTGAGAATTTGAGAAACATTAGGAATGGCATGATTCGTATGCTTGTGTTTGTGTTGTTTGGTGATCTTTCTATCATGTTCTATTAAGTTCAAAGATTTTTGGACGACAACAAGAATGGAAACCAACACTTCCCAGACCATATCCTAGGCAAATCAAACCAATTAATAAGAAAGGTTGTGCTATTGAGAATTTGAGAAACGTTAGGAATCGCATGATTCGTATGCTTGTGTTTGTGTTGTTTGGTGATCTTTCTATCAAGTTCTATTAAGTTCAAAGATTTTTGGACGAGAAAAAGAATGGAAACCAACACTTCCCAAACCATAGCCTAGGCAAATCAAACCAATCAATAAGAAAGGTTGAGTTATTGAGTATTTGAGAAACATTAGGAATCGCATGATTCGTATGCTTGTGTTTGTGTTGTTTGGTGATCTTTCTATCAAGTTCTATTAAGTTCAAAGATTTTTGGACGAGAACAAGAATGGAAACCAACACTTCCCAGACCATATCCTAGGCAAATAAAACCAATCAATAAGAAAGGTTGTGCTATTGAGAATTTGAGAAACGTTAGGAATCGCATGATTCGTATGCTTGTGTTTGTGTTGTTTGGTGATCTTTCTATCAAGTTCTATTAAGTTCAAAGATTTTAGACGAGAAAAAGAATGGAAAACAACACCTCCCAAACCATATCCTAGGCAAATCAAACCAATCAATAAGAAAGGTTGGGTTATTAAGAATTTGAGAAACATTAGGAATCGCATGATTCGTATGCTTGTGTTTGTGTTGTTTGGTGATCTTTCTATCAAGTTCTATTAAGTTCAAAGATTTTTGGACGAGAAAAAGAATGGAAACAACCACTTCCCAAACCATAGCCTAGGCAAATCAAACCAATCAATAAGAAAGGTTGAGTTATTGAGTATGTGAGAAACATTAGGAATCGCATGATTCGTATGCTTGTGTTTGTGTTGTTTGGTGATCTTTCTATCAAGTCTTATAAAGTTCAAAGATTTTTGGACGAGAAAAAGAATGGAAACCAACACCTCCCAAACCATAGCCTAGGCAAATCAAACCAATCAATAGGAAAGGTTGTGTTATTGAGAATTTGAGAAACATTAGGAATCGCATGATTCGTATGCTTGTGTTTGTGTTGTTTGGTGATCTTTTTATCAAGTTCTATTAAGTTTATAGATTTTTGGACAAAAAAAAAAGAATGGAAACCAACACTTCCCAAACCATAGCCTAGGCAAATCAAACCAATCAATAAGAAAGGTTGTGTTCTAGAATATGAGAAACATTAGTAATCACATGATTCGTATGCTTGTGTTTGTGTTGTTTGGTGATCTTTCTATCAAGTTCTATTAAGTTCAAAGATTTTTGGACGAGAAAAAAAATGGAAACCAACACCTCCCAAACCATAGCCTAGGCAAATCAAACCAATCAATAGGAAAGGTTGAGTTATTGAGTATGTGAGAAACATTAGGAATCGCATGATTCGTATGCTTGTATTTGTGTTGTTTGGTGATAAAACTATTAAGTTCAAAGATTTTTGGACCAGAAAAAGAATGGAAACCAACACTTCCCAAACCATAGCCTAGGCAAATCAAACCTATCAATAAGAAAGGTTGTGTTATTGAGTATTTGAGAAACATTAGGAATCGCATGATTCGTATGGTTGTGTTTGTGTTGTTTGGTGATCTTTCTATCAAATTCTATTAAGTTCAAAGATTTTTGGACGAGAAAAAGAAGGGAAACCAACACCTCCCAAACCATAGCCTAGGCAAATCAAACCAATCAATAAGAAAGGTTGTGTTATAGAATTTGAGAAACATTAGGAATCACATGATTCGTATGCTTGTGTTTGTGTTGTTTGGTGATCTTTTTATCAAGTTCTATTAAGTTTATAGATTTTTGGACAAAAAAAAAAAGAATGGAAACCAACACTTCCCAAACCATAGCCTAGGCAAATCAAACCAATCAATAAGAAAGGTTGGGTTATTAAGAATTTGAGAAACATTAGGAATCGCATGATTCGTATGCTTGTGTTTGTGTTGTTTGGTGATCTTTCTATCAAGTTCTATTAAGTTCAAAGGTTTTTGGACGAGAAAAAGAATGGAAACCAATACTTCCCAAACCATAGGCTAGGCAAATCAAACCAATCAATAAGAAATGTTGTGTTATTGAGTATTTGAGAAACATTAGGAATCGCATGATTCGTATGCTTGTGCTTATGTTGTGTGGTTATCTTTCTAGACGAGAAAAAGAATGGAAACCAACATTTCCTAAACCATAGCCTAGACAAATCAAAGCAATCAATAAGAACGATTGTGTTATTGAGAATTTGAGAAACATTAGGAATGGCATGATTCGTATGCTTGTGTTTATGATGTTTGGTGATCTTTCTATCAAGTTCTATTAAGTTTATAGATTTTTGGACAAAAAAAAAAGAATGGAAACCAACACTTCCCAAACCATAGGCTAGGCAAATCAAACCAATCAATAAGAAAGGTTGTGTTATAGAATTTGAGAAACATTAGGAATCACATGACTCGTATGCTTGTGTTTGTTTTGTTTGGTGATCTTTCTATCAAGTTCTATTAAGTTCAAAGATTTTTGGACGAGAACAAGAATGGAAACCAACACTTCCCAAACAATATCCCAGGCAAATCAAACCAATCAATAAGAAAGGTTGTGATATTGAGAATTTGAAAACATTAGGAATCGCATGATTCGTATGGTTGTGTTTGTGTTGTTTGGTGATCTTTCTATCGAGTTCTATTAAGTTCAAAGATTTTTGGACGAGAAAAAGAATGGAAACCAACACCTCCCAAACCATAGCCTAGGCAAATCAAACCAATCAATAAGAAAGGTTGTGTTATAGAATTTGAGAAACATTAGGAATCACATGATTCGTATGCTTGTGTTTGTGTTGTTTGGTGATCTTTTTATCAAGTTCTATTAAGTTCAAAGATTTTTGGACGAGAAAAAGAATGGAAACTAACACTTCCCAAACCATAGGCTAGGCAAATGAAACCAATCAATAAGAAAGGTTGTGTTATAGAATTTGAGAAACATTAGGAATCACATGACTCGTATGCTTGTGTTTGTGTTGTTTGGTGATCTTTCTATCAAGTTCTATTAAGTTCAAAGATTTTTGGACGAGAACAAGAATGGAAACCAACACTTCCCAAACCATATCCCAGGCAAATCAAACCAATCAATAAGAAAGGTTGTGATATTGAGAATTTGAAAACATTAGGAATCGCATGATTCGTATGGTTGTGTTTGTGTTGTTTGGTGATCTTTCTATCAAGTTCTATTAAGTTCAAAGATTTTTGGACGAGAAAAAGAATGGAAACCAACACCTCCCAAACCATAGCCTAGGCAAATCAAACCAATCAATAAGAAAGGTTGTGTTATAGAATTTGAGAAACATTAGGAATCACATGACTCGTATGCTTGTGTTTGTGTTGTTTGGTGATCTTTCTATCAAGTTCTATTAAGTTCAAAGATTTTTGGACGAGAACAAGAATGGAAACCAACACTTCCCAAACCATATCCCAGGCAAATCAAACCAATCAATAAGAAAGGTTGTGATATTGAGAATTTGAAAACATTAGGAATCGCATGATTCGTATGGTTGTGTTTGTGTTGTTTGGTGATCTTTCTATCAAGTTCTATTAAGTTCAAAGATTTTTGGACGAGAAAAAGAATGGAAACCAACACCTCCCAAACCATAGCCTAGGCAAATCAAACCAATCAATAAGAAAGGTTGTGTTATAGAATTTGAGAAACATTAGTAATCACATGATTCGTATGCTTGTGTTTGTGTTGTTTGGTGATCTTTCTATCAAGTTCTATTAAGTTCAAAGATTTTTGGACGAGAAAAAAAATGGAAACCAACACCTCCGAAACCATAGCCTAGGCAAATCAAACCAATCAATAAGAAAGGTTGTGCCATTGAGAATTTGAAAACATTAGGAATCGCATGATTCGTATAGTTGTGTTTGTGTTGTTTGGTGATCTTTCTATCAAGTTCTATTAAGTTCAAAGATTTTAGACGAGAAAAAGAATGGAAACCAACACTTCCCAAACCATATCCTAGGCAAATCAAACCAATCAATAAGAAAGGTTGGGTTATTGAGAATTTGAGAAACATTTGGAATCGCATGATTCGTATGCTTGTGTTTGTGTTGTTTGGTGATCTTTCTATCAAGTTCTATTAAGTTCAAAGATTTTTGGACGAGAAAAAGAATTGAAACCAACACTTCCCAAACCATAGCTTAGGCAAATCAAACCAATCAATAAGAAAGGTTGAGTAATTGAGTATGTGAGAAACATTAGGAATCGCATGATTCGTATGCTTGTGTTTCTGTTGTTTGGTGATCTTTCTATCAAGTTCTATTAAGTTCAAAGATTTTTGGACGAGAAAAAGAATGGAAACCAACACCTCCCAAACCATAGCCTAAGCAAATCAAACCAATCAATAGGAAAGGTTGTGTTATTGAGAATTTGAGAAACGTTAGGAATCGCATGATTCGTATGCTTGTGTTTGTGTTGCTTGCTGATCTTTCTATCAAGTTTTATTATGTTCAAAGATTTTTGGACGAGAAAAAGAATGGAAACCAACACTTACCAAACCATACCCTAGGCAAATGAAACCAATCAATAAGAAATGTTGTGTTAGTGAGTATTTCAGAAACATTAGGAATCACATGATTCGTATGCTTGTGTTTGTGTTGTAAGGTGATCTTTCTATCAAGTTCTATTAAGTTCAAAGATTTTTGGATGAGAAAAAGAATGGAAACCAACACTTCCCAAACCATAGGCTAGGCAAATCAAACCAATCAATAAGAAATGTTGTGTTATTGAGTATTTGAGAAACATTAGGAATCGCATGATTCGTATCCTTGTGCTTATGTTGTGTGGTTATCTTTCTAGACGAGAAAAAGAATGGAAACCAACATTTCCCAAACCATAGCCTAGACAAATCAAAGCAATCAATAAGAAAGGTTGTGTTATTGAGTATTTGAGAAACATTAGGAATGGCATGATTCGTATGCTTGTGTTTATGTTGTTTGGTGATCTTTCTATCAAGTTCTATTAAGTTTATAGATTTTTGGACAAAAAAAAGGGAAATTCCTTTTGGGGCCCTCGTGGTTTTGACAATTCCTTTTGGTGCCCAAAAAAATTTTGAAATCCTTTTGGTACCCCTGTGTTTTGCAACTATTCCCGTCCGTAAACGAAATCAGCAATTTATCAAAAAAATGTTAACTCTGTTAACATAGAAAAAAGGCAAGAAAAAAATAAAAATAAAAGATTGCAAAAAAAGGAACTGTTTACTTCCTCGTCATTCTCATTCACCATTTTTTCCCTATCACCATGAACATTCCTAATATTCATTCTTTGCATTGCTTTAGTTAAAATCCCCAAAAGAAAGCCATAGATTTGAACACCCAAACCATCATTTTTCTATAATCCCATTCATCTTGTCCTCAATTTTGCAATATAATTTAAGATCTAGAAATCAATCTCCGTTAAAACCACCCTTTGAGCTTGTGAGTTCAAAAATTTGAACCCTTCCAGACCAAATTTATCAAATCTAAGCCAAATCTAGAGTACCCACCCTTTTTTACTCAAATCCCTGATTGAATTGCCAACCGTTTGGAGACGCCTCCGCCTCCATTGGCTTCGCCTTGATGTCCCGAGTCCATAGCCGCCAACACAGAGCTTCGCCGTTGCCAAACACCGTCCGCCATTCTTGCTACAAGTAGATACGAGGACGAAGAAGTTGGCCCGCGAGCCCGACCCATTCATTCCCTTCACTTTCTTTGCTCGACTGGACCCGAACCGGCCACGCCCAGTTCAGATGCGGCCCTTTGCGTTCCTTATCTTCCAGCCCGTCCCGCCTCCCGCACCACCGCATCCTCAGCCCGTCCTGCCTCTGCCTTCATTTTTTTCAATTTCTTTTTCTTTTTTTTTAGTGGCAAAGTTAAATAATGGATGGAAAAGTGTTTTTTTTAATATTAGGTTACGGGAAGGCATTTGTATAAAGTAGAGGGGTACCATTAGGAATAAGTATTTTTGTTGGTCACCAAAAGGAAATTCCCAAAAAAAAAGAATGGAAACCAACACTTCCCAAACCATAGCCTAGGCAAATCAAACCAATCAATAAGAAAGGTTGTGTTATAGAATTTGAGAAACATTAGGAAACACATGATTCGTATGCTTGTGTTTGTGTTGTTTGGTGATCTTTCTATCAAGTTCTATTAAGTTCAAAGATTTTTGGACGAGAAAAAGAATGGAAACCAACACTTCCCAAACCATAGCCTAGGCAAATCAAACCAATCAATAAGAAACGTTGTGTTATTGAGTATTTAAGTAACATTAGGAATCGCATGATTCGTATGCTTGTGCTTGTGTTGTTTGGTTATCTTTCTAGACGAGAAAAAGAATGGAAACCAACACTTCCCAAACAATATCCTCGGCAAATCAAACCAATCAATATGAAAGGTTGTGTTATTGAGAATTTGAGAAACATTAGGTTTCGCCTGATTCGTATGCTTGTGTTTATGTTGTTTGGTAATCTTTCTATCAAGTTCTATTAAGTTTACAGATTCTTGGACGAGAAAAAGAATGGAAACCAACACTTCCCAAACCATAGCCTAGGCAAATCAAACCTATCAATAAGAAAGGTTGTGTTATTGAGTATTTGAGAAACATTAGGAATCGCATGATTCGTATTCTTGTGCTTGTGTTGTTTGGTGATCTTTCTAGACGAGAAAAAGAATGGAAACCAACACTTCCCAAACCATATCCTAGGGAAATCAAACCAATCAATAAGAAAGGTTGTGTTATTGAGAATTTGAGAAACATTAGGAATGGCATGATTCGTATGCTTGTGTTTGTGTTGTTTGGTGATCTTTCTATCAAGTTCTATTATGTTCAAAGATTTTTGGACGAGAACAAGAATGGAAACCAACACTTCCTAGACCATATCCTAGGCAAATCAAACCAATCAATAAGAAAGGTTGTTTTATTGAGAATTTGAGAAACATTAGGAATGGCATGATTCGTATGCTTGTGTTTGTGTTGTTTGGTGATCTTTCTATCAAGTTCTATTATGTTCAAAGATTTTTGGACGAGAACAAGAATGAAAACCAACACTTCCCAAACAATACCTCGGCAAATCAAACCAATCAATAAGAAAGGTTGTGCTATTGAGAATTTGAGAAACATTAGGAATCGCATGATTCGTATGCTTGTGTTTGTGTTGTTTGGTCATGTTTCTATCAAGTTCTATTAAGTTCAAAGATTTTTGGACGAGAAAAAAAATGGAAACCAACACCTCCCAAACCATAGCCTAGGCAAATCAAACCAATCAATAGGAAAGGTTGAGTTATTGAGTATGTGAGAAACATTAGGAATCGCATGATTCGTACGCTTGTATTTGTGTTGTTTGGTGATAAAACTATTAAGTTCAAAGATTTTTGGACCAGAAAAAGAATGGAAACCAACACTTCCCAAACCATAGCCTAGGCAAATAAAACCTATCAATAAGAAAGGTTGTGTTATTGAGTATTTGAGAAACATTAGGAATCGCATGATTCGTATTCTTGTGCTTGTGTTTTTTGGTGATCTTTCTAGACGAGAAAAAGAATGGAAACCAACACTTCCCAAACCATATCCTAGGCAAATCAAACCAATCAATAAGAAAGGCAGTGTTATTGAGAATTTGAGAAACATTAGGAATGGCATGATTCGTATGCTTGTGTTTGTGTTGTTTGGTGATCTTTCTATCAAGTTCTATTAAGTTCAAAGATTTTTGGACGAGAACAAGAATGGAAACCAACACTTCCCAAACCATATCCTAGGCAAATAAAACCAATCAATAAGAAAGGTTGTGCTATTGAGAATTTGAGAAACGTTAGGAATCGCATGATTCGTATGCTTGTGTTTGTGTTGTTTGGTTATCTTTCTATCAAGTTCTATTAAGTTCAAAGATTTTAGACGAGAAAAAGAATGGAAAACAACACTTCCCAAACCATATCCTAGGCAAATCAAACCAATCAATGAGAAACGTTGGGTTATTAAGAATTTGAGAAACATTTGGAATCGCATGATTCGTATGCTTGTGTTTGTGTTGTTTGGTGATCTTTCTATCAAGTTCTATTAAGTTCAAAGATTTTTGGCTGAGAACAAGAATGGAAACCAACACTTCCCAAACCATATCCTAGGCAAATAAAACCAATCAATAAGAAAGGTTGTGCTATTGAGAATTTGAGAAACGTTAGGAATCGCATGATTCGTATGCTTGTGTTTGTGTTGTTTGGTTATCTTTCTATCAAGTTCTGATAAGTTCAAAGATTTTAGACGAGAAAAAGAATGGAAACCAACACTTCCCAAACCATAGCCTAGGCAAATCAAACCTATCAATAAGAATGGTTGTGTTATTGAGTATTTGAGAAACATTAGGAATCGCATGATTCGTATGCTTGTGCTTGTGTTGTTTGGTGATCTTTCTAGACGAGAAAAAGAATGGAAACCAACACTTCCCAAACCATATCCTAGGCAAATCAAACCAATCAATAAGAAAGGTCGTGTTATTGAGAATTTGAGAAACATTAGGAATGGCATGATTCGTATGCTTGTGTTTGTGTTGTATGGTGATCTTTCTATCAAGTCCTATTAACTTCAAAGATTTTTGGATAAGAACAAGAATGGAAACCAACACTTCCCAGACCATATCCTAGGCAAATAAAACCAATCAATAAGAAAGGTTGTGCTATTGAGAATTTGAGAAACGTTAGGAATCGCATGATTCGTATGCTTGTGTTTGTGTTGTTTGGTGATCTTTCTATCAAGTTCTATTAAGTTCAAAGATTTTAGACGAGAAAAGGAATGGAAAACAACACCTCCCAAACCATATCCTAGGCAAATCAAACCAATCAATAAGAAAGGTTGGGTTATTAAGAATTTGAGAAACATTTGGAATCGCATGAATTGTATGCTTGTGTTTGTGTTGTTTGGTGATCTTTCTATCAAGTTCTATTAAGTTTAAAGATTTTGGGACGAGAAAAAGAATGGAAACAACCACTTCCCAAACCATAGCCTAGGCAAATCAAACCAATCAATAAGAAAGGTTGAGTTATTGAGTATGTGAGAAACATTAGGAATCGCATGATTCGTATGCTTGTGTTTGTGTTGTTTGGTGATCTTTCTATCAAGTTCTATTAAGTTCAAAGATTTTTGGACGACAAAAAGAATGGAAACCAACACCTCCCGAACCATAGCCTAGGCAAATCAAACCAATCAATTGGAAAGGTTGTGTTATTGAGAATTTGAGAAACATTAGGAATCGCATGATTCGTATGCTTGTGTTTGTGTTGTTTGGTGATCTTTCTATCATGTTTTATTATGTTCAAAGATTTTTGGACGAGAAAAAGAATGGAAACCAACACTTCCCAAACCATACCCTAGGCAAATGAAACCAATCAATAAGAAATGTTGTGTTAGTGAGTATTTCAGAAACATTAGGAATCACATGATTTGTATGCTTGTGTTTGTGTTGTAAGGTGATCTTTCTATCAAGTTCTATTAAGTTCAAAGATTTTTGGACAAGAAAAAGAATGGAAACCAACACTTCCCAAACCATAGGCTAGGCAAATCAAACCAATCAATAAGAAATGTTGTGTTAGTGAGTATTTGAGAAACATTAGGAATCGCATGATTCGTATGCTTGTGCTTATGTTGTGTGGTGATCTTTCTAGACGAGAAAAGGAATGGAAACCAACATTTCCTAAACCATAGCCTAGACAAATCAAAGCAATCAATAAGAACGATTGTGTTATTGAGAATTTGAGAAACATTACGAATGGCATGATTCGTATGCTTGTGTTTATGTTGTTTGGTGATCTTTCTATCAAGTTCTATTAAGTTTATAGATTTTTGGACAAAAAAAAAGAATGGAAACCAACACTTCCCAAACCATTGCCTAGGCAAATCAAACCAATAAATAAGAAAGGTTGTGTTATAGATTTTGAGAAACATTAGGAAACACATGATTCGTATGCTTGTGTTTGTGTTGTTTGGTGATCTTTCTATCAAGTTCTATTAAGTTCAAAGATTTTTGGACGAGAACAAGAATGGAAACCAACACTTCCCAAACCATATCCCAGGCAAATCAAACCAATCAATAAGAAAGGTTGTGCTATTGAGAATTTGAAAACATTAGGAATCGCATGATTCGTATAGTTGTGTTTGTGTTGTTTGGTGATCTTTCTATCAAGTTCTATTAAGTTCAAAGATTTTAGACGAGAAAAAGAATGGAAACCAACACTTCCCAAACCATATCCTAGGCAAATCAAACCAATCAATAAGAAAGGTTGGGTTATTGAGAATTTGAGAAACATTTGGAATCGATTGATTCGTATGCTTGTGTTTGTGTTGTTTGGTGATCTTTCTATCAAGTTCTATTAAGTTCAAAGATTTTTGGACGAGAAAAAGAATTGAAACCAACACTTCCCAAACCATAGCCTAGGCAAATCAAACCAATCAATAAGAAAGGTTGAGTTATTGAGTATGTGAGAAACATTAGAAATCGCATGATTCGTGTGCTTGTGTTTGTGTTGTTTGGTGATCTTTCTATCAAGTTCTATTAAGTTCAAAGATTTTTGGATGAGAAAAAGAATGGAAAGCAACACCTCCCAAACCATAGCCTAGGCAAATCAAACCAATCAATAGGAAAGGTTGTGTTATTGAGAATTTGAGAAACGTTAGGAATCGCATGATTCGTATGCTTGTGTTTGTGTTGCTTGGTGATCTTTCTATCAAGTTTTATTATGTTCAAAGATTTTTGGACGAGAAAAAGAATGGAAACCAACACTTACCAAACCATACCCTAGGCAAATGAAACCAATCAATAAGAAATGTTGTGTTAGTGAGTATTTCAGAAACATTAGGAATCACATGATTCGTATGCTTGTGTTTGTGTTGTAAGGTGATCTTTCTATCAAGTTCTATTAAGTTCAAAGATTTTTGGATGAGAAAAAGAATGGAAACCAACACTTCCCAAACCATAGGCTAGGCAAATCAAACCAATCAATAAGAAATGTTGTGTTATTGAGTATTTGAGAAACATTAGGAATCGCATGATTCGTATCCTTGTGCTTATGTTGTGTGGTGATCTTTCTAGACGAGAAAAAGAATGGAAACCAACATTTCCCAAACCATAGCCTAGACAAATCAAAGCAATCAATAAGAAAGGTTGTGTTATTGAGAATGTGAGAAACATTAGGAATGGCATGATTCGTATGCTTGTGTTTATGTTGTTTGGTGATCTTTCTATCAAGTTCTATTAAGTTTATAGATTTTTGGACAAAAAAAAATGGGAAATTCCTTTTGGTGCCCTCGTGGTTTTGACAATTCCTTTTGGTGCCCAAAAAAATTTTGAATTCCTTTTGGTACCCCTGTGTTTTGCAACTATTCCCGTCCGTAAACGAAATCAGCAATTTATCAAAAAAATGTTAACTCTGTTAACATAGAAAAAAGGCAAGAAAAAAAATAAAAATAAAAGATTGCGAAAAAAGGAACTGTTTTCTTCCTCGTCATTGTCATTCACCATTTTTTCCCTATCACCATGAACATTCCTAATATTCATTCTTTGCATTGCTTTAGTTAAAATCCCCAAAAGAAAGCCATAGATTTGAACACCCAAACCATCATTTTTCTATAATCCCGTTCATCTTGTCCTCAATTTTGCAATATAATTTAAGATCTAGAAATCAATCTCCATTAAAACCACCCTTTGAGCTTGTGAGTTCAAAAATTTGAACCCTTCCAGACCAAATTTATCAAATCTAAGCCAAATCTAGAGTACCCACCCTTTTTTACTCAAATCCCTGATTGAATTGCCAACCGTTTGGAGACGCCTCCGCCTCCATTGGCTTCGCCTTGATGTCCCGAGTCCATAGCCGCCAACACAGAGCTTCGCCGTTGCCAAACACCGTCCGCCATTCTTGCTGCAAGTAGATATGAGGACGAAGAAGTTGGCCCGCGAGCCCGACCCATTCATTCCCTTCACTTTCTTTGATCGACTGGACCCGAACCGGCCACGCCCAGTTCAGATGCGGCCCTTTGCGTTCCTTATCTTCCAGCCCGTCCCGCCTCCCGCACCACCGCATCCTCAGCCCGTCCTGCCTCTGCCTTCATTTTTTTCAATTTTTTTTTCTTTTTTTTTAGTGGCAAAGTTAAATAATGGATGGAAAAGTGTTTTTTTTAATAATAGGTTACGGGAAGGCATTTGTATAAAGTAGAGGGGTACCATTAGGAATAAGTATTTTTTTTGGTCACCAAAAGGAAATGTCAAAAACTGAAAGGCACCAAAAGGAAATTCCCAAAAAAAAAGAATGGAAACCAACACTTCCCAAACCATAGCCTAGGCAAATCAAACAAATCAATAAGAAAGGTTGTGTTATAGAATTTGAGAAACATTAGGAAACACATGATTCGTATGCTTGTGTTTGTGTTGTTTGGTGATCTTTCTATCAAGTTCTATTAAGTTCAAAGATTTTTGGACGAGAACAAGAATGGAAACCAACACTTCCCAAACCATATCCCAGGCAAATCAAACCAATCAATAAGAAAGGTTGTGCTATTGAGAATTTGAAAACATTAGGAATCGCATGATACGTATAGTTGTGTTTGTGTTGTTTGGTGATCTTTCTATCAAGTTCTATTAAGTTCAAAGGTTTTTGGACGAGAAAAAGAATGGAAACCAACACTTCCCAAACCATAGCCTAGGCAAATCAAACCAATCAATAAGAAACGTTGTGTTATTGAGTATTTAAGTAACATTAGGAATCGCATGATTCGTATGCTTGTGCTTGTGTTGTTTGGTTATCTTTCTAGACGAGAAAAAGAATGGAAACCAACACTTCCCAAACAATATCCTCGGCAAATCAAACCAATCAATATGAAAGGTTGTGTTATTGAGAATTTGAGAAACATTAGGTTTCGCCTGATTCGTATGCTTGTGTTTGTGTTGTTTGGTAATCTTTCTATCAAGTTCTATTAAGTTTACAGATTCTTGGACGAGAAAAAGAATGGAAACCAACACTTCCCATACCATAGCCTAGGCAAATCAAGCCTATCAATAAGAAAGGTTATGTTATTGAGTATTTGAGAAACATTAGGAATCGCATGATTCGTATTCTTGTGCTTGTGTTGTTTGGTGATCTTTCTAGACGAGAAAAAGAATGGAAACCAACACTTCCCAAACCATATCCTAGGGAAATCAAACCAATCAATAAGAAAGGTTGTGTTATTGAGAATTTGAGAAACATTAGGAATGGCATGATTCGTATGCTTGTGTTTGTGTTGTTTGGTGATCTTTCTATCAAGTTCTATTATGTTCAAAGATTTTCGGGCGAGAACGAGAATGGAAACCAACACTTCGTAGACCATATCCTAGGCAGATCAAACCAATCAATAAGAAAGGTTGTGTTATTGAGAATTTGAGAAACATTAGGAATGGCATGATTCGTATGCTTGTGTTTGTGTTGTTTGGTGATCTTTCTATCAAGTTCTATTATGTTCAAAGATTTTTGGACGAGAACAAGAATGAAAACCAACACTTCCCAAATAATATCCTCGGCAAATCAAACCAATCAATAAGAAAGGTTGTGCTATTGAGAATTTGAGAAACATTAGGAATCGCATGATTCGTATGCTTGTGTTTGTGTTGTTTGGTCATCTTTCTATCAAGTTCTATTAAGTTCAAAGATTTTAGACGAGAAAAAGAATGGAAACCAACACTTCCCAAACCATATCCTAGCTAAATCAAACCAATCAATAAGAAAGGTTGGGTTATTGAGATTTTGAGAAACATTTGGAATCGCATGATTCGTATGCTCGTGTTTGTGTTGTTTGGTGTTCTTTCTATCAAGTTCTATTAAGTTCAAAGATTTTTGGACGAGAAAAAGAATGGAAACCAACACTTCCCAAACCATAGCCTAGGCAAATCAAACCAATCAATAAGAAAGGTTGAGTTATTGAGTATGTGAGAAACATTAGGAATCGCATGATTCGTATGCTTCTGTTTGTGTTGTTTGGTGATCTTTCTATCAAGTTCTATTAAGTTCAAAGATTTTTGGACGAGAAAAAAAATGGAATCCAACACCTCCCAAACCATAGCCTAGGAAAATCAAACCAATCAATAGGAAAGGTTGTGTTATTGAGAATTTGAGAAACATTAGTAATCGCATGATTCGTATGCTTGTGTTTGTGTTGTTTGGTGATCTTTCTATCAAGTTCTATTAAGTTCAAAGATTTTTGGACGAGAAAAAGAATGGAAACCAACACTTCCCAAACCATAGGCTAGGCAAATCAAACCAATCAATAAGAAAGGTTGTGTTATAGAATTTGAGAAACATTAGGAATCACATGACTCGTATGCTTGTGTTTATGTTGTTTGGTGATCTTTCTATCAAGTTCTATTAAGTTCAAAGATTTTTGGACGAGAATAAGAATGGAAACCAACACTTCCCAAACCATATCCCAGGCAAATCAAACCAATCAATAAGAGAGGTTGTGATATTGAGAATTTGAAAACATTAGGAATCGCATGATTCGTATGGTTGTGTTTGTGTTGTTTGTTGATCTTTCTATCAAGTTCTATTAAGTTCAAAGATTTTTGGACGAGAAAAAGAATGGAAACCAACACCTCCCAAACCATAGCCTAGGCAAATCAAACCAATCAATAAGAAAGGTTGTGTTATAGAATTTGAGAAACATTGGGAATCACATGATTCGTATGCTTGTGTTTGTGTTGTTTGGTGATCTTTTTATCAAGTTCTATTAAGTTTATAGATTTTTGGACAAAAAAAAAAGAATGGAAACCAACACTTCCCAAACCATAGCCTAGGAAAATCAAACCAATCAATAAGAAAGGTTGTGTTATAGAATTTGAGAAACATTAGTAATCACATGATTCGTATGCTTGTGTTTGTGTTGTTTGGTGATCTTTCTATCAAGTTCTATTAAGTTCAAAGATTTTTGGACGAGAAAAAGAATGGAAACCAACACTTCCCAAATCATAGCCTAGGCAAATCAAACCAATCAATAAGAAACGTTGTGTTATTGAGTATTTAAGTAACATTAGGAATCGCATGATTCGTATGCTTGTGCTTGTGTTGTTTGGTTATCTTTCTAGACGAGAAAAAGAATGGAAACCAACACTTCCCAAACAATATCCTCGGCAAATCAAACCAATCAATATGAAAGGTTGTGTTATTGAGAATTTGAGAAACATTAGGTTTCGCCTGATTCGTATGCTTGTGTTTGTGTTGTTTGGTAATCTTTCTATCAAGTTCTATTAAGTTTACAGATTCTTGGACGAGAAAAAGAATGGAAACCAACACTTCCCATACCATAGCCTAGGCAAATCAAGCCTATCAATAAGAAAGGTTATGTTATTGAGTATTTGAGAAACATTAGGAATCGCATGATTCGTATTCTTGTGCTTGTGTTGTTTGGTGATCTTTCTAGACGAGAAAAAGAATGGAAACCAACACTTCCCAAACCATATCCTAGGGAAATCAAACCAATCAATAAGAAAGGTTGTGTTATTGAGAATTTGAGAAACATTAGGAATGGCATGATTCGTATGCTTGTGTTTGTGTTGTTTGGTGATCTTTCTATCAAGTTCTATTATGTTCAAAGATTTTCGGGCGAGAACGAGAATGGAAACCAACACTTCCTAGACCATATCCTAGGCAGATCAAACCAATCAATAAGAAAGGTTGTGTTATTGAGAATTTGAGAAACATTAGGAATGGCATGATTCGTATGCTTGTGTTTGTGTTGTTTGGTGATCTTTCTATCAAGTTCTATTATGTTCAAAGATTTTTGGACGAGAACAAGAATGAAAACCAACACTTCCAAAATAATATCCTCGGCAAATCAAACCAATCAATAAGAAAGGTTGTGCTATTGAGAATTTGAGAAACATTAGGAATCGCATGATTCGTATGCTTGTGTTTGTGTTGTTTGGTCATCTTTCTATCAAGTTCTATTAAGTTCAAAGATTTTAGACGAGAAAAAGAATGGAAACCAACACTTCCCAAACCATATCCTAGCTAAATCAAACCAATCAATAAGAAAGGTTGGGTTATTGAGATTTTGAGAAACATTTGGAATCGCATGATTCGTATGCTCGTGTTTGTGTTGTTTGGTGTTCTTTCTATCAAGTTCTATTAAGTTCAAAGATTTTTGGACGAGAAAAAGAATGGAAACCAACACTTCCCAAACCATAGCCTAGGCAAATCAAACCAATCAATAAGAAAGGTTGAGTTATTGAGTATGTGAGAAACATTAGGAATCGCATGATTCGTATGCTTCTGTTTGTGTTGTTTGGTGATCTTTCTATCAAGTTCTATTAAGTTCAAAGATTTTTGGACGAGAAAAAAAATGGAATCCAACACCTCCCAAACCATAGCCTAGGAAAATCAAACCAATCAATAGGAAAGGTTGTGTTATTGAGAATTTGAGAAACATTAGTAATCGCATGATTCGTATGCTTGTGTTTGTGTTGTTTGGTGATCTTTCTATCAAGTTCTATTAAGTTCAAAGATTTTTGGACGAGAAAAAGAATGGAAACCAACACTTCCCAAACCATAGGCTAGGCAAATCAAACCAATCAATAAGAAAGGTTGTGTTATAGAATTTGAGAAACATTAGGAATCACATGACTCGTATGCTTGTGTTTATGTTGTTTGGTGATCTTTCTATCAAGTTCTATTAAGTTCAAAGATTTTTGGACGAGAATAAGAATGGAAACCAACACTTCCCAAACCATATCCCAGGCAAATCAAACCAATCAATAAGAGAGGTTGTGATATTGAGAATTTGAAAACATTAGGAATCGCATGATTCGTATGGTTGTGTTTGTGTTGTTTGTTGATCTTTCTATCAAGTTCTATTAAGTTCAAAGATTTTTGGACGAGAAAAAGAATGGAAACCAACACCTCCCAAACCATAGCCTAGGCAAATCAAACCAATCAATAAGAAAGGTTGTGTTATAGAATTTGAGAAACATTGGGAATCACATGATTCGTATGCTTGTGTTTGTGTTGTTTGGTGATCTTTTTATCAAGTTCTATTAAGTTTATAGATTTTTGGACAAAAAAAAAAGAATGGAAACCAACACTTCCCAAACCATAGCCTAGGAAAATCAAACCAATCAATAAGAAAGGTTGTGTTATAGAATTTGAGAAACATTAGTAATCACATGATTCGTATGCTTGTGTTTGTGTTGTTTGGTGATCTTTCTATCAAGTTCTATTAAGTTCAAAGATTTTTGGACGAGAAAAAGAATGGAAACCAACACTTCCCAAATCATAGCCTAGGCAAATCAAACCAATCAATAAGAAACGTTGTGTTATTGAGTATTTAAGTAACATTAGGAATCGCATGATTCGTATGCTTGTGCTTGTGTTGTTTGGTTATCTTTCTAGACGAGAAAAAGAATGGAAACCAACACTTCCCAAACAATATCCTCGGCAAATCAAACCAATCAATATGAAAGGTTGTGTTATTGAGAATTTGAGAAACATTAGGTTTCGCCTGATTCGTATGCTTGTGTTGGTGTTGTTTGGTAATCTTTCTATCAAGTTCTATTACGTTTACAGATTCTTGGACGAGAAAAAGAATGGAAACCAACACTTCCCATACCATAGCCTAGGCAAATCAAGCCTATCAATAAGAAAGGTTATGTTATTGAGTATTTGAGAAACATTAGGAATCGCATGATTCGTATTCTTGTGCTTGTGTTGTTTGGTGATCTTTCTAGACGAGAAAAAGAATGGAAACCAACACTTCCCAAACCATATCCTAGGGAAATCAAACCAATCAATAAGAAAGGTTGTGTTATTGAGAATTTGAGAAACATTAGGAATGGCATGATTCGTATGCTTGTGTTTGTGTTGTTTGGTCATCTTTCTATCAAGTTCTATTAAGTTCAAAGATTTTAGACGAGAAAAAGAATGGAAACCAACACTTCCCAAACCATATCCTAGCTAAATCAAACCAATCAATAAGAAAGGTTGGGTTATTGAGATTTTGAGAAACATTTGGAATCGCATGATTCGTATGCTCGTGTTTGTGTTGTTTGGTGTTCTTTCTATCAAGTTCTATTAAGTTCAAAGATTTTTGGACGAGAAAAAGAATGGAAACCAACACTTCCCAAAACATAGCCTAGGCAAATCAAACCAATCAATAAGAAAGGTTGATTTATTGAGTATGTGAGAAACATTAGGAATCGCATGATTCGTATGCTTCTGTTTGTGTTGTTTGGTGATCTTTCTATCAAGTTCTATTAAGTTCAAAGATTTTTGGACGAGAAAAAAAATGGAATCCAACACCTCCCAAACCATAGCCTAGGAAAATCAAACCAATCAATAGGAAAGGTTGTGTTATTGAGAATTTGAGAAACATTAGTAATCGCATGATTCGTATGCTTGTGTTTGTGTTGTTTGGTGATCTTTCTATCAAGTTCTATTAAGTTCAAAGATTTTTGGACGAGAAAAAGAATGGAAACCAACACTTCCCAAACCATAGGCTAGGCAAATCAAACCAATCAATAAGAAAGGTTGTGTTATAGAATTTGAGAAACATTAGGAATCACATGACTCGTATGCTTGTGTTTATGTTGTTTGGTGATCTTTCTATCAAGTTCTATTAAGTTCAAAGATTTTTGGACGAGAATAAGAATGGAAACCAACGCTTCCCAAACCATATCCCAGGCAAATCAAACCAATCAATAAGAGAGGTTGTGATATTGAGAATTTGAAAACATTAGGAATCGCATGATTCGTATGGTTGTGTTTGTGTTGTTTGTTGATCTTTCTATCAAGTTCTATTAAGTTCAAAGATTTTTGGACGAGAAAAAGAATGGAAACCAACACCTCCCAAACCATAGCCTAGGCAAATCAAACCAATCAATAAGAAAGGTTGTGTTATAGAATTTGAGAAACATTGGGAATCCCATGATTCGTATGCTTGTGTTTGTGTTGTTTGGTGATCTTTTTATCAAGTTCTATTAAGTTTATAGATTTTTGGACAAAAAAAAAAGAATGGAAACCAACACTTCCCAAACCATAGCCTAGGAAAATCAAACCAATCAATAAGAAAGGTTGTGTTATAGAATTTGAGAAACATTAGTAATCACATGATTCGTATGCTTGTGTTTGTGTTGTTTGGTGATCTTTCTATCAAGTTCTATTAAGTTCAAAGATTTTTGGACGAGAAAAAGAATGGAAACCAACACTTCCCAAATCATAGCCTAGGCAAATCAAACCAATCAATAAGAAAGGTTGAGTTATTGAGAATTTGAGTAACATTAGGTTTCGCCTGATTCGTATGCTTGTGTTTGTGTTGTTTGGTAATCTTTCTCTCAAGTTCTATTAAGTTTACAGATTCTTGGACGAGAAAAAGAATGGAAACAAACACTTCCCAAACCATAGCCTAGGCAAATCAAACCTATCAATAAGAAAGGTTGTGTTATTGAGTATTTGAGAAACATTAGGAATCGCATGATTCGTATTCTTGTGCTTGTGTTGTTTGGTGATCTTTCTAGACGAGAAAAAGAATGGAAACCAACACTTCCCAAACCATATCCTAGGGAAATCAAACCAATCAATAAGAAAGGTTGTGTTATTGAGAATTTGAGAAACATTAGGAATGGCATGATTCGTATGCTTGTGTTTGTGTTGTTTGGTGATCTTTCTATCAAGTTCTATTATGTTCAAAGATTTTCGGGCGAGAACGAGAATGGAAACCAACACTTCCTAGACCATATCCTAGGCAAATCATACCAATCAATAAGAAAGGTTGTGTTATTGAGAATTTGAGAAACATTAGGAATGGCATGATTCGTATGCTTGTGTTTGTGTTGTTTGGTGATTTTCTATCAAGTTCTATTATGTTCAAAGATTTTTGGACGAGAACAAGAATGAAAACCAACACTTCCCAAATAATATCCTCGGCAAATCAAACCAATCAATAAGAAAGGTTGTGCTATTGAGAATTTGAGAAACATTAGGAATCGCATGATTCGTATGCTTGTGTTTGTGTTGTTTGGTCATCTTTCTATCAAGTTCTATTAAGTTCAAAGATTTTAGACGAGAAAAAGAATGGAAACCAACACTTCCCAAACCATATCCTAGCTAAATCAAACCAATCAATAAGAAAGGTTGGGTTATTGAGATTTTGAGAAACATTTGGAATCGCATGATTCGTATGCTCGTGTTTGTGTTGTTTGGTGTTCTTTCTATCAAGTTCTATTAAGTTCAAAGATTTTTGGACGAGAAAAAGAATGGAAACCAACACTTCCCAAACCATAGCCTAGGCAAATCAAACCAATCAATAAGAAAGGTTGAGTTATTGAGTATGTGAGAAACATTAGGAATCGCATGATTCGTATGCTTCTGTTTGTGTTGTTTGGTGATCTTTCTATCAAGTTCTATTAAGTTCAAAGATTTTTGGACGAGAAAAAAAATGGAATCCAACACCTCCCAAACCATAGCCTAGGAAAATCAAACCAATCAATAGGAAAGGTTGTGTTATTGAGAATTTGAGAAACATTAGTAATCGCATGATTCGTATGCTTGTGTTTGTGTTGTTTGGTGATCTTTCTATCAAGTTCTATTAAGTTCAAAGATTTTTGGACGAGAAAAAGAATGGAAACCAACACTTCCCAAACCATAGGCTAGGCAAATCAAACCAATCAATAAGAAAGGTTGTGTTATAGAATTTGAGAAACATTAGGAATCACATGACTCGTATGCTTGTGTTTATGTTGTTTGGTGATCTTTCTATCAAGTTCTATTAAGTTCAAAGATTTTTGGACGAGAATAAGAATGGAAACCAACACTTCCCAAACCATATCCCAGGCAAATCAAACCAATCAATAAGAGAGGTTGTGATATTGAGAATTTGAAAACATTAGGAATCGCATGATTCGTATGGTTGTGTTTGTGTTGTTTGTTGATCTTTCTATCAAGTTCTATTAAGTTCAAAGATTTTTGGACGAGAAAAAGAATGGAAACCAACACCTCCCAAACCATAGCCTAGGCAAATCAAACCAATCAATAAGAAAGGTTGTGTTATAGAATTTGAGAAACATTAGGAATCACATGATTCGTATGCTTGTGTTTGTGTTGTTTGGTGATCTTTTTATCAAGTTCTATTAAGTTTATAGATTTTTGGACAAAAAAAAAAGAATGGAAACCAACACTTCCCAAACCATAGCCTAGGCAAATCAAACCAATCAATAAGAAAGGTTGTGTTATAGAATTTGAGAAACATTAGTAATCACATGATTCGTATGCTTGTGTTTGTGTTGTTTGGTGATCTTTCTATCAAGTTCTATTAAGTTCAAAGATTTTTGGACGAGAAAAAGAATGGAAACCAACACTTCCCAAATCATAGCCTAGGCAAATCAAACCAATCAATAAGAAAGGTTGAGTTATTGAGAATTTGAGTAACATTAGGTTTCGCCTGATTCGTATGCTTGTGTTTGTGTTGTTTGGTAATCTTTCTCTCAAGTTCTATTAAGTTTACAGATTCTTGGACGAGAAAAAGAATGGAAACAAACACTTCCCAAACCATAGCCTAGGCAAATCAAACCTATTAATAAGAAAGGTTGTGTTATTGAGTATTTGAGAAACATTAGGAATCGCATGATTCGTATTCTTGTGCTTGTGTTGTTTGGTGATCTTTCTAGACGAGAAAAAGAATGGAAACCAACACTTCCCAGACCATATCCTAGGCAAATCAAACCAATCAATAAGAAAGGTTGTGTTATTGAGAATTTGAGAAACATTAGGAATGGCATGATTCGTATGCTTGTGTTTGTGTTGTTTGGTGATCTTTCTACCAAGTTCTATTAAGTTCAAAGATTTTTGAACGAGAAAAAGAATGGAAACCAACACCTCCCAAACCATAGCCTAGGCAAATCAAACCAATCAATAAGAAAGGTTGTGGTATAGAATTTGAGAAACATTAGGAATCACATGATTCGTATGCTTGTGTTTGTGTTGTTCGGTGATCTTTTTATCAAGTTCTATTAAGTTTATAGATTTTTGTTCAAAAACAAAGAATGGAAACCAACACTTCCCAAACCATAGCCTAGGCAAATCAAACCAATCAATAAGAAAGGTTGTGTTATAGAATTTGAGAAACATTAGCAATCACATGATTCGTATGCTTGTGTTTGTGTTGTTTGGTGATCTTTCTATCAAGTTCTATTAGGTTCAAAGATTTTTGGACGAGAAAAAGAATGGAAACCAACACCTCCCAAACCATAGCCTAGGCAAATCAAACCAATCAATAGGAAAGGTGGTGTTATTGAGAATTTGAGAAACATTAGGAATCGCATGATTCGTATGCTTGTGTTTGTGTTGTTTGGTGATCTTTCTATCAAGTTCTATTAAGTTCAAAGATTTTTGGACGAGAAAAAGAATGGAAACCAACACTTCCCAAATCATAGCCTAGGCAAATCAAACCAATCAATAAGAAAAGTTGAGTTATATAGAATTTGAGTAACATTAGGTTTCGCCTGATTCGTATGCTTGTGTTTGTGTTGTTTGGTAATCTTTCTCTCAAGTTCTATTAAGTTTACAGATTCTTCGACGAGAAAAAGAATGGAAACAAACACTTCCCAAACCATAGCCTAGGCAAATCAAACCTATCAATAAGAAAGGTTGTGTTATTGAGTATTTGAGAAACATTAGGAATCGCATGATTCGTATTCTTGTGCTTGTGTTGTTTGGTGATCTTTCTAGACGAGAAAAAGAATGGAAACCACCACTTCCCAAACCATATCCTAGGCAAATCAAACCAATCAATAAGAAAGGTTGTGTTATTGAGAATTTGAGAAACATTAGGAATGACATGATTCGTATGCTTGTGTTTGTGTTGTTTGGTGATCTTTCTACCAAGTTCTATTAAGTTCAAAGATTTTTGGACGAGAAAAAGAATGGAAACCAACACCTCCCAAACCATAGCCTAGGCAAATCAAACCAATCAATAAGAAAGGTTGTGGTATAGAATTTGAGAAACATTAGGAATCACATGATCCGTATGCTTGTGTTTGTGTTGTTCGGTGATCTTTTTATCAAGTTCTATTAAGTTTATAGATTTTTGTTCAAAAAAAAAGAATGGAAACCAACACTTCCCAAACCATAGCCTAGGCAAATCAAACCAATCAATAAGAAAGTTTGTGTTATAGAATTTGAGAAACATTAGTAATCACATGATTCGTATGCTTGTGTTTGTGTTGTTTGGTGATCTTTCTATCAAGTTCTATAAGTTCAAAGATTTTTGGACGAGAAAAAGAATGGAAACCAACACCTCCCAAACCATAGCCTAGGCAAATCAAACCAATCAATAGGAAAGGTTGTGTTATTGAGAATTTGAGAAACATTAGGAATCGCATGATTCGTATGCTTGTGTTTGTGTTGTTTGGTGATCTTTCTATCAAGTTCTATTAAGTTCAAAGATTTTTGGACGAGAAAAAGAATGGAAACCAACACTTCCCAAACCATAACCTAGGCAAATCAAACCAATCAATAAGAAAGGTTGAGTTATTGAGTATGTGAGAAATATTAGGAATCGCATGATTCGTATGCTTGTGTTTGTGTTGTTTGGAGATCTTTCTATCAAGTTTTATTAAGTTCAAAGATTTTTGGACGAGAAAAAGAATGGAAACCAACACCTCCCAAACCATAGCCTAGGCAAATCAAACCAATCAATAGGAAAGGTTGTGTTATTGAGAATTTGAGAAACATTAGGAATCGCATGATTCGTATGCTTGTGTTTGTGTTGTTTGGTGATCTTTCTATCGAGTTTTATTATGTTCAAAGATTTTTGGACGAGAAAAAGAATGGAAACCAGCACTTCCGAAACCATATCCTAGGCAAATGAAACCAATCAATAAGAAATGTTGTGTTAGTGAGTATTTCAGAAACATTAGGAATCACATGATTCGTATGCTTGTGTTTGTGTTGTAAGGTGATCTTTCTATCAAGTTCTATTAAGTTCAAAGATTTTTGGACGAGAAAAAGAATGGAAACCAACACTTCCCAAACCATAGGCTAGGCAAATCAAACCAATCAATAAGAAATGTTGTGTTATTGAGTATTTGAGAAACATTAGGAATCGCATGATTCGTATGTTTGTGCTTATGTTGTGTGGTGATCTTTCTAGACGAGAAAAAGAATGGAAACCAACATTTCCTAAACCATAGCCTAGACAAATCAAAGCAATCAATAAAAAAGCTTGTGTTATTGAGAATTTGAGATACATTAGGAATGGCATGATTCGTATGCTTGTGTTTATGTTGTTTGGTGATCTTTCTATCAAGTTCTATTAAGTTTATAGATTTTTGGACAAAAAAAAAGAATGGAAACCAACACTTCCCAAACCATAGCCTAGGCAAATCAAACCAATCAATAAGAAAGGTTTTGTTATAGAATTTGAGAAACATTAGGAAACACATGATTCGTATGCTTGTGTTTGTGTTGTTTGGTGATCTTTCTATCAAGTTCTATTAAGTTCAAAGATTTTTGGACGAGAACAAGAATGGAAACCAACACTTCCCAAACTATATCCCTGGCAAATCAAACCAATCAATAAGAAAGGTTGTGCTATTGAGAATTTGAAAACATTAGGAATCGCATGATTCGTATAGTTGTGTTTGTGTTGTTTGGTGATCTTTCTATCAACTTCAATTAAGTTCAAAGATTTTAGACGAGAAAAAGAGTGGAAACCAACACTTCCCAAACCATATCTTAGGCAAATCAAACCAATCAATAAGAAAGGTTGGGTTATTGAGAATTTGAGAAACATTTGGAATCGCATGATTCGTATGCTCGTGTTTGTGTTGTTTGGTGATCTTTCTATCAAGTTCTATTAAGTTCAAAGATTTTTGGACGAGAAAAAGAATGGAAACCAACACTTCCCAAACCATAGCCTAGGCAAATCAAACCAATCAATAAGAAAGGTTGAGTTATTGAGTATGTGAGAAACATTAGGAATCGCATGATTCGTATGCTTGTGTTTGTGTTGTTTGGTGATCTTTCTATCAAGTTCTATTAAGTTCAAAGATTTTTGGACGAGAAAAAGAATGGAAACCAACACCTCCCAAACCATAGCCTAGGCAAATCAAACCAATCAATAGGAAAGGTTCTGTTATTGAGAATTTGAGAAACGTTAGGAATCGCATGATTCGTATGCTTGTGTTTGTGTTGTTTGGTGATCTTTCTATCAATTTTTTAAGTTCAAAGATTTTTGGACGAGAAAAAGAATGGAAACCAACACTTCCCAAACCATAGGCTAGGCAAATCAAACCAATCAATAAGAAATGTTGTGTTATTGAGTATTTGAGAAACATTAGGAATCGCATGACTCGTATGTTTGTGCTTATGTTGTGTGGTGATCTTTCTAGACGAGAAAAAGAATGGAAACCAACATTTCCTAAACCATAGCCTAGAAAAATCAAAGTAATCAATAAGAAAGATTGTGTTATTGAGAATTTGAGAAACATTAGGAATGGCATGATTCGTATGCTTGTGTTTATGTTGTTTGGTGATCTTTCTATCAAGTTCTATTAAGTTTATAGATTTTTGGACAAAAAAAAAGAATGGAAACCAACACTTCCCAAACCATAGCCTAGGCAAATCAAACCAATCAATAAGAAAGGTTTTGTTATAGAATTTGAGAAACATTAGGAAACACATGATTCGTATACTAGTGTTTGTGTTGTTTGGTGATCTTTCTATCAAGTTCTATTAAGTTCAAAGATTTTTGGACGAGAACAAGAATGGAAACCAACACTTCCCAAACCATATCCCAGGCAAATCAAACCAATCAATAAGAAAGGTTGTGCTATTGAGAATTTGAAAACATTAGGAATCGCATGATACGTATAGTTGTGTTTGTGTTGTTTGGTGATCTTTCTATCAAGTTCTATTAAGTTCAAAGATTTCTGAACGACAAAAAGAATGGAAACCAACACTTCCCAAACCATAGCCTAGGCAAATCAAACCAATCAATAAGAAACGTTGTGTTATTGAGTATTTAAGTAACATTAGGAATCGCATGATTCGTATGCTTGTGCTTGTGTTCTTTGGTTATCTTTCTAGACGAGAAAAATGATGGAAACCAACACTTCCCAAACAATATCCTCGGCAAATCAAACCAATCAATATGAAAGGTTGTGTTATTGAGAATTTGAGAAACATTAGGTTTCGCCTGATTCGTATGCTTGTGTTTGTGTTGTTTGGTAATCTTTCTATCAAGTTCTATTAAGTTTACAGATTCTTGGACGAGAAAAAGAATGGCAACCAACACTTCCCAAACCATAGCCTAGGCAAATCAAACCTATCAATAAGAAAGGTTGTGTTATTGAGTATTTGAGAAACATTAGGAATCGCATGATTCGTATTCTTGTGCTTGTGTTATTTGGTGATCTTTCTAAACGAGAAAAAGAATGGAAACCAATACTTCCCAAACCATATCCTAGGGAAATCAAACCAATCAATAAGAAAGGTTGGGTTATTGAGAATTTGAGAAACATTTGGAATCGCATGATTCGTATGCTCGTGTTTGTGTTGTTTAGTGATCTTTCTATGAAGTTCTATTAAGTTCAAAGATTTTTGGACGAGAAAAAGAATGGAAACCAACACTTCCCAAACCATAGCCTAGGCAAATCAAACCAATCAATAAGAAAGGTTGAGTTATTGAGTATGTGAGAAACATTAGGAATCGCATGATTCGTATGCTTCTGTTTGTGTTGTTTGGTGATCTTTCCATCAAGTTCTATTAAGTTCAAAGATTTTTGGACGAGAAAAAGAATGGAAACAAACACTTACAAAAACATAGCCTAGGCAAATCAAACCAATCAATAAGAAAGGTTGAGTTATTGAGTATGTGAGAACCATTAGGAATCGCATGATTCGTATGCTTGTGTTTGTGTTGTTTGGTGATCTTTCTATCAAGTTCTATTAAGTTCAAAGATTTTTGGACGAGAAAAAGAATGGAAACCAACACCTCTCAAACCATAGCCTAGGCAAATCAAACCAATCAATAGGAAAGGTTGTGTTATTGAGAATTTGAGAAACATTAGGAATCGCATGATTCGTATGCTTGGGTTTGTGTTGTTTGGTGATCTTTCTATCAAGTTTTATTATGTTCAAAGATTTTTGGACAAGAAAAAGAATGGAAACCAACACTTCCCAAACCATACCCTAGGCAAATGAAACCAATCAATAAGAAATGTTGTGTTAGTGAGTATTTCAGAAACATTAGGAATCACATCATTCGTATAGTTGTGTTTGTGTTGTTTGGTGATCTTTCTATCAAGTTCTATTAAGTTCAAAGATTTCTGGACGAGAAAAAGAATGGAAACCAACACTTCCCAAACCATAGCCTAGGCAAATCAAACCAATCAATAAGAAATGTTGTGTTATTGAGTATTTAAGTAACATTAGGAATCGCATGATTCGTATGCTTGTGCTTGTGTTGTTTGGTTATCTTTCTAGACGAGAAAAAGAATGGAAACCAACACTTCCCAAACAGTATCCTCGGCAAATCAAACCAATCAATATGAAAGGTTGTGTTATTGAGAATTTGAGAAACATTAGGTTTCGCCTGATTCGTATGCTTGTGTTTGTGTTGTTTGGTAATCTTTCTCTCAAGTTCTATTAAGTTTACAGATTCTTGGACGAGAAAAAGAATGGAAACCAACACTTCCCAAACCATAGCCTAGGCAAATCAAACCAATCAATAGGAAAGGTTGTGTTATTGAGAATTTGAGAAACATTTGGAATCGCATGATTCGTATGCTCGTGTTTGTGTTGTTTAGTGATCTTTCTATGAAGTTCTATTAAGTTCAAAGATTTTTGGACGAGAAAAAGAATGGAAACCAACACTTCCCAAACCATAGCCTAGGCAAATCAAACCAATCAATAAGAAAGGTTGAGTTATTGAGTATGTGAGAAACATTAGGAATCGCATGATTCGTATGCTTCTGTTTGTGTTGTTTGGTGATCTTTCTATCAAGTTCTATTAAGTTCAAAGATTTTTGGACGAGAAAAAGAATGGAAACAAACACTTCCAAAAACATAGCCTAGGCAAATCAAACCAATCAATAAGAAAGGTTGAGTTATTGAGTATGTGAGAAACATTAGGAATCGCATGATTCGTATGCTTGTGTTTGTGTTGTTTGGTGATCTTTCTATCAAGTTCTATTAAGTTCAAAGATTTTTGGACGAGAAAAAGAATGGAAACCAACACCTCCCAAACCATAGCCTAGGCAAATCAAACCAATCAATAAGAAAGGTTTTGTTATAGAATTTGAGAAACATTAGGAAACACATGATTCGTATGATTGTGTTTGTGTTGTTTGGTGATCTTTCTATCAAGTTCTATTAAGTTCAAAGATTTTTGGACGAGAACAAGAATGGAAACCAACACTTCCCAAACTATATCCCTGACAAATCAAACCAATCAATAAGAAAGGTTGTGCTATTGAGAATTTGAAAACATTAGGAATCGCATGATTCGTATAGTTGTGTTTGTGTTGTTTGGTGATCTTTCTATCAACTTCTATTAAGTTCAAAGATTTTAGACGAGAAAAAGAGTGGAAACCAACACTTCCCAAACCATATCTTAGGCAAATCAAACCAATCAATAAGAAAGGTTGGGTTATTGAGAATTTGAGAAACATTTGGAATCGCATGATTCGTATGCTCGTGTTTGTGTTGTTTGGTGATCTTTCTATCAAGTTCTATTAAGTTCAAAGATTTTTGGACGAGAAAAAGAATGGAAACCAACACTTACCAAACCATAGCCTAGGCAAATCAAACCAATCAATAAGAAAGGTTGAGTTATTGAGTATGTGAGAAACATTAGGAATCGCATGATTCGTATGCTTGTGTTTGTGTTGTTTGGTGATCTTTCTATCAAGTTCTATTAAGTTCAAAGATTTTTGGACGAGAAAAAGAATGGAAACCAACACCTCCCAAACCATAGCCTAGGCAAATCAAACCAATCAATAGGAAAGGTTCTGTTATTGAGAATTTGAGAAACGTTAGGAATCGCATGATTCGTATGCTTGTGTTTGTGTTGTTTGGTGATCTTTCTATCAATTTTTTAAGTTCAAAGATTTTTGGACGAGAAAAAGAATGGAAACCAACACTTCCCAAACCATAGGCTAGGCAAATCAAACCAATCAATAAGAAATGTTGTGTTATTGAGTATTTGAGAAACATTAGGAATCGCATGACTCGTATGTTTGTGCTTATGTTGTGTGGTGATCTTTCTAGACGAGAAAAAGAATGGAAACCAACATTTCCTAAACCATAGCCTAGACAAATCAAAGTAATCAATAAGAAAGATTGTGTTATTGAGAATTTGAGAAACATTAGGAATGGCATGATTCGTATGCTTGTGTTTATGTTGTTTGGTGATCTTTCTATCAAGTTCTATTAAGTTTATAGATTTTTGGACAAAAAAAAAGAATGGAAACCAACACTTCCCAAACCATAGCCTAGGCAAATCAAACCAATCAATAAGAAAGGTTTTGTTATAGAATTTGAGAAACATTAGGAAACACATGATTCGTATACTAGTGTTTGTGTTGTTTGGTGATCTTTCTATCAAGTTCTATTAAGTTCAAAGATTTTTGGACGAGAACAAGAATGGAAACCAACACTTCCCAAACCATATCCCAGGAAAATCAAACCAATCAATAAGAAAGGTTGTGCTATTGAGAATTTGAAAACATTAGGAATCGCATGATACGTATAGTTGTGTTTGTGTTGTTTGGTGATCTTTCTATCAAGTTCTATTAAGTTCAAAGATTTCTGAACGACAAAAAGAATGGAAACCAACACTTCCCAAACCATAGCCTAGGCAAATCAAACCAATCAATAAGAAACGTTGTGTTATTGAGTATTTAAGTAACATTAGGAATCGCATGATTCGTATGCTTGTGCTTGTGTCTTTGGTTATCTTTCTAGACGAGAAAAATAATGGAAACCAACACTTCCCAAACAATATCCTCGGCAAATCAAACCAATCAATATGAAAGGTTGTGTTATTGAGAATTTGACAAACATTAGGTTTCGCCTGATTCGTATGCTTGTGTTTGTGTTGTTTGGTAATCTTTCTATCAAGTTCTATTAAGTTTACAGATTCTTGGACGAGAAAAAGAATGGCAACCAACACTTCCCAAACCATAGCCTAGGCAAATCAAACCTATCAATAACAAAGATTGTGTTATTGAGTATTTGAGAAACATTAGGAATCGCATGATTCGTATTCTTGCGCTTGTGTTATTTGGTGATCTTTCTAAACGAGAAAAAGAATGGAAACCAATACTTCCCAAACCATATCCTAGGGAAATCAAACCAATCAATAAGAAAGGTTGGGTTATTGAGAATTTGAGAAACATTTGGAATCGCATGATTCGTATGCTCGTGTTTGTGTTGTTTAGTGATCTTTCTATGAAGTTCTATTAAGTTCAAAGATTTTTGGACGAGAAAAAGAATGGAAACCAACACTTCCCAAACCATAGCCTAGGCAAATCAAACCAATCAATAAGAAAGGTTGAGTTATTGAGTATGTGAGAAACATTAGGAATCGCATGATTCGTATGCTTCTGTTTGTGTTGTTTGGTGATCTTTCTATCAAGTTCTATTAAGTTCAAAGATTTTTGGACGAGAAAAAGAATGGAAACAAACACTTCCAAAAACATAGCCTAGGCAAATCAAACCAATCAATAAGAAAGGTTGAGTTATTGAGTATGTGAGAAACATTAGGAATCGCATGATTCGTATGCTTGTGTTTGTGTTGTTTGGTGATCTTTCTATCAAGTTCTATTAAGTTCAAAGATTTTTGGACGAGAAAAAGAATGGAAACCAACACCTCCCAAACCATAGCCTAGGCAAATCAAACCAATCAATAGGAAAGGTTGTGTTATTGAGAATTTGAGAAACATTAGGAATCGCATGATTCGTATGCTTGGGTTTGTGTTGTTTGGTGATCTTTCTATCAAGTTTTATTATGTTCAAAGATTTTTGGACAAGAAAAAGAATGGAAACCAAAACTTCCCAAACCATACCCTAGGCAAATGAAACCAATCAATAAGAAATGTTTTGTTAGTGAGTATTTCAGAAACATTAGGAATCACATCATTCGTATAGTTGTGTTTGTGTTGTTTGGTGATCTTTCTATCAAGTTCTATTAAGTTCAAAGATTTCTGGACGAGAAAAAGAATGGAAACCAACACTTCCCAAACCATAGCCTAGGCAAATCAAACCAATCAATAAGAAATGTTGTGTTATTGAGTATTTAAGTAACATTAGGAATCGCATGATTCGTATGCTTGTGCTTGTGTTGTTTGGTTATCTTTCTAGACGAGAAAAAGAATGGAAACCAACACTTCCCAAACAATATCCTCGGCAAATCAAACCAATCAATATGAAAGGTTGTGTTATTGAGAATTTGAGAAACATTAGGTTTCGCCTGATTCGTATGCTTGTGTTTGTGTTGTTTGGTAATCTTTCTCTCAAGTTCTATTAAGTTTACAGATTCTTGGACGAGAAAAAGAATGGAAACTAACACTTCCCAAACCATAGCCTAGGCAAATCAAACCAATCAATAAGAAAGGTTGAGTTATTGAGTATGTGAGAAACATTAGGAATCGCATGATTCGTATGCTTGTGTTTGTGTTGTTTGGTGATCTTTCTATCAAGTTCTATTAAGTTCAAAGATTTTTGGACGAGAAAAAGAATGGAAACCAACACCTCCCAAACCATAGCCTAGGCAAATCAAACCAATCAATAGGAAAGGTTCTGTTATTGAGAATTTGAGAAACGTTAGGAATCGCATGATTCGTATGCTTGTGTTTGTGTTGTTTGGTGATCTTTCTATCAATTTTTTAAGTTCAAAGATTTTTGGACGAGAAAAAGAATGGAAACCAACACTTCCCAAACCATAGGCTAGGCAAATCAAACCAATCAATAAGAAATGTTGTGTTATTGAGTATTTGAGAAACATTAGGAATCGCATGACTCGTATGTTTGTGCTTATGTTGTGTGGTGATCTTTCTAGACGAGAAAAAGAATGGAAACCAACATTTCCTAAACCATAGCCTAGACAAATCAAAGTAATCAATAAGAAAGATTGTGTTATTGAGAATTTGAGAAACATTAGGAATGGCATGATTCGTATGCTTGTGTTTATGTTGTTTGGTGATCTTTCTATCAAGTTCTATTAAGTTTATAGATTTTTGGACAAAAAAAAAGAATGGAAACCAACACTTCCCAAACCATAGCCTAGGCAAATCAAACCAATCAATAAGAAAGGTTTTGTTATAGAATTTGAGAAACATTAGGAAACACATGATTCGTATACTAGTGTTTGTGTTGTTTGGTGATCTTTCTATCAAGTTCTATTAAGTTCAAAGATTTTTGGACGAGAACAAGAATGGAAACCAACACTTCCCAAACCATATCCCAGGCAAATCAAACCAATCAATAAGAAAGGTTGTGCTATTGAGAATTTGAAAACATTAGGAATCGCATGATACGTATAGTTGTGTTTGTGTTGTTTGGTGATCTTTCTATCAAGTTCTATTAAGTTCAAAGATTTCTGAACGACAAAAAGAATGGAAACCAACACTTCCCAAACCATAGCCTAGGCAAATCAAACCAATCAATAAGAAACGTTGTGTTATTGAGTATTTAAGTAACATTAGGAATCGCATGATTCGTATGCTTGTGCTTGTGTTGTTTGGTTATCTTTCTAGACGAGAAAAATAATGGAAACCAACACTTCCCAAACAATATCCTCGGCAAATCAAACCAATCAATATGAAAGGTTGTGTTATTGAGAATTTGAGAAACATTAGGTTTCGCCTGATTCGTATGCTTGTGTTTGTGTTGTTTGGTAATCTTTCTCTCAAGTTCTATTAAGTTTACAGATTCTTGGACGAGAAAAAGAATGGAAACCAACACTTCCCAAACCATAGCCTAGGCAAATCAAACCAATCAATAAGAAAGGTTGAGTTATTGAGTATGTGAGAAACATTAGGAATCGCATGATTCGTATGCTTGTGTTTGTGTTGTTTGGTGATCTTTCTATCAAGTTCTATTAAGTTCAAAGATTTTTGGACGAGAAAAAGAATGGAAACCAACACCTCCCAAACCATAGGCTAGGCAAATCAAACCAATCAATAGGAAAGGTTCTGTTATTGAGAATTTGAGAAACGTTAGGAATCGCATGATTCGTATGCTTGTGTTTGTGTTGTTTGGTGATCTTTCTATCAATTTTTTAAGTTCAAAGATTTTTGGACGAGAAAAAGAATGGAAACCAACACTTCCCAAACCATAGGCTAGGCAAATCAAACCAATCAATAAGAAATGTTGTGTTATTGAGTATTTGAGAAACATTAGGAATCGCATGACTCGTATGTTTGTGCTTATGTTGTGTGGTGATCTTTCTAGACGAGAAAAAGTATGGAAACCAACATTTCCTAAACCATAGCCTAGACAAATCAAAGTAATCAATAAGAAAGATTGTGTTATTGAGAATTTGAGAAACATTAGGAATGGCATGATTCGTATGCTTGTGTTTATGTTGTTTGGTGATCTTTCTATCAAGTTCTATTAAGTTTATAGATTTTTGGACAAAAAAAAAGAATGGAAACCAACACTTCCCAAACCATAGCCTAGGAAAATCAAACCAATCAATAAGAAAGGTTTTGTTATAGAATTTGAGAAACATTAGGAAACACATGATTCGTATACTAGTGTTTGTGTTGTTTGGTGATCTTTCTATCAAGTTCTATTAAGTTCAAAGATTTTTGGACGAGAACAAGAATGGAAACCAACACTTCCCAAACCATATCCCAGGCAAATCAAACCAATCAATAAGAAAGGTTGTGCTATTGAGAATTTGAAAACATTAGGAATCGCATGATACGTATAGTTGTGTTTGTGTTGTTTGGTGATCTTTCTATCAAGTTCTATTAAGTTCAAAGATTTCTGAACGACAAAAAGAATGGAAACCAACACTTCCCAAACCATAGCCTAGGCAAATCAAACCAATCAATAAGAAACGTTGTGTTATTGAGTATTTAAGTAACATTAGGAATCGCATGATTCGTATGCTTGTGCTTGTGTTCTTTGGTTATCTTTCTAGACGAGAAAAATAATGGAAACCAACACTTCCCAAATAATATCCTCGGCAAATCAAACCAATCAATATGAAAGGTTGTGTTATTGAGAATTTGACAAACATTAGGTTTCGCCTGATTCGTATGCTTGTGTTTGTGTTGTTTGGTAATCTTTCTATCAAGTTCTATTAAGTTTACAGATTCTTGGACGAGAAAAAGAATGGCAACCAACACTTCCCAAACCATAGCCTAGGCAAATCAAACCTATCAATAAGAAAGATTGTGTTATTGAGTATTTGAGAAACATTAGGAATCGCATGATTCGTATTCTTGTGCTTGTGTTATTTGGTGATCTTTCTAAACGAGAAAAAGAATGGAAACCAATACTTCCCAAACCATATCCTAGGGAAATCAAACCAATCAATAAGAAAGGTTGGGTTATTGAGAATTTGAGAAACATTTGGAATCGCATGATTCGTATGCTCGTGTTTGTGTTGTTTAGTGATCTTTCTATGAAGTTCTATTAAGTTCAAACATTTTTGGACGAGAAAAAGAATGGAAACCAACACTTCCCAAACCATAGCCTAGGCAAATCAAACCAATCAATAAGAAAGGTTGAGTTATTGAGTATGTGAGAAACATTAGGAATCGCATGATTCGTATGCTTCTGTTTGTGTTGTTTGGTGATCTTTCTATCAAGTTCTATTAAGTTCAAAGATTTTTGGACGAGAAAAAGAATGGAAACAAACACTTCCAAAAACATAGCCTAGGCAAATCAAACCAATCAATAAGAAAGGTTGAGTTATTGAGTATGTGAGAAACATTAGGAATCGCATGATTCGTATGCTTGTGTTTGTGTTGTTTGGTGATCTTTCTATCAAGTTCTATTAAGTTCAAAGATTTTTGGACGAGAAAAAGAATGGAAACCAACACCTCCCAAACCATAGCCTAGGCAAATCAAACCAATCAATAGGAAAGGTTGTGTTATTGAGAATTTGAGAAACATTAGGAATCGCATGATTCGTATGCTTGGGTTTGTGTTGTTTGGTGATCTTTCTATCAAGTTTTATTATGTTCAAAGATTTTTGGACAAGAAAAAGAATGGAAACCAAAACTTCCCAAACCATACCCTAGGCAAATGAAACCAATCAATAAGAAATGTTTTGTTAGTGAGTATTTCAGAAACATTAGGAATCACATCATTCGTATAGTTGTGTTTGTGTTGTTTGGTGATCTTTCTATCAAGTTCTATTAAGTTCAAAGATTTCTGGACGAGAAAAAGAATGGAAACCAACACTTCCCAAACCATAGCCTAGGCAAATCAAACCAATCAATAAGAAATGTTGTGTTATTGAGTATTTAAGTAACATTAGGAATCGCATGATTCGTATGCTTGTGCTTGTGTTGTTTGGTTATCTTTCTAGACGAGAAAAAGAATGGAAACCAACACTTCCCAAACAATATCCTCGGCAAATCAAACCAATCAATATGAAAGGTTGTGTTATTGAGAATTTGAGAAACATTAGGTTTCGCCTGATTCGTATGCTTGTGTTTGTGTTGTTTGGTAATCTTTCTCTCAAGTTCTATTAAGTTTACAGATTCTTGGACGAGAAAAAGAATGGAAACCAACACTTCCCAAACCATAGCCTAGGCAAATCAAACCAATCAATAGGAAAGGTTGTGTTATTGAGAATTTGAGAAACATTAGGAATCGCATGATTCGTATGCTTGTGTTTGTGTTGTTTGGTGATCTTTCTATCAAGTTCTATTAAGTTCAAAGATTTTTGGACGAGAAAAAGAATGGAAACCAACACTTCCCAAACCATAGCCTAGGCAAATCAAACCAATCAATAAGAAAGGTTGAGTTATTGAGTATGTGTGAAACATTAGGAATCGCATGATTCGTATGCTTGTGTTTGTGTTGTTTGGTGATCTTTCTATCAAGTTCTATTAAGTTCAAAGATTTTTGGACGAGAAAAAGAATGGAAACCAACACCTCCCAAACCATAGCCTAGGCAAATCAAACCAATCAATAGGAAAGGTTGTGTTATTGAGAATTTGAGAAACATTAGGAATCGCATGATTCGTATGCTTGTGTTTGTGTTGTTTGGTGATCTTTCTATCAAGTTTTATTATGTTCAAAGATTTTTGGACGAGAAAAAGAATGGAAACCAACACTTCCCAAACCATACCCTAGGCAAATGGAACCAATCAATACGAAATGTTGTGTTAGTGAGTATTTCAGAAACATTAGGAATCACATGATTCGTATGCTTGTGTTTGTGTTGTAAGGTGATCTTTCTATCAAGTTCTATTAAGTTCAAAGATTTTTGGACGAGAAAAAGAATGGAAACCAACACCTCCCAAACCATAGCCTAGGCAAATCAAACCAATCAATAGGAAAGGTTGAGTTATTGAGTATGTGAGAAACATTAGGAATCGCATGATTCGTATGCTTGTGTATGTGTTGTTTGGTGATCTTTCTATCAAGTTCTATTAAGTTCAAAGATTTTTGGACGAGAAAAAGAATGGAAACCAACACCTCCAAAACCATAGCCTAGACAAATCAAACCAATCAATAGGAAAGGTTGAGTTATTGAGTATGTGAGAAACATTAGGAATCGCATGATTCGTATGCTTGTGTCTGTGTTGTTTGGTGATCTTTCTATCAAGTTCTATTAAGTTCAAAGATTTTTGGACGAGAAAAAGAATGGAAACCAACACTTCCCAAACCATAGCCTCGGCAAATCAAACCAATCAATAAGAAAGGTTGAGTTATTGAGTATGTGAGAAACATTAGGAATCGCATGATTCGTATGCTTGTGTTTGTGTTGTTTGGTGATCTTTCTATCAAGTTCTATTAAGTTCAAAGATTTTTGGACGAGAAAAAGAATGGAAACCAACACCTCCCAAACCATAGCCTAGGCAAATCAAACCAATCAATAGGAAAGGTGGTGTTATTGAGAATTTGAGAAACATTAGGAATCGCATGATTCGTATGCTTGTGTTTGTGTTGTTTGGTGATCTTTCTATCAAGTTTTATTATGTTCAAAGATTTTTGGACAAGAAAAAGAATGGAAACCAACACTTCCCAAACCATACCCTAGGCAAATGAAACCAATCAATAAGAAATGTTGTGTTAGTGAGTATTTCAGAAACATTAGGAATCACATCATTCGTATAGTTGTGTTTGTGTTGTTTGGTGATCTTTCTATCAAGTTCTATTAAGTTCAAAGATTTCTGGACGAGAAAAAGAATGGAAACCAACACTTCCCAAACCATAGCCTAGGCAAATCAAACCAATCAATAAGAAATGTTGTGTTATTGAGTATTTAAGTAACATTAGGAATCGCATGATTCGTATGCTTGTGCTTGTGTTGTTTGGTTATCTTTCTAGACGAGAAAAAGAATGGAAACCAACACTTCCCAGACCATAGGCTAGGCAAATCAAACCAATCAATAAGAAATGTTGTGTTATTGAGAATTTGAGAAACATTAGGAATCGCATGATTCGTATGTTTGTGCTTATGTTGTGTAGTGATCTTTCTAGACGAGAAAAAGAATGGAAACCAACATTTCCTAAACCATAGCCTAGACAAATCAAAGCAATCCATAAGAAAGATTGTGTTATTGAGAATTTGAGAAACATTACGAATGGCATGATTCGTATGCTTGTGTTTATGTTGTTTGGTGATCTTTCTATCAAGTTCTATTAAGTTTATAGATTTTTGGACAAAAAAAAAGAATGGAAACCAACACTTCCCAAACCATAGCCTAGGCAAATCAAACCAATCAATAAGAAAGGTTTTGTTATAGAATTTGAGAAACATTAGGAAACACATGATTCGTATGCTTGTGTTTGTGTTGTTTGGTGATCTTTCTATCAAGTTCTATTAAGTTCAAAGATTTTTGGATGAGAACAAGAATGGAAAACGAACACTTCCCAAACCATATCCCAGGCAAATCAAACCAATCAATAAGAAAGGTTGTGCTATTGAGAATTCGAAAACATTAGGAATCGCATGATTCGTATAGTTGTGTTTGTGTTGTTTGGTGATCTTTCTATCAACTTCTATTAAGTTCAAAGATTTTAGACGAGAAAAAGAATGGAAACCAACACTTCCCAAACCATATCCTAGGCAAATCAAACCAATCAATAAGAATGGTTGGGTTATTGAGAATTTGAGAAACATTTGGAATCGCATGATTCGTATGCTTGTGTTTGTGTTGTTTGGTGATCTTTCTATCAAGTTCTATTAAGTTCAAAGATTTTTGGACGAGAAAAATAATGGAAACCAACACTTCCCAAACCATATCCTAGGCAAATCAAACCAATCAATAAGAATGGTTGGGTTATTGAGAATTTGAGAAACATTTGGAATCGCATGATTCGTATGTTTGTGTTTTTGTTGTTTGGTGATCTTTCTATCAAGTTCTATTAAGTTCAAAGATTTTTGGACGAGAAAAATAATGGAAACCAACACTTCCCAAACCATAGCCTAGGCAAATCAAACCAATCAATAAGAAAGGTTGAGTTATTGAGTATGTGAGAAACATTAGGAATCGCATGATTCGTATGCTTGTGTTTGTGTTGTTTGGTGATCTTTCTATCAAATTCTATTAAGTTTAAAGATTTTTGGACGAGAAAAAGAATGGAAACCAACACCTCCCAAACCATAGCCTAGGCAAATCAAACCAATCAATAGGAAAGGTTCTGTTATTGAGAATTTGAGAAACGTTAGGAATCGCATGATTCGTATGCTTGTGTTTGTGTTGTTTGGTGATCTTTCTATCAAGTTTTATTATGTTCAAAGATTTTTGGACGAGAAAAAGAATGGAAACCAACACTCACCAAACCATACCCTAGGCAAATGAAACCAATCAATAAGAAATGTTGTGTTAGTGAGTATTTCAGAAACATTAGGAATCACATGATTCGTATGCTTGTGTTTGTGTTGTAAGGTGATTTTTTTATCAAGTTCTATTAAGTTCAAAGATTTTTGGACGAGAAAAAGAATGGAAACCAACACTTCCCAAACCATAGGCTAGGCAAATCAAACCAATCAATAAGAAATTTTGTGTTATTGAGTATTTGAGAAACATTAGGAATCGCATGATTCGTATGCTTGTGCTTATGTTGTGTGGTGATCTTTCTAGACGATAAAAAGAATGGAAACCAACATTTCCTAAACCATAGCCTAGAGAAATCAAAGCAATCAATAAGAAAGATTGTGTTATTGAGAATTTGAGAAACATTAGGAATGACATGATTCGTATGCTTGTGTTTTTGTTGTTTGGTGATCTTTCTATCAAGTTCTATTAAGTTCAAAGATTTTTGGACGAGAAAAAGAATGGAAACCAACACCTCCCAAACCATAGCCTAGGCAAATCAAACCAATCAATAGGAAAGGTTGTGTTATTGAGAATTTGAGAAACACTAGGAATCGCATGATTCGTATGCTTGTGTTTGTGTTGTTTGGTGATCTTTCTATCAAGTTTTATTATGTTCAAAGATTTTTGGACGAGAAAAAGAATGGAAACCAACACTTCCCAAACCATACCCTAGGCAAATGAAACCAATCAATAAGAAATGTTGTGTTAGTGAGTATTTCAGAAACATTAGGAATCGCATGATTCGTATGCTTGTGTATGTGTTGTTTGGTGATCTTTCTATCAAGTTCTATTAAGTTCAAAGATTTTTGGACGAGAAAAAGAATGGAAACCAACACTTCCCAAACCATAGCCTCGGCAAATCAAACCAATCAATAAGAAAGGTTGAGTTATTGAGTATGTGAGAAACATTAGGAATCGCATGATTCGTATGCTTGTGTTTGTGTTGTTTGGTGATCTTTCTATCAAGTTCTATTAAGTTCAAAGATTTTTGGACGAGAAAAAGAATGGAAACCAACACCTCCCAAACCATAGCCTAGGCAAATCAAACCAATCAATAGGAAAGGTTGTGTTATTGAGAATTTGAGAAACATTAGGAATGGCATGATTCGTATGCTTGTGTTTGTGTTGTTTGGTGATCTTTCTATCAAGTTTTATTATGTTCAAAGATTTGTGGACAAGAAAAAGAATGGAAACCAACACTTCCCAAACCATACCCTAGGCAAATGAAACCAATCAATAAGAACTGTTGTGTTAGTGAGTATTTCAGAAACATTAGGAATCACATCATTCGTATAGTTGTGTTTGTGTTGTTTGGTGATCTTTCTATCAAGTTCTATTAAGTTCAAAGATTTCTGGACGAGAAAAAGAATGGAAACCAACACTTCCCAAACCATAGCCTAGGCAAATCAAACCAATCAATAAGAAATGTTGTGTTATTGAGTATTTAAGTAACATTAGGAATCGCATGATTCGTATGCTTGTGCTTGTGTTGTTTGGTTATCTTTCTAGACGAGAAAAAGAATGGAAACCAACACTTCCCAAACAATATCCTCGGCAAATCAAACCAATCAATATGAAAGGTTGTGTTATTGAGAATTTGAGAAACATTAGGTTTCGCTTGATTCGTATGCTTGTGTTTGTGTTGTTTGGTAATCTTTCTCTCAAGTTCTATTAAGTTTACAGATTCTTGGACGAGAAAAAGAATGGAAACCAACACTTCCCAAACCATAGCCTAGGCAAATCAAACCAATCAATAGGAAAGGTTGTGTTATTGAGAATTTGAGAAACATTAGGAATCGCATGATTCGTATGCTTGTGTTTGTGTTGTTTGGTGATCTTTCTATCAAGTTCTATTAAGTTCAAAGATTTTTGGACGTGAAAAAGAATGGAAACCAACACTTCCCAAACCATAGCCTAGGCAAATCAAACCAATCAATAAGAAAGGTTGAGTTATTGAGTATGTGTGAAACATTAGGAATCGCATGATTCGTATGCTTGTGTTTGTGTTGTTTGGTGATCTTTCTATCAAGTTCTTTTAAGTTCAAAGATTTTTGGACGAGAAAAAGAATGGAAACCAACACCTCCCAAACCATAGCCTAGGCAAATCAAACCAATCAATTGGAAAGGTTGTGTTATTGAGAATTTGAGAAACATTAGGAATCGCATGATTCGTATGCTTGTGTTTGTGTTGTTTGGTGATCTTTCTATCAAGTTTTATTATGTTCAAAGATTTTTTGACGAGAAAAATAATGGAAACCAACTCTTCCCAAACCATACCCTAGGCAAATGGAACCAATGAATAAGAAATGTTGTGTTAGTGAGTATTTCATAAACATTAGGAATCACATGATTCGTATGCTTGTGTTTGTGTTGTAAGGTGATCTTTCTATCAAGTTCTATTAAGTTCAAAGATTTTTGGACGAGAAAAAGAATGGAAACCAACACTTCCCAGACCATAGGCTAGGCAAATCAAACCAATCAATAAGAAATGTTGTGTTATTGAGTATTTGAGAAACATTAGGAATCGCATGATTCGTATGTTTGTGCTTATGTTGTGTAGTGATCTTTCTAGACGAGAAAAAGAATGGAAACCAACATTTCCTAAACCATAGCCTAGACAAATCAAAGCAATCCATAAGAAAGATTGTGTTATTGAGAATTTGAGAAACATTACGAATGGCATGATTCGTATGCTTGTGTTTATGTTGTTTGGTGATCTTTCTATCAAATTCTATTAAGTTTATAGATTTTTGGACAAAAAAAAAGAATGGAAACCAACACTTCCCAAACCATAGCCTAGGCAAATCAAACCAATCAATAAGAAAGGTTTTGTTATAGAATTTGAGAAACATTAGGAAACACATGATTCGTATGCTTGTGTTTGTGTTGTTTGGTGATCTTTCTATCAAGTTCTATTAAGTTCAAAGATTTTTGGATGAGAACAAGAATGGAAAACCAACACTTCCCAAACCATATCCCAGGCAAATCAAACCAATCAATAAGAAAGGTTGTGCTATTGAGAATTTGAAAACATTAGGAATCGCATGATTCGTATAGTTGTGTTTGTGTTGTTTTGTGATCTTTCTATCAACTTCTATTAAGTTCAAAGATTTTAGACGAGAAAAAGAATGGAAACCAACACTTCCCAAACCATATCCTAGGCAAATCAAACCAATCAATAAGAATGGTTGGGTTATTGAGAATTTGAGAAACATTTGGAATCGCATGATTCGTATGCTTGTGTTTGTGTTGTTTGGTGATCTTTCTATCAAGTTCTATTAAGTTCAAAGATTTTTGGACGAGAAAAATAATGGAAACCAACACTTCCCAAACCATAGCCTAGGCAAATCAAACCAATCAATAAGAAAGGTTGAGTTATTGAGTATGTGAGAAACATTAGGAATAGCATGATTCGTATGCTTGTGTTTGTGTTGTTTGGTGATCTTTCTATCAAATTCTATTAAGTTCAAAGATTTTTGGACGAGAAAAAGAATGGAAACCAACACCTCCCAAACCATAGCCTAGGCAAATCAAACCAATCAATAGGAAAGGTTCTGTTATTGAGAATTTGAGAAACGTTAGGAATCGCATGATTCGTATGCTTGTGTTTGTGTTGTTTGGTGATCTTTCTATCAAGTTTTATTATGTTCAAAGATTTTTGGACGAGAAAAAGAATGGAAACCAACACTTACCAAACCATACCCTAGGCAAATGAAACCAATCAATAAGAAATGTTGTGTTAGTGAGTATTTCAGAAACATTAGGAATCACATGATTCGTATGCTTGTGTTTGTGTTGTAAGGTGATTTTTTTATCAAGTTCTATTAAGTTCAAAGATTTTTGGACGAGAAAAAGAATGGAAACCAACACTTCCCAAACCATAGGCTAGGCAAATCAAACCAATCAATAAGAAATGTTGTGTTATTGAGTATTTGAGAAACATTAGGAATCGCATGATTCGTATGCTTGTGCTTATGTTGTGTGGTGATCTTTCTAGACGAGAAAAAGAATGGAAACCAACATTTCCTAAACCATAGCCTAGACAAATCAAAGCAATCAATAAGAAAGATTGTGTTATTGAGAATTTGAGAAACATTAGGAATGACATGATTCGTATGCTTGTGTTTTTGTTGTTTGGTGATCTTTCTATCAAGTTCTATTAAGTTCAAAGATTTTTGGACGAGAAAAAGAATGGAAACCAACACCTCCCAAACCATAGCCTAGGCAAATCAAACCAATCAATAGGAAAGGTTGTGTTATTGAGAATTTGAGAAACACTAGGAATCGCATGATTCGTATGCTTGTGTTTGTGTTGTTTGGTGATCTTTCTATCAAGTTTTATTATGTTCAAAGATTTTTGGACGAGAAAAAGAATGGAAACCAACACTTCCCAAACCATACCCTAGGCAAATGAAACCAATCAATAAGAAATGTTGTGTTAGTGAGTATTTCAGAAACATTAGGAATCGCATGATTCGTATGCTTGTGTATGTGTTGTTTGGTGATCTTTCTATCAAGTTCTATTAAGTTCAAAGATTTTTGGACGAGAAAAAGAATGGAAACCAACACTTCCCAAACCATAGCCTCGGCAAATCAAACCAATCAATAAGAAAGGTTGAGTTATTGAGTATGTGAGAAACATTAGGAATCGCATGATTCGTATGCTTGTGTTTGTGTTGTTTGGTGATCTTTCTATCAAGTTCTATTAAGTTCAAAGATTTTTGGACGAGAAAAAGAATGGAAACCAACACTTCCCAAACCATAGCCTCGGCAAATCAAACCAATCAATAAGAAAGGTTGAGTTATTGAGTATGTGAGAAACATTAGGAATCGCATGATTCGTATGCTTGTGTTTGTGTTGTTTGGTGATCTTTCTATCAAGTTTTATTATGTTCAAAGATTTTTGGACGAGAAAAAGAATGGAAACCAACACTTCCCAAACCTTACCCTAGGCAAATGGAACCAATCAATAAGAAATGTTGTGTTAGTGAGTATTTCAGAAACATTAGGAATCACATGATTCGTATGCTTGTGTTTGTGTTGTAAGGTGATCTTTCTATCAAGTTCTATTAAGTTCAAAGATTTTTGGACGAGAAAAAGAATGGAAACCAACACTTCCCAGACCATAGGCTAGGCAAATCAAACCAATCAATAAGAAATGTTGTGTTATTGAGTATTTGAGAAACATTAGGAATCGCATGATTCGTATGTTTGTGCTTATGTTGTGTGGTGATCTTTCTAGACGAGAAAAAGAATGGAAACCAACATTTCCTAAACCATAGCCTACACAAATCAAAGCAATCAATAAGAAAGATTGTGTTATTGAGAATTTGAGAAACATTACGAATGGCATGATTCGTATGCTTGTGTTTATGTTGTTTGGTGATGTTTCTATCAAGTTCTATTAAGTTTATAGATTTTTGGACAAAAAAAAAGAATGGAAACCAACACTTCCCAAACCATAGCCTAGGCAAATCAAACCAATCAATAAGAAAGGTTTTGTTATAGAATTTGAGAAACATTAGGAAACACATGATTCGTATGCTTGTGTTTGTGTTGTTTGGTGATCTTTCTATCAAGTTCTATTAAGTTCAAAGATTTTTGGACGAGAACAAGAATTGAAAACCAACACTTCCCAAACCATGTCCCAGGCAAATCAAACCAATCAATAAGAAAGGTTGTGCTATTGAGAATTTGAAAACATTAGGAATCGCATGATTCGTATAGTTGTGTTTGTGTTGTTTGGTGATCTTTCTATCAAGTTCTATTAAGTTCAAAGATTTTTGGACGAGAAAAGGAATGGAAACCAACACTTCCCAAACCATAGCCTAGGTAAATCAAACCAATCAATAAGAAAGGTTGAGTTATTGAGTATGTGAGAAACATTAGGAATCGCATGATTCGTATGCTTGTGTTTGTGTTGTTTGGTGATCTTTCTATCAAGTTCTATTAAGTTCAAAGATTTTTGGACGAGAAAAAGAATGGAAACCAACACCTCCCAAACCATAGCCTAGGCAAATCAAACCAATCGATAGGAAAGGTTCTGTTATTGAGAATTTCAGAAACGTTAGGAATCGCATGATTCGTATGCTTGTGTTTGTGTTGTTTGGTGATCTTTCTATCAAGTTTTATTATGTTCAAAGATTTTTGGACGAGAAAAAGAATGGAAACCAACACTTACCAAACCATACCCTAGGCAAATGAATCCAATCAATAAGAAATGTTGTGTTACTGAGTATTTCAGAAACATTAGGAATCACATGATTCGTATGCTTGTGTTTGTGTTGTAAGGTGATATTTTTATCAAGTTCTATTAAGTTCAAAGATTTTTGGACGAGAAAAAGAATGGAAAACAACACTTCCCAAACCATAGGCTAGGCAAATCAAACCAATCAATAAGAAATGTTGTGTTATTGAGTATTTGAGAAACATTTGGAATCGCATGATTCGTATGCTTGTGCTTATGTTGTGTGGTGATCTTTCTAGACGAGAAAAAGAATGGAAACCAACATTTCCTAAACCATAGCCTAGACAAATCAAAGCAATCAATAAGAAAGATTGTGTTATTGAGAATTTGAGAAACATTAGGAATGACATGATTCGTATGCTTGTGTTTGTGTTGTTTGGTGATCTTTCTATCAAGTTCTATTAAGTTCAAAGATTTTTGGACGAGAAAAAGAATGGAAACCAACACCTCCCAAACCATAGCCTAGGCAAATCAAACCAATCAATAAGAAAGGTTGTGTTATAGAATTTGAGAAACATTAGGAATCACATGATTCGTATGCTTGTGTTTGTGTTGTTTGGTGATCTTTTTATCAAGTTCTATTAAGTTTATAGATTTTTGGACAAAAAAAAAGAATGGAAACCAACACTTCCCAAACCATAGCCTAGGCAAATCAAACCAATCAATAAGAAAGGTTGTGTTATAAAATTTGAGAAACATTTGTAATCACATGATTCGTATGCTTGTGTTTGTGTTGTTTGGTGATCTTTCTATCAAGTTCTATTAAGTTCAAAGATTTTTGGACGAGAAAAAGAATGGAAACCAACATCTCCCAAACCATAGCCTAGGCAAATCAAACCAATCAATAGGAAAGGTTGAGTTATTGAGTATGTGAGAAACATTAGGAATCGCATGATTCGTATGCTTGTGTTTGTGTTGTTTGGTGATCTTTCTATCAAGTTCTATTAAGTTCAAAGATTTTTGGATGAGAAAAAGAATGGAATCCAACACTTCCCAAACCATAGCCTAGGCAAATCAAACCAATCAATAAGAAAGGTTGAGTTATTGAGTATGTGAGAAACATTAGGAATCGCGTGATTCGTATGCTTGTGTTTGTGTTGTTTGGTGATCTTTCTATCAAGTTCTATTATGTTCAAAGATTTTTGGACGAGAAAAAGAATGGAAACTAACACCTCCCAAACCATAGCCTAGGCAAATCAAACCAATCAATAGGAAAGGTTGTGTTATTGAGAATTTGAGAAACATTAGGAATGGCATGATTCGTATGCTTGTGTTTGTGTTGTTTGGTGATCTTTCTATCAAGTTCTATTATGTTCAAAGATTTTTGGACGAGAACAAGAATGGAAACCAACACTTCCTAGACCATATCCTAGGCAAATCAAACCAATCAATAAGAAAGGTTGTGTTATTGAGAATTTGAGAAACATTAGGAATGGCATGATTCGTATGCTTGTGTTTGTCTTATTCGGTGCTCTTTCGATCAAGTTCTATTATGTTCAAAGATTTTTGGACGAGAACAAGAATGAAAACCAACACTTCCCAAACAATATCCTCGGCAAATCAAACCAATCAATAAGAAAGGTTGTGCTATTGAGAATTTGAGAAACATTAGGAATCGCATGATTCGTATGCTTGTGTTTGTGTTGTTTGGTGATCTTTCTATGAAGTTCTATTAAGTTCAAAGATTCTAGACGAGAAAAAGAATGGAAACCAACACTTCCCAAACCATATCCTAGCTAAATCAAACCAATCAATAAGAAAGGTTGGGTTATTGAGAATTTGAGAAACATTTGGAATCGCATGATTCGTATGCTCGTGTTTGTGTTGTTTGGTGATCTTTCTATCAAGTTCGATTAAGTTCAAAGATTTTTGGACGAGAAATAGAATGGAAACCAACATTTCCCAAACCATAGCCTAGGCAAATCAAACCAATCAATAAGAAAGTTTGAGTTATTGAGTATGTGAGAAACATTAGGAATCGCATGATTCGTATGCTTCTGTTTGTGTTGTTTGGTGATCCTTCTATCAAGTTCTATTAAGTTCAAAGATTTTTGGACGAGAAAAGGAATGGAAACCAACACCTCCCAAACCATAACCTAGGAAAATCAAACCAATCAATAGGAAAGGTTGTGTTATTGAGAATTTGAGAAACATTAGGAATCGCATGATTCGTATGCTTGTGTTTGTGTTGTTTGGTGATCTTTCTATCAAGTTCTATTAAGTTCAAAGATTTTTGGACGAGAAAAAGAATGGAAACCAACACTTCCCAAACCATAGCCTAGGCAAATCAAACCAATCAATAAGAAAGGTTGAGTTATTGAGTATGTGAGAAACATTAGGAATCGCGTGATTCGTATGCTTGTGTTTGTGTTGTTTGGTGATCTTTCTATCAAGTTCTATTAAGTTCAAAGATTTTTGGACGAGAAAAAGAATGGAAACCAACACCTCCCAAACCATAGCCTAGGCAAATCAAACCAATCAATAGGAAAGGTTGTGTTATTGAGAATTTGAGAAACATTAGGAATCGCATGATTCGTATGCTTGTTTTTGTGTTGTTTGGTGATCTTTCTATCAAGTTTTATTATGTTCAAAGATTTTTGGACGAGAAAAAGAATGGAAACCAACACTTCACAAACCATACCCTAGGCAAATGAAACCAATCAATAAGAAATGTTGTGTTAGTGAGTATTTCAGAAACATTAGGAATCACATGATTCGTATAGTTGTGTTTGTGTTGTTTAGTGATCTTTCTATCAAGTTCTATTAAGTTCAAAGATTTCTGGACGAGAAAAAGAATGGAAACCAACACTTCCCAAACCATATCCTAGGCAAATCAAACCACTCAATAAGAAATGTTGTGTTATTGAGTATTTAAGTAACATTAGGAATCGCATGATTCGTATGCTTGTGCTTGTGTTGTTTGGTTATCTTTCTAGACGAGAAAAAGAATGGAAACCAACACTTCCCAAACAATATCCTCGGCAAATCAAACCAATCAATATGAAAGGTTGTGTTATTGAGAATTTGAGAAACGTTAGGTTTCGCCTGATTCGTATGCTTGTGTTTGTGTTGTTTGGTAATCTTTCCGTCAAGTTCTATTAAGTTTACAAATTCTTGGACGAGAAAAAGAATGGAAACCAACACTTCCCAAACCATAGCCTAGGCAAATCAAACCTATCAATAAGAAAGGTTGTGTTATTGAGTATTTGAGAAACATTAGGAATCGCATGATTCGTACTCTCATGCTTGTGTTGTTTGGTGATCTTTCTAGACGAGAAAAAGAATGGAAACCAACACTTCCCAAACCATATCCTAGGCAAATTAAACCAATCAATAAGAAAGGTTGTGTTATTGAGAATTTGAGAAACATTAGGAATGGCATGATTCGTATGCTTGTGTTTGTGTTGTTTGGTGATCTTTCTACCAAGTTCTATTAAGTTCAAAGATTTTTGGACGAGAAAAAGAATGGAAACCAACACCTCCCAAACCATAGCCTAGGCAAATCAAACCAATCAATAAGAAAGGTTGTGTTATAGAATTTGAGAAACATTAGGAATCACATGATTCGTATGCTTGTGTTTGTGTTGTTCGGCGATCTTTTTATCAAGTTCTATTAAGTTTATAGATTTTTGGACAAAAAAAAAGAATGGAAACCAACACTTCCCAAACCATAGCCTAGGCAAATCAAACCAATCAATAAGAAAGGTTGTGTTATAGAATTTGAGAAACATTAGTAATCACATGATTCGTATGCTTGTGTTTGTGTTGTTTGGTGATCTTTCTATCAAGTTCTATTAAGTTCAAAGATTTTTGGACGAGAAAAAGAATGGAAACCAACACCTCCCAAACCATAGCCTAGGCAAATCAAACCAATCAATAGGAAAGGTTGTGTTATTGAGAATTTGAGAAACATTAGGAATCGCATGATTCGTATGCTTGTGTTTGTGTTGTTTGGTGATCTTTCTATCAAGTTCTATTAAGTTCAAAGATTTTTGGACGAGAAAAAGAATGGAAACCAACACTTCCCAAACCATAGCCTAGGCAAATCAAACCAATCAATAGGAAAGGTTGAGTTATTGACTATGTGAGAAACATTAGGAATCGCATGATTCGTATGCTTGTGTTTGTGTTATTTGGTGATCTTTCTATCAAGTTCTATTAAGTTCAAAGATTTTTGGACGAGAAAAAGAATGGAAACCAACACCTTCCAAACCATAGCCTAGGAAAATCAAACCAATCAATAGGAAAGGTTGTGTTATTGAGAATTTGAGAAACATTAGGAATCGCATGATTCGTATGCTTGTGTTTGTGTTGTTTGCTGATCTTTCTATCAAGTTCTATTAAGTTCAAAGATTTTTGGACGAGAACAAGAATGAAAACCAACACTTCCCAAACAATATCCTCGGCAAATCAAACCAATCAATAAGAAAGGTTGTGCTATTGAGAATTTGAGAAACATTAGGAATCGCATGATTCGTATGCTTGTGTTTGTGTTGTTTGGTGATCTTTCTATCAAGTTCTATTAAGTTCAAAGATTCTAGACGAGAAAAAGAATGGAAACCAACACTTCCCAAACCATATCCTAGCTAAATCAAACCAATCAATAAGAAAGGTTGGGTTATTGAGAATTTGAGAAACATTTGGAATCGCATGATTCGTATGCTCGTGTTTGTGTTGTTTGGTGATCTTTCTATCAAGTTCTATTAAGTTCAAAGATTTTTGGACGAGAAATAGAATGGAAACCAACATTTCCCAAACCATAGCCTAGGCAAATCAAACCAATCAATAAGAAAGTTTGAGTTATTGAGTATGTGAGAAACATTAGGAATCGCATGATTCGTATGCTTCTGTATGTGTTGTTTGGTGATCCTTCTATCAAGTTCTATTAAGTTCAAAGATTTTTGGACGAGAAAAGGAATGGAAACCAACACCTCCCAAACCATAGCCTAGGAAAATCAAACCAATCAATAGGAAAGGTTGTGTTATTGAGAATTTGAGAAACATTAGGAATCGCATGATTCGTATGCTTGTGTTTGTGTTGTTTGGTGATCTTTCTATCAAGTTCTACTAAGTTCAAAGATTTTTGGACGAGAAAAAGAATAGAAACCAACACTTCCCAAACCATAGGCTAGGCAAATCAAACCAATCAATAAGAAAGGTTGTGTTATAGAATTTGAGAAACATTAGGAATCACATGACTCGTATGCTTGTGTTTGTGTTGTTTGGTGATCTTTCTATCAAGTTCTATTAAGTTCAAAGATTTTTGGACGAGAACAAGAATGGAAACCAACACTTCCCAAACCATATCCCAGGCAAATCAAACCAATCAATAAGAAAGGTTGTGATATTGAGAATTTGAAAACATTAGGAATCGCATGATTCGTATGGTTGTGTTTGTGTTGTTTGGTGATCTTTCTATCAAGTTCTATTAAGTTCAAAGATTTTTGGACGAGAAAAAGAATGGAAACCAACACCTCCCAAACCATAGCCTAGGCAAATCAAACCAATCAATAAGAAAGGTTGTGTTATAGAATTTGAGAAACATTAGCAATCACATGATTCGTATGCTTGTGTTTGTGTTGTTTGGTGATCTTTTAATCAAGTTCTATTAAGTTTATAGATTTTTGGACAAAAAAAAAGAATGGAAACCAACACTTCCCAAACCATAGCCTAGGCAAATCAAACCAATCAATAAGAAAGGTTGTGTTATAAAATTTGAGAAACATTTGTAATCACATGATTCGTATGCTTGTGTTTGTGTTGTTTGGTGATCTTTCTATCAAGTTCTATTAAGTTCAAAGATTTTTGGACGAGAAAAAGAATGGAAACCAACACCTCCCAAACCATAGCCTAGGCAAATCAAACCAGTCAATAGGAAAGGTTGAGGTATTGAGTATGTGAGAAACATTAGGAATCGCATGATTCGTATGCTTGTGTTTGTGTTGTTTGGTGATCTTTCTATCAAGTTCTATTAAGTTCAAAGATTTTTGGACGAGAAAAAGAATGGAAACCAACACTTCCCAAACCATAGCCTAGGCAAATCAAACCAATCAATAAGAAAGGTTGAGTTATTGAGTATGTGAGAAACATTAGGAATCGCGTGATTCGTATGCTTGTGTTTGTGTTGTTTGGTGATCTTTCTATCAAGTTCTATTAAGTTCAAAGATTTTTGGACGAGAAAAAGAATGGAAACCAACACCTCCCAAACCATAGCCTAGGCAAATCAAACCAGTCAATAGGAAAGGTTGTGTTATTGAGAATTTGAGAAACATTAGGAATCGCATAATTCGTATGCTTGTTTTTGTGTTGTTTGGTGATCTTTCTATCAAGTTTTATTATGTTCAAAGATTTTTGGACGAGAAAAAGAATGGAAACCAACACTTCACAAACCATACCCTAGGCAAATGAAACCAATCAATAAGAAATGTTGTGTTAGTGAGTAATTCAGAAACATTAGGAATCACATGATTCGTATAGTTGTGTTTGTGTTGTTTAGTGATCTTTCTATCAAGTTCTATTAAGTTCAAAGATTTCTGGACGAGAAAAAGAATGGAAACCAACACTTCCCAAACCATATCCTAGGCAAATCAAACCACTCAATAAGAAATGTTGTGTTATTGAGTATTTAAGTAACAATAGGAATCGCATGATTCGTATGCTTGTGCTTGTGTTGTTTGGTTATCTTTCTAGACGAGAAAAAGAATGGAAACCAACACTTCCCAAACAATATCCTCGGCAAATCAAACCAATCAATATGAAAGGTTGTGTTATTGAGAATTTGAGAAACATTAGGTTTCGCCTGATTCGTATGCTTGTGTTTGTGTTGTTTGGTAATCTTTCTCTCAAGTTCTATTAAGTTTACAAATTCTTGGACGAGAAAAAGAATGGAAACCAACACTTCCCAAACCATAGCCTAGGCAAATCAAACCTATCAATAAGAAAGGTTGTGTTATTGAGTATTTGAGAAACATTAGGAATCGCATGATTCGTATTCTCGTGCTTGTGTTGTTTGGTAATCTTTCTAGACGAGAAAAAGAATGGAAACCAACACTTCCCAAACCATATCCTAGGCAAATCAAACCAATCAATAAGAAAGGTTGTGTTATTGAGAATTTGAGAAACATTAGGAATGGCATGATTCGTATGCTTGTGTTTGTGTTGTTTGGTGATCTTTCTACCAAGTTCTATTAAGTTCAAAGATTTTTGGACGAGAAAAAGAATGGAAACCAACACCTCCCAAACCATAGCCTAGGCAAATCAAACCAATCAATAAGAAAGGTTGTGTTATAGAATTTGAGAAACATTAGGAATCACATGATTCGTATGCTTGTGTTTGTGTTGTTCGGTGATCTTTTTATCAAGTTCTATTAAGTTTATAGATTTTTGGAAAAAAAAAAAGAATGGAAACCAACACTTCCCAAACCATAGCCTAGGCAAATCAAACCAATCAATAAGAAAGGTTGTGTTATAGAATTTGAGAAACATTAGTAATCACATGATTCGTATGCTTGTGTTTGTGTTGTTTGGTGATCTTTCTATCAAGTTCTATTAAGTTCAAAGATTTTTGGACGAGAAAAAGAATGGAAACCAACACCTCCCAAACCATAGCCTAGGCAAATCAAACCAATCAATAGGAAAGGTTGTGTTATTGAGAATTTGAGAAACATTAGGAATCGCATGATTCGTATGCTTGTGTTTGTGTTGTTTGGTGATCTTTCTATCAAGTTCTATTAAGTTCAAAGATTTTTGGACGAGAAAAAGAATGGAAACCAACACTTCCCAAACCATAGCATAGGCAAATCAAACCAATCAATAAGAAAGGTTGTGTTATAGAATTTGAGAAACATTAGACAACACATGATTCGTATGCTTGTGTTTGTGTTGTTTGGTGATCTTTCTATCAAGTTCTATTAAGTTCAAAGATTTTTGGACGAGAACAAGAATGGAAACCAACACTTACCAAACCATACCCTAGGCAAATGAAACCAATCAATAAGAAATGTTGTGTTAGTGAGTATTTCAGAAACATTAGGAATCACATGATTCGTATGCTTGTGTTTGTGTTGTAAGGTGATCTTTCTATCAAGTTCTATTAAGTTCAAAGATTTTTGGACGAGAAAAAGAATGGAAACCAACACTTCCCAAACCATAGCCTAGGCAAATCAAACCAATCAATAAGAAATGTTGTGTTATTGAGTATTTGAGAAACATTAGGAATCGCATGATTCGTATGCTTGTGCTTATGTTGTGTGGTGATCTTTCTAGACGAGAAAAAGAATGGAAACCAACATTTCCCAAACCATAGCCTAGACAAATCAAAGCAATCAATAAGAAAGGTTGTGTTATTGAGAATTTGAGAAACATTAGGAATGGCATGATTCGTATGCTTGTGTTTATGTTGTTTGGTGATCTTTCTATCAAGTTCTATTAAGTTTATAGATTTTTGGACAAAAAAAAGAATGGAAACCAACACTTCCGAAACCATAGCCTAGGCGAATCAAACCAATCAATAAGAAAGGTTGTGTTATAGAATTTGAGAAACATTAGTAATCACATGATTCGTATGCTTGTGTTTGTGTTGTTTGGTGATCTTTTTATCAAGTTCTATTAAGTTTATAGATTTTTGGACAAAAAAAAAGAATGGAAACCAACACTTCCCAAACCATAGCCTAGGCAAATCAAACCAATCAATAAGAAAGGTTGTGTTATTAAATTGGAGAAACATTAGTAATCACATGATTCGTATGCTTGTGTTTGTGTTGTTTGGTGATCTTTCTATCAAGTTCTATTAAGTTCAAAGATTTTTGGACGAGAAAAAGAATGGAAACCAACACCTCCCAAACCATAGCCTAGGCAAATCAAACCAATCAATAGGAAAGGTTGAGTTATTGAGTATGTGAGAAACATTAGGAATGGCATGATTCGTATGCTTGTGTTTGTGTTGTTTGGTGCTCTTTCTATCAAGTTCTATTATGTTCAAAGATTTTTGGACGAGAACAAGAATCAAAACCAACACTTCCCAAACAATATCCTCGGCAAATCAAACCAATCAATAAGAAAGGTTGTGCTATTGAGAATTTGAGAAACATTAGGAATCGCATGATTCGTATGCATGTGTTTGTGTTGTTTGGTGATCTTTCTATCAAGTTCTATTAAGTTCAAAGATTCTAGACGAGAAAAAGAATGGAAACCAACACTTCCCAAACCATATCCTAGCTAAATCAAACCAATCAATAAGAAAGGTTGGGTTATTAAGAATTTGAGAAACATTTGGAATCGCATGATTCGTATGCTCGTGTTTGTGTTGTTTGGTGATCTTTCTATCAAGTTCTATTAAGTTCAAAGATTTTTGGACGAGAAATAGAATGGAAACCAACATTTCCCAAACCATAGCCTAGGCAAATCAAACCAATCAATAAGAAAGGTTGAGTTATTGAGTATGTGAGTAACATTAGGAATCGCATGATTCGTATTCTTGTGCTTGTGTTGTTTGGTGATCTTTCAAGACGAGAAAAAGAATGGAAACCAACACTTCCCAAACCATAGCCTAGGCAAATCAAACCAATCAATAAGAAAGGTTGTGTTATTGAGAATTTGAGAAACATTAGGAATCGCATGATTCGTATGCTTGTCTTTGTGTTGTTTGGTGATCTTTCTAGACGAGAAAAAGAATGGAAACCAACACTTCCCAAACAATATCCTCGGCAAATCAAACCAATCAATATGAAAGGTTGTGTTATTGAGAATTTGAGAAACATTAGGTTTCGCCTGATTCGTATGCTTGTGTTTGTGTTGTTTGGTAATCTTTCTATCAAGTTCTATTAAGTTTACAGATTCTTGGACGAGAAAAAGAATGGAAACCAACACTTCCCAAACGATAGCCTAGGCAAATCAAACCTATCAATAAGAAAGGTTGTGTTATTGAGTATTTGAGAAACATTAGGAATCGCATGATTCGTATTCTTGTGCTTGTGTTGTTTGGTGATCTTTCAAGACGAGAAAAAGAATGGAAACCAACACTTCCCAAACCATATCCTAGGCAAATCAAACCAATCAATAAGAAAGGTTGTGTTATTGAGAATTTGAGAAGCATTAGGAATGGCATGATTCGTATGCTTGTGTTTATGTTGTTTGGTGATCTTTCTATCAAGTTCTATTAAGTTTATAGATTTTTGGACAAAAAAAAAGAATGGAAACCAACACTTCCCAAACCATAGCATAGGCAAATCAAACCAATCAATAAGAAAGGTTGTGTTATAGAATTTGAGAAACATTAGGAAACACATGATTCGTATGCTTGTGTTTGTGTTGTTTGGTGATCTTTCTATCAAGTTCTATTAAGTTCAAAGATTTTTGGACGAGAACAAGAATGGAAACTAACACTTCCCAAACCATATCCCAGGCAAATCAAACCAATCAATAAGAAAGGTTGTGCTATTGTGAATTTGAAAACATTAGGAATCGCATGATACGTATAGTTGTGCTTGTGTTGTTTGGTGATCTTTCTATCAATTTCTATTAAGTTCAAAGATTTCTGAACGAGAAAAAGAATGGAAACCAACACTTCCCAAACCATAGCCTAGGCAAATCAAACCAATCAATAAGAAATGTTGTGTTATTGAGTATTTAAGTAACATTACGAATCGCATGATTCGTATGCTTGTGCTTGTGTTGTTTGGTTATCTTTCTAGACGAGAAAAAGAATGGAAACCAACACTTCCCAAACAATATCCTCGGCAAATCAAACCAATCAATATGAAAGGTTGTGTTATTGAGAATTTGAGAAACATTAGGTTTCGCCTGATTCGTATGCTTGTGTTTGTGTTGTTTGGTAATCTTTCTATCAAGTTCTATTAAGTTTACAGATTCTTAGACGAGAAAAAGAATGGAAACCAACACTTCCCAAACCATAGCCTAAGCAAATCAAACCTATCAATAAGAAAGGTTGTGTTATTGAGTATTTGAGAAACATTAGGAATCGCATGATTCATATTCTTGTGCTTGTGTTGTTTGGTGATCTTTCTAGACGAGAAAAAGAATGGAAACCAACACTTCCCAAACCATATCCTAGGCAAATCAAACCAATCAATAAGAAAGGTTGTGTTATTGAGAATTTGAGAAGCATTAGGAATGGCATGATTCGTATGCTTGTGTTTATGTTGTTTGGTGATCTTTCTATCAAGTTCTATTAAGTTTATAGATTTTTGGACAAAAAAAAAGAATGGAAACCAACACTTCCCAAACCATAGCATAGGCAAATCAAACCAATCAATAAGAAAGGTTGTGTTATAGAATTTGAGAAACATTAGGAAACACATGATTCGTATGCTTGTGTTTGTGTTGTTTGGTGATCTTTCTACCAAGTTCTATTAAGTTCAAAGATTTTTGGACGAGAACAAGAATGGAAACTAACACTTCCCAAACCATATCCCAGGCAAATCAAACCAATCAATAAGAAAGGTTGTGCTATTGAGAATTTGAAAACATTAGGAATCGCATGATACGTATAGTTGTGCTTGTGTTGTTTGGTGATCTTTCTATCAAGTTCTATTAAGTTCAAAGATTTCTGAACGAGAAAAAGAATGGAAACCAACACTTCCCAAACCATAGCCTAGGCAAATCAAACCAATCAATAAGAAATGTTGTGTTATTGAGTATTTAAGTAACATTAGGAATCGCATGATTCGTATGCTTGTGCTTGTGTTGTTTGGTTATCTTTCTAGACGAGAAAAAGAATGGAAACCAACACTTCCCAAACAATATCCTTGGCAAATCAAACCAATCAATATGAAAGGTTGTGTTATTGAGAATTTGAGAAACATTAGGTTTCGCCTGATTCGTATGCTTGTGTTTGTGTTGTTTGGTAATCTTTCTATCAAGTTCTATTAAGTTTACAGATTCTTGGACGAGAAAAAGAATGGAAACCAAGTCTTCCCAAACCATAGCCTAGGCAAATCAAACCTATCAATAAGAAAGGTTGTGTTATTGAGTATTTGAGAAACATTAGGAATCGCATGATTCATATTCTTGTGCTTGTGTTATTTGGTGATCTTTCTAGACGAGAAAAAGAATGGAAACCAACACTTCCCAAACCATATCCTAGGCAAATCAAACCAATCAATAAGAAAGGTTGTGTTATTGAGAATTTGAGAAACATTAGGAATGGCATGATTCGTATGCTTGTGTTTGTGTTGTTTGGTGATCTTTCTATCAAGTTCTATTAAGTTCAAAGATTTTTGGACGAGAACAAGAATGGAAACCAACACTTCCCAGACCATATCCTAGGCAAATCAAACCAATCAATAAGAAAGGTTGTGTTATTGAGAATTTGAGAAACATTAGGAATGGCATGATTCGTATGCTTGTGTTTGTGTTGTTTGGTGATCTTTCTATCAAGTTCTATTATGTTCAAAGATTTTTGGACGAGAACAAGAATGAAAACCAACACTTCCCAAACAATATCCTCGGCAAATCAAACCAATCAATAAGAAAGGTTATGCTATTGAGAATTTGAGAAACATTAGGAATCGCATGATTCGTATGCTTGTGTTTGTGTGTTTGGTGATCTTTCTATCAAGTTTTATTATGTTCAAAGATTTTTTGACGAGAAAAAGAATGGAAACCAACATTTACCAAACCATACCCTAGGCAAATGAAACCAATCAATAAGAAATGTTGTGTTAGTGAGTATTTCAGAAACATTAGGAATCACATGATTCGTATGCTTGTGTTTGTGTTGTAAGGTGATCTTTCTATCAAGTTCTATTAAGTTCAAAGATTTTTGGACGAGAAAAAGAATGGAAACCAACACTTCCCAAACCATAGGCTAGGCAAATCAAACCAATCAATAAGAAATGTTGTGTTATTGAGTATTTGAGAAAAATTAGGAATCGCATGATTCGTATGCTTGTGCTTATGTTGTGTGGTGATCTTTCTAGACGAGAAAAAGAATGGAAACCAACATTTCCCAAACCATAGCCTAGACAAATCAAAGCAATCAATAAGAAAGGTTGTGTTATTGAGAATTTGAGAAACATTAAGAATGGCATGATTCGTATGCTTGTGTTTATGTTGTTTGGTGATCTTTCTATCAAGTTCTACTAAGTTTATAGATTTTTGGACAAAAAAAAAAGAATGGAAACCAACACTTCCCAAACCATAGCCTAGGCAAGTCAAACCAATCAATAAGAAAGGTTGTGTTATAGAATTTGAGAAACATTAGGAAACACATGATTCGTATGCTTGTGTTTGTGTTGTTTGGTGATCTTTCTATTAAGTTCTATTAAGTTCAAAGATTTTTGGACGAGAACAAGAATGGAAACCAACACTTCCCAAACCATATCCCAGGCAAATCAAACCAATCAATAAGAAAGGTTGTGCTCTTGAGAATTTGAAAACATTAGGAATCGCAAGATACGTATAGTTGTGTTTGTGTTGTTTGGTTATCTTTCTATCAAGTTCTATTAAGTTCAAAGATTTCTGAACGAGAAAAAGAATGGAAACCAACACTTCCCAAATCATAGCCTAGGCAAATCAAACCAATCAATAAGAAATGTTGTGTTATTGAGTATTTAAGTGACAAGGGAATCGCATGATTCGTATGTTTGTGCTTGTGTTGTTTGGTTATCTTTCTAGACGAGAAAAAGAATGGAAACCAACACTTCCCAAACAATATCCTCGGCAAATCAAACCAATCAATATGAAAGGTTGTGTTATTGAGAATTTGAGAAACATTAGGTTTCGCCTGATTCGTATGCTTGTGTTTGTGTTGTTCGGTAATCTTTCTATAAAGTTCTATTAAGTTTACAGATTCTTGGACGAGAAAAAGAATGGAAACCAACACTTCCCAAACCATAGCCTAGGCAAATCAAACCTATCAATAAGAAAGGTTGTGTTATTGAGTATTTGAGAAACATTAGGAATCGCATGATTCGTATTCTTGTGCTTGTGTTGTTTGGTGATCTTTCTAGACGAGAAAAAGAATGGAAACCAACACTTCCCAAACCATATCCTAGGCAAATCAAACCAATCAATAAGAAAGGTTGTGTTATTGAGAATTTGAGAAACATTAGGAATGGCATGATTCGTATGCTTGTGTTTGTGTTGTTTGGTGATCTTTCTATCAAGTTCTATTAAGTTCAAAGATTTTTGGACGAGAACAAGAATGGAAACCAACACTTCCCGGACCATATCCTAGGAAAATCAATCCAATCAATAAGAAAGGTTGTGTTATTGAGAATTTGAGAAACATTAGGAATGGCATGAGTCGTATGCTTGTGTTTGTGTTGTTTGGTGATCTTTCTATCAAGTTCTATTATGTTCAAAGATTTTTGGACGAGAACAAGAATGAAAACCAACACTTCCCAAACAATATCCTCGGCAAATCAAACCAATCAATAAGAAAGGTTGTGCTATTGAGAATTTGAGAAACATTAGGAATCACATGATTCGTATGATTGTGTTTGTGTTGTTTGGTGATCTTTCTATCAAGTTTTATTATGTTCCAAGATTTTTGGACGAGAAAAAGAGTGGAAACCAACACTTACCAAACCATACCCTAGGCAAATGAAACCAATCAATAAGAAATGTTGTGTTAGTGAGTATTTCAGAAACATTAGGAATCACATGATTCGTATGCTTGTGTTTGTGTTGTAAGGTGATCTTTCTATCAAGTTCTATTAAGTTCAAAGATTTTTGGACGAGAAAAAGAATGGAAACCAAAACTTCCCAAACCATAGCCTAGGCAAATCAAACCAATCAATAAGAAATGTTGTGTTATTGAGTATTTGAGAAACATTAGGAATCGCATGATTCGTATGCTTGTGCTTATGTTGTGTGGTGATCTTTCTAGACGAGAAAAAGAATGGAAACCAACATTTCCCAAACCATAGCCTAGACAAATCAAAGCAATCAATAAGAAAGGTTGTGTTATTGAGAATTTGAGAAACATTAGGAATGGCATGATTCGTATGCTTGTGTTTATGTTGTTTGGTGATCTTTCTATCAAGTTCTATTAAGTTTATAGATTTTTGGACAAAAAAAAAGAATGGAAACCAACACATCCCAAACCATAGCATAGGCAAATCAAGCCAATCAATAAGAAAGGTTGTGTTATAGAATTTGAGAAACATTAGGAAACACATGATTCGTATGCTTGTGTTTGTGTTGTTTGGTGATCTTTCTATCAAGTTCTATTAAGTTCAAAGATTTTTGGACGAGAACAAGAATGGAAACCAACACTTACCAAACCATACCCTAGGCAAATGAAACCAATCAATAAGAAATGTTGTGTTAGTGAGTATTTCAGAAACATTAGGAATCACATGATTCGTATGCTTGTGTTTGTGTTGTAAGGTGATCTTTCTATCAAGTTCTATTAAGTTCAAAGATTTTTGGACGAGAAAAAGAATGGAAACCAACACTTCCCAAACCATAGCCTAGGCAAATCAAACCAATCAATAAGAAATGTTGTGTTATTGAGTATTTGAGAAACATTAGGAATCGCATGATTCGTATGCTTGTGCTTATGTTGTGTGGTGATCTTTCTAGACGAGAAAAAGAATGGAAACCAACATTTCCCAAACCATAGCCTAGACAAATCAAAGCAATCAATAAGAAAGGTTGTGTTATTGAGAATTTGAGAAACATTAGGAATGGCATGATTCGTATGCTTGTGTTTATGTTGTTTGGTGATCTTTCTATCAAGTTCTATTAAGTTTATAGATTTTTGGACAAAAAAAAGAATGGAAACCAACACTTCCCAAACCATAGCATAGGCAAATCAAACCAATCAATAAGAAAGGTTGTGTTATAGAATTTGAGAAACATTAGGAAACACATGATTCGTATGCTTGTGTTTGTGTTGTTTGGTGATCTTTCTATCAAGTTCTATTAAGTTCAAAGATTTTTGGACGAGAAAAAGAATGGAAACTAACACCTCCCAAACCATAGCCCAGGCAAATCAAACAAATCAATAAGAAAGGTTGTGTTATAGAATTTGAGAAACATTAGGAATCACATGATTCGTATGCTTGTGTTTGTGTTGTTTGGTGATCTTTTTATCAAGTTCTATTAAGTTTATAGATTTTTGGACAAAAAAAAAAGAATGGAAACCAACACTTCCCAAACCATAGCATAGGCAAATCAAACCAATCAATAAGAAAGGTTGTGTTATAGAATTTGAGAAACATTAGTAATCACATGATTCGTATGCTTGTGTTTGTGTTGTTTGGTGATCTTTCTATGAAGTTCTATTAAGTTCAAAGATTTTTGGACGAGAAAAAGAATGGAAACCAACACCTCCCAAACCATAGCCTAGGCAAATCAAACCAATCAATAGGAAAGGTTGTGTTATTGAGAATTTGAGAAACATTAGGAATCGCATGATTCGTATGCTTGTGTTTGTGTTGTTTGGTGATCTTTCTATCAAGTTCTATTAAGTTTAAAGATTTTTGGACGAGAAAAAGAATGGAAACCAACACTTCCCAAACCATAGCCTAGGCAAATCAAACCAATCAATAAGAAAGGTTGAGTTATTGAATATGTGAGAAACATTAGGAATCGCATTATTCGTATGCTTGTGTTTGTGTTGTTTGGTAATCTTTCTATCAAGTTCTATTAAGTTCAAAGATTTTTGGACGAGAAAAAGAATTAAAACCAACACCTCCCAAACCATAGCCTAGGCAAATCAAACCAATCAATAGGAAAGGTTGTGTTATTGAGAATTTGAGAAACATTAGGAATCGCATGATTTGTATGCTTGTGTTTGTGTTGTTTGGTGATCTTTCTATCAAGTTTTATTATGTTCAAAATTTTTGGATGAGAAAAAGAATGGAAACCAACACTTCCCAAACTATAGGCTAGGCAAATCAAACCAATCAATAAGAAATGGTGTGTTATTGAGTATTTGAGAAACATTAGGAATCGCATGATTCGTATCTTTGTGCTTATGTTGTGTGGTGATCTTTCTAGACGAGAAAAAGAATGGAAACCAACATTTCCTAAACCATAGCCTAGACAAATCAAAGCAATCAATAAGAAAGATTGTGTTATTGAGAATTTGAGAAACATTAGGAATGGCATGATTCGTATGCTTATGTTTATGTTGTTTGGTGATCTTTCTATCAAGTTCTATTAAGTTTATAGATTTTTGGACAAAAAAAAAGAATGGAAACCAACACTTCCCAAACCATAGCCTAGGCAAATCAAACCAATCAATAAGAAAGGTTTTGTTATAGAATTTGAGAAACATTAGGAAACATATGATTCGTATGCTTGTGTTTTTGTTGTTTGGTGATCTTTCTATCAAGTTCTATTAAGTTCAAAGATTTTTGGACGAGAACAAGAATGGAAACCAACACTTCCCAAACCATATCCCAGGCAAATCAAACCAATCAATAAGAAAGGTTGTGCTATTGAGAATTTGAAAACATTAGGAATCGCATGATTCGTATAGTTGTGTTTGTGTTGTTTGGTGATCTTTCTATCAAGTTCTATTAAGTTCAAAGATTTTGGACGAGAAAAAGAATGGAAACCAACACTTCCCAAACCATATCCTAGGCAAATCAAACCAATCAATAAGAAAGGTTGGGTTATTGAGAATTTGAGAAACATTTGGAATCGCATGATTCGTATGCTTGTGTTTGTGTTGTTTGGTGATCTTTCTATCAAGTTCTATTAAGTTCAAAGATTTTTGCACGAGAAAAAGAATGGAAACCAACATTTCCCAAACCATATCCTAGGCAAATCAAACCAATCAATAAGAAAGGTTGAGTTATTGAGTATGTGAGAAACATTAGGAATCACAAGATTCGTATGCTTGTGTTTGTGTTGTTTAGTGATCTTTCTATCAAGTTCTATTAAGTTCAAAGATTTTTGGACGAGAAAAAGAATGGAAACCAACACCTCCCAAACGATAGCCTAGGCAAATCAAACCAATCAATAGGAAAGGTTCTGTATTGAGAATTTGAGAAACGTTAGGAATCGCATGATTCGTATGCTTGTGTTTGTGTTGTTTGGTGATCTTTCTATCAAGTTTTATTATGTTCAAAGATTTTTTGACGAGAAAAAGAATCGAAACCAACATTTCCCGAACCATAGGCTAGGCAAATCAAACTAATCAATAAGAAATGTTGTGTTATTGAGTATTTGAGAAACATTAGGAATCGCATGATTTGTATGCTTGTGCTTATGTTGTGTGGTTATCTTTCTAGACGAGAAAAAGAATGGAAACCAACATTTCCCAAACCATAGCATAGATAAATCAAAGCAATCAATAAGAAAGGTTGTGTTATTGAGAATTTGAGAAACATTAGGAATGGCATGATTCGTATGCTTGTGTTTATCTTGTTTGGTGATCTTTCTATCAAGTTCTATTGAGTTTATAGATTTTTGGACAAAAAAAAAGAATGGAAACCAACACTTCCCAAACCATAGCCTAGGCAAATCAAACCAATCAATAAGAAAGGTTGTGTTATAGAATTTGAGAAACATTAGGAAACACATGATTCGTATGCTTGTGTTTGTGTTGTTTGGTGATCTTTCTATCAAGTTCTATTAAGTTCTAAGATTTTTGGACGAGAACAAGAATGGAAACCAACACTTCCCAAACCATATCCCAGGCAAATCAGACCAATCAATAAGAAAGGTTGTGCTATTGAGAATTTGAAAACATTCGAAATCGCATGATACGTATAGTTGTGTTTGTGTTGTTTGGTGATCTTTCTATCAAGTTCTAGTAAGTTCAAAGATTTCTGAACGAGAAAAAGAATGGAAACCAACACTTCCCAAACCATAGCCTAGGCAAATCAAACCAATCAATAAGAAATGTTGTGTTATTGAGTATTTAAGTAACATTAGGAATCGCATGATTCGTATGCTTGTGCTTGTGTTGTTTGGTTATCTCTCTAGACGAGAAAAAGAATGGAAACCAACACTTCCGAAACAATATCCTCGACAAATCAAACCAATCAATATGAAAGGTTGTGTTATTGAGAATTTGAGAAACATTAGGTTTCGCCTGATTCGTATGCTTTTGTTTGTGTTGTTTGGTAATCTTTCTATTAAGTTCTATTAAGTTTACAGATTTTTGGACGAGAAAAAGAATGGAAACCAACGCTTCCCAAACCATAGCCTAGGCAAATCAAACCTATCAATACGAAAGGTTGTGTTATTGGGTATTTGATAAACATTAGGAATCGCATGATTCGTATTCTTGTGCTTGTGTTGTTTGGTGATCTTTCTAGACGAGAAAAAGAATGGAAACCAACACTTCGCAAACCATATCCTAGGCAAATCAAACCAATCAATAAGAAAGGTTGTGTTATTGAGAATTTGAGAAACATTAGGAATGGCATGATTCGTATGCTTGTGTTTGTGTTGTTTGGTGATCTTTCTATCAAGTTCTATTAAGTTCAAAGATTTTTGGACGAGAACAAGAATGGAAACAAACACTTCCCAGACCATATCCTAGGCAAATCAAACCAATCAATAAGAAAGGTTGTGTTATTGAGATTTTGAGAAACATTAGGAATGGCATGATTCGTATGCTTGTGTTTGTGTTGTTGGGTGATCTTTCTATCAAGTTCTATTATGTTCAAAGATTTTTGGACGAGAACAAGAATGAAAACCAACACTTCCCAAACAATATCCTCGGCAAATCAAACCAATCAATAAGAAAGGTTGTGCTATTGAGAATTTGAGAAACATTAGGAATCGCATGATTCGTATGCTTGTGTTAGTGTTGTTTGGTGATCTTTCTATCAAGTTTTATTATGTTCAAAGATTTTTGGACGAGAAAAAGAATGGAAACCAACACTTACCAAACCATACCCTAGGCAAATGAAACCAATCAATAAGAAATGTTGTGTTAGTGAGTATTTCAGAAACATTAGGAATCACATGATTCGTATGCTTGTGTTTGTGTTGTAAGGTGATCTTTCTATCAAGTTCTATTAAGTTCAAAGATTTTTGGACGAGAAAAAGAATGGAAACCAACACTTCCCAAACCATAGGCTAGGCAAATCAAACCAATCATTAAGAAATGTTGTGTTATTGAGTATATGAGAAACATTAGGAATCGCATGATTCGTATGCTTGTGCTTATGTTGTGTGGTGATCTTTCTAGACGAGAAAAAGAATGGAAACCAACATTTTCCAAACCATAGCCTAGACAAATCAAAGCAATCAATAAGAAAGGTTGAGTTATTGAGAAATTGAGAAACATTAGGAATGGCATGATTCGTATGCTTGTGTTTATGTTGTTTGGTGATCTTTCTATCAAGTTCTATTAAGTTTATAGATTTTTGGACAAAAAAAAAAGAATGGAAACCAACACTTCCCAAACCATATCCCAGGCAAATCAAACCAATCAATAAGAAACGTTGTGCTATTGAGAATTTGAAAACGTTAGGAATCGCATGACTCGTATGGTTGTGTTTGTGTTGTTTGGTGATCTTTCTATCAAGTTCTATTAAGTTCAAAGATTTTGGACGAGAAAAAGAATGGAAACCAACACTTCCCAAACCATAGGCTAGGCAAATCAAACCAATCATTAAGAAATGTTGTGTTATTGAGTATTTGAGAAACATTAGGAATCGCATGATTCGTATGCTTGTGCTTATGTTGTGTGGTGATCTTTCTAGACGAGAAAAAGAATGGAAACCAACATTTCCCAAACCATAGCCTAGACAAATCAAAGCAATCAATAAGAAAGGTTGTGTTATTGAGAAATTGAGAAACATTAGGAATGGCATGATTCGTATGCTTGTGTTTATGTTGTTTGGTGATCTTTCTATCAAGTTCTATTAAGTTTATAGATTTTTGGACAAAAAAAAAGAATGGAAACCAACACTTCCCAAACCAAATCCCAGGCAAATCAAACCAATCAATAAGAAAGTTTGTGCTATTGAGAATTTGAAAACATTAGGTATCGCATGACTCGTATGGTGGTGTTTGTGTTTTTGGTGATCTTTCTATCAAGTTCTATTAAGTTCAAAGATTTTTGGACGAGAAAAAGAATGGAAACCAACACCTCCCAAACCATAGCCTAGGCAAATCAAACCAATAAATAAGAAAGGTTGTGTTATAGAATTTGAGAAACATTAGGAATCACATGATTCGTATGCTTGTGTTTGTGTTGTTTGGTGATCTTTTTATCAAGTTCTATTAAGTTTATAGATTTTTGGACAAAAAAAAAAAGAATGGAAACCAACACTTCCCAAACCATAGCCTAGGCAAATCAAACCAATCAATAAGAAAGGTTGTGTTATAGAATTTGAGAAACATTAGTAATCACATGATTCGTATGCTTGTGTTTGTGTTGTTTAGTGATCTTTCTATCAAGTTCAATTAAGTTCAAAGATTTTTGGACGAGAAAAAGAATGGAAACCAACACCTCCCAAACCATAGCCTAGGCAAATCAAACCAATCAATAGGAAAGGTTGTGTTATTGAGAATTTGAGAAACATTAGGAATCGCATGATTCGTATGCTTGTGTTTGTGTTGTTTGGTGATCTTTCTATCAAGTTCCATTAAGTTCAAAGATTTTTGGACGAGAAAAAGAATGGAAACCAACACTTCCCAAACCATAGCCTAGGCAAATCAAACCAATCAATAAGAAAGGTTGAGTTATTGAATATGTGAGAAACATTAGGAATCGCATGATTCGTATGCTTGTGTTTGTGTTGTTTGGTGATCTTTCTATCAAGTTCTATTAAGTTCAAAGATTTTTGGACGAGAAAAAGAACTAAAACCAACACCTCCCAAACCATAGCCTAGGCAAATCAAACCAATCAATAGGAAAGGTTGTGTTATTGAGAATTTGAGAAACATTAGGAATCGCATGATTTGTATGCTTGTGTTTGTGTTGTTTGGTGATCTTTCTATCAAGTTTTATTATGTTCAAAGATTTTTGGACGAGAAAAAGAATGGAAACCAACACTTCCCAAACCATACCCTAGGCAAATGAAACGAATCAATAAGAAATGTTGTGTTAGTGAGTATTTCAGAAACATTAGGAATCACATGATTCGTATGCTTGTGTTTGTGTTGTAAGGTGATCTTTCTATCAAGTTCTATTAAGTTCAAAGATTTTTGGACGAGAAAAAGAATGGAAACCAACACTTCCCAAACCATAGGGTAGGCAAATCAAACTAATCAATAAGAAAGGTTGGGTTATTGAGAATTTGAGAAACATTTGGAATCGCATGATTCGTATGCTTGTGTTTGTGTTGTTTGGTGATCTTTCTATCAAGTTCTACTAAGTTCAAAGATTTTTGGACGAGAAAAAGCATGAAAACCAACACTTCCCAAACCATAGGCTAGGCAAATCAAACCAATCAATAAGAAATGTTGTGTTATTGAGTATTTGAGAAACATTAGGAATCGCATGATTCGTATGCTGGTGCTTATGTTGTGTGGTGATCTTTCTAGACGAGAAAAAGAATGGAAACCAACATTTCCCAAACCATAGCCTAGACAAATCAAACCAATCATTAAGAAAGGTTGTGTTATTGAGAATTTGAGAAACATTAGGAATGGCATAATTCGTATGCTTGTGTTTATGTTGTTTGGTGATCTTTCTATCAAGTTCTATTAAGTTTATAGATTTTTGGACAAAAAAAAAGAATGGAAACCAACACTTCCCAAACTATAGCCTAGGCAAATCAAACCAATCAATAAGAAAGGTTGTGTTATAGAATTTGAGAAACATTAGTAATCACATGATTCGTATGCTTGTGTTTGTGTTGTTTAGTGATCTTTCTATCAAGTTCAATTAAGTTCAAAGATTTTTGGACGAGAAAAAGAATGGAAACCAACACCTCCCAAACCATAGCCTAGGCAAATCAAACCAATCAATAGGAAAGGTTGTGTTATTGAGAATTTGAGAAACATTAGGAATCGCATGATTCGTATGCTTGTGTTTGTGTTGTTTGGTGATCTTTCTATCAAGTTCCATTAAGTTCAAAGATTTTTGGACGAGAAAAAGAATGGAAACCAACACTTCCCAAACCATAGCCTAGGCAAATCAAACCAATCAATAAGAAAGGTTGAGTTATTGAATATGTGAGAAACATTAGGAATCGCATGATTCGTATGCTTGTGTTTGTGTTGTTTGGTGATCTTTCTATCAAGTTCTATTAAGTTCAAAGATTTTTGGACGAGAAAAAGAACTAAAACCAACACCTCCCAAACCATAGCCTAGGCAAATCAAACCAATCAATAGGAAAGGTTGTGTTATTGAGAATTTGAGAAACATTAGGAATCGCATGATTTGTATGCTTGTGTTTGTGTTGTTTGGTGATCTTTCTATCAAGTTTTATTATGTTCAAAGATTTTTGGACGAGAAAAAGAATGGAAACCAACACTTCCCAAACCATACCCTAGGCAAATGAAACGAATCAATAAGAAATGTTGTGTTAGTGAGTATTTCAGAAACATTAGGAATCACATGATTCGTATGCTTGTGTTTGTGTTGTAAGGTGATCTTTCTATCAAGTTCTATTAAGTTCAAAGATTTTTGGACGAGAAAAAGAATGGAAACCAACACTTCCCAAACCATAGGGTAGGCAAATCAAACTAATCAATAAGAAAGGTTGGGTTATTGAGAATTTGAGAAACATTTGGAATCGCATGATTCGTATGCTTGTGTTTGTGTTGTTTGGTGATCTTTCTATCAAGTTCTACTAAGTTCAAAGATTTTTGGACGAGAAAAAGCATGAAAACCAACACTTCCCAAACCATAGGCTAGGCAAATCAAACCAATCAATAAGAAATGTTGTGTTATTGAGTATTTGAGAAACATTAGGAATCGCATGATTCGTATGCTGGTGCTTATGTTGTGTGGTGATCTTTCTAGACGAGAAAAAGAATGGAAACCAACATTTCCCAAACCATAGCCTAGACAAATCAAACCAATCATTAAGAAAGGTTGTGTTATTGAGAATTTGAGAAACATTAGGAATGGCATAATTCGTATGCTTGTGTTTATGTTGTTTGGTGATCTTTCTATCAAGTTCTATTAAGTTTATAGATTTTTGGACAAAAAAAAAGAATGGAAACCAACACTTCCCAAACTATAGCCTAGGCAAATCAAACCAATCAATAAGAAAGGTTGTGTTATAGAATTTGAGAAACATTAGGAAACACATGATTCGTATGCTTGTGTTTGTGTTGTTTGGTGAACTTTCTATCAAGTTCTATTAAGTTCAAAGATTTTTGGAGGAGAACAAGAATGGAAACCAACACTTCCCAAACCATATCCCAGGCAAATCAAACCAATCAATAAGAAAGCTTGTGCTATTGAGAATTTGAAAACATTAGGAATCGCATGATACGTATACTTGTGTTTGTGTTGTTTGGTGATCTTTCTATCAAGTTCTATCAAGTTCAAAGACTTCTGAACGAGAAAAAGAATGGAAACCAATACTTCCCAAACCATAGCCTAGGCAAATCAAACCAATCAATAAGAAATGTTGTGTTATTGAGTATTTAAGTAACATTAGGAATCGCATGATTCGTATGCTTGTGCTTGTGTTGTTTGGTTATCTTTCTAGACGAGAAAAAGAATGGAAACGAACACTTCCGAAACAATATCCTCGGCAAATCAAACCAATCAATATGAAAGGTTGTGTTATTGAGAATTTGAGAAACATTAGGTTTCGCCTGATTCGTATGCTTTTGTTTGTGTTGTTTGGTAATCTTTCTATCAAGTTCTATTAAGTTTACAGATTCTTGGACGAGAAAAAGAATGGAAACCAACGCTTCCCAAACCATAGCCTAGGCAAATCAAACCTATCAATAAGAAAGGTTCTGTTATTGAGTATTTGAGAAACATTAGGAATCGCATGGTTCGTATTCTTGTGCTTGTGTTGTTTGGCGATCTTTCTAGACGAGAAAAAGAATGGAAACCAACACTCCCAAACCATATCCTAGGCAAATCAAACCAATCAATAAGAAAGGTTGTGTTATTGAGAATTTGAGAAACATTAGGAATGGCATGATTCGTATGCTTGTGTTTGTGTTGTTTGGTGATCTTTCTATCAAGTTCTATTAAGTTCAAAGATTTTGGACGAGAAAAAGAATGGAAACCAACACTTCCCAAACCATAGCCTAGGCAAATCAAACCAATCATTAAGAAATGTTGTGTTATTGAGTATTTGAGAAACATTAGGAATCGCATGATTCGTATGCTTGTGCTTATGTTGTGTGGTGATCTTTCTAGACGAGAAAAAGAATGGAAACCAACATTTCCCAAACCATAGCCTAGACAAATCAAAGCAATCAATAAGAAAGGTTGTGTTATTGAGAAATTGAGAAACATTAGGAATGGCATGATTCGTATGCTTGTGTTTATGTTGTTTGGTGATCTTTCTATCAAGTTCTATTAAGTTTATAGATTTTTGGACAAAAAAAAAGAATGGAAACCAACACTTCCCAAACCAAATCCCAGGCAAATCAAACCAATCAATAAGAAAGTTTGTGCTATTGAGAATTTGAAAACATTAGGTATCGCATGACTCGTATGGTGGTGTTTGTGTTTTTGGTGATCTTTCTATCAAGTTCTATTAAGTTCAAAGATTTTTGGACGAGAAAAAGAATGGAAACCAACACCTCCCAAACCATAGCCTAGGCAAATCAAACCAATAAATAAGAAAGGTTGTGTTATAGAATTTGAGAAACATTAGGAATCACATGATTCGTATGCTTGTGTTTGTGTTGTTTGGTGATCTTTTTATCAAGTTCTATTAAGTTTATAGATTTTTGGACAAAAAAAAAAAGAATGGAAACCAACACTTCCCAAACCATAGCCTAGGCAAATCAAACCAATCAATAAGAAAGGTTGTGTTATAGAATTTGAGAAACATTAGTAATCACATGATTCGTATGCTTGTGTTTGTGTTGTTTAGTGATCTTTCTATCAAGTTCAATTAAGTTCAAAGATTTTTGGACGAGAAAAAGAATGGAAACCAACACCTCCCAAACCATAGCCTAGGCAAATCAAACCAATCAATAGGAAAGGTTGTGTTATTGAGAATTTGAGAAACATTAGGAATCGCATGATTCGTATGCTTGTGTTTGTGTTGTTTGGTGATCTTTCTATCAAGTTCCATTAAGTTCAAAGATTTTTGGACGAGAAAAAGAATGGAAACCAACACTTCCCAAACCATAGCCTAGGCAAATCAAACCAATCAATAAGAAAGGTTGAGTTATTGAATATGTGAGAAACATTAGGAATCGCATGATTCGTATGCTTGTGTTTGTGTTGTTTGGTGATCTTTCTATCAAGTTCTATTAAGTTCAAAGATTTTTGGACGAGAAAAAGAACTAAAACCAACACCTCCCAAACCATAGCCTAGGCAAATCAAACCAATCAATAGGAAAGGTTGTGTTATTGAGAATTTGAGAAACATTAGGAATCGCATGATTTGTATGCTTGTGTTTGTGTTGTTTGGTGATCTTTCTATCAAGTTTTATTATGTTCAAAGATTTTTGGACGAGAAAAAGAATGGAAACCAACACTTCCCAAACCATACCCTAGGCAAATGAAACGAATCAATAAGAAATGTTGTGTTAGTGAGTATTTCAGAAACATTAGGAATCACATGATTCGTATGCTTGTGTTTGTGTTGTAAGGTGATCTTTCTATCAAGTTCTATTAAGTTCAAAGATTTTTGGACGAGAAAAAGAATGGAAACCAACACTTCCCAAACCATAGGGTAGGCAAATCAAACTAATCAATAAGAAAGGTTGGGTTATTGAGAATTTGAGAAACATTTGGAATCGCATGATTCGTATGCTTGTGTTTGTGTTGTTTGGTGATCTTTCTATCAAGTTCTACTAAGTTCAAAGATTTTTGGACGAGAAAAAGCATGAAAACCAACACTTCCCAAACCATAGGCTAGGCAAATCAAACCAATCAATAAGAAATGTTGTGTTATTGAGTATTTGAGAAACATTAGGAATCGCATGATTCGTATGCTGGTGCTTATGTTGTGTGGTGATCTTTCTAGACGAGAAAAAGAATGGAAACCAACATTTCCCAAACCATAGCCTAGGCAAATCAAACCAATCATTAAGAAAGGTTGTGTTATTGAGAATTTGAGAAACATTAGGAATGGCATAATTCGTATGCTTGTGTTTATGTTGTTTGGTGATCTTTCTATCAAGTTCTATTAAGTTTATAGATTTTTGGACAAAAAAAAAGAATGGAAACCAACACTTCCCAAACTATAGCCTAGGCAAATCAAACCAATCAATAAGAAAGGTTGTGTTATAGAATTTGAGAAACATTAGGAAACACATGATTCGTATGCTTGTGTTTGTGTTGTTTGGTGAACTTTCTATCAAGTTCTATTAAGTTCAAAGATTTTTGGAGGAGAACAAGAATGGAAACCAACACTTCCCAAACCATATCCCAGGCAAATCAAACCAATCAATAAGAAAGCTTGTGCTATTGAGAATTTGAAAACATTAGGAATCGCATGATACGTATACTTGTGTTTGTGTTGTTTGGTGATCTTTCTATCAAGTTCTATCAAGTTCAAAGACTTCTGAACGAGAAAAAGAATGGAAACCAATACTTCCCAAACCATAGCCTAGGCAAATCAAACCAATCAATAAGAAATGTTGTGTTATTGAGTATTTAAGTAACATTAGGAATCGCATGATTCGTATGCTTGTGCTTGTGTTGTTTGGTTATCTTTCTAGACGAGAAAAAGAATGGAAACGAACACTTCCGAAACAATATCCTCGGCAAATCAAACCAATCAATATGAAAGGTTGTGTTATTGAGAATTTGAGAAACATTAGGTTTCGCCTGATTCGTATGCTTTTGTTTGTGTTGTTTGGTAATCTTTCTATCAAGTTCTATTAAGTTTACAGATTCTTGGACGAGAAAAAGAATGGAAACCAACGCTTCCCAAACCATAGCCTAGGCAAATCAAACCTATCAATAAGAAAGGTTGTGTTATTGAGTATTTGAGAAACATTAGGAATCGCATGGTTCGTATTCTTGTGCTTGTGTTGTTTGGCGATCTTTCTAGACGAGAAAAAGAATGGAAACCAACACTCCCAAACCATATCCTAGGCAAATCAAACCAATCAATAAGAAAGGTTGTGTTATTGAGAATTTGAGAAACATTAGGAATGGCATGATTCGTATGCTTGTGTTTGTGTTGTTTGGTGATCTTTCTATCAAGTTCTATTAAGTTCAAAGATTTTGGACGAGAAAAAGAATGGAAACCAACACTTCCCAAACCATAGGCTAGGCAAATCAAACCAATCATTAAGAAATGTTGTGTTATTGAGTATTTGAGAAACATTAGGAATCGCATGATTCGTATGCTTGTGCTTATGTTGTGTGGTGATCTTTTTAGACGAGAAAAAGAATGGAAACCAACATTTCCCAAACCATAGCCTAGACAAATCAAAGCAATCAATAAGAAAGGTTGTGTTATTGAGAAATTGAGAAACATTAGGAATGGCATGATTCGTATGCTTGTGTTTATGTTGTTTGGTGATCTTTCTATCAAGTTCTATTAAGTTTATAGATTTTTGGACAAAAAAAAAGAATGGAAACCAACACTTCCCAAACCAAATCCCAGGCAAATCAAACCAATCAATAAGAAAGGTTGTGCTATTGAGAATTTGAAAACATTAGGTATCGCATGACTCGTATGGTGGTGTTTGTGTTTTTGGTGATCTTTCTATCAAGTTCTATTAAGTTCAAAGATTTTTGGACGAGAAAAAGAATGGAAACCAACACCTCCCAAACCATAGCCTAGGCAAATCAAACCAATAAATAAGAAAGGTTGTGTTATAGAATTTGAGAAACATTAGGAATCACATGATTCGTATGCTTGTGTTTGTGTTGTTTGGTGATCTTTTTATCAAGTTCTATTAAGTATAGATTTTTGGACAAAAAAAAAAGAATGGAAACCAACACTTCCCAAACCATAGCCTAGGCAAATCAAACCAATCAATAAGAAAGGTTGTGTTATAGAATTTGAGAAACATTAGTAATCACATGATTCGTATGCTTGTGTTTGTGTTGTTTAGTGATCTTTCTATCAAGTTCAATTAAGTTCAAAGATTTTTGGACGAGAAAAAGAATGGAAACCAACACCTCCCAAACCATAGCCTAGGCAAATCAAACCAATCAATAGGAAAGGTTGTGTTATTGAGAATTTGAGAAACATTAGGAATCGCATGATTCGTATGCTTGTGTTTGTGTTGTTTGGTGATCTTTCTATCAAGTTCCATTAAGTTCAAAGATTTTTGGACGAGAAAAAGAATGGAAACCAACACTTCCCAAACCATAGCCTAGGCAAATCAAACCAATCAATAAGAAAGGTTGAGTTATTGAATATGTGAGAAACATTAGGAATCGCATGATTCGTATGCTTGTGTTTGTGTTGTTTGGTGATCTTTCTATCAAGTTCTATTAAGTTCAAAGATTTTTGGACGAGAAAAAGAATGAAAACCAACACCTCCCAAACCATAGCCTAGGCAAATCAAACCAATCAATTGGAAAGGTTGTGTTATTGAGAATTTGAGAAACATTAGGAATCGCATGATTTGTATGCTTGTGTTTGTGTTGTTTGGTGATCTTTCTATCAAGTTTTATTATGTTCAAAGATTTTTGGACGAGAAAAAGAATGGAAACCAACACTTCCCAAACCATACCCTAGGCAAATGAAACGAATCAATAAGAAATGTTGTGTTAGTGAGTATTTCAGAAACATTAGGAATCACATGATTCGTATGCTTGTGTTTGTGTTGTAAGGTGATCTTTCTATCAAGTTCTATTAAGTTCAAAGATTTCTGGACGAGAAAAAGAATGGAAACCAACACTTCCCAAACCATAGGCTAGGCAAATCAAACTAATCAATAAGAAAGGTTGGGTTATTGAGAATTTGAGAAACATTTGGAATCGCATGATTCGTATGCTTGTGTTTGTGTTGTTTGGTGATCTTTCTATCAAGTTCTACTAAGTTCAAAGATTTTTGGACGAGAAAAAGAATGAAAACCAACACTTCCCAAACCATAGGCTAGGCAAATCAAACCAATCAATAAGAAATGTTGTGTTATTGAGTATTTGAGAAACATTAGGAATCGCATGATTCGTATGCTTGTGCTTATGTTGTGTGGTGATCTTTCTAGACGAGAAAAAGAATGGAAACCAACATTTCCCAAACCATAGCCTAGACAAATCAAACCAATCATTAAGAAAGGTTGTGTTATTGAGAATTTGAGAAACATTAGGAATGGCATAATTCGTATGCTTGTGTTTATGTTGTTTGGTGATCTTTCTATCAAGTTCTATTAAGTTTATAGATTTTTGGACAAAAAAAAAGAATGGAAACCAACACTTCCCAAACTATAGCCTTGGCAAATCAAACCAATCAATAAGAAAGGTTGTGTTATAGAATTTGAGAAACATTAGGAAACACATGATTCGTATGCTTGTGTTTGTGTTGTTTAGTGAACTTTCTATCAAGTTCTATTAAGTTCAAAGATTTTTGGAGGAGAACAAGAATGGAAACCAACACTTCCCAAACCATATCCCAGGCAAATCAAACCAATCAATAAGAAAGCTTGTGCTATTGAGAATTTGAAAACATTAGGAATCGCATGATACGTATACTTGTGTTTGTGTTGTTTGGTGATCTTTCTATCAAGTTCTATCAAGTTCAAAGATTTCTGAACGAGAAAAAGAATGGAAACCAATACTTCCCAAACCATAGCCTAGGCAAATCAAACCAATCAATAAGAAATGTTGTGTTATTGAGTATTTAAGTAACATTAGGAATCGCATGATTCGTATGCTTGTGCTTGTGTTGTTTGGTTATCTTTCTAGACGAGAAAAAGAATGGAAACGAACACTTCCGAAACAATATCCTCGGCAAATCAAACCAATCAATATGAAAGGTTGTGTTATTGAGAATTTGAGAAACATTAGGTTTCGCCTGATTCGTATGCTTTTGTTTGTGTTGTTTGGTAATCTTTCTATCAAGTTCTATTAAGTTTACAGATTCTTGGACGAGAAAAAGAATGGAAACCAACGCTTCCCAAACCATAGCCTAGGAAAATCAAACCTACCAATAAGAAAGGTTGTGTTATTGAGTATTTGAGAAACATTAGGAATCGCATGGTTCGTATTCTTGTGCTTGTGTTGTTTGGCGATCTTTCTAGACGAGAAAAAGAATGGAAACCAACACTCCCAAACCATATCCTAGGCAAATCAAACCAATCAATAAGAAAGGTTGTGTTATTGAGAATTTGAGAAACATTAGGAATGGCATGATTCGTATGCTTGTGTTTGTGTTGTTTGGTGATCTTTCTATCAAGTTCTATTAAGTTCAAAGATTTTTGGACGAGAACAAGAATGGAAACCAACACTTCCCAGACCATATCCTAGGCAAATCAAACCAATCAATAAGAAAGGTTGTGTTATTGAGAATTTGAGAAACATTAGGAATGGCATGATTCGTATGCTTGTGTTTGTGTTGTTTGGTGATCTTTCTATCAAGTTCTATTATGTTCAAAGATTTTTGGACGAGAACAAGAATGAAAACCAACACTTCCCAAACAATATCCTCTGCAAATCAAACCAATCAATAAGAAAGGTTGTGCTATTGAGAATTTGTGAAACATTAGGAATCGTATGATTCGTATGCTTGTGTTTGTGTTGTTTGGTGATCTTTCTATCAAGTTTTATTAAGTTCAAAGATTTTTGGACGAGAAAAAGAATGGAAACCAACACTTCCCAAACCATAGGCTAGGCAAATCAAACTAATCAATAAGAAAGGTTGGGTTATTGAGAATTTGAGAAACATTTGGAATCGCATGATTCGTATGCTTGTGTTTGTGTTGTTTGGTGATCTTTCTATCAAGTTCTACTAAGTTCAAAGATTTTTGGACGAGAAAAAGAATGAAAACCAACACTTCCCAAACCATAGGCTAGGCAAATCAAACCAATCAATAAGAAATGTTGTGTTATTGAGTATTTGAGAAACATTAGGAATCGCATGATTCGTATGCTTGTGCTTATGTTGTGTGGTGATCTTTCTAGACGAGAAAAAGAATGGAAACCAACATTTCCCAAACCTTAGCCTAGACAAATCAAACCAATCATTAAGAAAGGTTGTGTTATTGAGAATTTGAGAAACATTAGGAATGGCATAATTCGTATGCTTGTGTTTATGTTGTTTGGTGATCTTTCTATCAAGTTCTATTAAGTTTATAGATTTTTGGACAAAAAAAAAGAATGGAAACCAACACTTCCCAAACAATAGCCTAGGCAAATCAAACCAATCAATAAGAAAGGTTGTGTTATAGAATTTGAGAAACATTAGGAAACACATGATTCGTATGCTTGTGTTTGTGTTGTTTGATGATCTTTCTATCAAGTTCTATTAAGTTCAAAGATTTTTGGAGGAGAACAAGAATGGAAACCAACACTTCCCAAACCATATCCCAGGCAAATCAAACCAATCAATAAGAAAGGTTGTGCTATTGAGAATTTGAAAACATTAGGAATCGCATGATACGTATACTTGTGTTTGTGTTGTTTGGTGATCTTTCTATCAAGTTCTATTAAGTTCAAAGATTTCTGAACGAGAAAAAGAATGGAAACCAACACTTCCCAAACCATAGCCTAGGCAAATCAAACCAATCAATAAGAAATGTTGTGTTATTGAGTATTTAAGTAACATTAGGAATCGTATGATTCGTATGCTTGTGCTTGTGTTGTTTGGTTATCTTTCTAGACGAGAAAAAGAATGGAAACCAACACTTCCGAAACAATATCCTCGGCAAATCAAACCAATCAATATGAAAGGTTGTGTTATTGAGAATTTGAGACACATTAGGTTTCGCCTGATTCGTATGCTTTTGTTTGTGTTGTTTGGTAATCTTTCTATCAAGTTCTATTAAGTTTACAGATTCTTGGACGAGAAAAAGAATGGAAACCAACGCTTCCCATACCATAGCCTAGGCAAATCAAACCTATCAATAAGAAAGGTTGTGTTATTGAGTATTTGAGAAACATTAGGAATCGCATGATTCGTATTCTTGTGCTTGTTTTGTTTGGCGATCTTTCTAGACGAGAAAAAGAATGGAAACCAACACTTCCCAAACCATATCCTAGGCGAATCAAACCAATCAATAAGAAAGTTTGTGTTATTGAGAATTTGAGAAACATTTGGAATGGCGTGATTCGTATGCTTGTGTTTGTGTTGTTTGGTGATCTTTCTATCGAATTCTATTAAGTTCAAAGATTTTTGGACGAGAACAAGAATGGAAACCAACACTTCCCAGACCATATCCTAGGCAAATCAAACCAATCAATAAGAAAGGTTGTGTTATTGAGAATTTGAGAAACATTAGGAATGACATGATTCGTATGCTTGTGTTTGTGTTGTTTGGTGATCTTTCTATCAAGTTCTATTATGTTCAAAGATTTTTGGACGAGAACAAGAATGAAAACCAACACTTCCCAAACAATATCCTCGGCAAATCAAACCAATCAATAAGAAAGGTTGTGCTATTGAGAATTTGAGAAACATTAGGAATCGTATGATTCGTATGCTTGTGTTTGTGTTGTTTGGTGATCTTTCCATCAAGTTTTATTATGTTCAAAGATTTTTGGACGAGAAAAAGAATGGAAACCAACACTTACCAAACCATACCGTAGGCAAATGAAACCAATCAATAAGAAATGTTGTGTTAGTGAGTATTTCAGAAACATTAGGAATCACATGATTCGTATGCTTGTGTTTGTGTTGTAAGGTGATCTTTCTATCAAGTTCTATTAAGTTCAAAGATTTTTGGACGAGAAAAAGAGTGGAAACCAACACTTCCCAAACCATAGGCTAGGCAAATCAAACCAATCAATAAGAAATGTTGTGTTATTGAGTATTTGAGAAACATTAGGAATCGCATGATTCGTATGCTTGTGCTTATGTTGTGTGGTGATCTTTCTAGACGAGAAAAAGAATGGAAACCAACATTTCCCAAACCATAGCCTAGACAAATCAAAGCAATCAATAAGAAAGGTTGTGTTATTGAGAATTTGAGAAACATTAGGAATGGCATGATTCGTATGCTTGTGTTTATGTTGTTTGGTGATCTTTCTATCAAGTTCTATTAAGTTTATAGATTTTTGGACAAAAAAAAAGAATGGAAACCAACACTTCCCAAACCATAGCCTAGGCAAATCAAACCAATCAATAAGAAAGGTTGTGTTATAGAATTTGAGAAATATTAGGAAACACATGATTCGTATGCTTGTGTTTGTGTTGTTTGGTGATCTTTCTATCAAGTTCTATTAAGTTCAAAGATTTTTGGACGAGAACAAGAATGGAAACCAATACTTCCCAAACCATATCCCAGGCAAATCAAACCAATCAATAAGAAAGGTTGTGCTATTGAGAATTTGAAAACATTCGGAATCGCATGATACGTATAGTTGTGTTTGTGTTGTTTGGTGATCTTTCTATCAAGTTCTATTAAGTTCAAAGATTTTTCGACGAGAACAAGAATGGAAACCAACACTTCCCAAACCATATCCCAGGCAAATCAAACCAATCAATTAGAAAGGTTGTGCTATTGAGAATTTGAAAACATTCGGAATCGCATGATACGTATAGTTGTGTTTGTGTTGTTTGGTGATCTTTCTATCAAGTTCTATTAAGTTCAAAGATTTCTGAACGAGAAAAAGAATGGAAACCAACACTTCCCAAACCATTGCCTAGGCAAATCAAACCAATCAATAAGAAATGTTGTGTTATTGAGTATTTAAGTAACATTAGGAATCGCATGATTCGTATGCTTGTGCTTGTGTTGTTTGGTTATCTTTCTAGACGAGAAAAGGAATGGAAACCAACACTTCCCAAACAATATCCTCGGCAAATCAAACCAATCAATATGAAAGGTTGTGTTATTGAGAATTTGAGAAACATTAGGTTTCGCCTGATTCGTATGCTTTTGTTTGTGTTGTTTGGTAATCTTTCTATCACGTTCTATTAAGTTCACAGATTCTTGGACGAGAAAAAGAATGGAAACCAACGCTTCCCAAACCATAGCCTAGGCAAATCAAACCTATCAATAAGAAAGGTTGTATTATTGAGTATTTGAGAAACATTAGGAATCGCATGATTCGTATTCTTGTGCTTGTGTTGTTTGGTGATTTTTCTATCAAGTTCTATTAAGTTCAAAGATTTTTGGAGGAGAACAAGAATGGAAACCAACACTTCCCAGACCATATCCTAGGCAAATCAAACCTATCAATAAGAAAGGTTGTGTTATTGAGAATTTGAGAAACATTAGGAATGGCATGATTCGTATGCTTGTGTTTGTGTTGTTTGGTGATCTTTCTATCAAGTTCTATTATGTTCAAAGATTTTTGGACGAGAACAAGAATGAAAACCAACACTTCCCAAACAATATCCTCGGCAAATCAAACCAATCAATAAGAAAGGTTGTGCTATTGAGAATTTGAGAAACATTAGGAATCGCATGATTCGTATGCTTGTGTTTGTGTTTTTTGGTGATCTTTCTATCAAGTTCTATTAAGTTCAAAGATTTTTGGACGAGAAAAAGAATGGAAACCAACACTTCCCAAACCATAGGCTAGGCAAATCAAACCAATTAATAAGAAATGTTGTGTTATTGAGTATTTGAGAAACATTAGGAATCGCATGATTCGTATGCTTGTGCTTATGTTGTGTGGTGATCTTTCTAGACGAGAAAAAGAATGGAAACCAACATTTCCCAAACCATAGCCTAGACAAATCAAAGCAATCAATAAGAAAGGTTGTGTTATTGAGAATTTGAGAAACATTAGGAATGGCATGATTCGTATGCTTGTGTTTATGTTGTTTGGTGATCTTTCTATCAAGTTCTATTAAGTTTATAGATTTTTGGACAAAAAAAAAAGAATGGAAACCAACACTTCCCAAACCATAGCCTAGGCAAATCAAACCAATCAATAAGAAAGGTTGTGTTATAGAATTTGAGAAACATTAGGAAACACATGATTCGAATGCTTGTGTTTGTGTTGTTTGGTGATCTTTCTATCAAGTTCTATTAAGTTCAAAGATTTTTGGACGAGAACAAGAATGGAAACCAATACTTCCCAAACCATATCCCAGGCAAATCAAACCAATCAATAAGAAAGGTTGTGCTATTGAGAATTTGAAAACATTAGGAATCGCATGATACGTATAGTTGTGTTTGTGTTGTTTGGTGATCTTTCTATCAAGTTCTATTAAGTTCAAAGATTTTTCGACGAGAACAAGAATGGAAACCAACACTTCCCAAACCATATCCCAGGCAAATCAAACCAATCAATTAGAAAGGTTGTGCTATTGAGAATTTGAAAACATTCGGAATCGCATGATACGTATAGTTGTGTTTGTGTTGTTTGGTGATCTTTCTATCAAGTTCTATTAAGTTCAAAGATTTCTGAACGCGAAAAAGAATGGAAACCAACACTTCCCAAACCATAGCCTAGGCAAATCAAACCAATCAATAAGAAATGTTGTGTTATTGAGTATTTAAGTAACATTAGGAATCGCATGATTCGTATGCTTGTGCTTGTGTTGTTTGGTTATCTTTCTAGACGAGAAAAAGAATGGAAACGAACACTTCCCAAACAATATCCTCGGCAAATCAAACGAATCAATATGAAAGGTTGTGTTATTGAGAATTTGAGAAACATTAGGTTTCGCCTGATTCGTATGCTTTTGTTTGTGTTGTTTGGTAATCTTTCTATCAAGTTCTATTAAGTTTACAAATTCTTGGACGAGAAAAAGAATGGAAACCAACGCTTCCCAAACCATAGCCTAGGCAAATCAAACCTATCAATAAGAAAGGTTGTGTTATTGAGTATTTGAGAAACATTAGGAATCGCATGATTCGTATTCTTGTGCTTGTGTTGTTTGGTGATCTTTCTAGACGAGAAAAAGAATGGAAACCAACACTTCCCAAACCATATCAATGGCAAATCAAACCAATCAATAAGAAAGGTTGTGCTATTGAGAATTTGAGAAACATTAGGAATCGCATGATTCGTATGCTTGTGTTTGTGTTGTTTGGTGATCTTTCCGTCAAGTTCTATTAAGTTCAAAGATTTTTGGACGAGAAAAAGAATGCAAGCCAACACTTCCCAAACCAACACTTGGCAAACCAACACTTTTTCTCGTCCAATCAATAAGAAATGTTGTGTTATTGAGTATTTAAGTAACATTAGGAATCGCATGATTCGTATGCTTGTGCTTGTGTTGTTTGGTTATCTTTCTAGACGAGAAAAAGAATGGAAACCAACACTTCCCAAACAATATCCTCGGCAAATCAAACCAATCAATATGAAAGGTTGTGTTATTGAGAATTTGAGAAACATTAGGTTTCGCCTGATTCGTATGCTTTTGTTTGTGTTGTTTGGTAATCTTTCTATCACGTTCTATTAAGTTCACAGATTCTTGGACGAGAAAAAGAATGGAAACCAACGCTTCCCAAACCATAGCCTAGGCAAATCAAACCTATCAATAAGAAAGGTTGTATTATTGAGTATTTGAGAAACATTAGGAATCGCATGATTCGTATTCTTGTGCTTGTGTTGTTTGGTGATTTTTCTATCAAGTTCTATTAAGTTCAAAGATTTTTGGAGGAGAACAAGAATGGAAACCAACACTTCCCAGACCATATCCTAGGCAAATCAAACCTATCAATAAGAAAGGTTGTGTTATTGAGAATTTGAGAAACATTAGGAATGGCATGATTCGTATGCTTGTGTTTGTGTTGTTTGGTGATCTTTCTATCAAGTTCTATTATGTTCAAAGATTTTTGGACGAGAACAAGAATGAAAACCAACACTTCCCAAACAATATCCTCGGCAAATCAAACCAATCAATAAGAAAGGTTGTGCTATTGAGAATTTGAGAAACATTAGGAATCGCATGATTCGTATGCTTGTGTTTGTGTTGTTTGGTGATCTTTCTATCAAGTTCTATTAAGTTCAAAGATTTTTGGACGAGAAAAAGAATGGAAACCAACACTTCCCAAACCATAGGCTAGGCAAATCAAACCAATCAATAAGAAATGTTGTGTTATTGAGTATTTGAGAAACATTAGGAATCGCATGATTCGTATGCTTGTGCTTATGTTGTGTGGTGATCTTTCTAGACGAGAAAAAGAATGGAAACCAACATTTCCCAAACCATAGCCTAGACAAATCAAAGCAATCAATAAGAAAGGTTGTGTTATTGAGAATTTGAGAAACATTAGGAATGGCATGATTCGTATGCTTGTGTTTATGTTGTTTGGTGATCTTTCTATCAAGTTCTATTAAGTTTATAGATTTTTGGACAAAAAAAAAAGAATGGAAACCAACACTTCCCAAACCATAGCCTAGGCAAATCAAACCAATCAATAAGAAAGGTTGTGTTATAGAATTTGAGAAACATTAGGAAACACATGATTCGTATGCTTGTGTTTGTGTTGTTTGGTGATCTTTCTATCAAGTTCTATTAAGTTCAAAGATTTTTGGACGAGAACAAGAATGGAAACCAATACTTCCCAAACCATATCCCAGGCAAATCAAACCAATCAATAAGAAAGGTTGTGCTATTGAGAATTTGAAAACATTAGGAATCGCATGATACGTATAGTTGTGTTTGTGTTGTTTGGTGATCTTTCTATCAAGTTCTATTAAGTTCAAAGATTTTTCGACGAGAACAAGAATGGAAACCAACACTTCCCAAACCATATCCCAGGCAAATCAAACCAATCAATTAGAAAGGTTGTGCTATTGAGAATTTGAAAACATTCGGAATCGCATGATACGTATAGTTGTGTTTGTGTTGTTTGGTGATCTTTCTATCAAGTTCTATTAAGTTCAAAGATTTCTGAACGAGAAAAAGAATGGAAACCAACACTTCCCAAACCATAGCCTAGGCAAATCAAACCAATCAATAAGAAATGTTGTGTTATTGAGTATTTAAGTAACATTAGGAATCGCATGATTCGTATGCTTGTGCTTGTGTTGTTTGGTTATCTTTCTAGACGAGAAAAAGAATGGAAACGAACACTTCCCAAACAATATCCTCGGCAAATCAAACCAATCAATATGAAAGGTTGTGTTATTGAGAATTTGAGAAACATTAGGTTTCGCCTGATTCGTATGCTTTTGTTTGTGTTGTTTGGTAATCTTTCTATCAAGTTCTATTAAGTTTACAAATTCTTGGACGAGAAAAAGAATGGAAACCAACGCTTCCCAAACCATAGCCTAGGCAAATCAAACCTATCAATAAGAAAGGTTGTGTTATTGAGTATTTGAGAAACATTAGGAATCGCATGATTCGTATTCTTGTGCTTGTGTTGTTTGGTGATCTTTCTAGACGAGAAAAAGAATGGAAACCAACACTTCCCAAACCATATCAATGGCAAATCAAACCAATCAATAAGAAAGGTTGTGCTATTGAGAATTTGAGAAACATTAGGAATCGCATGATTCGTATGCTTGTGTTTGTGTTGTTTGGTGATCTTTCCGTCAAGTTCTATTAAGTTCAAAGATTTTTGGACGAGAAAAAGAATGGAAGCCAACACTTCCCAAACCAACACTTGGCAAACCAACACTTTTTCTCGTCCAATCAATAAGAAATGTTGTGTTATTGAGTATTTAAGTAACATTAGGAATCGCATGATTCGTATGCTTGTGCTTGTGTTGTTTGGTTATCTTTCTAGACGAGAAAAAGAATGGAAACCAACACTTCCCAAACAATATCCTCGGCAAATCAAACCAATCAATATGAAAGGTTGTGTTATTGAGAATTTGAGAAACATTAGGTTTCGCCTGATTGGTATGCTTTTGTTTGTGTTGTTTGGTAATCTTTCTATCAAGTTCTATTAAGTTTACAGATTCTTGGACGAGAAAAAGAATGGAAACCAACGCTTCCCAAACCATAGCCTAGGCAAATCAAACCTATTAATAAGAATGGTTATGTTATTGAGTATTTGAGAAACATTAGGAATCGCATGATTCGTATTCTTGTGCTTGTGTTGTTTGGTGATCTTTCTAGACGAGAAAAAGAATGGAAACCAACACTTCCCAAACCATATCCTAGGCAAATCAAACCAATCAATAAGAAAGGTTGTGTTATTGAGAATTTGAGAAACATTAGGAATGGCATGATTCGTATGCTTGTGTTTGTGTTGTTTGGTGATCTTTCTATCAAGTTCTATTAAGTTCAAAGATTTTTGGATGAGAACAAGAATGGAAACCAACACGTCCCAGACCATATCCTAGGCAAATCAAACCAATCAATAAGAAAGGTTGTGTTATTGAGAATTTGAGAAACATTAGGAATGACATGATTCGTATGCTTGTGTTTGTGTTGTTTGGTGATCTTTCTATCAAGTTCTATTATGTTCAAAGATTTTTGGACGAGAACAAGAATGAAAACCAACACTTCCCAAACAATATCCTCGGCAAATCAAACCAATCAATAAGAAAGGTTGTGTTAGTGACTATATCAGAAAGATTAGGAATCACATGATTCGTATGCTTGTGTTTGTGTTGTAAGGTGATCTTTCTATCAAGTTCTATTAAGTTCAAAGATTTTTGGACGAGAAAAATAATGGAAACCAACACTTCCCAAACCGTAGGCTAGGCAAATCAAACGTTCATTAAGAAATGTTGTGTTATTGAGTATTTGAGAAACATTAGGAATCGCATGATTCGTATGCTTGTGCTTATGTTGTGTGGTGATCTTTCTAGACGAGAAAAAGAATGGAAACCAACATTTCCCAAACCATAGCCTAGACAAATCAAAGCAATCAATAAGAAATGCTGTGTTATTGAGTATTTAAGTAACATTAGGAATCGCATGATTCGTATGCTTGTGCTTGTGTTGTTTGGTTATCTTTCTAGACGAGAAAAAGAATGGAAACCAACACTTCCCAAACCATATCCTAGGCAAATCAAACCAATCAATAAGAAACGTTGTGTTATTGAGAATTTGAGAAACATTAGGAATGGCATGATTCGTATGCTTGTGTTTGTGTTGTTTGGTGATCTTTCTATCAAGTTCTATTAAGTTCAAAGATTTTTGGATGAGAACAAGAATGGAAACCAACACTTCCCAGACCATATCCTAGGCAAATCAAACCAATCAATAAGAAAGGTTGTGTTATTGAGAATTTGAGAAACATTAGGAATGACATGATTCGTATGCTTGTGTTTGTGTTGTTTGGTGATCTTTCTATCAAGTTCTATTATGTTCAAAGATTTTTGGACGAGAACAAGAATGAAAACCAACACTTCCCAAACAATATCCTCGGCAAATCAAACCAATCAATAAGAAAGGTTGTGTTAGTGACTATATCAGAAAGATTAGGAATCACATGATTCGTATGCTTGTGTTTGTGTTGTAAGGTGATCTTTCTATCAAGTTCTATTAAGTTCAAAGATTTTTGGACGAGAAAAAGAATGGAAACCAACACTTCCCAAACCATAGGCTAGGCAAATCAAACCAATCATTAAGAAATGTTGTGTTATTGAGTATTTGAGAAACATTAGGAATCGCATGATTCGTATGCTTGTGCTTATGTTGTGTGGTGATCTTTCTAGACGAGAAAAAGAATCGAAACCAACATTTCCCAAACCATAGCCTAGACAAATCAAAGCAATCAATAAGAAAGGTTGTGTTATTGAGAAATTGAGAAACATTAGGAATGGCATGATTCGTATGCTTGTGTTTATGTTGTTTGGTGATCTTTCTATCAAGTTCTATTAAGTTTATAGATTTTTGGACAAAAAAAAAGAATGGAAACCAACACTTCCCAAACCATATCCCAGGCAAATCAAACCAATCAATAAGAAAGGTTGTGCTATTGAGAATTTGAAAACATTAGGAATCGCATGACTCGTATGGTTGTGTTTGTGTTGTTTGGTGATCTTTCTATCAAGTTCTATTAAGTTCAAAGATTTTTGGACGAGAAAAAGAATGGAAACCAACACCTCCCAAACCATAGCCTAGGCAAATCAAACGAATCAATAAGAAAGGTTGTGTTATAGAATTTGAGAAACATTAGGAATCACATGATTCGTATGCTTGTGTTTGTGTTGTTTGGTGATCTTTTTATCAAGTTCTATTAAGTTTACAGATTTTTGGACAAAAAAAAAAGAATGGAAACCAACACTTCCCAAACCATAGCCTAGGCAAATCAAACCAATCAATAAGAAAGGTTGTGTTATAGAATTTGAGAAACATTAGTAATCACATGATTCGTATGCTTGTGTTTGTGTTGTTTGGTGATCTTTCTATCAAGTTCTGTTAAGTTCAAAGATTTTTAGACGAGAAAAAGAATGGAAACCAACACCTCCCAAACCATAGCCTAGGCAAATCAAACCAATCAATAGGAAAGGTTGTGTTATTGAGAATTTGAGAAACATTAGGAATCGCATGATTCGTTTGCTTGTGTTTGTGTTGTTTGGTGATCTTTCTATCAAGTTCTATTAAGTTCAAAGATTTTTGGACGAGAAAAAGAATGGAAACCAACACTTCCCAAACCATAGCCTAGGCAAATCAAACCAATCAATAAGAAAGGTTGAGTTATTGAATATGTGAGAAACATTAGGAATCGCATGATTCGTATGCTTGTGTTTGTGTTGTTTGGTGATCTTTCTATCAAGTTCTATTAAGTTCAAAGATTTTTGGACGAGAAAAAGAATGAAAAACAACACCTCCCAAACCATAGCCTAGGCAAATCAAACCAATCAATAGGAAAGGTTGTGTTATTGAGAATTTGAGAAACATTAGGAATCGCATGATTTGTATGCTTGTGTTTGTGTTGTTTGGTGATCTTTCTATCAAGTTTTATTATGTTCAAACATTTTTGGACGAGAAAAAGAATGGAAACCAACACTTCCCAAACCATACCCTAGGCAAATGAAACCAATCAATAAGAAATGTTGTGTTAGTGAGTATTTCAGAAACATTAGGAATCACATGATTCGTATGCTTGTGTTTGTGTTGTAAGGTGATCTTTCTATCAAGTTCTATTAAGTTCAAAGATTTTTGGACGAGAAAAAGAATGGAAACCAAGACTTCCCAAACCATAGGCTAGGCAAATCAAACTAATCAATAAGAAAGGTTGGGTTATTGAGAATTTGAGAAACATTTGGAATCGCATGATTCGTATGCTTGTGTTTGTGTTGTTTGGTGATCTTTCTATCAAGTTCTACTAAGTTCAAAGATTTTTGGACGAGAAAAAGAATGAAAACCAACACTTCCCAAACCATAGGCTAGGCAAATCAAACCAATCAATAAGAAATGTTGTGTTATTGAGTATTTGAGAAACATTAGGAATCGCATGATTCGTATGCTTGTGCTTATGTTGTGTGGTGATCTTTCTAGACGAGAAAAAGAATGGAAACCAACATTTCCCAAACCATAGCCTAGACAAATCAAACCAATCATTTAGAAAGGTTGTGTTATTGAGAATTTGAGAAACATTAGGAATGGCATGATTCGTATGCTTGTGTTTATGTTGTTTGGTGATCTTTCTATCAAGTTCTATTAAGTTTATAGATTTTTGGACAAAAAAAAAGAATGGAAACCAACACTTCCCAAACCATAGCCTAGGCAAATCAAACCAATCAATAAGAAAGGTTGTGTTATAGAATTTGAGAAACATTAGGAAACACATGATTCGTATGCTTGTGTTTGTGTTGTTTGGTGATCTTTCTATCAAGTTCTATTAAGTTCAAAGATTTTTGGACGAGAACAAGAATGGAAACCAACACTTCCCAAACCATATCCCAGGCAAATCAAACCAATCAATAAGAAAGGTTGTGCTATTGAGAATTTGAAAACATTAGGAATCGCATGATACGTATACTTGTGTTTGTGTTGTTTGGTGATCTTTCTATCAAGTTCTATTAAGTTCAAAGATTTCTGAACGTGAAAAAGAATGGAAACCAACACTTCCCAAACCATAGCCTAGGCAAATCAAACCAATCAATAAGAAATGTTGTGTTATTGAGTATTTAAGTAACATTAGGAATCGCATGATTCGTATGCTTGTGCTTGTGTTGTTTGGTTATCTTTCTAGACGAGAAAAAGAATGGAAACCAACACTTCCCAAACCATATCCTAGGCAAATCAAACCAATCAATAAGACAGGTTGTGTTATTGAGAATTTGAGAAACATTAGGAATGGCATGATTCGTATGCTTGTGTTTGTGTTGTTTGGTGATCTTTCTATCAAGTTCTATTAAGTTCAAAGATTTTTGGATGAGAACAAGAATGGAAACCAACACTTCCCAGACCATATCCTAGGCAAATCAAACCAATCAATAAGAAAGGTTGTGTTATTGAGAATTTGAGAAACATTAGGAATGACATGATTCGTATGCTTGTGTTTGTGTTGTTTGGTGATCTTTCTATCAAGTTCTATTATGTTCAAAGATTTTTGGACGAGAACAAGAATGAAAACCAACACTTCCCAAACAATATCCTCGGCAAATCAAACCAATCAATAAGAAAGGTTGTGTTAGTGACTATATCAGAAAGATTAGGAATCACATGATTCGTATGCTTGTGTTTGTGTTGTAAGGTGATCTTTCTATCAAGTTCTATTAAGTTCAAAGATTTTTGGACGAGAAAAAGAATGGAAACCAACACTTCCCAAACCATAGGCTAGGCAAATCAAACCAATCATTAAGAAATGTTGTGTTATTGAGTATTTGAGAAACATTAGGAATCGCATGATTCGTATGCTTGTGCTTATGTTGTGTGGTGATCTTTCTAGACGAGAAAAAGAATGGAAACCAACATTTCCCAAACCATAGCCTAGACAAATCAAAGCAATCAATAAGAAAGGTTGTGTTATTGAGAAATTGAGAAACATTAGGAATGGCATGATTCGTATGCTTGTGTTTATGTTGTTTGGTGATCTTTCTATCAAGTTCTATTAAGTTTATAGATTTTTGGACAAAAAAAAAGAATGGAAACCAACACTTCCCAAACCATATCCCAGGCAAATCAAACCAATCAATAAGAAAGGTTGTGCTATTGAGAATTTGAAAACATTAGGAATCGCATGACTCGTATGGTTGTGTTTGTGTTGTTTGGTGATCTTTCTATCAAGTTCTATTAAGTTCAAAGATTTTTGGACGAGAAAAAGAATGGAAACCAACACCTCCCAAACCATAGCCTAGGCAAATCAAACGAATCAATAAGAAAGGTTGTGTTATAGAATTTGAGAAACATTAGGAAACACATGATTCGTTTGCTTGTGTTTGTGTTGTTTGGTGATCTTTCTATCAAGTTCTATTAAGTTCAAAGATTTTTGGACGAGAACAAGAATGGAAACCAACACTTCCCAAACCATATCCCAGGCAAATCAAACCAATCAATAAGAAAGGTTGTGCTATTGAGAATTTGAAAACATTAGGAATCGCATGATACGTATACTTGTGTTTGTGTTGTTTGGTGATCTTTCTATCAAGTTCTATTAAGTTCAAAGATTTCTGAACGTGAAAAAGAATGGAAACCAACACTTCCCAAACCATAGCCTAGGCAAATCAAACCAATCAATAAGAAATGTTGTGTTATTGAGTATTTAAGTAACATTAGGAATCGCATGATTCGTATGCTTGTGCTTGTGTTGTTTGGTTATCTTTCTAGACGAGAAAAAGAATGGAAACCAACACTTCCCAAACCATATCCTAGGCAAATCAAACCAATCAATAAGAAAGGTTGTGTTATTGAGAATTTGAGAAACATTAGGAATGGCATGATTCGTATGCTTGTGTTTGTGTTGTTTGGTGATCTTTCTATCAAGTTCTATTAAGTTCAAAGATTTTTGGATGAGAACAAGAATGGAAACCAACACTTCCCAGACCATATCCTAGGCAAATCAAACCAATCAATAAGAAAGGTTGTGTTATTGAGAATTTGAGAAACATTAGGAATGACATGATTCGTATGCTTGTGTTTGTGTTGTTTGGTGATCTTTCTATCAAGTTCTATTATGTTCAAAGATTTTTGGACGAGAACAAGAATGAAAACCAACACTTCCCAAACAATATCCTCGGCAAATCAAACCAATCAATAAGAAAGGTTGTGTTAGTGACTATATCAGAAAGATTAGGAATCACATGATTCGTATGCTTGTGTTTGTGTTGTAAGGTGATCTTTCTATCAAGTTCTATTAAGTTCAAAGATTTTTGGACGAGAAAAAGAATGGAAACCAACACTTCCCAAACCATAGGCTAGGCAAATCAAACCAATCATTAAGAAATGTTGTGTTATTGAGTATTTGAGAAACATTAGGAATCGCATGATTCGTATGCTTGTGCTTATGTTGTGTGGTGATCTTTCTAGACGAGAAAAAGAATGGAAACCAACATTTCCCAAACCATAGCCTAGACAAATCAAAGCAATCAATAAGAAAGGTTGTGTTATTGAGAAATTGAGAAACATTAGGAATGGCATGATTCGTATGCTTGTGTTTATGTTGTTTGGTGATCTTTCTATCAAGTTCTATTAAGTTTATATATTTTTGGACAAAAAAAAAGAATGGAAACCAACACTTCCCAAACCATATCCCAGGCAAATCAAACCAATCAATAAGAAAGGTTGTGCTATTGAGAATTTGAAAACATTAGGAATCGCATGACTCGTATGGTTGTGTTTGTGTTGTTTGGTGATCTTTCTATCAAGTTCTATTAAGTTCAAAGATTTTTGGACGAGAAAAAGAATGGAAACCAACACCTCCCAAACCATAGCCTAGGCAAATCAAACGAATCAATAAGAAAGGTTGTGTTATAGAATTTGAGAAACATTAGGAATCACATGATTCGTATGCTTGTGTTTGTGTTGTTTGGTGATCTTTTTATCAAGTTCTATTAAGTTTATAGATTTTTGGACAAAAAAAAAAGAATGGAAACCAACACTTCCCAAACCATAGCCTAGGCAAATCAAACCAATCAATAAGAAAGGTTGTGTTATAGAATTTGAGAAACATTAGTAATCACATGATTCGTATGCTTGTGTTTGTGTTGTTTGGTGATCTTTCTATCAAGTTCTGTTAAGTTCAAAGATTTTTAGACGAGAAAAAGAATGGAAACCAACACCTCCCAAACCATAGCCTAGGCAAATCAAACCAATCAATAGGAAAGGTTGTGTTATTGAGAATTTGAGAAACATTAGGAATCGCATGATTCGTTTGCTTGTGTTTGTGTTGTTTGGTGATCTTTCTATCAAGTTCTATTAAGTTCAACGATTTTTGGACGAGAAAAAGAATGGAAACCAACACTTCCCAAACCATAGCCTAGGCAAATCAAACCAATCAATAAGAAAGGTTGAGTTATTGAATATGTGAGAAACATTAGGAATCGCATGATTCGTATGCTTGTGTTTGTGTTGTTTGGTGATCTTTCTATCAAGTTCTATTAAGTTCAAAGATTTTTGGACGAGAAAAAGAATGAAAAACAACACCTCCCAAACCATAGCCTAGGCAAATCAAACCAATCAATAGGAAAGGTTGTGTTATTGAGAATTTGAGAAACATTAGGAATCGCATGATTTGTATGCTTGTGTTTGTGTTGTTTGGTGATCTTTCTATCAAGTTTTATTATGTTCAAACATTTTTGGACGAGAAAAAGAATGGAAACCAACACTTCCCAAACCATACCCTAGGCAAATGAAACCAATCAATAAGAAATGTTGTGTTAGTGAGTATTTCGGAAACATTAGGAATCACATGATTCGTATGCTTGTGTTTGTGTTGTAAGGTGATCTTTCTATCAAGTTCTATTAAGTTCAAAGATTTTTGGACGAGAAAAAGAATGGAAACCAAGACTTCCCAAACCATAGGCTAGGCAAATCAAACTAATCAATAAGAAAGGTTGGGTTATTGAGAATTTGAGAAACATTTGGAATCGCATGATTCGTATGCTTGTGTTTGTGTTGTTTGGTGATCTTTCTATCAAGTTCTACTAAGTTCAAAGATTTTTGGACGAGAAAAAGAATGAAAACCAACACTTCCCAAACCATAGGCTAGGCAAATCAAACCAATCAATAAGAAATGTTGTGTTATTGAGTATTTGAGAAACATTAGGAATCGCATGATTCGTATGCTTGTGCTTATGTTGTGTGGTGATCTTTCTAGACGAGAAAAAGAATGGAAACCAACATTTCCCAAACCATAGCCTAGACAAATCAAACCAATCATTTAGAAAGGTTGTGTTATTGAGAATTTGAGAAACATTAGGAATGGCATGATTCGTATGCTTGTGTTTATGTTGTTTGGTGATCTTTCTATCAAGTTCTATTAAGTTTATAGATTTTTGGACAAAAAAAAAAGAATGGAAACCAACACTTTCCAAACCATAGCCTAGGCAAATCAAACCAATCAATAAGAAAGGTTGTGTTATAGAATTTGAGAAACATTAGGAAACACATGATTCGTATGCTTGTGTTTGTGTTGTTTGGTGATCTTTCTATCAAGTTCTATTAAGTTCAAATATTTTTGGACGAGAACAAGAATGGAAACCAACACTTCCCAAACCATATCCCAGGCAAATCAAACCAATCAATAACAAAGGTTGTGCTATTGAGAATTTGAAAACATTAGGAATCGCATGATACGTATACTTGTGTTTGTGTTGTTTGGTGATCTTTCTATCAAGTTCTATTAAGTTCAAAGATTTCTGAACGTGAAAAAGAATGGAAACCAACACTTCCCAAACCATAGCCTAGGCAAATCAAACCAATCAATAAGAAATGTTGTGTTATTGAGTATTTAAGTAACATTAGGAATCGCATGATTCGTATGCTTGTGCTTGTGTTGTTTGGTTATCTTTCTAGACGAGAAAAAGAATGGAAACCAACACTTCCCAAACCATATCCCAGGCAAATCAAACCAATCAATAAGAAAGGTTGTGTTATTGAGAATTTGAGAAACATTAGGAATGGCATGATTCGTATGCTTGTGTTTGTGTTGTTTGGTGATCTTTCTATCAAGTTCTATTAAGTTCAAAGATTTTTGGATGAGAACAAGAATGGAAACCAACACTTCCCAGACCATATCCTAGGCAAATCAAACCAATCAATAAGAAAGGTTGTGTTATTGAGAATTTGAGAAACATTAGGAATGACATGATTCGTATGCTTGTGTTTGTGTTGTTTGGTAATCTTTCTATCAAGTTCTATTATGTTCAAAGATTTTTGGACGAGAACAAGAATGAAAACCAACACTTCCCAAACAATATCCTCAGCAAATCAAACCAATCAATAAGAAAGGTTGTGTTAGTGACTATATCAGAAAGATTAGGAATCACATGATTCGTATGCTTGTGTTTGTGTTGTAAGGTGATCTTTCTATCAAGTTCTATTAAGTTCAAAGATTTTTAGACGAGAAAAAGAATGGAAACCAACACTTCCCAAACCATAGGCTAGGCAAATCAAACCAATCATTAAGAAATGTTGTGTTATTGAGTATTTGAGAAACATTAGGAATCGCATGATTCGTATGCTTGTGCTTATGTTGTGTGGTGATCTTTTTAGACGAGAAAAAGAATGGAAACCAACATTTCCCAAACCATAGCCTAGACAAATCAAAGCAATCAATAAGAAAGGTTGTGTTATTGAGAAATTGAGAAACATTAGGAATGGCATGATTCGTATGCTTGTGTTTATGTTGTTTGGTGATCTTTCTATCAAGTTCTATTAAGTTTATAGATTTTTGGACAAAAAAAAAGAATGGAAACCAACACTTCCTAAACCATATCCCAGGCAAATCAAACCAATCAATAAGAAAGGTTGTGCTATTGAGAATTTGAAAACATTAGGAATCGCATGACTCATATGGTTGTGTTTGTGTTGTTTGGTGATCTTTCTATCAAGTTCTATTAAGTTCAAAGATTTTTGGACGAGAAAAAGAATGGAAACCAACACCTCCCAAACCATAGCCTAGGCAAATCAAACGAATCAATAAGAAAGGTTGTGTTATAGAATTTGAGAAACATTAGGAATCACATGATTCGTATGCTTGTGTTTGTGTTGTTTGGTGATCTTTTTATCAAGTTCTATTAAGTTTATAGATTTTTGGACAAAAAAAAAAGAATGGAAACCAACACTTCCCAAACCATAGCCTAGGCAAATCAAACCAATCAATAAGAAAGGTTGTGTTATAGAATTTGAGAAACATTAGTAATCACATGATTCGTATGCTTGTGTTTGTGTTGTTTGGTGATCTTTCTATCAAGTTCTGTTAAGTTCAAAGATTTTTAGACGAGAAAAAGAATGGAAACCAACACCTCCCAAACCATAGCCTAGGCAAATCAAACCAATCAATAGGAAAGGTTGTGTTATTGAGAATTTGAGAAACATTAGGAATCGCATGATTCGTTTGCTTGTGTTTGTGTTGTTTGGTGATCTTTCTATCAAGTTCTATTAAGTTCAAAGATTTTTGGACGAGAAAAAGAATGGAAACCAACACTTCCCAAACCATAGCCGAGGCAAATCAAACCAATCAATAAGAAAGGTTGAGTTATTGAATATGTGAGAAACATTAGGAATCGCATGATTCGTATGCTTGTGTTTGTGTTGTTTGGTGATCTTTCTATCAAGTTCTATTAAGTTCAAAGATTTTTTGACGAGAAAAAGAATGAAAAACAACACCTCCCATACCATAGCCTAGGCAAATCAAACCAATCAATAGGAAAGGTTGTGTTATTGAGAATTTGAGAAACATTAGGAATCGCATGATTTGTATGCTTGTGTTTGTGTTGTTTGGTGATCTTTCTATCAAGTTTTATTATGTTCAAACATTTTTGGACGAGAAAAAGAATGGAAACCAACACTTCCCAAACCATACCCTAGGCAAATGAAACCAATCAATAAGAAATGTTGTGTTAGTGAGTATTTCAGAAACATTAGGAATCACATGATTCGTATGCTTGTATTTGTGTTGTAAGGTGATCTTTCTATCAAGTTCTATTAAGTTCAAAGATTTTTGGACGAGAAAAAGAAGGAAACCAAGACTTCCCAAACCATAGGCTAGGCAAATCAAACTAATCAATAAGAAAGGTTGGGTTATTGAGAATTTGAGAAACATTTGGAATCGCATGATTCGTATGCTTGTGTTTGTGTTGTTTTGTGATCTTTCTATCAAGTTCTACTAAGTTCAAAGATTTTTGGACGAGAAAAAGAATGAAAACCAACACTTCCCAAACCATAGGCTAGGCAAATCAAACCAATCAATAAGAAATGTTGTGTTATTGAGTATTTGAGAAACATTAGGAATCGCATGATTCGTATGCTTGTGCTTATGTTGTGTGGTGATCTTTCTAGACGAGAAAAAGAATGGAAACCAACATTTCCCAAACCATAGCCTAGACAAATCAAACCAATCATTTAGAAAGGTTGTGTTATTGAGAATTTGAGAAACATTAGGAATGGCATGATTCGTATGCTTGTGTTTATGTTGTTTGGTGATCTTTCTATCAAGTTCTATTAAGTTTATAGATTTTTGGACAAAAAAAAAGAATGGAAACCAACACTTTCCAAACCATAGCCTAGGCAAATCAAACCAATCAATAAGAAAGGTTGTGTTATAGAATTTGAGAAACATTAGGAAACACATGATTCGTATGCTTGTGTTTGTGTTGTTTGGTGATCTTTCTATCAAGTTCTATTAAGTTCAAATATTTTTGGACGAGAACAAGAATGGAAACCAACACTTCCCAAACCATATCCCAGGCAAATCAAACCAATCAATAAGAAAGGTTGTGCTATTGAAAATTTGAAAACATTAGGAATCGCATGATACGTATACTTGTGTTTGTGTTGTTTGGTGATCTTTCTATCAAGTTCTATTAAGTTCAAAGATTTCTGAACGTGAAAAAGAATGGAAACCAACACTTCCCAAACCATAGCCTAGGCAAATCAAACCAATCAATAAGAAATGTTGTGTTATTGAGTATTTAAGTAACATTAGGAATCGCATGATTCGTATGCTTGTGCTTGTGTTGTTTGGTTATCTTTCTAGACGAGAAAAAGAATGGAAACCAACACTTCCGAAACAATATCCTCGGCAAATCAAACCAATCGATATGAAAGGTTGTGTTATTGAGAATTTGAGAAACATTAGGTTTCGCCTGATTCGTATGCTTTTGTTTGTGTTGTTTGGTAATCTTTCTATCAAGTTCTATTAAGTTTACAGATTCTTGGACGAGAAAAAGAATGGAAACCAACGCTTCCCAAACCATAGCCTAGGCAAATCAAACCTATCAATAAGAAAGGTTGTGTTATTGAGTATTTAAGAAACATTAGGAATCGCATGATCCGTATTCTTGTGCTTGTGTTGTTTGGCGATCTTTCTAGACGAGAAAAAGAATGGAAACCAACACTTCCCAAACCATATCCTAGGCAAATCAAACCAATCAATAAGAAAGGTTGTGTTATTGAGAATTTGAGAAACATTAGGAATGGCATGATTCGTATGCTTGTGTTTGTGTTGTTTGGTGATCTTTCTATCAAGTTCTATTAAGTTCAAAGATTTTTGGACGAGAACAAGAATGGAAACCAACACTTCCCAGACCATATCCTAGGCAAATCAAACCAATCAATAGGAAAGGTTGTGTTATTGAGAATTTGAGAAACATTAGGAATCGCATGATTCGTTTGCTTGTGTTTGTGTTGTTTGGTGATCTTTCTATCAAGTTCTATTAAGTTCAAAGATTTTTGGACGAGAAAAAGAATGGAAACCAACACTTCCCAAACCATAGCCTAGGCAAATCAAACCAATAAATAAGAAAGGTTGAGTTATTGAATATGTGAGAAACATTAGGAATCGCATGATTCGTATGCTTGTGTTTGTGTTGTTTGGTGATCTTTCTATCAAGTTCTATTAAGTTCAAAGATTTTTTGACGAGAAAAAGAATGAAAAACAACACCTCCCAAACCATAGCCTAGGCAAATCAAACCAATCAATAGGAAAGGTTGTGTTATTGAGAATTTGAGAAACATTAGGAATCGCATGATTTGTATGCTTGTGTTTGTGTTGTTTGGTGATCTTTCTATCAAGTTTTATTATGTTCAAACATTTTTGGACGAGAAAAAGAATGGAAACCAACACTTCCCAAACCATACCCTAGGCAAATGAAACCAATCAATAAGAAATGTTGTGTTAGTGAGTATTTCAGAAACATTAGGAATCACATGATTCGTATGCTTGTATTTGTGTTGTAAGGTGATCTTTCTATCAAGTTCTATTAAGTTCAAAGATTTTTGGACGAGAAAAAGAAGGAAACCAAGACTTCCCAAACCATAGGCTAGGCAAATCAAACTAATCAATAAGAAAGGTTGGGTTATTGAGAATTTGAGAAACATTTGGAATCGCATGATTCGTATGCTTGTGTTTGTGTTGTTTTGTGATCTTTCTATCAAGTTCTACTAAGTTCAAAGATTTTTGGACGAGAAAAAGAATGAAAACCAACACTTCCCAAACCATAGGCTAGGCAAATCAAACCAATCAATAAGAAATGTTGTGTTATTGAGTATTTGAGAAACATTAGGAATCGCATGATTCGTATGCTTGTGCTTATGTTGTGTGGTGATCTTTCTAGACGAGAAAAAGAATGGAAACCAACATTTCCCAAACCATAGCCTAGACAAATCAAACCAATCATTTAGAAAGGTTGTGTTATTGAGAATTTGAGAAACATTAGGAATGGCATGATTCGTATGCTTGTGTTTATGTTGTTTGGTGATCTTTCTATCAAGTTCTATTAAGTTTATAGATTTTTGGACAAAAAAAGAATGGAAACCAACACTTTCCAAACCATAGCCTAGGCAAATCAAACCAATCAATAAGAAAGGTTGTGTTATAGAATTTGAGAAACATTAGGAAACACATGATTCGTATGCTTGTGTTTGTGTTGTTTGGTGATCTTTCTATCAAGTTCTATTAAGTTCAAATATTTTTGGACGAGAACAAGAATGGAAACCAACACTTCCCAAACCATATCCCAGGCAAATCAAACCAATCAATAAGAAAGGTTGTGCTATTGAAAATTTGAAAACATTAGGAATCGCATGATACGTATACTTGTGTTTGTGTTGTTTGGTGATCTTTCTATCAAGTTCTATTAAGTTCAAAGATTTCTGAACGTGAAAAAGAATGGAAACCAACACTTCCCAAACCATAGCCTAGGCAAATCAAACCAATCAATAAGAAATGTTGTGTTATTGAGTATTTAAGTAACATTAGGAATCGCATGATTCGTATGCTTGTGCTTGTGTTGTTTGGTTATCTTTCTAGACGAGAAAAAGAATGGAAACCAACACTTCCGAAACAATATCCTCGGCAAATCAAACCAATCGATATGAAAGGTTGTGTTATTGAGAATTTGAGAAACATTAGGTTTCGCCTGATTCGTATGCTTTTGTTTGTGTTGTTTGGTAATCTTTCTATCAAGTTCTATTAAGTTTACAGATTCTTGGACGAGAAAAAGAATGGAAACCAACGCTTCCCAAACCATAGCCTAGGCAAATCAAACCTATCAATAAGAAAGGTTGTGTTATTGAGTATTTAAGAAACATTAGGAATCGCATGATCCGTATTCTTGTGCTTGTGTTGTTTGGCGATCTTTCTAGACGAGAAAAAGAATGGAAACCAACACTTCCCAAACCATATCCTAGGTAAATCAAACCAATCAATAAGAAAGGTTGTGTTATTGAGAATTTGAGAAACATTAGGAATGGCATGATTCGTATGCTTGTGTTTGTGTTGTTTGGTGATCTTTCTATCAAGTTCTATTAAGTTCAAAGATTTTTGGACGAGAACAAGAATGGAAACCAACACTTCCCAGACCATATCCTAGGCAAATCAAACCAATCAATAAGAAAGGTTGTGTTATTGAGAATATGAGAAACATTAGGAATGGCATGATTCGTATGCTTGTGTTTGTGTTGTTTGGTGATCTTTCTATCAAGCTCTATTATGTTCAAAGATTTTTAGACGAGAACAAGAATGAAAACCAACACTTCCCAAACAATATCCTCGGCAAATCAAACCAATCAATAAGAAAGGTTGTGCTATTGAGAATTTGAGAAACATTAGGAATCGTATGATTCGTATGCTTGTGTTTGTGTTGTTTGGTGATCTTTCTATCAAGTTTTATTATGTTCAAAGATTTTTGGACGAGAAAAAGAATGGAAACCAACACTTACCAAACCATACCCTAGGCAAATGAAACCAATCAATAAGAAATGTTGTGTTAGTGAGTATTTCAGAAACATTAGGAATCACATGATTCGTATGCTTGTGTTTGTGTTGTAAGGTGATCTTTCTATCAAGTTCTATTAAGTTCAAAGATTTTTGGACGAGAAAAAGAATGGAAACCAACACTTCCCAAACCATAGGCTAGGCAAATCAAACCAATCATTAAGAAATGTTGTGTTATTGAGTATTTGAGAAACATTAGGAATCGCATGATTCGTATGCTTGTGCTTATGTTGTGTGGTGATCTTTCTAGACGAGAAAAAGAATGGAAACCAACATTTCCCAAACCATAGCCTAGACAAATCAAAGCAATCAATAAGAAAGGTTGTGTTATTGAGAAATTGAGAAACATTAGGAATGGCATGATTCGTATGCTTGTGTTTATGTTGTTTGGTGATCTTTCTATCAAGTTCTATTAAGTTTATAGATTTTTGGACAAAAAAAAAGAATGGAAACCAAAACTTTCCAAACCATATCCCAGGCAAATCAAACCAATCAATAAGAAAGGTTGTGCTATTGAGAATTTGAAAACATTAGGAATCGCATGACTCGTATGGTTGTGTTTGTGTTGTTTGGTGATCTTTCTATCAAGTTCTATTAAGTTCAAAGATTTTTGGACGAGAAAAAGAATGGAAACCAACACCTCCCAAACCATAGCCTAGGCAAATCAAACGAATCAATAAGAAAGGTTGTGTTATAGAATTTGAGAAACATTAGGAATCGCATGATTCGTATGCTTGTGTTTGTGTTGTTTGGTGATCTTTTTATCAAGTTCTATTAAGTTTATAGATTTTTGGACAAAAAAAAAAGAATGGAAACCAACACTTCCCAAACCATAGCCTAGGCAAATCAAACCAATCAATAAGAAAGGTTGTGTTATAGAATTTGAGAAACATTAGTAATCACATGATTCGTATGCTTGTGTTTGTGTTGTTTGGTGATCTTTCTATCAAGTTCTGTTAAGTTCAAAGATTTTTAGACGAGAAAAAGAATGGAAACCAACACCTCCCAAACCATAGCCTAGGCAAATCAAACCAATCAATAGGAAAGGTTGTGTTATTGAGAATTTGAGAAACATTAGGAATCGCATGATTCGTTTGCTTGTGTTTGTGTTGTTTGGTGATCTTTCTATCAAGTTCTATTAAGTTCAAAGATTTTTGGACGAGAAAAAGAATGGAAACCAACACTTCCCAAACCATAGCCTAGGCAAATCAAACCAATCAATAAGAAATGTTGTGTTATTGAGTATTTAAGTAATATTAGGAATCGCATGATTCGTATGCTTGTGCTTATGTTGTGTGGTGATCTTTCTAGACGAGAAAAAGAATGGAAACCAACATTTCCCAAACCATAGCCTAGACAAATCAAACCAATCATTTAGAAAGGTTGTGTTATTGAGAATTTGAAGAAACATTAGGAATGGAATCATTCGTATGCTTGTGTTTATGTTGTTTGGTGATCTTTCTATCAAGTTCTATTAAGTTTATAGATTTTTGGACAAAAAAAAAGAATGGAAACCAACACTTCCCAAACCATAGCCTAGGCAAATCAAACCAATCAATAAGAAAGGTTGTGTTACAGAATTTGAGAAACATTAGGAAACACATGATTCGTATGCTTGTCTTTGTGTTGTTTGGTGATCTTTCTATCAAGTTCTATTAAGTTCAAAGATTTTTGGACGAGAACAAGAATGGAAACCAACACTTCCCAAACCATATCCCAGGCAAATCAAACCAATCAATAAGAAAGGTTGTGCTATTGAGAATTTGAAAACATTAGGAATCGCATGATACGTATACTTGTGTTTGTGTTGTTTGGTGATCTTTCTATCAAGTTCTATTAAGTTCAAAGATTTCTGAACGAGAAAAAGAATGGAAACCAACACTTCCCAAACCATAGCCTAGGCAAATCAAACCAATCAATAAGAAATGTTGTGTTATTGAGTATTTAAGTAATATTAGGAATCGCATGATTCGTATGCTTGTGCTTGTGTTGTTTGGTTATCTTTCTAGACGAGAAAAAGAATGGAAACCAACACTTCCGAAACAATATCCTCGGCAAATCAAACCAATCAATATGAAAGGTTGTGTTATTGAGAATTTGAGAAACATTAGGTTTCGCCTGATTCGTATGCTTTTGTTTGTGTTGTTTGGTAATCTTTCTATCAAGTTCTATTAAGTTTACAGATTCTTGGACGAGAAAAACAATGGAAACCAACGCTTCCCAAACCATAGCCTAGGCAAATCAAACCTATCAATAAGAAAGGTTGTGTTATTGAGTATTTGAGAAACATTAGGAATCGCATGATTCGTATTCTTGTGCTTGTGTTGTTTGGCGATCTTTCTAGACGAGAAAAAGAATGGAAACCAACAATTCCCAAACCATATCCTAGGCAAATCAAACCAATTAATAAGAAAGGTTGTGTTATTGAGAATTTGAGAAACATTAGGAATGGCAAGATTCGTATGCTTGTGTTTGTGTTGTTTGGTGATCTTTCTATCAAGTTATATTAAGTTCAAAGATTTTTGGATGAGAACAAGAATGAAAACCAACACTTCCCAAACAATATCCTCGGCAAATCAAACCAATCAATAAGAAAGGTTGTGTTAGTGAGTATTTCAGAAACATTAGGAATCACATGATTCGTATGCTTGTGTTTGTGTTGTAAGGTGATCTTTCTATCAAGTTCTATTAAGTTCAAAGATTTTTGGACGAGAAAAAGAATGGAAACCAACACTTCCCAAACCATAGGCTAGGCAAATCACACCAATCATTACGAAATGTTGTGTTATTGAGTATTTGAGAAACATTAGGAATCGCATGATTCGTATGCTTGTGTTTGTGTTGTTTGGTGATCTTTCTATCAAGTTCTATTAAGTTCAAAATTTTTGGACGAGAAAAAGAATGGAAACCAACACTTCCCAAACTATAGCCTAGGCAAATCAAACCAATCAATAAGAAAGGTTGAGTTATTGAATATGTGAGAAACATTAGGAATCGCATGATTCGTATGCTTGTGTTTGTGTTGTTTGGTGATCTTTCTATCAAGTTCTATTAAGTTCAAAGATTTTTAGATGAGAAAAAGAATGAAAACCAACACCTCCCAAACCATAGCCTAGGCAAATCAAACCAATCAATAGGAAAGGTTGTGTTATTGAGAATTTGAGAAACATTAGGAATCGCATGATTTGTATGCTTGTGTTTGTGTTGTTTGGTGATCTTTCTATCAAGTTTTATTATGTTCAAACATTTTTGGACGAGAAAAAGAATGGAAACCAACACTTCCCAAACCATACCCTAGGCAAATGAAACCAATCAATAAGAAATGTTGTGTTAGTGAGTATTTCAGAAACATTAGGAATCACATGATTCGTATGCTTGTGTTTGTGTTGTAAGGTGATATTTCTATCAAGTTCTATTAAGTTCAAAGATTTTTGGACGAGAAAAAGAATGGAAACCAACACTTCCCAAACCATAGGCTAGGCAAATCAAACTAATCAATAAGAAAGGTTGGGTTATTGAGAATTTGAGAAACATTTGGAATCGCATGATTCGTATGCTTGTGTTTGTGTTGTTTGGTGATCTTTCTATCAAGTTCTACTAAGTTCAAAGATTTTTGGATGAGAAAAAGAATGAAAACCAATACTTCCCAAACCATAGGCTAGGCAAATCAAACCAATCAATAAGAAATGTTGTGTTGTTGAGTATTTGAGAAACATTAGGAATCGCATGATTCGTATGCTTGTGCTTATGTTGTGTGGTGATCTTTCTAGACGAGAAAAAGAATGGAAACCAACATTTCCCAAACCATAGCCTAGACAAATCAAACCAATCATTTAGAAAGGTTGTGTTATTGAGAATTTGAGAAACATTAGGAATGGCATGATTCGTATGCTTGTGTTTATGTTGTTTGGTGATCTTTCTATCAAGTTCTATTAACTTTATAGATTTTTGGACAAAAAAAAAGAATGGAAACCAACACTTCCCAAACCATAGCCTAGGCAAATCAAACCAATCAATAAGAAAGGTTGTGTTATAGAATTTGAGAAACATTAGGAAACACATGATTCGTATGCTTGTGTTTGTGTTGTTTGGTGATCTTTCTATCAAGTTCTATTAAGTTCAAAGATTTTTGGACGAGAACAAGAATGGAATCCAACACTTCCCAAACCATATCCCAAGCAAATCAAACCAATCAATACGAAAGGTTGTGCTATTGAGAATTTGAAAACATTAGGAATCGCATGATACGTATACTTGTGTTTGTGTTGTTTGGTGATCTTTCTATCAAGTTCTATTAAGTTCAAAGATTCTGAACGAGAAAAAGAATGGAAACCAACACTTCCCAAACCATAGCCTAGGCAAATCAAACCAATCAATAAGAAATGTTGTGTTATTGAGTATTTAAGTAACATTAGGAATCGCATGATTCGTATGCTTGTGCTTGTGTTGTTTGGTTATCTTTCTAGACGAGAAAAAGAATGGAAACCAACACTTCCGAAACAATATCCTCGGCAAATCAAACCAATCAATATGAAAGGTTGTGTTATTGAGAATTTGAGAAACATTAGGTTTCGCCTGATTCGTATGCTTTTGTTTGTGTTGTTTGGTAATCTTTCTATCAAGTTCTATTAAGTTTACAGATTCTTGGACGAGAAAAAGAATGGAAACCAACGCTTCCCAAACCATAGCCTAGGCAAATCAAACCTATCAATAAGAAAGGTTGTGTTATTGAGTATTTGAGAAACATTAGGAATCGCATGATTCGTATTCTTGTGCTTGTGTTGTTTGGCGATCTTTCTAGACGAGAAAAAGAATGGAAACCAACACTTCCCAAACCATATCCTAGGCAAATCAAACCAATCAATAAGAAAGGTTGTGTTATTGAGAATTTGAGAAACATTAGGAATGGCATGATTCGTATGCTTGTGTTTGTGTTGTTTGGTGATCTTTCTATCAAGTTCTATTAAGTTCAAAGATTTTTGGACGAGAACAAGAATGGAAACCAACACTTCGCAGACCATATCCTAGGCAAATCAAACCAATCAATAAGAAAGGTTGTGTTATTGAGAATTTGAGAAACATTAGGAATGGCATGATTCGTATGCTTGTGTTTGTGTTGTTTGGTGATCTTTCTATCAAGTTCTATTATGTTCAAAGATTTTTAGACGAGAACAAGAATGAAAACCAACACTTCCCAAACAATATCCTCGGCAAATCAAACCAATCAATAAGAAAGGTTGTGCTATTGAGAATTTGAGAAACATTAGGAATCGGATGATTCGTATGCTTGTGTTTGTGTTGTTTGGTGATCTTTCTATCAAGTTTTATTATGTTCAAAGATTTTTGGACGAGAAAAAGAATGGAAACCAACACTTACCAAACCATACCCTAGGCAAATGAAACCAATCAATAAGAAATGTTGTGTTAGTGAGTATTTCAGAAACATTAGGAATCACATGATTCGTATGCTTGTGTTTGTGTTGTAAGGTGATCTTTCTATCAAGTTCTATTAAGTTCAAAGATTTTTGGACGAGAAAAAGAATGGAAACCAACACTTCCCAAACCATAGGCTTGGGAAATCAAACCAATCAATAAGAAATGTTGTGTTATTGAGTATTTGAGAAACATTAGGAATCGCATGATTCGTATGCTTGTGCTTATGTTGTGTGGTGATCTTTCTAGACGAGAAAAAGAATGGAAACCAACATTTCCCAAACCATAGCCTAGACAAATCAAAGCAATCAATAAGAAAGGTTGTGTTATTGAGAATTTGAGAAACATTAGGAATGGCATGATTCGTGTGCTTGTGTTTATGTTGTTTGGTGATCTTTCTATCAAGTTCTATTAAGTTTATAGATTTTTGGATAAAAAAAAGAATGGAAACCAACACTTCCCAAACCATAGCCTAGGCAAATCAAACCAATCAATAAGAAAGGTTGTGTTATAGAATTTGAGAAACATTAGGAAACACATGATTCGTATGCTTGTGTTTGTGTTGTTTGGTGATCTTTCTATCAAGTTCTATTAAGTTCAAAGATTTTTGGACGAGAACAAGAATGGAAACCAATACTTCCCAAACCATATCCCAGGCAAATCAAACCAATCAATAAGAATGGTTGTGCTATTGAGAATTTGAAAACATTAGGAATCGCATGATACGTATAGTTGTGTTTGTGTTGTTTGGTGATCTTTCTATCAAGTTTTATTAAGTTAAGAGATTTTTGGGCGAGAACAAGAATGGAAACCAACACTTCCCAAACCATATCCCAGGCAAATCAAACCAATCAATAAGAAAGGTTGTGCTATTGAGAATTTGAAAACATTCAGAATCGCATGATACGTATAGTTGTGTTTGTGTTGTTTGGTGATCTTTCTATCAAGTTCTATTAAGTTCAAAGATTTCTGAACGAGAAAAAGAATGGAAACCCACACTTCCCAAACCATAGCCTAGGCAAATCAAACCAATCAATAAGAAATGTTGTGTTATTGAGTATTTAAGAAACATTAGGAATCGCATGACTCGTATGCTTGTGTTTGTGTTGTTTGGTGATCTTTCTATCAAGTTCTATTAAGTTCAAAGATTTTTGGACGAGAAAAAGAATGAAAACCAACACCTCCCAAACCATAGCCTAGGCAAATCAAACCAATCAATAGGAAAGGTTGTGTTATTGAGAATTTGAGAAACATTAGGAATCGCATGATTTGTATGCTTGTGTTTGTGTTGTTTGGTGATCTTTCTATCAAGTTTTATTATGTTCAAACATTTTTGGACGAGAAAAAGAATGGAAACCAACACTTACCAAACCATACCCTAGGCAAATGAAACCAATCAATAAGAAATGTTGTGTTAGTGAGTATTTCAGAAACATTAGGAATCACATGATTCGTATGCTTGTGTTTGTGTTGTAAGGTGATCTTTCTATCAAGTTCTATTAAGTTCAAAGATTTTTGGACGAGAAAAAGAATGGAAACCAACACTTCCCAAACCATAGGCTTGGCAAATCAAACCAATCAATAAGAAATGTTGTGTTATTGAGTATTTGAGAAACATTAGGAATCGCATGATTCGTATGCTTGTGCTTATGTTGTGTGGTGATCTTTCTAGACGAAAAAAAGAATGGAAACCAACATTTCCCAAACCATAGCCTAGACAAATCAAAGCAATCAATAAGAAAGGTTGTGTTATTGAGAATTTGAGAAACATTAGGAATGGCATGATTCGTATGCTTGTTTTTATGTTGTTTGGTGATCTTTCTATCAAGTTCTATTGAGTTTATAGATTTTTGGATAAAAAAAAAGAATGGAAAGCAACACTTCCCAAACCATAGCCTAGGCAAATCAAACCAATCAATAAGAAAGGTTGTGTTATAGAATTTGAGAAACATTAGGAAACACATGATTCGTATGCTTGTGTTTGTGTTGTTTGGTGATCTTTCTATCAAGTTCTATTAAGTTCAAAGATTTTTGGACGAGAACAAGAATGGAAACCAATACTTCCCAAACCATATCCCAGGCAAATCAAACCAATCAATAAGAATGGTTGTGCTATTGAGAATTTGAAAACATTAGGAATCGCATGATACGTATAGTTGTGTTTGTGTTGTTTGGTGATCTTTCTATCAAGTTTTACTAAGTTCAAAGATTTTTGGGCGAGAACAAGAATGGAAACCAACACTTCCCAAACCATATCCCAGGCAAATCAAACCAATCAATAAGAAAGGTTGTGCTATTGAGAATTTGAAAACATTCGGAATCGCATGATACGTATAGTTGTGTTTGTGTTGTTTGGTGATCTTTCTATCAAGTTCTATTAAGTTCAAAGATTTCTGAACGAGAAAAAGAATGGAAACCCACACTTCCCAAACCATAGCCTAGGCAAATCAAACCAATCAATAAGAAATGTTGTGTTATTGAGTATTTAAGTAACATTAGGAATCGCATGTCTCGTATGCTTGTGTTTGTGTTGTTTGGTGATCTTTCTATCAAGTTCTATTAAGTTCAAAGATTTTTGGACGAGAAAAAGAATGAAAACCAACACCTCCCAAACCATAGCCTAGGCAAATCAAACCAATCAATAGGAAAGGTTGTGTTATTGAGAATTTGAGAAACATTAGGAATCGCATGATTTGTATGCTTGTGTTTGTGTTGTTTGGTGATCTTTCTATCAAGTTTTATTATGTTCAAACATTTTTGGACGAGAAAAAGAATGGAAACCAACACTTACCAAACCATACCCTAGGCAAATGAAACCAATCAATAAGAAATGTTGTGTTAGTGAGTATTTCAGAAACATTAGGAATCACATGATTCGTATGCTTGTGTTTGTGGTGTAAGGTGATCTTTCTATAAAGTTCTATTAAGTTCAAAGATTTTTGGACGAGAAAAAGAATGGAAACCAACACTTCCCAAACCATAGGCTTGGCAAATCAAACCAATCAATAAGAAATGTTGTGTTATTGAGTATTTGAGAAACATTAGGAATCGCATGATTCGTATGCTTGTGCTTATGTTGTGTGGTGATCTTTCTAGACGAAAAAAAGAATGGAAACCAACATTTCCCAAACCATAGCCTAGACAAATCAAAGCAATCAATAAGAAAGGTTGTGTTATTGAGAATTTGAGAAACATTAGGAATGGCATGATTCGTATGCTTGTGTTTATGTTGTTTGGTGATCTTTCTATCAAGTTCTATTAAGTTTATAGATTTTTGGATAAAAAAAAAGAATGGAAACCAACACTTCCCAAACCATAGCCTAGGCAAATCAAACCAATCAATAAGAAAGGTTGTGTTATAGAATTTGAGAAACATTAGGAAACACATGATTCGTATGCTTGTGTTTGTATTGTTTGGTGATCTTTCTATCAAGTTCTATTAAGTTCAAAGATTTTTGGACGAGAACAAGAATGGAAACCAATACTTCCCAAACCATATCCCAGGCAAATCAAACCAATCAATAAGAATGGTTGTGCTATTGAGAATTTGAAAACATTAGGAATCGCATGATACGTATAGTTGTGTTTGTGTTGTTTGGTGATCTTTCTATCAAGTTTTATTAAGTTCAAAGATTTTTGGGCGAGAACAAAAATGGAAACCAACACTTCCCAAACCATATCCCAGGCAAATCAAACCAATCAATAAGAAAGGTTGTGCTATTGAGAATTTGAAAACATTCGGAATCGCATGATACGTATAGTTGTGTTTGTGTTGTTTGGTGATCTTTCTATCAAGTTCTATTAAGTTCAAAGATTTCTGAACGAGAAAAAGAATGGAAACCCACACTTCCCAAACCATAGCCTAGGCAAATCAAACCAATCAATAAGAAATGTTGTGTTATTGAGTATTTAAGTAACATTAGGAATCGCATGACTCGTATGCTTGTGTTTGTGTTGTTTGGTGATCTTTCTATCAAGTTCTATTAAGTTCAAAGATTTTTGGACGAGAAAAAGAATGAAAACCAACACCTCCCAAACCATAGCCTAGGCAAATCAAACCAATCAATAGGAAAGGTTGTGTTATTGAGAATTTGAGAAACATTAGGAATCGCATGATTTGTATGCTTGTGTTTGTGTTGTTTGGTGATCTTTCTATCAAGTTCTATTAAGTTCAAAGATTTTTGGATGAGAACAAGAATGGAAACCAACACTTCCCAGACCATATCCTAGGCAAATCAAACCAATCAATAAGAAAGGTTGTGTTATTGAGAATTTGAGAAACATTAGGAATGAAATGATTCGTATGCTTGTGTTTGTGTTCTATTATGTTCAAAGATTTTTGGACGAGAACAAGAATGAAAACCAACACTTCCCAAACAATATCCTCGGCAAATCAAACCAATCAATAAGAAAGGTTGTGTTAGTGAGTATTTCAGAAACATTAGGAATCACATGATTCGTATGCTTGTGTTTGTGTTGTAAGGTGATCTTTCTATCAAGTTCTATTAAGTTCAAAGATTTTTGGACGAGAAAAAGAATGGAAACCAACACTTCCCAAACCATAGGCTAGGCAAATCAAACCAATCATTAAGAAATGTTGTGTTATTGAGTATTTGAGAAACATTAGGAATCGCATGATTCGTATGCTTGTGTTTGTGTTGTTTGGTGATCTTTCTATCAAGTTCTATTAAGTTCAAAATTTTTGGACGAGAAAAAGAATGGAAACCAACACTTCCCAAACTATAGCCTAGGCAAATCAAACCAATCAATAAGAAAGGTTGAGTTATTGAATATGTGAGAAACATTAGGAATCGCATGATTCGTATGCTTGTGTTTGTGTTGTTTGGTGATCTTTCTATCAAGTTCTATTAAGTTCAAAGATTTTTAGATGAGAAAAAGAATGAAAACCAACACCTCCCAAACCATAGCCTAGGCAAATCAAACCAATCAATAGGAAAGGTTGTGTTATTGAGAATTTGAGAAACATTAGGAATCGCATGATTTGTATGCTTGTGTTTGTGTTGTTTGGTGATCTTTCTATGAAGTTTTATTATGTTCAAACATTTTTGGACGAGAAAAAGAATGGAAACCAACACTTCCCAAACCATACCCTAGGCAAATGAAACCAATCAATAAGAAATGTTGTGTTAGTGAGTATTTCAGAAACATTAGGAATCACATGATTCGTATGCTTGTGTTTGTGTTGTAAGGTGATATTTCTATCAAGTTCTATTAAGTTCAAAGATTTTTGGACGAGAAAAAGAATGGAAACCAAGACTTCCCAAACCATAGGCTAGGCAAATCAAACTAATCAATAAGAAAGGTTGGGTTATTGAGAATTTGAGAAACATTTGGAATCGCATGATTCGTATGCTTGTGTTTGTGTTGTTTGGTGATCTTTCTATCAAGTTCTACTAAGTTCAAAGATTTTTGGATGAGAAAAAGAATGAAAACCAACACTTCCCAAACCATAGGCTAGGCAAATCAAACCAATCAATAAGAAATGTTGTGTTGTTGAGTATTTGAGAAACATTAGGAATCGCATGATTCGTATGCTTGTGCTTATGTTGTGTGGTGATCTTTCTAGACGAGAAAAAGAATGGAAACCAACATTTCCCAAACCATAGCCTAGACAAATCAAACCAATCATTTAGAAAGGTTGTGTTATTGAGAATTTGAGAAACATTAGGAATGGCATGATTCGTATGCTTGTGTTTATGTTGTTTGGTGATCTTTCTATCAAGTTCTATTAACTTTATAGATTTTTGGACAAAAAAAAAGAATGGAAACCAACACTTCCCAAACCATAGCCTAGGCAAATCAAACCAATCAATAAGAAAGGTTGTGTTATAGAATTTGAGAAACATTAGGAAACACATGATTCGTATGCTTGTGTTTGTGTTGTTTGGTGATCTTTCTATCAAGTTCTATTAAGTTCAAAGATTTTTGGACGAGAACAAGAATGGAAACCAACACTTCCCAAACCATATCCCAAGCAAATCAAACCAATCAATACGAAAGGTTGTGCTATTGAGAATTTGAAAACATTAGGAATCGCATGATACGTATACTTGTGTTTGTGTTGTTTGGTGATCTTTCTATCAAGTTCTATTAAGTTCAAAGATTCTGAACGAGAAAAAGAATGGAAACCAACACTTCCCAAACCATAGCCTAGGCAAATCAAACCAATCAATAAGAAATGTTGTGTTATTGAGTATTTTAAGTAACATTAGGAATCGCATGATTCGTATGCTTGTGCTTGTGTTGTTTGGTTATCTTTCTAGACGAGAAAAAGAATGGAAACCAACACTTCCGAAACAATATCCTCGGCAAATCAAACCAATCAATATGAAAGGTTGTGTTATTGAGAATTTGAGAAACATTAGGTTTCGCCTGATTCGTATGCTTTTGTTTGTGTTGTTTGGTAATCTTTCTATCAAGTTCTATTAAGTTTACAGATTCTTGGACGAGAAAAAGAATGGAAACCAACGCTTCCCAAACCATAGCCTAGGCAAATCAAACCTATCAATAAGAAAGGTTGTGTTATTGAGTATTTGAGAAACATTAGGAATCGCATGATTCGTATTCTTGTGCTTGTGTTGTTTGGCGATCTTTCTAGACGAGAAAAAGAATGGAAACCAACACTTCCCAAACCATATCCTAGGCAAATCAAACCAATCAATAAGAAAGGTTGTGTTATTGAGAATTTGAGAAACATTAGGAATGGCATGATTCGTATGCTTGTGTTTGTGTTGTTTGGTGATCTTTCTATCAAGTTCTATTAAGTTCAAAGATTTTTGGACGAGAACAAGAATGGAAACCAACACTTCGCAGACCATATCCTAGGCAAATCAAACCAATCAATAAGAAAGGTTGTGTTATTGAGAATTTGAGAAACATTAGGAATGGCATGATTCGTATGCTTGTGTTTGTGTTGTTTGGTGATCTTTCTATCAAGTTCTATTATGTTCAAAGATTTTTAGACGAGAACAAGAATGAAAACCAACACTTCCCAAACAATATCCTCGGCAAATCAAACCAATCAATAAGAAAGGTTGTGCTATTGAGAATTTGAGAAACATTAGGAATCGTATGATTCGTATGCTTGTGTTTGTGTTGTTTGGTGATCTTTCTATCAAGTTTTATTATGTTCAAAGATTTTTGGACGAGAAAAAGAATGGAAACCAACACTTACCAAACCATACCCTAGGCAAATGAAACCAATCAATAAGAAATGTTGTGTTAGTGAGTATTTCAGAAACATTAGGAATCACATGATTGGTATGCTTGTGTTTGTGTTGTAAGGTGATCTTTCTATCAAGTTCTATTAAGTTCAAAGATTTTTGGACGAGAAAAAGAATGGAAACCAACACTTCCCAAACCATAGGCTTGGCAAATCAAACCAATCAATAAGAAATGTTGTGTTATTGAGTATTTGAGAAACATTAGGAATCGCATGATTCGTATGCTTGTGCTTATGTTGTGTGGTGATCTTTCTAGACGAGAAAAAGAATGGAAACCAACATTTCCCAAACCAAAGCCTAGACAAATCAAAGCAATCAATAAGAAAGGTTGTGTTATTGAGAATTTGAGAAACATTAGGAATGGCATGATTCGTATGGTTGTGTTTATGTTGTTTGGTGATCTTTCTATCAAGTTCTATTAAGTTTATAGATTTTTGGATAAAAAAAAAGAATGGAAACCAACACTTCCCAAACCATAGCCTAGGCAAATCAAACCAATCAATAAGAAAGGTTGTGTTATAGAATTTGAGAAACATTAGGATACACATGATTCGTATGCTTGTGTTTGTGTTGTTTGGTGATCTTTCTATCAAGTTCTATTAAGTTCAAAGATTTTTGGACGAGAACAAGAATGGAAACCAATACTTCCCAAACCATATCCCAGGCAAATCAAACCAATCAATAAGAATGGTTGTGCTATTGAGAATTTGAAAACATTAGGAATCGCATGATTCGTATGCTTGTGTTTGTGTTGTTTGGTGATCTTTCTATCAAGTTTTATTAAGTTCAAAGATTTTTGGGCGAGAACAAGAATGGAAACCAACACTTCCCAAACCATATCCCAGGCAAATCAAACCAATCAATAAGAAACGTTGTGCTATTGAGAATTTGAAAACATTCGGAATCGCATGATACGTATAGTTGTGTTTGTGTTGTTTGGTGATCTTTCTATCAAGTTCTATTAAGTTCAAAGATTTCTGAACGAGAAAAAGAATGGAAACCCACACTTCCCAAACTATAGCCTAGGCAAATCAAACCAATCAATAAGAAATGTTGTGTTATTGAGTATTTAAGTAACATTAGGAATCGCATGACTCGTATGCTTGTGTTTGTGTTGTTTGGTGATCTTTCTATCAAGTTCTATTAAGTTCAAAGATTTTTGGACGAGAAAAAGAATGAAAACCAACACCTCCCAAACCATAGCCTAGGCAAATCAAACCAATCAATAGGAAAGGTTGTGTTATTGAGAATTTGAGAAACATTAGGAATCGCATGATTTGTATGCTTGTGTTTGTGTTGTTTGGTGATCTTTCTATCAAGTTCTATTAAGTTCAAAGATTTTTGGATGAGAACAAGAATGGAAACCAACACTTCCCAGACCATATCCTAGGCAAATCAAACCAATCAATAAGAAAGGTTGTGTTATTGAGAATTTGAGAAACATTAGGAATGAAATGATTCGTATGCTTGTGTTTGTGTTGTTTGGTGATCTTTCTATCACGTTCTATTATGTTCAAAGATTTTTGGACGAGAACAAGAATGAAAACCAACACTTCCCAAACAATATCCTCGGCAAATCAAACCAATCAATAAGAAAGGTTGTGTTAGTGAGTATTTCAGAAACATTAGGAATCACATGATTCGTATGCTTGTGTTTGTGTTGTAAGGTGATCTTTCTATCAAGTTCTATTAAGTTCAAAGATTTTTGGACGAGAAAAAGAATGGAAACCAACACTTCCCAAACCATAGGCTAGGCAAATCAAACCAATCATTAAGAAATGTTGTGTTATTGAGTATTTGAGAAACATTAGGAATCGCATGATTCGTATGCTTGTGTTTGTGTTGTTTGGTGATCTTTCTATCAAGTTCTATTAAGTTCAAAATTTTTGGACGAGAAAAAGAATGGAAACCAACACTTCCCAAACTATAGCCTAGGCAAATCAAACCAATCAATAAGAAAGGTTGAGTTATTGAATATGTGAGAAACATTAGGAATCGCATGATTCGTATGCTTGTGTTTGTGTTGTTTGGTGATCTTTCTATCAAGTTCTATTAAGTTCAAAGATTTTTAGATGAGAAAAAGAATGAAAACCAACACCTCCCAAACCATAGCCTAGGCAAATCAAACCAATCAATAGGAAAGGTTGTGTTATTGAGAATTTGAGAAACATTAGGAATCGCATGATTTGTATGCTTGTGTTTGTGTTGTTTGGTGATCTTTCTATGAAGTTTTATTATGTTCAAACATTTTTGGACGAGAAAAAGAATGGAAACCAACACTTCCAAAACCATACCCTAGGCAAATGAAACCAATCAATAAGAAATGTTGTGTTAGTGAGTATTTCAGAAACATTAGGAATCACATGATTCGTATGCTTGTGTTTGTGTTGTAAGGTGATATTTCTATCAAGTTCTATTAAGTTCAAAGATTTTTGGACGAGAAAAAGAATGGAAACCAAGACTTCCCAAACCATAGGCTAGGCAAATCAAACTAATCAATAAGAAAGGTTGGGTTATTGAGAATTTGAGAAACATTTGGAATCGCATGATTCGTATGCTTGTGTTTGTGTTGTTTGGTGATCTTTCTATCAAGTTCTACTAAGTTCAAAGATTTTTGGATGAGAAAAAGAATGAAAACCAAAACTTCCCAAACCATAGGCTAGGCAAATCAAACCAATCAATAAGAAATGTTGTGTTGTTGAGTATTTGAGAAACATTAGGAATCGCATGATTCGTATGCTTGTGCTTATGTTATGTGGTGATCTTTCTAGACGAGAAAAAGAATGGAAACCAACATTTCCCAAACCATAGCCTAGACAAATCAAACCAATCATTTAGAAAGGTTGTGTTATTGAGAATTTGAGAAACATTAGGAATGGCATGATTCGTATGCTTGTGTTTATGTTGTTTGGTGATCTTTCTATCAAGTTCTATTAACTTTATAGATTTTTGGACAAAAAAAAAGAATGGAAACCAACACTTCCCAAACCATAGCCTAGGCAAATCAAACCAATCAATAAGAAAGGTTGTGTTATAGAATTTGAGAAACATTAGGAAACACATGATTCGTATGCTTGTGTTTGTGTTGTTTGGTGATCTTTCTATCAAGTTCTATTAAGTTCTAAGATTTTTGGACGAGAACAAGAATGGAAACCAACACTTCCCAAACCATATCCCAAGCAAATCAAACCAATCAATACGAAAGGTTGTGCTATTGAGAATTTGAAAACATTAGGAATCGCATGATACGTATACTTGTGTTTGTGTTGTTTGGTGATCTTTCTATCAAGTTCTATTAAGTTCAAAGATTCTGAACGAGAAAAAGAATGGAAACCAACACTTCCCAAACCATAGCCTAGGAAAATCAAACCAATCAATAAGAAATGTTGTGTTATTGAGTATTTAAGTAACATTAGGAATCGCATGATTCGTATGCTTGTGCTTGTGTTGTTTGGTTATCTTTCTAGACGAGAAAAAGAATGGAAACCAACACTTCCGAAACAATATCCTCGGCAAATCAAACCAATCAATATGAAAGGTTGTGTTATTGAGAATTTGAGAAACATTAGGTTTCGCCTGATTCGTATGCTTTTGTTTGTGTTGTTTGGTAATCTTTCTATCAAGTTCTATTAAGTTTACAGATTCTTGGACGAGAAAAAGAATGGAAACCAACGCTTCCCAAACCATAGCCTAGGCAAATCAAACCTATCAATAAGAAAGGTTGTGTTATTGAGTATTTGAGAAACATTAGGAATCGCATGATTCGTATTCTTGTGCTTGTGTTGTTTGGCGATCTTTCTAGACGAGAAAAAGAATGGAAACCAACACTTCCCAAACCATATCCTAGGCAAATCAAACCAATCAATAAGAAAGGTTGTGTTATTGAGAATTTGAGAAACATTAGGAATGGCATGATTCGTATGCTTGTGTTTGTGTTGTTTGGTGATCTTTCTATCAAGTTCTATTAAGTTCAAAGATTTTTGGACGAGAACAAGAATGGAAACCAACACTTCGCAGACCATATCCTAGGCAAATCAAACCAATCAATAAGAAAGGTTGTGTTATTGAGAATTTGAGAAACATTAGGAATGGCATGATTCGTATGCTTGTGTTTGTGTTGTTTGGTGATCTTTCTATCAAGTTCTATTATGTTCAAAGATTTTTAGACGAGAACAAGAATGAAAACCAACACTTCCCAAACAATATCCTCGGCAAATCAAACCAATCAGTAAGAAAGGTTGTGCTATTGAGAATTTGAGAAACATTAGGAATCGTATGATTCGTATGCTTGTGTTTGTGTTGTTTGGTGATCTTTCTATCAAGTTTTATTATGTTCAAAGATTTTTGGACGAGAAAAAGAATGGAAACCAACACTTACCAAACCATACCCTAGGCAAATGAAACCAATCAATAAGAAATGTTGTGTTAGTGAGTATTTCAGAAACATTAGGAATCACATGATTCGTATGCTTGTGTTTGTGTTGTAAGGTGATCTTTCTATCAAGTTCTATTAAGTTCAAAGATTTTTGGACGAGAAAAAGAATGGAAACCAACACTTCCCAAACCATAGGCTTGGCAAATCAAACCAATCAATAAGAAATGTTGTGTTATTGAGTATTTGAGAAACATTAGGAATCGCATGATTCGTATGCTTGTGCTTATGTTGTGTGGTGATCTTTCTAGACGAGAAAAAGAATGGAAACCAACATTTCCCAAACCAAAGCCTAGACAAATCAAAGCAATCAATAAGAAAGGTTGTGTTATTGAGAATTTGAGAAACATTAGGAATGGCATGATTCGTATGGTTGTGTTTATGTTGTTTGGTGATCTTTCTATCAAGTTCTATTAAGTTTATAGATTTTTGGATAAAAAAAAAGAATGGAAACCAACACTTCCCAAACCATAGCCTAGGCAAATCAAACCAATCAATAAGAAAGGTTGTGTTATAGAATTTGAGAAACATTAGGAAACACATGATTCGTATGCTTGTGTTTGTGTTGTTTAGTGATCTTTCTATCAAGTTCTATTAAGTTCAAAGATTTTTGGACGAGAACAAGAATGGAAACCAATACTTCCCAAACCATATCCCAGGCAAATCAAACCAATCAATAAGAATGGTTGTGCTATTGAGAATTTGAAAACATTAGGAATCGCATGATACGTATAGTTGTGTTTGTGTTGTTTGGTGATCTTTCTATCAAGTTTTATTAAGTTCAAAGATTTTTGGGCGAGAACAAGAATGGAAACCAACACTTCCCAAACCATATCCCAGGCAAATCAAACCAATCAATAAGAAAGGTTGTGCTATTGAGAATTTGAAAACATTCGGAATCGCATGATACGTATAGTTGTGTTTGTGTTGTTTGGTGATCTTTCTATCAAGTTCTATTAAGTTCAAAGATTTCTGAACGAGAAAAAGAATGGAAACCCACACTTCCCAAACCATAGCCTAGGCAAATCAAACCAATCAATAAGAAATGTTGTGTTATTGAGTATTTAAGTAACATTAGGAATCGCATGACTCGTATGCTTGTGTTTGTGTTGTTTGGTGATCTTTCTATCAAGTTCTATTAAGTTCAAAGATTTTTGGACGAGAAAAAGAATGAAAACCAACACCTCCCAAACCATAGCCTAGGCAAATCAAACCAATCAATAGGAAAGGTTGTGTTATTGAGAATTTGAGAAACATTAGGAATCGCATGATTTGTATGCTTGTGTTTGTGTTGTTTGGTGATCTTTCTATCAAGTTTTATTATGTTCAAACATTTTTGGACGAGAAAAAGAATGGAAACCAACACTTACCAAACCATACCCTAGGCAAATGAAACCAATCAATAAGAAATGTTGTGTTAGTGAGTATTTCAGAAACATTAGGAATCACATGATTCGTATGCTTGTGTTTGTGTTGTAAGGTGATCTTTCTATCAAGTTCTATTAAGTTCAAAGATTTTTGGACGAGAAAAAGAATGGAAACCAACACTTCCCAAACCATAGGCTTGGCAAATCAAACCAATCAATAAGAAATGTTGTGTTATTGAGTATTTGAGAAACATTAGGAATCGCATGATTCGTATGCTTGTGCTTATGTTGTGTGGTGATCTTTCTAGACGAAAAAAAGAATGGAAACCAACATTTCCCAAACCATAGCCTAGACAAATCAAAGCAATCAATAAGAAAGGTTGTGTTATTGAGAATTTGAGAAACATTAGGAATGGCATGATTCGTATGCTTGTGTTTATGTTGTTTGGTGATCTTTCTATCAAGTTCTATTAAGTTTATAGATTTTTGGATAAAAAAAAAGAATGGAAACCAACACTTCCCAAACCATAGCCTAGGCAAATCAAACCAATCAATAAGAAAGGTTGTGTTATAGAATTTGAGAAACATTAGGAAACACATGATTCGTATGCTTTTGTTTGTGTTGTTTGGTGATCTTTCTATCAAGTTCTATTAAGTTCAAAGATTTTTGGACGAGAACAAGAATGGAAACCAATACTTCCCAAACCATATCCCAGGCAAATCAAACCAATCAATACGAAAGGTTGTGCTATTGAGAATTTGAAAACATTAGGAAACACATGATTCGTATGCTTGTGTTTGTGTTGTTTGGTGATCTTTCTATCAAGTTCTATTAAGTTCAAAGATTTTTGGACGAGAACAAGAATGGAAACCAACACTTCCCAAACCATATCCCAAGCAAATCAAACCAATCAATACGAAAGGTTGTGCTATTGAGAATTTGAAAACATTAGGAATCGCATGATACGTATACTTGTGTTTGTGTTGTTTGGTGATCTTTCTATCAAGTTCTATTAAGTTCAAAGATTCTGAACGAGAAAAAGAATGGAAACCAACACTTCCCAAACCATAGCCTAGGCAAATCAAACCAATCAATAAGAAATGTTGTGTTATTGAGTATTTAAGTAACATTAGGAATCGCATGATTCGTATGCTTGTGCTTGTGTTGTTTGGTTATCTTTCTAGACGAGAAAAAGAATGGAAACCAACACTTCCGAAACAATATCCTCGGCAAATCAAACCAATCAATATGAAAGGTTGTGTTATTGAGAATTTGAGAAACATTAGGTTTCGCCTGATTCGTATGCTTTTGTTTGTGTTGTTTGGTAATCTTTCTATCAAGTTCTATTAAGTTTACAGATTCTTGGACGAGAAAAAGAATGGAAACCAACGCTTCCCAAACCATAGCCTAGGCAAATCAAACCTATCAATAAGAAAGGTTGTGTTATTGAGTATTTGAGAAACATTAGGAATCGCATGATTCGTATTCTTGTGCTTGTGTTGTTTGGCGATCTTTCTAGACGAGAAAAAGAATGGAAACCAACACTTCCCAAACCATATCCTAGGCAAATCAAACCAATCAATAAGAAAGGTTGTGTTATTGAGAATTTGAGAAACATTAGGAATGGCATGATTCGTATGCTTGTGTTTGTGTTGTTTGGTGATCTTTCTATCAAGTTCTATTAAGTTCAAAGATTTTTGGATGAGAACAAGCATGGAAACTAACACTTCCCAGACCATATCCTAGGCAAATCAAACCAATCAATAAGAAAGGTTGTGTTATTGAGAATTTGAGAAACATTAGGAATGGCATGATTCGTATGCTTGTGTTTGTGTTGTTTGGTGATCTTTCTATCAAGTTTTATTATGTTCAAAGATTTTTAGACGAGAACAAGAATGAAAACCAACACTTCCCAAACAATATCCTCGGCAAATCAAACCAATCAATAAGAAAGGTTGTGCTATTGAGAATTTGAGAAACATTAGGAATCGTATGATTCGTATGCTTGTGTTTGTGTTGTTTGGTGATCTTTCTATCAAGTTTTATTATGTTCAAAGATTTTTGGACGAGAAAAAGAATGGAAACCAACACTTACCAAACCATACCCTAGGCAAATGAAACCAATCAATAAGAAATGTTGTGTTAGTGAGTATTTCAGAAACATTAGGAATCACATGATTGGTATGCTTGTGTTTGTGTTGTAAGGTGATCTTTCTATCAAGTTCTATTAAGTTCAAAGATTTTTGGACGAGAAAAAGAATGGAAACCAACACTTCCCAAACCATAGGCTTGGCAAATCAAACCAATCAATAAGAAATGTTGTGTTATTGAGTATTTGAGAAACATTAGGAATCGCATGATTCGTATGCTTGTGCTTATGTTGTGTGGTGATCTTTCTAGACGAGAAAAAGAATGGAAACCAACATTTCCCAAACCAAAGCCTAGACAAATCAAAGCAATCAATAAGAAAGGTTGTGTTATTGAGAATTTGAGAAACATTAGGAATGGCATGATTCGTATGGTTGTGTTTATGTTGTTTGGTGATCTTTCTATCAAGTTCTATTAAGTTTATAGATTTTTGGATAAAAAAAAAGAATGGAAACCAACACTTCCCAAACCATAGCCTAGGCAAATCAAACCAATCAATAAGAAAGGTTGTGTTATAGAATTTGAGAAACATTAGGAAACACATGATTCGTATGCTTGTGTTTGTGTTGTTTGGTGATCTTTCTATCAAGTTCTATTAAGTTCAAAGATTTTTGGACGAGAACAAGAATGGAAACCAATACTTCCCAAACCATATCCCAGGCAAATCAAACCAATCAATAAGAATGGTTGTGCTATTGAGAATTTGAAAACATTAGGAATCGCATGATACGTATAGTTGTGTTTGTGTTGTTTGGTGATCTTTCTATCAAGTTTTATTAAGTTCAAAGATTTTTGGGCGAGAACAAGAATGGAAACCAACACTTCCCAAACCATATCCCAGGCAAATCAAACCAATCAATAAGAAAGGTTGTGCTATTGAGAATTTGAAAACATTCGGAATCGCATGATACGTATAGTTGTGTTTGTGTTGTTTGGTGATCTTTCTATCAAGTTCTATTAAGTTCAAAGATTTCTGAACGAGAAAAAGAATGGAAACCCACACTTCCCAAACCATAGCCTAGGCAAATCAAACCAATCAATAAGAAATGTTGTGTTATTGAGTATTTAAGTAACATTAGGAATCGCATGACTCGTATGCTTGTGTTTGTGTTGTTTGGTGATCTTTCTATCAAGTTCTATTAAGTTCAAAGATTTTTGGACGAGAAAAAGAATGAAAACCAACACCTCCCAAACCATAGCCTAGGCAAATCAAACCAATCAATAGGAAAGGTTGTGTTATTGAGAATTTGAGAAACATTAGGAATCGCATGATTTGTATGCTTGTGTTTGTGTTGTTTGGTGATCTTTCTATCAAGTTTTATTATGTTCAAACATTTTTGGACGAGAAAAAGAATGGAAACCAACACTTACCAAACCATACCCTAGGCAAATGAAACCAATCAATAAGAAATGTTGTGTTAGTGAGTATTTCAGAAACATTAGGAATCACATGATTCGTATGCTTGTGTTTGTGTTGTAAGGTGATCTTTCTATCAAGTTCTATTAAGTTCAAAGATTTTTGGACGAGAAAAAGAATGGAAACCAACACTTCCCAAACCATAGGCTTGGCAAATCAAACCAATCAATAAGAAATGTTGTGTTATTGAGTATTTGAGAAACATTAGGAATCGCATGATTCGTATGCTTGTGCTTATGTTGTGTGGTGATCTTTCTAGACGAAAAAAAGAATGGAAACCAACATTTCCCAAACCATAGCCTAGACAAATCAAAGCAATCAATAAGAAAGGCTGTGTTATTGAGAATTTGAGAAACATTAGGAATGGCATGATTCGTATGCTTGTGTTTATGTTGTTTGGTGATCTTTCTATCAAGTTCTATTAAGTTTATAGATTTTTGGATAAAAAAAAAGAATGGAAACCAACACTTCCCAAACCATAGCCTAGGCAAATCAAACCAATCAATAAGAAAGGTTGTGTTATAGAATTTGAGAAACATTAGGAAACACATGATTCGTATGCTTTTGTTTGTGTTGTTTGGTGATCTTTCTATCAAGTTCTATTAAGTTCAAAGATTTTTGGACGAGAACAAGAATGGAAACCAATACTTCCCAAACCATATCCCAGGCAAATCAAACCAATCAATAAGAATGGTTGTGCTATTGAGAATTTGAAAACATTAGGAATCGCATGATACGTATAGTTGTGTTTGTGTTGTTTGGTGATCTTTCTATCAAGTTTTATTAAGTTCAAAGATTTTTGGGCGAGAACAAGAATGGAAACCAACACTTCCCAAACCATATCCCAGGCAAATCAAACCAATCAATAAGAAAGGTTGTGCTATTGAGAATTTGAAAACATTCGGAATCGCATGATACGTACAGTTGTGTTTGTGTTGTTTGGTGATCTTTCTATCAAGTTCTATTAAGTTCAAAGATTTCTGAACGAGAAAAAGAATGGAAACCCACACTTCCCAAACCATAGCCTAGGCAAATCAAACCAATCAATAAGAAATGTTGTGTTATTGAGTATTTAAGTAACATTAGGAATCGCATGACTCGTATGCTTGTGTTTGTGTTGTTTAGTGATCTTTCTATCAAGTTCTATTAAGATCAAAGATTTTTGGACGAGAAAAAGAATGAAAACCAACACCTCCCAAACCATAGCCTAGGCAAATCAAACCAATCAATAGGAAAGGTTGTGTTATTGAGAATTTGAGAAACATTAGGAATCGCATGATTTGTATGCTTGTGTTTGTGTTGTTTGGTGATCTTTCTATCAAGTTTTATTATGTTCAAACATTTTTGGACGAGAAAAAGAATGGAAACCAACACTTCCCAAACCATACCCTAGGCAAATGAAACCAATCAATAAGAAATGTTGTGTTAGTGAGTATTTCAGAAACATTAGGAATCACATGATTCGTATGCTTGTGTTTGTGTTGTAAGGTGATATTTCTATCAAGTTCTATTAAGTTCAAAGATTTTTGGACGAGAAAAAGAATGGAAACCAACACTTCCCAAACCATATCCTAGGCAAATCAAACCAATCAATAAGAAAGGTTGTGTTATTGAGAATTTGAGAAACATTAGGAATGGCATGATTCGTATGCTTGTGTTTGTGTTGTTTGGTGATCTTTCTATAATGTTCTATTAAGTTCAAAGATTTTTGGACGAGAACAAGAATGGAAACCAACACTTCCCAAACCATATCCCAGGCAAATCAAACCAATCAATAAGAAAGCTTGTGCTATTGAGAATTTGAAAACATTCGGAATCGCATGATACGTATAGTTGTGTTTGTGTTGTTTGGTGATCTTTCTATCAAGTTCTATTAAGTTCAAAGATTTCTGAACGAGAAAAAGAATGGAAACCCACACTTCCCAAACCATAGCCTAGGCAAATCAAACCAATCAATAAGAAATGTTGTGTTATTGAGTATTTAAGTAACATTAGGAATCGCATGATTCGTATGCTTGTGCTTGTGTTGTTTGGTTATCTTTCTAGACGAGAAAAAGAATGGAAACCAACACTTCCCAAACAATATCCTCGGGAAATCAAACCAATCAATATGAAAGGTTGTGTTATTGAGAATTTGAGAAACATTAGGTTTCGCCTGATTCGTATGCTTTTGTTTTTGTTGTTTGGCAATCTTTCTATCAAGTTCTATTAAGTTTACAGATTCTTGGACGAGAAAAAGAATGGAAACCAACGCTTCCCAAACCATAGCCTAGGCAAATCAAACCTATCAATAAGAATGGTTGTGTATTGAGTATTTGAGTAACATTAGGAATCGCATGATTCGTATTCTTGTGCTTCTGTTGTTTGGTGATCTTTCTAGACGAGAAAAAGAATGGAAACCAACACTTCCCAAACCATATCCTAGGCAAATCAAACCAATCAATAAGAAAGGTTGTGTTATTGAGAATTTGAGAAACATTAGGAATGGCATGATTCGTATGCTTGTGTTTGTGTTGTTTGGTGATCTTTCTATAATGTTCTATTAAGTTCAAAGATTTTTGGACGAGAACAAGAATGGAAACCAACACTTCCCAAACCATATCCCAGGCAAATCAAACCAATCAATAAGAAAGGTTGTGCTATTGAGAATTTGAAAACATTCGGAATCGCATGATACGTATAGTTGTGTTTGTGTTGTTTGGTGATCTTTCTATCAAGTTCTATTAAGTTCAAAGATTTCTGAACGAGAAAAAGAATGGAAACCCACACTTCCCAAACCATAGCCTAGGCAAATCAAACCAATCAATAAGAAATGTTGTGTTATTGAGTATTTAAGTAACATTAGGAATCGCATGATTCGTATGCTTGTGCTTGTGTTGTTTGGTTATCTTTCTAGACGAGAAAAAGAATGGAAACCAACACTTCCCAGACAATATCCTCGGGAAATCAAACCAATCAATATGAAAGGTTGTGTTATTGAGAATTTGAGAAACATTAGGTTTCGCCTGATTCGTATGCTTTTGTTTTTGTTGTTTGGTAATCTTTCTATCAAGTTCTATTAAGTTTACAGATTCTTGGACGAGAAAAAGAATGGAAACCAACGCTTCCCAAACCATAGCCTAGGCAAATCAAACCTATCAATAAGAATGGTTGTGTTATTGAGTATTTGAGTAACATTAGGAATCGCATGATTCGTATTCTTGTGCTTCTGTTGTTTGGTGATCTTTCTAGACGAGAAAAAGAATGGAAACCAACACTTCCCAAACCATATCCTAGGCAAATCAAACCAATCAATAAGAAAGGTTGTGTTATTGAGAATTTGAGAAACATTAGGAATGGCATGATTCGTATGCTTGTGTTTGTGATGTTTGGTGATCTTTCTATCAAGTTCTATTAAGTTCAAAGATTTTTGGATGAGAACAAGCATGGAAACTAACACTTCCCAGACCATATCCTAGGCAAATCAAACCAATCAATAAGAAAGGTTGTGTTATTGAGAATTTGAGAAACATTAGGAATGACATGATTCGTATGCTTGTGTTTGTGTTGTTCGGTGATCTTTCTATCAAGTTCTATTATGTTCAAAGATTTTTGGACGAGAACGAGAATGAAAACCAACACTTCCCAAACAATATCCTCGGCAAATCAAACCAATCAATAAGAAAGGTTGTGCTATTGAGAATTTGAGAAACATTAGGAATCGCATGATTCGTATGCTTGTGTTTGTGTTGTTTGGTGATCTTTCTATCAAGTTTTATTATGTTCAAAGATTTTTGGACGAGAAAAAGAATGGAAACCAACACTTACCAAACCATACCCTAGGCAAATGAAACCAATCAATAAGAAATGTTGTGTTAGTGAGTATTTCAGAAACATTAGGAATCACATGATTCGTATGCTTGTGTTTGTGTTGTAAGGTGATCTTTCTATCAAGTTCTATTAAGTTCAAAGATTTTTGGACGAGAAAAAGAATGGAAACCAACACTTCCCAAACCATATCCTAGGCAAATCAAACCAATCAATAAGAAAGGTTGTGTTATTGAGAATTTGAGAAACATTAGGAATGGCATGATTCGTATGGTTGTGTTTGTGTTGTTTGGTGATCTTTCTATCAAGTTCTATTAAGTTCAAAGATTTCTGAACGAGAAAAAGAATGGAAACCCACACTTCCCAAACCATAGCCTAGGCAAATCAAACCAATCAATAAGAAATGTTGTGTTATTGAGTATTTAAGTAACATTAGGAATCGCATGACTCGTATGCTTGTGTTTGTGTTGTTTGGTGATCTTTCTATCAAGTTCTATTAAGTTCAAAGATTTTTGGACGAAAAAAAGAATGAAAACCAACACCTCCCAAACCATAGCCTAGGCAAATCAAACCAATCAATAGGAAAGGTTGTGTTATTGAGAATTTGAGAAACATTAGGAATCGCATGATTTGTATGCTTGTGTTTGTGTCGTTTGGTGATCTTTCTATCAAGTTCTATTAAGTTCAAAGATTTTTGGACGAGAAAAAGAATGGAAACCAACACTTCCCTAACCATAGCCTAGGCAAATCAAACCAATCAATAAGAAATGTTGTGTTATTGAGTATTTAAGTAACATTAGGAATCGCATGACTCGTATGCTTGTGTTTGTGTTGTTTGGTGATCTTTCTATCAAGTTCTATTAAGTTCAAAGATTTTTGGACGAGAAAAAGAATGAAAACCAACACCTCCCAAACCATAGCCTAGGCAAATCAATCCAATCAATAGGAAAGGTTGTGTTATTGAGAATTTGAGAAACATTAGGAATCGCATGATTTGTATGCTTGTGTTTGTGTTGTTTGGTGATCTTTCTATCAAGTTTTATTATGTTCAAAGATTTTTGGACGAGAAAAAGAATGGAAACCAACACCTCCCAAACCATAGCCTAGGCAAATCAAACGAATCAATAAGAAAGGTTGTGTTATAGAATTTGAGAAACATTAGGAAACACATGATTCGTATACTTGTGTTTGTGTTGTTTGGTGATCTTTCTATCAAGTTCTATTAAGTTCAAAGATTTTTGGACGAGAACAAGAATGGAAACCAACACTTCCCAAACCATATCCCAAGCAAATCAAACCAATCAATACGAAAGGTTGTGCTATTGAGAATTTGAAAACATTAGGAATCGCATGATACGTATACTTGTGTTTGTGTTGTTTGGTGATCTTTCTATCAAGTTCTATTAAGTTCAAAGATTCTGAACGAGAAAAAGAATGGAAACCAACACTTCCCAAACCATAGCCTAGGCAAATCAAACCAATCAATAAGAAATGTTGTGTTATTGAGTATTTAAGTAACATTAGGAATCGCATGATTCGTATGCTTGTGCTTGTGTTGTTTGGTTATCTTTCTAGACGAGAAAAAGAATGGAAACCAACACTTCCGAAACAATATCCTCGGCAAATCAAACCAATCAATATGAAAGGTTGTGTTATTGAGAATTTGAGAAACATTAGGTTTCGCCTGATTCGTATGCTTTTGTTTGTGTTGTTTGGTAATCTTTCTATCAAGTTCTATTAAGTTTACAGATTCTTGGACGAGAAAAAGAATGGAAACCAACGCTTCCCAAACCATAGCCTAGGCAAATCAAACCTATCAATAAGAAAGGTTGTGTTATTGAGTATTTGAGAAACATTAGGAATCGCATGATTCGTATTCTTGTGCTTGTGTTGTTTGGCGATCTTTCTAGACGAGAAAAAGAATGGAAACCAACACTTCCCAAACCATATCCTAGGCAAATCAAACCAATCAATAAGAAAGGTTGTGTTATTGAGAATTTGAGAAACATTAGGAATGGCATGATTCGTATGCTTGTGTTTGTGTTGTTTGGTGATCTTTCTATCAAGTTCTATTAAGTTCAAAGATTTTTGGACGAGAACAAGAATGGAAACCAACACTTCGCAGACCATATCCTAGGCAAATCAAACCAATCAATAAGAAAGGTTGTGTTATTGAGAATTTGAGAAACATTAGGAATGGCATGATTCGTATGCTTGTGTTTGTGTTGTTTGGTGATCTTTCTATCAAGTTCTATTATGTTCAAAGATTTTTAGACGAGAACAAGAATGAAAACCAACACTTCCCAAACAATATCCTCGGCAAATCAAACCAATCAATAAGAAAGGTTGTGCTATTGAGAATTTGAGAAACATTAGGAATCGTATGATTCGTATGCTTGTGTTTGTGTTGTTTGGTGATCTTTCTATCAAGTTTTATTATGTTCAAAGATTTTTGGACGAGAAAAAGAATGGAAACCAACACTTACCAAACCATACCCTAGGCAAATGAAACCAATCAATAAGAAATGTTGTGTTAGTGAGTATTTCAGAAACATTAGGAATCACATGATTCGTATGCTTGTGTTTGTGTTGTAAGGTGATTTTTCTATCAAGTTCTATTAAGTTCAAAGATTTTTGGACGAGAAAAAGAATGGAAACCAACACTTCCCAAACCATAGGCTTGGCAAATCAAACCAATCAATAAGAAATGTTGTGTTATTGAGTATTTGAGAAACATTAGGAATTGCATGATTCGTATGCTTGTGCTTATGTTGTGTGGTGATCTTTCTAGACGAGAAAAAGAATGGAAACCAACATTTCCCAAACCAAAGCCTAGACAAATCAAAGCAATCAATAAGAAAGGTTGTGTTATTGAGAATTTGAGAAACATTAGGAATGGCATGATTCGTATGGTTGTGTTTATGTTGTTTGGTGATCTTTCTATCAAGTTCTATTAAGTTTATAGATTTTTGGATAAAAAAAAAGAATGGAAACCAACACTTCCCAAACCATAGCCTAGGCAAATCAAACCAATCAATAAGAAAGGTTGTGTTATAGAATTTGAGAAACATTAGGAAACACATGATTCGTATGCTTGTGTTTGTGTTGTTTGGTGATCTTTCTATCAAGTTCTATTAAGTTCAAAGATTTTTGGACGAGAACAAGAATGGAAACCAATACTTCCCAAACCATATCCCAGGCAAATCAAACCAATCAATAAGAATGGTTGTGCTATTGAGAATTTGAAAACATTAGGAATCGCATGATACGTATAGTTGTGTTTGTGTTGTTTGGTGATCTTTCTATCAAGTTTTATTAAGTTCAAAGATTTTTGGGCGAGAACAAGAATGGAAACCAACACTTCCCAAACCATATCCCAGGCAAATCAAACCAATCAATAAGAAAGGTTGTGCTATTGAGAATTTGAAAACATTCGGAATCGCATGATACGTATAGTTGTGTTTGTGTTGTTTGGTGATCTTTCTATCAAGTTCTATTAAGTTCAAAGATTTCTGAACGAGAAAAAGAATGGAAACCCACACTTCCCAAACCATAGCCTAGGCAAATCAAACCAATCAATAAGAAATGTTGTATTATTGAGTATTTAAGTAACATTAGGAATCGCATGACTCGTATGCTTGTGTTTGTGTTGTTTGGTGATCTTTCTATCAAGTTCTATTAAGTTCAAAGATTTTTGGACGAGAAAAAGAATGAAAACCAACACCTCCCAAACCATAGCCTAGGCAAATCAAACCAATCAATAGGAAAGGTTGTGTTATTGAGAATTTGAGAAACATTAGGAATCGCATGATTTGTATGCTTGTGTTTGTGTTGTTTGGTGATCTTTCTATCAAGTTTTATTATGTTCAAACATTTTTGGACGAGAAAAAGAATGGAAACCAACACTTACCAAACCATACCCTAGGCAAATGAAACCAATCAATAAGAAATGTTGTGTTAGTGAGTATTTCAGAAACATTAGGAATCACATGATTCGTATGCTTGTGTTTGTGTTGTAAGGTGATCTTTCTATCAAGTTCTATTAAGTTCAAAGATTTTTGGACGAGAAAAAGAATGGAAACCAACACTTCCCAAACCATAGGCTTGGCAAATCAAACCAATCAATAAGAAATGTTGTGTTATTGAGTATTTGAGAAACATTAGGAATCGCATGATTCGTATGCTTGTGCTTATGTTGTGTGGTGATCTTTCTAGACGAAAAAAAGAATGGAAACCAACATTTCCCAAACCATAGCCTAGACAAATCAAAGCAATCAATAAGAAAGGTTGTGTTATTGAGAATTTGAGAAACATTAGGAATGGCATGATTCGTATGCTTGTGTTTATGTTGTTTGGTGATCTTTCTATCAAGTTCTATTAAGTTTATAGATTTTTGGATAAAAAAAAAGAATGGAAACCAACACTTCCCAAACCATAGCCTAGGCAAATCAAACCAATCAATAAGAAAGGTTGTGTTATAGAATTTGAGAAACATTAGGAAACACATGATTCGTATGCTTTTGTTTGTGTTGTTTGGTGATCTTTCTATCAAGTTCTATTAAGTTCAAAGATTTTTGGACGAGAACAAGAATGGAAACCAATACTTCCCAAACCATATCCCAGGCAAATCAAACCAATCAATAAGAATGGTTGTGCTATTGAGAATTTGAAAACATTAGGAATCGCATGATACGTATAGTTGTGTTTGTGTTGTTTGGTGATCTTTCTATCAAGTTTTATTAAGTTCAAAGATTTTTGGGCGAGAACAAGAATGGAAACCAACACTTCCCAAACCATATCCCAGGCAAATCAAACCAATCAATAAGAAAGGTTGTGCTATTGAGAAATTGAAAACATTCGGAATCGCATGATACGTACAGTTGTGTTTGTGTTGTTTGGTGATCTTTCTATCAAGTTCTATTAAGTTCAAAGATTTCTGAACGAGAAAAAGAATGGAAACCCACACTTCCCAAACCATAGCCTAGGCAAATCAAACCAATCAATAAGAAATGTTGTGTTATTGAGTATTTAAGTAACATTAGGAATCGCATGACTCGTATGCTTGTGTTTGTGTTGTTTGGTGATCTTTCTATCAAGTTCTATTAAGTTCAAAGATTTTTGGACGAGAAAAAGAATGAAAACCAACACCTCCCAAACCATAGCCTAGGCAAATCAAACCAATCAATAGGAAAGGTTGTGTTATTGAGAATTTGAGAAACATTAGGAATCGCATGATTTGTATGCTTGTGTTTGTGTTGTTTGGTGATCTTTCTATCAAGTTTTATTATGTTCAAACATTTTTGGACAAGAAAAAGAATGGAAACCAACACTTCCCAAACCATACCCTAGGCAAATGAAACCAATCAATAAGAAATGTTGTGTTAGTGAGTATTTCAGAAACATTAGGAATCACATGATTCGTATGCTTGTGTTTGTGTTGTAAGGTGATCTTTCTATCAAGTTCTATTAAGTTCAAAGATTTTTGGACGAGAAAAAGAATGGAAACCAACACTTCCCAAACCATAGGCTAGGCAAATCAAACTAATCAATAAGAAAGGTTGGGTTATTGAGAATTTGAGAAACATTTGGAATCGCATGATTCGTATGCTTGTGTTTGTGTTGTTTGGTGATCTTTCTATCAAGTTCTACTAAGTTCAAAGATTTTTGGACGAGAAAAAGAATGAAAACGAACACTTCCCAAACCATAGGCTAGGCAAATCAAACCAATCAATAAGAAATGTTGTGTTATTGAGTATTTGAGAAACATTAGGAATCGCATGATTCGTATGCTTGTGCTTGTGTTGTTTGGTTATCTTTCTAGACGAGAAAAAGAATGGAAACCAACACTTCCGAAACAATATCCTCGGCAAATCAAACCAATCAATATGAAAGGTTGTGTTATTGAGAATTTGAGAAACATTAGGTTTCGCCTGATTCGTATGCTTTTGTTTGTGTTGTTTGGTAATCTTTCTATCAAGTTCTATTAAGTTTACAGATTCTTGGACGAGAAAAATAATGGAAACCAACGCTTCCCAAACCATAGCCTAGGCAAATCAAACCTATCAATAAGAAAGGTTGTGTTATTGAGTATTTGAGAAACATTAGGAATCGCATGATTCGTATTCTTGTGCTTGTGTTGTTTGGCGATCTTTCTAGACGAGAAAAAGAATGGAAACCAACACTTCCCAAACCATATCCTAGGCAAATCAAACCAATCAATAAGAAAGGTTGTGTTATTGAGAATTTGAGAAACATTAGGAATGGCATGATTCGTATGCTTGTGTTTGTGTTGTAAGGTGATCTTTCTATCAAGTTCTATTAAGTTCAAAGATTTCTGAACGAGAAAAAGAATGGAAACCCACACTTCCCAAACCATAGCCTAGGCAAATCAAACCAATCAATAAGAAATGTTGTGTTATTGAGTATTTAAGTAACATTAGGAATCGCATGATTCGTATGCTTGTGCTTGTGTTGTTTGGTTATCTTTCTAGACGAGAAAAAGAATGGAAACCAACACTTCCCAAACAATATCCTCGGGAAATCAAACCAATCAATATGAAAGGTTGTGTTATTGAGAATTTGAGAAACATTAGGTTTCGCCTGATTCGTATGCTTTTGTTTTTGTTGTTTGGTAATCTTTCTATCAAGTTCTATTAAGTTTACAGATTCTTGGACGAGAAAAAGAATGGAAACCAACGCTTCCCAAACCATAGCCTAGGCAAATCAAACCTATCAATAAGAATGGTTGTGTTATTGAGTATTTGAGTAACATTAGGAATCGCATGATTCGTATTCTTGTGCTTCTGTTGTTTGGTGATCTTTCTAGACGAGAAAAAGAATGGAAACCAAGACTTCCCAAACCATATCCTAGGCAAATCAAACCAATCAATAAGAAAGGTTGTGTTATTGAGAATTTGAGAAACATTAGGAATGGCATGATTCGTATGCTTGTGTTTGTGTTGTTTGGTGATCTTTCTATCAAGTTCTATTAAGTTCAAAGATTTTTGGATGAGAACAAGCATGGAAACCAACACTTCCCAGACCATATCCTAGGCAAATCAAACCAATCAATAAGAAAGGTTGTGTTATTGAGAATTTGAGAAACATTAGGAATGACATGATTCGTATGCTTGTGTTTGTGTTGTTCGGTGATCTTTCTATCAAGTTCTATTATGTTCAAAGATTTTTGGACGAGAACGAGAATGAAAACCAACACTTCCCAAACAATATCCTCGGAAAATCAAACCAATCAATAAGAAAGGTTGTGCTATTGAGAATTTGAGAAACATTAGGAATCGCATGATTCGTATGCTTGTGTTTGTGTTGTTTGGTGATCTTTCTATCAAGTTTTATTATGTTCAAAGATTTTTGGACGAGAAAAAGAATGGAAACCAACACTTACCAAACCATACCCTAGGCAAATGAAACCAATCAATAAGAAATGTTGTGTTAGTGAGTATTTCAGAAACATTAGGAATCACATGATTCGTATGCTTGTGTTTGTGTTGTTCGGTGATCTTTCTATCAAGTTCTATTATGTTCAAAGATTTTTGGACGAGAACGAGAATGAAAACCAACACTTCCCAAACAATATCCTCGGAAAATCAAACCAATCAATAAGAAAGGTTGTGCTATTGAGAATTTGAGAAACATTAGGAATCGCATGATTCGTATGCTTGTGTTTGTGTTGTTTGGTGATCTTTCTATCAAGTTTTATTATGTTCAAAGATTTTTGGACGAGAAAAAGAATGGAAACCAACACTTACCAAACCATACCCTAGGCAAATGAAACCAATCAATAAGAAATGTGGTGTTAGTGAGTATTTCAGAAACATTAGGAATCACATGATTCGTATGCTTGTGTTTGTGTTGTAAGGTGATCTTTCTATCAAGTTCTATTAAGTTCAAAGATTTTTGGACGAGAAAAAGAATGGAAACCAACACTTCCCAAACCATATCCTAGGCAAATCAAACCAATCAATAAGAAAGGTTGTGTTATTGAGAATTTGAGAAACATTAGGAATGGCATGATTCGTATGGTTGTGTTTGTGTTGTTTGGTGATCTTTCTATCAAGTTCTATTAAGTTCAAAGATTTTTGGACGAGAAAAAGAATGGAAACCAACACCTCCCAAACCATAGCCTAGGCAAATCAAACGAATCAATAAGAAAGGTTGTGTTATAGAATTTGAGAAACATTAGGAATCACATGATTCGTATGCTTGTGTTTGTGTTGTTTGGTGATCTTTCTATCAAGTTCTATTCAGTTTATAGATTTTTGGACAAAAAAAAAAGAATGGAAACCAACACTTCCCAAACCATAGCCTAGGATAATCAAACCAATCAATAAGAAAGGTTGTGTTATAGAATTTGAGAAACATTAGTAATCACATGATTCGTATGCTTGTGTTTGTGTCGTTTGGTGATCTTTCTATCAAGTTCTATTAAGTTCAAAGATTTTTGGACGAGAAAAAGAATGGAAACCAACACTTCCCTAACCATAGCCTAGGCAAATCAAACCAATCAATAAGAAAGGTTGAGTTATTGAATATGTGAGAAACATTAGGAATCGCATGATTCGTATGCTTGTGTTTGTGTTGTTTGGTGATCTTTCTATCAAGTTCTATTAAGTTCAAAGATTTTTGGTCGAGAAAAAGAATGAAAACCAACACCTCCCAAACCATAGCCTAGGCAAATCAAACCAATCAATAGGAAAGGTTGTGTTATTGAGAATTTGAGAAACATTGGGAATCGCATGATTTGTATGCTTGTGTTTGTGTTGTTTGGGGATCTTTCTATCAAGTTTTATTATGTTCAAACATTTTTGGACGAGAAAAAGAATGGAAACCAACACTTCCCAAACCATACCCTAGGCAAATGAAACCAATCAATAAGAAATGTTGTGTTAGTGAGTATTTCAGAAACATTAGGAATCACATGATTCGTATGCTTGTGTTTGTGTTGTAAGGTGATCTTTCTATCAAGTTCTATTAAGTTCAAAGATTTTTGGACGAGAAAAAGAATGGAAACCAAGACTTCCCAAACCATAGCCTAGGCAAATCAAACCAATCAATAAGAAATGTTGTGTTATTGAGTATTTAAGTAACATTAGGAATCGCATGATTCGTATGCTTGTGCTTGTGTTGTTTGGTTATCTTTCTAGACGAGAAAAAGAATGGAAACCAACACTTCCGAAACAATATCCTCGGCAAATCAAACCAATCAATATGAAAGGTTGTGTTATTGAGAATTTGAGAAACATTAGGTTTCGCCTGATTCGTATGCTTTTGTTTGTGTTGTTTGGTAATCTTTCTATCAAGTTCTATTAAGTTTACAGATTCTTGGACGAGAAAAATAATGGAAACCAACGGTTCCCAAACCATAGCCTAGGCAAATCAAACCTATCAATAAGAAAGGTTGTGTTATTGAGTATTTGAGAAACATTAGGAATCGCATGATTCGTATTCTTGTGCTTGTGTTGTTTGGCGATCTTTCTAGACGAGAAAAAGAATGGAAACCAACACTTCCCAAACAATATCCTCGGCAAATCAAACCAATCAATAAGAAAGGTTGTGTTATTGAGAATTTGAGAAACATTAGGAATGGCATGATTCGTATGCTTGTGTTTGTGTTGTTTGGTGATCTTTCTATCAAGTTCTATTAAGTTCAAAGATTTTTTGACGAGAACAAGAATGGAAATCAGCACTTCCCATACCATATCCTAGGCAAATCAAACCAATCAATAAGAAAGGTTGTGTTATTGAGAATTTGAGAAACATTAGGAATGGCATGATTCGTATGCTTGTGTTTGTGTTGTTTGGTCATCTTTCTATCAAGTTCTATTATGTTCAAAGATTTTTGGACGAGAACAAGAATGAAAACCAACACTTCCCAAACAATATCCTCGGCATATCAAACCAATCAATAAGAAAGGATGTGCTATTGAGAATTTGAGAAACATTAGGAATCGCATGATTCGTATGCTTGTGTTTGTGGCATTTGGTGATCTTTCTATCAAGTTTTATTATGTTCAAAGATTTTTGGACGAGAAAAAGAATGGAAACCAACACTTACCAAACCATACCCTAGGCAAATGAAATCAATCAATAAGAAATGTTGTGTTAGTGAGTATTTCAGAAACATTAGGAATCACATGATTCGTATGCTTGTGTTTGTGTTGTAAGGTGATCTTTCTATCAAGTTCTATTAAGTTTATAGATTTTTGGACAAAAAAAAAGAATGGAAACCAACACTTCCCAAACCATATCCCAGGCAAATCAAACCAATCAATAAGAAAGGTTGTGCTATTGAGAATTTGAAAACATTAGGAATCGCATGACTCGTATGGTTGTGTTTGTGTTGTTTGGTGATCTTTCTATCAAGTTCTATTAAGTTCAAAGATTTTTGGACGAGAAAAAGAATGCAAACCAACACCTCCCAAACCATAGCCTAGGCAAATCAAACCAATCAATAGGAAAGGTTGTGTTATTGAGAATTTGAGAAACATTAGGAATGGCATGATTCGTATGCTTGTGTTTATGTTGTTTGGTGATCTTTCTATCAAGTTCTATTAAGTTTATAGATTTTTGGACAAAAAAAAAGAATGGAAACCAATACTTCCCAAACCATAGCCTAGGCAAATCAAACCAATCAATAAGAAAGGTTGTGTTATAGAATTTGAGAAACATTAGGAAACACATGATTCGTATGCTTGTGTTTGTGTTGTTTGGTGATCTTTCTATCAAGTTCTATTAAGTTTAAAGATTTTTGGACGAGAACAAGAATGGAAACCAATACTTTCCAAACCATATCCCAGGCAAATCAAACCAATCAATAAGAAAGGTTGTGCTATTGAGAATTTGAAAACATTAGGAATCGCATGATACGTATAGTTGTGTTTGTGTTGTTTGGTGATCTTTCTATCAAGTTCTATTAAGTTCAAAGATTTCTGAACGAGAAAAACAATGGAAACCAACACTTCCCAAACCATAGCCTAGGCAAATCAAACCAATCAATAAGAAATGTTGTGTTATTGAGTATTTAAGTAACATTAGGAATCATATGATTCGTATGCTTGTGCTTGTGTTGTTTGGTTATCATTCTAGACGAGAAAAAGAATGGAAACCAACACTTCCCAAACAATATCCTCGGCAAATCAAACCAATCAATATGAAAGGTTGTGTTATTGTGAATTTGAGAAACATTAGGTTTCGCCTGATTCGTATGCTTGTGTTTGTGTTGTTTGGTAATCTTTCTATCAAGTTCTATTAAGTTTACAGATTCTTGGACGAGAAAAAGAATGGAAACCAACACTTCCCAAACCATAGCCTAGGCAAATCAAACCTATCAATAAGAAAGGTTGTGTTATTGAGTATTTGAGAAACATTAGGAATCGCATGATTCGCATTCTTGTGCTTGTGTTGTTTGGTGATCTTTCTAGACGAGAAAAAGAATGGAAACCAACACTTCCCAAACCATATCCTAGGCAAATCAAACCAATTAATAAGAAAGGTTGTGTTATTGAGAATTTGAGAAACATTAGGAATGGCATGATTCGTATGCTTGTGTTTGTGTTGTTTGGTGATCTTTCTATCAAGTTCTATTAAGTTCAAAGATTTTTGGACGAGAACAAGAATGGAAACCAACACTTCCCAGACCATATCCTAGGCAAATCAAACCAATCAATAAGAAAGGTTGTGTTATTGAGAATTTGAGAAACATTAGGAATGGCATGATTCGTATGCTTGTGTTTGTGTTGTTTGGTGATCTTTCTATCAAGTTCTATTATGTTCAAAGATTTTTGGACGAGAACAAGAATGAAAAATAACACTTCCCAAACAATATCCTCGGCAAATCAAACCAATCAATAAGAAGGGTTGTGCTATTGAGAATTTGAGAAACATTAGGAATCGCATGATTCGTATGCTTGTGTTTGTGTTGTTTGGTGATCTTTCTATCAAGTTCTATTAAGTTCAAAGATTTTAGACGAGAAAAAGAATGGAAACGAACACTTCCCAAACCATATCCTAGGCAAATCAAACCAATCAATAAGAAAGGTTGGGTTATTGAGAATTTGAGAAACATTTGCAATCGCATGATTCGTATGCTTGTGTTTGTGTTGTTTGGTGAACTTTCTATCAAGTTCTATTAAGTTCAAAGATTTTTGGACGAGAAAAAGAATGGAAACCAACACTTCCCAAACCATAGCCTAGGCAAATCAAACCAATCAATAAGAAAGGTTGAGTTATTGAGTATGTGAGAAACATTAGGAATCGCATGATTCGTATGCTTCTGTTTGTGTTGTTTGGTGACCTTTCTATCAAGTTCAATTAAGTTCAAAGATTTTTGGACGAGAAAAAGAATGGAAACCAACACCTCCCAAACCATAGCCTAGGAAAATCGAACCAATCAATAGGAAAGGTTGTGTTATTGAGAATTTGAGAAACATTAGGAATCGCATGATTCGTATGCTTGTGTTTGTGTTGTTTGGTTATCTTTCTATCAAGTTCTATTAAGTTCAAAGATTTTTGGACGAGAAAAAGAATGGAAACCAACACTTCCCAAACCATAGGCTAGGCAAATCAAACCAATCAATAAGAAAGGTTGTGTTATAGAATTTGAGAAACATTAGGAATCACATGACTCGTATGCTTGTGTTTGTGTTGTTTGGTGATCTTTCTATCAAGTTCTATTAACTTCAATGATTTTAGGACGAGAACAAGAATGGAAACCAACACTTCCCAAACCATATCCCAGGCAAATCAAACCAATCAATAAGAAAGGTTGTGCTATTGAGAATTTGAAAACATTAGGAATCGCATGATTCGTATGGTTGTGTTTGTGTTGTTTGGTGATCTTTCTATCAAGTTCTATTAAGTTCAAAGATTTTTGGACGAGAAAAAGAATGGAAACCAACACCTCCCAAAGCATAGCCTAGGCAAATCAAACCAATCAATAAGAAAGGTTGTGTTATAGAATTTGAGAAACATTAGGAATCACATGATTCGTATGCTTGTGTTTCTGTTGTTTGGTGATCTTTTTATCAAGTTCTATTAAGTTTATAGATTTTTGGACAAAAAAACAGAATGGAAACCAACACTTCCCAAACCATAGCCTTGGCAAATCAAACCAATCAATAAGAAAGGTTGTGTTATAGAATTTGAGAAACATTAGTGATCACATGATTCGTATGCTTGTGTTTGTGTTGTTTGGTGAACTTTCTATCAAGTTCTATTAAGTTCAAAGATTTTTGAACGAGAACAAGAATGGAAATCAGCACTTCCCAAACCATATCCCAGGCAAATCAAACCAATCAATAAGAAAGGTTGTGCTATTGAGAATTTGAAAACATTAGGAATCGCATGATTCGTATGGTTGTGTTTGTGTTGTTTGGTGATCTTTCTATCAAGTTCTATTAAGTTCAAAGATTTTTGGACGAGAAAAAGAATGGAAACCAACACTTACCAAACCATACCCTAGGCAAATGAAACCAATCAATAAGAAATGTTGTGTTAGTGAGTATTTCAGAAACATTAGGAATGACATGATTCGTATGCTTGTGTTTGTGTTGTAAGGTGATCTTTCTATCAAGTTCTATTAAGTTCAAAGATTTTTGGACGAGAAAAAGAATGGAAACCAACACTTCCCAAACCATAGGCTAGGCAAATCAACTCAATCAATAAGAAAGGTTGTGTTATAGAATTTGAGAAACATTAGGAATCACATGATTCGTATGCTTGTGTTTGTGTTGTTTGGTGATCTTTCTATCAAGTTCTATTAAGTTCAAAGATTTTAGGACGAGAACAAGAATGGAAACCAAAACTTCCCAAACCATATCCCAGGCAAATCAAACCAATCAATAAGAAAGGTTGTGCTATTGAGAATTTGAAAACATTAGGAATCGCATGATTCGTATGGTTGTGTTTGTGTTGTTTGGTGATCTTTCTATCAAGTTCTATTAAGTTCAAAGATTTTTTGACGAGAACAAGAATGGAAACCAGCACTTCCCATACCATATCCTAGGCAAATCAAACCAATCAATAAGAAAGGTTGTGTTATTGAGAATTTGAGAAACATTAGGAATCGCATGATTCGTATGCTTGTGTTTGTGTTGTTTTGTGATCTTTCTATCAAGTTTTATTATGTTCAAAGATTTTTGGACGAGAAAAAGAATGGAAACCAACACTTCCCAAACTATACCCTAGGCAAATGAAACCAATCTATAAGAAATGTTGTGTTAGTGAGTATTTGAGAAACATTAGGAATCACATGATTCGTATGCTTGTGTTTGTGTTGAAAGGTGATCTTTCTATCAAGTTCTATTATGTTCAAAGATTTTTGGACGAGAACAAGAATGAAAACCAACACTTCCCAAACAATATCCTCGGCAAATCAAACCAATCAATAAGAAAGGTTGTGCTATTGAGAATTTGAGAAACATTAGGAATCGCATGATTCGTATGCTTGTGTTTGTGTTGTTTGGTGATCTTTCTATCAAGTTTTATTATGTTCAAAGATTTTTGGACGAGAAAAAGAATGGAAGCCAACACTTACCAAACCATACCCTAGGCAAATGAAACCAATCAATAAGAAATGTTGTGTTAGTGAGTATTTCAGAAACATTAGGAATGACATGATTCGTATGCTTGTGTTTGTGTTGTAAGGTGATCTTTCTATAAAGTTCTATTAAGTTCAAAGATTTTTGGACGAGAAAAAGAATGGAAACCAACACTTCCCAAACCATAGGCTAGGCAAATCAAACCAATCAATAAGAAATGTTGTGTTATTGAGTATTTGAGAAACATTAGGAATCGCATGATTCGTATGCTTGTGCTTATGTTGTGTGGTGATCTTTCTAGACGAGAAAAAGAATGGAAACCAACATTTCCCATACCATAGCATAGACAAATCAAAGCAATCAATAAGAAAGGTTGTGTAATTGAGAATTTGAGAAACATTAGGAATGGCATGATTCGTATGCTTGTGTTTATGTTGTTTGGTGATCTTTCTATCAAGTTCTATTAAGTTTATAGATTTTTGGACAAAAAAAAAGAATAGAAACCAACACTTCCCAAACCATAGCCTAGGCAAATAACCAATCAATAAGAAAGGTTGTGTTATAGAATTTGAGAAACATTAGGAAACACATGATTCGTATGCTTGTGTTTGTGTTGTTTGGTGATCTTTCTATCAAGTTCTATTAAGTTCAAAGATTTTTGGACGAGAACAAGAATGGAAACCAACACTTCCCAAACCATATCCCAGGCAAATCAAACCAATCAATAAGAAAGGTTGTGCTATTGAGAATTTGAAAACATTAGGAATCGCATGATACGTATAGTATGTTTGTGTTGTTTGGTGATCTTTCTATCAAGTTCTATTAAGTTCAAAGATTTCTGAACGAGAAAAGCAATGGAAACCAACACTTCCCAAACCATAGCCTAGGCAAATCAAACCAATCAATAAGAAATGTTGTGTTATTGAGTATTTAAGTAACATTAGGAATCGCATGATTCGTATGCTTGTGCTTGTGTTGTTTGGTTGTCTTTCTAGACGAGAAAAAGAATGGAAACCAACACTTCCCAAACAATATCCTCGGCAAATCAAACCAATCAATATGAAAGGTTGTGTTATTGAGAATTTGAGAAACATTAGGTTTCGCCTGACTCGTATGCTTGTGTTTATGTTGTTTGGTAATCTTTCTATCAAGTTCTATTAAGTTTACAGATTCTTGGACGAGAAAAAGATTGGAAACCAACACTTCCCAAACCATAGCCTAGGCAAATCAAACCTATCAATAAGAAAGGTTGTGTTATTGAATATTTGAGAAACATTAGGAATCGCATGATTCGTATTCTTGTGCTTGTGTTGTTTGGAACTTTATAGACGAGAAAAACAATGGAAACCAACACTTCCCAAACCATATCCTAGGCAAATCAAACCAATCAATAAGAAAAGTTGTGTTATTGAGAATTTGAGAAACATTAGGAATGGCATGATTCGTATGCTTGTGTTTGTGTTGTTTGGTGATCTTTCTATCAAGTTCTATTAAGTTCAAAGATTTTTGGACGAGAACATGAATGGAAACCAACACTTCCCAGACCATATCCTAGGCAAATCAAACCAATCAATAAGAAAGGTTGTGTTATTGAGAATTTGAGAAACATTAGGAATGGCATGATTCGTATGCTTGTGTTTGTGTTGTTTGGTGATCTTTCTATCAAGTTCTATTAAGTTTATAGATTTTTGGACAAAAAAAAAGAATGGAAACCAACACTTCCCAAACCATAGCCTAGGCAAATCAAACCAATCAATAAGAAAGGTTGTGTTATAGAATTTGAGAAACATTAGGAAACACATGATTCGTATGCTTGTGTTTGTGTTGTTTGGTGATCTTTCTATCAAGTTCTATTAAGTTCAAAGATTTTTGGACGAGAACAAGAATGGAAACCAACACTTTCCAAACCATATCCCAGGCAAATCAAACCAATCAATAAGAAAGGTTGAGCTATTGAGAATTTGAAAACATTAGGAATCGCATGATATGTATAGTTGTGTTTGTGTTGTTTGGTGATCTTTCTATCAAGTTCTATTAAGTTCAAAGAGTTCTGAACGAGAAAAACAATGGAAACCAACACTTCCCAAACCATAGCCTAGGCAAATCAAACCAATCAATAAGAAATGTTGTGTTATTGAGTGTTTAAGTAACATTAGGAATCGCATGATTCGTATGCTTATGCTTGTGTTGTTTGGTTATCTTTCTAGACGAGAAAAAGAATGGAAACCAACACTTCCCAAACATTATCCTCGGCAAATCAAACCAATCAATATGAAAGGTTGTGTTATTGAGAATTTGAGAAACATTAGGTTTCGCCTGATTCGTATGCTTGTGTTTGTGTTGTTTGGTAATCTTTCTATCAAGTTCTATTAAGTTTACAGATTCTTGGCCGAGAAAAAGAATGGAAACCAACACTTCCCAAACCATAGCCTAGGCAAATCAAACCTATCAATAAGAAAGGTTGTGTTATTGAGTATTTGAGAAACATTAGGAATCGCATGATTCGTATTCATGTGCTTGTGTTGTTTGGTGATCTTTCTAGACGAGAAAAAGATTGGAAACCAACACTTCCCAAACCATATCCTAGGCAAATCAAACCAATCAATAAGAAAGGTTGTCTTATTGAGAATTTGAGAAACATTAGGAATGGCAATATTCGTATGCTTGTGTTTGTGTTGTTTGGTGATCTTTCTATCAAGTTCTATTAAGTTCAAAGATTTTTGGACGAGAACAAGAATGGAAACCAACACTTCCCAGACCATATCCTAGGCAAATCAAACCAATCAATAAGACAGGTTGTGTTATTGAGAATTTGAGAAACATTAGGAATGGCATGATTCGTATGCTTGTGTTTGTGTTGTTTGGTGATCTTTCTATCAAGTTCTATTATGTTCAAAGATTTTTGGACGAGAACAAGAATGAAAACCAACACTTCCCAAACAATATCCTCGGCAAATCAAACCAATCAATAAGAAAGGTTGTGCTATTGAGAATTTGAGAAACATTAGGAATCGCATGATTCGTATGCTTGTGTTTGTGTTGTTTGGTGATCTTTCTATCAAGTTCTATTAAGTTCAAAGATTTTAGACGAGAAAAAGAATGGAAACCAACACTTCCCAAACCATATCCTAGGCAAATCAAACCAATCAATAAGAAAGGTTGGGTTATTGAGAATTTGAGAAACATTTGGAATCGCATGATTCGTATGCTTGTGTTTGTGTTGTTTGGTGATCTTTCTATCAAGTTCTATTAAGTTCAAAGATTTTTGAACGAGAAAAAGAATGGAAACCAACACTTCCCAAACCATAGCCTAGGAAAATCAAACCAATCAATAAGAAAGGTTGACTTATTGAGTATGTGAGAAACATTAGGAATCGCATGATTCGTATGCTTCTGTTTGTGTTGTTTGGTGATCTTTCTATCTTGTTTTATTAAGTTCAAAGATTTTTGGACGAGAAAAAGAATGGAAACCAACACCTCCCAAACCATAGCCTAGGAAAATCAAACCAATCAATAGGAAAGGTTGTGTTATTGAGAATTTGAGAAACATTAGGAATCGCATGATTCGTATGCTTGTGTTTGTGTTGTTTGGTGATCTTTCTATCAAGTTCTATTAAGTTCAAAGATTTTTGGACGAGAAAAAGAATGGAAACCAACACTTCCCAAACCATAGGCTAGGCAAATCAAACCAATTAATCAGAAACGTTGTGTTATAGAATTTGAGAAACATTAGGAATCACATGACTCGTATGCTTGTGTTTGTGTTGTTTGGTGATCTTTCTATCAAGTTCTATTAAGTTCAAAGATTTTTGGACGAGAACAAGAATGGAAACCAACACTTCCCAAACCATATCCCAGGCAAATCAAACCAATCAATAAGAAAGGTTGTGCTATTGAGAATTTGAAAACATTAGGAATCGCATGATTCGTATGGTTGTGTTTGTGTTGTTTGGTGATCTTTCTATCAAGTTCTATTAAGTTCAAAGATTTTTGGACGAGAAAAAGAATGGAAACCAACACCTCCCAAACCATAGCCTAGGAAAATCGAACCAGTCAATAGGAAAGGTTGTGTTATTGAGAATTTGAGAAACATTAGGAATCGCATGATTCGTATGCTTGTGTTTGTGTTGTTTGGTTATCTTTCTATCAAGTTCTATTAAGTTCAAAGATTTTTGGACGAGAAAAATAATGGAAACCAACACTTCCCAAACCATAGGCTAGGCAAATCAAACCAATCAATAAGAAAGGTTGTGTTATAGAATTTGAGAAACATTAGGAATCACATGACTCGTATGCTTGTGTTTGTGTTGTTTGGTGATCTTTCTATCAAGTTCTATTAACTTCAATGATTTTAGGACGAGAACAAGAACGGAAACCAACACTTCCCAAACCATATCCCAGGCAAATCAAACCAATCAATAAGAAAGGTTGTGCTATTGAGAATTTGAAAACATTAGGAATCGCATGATTCGTATGGTTGCGTTGGTGTTGTTTGGTGATCTTTCTATCAAGTTCTATTAAGTTCAAAGATTTTTGGACGAGAAAAAAAATGGAAACCAACACCTCCCAAACCATAGCCTAGGCAAATCAAACCAATCAATAAGAAAGGTTGTGTTATAGAATTTGAGAAACATTAGGAATCACATGATTCGTATGCTTGTGTTTCTGTTGTTTGGTGATCTTTTTATCAAGTTCTATTAAGTTCAAAGATTTTTGAACGAGAAAAAGAATGGAAACCAACACTTCCCAAACCATAGCCTAGGCAAATCAAACCAATCAATAAGAAAGGTTGACTTATTGAGTATGTGAGAAACATTAGGAATCGCATGATTCGTATGCTTCTGTTTGTGTTGTTTGGTGATCTTTCTATCTTGTTTTATTAAGTTCAAAGATTTTTGGACGAGAAAAAGAATGGAAACCAACACCTCCCAAACCATAGCCTAGGAAAATTAAACCAATCAATAGGAAAGGTTGTGTTATTGAGAATTTGAGAAACATTAGGAATCGCATGATTCGTATGCTTGTGTTTGTGTTGTTTGGTGATCTTTCTATCAAGTTCTATTAAGTTCAAAGATTTTTGGACGAGAAAAAGAATGGAAACCAACACTTCCCAAACCATAGGCTAGGCAAATCAAACCAATCAATCAGAAACGTTGTGTTATAGAATTTGAGAAACATTAGGAATCACATGACTCGTATGCTTGTGTTTGTGTTGTTTGGTGATCTTTCTATCAAGTTCTATTAAGTTCAAAGATTTTTGGACGAGAACAAGAATGGAAACCAACACTTCCCAAACCATATCCCAGGCAAATCAAACCAATCAATAAGAAAGGTTGTGCTATTGAGAATTTGAAAACATTAGGAATCGCATGATTCGTATGGTTGTGTTTGTGTTGTTTGGTGATCTTTCTATCAAGTTCTATTAAGTTCAAAGATTTTTGGACGAGAAAAAGAATGGAAACCAACACCTCCCAAACCATAGCCTAGGAAAATCGAACCAATCAATAGGAAAGGTTGTGTTATTGAGAATTTGAGAAACATTAGGAATCGCATGATTCGTATGCTTGTGTTTGTGTTGTTTGGTTATCTTTCTATCAAGTTCTATTAAGTTCAAAGATTTTTGGACGAGAAAAAGAATGGAAACCAACACTTCCCAAACCATAGGCTAGGCAAATCAAACCAATCAATAAGAAAGGTTGTGTTATAGAATTTGAGAAACATTAGGAATCACATGACTCGTATGCTTGTGTTTGTGTTGTTTGGTGATCTTTCTATCAAGTTCTATTAACTTCAATGATTTTAGGACGAGAACAAGAACGGAAACCAACACCTCCCAAACCATATCCCAGGCAAATCAAACCAATCAATAAGAAAGGTTGTGCTATTGAGAATTTGAAAACATTAGGAATCGCATGATTCGTATGGTTGCGTTTGTGTTGTTTGGTGATCTTTCTATCAAGTTCTATTAAGTTCAAAGATTTTTGGACGAGAAAAAGAATGGAAACCAACACCTCCCAAACCATAGCCTAGGCAAATCAAACCAATCAATAAGAAAGGTTGTGTTATAGAATTTGAGAAACATTAGGAATCACATGATTCGTATGCTTGTGTTTCTGTTGTTTGGTGATCTTTTTATCAAGTTCTATTAAGTTTATAGATTTTTGGACAAAAAAACAGAATGGAAACCAACACTTCCCAAACCATAGCCTTGGCAAATCAAACCAATCAATAAGAAAGGTTGTGTTATAGAATTTGAGAAACATTAGTAATCACATGATTCGTATGCTTGTGTTTGTGTTGTTTGGTGAACTTTCTATCAAGTTCTATTAAGTTCAAAGAATTTTGAACGAGAACAAGAATGGAAACCAGCACTTCCCAAACCATATCCCAGGCAAATCAAACCAATCAATAAGAAAGGTTGTGCTATTGAGAATTTGAAAACATTTAGGAATCGCATGATTCGTATGGTTGTGTTTGTGTTGTTTGGTGATCTTTCTATCAAGTTCTATTAAGTTCAAAGATTTTTGGACGAGAAAAAGAATGGAAACCAACACTTACCAAACCATACCCTAGGCAAATGAAACCAATCAATAAGAAATGTTGTGTTAGTGAGTATTTCAGAAACATTAGGAATGACATGATTCGTATGCTTGTGTTTGTGTTGTAAGGTGATCTTTCTATCAAGTTCTATTAAGTTCAAAGATTTTTGGACGAGAAAAAGAATGGAAACCAACACTTCCCAAACCATAGGCTAGGCAAATCAAACCAATCAATAAGAAAGGTTGTGTTATAGAATTTGAGAAACATTAGGAATCACATGATTCGTATGCTTGTGTTTGTGTTGTTTGGTGATCTTTCTATCAAGTTCTATTAAGTTCAAAGATTTTAGGACGAGAACAAGAATGGAAACCAACACTTCCCAAACCATATCCCAGGCAAATCAAACCAATCAATAAGAAAGGTTGTGCTATTGAGAATTTGAAAACATTAGGAATCGCATGATTCGTATGGTTGTGTTTGTGTTGTTTGGTGATCTTTTTATCAAGTTCTATTAAGTTCAAAGATTTTTGGAGGAGAAAAAGAATGGAAACCCACACCTCCCAAACCATAGCCTAGGCAAATCAAACCAATCATTAGGAAAGGTTGTGTTATTGAGAATTTGAGAAACATTAGGAATCGCATGATTCGTATGCTTGTGTTTGTGTTGTTTGGTGATCTTTCTATCAAGTTTTATTATGTTCAAAGATTTTTGGACGAGAAAAAGAATGGAAACCAACACTTCCCAAACTATACCCTAGGCAAATGAAACCAATCTATAAGAAATGTTGTGTTAGTGAGTATTTGAGAAACATTAGGAATCACATGATTCGTATGCTTGTGTTTGTGTTGAAAGGTGATCTTTCTATCAAGTTCTATTATGTTCAAAGATTTTTGGACGAGAACAAGAATGAAAACCAACACTTCCCAAACAATATCCTCGGCAAATCAAACCAATCAATAAGAAAGGTTGTGCTATTGAGAATTTTGAGAAACATTAGGAATCGCATGATTCGTATGCTTGTGTTTGTGTTGTTTGGTGATCTTTCTATCAAGTTTTATTATGTTCAAAGATTTTTGGACGAGAAAAAGAATGGAAGCCAACACTTACCAAACCATACCCTAGGCAAATGAAACCAATCAATAAGAAATGTTGTGTTAGTGAGTATTTCAGAAACATTAGGAATGACATGATTCGTATGCTTGTGTTTGTGTTGTAAGGTGATCTTTCTATCAAGTTCTATTAAGTTCAAAGATTTTTGGACGAGAAAAAGAATGGAAACCAACACTTCCCAAACCATAGGCTAGGCAAATCAAACCAATCAATAAGAAATGTTGTGTTATTGAGTATTTGAGAAACATTAGGAATCGCATGATTCGTATGCTTGTGCTTATGTTGTGTGGTGATCTTTCTAGACGAGAAAAAGAATGGAAACCAACATTTCCCAAACCATAGCATAGACAAATCAAAGCAATCAATAAGAAAGGTTGTGTAATTGAGAATTTGAGAAACATTAGGAATGGCATGATTCGTATGCTTGTGTTTATGTTGTTTGGTGATCTTTCAATCAAGTTCTATTAAGTTTATAGATTTTTGGACAAAAAAAAAGAATGGAAACCAACACTTCCCAAACCATAGCCTAGGCAAATAACCAATCAATAAGAAAGGTTGTGTTATAGAATTTGAGAAACATTAGGAAACACATGATTCGTATGCTTGTGTTTGTGTTGTTTGGTGATCTTTCTATCAAGTTCTATTAAGTTCAAAGATTTTTGGACGAGAACAAGAATGGAAACCAACACTTCCCAAACCATATCCCAGGCAAATCAAACCAATCAATAAGAAAGGTTGTGCTATTGAGAATTTGAAAACATTAGGAATCGCATGATACGTATAGTTGTGTTTGTGTTGTTTGGTGATCTTTCTATCAAGTTCTATTAAGTTCAAAGATTTCTGAACGAGAAAAGCAATGGAAACCAACACTTCCCAAACCATAGCCTAGGCAAATCAAACCAATCAATAAGAAATGTTGTGTTATTGAGTATTTAAGTAACATTAGGAATCGCATGATTCGTATGCTTGTGCTTGTGTTGTTTGGTTATCTTTCTAGACGAGAAAAAGAATGGAAACCAACACTTCCCAAACAATATCCTCGGCAAATCAAACCAATCAATATGAAAGGTTGTGTTATTGAGAATTTGAGAAACATTAGGTTTCGCCTGACTCGTATGCTTGTGTTTGTATTGTTTGGTAATCTTTCTATCAAGTTCTATTAAGTTTACAGATTCTTGGACGAGAAAAAGATTGGAAACCAACACTTCCCAAACCATAGCCTAGGCAAATCAAACCTATCAATAAGAAAGGTTGTGTTATTGAATATTTGAGAAACATTAGGAATCGCATGATTCGTATTCTTGTGCTTGTGTTGTTTGGAACTTTATAGACGAGAAAAACAATGGAAACCAACACTTCCCAAACCATATCCTAGGCAAATCAAACCAATCAATAAGAAAAGTTGTGTTATTGAGAATTTGAGAAACATTAGGAATGGCATCATTCGTATGCTTGTGTTTGTGTTGTTTGGTGATCTTTCTATCAAGTTCTATTAAGTTCAAAGATTTTTGGACGAGAACATGAATGGAAACCAACACTTCCCAGACCATATCCTAGGCAAATCAAACCAATCAATAAGAAAGGTTGTGTTATTGAGAATTTGAGAAACATTAGGAATGGCATGATTCGTATGCTTGTGTTTGTGTTGTTTGGTGATCTTTCTATCAAGTTCTATTAAGTTTATAGATTTTTGGACAAAAAAAAAGAATGGAAACCAACACTTCCCAAACCATAGCCTAGGCAAATCAAACCAATCAATAAGAAAGGTTGTGTTATAGAATTTGAGAAACATTAGGAAACACATGATTCGTATGCTTGTGTTTGTGTTGTTTGGTGATCTTTCTATCAAGTTCTATTAAGTTCAAAGATTTTTGGACGAGAACAAGAATGGAAACCAACACTTCCCAAACCATATCCCAGGCAAATCAAACCAATCAATAAGAAAGGTTGTGCTATTGAGAATTTGAAAACATTAGGAATCGCATGATATGTATAGTTGTGTTTGTGTTGTTTGGTGATCTTTCTATCAAGTTCTATTAAGTTCAAAGAGTTCTGAACGAGAAAAACAATGGAAACCAACACTTCCCAAACCATAGCCTAGGCAAATCAAACCAATCAATAAGAAATGTTGTGTTATTGAGTGTTTAAGTAACATTAGGAATCGCATGATTCGTATGCTTATGCTTGTGTTGTTTGGTTATCTTTCTAGACGAGAAAAAGAATGGAAACCAACACTTCCCAAACATTATCCTCGGCAAATCAAACCAATCAATATGAAAGGTTGTGTTATTGAGAATTTGAGAAACATTAGGTTTCGCCTGATTCGTATGCTTGTGTTTGTGTTGTTTGGTAATCTTTCTATCAAGTTCTATTAAGTTTACAGATTCTTGGACGAGAAAAAGAATGGAAACCAACACTTCCCAAACCATAGCCTAGGCAAATCAAACCTATCAATAAGAAAGGTTGTGTTATTGAGTATTTGAGAAACATTAGGAATCGCATGATTCGTATTCATGTGCTTGTGTTGTTTGGTGATCTTTCTAGACGATAAAAAGAATGGAAACCAACACTTCCCAAACCATATCCTAGGCAAATCAAACCAATCAATAAGAAAGGTTGTCTTATTGAGAATTTGAGAAACATTAGGAATGGCATGATTCGTATGCTTGTGTTTGTGTTGTTTGGTGATCTTTCTATCAAGTTCTATTAAGTTCAAAGATTTTTGGACGAGAACAAGAATGGAAACCAACACTTCCCAGACCATATCCTAGGCAAATCAAACCAATCAATAAGACAGGTTGTGTTATTGAGAATTTGAGAAACATTAGGAATGGCATGATTCGTATGCTTGTGTTTGTGTTGTTTGGTGATCTTTCTATCAAGTTCTATTATGTTCAAAGATTTTTGGACGAGAACAAGAATGAAAACCAACACTTCCCAAACAATATCCTCGGCAAATCAAACCAATCAATAAGAAAGGTTGTGCTATTGAGAATTTGAGAAACATTAGGAATCGCATGATTCGTATGCTTGTGTTTGTGTTGTTTGGTGATCTTTCTATCAAGTTCTATTAAGTTCAAAGATTTTAGACGGGAAAAAGAATGGAAACCAACACTTCCCAAACCATATCCTAGGCAAATCAAACCAATCAATAAGAAAGGTTGGGTTATTGAGAATTTGAGAAACATTTGGAATCGCATGATTCGTATGCTTGTGTTTGTGTTGTTTGGTGATCTTTCTATCAAGTTCTATTAAGTTCAAAGATTTTTGAACGAGAAAAAGAATGGAAACCAACACTTCCCAAACCATAGCCTAGGCAAATCAAACCAATCAATAAGAAAGGTTGACTTATTGAGTATGTGAGAAACATTAGGAATCGCATGATTCGTATGCTTCTGTTTGTGTTGTTTGGTGATCTTTCTATCTTGTTTTATTAAGTTCAAAGATTTTTGGACGAGAAAAAGAATGGAAACCAACACCTCCCAAACCATAGCCTAGGAAAATCAAACCAATCAATAGGAAAGGTTGTGTTATTGAGAATTTGAGAAACATTAGGAATCGCATGATTCGTATGCTTGTGTTTGTGTTGTTTGGTGATCTTTCTATCAAGTTCTATTAAGTTCAAAGATTTTTGGACGAGAAAAAGAATGGAAACCAACACTTCCCAAACCATAGGCTAGGCAAATCAAACCAATCAATCAGAAACGTTGTGTTATAGAATTTGAGAAACATTAGGAATCACATGACTCGTATGCTTGTGTTTGTGTTGTTTGGTGATCTTTCTATCAAGTTCTATCAAGTTCAAAGATTTTTGGACGAGAACAAGAATGGAAACCAACACTTCCCAAACCATATCCCAGGCAAATCAAACCAATAAATAAGAAAGGTTGTGCTATTGAGAATTTGAAAACATTAGGAATCGCATGATTCGTATGGTTGTGTTTGTGTTGTTTGGTGATCTATCTATCAAGTTCTATTAAGTTCAAAGATTTTTGGACGAGAAAAAGAATGGAAACCAACACCTCCCAAACCATAGCCTAGGCAAATCAAACCAATCAATAAGAAAGGTTGTGTTATAGAATTTGAGAAACATTAGGAATCACATGATTCGTATGCTTGTGTTTGTGTTGTTTAGTGATCTTTTTATCAAGTTCTATTAAGTTTATAGATTTTTGGACAAAAAAAAGAATGGAAACCAACACTTCCCAAACCATAGCCTAGGCAAATCAAACCAATCAATAAGAAAGGTTGTGTTATAGAATTTGAGAAACATTAGTAATCACATGATTCGTATGCTTGTGTTTTTGTTGTTTGGTGAACTTTCTATCAAGTTCTATTAAGTTCAAAGATTTTTGGACGAGAACAAGAATGGAAACCAACACTTCCCAAACCATATCCTAGGCAAATCAAACCAATCAAGAAGAAAGGTTGTGCTATTGAGAATTTGAAAACATTAGGAATCGCATGATTCGTATGGTTGTGTTTGTGTTGTTTGGTGATCTTTCTATCACGTTCTATTAAGTTCAAAGATTTTTGGACGAGAAAAAGAATGGAAACCCACACCTCCCAAACCATAGCCTAGGCAAATGAAACCAATGTATAAGAAATGTTGTGTTAGTGAGTATTTGAGAAACATTAGGAATCACATGATTCGTATGCTTGTGTTTGTGTTGAAAGGTGATCTTTCTATCAAGTTCTATTATGTTCAAAGATTTTTGGACGAGAACAAGAATGAAAACCAACACTTCCCAAACAATATCCTCGGCAAATCAAACCAATCAATAAGAAAGGTTGTGCTATTGAGAATTTGAGAAACATTAGGAATCGCATGATTCGTATGCTTGTGTTTGTGTTGTTTGGTGATCTTTCTATCAAGTTTTATTATGTTCAAAGATTTTTGGACGAGAAAAAGAATGGAAGCCAACACTTACCAAACCATACCCTAGGCAAATGAAACCAATCAATAAGAAATGTTGTGTTAGTGAGTATTTCAGAAACATTAGGAATGACATGATTCGTATGCTTATGTTTGTGTTGTAAGGTGATCTTTCTATCAAGTTCTATTAAGTTCAAAGATTTTTGGACGAGAAAAAGAATGGAAACCAACACTTCCCAAACCATAGGCTAGGCAAATCAAACCAATCAATAAGAAATGTTGTGTTATTGAGTATTTGAGAAACATTAGGAATCGCATGATTCGTATGCTTGTGCTTATGTTGTGTGGTGATCTTTCTAGACGAGAAAAAGAATGGAAACCAACATTTCCCAAACCATAGCATAGACAAATCAAAGCAATCAATAAGAAAGGTTGTGTAATTGAGAATTTGAGAAACATTAGGAATGGCATGATTCGTATGCTTGTGTTTATGTTGTTTGGTGATCTTTCTATCAAGTTCTATTAAGTTTATAGATTTTTGGACAAAAAAAAAGAATGGAAACCAACACTTCCCAAACCATAGCCTAGGCAAATAACCAATCAATAAGAAAGGTTGTGTTATAGAATTTGAGAAACATTAGGAAACACATGATTCGTATGCTTGTGTTTGTGTTGTTTGGTGATCTTTCTATCAAGTTCTATTAAGTTCAAAGATTTTTGGACGAGAACAAGAATGGAAACCAACACTTCCCAAACCATATCCCAGGCAAATCAAACCAATCAATAAGAAAGGTTGTGCTATTGAGAATTTGAAAACATTAGGAATCGCATGATACGTATAGTTGTGTTTGTGTTGTTTGGTGATCTTTCAATCAAGTTCTATTAAGTTCAAAGATTTCTGAACGAGAAAAGCAATGGAAACCAACACTTCCCAAACCATAGCCTAGGCAAATCAAACCTATCAATAAGAAAGGTTGTGTTATTGAGTATTTGAGAAACATTAGGAATCGCATGATTCGTATTCATGTGCTTGTGTTGTTTGGTGATCTTTCTAGACGAGAAAAAGAATGGAAACCAACACTTCCCAAACCATATCCTAGGCAAATCAAACCAATCAATAAGAAAGGTTGTCTTATTGAGAATTTGAGAAACATTAGGAATGGCATGATTCGTATGCTTGTGTTTGTGTTGTTTGGTGATCTTTCTATCAAGTTCTATTAAGTTCAAAGATTTTTGGACGAGAACAAGAATGGAAACCAACACTTCCCAGACCATATCCTAGGCAAATCAAACCAATCAATAAGACAGGTTGTGTTATTGAGAATTTGAGAAACATTAGGAATGGCATGATTCGTATGCTTGTGTTTGTGTTGTTTGGTGATCTTTCTATCAAGTTCTATTATGTTCAAAGATTTTTGGACGAGAACAAGAATGAAAACCAACACTTCCCAAACAATATCCTCGGCAAATCAAACCAATCAATAAGAAAGGTTGTGCTATTGAGAATTTGAGAAACATTAGGAATCGCATGATTCGTATGCTTGTGTTTGTGTTGTTTGGTGATCTTTCTATCAAGTTCTATTAAGTTCAAAGATTTTAGACGAGAAAAAGAATGAAAACCAACACTTCCCAAACCATATCCTAGGCAAATCAAACCAATCAATAAGAAAGGTTCGGTTATTGAGAATTTGAGAAACATTTGGAATCGCATGATTCGTATGCTTGTGTTTGTGTTGTTTGGTGATCTTTCTATCAAGTTCTATTAAGTTCAAAGATTTTTGAACAAGAAAAAGAATGGAAACCAACACTTCCCAAACCATAGCCTAGGCAAATCAAACCAATCAATAAGAAAGGTTGACTTATTGAGTATGTGAGAAACATTAGGAATCGCATGATTCGTATGCTTCTGTTTGTGTTGTTTGGTGATCTTTCTATCAAGTTTTATTAAGTTGAAAGATTTTTGGACGAGAAAAAGAATGGAAACCAACACCTCCCAAACCATAGCCTAGGAAAATCAAACCAATCAATAGGAAAGGTTGTGTTATTGAGAATTTGAGAAACAATAGGAATCGCATGATTCGTATGCTTGTGTTTGTGTTGTTTGGTGATCTTTCTATCAAGTTCTATTAAGTTCAAAGATTTTTGGACGAGAAAAAGAATGGAAACCAACACTTCCCAAACCATAGGCTAGGCAAATCAATCCAATCAATCAGAAACGTTGTGTTATAGAATTTGAGAAACATTAGGAATCACATGACTCGTATGCTTGTGTTTGTGTTGTTTGGTGATCTTTCTATCAAGTTCTATTAAGTTCAAAGATTTTTGGACGAGAACAAGAATGGAAACCAACACTTCCCAAACCATATCCCAGGCAAATCAAACCAATCAATAAGAAAGGTTGTGCTATTGAGAATTTGAAAACATTAGGAATCGCATGATTCGTATGGTTGTGTTTGTGTTGTTTGGTGGTCTTTCTATCAAGTTCTATTAAGTTCAAAGATTTTTGGACGAGAAAAAGAATGGAAACCAACACCTCCCAAACCATAGCCTAGGCAAATCAAACCAATCAATAAGAAAGGTTGTGTTATAGAATTTGAGAAACATTAGGAATCACATGATTCGTATGCTTGTGTTTGTGTTGTTTGGTGATCTTTTTATCAAGTTCTATTAAGTTTATAGATTTTTGGACAAAAAAAAGAATGGAAACCAACACTTCCCAAACCATAGCCTAGGCAAATCAAACCAATCAATAAGAAAGGTTGTGTTATAGAATTTGAGAAACATTAGTAATCACATGATTCGTATGCTTGTGTTTGTGTTGTTTGGTGAACTTTCTATCAAGTTCTATTAAGTTCAAAGATTTTTGGACGAGAACAAGAATGGAAACCAACACTTCCAAAACCATATCCCAGGCAAATCAAACCAATCAATAAGAAAGGTTGTGCTATTGAGAATTTGAAAACATTAGGAATCGCATGATTCGTATGGTTGTGTTTGTGTTGTTTGGTGATCTTTCTATCAAGTTCTATTAAGTTCAAAGATTTTTGGACGAGAAAAAGAATGGAAACCAACACCTCCCAAACCATAGCCTAGGCAAATCAAACCAATCAATAGGAAAGGTTGTGTTATTGAGAATTTGAGAAACATTAGGAATCGCATGATTCGTATGCTTGTGTTTGTGTTGTTTGGTGATCTTTCTATCAAGTTTTATTATGTTCAAAGATTTTTGGACGAGAAAAAGAATGGAAACCAACACTTCCCAAACCATACCGTAGGCAAATGAAACCAATCTATAAGAAATGTTGTGTTAGTGAGTATTTGAGAAACATTAGGAATCACATGATTCGTATGCTTGTGTTTGTGTTGAAAGGTGATCTTTCTATCAAGTTCTAATAAGTTCAATGATTTTTGGACGAGAAAAAGAATGGAAACCAACACTTCCCAAACCATAGGCTAGGCAAATCAAACCAATCAATAAGAAATGTTGTGTTATTGAGTATTTGAGAAACATTAGGAATCGCATGATTCGTATGCTTGTGCTTATGTTGTGTGGTGATCTTTCTAGACGAGAAAAAGAATGGAAACCAACATTTCCCAAACCATATCCTAGACAAATCAAACCAATCAGTAAGAAAGGTTGTGTTATTGAGAATTTGAGAAACATTAGGAATGGCATGATTCGTATGCTTGTGTTTATGTTGTTTGGTGATCTTTCTATCAAGTTCTATTAAGTTTATAGATTTTTGGACAAAAAAAAGAATGGAAACCAACACTTCCCAAACCATAGCCTAGGCAAATCAAACCAATCAATAAGAAAGGTTGTGTTATAGAATTTGAGAAACATTAGGAATCACATGATTCGTATGCTTGTGTTTGTGTTGTTTGGTGATCTTTCTATCACGTTCTGTTAAGTTCAAAGATTTTTGGACGAGAAAAAGATTGGAAACAACCACTTCCCAAGCCATAGCCTAGGCAAATCAAACCAATCAATAAGAAATGTTGTGTTATTGAGTATTTGAGAAACATTAGGAATCACATGATTCGTATGCTTGTGTTTGTGTTGTTTGGTGATCTTTCTATCAAGATCTATTAATTTCAAAGATTTTTGGACGAGAAAAAGAATGGAGACCAAAACTTGGCAAACCATAGCCTAGGCAAATCAAACCAATCAATAAGAAATGTTGTGTTATTGAGTATTTGAGAAACATTAGGAATCGCATGATTCGTATGCTTGTGTTTGTGTTGTTTGGTGATCTTTCTATCAAGTTCTATTAAGTTCAAAGATTTTTGGACGAGAAAAAGGATGGAAAGCAACACTTCCCAAACCGTATCCTAGGCAAATCAAACCAATCAAAAAGAAAGGTTGTGTTATTGAGTATTTGAGAAAGATTAGGAATCACATGATTCGTATGCTTGTGTTTGTGTTGTTTGGTGATCTTTCTATCAAGTTGTATTAAGTTCAAAGATTTATGGACGAGAAAAAGGATGGAAACCAACACTTCCCAAACCATAGCCTAGGCAAATCAAACCAATCAATAAGAAAGGTTGTGTTATTGAGTATTTGAGAAACATTAGGAATCGCATGATTCGTATGCTTGTGTTTGTGTTGTTTGGTGATAAAACTATTAAGTTCAAAGATTTTTGGACGAGAAAAAGAATGGAAACCAACACTTCCTAAACCATACGCTAGGTAAATCAAACCAATCAATAAGAAAAGTTGTGTTATTGAGTATTTGAGAAACATTAGGAATCGCATGATTCATATGCTTGTGTTTGTGTTGTTTGGTGATCTTTCTATCAAGTTCTATTAAGTTCAAAGATTTTTGGACCAGAAAAAGAATGGAAACCAACACTTCCCAAACCATTGCCTAGGTAAATCAAACCAATCAATAAGAAAAGTTGTGTTATTGAGTATTTGAGAAACATTAGGAATCGCATGATTCGTATGCTTGTGTTTGTGTTGTTTGGTGATCTTTCTATCAAGTTCTATTAAGTTCAAATATTTTTGGACGAGAAAAAGAATGGAAACCAACACATCCCAAACCATAGCCCAGGAAAATCAAACCAATCAATAAGAAAGGTTGTGTTATTGAGTATTTGAGAAACATTAGGAATCGCATGATTCGTATGCTTGTGTTTGTGTTGTTTGGTGATCTTTCTACCAAGTTCTATGAAGTTCCAAGATTTTTGGATGAGAGAAAGAATGGAAACCAACACTTCCCAAACATATCCCAGGCTAATCAAACCAATCAATAAGAAAGGTTGTGTTATTGAGTATTTAAGAAACATTAGGAATCGCATGATTCGTATGCTTGTGTTTGTGTTGTTTGGTGATCTTTCTATCAAGTTCTATTAAGTTCAAAGATTTTTGGACGAGAAAAAGAATGGAAACCAACACTTCCCAAACCATATCCTAGGCAAATCAAACAAATCAATAAGAAAGGTTGTGTTATTGAGTATCTGAGAAACATTAGGAATCGCACGATTCGTATGCTTGTGTTTGTGTTGTTGGGTGGTCTTTCTATCAAGTTCTATTAAGTTCAAAGATTTTTGGACGAGAAAAAGAATGGAAACCAACACTTCCCAAACCATATCCCAGGCAAATCAAACCAATCAATAAGAAAAGTTGTGTTATTGAGTATTTGAGAAACATTAGGAATCGCATGATTCGTATGCTTGTGTTTGTGTTGTTTGTTGATCTTTCTATCAAGTTCTATTAAGTTCAAAGATTTTTGGACGAGAAAAAGAATGGAAACCAACACTTCCCAAGACATAGCCGAGGCAAATCAAACCAATCAATAAGAAAGGTTGTATTATTGAGTATTTGACAAACATTAGGAATCGCATGATTCATATGCTTGTGTTTGTGTTGTTTGGTGATCTTTCTATCAAGTTCTATTAAGTTCAAAGATTTTTGGACGAGAAAAAGAATGGAAACCAACACTTCCCAAACCATAGCCTAGGTAAATCAAACCAATTAATAAGAAAAGTTGTGTTATTGAGTATTTGAGAAACATTAGGAATCGCATGATTCGTATGCTTGTGTTTGTGTTGTTTGATGATCTTTCTATCAAGTTTTATTAAGTTCAAAGATTTTTGGACGAGAAAAAGAATGGAAACCAACACCTCCCAAACCATAGCCTAGGAAAATCAAACCAATCAATAGGAAAGGTTGTGTTATTGAGAATTTGAGAAACATTAGGAATCGCATGATTCGTATGCTTCTGTTTTTGTTGTTTGGTGATCTTTCTATCAAGTTCTATTAAGCTCAAAGATTTTTGGGCGAGAAAAAGAATGGAAACCAACACTTCCCAAACCATAGGCTAGGCAAATCAAACCAATCAATAAGAAACGTTGTGTTATAGAATTTGAGAAACATTAGGAATCACATGACTCGTATGCTTGTGTTTGTGTTGTTTGGTGATCTTTCTATCAAGTTCTATTAAGTTCAAAGATTTTTGGACGAGAACAAGAATGGAAACCAACATTTCCCAAACCATATCCCAGGCAAATCAAACCAATCAATAAGAAAGGTTGTGCTATTGAGAATTTGAAAACATTAGGAATCGCATGATTCGTATGGTTGTGTTTGTGTTGTTTGGTGATCTTTCTATCAAGTTTTATTATGTTCAAAGATTTTTGGACGAGAAAAAGAATGGAAACCAACACTTCCCAAACCATACCGTAGGCAAATGAAACCAATCTATAAGAAATGTTGTGTTAGTGAGTATTTGAGAAACATTAGGAATCAAATGATTCGTATGCTTGTGTTTGTGTTGTTTGGTGATCTTTTTATCAAGTTCTATTGAGTTTATAGATTTTTGGACAAAAAAAAGAATGGAAACCAACACTTCCCAAACCATAGCCTAGGTAAATCAAACCAATCAATAAGAAAGGTTGTGTTATAGAATTTGAGAAACATTAGGAATCACATGATTCGTATGCTTGTGTTTGTGTTGTTTGGTGATCTTTTTATCAAGTTCTATTGAGTTTATAGATTTTTGGACAAAAAAAAGAATGGAAACCAACACTTCCCAAACCATAGCCTAGGCAAATCAAACCAATCAATAAGAAAGGTTGTGTTATAAAATTTGAGAAACATTAGTAATCACATGATTCGTATGCTTGTGTTTGTGTTGTTTGGTGAAATTTCTATCAAGTTCTATTAAGTTCAAAGATTTTTGGACGAGAACAAGAATGGAAACCAACACTTCCCAAACCATATCCCAGGCAAATCAAACCAATCAATAAGAAAGGTTGTGCTATTGAGAATTTGAAAACATTAGGAATCGCATGATTCGTATGGTTGTGTTTGTGTTGTTTGGTGATCTTTCTATCAAGTTCTATTAAGTTCAAAGATTTTTGGACGAGAAAAAGAATGGAAACCAACACCTCCCAAACCATAGCCTAGGCAAATCAAACCAATCAATAGGAAAGGTTGTGTTATTGAGAATTTGAGAAACATTAGGAATCGCATGATTCGTATGCTTGTGTTTGTGTTGTTTGGTGATCTTTCTATCAAGTTTTATTATGTTCAAAGATTTTTGGACGAGAAAAAGAATGGAAACCAACACTTCCCAAACCATACCGTAGGCAAATGAAACCAATCTATAAGAAATGTTGTGTTAGTGAGTATTTGAGAAACATTAGGAATCACATGATTCGTATGCTTGTGTTTGTGTAAAAAGGTGATCTTTCTATCAAGTTCTAATAAGTTCAATGATTTTTGGACGAGAAAAAGAATGGAAACCAACACTTCCCAAACCATAGGCTAGGCAAATCAAACCAATCAATAAGAAATGTTGTGTTATTGAGTATTTGAGAAACATTAGGAATCGCATGATTCGTATGCTTGTGCTTATGTTGTGTGGTGATCTTTCTAGACGAGAAAAAGAATGGAAACCAACATTTCCCAAACCTTATCCTAGACAAATCAAACCAATCAGTAAGAAAGGTTGTGTTATTGAGAATTTGAGAAACATTAGGAATGGCATGATTCGTATGCTTGTGTTTATGTTGTTTGGTGATCGTTCTATCAAGTTCTATTAAGTTTATAGATTTTTGGACAAAAAAAAGAATGGAAACCAACAATTCCCAAACCATAGCCTAGGCAAATCAAACCAATCAATAAGAAAGGTTGTGTTATAGAATTTGAGAAACATTAGGAATCACATGATTCGTATGCTTGTGTTTGTGTTGTTTGGTGATCTTTCTATCACGTTCTATTAAGTTCAAAGATTTTTGGACGAGAAAAAGATTGGAAACAACCACTTCCCAAGCCATAGCCTAGGCAAATCAAACCAATCAATAAGAAATGTTGTGTTATTGAGTATTTGAGAAACATTAGGAATCACATGATTCGTATGCTTGTGTTTGTGTTGTTTGGTGATCTTTCTATCAAGATCTATTAAGTTCAAAGATTTTTGGACGAGAAAAAGAATGGAGACCAACACTTGGCAAACCATAGCCTAGGCAAATCAAACCAATCAATAAGAAAGGTTGTGTTATAGAATTTGAGAAACATTAGTAATCACATGATTCGTATGCTTGTGTTTGTGTTGTTTGGTGAACTTTCTATCAAGTTCTATTAAGTTCAAAGATTTTTGGACGAGAACAAGAATGGAAACCAACACTTCCCAAACCATATCCCAGGCAAATCAAACCAATCAATAAGAAAGGTTGTGCTATTGAGAATTTGAAAACATTAGGAATCGCATGATTCGTATGGTTGTGTTTGTGTTGTTTGGTGATCTTTCTATCAAGTTCTAGTTCAAAGATTTTTGGACGAGAAAAAGAATGGAAACCAACACCTCCCAAACCATAGCCTAGGCAAATCAAACCAATCAATAGGAAAGGTTGTGTTATTGAGAATTTGAGAAACATTAGGAATCGCATGATTCGTATGCTTGTGTTTGTGTTGTTTGGTGATCTTTCTATCAAGTTTTATTATGTTCAAAGATTTTTGGACGAGAAAAAGAATGGAAATCAACACTTCCCAAACCATACCGTAGGCAAATGAAACCAATCTATAAGAAATGTTGTGTTAGTGAGTATTTGAGAAACATTAGGAATCACATGATTCGTATGCTTGTGTTTGTGTTGAAAGGTGATCTTTCTATCAAGTTCTAATAAGTTCAATGATTTTTGGACGAGAAAAAGAATGGAAACCAACACTTCCCAAACCATAGGCTAGGCAAATCAAACCAATCAATAAGAAATGTTGTGTTATTGAGTATTTGAGAAACATTAGGAATCGCATGATTCGTATGCTTGTGCTTATGTTGTGTGGTGATCTTTCTAGACGAGAAAAAGAATGGAAACCAACATTTCCCAAACCATATCCTAGACAAATCAAACCAATCAGTAAGAAAGGTTGTGTTATTGAGAATTTGAGAAACATTAGGAATGGCATGATTCGTATGCTTGTGTTTATGTTGTTTGGTGATCTTTCTATCAAGTTCTATTAAGTTTATAGATTTTTGGACAAAAAAAAGAATGGAAACCAACAATTCCCAAACCATAGCCTAGGCAAACCAAACCAATCAATAAGAAAGGTTGTGTTATAGAATTTGAGAAACATTAGGAATCACATGATTCGTATGCTTGTGTTTGTGTTGTTTAGTGATCTTTCTATCACGTTCTATTTAGTTCAAAGATTTTTGGATGAGAAAAAGATTGGAAACAACCACTTCCCAAGCCATAGCCTAGGCAAATCAAACCAATCAATAAGAAATGTTGTGTTATTGAGTATTTGAGAAACATTAGGAATCAAATGATTCGTATGCTTGTGTTTGTGTTGTTTGGTGATCTTTCTATCAAGATCTATTAAGTTCAAAGATTTTTGGACGAGAAAAAGAATGGAAACCAACACTTGGCAAACCATAGCCTAGGCAAATCAAACCAATCAATAAGAAATGTTGTGTTATTGAGTATTTGAGAAACATTAGGAATCGCATGATTCGTATGCTTGTGTTTGTGTTGTTTGGTGATCTTTCTATCAAGTTCTATTAAGTTCAAAGATTTTTGGACGAGAAAAAGGATGGAAACCAACACTTCCCAAACCGCATCCTAGGCAAATCAAACCAATCAAAAAGAAAGGTTGTGTTATTGAGTATTTGAGAAAGATTAGGAATCACATGATTCGTATGCTTGTGTTTGTGTTGTTTGGTGATCTTTCTATCAAGTTGTATTAAGTTCAAAGATTTATGGATGAGAAAAAGGATGGAAACCAACACTTCCCAAACCATAGCCTAGGCAAATCAAACCAATCAATAAGAAAGGTTGTGTTATTGAGTATTTGAGAAACATTAGGAATCGCATGATTCGTATGCTTGTGTTTGTGTTGTTTGGTGATAAAACTATTAAGTTCAAAGATTTTTGGACGAGAAAAAGAATGGAAACCAACACTTCCCAAACCATACGCTAGGTAAATCAAACCAATCAATAAGAAAAGTTGTGTTATTGAGTACTTGAGAAACATTAGGAATCGCATGATTCATATGCTTGTGTTTGTGTTGTTTGGTGATCTTTCTATAAAGTTCTATTAAGTTCAAAGATTTTTGGACCAGAAAAAGAATGGAAACCAACACTTCCCAAACCATAGCCTAGGTAAATCAAACCAATCAATAAGAAAAGTTGTGTTATTGAGTATTTGAGAAACATTAGGAATCGCATGATTCGTATGCTTGTGTTTGTGTTGTTTGGTGATCTTTCTATCAAGTTCTATTAAGTTCAAAGATTTTTGGACGAGACAAAGAATGGAAACCAACACTTCCCAAACCATAGCCCAGGAAAATCAAACCAATCAATAAGAAAGGTTGTGTTATTGAGTATTTGAGAAACATTAGGAATCGCATGATTCGTATGCTTGTGTTTGTGTTGTTTGGTGATCTTTCTATCAAGTTCTATGAAGTTCCAAGATTTTTGGATGAGAGAAAGAATGGAAACCAACACTTCCCAAACATAGCCCAGGCTAATCAAACCAATCAATAAGAAAGGTTGTGTTATTGAGTATTTAAGAAACATTAGGAATCGCATGATTCGTATGCTTGTGTTAGTGTTGTTTGGTGATCTTTCTATCAAGTTCTATTAAGTTCAAAGATTTTTGGACGAGAAAAAGAATGGAAACCAACACTTCCCAAACCATATCCTAGGCAAATCAAACAAATCAATAAGAAAGGTTGTGTTATTGAGTATTTGAGAAACATTAGGACTCGCACGATTCGTATGCTTGTGTTTGTGTTGTTTGGTGGTCTTTCTATCAAGTTCTATTAAGTTCAAAGATTTTTGGACGAGAAAAAGAATGGAAACCAACATTTCCCAAACCATAGGCTAGGCAAATCAAACCAATCAATAAGAAACGTTGTGTTATTGAGTATTTGAGAAACATTAGGAATCGCATGATTTGTATGCTTGTGTTTGTGTTGTTTGGTGATCTTTCTATCAAGTTCTATTAAGTTCAAAGATTTTTGGACGAGAAAAAGAATGGAAACCAACACTTCCCAAACCATATCCCAGGCAAATCAAACCAATCAATAAGAAAAGTTGTGTTATTGAGTATTTGAGAAACATTAGGAATCGCATGATTCGTATGCTTGTGTTTGTGTTGTTTGTTGATCTTTCTATCAAGTTCTATTAAGTTCAAAGATTTTTGGACGAGAAAAAGAATGGAAACCAACACTTCCCAAGACATAGCCTAGGCAAATCAAACCAATCAATAAGAAAGGTTGTATTATTGAGTATTTGAGAAACATTAGGAATCGCATGATTCATATGCTTGTGTTTGTGTTGTTTGGTGATCTTTCTATCAAGTTCTATTAAGTTCAAAGATTTTTGGACGAGAAAAAGAATGGAAACCAACACTTCCCAAACCATAGCCTAGGTAAATCAAACCAATTAATAAGAAAAGTTGTGTTATTGAGTATTTGAGAAACATTAGGAATCGCATGATTCGTATGCTTGTGTTTGTGTTGTTTGGTGATCTTTCTATCAAGTTTTATTATGTTCAAAGATTCTTGGACGAGAAAAAGAATGGAAACCAACACTTCCCAAACCATACCCTAGGAAAATGAAACCAATCAATAAGAAATGTTGTGTTAGTGAGTATTTGAGAAACATTAGGAATCACAAGATTCGTATGCTTGTGTTTGTGTTGTAAGGTGATCTTTCTATCAAGTTCTATTAAGTTCAAAGATTTTTGGACGAGAAAAAGAATGGAAACCAACACTTCCCAAACCATAGACTAGGCAAATCAAACCAATCAATAAGAAATGTTCTGTTATTGAGTATTTGAGAAACATTAGGAATCGCATGATTCGTATGCTTGTGCTTATGTTGTGTGGTGATCTTTCTAGATGAGAAAAAGAATGGAAACCAACATTTCCCAAACGACAGCCTAGACAAATCAAACCAATCAATAAGAAAGGTTGTGTTATTGAGAATTTGAGAAACATTAGGAATGGCATGATTCGTATGCTTGTGTTTATGTTGTTTGGTGATCTTTCTATCAAGTTCTATTAAGTTTATAGATTTTTGGACAAAAAAAAGAATGGAAACCAACACTTCCCAAACCATAGCCTAGGCAAATCAAACCAATCAATAAGAAAGGTTGTGTTATAGAATTTCAGAAACATTAGGAATCACATGAGTCGTATGCTTGTGTTTGTGTTGTTTGGTGATCTTTCTATCAAGTTCTATTAAGTTCAAAGATTTTTGGACGAGAACAAGAATGGAAACCAACACTTCCCAAACCATAGCCTAGGCAAATCAAACCAATCAATAAGAAATGTTGTGTTATTGAGTATTTAAGTAACATTAGGAATCGCATGATTCATATACTTGGGCTTGGGTTGTTTGGTTAACTTTCTAGACGAGAAAAACAAATGGAAACCAATACTTCCCAAACTATATCCTCGGCAAATCAAGCCAATCAATATGAAAGGTTGTGTTATTGAAAATTTGAGAAACATTAGGTTTCGCCTGATTCGTATGCTTGTGTTTGTGTTGTTTGGTAATCTTTCTATCAAGTTCTATTAAGCTCAAGGATTTTTGGACAAGAAAAACAATGGAAACCAACGCTTCCCAAACCATAGCCTAGGCAAATCAAACCAATCAATAAGAAACGTTGTGTTATAGAATTTGAGAAACATTAGGAATCACATGATTCGTATGCTTGTGTTTGTGTTGTTTGGTGATCTTTCTATCAAGTTCTATTAAGTTCAAAGATTTTTGGACGAGAACAAGAATGGAAACCAACACATCCCAAACCATAGCCTAGGTAAATCAAACCAATCAATCAGAAAGGTTGAGTTATTGAGTATTTGAGAAACATTAGGAATTGCATGATTCATATGCTTGTGTTTGTGTTGTTTGGTTATCTTTTGATCAAGTTCTATTAAGTTCAAAGATTTTTGAACGAGAAAAAGAATGGAAACCAACACTTCCCAAACCATAGCCTAGGCAAATCAAACCAATCAATAAGAAATGTTGTGTTATTGAGTATTTGAGAAACATTAGGAATCGCATGATTCGTATGCTTGTGCTTGTGTTGTTTGGTGATCTTTCTAGACGAGAAAAAGAATGGAAACCAACACTTCCCAAACCATAGCCTAGGCAAATCAAACCAATCAATAAGAAAGGTTGTGTTATTGAGAATTTGAGCAACATTAGGAATGGCATGATTCGTATGCTTGTGTTTATGTTGTTTGGTTATCTTTCTATCAAGTTCTATTAAGTTTATAGATCTTGGACGAGAAAAAGAATGGAAACCAACGCTTCCCAAACCATAGCCTAGGCAAATCAAACCTATCAATAAGAAAGGTTGTGTTATTGAGTATTTGAGAAACATTAGGAATCGCATGATTCGTATGCTTGTGCTTGTGTTGTTTGGTGATCTTTCTTGACGAGAAAAAGACTGGAAACCAACACTTCCCAAAACATATCCTAGGCAAATCAAACCAATCAATAAGAAAGGTATTGTTATTGAGAATTTGAGAAACATTAGGAATGGCATGATTCGTATGCTTGTGTTTGTGTTGTTTGGTGATCTTTCTATCAAGTTCTATTAAGTTCAAAGATTTTTGGACAAGAACAAGAATGGAAACCAACACTTCCCAGACCATATCCTAGGCAAATAAAACCAATCAATAAGAAAGGTTGTGCTATTGAGAATTTGAGAAACGTTAGGAATCGCATGATTCGTATGCTTGTGTTTGTGTTGTTTGGTGATCTTTCTATCAAGTTCTATTAAGTTCAAAGATTTTAGACGAGAAAAAGAATGGAAACCAACACTTCCCAAACCATATCCTAGGCAAATCAAACCAATCAATAAGAAAGGTTGGGTTATTGAGAATTTGAGAAACATTTGGAATCGCATGATTCATATGCTTGTGTTTGTGTTGTTTGGTGATCTTTCTATCAAGTTCTATTAAGTTCAAAGATTTTTGGACGAGAAAAAGAATGGAAACCAACACTTCCCAAACCATAGCCTAGGCAAATCAAACCAATCAATAAGAAAGGTTGAGTTATTGAGTATGTGAGAAACATTAGGAATCGCATGATTCGTATGCTTGTGTTTGTGTTGTTTGGTGATCTTTCTATCAAGTTCTATTAAGTTCAAAGATTTTTGGACGAGAAAAAGAATGGAAACCAACACCTCCCAAACCATAGCCTAGGCAAATCAAACCAATCAAGTAGGAAAGGTTGTGTTATTGAGAATTTGAGAAACATTAGGAGTCGCATGATTCGTATGCTTGTGCTTGTGTTGTTTGGTGATCTTTCTATCAAGTTTTATTTTGTTCAAAGATTTTTGGACGAGAAAAAGAATGGAAACCAACACTTCCCAAACCATACCCTAGGCAAATGAAACCAATCAATAAGAAATGTTGTGTTAGTGAGATTTGAGAAACATTAGGAATCACATGATTCGTATGCTTGTGTTTGTGTTGTAAGGTGATCTTTCTATCAAGTTCTATTAAGTTCAAAGATTTTTGGACGAGAAAAAGAATGTAAACCAACACTTCCCAAACCATAGGCTAGGCAAATCAAACCAATCAATAAGAAATGTTGTGTTATTGAGTATTTGAGAAACATTAGGAATCGCATGATTCGTATGCTTGTGCTTATGTTGTGTGGTGATCTTTCTAGACGAGAAAAAGAATGGAAACCAACATTTCCCAAACCATAGCCTAGACAAATCAATCCAATCAATAAGAAAAGTTGTGTTATTGAGAATTTGAGAAACATTAGGAATTACATAATTCGTATGCTTGTGTTTATGTTTTTTAGTGATCTTTCTATCAAGTTCTATTAAGTTTATAGATTTTTGGACACAAATAAAGAATGGAAACTAACACTTCTCAAACCATAGCCTAGACAAATCAAACCAATCAATAAGAAATGTTGTGTTATAGAATTTGGGAAACATTAGGAATCACATGATTCGTATGCTTGTGTTTGTGTTGTTTGGTGATCTTTCTATCAAGTTCTATTAAGCTCAAAGATTTTTGGACGAGAACAAGAATGGAAACCAACACTTCCCAAACCATATCCCAGGCAAATCATACCAACCAATAAGAAAGGTTGTGCTATTGAGAATTTGAAAACATTAGGAATCGCATGATTCGTATAGTTGTGTTTGTGTTGTTTCGTGATCTTTCTATCAAGTTCTATTAAGTTCAAAGATTTTTGGACGAGAAAAAGAATGTAAACCAACACTTCCCAAACCATAGGCTAGGCAAATCAAACCAATCAATAAGAAATGTTGTGTTATTGAGTATTTGAGAAACATTAGGAATCGCATGATTCGTATGCTTGTGCTTATGTTGTGTGGTGATCTTTCTAGATGAGAAAAAGAATGGAAACCAACATTTCCCAAACGACAGCCTAGACAAATCAAACCAATCAATAAGAAAGGTTGTGTTATTGAGAATTTGAGAAACATTAGGAATGGCATGATTCGTATGCTTGTGTTTATGTTGTTTGGTGATCTTTCTATCAAGTTCTATTAAGTTTATAGATTTTTGGACAAAAAAAAGAATGGAAACCAACACTTCCCAAACCATAGCCTAGGCAAATCAAACCAATCAATAAGAAAGGTTGTGTTATAGAATTTCAGAAACATTAGGAATCACATGAGTCGTATGCTTGTGTTTGTGTTGTTTGGTGATCTTTCTATCAAGTTCTATTAAGTTCAAAGATTTTTGGACGAGAACAAGAATGGAAACCAACACTTCCCAAACCATAGCCTAGGCAAATCAAACCAATCAATAAGAAATGTTGTGTTATTGAGTATTTAAGTAACATTAGGAATCGCATGATTCATATACTTGGGCTTGGGTTGTTTGGTTAACTTTCTAGACGAGAAAAACAAATGGAAACCAATACTTCCCAAACTATATCCTCGGCAAATCAAGCCAATCAATATGAAAGGTTGTGTTATTGAAAATTTGAGAAACATTAGGTTTCGCCTGATTCGTATGCTTGTGTTTGTGTTGTTTGGTAATCTTTCTATCAAGTTCTATTAAGCTCAAGGATTTTTGGACAAGAAAAACAATGGAAACCAACGCTTCCCAAACCATAGCCTAGGCAAATCAAACCAATCAATAAGAAACGTTGTGTTATAGAATTTGAGAAACATTAGGAATCACATGATTCGTATGCTTGTGTTTGTGTTGTTTGGTGATCTTTCTATCAAGTTCTATTAAGTTCAAAGATTTTTGGACGATAACAAGAATGGAAACCAACACATCCCAAACCATAGCCTAGGTAAATCAAACCAATCAATCAGAAAGGTTGAGTTATTGAGTATTTGAGAAACATTAGGAATTGCATGATTCATATGCTTGTGTTTGTGTTGTTTGGTTATCTTTTGATCAAGTTCTATTAAGTTCAAAGATTTTTGAACGAGAAAAAGAATGGAAACCAACACTTCCCAAACCATAGCCTAGGCAAATCAAACCAATCAATAAGAAATGTTGTGTTATTGAGTATTTGAGAAACATTAGGAATCGCATGATTCGTATGCTTGTGCTTGTGTTGTTTGGTGATCTTTCTAGACGAGAAAAAGAATGGAAACCAACACTTCCCAAACCATAGCCTAGGCAAATCAAACCAATCAATAAGAAAGGTTGTGTTATTGAGAATTTGAGCAACATTAGGAATGGCATGATTCGTATGCTTGTGTTTATGTTGTTTGGTTATCTTTCTATCAAGTTCTATTAAGTTTATAGATCTTGGACGAGAAAAAGAATGGAAACCAACGCTTCCCAAACCATAGCCTAGGCAAATCAAACCTATCAATAAGAAAGGTTGTGTTATTGAGTATTTGAGAAACATTAGGAATCGCATGATTCGTATGCTTGTGCTTGTGTTGTTTGGTGATCTTTCTTGACGAGAAAAAGACTGGAAACCAACACTTCCCAAAACATATCCTAGGCAAATCAAACCAATCAATAAGAAAGGTATTGTTATTGAGAATTTGAGAAACATTAGGAATGGCATGATTCGTATGCTTGTGTTTGTGTTGTTTGGTGATCTTTCTATCAAGTTCTATTAAGTTCAAAGATTTTTGGACAAGAACAAGAATGGAAACCAACACTTCCCAGACCATATCCTAGGCAAATAAAACCAATCAATAAGAAAGGTTGTGCTATTGAGAATTTGAGAAACGTTAGGAATCGCATGATTCGTATGCTTGTGTTTGTGTTGTTTGGTGATCTTTCTATCAAGTTCTATTAAGTTCAAAGATTTTAGACGAGAAAAAGAATGGAAACCAACACTTCCCAAACCATATCCTAGGCAAATCAAACCAATCAATAAGAAAGGTTGGGTTATTGAGAATTTGAGAAACATTTGGAATCGCATGATTCATATGCTTGTGTTTGTGTTGTTTGGTGATCTTTCTATCAAGTTCTATTAAGTTCAAAGATTTTTGGACGAGAAAAAGAATGGAAACCAACACTTCCCAAACCATAGCCTAGGCAAATCAAACCAATCAATAAGAAAGGTTGAGTTATTGAGTATGTGAGAAACATTAGGAATCGCATGATTCGTATGCTTGTGTTTGTGTTGTTTGGTGATCTTTCTATCAAGTTCTATTAAGTTCAAAGATTTTTGGACGAGAAAAAGAATGGAAACCAACACCTCCCAAACCATAGCCTAGGCAAATCAAACCAATCAAGTAGGAAAGGTTGTGTTATTGAGAATTTGAGAAACATTAGGAGTCGCATGATTCGTATGCTTGTGCTTGTGTTGTTTGGTGATCTTTCTATCAAGTTTTATTTTGTTCAAAGATTTTTGGACGAGAAAAAGAATGGAAACCAACACTTCCCAAACCATACCCTAGGCAAATGAAACCAATCAATAAGAAATGTTGTGTTAGTGAGATTTGAGAAACATTAGGAATCACATGATTCGTATGCTTGTGTTTGTGTTGTAAGGTGATCTTTCTATCATGTTCTATTAAGTTCAAAGATTTTTGGACGAGAAAAAGAATGTAAACCAACACTTCCCAAACCATAGGCTAGGCAAATCAAACCAATCAATAAGAAATGTTGTGTTATTGAGTATTTGAGAAACATTAGGAATCGCATGATTCGTATGCTTGTGCTTATGTTGTGTGGTGATCTTTCTAGACGAGAAAAAGAATGGAAACCAACATTTCCCAAACCATAGCCTAGACAAATCAATCCAATCAATAAGAAAAGTTGTGTTATTGAGAATTTGAGAAACATTAGGAATTACATAATTCGTATGCTTGTGTTTATGTTTTTTAGTGATCTTTCTATCAAGTTCTATTAAGTTTATAGATTTTTGGACACAAATAAAGAATGGAAACTAACACTTCTCAAACCATAGCCTAGACAAATCAAACCAATCAATAAGAAATGTTGTGTTATAGAATTTGGGAAACATTAGGAATCACATGATTCGTATGCTTGTGTTTGTGTTGTTTGGTGATCTTTCTATCAAGTTCTATTAAGCTCAAAGATTTTTGGACGAGAACAAGAATGGAAACCAACACTTCCCAAACCATATCCCAGGCAAATCATACCAACCAATAAGAAAGGTTGTGCTATTGAGAATTTGAAAACATTAGGAATCGCATGATTCGTATAGTTGTGTTTGTGTTGTTTCGTGATCTTTCTATCAAGTTCTATTAAGTTCAAAGATTTTTGGACGAGAAAAAGAATGTAAACCAACACTTCCCAAACCATAGGCTAGGCAAATCAAACCAATCAATAAGAAATGTTGTGTTATTGAGTATTTGAGAAACATTAGGAATCGCATGATTCGTATGCTTGTGCTTATGTTGTGTGGTGATCTTTCTAGATGAGAAAAAGAATGGAAACCAACATTTCCCAAACGACAGCCTAGACAAATCAAACCAATCAATAAGAAAGGTTGTGTTATTGAGAATTTGAGAAACATTAGGAATGGCATGATTCGTATGCTTGTGTTTATGTTGTTTGGTGATCTTTCTATCAAGTTCTATTAAGTTTATAGATTTTTGGACAAAAAAAAGAATGGAAACCAACACTTCCCAAACCATAGCCTAGGCAAATCAAACCAATCAATAAGAAAGGTTGTGTTATAGAATTTCAGAAACATTAGGAATCACATGAGTCGTATGCTTGTGTTTGTGTTGTTTGGTGATCTTTCTATCAAGTTCTATTAAGTTCAAAGATTTTTGGACGAGAACAAGAATGGAAACCAACACTTCCCAAACCATAGCCTAGGCAAATCAAACCAATCAATAAGAAATGTTGTGTTATTGAGTATTTAAGTAACATTAGGAATCGCATGATTCATATACTTGGGCTTGGGTTGTTTGGTTAACTTTCTAGACGAGAAAAACAAATGGAAACCAATACTTCCCAAACTATATCCTCGGCAAATCAAGCCAATCAATATGAAAGGTTGTGTTATTGAAAATTTGAGAAACATTAGGTTTCGCCTGATTCGTATGCTTGTGTTTGTGTTGTTTGGTAATCTTTCTATCAAGTTCTATTAAGCTCAAGGATTTTTGGACAAGAAAAACAATGGAAACCAACGCTTCCCAAACCATAGCCTAGGCAAATCAAACCAATCAATAAGAAACGTTGTGTTATAGAATTTGAGAAACATTAGGAATCACATGATTCGTATGCTTGTGTTTGTGTTGTTTGGTGATCTTTCTATCAAGTTCTATTAAGTTCAAAGATTTTTGGACGAGAACAAGAATGGAAACCAACACATCCCAAACCATAGCCTAGGTAAATCAAACCAATCAATCAGAAAGGTTGAGTTATTGAGTATTTGAGAAACATTAGGAATTGCATGATTCATATGCTTGTGTTTGTGTTGTTTGGTTATCTTTTGATCAAGTTCTATTAAGTTCAAAGATTTTTGAACGAGAAAAAGAATGGAAACCAACACTTCCCAAACCATAGCCTAGGCAAATCAAACCAATCAATAAGAAATGTTGTGTTATTGAGTATTTGAGAAACATTAGGAATCGCATGATTCGTATGCTTGTGCTTGTGTTGTTTGGTGATCTTTCTAGACGAGAAAAAGAATGGAAACCAACACTTCCCAAACCATAGCCTAGGCAAATCAAACCAATCAATAAGAAAGGTTGTGTTATTGAGAATTTGAGCAACATTAGGAATGGCATGATTCGTATGCTTGTGTTTATGTTGTTTGGTTATCTTTCTATCAAGTTCTATTAAGTTTATAGATCTTGGACGAGAAAAAGAATGGAAACCAACGCTTCCCAAACCATAGCCTAGGCAAATCAAACCTATCAATAAGAAAGGTTGTGTTATTGAGTATTTGAGAAACATTAGGAATCGCATGATTCGTATGCTTGTGCTTGTGTTGTTTGGTGATCTTTCTTGACGAGAAAAAGACTGGAAACCAACACTTCCCAAAACATATCCTAGGCAAATCAAACCAATCAATAAGAAAGGTATTGTTATTGAGAATTTGAGAAACATTAGGAATGGCATGATTCGTATGCTTGTGTTTGTGTTGTTTGGTGATCTTTCTATCAAGTTCTATTAAGTTCAAAGATTTTTGGACAAGAACAAGAATGGAAACCAACACTTCCCAGACCATATCCTAGGCAAATAAAACCAATCAATAAGAAAGGTTGTGCTATTGAGAATTTGAGAAACGTTAGGAATCGCATGATTCGTATGCTTGTGTTTGTGTTGTTTGGTGATCTTTCTATCAAGTTCTATTAAGTTCAAAGATTTTAGACGAGAAAAAGAATGGAAACCAACACTTCCCAAACCATATCCTAGGCAAATCAAACCAATCAATAAGAAAGGTTGGGTTATTGAGAATTTGAGAAACATTTGGAATCGCATGATTCATATGCTTGTGTTTGTGTTGTTTGGTGATCTTTCTATCAAGTTCTATTAAGTTCAAAGATTTTTGGACGAGAAAAAGAATGGAAACCAACACTTCCCAAACCATAGCCTAGGCAAATCAAACCAATCAATAAGAAAGGTTGAGTTATTGAGTATGTGAGAAACATTAGGAATCGCATGATTCGTATGCTTGTGTTTGTGTTGTTTGGTGATCTTTCTATCAAGTTCTATTAAGTTCAAAGATTTTTGGACGAGAAAAAGAATGGAAACCAACACCTCCCAAACCATAGCCTAGGCAAATCAAACCAATCAAGTAGGAAAGGTTGTGTTATTGAGAATTTGAGAAACATTAGGAGTCGCATGATTCGTATGCTTGTGCTTGTGTTGTTTGGTGATCTTTCTATCAAGTTTTATTTTGTTCAAAGATTTTTGGACGAGAAAAAGAATGGAAACCAACACTTCCCAAACCATACCCTAGGCAAATGAAACCAATCAATAAGAAATGTTGTGTTAGTGAGATTTGAGAAACATTAGGAATCACATGATTCGTATGCTTGTGTTTGTGTTGTAAGGTGATCTTTCTATCAAGTTCTATTAAGTTCAAAGATTTTTGGACGAGAAAAAGAATGTAAACCAACACTTCCCAAACCATAGGCTAGGCAAATCAAACCAATCAATAAGAAATGTTGTGTTATTGAGTATTTGAGAAACATTAGGAATCGCATGATTCGTATGCTTGTGCTTATGTTGTGTGGTGATCTTTCTAGACGAGAAAAAGAATGGAAACCAACATTTCCCAAACCATAGCCTAGACAAATCAATCCAATCAATAAGAAAAGTTGTGTTATTGAGAATTTGAGAAACATTAGGAATTACATAATTCGTATGCTTGTGTTTATGTTTTTTAGTGATCTTTCTATCAAGTTCTATTAAGTTTATAGATTTTTGGACACAAATAAAGAATGGAAACTAACACTTCTCAAACCATAGCCTAGACAAATCAAACCAATCAATAAGAAATGTTGTGTTATAGAATTTGGGAAACATTAGGAATCACATGATTCGTATGCTTGTGTTTGTGTTGTTTGGTGATCTTTCTATCAAGTTCTATTAAGCTCAAAGATTTTTGGACGAGAACAAGAATGGAAACCAACACTTCCCAAACCATATCCCAGGCAAATCATACCAACCAATAAGAAAGGTTGTGCTATTGAGAATTTGAAAACATTAGGAATCGCATGATTCGTATAGTTGTGTTTGTGTTGTTTCGTGATCTTTCTATCAAGTTCTATTAAGTTCAAAGATTTTTGAACGAGAAAAAGAATGAAAACCAACACTTCCCAAACCATAGCCTAGGCAAATCAAACCAATCAATAAGAAATGTTGTGTTATTGAGTATTTAAGTAACATTAGGAATCGCATGATTCGTATGCTTGGGCTTGGGTTGTTTGGTTATCTTTCTAGACGAGAAAAACAATGGAAACCAATACTTCCCAAACAATATCCTCGGCAAATCAAACCAATCAATATGAAAGGTTGTGTTATTGAGAATTTGAGAAACATTAGGTTTCGCCTGATTCGTATGCTTGTGTTTGTGTTGTTTGGTAATCTTTCTATCAAGTTCAATTAAGCTCAAAGATTTTTGGACAAGAAAAACAATGGAAACCAACGATTCCCAAACCATAGCCTAGGCAAATCAAACCAATCAATAAGAAAGGTTGTGTTATAGAATTTGAGAAACATTAGGAATTACATGATTCGTATGCTTGTGTTTGTGTTGTTTGGTGATCTTTCTATCAAGTTCTATTAAGTTCAAAGATTTTTGGACGAGAACAAGAATGGAAACCAACACATCCCGAACCATAGCCTAGGTAAATCACACCAATCAATAAGAAAGGTTGAGTTATTGAGTATTTGAGAAACATTAGGAATTGCATGATTCGTATGCTTGTGTTTGTGTTGTTTGGTTATCTTTTTATCAAGTTCTATTAAGTTCAAAGATTTTTGAACGAGAAAAAGAATGGAAACCAACACTTCCCAAACCATAGCCTAGGCAAATCAAACCAATCAATAAGAAATGTTGTGTTATTGAGTATTTGAGAAACATTAGGAATCGCATGATTCGTATGCTTGTGCTTGTGTTGTTTGGTGATCTTTCTAGACGAGAAAAAGAATGGAAACCAACACTTCCCAAACCATAGCCTAAGCAAATCAAACCAATCAATAAGAAAGGTTGTGTTATTGAGAATTTGAGAAACATTAGTAATGGCATGATTCGTATGCTTGTGTTTATGTTGTTTGGTTATCTTTCTATTAAGTTTATAGATTCTTGGACGAGAAAAAGAATGGAAACCAACACTTCCCAAAGCATAGCCTAGGCAAATCAAATCTATCAATAAGAAAGGTTGTGTTATTGAGTATTTGAGAAACATTAGGAGTCGCATGATTCCTATGCTTGTGCTTGTGTTGTTTGGTGATCTTTCTAGACGAGAAAAAGAATGGAAACCAACACTTCCCAAACCATATCCTAGGCAAATCAAACCAATCAATAAGAAAGGTATTGTTATTGAGAATTTGATAGACATTAGGAATGGCATGATTCGTATGCTTGTGTTTGTGTTGTTTGGTGATCTTTCTATGAAGTTCTATTAAGTTCAAAGATTTTTGGACGAGAACAAGAATGGAAGCCAACACTTCCCAGACCATATCCTAGGCAAATAAAACCAATCAATAAGAAAGGTTGTGCTATTGAGAATTTGAGAAACGTTAGGAATCGCATGATTCGTATGCTTGTGTTTGTGTTGTTTGGTGATCTTTCTATCAAGTTCTATTAAGTTCAAAGATTTTTGGACGAGAAAAAGGATGGAAACCAACACTTCCCAAACCGTATCCTAGGCAAATCAAACCAATCAAAAAGAAAGGTTGTGTTAGTGAGTATTTGAGAAACATTAGGAATCACAAGATTCGTATGCTTGTGTTTGTGTTGTAAGGTGATCTTTCTATCAAGTTCTATTAAGTTCAAAGATTTTTGGACGAGAAAAAGAATGGAAACCAACACTTCCCAAACCATAGACTAGGCAAATCAAACCAATCAATAAGAAATGTTCTGTTATTGAGTATTTGAGAAACATTAGGAATCGCATGATTCGTATGCTTGTGCTTATGTTGTGTGGTGATCTTTCTAGATGAGAAAAAGAATGGAAACCAACATTTCCCAAACGACAGCCTAGACAAATCAAACCAATCAATAAGAAAGGTTGTGTTATTGAGAATTTGAGAAACATTAGGAATGGCATGATTCGTATGCTTGTGTTTATGTTGTTTGGTGATCTTTCTATCAAGTTCTATTAAGTTTATAGATTTTTGGACAAAAAAAAGAATGGAAACCAACACTTCCCAAACCATAGCCTAGGCAAATCAAACCAATCAATAAGAAAGGTTGTGTTATAGAATTTGAGAAACATTAGGAATCACATGAGTCGTATGCTTGTGTTTGTGTTGTTTGGTGATCTTTCTATCAAGTTCTATTAAGTTCAAAGATTTTTGGACGAGAACAAGAATGGAAACCAACACTTCCCAAACCATAGCCTAGGCAAATCAAACCAATCAATAAGAAATGTTGTGTTATTGAGTATTTAAGTAACATTAGGAATCGCATGATTCATATACTTGGGCTTGGGTTGTTTGGTTAACTTTCTAGACGAGAAAAACAAATGGAAACCAATACTTCCCAAACTATATCCTCGGCAAATCAAGCCAATCAATATGAAAGGTTGTGTTATTGAAAATTTGAGAAACATTAGGTTTCGCCTGATTCGTATGCTTGTGTTTGTGTTGTTTGGTAATCTTTCTATCAAGTTCTATTAAGCTCAAGGATTTTTGGACAAGAAAAACAATGGAAACCAACGCTTCCCAAACCATAGCCTAGGCAAATCAAACCAATCAATAAGAAACGTTGTGTTATAGAATTTGAGAAACATTAGGAATCACATGATTCGTATGCTTGTGTTTGTGTTGTTTGGTGATCTTTCTATCAAGTTCTATTAAGTTCAAAGATTTTTGGACGAGAACAAGAATGGAAACCAACACATCCGAAACCATAGCCTAGGTAAATCAAACCAATCAATCAGAAAGGTTGAGTTATTGAGTATTTGAGAAACATTAGGAATTGCATGATTCGTATGCTTGTGTTTGTGTTGTTTGGTTATCTTTTGATCAAGTTCTATTAAGTTCAAAGATTTTTGAACGAGAAAAAGAATGGAAACCAACACTTCCCAAACCATAGCCTAGGCAAATCAAACCAATCAATAAGAAATGTTGTGTTATTGAGTATTTGAGAAACATTAGGAATCGCATGATTCGTATGCTTGTGCTTGTGTTGTTTGGTGATCTTTCTAGACGAGAAAAAGAATGGAAACCAACACTTCCCAAACCATAGCCTAGGCAAATCAAACCAATCAATAAGAAAGGTTGTGTTATTGAGAATTTGAGCAACATTAGGAATGGCATGATTCGTATGCTTGTGTTTATGTTGTTTGGTTATCTTTCTATCAAGTTCTATTAAGTTTATAGATCTTGGACGAGAAAAAGAATGGAAACCAACACTTCCCAAACCATAGCCTAGGCAAATCAAACCTATTAATAAGAAAGGTTGTGTTATTGAGTATTTGAGAAACATTAGGAATCGCATGATTCGTATGCTTGTGTTTGTGTTGTTTGGTGATCTTTCTATCAAGTTCTATTAAGTTCAAAGATTTTAGACGAGAAAAAGAATGGAAACCAACACTTCCCAAACCATATCCTAGGCAAATCAAACCAATCAATAAGAAAGGTATTGTTATTGAGAATTTGAGAAACATTAGGAATGGCATGATTCGTATGCTTGTGTTTGTGTTGTTTGGTGATCTTTCTATCAAGTTCTATTAAGTTCAAAGATTTTTGGACAAGAACAAGAATGGAAACCAACACTTCCCAGACCATATCCTAGGCAAATAAAACCAATCAATAAGAAAGGTTGTGCTATTGAGAATTTGAGAAACGTTAGGAATCGCATGATTCGTATGCTTGTGTTTGTGTTGTTTGGTGATCTTTCTATCAAGTTCTATTAAGTTCAAAGATTTTAGACGAGAAAAAGAATGGAAACCAACACTTCCCAAACCATATCCTAGGCAAATCAAACCAATCAATAAGAAAGGTTGGGTTATTGAGAATTTGAGAAACATTTGGAATCGCATGATTCATATGCTTGTGTTTGTGTTGTTTGGTGATCTTTCTATCAAGTTCTATTAAGTTCAAAGATTTTTGGACGAGAAAAAGAATGCAAACCAACACTTCCCAAACCATAGCCTAGGCAAATCAAACCAATCAATAAGAAAGGTTGAGTTATTGAGTATGTGAGAAACATTAGGAATCGCATGATTCGTATGCTTGTGTTTGTGTTGTTTGGTGATCTTTCTATCAAGTTCTATTAAGTTCAAAGATTTTTGGACGAGAAAAAGAATGGAAACCAACACCTCCCAAACCATAGCCTAGGCAAATCAAACCAATCAAGTAGGAAAGGTTGTGTTATTGAGAATTTGAGAAACATTAGGAGTCGCATGATTCGTATGCTTGTGCTTGTGTTGTTTGGTGATCTTTCTATCAAGTTTTATTATGTTCAAAGATTTTTGGACGAGAAAAAGAATGGAAACCAACACTTCCCGAACCATACCCTAGGCAAATGAAACCAATCAATAAGAAATGTTGTGTTAGTGAGATTTGAGAAACATTAGGAATCACATGATTCGTATGCTTGTGTTTGTGTTGTAAGGTGATCTTTCTATCAAGTTCTATTAAGTTCAAAGATTTTTGGACGAGAAAAAGAATGTAAACCAACACTTCCCAAACCATAGGCTAGGCAAATCAAACCAATCAATAAGAAATGTTGTGTTATTGAGTATTTGAGAAACATTAGGAATCGCATGATTCGTATGCTTGTGCTTATGTTGTGTGGTGATCTTTCTAGACGAGAAAAAAAATGGAAACCAACATTTCCCTAACCATAGCCTAGACAAATCAATCCAATCAATAAGAAAAGTTGTGTTATTGAGAATTTGAGAAATATTAGGAATTACATAATTCGTATGCTTGTGTTTATGTTTTTTAGTGATCTTTCTATCAAGTTCTATTAAGTTTATAGATTTTTGGACACAAATAAAGAATGGAAACTAACACTTCTCAAACCATAGCCTAGACAAATCAAACCAATCAATAAGAAATGTTGTGTTATAGAATTTGGGAAACATTAGGAATCACATGATTCGTATGCTTGTGTTTGTGTTGTTTGGTGATCTTTCTATCAAGTTCTATTAAGCTCAAAGATTTTTGGACGAGAACAAGAATGGAAACCAACACTTCCCAAACCATATCCCAGGCAAATCAAACCAATCAATAAGAAAGGTTGTGCTATTGAGAATTTGAAAACATTAGGAATCGCATGATTCGTATAGTTGTGTTTGTGTTGTTTCGTGATCTTTCTATCAAGTTCTATTAAGTTCAAAGATTTTTGAACGAGAAAAAGAATGAAAACCAACACTTCCCAAACCATAGCCTAGGCAAATCAAACCAATCAATAAGAAATGTTGTGTTATTGAGTATTTAAGTAACATTAGGAATCGCATGATTCGTATGCTTGGGCTTGGGTTGTTTGGTTATCTTTCTAGACGAGAAAAACAATGGAAACCAATACTTCCCAAACAATATCCTCGGCAAATCAAACCAATCCATATGAAAGGTTGTGTTATTGAGAATTTGAGAAACATTAGGTTTCGCCTGATTCGTATGCTTGTGTTTGTGTTGTTTGGTAATCTTTCTATCAAGTTCAATTAAGCTCAAAGATTTTTGGATAAGAAAAACAATGGAAACCAACGATTCCCAAACCATAGCCTAGGCAAATCAAACCAATCAATAAGAAAGGTTGTGTTATAGAATTTGAGAAACATTAGGAATTACATGATTCGTATGCTTGTGTTTGTGTTGTTTGGTGATCTTTCTATCAAGTTCTATTAAGTTCAAAGATTTTTGGACGAGAACAAGAATGGAAACCAACACATCCCGAACCATAGCCTAGGTAAATCACACCAATCATTAAGAAAGGTTGAGTTATTGAGTATTTGAGAAACATTAGGAATTGCATGATTCGTATGCTTGTGTTTGTGTTGTTTGGTTATCTTTTTATCAAGTTCTATTAAGTTCAAAGATTTTTGAACGAGAAAAAGAATGGAAACCAACACTTCCCAAACCATAGCCTAGGCAAATCAAACCAATCAATAAGAAATGTTGTGTTATTGAGTATTTGAGAAACATTAGGAATCGCATGATTCGTATGCTTGTGCTTGTGGTTTTTGGTGATCTTTCTAGACGAGAAAAAGAATGGAAACCAACACTTCCCAAACCATAGCCTAAGCAAAACAAACCAATCAATAAGAAAGGTTGTGTTATTGAGAATTTGAGAAACATTAGTAATGGCATGATTCGTATGCTTGTGTTTATGTTGTTTGGTTATCTTTCTATTAAGTTTATAGATTCTTGGACGAGAAAAAGAATGGAAACCAACACTTCCCAAACCATAGCCTAGGCAAATCAAATCTATCAATAAGAAAGGTTGTGTTATTGAGTATTTGAGAAACATTAGGAATCGCATGATTCCTATGGTTGTGCTTGTGTTGTTTGGTGATCTTTCTAGAAGAGAAAAAGAATGGAAACCAACACTTCCCAAACCATATCCTAGGCAAATCAAACCAATCAATAAGAAAGGTATTGTTATTGAGAATTTGAGAGACATTAGGAATGGCATGATTCGTATGCTTGTGTTTGTGTTGTTTGGTGATCTTTCTATCAAGTTCTATTAAGTTCAAAGATTTTTGGACGAGAACAAGAATGGAAGCCAACACTTCCCAGACCATATCCTAGGCAAATAAAACAAATCAATAAGAAAGGTTGTGCTATTGAGAATTTGAGAAACGTTAGGAATCGCATGATTCGTATGCTTGTGTTTGTGTTGTTTGGTGATCTTTCTATCAAGTTCTATTAAGTTCAAAGATTTTTGGACGAGAAAAAGGATGGAAACCAACACTTCCCAAACCGTATCCTAGGCAAATCAAACCAATCAAAAAGAAAGGTTGTGTTATTGAGTATTTGAGAAAGATTAGGAATCACATGATTCGTATGCTTGTGTTTGTGTTGTTTGGTGATCTTTCTATCAAGTTGTATTAAGTTCAAAGATTTATGGACGAGAAAAAGGATGGAAACCAACACTTCCCAAACCATAGCCTAGGCAAATCAAACCAATCAATAAGAAAGGTTGTGTTATTGAGTATTTGAGAAACATTAGGAATCGCATGATTCGTATGCTTGTGTTTGTGTTGTTTGGTGATAAAACTATTAAGTTCAAAGATTTTTGGACGAGAAAAAGAATGGAAACCAACACTTCCCAAACCATACGCTAGGTAAATCAAACCAATCAATAAGAAAAGTTGTGTTATTGAGTATTTGAGAAACATTAGGAATCGCATGATTCATATGCTTGTGTTTGTGTTGTTTGGTGATCTTTCTATCAAGTTCTATTAAGTTCAAAGATTTTTGGACCAGAAAAAGAATGGAAACCAACACTTCCCAAACCATAGCCTAGGTAAATCAAACCAATCAATAAGAAAAGTTGTGTTATTGAGTATTTGAGAAACATTAGGAATCGCATGATTCGTATGCTTGTGTTTGTGTTGTTTGGTGATCTTTCTATCAAGTTCTATTAAGTTCAAAGATTTTTGGACGAGACAAAGAATGGAAACCAACACTTCCCAAACCATAGCCCAGGAAAATCAAACCAATCAATAAGAAAGGTTGTGTTATTGAGTATTTGAGAAACATTAGGAATCGCATGATTCGTATGCTTGTGTTTGTGTTGTTTGGTGATCTTTCTATCAAGTTCTATGAAGTTCCAAGATTTTTGGATGAGAGAAAGAATGGAAACCAACACTTCCCAAACATAGCCCAGGCTAATCAAACCAATCAATAAGAAAGGTTGTGTTATTGAGTATTTAAGAAACATTAGGAATCGCATGATTCGTATGCTTGTGTTTGTGTTGTTTGGTGATCTTTCTATCAAGTTCTATTAAGTTCAAAGATTTTTGGACGAGAAAAAGAATGGAAACCAACACTTCCCAAACCATATCCTAGGCAAATCAAACAAATCAATAAGAAAGGTTGTGTTATTGAGTATTTGAGAAACATTAGGACTCGCACGATTCGTATGCTTGTGTTTGTGTTGTTTGGTGGTCTTTCTATCAAGTTCTATTAAGTTCAAAGATTTTTGGACGAGAAAAAGAATGGAAACCAACATTTCCCAAACCATAGGCTAGGCAAATCAAACCAATCAATAAGAAACGTTGTGTTATTGAGTATTTGAGAAACATTAGGAATCGCATGATTTGTATGCTTGTTTTTGTGTTGTTTGGTGATCTTTCTATCAAGTTCTATTAAGTTCAAAGATTTTTGGACGAGAAAAAGAATGGAAACCAACACTTCCCAAACCATATCCCAGGCAAATCAAACCAATCAATAAGAAAAGTTGTGCTATTGAGTATTTGAGAAACATTAGGAATCGCATGATTCGTATGCTTGTGTTTGTGTTGTTTGTTGATCTTTCTATCAAGTTCTATTAAGTTCAAAGATTTTTGGACGAGAAAAAGAATGGAAACCAACACTTCCCAAGACATAGCCTAGGCAAATCAAACCAATCAATAAGAAAGTTTGTATTATTGAGTATTTGAGAAACATTAGGAATCGCATGATTCATATGCTTGTGTTTGTGTTGTTTGGTGATCTTTCTATCAAGTTCTATTAAGTTCAAAGATTTTTGGACGAGAAAAAGAATGGAAACCAACACTTCCCAAACCATAGCCTAGGTAAATCAAACCAATTAATAAGAAAAGTTGTGTTATTGAGTATTTGAGAAACATTAGGAATCGCATGATTCGTATGCTTGTGTTTGTGTTGTTTGGTGATCTTTCTATCAAGTTCTATTAAGTTCAAAGATTTTTGGACGAGAAAAAGAATGGAAACCAACACTTCCCAAACTATAGCCTAGGAAAATCAAACCAATCAATAAGAAAGGTTGTGTTATTGAGTATTTGAGAAACATTAGGAATCGCATGATTCGTATGCTTGTGTTTGTGTTGTTTGGTGTTCTTTCTATCAAGTTCTATTAAGTTCAAAGATTTTTGGACGAGAAAAAGAATGGAAAACAACACCTCCCAAACCATAGCCTAGGCAAATCAAAACAATCAATAGGAAAGGTTGTGTTATTGAGAATTTGAGAAACATTAGGAATCGCATGATTCGTATACTTGTGTTTGTGTTGTTTGGTGATCTTTCAATCAAGTTTTATTATGTTCAAAGATTTTTGGACGAGAAAAAGAATGGAAACCAACACTTCCCAAACCATACTCTAGGCAAATGAAACCAATCAATAAGAAACGTTGTGTTAGTGAGTATTTGAGAAACATTAGGATTCACATGATTCGTATGCTTGTGTTTGTGTTGAAAGGTGATCTTTCTATCAAGTTCTAATAAGTTCAAAGATTTTTGGACGAGAAAAAGAATGGAAACCAACACTTCCCAAACCATAGGCTAGGCAAATCAAACCAATCAATAAGAAATGTTGTGTTATTGAGTATTTGAGAAACATTAGGAATCGCATGATTTGTATGCTTGTGCTTATGTTGTGTGGCGACCTTTGTAGACGAGAAAAAGAATGGAAGCCAACATTTCCCAAACCATAGCCTAGACAAATCAAACCAATCAATAAGAAAGGTTGTGTTTTTGAGAATTTGAAAAACATTAGGAATGACATGATTCGTATGCTTGTGTTTATGTTGTTTGGTGATATTTCTATAAAGTTCTATTAAGTTTATAGATTTTTGGACAAAAAAAAAAGAATGGAAACCAATACTTCCCAAACCATAGCCTAGGCAAATCAAACCAATCAATAAGAAAGGTTGTGTTATAGAATTTGAGAAACATTAGGAATCACATGATTCGTATGCTTGTGTTTGTGTTGTTTGGTGATCTTTCTATCAAGTTCTATTAAGTTCAAACATTTTTGGACGAGAACAAGATTGGAAACCAACACTTCCCAAACCATATCCCAGGCAAATCAAACCAATCAATAAGAAAGGTTGTGCTATTGAGAATTTGAAAACATTAGGAATCGCATGATTCGTATGGTTGTGTTTGTGTTGTTTCGTGATCTTTCTATCAAGTTCTATTAAGTTCAAAGATTTTTGAATGAGAAAAAGAATGGAAACCAACACTTCTCAAACCATAGCCTAGGCAAATCAAACCAATCAATAAGAAATGTTGTGTTATTGAGTATTTAAGTAACATTAGGAATCGCATGATTCGTATGCTTGGGCTTGTATTGTTTGGTTATCTTTCTAGACGAGAAAAAGAATGGAAACCAACACTTCCCAAACAATATCCTCGGCAAATCAAACCAATCAATATGAAAGGTTGTGTTATTGAGAATTTGAGAAACATTAGGTTTCGCCTGATTCGTGTGCTTGTGTTTGTGTTGTTTGGTAATCTTTCTACCAACACTTCCAAAACCATAGCCTAGGCAAATCAAACCAATCAATAAGAAAGGTTGTGTTATAGAATTTGAGAAACATTAGGAATCACATGATTCGTATGTTTGTGTTTGTGTTGTTTGGTGATCTTTCTATCAAGTTCAATTAAGTTCAAAGATTTTTGGACGAGAACAAGAATGGAAACCAACACTTCCCAAACCATATCCCAGGCAAATCAAACCAATCAATAAGAAAGGTTGTGCTATTGAGAATTTGAAAACATTAGGAATCGCATGATTCGTATGGTTGTGTTTGTGTTGTTTCGTGATCTTCCTATCAAGTTCTATTAAGTTCAAAGGTTTTTGAACGAGAAAAAGAATGGAAATCAACACTTCCCAAACCAAAGCCTAGGCAAATCAAACCAATCAATAAGAAATGTTGTCTTATTGAGTATTTAAGTAACATTAGGAATCGCATGATTCCTATGCTTGGGCTTGTGTTGTTTGGTTATCTTTCTAGACGAGAAAAAGAATGGAAACCAACACTTCCCAAACAATATCCTCGGCAAATCAAACCAATCAATATGAAAGGTTGTGTTATTGAGAATTTGAGAAACATTAGGTTTCGCCTGATTCGTATGCTTGTGTTTGTGTTGTTTGGTGATCTTTCTATCAAGTTTTATTATGTTCAAAGATTCTTGGACGAGAAAAAGAATGGAAACCAACACTTCCCAAACCATACCCTAGGCAAATGAAACCAATCAATAAGAAATGTTGTGTTAGTGAGTATTTGAGAAACATTAGGAATCACAAGATTCGTATGCTTGTGTTTGTGTTGTAAGGTGATCTTTCTATCAAGTTCTATTAAGTTCAAAGATTTTTGGACGAGAAAAAGAATGGAAACCAACACTTCCCAAACCATAGACTAGGCAAATCAAACCAATCAATAAGAAATGTTCTGTTATTGAGTATTTGAGAAACATTAGGAATCGCATGATACGTATGCTTGTGCTTATGTTGTGTGGTGATCTTTCTAGATGAGAAAAAGAATGGAAACCAACATTTCCCAAACGACAGCCTAGACAAATCAAACCAATCAATAAGAAAGGTTGTGTTATTGAGAATTTGAGAAACATTAGGAATGGCATGATTCGTATGCTTGTGTTTATGTTGTTTGGTGATCTTTCTATCAAGTTCTATTAAGTTTATAGATTTTTGGACAAAAAAAAGAATGGAAACCAACACTTCCCAAACCATAGCCTAGGCAAATCAAACCAATCAATAAGAAAGGTTGTGTTATAGAATTTGAGAAACATTAGGAATCACATGAGTCGTATGCTTGTGTTTGTGTTGTTTGGTGATCTTTCTATCAAGTTCTATTAAGTTCAAAGATTTTTGGACGAGAACAAGAATGGAAACCAACACTTCCCAAACCATAGCCTAGGCAAATCAAACCAATCAATAAGAAATGTTGTGTTATTGAGTATTTAAGTAACATTAGGAATCGCATGATTCATATACTTGGGCTTGGGTTGTTTGGTTAACTTTCTAGACGAGAAAAACAAATGGAAACCAATACTTCCCAAACTATATCCTCGGCAAATCAAGCCAATCAATATGAAAGGTTGTGTTATTGAAAATTTGAGAAACATTAGGTTTCGCCTGATTCGTATGCTTGTGTTTGTGTTGTTTGGTAATCTTTCTATCAAGTTCTATTAAGCTTAAGGATTTTTGGACAAGAAAAACAATGGAAACCAACGCTTCCCAAACCATAGCCTAGGCAAATCAAACCAATCAATAAGAAACGTTGTGTTATAGAATTTGAGAAACATTAGGAATCACATGATTCGTATGCTTGTGTTTGTGTTGTTTGGTGATCTTTCTATCAAGTTCTATTAAGTTCAAAGATTTTTGGACGAGAACAAGAATGGAAACCAACACATCCCAAACCATAGCCTAGGTAAATCAAACCAATCAATCAGAAAGGTTGAGTTATTGAGTATTTGAGAAACATTAGGAATTGCATGATTCGTATGCTTGTGTTTGTGTTGTTTGGTTATCTTTTGATCAAGTTCTATTAAGTTCAAAGATTTTTGAACGAGAAAAAGAATGGAAACCAACACTTCCCAAACCATAGCCTAGGCAAATCAAACCAATCAATAAGAAATGTTGTGTTATTGAGTATTTGAGAAACATTAGGAATCGCATGATTCGTATGCTTGTGCTTGTGTTGTTTGGTGATCTTTCTAGACGAGAAAAAGAATGGAAACCAACACTTCCCGAACCATAGCCTAGGCAAATCAAACCAATCAATAAGAAAGGTTGTGTTATTGAGAATTTGAGCAACATTAGGAATGGCATGATTCGTATGCTTGTGTTTATGTTGTTTGGTTATCTTTCTATCAAGTTCTATTAAGTTTATAGATCTTGGACGAGAAAAAGAATGGAAACCAACACTTCCCAAACCATAGCCTAGGCAAATCAAACCTATCAATAAGAAAGGTTGTGTTATTGAGTATTTGAGAAACATTAGGAATCGCATGATTCGTATGCTTGTGCTTGTGTTGTTTGGTGATCTTTCTTGACGAGAAAAAGACTGCAAACCAACACTTCCCAAACCATATCCTAGGCAAATCAAACCAATCAATAAGAAAGGTATTGTTATTGAGAATTTGAGAAACATTAGGAATGGCATGATTCGTATGCTTGTGTTTGTGTTGTTTGGTGATCTTTCTATCAAGTTCTATTAAGTTCAAAGATTTTTGGACAAGAACAAGAATGGAAACCAACACTTCCCAGACCATATCCTAGGCAAATAAAACCAATCAATAAGAAAGGTTGTGCTATTGAGAATTTGAGAAACGTTAGGAATCGCATGATTCGTATGCTTGTGTTTGTGTTGTTTGGTGATCTTTCTATCAAGTTCTATTAAGTTCAAAGATTTTAGACGAGAAAAAGAATGGAAACCAACACTTCCCAAACCATATCCTAGGCAAATCAAACCAATCAATAAGAAAGGTTGGGTTATTGAGAATTTGAGAAACATTTGGAATCGCATGATTCATATGCTTGTGTTTGTGTTGTTTGGTGATCTTTCTATCAAGTTCTATTAAGTTCAAAGATTTTTGGACGAGAAAAAGAATGGAAACCAACACTTCCCAAACCATAGCCTAGGCAAATCAAACCAATCAATAAGAAAGGTTGAGTTATTGAGTATGTGAGAAACATTAGGAATCGCATGATTCGTATGCTTGTGTTTGTGTTGTTTGGTGATCTTTCTATCAAGTTCTATTAAGTTCAAAGATTTTTGGACGAGAAAAAGAATGGAAACCAACACCTCCCAAACCATAGCCTAGGCAAATCAAACCAATCAAGTAGGAAAGGTTGTGTTATTGAGAATTTGAGAAACATTAGGAGTCGCATGATTCGTATGCTTGTGCTTGTGTTGTTTGGTGATCTTTCTATCAAGTTTTATTATGTTCAAAGATTTTTGGACGAGAAAAAGAATGGAAACCAACACTTCCCAAACCATACCCTAGGCAAATGAAACCAATCAATAAGAAATGTTGTGTTAGTGAGATTTGAGAAACATTAGGATTCACATGATTCGTATGCTTGTGTTTGTGTTGTAAGGTGATCTTTCTATCAAGTTCTATTAAGTTCAAAGATTTTTGGACGAGAAAAAGAATGTAAACCAACACTTCCCAAACCATAGGCTAGGCAAATCAAACCAATCAATAAGAAATGTTGTGTTATTGAGTATTTGAGAAACATTAGGAATCGCATGATTCGTATGCTTGTGCTTATGTTGTGTGGTGATCTTTCTAGACGAGAAAAAGAATGGAAACCAACATTTCCCAAACCATAGCCTAGACAAATCAATCCAATCAATAAGAAAAGTTGTGTTATTGAGAATTTGAGAAACATTAGGAATTACATAATTCGTATGCTTGTGTTTATGTTTTTTAGTGATCTTTCTATCAAGTTCTATTAAGTTTATAGATTTTTGGACACAAATAAAGAATGGAAACTAACACTTCTCAAACCATAGCCTAGACAAATCAAACCAATCAATAAGAAATGTTGTGTTATAGAATTTGGGAAACATTAGGAATCACATGATTCGTATGCTTGTGTTTGTGTTGTTTGGTGATCTTTCTATCAAGTTCTATTAAGCTCAAAGATTTTTGGACGAGAACAAGAATGGAAACCAACACTTCCCAAACCATATCCCAGGCAAATCAAACCAATCAATAAGAAAGGTTGTGCTATTGAGAATTTGAAAACATTAGGAATCGCATGATTCGTATAGTTGTGTTTGTGTTGTTTCGTGATCTTTCTATCAAGTTCTATTAAGTTCAAAGATTTTTGAACGAGAAAAAGAATGAAAACCAACACTTCCCAAACCATAGCCTAGGCAAATCAAACCAATCAATAAGAAATGTTGTGTTATTGAGTATTTAAGTAACATTAGGAATCGCATGATTCATATGCTTGGGCTTGGGTTGTTTGGTTATCTTTCTAGACGAGAAAAACAATGGAAACCAATACTTCCCAAACAATATCCTCGGCAAATCAAACCAATCAATATGAAAGGTTGTGTTATTGAGAATTTGAGAAACATTAGGTTTCGCCTGATTCGTATGCTTGTGTTTGTGTTGTTTGGTAATCTTTCTATCAAGTTCAATTAAGCTCAAAGATTTTTGGACAAGAAAAACAATGGAAACCAACGATTCCCAAACCATAGCCTAGGCAAATCAAACCAATCAATAAGAAAGGTTGTGCTATTGAGAATTTGAGAAACGTTAGGAATCGCATGATTCGTATGCTTGTGTTTGTGTTGTTTGGTGATCTTTCTATCAAGTTCTATTAAGTTCAAAGATTTTAGACGAGAAAAAGAATGGAAACCAACACTTCCCAAACCATATCCTAGGCAAATCAAACCAATCAATAAGAAAGGTTGGGTTATTGAGAATTTGAGAAACATTTGGAATCGCATGATTCATATGCTTGTGTTTGTGTTGTTTGGTGATCTTTCTATCAAGTTCTATTAAGTTCAAAGATTTTTGGACGAGAAAAAGAATGGAAACCAACACTTCCCAAACCATAGCCTAGGCAAATCAAACCAATCAATAAGAAAGGTTGAGTTATTGAGTATGTGAGAAACATTAGGAATCGCATGATTCGTATGCTTGTGTTTGTGTTGTTTGGTGATCTTTCTATCAAGTTCTATTAAGTTCAAAGATTTTTGGACGAGAAAAAGAATGGAAACCAACACCTCCCAAACCATAGCCTAGGCAAATCAAACCAATCAAGTAGGAAAGGTTGTGTTATTGAGAATTTGAGAAACATTAGGAGTCGCATGATTCGTATGCTTGTGCTTGTGTTGTTTGGTGATCTTTCTATCAAGTTTTATTATGTTCAAAGATTTTTGGACGAGAAAAAGAATGGAAACCAACACTTCCCGAACCATACCCTAGGCAAATGAAACCAATCAATAAGAAATGTTGTGTTAGTGAGATTTGAGAAACATTAGGAATCACATGATTCGTATGCTTGTGTTTGTGTTGTAAGGTGATCTTTCTATCAAGTTCTATTAAGTTCAAAGATTTTTGGACGAGAAAAAGAATGTAAACCAACACTTCCCAAACCATAGGCTAGGCAAATCAAACCAATCAATAAGAAATGTTGTGTTATTGAGTATTTGAGAAACATTAGGAATCGCATGATTCGTATGCTTGTGCTTATGTTGTGTGGTGATCTTTCTAGACGAGAAAAAAAATGGAAACCAACATTTCCCTAACCATAGCCTAGACAAATCAATCCAATCAATAAGAAAAGTTGTGTTATTGAGAATTTGAGAAATATTAGGAATTACATAATTCGTATGCTTGTGTTTATGTTTTTTAGTGATCTTTCTATCAAGTTCTATTAAGTTTATAGATTTTTGGACACAAATAAAGAATGGAAACTAACACTTCTCAAACCATAGCCTAGACAAATCAAACCAATCAATAAGAAATGTTGTGTTATAGAATTTGGGAAACATTAGGAATCACATGATTCGTATGCTTGTGTTTGTGTTGTTTGGTGATCTTTCTATCAAGTTCTATTAAGCTCAAAGATTTTTGGACGAGAACAAGAATGGAAACCAACACTTCCCAAACCATATCCCAGGCAAATCAAACCAATCAATAAGAAAGGTTGTGCTATTGAGAATTTGAAAACATTAGGAATCGCATGATTCGTATAGTTGTGTTTGTGTTGTTTCGTGATCTTTCTATCAAGTTCTATTAAGTTCAAAGATTTTTGAACGAGAAAAAGAATGAAAACCAACACTTCCCAAACCATAGCCTAGGCAAATCAAACCAATCAATAAGAAATGTTGTGTTATTGAGTATTTAAGTAACATTAGGAATCGCATGATTCGTATGCTTGGGCTTGGGTTGTTTGGTTATCTTTCTAGACGAGAAAAACAATGGAAACCAATACTTCCCAAACAATATCCTCGGCAAATCAAACCAATCCATATGAAAGGTTGTGTTATTGAGAATTTGAGAAACATTAGGTTTCGCCTGATTCGTATGCTTGTGTTTGTGTTGTTTGGTAATCTTTCTATCAAGTTCAATTAAGCTCAAAGATTTTTGGATAAGAAAAACAATGGAAACCAACGATTCCCAAACCATAGCCTAGGCAAATCAAACCAATCAATAAGAAAGGTTGTGTTATAGAATTTGAGAAACATTAGGAATTACATGATTCGTATGCTTGTGTTTGTGTTGTTTGGTGATCTTTCTATCAAGTTCTATTAAGTTCAAAGATTTTTGGACGAGAACAAGAATGGAAACCAACACATCCCGAACCATAGCCTAGGTAAATCACACCAATCATTAAGAAAGGTTGAGTTATTGAGTATTTGAGAAACATTAGGAATTGCATGATTCGTATGCTTGTGTTTGTGTTGTTTGGTTATCTTTTTATCAAGTTCTATTAAGTTCAAAGATTTTTGAACGAGAAAAAGAATGGAAACCAACACTTCCCAAACCATAGCCTAGGCAAATCAAACCAATCAATAAGAAATGTTGTGTTATTGAGTATTTGAGAAACATTAGGAATCGCATGATTCGTATGCTTGTGCTTGTGGTTTTTGGTGATCTTTCTAGACGAGAAAAAGAATGGAAACCAACACTTCCCAAACCATAGCCTAAGCAAATCAAACCAATCAATAAGAAAGGTTGTGTTATTGAGAATTTGAGAAACATTAGTAATGGCATGATTCGTATGCTTGTGTTTATGTTGTTTGGTTATCTTTCTATTAAGTTTATAGATTCTTGGACGAGAAAAAGAATGGAAACCAACACTTCCCAAATCATAGCCTAGGCAAATCAAATCTATCAATAAGAAAGGTTGTGTTATTGAGTATTTGAGAAACATTAGGAATCGCATGATTCCTATGGTTGTGCTTGTGTTGTTTGGTGATCTTTCTAGAAGAGAAAAAGAATGGAAACCAACACTTCCCAAACCATATCCTAGGCAAATCAAACCAATCAATAAGAAAGGTATTGTTATTGAGAATTTGAGAGACATTAGGAATGGCATGATTCGTATGCTTGTGTTTGTGTTGTTTGGTGATCTTTCTATCAAGTTCTATTAAGTTCAAAGATTTTTGGACGAGAACAAGAATGGAAGCCAACACTTCCCAGACCATATCCTAGGCAAATAAAACAAATCAATAAGAAAGGTTGTGCTATTGAGAATTTGAGAAACGTTAGGAATCGCATGATTCGTATGCTTGTGTTTGTGTTGTTTGGTGATCTTTCTATCAAGTTCTATTAAGTTCAAAGATTTTTGGACGAGAAAAAGGATGGAAACCAACACTTCCCAAACCGTATCCTAGGCAAATCAAACCAATCAAAAAGAAAGGTTGTGTTATTGAGTATTTGAGAAAGATTAGGAATCACATGATTCGTATGCTTGTGTTTGTGTTGTTTGGTGATCTTTCTATCAAGTTGTATTAAGTTCAAAGATTTATGGACGAGAAAAAGGATGGAAACCAACACTTCCCAAACCATAGCCTAGGCAAATCAAACCAATCAATAAGAAAGGTTGTGTTATTGAGTATTTGAGAAACATTAGGAATCGCATGATTCGTATGCTTGAGTTTGTGTTGTTTGGTGATAAAACTATTAAGTTCAAAGATTTTTGGACGAGAAAAAGAATGGAAACCAACACTTCCCAAACCATACGCTAGGTAAATCAAACCAATCAATAAGAAAAGTTGTGTTATTGAGTATTTGAGAAACATTAGGAATCGCATGATTCATATGCTTGTGTTTGTGTTGTTTGGTGATCTTTCTATCAAGTTCTATTAAGTTCAAAGATTTTTGGACCAGAAAAAGAATGGAAACCAACACTTCCCAAACCATAGCCTAGGTAAATCAAACCAATCAATAAGAAAAGTTGTGTTATTGAGTATTTGAGAAACATTAGGAATCGCATGATTCGTATGCTTGTGTTTGTGTTGTTTGGTGATCTTTCTATCAAGTTCTATTAAGTTCAAAGATTTTTGGACGAGACAAAGAATGGAAACCAACACTTCCCAAACCATAGCCCAGGAAAATCAAACAAATCAATAAGAAAGGTTGTGTTATTGAGTATTTGAGAAACATTAGGAATCGCATGATTCGTATGCTTGTGTTTGTGTTGTTTGGTGATCTTTCTATCAAGTTCTATGAAGTTCCAAGATTTTTGGATGAGAGAAAGAATGGAAACCAACACTTCCCAAACATAGCCCAGGCTAATCAAACCAATCAATAAGAAAGGTTGTGTTATTGAGTATTTAAGAAACATTAGGAATCGCATGATTCGTATGCTTGTGTTTGTGTTGTTTGGTGATCTTTCTATCAAGTTCTATTAAGTTCAAAGATTTTTGGACGAGAAAAAGAATGGAAACCAACACTTCCCAAACCATATCCTAGGCAAATCAAACAAATCAATAAGAAAGGTTGTGTTATTGAGTATTTGAGAAACATTAGGACTCGCACGATTCGTATGCTTGTGTTTGTGTTGTTTGGTGGTCTTTCTATCAAGTTCTATTAAGTTCAAAGATTTTTGGACGAGAAAAAGAATGGAAACCAACATTTCCCAAACCATAGGCTAGGCAAATCAAACCAATCAATAAGAAACGTTGTGTTATTGAGTATTTGAGAAACATTAGGAATCGCATGATTTGTATGCTTGTTTTTGTGTTGTTTGGTGATCTTTCTATCAAGTTCTATTAAGTTCAAAGATTTTTGGACGAGAAAAAGAATGGAAACCAACACTTCCCAAACCATATCCCAGGCAAATCAAACCAATCAATAAGAAAAGTTGTGCTATTGAGTATTTGAGAAACATTAGGAATCGCATGATTCGTATGCTTGTGTTTGTGTTGTTTGTTGATCTTTCTATCAAGTTCTATTAAGTTCAAAGATTTTTGGACGAGAAAAAGAATGGAAACCAACACTTCCCAAGACATAGCCTAGGCAAATCAAACCAATCAATAAGAAAGTTTGTATTATTGAGTATTTGAGAAACATTAGGAATCGCATGATTCATATGCTTGTGTTTGTGTTGTTTGGTGATCTTTCTATCAAGTTCTATTAAGTTCAAAGATTTTTGGACGAGAAAAAGAATGGAAACCAACACTTCCCAAACCATAGCCTAGGTAAATCAAACCAATTAATAAGAAAAGTTGTGTTATTGAGTATTTGAGAAACATTAGGAATCGCATGATTCGTATGCTTGTGTTTGTGTTGTTTGGTGATCTTTCTATCAAGTTCTATTAAGTTCAAAGATTTTTGGACGAGAAAAAGAATGGAAACCAACACTTCCCAAACTATAGCCTAGGAAAATCAAACCAATCAATAAGAAAGGTTGTGTTATTGAGTATTTGAGAAACATTAGGAATCGCATGATTCGTATGCTTGTGTTTGTGTTGTTTGGTGTTCTTTCTATCAAGTTCTATTAAGTTCAAAGATTTTTGGACGAGAAAAAGAATGGAAAACAACACCTCCCAAACCATAGCCTAGGCAAATCAAAACAATCAATAGGAAAGGTTGTGTTATTGAGAATTTGAGAAACATTAGGAATCGCATGATTCGTATACTTGTGTTTGTGTTGTTTGGTGATCTTTCAATCAAGTTTTATTATGTTCAAAGATTTTTGGACGAGAAAAAGAATGGAAACCAACACTTCCCAAACCATACTCTAGGCAAATGAAACCAATCAATAAGAAACGTTGTGTTAGTGAGTATTTGAGAAACATTAGGATTCACATGATTCGTATGCTTGTGTTTGTGTTGAAAGGTGATCTTTCTATCAAGTTCTAATAAGTTCAAAGATTTTTGGACGAGAAAAAGAATGGAAACCAACACTTCCCAAACCATAGGCTAGGCAAATCAAACCAATCAATAAGAAATGTTGTGTTATTGAGTATTTGAGAAACATTAGGAATCGCATGATTTGTATGCTTGTGCTTATGTTGTGTGGCGACCTTTGTAGACGAGAAAAAGAATGGAAGCCAACATTTCCCAAACCATAGCCTAGACAAATCAAACCAATCAATAAGAAAGGTTGTGTTTTTGAGAATTTGAAAAACATTAGGAATGACATGATTCGTATGCTTGTGTTTATGTTGTTTGGTGATATTTCTATAAAGTTCTATTAAGTTTATAGATTTTTGGACAAAAAAAAAAGAATGGAAACCAATACTTCCCAAACCATAGCCTAGGCAAATCAAACCAATCAATAAGAAAGGTTGTGTTATAGAATTTGAGAAACATTAGGAATCACATGATTCGTATGCTTGTGTTTGTGTTGTTTGGTGATCTTTCTATCAAGTTCTATTAAGTTCAAACATTTTTGGACGAGAACAAGATTGGAAACCAACACTTCCCAAACCATATCCCAGGCAAATCAAACCAATCAATAAGAAAGGTTGTGCTATTGAGAATTTGAAAACATTAGGAATCGCATGATTCGTATGGTTGTGTTTGTGTTGTTTCGTGATCTTTCTATCAAGTTCTATTAAGTTCAAAGATTTTTGAATGAGAAAAAGAATGGAAACGAACACTTCTCAAACCATAGCCTAGGCAAATCAAACCAATCAATAAGAAATGTTGTGTTATTGAGTATTTAAGTAACATTAGGAATCGCATGATTCGTATGCTTGGGCTTGTATTGTTTGGTTATCTTTCTAGACGAGAAAAAGAATGGAAACCAACACTTCCCAAACAATATCCTCGGCAAATCAAACCAATCAATATGAAAGGTTGTGTTATTGAGAATTTGAGAAACATTAGGTTTCGCCTGATTCGTGTGCTTGTGTTTGTGTTGTTTGGTAATCTTTCTACCAACACTTCCAAAACCATAGCCTAGGCAAATCAAACCAATCAATAAGAAAGGTTGTGTTATAGAATTTGAGAAACATTAGGAATCACATGATTCGTATGTTTGTGTTTGTGTTGTTTGGTGATCTTTCTATCAAGTTCTATTAAGTTCAAAGATTTTTGGACGAGAACAAGAATGGAAACCAACACTTCCCAAACCATATCCCAGGCAAATCAAACCAATCAATAAGAAAGGTTGTGCTATTGAGAATTTGAAAACATTAGGAATCGCATGATTCGTATGGTTGTGTTTGTGTTGTTTCGTGATCTTCCTATCAAGTTCTATTAAGTTCAAAGGTTTTTGAACGAGAAAAAGAATGGAAATCAACACTTCCCAAACCAAAGCCTAGGCAAATCAAACCAATCAATAAGAAATGTTGTCTTATTGAGTATTTAAGTAACATTAGGAATCGCATGATTCCTATGCTTGGGCTTGTGTTGTTTGGTTATCTTTCTAGACGAGAAAAAGAATGGAAACCAACACTTCCCAAACAATATCCTCGGCAAATCAAACCAATCAATATGAAAGGTTGTGTTATTGAGAATTTGAGAAACATTAGGTTTCGCCTGATTCGTATGCTTGTGTTTGTGTTGTTTGGTGATCTTTCTATCAAGTTTTATTATGTTCAAAGATTCTTGGACGAGAAAAAGAATGGAAACCAACACTTCCCAAACCATACCCTAGGCAAATGAAACCAATCAATAAGAAATGTTGTGTTAGTGAGTATTTGAGAAACATTAGGAATCACAAGATTCGTATGCTTGTGTTTGTGTTGTAAGGTGATCTTTCTATCAAGTTCTATTAAGTTCAAAGATTTTTGGACGAGAAAAAGAATGGAAACCAACACTTCCCAAACCATAGACTAGGCAAATCAAACCAATCAATAAGAAATGTTCTGTTATTGAGTATTTGAGAAACATTAGGAATCGCATGATACGTATGCTTGTGCTTATGTTGTGTGGTGATCTTTCTAGATGAGAAAAAGAATGGAAACCAACATTTCCCAAACGACAGCCTAGACAAATCAAACCAATCAATAAGAAAGGTTGTGTTATTGAGAATTTGAGAAACATTAGGAATGGCATGATTCGTATGCTTGTGTTTATGTTGTTTGGTGATCTTTCTATCAAGTTCTATTAAGTTTATAGATTTTTGGACAAAAAAAAGAATGGAAACCAACACTTCCCAAACCATAGCCTAGGCAAATCAAACCAATCAATAAGAAAGGTTGTGTTATAGAATTTGAGAAACATTAGGAATCACATGAGTCGTATGCTTGTGTTTGTGTTGTTTGGTGATCTTTCTATCAAGTTCTATTAAGTTCAAAGATTTTTGGACGAGAACAAGAATGGAAACCAACACTTCCCAAACCATAGCCTAGGCAAATCAAACCAATCAATAAGAAATGTTGTGTTATTGAGTATTTAAGTAACATTAGGAATCGCATGATTCATATACTTGGGCTTGGGTTGTTTGGTTAACTTTCTAGACGAGAAAAACAAATGGAAACCAATACTTCCCAAACTATATCCTCGGCAAATCAAGCCAATCAATATGAAAGGTTGTGTTATTGAAAATTTGAGAAACATTAGGTTTCGCCTGATTCGTATGCTTGTGTTTGTGTTGTTTGGTAATCTTTCTATCAAGTTCTATTAAGCTTAAGGATTTTTGGACAAGAAAAACAATGGAAACCAACGCTTCCCAAACCATAGCCTAGGCAAATCAAACCAATCAATAAGAAACGTTGTGTTATAGAATTTGAGAAACATTAGGAATCACATGATTCGTATGCTTGTGTTTGTGTTGTTTGGTGATCTTTCTATCAAGTTCTATTAAGTTCAAAGATTTTTGGACGAGAACAAGAATGGAAACCAACACATCCCAAACCATAGCCTAGGTAAATCAAACCAATCAATCAGAAAGGTTGAGTTATTGAGTATTTGAGAAACATTAGGAATTGCATGATTCGTATGCTTGTGTTTGTGTTGTTTGGTTATCTTTTGATCAAGTTCTATTAAGTTCAAAGATTTTTGAACGAGAAAAAGAATGGAAACCAACACTTCCCAAACCATAGCCTAGGCAAATCAAACCAATCAATAAGAAATGTTGTGTTATTGAGTATTTGAGAAACATTAGGAATCGCATGATTCGTATGCTTGTGCTTGTGTTGTTTGGTGATCTTTCTAGACGAGAAAAAGAATGGAAACCAACACTTCCCGAACCATAGCCTAGGCAAATCAAACCAATCAATAAGAAAGGTTGTGTTATTGAGAATTTGAGCAACATTAGGAATGGCATGATTCGTATGCTTGTGTTTATGTTGTTTGGTTATCTTTCTATCAAGTTCTATTAAGTTTATAGATCTTGGACGAGAAAAAGAATGGAAACCAACACTTCCCAAACCATAGCCTAGGCAAATCAAACCTATCAATAAGAAAGGTTGTGTTATTGAGTATTTGAGAAACATTAGGAATCGCATGATTCGTATGCTTGTGCTTGTGTTGTTTGGTGATCTTTCTTGACGAGAAAAAGACTGCAAACCAACACTTCCCAAACCATATCCTAGGCAAATCAAACCAATCAATAAGAAAGGTATTGTTATTGAGAATTTGAGAAACATTAGGAATGGCATGATTCGTATGCTTGTGTTTGTGTTGTTTGGTGATCTTTCTATCAAGTTCTATTAAGTTCAAAGATTTTTGGACAAGAACAAGAATGGAAACCAACACTTCCCAGACCATATCCTAGGCAAATAAAACCAATCAATAAGAAAGGTTGTGCTATTGAGAATTTGAGAAACGTTAGGAATCGCATGATTCGTATGCTTGTGTTTGTGAGTTTTGGTGATCTTTCTATCAAGTTCTATTAAGTTCAAAGATTTTAGACGAGAAAAAGAATGGAAACCAACACTTCCCAAACCATATCCTAGGCAAATCAAACCAATCAATAAGAAAGGTTGGGTTATTGAGAATTTGAGAAACATTTGGAATCGCATGATTCATATGCTTGTGTTTGTGTTGTTTGGTGATCTTTCTATCAAGTTCTATTAAGTTCAAAGATTTTTGGACGAGAAAAAGAATGGAAACCAACACTTCCCAAACCATAGCCTAGGCAAATCAAACCAATCAATAAGAAAGGTTGAGTTATTGAGTATGTGAGAAACATTAGGAATCGCATGATTCGTATGCTTGTGTTTGTGTTGTTTGGTGATCTTTCTATCAAGTTCTATTAAGTTCAAAGATTTTTGGACGAGAAAAAGAATGGAAACCAACACCTCCCAAACCATAGCCTAGGCAAATCAAACCAATCAAGTAGGAAAGGTTGTGTTATTGAGAATTTGAGAAACATTAGGAGTCGCATGATTCGTATGCTTGTGCTTGTGTTGTTTGGTGATCTTTCTATCAAGTTTTATTATGTTCAAAGATTTTTGGACGAGAAAAAGAATGGAAACCAACACTTCCCAAACCATACCCTAGGCAAATGAAACCAATCAATAAGAAATGTTGTGTTAGTGAGATTTGAGAAACATTAGGATTCACATGATTCGTATGCTTGTGTTTGTGTTGTAAGGTGATCTTTCTATCAAGTTCTATTAAGTTCAAAGATTTTTGGACGAGAAAAAGAATGTAAACCAACACTTCCCAAACCATAGGTTAGGCAAATCAAACCAATCAATAAGAAATGTTGTGTTATTGAGTATTTGAGAAACATTAGGAATCGCATGATTCGTATGCTTGTGCTTATGTTGTGTGGTGATCTTTCTAGACGAGAAAAAGAATGGAAACCAACATTTCCCAAACCATAGCCTAGACAAATCAATCCAATCAATAAGAAAAGTTGTGTTATTGAGAATTTGAGAAACATTAGGAATTACATAATTCGTATGCTTGTGTTTATGTTTTTTAGTGATCTTTCTATCAAGTTCTATTAAGTTTATAGATTTTTGGACACAAATAAAGAATGGAAACTAACACTTCTCAAACCATAGCCTAGACAAATCAAACCAATCAATAAGAAATGTTGTGTTATAGAATTTGGGAAACATTAGGAATCACATGATTCGTATGCTTGTGTTTGTGTTGTTTGGTGATCTTTCTATCAAGTTCTATTAAGCTCAAAGATTTTTGGACGAGAACAAGAATGGAAACCAACACTTCCCAAACCATATCCCAGGCAAATCAAACCAATCAATAAGAAAGGTTGTGCTATTGAGAATTTGAAAACATTAGGAATCGCATGATTCGTATAGTTGTGTTTGTGTTGTTTCGTGATCTTTCTATCAAGTTCTATTAAGTTCAAAGATTTTTGAACGAGAAAAAGAATGAAAACCAACACTTCCCAAACCATAGCCTAGGCAAATCAAACCAATCAATAAGAAATGTTGTGTTATTGAGTATTTAAGTAACATTAGGAATCGCATGATTCATATGCTTGGGCTTGGGTTGTTTGGTTATCTTTCTAGACGAGAAAAACAATGGAAACCAATACTTCCCAAACAATATCCTCGGCAAATCAAACCAATCAATATGAAAGGTTGTGTTATTGAGAATTTGAGAAACATTAGGTTTCGCCTGATTCGTATGCTTGTGTTTGTGTTGTTTGGTAATCTTTCTATCAAGTTCAATTAAGCTCAAAGATTTTTGGACAAGAAAAACAATGGAAACCAACGATTCCCAAACCATAGCCTAGGCAAATCAAACCAATCAATAAGAAAGGTTGTGCTATTGAGAATTTGAGAAACGTTAGGAATCGCATGATTCGTATGCTTGTGTTTGTGTTGTTTGGTGATCTTTCTATCAAGTTCTATTAAGTTCAAAGATTTTAGACGAGAAAAAGAATGGAAACCAACACTTCCCAAACCATATCCTAGGCAAATCAAACCAATCAATAAGAAAGGTTGGGTTATTGAGAATTTGAGAAACATTTGGAATCGCATGATTCATATGCTTGTGTTTGTGTTGTTTGGTGATCTTTCTATCAAGTTCTATTAAGTTCAAAGATTTTTGGACGAGAAAAAGAATGGAAACCAACACTTCCCAAACCATAGCCTAGGCAAATCAAACCAATCAATAAGAAAGGTTGAGTTATTGAGTATGTGAGAAACATTAGGAATCGCATGATTCGTATGCTTGTGTTTGTGTTGTTTGGTGATCTTTCTATCAAGTTCTATTAAGTTCAAAGATTTTTGGACGAGAAAAAGAATGGAAACCAACACCTCCCAAACCATAGCCTAGGCAAATCAAACCAATCAAGTAGGAAAGGTTGTGTTATTGAGAATTTGAGAAACATTAGGAGTCGCATGATTCGTATGCTTGTGCTTGTGTTGTTTGGTGATCTTTCTATCAAGTTTTATTATGTTCAAAGATTTTTGGACGAGAAAAAGAATGGAAACCAACACTTCCCAAACCATACCCTAGGCAAATGAAACCAATCAATAAGAAATGTTGTGTTAGTGAGATTTGAGAAACATTAGGAATCACATGATTCGTATGCTTGTGTTTGTGTTGTAAGGTGATCTTTCTATCAAGTTCTATTAAGTTCAAAGATTTTTGGACGAGAAAAAGAATGTAAACTAACACTTCCCAAACCATAGGCTAGGCAAATCAAACCAATCAATAAGAAATGTTGTGTTATTGAGTATTTGAGAAACATTAGGAATCGCATGATTCGTATGCTTGTGCTTATGTTGTGTGGTGATCTTTCTAGACGAGAAAAAGAATGGAAACCAACATTTCCCAAACCATAGCCTAGACAAATCAATCCAATCAATAAGAAAAGTTGTGTTATTGAGAATTTGAGAAACATTAGGAATTACATAATTCGTATGCTTGTGTTTATGTTTTTTAGTGATCTTTCTATCAAGTTCTATTAAGTTTATAGATTTTTGGACACAAATAAAGAATGGAAACTAACACTTCTCAAACCATAGCCTAGACAAATCAAACCAATCAATAAGAAATGTTGTGTTATAGAATTTGGGAAACATTAGGAATCACATGATTCGTATGCTTGTGTTTGTGTTGTTTGGTGATCTTTCTATCAAGTTCTATTAAGCTCAAAGATTTTTGGACGAGAACAAGAATGGAAACCAACACTTCCCAAACCATATCCCAGGCAAATCAAACCAATCAATAAGAAAGGTTGTGCTATTGAGAATTTGAAAACATTAGGAATCGCATGATTCGTATAGTTGTGTTTGTGTTGTTTCGTGATCTTTCTATCAAGTTCTATTAAGTTCAAAGATTTTTGAACGAGAAAAAGAATGAAAACCAACACTTCCCAAACCATAGCCTAGGCAAATCAAACCAATCAATAAGAAATGTTGTGTTATTGAGTATTTAAGTAACATTAGGAATCGCATGATTCATATGCTTGGGCTTGGGTTGTTTGGTTATCTTTCTAGACGAGAAAAACAATGGAAACCAATACTTCCCAAACAATATCCTCGGCAAATCAAACCAATCAATATGAAAGGTTGTGTTATTGAGAATTTGAGAAACATTAGGTTTCGCCTGATTCGTATGCTTGTGTTTGTGTTGTTTGGTAATCTTTCTATCAAGTTCAATTAAGCTCAAAGATTTTTGGACAAGAAAAACAATGGAAACCAACGATTCCCAAACCATAGCCTAGGCAAATCAAACCAATCAATAAGAAAGGTTGTGTTATAGAATTTGAGAAACATTAGGAATTACATGATTCGTATGCTTGTGTTTGTGTTGTTTGGTGATCTTTCTATCAAGTTCTATTAAGTTCAAAGATTTTTGGACGAGAACAAGAATGGAAACCAACACATCCCGAACCATAGCCTAGGTAAATCACACCAATAAATAAGAAAGGTTGTGTTATTGAGTATTTGAGAAACATTAGGAATTGCATGATTCGTATGCTTGTGTTTGTGTTGTTTGGTTATCTTTTTATCAAGTTCTATTAAGTTCAAAGATTTTTGAACGAGAAAAAGAATGGAAACCAACACTTCCCAAACCATAGCCTAGGCAAATCAAACCAATCAATAAGAAATGTTGTGTTATTGAGTATTTGAGAAACATTAGGAATCGCATGATTCGTATGCTTGTGCTTGTGTTGTTTGGTGATCTTTCTAGACGAGAAAAAGAATGGAAACCAACACTTCCCAAACCATAGCCTAAGCAAATCAAACCAATCAATAAGAAAGGTTGTGTTATTGAGAATTTGAGAAACATTAGTAATGGCATGATTCGTATGCTTGTGTTTATGTTGTTTGGTTATCTTTCTATTAAGTTTATAGATTCTTGGACGAGAAAAAGAATGGAAACCAACACTTCCCAAACCATAGCCTAGGCAAATCAAATCTATCAATAAGAAAGGTTGTGTTATTGAGTATTTGAGAAACATTAGGAATCGCATGATTCCTATGCTTGTGCTTGTGTTGTTTGGTGATCTTTCTAGACGAGAAAAAGAATGGAAACCAACACTTCCCAAACCATATCCTAGGCAAATCAAACCAATCAATAAGAAAGGTATTGTTATTGAGAATTTGAGAGACATTAGGAATGGCATGATTCGTATGCTTGTGTTTGTGTTGTTTGGTGATCTTTCTATGAAGTTCTATTAAGTTCAAAGATTTTTGGACGAGAACAAGAATGGAAGCCAACACTTCCCAGACCATATCCTAGGCAAATAAAACCAATCAATAAGAAAGGTTGTGCTATTGAGAATTTGAGAAACGTTAGGAATCGCATGATTCGTATGCTTGTATTTGTGTTGTTTGGTGATCTTTCTATCAAGTTCTATTAAGTTCAAAGATTTTAGACGAGAAAAAGAATGGAAACCAACACTTTCCAAACCATATCCTAGGGAAATCAAACCAATCAATAAGAAAGGTTGGGTTATTGAGAATTTGAGAAGCATTTGGAATCGCATGATTCGTATGCTTGTGTTTGTGTTGTTTGGTGATCTTTCTATCAAGTTCTATTAAGTTCAAAGATTTTTGGACGAGAAAAGAATGGAGACCAACACTTCCCAAACCATAGCCTAGGCAAATCAAACCAATCAATAAGAAAGGTCGAGTTATTGAGTATGTAAGAAACATTAGGAATCGCATGATTCGTATGCTTGTGTTTGTGTTGTTTGGTGATCTTTCTATCAAGTTCTATTAAGTTCAAAGATTTTTGGACGAGAAAAAGAATGGAAACCAACACCTCCCAAACCATAGCCTAGGCAAATCAAACCAATCAATAGGAAAGGTTGTGTTATTGAGAATTTGAGAAACATTAGGAATCGCATGATTCGTATGGTTGTGTTTGTGTTGTTTGGTGATCTTTCTATCAAGTTTTATTATGTTCAAAGATTTTTGGACGAGAAAAAGAATGGAAACCAACACTTCCCAAACCATACCCTAGGCAAATGAAACCAATCAATAAGAAATGTTGTGTTAGTGAGTATTTGAGAAACATTAGGAATCACATGATTCGTATACTTGTGTTTGTGTTGTAAGGTGATCTTTCTATCAAGCTCTATTAAGTTCAAAGATTTTTGGACGAGAAAAAGAATGGAAACCAACACTTCCCAAACCATACCCTAGGCAAATGAAACCAATCAATAAGAAATGTTGTGTTAGTGAGTATTTGAGAAACATTAGGAATCACATGATTCGTATGCTTGTGTTTGTGTTGTAAGGTGATCTTTCTATCAAGATCTATTAAGTTCAAAGATTTTTGGACGAGAACAAGAATGGAAACCAACACTTCCCAAACCATAGCCTAGGCAAATCAAACCTATCAATAAGAAAGGTTGTGTTATTGAGTATTTTAGAAACGTTAGGAATCGCATGATTCGTATGCTTGTGTTTGTGTTGTTTGGTGATCTTTCTATCAAGTTCTATTAAGTTCAAAGATTTTAGACGAGAAAAAGAATAGAAACCAACACTTCCTAAACCATATCCTAGGCAAATCAAACCAATCAATAAGAAAGGTTGGGTTATTAAGAATTTGAGAAACATTTGGAATCGCATGATTCGTATGCTTGTGTTTGTGTTGTTTGGTGATCTTTCTATCAAGTTCTACTAAGTTCAAAGATTTTTGGACGAGAAAAAGAATGAACACCAACACTTCCCAAACCATAGGCTAGGCAAATCAAACCAATCAATAAGAAATGTTGTGTTATTGGGTATTTGAGAAACAATAGGAATCGCATGATTCGTATGCTTGTGCTTATGTTGTGTGGTGATCTTTCTAGATGAGAAAAAGAATGGAAACCAACATTTCCCAAACCATATCCTAGACAAATCAAACCAATCATTAAGAAAGGTTGTGTTATTGAGAATTTGAGAAACATTAGGAATGGCATGATTCGTATGCTTGTGTTTATATTGTTTGGTGATCTTTCTATCAAGTTCTATTAAGTTTATAGATTTTTGGACAAAAAAAAAGAATGGAAACCAACACTTCCCAAACCATAGCCTAGGCAAATCAAACCAATCAATAAGAAAGGTTGTGTTATAGAATTTGAGAAACATTAGGAATCACATGATTCGTATGCTTGTGTTTGTGTTGTTTGGTGATCTTTCTATCAAGTTCTATTAAGTTCAAAGATTTTTGGACGAGAACAAGAATGGAAACCAACACTTCCCAAACCATATCCCAGGCAAATCAAACCAATCAATAAGAAAGGTTGTGCTATTGAGAATTTGAAAACATTAGGAATCGCATGATTCGTATGGTTGTGTTTGTGTTCTTTCGTGATCTTTCTATCAAGCTCTATTAAGTTCAAAGATTTTTGAACGAGAAAAAGAATGGAAACCAACACTTTCCAAACCATATCCTGGGCAAATCAAACCAATCAATAAGAAAGGTTGGGTTATTGAGAATTTGAGAAACATTTTGAATCGCATGATTCGTATGCTTGTGTTTGTGTTGTTTAGTGATCTTTCTATCAAGTTCTATTAAGTTCAAAGATTTTTGGACGAGAAAAAGAATGGAGACCAACACTTCCCAAACCATAGCCTAGGCAAATCAAACCAATCAATAAGAAAGGTTGAGTTATTGAGTATGTGAGAAACATTAGGAATCGAATGATTCGTATGCTTGTGTTTGTGTTGTTTGGTGATCTTTCTATCAGGTTCTATTAAGTTCAAAGACTTTTGGACGAGAAAAAGAATGGAAACCAACACCTCCCAAACCATAGCCTAGGCAAATCAAACCAATCAATAGGAAAGGTTGTGTTATTGAGAATTTGAGAAACATTAGTAATCGCATGATTCGTATGCTTGTGTTTGTGTTGTTTGGTGATCTTTCTATCAAGTTTTATTATGTTCAAAGATTTTTGGACGAGAAAAAGAATGGAAACCAACACTTCCCAAACCATTCCCTAGGCAAATGAAACCAATCAATAAGAAATGTTGTGTTAGTGAGTATTTGAGAAACATTAGGAATCACATGATTCGTATACTTGTGTTTGTGTTGTAAGGTGATCTTTCTATCAAGCTCTATTAAGTTCAAAGATTTTTGGACGAGAAAAAGAATGGAAACCAACATTTCCCAAACCATACCCTAGGCAAATGAAACCAATCAATAAGAAATGTTGTGTTAGTGAGTATTTGAGAAACATTAGGAATCACATGATTCGTATGCTTGTGTTTGTGTTGTAAGGTGAGCTTTCTATCAAGATCTATTAAGTTCAAAGATTTTTGGACGAGAACAAGAATGGAAACCAACACTTCCCAAACCATAGCCTAGGCAAATCAAACCTATCAATAAGAAAGGTTGTGTTATTGTGTATTTGAGAAACATTAGGAATCGCATGATTCGTATGCTTGTGCTTGTGTTGTTTGGTGTTCTTTCTAGACGAGAAAAATAATGGAAACCAACACTTCCCAAACCATATCCTAGGCAAATCAAACCAATCAATAAGAAAGGTTGTGTTATTGAGAATTTGAGAAACATTAGGAATGGCATGATTCGTATGCTTGTGTTTGTGTTGTTTGGTGATCTTTCTATCAAGTTCTATTAAGTTCAAAGATTTTTGGACGAGAACAAGAATGGAAACCAACACTTCCCAGACCATATCCTAGGCAAATAAAACCAATCAATAAGAAAGGTTGTGCTATTGAGAATTTGAGAAACTTCAGGAATCGCATGATTCGTATGCTTGTGTTTGTGTTGTTTGGTGATCTTTCTATCAAGTTCTATTAAGTTCAAAGATTTTAGACGAGAAAAAGAATAGAAACCAACACTTCCTAAACCATATCCTAGGCAAATCAAACCAATGAATAAGAAAGGTTGGGTTATTGAGAATTTGAGAAACATTTGGAATCGCATGATTCGTATGCTTGTGTTTGTGTTGTTTGGTGATCTTTCTATCAAGTTCTACTAAGTTCAAAGATTTTTGGACGAGAAAAATAATGAAAACCAACACTTCCCAAACCATAGGCTAGGCAAATCATACCAATCAATAAGAAATGTTGTGTTATTGAGTATTTGTGAAACATTAGGAATCGCATGATTCGTATGCTTGTGCTTATGTTGTGTGGTGATCTTTCTGGACGAGAAAAAGAATGGAAACCAACATTTCTCAAACCATAGCCTAGACAAATCAAACCAATCATTAAGAAAGGTTGTGTTATTGAGAATTTGAGAAACATTAGGAATGGCATGATTCGTACGCTTGTGTTTATATTGTTTGGTGATCTTTTTATCAAGTTCTATTAAGTTTATAGATTTTTGGACAAAAAAAAAGAATGGAAACCAACACTTCCCAAACCATAGCCTAGGCAAATCAAACCAATCAATAAGAAAGGTTGTGTTATAGAATTTGAGAAACATTAAGAATCACATGATTCGTATGCTTGTGTTTGTGTTGTTTGGTGATCTTTCTATCAAGTTCTATTAAGTTCAAAGATTTTTGGACGAGAACAAGAATGGAAACCAACACTTCCCAAACCATATCCCAGGCAAATCAAACCAATCAATAAGAAAGGTTGTGCTATTGAGAATTTGAAAACATTAGGAATCGCATGATTCGTATGGTTGTGTTTGTGTTGTTTCGTGATCTTTCTATCAAGCTCTATTAAGTTCAAAGATTTTTGAACGAGAAAAAGAATGGAAACCAACACTTCCCAAACCATAGCCTAGGCAAATCAAACCAATCAATAAGAAATGTTGTCTTATTGAGTATTTAAGTAACATTAGGAATCGCATGATTCGTATTCTTGGGCTTGTGTTGTTTGGTTATCTTTCAAGACGCGAAAAAGAATGGAAACCAACACTTCCCAAACAATATCCTCGGCAAATCAAACCAATCAATATGAAAGGTTGTGTTATTGAGAATTTGAGAAACATTAGGTTTCGCCTGATTCGTATGCTTGTGTTTGTGTTGTTTGGTGATCTTTCTATCAAGTTTTATTATGTTCAAAGATTCTTGGACGAGAAAAAGAATGGAAACCAACACTTCCCAAACCATACCCTAGGCAAATGAAACCAATCAATAAGAAATGTTGTGTTAGTGAGTATTTGAGAAACATTAGGAATCACATGATTCGTATGCTTGTGTTTGTGTTGTAAGGTGATCTTTCTATCAAGTTCTATTAAGTTCAAAGATTTTTGGACGAGAAAAAGAATGGAAACCAACACTTCCCAAACCATAGACTTGGCAAATCAAACCAATCAATAAGAAATGTTGTGTTATTGAGTATTTGAGAAACATTAGGAATCGCATGATTCGTATGCTTGTGCTTATGTTGTGTGGTGATCTTTCTAGTCGAGAAAAGAATGGAAACCAACATTTCCCAAACCATAGCCTAGACAAATCAAACCAATCATTAAGAAAGGTTGTGTTATTGAGAATTTGAGAAACATTAGGAATGGCATGATTCGTATGCTTGTGTTTATATTGTTTGGTGATCTTTCTATCAAGTTCTATTAAGTTTATAGATTTTTGGACAAAAAAAAAGAATGGAAACCAACACTTCCCAAACCATAGCCTAGGCAAATCAAACCAATCAATAAGAAAGGTTGTGTTATAGAATTTGAGAAACATTAGGAATCACATGATTCGTATGCTTGTGTTTGTATTGTTTGGTGATCTTTCTATCAAGTTCTATTAAGTACAAAGATTTTTGGACGAGAACAAGAATGGAAACCAACACTTCCCAAACCATATCCCAGGCAAATCAAACCAATCAATAAGAAAGGTTGTGCTATTGAGAATTTGAAAACATTAGGAATCGCATGATTCGTATGGTTGTGTTTGTGTTGTTTCGTGATCTTTCTATCAAGCTCTATTAAGTTCAAAGATTTTTGAACGAGAAAAAGAATGGAAACCAACACTTCCCAAACCATAGCCTAGGCAAATCAAACCAATCAATAAGAAATGTTGTCTTATTGAGTATTTAAGTAACATTAGGAATCGCATGATTCGTATGCTTGGGCTTGTGTTGTTTGGTTATCTTTCTAGACGCGAAAAAGAATGGAAACCCACACTTCCCAAACAATATCCTCGGCAAATCAAACCAATCAATATGAAAGGTTGTGTTATTGAGAATTTGAGAAACATTAGGTTTCGCCTGATTCGTATGCTTGTGTTTGTGTTGTTTGGTGATCTTTCTATCAAGTTTTATTATGTTCAAAGATTCTTGGACGAGAAAAAGAATGGAAACCAACACTTCCCAAACCATACCCTAGGCAAATGAAACCAATCAATAAGAAATGTTGTGTTAGTGAGTATTTGAGAAACATTAGGAATCACATGATTCGTATGCTTGTGTTTGTGTTGTAAGGTGATCTTTCTATCAAGTTCTATTAAGTTCAAAGATTTTTGGACGAGAAAAAGAATGGAAACCAACACTTCCCAAACCATAGACTAGGCAAATCAAACCAATCAATAAGAAATGTTCTGTTATTGAGTATTTGAGAAACATTAGGAATCGCATGATTCGTATGCTTGTGCTTATGTTGTGTGGTGATCTTTCAAGATGAGAAAAAGAATGGAAACCAACATTTCCCAAACCATAGCCTAGACAAATCAAACCAATCAATATGAAAGGTTGTGTTATTTAGAATTTGAGAAACATTAGGAATGGCATGATTCGTATGCTTGTGTTTATGTTGTTTGGTGATCTTTCTATCAAGTTCTATTAAGTTTATAGATTTTTGGACAAAAAAAGAATGGAAACTAACACTTCCCAAACCATAGCCTAGGCAAATCAAACCAATCAATAAGAAAGGTTGTGTTATAGAATTTGAGAAACATTAGGAATCACATGATTCGTATGCTTGTGTTTGTGTTGTTTGGTGATCTTTCTATCAAGTTCTATTATGTTCAAAGATTTTTGGACGAGAACAAGAATGGAAACCAACACTTCCCAAACCACAGCCTAGGCAAATCAAACCTATCAATAAGAAATGTTGTGTTATTGAGTATTTAAGTAACATTAGGAATCGCATGATTCGTATACTTGGGCTTGGGTTGTTTGGTTAACTTTCTAGACGAGAAAAACAATGGAAACCAATACTTCCCAAACTATATCCTCGGCAAATCAAGCCAATCAATATGAAAGGTTGTGTTATTGAGAATTTGAGAAACATTAGGTTTCGCCTGATTCATATGCTTGTGTTTGTGTTGTTTGGTAATCATTCTATCAAGTTCTATTAAGCTCAAAGATTTTTGGACAAGAAAAACAATGGAAACCAACGATTTCCAAACCATAGGCTAGGCAAATCAAACCAATCAATAAGAAATGTTGTGTTATTGAGTATTTGAGAAACATTAGGAATCGCATGATTCGTATGCTTGTGCTTATGTTGTGTGGTGATCTTTCTAGACGAGAAAAATAATTGAAACCAACATTTCCCAAACCATAGCCTAGACAAATCAATCCAATCAATAAGAAAAGTTGTGTTATTGAGAATTTGAGAAACATTAGGAATTACATAATTCGTATGCTTGTGTTTATGTTGTTTAGTGATCTTTCTATCAAGTTCTATTAAGTTTATAGATTTTTGGACACAAAAAAAGAATGGAAACTAACACTTATCAAACCATAGCCTAGACAAATCAAACCAATCAATAAGAAAGGTTGTGTTATAGAATTTGGGAAACATTAGGAATCACATGATTCGTATGCTTGTGTTTGTGTTGTTTGGTGATCTTTCTATCAAGTTCTATTAAGTGCAAAGATTTTTGGACGAGAACAAGGATGGAAACCAACACTTCCCAAACCATATCCCAGGAAATCAAACCGATCATTAAGAAAGGTTGTGCTATTCAGAATTTGAAAACATTAGGAATCGCATGATTCGTATGGTTGTGTTTGTGTTGTTTCGTGATCTTTCTATCAAGTTCTATTAAGTTCAAAGATTTTTGAACGAGAAAAAGAATGGAAACCAACACTTCCCAAACCATAGCCTAGGCAAATCAAACCAATCAATAAGAAATGTTGTGTTATTGAGTATTTAAGTAACATTAGGAATCGCATGATTCGTATGCTTGGGCTTGGGTTGTTTGGTTATCTTTCTAGACGAGAAAAACAATGGAAACCAATACTTCCCAAACAATATCCTCGGCAAATCAAACCAATCAATATGAAAGGTTGTGTTATTGAGAATTTGAGAAACATTAGGTTTCGCCTGATTCGTATGCTTATGTTTGTGTTGTTTGGTAATCTTTCTATCAAGTTCTATTAAGCTCAAAGATTTTTGGACAAGAAAAACAATGGAAACCAACGATTCCCAAACCATAGCCTCGGCAAATCAAACCAATCAATAAGAAAGGTTGTGTTATAGAATTTGAGAAACATTAGGAATTACATGATTCGTATGCTTGTGTTTGTGTTGTTTGGTGATCTTTCTATCAAGTTCTATTAAGTTCAAAGATTTTTGGACGAGAACAAGAATGGAAACCAACACATCCCAAACCATAGCCTAGCTAAATCAAACCAATCAATAAGAAAGGTTGAGTTATTGAGTATTTGAGAAACATTAGGAATTGCATGATTCGTATGCTTGTGTTTGTGCTGTTTGGTTATCTTTTTATCAAGTTCTATTAAGTTCAAAGATTTTTGAACGAGAAAAAGAATGGAAACCAACACTTCCCAAACCATAGCCTAGGCAAATCAAACCAATCAATAAGAAATGTTGTGTTATTGAGTATTGAGAAACAATAGGAATCGCATGATTCGTATGCTTGTGCTTGTGTTGTTTGGTGATCTTTCTAGACGAGAAAAAGAATGGAAACCAACACTTCCCAAACCATAGCCTAGGCAAATCAAACCAATCAATAAGAAAGGTTGTGTTATTGAGAATTTGAGAAACATTAGGAACGGCATGATTCGTATGCTTGTGTTTATGTTGTTTGGTTATCTTTCTATTAAGTTTATAGATTCTTGGACGAGAAAAAGAATGGAAACCAACACTTCCCAAACCATAGCCTAGGCAAATCAAATCTATCAATAAGAAAGGTTGTGTTATTGAGTATTTGAAAAACATTAGGAATCGCATGATTCGTATGCTTGTGCTTGTGTTGTTTGGTGATCTTTCTAGACGAGAAAAAGAATGGAAACCAACACTTCCCAAACCATATCCTAGGCAAATCAAACCAATCAATAAGAACGGTATTGTTATTGAGAATTTGAGAGACATTAGGAATGGCATGATTCGTATGCTTGTGTTTGTGTTGTTTGGTGATCTTTCTATCAAGTTCTATTAAGTTCAAAGATTTTTGGACGAGAACAAGAATGGAAGCCAACACTTCCCAGACCATATCCTAGGCAAATAAAACCAATCAATAAGAAAGGTTGTGCTATTGAGAATTTGAGAAACGTTAGGAATCGCATGATTCGTATGCTTGTGTTTATGTTGTTTAGTGATCTTTCTATCAAGTTCTATTAAGTTTATAGATTTTTGGACACAAAAAAAGAATGGAAACTAACACTTCTCAAACCATAGCCTAGACAAATCAAACCAATCAATAAGAAAGGTTGTGTTATAGAATTTGGGAAACATTAGGAATCACATGATTCGTATGCTTGTGTTTGTGTTGTTTGGTGATCTTTCTATTAAGTTCTATTAAGTTCAAAGATTTTTGGACGAGAACAAGAATGGAAACCAACACTTCCCAAACCATATCCCAGGAAATCAAACCAATCAATAAGAAAGGTTGTGCTATTGAGAATTTGAAAACATTAGGAATCGCTTGATTCGTATGGTTGTGTTTGTGTTGTTTCGTGATCTTTCTATCAAGTTCTATTAAGTTCAAAGATTTTTGAACGAGAAAAAGAATGGAAACCAACACTTCTTAAACCATAGCCTAGGCAAATCAAACCAATCAATAAGAAATGTTGTGTTATTGAGTATTTAAGTAACATTAGGAATCGCATGATTCGTATGCTTGGGCTTGGGTTGTTTGGTTATCTTTCTAGACGAGAAAAACAATGGAAACCAATACTTCCCAAACCATAGCCTAGGCAAATCAAACCAATCAATAAGAAATGTTGTGTTATTGAGTATTTGAGAAACATTAGGAATCGCATGATTCGTATGCTTGTGCTTGTGTTGTTTGGTGATCTTTCTAGACGAGAAAAAGAATGGAAACCAACACTTCCCAAACCATAGCCTAGGCAAATCAAACCAATCAATAAGAAAGGTTGTGTTATTGAGAATTTGAGAAACATTAGGAATGGCATGATTCGTATGCTTGTGTTTATGTTGTTTGGTTATCTTTCTATTAAGTTTATAAATTCTTGAACGAGAAAAAGAATGGAAACCAACACTTCTTAAACCATAGCCTAGGCAAATCAAACCAATCAATAAGAAATGTTGTGTTATTGAGTATTTAAGTAACATTAGGAATCGCATGATTCGTATGCTTGGGCTTGGGTTGTTTGGTTATCTTTCTAGACGAGAAAAACAATGGAAACCAATACTTCCCAAACAATATCCTCGGCAAATCAAACCAATCAATATGAAAGGTTATGTTATTGAGAATTTGAGAAACATTAGGTTTCGCCTGATTCGTATGCTTATGTTTGTGTTGTTTGGTAATCTTTCTATCAAGTTCTATTAAGCTCAAAGATTCTTGGACAAGAAAAACAATGGAAACCAACGATTCCCAAACCATAGCCTCGGCAAATCAAACCAATCAATAAGAAAGGTTGTGTTATAGAATTTGAGAAACATTAGGAATTACATGATTCGTATGCTTGTGTTTGTGTTCTTTGGTGATCTTTCTATCAAGTTCTATTAAGTTCAAAGATTTTTGGACGAGAACAAGAATGGAAACCAACACATCCCAAACCATAGCCTAGCTAAATCAAACCAATCAATAAGAAAGGTTGAGTTATTGAGTATTTGAGAAACATTAGGAATTGCATGATTCGTATGCTTGTGTTTATGTTGTTTGGTTATCTTTCTATTAAGTTTATAGATTCTTGGACGAGAAAAAGAATGGAAACCAACACTTCCCAAACCATAGCCTAGGCAAATCAAATCTATCAATAAGAAAGGTTGTGTTATTGAGTATTTGAGAAACATTAGGAATCGCATGATTCGTATGCTTGTGCTTGTGTTGTTTGGTGATCTTTCTAGACGAGAAAAAGAATGGAAACCAACACTTCCCAAACCATATCCTAGGCAAATCAAACCAATCAATAAGAACGGTATTGTTATAGAGATTTTAGAGACATTAGGAATGGCATGATTCGTATGCTTGTGTTTGTGTTGTTTGGTGATCTTTCTATCAAGTTCTATTAAGTTCAAAGATTTTTGGACGAGAACAAGAATGGAAGCCAACACTTCCCAGACCATATCCTAGGCAAATAAAACCAATCAATAAGAAAGGTTGTGCTATTGAGAATTTGAGAAACGTTAGGAATCGCATGATTCGTATGCTTGTGTTTGTGTTGTTTGGTGATCTTTCTATCAAGTTTTATAAAGTTTAAAGATTTTAGACGAGAAAAAGAATGGAAACCAACACTTTCCAAACCATATCCTAGGCAAATCAAACCAATCAATAAGAAAGGTTGGGTTATTGAGAATTTGAGAAACATTTGGAATCGCATGATTCGTATGCTTGTGTTTGTGTTGTTTGGTGATCTTTCTATCAAGTTCTATTAAGTTCAAAGATTTTTGGACGAGAAAAAGAATGGAAACCAACACTTCCCAAACCATACCCTAGGCAAATGAAACCAATCAATAAGAAATGTTGTGTTAGTGAGTATTTGAGAAGCATTAGGAATCACATGATTCGTATCATTGTGTTTGTGTTGTAAGGTGATCTTTCTATCAAACTCTATTAAGTTCAAAGATTTTTGGACGAGAACAAGAATGGAAACCAACACTTCCCAGACCATATCCTAGGCAAATCAAACCAATCAATAAGAAAGGCTGTGTTATTCAGAATTGAGAAACATTAGGAATTGCATGTTTCTTATGCTTGTGTTTGTGTTGTTTGGTAATCTTTCTATCAAGTTCTAAAGCTCAAAGCTTTTTGGACGAGAAAAAGAATGGAAACCAACACTTCCCAAACCATAGCCTAGGCAAATCAATCCAATCAATAACAAAGGCTGTGTTATTGAGAATTTGAGAAATATTAGGAATTGCATGTTTCGTATGCTTGTGTTTGTGTTGTTTGATGATCTTTCTATCAATATCTATTAAGTTCATAGATTTTTGGACGAGAAAAAAAATGGAAACCAACATTTCTCAAACCATATCCTAGGCAAATCAATCCAATCAGTAAGAAAGGTTGTGTTATTGAGAATTTGATAAACATTAGGAATTGCATGATTCATATGCTTGTGGTTGTGTTGTTTGGTGATCTTTCTATCAAGATCTATTAAGTTCATAGATTTTTGGACGAGAAAAAGATTGGAAACTAACACTTCCTAAACCATAGCCTAGGCAAATCAAACCAATCAATAACAAAGGCTGTGTTATTGAGAATTTGAGAAACATTAGGAATTGCATGTTTCGTATGCTTGTGTTTGTGTTGTTTGGTGATCTTTCTATCAAGTTCTATTAAGTTCAAAGATTTTTGGATGAGAAAAAGAATAGAAACCAAAACCTCCCAAACCATAGCCTAGGCAAATCAAACCAATCAATAAGAAAGGTTGTGTTATTGAGAATTTGAGAAACATTAGGAATCGCATGATTCGTATGCTTGTGTTTGTGTTGTTTGGTGATCTTTCTATCAAGTTTTATTATGTTCAAAGATTTTTGGACGAGAAATGAATGGAAACCAACACTTCCCAAACCATACCCTAGGCAAATGAAACTAATCAATAAGAAATGTTGTGTTAGTGAGTATTTGAGAAACATTAGGAATCACATGATTCGTATGCCTGTGTTTGTGTTGTAAGGTGATCTTTCTATCAAGTTCTATTAAGTTCAAAGATTTTTGGACGAGAAAAAGAATGGAAACCAACACTTCCCAAACCATAGGCTAGGCAAATCAAACCAATGAATAAGAAATGTTGTGTTATTGAGTATTTGAGAAACATTAGGAATCACATGATTCGTATGCTTGTGCTTATGTTGTGTGGTGATCTTTCTAGACGAGAAAAAGAGTGGAAACCAACACTTCCCAAACCATAGCCTAGACAAATCAAACCAATCAACAAGAAAGATTGTGTTATTGAGAATTTGAGAAACATTAGGAATGGCATGATTCGTATGTTTGTGTTTATGTTGTTTGGTGATCTTTCTATCAAGTTCTATTAAGTTCATAGATTTTTGGACGAGAAAAAGAATGGAAACCAACACTTCCCAAACCATAGCCTAGGCAAATCAAACCAATCAATAAGAAAGGTTGTGTTATAGAATTTGAGAAACATTAGGAATCACATGATTCGTATGCTTGTGTTTGTGTTGTTTGGTGATCTTTCTATCAAGTTCTATTAAGTTCAAAGATTTTTGGACGAGAACAAGAATGGAAACCAACACTTCCCAAACCATATCCTAGGCAAATCAAACCAATCAATAAGAAAGGTTGTGCTATTGAGAATTTGAGAAACATTAGGAATCGCATGATTCGTATGATTGTGTTTGTGTTGTTTGGTGATCTTTCTATCAAGTTCTGTTCAGATCAAAGATTTTTGAATGAGAAAAAGAATGGAAACCAACACTTCCCAAACCATAGCCTAGGCAAATCAAACCAATCATTAAGAAATGTTGTGTTATTGAGTATTTAAGTAACATTAGGAATCGCATTATTCGTATGCTTGTGCTTGTGTTGTTTGGTTATCTTTCTAGAAGAGAAAAACAATTGAAACGAACACTTCCAAAACCATAGCCTAGGCAAATCAAACCAATCAATAAGAAAGGTTGTGTTATTGAGAATTTGAGAAACATTAGGAATCGCATGATTCGTATGTTTGTGTTTGTGTTGTTTGGTGATCTTTCTATCACGTTCTATTAAGTTCAAAGATTTTTGGACGAGAAAAAGAATGGAAACCAACGCTTCCCAAACCATATCCTAAGCAAATCAAACCAATCAATAAGAAAGGTTGTGTTATTGAGTATTTGAGAAACATTAGGAATCGCACGATTCGTATGCTTGTGTTTGTGTTGTTTGGTCATCCTTCTATTAAGTTCAAAGATTTTTGGACGAGAAAAAGATTGGAAACCAATACTTCCCAAGCCATAGACTAGGCAAATCAAACCAATCAATAAGAAAGGTTGTGTTATTGAGTATTTGAGAAACATTAGGAATCGCACGATTTGTATGCTTGTGTTTGTGTTGTTTGGTGATCTTTCTATCAAGTTCTCTTAAGTTCAAAGATTTATGGACGAGAAAAAGATTGGAAACCAACACTTCCCAAACCATAGCCTAGGCAAATCAAACCAATCAATAAGAAATATTGTGTTATTGAGTATTTGAGAAAAACATTAGGAATCGCATGATTCGTATGTTTGTGTTTGTGTTGTTTCGTGATCTTTCTATCAAGTTCTATTAAGTTCGGAGATTTTTGGCCGAGAAAAAGAGTGGAAACCAACATTTTCCAAACCATAGCCTAGGCAAATCAATCCAATCGGTAGGAAATGTTGTGTTATTGAGAATTTGATAAACATTAGGAATTGCATGATATGCTTGTGGTTGTGTTGTTTGGTGATCTTTCTATCACGATCTATTAAGTTCATAGATTTTTGGACGAGAAAAAGAATGGAAACTAACACTTCCCAAACCATAGCCAAGGCAAATCAATCCAATCAGTAAGAAAGGTTGTGTTATAGAATTTGAGAAACATTAGGAATTACATGATTCGTATGCTTGTGTTTGTGTTCTTTGGTGATCTTTCTATCAAGTTCTATTAAGTTCAAAGATTTTTGGACGAGAACAAGAATGGAAACCAACACATCCCAAACCATAGCCTAGCTAAATCAAACCAATCAATAAGAAAGGTTGAGTTATTGAGTATTTGAGAAACATTAGGAATTGCATGATTCGTATGCTTGTGTTTATGTTGTTTGGTTATCTTTCTATTAAGTTTATAGATTCTTGGACGAGAAAAAGAATGGAAACCAACACTTCCCAAACCATAGCCTAGGCAAATCAAATCTATCAATAAGAAAGGTTGTGTTATTGAGTATTTGAGAAACATTAGGAATCGCATGATTCGTATGCTTGTGCTTGTGTTGTTTGGTGATCTTTCTAGACGAGAAAAAGAATGGAAACCAACACTTCCCAAACCATATCCTAGGCAAATCAAACCAATCAATAAGAACGGTATTGTTATTGAGATTTTAGAGACATTAGGAATGGCATGATTCGTATGCTTGTGTTTGTGTTGTTTGGTGATCTTTCTATCAAGTTCTATTAAGTTCAAAGATTTTTGGACGAGAACAAGAATGGAAGCCAACACTTCCCAGACCATATCCTAGGCAAATAAAACCAATCAATAAGAAAGGTTGTGCTATTGAGAATTTGAGAAACGTTAGGAATCGCATGATTCGTATGCTTGTGTTTGTGTTGTTTGGTGATCTTTCTATCAAGTTATATAAAGTTTAAAGATTTTAGACGAGAAAAAGAATGGAAACCAACACTTTCCAAACCATATCCTAGGCAAATCAAACCAATCAATAAGAAAGGTTGGGTTATTGAGAATTTGAGAAACATTTGGAATCGCATGATTCGTATGCTTGTGTTTGTGTTGTTTGGTGATCTTTCTATCATGTTCTATTAAGTTCAAAGATTTTTGGACGAGAAAAAGAATGGAAACCAACACTTCCCAAACCATACCCTAGGCAAATGAAACCAATCAATAAGAAATGTTGTGTTAGTGAGTATTTGAGAAGCATTAGGAATCACATGATTCGTATACTTGTGTTTGTGTTGTAAGGTGATCTTTCTATCAAGCTCTATTAAGTTCAAAGATTTTTGGACGAGAACAAGAATGGAAACCAACACTTCCCAGACCATATCCTAGGCAAATCAAACCAATCAATAAGAAAGGCTGTGTTATTCAGAATTGAGAAACATTAGGAATTGCATGTTTCTTATGCTTGTGTTTGTGTTGTTTGGTAATCTTTCTATCAAGTTCTAAAGCTCAAAGCTTTTTGGACGAGAAAAAGAATGGAAACCAACACTTCCCAAACCATAGCCTAGGCAAATCAATCCAATCAATAACAAAGGCTGTGTTATTGAGAATTTGAGAAACATTAGGAATTGCATGTTTCGTATGCTTGTGTTTGTGTTGTTTGATGATCTTTCTATCAATATCTATTAAGTTCATAGATTTTTGGACGAGAAAAAAAATGGAAACCAACATTTCTCAAACCATATCCTAGGCAAATCAATCCAATCAGTAAGAAAGGTTGTGTTATTGAGAATTTGATAAACATTAGGAATTGCATGATTCATATGCTTGTGGTTGTGTTGTTTGGTGATCTTTCTATCAAGATCTATTAAGTTCATAGATTTTTGGACGAGAAAAAGATTGGAAACTAACACATCCTAAACCATAGCCTAGGCAAATCAAACCAATCAATAACAAAGGCTGTGTTATTGAGAATTTGAGAAACATTAGGAATTGCATGTTTCGTATGCTTGTGTTTGTGTTGTTTGGTGATCTTTCTATCAAGTTCTATTAAGTTCAAAGATTTTTGGATGAGAAAAAGAATAGAAACCAAAACCTCCCAAACCATAGCCTAGGCAAATCAAACACATCAATAAGAAAGGTTGTGTTATTGAGAATTTGAGAAACATTAGGAATCGCATGATTCGTATGCTTGTGTTTGTGTTGTTTGGTGATCTTTCTATCAAGTTTTATTATGTTCAAAGATTTTTGGACGAGAAATGAATGGAAACCAACACTTCCCAAACCATACCCTAGGCAAATGAAACTAATCAATAAGAAATGTTGTGTTAGTGAGTATTTGAGAAACATTAGGAATCACATGATTCGTATGCCTGTGTTTGTGTTGTAAGGTGATCTTTCTATCAAGTTCTATTAAGTTCAAAGATTTTTGGACGAGAAAAAGAATGGAAACCAACACTTCCCAAACCATAGGCTAGGCAAATCAAACCAATGAATAAGAAATGTTGTGTTATTGAGTATTTGAGAAACATTAGGAATCACATGATTCGTATGCTTGTGCTTATGTTGTGTGGTGATCTTTCTAGACGAGAAAAAGAGTGGAAACCAACACTTCCCAAACCATAGCGTAGACAAATCAAACCAATCAACAAGAAAGATTGTGTTATTGAGAATTTGAGAAACATTAGGAATGGCATGATTCGTATGCTTGTGTTTATGTTGTTTGGTGATCTTTCTATCAAGTTCTATTAAGTTCATAGATTTTTGGACGAGAAAAAGAATGGAAACCAACACTTCCCAAACCATAGCCTAGGCAAATCAAACCAATCAATAAGAAAGGTTGTGTTACAGAATTTGAGAAACATTAGGAATCACATGATTCGTATGCTTGTGTTTGTGTTGTTTGGTGATCTTTCTATCAAGTTCTATTAAGTTCAAAGATTTTTGGACGAGAACAAGAATGGAAACCAACACTTCCCAAACCATATCCTAGGCAAATCAAACCAATCAATAAGAAAGGTTGTGCTATTGAGAATTTGAGAAACATTAGGAATCGCATGATTCGTATGATTGTGTTTGTGTTGTTTGGTGATCTTTCTATCAAGTTCTATTCAGATCAAAGATTTATGAATGAGAAAAAGAATGGAAACCAACACTTCCCAAACCATAGCCTAGGCAAATCAAACCAATCATTAAGAAATGTTGTGTTATTGAGTATTTAAGTAACATTAGGAATCGCGTTATTCGTATGCTTGTGCTTGTGTTGTTTGGTTATCTTTCTAGAAGAGAAAAACAATTGAAACGAACACTTCCAAAACCATAGCCTAGGCAAATCAAACCAATCAATAAGAAAGGTTGTGTTATTGAGAATTTGAGAAACATTAGGAATCGCATGATTCGTATGTTTGTGTTTGTGTTGTTTGGTGATCTTTCTATCACGTTCTATTAAGTTCAAAGATTTTTGGACGAGAAAAAGAATGGAAACCAACGCTTCCCAAACCATATCCTAAGCAAATCAAACCAATCAATAAGAAAGGTTGTGTTATTGAGTATTTGAGAAACATTAGGAATCGCACGATTCGTATGCTTGTGTTTGTGTTGTTTGGTGATCCTTCTATTAAGTTCAATGATTTTTGGACGAGAAAAAGATTGGAAACCAATACTTCCCAAGCCATAGCCTAGGCAAATCAAACCAATCAATAAGAAAGGTTGTGTTATTGAGTATTTGAGAAACATTAGGAATTGCACGATTTGTATGCTTGTGTTTGTGTTGTTTGGTGATCTTTCTATGAAGTTCTCTTAAGTTCAAAGATTTATGGACGAGAAAAAGATTGGAAACCAACACTTCCCAAACCATAGCCTAGGCAAATCAAACCAATCAATAAGAAATATGGTGTTATTGAGTATTTGAGAAAAACATTAGGAATCGCATGATTCGTATGTTTGTGTTTGTGTTGTTTCGTGATCTTTCTATCAAGTTCTATTAAGTTCGGAGATTTTTGGCCGAGAAAAAGAGTGGAAACCAACATTTTCCAAACCATAGCCTAGGCAAATCAATCCAATCGGTAGGAAATGTTGTGTTATTGAGAATTTGATAAACATTAGGAATTGCATGATATGCTTGTGGTTGTGTTGTTTGGTGATCTTTCTATCACGATCTATTAAGTTCATAGATTTTTGGATGAGAAAAAGAATGGAAACTAACACTTCCCAAACCATAGCCAAGGCAAATCAATCCAATCAGTAAGAAAGGTTGTGTTATTGAGAATTTGATAAACATTAGGAATTGCATGATTCGTATGCTTGTAGTTGTGTTGTTTGGTGATCTTTCTATCACGATCTAAGTTCATAGATTTTTGGACGAGAAAAAGAATGGAAACTAACACTTCCCAAACCATAGCCTAGGCAAATCAATCCAATCAGTAAGAAAGGTTGTGTTATTGAGAATTTGATAAACTTTAGGAATTGCATGATTCGTATGCTTGTGGTTGTGTTGTTTGGTGATCTTTCTATCAAGATCTATTAAGTTCATAGATTTTTGGACGAGAAAAAGAATGGAAACTAACACTTCCCAAACCATAGCCTAGGCAAATCAAACCAATCAATAACAAAAGCTGTGTTATTGAGAATTTGAGAAACATTAGGAATTGCATGTATGCTTGTGTTTGTGTTGTTTGGTGATCTTTCTATCAAGTTCTATTAATTTCAAAGATTTTTGGACGAGAAAAAGAATGGAAACCAACACCTCCCAAACCATAGCCTAGGCAAATCAAATCAATCAATAAGAAAGGTTGTGTTATTGAGTATCTGAGAAGCATTAGGAATCGCATGATTCGTAAGCTTGTGTTTGTGTTGTTTGATGATCTTTCTATCAAGATCTAAGTTCATAGATTTTTGGACGAGAAAATGAATGGAAACCAACACTTCTCAAACCATAGCCTAGGCAAATGTTGGATCGTTAGTACTGAGGGACGTCCTTTACTTTAGTAAAGGCGTCCTTTGGTTAGGCGTCCCTACGAGGAGTAGGGGCGTCCTTGAGTAATGCAGTGGAATTGTACTAAACAGATAATAGATGAACGCAATGAATTATAGAGGAACCACTCAAGACCAAGTAGTCCTTGAGTGTAAACCTCTACCTCTTTGGAGGATTTTTGAATAGTTCTTTCCTTTATATTGAACGTCCTTACAGTTGTACTGGCGAGTCTTTACAATTCTCTGGCACTTAGCTTTTCCCTAAGTCCACTAGTAAAGGACTCCTCTAAGCCTACAACTTAAGCGAGTTCAATCTATTAAAGGACTCTATCCCTACGTTCTGCAGTACTTCGCAGAACTCTTTCTCTCTTTTTGGTTTTTCTGATTACAAACTGTTTTGTGGTTTGGGTACAAAATCTCACTCGATCTAACACAAGTTCTAGCACTGTTCTTGAGTTCTTGAGTTAGTTCTTCGTGTTCTTGAGTGAGCCGCTTTCCTCTGATTCTCTCTGAATATTCTCTAAAAGCGTTAACGTCACAATAAATGCCTTGGGGTAGTTATAGGACTTGGGGAAGGGCGTCATTTCTCTGGGACGATCATGCCCTTCGTGGACGTGGCTACAGGATCTTCCTCCACATAGTAGGGCGGTGATGAGGAAGCTTCCTGTATCCCGCTGTGTGTGATGAACTCCGCTACAGGATCGGCCGCCACGTGTTGATGGACTTTGCAACAGGATCGTCCGCCACGTAGTGTTGGACTCCGCTACAGGATCGGTCTCCACGTGTCCTTGGATGATCAAATATTGTCGAGTGATGTCATCCTGTCGGCTAGTGAGTAAGGACTCCTTTCTTGCGTTCCTACTTGCTTGGGACTCCGTCCTGGTTCAAGTAGTCTCTAGCTGGTCCTTACTTCCTGTTAGCTAGCGTCCCTAAGCCTGGGGGACGCTCATACACACTTGTTGTCCTTTTGTCACTGGCGTTCCTGAACACTTGGACAATTTTATTAGAATCAAAGTGAGTTTGTCATATCAAAACTAAGGGACGGTTGTGTGGTACACTAGCAAGTACGCAAGCGTCCTTGATAGCGTCCCAACAATTTCCCCCTTTTTTATGATGACAAACTCTTCAGCAAAATAGTTTTGGCGTTTGAACTTAGCATGCATGAAAACTTAGAAACGTCCTCTAACACTTAGAGAAGATTTCAGTAAGCACAAGTTTTCATTCTTTGATTCTCTAACATTTGGATTTTAAGGAGAAAGTCACGTCCTAGAAATGTTTTCTAAGCATCCTCTTTTATTCTAGCATGGGCGTTCCTTAGACCTTTCACTTAATAGTTCCCCCTTAACACTTGCTTATTCTAGATAACTAGTTTATAGCGCATCTCTGCAAAACTACACTTCCCCCTTTTGGCATCATCGAAAAGGATAACAAGTTATAAGGACGTTAGCATAAAAACATAACTATAAGCAGTGGAACGCTTAAACAAACACATGCAAGCAAACAGTGGAACTTCCATTCAAACAAAAAGAGAGTACGGTTATTACAAACCAAGATCTTAAGTGTTTGAAATTAAAAGAAGCAAAAGCAAAACAATTGTGGGATGAAAGGGTTGGAGGACGGCAATCACTGAGGGCGGCTCTGGTCTTGATAGAACTTGAGAAGTTCTTCATGAAGTTCAGCCGACTTGGAGAAAGTAGAGGATAAGTCCTTTAGGGCAGAGAAGATTAGGCACTGGTTGTCCATGATTGCGCCCATTAGTTTTGCAGGAGGATACTGAGCAATATTTGCGGGGGCATAACGGGGCACTTGACCTGAACTTGAAGAGGGAGCGTCCATTGGAGGTGCTAGAGGAGGAGAAGGAGCCATAAGTACTTGATCAAGGGCAGCGAAGTTTAGGGCTGGCTCTTGAGTGAACTCTTGAGACATAGAAGCAAGCCTTGCTTCTTCAGCTTCAGCGGCCATGCGTTCTTCCTCAGCCTTCAATCTGGCTTCCTCAGCCTCATCCTCTAACTGTTTCAGCATTGACGGCAACTCTTCATTGTGCCTGATCTCAACCAGTCCCTTCTTAGCATTCCACTTAAGTCTGAGCACTTCAGAAGGAGCGCTTTCATCGTAAGCGTTTTGGGACTTGAGAATTAGCTTTACCAGACCAGGGTACGGCAAGGCGTGACGCTTCCTCCCACACTTAGCCATATGTTGCATAGCAATTCTGGCAAGATTGATGGGGCGGCGTTCTAGAAGAGCGTCAATCAGAATGATGTCGTGTGTCTGAACAATTGAACGCTTCTCTTGCCGGGGAAGGACGGCGCGACAGAATGTGCGATGGCGAGCAACCCTGTCCAGTCCCATTGGTCTTTTGCCCTGAAACACGTGCTCAACTAAGGGCTGTTCTTCATCAGTTGTCTCGAATCCGCCTTCTGGAAGTGAGCTTAGAGCATTGGACGGGGGCTTTTGTGGGTTGAGACCCATGAAGGAACGGATCTGGCGTTCAGTGATTGAGGCTTTCTCTCCTTCTATTTTGAAATGAAGTGAGCCATCTTTAGCCTTGTATCGCAGATCTCTGTAGAACGCCTTGATCTGCTCTTTATCAACAACTGCAGGCGCAGGCCCCACGTTTAACCACCCTTGGAACCTGAGAAGCTCAAGGAACTCCTGAACTTTATCATCATTGAAGGAGGCGAGCCACTCTTCGGAGTAAATAAGGGGTCTAAGAACTTTGACGGGCGCGCCATCAGGTTTTCTTTTGCGTTTCCCTTTGGGGGACTCAGAATCTTCATCACCTGAAGAACTGTTCTCATCAGCAGAGTCCTCTGACTCGTTTTCATCAGCGTCCTGGCCAGCAACGTTCTCTGTGCCTTGTTCATTTTCAGCATTGCCACCAGCTGTGGCTTGATCAGCACCAGCAGAACCTTGGCCTTGGGACGTGCCCTCGGCGTCTTGAGCCTCTGATTGATGTTCGGTTTGGGGCTCAATGTCCGCGGGGACTTGGTGGGATTCTGTTTGAATTGTGGGGGAGGGGTTCTCTTGAGGAGTTGGGAGGGGATTAAGGAGAGGGAGGGTTTGGTTGTAGGGGGGGACCTCTTGAGCATCACGCTCGAGCTCCTCAGATAGTGTGGGCTCGGCGTTCTCTGGAGCGACCTGGTGCTCACCAGCGTCCTCAGTAACTTGTTCTTTTCCATCCTCTGTTGCCTCAGGAGCATTCTCAACTCCTTCCACCTTGCCACTAGAGTCCCCAACGACATCAATGTATGGGGAGACTTGATCAGCAGGCGTTCCTCTTTGGCTCTCAGATGAGCTAGAGGAGGAGGAGGAGATGTGCTCAGGCTCTGGAGCGTCCTTAGGTAGCAGCACCTTAGGCTTTTCGCCAGCTTTGCGTCGGCGAAAGGTGTGCTCTAGTGTGGAACGCTTCTCAGCCTCGTCCGGGCCACTTTCGGAAGAAGGACGACGGGACCTTGGAGTCTCGGGGTCCTTAGGCGGTGAGATATGGGCCGGTGCGGATGGGAAGTTTGCGAGATTGAGGGGAGAGTAGGGTTTGGGAGGAAAAGGAATAAGGGCATTGGTTCTTGAGGCTTGAGGGGACGGTGGAGGAGTGGGAAGTTGGACGATGGAGATGGGTTGTGGTGGTGGAGTGGATTCTTTGGAGAGGTTGGAGGGCCTTTTTGTGAAGGTAGGCCTATTTGTGGAGATTTTGTAGGAGGGGACGCTTGAAGTCTTGGCCTTTTTGAGGGGCCTTGAGTCGTGTGTTTTCTTGGAGCGTCCCTCCTTAATGTGGGGTGGAAACTTGTCCACAATTTGTGTTGGGTTTGAGGAGGTGAAAGGTTGGGAAGATTTGGAGAGAGGAGAAGATGGAGCTGGACGCTTTAGCAAGTTTTTGGTTGTAACTGTGGGGACTTGAGGAGGTGGTGAAGAGGGACTTGGCACACGGTTTTTTAGCATCTTGTAGGCCAAAACGTCCCTAGGGTACATGGGAAATTCTGGGAGGACGGCGTTGTGCAAGTCTGGGATTAAATCAAGTAAAGGACCGAGATTCTCACCACCAAACTGCGAGAAGAAGAGAACGTCGTCCATCCTCCCCGGCAAGTCCTTGTAGTTTGTCTTGTGGAGGCATGGAATGACGAACCGTTCTATAAACTTTTCGTAGTTCCTTGTCTTGATGGCGTCCTCCTTTACATCAGGTTTATCCATCCGTTCCCTTATCAAATTGTACAGGGTTCGCGGCTTCCTGTTGATGAAGTCCACCAAAGATTCATTGAGGACGATGGACTTTGGCTTTTCTATGTAGTGGGACTTCACTAACTTTCTTCTGTTCCCGCCGGTAGAAGATCCGGCTACGTTCATCAGTCTTTGAGACATCTTCCGGTGAGTTTTAGTGAGAGAAAGTTGCCGGAAAGTTAGAGAGAAGTCAGAGCACTGAATTGAGCAGGGAAGTTGTTGAGAATAATAAATGAACGGGAGCGACTGTTCTGGCCTTATATAGAGGAAGCGGTGGCACAAACGGTAATTACCACTGTTTTACTGTGCGACACGTGTCAAAACTTCCCCCTTAAGATTTGAGCAAAAGCAACGGTCACTGTTTACACTTTCAAAAGTTCAAATTTCTGACTTTTCAACTTCTTCTCAAAACTGAACTGGCGTCCTCTCTTACAAACACTGAGCGTTCTCTCATACTTAGCAGAAAAAAAAATTTACCTCTTCAAGTAAACCAATAACCAATCAACCGTCCTTGTGATCACCTTTCGAACCATTTGAGAACAAAGCAAGTACGTCCCGTAAAGAAAAAAATATGAAGCTCATAGGACAATTTTGCGGAGTTCTCGGCTAGGGTAAGCTTAGAGTTCCCATCATTTCGGCTTATGATAAGGGTTGGGTGATCAGGGATACTCTTTTCAAGACAAATAGAGAAAATTTGAATGGCGTTCCAACGTAGCAAACATATGAAGTTTTAGACTAGCGTCCTTGCAAATATGAATTCAATGCATAACAGTCCTTAAACACTTAGAATCTACAAAACATAGCCAATCATTGAGGGAATAGTAGAACGGGACTTGCTACTTAAAAGTTATCATCCCCAAGAGCAGCCTTAGATGCTCATAGGGACGTCTATCAAGCGCCTTAGTGAAAATATCAGCTATTTGGTCTTCAGTCCTTACATGCTCCATACTAATAAGTCCTAGTTCAACATTATCACGCAAGGAATGATGCCTTATATGAATATGCTTTGTGCGTGAATGAAAAACAGGATTCTTAGAAATTTCAATAGCACTTGTGTTATCACAATGAATGGGAATAGTTTCAAGATTGATACCGTAGTCCTCTAGTTGATATTTGATCCAGATAACTTGTGAACAGCACGAGGCAGCAGCAACGTACTCGGCTTCCGCAGTTGAAAGCGCCACAGAGTTTTGTTTCTTAGATCCCGAAGAGACTAAGCATGAATCAAGGAACTGTGCCATTCCTGAAGTGCTTTTTCTATCAATCACATGTCCAGCATAATCAGCGTCCGAGTAGCCAACAAGCTTGAAGGACGTCTTCCTTGGGTACCAAAGACAAAGATCGTCGCGTCCTTTGAGGTAGCGAAAGATCCTCTTAACTTCTTGCATGTGGGACTCCTTTGGATTCGCCTGGAAGCGTGCACACAAGCAAACGGCAAACATGATGTCGGGACGGCTTGTGGTCAAATAGAGCAAAGAACCAATCATTCCTCTGTAAAGTCTTTGATCAACGTCCTTTCCCTTTTCATCAGCGTTGAGACGCGAGTTGGTAGAACAAGGGGTTGCAACAGGTTTGGACGTGTTCATCCTGTACTTCTCAAGCATTTCACGGACATATTTTTGTTGATGAATACGCGTCCCTTCCTTGAGTTGATTGATTTGAAGTCCCAAGAAGAAATTGAGTTCTCCAATGAGGGACATTTCAAACTCACTACTCATTAAGGACTTGAACTCATCTACAAGTTTCATGTTAGTACTACCAAAGACTATATCATCAACATAGACTTGGGCAATTAAAATGTCCTTGTGAATTTTCTTAATGAACAAAGTTTTATCAATTGAACCTCTTGTGTACCCATGAGACAAAAGAAATGACGCAAACCTGTCGTACCATGCATGAGGGGCTTGCTTGAGTCCATAAAGCGCTTTGTCCAAGTAGTACACATGATCTGGGTGAGAGGCGTCCTCAAAGCCAGGCGGCTGAGCAACATACACTTCCTCCTTTAGCTTTCCATTGAGAAAGACAGTCTTGACGTCCATCTGAAATAACTTGAATCCTTTGTGGACGGCAAAAGCTATAAGAAGACGAACGGCCTCAATTCTAGCAACAGGAGCAAAGGTTTCATCATAGTCTATGCCTTCCTCTTGCTTGAATCCTTGAGCCACTAGTCTTGCCTTGTTCCTTCACACACGTCCACTTTCATCAAGCTTGTTTCTGAACACCCAGCGCGTCCCTATGATATTTTTGCCTTTGGGACGAGGGACAAGCGTCCAAACTTTGTTCCTTTAAAATTGGTTAAGTTCTTCTTGCATTGCTTGAATCCAGTCAGCGTCCTGAAGTGCTTCCTTGATATTCTTTGGCTCTACCATAGATACAAAGGCGTTGAACGCACAAAAGGCTAAATTTGCACTTTGGGACTTGCTTGCAGCTGACCTTGTTTGAACACCTTGAGAAGGATCTGAGACAATCTGAGAAGTTGGGTGATCCTTAGAGAAGCGGGACTCTCTTTGAAACAATTGAGCAAATCTGGGATCAATGTCTCCATCTGAATCATCACTATCACTTTGAGCATCGTCCTCAGTGTGTTCCCCCTCAGAGAGAGCGTCCACACCTTGACGTTGCTCGCTTTGTTGACTTGATTCAGCCACATCTTGTTGAACTGGGGATTCACTACGAGAGGGAACTCCTTGAACAACACTGGGAGCGTCCACTGAGACTTCTTCAGGATTTGGAGAAGCGTCCTTAGGGACATAGTATTTTCCAGAGGACCAATCTTCACCTTCGTCTTCAGAGTCGTCCTGCTGTTGTGACGAGGAGCGTTCTTTCTTACTTGATTTTTCTTTGTGAGAAGAACTTTCCTTAAACACAACATGAATACTCTCCTCAAGCTTTAGAGTCCTTTTGTTGAAAACTCTATATGCTTTGCTGGTGAGAGAGTACCCAAGGAATATGGCTTCATCACTCCTTGCATCAAACTTTCCAAGTTTTTCTTTATCGTTGTTGTGAACGAAGCACTTGCAACCAAAGACTCTAAGATAATCAAAGCGAGGCTTCCTTCCATTCAACAACTCATAGGACGTCTTCTTCAGCAGAGGACGGATCATGGCACGATTGATGATGTAGCATGCTGTAGCAATAGCTTCCGCCCAGAAGTACTTGGGTACGCTATTTGCCAAGAGCATAGTTCTTGCCATGTCTTCTAACGTCCTATTCTTTCGTTCCACAACTCCATTTTGTTAAGGAGTCCTTGGAGCTGAGAAGTTGTGTGAGACACCATGTTGATCACAGTAGGCCAGGAACTCTGAGTTTTGGAACTCTGTCCCATGGTCTGATCTTATGGCTTTGAGAGGCGTCTCAAGTGCAACTTCTACTTGTTTGATGAAGACTTTGAATGCGTTGAAACAATCTGCTTTGGACGCCAAGAAAAGAACCCAAGTGAATCGAGAAAAATCATCTACAAGAATGTAAATGTACCTCTTTCCACCATGGCTTAGCGTCCTCATTGGTCCACAAAGATCCATATGGAGAAGTTCCAAAGGCTTCTTTGTGCTGACTTCATTTTTAGATTTGAAGGACGTTCTTGTTTGCTTCCCTTTGATACAGGCTTCGCACTGTTCAACTTTCTCAGGATCAATTCGGGGAAGTCCCTTCACAAGATTTCTTTGGTGCAGTTTGAGGATTGTGCTTGGTCCAACATGGCCAAGGCGGCGATGCCAGAGATCAGCGTCCTCCTTTGAAGCATATAGACACAATTCTGATTTAGGCTTGAACTCCTGGTTGAAGATGTAGACATTGTTCTGGCGTACTCCTTTGAGAACAACTTTGTTTGACTTCTTGTTGATGACAAGGCACTCCTTTGAGTCAAATGTGACTAGATTTTCACCTTGGTCACACATTTGGGAAACGCTAAGGAGACTGAAGCCAAGTCCTTCAACAAGGCTCACATTTGTTGCTTTGATGGACGGATTGAGAATGGCAGTTCCCGTCCCCTTGATCTTTCCCTTGCCCTTGTTGCCAAACGAGACAGTTCCTCCCGTGGCACTACTTTGGATAGAAGTGAGATGGATCTGGCTTCCTGTCATATGGTTTGAGGCGCCACTATCAATGATCCATGGGCGTCCCCTCACTTCCACCTGCCATAACAAAGTTAGTGTTTGGCGACCCAGGCAAGGTGTTCCTTACCTGGTTCGTTACAGAAATAGAATTCTGGTTCTGGCATGTAGTCATTTATATTCACATCATTTGAAATAGCATGCTTGCGGAAAGAGTTCCTAGAGCGTCTAGAACGCCTAGGATTGGCCTTAGGAACGGACTTATCATTTTCAATGTTAGTCCTAGCAGCTTTTTTACTTTCAATGTCTTCTTTGAGTTTTAAGCAATCATATTTGAAGTGATCTCCTTGTCCACAGTACCAACACGTCTTATAGTAAGTATCAAGGTAGTACTTCTTGTTGGGACGTTGGATTTTGTTTTCTTTCATCTTTTGAGGATTACAGACTTTGGATCCTTCCCCTTTAGCAATTTTCTTGTAGATCCTATGACTAGTGGAGTTAGTGTAGTAGTCCTCTTTTCCTATCTCTCCACTCTCTAGGACTCTAATTCTTTCAAGGAGATTCTTGGTTTTCTCTCTTTCAAGTTCAAGTTCTGAAGTTTTGCTAGCCTCAAAGTCGCTAGGGAGAGAGTTCTTAGTGTCAGATTCATAACCTAGACCTCTCTTAGCTGGGACGAAGACCATTGGTCTAACTTATTCAACTATGGGACTCTTTCCCAAAACTTTCACTTCTTCCCTAAGCTTGGCGTTCTCAAGTTTGAGACACATAAGTTCAGTTTTTAGGGACTTAGTTTCTTCACATGAGGACTCTAGTTGAATGGTCATGGAACTACAGTTTTCACATTCAACCACAATGTTTTCATTTTCAAGTTCAAGTTCATCCATTCTATTTTGCATGATCACACTTTCTTCCATGATTTTGCCAATGAGTTTAATAAGTTTGGACTTAGAACAATTTTCTAAAGAACTCATCATAGACTCACGGGTTACCTCATTTTCAGATTTCAGAGCGTCCTTCTCAACAATTGTGACGTTCTCCATAGCCATGAATGCTACTTGTTCATTATCAGAGGCGTCCTCAAGAGCCATGTATGCCGCTTGTTCATCGGGTTCTTCATCATCATCAGAAGAACTGGCATTATCCCATGCAGATGCGAACGCTCCAATGAGGGCCTTTGTCTTGATTTCCTTTGAAGACATTCCCGTCGTACATTTCTTAGCAAAGTGTCCTTTCTTGTTACATTTGTAACAAGTAAGTTCTTTCATCTCTGCCTCTGTGTACTTGGGACTTTCTTTCTTTGATGGCATCTTGTGTTTGTTGAAGTACTTGTGTCTTTTGCCATAAGAACGGAGAGCTTTGTGAATAAGAGCAAGTTCTTCTTCTTCATCTAGCTGTTCTTTAGTCTTGCTTTCTTTCTCTCTCAACGCTTGAACGCGCATCTTCTCACGGTTTTCATTTTTGTTGGCTTCCACCATTAAAGCAAGTTCTTGTTGACGACGAAGATACTCAGCGTACTCTGGTGTTGATGTCATCAAGGCTAGATCTGTCTGTGGATTCCGTGCTAGCTCAGCTAAATCGGAGTCCCTTCTTGCTTCATATCCTCTCAGCTTCCCATAGATCTCTTCCATATCTAGAGTCTTGTTAGCTGTATTTTCCTTGAACGTGGTTCTATCAAAGTTCCACTTTCCTGTCAGACCATCAATGACCACTTGAACTCTGTTCCTCATTGGAATACCTAAGTTCCTCATCTTGGTGACAAGAGCCTCAAATCGGTATGAGTAGTCCTTCACTGTTTCATTGGGCAACATTTTGAAAGCATAGAACTCTCTCTTGATTTCGAGCTGAACATCTTCCTTCATCTCAGCAGTCCCTACGTGGAATTTTTCAAGGGCTTCCCACTGTAGTTTGGCAGTTGCCAAATTACTAACTCTAGTGGCGTCCCTTTCACAAAGAGATGCTTGAAGGAAGCATATAGCCTTTGCATTTGTTTCCATCAGCTTGAATTCATCAGGACCCCACTCGTCCTCTTTGTCTTTCTTGTCAGCAGGAATGGTAAGGTCACCTTTCATGATCACTCTCCAGCACTGAAAATTCTAACTCCTAACGAAGTTTTCAAATCTGATCTTCCAGCGGTTGAAGTTGCCGTCCGTCAGGCGCGGAGGCTTCACAGAGGAGATTCCTATAGGTTCCATGTCCATCTTTTACCTGCAACTCAGTAAGAATCTAGAGCGCCTGCTCTGATACCAATTGTTGGATCGTTAGTACTGAGGGACGTCCTTTACTTTAGTAAAGGCGTCCTTTGGTTAGGCGTCCCTACGAGGAGTAGGGGCGTCCTTGAGTAATGCAGCGGAATGGTACTAAACAGATAATAGATGAACGCAATGAATTATAGAGGAACCACTCAAGACCAAGTAGTCCTTGAGTGTAAACCTCTACCTCCTTGGAGGATTTTTGAATAGTTCTTTCCTTTATATTGAACGTCCTTACAGTTGTACTGGCGAGTCTTTACAGTTCTCTGGCACTTAGCTTTTCCCTAAGTCCACTAGTAAAGGACTCCTCTAAGCCTACAACTTAAGCGAGTTCAATCTATTAAAGGACTCTATCCCTACGTTCTGCAGTACTTCGCAGAACTCTTTCTCTCTTTTTGGTTTTTCTGATTACAAACTGTTTTGTGGTTTGGGTACAAAATCTCACTCGATCTAACACAAGTTCTAGCACTGTTCTTGAGTTAGTTCTTCGTGTTCTTGAGTGAGCCGCTTTCCTCTGATTCTCTCTGAATATTCTCTAAAAGCGTTAACGTCACAATAAATGCCTTGGGGTAGTTATAGGACTTGGGGAAGGGCGTCATTTCTCTGGGACGATCATGCCCTTCGTGGACGTGGCTACAGGATCTTCCTCCACGTAGTAGGGCGGTGATGAGGAAGCTTCCTGTATCCAGCTGTGTGTGATGAACTCCGCTACAGGATCGGCCGCCACGTGTTGATGGACTCTGCAACAGGATCGTCCGCCACGTAGTGTTGGACTCCGCTACAGGATCGGTCTCCACGTGTCCTTGGATGATCAAATATTATCGAGTGATGTCATCTTGTCGGCTAGTGAGTAAGGACTCCTTTCTTGCGTTCCTACTTGCTTGGGACTCCGTCCTTGATCAAGTAGTCTCTAGCTGGTCCTTAGTTCCTGTTGGCTAGCGTCCCTAAGCCTGGGGGACGCTCATACACACTTGTTGTCCTTTTGTCACTAGCGTTCCTGAACACTTGGACAATTTTATTAGAATCAAAGTGAGTTTGTCATATCAAAACTAAGGGACGGTTGTGTGGTACACTAGCAAGTATGCAAGCGTCCTTGATAGCGTCCCAACAATTTCCCCCTTTTTGATGATGACAAACTCTTCAGCAAAATAGTTTTGGCGTTTGAACTTAGCATGCATGAAAACTTAGAAGCGTCCTCTAACACTTAGAGAAGATTTCAGTAAGCACAAGTTTTCGTTCTTTGATTCTCTAACATTTGGATTTTAAGGAGAAAGTCACGTCCTAGAAATGTTTTCTAAGCGTCATCTTTTATTCTAGCATGGGCGTTCCTTAGACCTTTCACTTAATAGTTCCCCCTTAACACTTGTTTATTCTAGATAACTAATTTATAGCGCATCTCTGCAAAACTACACTTCCCCCTTTTGGCATCATCGAAAAGGATAACAAGTGATAAGGACGTTAGCATAAAAACATAACTATAAGCAGTGGAACGCTTAAACAAACACATGCAAGCAAACAGTGGAACTTCCATTCAAATAAAAAGAGAGTACGGTTATTACAAACCAAGATCTTAAGTGTTTGAAATTAAAAGAAGCAAAAGCAAAACAATTGTGGGATGAAAGGGTTGGAGGACGGCAATCACTGAGGGCGGCTCTGGTCTTGATAAAACTTGAGAAGTTCTTCATGAAGTTCAGCCGACTTGGAGAAAGCAGAGGATAAGTCCTTTAGGGCAGAGAAGATTAGGCACTGGTTGTCCATGATTGCGCCCATTAGTTCTGCAGGAGGATGCTGAGCAATGTTTGCGGAGGCAGAACGGGGCACTTGACCTGAACTTGAAGAGGCAGCATCCATTGGAGCTGCTGGAGGAGGAGGAGAAGGAGCCATAAGTACTTGATCAAGGGCAGCGAAGTTTAGGGCTGGCTCTTGAGTGAACTCTTGAGACATAGAAGCAAGCCTTGCTTCTTCAGCTTCAGCGGCCATGCGTTCTTCCTCAGCCTTCAATCTGGCTTCCTCAGCCTCAGCCTCTAACTGTTTCAGCACTGACGGCAACTCTTCATTGTGCCTGATCTCAACCAGTCCCTTCTTAGCATTCCACTTAAGTCCGAGCTCTTCAGAAGGAGCGCTTTCATCGTAAGCGTTTTGGGACTTGAGAATTAGCTTTACCAAACCCGGGTACGGCAAGGCGTGACGCTTCCTCCCACACTTAGCCATATGTTGCATTGATGGGGCGGCGTTCTAGAAGAGCGTCAATCAGAATGATGTCGTGTGTTTGAACAATTGAACGCTTCTCTTGCCGGGGAAGGACGGCGCGACAGATAAAGTAATGTGCGATGGCGCCTACCTTGCTCAAAACATGAGCAACCCTGTCCAGTCCCATTGGTCTTTTGCCCTGAAACACGTGCTCAACTAAGGGCAGTTCTTCATCAGTTGTCTCGAATCCGCCTTCTGGAAGTGAGCTTAGAGCATTGGACGGGGGCTTTTGTGGGTTGAGACCCATGAAGGAACGGATCTGGCGTTCAGTGATTGAGGCTTTCTCTCCTTCTATTTTGAAATGAAGTGAGCCATCTTTAGCCTTGTATCGCAGATCTCTGTAGAACGCCTTGATCTGCTCTTTATCAACAACTGCAGGCGCAGGCCCCACGTTCAACCACCCTTGGAACCTGAGAAGATCAAGGAACTCCTGAACTTTATCATCATTGAAGGAGGCGAGCCACTCTTCGGAGTAAATAAGGGGTCTAAGAACTTTGACGGGCGCGCCATCAGGTTTTCTTTTGCGTTTCCCTTTGGGGGACTCAGAATCTTCATCACCTGAAGAACTGTTCTCATCAGCAGAGTCCTCTGACTCGTTTTCATCAGCGTCCTGGCCAGCAACGTTCTCTGTGCCTTGTTCATTTTCAGCATTGCCACCAGCTGTGGCTTGATCAGCACCAGCAGAACCTTGGCCTTGGGACGTGCCCTCGGCGTCTTGAGCCTCTGATTGATGTTCGGTTTGGGGCTCAATGTCCGCGGGGACTTGGTGGGATTCTGTTTGAATTGTGGGGGAGGGGTTCTCTTGAGGAGTTGGGAGGGGATTAAGGAGAGGGAGGGTTTGGTTGTAGGGGGGGACCTCTTGAGCATCACGCTCGAGCTCCTCAGATAGTGTGGGCTCGGCGTTCTCTGGAGCGACCTGGTGCTCACCAGCGTCCTCAGTAACTTGTTCTTTTCCATCCTCTGTTGCCTCAGGAGCATTCTCAACTCCTTCCACCTTGCCACTAGAGTCCCCAACGACATCAATGTATGGGGAGACTTGATCAGCAGGCGTTCCTCTTTGGCTCTCAGATGAGCTAGAGGAGGAGGAGGAGATGTGCTCAGGGTCTGGAGCATCCTTAGGTAGCAGCACCTTAGGCTTTTCGCCAGCTTTGCGTCGGCGAAAGGTGTGCTCTAGTGTGGAACGCTTCTCAGCCTCGTCCGGGCCACTTTCGGAAGAAGGACGACGGTACCTTGGAGTCTCGGGGTCCTTAGGCGGTGAGAGATGGGCCGGTGCGGATGGGAAGTTTGCGAGATTGAGGGGAGAGTAGGGTTTGGGAGGAAAAGGAATAAGGGCATTGGTTCTTGAGGCTTGAGGGGACGGTGGAGGAGTGGGAAGTTGGACGATGGAGATGGGTTGTGGTGGTGGAGTGGATTCTTTGGAGAGGTTGGAGGGCCTTTTTGTGAAGGTAGGCCTATTTGTGGAGATTTTGTAGGAGGGGACGCTTGAAGTCTTGGCCTTTTTGAGGGGCCTTGAGTCGTGTGTTTTCTTGGAGCGTCCCTCCTTAATGTGGGGTGGAAACTTGTCCACAATTTGTGTTGGGTTTGAGGAGGTGAAAGGTTGGGAAGATTTGGAGAGAGGAGAAGATGGAGCTGGACGCTTTAGCAAGTTTTTGGTTGTAACTGTGGGGACTTGAGGAGGTGGTGGAGAGGGACTTGGCACACGGTTTTTTAGCATCTTGTAGGCCAAAGAGTCCCTAGGGTACATGGGAAATTCTGGGAGGACGGCGTTGTGCAAGTCTGGGATTAAATCAAGTAAAGGACCGAGATTCTCACCACCAAACTGCGAGAAGAAGAGAACGTCGTCCATCCTCCCCGGCAAGTCCTTGTAGTTTGTCTTGTGGAGGCCTGGAATGACGAACCGTTCTATAAACTTTTCGTAGTTCCTTGTCTTGATGGCGTTCTCCTTTACATCAGGTTTATCCATCCGTTCCCTTATCAAATTGTACAGGGTTCGCGGCTTCCTGTTGATGAAGTCCACCAAAGATTCATTGAGGACGATGGGCTTTGGCTTTTCTATGTAGTGGGACTTCACTAACTTTCTTCTCTTCCCGCCGGTAAAAGATCCGGCTACGTTCATCAGTCTTTGAGACATCTTCCGGTGAGTTTTAGTGAGAGAAAGTTGCCGGAAAGTTAGAGAGAAGTCAGAGCACTGAATTGAGCAGGGAAGTTGTTGAGAATAATAAATGAACGAGAGCGACTGTTCTGGCCTTATATAGAGGAAGCGGTGGCACAAACGGTAATTACCACTGTTTTACTGTGCGACACGTGTCAAAACTTCCCCCTTAAGATTTGAGCAAAAGCAACGGTCACTGTTTACACTTTCAAAAGTTCAAATTTCTGACTTTTCAACTTCTTCTCAAAACTGAACTGGCGTCCTCTCTTACAAACACTGAGCGTTCTCTCATACTTAGTAGAAAAAAAAATTTACCTCTTCAAGTAAACCAATAACCAATCAACCGTCCTTGTGATCACCTTTCGAACCATTTGAGAACAAAGCAAGTACGTCCCGTAAAGAAAAAAATATGAAGCTCATAGGACGCTTTTGCGGAGTTCTCGGCTAGGGTAAGCTTAGAGTTCCCATCATTTCGGCTTATGATAAGGGTTGGGTGATCAGGGATAATCTTTTCAAGACAAATAGAGAAAATTTGAATGGCGTTCCAACGTAGCAAACACATGAAGTTTTAGACTAGCGTCCTTGCAAATATGAATTCAATGCATAACAGTCCTTAAACACTTAGAATCTACAAAACATAGCCAATCATTGAGGGAATAGTAGAACGGGACTTGCTACTTAAAAGTTATCATCCCCAAGAGCAGCCTTAGGTGCTCATAGGGACGTCTATCAAGCGCCTTAGTGAAAATATCAGCTATTTTGTCTTCAGTCCTTACATGCTCCATACTAATAAGTCCTAGTTCAACATTATCACGCAAGGAATGATGCCTTATATGAATATGCTTTGTGCGTGAATGAAAAACAGGATTCTTAGAAATTTCAATAGCACTTGTGTTATCACAACGAATGGGAATAGTTTCAAGATTGATACCGTAGTCCTCTAGTTGATATTTGATCCAGATAACTTGTGAACAGCATGAGGCAGCAGCAACGTACTCGGCTTCCGCAGTTGAAAGCGCCACAGAGTTCTGTTTCTTAGATCCCCAAGAGACTAAGCATGAACCAAGGAACTGCGCAATTCCTGAAGTGCTTTTTCTATCAATCACATGACCAGCATAATCAGCGTCCGAGTAGCCAACAAGCTTGAAGGACGTCTTCCTAGGGTACCAAAGACAAAGATCGTCGCGTCCTTTGAGGTAGCGAAAGATCCTCTTAACTTCTTGCATGTGGGACTCCTTTGGATTCGCCTGGAAGCGTGCACACAAGCAAACGGCAAACATGATGTCGGGATGGCTTGCGGTCAAATAGAGCAAAGTACCAATCATTCCTCTATAAAGTCTTTGATCAACATCCTTTCCCTTTTCATCAGCGTTGAGACGCGAGTTGGTAGAACAAGGGGTTGCAACAGGTTTGGACGTGTTTATCCCGTACTTCTCAAGCATTTCACGGACATATTTTTGTTGATGAATACGCGTCCCTTCCTTGAGTTGATTGATTTGAAGTCCCAAGAAGAAATTGAGTTCTCCAATGAGGGACATTTCAAACTCACTACTCATTAAGGACTTGAACTCATCTACAAGTTTCATGTTAGTACTACCAAAGACTATATGATCAACATAGACTTGGGCAATTAAAATGTCCTTGTGAACTTTCTTAATGAACAAAGTTTTATCAATTGAACCTCTTGTGTACCCATGAGACAAAAGAAAGGACGCAAACCTGTCGTACCATGCATGAGGGGCTTGCTTGAGTCCATAAAGCGCTTTGTCCAAGTAGTACACATGATCTGGGTGAGAGGCGTCCTCAAAGCCAGGCGGCCGAGCAACATACACTTCCTCCTTTAGCTTTCCATTGAGAAAGGCAGTCTTGACGTCCATCTGAAATAACTTGAATCCTTTGTGGACGGCAAAAGCTATAAGAAGACGAACGGCCTCAATTCTAGCAACAGGAGCAAAGGTTTCATCATAGTCTATACCTTCCTCTTGCTTGAATCCTTGAGCCACTAGTCTTGCCTTGTTCCTTGACACACGTCCACTTTCATCAAGCTTGTTTCTGAACACCCAGCGCGTCCCTATGATATTTTTGCCTTTGGGACGAGGGACAAGCGTCCAAACTTTGTTCCTTTAAAATTGGTTAAGTTCTTCTTGCATTGCTTGAATCCAGTCAGCGTCCTGAAGTGCTTCCTTGATATTCTTTGGCTCTACCATAGATACAAAGGCGTTGAACGCACAAAAGGCTTAATTTGCACTTTGGGACTTGCTTGCAGCTGACCTTGTTTGAACACCTTGAGAAGGATCTGAGACAATCTGAGAAGTTGGGTGATCCTTAGAGAAGCGGGACTCTCTTTGAAACAATTGAGCAAATCTGGGATCAATGTCTCCATCTGAATCATCACTATCACTTTGAGCATCGTCCTCAGTGTGTTCCCCCTCAGAGAGAGCGTCCACACCTTGACGTTGCTCGCTTTGTTGACTTGATTCAGCCACATCTTGTTGAACTGGAGATTCACTACGAGAGGGAACTCCTTGAACAACACTGGGAGCGTCCACTGAGACTTCTTCAGGATTTGGAGAAGCGTCCTTAGGGACATAGTATTTTCCAGAGGACCAATCTTCACCTTCGTCTTCAGAGTCGTCCTGCTGTTGTGACGAGGAGCGTTCTTTCTTACTTGATTTTTCTTTGTGAGAAGAACTTTCCTTAAACACAACATGAATACTCTCCTCAAGCTTTAGAGTCCTTTTGTTGAAAACTCTATATGCTTTGCTGGTGAGAGAGTACCCAAGAAATATGGCTTCATCACTCCTTGCATCAAACTTTCAAAGTTTTTCTTTATCGTTGTTGTGAACGAAGCACTTGCAACCAAAGACTCTAAGATAATCAAAGCGAGGCTTCCTTCCATTCAACAACTCATAGGACGTCTTCTTCAGTAGAGGACGGATCATGGCACGATTGATGATGTAGCATGCTGTAGCAATAGCTTCCGCCCAGAAGTACTTGGGTACGCTATTTGCCAAGAGCATAGTTCTTGCCATGTCTTCTAACGTCCTATTCTTTCGTTCCACAACTCCATTTTGTTAAGGAGTCCTTGGAGCTGAGAAGTTGTGTGAGACACCATGTTGATCATAGTAGGCCAGGAACTCTGAGTTTTGGAACTCCGTCCCATGGTCTGATCTTATGGCTTTGAGAGGCGTCTCAAGTGCAACTTCTACTTGTTTGATGAAGACTTTGAATGCGTTGAAACAATCTGCTTTGGACGCCAAGAAAAGAACCCAAGTGAATCGAGAAAAATCATCTACAAGAACGTAAATGTACCTCTTTCCACCATGGCTTAGCGTCCTCATTGGTCCACAAAGATCCATATGGAGAAGTTCCAAAGGCTTCTTTGTGCTGACTTCATTTTTAGATTTGAAGGACGTTCTTGTTTGCTTCCCTTCGATACAGGCTTCGCACTGTTCAACTTTCTCAGGATCAATTCGGGGAAGTCCCTTCACAAGATTTCTTTGGTGCAGTTTGAGGATTGTGCTTGGTCCAGCATGGCCAAGGCGGCGATGCCAGAGATCAGCGTCCTCCTTTGAAGCATATAGACACAATTCTGATTTAGGCTTGAACTCCTGGTTGAAGATGTAGACATTGTTCTGGCGTACTCCTTTGAGAACAACTTTGTTTGACTTCTTGTTGATGACAAGGCACTCCTTTGAGTCAAATGTGACTAGATTTTCACCTTGGTCACACATTTGGGAAACGCTAAAGAGATTGAAGCCAAGTCCTTCAACAAGGCTCACATTTGTTGCTTTGATGGACGGATTGAGAATGGCAGTTCCCGTCCCTTGATCTTTCCCTTGCCCTTGTTGCCAAATGAGACAGTTCCTCCCGTGGCACTACTTTGGATAGAAGTGAGATGGATCTGGCTTCCTGTCATATGGTTTGAGGCGCCACTATCAATGATCCATGGGCGTCCCCTCACTTCCACCTGCCATAACAAAGTTAGTGTTTGGCGACCCAGGCAAGGTGTTCCTTACCTGGTTCGTTACAGAAATAGAATTCTGGTTCTAGCATGTAGTCATTTATATTCACATCATTTGAAATAGCATGCTTGTGGAAAGAGTTCCTAGAGCGTCTAGAACGCCTAGGATTGGCCTTAGGAACGGACTTATCATTTTCAATGTTAGTCCTAGCAGCTTATTTACTTTCAATGTCTTCTTTGAGTTTTAAGCAATCATATTTGAAGTGATCTCCTTGTTCACAGTACCAACACGTCTTATAGTAAGTATCAAGGTAGTACTTCTTGTTGGGACGTTGGATTTTGTTTTCTTTCATCTTTTGAGGATTACAGACTTTGGATCCTTCCCCTTTAGCAATTTTCTTGTAGATCCTATGACTAGTGGAATTAGTATAGTAGTCCTCTTTTCCTATCTCTCCACTCTCTAGGACTCTAATTCTTTCAAGGAGATTCTTGGTTTTCTCTCTTTCAAGTTCAAGTTCTGAAGTTTTGCTAGCCTCAAAGTCGCTAGGGAGAGAGTTCTTAGTGTCAGATTCATAACCTAGACCTCTCTTAGCTGGGACGAAGACCATTGGTCTAACTTCTTCAACTATGGGACTCTTTCCCAAAACTTTCACTTCTTCCCTAAGCTTGGCGTTCTCAAGTTTGAGACACATAAGTTCAGTTTTTAGGGACTTAGTTTCTTCACATGAGGACTCTAGTTGAATGGTCATGGAACTACAGTTTTCATATTCAACCACAATGTTTTCATTTTCAAGTTCAAGTTCATCCATTCTATTTTGCATGATCACACTTTCTTCCATGATTTTGCCAATGAGTTTAATAAGTTTGGACTTAGAACAATTTTCTAAAGAACTCATCATAGACTCACGGGTTACCTCATTTTCAGATTTCGGAGCGTCCTTCTCAACAATTGTGACGTTCTCCATAGCCATGAATGCTACTTGTTCATTATCAGAGGCGTCCTCAAGAGCCATGTATGCCGCTTGTTCATCGGGTTCTTCATCATCATCAGAAGAACTGGCATTATCCCATGCAGATGCGAACGCTCCAATGAGGGCCTTTGTCTTGATTTCCTTTGAAGACATTCCCGTCGTACATTTCTTAGCAAAGTGTCCTTTCTTGTTACATTTGTAACAAGTAAGTTCTTTCATCTCTGCCTCTGTGTACTTGGGACTTTCTTTCTTTGATGGCATCTTGTGTTTGTTGAAGTACTTGTGTCTTTTGCCATAAGAACGGAGAGCTTTGTGAATAAGAGCAAGTTCTTCTTCTTCATCTAGCTGTTCTTTAGTCTTGCTTTCTTTCTCTCTCAACGCTTGAACGCGCATCTTCTCACGGTTTTCATTTTTGTTGGCTTCCACCATTAAAGCAAGTTCTTGTTGACGACGAAGATACTCAGCGTACTCTGGTGTTGATGTCATCAAGGCTAGATCTGTCTGTGGATTCCGTGCTAGCTTAGCTAAATCGGAGTCCCTTCTTGCTTCATATCCTCTCAGCTTCCCATAGATCTCTTCCATATCTAGAGTCTTGTTAGCTGTATTTTCCTTGAACGTGGTTCTATCAAAGTTCCACTTTCCTGTCAGACCATCAATGACCACTTGAACTCTGTTCCTCATTGAAATTTCAGCCTTTGGAATACCTAAGTTCCTCATCTTGGTGACAAGAGCCTCAAATCGGTATGAGTAGTCCTTCACTGTTTCATTGGGCAACATTTTGAAAGCATAGAACTCTCTCTTGATTTCGAGCTGAACATCTTCCTTCATCTCAGCAGTCCCTACGTGGAATTTTCAAGGGCTTCCCACTGTAGTTTGGCAGTTGCCAAATTACTAACTCTAGTGGCGTCCCTTTCACAAAGAGATGCTTGAAGGAAGCATATAGCCTTTGCATTTGTTTCCATCAGCTTGAATTCATCAGGACCCCACTCGTCCTCTTTGTCTTTCTTGTCAGCAGGAACGGTAAGGTCACCTTTCATGATCACTCTCCAGCACTGAAAATTCTAACTCCTAACGAAGTTTTCAAATCTGATCTTCCAGCGGTTGAAGTTGCCGTCCGTCAAGCGCGGAGGCTTCACAGAGGAGATTCCTATAGGTTCCATGTCCATCTTTTACCTGCAACTCAGTAAGAATCTAGAGCGCCTGCTCTGATACCAATTGTTGGATCGTTAGTACTGAGGGACGTCCTTTACTTTAGTAAAGGCGTCCTTTGGTTAGGCGTCCCTACGAGGAGTAGGGGCGTCCTTGAGTAATGCAGCGGAATGGTACTAAACAGATAATAGATGAACGCAATGAATTATAGAGGAACCACTCAAGACCAAGTAGTCCTTGAGTGTAAACCTCTACCTCCTTGGAGGATTTTTGAATAGTTCTTTCCTTTATATTGAACGTCCTTACAGTTGTACTGGCGAGTCTTTACAGTTCTCTGGCACTTAGCTTTTCCCTAAGTCCACTAGTAAATGACTCCTCTAAGCCTACAACTTAAGCGAGTTCAATCTATTAAAGGACTCTATCCCTACGTTCTGCAGTACTTCGCAGAACTCTTTCTCTCTTTTTGGTTTTTCTGATTACGAATTGTTTTGTGGTTTGGGTACAAAATCTCACTCGATCTAACACAAGTTCTAGCACTGTTCTTGAGTTCTTGAGTTAGTTCTTCGTGATCTTGAGTGAGCCGCTTTCCTCTGATTCTCTCTGAATATTCTCTGAAAGCGTTAACGTCACAATAAATGCCTTAGGGTATTTATAGGACTTGGGGAAGGGCGTCATTTCTCTGGGACGATCATGCCCTTCGTGGACGTGGCTACAGGATCTTCCTCCACGTAGTAGGGCGGTGATGAGGAAGCTTCCTGTATCCAGCTGTGTGTGATGAACTCCGATATAGGATCGGCCGCCACGTGTTGATGGACTCTGCAACAGGATCGTCCTCCATGTAGTGTTGGACTCCGCTACAGGATCGGTCTCCACGTGTCCTTGGATGATCAAATATTGTCGAGTGATGTCATCCTGTCGGCTAGTGTGTAAGGACTCCTTTCTTGCGTTCCTACTTGCTTGGGACTCCGTCCTTGTTCAAGTAGTCTCTAGTTGGTCCTTACTTCCTGTTAGCTAGCGTCCCGAAGCCTGGGGGATGCTCATACACACTTGTTGTCCTTTTGTCACTGGCGTTCCTGAACACTTGGACAATTTTATTAGAATCAAAGTGAGTTTGCCATATGAAAACTAAGGGACGGTTGTGTGGTACACTAGCAAGTACGCAAGCGTCCTTGATAGCGTCCCAATAGCAAATCAATCCACTCAGTAAGAAAGGTTGTGTTATTGAGAATTTGATAAACATTAGGAATTGCATGATTCGTATGCTTGTGGTTGTGTTTTTTGGTGATCTTTTATCAAGATCTATTAAGTTCATAGATTTATGGACGAGAAAAAGAATGGAAACTAACACTTCCCAAACCATAGCCTAGGCAAATCAAACCAATCAATAACAAAGGCTGTGTTATTGAGAATTTGAGAAACATTAGGAATTGCATGTTTCGTACGCTTGTGTTTGTGTTGTTTGGTGATCTTTCTATCAACTTCTATTAAGTTCAAAGATTTTTGGACGAGAAAAAGAATGGAAACCAACACCTCCCAAACCATAGCCTAGGCAAATCAAACCAATCAATAAGAAAGATTGTGTTGTTGAGAATGAGAGAAATATTAGGAATCGCATGATTCGTATGCTTGTGTTTGTGTTGTTTGGTGATCTTTCTATCATGTTTTATTATGTTCAAAGATTTTTGGACGAGAAAAAGAATGGAAACCAACACTTCCCAAACCATACCCTAGGCAAATGAAACCAATCAATAAGAAATGTTGTGTTAGTGAGTATTTGAGAAACATTAGGAATCACATGATTTGTATGCTTGTGTTTGTGTTGTAAGGTGATCTTTCTATCAAGTTCTATTAAGTTCAAAGATTTTTGGACGAGAAAAAGAATGGAAACCAACACTTCCCAAACCATAGACTAGGCAAATCAAACCAATCAATAAGAAATGTTGTGTTATTGAGTATTTGAGAAACATTAGGAATCGCATGATTCGTATGCTTGTGCTTATGTTGTGTGGTGATCTTTCTAGACGAGAAAAAGAATGGAAACCAACACTTCCCAAACCATAGCCTAGACAAATCAATCCAATCAATAAGAAAGGTTGTGTTATTGAGAATTTGAGAAACATTAGGAATGGCATGATTCGTATGCTTGTGTTTATGTTGTTTGGTGATCTTTCTATCAAGTTCTATTAAGTTTATAGATTTTTGGAAAAGAAAAAAAATGGAAACCAACACTTCCCAAACCATAGCCTAGGCAAATCAAACCAATCAATAAGAAAGGTTGTGTTATAGAATTTGAGAAACATTAGGAATCACATGATTCGTATGCTTGTATTTGTGTTGTTTGGTGATCTTTCTATCAAGTTCTATTAAGTTCAAAGATTTTTGGACGAGAACAAGAATGGAAACCAACACTTCCCAAACCATATCCTAGGCAAATCAAACCAATCAATAAGAAAGGTTGTGTTATTGAGAATTTGAGAAACATTAGGAATCGCATGATTCGTATGGTTGTGTTTGTGTTGTTTGGTGATCTTTCTATCAAGTTCTATTAAGTTCAAAGATTTTTGAACGAGAAAAAGAATGGAAACCAACACTTCCCAAACCATAGCCGAGGCAAATCAAACCAATCAATAAGAAATGTTGTGTTATTGAGTATCTAAGTAACATTAGGAATCGCATGATTCGTATGCTTGTGCTTGTGTTGTTTGGTTATCTTTCTAGACGAGAAAAAGAATGGAAACCAACACTTCCCAAACCATAGCCTAGGCAAATCAAATGAATCAATAAGAAAGGTTGTGTTATTGAGAATTTGAGAAACATTAGGAATCGCATGATTCGTATGTTTGTGTTTGTATTGTTTGGTGATCTTTCTATCACGTTCTATTAAGTTCAAAGATTTTTGGACGAGAAAAAGAATGGAAACCAACGCTTCCCAAACCATATCCTAAGCAAATCAAACCAATCAATAAGAAAGGTTGTGTTATTGAGTATTTAAGAAACATTAGGAATCGCATGATTCGTATGCTTGTGTTTGTGTTGTTTGGTGATCTCTCTATTAAGTTCAAAGATTTTTGGACGAGAAAAAGATTGGAAACCAATACTTCCCAAGCCATAGCCTAGGCAAATCAAACCAATCAATAAGAAAGTTTCTGTTATTGAGTATTTGAGAAAAATTAGGAATCGCACGATTTGTATGCTTGTGTTTGTGTTGTTTGGTGATCTTTCTATCAAGTTCTATTTAAGTTCAAAGATTTTTGGACGAGAAAAAGATTGGAAACCAACACTTCCCAAACCATAGCCTAGGCAAATCAAACCAATCAATAAGAAATGTTGTGTTATTGAGTATTTGAGAAACATTAGGAATCGCATGATTCGTATGCTTGTGTTTGTGTTGTTTCGTGATCTTTCTATCAAGTTCTATTAAGTTCGAGGATTTTTAGCCGAGAAAAAGAGTGGAAACCAACATTTTCCAAACGACAGCCAAGGCAAATCAAACGAATCAATAAGAAATGTTGTGTTATTGAGTATTTGAGAAACATTAGGAATCGCATGATTCGTATGCCTGTGTTTATCTTGTTTGGTGATCTTTCTATCAAATTCTATTAAGTTCAAAGATTTTTGGACGAGAAAAATAATGGAAACCAACACTTCCCAAACCATAGCCTAGGTAAATCAAACCAATCAAAAAGAAAGGTTGTGTTATTGAGTATTTGAGAAACATTAGGAATCGCACGATTCGTATGCTTGTGTTTTTGTTGTTTGGTGATCCTTCTATCAAGTTCTATTAAGTTCAAAGATTTTTAGACGAGAAAAAGAATGGAAACCAACACTTCCCAAACCATAGCCTAGGTAAATCAAACCAATCAATAAGAAAAGTTGTGTTATTGAATATTCGAGAAACATTAGGAATCGCATGATTCGTATGCTTGTGTTTGTGTTGTTTGGTGATCTTTCTATCAAGTTCTATTATGGTCAAAGATTTTTGGACGAGAAAAAGAATGGAAAACAACACTTCCCAAACCATAGCCTAGGCAAATCAAACCAATCAATAAGAAAGGTTGTGTTATTGAGTATTTGAGAAACATTAGGAATCGCATGATTCGTATGCCTGTGTTTGTGTTGTTTGGTGATCTTTCTATTAAGTTCAAAGTCTTTTGGACGAGAAAAGTATTGGAAACCAACACTTCCCAAGCCATAGCCTAGGCAAATCAAACCATTCAATAAGAAAGGTTGTGTTATTGAGTATTTTAGAAACATTAGGAATCGCACGATTCGTATGGTTGTGTATGTGTTGTTTGGTGATCTTTCTATCAAGTTCTATTAAGTTCAAAGATTTTTGGACGAGAAAAAGATTGGAAACCAACAATTCCCAAACCATAGCCTAGGCAAATCAAACCAATCAATAAGAAATGTTGTGTTATTGAGTATTTGAGAAACAATAGGAATCGCATGATTCGTATGCTTGTGTTTGTGTTGTTTCGTGATCTTTTTATCAAGTTCTATTATGTTCGAAGATTTTTGGCCGAGAAAAAGAGTGGAAACCAACATTTTCTAAACCATAGCCTAGGCAAATCAAACCGATCAATAAGAAATGTTGTGTTATTGAGTATTTAAGAAACATTAAGAATCACATGATTCGTATGGTTGTGTTTATCTTGTTTGGTGATCTTTCTATCAAATTCTATTAAGTTCAAATATTTTTGGACGAGAAAAAGAATGGAAACCAACACTTTCCAAACCAAAGCCTAGGCAAATCAAATCAATCAATAAGAAATGTTGTGTTATTGAGTATTTGAGAAACATTAGGAATCGCATGATTCGTATGCTTGTGCTTATGTTGTGTGGTGATCTTTCTAGACGAGAAAAAGAATGGAAACCAAAACTTCCCAAACCATAGCCTAGACAAATCAATCCAATCAATAAGAAAGTTTGTGTTATTGAGAATTTGAGAAACATTAGGAATGACATGATTCGTATGCTTGTGTTTATGTTGTTTGGTGATCTTTCTCTCAAGTTCTATTAAGTTTATAGATTTTTGGACAAGAAAAAAAATGGAAACCAACACTTCCCAAACCATAGCCTAGGCAAATGAAACCAATCAATAAGAAAGGTTGTGTTATAGAATTTGAGAAACATTAGGAATCACATGATTCGTATGCTTGTATTTGTGTTGTTTGGTGATCTTTCTATCAAGTTCTATTAAGTTCAAAGATTTTTGGACGAGAACAAGAATGGAAACCAACACTTCCCAAACCATATCCTATACAAATCAAACCAATCAATAAGAAAGGTTGTGCTATTAAGAATTTGAGAAACATTAGGAATCACATGATTCGTATGTATGTGTTTGTGTTGTTTGGGGATCTTTCTATCAAGTTCTATTAAGTTCAAAGATTTTTGAACCGTAGCCATCCGCCCGGCTCTCGCGTCTCACGAGAGCCCTACGGCTTGAGTCCCACAAGCCGGGAAAAGGCCGAAACCTAACTAGGACAAGAGTCTCTTAGTCAAGTTCAAGCTCAAAACAACATTGTAAATAAACTTACATCCCCTCTTTATTTATAGGGTCAAAAATGAGGGAATTTCTAGCTAGTGTCTACGGCTCCAAGGCGGGCATTGATGGCGGTTACTTGGCGCGGAAGTCACCGTCTTACTTAGCTCTTACTTTGCCGTCAAGGAAAGGTTGAGGAGGTGGAGTGGCGGCATGGGCTTGGAGAGGAGGTGAGACGAATGGGCTTGGGCCCAAGTTTCTTGTCTTGCTTGTTGTGGACGAGCCCGCCTCGTCTTTCTTGAAAACTTGTGGGCTTCACTCCAAGGTCGGCTTGCCTTGAAAGCCCTGGACGTGGTCCAATAGGAGGCCAGAAGCGGCTCCGTCCCCATGCACGCGCGCGCACGAGAAGCACCGGCGCCGCGGCATCGGTGCCAAAACGAGGCACCGGCGCCGAAGGCCGCATGTGCGGGGCGCCCGGCGCCGACCCTCTCGAACTCGGGCGCGCCCTTCGGAGCGCGAGGCATGATCAGATCAGGTTGTGTTATTGAGTATTTGAGAAACATTAGGAATCGCATGATTCGTATACTTGTGTTTGTGTTGTTTGGTGATCTTTCTATTAAGTTCAAAGATTTTTGGACGAGAAAAAGCTTGGAAACCAATACTTCCCAAGCCATAGCCTAGGCAAATCAAACCAATCAATAAGAAAGGTTGTGTTATTGAGTATTTGAGAAACATTAGGAATCGCACGATATGTATGCTTGTGTTTGTGTTGTTGGTGATCTTTCTATCAAGTTCTATTAAGTTCAAAGATTTTTGGACGAGAAAAAGATTGGAAACCAACACTTCCCAAACCATAGTCTAGGCAAATCAAACCAATCAATAAGAAATGTTGTGTTATTGAGTATTTGAGAAACATTAGGAATCGCATGATTCGTATGCTTGTGTTTGTGTTGTTTTGTGATCTTTCTATCAAGTTCTATTAAGTTCGAAGATTATTGGCCGAAAAAAAGAGTGGAAACCAACATTTTCCAAACCATAGCCAAGGCAAATCAAAACAATCAATAAGAAATGTTGTGTTATTGAGTATTTGAGAAACATTAGGAATCACATGATTCGTATGCCTGTGTTTATCTTGTTTGGTGATCTTTCTATCAAATTCTATTAAGCTCAAAGATTTTTGGACGAGAAAAAGAATGGAAACCAACACTTCCCAAACCATAGCCTAGGTAAATCAAACCAATCAATAAGAAAGCTTGTGTTATTGAGTATTTGAGAAGCATTAGGAATCGCATGATTCGTATGCTTGTGTTTGTGTTGTTTGGTGATCTTTCTATTAAGTTCTATTAAGTTCAAAGATTTTTGGACGAGAAAAAGATTGGAAACCAATACTTCCCAAGCCATAGCCTAGGCAAATCAAACCAATCAATTAGAAAGGTTGTGTTACTGAGTATTTGAGAAACATTAGGAATCGCATGATTCGTATGCTTGTGTTTGTGTTGTTTGGTGATCTTTCTATTAAGTTCAAAGACTTTTGGACGAGAAAAATATTGGAAACCAACACTTCCCAATCCATAGCCTAGGCAAATCAAACCATTCAATAAGAAAGGTTGTGTTATTGAGTATTTGAAAAACATTAGGAATCGCACGATTCGTATGCTTGTGTTTATCTTGTTTGGTGATCTTTCTATCAAATTCTATTAAGTTCAAAGATTTTTGGACTAGAAAAAGAGTGGAAACCAACATTTTCCAAACCATAGCTTAGGCAAATCAAACCGATCAATAAGAAATGTTGTGTTATTGAGTATTTGAGAAACATTAGGAATCGCATGATTCGTATGCTTGTGTTTATCTTGTTTGGTGATCTTTCTATCAAATTCTATTAAGCTCAAAGATTTTTGGACGAGAAAAAGAATGGAAACCAACACTTCCCAAACCATAGCCTAGGTAAATCAAACCAATCAATAAGAAAGGTTGTGTTATTGAGTATTTGAGAAGCATTAGGAATCGCATGATTCGTATGCTTGTGTTTGTGTTGTTTGGTGATCTTTCTATTAAGTTCTATTAAGTTCAAAGATTTTTGGACGAGAAAAAGATTGGAAACCAATACTTCCCAAGCCATAGCCTAGGCAAATCAAACCAATCAATTAGAAAGGTTGTGTTATTGAGTATTTGAGAAACATTAGGAATCGCACGATTTGTATGCTTGTGTTTGTGTTGTTGGTGATCTTTCTATCAAGTTCTATTAAGTTCAAAGATTTTTGGACGAGAAAATTGATTGGAAACCAACACTTCCCAAACCATAGCCTAGGCAAATCAAACCAATCAATAAGAAATGTTTTGTTATTGAGTATTTGAGAAACATTAGGAATCGCATGATTCGTATGCTTGTGTTTGTGTTGTTTCGTTATCTTTGTATCAAGTTCTATTAAGTTCGAAGATTTTTGGCCGAGAAAAAGAGTGGAAACAAACATTTTCCAAACCATAGCCAAGGCAAATCAAAACAATCAATAAGAAATGTTGTGTTATTGAGTATTTGAGAAACATTAGGAATCGCATGATTCGTATGCCTATGTTTATCTTTTTTGGTGATCTTTCTATCAAATTCTATTAAGTTCAAAGATTTTTGGACGAGAAAAAGAATGGAAACCAACACTTCCCAAACCATAGCCTAGGTAAATCAAACCAATCAATAAGAAAGGTTGTGTTATTGAGTATTTGAGAAACATTAGGAATCGCACGATTCGTATGCTTGTGTTTGTGTTGTTTGGTGATCTTTCTATCAAGTTCTATTAAGTTCAAAGATTTTTGGACGAGAAAAAGAATGGAAACCAACACTTCCCAAACCATAGCCTAGGTAAATCAAACCGATCAATAAGAAAAGTTGTGTTATTGAATATTTGAGAAACATTAGGAATCGCATAATTCGTATGCTTGTGTTTGTGTTGTTTGGTGATCTTTCTATCAAGTTCTATTAAGGTCAAAGATTTTTGGACGAGAAAAAGAATGGAAAAAACACTTCCCAAACCATAGCCTAGGCAAATCAAACCAATCAATAAGAAATGTTGTGTTATTGAGTATTTGAGAAACATTAGGAATCGCATGATTCGTATGCTTGTGTTTGTGTTGTCTGGTGATTTTTCTATCACGTTCTATTAAGGTAAAAGATTTTTGGACGAGAAAACGAATGGAAACCAACACTTCCCAAACCATATCCTAGGCAAATCAAACCAATCAATAAAAAAGGTTGTGTTATTGAGTATTTGAGAATTATTAGGAATCGCATGATTCGTATGGTTGTGTTCGTGTTGTTTGGTGATCTTTCTATTAAGTTCAAAGACTTTTGGACGAGAAAAATATTGGAAACCAACACTTCCCAAGCCATCACCTAGGCAAATCAAACCATTCAATAAGAAAGGTTGTGTTATTGAGTATTTGAAAAACATTAGGAATCGCACGATTCGTATGCTTGTGTATGTGTTGTTTGGTGATCTTTCTATCAAGTTCTATTAAGTTCAAAGATTTTTGGACGAGAAAAAGATTGGAAACCAACACTTCCCAAACCATAGCCTAGGCAAATCAAACCAATCAATAAGAAACATTGTGTTATTGAGTATTTGAGAAACAATAGGAATCGCATGATTCGTATGCTTGTGTTTGTGTTGTTTCGTAATCATTTTATCAAGTTCTATTATGTTCGAAGATTTTTGGCCGAGAAAAAGAGTGGAAACCAACATTTTCCAAACCGTAGCCTAGGCAAATCAAACCGATCAATAAGAAATGTTGTGTTATTAAGTATTTGAGAAACATTAGGAATCGCATGATTCGTATGCTTGTGTTTATCTTGTTTGGTGATCTTTCTATCAAATTCTATTAAGTTCAAAGATTTTTGGACGAGAAAAATAATGGAAACCAACACTTCCCAAACCATAGCCTAGGTAAATCAAACCAATCAATAAGAAAGGTTGTGTTATTGAGTATTTGAGAAACATTAGGAATCGCACTATTCGTATGCTTGTGTTTGTGTTGTTTGGTAATCTTTCTATCAAGTTCTATTAAGTTCAAAGATTTTTGTACGAGAAAAAGAATGGAAACCAAGACTTCCCAAATCATAGCCTAGGTAAATCAAACAAATCAATAAGAAAAGTTGTGTTATTGAATATTTGAGAAACATTAGGAATCGCATGATTCGTATGGTTGTGTTTGTGTTGTTTGGTGATCTTTCTATCAAGTTCTATTAAGTTCGAAGATTTTTGGACGAGAAAAAAAATGGAAACCAACACTTCCCAAACCATAGCCTAGGCAAATCAAACCAATCAATAAGAAATGTTGTGTTATTGAGTATTTGAGAAAAATTAGGAATCGCATGATTCGTATGCTTGTGTTTGTGTTGTTTGGTGATCTTTCTATCACGTTCTATTAAATTCAAAGATTTTTGGACGAGAAAAAGAATGGAAACTAACACTTCCCAAACCATATCCTAGGCAAATCAAACCAATCAATAAGAAAGGTTGTGTTATTGAGTATTTGAGAAACATTAGGAATCGCGTGATTCGTATGCTTGTGTTTGTGTTGTTTGGTGATCTTTCTATTGAGTTCAAAGATTTTTGGACGAGAAAAATATTGGAAACCAACACTTCCCAAGCCATAGCCTAGGCAAATCAAACCATTAAATAAGAAAGCTTGTGTTATTGAGTATTTGAGAAACTTTAGGAATCGCACGATTCGTATGCTTGTGTTTGTGTTGTTTTGTGATCTTTCTATCAAGTTCTACTAAGTTCAATGATTTTTGGACGAGAAAAAGATAGGAAACCAACACTTCCCAAACCATATCCTAGGCAAATCAAACCAATCAATAAGAAATGTTGTGTTATTGAGTATTTAAGTAACATTAGGAATTGCATGATTCGTATGCTTGTGTTTGTATTGTTTGGTAATCTTTCTATCAAGTTCTATTAAGTTCAAAGATTTTTGAACGAGAAAAAGATTGCAGACCAATACTTCCCAAGCCATAGCCTAGGCAAATCAAACCAATCAATTAGAAAGGTTGTGTTATTGAGTATTTGAGAAACATTAGGAATCGCACGATTTGTATGCTTGTGTTTGTGTTGTTGGTGATCTTTCTATCAAGTTCTATTAACTTCAAAGATTTTTAGACGAGAAAAAGAATGGAAACCAACACTTCCCAAACCATAGCCTAGGTAAATCAAACCAATCAATAAGAAAAGTTGTGTTATTGAATATTCGAGAAACATTAGGAATCGCATGATTCGTATGCTTGTGTTTGTGTTGTTTGGTGATCTTTCTATCAAGTTCTATTATGGTCAAAGATTTTTGGACGAGAAAAAGAATGGAAAACAACACTTCCCAAACCATAGCCTAGGCAAATCAAACCAATCAATAAGAAAGGTTGTGTTATTGAGTATTTGAGAAACATTAGGAATCGCATGATTCGTATGCCTGTGTTTGTGTTGTTTGGTGATCTTTCTATTAAGTTCAAAGTCTTTTGGACGAGAAAAGTATTGGAAACCAACACTTCCCAAGCCATAGCCTAGGCAAATCAAACCATTCAATAAGAAAGGTTGTGTTATTGAGTATTTTAGAAACATTAGGAATCGCACGATTCGTATGGTTGTGTATGTGTTGTTTGGTGATCTTTCTATCAAGTTCTATTAAGTTCAAAGATTTTTGGACGAGAAAAAGATTGGAAACCAACAATTCCCAAACCATAGCCTAGGCAAATCAAACCAATCAATAAGAAATGTTGTGTTATTGAGTATTTGAGAAACAATAGGAATCGCATGATTCGTATGCTTGTGTTTGTGTTGTTTCGTGATCTTTTTATCAAGTTCTATTATGTTCGAAGATTTTTGGCCGAGAAAAAGAGTGGAAACCAACATTTTCTAAACCATAGCCTAGGCAAATCAAACCGATCAATAAGAAATGTTGTGTTATTGAGTATTTAAGAAACATTAGGAATCACATGATTCGTATGGTTGTGTTTATCTTGTTTGGTGATCTTTCTATCAAATTCTATTAAGTTCAAATATTTTTGGACGAGAAAAAGAATGGAAACCAACACTTTCCAAACCAAAGCCTAGGCAAATCAAATCAATCAATAAGAAATGTTGTGTTATTGAGTATTTGAGAAACATTAGGAATCGCATGATTCGTATGCTTGTGCTTATGTTGTGTGGTGATCTTTCTAGACGAGAAAAAGAATGGAATCCCAAAACTTCCCAGGCCAAATCAATCCAATCAATAAGAAAGTTTGTGTTATTGAGAATTTGAGAAACATTAGGAATGACATGATTCGTATGCTTGTGTTTATGTTGTTTGGTGATCTTTCTCTCAAGTTCTATTAAGTTTATAGATTTTTGGACAAGAAAAAAAATGGAAACCAACACTTCCCAAACCATAGCCTAGGCAAATGAAACCAATCAATAAGAAAGGTTGTGTTATAGAATTTGAGAAACATTAGGAATCACATGATTCGTATGCTTGTATTTGTGTTGTTTGGTGATCTTTCTATCAAGTTCTATTAAGTTCAAAGATTTTTGGACGAGAACAAGAATGGAAACCAACACTTCCCAAACCATATCCTATACAAATCAAACCAATCAATAAGAAAGGTTGTGCTATTAAGACTTTGAGAAACATTAGCAATCACATGATTCGTATGTATGTGTTTGTGTTGTTTGGTGATCTTTCTATCAAGTTCTATTAAGTTCAAAGATTTTTGAACCGTAGCCATCCGCCCGGCTCTCGCGTCTCACGAGAGCCCTACGGCTTGAGTCCCACAAGCCGGGAAAAGGCCGAAACCTAACTAGGACAAGAGTCTCTTAGTCAAGTTCAAGCTCAAAACAACATTGTAAATAAACTTACATCCCCTCTTTATTTATAGGGTCAAAAATGAGGGAATTTCTAGCTAGTGTCTTCGGCTCCAAGGCGGGCATTGATGGAGGTTACTTGGCGCGGAAGTCACCGTCTTACTTAGCTCTTACTTTGCCGTCAAGGAAAGGTTGAGGAGGTGGAGTGGCGGCATGGACTTGGAGAGGAGGTGAGACGAATGGGCTTGGGCCCAAGTTTCTTGTCTTGCTTGTTGTGGACGAGCCCGCCTCGTCTTTCTTGAAAACTTGTGGGCTTCACTCCAAGGTCGGCTTGCCTTGAAAGCCCTGGACATGGTCCAATAGGAGGCCAGAAGCGGCTCCGTCCCCATGCACGCGCGCGCACGAGAAGCACCGGCGCCGCGGCATCGGTGCCAAAACGAGGCACCGGCGCCGAAGGCCGCACGTGCGGGGCGCCCGGCACCGACCCTCTCGAACTCGGGCGCGCCCTTCGGAGCGCGAGGCATGATCAGATCAGGTTGTGTTATTGAGTATTTGAGAAACATTAGGAATCGCATGATTCGTATACTTGTGTTTGTGTTGTTTGGTGATCTTTCTATTAAGTTCAAAGATTTTTGGACGAGAAAAAGCTTGGAAACCAATACTTCCCAAGCCATAGCCTAGGCAAATCAAACCAATCAATAAGAAAGGTTGTGTTATTGAGTATTTGAGAAACATTAGGAATCGCACGATTTGTATGCTTGTGTTTGTGTTGTTGGTGATCTTTCTATCAAGTTCTATTAAGTTCAAAGATTTTTGGACGAGAAAAAGATTGGAAACCAACACTTCCCAAACCATAGTCTAGGCAAATCAAACCAATCAATAAGAAATGTTGTGTTATTGAGTATTTGAGAAACATTAGGAATCGCATGATTCGTATGCTTGTGTTTGTGTTGTTTTGTGATCTTTCTATCAAGTTCTATTAAGTTCGAAGATTATTGGCCGAAAAAAAGAGTGGAAACCAACATTTTCCAAACCATAGCCAAGGCAAATCAAAACAATCAATAAGAAATGTTGTGTTATTGAGTATTTGAGAAACATTAGGAATCACATGATTCGTATGCCTGTGTTTATCTTGTTTGGTGATCTTTCTATCAAATTCTATTAAGTTCAAAGATTTTTGGATGAGAAAAAGAATGGAAACCAACACTTCCCAAACCATAGCCTAGGAAAATCAAACCAATCAAGAAGAAAGGTTGTGTTACTGAGTATTTGAGAAACATTAGGAATCGCATGATTCGTATGCTTGTGTTTGTGTTGTTTGGTGATCTTTCTATTAAGTTCAAAGACTTTTGGACGAGAAAAATATTGGAAACCAACACTTCCCAATCCATAGCCTAGGCAAATCAAACCATTCAATAAGAAAGGTTGTGTTATTGAGTATTTGAAAAACATTAGGAATCGCACGATTCGTATGCCTGTGTTTATCTTGTTTGGTGATCTTTCTATCATATTCTATTAAGTTCAAAGATTTTTGGACGAGAAAAAGAGTGGAAACCAACATTTTCCAAACCATAGCTTAGGCAAATCAAACCGATCAATAAGAAATGTTGTGTTATTGAGTATTTGAGAAACTTTAGGAATCGCACGATTCGTATGCTTGTGTTTGTGTTGTTTGGTGATCTTTCTATCAAGTTCTATTAAGTTCAAAGATTTTTGGACGAGAAAAAGAATGGAAACCAACACTTCCCAAACCATAGGCTAGGAAAATCAAACCAATCAATAAAAAATGTTGTGTTATTGAGTATTTGAGAAACATTAGGAATCGCATGATTCGGATGCTTGTGCTTATGTTGTGTGGTGATCTTTCTAGACGAGAAAAAGAATGGAAACCAACACTTCCCAAACCATAGCCTAGGCAAATCAAACCAATCAATAAGAAAGGTTGTGTTATTGAGTATTTGAGAAACATTAGGAATCGCATGATTCGTATGCTGGTGTTTGTGTTGTTTCGTGATCGTTTTATCAAGTTCTATTATGTTCGAAGATTTTTGGCCGAGAAAAAGAGTGGAAACCAACATTTTTCAAACCATAGCCTAGGCAAATCAAACCGATCAATAAGAAATGTTGTGTTATTGAGTATTTGAGAAACATTAGGAATCGCATGATTCGTATGCTTGTGTTTATCTTGTTTGGTGATCTTTCTATCAAGATCTATTAAGTTCATAGATTTTTGGACGAGAAAAAGAATGGAAACCAACACTTCCCAAACCATAGCCTAGGCAAATCAAACCAATCAATAACAAAGGCAGTGTTATTGAGAATTTGAGAAACATTAGGAATTGCATGTTTCGTATGCTTGTGTTTGTGTTGTTTGGTGATCTTTCTATCAAGTTCTATTAAGTTCAAAGATTTTTGGATGAGAAAAAGAATGGAAACCAACATTTCCCAAATCATAGCCTATTCAAATCAAACCAATCAATAACAAAGGCTGTGTTATTGGGAATTTGAGAAACATTATGAATCACATGATTCGTATGCTTGTGTTTGTGTTGTTTGGTGATCTTTCTATCAAGTTCTATTAAGTTCAAAGATTTTTGGACGAGAACAAGAATGGAAACCAACACCTCCCAAACCATAGCCTAGGCAAATCAAACCAATCAATAAGAAAGGTTGTGTTATTGAGAATTTGAGAAATATTGGGAATCGCATGATTCGTATGCTTGTGTTTGTGTTGTAAGGTGATCTTTCTATCAAGTTCTATTAAGTTCAAAGATTTTTGGACGAGAAAAAGAATGGAAACCAACACTTCCCAAACCATAGGCTAGGCAAATCAAACCAATCAATAAAAAATGTTGTGTTATTGAGTATTTGAGAAACATTAGGAATCGCATGATTCGGATGCTTGTGCTTATGTTGTGTGGTGATCTTTCTAGACGAGAAAATGAATGGAAACCAACACTTCCCAAACCATAGCCCAGGCAAATCAAACCAATCAATAAGAAAGGTTGTGTTATTGAGTATTTGAGAAACATTAGGAATCGCATGATTCGTATGCTTGTGTTTGTGTTGTTTCGTGATCGTTTTATCAAGTTCTATTATGTTCGAAGATTTTTGGCCGAGAAAAAGAGTGGAAACCAACATTTTCCAAACCATAGCCTAGGCAAATCAAACCGATCAATAAGAAATGTTGTGTTATTGAGTATTTGAGAAACATTAGGAATCGCATGATTCATATGCTTGTGTTTATCTTGTTTGGTGATCTTTCTATCAAATTCTATTAAGTTCAAAGATTTTTGGACGAGAAAAATAATGGAAACCAACACTTCCCAAACCATAGCCTAGGTAAATCAAACCAATCAATAAGAAATGTTGTGTTATTGAGTATTTGAGAAACATTAGGAATCGCATGATTCGTATGCTTGTGTTTGTGTTGTTTGGTGATCTTTCTATCACGTTCTATTAAATTCAAAGATTTTTGGACGAGAAAAAGAATGGAAACTAACACTTCCCAAACCATATCCTAGACAAATCAAACCAATCAATAAGAAAGGTTGTGTTATTGAGTATTTGAGAAACATTAAGAATCGCGTGATTCGTATGCTTGTGTTTGTGTTGTTTGGTGATCTTTCTATTGAGTTCAAAGATTTTTGGACGAGAAAAATATTGGAAACCAACACTTCCCAAGCCATAGCCTAGGCAAATCAAACCATTAAATAAGAAAGCTTGTGTTATTGAGTATTTGAGAAACATTAGGAATCACACGATTCGTATGTTTGTGTTTGTGTTGTTTTGTGATCTTTCTATCAAGTTCTACTAAGTTTAAAGATTTTTGGACGAGAAAAAGATAGGAAACCAACACTTCCCAAACCATATCCTAGGCAAATCAAACCAATCAATAAGAAATGTTGTGTTATTGAGTATTTAAGTAACATTAGGAATTGCATGCTTCGTATGCTTGTGTTTGTGTTGTTTGGTAATCTTTCTATCATGTTCTATTAAGCTCAAAGATTTTTGGACGAGAAAAAGAATGGAAACCAACGCTTCCCAAACCATAGCCTAGGCAAATCAAACCAATCAATAAGAAAGGTTGTGTTATAGAATTTGAGAAACATTAGAAATCACATGATTCGTATGCTTGTGTTTGTGTTGTTTGGTGATCTTTCTATCAAGTTCTATTAAGTTCAATGATTTTTGGACGAGAACAAGAATGGAAACCAACACTTCCCAAATAATATCCTCGGCAAATCAAACTAATCAAAAAGAAAGGTTGTGTTATTGAGAATTTGAGAAACATTATGTTTCGCCTGATTCGTATGCTTGTGTTTATGTTGTTTAGTTATCTTTCTATCAAGTTCTATTAAGCTCAAAGATTTTTGGACGAGAAAAAGAATGGAAACCAACACTTCCCAAACCATAGCCTAGGCAAATCAAACCAATTAGTAAGAAAGGTTGTGTTATTGCGAATTTGATAAACATTAGGAATCGCATGATTCGTATGCTTGTGGTTGTGTTGTTTGGTGATCTTTCTATCAAGATCTATTAAGTTCATAGATTTTTGGACGAGAAAAAGAATTAAAACTAACACTTCCCAAACCATAGCCTAGGCAAATCAAACCAATCAATAAGAAAGGTTGTGTTATTGAGCATTTGAGAAACATTAGGAATCGCATGATTCGTATGGTTGTGTTTGTGTTGTTTGGTGATCTTTCTATCAAGTTCTATTAAGTTCAAGGAGTTTTGAACGAGAAAAATAATGGAAATCAACACTTCCCAAACCATAGCCTAGGAAAATTAAACCAATCAATAAGAAATGTTGTGTTATTGAGTATTTAAGTAACATTAGGAATCGCATGATTCGTATGCTTGTGCTTGTGTTGTTTGGTTATCTTTCTAGACGAAAAAAGAATGGAAACCAACACTTCCCAAACCTTAGCACAGGCAAATCAAACCAATCAATAAGAAAGGTTCTGTTATTGAGAATTTTAAAAACATTAGGAATTGCATGATTCGTATGCTTGTGTTTGTGTTGTTTGGTAATCTTTCTATCAAATTCTATTAAGCTCAAAGATTTTTGGACGAGAAAAAGAATGGAAACCAACGCTTCCCAAACCATAGCCGAGGCAAATCAAAGCAATCAATAAGAAAGGTTGTGTTATAGAATTTGAGAAACATTAGGAATCACATGATTCGTATGCTTGTGTTTGTGTTGTTTGGTGATCTTTCTATCAAGATCTATTATGTTCATAGATTTTTGAACGAGAAAAAGAATGGAAACTAACACTTCTCAAACCATAGCCTAGGCAAATCAAACCAATCAATAAGAAAGGTTGTGCTATTGAGAATTTGAGAAACATTAGGAATCGCATGATTCGTATGGTTGTGTTTGTGTTGTTTGGTGATCTTTCTATCAAGTTCTATTAAGTTCAAAGATTTTTGGACGAGAAAAAGAATGGAAACCAACACCTCCCAAACCATAGCCTAGGCAAATCAATCCAATCAATAAGAAAGGTTGTGTTATTGATAATTTGAGAAACATTAGATATCACATGATTCGTATGCTTGTGTTTGTGTTGTTTGGTGATCTTTCTATCAAGTTCTATTAAGTTCAAAGATTTTTGGACGAGAACAAGAATGGAAACCAACACTTCCCAAACCATATCCTAGGCAAATCAAACCAATCAATAAGAAAGGTTGTGCTATTAAGAATTTGAGAAACATTAGGAATCGCATGATTCGTATGCTTGTGTTTGTGTTGTTTGGTGATCTTTCTATCAAGTTCTATTAAGTTCAAAGAGTTTTGGACGAGAAAAAGAATGGAAACCAACACCTCCCAAACCATAGCCTAGGCAAATCAAACCAATCAATAAGAAAGGTTGTGTTATTGAGAATTTGAGAAACATTAGGAATCGCATGATTCGTATGCTTGTGTTTGAGTTGTTTGGTGATCTTTCTATCAAGTTTTATTATGTTCAAAGATTTTTGGACGAGAAAAAGAATGGAAACCAACACTTCCCAAACCATACCCTAGGCAAATGAAACCAATCAATAAGAAATGTTGTGTTAGTGAGTATTTGAAAAACATTAGCAATCACATGATTCGTATGCTTGTGTTTGTTTTGTAAGGTGTTCTTTCTATCAAGTTCTATTAAGCTCAAAGATTTTCGGACGAGAAAAAGAATGGAAACCAACACTTCCCAAACCATGGCCTAGGCAAATCAAACCAATCAGTAAGAAAGGTTGTGTTATTGAGAATTTGATAAACATTAGGAATTGCATGATTCGTATGCTTGTGGTTGTGTTGTTTGGTGATCTTTCTATCAAGATCTATTAAGTTCATAGATTTTTGGATGAGAAAAAGAATGACAACCAACACTTCCCAAACCATAGCCTAGGCAAATCAAACCAATCAATAACAAAGGCAGTGTTATTGAGAATTTGAGAAACATTAGGAATTGCATGTTTCGTTTGCTTGTGTTTGTGTTGTAAGGTGATCTTTCTATCAAGTTCTATTAAGTTCAAAGATTTTTGGTCGAGAAAAAGAATGGAAACCAACACTTCCCAAACCATAGGCTAGGCAAATAAAACCAATCAATAAAAAATGTTGTGTTATTGAGTAATAGAGAAACATTAGGAATCACATGATTTGTATGCTTGTGCTTATGTTGTGTGGTGATCTTTCTAGACGAGAAAAAGAATGGAAACCAACACTTTTCAAACCATAGCCTAGACAAATCAAACCAATCAATAAGAAAGGTTGTGTTATTGAGAATTTGAGAAACATTAGGATTGGCATGATTCGTATGCTTGTGTTTATGTTATTTGGTGATCTTTCTATCAAGTTCTATTAAGTTTATAGATTTTTGGACGAGAAAAAGAATGGATTCCAACACTTCCCAAACCATAGCCTAGGAAAATCAAACCAATCAATAAAAAAGGTTGTGTTATAGAATTTGAGAAACATTAGGAGTCACATTATTCGTATGCTTGTGTTTGTGTTGTTTGGTGATCTTTCTATCAAGTTCTATTAAGTTCAAAGAATTTTGGACGAGAACAAGAATGGAAACCAACACTTCCCAAACCATATCCTAGGCAAATCAAACCAATCAATAAGAAGGGTTGTGCTATTGAGAATTTGAGAAACATTAGGAATCGCATGATTCGTATGGTTGTGTTTGTGTTGTTTGGTGATCTTTCTATCAAGTTCTATTAAGTTCAAAGATTTTTGAACGAGAAAAAGAATGGAAACCAACACTTCCCAAACTATAGCCTAGGCAAATCAAACCAATCAATAAGAAAGGTTGTGTTATTGAGTATTTGAGAAACATTAGGAATCGCATGATTCGTATGCTTGGTGATCTTTCTATTAAGTTCTATTAAGTTGAAAGATTTTTGGACGAGAAAAAGAATGGAAACCAACAATTCCCAAACCATAGCCTAGGCAAATCAAACCAATCAATAAGAAAGGTTGTGTTATTGAGAATTTGAGAAACATTAGGAATTGCATAATTCGTATGCTTGTGTTTGTGTTGTTTGGTAATCTTTCTATCAAGATCTATTAAGCTCAAAGATTTTTTGGACGAGAAAAAGAATGGAAACCAACGCTTCTTAAACCATAGCCTATTCAAATCAAACCAATCAATAACAAAGACTGTGTTATTGGGAATTTTAGAAACATTATGAATCACATAATTCGTATGCTTGTGTTTGTGTTGTTTGGTGATCTTTCTATCAAGTTCTATTAAGTTCAAAGATTTTTGGACGAGAACAAGAATGGAAACCAACACTTCCCAAACAATATCCTCGGCAAATCGAACCAATCAATACGAAAGGTTGTGTTATTGAGAATTTGAGAAACATTCGGTCTCGCGTGATTCGTATGCTTGTGTTTGTTTTGTTTGGTTATCTTTCTATCAAGTTCTATTAAGCTCAAAGATATTTGGACGAGAAAAAGAATGGAAACCAGCACTTCCCAAACCATAGCCTAGGCAAATCAAACCAATCAGTAAGAAAGGTTGTGTTATTGAGAATTTGATAAACATTAGGAATCGCATGATTCGTATGCTTGTGGTTGTGTTGTTTGGTGATCTTTCTATCAAGATCTATTAAGTTCACAGATTTTTGGACGAGAAAAAGAATGGAAACCAACACTTCCCAAACCATAGCCTAGGCAAATCAAACCAATCAATAACAAAGGTTGTGTTATTGAGAATTTGAGAAACATTAGGAATTACATGTTTCGTATGCTTGTGTTTGTGTTGTTTGGTGATCTTTCTATCAAGTTCTATTAAGTTCAAAGAGTTTTGGACGAGAAAAAGAATGGAAACCAACACCTCCCAAACCATAGCCTAGGCAAATCAAACCAATCAATAAGAAAGGTTGTGTTATTGAGAATTTGAGAAACATTAGGAATCGCATGATTCGTATGCTTGTGTTTGAGTTGTTTGGTGATCTTTCTATCAAGTTTTATTATGTTCAAAGATTTTTGGACGAGAAAAAGAATGGAAACCAACACTTCCCAAACCATACCCTAGGTAAATGAAACCAATCAATAAGAAATGTTGTGTTAGTGAGTATTTGAAAAACATTAGCAATCACATGATTCGTATGCTTGTGTTTGTACTGTAAGGTGATCTTTCTATCAAGTTCTATTAAGTTCAAAGATTTTTGTATGAGAAAAAGAATGGAAAGCAAGACTTCCCAAACCATAGCCTAGGTAAATCAAACAAATCAATAAGAAAAGTTGTGTTATTGAATATTTGAGAAACATTAGGAATCGCAGGATTCGTATGCTTGTGTCTGTGTTGTTTGGGGATCTTTCTATCAAGTTCTATTAAGTTCAAAGATTTTTGGACGAGAAAAAAAATGGAAACCAACACTTCCCAAACCATAGCCTAGGCAAATCAAACCAATCAATAAGAAATGTTGTGTTATTGAGTATTTGAGAAACATTAGGAATCGCATGATTCGTATGCTTGTGTTTGTGTTGTTTGGTGATCTTTCTATCACGTTCTATTAAATTCAAAGATTTTTGGACGAGAAAAAGAATGGAAACTAAAACTTCCCAAACCATATCCTAGGCAAATCAAACCAATCAATAAGAAAGGTTATGTTATTGAGTATTTGAGAAACATTAGGAATCGCGTGATTCGTATGCTTGTGTTCGTGTTGTTTGGTGATCTTTCTATTGAGTTCAAAGATTTTTGGACGAGAAAAATATTGGAAACCAACACTTCCCAAGCCATAGCCTAGGCAAATCAAACCATTAAATAAGAAAGCTTGTGTTATTGAGTATTTGAGAAACATTAGGAATCACACGATTCGTATGCTTGTGTTTGTGTTGTTTTGTGATCTTTCTATCAAGTTCTACTAAGTTCAAAGATTTTTGGACGAGAAAAAGATAGGAAACCAACACTTCCCAAACCATATCCTAGGCAAATCAAACCAATCAATAAGAAATGTTGTGTTATTGAGTATTTAAGTAACATTAGGAATTGCATGATTCGTGTGCTTGTGTTTGTGTTGTTTGGTAATCTTTCTATCATGTTCTATTAAGCTCAAAGATTTTTGGACGCGAAAAAGAATGGAAACCAACGCTTCCTAAACCATAGCCTAGGCAAATCAAACCAATCAATAAGAAAGGTTGTGTTATAGAATTTGAGAAACATTAGGAATCACATGATTCGTATGCTTGTGTTTGTGTTGTTCGGTGATCTTTCTATCAAGTCGTATTAAGTTCAAAGATTTTTGGACGAGAACAAGAATGGAAACCAACACTTCCGAAATAATATCCTCGGCAAATCAAACTAATCAATAAGAAAGGTTGTGTTATTGAGAATTTGAGAAACATAAGGTTTCGCCTGATTCGTATGCTTGTGTTGGTGTTGTTTGGTTATCTTTCAATCAAGTTCTATTAAGCTCAAAGATTTTTGCACGAGAAAAAGAATGGAAACCAACACTTCCCAAACCATGGCCTAGGCAAATCAAACCAATCAGTAAGAAAGGTTGTGTTATTGAGAATTTGATAAACATTAGGAATCGCATGATTCGTATGCTTGTGATTGTGTTGTTTGGTGATCTTTCTATCAAGATCTATTAAGTTCATAGATTTTTGGACGAGAAAAAGAATGGAAACCAACACTTCCCAAACCATAGCCTAGGCAAATCAAACCAATCAATAAGAAAGGCTGTGTTATTGAGAATTTGAGAAATATTGGGAATCGCATGATTCGTATGCTTGTGTTTGTGTTGTAAGGTGATCTTTCTATCAAGTTCTATTAAGTTCAAAGATTTTTGGACGAGAAAAAGAATGGAAACCAACACTTCCCAAACCATAGGCTAGGCAAATCAAACCAATCAATAAAAAATGTTGTGTTATTGAGTATTTGAGAAACATTAGGAATCGCATGATTTGTATGCTTGTGCTTATGTTGTGTGGTGATCTTTCTAGACGAGAAAAAGAATGGAAACCAACACTTCCCAAACCATAGCCTAGACAAATCAAACCAATCAATAAGAAAGGTTGTGTTATTGAGAATTTGAGAAACATTAGGATTGGCATGATTCGTATGCTTGTGTTTATGTTATTTGGTGATCTTTCTATCAAGTTCTATTAAGTTTATAGATTTTTGGACGAGAAAAAGAATGGAATCCAACACTTCCCAAACCATAGCCTAGGCAAATCAAACCAATCAATAAGAAAGGTTGTGTTATAGAATTTGAGAAACATTAGGAGTCACATTATTCGTATACTTGTGTTTGTGTTGTTTGGTGATCTTTCTATCATGTTCTATTAAGTTCAAAGAATTTTGGACGAGAACAAGAATGGAAACCAACACTTACCAAACCATATCCTAGGCAAATCAAACCAATCAATAAGAAGGGTTGTGCTATTGAGAATTTGAGAAACATTAGGAATCGCATGATTCGTATGGTTGTGTTTGTGTTGTTTGGTGATCTTTCTATCAAGTTCTATTAAGTTCAAAGATTTTTGAACGAGAAAAAGAATGGAAACCAACACTTCCCAAACCACAGCCTAGGCAAATCAAACCAATCAATAAGAAAGGTTGTGTTATTGAGTATTTGAGAAACATTAGGAATCGCATGATTCGTATGCTTGGTGATCTTTCTATTAAGTTCTATTAAGTTGAAAGATTTTTGGACGAGAAAAAGAATGGAAACCAACACTTCCCAAACCATAGCCTAGGCAAATCAAACCAATCAATAAGAAAGGTTGTGTTATTGAGAATTTGAGAAACATTAGGATTGGCATGATTCGTATGCTTGTGTTTATGTTATTTGGTGATCTTTCTATCAAGTTCTATTAAGTTGAAAGATTTTTGGACGAGAAAAAGAATGGAAACCAACACTTCCCAAACCATAGCCTAGGCAAATCAAACCAATCAATAAGAAAGGTTGTGTTATTGAGAATTTGAGAAACATTAGGAATTGTATAATTCGTATGCTTGTGTTTGTGTTGTTTGGTAATCTTTCTATCAAGATCTATTAAGCTCAAAGATTTTTGGACGAGAAAAAGAATGGAAACCAATGCTTCCCAAACCATAGCCTATTCAAATCAAACCAATCAATAACAAAGGCTGTGTTATTGGGAATTTTAGAAACATTATGAATCACATGATTCGTATGCTTGTGTTTGTGTTGTTTGGTTATCTTTCTATCAAGTTCTATTAAGTTCAAAGATTTTTGGACGAGAACAAGAATGGAAACCAACACCTCCCCAACCATAGCCTAGGCAAATCAAACCAATCAATAAGAAAGGTTGTGTTATTGAGAATTCGAGAAAAATTGGGAATCGCATGATTCGTATGCTTGTGTTTGTGTTGTATGGTGATCTTTCTATCAAGTTCTATTAAGTTCACAGATTTTTGGACGAGAAAAAGAATGGAAACCAACAATTCTCAAACCATAGGCTAGGCAAATCAAACCAATCAATAAAAAATGTTGTGTTATTGAGTATTTGAGAAACATTAGGAATCGCATGATTCGTATGCTTGTGCTTATGTTGTGTGGTGATCTTTCTAGACGAGAAAAATAATGGAAACTAACACTTCCCAAACCATAGCCTAGACAAATCAAACCAATCAATAAGAAAGGTTGTGTTATTGAGAATTTGAGAAACATTAGGATTGGCATGATTCGTATGCTTGTGTTTAAGTTGTTTGGTGATCTTTCTATCAAGTTCTATTAAGTTTATAGATTTTTGGACGAGAAAAAGAATGGAAACCAACACTTCCCAAACCATAGCCTAGGAAAATCAAACCAATCAATAAGAAAGGTTGTGTTATAGAATTTGAGAAACATTAGGAATCACATGATTCGAATGCTTGTGTTTGTGTTGTTTGGTGATCTTTCTATCAAGTTCTATTAAGACCAAAGATTTTTGGACGAGAACAAGAATGGAAACCAACATTTCCCAAACCATATCCTAGGCAAATCAAACCAATCAATACGAAGGGTTGTGCTATTGAGAATTTGAGAAACATTTGGAATCCCATGATTCGTATGGTTGTGTTTGTGTTGTTTGGTGATCTTTCTATCAAGTTCTATTAAGTTCAAAGATTTTTGAACGAGAAAAAGAATGGAAACCAACACTTCCCAAACCATAGCCTAGGCAAATCAAACCAATCAATAAGAAAGTTTTGTGTTATTGAGAATTTGAGAAACATTAGGAATTGCATAATTCGTATGCTTGTGTTTGTGTTGTTTGGTAATCTTTCTATCAAGTTCTATTAAGCTCAAATATTTTTGGCCGAGAAAAAGAATGGAAACCAACGCTTCCCAAACCATAGCCTAGGCAAATCAAACCAATCAATAAGAAAAATTGTGTTATAGAATTTGAGAAACATTATGAATCACATGATTCGTATGCTTGTGTTTGTGTTGTTTGGTGATCTTTCTATCAAGTTCTATTAAGTTCAAAGATTTTTGGACGAGAACAAGAATGGAAACCAACACTTCCCAAACAATATCCTCGGCAAATCGAACCAATCAATAAGAAAGGTTGTGTTATTGAGAATTTGAGAAACATTAGGTCTCGCGTGATTCGTATGCTTGTGTTTGTTTTGTTTGGTTATCTTTCTATCAAGTTCTATTAAGCTCAAAGATATTTGGACGAGAAAAAGAATGGAAACCAGCACTTCCGAAACCATAGCCTAGGCTAATCAAACCAATCAGTAAGAAAGGTTGTGTTATTGAGAATTTGATAAACATTAGGAATCGCATGATTCGTATGCTTGTGGTTGTGTTGTTTGGTGATCTTTCTATCAAGATCTATTAAGTTCATAGATTTTTGGACGAGAAAAAGAATGGAAACCAACACTTCCCAAACCATAGCCTAGGCAAATCAAACCAATCAATAACAAAGGCTGTGTTATTGAGAATTTGAGAAACATTAGGAATTACATGTTTCGTATGCTTGTGTTTGTGTTGTTTGGTGATCTTTCTATCAAGTTCTATTAAGTTCAAAGAGTTTTGGACGAGAAAAAGAATGGAAACCAACACCTCCCAAACCATAGCCTAGGAAAATCAAACCAATCAATAAGAAAGGTTGTGTTATTGAGAATTTGAGAAACATTAGGAATCGCATGATTCGTATGCTTGTGTTTGAGTTGTTTGGTGATCTTTCTATCAAGTTTTATTATGTTCAAAGATTTTTGGACGAGAAAAAGAATGGAAACCAACACTTCCCAAACCATACCCTAGGCAAATGAAACCAATCAATAAGAAATGTTGTGTTAGTGAGTATTTGAAAAACATTAGCAATCACATGATTCGTATGCTTGTGTTTGTGTTGTAAGGTGATCTTTCTATCAAGTTATATTAAGTTCAAAGATTTTTGGACGAGAAAAAGAATGGAAACCAACACTTCCCAAACCATAGGCTAGGCAAATCAAACCAATCAATAAGAAATGTTGTGTTATTGAGTATTTGAGAAACATTAGGAATCGCATGATTCGTATGCTTTTGCTTATGTTGTGTTGTGATCTTTCTAGACGAGAAAAAGAATGGAAACCAACACTTCCCAAATCATAGCCTAGACAAACCAAACCAATCAATAAGAAAGGTTGTATTATTGAGAATTTTAGAAACATTAGGAATGGAATGATTCGAATGCTTGTGTTTATGTTGTTTGGTGATCTTTCTATCAAGTTCTATTAAGTTTATAGATTTTTGGACGAGAAAAAGAATGGAAACCAACACTTCCCAAACCATAGCCTAGGAAATCAAACCAATCAATAAGAAAAGTTGTGTTATAGAATTTGAGAAACATTAGGAATCAAATGATTCCTATGCTTGTGTTTGTGTTGTTATGTGATCTTTCTATCAAGTTTTATTATGTTCAAAGATTTTTGACGAGAAAAAGAATGGAAACCAACACTTCCCAAACCATACCCTAGGCAAATGAAACCAATCAATAAGAAATGTTGTGTTAGTGAGTATTTGAAAAACATTAGGAATCACATGATTCGTATGCTTGTGTTTGTGTTGTAAGGTGATCTTTCTATCAAGATCTATTAAGTTCATAGATTTTTGGACGAGAAAAAGAATGGAAACCAACACTTCCCAAACCATAGCCTAGGCAAATCAAACCAATCAATAACAAAGGCTGTGTTATTGAGAATTTGAGAAACATTAGGAATTACATGTTTCGTATGCTTGTGTTTGTGTTGTTTGGTGATCTTTCTATCAAGTTCTATTAAGTTCAAAGAGTTTTGGACGAGAAAAAGAATGGAAACCAACACCTCCCAAACCATAGCCTAGGAAAATCAAACCAATCAATAAGAAAGGTTGTGTTATTGAGAATTTGAGAAACATTAGGAATCGCATGATTCGTATGCTTGTGTTTGAGTTGTTTGGTGATCTTTCTATCAAGTTTTATTATGTTCAAAGATTTTTGACGAGAAAAAGAATGGAAACCAACACTTCCCAAACCATACCCTAGGCAAATGAAACCAATCAATAAGAAATGTTGTGTTAGTGAGTATTTGAAAAACATTAGGAATCACATGATTCGTATGCTTGTGTTTGTGTTGTAAGGTTATCTTTCTATCAAGTTCTATTAAGTTCAAAGATTTTTGGACGAGAAAAAGAATGGAAACCAACACTTCCCAAACCATAGGCTAGGCAAATCAAACCAATCAATAAGAAATGTTGTGTTATTGAGTATTTGAGAAACATTAGGAATCGCATGATTCGTATGCTTGTGCTTATGTTGTGTGGTGATCTTTCTAGACGAGAAAAAGAATGGAAACCAACACTTCCCAAATCATAGCCTAGACAAATCAAACCAATCAATAAGAAAGGTTGTATTATTGAGCATTTTAGAAACATTAGGAATGGCATGATTCGAATGCTTGTGTTTATGTTGTTTGGTGATCTTTCTATCAAGTTCTATTAAGTTTATAGATTTTTGGACGAGAAAAAGAATGGAAACCAACACTTCCCAAACCATAGCCTAGGCAAATCAAACCAATCAATAAGAAAGGTTGTGTTATAGAATTTGAGAAACATTAGGAATCAAATGATTCATATGCTTGTGTTTGTGTTGTTTGGTGATCTTTCTATCGAGTTCTATTAAGTTCAAAGATTTTTGGACGAGAACAAGAATGGAAATTAACACTTCCCAAACCATATCCTAGGCAAATCAAACCAATCAATAAGAAAGGTTGTACTATTGAGAATTTTAGAAACATTAGGCATCGCATGATTCGTATGGTTGTGTTTGTGTTGTTTGGTGATCTTTCTATCAAGTTCTATTAAGTTCAAAGATTTTTGAACGAGAAAAAGAATGGAAACCAACACTTCCCAAACCATAGCCTAGGCAAATCAAACCAATCAATAAGAAAGTTTTGTGTTATTGAGAATTTGAGAAACATTAGGAATTGCATAATTCGTATGCTTGTGTTTGTGTTGTTTGGTAATCTTTCTATCAAGTTCTATTAAGCTCAAATATTTTTAGCCGAGAAAAAGAATGGAAACCAACGCTTCCCAAACCATAGCCTAGGCAAATCAAACCAATCAATAAGAAAGGTTGTGTTATAGAATTTGAGAAACATTATGAATCACATGATTCGTATGCTTGTGTTTGTGTTGTTTGGTGATCTTTCTATCAAGTTCTATTAAGTTCAAAGATTTTTGGACGAGAACAAGAATGGAAACCAACACTTCCCAAACAATATCCTCGGCAAATCGAACCAATCAATAAGAAAGGTTGTGTTATTGAGAATTTGAGAAACATTAGGTCTCGCGTGATTCGTATGCTTGTGTTTGTTTTGTTTGGTTATCTTTCTATCAAGTTCTATTAAGCTCAAAGATATTTGGACGAGAAAAAGAATGGAAACCAGCACTTCCGAAACCATAGCCTAGGCAAATCAAACCAATCAGTAAGAAAGGTTGTGTTATTGAGAATTTGATAAACATTAGGAATCGCATGATTCGTATGCTTGTGGTTGTGTTGTTTGGTGATCTTTCTATCAAGATCTATTAAGTTCATAGATTTTTGGACGAGAAAAAGAATGGAAACCAACACTTCCCAAACCATAACCTAGGCAAATCAAACCAATCAATAACAAAGGCTGTGTTATTGAGAATTTGAGAAACATTAGGAATTACATGTTTCGTATGCTTGTGTTTGTGTTGTTTGGTGATCTTTCTATCAAGTTCTATTAAGTTCAAAGAGTTTTGGACGAGAAAAAGAATGGAAACCAACACCTCCCAAACCATAGCCTAGGAAAATCAAACCAATCAATAAGAAAGGTTGTGTTATTGAGAATTTGAGAAACATTAGGAATCGCATGATTCGTATGCTTGTGTTTGAGTTGTTTGGTGATCTTTCTATCAAGTTTTATTATGTTCAAAGATTTTTGACGAGAAAAAGAATGGAAACCAACACTTCCCAAACCATACCCTAGGCAAATGAAACCAATCAATAAGAAATGTTGTGTTAGTGAGTATTTGAAAAACATTAGGAATCACATGATTCGTATGCTTGTGTTTGTGTTGTAAGGTTATCTTTCTATCAAGTTCTATTAAGTTCAAAGATTTTTGGACGAGAAAAAGAATGGAAACCAACACTTCCCAAACCATAGGCTAGGCAAATCAAACCAATCAATAAGAAATGTTGTGTTATTGAGTATTTGAGAAACATTAGGAATCGCATGATTCGTATGCTTGTGCTTATGTTGTGTGGTGATCTTTCTAGACGAGAAAAAGAATGGAAACCAACACTTCCCAAATCATAGCCTAGACAAATCAAACCAATCAATAAGAAAGGTTGTATTATTGAGAATTTTAGAAACATTAGGAATGGCATGATTCGAATGCTTGTGTTTATGTTGTTTGGTGATCTTTCTATCAAGTTCTATTAAGTTTATAGATTATTGGACGAGAAAAAGAATGCAAACCAACACTTCCCAAACCATAGCCTAGGCAAATCAAACCAATCAATAAGAAAGGTTGTGTTATAGAATTTGAGAAACATTAGGAATCAAATGATTCATATGCTTGTGTTTGTGTTTTTTGGTGATCTTTCTATCGAGTTCTATTAAGTTCAAAGATTTTTGGACGAGAACAAGAATGGAAATTAACACTTCCCAAACCATATCCTAGGCAAATCAAACCAATCAATAAGAACGGTTGTACTATTGAGAATTTTAGAAACATTAGGCATCGCATGATTCGTATGGTTGTGTTTGTGTTGTTTGGTGATCTTTCTATCAAGTTCTATTAAGTTCAAAGATTTTTGAACGAGAAAAAGAATGGAAACCAACACTTCCCAAACCATAGCCTAGGCAAATCAAACCAATCAATAAGAAAGTTTTGTGTTATTGAGAATTTGAGAAACATTAGGAATTGCATAATTCGTATGCTTGTGTTTGTGTTGTTTGGTAATCTTTCTATCAAGTTCTATTAAGCTCAAATATTTTTGGCCGAGAAAAAGAATGGAAACCAACGCTTCCCAAACCATAGCCTAGGCAAATCAAACCAATCAATAAGAAAGGTTGTGTTATAGAATTTGAGAAACATTATGAATCACATGATTCGTATGCTTGTGTTTGTGTTGTTTGGTGATCTTCTATCATGTTCTATTAAGTTCAAAGATTTTTGGACGAGAACAAGAATGGAAACCAACACTTCCCAAACAATATCCTCGGCAAATCGAACCAATCAATAAGAAAGGTTGTGTTATTGAGAATTTGAGAAACATTAGGTCTCGCGTGATTCGTATGCTTGTGTTTGTTTTGTTTGGTTATCTTTCTATCAAGTTCTATTAAGCTCAAAGATATTTGGACGAGAAAAAGAATGGAAACCAGCACTTCCGAAACCATAGCCTAGGCAAATCAAACCAATCAGTAAGAAAGGTTGTGTTATTGAGAATTTGATAAACATTAGGAATCGCATGATTCGTATGCTTGTGATTGTGTTGTTTGGTGATCTTTCTATCAAGATCTATTAAGTTCATAGATTTTTGGACGAGAAAAAGAATGGAAACCAACACTTCCCAAACCATAGCCTAGGCAAATCAAACCAATCAATAACAAAGGCTGTGTTATTGAGAATTTGAGAAACATTAGGAATTACATGTTTCGTATGCTTGTGTTTGTGTTGTTTGGTGATCTTTCTATCAAGTTCTATTAAGTTCAAAGAGTTTTGGACGAGAAAAAGAATGGAAACCAACACCTCCCAAACCATAGCCTAGGCAAATCAAACCAATCAATAAGAAAGGTTGTGTTATTGAGAATTTGAGAAACATTAGGAATCGCATGATTCGTATGCTTGTGTTTGAGTTGTTTGGTGATCTTTCTATCAAGTTTTATTATGTTCAAAGATTTTTGGACGAGAAAAAGAATGGAAATCAACACTTCCCAAACCATACCCTAGGCAAATGAAACCAATCAATAAGAAATGTTGTGTTAGTGAGTATTTGAAAAACATTAGCAATCACATGATTCGTATGCTTGTGTTTGTGTTGTAAGGTGATCTTTCTATCAAGTTATATTAAGTTCAAAGATTTTTGGACGAGAAAAAGAATGGAAACCAACACTTCCCAAACCATAGGCTAGGCAAATCAAACCAATCAATAAGAAATGTTGTGTTATTGAGTATTTGAGAAACATTAGGAATCGCATGATTCGTATGCTTGTGCTTATGTTGTGTGGTGATCTTTCTAGACGAGAAAAAGAATGGAAACCAACACTTCCCAAATCATAGCCTAGACAAACCAAACCAATCAATAAGAAAGGTTGTATTATTGAGAATTTTAGAAACATTAGGAATGGAATGATTCGAATGCTTGTGTTTATGTTGTTTGGTGATCTTTCTATCAAGTTCTATTAAGTTTATAGATTTTTGGACGAGAAAAAGAATGGAAACCAACACTTCCCAAACCATAGCCTAGGAAATCAAACCAATCAATAAGAAAAGTTGTGTTATAGAATTTGAGAAACATTAGGAATCAAATGATTCCTATGCTTGTGTTTGTGTTGTTATGTGATCTTTCTATCAAGTTTTATTATGTTCAAAGATTTTTGACGAGAAAAAGAATGGAAACCAACACTTCCCAAACCATACCCTAGGCAAATGAAACCAATCAATAAGAAATGTTGTGTTAGTGAGTATTTGAAAAACATTAGGAATCACATGATTCGTATGCTTGTGTTTGTGTTGTAAGGTGATCTTTCTATCAAGATCTATTAAGTTCATAGATTTTTGGACGAGAAAAAGAATGGAAACCAACACTTCCCAAACCATAGCCTAGGCAAATCAAACCAATCAATAACAAAGGCTGTGTTATTGAGAATTTGAGAAACATTAGGAATTACATGTTTCGTATGCTTGTGTTTGTGTTGTTTGGTGATCTTTCTATCAAGTTCTATTAAGTTCAAAGAGTTTTGGACGAGAAAAAGAATGGAAACCAACACCTCCCAAACCATAGCCTAGGAAAATCAAACCAATCAATAAGAAAGGTTGTGTTATTGAGAATTTGAGAAACATTAGGAATCGCATGATTCGTATGCTTGTGTTTGAGTTGTTTGGTGATCTTTCTATCAAGTTTTATTATGTTCAAAGATTTTTGACGAGAAAAAGAATGGAAACCAACACTTCCCAAACCATACCCTAGGCAAATGAAACCAATCAATAAGAAATGTTGTGTTAGTGAGTATTTGAAAAACATTAGGAATCACATGATTCGTATGCTTGTGTTTGTGTTGTAAGGTTATCTTTCTATCAAGTTCTATTAAGTTCAAAGATTTTTGGACGAGAAAAAGAATGGAAACCAACACTTCCCAAACCATAGGCTAGGCAAATCAAACCAATCAATAAGAAATGTTGTGTTATTGAGTATTTGAGAAACATTAGGAATCGCATGATTCGTATGCTTGTGCTTATGTTGTGTGGTGATCTTTCTAGACGAGAAAAAGAATGGAAACCAACACTTCCCAAATCATAGCCTAGACAAATCAAACCAATCAATAAGAAAGGTTGTATTATTGAGCATTTTAGAAACATTAGGAATGGCATGATTCGAATGCTTGTGTTTATGTTGTTTGGTGATCTTTCTATCAAGTTCTATTAAGTTTATAGATTTTTGGACGAGAAAAAGAATGGAAACCAACACTTCCCAAACCATAGCCTAGGCAAATCAAACCAATCAATAAGAAAGGTTGTGTTATAGAATTTGAGAAACATTAGGAATCAAATGATTCATATGCTTGTGTTTGTGTTGTTTGGTGATCTTTCTATCGAGTTCTATTAAGTTCAAAGATTTTTGGACGAGAACAAGAATGGAAATTAACACTTCCCAAACCATATCCTAGGCAAATCAAACCAATCAATAAGAAAGGTTGTACTATTGAGAATTTTAGAAACATTAGGCATCGCATGATTCGTATGGTTGTGTTTGTGTTGTTTGGTGATCTTTCTATCAAGTTCTATTAAGTTCAAAGATTTTTGAACGAGAAAAAGAATGGAAACCAACACTTCCCAAACCATAGCCTAGGCAAATCAAACCAATCAATAAGAAAGTTTTGTGTTATTGAGAATTTGAGAAACATTAGGAATTGCATAATTCGTATGCTTGTGTTTGTGTTGTTTGGTAATCTTTCTATCAAGTTCTATTAAGCTCAAATATTTTTAGCCGAGAAAAAGAATGGAAACCAACGCTTCCCAAACCATAGCCTAGGCAAATCAAACCAATCAATAAGAAAGGTTGTGTTATAGAATTTGAGAAACATTATGAATCACATGATTCGTATGCTTGTGTTTGTGTTGTTTGGTGATCTTTCTATCAAGTTCTATTAAGTTCAAAGATTTTTGGACGAGAACAAGAATGGAAACCAACACTTCCCAAACAATATCCTCGGCAAATCGAACCAATCAATAAGAAAGGTTGTGTTATTGAGAATTTGAGAAACATTAGGTCTCGCGTGATTCGTATGCTTGTGTTTGTTTTGTTTGGTTATCTTTCTATCAAGTTCTATTAAGCTCAAAGATATTTGGACGAGAAAAAGAATGGAAACCAGCACTTCCGAAACCATAGCCTAGGCAAATCAAACCAATCAGTAAGAAAGGTTGTGTTATTGAGAATTTGATAAACATTAGGAATCGCATGATTCGTATGCTTGTGGTTGTGTTGTTTGGTGATCTTTCTATCAAGATCTATTAAGTTCATAGATTTTTGGACGAGAAAAAGAATGGAAACCAACACTTCCCAAACCATAACCTAGGCAAATCAAACCAATCAATAACAAAGGCTGTGTTATTGAGAATTTGAGAAACATTAGGAATTACATGTTTCGTATGCTTGTGTTTGTGTTGTTTGGTGATCTTTCTATCAAGTTCTATTAAGTTCAAAGAGTTTTGGACGAGAAAAAGAATGGAAACCAACACCTCCCAAACCATAGCCTAGGAAAATCAAACCAATCAATAAGAAAGGTTGTGTTATTGAGAATTTGAGAAACATTAGGAATCGCATGATTCGTATGCTTGTGTTTGAGTTGTTTGGTGATCTTTCTATCAAGTTTTATTATGTTCAAAGATTTTTGACGAGAAAAAGAATGGAAACCAACACTTCCCAAACCATACCCTAGGCAAATGAAACCAATCAATAAGAAATGTTGTGTTAGTGAGTATTTGAAAAACATTAGGAATCACATGATTCGTATGCTTGTGTTTGTGTTGTAAGGTTATCTTTCTATCAAGTTCTATTAAGTTCAAAGATTTTTGGACGAGAAAAAGAATGGAAACCAACACTTCCCAAACCATAGGCTAGGCAAATCAAACCAATCAATAAGAAATGTTGTGTTATTGAGTATTTGAGAAACATTAGGAATCGCATGATTCGTATGCTTGTGCTTATGTTGTGTGGTGATCTTTCTAGACGAGAAAAAGAATGGAAACCAACACTTCCCAAATCATAGCCTAGACAAATCAAACCAATCAATAAGAAAGGTTGTATTATTGAGAATTTTAGAAACATTAGGAATGGCATGATTCGAATGCTTGTGTTTATGTTGTTTGGTGATCTTTCTATCAAGTTCTATTAAGTTTATAGATTATTGGACGAGAAAAAGAATGCAAACCAACACTTCCCAAACCATAGCCTAGGCAAATCAAACCAATCAATAAGAAAGGTTGTGTTATAGAATTTGAGAAACATTAGGAATCAAATGATTCATATGCTTGTGTTTGTGTTTTTTGGTGATCTTTCTATCGAGTTCTATTAAGTTCAAAGATTTTTGGACGAGAACAAGAATGGAAATTAACACTTCCCAAACCATATCCTAGGCAAATCAAACCAATCAATAAGAACGGTTGTACTATTGAGAATTTTAGAAACATTAGGCATCGCATGATTCGTATGGTTGTGTTTGTGTTGTTTGGTGATCTTTCTATCAAGTTCTATTAAGTTCAAAGATTTTTGAACGAGAAAAAGAATGGAAACCAACACTTCCCAAACCATAGCCTAGGCAAATCAAACCAATCAATAAGAAAGTTTTGTGTTATTGAGAATTTGAGAAACATTAGGAATTGCATAATTCGTATGCTTGTGTTTGTGTTGTTTGGTAATCTTTCTATCAAGTTCTATTAAGCTCAAATATTTTTGGCCGAGAAAAAGAATGGAAACCAACGCTTCCCAAACCATAGCCTAGGCAAATCAAACCAATCAATAAGAAAGGTTGTGTTATAGAATTTGAGAAACATTATGAATCACATGATTCGTATGCTTGTGTTTGTGTTGTTTGGTGATCTTCTATCATGTTCTATTAAGTTCAAAGATTTTTGGACGAGAACAAGAATGGAAACCAACACTTCCCAAACAATATCCTCGGCAAATCGAACCAATCAATAAGAAAGGTTGTGTTATTGAGAATTTGAGAAACATTAGGTCTCGCGTGATTCGTATGCTTGTGTTTGTTTTGTTTGGTTATCTTTCTATCAAGTTCTATTAAGCTCAAAGATATTTGGACGAGAAAAAGAATGGAAACCAGCACTTCCGAAACCATAGCCTAGGCAAATCAAACCAATCAGTAAGAAAGGTTGTGTTATTGAGAATTTGATAAACATTAGGAATCGCATGATTCGTATGCTTGTGATTGTGTTGTTTGGTGATCTTTCTATCAAGATCTATTAAGTTCATAGATTTTTGGACGAGAAAAAGAATGGAAACCAACACTTCCCAAACCATAGCCTAGGCAAATCAAACCAATCAATAACAAAGGCTGTGTTATTGAGAATTTGAGAAACATTAGGAATTACATGTTTCGTATGCTTGTGTTTGTGTTGTTTGGTGATCTTTCTATCAAGTTCTATTAAGTTCAAAGAGTTTTGGACGAGAAAAAGAATGGAAACCAACACCTCCCAAACCATAGCCTAGGCAAATCAAACCAATCAATAAGAAAGGTTGTGTTATTGAGAATTTGAGAAACATTAGGAATCGCATGATTCGTATGCTTGTGTTTGAGTTGTTTGGTGATCTTTCTATCAAGTTTTATTATGTTCAAAGATTTTTGGACGAGAAAAAGAATGGAAATCAACACTTCCCAAACCATACCCTAGGCAAATGAAACCAATCAATAAGAAATGTTGTGTTAGTGAGTATTTGAAAAACATTAGCAATCACATGATTCGTATGCTTGTGTTTGTGTTGTAAGGTGATCTTTCTATCAAGTTATATTAAGTTCAAAGATTTTTGGACGAGAAAAAGAATGGAAACCAACACTTCCCAAACCATAGGCTAGGCAAATCAAACCAATCAATAAGAAATGTTGTGTTATTGAGTATTTGAGAAACATTAGGAATCGCATGATTCGTATGCTTGTGCTTATGTTGTGTGGTGATCTTTCTAGACGAGAAAAAGAATGGAAACCAACACTTCCCAAATCATAGCCTAGACAAATCAAACCAATCAATAAGAAAGGTTGTATTATTGAGAATTTTAGAAACATTAGGAATGGAATGATTCGAATGCTTGTGTTTATGTTGTTTGGTGATCTTTCTATCAAGTTCTATTAAGTTTATAGATTTTTGGACGAGAAAAAGAATGCAAACCAACACTTCCCAAACCATAGCCTAGGAAATCAAACCAATCAATAAGAAAGGTTGTGTTATAGAATTTGAGAAACATTAGGAATCAAATGATTCCTATGCTTGTGTTTGTGTTGTTTGGTGATCTTTCTATCAAGTTCTATTAAGTTCATAGATTTTTGGACGAGAAAAAGAATGGAAACCAACACTTCCCAAACCATAGCCTAGGCAAATCAAACCAATCAATAACAAAGGCTGTGTTATTGAGAATTTGAGAAACATTAGGAATTACATGATTCGTATGCTTGTGCCTGTGTTGTTTGTTGTTCTTTCTATCAAGTTCTATTAAGTTCAAAGAGTTTTGGACAAGAAAAAGAATGGAAACCAACACCTCCCAAACCATAGCCTAGGCAAATCAAACCAATCAATAAGAAAGGTTGTGTTATTGAGAATTTGAGAAACATTAGGAATCGCATGATTCGTATGCTTGTGTTTGAGTTGTTTGGTGATCTTTCTATCAAGTTTTATTATGTTCAAAGATTTTTGACGAGAAAAAGATTGGAAACCAACACTTCCCAAACCATACCCTAGGCAAATGAAACCAATCAATAAGAAATGTTGTGTTAGTGAGTATTTGAAAAACATTAGGAATCACATGATTCGTATGCTTGTGTTTGTGTTGTAAGGTGATCTTTCTATCAAGTTCTATTAAGTTCAAAGATTTTTGGACGAGAAAAAGAATGGAAACCAACACTTCCCAAACCATAGGCTAGGCAAATCAAACCAATCAATAAGAAATGTTGTGTTATTGAGTATTTGAGAAACATTAGGAATCGCATGATTCGTATGCTTGTACTTATGTTGTGTGGTGATCTTTCTAGACGAGAAAAAGAATGGAAACCAACACTTCCTAAATCATAGCCTAGACAAATCAAACCAATCAATAAGAAAGGTTGTATTATTGAGAATTTTAGAAACATTAGGAATGGCATGATTCGAATGCTTGTGTTTATGTTGTTTGGTGATCTTTCTATCAAGTTCTATTAAGTTTATAGATTTTTGGACGAGAAAAAGAATGGAAACCAACACTTCCCAAACCATAGCCTAGGCAAATCAAACCAATCAATAAGAAATGTTGTGTTATAGAATTTGAGAAACATTAGGAATCAAATGATTCGTATGCTTGTGTTTGTGTTGTTTGGTGATCTTTCTATCGAGTTCTATTAAGTTCAAAGATTTTTGGACGAGAACAAGAATGGAAACCAACACTTCCCAAACCATATCCTAGGCAAATCAAACCAATCAATAAGAAAGGTTGTACTATTGAGAATTTTAGAAACATTAGGCATCGCATGATTCGTATGGTTATGTTTGTGTTGTTTGGTGATCTTTCTATCAAGTTCTATTAAGTTCAAAGATTTTTGAACGAGAAAAAGAATAGAAACCAACACTTCCCAAACCATAGCCTAGGCAAATCAAACCAATCAATAAGAAATGTTGTGTTATTGAGTATTTAAGTAACATTAGGAATCGCATGATTCGTATGCTTGTGCTTGTGTTGTTTGGTTATCTTTCTAGACGAGAAAAAGAATGGAAACCAACACTTCCCAAATCATAGCCTAGACAAATCAAACCAATCAATAAGAAAGGTTGTATTATTGAGAATTTTAGAAACATTAGGAATGGCATGATTCGAATGCTTGTGTTTATGTTGTTTGGTGATCTTTCTATCAAGTTCTATTAAGTTTATAGATTTTTGGACGAGAAAAAGAATGGAAACCAACACTTCCCAAACCATAGCCTAGGCAAATCAAACCAATCAATAAGAAAGGTTGTGTTATAGAATTTGAGAAACATTAGGAATCAAATGATTCATATGCTTGTGTTTGTGTTGTTTGGTGATCTTTCTATCGAGTTCTATTAAGTTCAAAGATTTTTGGACGAGAACAAGAATGGAAATTAACACTTCCCAAACCATATCCTAGGCAAATCAAACCAATCAATAAGAAAGGTTGTACTATTGAGAATTTTAGAAACATTAGGCATCGCATGATTCGTATGGTTGTGTTTGTGTTGTTTGGTGATCTTTCTATCAAGTTCTATTAAGTTCAAAGAATTTTGAACGAGAAAAAGAATGGAAACCAACACTTCCCAAACCATAGCCTAGGCAAATCAAACCAATCAATAAGAAAGTTTTGTGTTATTGAGAATTTGAGAAACATTAGGAATTGCATAATTCGTATGCTTGTGTTTGTGTTGTTTGGTAATCTTTCTATCAAGTTCTATTAAGCTCAAATATTTTTGGCCGAGAAAAAGAATGGAAACCAACGCTTCCCAAACCATAGCCTAGGCAAATCAAACCAATCAATAAGAAAGGTTGTGTTATAGAATTTGAGAAACATTATGAATCACATGATTCGTATGCTTGTGTTTGTGTTGTTTGGTGATCTTCTATCAAGTTCTATTAAGTTCAAAGATTTTTGGACGAGAACAAGAATGGAAACCAACACTTCCCAAACAATATCCTCGGCAAATCGAACCAATCAATAAGAAAGGTTGTGTTATTGAGAATTTGAGAAACATTAGGTCTCGCGTGATTCGTATGCTTGTGTTTGTTTTGTTTGGTTATCTTTCTATCAAGTTCTATTAAGCTCAAAGATATTTGGACGAGAAAAAGAATGGAAACCAGCACTTCCGAAACCATAGCCTAGGCAAATCAAACCAATCAGTAAGAAAGGTTGTGTTATTGAGAATTTGATAAACATTAGGAATCGCATGATTCGTATGCTTGTGGTTGTGTTGTTTGGTGATCTTTCTATCAAGATCTATTAAGTTCATAGATTTTTGGACGAGAAAAAGAATGGAAACCAACACTTCCCAAACCATAGCCTAGGCAAATCAAACCAATCAATAACAAAGGCTGTGTTATTGAGAATTTGAGAAACATTAGGAATTACATGTTTCGTATGCTTCTGTTTGTGTTGTTTGGTGATCTTTCTATCAAGTTCTATTAAGTTCAAAGAGTTTTGGACGAGAAAAAGAATGGAAACCAACACCTCCCAAACCATAGCCTAGGCAAATCAAACCAATCAATAAGAAAGGTTGTGTTATTGAGAATTTGAGAAACATTAGGAATCGCATGATTCGTATGCTTGTGTTTGAGTTGTTTGGTGATCTTTCTATCAAGTTTTATTATGTTCAAAGATTTTTGGACGAGAAAAAGAATGGAAATCAACACTTCCCAAACCATACCCTAGGCAAATGAAACCAATCAATAAGAAATGTTGTGTTAGTGAGTATTTGAAAAACATTAGCAATCACATGATTCGTATGCTTGTGTTTGTGTTGTAAGGTGATCTTTCTATCAAGTTATATTAAGTTCAAAGATTTTTGGACGAGAAAAAGAATGGAAACCAACACTTCCCAAACCATAGGCTAGGCAAATCAAACCAATCAATAAGAAATGTTGTGTTATTGAGTATTTGAGAAACATTAGGAATCGCATGATTCGTATGCTTGTGCTTATGTTGTGTGGTGATCTTTCTAGACGAGAAAAAGAATGGAAACCAACACTTCCCAAATCATAGCCTAGACAAATCAAACCAATCAATAAGAAAGGTTGTATTGTTGAGAATTTTAGAAACATTAGGAATGGAATGATTCGAATGCTTGTGTTTATGTTGTTTGGTGATCTTTCTATCAAGTTCTATTAAGTTTATAGATTTTTGGACGAGAAAAAGAATGCAAACCAACACTTCCCAAACCATAGCCTAGGAAATCAAACCAATCAATAAGAAAGGTTGTGTTATAGAATTTGAGAAACATTAGGAATCAAATGATTCCTATGCTTGTGTTTGTGTTGTTTGGTGATCTTTCTATCAAGTTCTATTAAGTTCATAGATTTTTGGACGAGAAAAAGAATGGAAACCAACACTTCCCAAACAATAGCCTAGGCAAATCAAACCAATCAATAACAAAGGCTGTGTTATTGAGAATTTGAGAAACATTAGGAATTACATGATTCGTATGCTTGTGCCTGTGTTGTTTGTTGTTCTTTCTATCAAGTTCTATTAAGTTCAAAGAGTTTTGGACAAGAAAAAGAATGGAAACCAACACCTCCCAAACCATAGCCTAGGCAAATCAAACCAATCAATAAGAAAGGTTGTGTTATTGAGAATTTGAGAAACATTAGGAATCGCATGATTCGTATGCTTGTGTTTGAGTTGTTTGGTGATCTTTCTATCAAGTTTTATTATGTTCAAAGATTTTTGACGAGAAAAAGAATGGAAACCAACACTTCCCAAACCATACCCTAGGCAAATGAAGCCAATCAATAAGAAATGTTGTGTTAGTGAGTATTTGAAAAACATTAGGAATCACATGATTCGTATGCTTGTGTTTGTGTTGTAAGGTGATCTTTCTATCAAGTTCTATTAAGTTCAAAGATTTTTGGACGAGAAAAAGAATGGAAACCAACACTTCCCAAACCATAGGCTAGGCAAATCAAACCAATCAATAAGAAATGTTGTGTTATTGAGTATTTGAGAAACATTAGGAATCGCATGATTCGTATGCTTGTACTTATGTTGTGTGGTGATCTTTCTAGACGAGAAAAAGAATGGAAACCAACACTTCCTAAATCATAGCCTAGACAAATCAAACCAATCAATAAGAAAGGTTGTATTATTGAGAATTTTAGAAACATTAGGAATGGTATGATTCGAATGCTTGTGTTTATGTTGTTTGGTGATCTTTCTATCAAGTTCTATTAAGTTTATAGATTTTTGGACGAGAAAAAGAATGGAAACCAACACTTCCCAAACCATAGCCTAGGCAAATCAAACCAATCAATAAGAAATGTTGTGTTATTGAGTATTTAAGTAACATTAGGAATCGCATGATTCGTATGCTTGTGCTTGTGTTGTTTGGTTATCTTTCTAGACGAGAAAAAGAATGGAAACCAACACTTCCCAAACCATAGCCTAGGCAAATCAAACCAATCAATAAGAAATGTTGTGTTATAGAATTTGAGAAACATTAGGAATCAAATGATTCGTATGCTTGTGTTTGTGTTGTTTGGTGATCTTTCTATCGAGTTCTATTAAGTTCAAAGATTTTTGGACGAGAACAAGAATGGAAACCAACACTTCCCAAACCATATCCTAGGCAAATCAAACCAATCAATAAGAAAGGTTGTACTATTGAGAATTTTAGAAACATTAGGCATCGCATGATTCGTGTGGTTATGTTTGTGTTGTTTGGTGATCTTTCTATCAAGTTCTATTAAGTTCAAAGATTTTTGAACGAGAAAAAGAATAGAAACCAACACTTCCCAAACCATAGCCTAGGCAAATCAAACCAATCAATAAGAAATGTTGTGTTATTGAGTATTTAAGTAACATTAGGAATCGCATGATTCGTATGCTTGTGCTTGTGTTGTTTGGTTATCTTTCTAGACGAGAAAAAGAATGGAAACCAACACTTCCCAAACCATAGCCTAGGCAAATCAAACCAATCAATAAGAAAGGTTGTGTTATTGAGAATTTGAGAAACATTAGGAATTGCATGATTCGTATGCTTGTGTTTGTGTTGTTTGGTAATCTTTCTATCAAGTTATATTAATCTCAAAGATGTTTGGACGAGAAAAAGAATGGAAACCAACGCTTCCCCAACCATAGCCTAGGCAAATCAAACCAATCAATAAGAAAGGTTGTGTTATAGAATTTGAGAAACATTAGGAATCACATGATTCGTATGCTTGTGTTTGTGTTGTTTGGTGATCTTTCTATCAAGTTCTATTAAGTTCAAAGATTTTTGGACGAGAACAAGAATGGAAACCAACATTTCCCAAACAATATCCTCGGCAAATCAAACCAATCAATTAGAAAGGTTGTTTTATTGAGAATTTGAGAAACATTAGGAACCGCATGATTCGTATGCTTGTGGTTGTGTTGTTTGGTGATCTTTCTATCAAGATCTATTAAGTTCATAGATTTTTGGACGAGAAAAAGAATGGAAACCAACACTTCCCAAACGATAGCCTAGGCAAATCAAACCAATCAATAAGAAAGGTTGTGTTATAGAATTTGAGAAACATTAGGAATCAAATGATTCATATGCTTGTGTTTGTGTTGTTTGGTGATCTTTCTATCGAGTTCTATTAAGTTCAAAGATTTTTGGACGAGAACAAGAATGGAAATTAACACTTCCCAAACCATATCCTAGGCAAATCAAACCAATCAATAAGAAAGGTTGTACTATTGAGAATTTTAGAAACATTAGGCATCGCATGATTCGTATGGTTGTGTTTGTGTTGTTTGGTGATCTTTCTATCAAGTTCTATTAAGTTCAAAGATTTTTGAACGAGAAAAAGAATGGAAACCAACACTTCATAAACCATAGCCTAGGCAAATCAAACCAATCAATAAGAAAGTTTTGTGTTATTGAGAATTTGAGAAACATTAGGAATTGCATAATTCGTATGCTTGTGTTTGTGTTGTTTGGTAATCTTTCTATCAAGTTCTATTAAGCTCAAATATTTTTGGCCGAGAAAAAGAATGGAAACCAACGCTTCCCAAACCATAGCCTAGGCAAATCAAACCAATCAATAAGAAAGGTTGTGTTATAGAATTTGAGAAACATTATGAATCACATGATTCGTATGCTTGTGTTTGTGTTGTTTGGTGATCTTTCTATCAAGTTCTATTAAGTTCAAAGATTTTTGGACGAGAACAAGAATGGAAACCAACACTTCCCAAACAATATCCTCGGCAAATCGAACCAATCAATAAGAAAGGTTGTGTTATTGAGAATTTGAGAAACATTAGGTCTCGCGTGATTCGTATGCTTGTGTTTGTTTTGTTTGGTTATCTTTCTATCAAGTTCTATTAAGCTCAAAGATATTTGGACGAGAAAAAGAATGGAAACCAGCACTTCCGAAACCATAGCCTAGGCAAATCAAACCAATCAGTAAGAAAGGTTGTGTTATTGAGAATTTGATAAACATTAGGAATCGCATGATTCGTATGCTTGTGGTTGTGTTGTTTGGTGATCTTTCTATCAAGATCTATTAAGTTCATAGATTTTTGGACGAGAAAAAGAATGGAAACCAACACTTCCCAAACCATAGCCTAGGCAAATCAATCCAATCAATAACAAAGGCTGTGTTATTGAGAATTTGAGAAACATTAGGAATTACATGTTTCGTATGCTTGTGTTTGTGTTGTTTGGTGATCTTTCTATCAAGTTCTATTAAGTTCAAAGAGTTTTGGACGAGAAAAAGAATGGAAACCAACACCTCCCAAACCATAGCCTAGGAAAATCAAACCAATCAATAAGAAAGGTTGTGTTATTGAGAATTTGAGAAACATTAGGAATCGCATGATTCGTATGCTTGTGTTTGAGTTGTTTGGTGATCTTTCTATCAAGTTTTATTATGTTCAAAGATTTTTGGACGAGAAAAAGAATGGAAACCAACACTTCCTAAACCATACCCTAGGCAAATGAAACCAATCAATAAGAAATGTTGTGTTAGTGAGTATTTGAAAAACATTAGCAATCACATGATTCGTATGCTTGTGTTTGTGTTGTAAGGTGATCTTTCTATCAAGTTATATTAAGTTCAAAGATTTTTGGACGAGAAAAAGAATGGAAACCAACACTTCCCAAACCATAGGCTAGGCAAATCAAACCAATCAATAAGAAATGTTGTGTTATTGAGTATTTGAGAAACATTAGGAATCGCATGATTCGTATGCTTGTGCTTATGTTGTGTGGTGATCTTTCTAGACGAGAAAAAGAATGGAAACCAACACTTCCCAAATCATAGCCTAGACAAATCAAACCAATCAATAAGAAAGGTTGTATTATTGAGAATTTTAGAAACATTAGGAATGGAATGATTCGAATGCTTGTGTTTATGTTGTTTGGTGATCTTTCTATCAAGTTCTATTAAGTTTATAGATTTTTGGACGAGAAAAAGAATGCAAACCAACACTTCCCAAACCATAGCCTAGGAAATCAAACCAATCAATAAGAAAGGTTGTGTTATAGAATTTGAGAAACATTAGGAATCAAATGATTCCTATGCTTGTGTTTGTGTTGTTTGGTGATCTTTCTATCAAGTTCTATTAAGTTCATAGATTTTTGGACGAGAAAAAGAATGGAAACCAACACTTCCCAAACCATAGCCTAGGCAAATCAAACCAATCAATAACAAAGGCTGTGTTATTGAGAATTTGAGAAACATTAGGAATTACATGATTCGTATGCTTGTGCCTGTGTTGTTTGTTGTTCTTTCTATCAAGTTCTATTAAGTTCAAAGAGTTTTGGACAAGAAAAAGAATGGAAACCAACACCTCCCAAACCATAGCCTAGGCAAATCAAACCAATCAATAAGAAAGGTTTTGTTATTGAGAATTTGAGAAACATTAGGAATCGCATGATTCGTATGCTTGTGTTTGAGTTGTTTGGTGATCTTTCTATCAAGTTTTATTATGTTCAAAGATTTTTGACGAGAAAAAGAATGGAAACCAACACTTCCCAAACCATACCCTAGGCAAATGAAACCAATCAATAAGAAATGTTGTGTTAGTGAGTATTTGAAAAACATTAGGAATCACATGATTCGTATGCTTGTGTTTGTGTTGTAAGGTGATCTTTCTATCAAGTTCTATTAAGTTCAAAGATTTTTGGACGAGAAAAAGAATGGAAACCAACACTTCCCAAACCATAGGCTAGGCAAATCAAACCAATCAATAAGAAATGTTGTGTTATTGAGTATTTGAGAAACATTAGGAATCGCATGATTCGTATGCTTGTACTTATGTTGTGTGGTGATCTTTCTAGACGAGAAAAAGAATGGAAACCAACACTTCCTAAATCATAGCCTAGACAAATCAAACCAATCAATAAGAAAGGTTGTATTATTGAGAATTTTAGAAACATTAGGAATGGCATGATTCGAATGCTTGTGTTTATGTTGTTTGGTGATCTTTTTATCAAGTTCTATTAAGTTTATAGATTTTTGGACGAGAAAAAGAATGGAAACCAACACTTCCCAAACCATAGCCTAGGCAAATCAAACCAATCAATAAGAAATGTTGTGTTATAGAATTTGAGAAACATTAGGAATCAAATGATTCGTATGCTTGTGTTTGTGTTGTTTGGTGATCTTTCTATCGAGTTCTATTAAGTTCAAAGATTTTTGGACGAGAACAAGAATGGAAACCAACACTTCCCAAACCATATCCTAGGCAAATCAAACCAATCAATAAGAAAGGTTGTACTATTGAGAATTTTAGAAACATTAGGCATCGCATGATTCGTATGGTTGTGTTTGTGTTGTTTGGTGATCTTTCTATCAAGTTCTATTAAGTTCAAAGATTTTTGAACGAGAAAAAGAATAGAAACCAACACTTCCCAAACCATAGCCTAGGAAAATCAAACCAATCAATAAGAAATGTTGTGTTATTGAGTATTTAAGTAACATTAGGAATCGCATGATTCGTATGCTTGTGCTTGTGTTGTTTGGTTATCTTTCTAGACGAGAAAAAGAATGGAAACCAACACTTCCCAAACCATAGCCTAGGCAAATCAAACCAATCAATAAGAAAGGTTGTGTTATTGAGAATTTGAGAAACATTAGGAATTGCATGATTCGTATGCTTGTGTTTGTGTTGTTTGGTAATCTTTCTATCAAGTTATATTAATCTCAAAGATGTTTGGACGAGAAAAAGAATGGAAACCAACGCTTCCCCAACCATAGCCTAGGCAAATCAAACCAATCAATAAGAAAGGTTGTGTTATAGAATTTGAGAAACATTAGGAATCACATGATTCGTATGCTTGTGTTTGTGTTGTTTGGTGATCTTTCTATCAAGTTCTATTAAGTTCAAAGATTTTTGGACGAGAACAAGAATGGAAACCAACATTTCCCAAACAATATCCTCGGCAAATCAAACCAATCAATTAGAAAGGTTGTTTTATTGAGAATTTGAGAAACATTAGGAACCGCATGATTCGTATGCTTGTGGTTGTGTTGTTTGGTGATCTTTCTATCAAGATCTATTAAGTTCATAGATTTTTGGACGAGAAAAAGAATGGAAACCAACACTTCCCAAACCATAGCCTAGGCAAATCAAACCAATCAATAACAAAGGCTGTGTTATTGAGAATTTGAGAAACATTAGGAATTGCATGTTTCGTACGCTTGGGTTTGTGTTGTTTGGTGATCTTTCTATCAAGTTCTATTAAGCTCAAAGATTTTTAGACGAGAAAAAGAATGGAAACCAACACTTCCCAAACCATAGCCTAGGCAAATCAAACCAATCAATAAGAAATGTTGTGTTATTGAGTATTTGAGAAGCATTAGGAATCGCATGATTCGTATGCTTGTGCTTGTGTTGTTTAGTGATCTTTCTAGACTAGAAAATGAATCGAAACCAACACTTCCCAAACCATAGCCTAGGCAAATCAAACCATTCAATAAGAAAGGTTGTGTTATTGAGAATTTGAGAAACATTAGGAATGGCATGATTCGTATGCTTGTGTTTATGTTGTTTGGTGATCTTTCTATCAAGTTCTATTAAGTTTATAGATTTTTGGAGGAGAAAAAGAATGGAAACCAACACTTCCCAAACCATAGCCTAGGCAAATTAAACCAATCAGAAAGAATGGTTGTGCTATTGAGAATTTGAGAAACATTAGGAATCGCATGATTAGTAAGCTTGTGTTTGTGTTGTTTGGTTATCTTTCTATCAAGGTCTATTAAGTTCAAAGATTTTAGATGAGAAAAAGAATGGAAACCAACACTTCCCAAACCTTATCCTAGGCAAATTAAACCAATCAATAAGAAAGGTTGGGTTATTGAGAATTTAAGAAACATTAGGAATCGCATGATTCGTATGCTTGTGTTTGTGTTGTTTGGTGATCTTTCTATCAAGTTCTATTAAGTTCAAAGATTTTTGGATGAGAAAAAGAATGGAAACCAAGACTTCCTAAACCATAGCCTAGGCAAATCAAACGAATCAATAAGAAAGGTTGAGTTATTGAGTATTTGAGAAACATTAGGAATCGCAAGATTCGTATGCTTGTGTTTGTGTTGTTTGGCGATGTTTCTATCAAGTTCTATTAAGTTCAAAGATTTTTCGACGAGAAAAAGAACGGAAACAAACACCTCCCAAACCATAGGCTAGGCAAATCAAACCAATCAATAAGAAATGTTGTGTTATTGAGTATTTGAGAAACATTAGGAATCGCATGATTCGTATGCTTGTGCTTGTGTTGTGTGGTGATCTTTCTAGACGAGAAAAAGAATGGAAACCAACACTTCCCAAACCATAGCCTAGACAATTCAAACCAATCAATAAGAAAGGTTGTGTTATTGAGAATTTGAGAAACATTAGGAATGGCATGATTCGTATACTTGTGTTTATGTTGTTTGGTGACCTTTCTATTAAGTTGTATTAAGTTTATAGATTTTTGGACGAGAAGAAGAATGGAAACCAACACTTCCCAAACCATAGCCTAGGCAAATTAAACCAATCAGTAAGAATGGTTGTGCTATTGAGAATTTGAGAAACATTAGGAATCGCATGATTCGTAAGCTTGTGTTTGTGTTGTTTGGTGATCTTTCTATCAAGGTCTATTAAGTTCAAAGATTTTAGATGATAAAAAGAATGGAAACCAACACTTCCCAAACCTTATCCTAGGCAAATTAAACCAATCAATAAGAAAGGTTGGGTTATTGAGAATTTAAGAAGCATTAGGAATCGCATGATTCGTATGCTTGTGTTTGTGTTGTTTGGTGATCTTTCTATCAAGTTCTATTAGGTTCAAATATTTTTGGACGAGAAAAAGAATGGAAATCAACACTTCCCAAACCATAGCCTAGGCCAATCAAACCAATCAAAAAGAAAGGTTGTGTTAAAGAATTTGAGAAACATTAGGAATCACATGATTCATATGCTTGTGTTTGTGTTGTTTGGTGATCTTTCTATCAAGTTCTATTAAGTTCAAAGATTTTTGTACGAGAACAAGAATGGAAACAACCACTTCCCAAACCATAGCCTAGGCAAATTAAACCAATCAGTAAGAATGGTTGTGCTATTGAGAATTTGAGAAACATTAGGAATCGCATGATTCGTAAGCTTGTGTTTGTGTTGTTTGGTGATCTTTCTATCAAGTTCTATTAAGTTCAAAGATTTTAGATGAGAAAAAGAATGGAAACCAACACTTCCCAAACCTTATCCTAGGCAAATTAAACCAATCAATAAGAAAGGTTGGGTTATTGAGAATTTAAGAAACATTAGGAATCGCATGATTCGTATGCTTGTGTTTGTGTTGTGTGGTGATCTTTCTATCAAGTTCTATTAAGTTCAAAGATTTTTGGACGAGAAAAAGAATGGAAACCAACACTTCCCAAACCATAGCCTAGGCAAATCAAACCAATCAATAAGAAAGGTTGTGTTATAGAATTTGAGAAACATTAGGAATCACATGATTCGTATGCTTGTGTTTGTGTTGTTTGGTGATCTTTCTATCAAGTTCTATTAAGTTCAAAGATTTTTGGACGAGAACAAGAATGGAAACAACCACATCCCAAACCATATCCTAGGCAAATCAAACCAATCAATAAGAAAGGTTGTGCTATTGAGAATTTTAGAAACATTAGGAATCGCATGATTCGTATGGGTTTGTTTGTGTTGTTTTGTGATCTTTCTATCAAGTTCTATTAAGTTCAAAGATTTTTGAACGAGAAAAAAGAATGGAAACCAACACTTCCCAAACCATAGCCTAGGCAAATCAAACCAATCAATAAGAAATGTTGTGTTATTGAGTATTTAAGTAACATTAGGAATCGCATGATTCGTATGCTTGTCCTTGTGTTGTTTGGTTATCTTTCTAGACGAGAAAAAGAATGGAAACCAAGACTTCCCAAACCATAGCCTAGGCAAATCAAACCAATCAATAAGAAAGGTTGTGTTATTGAGAATTTGAGAAACATTAGGAATTGCTGATTCGTATGCTTGTGTTTGTGTTGTTTGGTAATCTTTCTGTCAAGTTCTATTAATCTCAAAGATTTTTGAACGAGAAAAATAATGGAAACCAACGCTTCCCAAACCATAGCCTAGGCAAATCAAACTAATTAATAAGAAAGGTTGTGTTATAGAATTTGAGAAACATTAGGAATCCCATGATTCGTATGCTTGTGTTTGTGTTGTTTGGTGATCTTTCTATCAAGTTCTATTAAGTTCAAAGATTTTTGGACGAGAACAAGAATGGAAACCAACACTTCCCAAACAATCTCCTCGGCAAATAAAACCAATCAATAAGAAAGGTTGTGTTATTGAGAATTTGAGAAACATTAGGTTTCGCCTGACTCGTATGCTTGTGTTTGTGTTGTTTGGTTATCTTTCTATCATGTTCTATTAAGCTCAAAGATTTTTGGACGAGAAAAAGAATGGAAACCAACACTTCCCAAACCATAGCCTAGGCAAATCAAACCAATCAGTAAGAAAGGTTGTGTTATTGAGAATTTGATAAACATTAGGAACCGCATGATTCGTATGCGTGTGGTTGTGTTATTTGGTGATCTTTCTATCAAGATCTATTAAGTTCATAGATTTTTGGACGAGAAAAAGAATGGAAACCAACACTTCCCAAACCATAGCCTAGGCAAATCAAACTAATCAATAACAAAGGCTGTGTTATTGAGAATTTGAGAAACATTAGGAATTATATGTTTCGTATGCTTGTGGTTGTGTTGTTTAGTGATCTTTCTATCAAGTTCTATTACGCTCAAAGATTTTTGGACGAGAAAAAGAATGGAAACCAACACTTCCCAAACCATAGCCTAGGCCAATCAAACCAATCAATAAGAAATGTTATGTCATTGAGTATTTGAGAAACATTAGGAATCGCATGATTCATATGCTTGTGCTTGTGTTGTTTGGTGATCTTTCTAGACCAGAAAAAGAATCGAAACCAAAACTTCCCAAGCCATAGCCTAGGCAAATCAAACCAATCAATAAGAAAGGTTGTGTCATTGAGAATTTGAGAAACATTAGGAATGGCATGATTCGTATGCTTGTGTTTTTGTTGTTTGGTGATCTTTCTATCAAGTTCTATTAAGTTTATAGATTTTTGGACGAGAAAAAGAATGGAAACCAACACTTCCTAAACCATAGCCTAGGCAAATCAAACCAATCAATAAGAAAGGTTGTGCTATTGAGAATTTGAGAAACATTAGGAATCGCATGATTCGTAAGCTTGTGTTTGTGTTGTTTGGTGATCTTTCTATCAAATTCTATTAAGTTCAAAGATTTTAGACGAGAAAAAGAATGGAAACCAACACTTCCCAAACCTTATCCTAGGCAAATTAAACCAATCAATAAGAAAGGTTGGGTTATTTAGAATTTAAGAAACATTAGGAATCGCATGATTCGTATGCTTGTGTTTGTGGTTTTTAGTGATCTTACTATCAAGTTCTATTAAGTTCAAAGATTTTTGGACGAGAAAAAGAATGGAAACCAACACTTCCTAAACCATAGCCTAGGCAAATAAAACGAATCAATAAGAAAGGTTGAGTTATTGAGTATTTGAGAAACATTAGGAATCGCATGATTCGTATGCTTGTGTTTGTGCTGTTTGGTGATCTTTCTATCAAGTTCTATTAAGTTCAAAGATTTTTGGACGAGAAAAAGAATGGAAACCAACACCTCCCAAACCATAGCCTAGGCAAATCAAACCAATCAATAAGAAAGGTTGTGTCATTGAGAAATTGAGAAACATTAGGAATCGCATGATTCGTATGCTTGTGTTTGTGTTGTTTGGTGATCTTTCTATCAAGTTTTATTATGTTCAAAGATTTTTGGACGAGAAAAAGAATGGAAACCAACACTTCCCAAACCATAGCCTAGGCAAATCAAACCAATCAATAAGAAATGTTGTGTTAGTTAGTATTTGAGAAACATTAGGAATCACATGATTCGTATGCTTGTGTTTGTGTTGCAAGGTGATCTTTCTATCAAGTTCTATTAAGTTCAAAGATTTTTGGACGAGAAAAAGAATTGAAACCAAGACTTCCCAAACCATAGCCTAGGCAAATCAAACCAATCAATAAGAAAGGTTGTGTTATTGAGAATTTGAGAAACATTAGGAATCACATGATTTGTATACTTGTGTTGGTGTTGTTTGGTGATATTTCTAGACGAGAAAAAGAATGGAAACCACACTTCCCAAACCATAGCCTAGGCAAATCAAACCAATCAATAACGAAGACTGTGTTATTGAGAATTTGAGAATCATTAGGAATTGCATGATTCGTATGCTCGTGTTTGTGTTGTTTGGCGATCTTTCTATCAGCTTCTATTAAGCTCAACGATTTTTGGACGAGAAAAAGAATGGAAACCAACACTTCCCAAACCATAGCCTAGGCAAATCAAACCAATCAATAACAAAGGTTGTGTTATTGAGAATTTGAGAAACTTAGGAATCTTATGATTCGTATGCTTGTGTTTGTGTTGTTTGGTGATCTTTCTATCAAGTTCTATTAAGTTGAAAGATTTTTGGACGAGAAAAATAATGGAAACCAACACTTCCCAAACCATATCCAAGGCAAATCAAACTAATCAATAAGATAGGTTGTGTTATTGAGAATTTGAGAAACATTAGGAATCGCATGATTCGTATGCTTGTGTTTGTGTTGTTTGGATATCTTTTTATCATGTTCTATTAAGTTCAAAGATTGTTGAACGAGAAAAAGAATGGAAACCAACACTTCCCAAACCATAGCCTAGGCAAATCAAACCAATCAATAAGAAATGTCGTGTTCTTGAGTATTTGAGAAACATTAGGGATCGCATGATTCGTATGCTTGTGCTTATGTTGTTTGGTGATCTTTGTAGACGTGAAAAAGAATGGAAACTAACACTTTCCAAACCATAGCCTAGGCAAATCAAACCAATCAATAAGAAAGGTTGTGTTATTGAGAATTTGAGAAACATTAGGAATTGCATGATTCGTATGCTTGTGTTTATGTTGTTTGGTGATCTTTCTATTAAGTTCTATTAAGTTCATAGATTTTTGGACGAGAAAAAGAATGGAAACCAACACTTCTTAAACCATAGCCTAGGCAAATCAAACCAATCAATAAGAAAGGTTGTGTTGTAGAATTTGAGAAACATTAGGAATCACATCATTCGTATGCTTGTGTTTGTGTTGTTTTGTGATCTTTCTATCAAGTTCTATTAAGTTCAAAGTTTTTTGGACGAGAACAAGAATGGAAACTGTTGGATCGTAAGTCTGTAAGCGAAGGCGTCCTTAACTGGGTTAAGGGCGTCCTTATGTGCAGCGGAAATTAGACTTAACAGGAAACTTAATGAGATAATGGACACGAGTATTTATAGAGGAACCCCACTAAGACCAACTAGTCTTATAGAATTCAATAGCCGTCCTTATCTTATTAAGAGAGAGTCCTTACAACTTAGGCGAGTCGTTACACTTCACTGAGCTAAGCGTCCGTCCTTAGCCTCACTAGTAACACTCCTTTCCACCGAACAATGTAACCTAACTCTCTTAGCTATAAGGAAGCTATCACACACGTCTCTCACGGTCTGTTGTGAGAGACAAACTACAACTCTAACTATTTTGTGGTTTGTTTTGGATTTGATGTGGTTGGACTTTCTTTCTCTTGCTTCAAGCTCACTTGATCTTCTTGATCTTCGTTCTTGTTCTTGAATGCTTTGGGAGAGCTTGAGAGAAAGTCGTCAAAGTCCACACCGCTATGCATACCCTTGGGGGGGTATTTATAGCGGAAGTGGTTCTTGTCCTCTAGCGTCCTCTGAGGCTTTGCAGGATCCTTGATCTTCCATCAACGGTGCGATGAGCCTCTTAAGGAAGTCAACTCTGTTGACGCTTGGGAAGCCTCCGCGTGGATAGGGGACCATTACTGGGAAAGCGACATCTTTGGAATTGTCTACACGTGCCCAGACAAGGGAAGCTTCCTTCTGAGGACTGCAGCCGAGTATGATGTAATCATGTTGGGGCGGCCTTGATTTGAATTTGAACTTCGTCCGTATTTTGGCGCGCGTCCCTTCTTGATGAGGACGTCGTCCTATCTGCGCAGGGACTTTGCCAACTACGTTTAGTTCTGGATGTTCTGATGATGTGCGTCCCTACAGAGTTAGGGACTGCCGTTCACTTGTTGTCCTTTTCGCTCATTTGCGTCCAATGGACTTACTTGAGATCAACACTCGGACAGCTTATTAAATACATTTGATTTTGTCATTATCAAAACAAGGGACGATCATTATTTGTTTAGATATTAATGACTGGCGTCCTTAATATCGTCCCAAAAATTTCCCCCTTTTTGATGATGACAAACTCTTTCAAATAATACGCACAGAAGTAAAGCTTTTATCATGAGAGACTACACTTGATTTTCTTTTCAGCTTAGGTTGGCATGCAACACATTCTTTTAAGTGCGTTCTATCTTATTCTTAACTAGCGTCCTTTGGACTTGGCCGAAATTCCCCCTAAACACATGCTTTCTATGACAACTTAAACACGATCGCATCTCTGGAAAACTATGCTTCCCCCTTTTGGCATCATCGAAAAGGGGAACAAGTTGAAAAGCATGCAAGCACAAGTCATAATTAAAGAAAGGAACGCTTAGACAAAATGGATCATAAACGTAATGAACTACATTCATAAGAAGAGTATGATCATTACACAGAAAAGTTCCAAAAGGGGATATCGTCCCAAAGTCTTAAAAAAAACAACAAAAACAATAAACTTTTTCAGGATAGAGAAGGGGAGAGTGATCATTTTCGGGGACGCTTGCCAAGGGCCTTGAGGTGTTGCTCCTGAAGATAGTTGTTCTGAGCAAGGAGCTTGTTGTTGCGTTCCAGAAGTTCTGTACGGGTATGGAGAGTGTCGTGAACCTGTTGGATTAGATCAATCATCATACACTGGTTCTCGATCATCATGCCCAGCAGATACTTCTCAGAGTGCTTCTCGGCCTCATCAGGGACGCTCATACCATCGAGCTCGTCCTCTTCTTCTGCAGCGTCCTCAACTGGCGTCCCAACTACTTGAAGATTTTCAGCTTCTGGATCACCTTCAACCCTTTTTGCAGCAGCAGCAGCGGCCTTAACTTTTCTCTCGGCTTCCTTTTTCTCCTTGGCCAGCTGCCTCTTCATCGATGGGAGCGGCTCATCACACCTCAGTTTGCCAACTAGAGGGAGGGTGATTTGCCTGACGTCCCAGTGAATCCCGAAGGTCTGTTCTGATTTGGGGACGTAGAGGCCTTGCTGCTTCATGATCTGCTTAACCAAGCCAGGAAAGGGAAGCGAGTGTCTGCCTCCTGTGCACTTGCCCATGTGCTCCAAGATAACCCGCGGCAAATTTATGGGCTTGCGTTCCAAGAAGGCGTCCAGTAAGATACTATCATTGATCTGGACTATCGACTTCTTTTCTTGGCGGGGGACGACCATGCGCACGATGAAATGATGCGCAAGGACGCCCGTCTTAGAGAGACAATGAGCGACCCTATCCTTAGCAACTGGCTGTCTCCCGTTGAAAATTCGGTTGAAGATCTCTTCCTGGGAGAAACGACCAAAATTCTTGTTTGGAAGGTCGTGCAGAGCATCTGGCGGAGAGGGACGCAGGCCTAGCATATTGCAGACGGTACCCTCAGCAATTGAGTACTCGTCCCCATCAATTTTGAACGACCCTTGAGGCTTCCCTTTTACTTCTGATATTTCGAACTTTGAGTAAAATCGGAGAACCTGTTCGGGGTCGACTTTCGCGGCCTCGGCGCCCAGGTGCGTCCATCCCTGGAACTCGAGCAGATCCAAAAACTCTTGGCGTTGGTTCTCTTCCAGAAATTGGGCGGTGAACAGGAGCGGCGACAGAATCTTCTTCAAGTGTTTCTGCTTACTGCCGTTGCTCACGATCACTTCATCACCGGCGTCTTCTTCATCGCCATCTCCCTCCTTGTCCTCAGGATCCTCATCTTGGTGAGGAGCATCCTCTTCATCTGAGGCATCGTCCCCTTGCTCATGGGACTCTACCATCTCAGTGTCCTCAGCAGCGGACGCTTGTGCTGGAGGAGGCGCGTCCGCAGCTGGAGTCCTTGCCAAGGACTCTGTAGGGACGATTGAAGGAGGCGTCCCTTGGACTTGAGTGCTTTCCTCAGCAACTGGAGCAGGCGGTGGAGGAGGAGTAGAAGCTTTAGGAGGAGAGGGAGAGAGAGTTCTTATTTTGGCTTTGGCGGCAGGGGCAGATGTGGGGCGGGGCGGAGCCACTGAAATGGGTTTGATTTTGAGAGGACCTGGAGGGGGGGGAGGCGCCTTAACTGGGGAGTCCTCTAGAGCAATAACAGTTGGAACAACGTCCTTGGCCGGGACCTGTTCTTGAGGGGTTGCCCTTTGGACTGTTGGCATAGGCTTTGCCAAGTCCGCCTCTATTTCCGCGTTGAGCGGATCAGCTGTGGCCGCAGGAGCGGGAGCGGGAGTGACGTCCTCTACCCTTGGTGGAGGAGGAGGGAGTAGAGGGACTTCTTGTAGACTCTGTTGGATCGCCGCAGCAATGGCGTCCTTTTCTACCTGCTCTTGCCTGGCCTTCTCTTCTTTTTCAATTTGGAGCTCGGAGAGGCGGATAGCGGCCATTTGGTGCTCCGTGACGCCTTCCAGCTCAGCAGACGTCTTCAGTCTTCGCTTTGGGGCGGGAGGTGGGGAGGAAGGGACTGGTTTGGCTTGGGAGGAAGAGGGAGGGCCTTTTATCTGAAGAGGCTTGGAAGGGGGAGGGGAGGAGGGCCTCTTTCGCTTCTGGGATGGAACGGAGCCCGCGGGAGCCACGAGGAACTCCATAATGTCGGGAAGTAACTTAGCAAGTTCCTCCACGGTTCCGCCGAAGGAGTCGGAGATTATGCCAAGGCCCATGAAGGGTGGGTTGGTGTGATTGGTTTCTTTGAGGCGGGGTTGGACGTATGTGACCATGAAGTAGTGGAGGAGGCGTTGGACTTTGGGAGGGTGGTCATGAGCGGACGCCCGTAGGCAAATGTTGGCGAGCGTCCGAGGCTCTTTCTCTAGCCAATCCTCAATTAGGGGGTCATGAGGAGGACGGCGCTTTGGTTGGGAGGGGAGACCTTGGATAGAGCCTTTTGCAGAGTGTGCTGGTTCTGGCTCGGGTTTAAACGGCTTCTCAAGAAATTGGAACCATGTTTGTGAGGGATTGGATTGAGGGCGAGATGATTGGGATTTTTGTGGAGGAGGTTGGGAGCGTTGTGGTTGAGGAGGGGTGGTGGAGTGGCGGCGTTGGGTAGATTGAGAAGAGGAATGGTGGCGAGGGGGTTCTTGGCGGCCGGAAGGTCTGCCTCTCGAGTCCATTAATGACCGGCCTCTCACCGGAGGAGACCTCGAGGAGCTAGGGTTTTTCGCCGCCGAAGAGGGAGATGGGTTTTTGGTTGCTCTGGTGTTGGCCATTTGAGAAGATGGTTTTTATAGATGAAGATTAGGGTTGAGAAGATGATTTCGGGATGTGGGTTTGAAGATTTGGCAAGATCTTGAGAGATTGCTAAATGTGTAAATAGCAGAGGAGCGAAGAAGGTTTTTCAGAGGATTCAGGGGCGTATTTATAGGAAGAAGACAAAGAAGAACGGTCAAGGGTAATAGGGTATTTTCATATGGCTTCCTCCATCCGCAATCCCGCACATGGCTTCCTTCTTTGCTAAGAAACACAGCTGTTTTGCACCCGTTACACATATCCCGAGATCTGCGTTCAACTTCTCCGAAACGGTTCAACTTCCCTCTTTCAACTTTCAAAACTTCACAACTGTAAAGGACTCTGTCTTAGCGTCCTTTAGGCACACAACACTGCATTACTCAGAACTGAACCACGGCGTCCCAAACAATGATCACAACCTCTGATTCTTAGAACTTTGACCTGACGTCCTTCAGACTTTCAACAAGCATCCCATTGATCACTTAGAACCATTTGTGAAAATCAAGCAAGTACGTCCCGTAAAGATAAAACAAAGAACGCTCATAGGACGCGTTTGCAAGATTCTCGGCTTAGGTAAGCTTAGAGTTCCCATCATTTCGGCTTGTAATGAGGGTAGGGTGATCCGGGATACTCTTGAGATGAAAAGCGAAATGAATTTTGTTCAAAACATAAGCAAAACACATGTCTGAGACTAGCGACCTTTAAAGATGACTTTAAATGCATGACACACTTTAAAACAAGTTCTCAACAAAACATAGTCAATCATAGAGGGAATAATAGAACGGGACTTGATCATTTAAAAGTTATCATCCCTAAAAGCAACCAGAGGTGCTCAAAGGGACGTCTATCAAGCGCTTTTGTGAAAATGTTGGCCACTTGGTCCTCAGTCCTAACATGATCTACTTTAATTAATCCAAGTTCAACATTATCACGAAGAAAGTGATGTCTTATGTGAATATGCTTCGTCCTAGAATGATGAACAGGATTCTTGGCAATACTTATAGCACTGGTGTTATCACACAAGATAGGGACTGTGTTGAGGAACGTACCATAATCTTCAAGTTGGTACTTGATCCATAGGACTTGTGAGCAACACGAAGCAGCAGCAACGTACTCAGCTTCCGCGGTTGAGAGTGCCACGGAGTTTTGCTTTTTGGATCCCCAAGATACAAGGCACGAGCCAAGAAATTGTGCCATGCCTAATGTGCTCTTCCAATCCACCACATGTCCAGCATAGTCTACGTCAGAGTACGCCACCAGGTTTAGGGACGTCCTTCTAGGATACCATAGGCATAAGTCATCCCGTCCCTTGAGGTATCTGAAGATTCGTTTGACCTCTTGCATGTGGGACTCCTTTGAATTTGCTTGGAAGCGAGCACACAAGCATACAGCGAACATGATGTCGGGACGACTTGCCGTTAGGTATAGCAGGGACCCTATCATTCCTCTGTAGAGCTTTTGATCTACACTCTTCCCTTCTTCATCAGCATAAAGGCGAGTGTTGGGAGAGATGGGAGTATCAATGGATTTTGAAGAGTTCATCCCATACTTCTCGAGCATTTCACGAATGTATTTCTGTTGGTGAATGCGCGTCCCATCTTTGAGTTGGGTGATTTGGAGTCCCAAGAAGAAGTTGAGTTCTCCTATAAGGGATATCTCAAACTCACTACCCATCAAGTTCTTGAATTCCTCTACAAGTCTCATGTTAGTGCTTCCAAAGACTATGTCATCGACATAGACTTGGACAATCAAAACATCTTTAAGGACTTTCTTTAAGAATAGTGTTTTATCAATGTTACCTCGTGTGTACCCGTTGGACAAGAGAAAGGATGCAAACCTATCATACCATGCACGAGGGGCTTGCTTGAGTCCATAGAGTGCCTTGTCCAAGAAGTACACATGATCAGGGTGATCAGCGTCCTTAAATCCTGGAGGTTGAGCGACGTACACTTCTTCTTTAAGCTTGCCATTGAGGAAGGCTGTCTTGACATCCATTTGAAAAAGCTTGAACCCCTTGTGAGCAGCGTAGGCTATGAGGAGGTGAATAGCTTCAATTCTGGCGACAGGAGCGAAGGTCTCATCATAATCGATCCCTTCCTCTTGCCTATAGCCTTGAGCCACAAGCCTTGCTTTGTTCCTTGATACGCGGCCACTTTCATCAAGCTTGTTTCTATAGACCCACCTCGTCCCTATTATGTTCTTGTTTCTCGGCCGAGGGACGAGGGTCCAAACTTTATTCCTCTCAAATTGATTGAGTTCTTCTTGCATGGCTTGAATCCAATCAGCATCCTGGAGTGCTTCCTTTATGTTCTTAGGTTCAACTACGGACACGAAGGCATTGAAAGCACAAAATGCTATGTTGGCGTTGAGGGACTGATTCACAGCTGATCTTGTTTGAACTCCTTTTGACATATCTGAGATGATTTGATCTGTGGAGTGAAGTCTTGAAAGGTTGGATCCCCTATGAGTAGCGTCTCTTGAAGGAGTACACCTAGGGTCCGTCCAATCAAACTCATCGGAGTCAAACCCATCGTCTTCATTGATTGGCTCAGTGTGTTCCCCCTCAGCTGGAGCGTCCACACTGTGTCTTTCTCCTTGTTGACTTGATTCGCCAACCTCTACTTGGTTTAGCGACCAAGTTTGAGAAGGCTCTTGTTGTTCACTAGGGACTCCCATTGAAACCTCATCGCGAGACTCGGAGGCATTCCTAGGAACGTAATATTTGTCGGAGGAGCTTCTTGGTTCTTCTTCATCATCTTCATCATCGTCTCTCGGAGAGGAGCGACGTTCCTTCTTACTTGGTTCTTTCTTGAGCGAAGCATTTTCTTTGAACACTACATGGATACTTTCTTCAAGCTTAAGAGTCCGTTTGTTAAAGACTCTATAGGCTTTACTTGTGAGAGAGTATCCAAGGAATATTCCTTCATCACTCCTAGCATCAAATTTGCCGATGTTATCTTTGCCGTTGTTGTGAATGAAGCATTTACACCCAAAGACTTTGAGGTGTGAAATGTTTGGCTTTTTTCCATTTAGGAGCTCATAGGACGTCTTTTTGAGCAAAGGACGAATCATAGCTCGATTGACGATGTAGGTTGCGGTGGCAACGGCTTCTGCCCAGAAGTGTTTAGGGATGCCGCTAGCCAAGAGCATCGTCCTTGCCATGTCTTCCAGCGTCCTATTCTTTCTTTCAACAACACCATTTTTTTGAGGAGTTCGCGGAGAAGAGAAGTTGTGGGATACTCCTTGTTGGTCACAGAAGTCAAGGAACTCTGAATTTTTGAACTCCGTTCCATGATCTGACCTTAGAGCTTTCAAGCTCGTCCCAATTGCAACTTCTACTTGCTTGATGAAGATTTTGAACATCCCGAAAGCATCTGCTTTTGATACTAAGAAAAGAACCCAAGTGAATCTGGAAAAATCATCTACAATGACGTACATGTACCTTTTTCCACCATAGCTTTGGGTTTGCATGGGTCCACACAGATCCATGTGAAGAAGTTCCAGAGGCTTCTTTGTGCTTACTTCATTCTTGGATTTGAAGGACGATCTTGTCTACTTCCCTTTGATGCATGCTTCACATTGCTCAATTTGCTCAGGATCAATTCGGGGAAGTCCTCTTACAAGATCTTTTTGATGAAGCTTGCAGATTGTGCTAGGTCCCGCGTGTCCAAGACGTCGATGCCAGAGATCGGCGTCCACAGCAGAGACAGATAAACACAACTTGGATGCAGGCTTGAATCTTTGATTGAAGACCTAGACATTGTTTTCGCGAGTCCCTTTGAGAATGACTCGATTTGTTTTCTTGTTGATGACCAGACACTCCTTAGAGTCAAATGTGACTAGGTTTTCACCTTGATCACATATTTAGGAGACACTAAGGAGATTAAAGCCTAGTCCTTCGACAAGACTGACTTTGGACGCACTGATGGATTGATTTAGCTTTGCGGTGCCCGTCCCTTTGATTTTTCCTTTGCCCTTGTTGCCAAACGAGACAGTTCCTCCCGTGGCATTTGTTTGGATAGAAGTGAGATGGATCTGGCTTCCAGTCATATGATTTGAAGCGCCACTATCGATGATCCATGGGCTTCCTCTCACTTCCACCTGAAAAGAAGAGTTAGTTCTTTGCGACCCAGGCAAGGTGACCCCTACCTGGTTCGTTACATGGGAAAAACTTCTTCATAGGCAAATGATCATAAACATTCACATCATTTGATCTTTTAGCATGCGTCCTAGGAGATCGAGTTCTAGCATTTGGCACACTAACATGCGTCCTATCAGCAAATTTAGGCTTGGCATTCTCATACCCATTTCTAGCCTTCCTTCCACTTTCAAGATCCTGTTTCAGCTTAAGACACTCGTACTGGGAGTGACCACCTTTGCCACAATGCCAGCACGTCCTATAGTAGTTTCCAAGGTAGTACTTCTTGTTAGGACGTTGAATTCTATTCTCTTTCATTTTCTCAGGGTCCACTACCTGAGATCCTTTTCCCTTAGCAATGTTCTTGTAAATTTTGTGACTGACAGAATTTGTGTAGTAGTCCTTTTGTCCTTTCTCACCACTCTCAAGAACTCTTATGCGTTCTTCTAGGTTCCTTGTCTTTTCCCTCTCAAGTTCTAGTTCAGTTGTCTTGCTAGCCTCAAAGTCACTTGGGAGAGAGTTCTTTGATCCTGATTCATACCCTAGTCCTTTCCTGGCTGGAACAAAGACTATTGGATTCACAGTTTCGGTCATCGGACTCTTCCCTAGAACTTTGACCTCGTCCCTAAGACTTGCGTTTTCGAGCTTTAAGCACACAATCTGACTTTTAAGGGACTTGACTTCTTCCTGAGAGGACTCTAGTTGAAAAGACATGGTACTACAATTTTCACATTCCACAACAATATTCTCGGACTCAATCTCTTCAAAGCTTTGTTTCATGGCATAGCTCTCTTGCATGATTTGAGTTATTAATTTAATGAGCTTTGGTTTTGAACATTTTTCAAGAGAGTTTAGCATGGTTTCATGGGTTACCTCTTGCTCAGTTTCAGAGACGTCCTCTAGGGCGTCTTCCATAGCCATGTAAGCCACTTGATTTTCTGGCTCTTCATCACTTGAGTCAAGATCGTCCCATGCACCCTCAAATGCACCAACCAGCGCCTTTTCCTTCATTTCCTTTGATGATAGCCCTATGGTACATTTCTTGGCCATGTGTCCCTTTCTGTTGCATTTGTAGCATACTATTTCCTTCATTTCTACATCTGTAGGCTTGCGAGTTTCCTTTTTGTAGGGCATCTTCATTCTTGGGACTTTGCCTCTTTTGTACAGTGCACGGAGAGTTTTGTGCAGCAAGGCTAACTCATCTTCCTCGGAAATTTGTTCTTCCGTCTTTCTTTTGCGTTCTATTGAAGCCTGAAGACGAAGATTCTCTTGGTGCTCTTGAGTTTTGGCTTCTATCATTGAGTTCAACTCTCTTTGCCTTTGGTAATATTGCTCATACTCTGGCGTCCTAGCCGTAAGAATTAAAGCCAGCTCACTTGGGGAACTTTTTCCCATTTCTGCCAAATCTTGGTTTCTTCTTGCTTCGTACCCTTTGAGTTTTCCATAGATTTCCTCCATGGATAGTCCCTTGTTGGCTTAGTTTTCTTTGAACGTCATCCTATCGAAGTTCCATGGTCCCGTGAGTCCATCGATCAAGACTTGAACCTTCATCCTCTGAGTGATCTCCGTTTCTTTGACACCCAAGTTTTTCAACTTAGTTAGAAGGGCCTCAAAGCGGAAGGAGTAGTCGGTGATGGTCTCATTTGTGAACATCCTGAATTTGTAGAAGTCCCTTTTAGCTTCCAGCTGGACGTCTTCTTTCATCTCAAGCGTCCCAACATGATACTTCTCCAGGGCTTCCCATTGAAGCTTAACAGTTGGGAGATTGCTCACACGGGTGGCGTCCCTTTCACAGAGGGACGTCTGTAAGAAACAGATGGCCTTTGCATTTGCTTCCATAAGCTTGAACTCCTCAGGACCCCAATCTGCCTCCTTGTCCTTCTTAGCAGCGGGGACTTAGAGGTCGCCGTTCTTTATCACCAGCCAGAATTGGTAGTTTTGACTACGCACGAAGCATTCGAACCTTGTCTTCCATCGATTGAAGTTGCCGTCCGTCAGGCGAGGAGGTTTCGCACTTGAGATACCTATAGGTTCCATGTCCATGTTTCCTGCAACTCAAATTTAATCTAGAGCGCCGGCTTTGATACCAATTGTTGGATCGTAAGTCTGTTAGCGAAGGCGTCCTTAACTGGGTTAAGGGCGTCCTTATGTGCAGCGGAAATTAGACTTAACAGGAAACGCAATGAGATAATGGACACGAGTATTTATAGAGGAACCCCACTAAGACCAACTAGTCTTATGGGTAAACCTCTACCTCCGCTTGGAGGATTTTCAATAGCCGTCCTTATCTTATTAAGAGAGAGTCCTTACAACTTAGGCGAGTCGTTACACTTTACTGAGCTAAGCGTCCGTCCTTAGCCTCACTAGTAACACTCCTTTCCACCTAACAATGTAACCTAACTCTCTTAGCTATAAGGAAGCTATCACACACGTCTCTCACGGTCCGTTGTGAGAGACAAACTACAACTTTAACTATTTTGTGGTTTGTTTTGGATTTGATGTGGTTGGACTTTCTTTCTCTTGCTTCAAGCTCACTTGATCTTCTTGATCTTCGTTCTTGTTCTTGAATGCTTTGGGAGAGCTTGAGAGAAAGTCTTCAAAGTCCATACCGCTATGCATACCCTTGGGGGGGTATTTATAGCGGAAGTGGTTCTTGTCCTCTAGCGTCCTTTGAGGCTTTGCAGGATCCTTGATCTTCCATCAACGGTGCGATGAGCCTCTTGAGGAAGTCAACTCTGTTGACGCTTGGGAAGCCTCCGCGTGGATAGGGGACCATTGTTGGGAAAGCGACATCTTTGGAAATGTCTACACGTGCCCAGACAAGGGAAGCTTCCTTCTGAGGACTGCAGCCGAGTATGATGTAATCATGTTGGGGCGGCCTTGATTTGAATTTGAACTTCGTCCGTATTTTGGCGCGCGTCCCTTCTTGATGAGGACGCCGTCCTATCTGCGCAGGGACTTTGCCAACTACGTTTAGTTCTGGAAGTTCAGATGATGTGCGTCCCTACAGAGTTAGGGACTGCCGTTCAATTGTTGTCCTTTTCGCTCATTTGCGTCCAATGGACTTACCTCAGATCAACACTCGGACAGCTTATTAAATACATTTGAGTTTGTCATTATCAAAACAAGGGACGATCATTATTGGTTTAGATATTAATGATTGGCGTCCTTAATATCGTCCCAACAGAAACCAACACTTCCCAAACCATAGCCTAGGAAAATCAAACCAATCAATAACAAAGGTTGTGTTATTGAGAATTTGAGAAACGTTAGGAATCGCATGATTCGGATGCTTGTGTTTTTGTTGTTTGGTGATCTTTCTATCAAGTTCTATTAAGTTGAAAGATTTTTGGATGAGAAAAAGAATGGAAACCAACACTTCCCAAACCCTAGCCTAGGCAAATCAAACCAATCAATAAGAAAGGTTGTGTTATTGAGAATTTGAGAAACATTAGGAATTGCATGATTCGTATGTTTGTGTTTATGTTGTTTGGTGATCTTTCTATCAAGTTCTAATAAGTTCATAGATTTTGGGACGAGAAAAAGAATGGAAACCAACACTTCCCAAACCATAGCCTAGGCAAATCAAACCAATCAATAAGAAAGGTTGTGTTATAGAATTTGAGAAACATTAGGAATCACATGATTCGTATGCTTGTGTTTGTGTTGTTTGGTGATCTTTCTATCAATTTCTATTAAGTTCAAAGATTTTTGGACGAGAACATGAATGGAAACCAACACTTCCCAAACCATATCCTAGGCAAATCAAACCAATCAATAAGAAAGGTTGTGTTATTGAGAATTTGAGAAACATTAGGAATCGCATGATTCGTATGCATGTGTTTGTGTTGTTTAGTTATGTTTTTATCAAGTTCTATTAAGTTCAAAGATTTTTGGACGAGAAAAAGAATGGAAACCAACACTTTCCAAACCATATCCTAGGCAAATCAAACCAATCAATAAGAAAGGTTGTGTTATTGAGAATTTGCGAAACATTAGGAATCGCATGATTCGTATGCTTGTGTTTGCGTTGTTGGGTTATCTTTTTATCAAGTTCTATTAAGCTCAAATATTTTTGAACATGAAAAAGAATGGAAACCAACACTTCCCAAACCGTAGCCTAGGAAAATCAAACCAATCAATAAGAAATGTTGTGTTATTGAGTATTTTAGAAACATTAGGAATCGCATGATTCGTATGCTTGTGCTTGTGTTGTTTGGTGATCTTTCTAGACATGAAAAAGAATCGAAACCAACACTTCCCAAACCATAGCCTAGGCAAATCAAACCAATCAATAAGAAAGGTTGTGTTATTGAGAATTTGAGAAATATTAGGAATTGCATGATTTGTATGCTTGTGTTTATGTTGTTTGGTGATCTTTCTATCAAGTTCTATTAAGTTTATAGATTTTTGGACGAGAACAAGAATGGAAACCAACACATCCTAAACCATATCCTAGGCAAATCAAACCAGTCAATAAGAAAGGTTGTGCTATTGAGAATTTGAGAAACATTAGGAATCGCATGATTCGTATGCTTGTGTTTGTGTTGTTTGGTGATATTTCTATCAAGTTCTATTAAGTTCAATGATTTTAGACGAGAAAAATAATGGAAACGAACACTTCCCAAACCATATCATGGGCAAATAAAACCAATCAGAAAGGTTGGGTTATTGAGAATTTGAGAAACATTAGAAATCGCATGATTCGTATGCTTGTGTTTGTGTTGTTTGGTGATCTTTCTATCAAGTTCTATTAAGTTCATAGATTTTTGGATGAGAAAAAGAATGGAAACCAATACTTCTTAAACCGTAGCCTAGGCAAATCAAACCAATCAATAAGAAAGGTTGAGTTATTGAGTATCTGAGAAACATTAGGAATCGCATGATTCGTATGCTTGTGTTTGTGTTGTTTGGTGATCTTTCTATCAAGTTTTATTATATTGAAAGATTTTTGGACGAGAAAAGTAATCAAACCAACACTTCCAAAACCATAGCCTAGGCAAATCAAACCAATCAATAAGAAATGTTGTGTTAGTGAGTATTTGAGAAACATTAGGAATCACATAATTCGTATGCTTGTGTTTGTGTTGTAAGGTGATCTTTCTATCAAGTTCTATTAAGTTCAAAGATTTTTGGACGAGAAAAAGAATTGAAACCAACACTTCCCAAACCATAGCCTAGGCAAATCAAACCAATCAATAAGAAAGGTTGTGTTATTGAGAATTTGACAAACATTAGGAATCGCATGATTCGTATACTTGTGTTTGTGTTGTTTGGTGATCTTTCTAGACGAGAAAAAGAATGGAAACCAACACTTCCCAAACCATAGCCTAGGCAAATCAAACCAATCAATAAGAAAGGTTGTGTTATTGAGAATTTGAAAAACATTAGGAATGGCATGATTCATATGCTTGTGTTTATGTTGTTTGGTGATCGTTCTATCAAGTTCCATTAAGTTCATAGATTTTTGGACGAGAAGAAGAATGGAAACGACACTTCCTAAACCATAGCCTAGGCAAATCAAACCAATCAATAAGAAAGGTTGTGTTATAGAATTTGAGAAACATTAGGAAACGCATCATTCGTATGCTTGTGTTTGTGTTGTTTGGTGATCTTTCTATCAAGTTCTATTAAGTTCAAAGATTTTTGGACGAGAACAAGAATGGAAACCAACACTTCCTAAACCATATCCTAGGCAAATCAAACCAATCAATAAGAAAGGTTGTGCTATTGAGAATTTGAGAAACATTAGGAATCGCATGATTCGTATGCTTGTGTTTGTGTTGTTTGGTGATCTTTCTATCAAGTTCTATTAAGTTTAAAGATTTTAGACGAGAAAATGAGTGGAAACCAACACTTCCCAAACCCTATCCTAGGCAAATCAAACCAATCAATAAGAAAGGTTGGGTTATTGAGAATTTGAGAAATATTAGGAATCGCATGATTCGTATGCTTGTGTTTGTGTTGTTTGGTGATCCTTCTATCAAGTTCTATTAAGTTCAAAGAATTTTCTATGAGAAAAAGAATGGAAACCAACACTTATCAAACCATAGCCTAGGCAAATCAAACCAATCAATAAAAAGGGTTGAGTTATTGAGTATTTGAGAAATATTAGGAATCGCATGATTCGTAAGCTTGTGTTTGTGTTGTTTGGTGATCTTTCTATCAAGTCCTATTAAGTTCAAAGATTTTTGGACGACAAAAAGAATGGAAACCAACACCTCACAAACCATAGCCTAGGCAAATCAGACCAATCAATTAGACAGGTTGTGTTATTGAGAATTTGAGAAACATTAGGAATCGCATTATTCGTATGCTTGTGTTTGTGTTGTTTGGTGATTTTTCTATCAAGTTTTATTATATTCAAATATTTCTGGACGATAAAAAGAATGGAAACCAACACTTCCCAAACCATAGCCTAGGTAAATCAAACCAATCAATAAGAAATGTTGTGTTAGTGAGTATTTGAGAAACATTAGGAATCACATGATTCGTATGCTTGTGTTTGTATTGTAAGGTGATCCTTCCATCAAGTTCTATTAAGTTCAAAGATTTTTGTATGAGAAAAAGAATGGAAGCCAACACTTCCCAAACCATAGCCTAGGCAAATCAAACCAATCAATAAAAAAGGTTGAGTTATTGAGTATTTGAGAACCATTAGGAATCGCATGATTCGTAAGCTTGTGTTTGTGTTGTTTGGTGATCTTTATATCAAGTTCTATTAAGTTCAAAGATTTTTGGACGAGAAAAAGAATGGAAACCAACACCTCACAAACCATAGCCTAGGCAAATTAAACCAATCAATAAGACAGGTTGTGTTATTGAGAATTTGAGAAACATTAGGAATCGCATGATTCCTATGCTTGTGTTTGTGTTGTTTGGTGATTTTTCTATCAAGTTTTATTATATTCAAATATTTTTGGACGAGAAAAAGAATGGAAACCAACACTTCCCAAACCATAATCTAGGCAAATCATCAAACCAATAAATAAGAAAGGTTGTGTTATTGAGAATTTGAGAAACATTAGGAATCGCATGATTCGTATACTTGTGTTTGTGTTATTTGGTGATCTTTATAGACGAGAAAAAGAAAGGAAACCACACTTCCCAAACCATAGCCTAGGCAAATCATACCAACCAATAAAAAAGACTATGTTATTGAGAATTTGAGAATCATTAGGAATTTGCATGATTCGTATGCTTGTGTTTGTGTTGTTTGGTGATCTTTCTATCAAGTTCTATTAAGCTCAAAGATTTTTGGACGAGAAAAAGAATGGAAACAACCACTTCCCAAACCATAGCCTAGGCAAATCAAACCAATCAATAAGAAAGGTTGTGTTATAGAATTTGAGAAACATTAGGAATCACATGATTCGTATGCTTGTGTTTGTATTGTTTGGTGATCTTTCTATCAAGTTCTATTAAGTTCAAAGATTTTTTGGACGAGAACAAGAATGGAAACCAACACTTCCCAAACCATATCCTAGGCAAATCAAACCAATCAATAAGAATGGTTGTGTTATTGAGAATTTGAGAAACATTAGGTTTCGCATGATTAGTATGCTTGTGTTTGTGTTGTTTAGTTATCTTTCTATCAAGTTCTCTTGAGTTCAAAGATTTTTTGATGAGAAAAAGAATGGAAACCAACATTTCCCAAACCATTGCCTAGGCAAATCAAACCAATCAAGAAGAAATGTTGTGTTAATGAGTATTTGAGAAACATTAGGACTTGCATGATTCGTATGCTTGTGTTTGTGTTCTTTGCTGATCTTTCTAGATGAGAAAAAGAATGGAAACCAACACTTCCCAAACCATAGCCTAGGCAAATAAAACCAATCAGTAAGAAAGGTTGTGTTATTGAGAATATGAGAAACATTAGGAATCGCATGATTCGTATGCTTGTGTTTGTGTTGTTTGGTGATCTTTCTATCAAGTTCTATTAAGTTCAGAGATTTTTGGACGAGAAAAAGAATGGAAACCAATACTTCCCAAACCATAGCCTAGGCAAATCCAACCAATCAATAACAAAGGCTGTATTATTGAGAATTTGAGAAACATTAGGAATCACATGATTCCTATGCTTGTGTTTGTGTTGTTTGGTGATCTTTTTATCAAGTTCTATTAAGTTCAAAGATTTTTGGACGAGAAAAAGAATGGAAACCAACACTTCCCAAACCATATCCTTGGCAAATCAAACCAATCAATAAGATAGATTGTGTTATTGAGAATTTGAGAAACATTAGGAATCGCATTATTCCTATGTTTGTGTTTGTGTTGTTTGGTTATCTTTTTATCAAGTTCTATTAAGTTCAAAGATTTTTGAACGAGAAAAAAGAATGGAAACCAACACATCCCAAACCATAGCCTAGGCAAATCAAACCAATCAATAAGAAATGTTGTGTTATTGAGTATTTGAGAAACATTAGGAATCGCATGGTTCGTATGCTTGTGCTTATGTGGTTTGGTGATCTTTCAAGACGTGAAAAAGAACGGAAAATAACACTTCCCAAACCATAGCCTAGGCAAATCAAACCAATCAATAGGAAAGCTTGTGTTATTGAGAATTTGAGAAACATTAGGAAGTGCATGATTCGTATGCTTGTGTTTATGTTGTTTGGTGATCTTTCTATCAAGTTCTATTAAGTTCATAGATTTTTGGACGAGAAAAAGAATGGAAACCAACACTTCCCAAACCATAGCCTAGGCAAATCAAACCAATCAATAAGAAAGGTTGTGTTATAGAATTTGAGAAACATTAGGAATCACATGATTCGTATGCTTGTGTTTGTATTGTTTGGTGATCTTTCTATCAAGTTCTATTAAGTTCAAAGATTTTTTGGACGAGAACAAGAATGGAAACCAATACTTCCCAAACCATATCCTAGGCAAATCAAACCAATCAACAAGAATGGTTGTGTTATTGAGAATTTGAGAAACATTAGGTTTCGCATGATTAGTATGCTTGTGTTTGTGTTGTTTGGTTATCTTTCTATCAAGTTCTCTTGAGTTCAAAGATTTTTTGATGAGAAAAAGAATGGAAACCAACATTTCCCAAACCATTGCCTAGGCAAATCAAACCAATCAAGAAGAAATGTTGTGTTAATGAGTATTTGAGAAACATTAGGACTTGCATGATTCGTATGCTTGTGTTTGTGTTGTTTGGTGATCTTTCTAGATGAGAAAAAGAATGGAAACCAACACTTCCCAAACCATAGCCTCGGCAAATAAAACCAATCAGTAAGAAAGGTTGTGTTATTGAGAATATGAGAAACATTAGGAATCGCATGATTCGTATGCTTGTGTTTGTGTTGTTTGGTGATCTTTCTATCAAGTTCTATTAAGTTCATAGATTTTTGGACGAGAAAAAGAATGGAAACCAATACTTCCCAAACCATAGCCTAGGCAAATCCAACCAATCAATAACAAAGGCTGTATTATTGAGAATTTGAGAAACATTAGGAATTGCATGATTCGTATGCTTGTGTTTGTGTTGTTTAGTGATCTTTCTATCAAGTTCTATTAAGCTCAAAGATTTTTGGACGAGAAAAAGAATGGAAACCAACACTTCCCAAACCATAGCCTAGGCAAATCAAACCAATCAATAACAAAGGTTGTGTTATTGAGAATTTGAGAAACATTAGGAATCGCATGATTCGTATCCTTGTGTTTGTGTTGTTTGGTGATCTTTGTATCAAGTTCTATTAAGTTCAAAGATTTTTGGACGAGAAAAAGAACGGAAACCAACACTTCCCAAACCATAGCCTAGGCAAATCAAACCAATCAATAAGAAATGTTATGTTATTGAGTATTTGAGAAACATTAGGAATCGCATGGTTCGTATGCTTGTGCTTATGTTGTTTGGTGATCTTTCTAGACGTGAAAAAGAACGGAAACTAACACTTCCCAAACCATAGCCTAGGCAAATCAAACCAATCAATAGGAAAGCTTGTGTTATTGAGAATTTGAGAAACATTAGGAAGTGCATGATTCTTATGCTTGTGTTTATGTTGTTTGGTGATCTTTCTATCAAGTTCTATTAAGTTCATAGATTTTTGGACGAGAAAAAGAATGGAAACCAACACTTCCCAAACCATAGCCTAGGCAAATCAAACCAATCAATATGAAAAGTTGTGTTGTAGAATTTGAGAAACATTAGGAATCACATGATTCGTATGCTTGTGTTTGTATTGTTTGGTGATCTTTCTATCAAGTTCTATTAAGTTCAAAGATTTTTTGGACGAGAACAAGAATGGAAAGCAACACTTCCCAAACCATATCCTAGGCAAATCAAACCAATCAATAAGAATGGTTGTGTTATTGAGAATTTGAGAAACATTAGGTTTCGCATGATTAGTATGCTTGTGTTTGTGTTGTTTGGTTATCTTTCTATCAAGTTCTCTTGAGTTCAAAGATTTTTTGATGAGAAAAAGAATGGAAACCAACATTTCCCAAACCATTGCCTAGGCAAATCAAACCAATGAAGAAGAAATGTTGTGTTAATGAGTATTTGAGAAACATTAGGACTTGCATGATTCGTATGCTTGTGTTTGTGTTGTTTGGTGATCTTTCTAGATGAGAAAAAGAATGGAAACCAACACTTCCCAAACCATAGCCTAGGCAAATAAAACTAATCAGTAAGAAAGATTGTGTTATTGAGAATATGAGAAACATTAGGAATCGCATGATTCGTATGCTTGTGTTTGTGTTGTTTGGTGATCTTTCTATCAAGTTCTATTAAGTTCATAGATTTTTGGACGAGAAAAAGAATGGAAACCAATACTTCCCAAACCATAGCCTAGGCAAATCCAACCAATCAATAACAAAGGCTGTATTATTGAGAATTTGAGAAACATTAGGAATTGCATGATTCGTATGCTTGTGTTTGTGTTGTTTGGTGATCTTTCTATCAAGTTCTATTAAGCTCAAAGATTTTTGGACGAGAAAAAGAATGGAAACCAACACTTCCCAAACCATAGCCTAGGCAAATCAAACCAATCAATAACAAAGGTTGTGTTATTGAAAATTTGAGAAACGTTAGGAATCGCATGATTCGTATGCTTGTGTTTGTGTTGTTTGGTGATCTTTCTATCAAGTTCTATTAAGTTGAAACATTTTTGGTCGAGAAAAAGAATGGAAACCAACACTTCCCTAACCATATCCTAGGCAAATCAAACCAATCAATAAGAAAGGTTGTGTTATTGAGAATTTGAGAAACATTAGGAATCGCATGATTCGTATCCTTGTGTTTGTGTTGTTTGGTGATCTTTGTATCAAGTTCTATTAAGTTCAAATATTTTTGGACGAGAAAAAGAACGGAAACCAACACTTCCCAAACCATAGCCTAGGCAAATCAAACCAATCAATAAGAAATGTTGTGTTATTGAGTATTTGAGAAACATTAGGAATCGCATGATTCGTATGCTTGTGCTTATGTTGTTTGGTGATCTTTCTAGACGTGAAAAAGAATGGAAAATAACACTTCCCAAACCATAGCCTAGGCAAATCAAACCAATCAATAGGAAAGCTTGTGTTATTGAGAATTTGAGAAACATTAGGAATTGCATGATTCGTATGCTTGTGTTTATGTTGTTTGGTGATCTTTCTATCAAGTTCTATTAAGTTCATAGATTTTTGGACGAGAAAAAGAATGGAAACCAACACTTCCCAAACCATAGCCTAGGCAAATCAAACCAATCAATATGAAAAGTTGTGTTGTAGAATTTGAGAAACATTAGGAATCACATGATTCGTATGCTTGTGTTTGTGTTGTTTGGTGATCTTTTTATCAAGTTCTATTAAGTTCAAAGATTTTTGGACGAGAAAAAGAATGGAAACCAACACTTCCCAAACCATATCCTAGGCAAATCAAACCAATCAATAAGAAATGTTGTGTTATTGAGTATTTTAGAAACAAATCGCATGATTCGTATGCTTGTGCTTGTGTTGTTGGTGATCTTTCTAGACGTGAAAAAGAATGGAAACCAACACTTCTCAAACCATAGCCTCGGCAAATCAAACCAATCAATAAGAAAGGTTGTGTTATTGAGAATTTCAGAAACATTAGGAATTGCATGATTCGTATGCTTGTGTTTATGTTTTTTGGCGATCTTTCTATCAAGTTCTATGAACTTCATAGATTTTTGGACGAGAAAAAGAATGGAAACCAACACTTACTAAACCAAAGCCTAGGCAAATCAAACCAATCAATATGAAAAGTTGTGTTATAAAATTTGATAAACATTAGGAATCACATGATTCGTATGCTTGTGTTTGTGTTGTTTGGTGATCTTTCTATCAAGTTCTATTAAGTTAAAAGATTTCTGGACGAGAACAAGAATGGAAACCAACACTTCCCTCACTATATCCTAGGCAAATCAAACAAATCAATAAGAAAGGTTGTGTTATTGAGAATTTGAGAAACATTAGGAATCGCATAATTCGTATGCTTGTGTTTGTGTTGTTTGGTTATCTGTTTATCAAGTTCTATTAAGTTCAAAGATTGTTGAACGAGAAAAAGAATGGAAACCAACACTTCCCAAACCATAGCCTAGGCAAATCAAACCAATCAATAAGAAATGTTGTGTTATTGAGTATTTGAGAAACATTAGGAATCGCATGATTCGTATGCTTGTGCTTATGTTGTTTGGTGATATTTCTAGACGTGAAACAGAATGGAAACCAACACTTCCCAAACCATAGCCAAGGCAAATCAAACCAATCAATAAGAAATGTTGTGTTATTGAGTATTTGAGAAACATTAGGAATCGCATGATTCATATGCTTGTGTTTGTGTTGTTTGGTGATCTTTCGATCACGTTCTATTAAGTTCAATGATTTTTGGACGAGAAAAAAGAATGGAAACCAACACTTCCCAAACCATAGCCTAGGCAAATCAAACCAATCAATAAGAAATGTTGTGTTATTGAGTATTTGAGAAACATTAGGAATCGCATGATTCGAATGCTTGTGCTTATGTTGTTTGGTGATCTTTCTAGACGTGAAAAAGAATGGAAACCAACACTTCCCAAACCATAGCCTAGGCAAATCAAACCAATCAATAGGAAAGGTCGTGTTATTGAGAATTTGAGAAACATTAGGAATTGCATGATTCGTATGCTTGTGTTTATGTTGTTTGGTGATCTTTCTATCAACTTCTATTAAGTTCATAGATTTTTGGACGAGAAAAAGAATGGAAACCAGCACTTCCCAAACCATAGCCTAGGCAAATCAAACCAATCAATATGAAAAGTTGTGTTGTAGAATTTGAGAAACATTAGGAATCACATGATTCCTATGCTTGTGTTTGTGTTGTTTGGTGATCTTTTTATCAAGTTCTATTAAGTTCAAAGATTTTTGGACGAGAAAAAGAATGGAAACCAACACTTCCCAAACCATATCCTAGGCAAATCAAACCAATCAATAACAAATGTTGTGTTATTGAGTATTTGAGAAACAAATCGCATGATTCGTATGCTTGTGCTTGTGTTGTTGGTGATCTTTCTAGACGTGAAAAAGAATGGAAACCAAGACTTCCCAAACCATACCCTAGGCAAATCAAACCAATCAATAAGAAAGGTTGTGTTATTGAGAATTTGAGAAACATTAGGAATTACATGATTCGTATGCTTGTGTTTATGTTGTTTGGTGATCTTTCTATCAAGTTCTATGAAGTTCATAGATTTTTGGACGAGAAAAAGAATGGAAACAAACACTTACTAAACCAAAGCCTAGGCAAATCAAACCAATCAATATGAAAAGTTGTGTTATAAAATTTGATAAACATTAGGAATCACATGATTCGTATGCTTGTGTTTGTGTTGTTTGGTGATCATTCTATCAAGTTCTATTAAGTTAAAAGATTTCTGGACGAGAACAAGAATGGAAACCAACACTTCCCTAACTATATCCTAGGCAAATCAAACAAATCAATAAGAAAGGTTGTGTTATTGAGAATTTGCGAAACATTAGGAATCGCATAATTCGTATGCTTGTGTTTGTGTTGTTTGGTTATCTGTTTATCAAGTTCTATTAAGTTCAAAGATTGTTGAACGAGAAAAAGAATGGAAACCAACACTTCCCAAACCATAGCCTAAGCAAATCAAACCAATCAATAAGAAATGTTGTGTTATTGAGTATTTGAGAAACATTAGGAATCGCATGATTCGTATGCTTGTGCTTCTGTTGTTTGGTGATATTTCTAGACGTGAAACAGAATGGAAACCAACACTTCCCAAACCATAGCCAAGGCAAATCAAACCAATCAATAAGAAATGTTGTGTTATTGAGTATTTGAGAAACATTAGGAATCGCATGATTCATATGCTTGTGTTTGTGTTGTTTGGTGATCTATCGATCACGTTCTATTAAGTTCAATGATTTTTGGACGAGAAAAAAGAATGGAAACCAACATTTCCCAAACCATAGCCTAGGCAAATCAAACCAATCAATAAGAAATGTTGTGTTATTGAGTATTTGAGAAACATTAGGAATCGCATGATTCGTATGCTTGTGCTTATGTTGTTTGGTGATCTTCCTAGACGTGAAAAAGAATGGAAACCAACACTTCGCAAACCATAGCCTAGGCAAATCAAACCAATCAATAGGAAAGGTTGTGTTATTGAGAATTTGAGAAACATTAGGAATTGCATGATTCGTATGCTTGTGTTTATGTTGTTTGGTGATCTTTCTATCAAGTTCTATTAAGTTCATAGATTTTTGGACGTGAAAAAGAATGGAAACCAACACTTCTCAAACCATAGCCTCGGCAAATCAAACCAATCAATAAGAAAGGTTGTGTTATTGAGAATTTCAGAAACATTAGGAATTGCATGATTCGTATGCTTGTGTTTATGTTTTTTGGCGATCTTTCTATCAAGTTCTATGAACTTCATAGATTTTTGGACGAGAAAAAGAATGGAAACCAACACTTACTAAACCAAAGCCTAGGCAAATCAAACCAATCAATATGAAAAGTTGTGTTATAAAATTTGATAAACATTAGGAATCACATGATTCGTATGCTTGTGTTTGTGTTGTTTGGTGATCTTTCTATCAAGTTCTATTAAGTTAAAAGATTTCTGGACGAGAACAAGAATGGAAACCAACACTTCCCTCACTATATCCTAGGCAAATCAAACAAATCAATAAGAAAGGTTGTGTTATTGAGAATTTGAGAAACATTAGGAATCGCATAATTCGTATGCTTGTGTTTGTGTTGTTTGGTTATCTGTTTATCAAGTTCTATTAAGTTCAAAGATTGTTGAACGAGAAAAAGAATGGAAACCAACACTTCCCAAACCATAGCCTAGGCAAATCAAACCAATCAATAAGAAATGTTGTGTTATTGAGTATTTGAGAAACATTAGGAATCGCATGATTCGTATGCTTGTGCTTATGTTGTTTGGTGATATTTCTAGACGTGAAACAGAATGGAAACCAACACTTCCCAAACCATAGCCAAGGCAAATCAAACCAATCAATAAGAAATGTTGTGTTATTGAGTATTTGAGAAACATTAGGAATCGCATGATTCATATGCTTGTGTTTGTGTTGTTTGGTGATCTTTCGATCACGTTCTATTAAGTTCAATGATTTTTGGACGAGAAAAAAGAATGGAAACCAACACTTCCCAAACCATAGCCTAGGCAAATCAAACCAATCAATAAGAAATGTTGTGTTATTGAGTATTTGAGAAACATTAGGAATCGCATGATTCGGATGCTTGTGCTTATGTTGTTTGGTGATCTTTCTAGACGTGAAAAAGAATGGAAACCAACACTTCCCAAACCATAGCCTAGGCAAATCAAACCAATCAATAGGAAAGGTTGTGTTATTGAGAATTTGAGAAACATTAGGAATTGCATGATTCGTATGCTTGTATTTATGTTGTTTGGTGATCTTTCTATCAACTTCTATTAAGTTCATAGATTTTTGGACGAGAAAAAGAATGGAAACCAACACTTCCCAAACCATAGCCTAGGCAAATCAAAACAATCAATATGAAAAGTTGTGTTGTAGAATTTGAGAAACATTAGGAATCACATGATTCCTATGCTTGTGTTTGTGTTGTTTGGTGATCTTTTTATCAAGTTCTATTAAGTTCAAAGATTTTTGGACGAGAAAAAGAATGGAAACCAACACTTCCCAAACCATATCCTTGGCAAATCAAACCAATCAATAAGATAGATTGTGTTATTGAGAATTTGAGAAACATTAGGAATCGCATTATTCCTATGTTTGTGTTTGTGTTGTTTGGTTATCTTTTTATCAAGTTCTATTAAGTTCAAATATTTTTGAACGAGAAAAAAGAATGGAAACCAACACATCCCAAACCATAGCCTAGGCAAATCAAACCAATCAATAACAAATGTTGTGTTATTGAGTATTTGAGAAAAAAATCGCATGATTCGTATGCTTGTGCTTGTGTTGTTGGTGATCTTTCTAGACGTGAAAAAGAATGGAAACCAACACTTCCCAAACCATACCCTAGGCAAATCAAACCAATCAATAAGAAAGGTTGTGTTATTGAGAATTTGAGAAACATTAGGAATTACATGATTCGTATGCTTGTGTTTATGTTGTTTGGTGATCTTTCTATCAAGTTCTATGAACTTCATAGATTTTTGGACGAGAAAAAGAATGGAAACCAACACTTACTAAACCAAAGCCTAGGCAAATCAAACCAATCAATATTAAAAGTTGTGTTATAAAATTTGATAAACATTAGGAATCACATGATTCGTATGCTTGTGTTTGTGTTGTTTGGTGATCTTTCTATCAAGTTCTATTAAGTTCAAAGATTGTTGAACGAGAAAAAGAATGGAAACCAACACTTCCCAAACCATAGCCTAGGCAAATCAAACCAATCAATAAGAAATGTTGTGTTATTGAGTATTTGAGAAACATTAGGAATCGCATGATTCGTATGCTTGTGCTTATGTTGTTTGGTGATATTTCTAGACGTGAAACAGAATGGAAACCAACACTTCCCAAACCATAGCCAAGGCAAATCAAACCAATCAATAAGAAATGTTGTGTTATTGAGTATTTGAGAAACATTAGGAATCGCATGATTCATATGCTTGTGTTGTGTTGTTTGGTGATCTTTCGATCACGTTCTATTAAGTTCAATGATTTTTGGACGAGAAAAAAGAATGGAAACCAACACTTCCCAAACCATAGCCTAGGCAAATCAAACCAATCAATAAGATAGATTGTGTTATTGAGAATTTGAGAAACATTAGGAATCGCATTATTCCTATGTTTGTGTTTGTGTTGTTTGGTTATCTTTTTATCAAGTTCTATTAAGTTCAAATATTTTTGAACGAGAAAAAAGAATGGAAACCAACACATCCCAAACCATAGCCTAGGCAAATCAAACCAATCAATAACAAATGTTGTGTTATTGAGTATTTGAGAAAAAAATCGCATGATTCGTATGCTTGTGCTTGTGTTGTTGGTGATCTTTCTAGACGTGAAAAAGAATGGAAACCAACACTTCCCAAACCATACCCTAGGCAAATCAAACCAATCAATAAGAAAGGTTGTGTTATTGAGAATTTGAGAAACATTAGGAATTACATGATTCGTATGCTTGTGTTTATGTTGTTTGGTGATCTTTCTATCAAGTTCTATGAACTTCATAGATTTTTGGACGAGAAAAAGAATGGAAACCAACACTTACTAAACCAAAGCCTAGGCAAATCAAACCAATCAATATTAAAAGTTGTGTTATAAAATTTGATAAACATTAGGAATCACATGATTCGTATGCTTGTGTTTGTGTTGTTTGGTGATCTTTCTATCAAGTTCTATTAAGTTCAAAGATTGTTGAACGAGAAAAAGAATGGAAACCAACACTTCCCAAACCATAGCCTAGGCAAATCAAACCAATCAATAAGAAATGTTGTGTTATTGAGTATTTGAGAAACATTAGGAATCGCATGATTCGTATGCTTGTGCTTATGTTGTTTGGTGATATTTCTAGACGTGAAACAGAATGGAAACCAACACTTCCCAAACCATAGCCAAGGCAAATCAAACCAATCAATAAGAAATGTTGTGTTATTGAGTATTTGAGAAACATTAGGAATCGCATGATTCATATGCTTGTGTTGTGTTGTTTGGTGATCTTTCGATCACGTTCTATTAAGTTCAATGATTTTTGGACGAGAAAAAAGAATGGAAACCAACACTTCCCAAACCATAGCCTAGGCAAATCAAACCAATCAATAAGAAATGTTGTGTTATTGAGTATTTGAGAAACATTAGGAATCGCATGATTCGAATGCTTGTGCTTATGTTGTTTGGTGATCTTTCTAGACGTGAAAAAGAATGGAAACCAACACTTCCCAAACCATAGCCTAGGCAAATCAAACCAATCAATAGGAAAGGTTGTGTTATTGAGAATTTGAGAAACATTAGGAATTGCATGATTCGTATGCTTGTGTTTATGTTGTTTGGTGATCTTTCTATCAACTTCTATTAAGTTCATAGATTTTTGGACGAGAAAAAGAATGGAAACCAACACTTCCCAAACCATAGCCTAGGCAAATCAAACCAATCAATATGAAAAGTTGTGTTGTAGAATTTGAGAAACATTAGGAATCACATGATTCCTATGCTTGTGTTTGTGTTGTTTGGTGATCTTTTTATCAAGTTCTATTAAGTTCAAAGATTTTTGGACGAGAAAAAGAATGGAAACCAACACTTCCCAAACCATATCCTTGGCAAATCAAACCAATCAATAAGATAGATTGTGTTATTGAGAATTTGAGAAACATTAGGAATCGCATTATTCCTATGTTTGTGTTTGTGTTGTTTGGTTATCTTTTTATCAAGTTCTATTAAGTTCAAATATTTTTGAACGAGAAAAAAGAATGGAAACCAACACATCCCAAACCATAGCCTAGGCAAATCAAACCAATCAATAACAAATGTTGTGTTATTGAGTATTTGAGAAAAAAATCGCATGATTCGTATGCTTGTGCTTGTGTTGTTGGTGATCTTTCTAGACGTGAAAAAGAATGGAAACCAACACTTCCCAAACCATACCCTAGGCAAATCAAACCAATCAATAAGAAAGGTTGTGTTATTGAGAATTTGAGAAACATTAGGAATTACATGATTCGTATGCTTGTGTTTATGTTGTTTGGTGATCTTTCTATCAAGTTCTATGAACTTCATAGATTTTTGGACGAGAAAAAGAATGGAAACCAACACTTACTAAACCAAAGCCTAGGCAAATCAAACCAATCAATATTAAAAGTTGTGTTATAAAATTTGATAAACATTAGGAATCACATGATTCGTATGCTTGTGTTTGTGTTGTTTGGTGATCTTTCTATCAAGTTCTATTAAGTTCAAAGATTGTTGAACGAGAAAAAGAATGGAAACCAACACTTCCTAAACCATAGCCTAGGCAAATCAAACCAATCAATAAGAAATGTTGTGTTATTGAGTATTTGAGAAACATTAGGAATCGCATGATTCGTATGCTTGTGCTTATGTTGTTTGGTGATATTTCTAGACGTGAAACAGAATGGAAACCAACACTTCCCAAACCATAGCCAAGGCAAATCAAACCAATCAATAAGAAATGTTGTGTTATTGAGTATTTGAGAAACATTAGGAATCGCATGATTCATATGCTTGTGTTGTGTTGTTTGGTGATCTTTCGATCACGTTCTATTAAGTTCAATGATTTTTGGACGAGAAAAAAGAATGGAAACCAACACTTCCCAAACCATAGCCTAGGCAAATCAAACCAATCAATAAGAAATGTTGTGTTATTGAGTATTTGAGAAACATTAGGAATCGCATGATTCGAATGCTTGTGCTTATGTTGTTTGGTGATCTTTCTAGACGTGAAAAAGAATGGAAACCAACACTTCCCAAACCATAGCCTAGGCAAATCAAACCAATCAATAGGAAAGGTTGTGTTATTGAGAATTTGAGAAACATTAGGAATTGCATGATTCGTATGCTTGTGTTTATGTTGTTTGGTGATCTTTCTATCAACTTCTATTAAGTTCATAGATTTTTGGACGAGAAAAAGAATGGAAACCAACACTTCCCAAACCATAGCCTAGGCAAATCAAACCAATCAATATGAAAAGTTGTGTTGTAGAATTTGAGAAACATTAGGAATCACATGATTCCTATGCTTGTGTTTGTGTTGTTTGGTGATCTTTTTATCAAGTTCTATTAAGTTCAAAGATTTTTGGACGAGAAAAAGAATGGAAACCAACACTTCCCAAACCATATCCTTGGCAAATCAAACCAATCAATAAGATAGATTGTGTTATTGAGAATTTGAGAAACATTAGGAATCGCATTATTCCTATGTTTGTGTTTGTGTTGTTTGGTTATCTTTTTATCAAGTTCTATTAAGTTCAAAGATTTTTGAACGAGAAAAAAGAATGGAAACCAACACATCCCAAACCATAGCCTAGGCAAATCAAACCAATCAATAACAAATGTTGTGTTATTGAGTATTTGAGAAACAAATCGCATGATTCGTATGCTTGTGCTTGTGTTGTTGGTGATCTTTCTAGACGTGAAAAAGAATGGAAACCAACACTTCCCAAACCATACCCTAGGCAAATCAAACCAATCAATAAGAAAGGTTGTGTTATTGAGAATTTGAGAAACATTAGGAATTACATGATTCGTATGCTTGTGTTTATGTTGTTTGGTGATCTTTCTATCAAGTTCTATGAAGTTCATAGATTTTTGGACGAGAAAAAGAATGGAAACAAACACTTACTAAACCAAAGCCTAGGCAAATCAAACCAATCAATATGAAAAGTTGTGTTATAAAATTTGATAAACATTAGGAATCACATGATTCGTATGCTTGTGTTTGTGTTGTTTGGTGATCTTTCTATCAAGTTCTATTAAGTTAAAAGATTTCTGGACGAGAACAAGAATGGAAACCAACACTTCCCTAACTATATCCTAGGCAAATCAAACAAATCAATAAGAAAGGTTGTGTTATTGAGAATTTGAGAAACATTAGGAATCGCATAATTCGTATGCTTGTGTTTGTGTTGTTTGGTTATCTGTTTATCAAGTTCTATTAAGTTCAAAGATTGTTGAACGAGAAAAAGAATGGAAACCAACACTTCCCAAACCATAGCCTAGGCAAATCAAACCAATCAATAAGAAATGTTGTGTTATTGAGTATTTGAGAAACATTAGGAATCGCATGATTCGTATGCTTGTGCTTATGTTGTTTGGTGATATTTCTAGACGTGAAACAGAATGGAAACCAACACTTCCCAAACCATAGCCAAGGCAAATCAAACCAATCAATAAGAAATGTTGTGTTATTGAGTATTTGAGAAACATTAGGAATCGCATGATTCATATGCTTGTGTTTGTGTTGTTTGGTGATCTATCGATCACGTTCTATTAAGTTCAATGATTTTTGGACGAGAAAAAAGAATGGAAACCAACATTTCCCAAACCATAGCCTAGGCAAATCAAACCAATCAATAAGAAATGTTTTGTTATTGAGTATTTGAGAAACATTAGGAATCGCATGATTCGTATGCTTGTGCTTATGTTGTTTGGTGATCTTTCTAGACGTGAAAAAGAATGGAAAATAACACTTCCCAAACCATAGCCTAGGCAAATCAAACCAATCAATAGGAAAGCTTGTGTTATTGAGAATTTGAGAAACATTAGGAATTGCATGATTCGTATGCTTGTGTTTATGTTGTTTGGTGATCTTTCTATCAAGTTCTATTAAGTTCATAGATTTTTGGACGAGAAAAAGAATGGAAACCAACACTTCCCAAACCATAGCCTAGGCAAATCAAACCAATCAGTATGAAAAGTTGTGTTGTAGAATTTGGGAAACATTAGGAATCACATGATTCGTATGCTTGTGTTTGTGTTGTTTGGTGATCTTTTTATCAAGTTCTATTAAGTTCAAAGATTTTTGGACGAGAAAAAGAATGGAAACCAACACTTCCCAAACCATATCCTAGGCAAATCAAACCAATCAATAAGAAATGTTGTGTTATTGAGTATTTTAGAAACAAATCGCATGATTCGTATGCTTGTGCTTGTGTTGTTGGTGATCTTTCTAGACATGAAAAAGAATGGAAACCAACACTTCTCAAACCATAGCCTCGGCAAATCAAACCAATCAATAAGAAAGGTTGTGTTATTGAGAATTTCAGAAACATTAGGAATTGCATGATTCGTATGCTTGTGTTTATGTTTTTTGGCGATCTTTCTATCAAGTTCTATGAACTTCATAGATTTTTGGACGAGAAAAAGAATGGAAACCAACACTTACTAAACCAAAGCCTAGGCAAATCAAACCAATCAATATGAAAAGTTGTGTTATAAAATTTGATAAACATTAGGAATCACATGATTCGTATGCTTGTGTTTGTGTTGTTTGGTGATCTTTCTATCAAGTTCTATTAAGTTAAAAGATTTCTGGACGAGAACAAGAATGGAAACCAACACTTCCCTCACTATATCCTAGGCAAATCAAACAAATCAATAAGAAAGGTTGTGTTATTGAGAATTTGAGAAACATTAGGAATCGCATAATTCGTATGCTTGTGTTTGTGTTGTTTGGTTATCTGTTTATCAAGTTCTATTAAGTTCAAAGATTGTTGAACGAGAAAAAGAATGGAAACCGACACTTCCCAAACCATAGCCTAGGCAAATCAAACCAATCAATAAGAAATGTTGTGTTATTGAGTATTTGAGAAACATTAGGAATCGCATGATTCGTATGCTTGTGCTTATGTTATTTGGTGATATTTCTAGACGTGAAACAGAATGGAAACCAACACTTCCCAAACCATAGCCAAGGCAAATCAAACCAATCAATAAGAAATGTTGTGTTATTGAGTATTTGAGAAACATTAGGAATCGCATGATTCATATGCTTGTGTTTGTGTTGTTTGGTGATCTTTCGATCACGTTCTATTAAGTTCAATGATTTTTGGACGAGAAAAAAGAATGGAAACTAACACTTCCCAAACCATAGCCTAGGCAAATCAAACCAATCAATAAGAAATGTTGTGTTATTGAGTATTTGAGAAACATTAGGAATCGCATGATTCGAATGCTTGTGCTTATGTTGTTTGGTGATCTTTCTAGACGTGAAAAAGAATGGAAACCAACACTTCCCAAACCATAGCCTAGGCAAATCAAACCAATCAATATGAAAAGTTGTGTTGTAGAATTTGAGAAACATTAGGAATCACATGATTCCTATGCTTGTGTTTGTGTTGTTTGGTGATCTTTTTATCAAGTTCTATTAAGTTCAAAGATTTTTGGACGAGAAAAAGAATGGAAACCAACACTTCCCAAACCATATCCTTGGCAAATCAAACCAATCAATAAGATAGATTGTGTTATTGAGAATTTGAGAAACATTAGGAATCGCATTATTCCTATGTTTGTGTTTGTGTTGTTTGGTTATCTTTTTATCAAGTTCTATTAAGTTCAAAGATTTTTGAACGAGAAAAAAGAATGGAAACCAACACATCCCAAACCATAGCCTAGGCAAATCAAACCAATCAATAACAAATGTTGTGTTATTGAGTATTTGAGAAACAAATCGCATGATTCGTATGCTTGTGCTTGTGTTGTTGGTGATCTTTCTAGACGTGAAAAAGAATGGAAACCAACACTTCCCAAAGCATACCCTAGGCAAATCAAACCAATCAATAAGAAAGGTTGTGTTATTGAGAATTTGAGAAACATTAGGAATTACATGATTCGTATGCTTGTATTTATGTTGTTTGGTGATCTTTCTATCAAGTTCTATGAAGTTCATAGATTTTTGGACGAGAAAAAGAATGGAAACAAACACTTACTAAACCAAAGCCTAGGCAAATCAAACTAATCAATATGAAAAGTTGTGTTATAAAATTTGATAAACATTAGGAATCACATGATTCGTACGCTTGTGTTTGTGTTGTTTGGTGATCTTTCTATCAAGTTCTATTAAGTTAAAAGATTTCTGGACGAGAACAAGAATGGAAACCAACACTTCCCTAACTATATCCTAGGCAAATCAAACAAATCAATAAGAAAGGTTGTGTTATTGAGAATTTGAGAAACATTAGGAATCGCATAATTCGTATGCTTGTGTTTGTGTTGTTTGGTTATCTGTTTATCAAGTTCTATTAAGTTAAAAGATTGTTGAACGAGAAAAAGAATGGAAACCAACACTTCCCAAACCATAACCTAGGCAAATCAAACCAATCAATAAGAAATGTTGTGTTATTGAGTATTTGAGAAACATTAGGAATCGCATGATTCGTATGCTTGTGCTTGTGTTGTTGGTGATCTTTCTAGACGTGAAAAAGAATGGAAACCAACACTTCCCAAACCATACCCTAGGCAAATCAAACCAATCAATAAGAAAGGTTGTGTTATTAAGAATTTGAGAAACATTAGGAATTACATGATTCGTATGCTTGTGTTTATGTTGTTTGGTGATCTTTCTATCAAGTTCTATGAAGTTCATAGATTTTTGGACGAGAAAAAGAATGGAAACCAACACTTCCTAAACCATAGCCTAGGCAAATCAAACCAATCAATAAGAAATGTTGTGTTATTGAGTATTTGAGAAACATTAGGAATCGCATGATTCGTATGCTTGTGCTTGTGTTGTTTGGTGATCTTTCTAGACATGAAAAAGAATCGAAACCAACACTTCCCAAACTATAGCCTAGGCAAATCAAACCAATCAATAAGAAAGGTTGTGTTATTGAGAATGTGAGAAATATTAGGAATTGCATGATTCGTATGCTTGTGTTTATGTTGTTTGGTGATCTTTCTATCAAGTTCTATTAAGTTTATAGATTTTTGGACGAGAAAAAGAATGGAAACCAACACATCCTAAACCATATCCTAGGCAAATCAAACCAGTCAATAAGAAAGGTTGTGTTATAGAATTTGAGAAACAATAGGAATCACATGATTCGTATGCTTGTGTTTGTGTTGTTTGTTGATCTTTCTATCAAGTTCTATTAAGTTCAAAGATTTTTGGACGAGAACAAGAATGGAAACCAACACATCCTAAACCATATCCTAGGGAAATCAAACCAGTCAATAAGAAAGGTTGTGCTATTGAGAATTTGAGAAACATTAGGAATCGCATGATTCGTATGCTTGTGTTTGTGTTGTTTGGTGATATTTCTATCAAGTTCTATTAAGTTCAATGATTTTAGACGAGAAAAAGAATGGAAACCAACACTTCCCAAACCATATCATAGGCAAATCAAACCAATCAGAAAGGTTGGGTTATTGAGAATTTGAGAAACATTAGAAATCGCATGATTCGTATGCTTGTGTTTGTGTTGTTTGGTGATCTTTCTATCAAGTTCTATTAAGTTCATAGATTTTTGGATGAGAAAAAGAATGGAAACCAATACTTCTTAAACCGTAGCCTAGGCAAATCAAACCAATCAATAAGAAAGGTTGAGTTATTGAGTATCTGAGAAACATTAGGAATCGCATGATTCGTATGCTTGTGTTTGTGTTGTTTGGTGATCTTTCTATCAAGTTTTATTATATTGAAAGATTTTTGGACGAGAAAAGTAATGGAAACCAAAACTTCCAAAACCATAGCCTGGGCAAATCAAACCAATCAATAAGAAATGTTGTGTTAGTGAGTATTTGAGAAACATTTGGAATCACATGATTCGTATGCTTGTGTTTGTGTTGTAAGGTGATCTTTCTATCAAGTTCTATTAAGTTCAAAGATTTTTGGACGAGAAAAAGAATGGAAACCAACACTTCCCAAACCATAGCCTAGGCAAATCAAACCAATCAATAAGAAAGGTTGTGTTATTGAGAATTTGACAAATATTAGGAATCGCATGATTCGTATACTTGTGTTTGTGTTGTTTGGTGATCTTTCTAGATGAGAAAAAGAATGGAAACCAACACTTCCCAAACCATAGCCTAGGCAAATCAAACCAATCAATAAGAAAGGTTGTGTTATTGAGAATTTGAGAAACATTAGGAATGGCATGATTCGTATGCTTGTGTTTATGTTGTTTGGTGATCGTTCTATCAAGTCCCATTAAGTTCATAGATTTTTTGACGAGAAGAAGAATGGAAACGACACTTCCTAAACCATAGCCTAGGCAAATCAAACCAATCAATATGAAAAGTTGTGTTGTAGAATTTGAGAAACATTAGGAATCACATGATTCCTATGCTTGTGTTTGTGTTGTTTGGTGATCTTTTTATCAAGTTCTATTAAGTTCAAAGATTTTTGGACGAGAAAAAGAATGGAAACCAACACTTCCCAAACCATATCCTTGGCAAATCAAACCAATCAATAAGATAGATTGTGTTATTGAGAATTTGAGAAACATTAGGAATCGCATTATTCCTATGTTTGTGTTTGTGTTGTTTGGTTATCTTTTTATCAAGTTCTATTAAGTTCAAAGATTTTTGAACGAGAAAAAAGAATGGAAACCAACACATCCCAAACCATAGCCTAGGCAAATCAAACCAATCAATAACAAATGTTGTGTTATTGAGTATTTGAGAAACAAATCGCATGATTCGTATGCTTGTGCTTGTGTTGTTGGTGATCTTTCTAGACGTGAAAAAGAATGGAAACCAACACTTCCCAAAGCATACCCTAGGCAAATCAAACCAATCAATAAGAAAGGTTGTGTTATTGAGAATTTGAGAAACATTAGGAATTACATGATTCGTATGCTTGTATTTATGTTGTTTGGTGATCTTTCTATCAAGTTCTATGAAGTTCATAGATTTTTGGACGAGAAAAAGAATGGAAACAAACACTTACTAAACCAAAGCCTAGGCAAATCAAACCAATCAATATGAAAAGTTGTGTTATAAAATTTGATAAACATTAGGAATCACATGATTCGTACGCTTGTGTTTGTGCTGTTTGGTGATCTTTCTATCAAGTTCTATTAAGTTAAAAGATTTCTGGACGAGAACAAGAATGGAAACCAACACTTCCCTAACTATATCCTAGGCAAATCAAACAAATCAATAAGAAAGGTTGTGTTATTGAGAATTTGAGAAACATTAGGAATCGCATAATTCGTATGCTTGTGTTTGTATTGTTTGGTTATCTGTTTATCAAGTTCTATTAAGTTCAAAGATTGTTGAACGAGAAAAAGAATGGAAACCAACACTTCCCAAACCATAGCCTAGGCAAATCAAACCAATCAATAAGAAATGTTGTGTTATTGAGTATTTGAGAAACATTAGGAATCGCATGATTCGTATGCTTGTGCTTGTGTTGTTGGTGATCTTTCTAGACGTGAAAAAGAATGGAAACCAACACTTCCCAAACCATACCCTAGGCAAATCAAACCAATCAATAAGAAAGGTTGTGTTATTGAGAATTTGAGAAACATTAGGAATTACATGATTCGTATGCTTGTGTTTATGTTGTTTGGTGATCTTTCTATCAAGTTCTATGAAGTTCATAGATTTTTGGACGAGAAAAAGAATGGAAACCAACACTTACTAAACCATAGCCTAGGCAAATCAAACCAATCAACAAGAAATGTTGTGTTATTGAGTATTTGAGAAACATTAGGAATCGCATGATTCGTATGCTTGTGCTTGTGTTGTTTGGTGATCTTTCTAGACATGAAAAAGAATCGAAACCAACACTTCCCAAACCATAGCCTAGGCAAATCAAACCAATCAATAAGAAAGGTTGTGTTATTGAGAATGTGAGAAATATTAGGAATTGCATGATTCGTATGCTTGTGTTTATGTTGTTTGGTGATCTTTCTATCAAGTTCTATTAAGTTTATAGATTTTTGGACGAGAAAAAGAATGGAAACCAACACATCCTAAACCATATCCTAGGCAAATCAAACCAGTCAATAAGAAAGGTTGTGTTATAGAATTTGAGAAACAATAGGAATCACATGATTCGTATGCTTGTGTTTGTGTTGTTTGTTGATCTTTCTATCAAGTTCTATTAAGTTCAAAGATTTTTGGACGAGAACAAGAATGGAAACCAACACATCCTAAACCATATCCTAGGGAAATCAAACCAGTCAATAAGAAAGGTTGTGCTATTGAGAATTTGAGAAACATTAGGAATCGCATGATTCGTATGCTTGTGTTTGTGTTGTTTGGTGATATTTCTATCAAGTTCTATTAAGTTCAATGATTTTAGACGAGAAAAAGAATGGAAACCAACACTTCCCAAACCATATCATAGGCAAATCAAACCAATCAGAAAGGTTGGGTTATTGAGAATTTGAGAAACATTAGAAATCGCATGATTCGTATGCTTGTGTTTGTGTTGTTTGGTGATCTTTCTATCAAGTTCTATTAAGTTCATAGATTTTTGGATGAGAAAAAGAATGGAAACCAATACTTCTTAAACCGTAGCCTAGGCAAATCAAACCAATCAATAAGAAAGGTTGAGTTATTGAGTATCTGAGAAACATTAGGAATCGCATGATTCGTATGCTTGTGTTTGTGTTGTTTGGTGATCTTTCTATCAAGTTTTATTATATTGAAAGATTTTTGGACGAGAAAAGTAATGGAAACCAAAACTTCCAAAACCATAGCCTGGGCAAATCAAACCAATCAATAAGAAATGTTGTGTTAGTGAGTATTTGAGAAACATTTGGAATCACATGATTCGTATGCTTGTGTTTGTGTTGTAAGGTGATCTTTCTATCAAGTTCTATTAAGTTCAAAGATTTTTGGACGAGAAAAAGAATGGAAACCAACACTTCCCAAACCATAGCCTAGGCAAATCAAACCAATCAATAAGAAAGGTTGTGTTATTGAGAATTTGACAAATATTAGGAATCGCATGATTCGTATACTTGTGTTTGTGTTGTTTGGTGATCTTTCTAGACGAGAAAAAGAATGGAAACCAACACTTCCCAAACCATAGCCTAGGCAAATCAAACCAATCAATAAGAAAGGTTGTGTTATTGAGAATTTGAGAAACATTAGGAATGGCATGATTCGTATGCTTGTGTTTATGTTGTTTGGTGATCGTTCTATCAAGTTCCATTAAGTTCATAGATTTTTTGACGAGAAGAAGAATGGAAACGACACTTCCTAAACCATAGCCTAGGCAAATCAAACCAATCAATAAGAAAGGTTGTGTTATAGAATTTGAGAAACATTAGGAAACGCATCATTCGTATGCTTGTGTTTGTGTTGTTTGGTGATCTTTCTATCAAGTTCTATTGAGTTCAAAGATTTTAGACGAGAAAATGAATGGAAACCAACACTTCCCAAACCCTATCCTAGGCAAATCAAACCAATCAATAAGAAAGGTTGGGTTATTGAGAATTTGAGAAACATTAGGAATTGCATGATTCGTATGCTTGTGTTTGTGTTGTTTGGTGATCTTTCTATCAAGTTCTATTAAGTTCAAAGAATTTTGTATGAGAAAAAGAATGAAAACCACCACTTCTCAAACCATAGCCTAGGCAAATCAAACCAATCAATACAAAAGGTTGAGTTATTGAGTATTTGAGAAACATTAGGAATCGAATGATTCGTAAGCTTGTGTTTGTGTTGTTTGGTGATCTTTCTATCAAGTTCTATTAAGTTCAAAGATTTTTGGACGACAAAAAGAATGGAAACCAACACCTCATAAACCATAGCCTAGGCAAATCAGACCAATCAATTAGACAGGTTGTGTTATTGAGAATTTGAGAAACATTAGGAATCGCATGATTCGTATGCTTGTGTTTGTGTTGTTTGGTGATTTTTCTATCAAGTTTTATTATATTCAAATATTTTTGGACGAGAAAAAGAATGGAAACCAACACTTCCCAAACCATAGCCTAGGTAAATCAAACCAATCAATAAGAAATGTTGTGTTAGTGAGTATTTGAGAAACATTAGGAATCACATGATTCGTATGCTTGTGTTTGTATTGTAAGGTGATCTTTCTATCAAGTTCTATTAAGTTCAAAGATTTTTGTATGAGAAAAAGAATGGAAACCAACACTTCCCAAACCATAGCCTAGTCAAATCAAACCAATCAATAAAAAAGGTTGAGTTATTGAGTATTTGAGAATCATTAGGAATCGCATGATTCGTAAGCTTGTGTTTGTGTTGTTTGGTGATCTTTATATCAAGTTCTATTAAGTTCAAAGATTTTTGGACGAGAAAAAGAATGGAAACCAACACCTCACAAACCATAGCCTAGGCAAATTAAACCAATCAATAAGACAGGTTGTGTTATTGAGAATTTGAGAAACATTAGGAATCGCATGATTCCTATGCTTGTGATTGTGTTGTTTGGTGATTTTTCTATCAAGTTTTATTATATTCAAATATTTTTGGATGAGAAAAAGAATGGAAACCAACACTTCCCAAACCATAGTCTAGGCAAATCATCAAACCAATCAATAAGAAAGGTTGTGTTATTGAGAATTTGAGAAACATTAGGAATCGCATGATTCGTATACTTGTGTTTGTGTTGTTTGGTGATCTTTATAGACGAGAACAAGAAAGGAAACCACACTTCCCAAACCATAGCCTAGGCAAATCATACCAACCAATAAAAAAGACTATGTTATTGAGATTTGAGAATCATTAGGAATTTGCATGATTCGTATGCTTGTGTTTGTGTTGTTTGGTGATCTTTCTATCAAGTTCTATTAAGCTAAAAGATTTTTGGACACGAAAAAGAATGGAAACCAACACTTCCCAAACCATAGCCTACGCAAATCAAACCAATCAATAAGAAATGTTGTGTTATTGAGTATTTGAGAAACATTAGGAATCGCATGATTCGTATGCTTGTGTTTGTGTTGTTTGGTGATCTTTCTATCAAGTTCTATTAAGTTCAAAGATTTTTTGGACGAGAACAAGAATGGAAACCAACACTTCGCAAACCATATCCTAGGCAAATCAAACCAATCAATAAGAATGGTTGTGTTATTGAGAATTTGAGAAACATTAGGTTTCGCATGATTAGTATGCTTGTGTTTGTGTTGTTCGGTTATCTTTCTATCAAGTTCTCTTGAGTTCAAAGATTTTTTGATGAGAAAAAGAATGGAAACCAACATTTCCCAAACCATTGCCTAGGCAAATCAAACCAATCAAGAAGAAATGTTGTGTTAATGAGTATTTGAGAAACATTAGGACTTGCATGATTCGTATGCTTGTGTTTGTGTTGTTTGGTGATCTTTCTAGATGAGAAAAAGAATGGAAACCAACACTTCCCAAACCATAGCCTAGGCAAATCAAACCAATCAATAAGAAAGGTTGTGTTATTGAGTATTTGAGAAACATTAGGAATTGCACGATTTGTATGCTTGTCTTTGTGTTGTTTGGTGATCTCTCTATCAAGTTCTATTAAGTTCAAAGATTTTTGGACGAGAAAAAGAATGGAAACCAACACTTCCCAAACCATAGCCTAGGCAAATAAAACCAATCAATAACAAAGGTTGTGTTATTGAGAATTTGAGAAACGTTAGGAATCGCATGATTCGTATGCTTGTGTTTGTGTTGTTGGGTGATCTTTCTCTCAAGTTCTATTAAGTTGAAAGATTTTTGGTCGAGAAAAAGAATGGAAACCAACACTTCCCTAACCATATCCTAGGCAAATCAAACCAATCAATAAGAAAGGTTGTGTTATTGAGAATTTGAGAAACATTAGGAATCGCATGATTTGTATCCTTGTGTTTGTGTTGTTTGGTGATCTTTGTATCAAGTTCTATTAAGTTCAAAGATTTTTGGACGAGAAAAAGAATGGAAACCAACACTTCCCAAACCATAGCCTAGGCAAATCAAACCAATCAATAAGAAATGTTGTGTTATTTAGTATTTGAGAAACATTAGGAATCGCATGATTCGTATGCTTGTGCTTATGTTGTTTGATGATCTTTCTAGACCTGAAAAAGAATGGAAACCAACACTTCCCAAACCATAGCCTAGGCAAACCAAACCAATCAATAGGAGAGCTTGTGTTATTGAGAATTTGAGAAACATTAGGAATTGCATGATTCGTATGCTTGTGTTTTTGTTGTTTGGTGATCTTTCTAGATGAGAAAAAGAATGGAAACCAACACTTCCCAAACCATAGCCTAGGCAAATAAAACCAATCAGTAAGAAAGGTTGTGTTATTGAGAATATGAGAAACATTAGGAATCGCATGATTCGTATGCTTGTGTTTGTGTTGTTTGGTGATCTTTCTATCAAGTTCTATTAAGTTCATAGATTTTTGGACGAGAAAAAGAATGGAAACCAACACTTCCCAAACCATAGCCTAGGCAAATCAAACCAATCAATATGAAAAGTTGTGTTGTAGAATTTGAGAAACAATAGGAATCACATGATTCGTATGCTTGTGTTTGTGTTGTTTGGTGATCTTTTTATCAAGTTCTATTAAGATCAAAGATTTTTGGACGAGAAAAAGAATGGAAACCAACACTTCCCAAACCATATCCTAGGCAAATCAAACCAATCAATAAGATAGATTGTGTTATTGAGAATTTGAGAAACATTAGGAATCACATTATTCCTATGCTTGTGTTTGTGTTGTTTAGTTATCTTTTTATCAAGCTCTATTAAGTTCAAAGATTTTTGAACGAGAAAAAAGAATGGAAACCAACACATCCCAAACCATAGCCTAGGCAAATCAAACCAATCAATAAGAAATGTTGTGTTATTGAGTATTTTAGAAACAAATCGCATGATTCGTATGCTTGTGCTTGTGTTGTTGGTGATCTTTCTAGACGTGAAAAAGAATGGAAACCAACACTTCCCAAACCATAGCCTAGGCAAATCAAACCAATCAATAAGAAAGGTTGTGTTATTGAGAATTTGAGAAACATTAGGAATTGCATGATTCGTATGCTTGTGTTTATGTTTTTTGGTGATCTTTCTATCAAGTTCTATGAAGTTCATAGATTTTTGGACGAGAAAAAGAATGGAAACCAACACTTCCTAAACCAAAGCCTAGGCAAATCAAACCAATCAATATGAAAATTTGTGTTATAAAATTTGATAAACATTAGGAATCACATGATTCGTATGCTTGTGTTTGTGTTGTTTGGTGATCTTTCTATCAAGTTCTATTAAGTTCAAAGATTTTTGGACGAGAACAAGAATGGAAACCAACACTTCCCTAACCATAGCCTAGGCAAATCAAACCAATCAATAAGAAATGTTGTGTTATTTAGTATTTGAGAAACATTAGGAATCGCATGATTCGTATGCTTGTGCTTATGTTGTTTGGTGATCTTTCTAGACCTGAAAAAGAATGGAAACCAACACTTCCCAAACCATAGCCTAGGCAAACCAAACCAATCAATAGGAGAGCTTGTGTTATTGAGAATTTGAGAAACATTAGGAATTGCATGATTCGTATGCTTGTGTTTTTGTTGTTTGGTGATCTTTCTAGATGAGAAAAAGAATGGAAACCAACACTTCCCAAACCATAGCCTAGGCAAATAAAACCAATCAGTAAGAAAGGTTGTGTTATTGAGAATATGAGAAACATTAGGAATCGCATGATTCGTATGCTTGTGTTTGTGTTGTTTGGTGATCTTTCTATCAAGTTCTATTAAGTTCATAGATTTTTGGACGAGAAAAAGAATGGAAACCAACACTTCCCAAACCATAGCCTAGGCAAATCAAACCAATCAATATGAAAAGTTGTGTTGTAGAATTTGAGAAACAATAGGAATCACATGATTCGTATGCTTGTGTTTGTGTTGTTTGGTGATCTTTTTATCAAGTTCTATTAAGATCAAAGATTTTTGGACGAGAAAAAGAATGGAAACCAACACTTCCCAAACCATAGCCTAGGCAAATCAAACCAATCAATATGAAAAGTTGTGTTGTAGAATTTGAGAAACAATAGGAATCACATGATTCGTATGCTTGTGTTTGTGTTGTTTGGTGATCTTTTTATCAAGTTCTATTAAGATCAAAGATTTTTGGACGAGAAAAAGAATGGAAACCAACACTTCCTAAACCAAAGCCTAGGCAAATCAAACCAATCAATATGAAAATTTGTGTTATAAAATTTGATAAACATTAGGAATCACATGATTCGTATGCTTGTGTTTGTGTTGTTTGGTGATCTTTCTATCAAGTTCTATTAAGTTCAAAGATTTTTGGACGAGAACAAGAATGGAAACCAACACTTCCCTAACCATAGCCTAGGCAAATCAAACCAATCAATAAGAAATGTTGTGTTATTTAGTATTTGAGAAACATTAGGAATCGCATGATTCGTATGCTTGTGCTTATGTTGTTTGGTGATCTTTCTAGACCTGAAAAAGAATGGAAACCAACACTTCCCAAACCATAGCCTAGGCAAACCAAACCAATCAATAGGAGAGCTTGTGTTATTGAGAATTTGAGAAACATTAGGAATTGCATGATTCGTATGCTTGTGTTTTTGTTGTTTGGTGATCTTTCTAGATGAGAAAAAGAATGGAAACCAACACTTCCCAAACCATAGCCTAGGCAAATAAAACCAATCAGTAAGAAAGGTTGTGTTATTGAGAATATGAGAAACATTAGGAATCGCATGATTCGTATGCTTGTGTTTGTGTTGTTTGGTGATCTTTCTATCAAGTTCTATTAAGTTCATAGATTTTTGGACGAGAAAAAAAAATGGAAACCAACACTTCCCAAACCATAGCCTAGGCAAATCAAACCAATCAATATGAAAAGTTGTGTTGTAGAATTTGAGAAACAATAGGAATCACATGATTCGTATGCTTGTGTTTGTGTTGTTTGGTGATCTTTTTATCAAGTTCTATTAAGATCAAAGATTTTTGGACGAGAAAAAGAATGGAAACCAACACTTCCCAAACCATATCCTAGGCAAATCAAACCAATCAATAAGATAGATTGTGTTATTGAGAATTTGAGAAACACTAGGAATCACATTATTCCTATGCTTGTGTTTGTGTTGTTTAGTTATCTTTTTATCAAGCTCTATTAAGTTCAAAGATTTTTGAACGAGAAAAAAGAATGGAAACCAACACATCCCAAACCATAGCCTAGGCAAATCAAACCAATCAATAAGAAATGTTGTGTTATTGAGTATTTTAGAAACAAATCGCATGATTCGTATGCTTGTGCTTGTGTTGTTGGTGATCTTTCTAGACGTGAAAAAGAATGGAAACCAACACTTCCCAAACCATAGCCTAGGCAAATCAAACCAATCAATAAGAAAGGTTGTGTTATTGAGAATTTGAGAAACATTAGGAATTGCATGATTCGTATGCTTGTGTTTATGTTTTTTGGTGATCTTTCTATCAAGTTCTATGAAGTTCATAGATTTTTGGACGAGAAAAAGAATGGAAACCAACACTTCCTAAACCAAAGCCTAGGCAAATCAAACCAATCAATATGAAAATTTGTGTTATAAAATTTGATAAACATTAGGAATCACATGATTCGTATGCTTGTGTTTGTGTTGTTTGGTGATCTTTCTATCAAGTTCTATTAAGTTGAAAGATTTTTGGTCGAGAAAAAGAATGGAAACCAACACTTCCCTAACCATATCCTAGGCAAATCAAACCAATCAATAAGAAAGGTTGTGTTATTGAGAATTTGATAAACATTAGGAATCGCATGATTCGTATCCTTGTGTTTGTGTTGTTTGGTGATCTTTGTATCAAGTTCTATTAAGTTCAAAGATTTTTGGACGAGAAAAAGAATGGAAACCAACACTTCCCAAACCATAGCCTAGGCAAATCAAACCAATCAATAAGAAATGTTGTGTTATTGAGTATTTGAGAAACATTAGGAATCGCATGATTCGTATGCATGTGCTTATGTTGTTTGGTGATCTTTCTAGACGTGAAAAAGAATGGAAACCAACACTTCCCAAACCATAGCCTAGGCAAATCAAACCAATCAATAGGAAAGCTTGTGTTATTGAGAATTTGAGAAACATTAGGACTTGCATGATTCGTATGCTTGTGTTTGTGTTGTTTGGTGATCTTTCTAGATGAGAAAAAGAATGGAAACCAACACTTCCCAAACCATAGCCTAGGCAAATAAAACCAATCAGTAAGAAAGGTTGTGTTATTGAGAATATGAGAAACATTAGGAATCGCATGATTCGTATGCTTGTGTTTGTGTTGTTTGGTGATCTTTCTATCAAGTTCTATTAAGTTCATAGATTTTTGGACGAGAAAAAGAATGGAAACCCATACTACCGAAACCATAGCCTAGGCAAATCCAACCAATCAATAACAAAGGCTGTATTATTGAGAATTTGAGAAACATTAGGAATTGCATGATTCGTATGCTTGTGTTTGTGTTGTTTGGTGATCTTTCTATCAAGTTCTATTAAGCTCAAAGATTTTTGGACGAGAAAAAGAATGGAAACCAACACTTCCCAAACCATAGCCTAGGCAAATAAAACCAATCAATAACAAAGGTTGTGTTATTGAGAATTTGAGAAACGTTAGGAATCGCATGATTCGTACGCTTGTGTTTGTGTTGTTGGGTGATCTTTCTATCAAGTTCTATTAAGTTGAAAGATTTTTGGTCGAGAAAAAGAATGGAAACCAACACTTCCCTAACCATATCCTAGGCAAATCAAACCAATCAATAAGAAAGGTTGTGTTATTGAGAATTTGAGAAACATTAGGAATCGCATGATTTGTATCCTTGTGTTTGTGTTGTTTGGTGATCTTTGTATCAAGTTCTATTAAGTTCAAATATTTTTGGACGAGAAAAAGAATGGAAACCAACACTTCCCAAACCATAGCCTAGGCAAATCAAACCAATCAATAAGAAATGTTGTGTTATTTAGTATTTGAGAAACATTAGGAATCGCATGATTCGTATGCTTGTGCTTATGTTGTTTGGTGATCTTTCTAGACCTGAAAAAGAATGGAAACCAACACTTCCCAAACCATAGCCTAGGCAAACCAAACCAATCAATAGGAAAGCTTGTGTTATTGAGAATTTGAGAAACATTAGGAATTCCATGATTCGTATGCTTGTGTTTATGTTGTTTGGTGATCTTTCTATCAAGTTCTATTAAGTTCATAGATTTTTGGACGAGAAAAAGAATGGAAACCAACACTTCCCAAACCATACCCTAGGCAAATCAAACCAATCAATATGAAAAGTTGTGTTGTAGAATTTGAGAAACAATAGGAATCACATGATTCGTATGCTTGTGTTTGTGTTGTTTGGTGATCTTTTTATCAAGTTCTATTAAGATCAAAGATTTTTGGACGAGAAAAAGAATGGAAACCAACACTTCCCAAACCATATCCTAGGCAAATCAAACCAATCAATAAGACAGATTGTGTTATTGAGAATTTGAGAAACATTAGGAATCGCATTATTCCTATGCTTGTGTTTGTGTTGTTTAGTTATCTTTTTATCAAGTTCTATTAAGTTCAAAGATTTTTGAACGAGAAAAAAGAATGGAAACCAACACATCCCAAAACATAGCCTAGGCAAATCAAACCAATCAATAAGAAATGTTGTGTTATTGAGTATTTTAGAAACAAATTGCATGATTCGTATGCTTGTGCTTGTGTTGTTGGTGATCTTTCTAGACGTGAAAAAGAATGGAAACCAACACTTCCCAAACCATAGCCTAGGCAAATCAAACCAATCAATAAGAAAGGTTGTGTTATTGAGAATTTGAGAAACATTAGGAATTGCATGATTCGTATGCTTGTGTTTATGTTTTTTGGTGATCTTTCTATCAAGTTCTATGAAGTTCATAGATTTTTGGACGAGAAAAAGAATGGAAACCAACACTTCCTAGACCAAAGCCTAGGCAAATCAAACCAATCAATATCAAAAGTTGTGTTATAAAGTTTGATAAACATTAGGAATCACATGATTCGTATGCTTGTGTTTGTGTTGTTTGGTGATCTTTCTATCAAGTTCTATTAAGTTCAAAGATTTCTGGACGAGAACAAGAATGGAAACCAACACTTCCCTAACCATATCCTAGGCAAATCAAACAAATCAATAAGAAAGGTTGTGTTATTGAGAATTTGAGAAACATTAGGAATCGCATGATTCGTATGCTTGTGTTTGTGTTGTTTGGTTATCTGTTTATCAAGTTCTATTAAGTTCAAAGATTGTTGAACGAGAAAAAGAATGGAAACCAACACTTCCCAAACCATAGCCTAGGCAAATCAAACCAATCAATAAGAAATGTTGTGTTATTGAGTATTTGAGAAATATTAGGAATCGCATGATTCGTATGCTTGTGCTTATGTTGTTTGGTGATATTTCAAGACGTGAAAAAGAATGGAAACCAACACTTCCCAAACCATAGCCATGGCAAATCAAACCAATCAATAAGAAATGTTGTGTTATTGAGTATTTGAGAAACATTAGGAATCGCATGATTCATATGCTTGTGTTTGTGTTGTTTGGTGATCTTTCGATCACGTTCTATTAAGTTCAATGATTTTTGGACGAGAAAAAAGAATGGAAACCAACACTTCCCAAACCATAGCCTAGGCAAATCAAACCAATCAATAAGAAATGTTGTGTTATTGAGTCTTTGAGAAACATTAGGAATCGCATGATTCATATGCTTGTGCTTATGTTGTTTGGTGATCTTTCTAGACGTGAAAAAGAATGGAAACCAACACTTCCCAAACCACAGCCTAGGCAAATCAAACCAATCAATAGGAAAGGTTGTGTTATTGAGAATTTGAGAAACATTAGGAATTGCATGATTCGTATGCTTGTGTTTATGTTGTTTGGTGATCTTTCTATCAAGTTCTATTAAGTTCATAGATTTTTGGACGAGAAAAAGAATGGAAACCAACACTTCCCAAACCATAGCCTAGGCAAATCAAACCAATCAATATGAAAAGTTGTGTTGTAGAATTTGAGAAACATTAGGAATCACATGATTCGTATGCTTGTGTTTGTGTTGTTTGGTGATCTTTTTATCAAGTTCTATTAAGTTCAAAGATTTTTGGACGAGAAAAAGAATGGAAACCAACACTTCCCAAACCATATCCTAGGCAAATCAAACCAATCAATAAGAATGGTTGTGTTATTGAGAATTTGAGAAACATTAGGTTTCGCATGATTCGTATGCTTGTGTTTGTGTTGTTTGGTTATCTTTCTATCAAGTTCTCTTGAGTTCAAAGATTTTTTGATGAGAAAAAGAATGGAAACTAACATTTCCCAAACCATTGCCTTGGCAAATCAAACCAATCAAGAAGAAATGTTGTGTTAATGAGTATTTGAGAAACATTAGGAATTGCACGATTCGTATGCTTGTGTTTGTGTTGTTTGGTGATCTTTCTATCAAGTTCTATTAAGTTAAAAGATTTTTGGACGAGAAAAAGAATGAAAACAAACTCTTCCCAAACCATAGCCTAGCCAAATCAAACCAATCAATATGAAAAGTTGTGTTGTAGAATTTGAGAAACAATAGGAATCACATGATTCGTATGCTTGTGTTTGTGTTGTTTGGTGATCTTTTTATCAAGTTCTATTAAGATCAAAGATTTTTGGACGAGAAAAAGAATGGAAACCAACACTTCCCAAACCATATCCTTGGCAAATCAAACCAATCAATATGAAAAGTTGTGTTGTAGAATTTGAGAAACAATAGGAATCACATGATTCGTATGCTTGTGTTTGTGTTGTTTGGTGATCTTTTTATCAAGTTCTATTAAGATCAAAGATTTTTGGACGAGAAAAAGAATGGAAACCAACACTTCCCAAACCATATCCTTGGCAAATCAAACCAATCAATAAGATAGATTGTGTTATTGAGAATTTGAGAAACATTAGGAATCGCATTGTTCCTATGTTTGTGTTTGTGTTGTTCGGTTATCTTTTTATCAAGTTCTATTAAGTTCAAAGATTTTTGAACGAGAAAAAACAATGGAAACCAACACATCCCAAACTATAGCCTAGGCAAATCAAACCAATCAATAAGAAATGTTGTGTTACTGAGTATTTGAGAAACAAATCGCATGATTCGTATGCTTGTGCTTGTGTTGTTGGTGATCTTTCTAGACGTGAAAAAGAATGGAAACCAACACTTCCCAAACCATACCCTAGCCAAATCAAACCAATCAATAAGAAAGGTTGTGTTATTGAGAATTTGAGAAACATTAGGAATTACATGATTCCTATGCTTGTGTTTATGTTGTTTGGTGATCTTTCTATCAAGTTCTATGAAGTTCATAGATTTTTGGACGAGAAAAAGAATGGAAACCAACACTTCCTAAACCATAGCCTAGGCAAATCAAACTAATCAATGTGAAAAGTTGTGTTATAAAATTTGAGAAACATTAGGAATCACATGATTCGTATGCTTGTGTTTGTGTTGTTTGGTGATCTTTCTATCAAGTTCTATTAAGTTCAAAGATTTCTGGACGAGAATAAGAATGGAAACCAACACTTTCCAAACCAATTCCTAGGCAAATCAAACCAATCAATAAGAAAGGTTGTGTTATTGAGAATTTGAGAAACATTAGGAATCACATGATTCGTATGCTTGTGTTTGTGTTGTTTGGTGATCTTTCTATCAAGTTCTATTAAGTTCAAAGATTTTAGACGAGAAAAAGAATGGAAACCAACACTTACCAAACCATATCCTAGGCAAATCAAACCAATCAATAAGAAAGGTTGGGTTATTGAGAATTTGAGAAACATTAGGAATCGCATGATTCGTATGCTTGTGTTTGTGTTGTTTGGTGATCTTTGTATCAAGTTCTATTAAGTTCAAAGATTTTTTGACGAGAAAAAGAATGGAAACCAACACTTCCCAAACCATGGCCTAGGCAAATCAAACCAATCAATAAGAAAGGTTGTGTTATTGAGTATTTGAGAAACATTAGGAATTGCACGATTCGTATGCTTGTGTTTGTGTTGTTTGGTGATCTTTCTATCAAGTTCTATTAAGTTAAAAGATTTTTGGACGAGAAAAAGAATGAAAACAAACTCTTCCCAAACCATAGCCTAGGCAAATCAAACCAATCAAAAAGAAAGGTTGTGTTATTGAGTATTTGAGAAACATTAGGAATCGCATGATTCGTATGCTTGTGTTTGTGTTGTTTGGTGATCTTTCTATCAAGTTGTATTAAGTTCAAAGATTTATGGACGAGAAAAAGGATGGAAACCAACACTTCCCAAACCGTATCCTAGGCAAATCAAACCAATCAATAAGAAAGGTTGTGTTATTGAGTATTTGAGAAACATTAGGAATCGCATGATTCGTATGCTTGTGTTTGTGTTGTTTGGTGATCTTTGTATCAAGTTCTATTAAGTTCAAAGATTTTTGGACGAGAAAAAGAATGGAAACCAACACTTCCCAAACCATAGCCTAGGCAAATCAAACCAATGAATAAGAAAGGTTGTGTTATTGAGTGTTTGAGAAACATTAGGAATTGCACGATTTGTATGCTTGTCTTTGTGTTGTTTGGTGATCTCTCTATCAAGTTCTATTAAGTTCAAAGATTTTTTGGACGAGAACAAGAATGGAAACCAACACTTCCCAAACCATATCCTAGGCAAATCAAACCAATCAATAAGAATGGTTGTGTTATTGAGAATTTGAGAAACATTAGGTTTCGCATGATTCGTATGCTTGTGTTTGTGTTGTTTGGTTATCTTTCTATCAAGTTCTCTTGAGTTCAAAGATTTTTTGATGAGAAAAAGAATGGAAACTAACATTTCCCAAACCATTGCCTTGGCAAATCAAACCAATCAAGAAGAAATGTTGTGTTAATGAGTATTTGAGAAACATTAGGAATTGCATGATTCGTATGCTTGTGTTTGTGTTGTTTGGTGATCTTTCTAGATGAGAAAAAGAATGGAAACCAACACTTCCCAAACCATAGCCTAGGCAAATAAAACCAATCACTAAGAAAGGTTGTGTTATTGAGAATATGAGAAACATTAGGAATCGCATGATTCGTATGCTTGTGTTTGTGTTGTTTGGTGATCTTTCTATCAAGTTCTATTAAGCTCAAAGATTTTTGGACGAGAAAAAGAATGGAAACCAACACTTCCCAAACCATAGCCTAGGCAAATCAAACCAATCAATAACAAAGGTTGTGTTATTGAGAATTTGAGAAACGTTAGGAATCGCATGATTCGTATGCTTGTGTTTGTGTCTTTGGTGATCTTTCTATCAAGTTCTATTAAGTTGAAAGATTTTTGGTCGAGAAAAAGAATGGAAACCAACACTTCCCTAACCATATCCTAGGCAAATCAAACCAATCAGTAAGAAAGGTTGTGTTATTGAGAATTTGATAAACATTAGGAATCGCATGATTCGTATCCTTGTGTTTGTGTTGTTTGGTGATCTTTGTATCAAGTTCTATTAAGTTCAAAGATTTTTAGACGAGAAAAAGAATGGAAACCAACACTTCCCAAACCATAGCCTAGGCAAATCAAACCAATCAATAAGAAATGTTGTGTTATTGAGTATTTGAGAAACATTAGGAATCGCATGATTCGTATGCTTGTGCTTTTGTTGTTTGGTGATCTTTCTAGACTTGAAAAAGAATGGAAACCAACACTTCCCAAACCATAGCCTAGGCAAATCAAACCAATCAATAGGAAAGCTTGTGTTATTGAGTATTTGAGAAACAATAGGAATCGCATGATTCATATGCTTGTGTTTGTGTTGTTTGGTGATCTTTCGATCACGTTCTATTAAGTTCAATGATTTTTGGACGAGAAAAAAGAATGGAAACCAACACTTCCCAAACCATAGCCTAGGCAAATCAAACCAATCAATAAGAAATGTTGTGTTATTGAGTATTTGAGAAACAAATCGCATGATTCGTATGCTTGTGCTTGTGTTGTTGGTGATCTTTCTAGACGTGAAAAAGAATGGAAACCAACACTTCTCAATCCATAGCCTAGGCAAATCAAACCAATCAATAAGAAAGGTTGTGTTATTGAGAATTTGAGAAACATTAGGAATTGCATGATTCGTATGCTTGTGTTTATGTTTTTTGGTGATCTTTCTATCAAGTTCTATGAAGTCCATAGATTTTTGGACGAGAAAAAGAATGGAAACCAACACTTCCTAAACCAAAGCCTAGACAAATCAAACCAATCAATATGAAAAGTTGTGTTATAAAATTTGATAAACATTAGGAATCACATGATTCGTATGCTTGTGTTTGTGTTTGGTGATCTTTCTATCAAGTTCTATTAAGTTCAAAGATTTCTGGACGAGAACAAGAATGGAAACCAACACTTCCCTAACCATATCCTAGGCAAATCAAACAAATCAATAAGAAAGGTTGTGTTATTGAGAATTTGAGAAACATTAGGAATCGCATGATTCGTATGCTTGTGTTTGTGTTGTTTGGTTATCTGTTTATCAAGTTCTATTAAGTTCAAAGATTGTTGAACGAGAAAAAGAATGGAAACCAACACTTCCCAAACCATAGCCTAGGCAAATCAAACCAATCAATAAGAAATGTGGTGTTATTGAGTATTTGAGAAACATTAGGAATCGCATGATTCGTATGCTTGTGCTTATGTTGTTTGGTGAGATTTCTAGACGTGAAAAAGAATGGAAACCAACACTTCCCAAACCATAGCCAAGGCAAATCAAACCAATCAATAAGAAATGCTGTGTTATTGAGTATTTTAGAAACATTAGGAATCGCATGATTCGTATGCTTGTGTTTGTGTTGTTTGGTGATCTTTCGATCACGTTCTATTAAGTTCAATGATTTTTGGACGAGAAAAAAGAATGGAAACCAACACTTCCCAAACCATAGCCTAGGCAAATCAAACCAATCAATAAGAAATGTTGTGTTATTGAGTATTTGAGAAACATTAGGAATCGCATGATTCGTATGCTTGTGCTTATGTTGTTTGGTGATCTTTCTAGACGTGAAAAAGAATGGAAACCAACACTTCCCAAACCATAGCCTAGGCAAATCAAACCAATCAATAGGAAAGGTTGTGTTATTGAGAATTTGAGAAACATTAGGAATTCCATGATTCGTATGCTCGTGTTTATGTTGTTTGGTGATCTTTCTATCAAGTTCTATTAAGTTCATAGATTTTTGGACGAGAAAAATAATGGAAACCAACACTTCCATAACCATAGCCTAGGCAAATCAAACCAATCAATATGAAAAGTTGTGTTGTAGAATTTGAGAAACATTAGGAATCACATGATTCGTATGCTTGTGTTTGTGTTGTTTGGTGATCTTTTTATCAAGTTCTATTAAGTTCAAAGATTTTTGGACGAGAAAAAGAATGGAAACCAACACTTCCCAAACCATATCCTTGGCAAATCAAACCAATCAATAAGATAGATTGTGTTATTGAGAATTTGAGAAACATTAGGAATCGCATTGTTCCTATGTTTGTGTTTGTGTTGTTTGGTTATCTTTTTATCAAGTTCTATTAAGTTCAAAGATTTTTGAACGAGAAAAAAAATGGAAACCAACACATCCCAAACCATAGCCTAGGCAAATCAAACCAATCAATAAGAAATGTTGTGTTATTGAGTATTTGAGAAACAAATCGCATGATTCGTATGCTTGTACTTGTGTTGTTGGTGATCTTTCTAGACAAGAAAAAGAATGGAAACCAACACTTCCCAAACCATACCCTTGCCAAATCAAACCAATCAATAAGAAAGGTTGTGTTATTGAGAATTTGAGAAACATTAGGAATTACATCTTTCGTATGCTTGTGTTTATGTTGTTTGGTGATCTTTCTATCAAGTTCTATGAAGTTCATAGATTTTTGGACGAGAAAAAGAATGGAAACTAACACTTCCTAAACCGTAGCCTAGGCAAATCAAACCAATCAATGTGAAAAGTTGTGTTATAAAATTTGAGAAACATTGGGAATCACATGATTCGTATGCTTGTGTTTGTGTTGTTTGGTGATCTTTCTATCAAGTTCTATTAAGTTCAAAGATTTCTGGACGAGAATAAGAATGGAAACCAACACTTTCCAAACCATATCCTAGGCAAATCAAACCAATCAATAAGAAAGGTTGTGTTATTGAGAATTTGAGAAACATTAGGAATCACATAATTCGTATGCTTATGTTTGTGTTGTTTGGTGATCTTTCTATCAAGTTCTATTAAGTTCAAAGATTTTAGACGAGAAAAAGAATGGAAACCAACACTTACCAAACCATATCCTAGGCAAATAAAACCAATCAATAAGAAAGGTTGTGTTATTGAGTATTTGAGAAACATTAGGAATCGCATGATTCGTATGCTTGTGTTTGTGTTGTTTGGTGATCTTTGTATCAAGTTCTATTAAGTTTAAAGATTTTTGGACGAGAAAAAGAATGGAAACCAACACTTCCCAAACCATAGCCTAGGCAAATCAAACCAATCAATAAGAAAGGTTGTGTTATTGAGTATTTGTGAAACATTTGGAATTGCACGATTCGTATGCTTGTATTTGTGTTGTTTGGTGATCTTTCTATCAAGTTCCATCAAGTTAAAAGATTTTTTGACGAGAAAAAGAATGGAAACAAACTCTTTCCAAACCATAGCCTAGGCAAATCAAACCAATCAAAAAGAAAGGTTGTGTTATTGAGTATTTGAGAAACATTAGGAATCGCATGATTCGTATGCTTGTGTTTGTGTTGTTTGGTGATCTTTCTATCAAGGTGTATTAAGTTCAAAGATTTATGGACGAGAAAAACGATGGAAACCAACACTTCCCAAACCGTATCCTAGGCAAATCAAACCAATCAATAAGAAAGGTTGTGTTATTGAGTATTTGAGAAACATTAGGAATCGCATGATTCGTATGCTTGTGTTTGTGTTGTTTGGTGATCTTTGTATCAAGGTCTATTAAGTTCAAAGATTTTTGGACGAGAAAAAGAATGGAAACCAACACTTCCCAAACCATAGCCTAGGCAAATCAAACCAATCAATAAGAAAGGTTGTGTTATTGAGTATTTGAGAAACATTAGGAATTGCACGATTTGTATGCTTGTCTTTGTGTTGTTTGGTGATCTTTCTATCAAGTTCTATTAAGTTCAAAGATTTTTTGGACGAGAACAAGAATGGAAACCAACACTTCCCAAACCATATCCTAGGCAAATCAGACCAATCAATAAGAATGGTTGTGTTATTGAGAATTTGAGAAACATTAGGTTACGCATGATTCGTATCCTTGTGTTTGTATTGTTTGGTTATCTTTCTATCAAGTTCTCTTAAGTTCAAAGATTTTTTGATGAGAAAAAGAATGGAAACCAACATTTTCCAAACCATTGCCTATGCAAATCAAACCAATCAAGAAGAAACGTTGTGTTAATGAGTATTTGAGAAACATTAGGAATTGCATGATTCGTATGCTTGTGTTTGTGTTGTTTGGTGATCTTTCTAGATGAGAAAAAGAATGGAAACCAACACTTCCCAAACCATAGCCTAGGCAAATAAAACCAATCAGTAAGAAAGGTTGTGTTATTGAGAATATGAGAAACATTAGGAATCGCATGATTCGTATGCTTGTGTTTGTGTTGTTTGGTGATCTTTCTATCAAGTTCTATTAAGCTCAAAGATTTTTGGACGAGAAAAAGAATGGAAACCAACACTTCCCAAACCATAGCCTAGGCAAATCAAACCAATCAATAACAAAGGTTGTGTTATTGAGAATTTGAGAAACGTTAGGAATCGCATGATTCGTATGCTTGTGTTTGTGTTGTTTGGTGATCTTTCTATCAAGTTCTATTAAGTTGAAAGATTTTTGGTCGAGAAAAAGAATGGAAACCAACACTTCCCTAACCATATCCTAGGCAAATCAAACCAATCAATAAGAAAGGTTGTGTTATTGAGAATTTGATAAACATTAGGAATCGCATGATTCGTATCCTTGTGTTTGTGTTGTTTGGTGATCTTTGTATCAAGTTCTAATAAGTTCAAAGATTTTTGGACGAGAAAAAGAATGGAAACCAACACTTCCCAAACCATAGCCTAGGCAAATCAAACCAATCAATAAGAAATGTTGTGTTATTGAGTATTTGAGAAACATTAGGAATCGCATGATTCGTATGCATGTGCTTATGTTGTTTGGTGATCTTTCTAGACGTGAAAAAGAATAGAAACCAACACTTCCCAAACCATAGCCTAGGCAAATCAAACCAATCAATAGGAAAGCTTGTGTTATTGAGAATTTGAGAAACATTAGGAATTGCATGATTCGTATGCTTGTGTTTATGTTGTTTGGTGATCTTTCTATCAAGTTCTATTAAGTTCATAGATTTTTGGACGAGAAAAAGAATGGAAACCAACACTTCCCAAACCATAGCCTAGGCAAATCAAACCAATCAATATGAAAAGTTGTGTTGTAGAATTTGAGAAACATTAGGAATAAGCTTGTGTTTGTGTTGTTTGGTGATCTTTTTATCTAGTTCTATTAAGTTCAAAGATTTTTGGACGAGAAAAAGAATGGAAACCAACACTTCACAAACCATATCCTAGGCAAATCAAACCAATCAATAAGATAGATTGTGTTATTGAGAATTTGAGAAACATTAGGAATCGCATTATTCCTATGCTTGTGTTTGTGTTGTTTGGTTATCTTTTTATCAAGTTCTATTAAGTTCAAAGATTTTTGAACGAGAAAAAAGAATGGAAACCAACACATCCCAAACCATAGCCTAGGCAAATCAAACCAATCAATAAGAAATGTTGTGTTATTGAGTATTTGAGAAACAAATTGCATGATTCGTATGCTTGTGCTTGTGTTGTTGGTGATCGTTCTAGACGTGAAAAAGAATGGAAACCAACACTTCTCAAACCATAGCCTAGGCAAATCAAACCAATCAATAAGAAAGGTTGTGTTATTGAGAATTTGAGAAACATTAGGAATTGCATGATTCGTATGCTTGTGTTTATGTTTTTTGGTGATCTTTCTATCAAGTTCTATGAAGTTCATAGATATTTGGACGAGAAAAAGAATGGAAACCAACACTTCCTAAACCAAAGCCTAGGCAAATCAAACCAATCAATATGAAAAGTTGTGTTATAAAATTTGATAAACATTAGGAATCACATGATTCGTATGCTTGTGTTTGTGTTGTTTGGTGATCTTTCTATCAATTTCTATTAAGTTGAAAGATTTTTGGTCGAGAAAAAGAATGGAAACCAACACTTCCCTAACCATATCCTAGGCAAATCAAACCAATCAATAAGAAAGGTTGTGTTATTGAGAATTTGATAAACATTAGGAATCGTATGATTCGTATCCTTGTGTTTGTGTTGTTTGGTGATCTTTGTATCAAGTTCTATTAAGTTCAAAGATTTTTGGACGAGAAAAAGAATGGAAACCAACACTTCCCAAACCATAGCCTAGGCAAATCAAACCAATCAATAAGAAATGTTGTGTTATTGAGTATTTGAGAAACATTAGGAATCGCATGATTCGTATGCATGTGCTTATGTTGTTTGGTGATCTTTCTAGACGTGAAAAAGAATGGAAACCAACACTTCCCAAACCATAGCCTAGGCAAATAAAACCAATCACTAAGAAAGGTTGTGTTATTGAGAATATGAGAAACATTAGGAATCGCATGATTCGTATGCTTGTGTTTGTGTTGTTTGGTGATCTTTCTATCAAGTTCTATTAAGCTCAAAGATTTTTGGACGAGAAAAAGAATGGAAACCAACACTTCCCAAACCATAGCCTAGGCAAATCAAACCAATCAATAACAAAGGTTGTGTTATTGAGAATTTGAGAAACGTTAGGAATCGCATGATTCGTATGCTTGTGTTTGTGTTGTTTGGTGATCTTTCTATCAAGTTCTATTAAGTTGAAAGATTTTTGGTCGAGAAAAAGAATGGAAACCAACACTTCCCTAACCATATCCTAGGCAAATCAAACCAATCAGTAAGAAAGGTTGTGTTATTGAGAATTTGATAAACATTAGGAATCGCATGATTCGTATCCTTGTGTTTGTGTTGTTTGGTGATCTTTGTATCAAGTTCTATTAAGTTCAAAGATTTTTAGACGAGAAAAAGAATGGAAACCAACACTTCCCAAACCATAGCCTAGGCAAATCAAACCAATCAATAAGAAATATTGTGTTATTGAGTATTTGAGAAACATTAGGAATCGCATGATTCGTATGCTTGTGCTTATGTTGTTTGCTGATCTTTCTAGACTTGAAAAAGAATGGAAACCAACACTTCCCAAACCATAGCCTAGGCAAATCAAACCAATCAATAGGAAAGCTTGTGTTATTGAGAATTTGAGAAACATTAGGAATCGCATGATTCGTATGCTTGTGTTTGTGTTGTTTGGTTATCTGTTTATCAAGTTCTATTAAGTTCAAAGATTGTTGAACGAGAAAAAGAATGGAAACCAACACTTCCCAAACCATAGCCTAGGCAAATCAAACCAATCAATAAGAAATGTTGTGTTATTGAGTATTTGAGAAACATTAGGAATCGCATGATTCGTAAGCTTGTGCTTATGTTGTTTGGTGAGATTTCTAGACGTGAAAAAGAATGGAAACCAACACTTCCCAAACCATAGCCAAGGCAAATCAAACCAATCAATAAGAAATGTTGTGTTATTGAGTATTTGAGAAACATTAGGAATCGCATGATTCATATGCTTGTGTTTGTGTTGTTTGGTGATCTTTCGATCACGTTCTATTAAGTTCAATGATTTTTGGACGAGAAAAAAGAATGGAAACCAACACTTCCCAAACCATAGCCTAGGCAAATCAAACCAATCAATAAGAAATGTTGTGTTATTCAGTATTTGAGAAACAAATCGCATGATTCGTATGCTTGTGCTTGTGTTGTTGGTGATCTTTCTAGACGTGAAAAAGAATGGAAACCAACACTTCTCAATCCATAGCCTAGGCAAATCAAACCAATCAATAAGAAAGGTTGTGTTATTGAGAATTTGAGAAACATTAGGAATTGCATGATTCGTATGCTTGTGTTTATGTTTTTTGGTGATCTTTCTATCAAGTTCTATGAAGTCCATAGATTTTTGGACGAGAAAAAGAATGGAAACCAACACTTCCTAAACCAAAGCCTAGACAAATCAAACCAATCAATATGAAAAGTTGTGTTATAAAATTTGATAAACATTAGGAATCACATGATTCGTATGCTTGTGTTTGTGTTGTTTGGTGATCTTTCTATCAAGTTCTATTAAGTTCAAAGATTTCTGGACGAGAACAAGAATGGAAACCAACGCTTCCCTAACCATATCCTAGGCAAATCAAACAAATCAATAAGAAAGGTTGTGTTATTGAGAAGTTGAGAAACATTAGGAATCGCATGATTCGTATGCTTGTGTTTGTGTTGTTTGGTTATCTGTTTATCAAGTTCTATTAAGTTCAAAGATTGTTGAACGAGAAAAAGAATGGAAACCAACACTTCCCAAACCATAGCCTAGGCAAATCAAACCAATCAATAAGAAATGTTGTGTTATTGAGTATTTGAAAAACATTAGGAATCGCATGATTCGTATGCTTGTGCTTATGTTGTTTGGTGAGATTTCTAGACGTGAAAAAGAATGGAAACCAACACTTCCCAAACCATAGCCAAGGCAAATCAAACCAATCAATAAGAAATGCTGTGTTATTGAGTATTTTAGAAACATTAGGAATCGCATGATTCATATGCTTGTGTTTCTGTTGTTTGGTGATCTTTCGATCACGTTCTATTAAGTTCAATGATTTTTGGACGAGAAAAAAGAATGGAAACCAACACTTCCCAAACCATAGCCTAGGCAAATCAAACCAATCAATAAGAAATTTTTGTGTTATTGAGTATTTGAGAAACATTAGGAATCGCATGATTCGTATGCTTGTGCTTATGTTGTTTGGTGATCTTTCTAGACGTGAAAAAGAATGGAAACCAACACTTCCCAAACCATAGCCTAGGCAAATCAAACCAATCAATAGGAAAGGTTGTGTTATTGAAAATTTGAGAAACATTAGGAATTCCATGATTCGTATGCTCGTGTTTATGTTGTTTGGTGATCTTTCTATCAAGTTCTATTAAGTTCATAGATTTTTGGACGAGAAAAAGAATGGAAACCAACACTTCCCAAACCATAGCCTAGGCAAATCAAACCAATCAATATGAAAAGTTGTGTTGTAGAATTTGAGAAACATTAGGAATCACATGATTCGTATGCTTGTGTTTGTGTTGTTTGGTGATCTTTTGATCAAGTTCTATTAAGTTCAAAGATTTTTGGACGAGAAAAAGAATGGAAACCAACACTTCCCAAACCATATCCTTGGCAAATCAAACCAATCAATAAGATAGATTGTGTTATTGAGAATTTGAGAAACATTAGGAATCGCATTGTTCCTATGTTTGTGTTTGTGTTGTTTGGTTATCTTTTTATCAAGTTCTATGAAGTTCAAAGATTTTTGAACGAGAAAAAAGAATGGAAACCAACACATCCCAAACCATAGCCTAGGCAAATCAAACCAATCAATAAGAAATGTTGTGTTATTGAGTATTTGAGAAACAAATCGCATGATTCGTATGCTTGTACTTGTGTTGTTGGTGATCTTTCTAGACGTGAAAAAGAATGGAAACCAACACTTCCCAAACCATACCCTAGCCAAATCAAACCAATCAATAAGAAAGGTTGTGTTATTGAGAATTTGAGAAACATTAGGAATTACATCTTTCGTATGCTTGTGTTTATGTTGTTTGGTGATCTTTCTATCAAGTTCTATGAAGTTCATAGATTTTTGGACGAGAAAAAGAATGGAAACTAACACTTCCTAAACCATAGCCTAGGCAAATCAAACCAATCAATGTGAAAAATTGTGTTATAAAATTTGAGAAACATTGGGAATCACATGATTCGTATGCTTGTGTTTGTGTTGTTTGGTGATCTTTCTATCAAGTTCTATTAAGTTCAAAGATTTCTGGCCGAGAATAATAATGGAAACCAACACTTTCCAAACCATATCCTAGGCAAATCAAACCAATCAATAAGAAAGGTTGTGTTATTGAGAATTTGAGAAACATTAGGAATCACATAATTCGTATGCTTGTGTTTGTGTTGTTTGGTGATCTTTCTATCAAGTTCTATTAAGTTCAAAGATTTTAGACGAGAAAAAGAATGGAAACCAACACTTACCAAACCATATCCTAGGCAAATGAAACCAATCAATAAGAAAGGTTGTGTTATTGAGTATTTGAGAAACATTAGGAATCGCATGATTCGTATGCTTGTGTTTGTGTTGTTTGGTGATCTTTGTATCAAGTTCTATTAAGTTCAAAGATTTTTGGACGAGAAAAAGAATGGAAACCAACACTTCCCAAACCATAGCCTAGGCAAATCAAACCAATCAATAAGAAAGGTTGTGTTATTGAGTATTTGAGAAACATTTGGAATTGCACGATTCGTATGCTTGTATTTGTGTTGTTTGGTGATCTTTCTATCAAGTTCCATTAAGTTAAAAGATTTTTGGACGAGAAAAAGAGTGGAAACAAACTCTTCCCAAACCATAGCCTAGGCAAATCAAACCAATCAAAAAGAAAGGTTGTGTTATTGAGTATTTGAGAAACATTCGGAATCGCATGATTCGTATGCTTGTGTTTGTGTTGTTTGGTGATCTTTCTATCAAGTTGTATTAAGTTCAAAGATTTATGGACGAGAAAAACGATGGAAACCAACACTTCCCAAACCGTATCCTAGGCAAATCAAACCAATCAATAAGAAAGGTTGTGTTATTGAGTATTTGAGAAACATTAGGAATCGCATGATTCGTATGCTTGTGTTTGTGTTGTTTGGTGATCTTTGTATCAAGTTCTATTAAGTTCAAAGATTTTTGGACGAGAAAAAGAATGGAAACCAACACTTCCCAAACCATAGCCTAGGCAAATCAAACCAATCAATAAGAAAGGTTGTGTTATTGAGTATTTGAGAAACATTAGGAATTGCACGATTTGTATGCTTGTCTTTGTGTTGTTTGGTGATCTTTCTATCAAGTTCTATTAAGTTCAAAGATTTTTTGGACGAGAACAAGAATGGAAACCAACACTTCCCAAACCATATCCTAGGCAAATCAAACCAATCAATAAGAATGGTTGTGTTATTGAGAATTTGAGAAACATTAGGTTACGCATGATTCGTATCCTTGTGTTTGTATTGTTTGGTTATCTTTCTATCAAGTTCTCTTAAGTTCAAAGATTTTTTGATGAGAAAAAGAATGGAAACCAACATTTCCCAAACCATTGCCTATGCAAATCAAACCAATCAAGAAGAAACGTTGTGTTAATGAGTATTTGAGAAACATTAGGAATTGCATGATTCGTATGCTTGTGTTTGTGTTGTTTGGTGATCTTTCTAGATGAGAAAAAGAATGGAAACCAACACTTCCCAAACCATAGCCTAGGCAAATCAAACCAATCAATAAGAAATGTTGTGTTATTGAGTATTTGAGAAACAAATCGCATGATTCGTATGCTTGTACTTGTGTTGTTGGTGATCTTTCTAGACGTGAAAAAGAATGGAAACCAACACTTCCCAAACCATACCCTAGCCAAATCAAACCAATCAATAAGAAAGGTTGTGTTATTGAGAATTTGAGAAACATTAGGAATTACATCTTTCGTATGCTTGTGTTTATGTGGTTTGGTGATCTTTCTATCAAGTTCTATGAAGTTCATAGATTTTTGGACGAGAAAAAGAATGGAAACTAACACTTCCTAAACCATAGCCTAGGCAAATCAAACCAATCAATGTGAAAAATTGTGTTATAAAATTTGAGAAACATTGGGAATCACATGATTCGTATGCTTGTGTTTGTGTTGTTTGGTGATCTTTCTATCAAGTTCTATTAAGTTCAAAGATTTCTGGACGAGAATAAGAATGGAAACCAACACTTTCCAAACCATATCCTAGGCAAATCAAACCAATCAATAAGAAAGGTTGTGTTATTGAGAATTTGAGAAACATTAGGAATCACATAATTCGTATGCTTGTGTTTGTGTTGTTTGTTGATCTTTCTATCAAGTTCTATTAAGTTCAAAGATTTTAGACGAGAAAAAGAATGGAAACCAACACTTACCAAACCATATCCTAGGCAAATAAAACCAATCAATAAGAAAGGTTGTGTTATTGAGTATTTGAGAAACATTAGGAATCGCATGATTCGTATGCTTGTGTTTGTGTTGTTTGTTGATCTTTGTATCAAGTTCTATTAAGTTCAAAGATTTTTGGACGAGAAAAAGAATGGAAACCAACACTTCCCAAACCATAGCCTAGGCAAATCAAACCAATCAATAAGAAAGGTTGTGTTATTGAGTATTTGAGAAACATTTGGAATTGCACGATTCGTATGCTTGTATTTGTGTTGTTTGGTGATCTTTCTATCAAGTTCCATTAAGTTAAAAGATTTTTGGACGAGAAAAAGAATGGAAACAAACTCTTCCCAAACCATAGCCTAGGCAAATCAAACCAATCAAAAAGAAAGGTTGTGTTATTGAGTATTTGAGAAACATTAGGAATCGCATGATTCGTATGCTTGTGTTTGTGTTGTTTGGTGATCTTTCTATCAAGTTGTATTAAGTTCAAAGATTTATGGACGAGAAAAACGATGGAAACCAACACTTCCCAAACCGTATCCTAGGCAAATCAAACCAATCAATAAGAAAGGTTGTGTTATTGAGTATTTGAGAAACATTAGGAATCGCATGATTCGTATGCTTGTGTTTGTGTTGTTTGGTGATCTTTGTATCAAGGTCTATTAATTTCAAAGATTTTTGGACGAGAAAAAGAATGGAAACCAACACTTCCCAAACCATAGCCTAGGCAAATCAAACCAATCAATAAGAAAGGTTGTGTTATTGAGTATTTGAGAAACATTAGGAATCACATGATTCGTATGCTTGTGTTTGTGTTGTTTGGTGATCTTTTGATCAAGTTCTATTAAGTTCAAAGATTTTTGGACGAGAAAAAGAATGGAAACCAACACTTCCCAAACCATATCCTTGGCAAATCAAACCAATCAATAAGATAGATTGTGTTATTGAGAATTTGAGAAACATTAGGAATCGCATTGTTCCTATGTTTGTGTTTGTGTTGTTTGGTTATCTTTTTATCAAGTTCTATGAAGTTCAAAGATTTTTGAACGAGAAAAAAGAATGGAAACCAACACATCCCAAACCATAGCCTAGGCAAATCAAACCAATCAATAAGAAATGTTGTGTTATTGAGTATTTGAGAAACAAATCGCATGATTCGTATGCTTGTACTTGTGTTGTTGGTGATCTTTCTAGACGTGAAAAAGAATGGAAACCAACACTTCCCAAACCATACCCTAGCCAAATCAAACCAATCAATAAGAAAGGTTGTGTTATTGAGAATTTGAGAAACATTAGGAATTACATCTTTCGTATGCTTGTGTTTATGTTGTTTGGTGATCTTTCTATCAAGTTCTATGAAGTTCATAGATTTTTGGACGAGAAAAAGAATGGAAACTAACACTTCCTAAACCATAGCCTAGGCAAATCAAACCAATCAATGTGAAAAATTGTGTTATAAAATTTGAGAAACATTGGGAATCACATGATTCGTATGCTTGTGTTTGTGTTGTTTGGTGATCTTTCTATCAAGTTCTATTAAGTTCAAAGATTTCTGGCCGAGAATAAGAATGGAAACCAACACTTTCCAAACCATATCCTAGGCAAATCAAACCAATCAATAAGAAAGGTTGTGTTATTGAGAATTTGAGAAACATTAGGAATCACATAATTCGTATGCTTGTGTTTGTGTTGTTTGGTGATCTTTCTATCAAGTTCTATTAAGTTCAAAGATTTTAGACGAGAAAAAGAATGGAAACCAACACTTACCAAACCATATCCTAGGCAAATGAAACCAATCAATAAGAAAGGTTGTGTTATTGAGTATTTGAGAAACATTAGGAATCGCATGATTCGTATGCTTGTGTTTGTGTTGTTTGGTGATCTTTGTATCAAGTTCTATTAAGTTCAAAGATTTTTGGACGAGAAAAAGAATGGAAACCAACACTTCCCAAACCATAGCCTAGGCAAATCAAACCAATCAATAAGAAAGGTTGTGTTATTGAGTATTTGAGAAACATTTGGAATTGCACGATTCGTATGCTTGTATTTGTGTTGTTTGGTGATCTTTCTATCAAGTTCCATTAAGTTAAAAGATTTTTGGACGAGAAAAAGAGTGGAAACAAACTCTTCCCAAACCATAGCCTAGGCAAATCAAACCAATCAAAAAGAAAGGTTGTGTTATTGAGTATTTGAGAAACATTCGGAATCGCATGATTCGTATGCTTGTGTTTGTGTTGTTTGGTGATCTTTCTATCAAGTTGTATTAAGTTCAAAGATTTATGGACGAGAAAAACGATGGAAACCAACACTTCCCAAACCGTATCCTAGGCAAATCAAACCAATCAATAAGAAAGGTTGTGTTATTGAGTATTTGAGAAACATTAGGAATCGCATGATTCGTATGCTTGTGTTTGTGTTGTTTGGTGATCTTTGTATCAAGTTCTATTAAGTTCAAAGATTTTTGGACGAGAAAAAGAATGGAAACCAACACTTCCCAAACCATAGCCTAGGCAAATCAAACCAATCAATAAGAAAGGTTGTGTTATTGAGTATTTGAGAAACATTAGGAATTGCACGATTTGTATGCTTGTCTTTGTGTTGTTTGGTGATCTTTCTATCAAGTTCTATTAAGTTCAAAGATTTTTTGGACGAGAACAAGAATGGAAACCAACACTTCCCAAACCATATCCTAGGCAAATCAAACCAATCAATAAGAATGGTTGTGTTATTGAGAATTTGAGAAACATTAGGTTACGCATGATTCGTATCCTTGTGTTTGTATTGTTTGGTTATCTTTCTATCAAGTTCTCTTAAGTTCAAAGATTTTTTGATGAGAAAAAGAATGGAAACCAACATTTCCCAAACCATTGCCTATGCAAATCAAACCAATCAAGAAGAAACGTTGTGTTAATGAGTATTTGAGAAACATTAGGAATTGCATGATTCGTATGCTTGTGTTTGTGTTGTTTGGTGATCTTTCTAGATGAGAAAAAGAATGGAAACCAACACTTCCCAAACCATAGCCTAGGCAAATCAAACCAATCAATAAGAAATGTTGTGTTATTGAGTATTTGAGAAACAAATCGCATGATTCGTATGCTTGTACTTGTGTTGTTGGTGATCTTTCTAGACGTGAAAAAGAATGGAAACCAACACTTCCCAAACCATACCCTAGCCAAATCAAACCAATCAATAAGAAAGGTTGTGTTATTGAGAATTTGAGAAACATTAGGAATTACATCTTTCGTATGCTTGTGTTTATGTGGTTTGGTGATCTTTCTATCAAGTTCTATGAAGTTCATAGATTTTTGGACGAGAAAAAGAATGGAAACTAACACTTCCTAAACCATAGCCTAGGCAAATCAAACCAATCAATGTGAAAAATTGTGTTATAAAATTTGAGAAACATTGGGAATCACATGATTCGTATGCTTGTGTTTGTGTTGTTTGGTGATCTTTCTATCAAGTTCTATTAAGTTCAAAGATTTCTGGACGAGAATAAGAATGGAAACCAACACTTTCCAAACCATATCCTAGGCAAATCAAACCAATCAATAAGAAAGGTTGTGTTATTGAGAATTTGAGAAACATTAGGAATCACATAATTCGTATGCTTGTGTTTGTGTTGTTTGTTGATCTTTCTATCAAGTTCTATTAAGTTCAAAGATTTTAGACGAGAAAAAGAATGGAAACCAACACTTACCAAACCATATCCTAGGCAAATAAAACCAATCAATAAGAAAGGTTGTGTTATTGAGTATTTGAGAAACATTAGGAATCGCATGATTCGTATGCTTGTGTTTGTGTTGTTTGTTGATCTTTGTATCAAGTTCTATTAAGTTCAAAGATTTTTGGACGAGAAAAAGAATGGAAACCAACACTTCCCAAACCATAGCCTAGGCAAATCAAACCAATCAATAAGAAAGGTTGTGTTATTGAGTATTTGAGAAACATTTGGAATTGCACGATTCGTATGCTTGTATTTGTGTTGTTTGGTGATCTTTCTATCAAGTTCCATTAAGTTAAAAGATTTTTGGACGAGAAAAAGAATGGAAACAAACTCTTCCCAAACCATAGCCTAGGCAAATCAAACCAATCAAAAAGAAAGGTTGTGTTATTGAGTATTTGAGAAACATTAGGAATCGCATGATTCGTATGCTTGTGTTTGTGTTGTTTGGTGATCTTTCTATCAAGTTGTATTAAGTTCAAAGATTTATGGATGAGAAAAACGATGGAAACCAACACTTCCCAAACCGTATCCTAGGCAAATCAAACCAATCAATAAGAAAGGTTGTGTTATTGAGTATTTGAGAAACATTAGGAATCGCATGATTCGTATGCTTGTGTTTGTGTTGTTTGGTGATCTTTGTATCAAGTTCTATTAAGTTTAAAGATTTTTGGACGAGAAAAAGAATGGAAACCACCACTTCCCAAACCATATCCTAGGCAAATCAAACCAATCAATAAGATAGATTGTGTTATTGAGAATTTGAGAAACATTAGGAATCGCATTATTCCTATGCTTGTGTTTGTGTTGTTTGGTGATCTTTCTATCAAGTTCCATTAAGTTAAAAGATTTTTGGACGAGAAAAAGAATGGAAACAAACTCTTCCCAAACCATAGCCTAGGCAAATCAAACCAATCAAAAAGAAAGGTTGTGTTATTGAGTATTTGAGAAACATTAGGAATCGCATGATTCGTATGCTTGTGTTTGTGTTGTTTGGTGATCTTTCTATCAAGTTGTATTAAGTTCAAAGATTTATGGACGAGAAAAACGATGGAAACCAACACTTCCCAAACCGTATCCTAGGCAAATCAAACCAATCAATAAGAAAGGTTGTGTTATTGAGTATTTGAGAAACATTAGGAATCGCATGATTCGTATGCTTGTGTTTGTGTTGTTTGGTGATCTTTGTATCAAGGTCTATTAAGTTCAAAGATTTTTGGACGAGAAAAAGAATGGAAACCAACACTTCCCAAACCATAGCCTAGGCAAATCAAACCAATCAATAAGAAAGGTTGTGTTATTGAGTATTTGAGAAACATTAGGAATTGCACGATTTGTATGCTTGTCTTTGTGTTGTTTGGTGATCTTTCTATCAAGTTCTATTAAGTTCAAAGATTTTTTGGACGAGAACAAGAATGGAAACCAACACTTCCCAAACCATATCCTAGGCAAATCAAACCAATCAATAAGAATGGTTGTGTTATTGAGAATTTGAGAAACATTAGGTTACGCATGATTCGTATCCTTGTGTTTGTATTGTTTGGTTATCTTTCTATCAAGTTCTCTTAAGTTCAAAGATTTTTTGATGAGAAAAAGAATGGAAACCAACATTTCCCAAACCATTGCCTATGCAAATCAAACCAATCAAGAAGAAACGTTGTGTTAATGAGTATTTGAGAAACATTAGGAATTGCATGATTCGTATGCTTGTGTTTGTGTTGTTTGGTGATCTTTCTATCAAGTTCTATTAAGTTCAAAGATTTCTGGACGAGAAAAAGAATGGAAACCAACACTTCCCAAACCATAGCCTAGGCAAATAAAACCAATCAGTAAGAAAGGTTGTGTTATTGAGAATATGAGAAACATTAGGAATCGCATGATTCGTATGCTTGTGTTTGTGTTGTTTGGTGATCTTTCTATCAAGTTCTATTAAGCTCAAAGATTTTTGGACGAGAAAAAGAATGGAAACCAACACTTCCCAAACCATAGCCTAGGCAAATCAAACCAATCAATAACAAAGGTTGTGTTATTGAGAATTTGAGAAACGTTAGGAATCGCATGATTCGTATGCTTGTGTTTGTATTTTTTGGTGATCTTTCTATCAAGTTCTATTAAGTTGAAAGATTTTTGGTTGAGAAAAAGAATGGAAACCAACACTTCCCTAACCATATCCTAGGCAAATCAAACCAATCAATAAGAAAGGTTGTGTTATTGAGAATTTGATAAACATTAGGAATCGCATGATTCGTATCCTTGTGTTTGTGTTGTTTGGTGATCTTTGTATCAAGTTCTATTAAGTTCAAAGATTTTTGGACGAGAAAAAGAATGGAAACCAACACTTCCCAAACCATAGCCTAGGCAAATCAAACCAATCAATAAGAAATGTTGTGTTATTGAGTATTTGAGAAACATTAGGAATCGCACGATTCGTATGCATGTGCTTATGTTGTTTGGTGATCTTTCTAGACGTGTAAAAGAATAGAAACCAACACTTCCCAAAGCATAGCCTAGGCAAATCAAACCAATCAATAGGAAAGCTTGTGTTATTGAGAATTTGAGAAACATTAGGAATTGCATGATTCGTATGCTTGTGTTTATGTTGTTTGGTGATCTTTCTATCAAGTTCTATTAAGTTCATAGATTTTTGGACGAGAAAAAGAATGGAAACCAACACTTCCCAAACCATTGCCTAGGCAAATCAAACCAATCAATATGAAAAGTTGTGTTGTAGAATTTGAGAAACATTAGGAATAAGCTTGTGTTTGTGTTGTTTGGTGATCTTTTTATCTAGTTCTATTAAGTTCAAAGATTTTTGGACGAGAAAAAGAATGGAAACCAACACTTCCCAAACCATATCCTAGGCAAATCAAACCAATCAATAAGATAGATTGTGTTATTGAGAATTTGAGAAACATTAGGAATCGCATTATTCCTATGCTTGTGTTTGTGTTGTTTGGTTATCTTTTTATCAAGTTCTATTAAGTTCAAAGATTTTTGAACGAGAAAAAAGAATGGAAACCAACACATCCCAAACCATAGCCTAGGCAAATCAAACCAATCAATAAGAAATGTTGTGTTATTGAGTATTTGAGAAACAAATTGCATGATTCGTATGCTTGTGCTTGTGTTGTTGGTGATCGTTCTAGACGTGAAAAAGAATGGAAACCAACACTTCTCAAACCATAGCCTAGGCAAATCAAACCAATCAATAAGAAAGGTTGTGTTATTGAGAATTTGAGAAACATTAGGAATTGCATAATTCGTATGCTTGTGTTTATGTTTTTTGGTGATCTTTCTATCAAGTTCTATGAAGTTCATAGATTTTTGGACGAGAAAAAGAATGGAAACCAACACTTCCTAAACCAAAGCCTAGGCAAATCAAACCAATCAATATGAAAAGTTGTGTTATAAAATTTGATAAACATTAGGAATCACATGATTCGTATGCTTGTGTTTGTGTTGTTTGGTGATCTTTCTATCAAGTTCTATTAAGTTGAAAGATTTTTGGTCGAGAAAAAGAATGGAAACCAACACTTCCCTAACCATATCCTAGGCAAATCAAACCAATCAATAAGAAAGGTTGTGTTATTGAGAATTTGATAAACATTAAGAATCGCATGATTCGTATCCTTGTGTTTGTGTTGTTTGGTGATCTTTGTATCAAGTTCTATTAAGTTCAAAGATTTTTGGACGAGAAAAAGAATGGAAACCAACACTTCCCAAACCATAGCCTAGGCAAATCAAATCAATCAATAAGAAATGTTGTGTTATTGAGTATTTCAGAAACATTAGGAATCGCATGATTCGTATGCATGTGCTTACGTTGTTTGGTGATCTTTCTAGACGTGAAAAAGAATGGAAACCAACACTTCCCAAACCATAGCCTAGGCAAATCAAACCAATCAATAGGAAAGCTTGTGTTATTGAGAATTTGAGAAACATTAGGAATTGCATGATTCGTATGCTTGTGTTTATGTTGTTTGGTGATCTTTCTATCGAGTTCTATTAAGTTCATAGATTTTTGGACGATAAAAAGAATGGAAACCAACACTTCCCAAACCATAGCCTAGGCAAATCAAACCAATCAATATGAAAAGTTGTGTTGTAGAATTTGAGAAACATTAGGAATAACATGATTCGTATGCTTGTGTTTGTGTTGTTTGGTGATCTTTTTATCTAGTTCTATTACGTTCAAAGATTTTTGGACGAGAAAAAGAATGGAAACCAACACTTCCCAAACCATATCCTAGGCAAATCAAACCAATCAATAAGATAGATTGTGTTATTGAGAATTTGAGAAACATTTGGAATTGCACGATTCGTATGCTTGTATTTGTGTTGTTTGGTGATCTTTCTATCAAGTTCCATTAAGTTAAAAGATTTTTGGACGAGAAAAAGAATGGAAACAAACTCTTCCCAAACCATAGCCTAGGCAAATCAAACCAATCAAAAAGAAAGGTTGTGTTATTGAGTATTTGAGAAACAAATTGCATGATTCGTATGCTTGTGCTTGTGTTGTTGGTGATCGTTCTAGACGTGAAAAAGAATGGAAACCAACACTTCTCAAACCATAGCCTAGGCAAATCAAACCAATCAATAAGAAAGGTTGTGTTATTGAGAATTTGAGAAACATTAGGAATTGCATGATTCGTATGCTTGTGTTTATGTTTTTTGGTGATCTTTCCATCAAGTTCTATGAAGTTCATAGATTTTTGGACGAGAAAAAGAATGGAAACCAACACTTCCTAAACCAAAGCCTAGGCAAATCAAACCAATCAATATGAAAAGTTGTGTTATAAAATTTGATAAACATTAGGAATCACATGATTCGTATGCTTGTGTTTGTGTTGTTTGGTGATCTTTCTATCAAGTTCTATTAAGTTCAAAGATTTCTGGACGAGAACAAGAATGGAAACCAACACTTCCCTAACCATATCCTAGGCAAATCAAACAAATCAATAAGAAAGGTTGTGTTATTGAGAATTTGAGAAACATTAGGAATCGCATGATTCGTATGCTTGTGTTTGTGTTGTTTGGTTATCTGTTTATCAAGTTCTATTAAGTTCAAAGATTGTTGAACGAGAAAAAGAATGGAAACGAACACTTCCCAAACCATAGCTTAGGCAAATCAAACCAATCAATAAGAAATGTTGTGTTATTGAGTATTTGAGAAACATTAGGAATCGCATGATTCGTATGCTTGTGCTTATGTTGTTTGGTGATATTTCTAGACGTGAAAAAGAATGTTAACCAACACTTCCCAAACCATATCCTTGGCAAATTAAACCAATCAATAAGATAGATTGTGTTATTGAGAATTTGAGAAACATTAGGAATCGCATTATTCCTATGTTTGTGTTCGTGTTGTTTGGTTATCTTTTTATCAAGTTCTATTAAGTTCAAAGATTTTTGAACGAGAAAAAAGAATGGAAACCAACACATCCCAAACCATAGCCTAGTCAAATCAAACCAATCAATAAGAAATGTTGTGTTATTGAGTATTTGAGAAACAAACCGCATGATTCGTATGCTTGTGCTTGTGTTGTTGGTGATCTTTCTAGACATGAAAAAGAATGGAAACCAACACTTCCCAAACCATACCCTAGGCAAATCAAACCAATCAATAAGAAAGGTTGTGTTACTGAGAATTTGAGAAACATTAGGAATTACATGATTCGTATGCTTGTGTTTATGTTCTTTGGTGATCTTTCTATCAAGTTCTATGAAGTTCATAGATTTTTGGACGAGAAAAAGAATGGAAACCAACACTTCCTAAACCATAGAATAGGCAAATCAAACCAATCAATATGAAAAGTTGTGTTATAAAATTTGAGAAACATTAGGAATCACATGATTCGTATGCTTGTTTTTGTGTTGTTTGGTGATCTTTCTATCAAGTTCTATTAAGTTCAAAGATTTCTGGACGAGAATAAGAATGGAAACCAACACTTTCCAAACCATATCCTAGGCAAATCAAACCAATCAATAAGAAAGGTTGTGTTATTGAGAATTTGAGAAACATTAGGAATCACATGATTCGTATGCTTGTGTTTGTGTTGTTTGGTGATCTTTCTATCAAGTTTTATTAAGTTCAAAAATTTTAGATGAGAAAAAGAATGGAAACCAACACTTACCAAACCATATCCTAGGCAAATCAAACCAATCAATAAGAAAGGTTGGGTTATTGAGAATTTGAGAAACATTAGGAATCGCATGATTCGTATGCTTGTGTTTGTGTTGTTTGGTGATCTTTGTATCAAGTTCTAATAAGTTCAAAGATTTATGGATGAGAAAAAGGATGGAAACCAACACTTCCCAAACCGTATCCTAGGCAAATAAAACCAATCAATAAGAAAGGTTGTGCTATTGAGTATTTGAGAAACATTAGGAATCGCATGATTCGTATGCTTGTGTTTGTGTTGTTTGGTGATCTTTGTATCAAGTTCTATTAAGTTCAAAGATTTTTGGACGAGAAAAAGAATGGAAACCAACACTTCCCAATCCATAGCCTAGGCAAATCAAACCAATGAATAAGAAAGGTTGTGTTATTGAGTATTTGAGAAACATTACGAATTGCACGATTCGTATGCTTGTGTTTGTGTTGTTTGGTGATCTTTCTATCAAGTTCTATTAAGTTCAAAGATTTTTGGACGAGAAAAAGAATGGAAACAAACTCTTCCCAAACCATAGCCTAGGCAAATCAAACCAATCAAAAAGAAAGGTTGTGTTATTGAGAATTTGAGAAACGTTAGGAATCGCATGATTCGTATGCTTGTGTTTGTGTTGTTTGGTGATCTTTCTATCAAGTTCTATTAAGTTGAAAGATTTTTGGTCGAGAAAAAGAATGGAAACCAACACTTCCCTAACCATATCCTAGGCAAATCAAACCAATCAATAAGAAAGGTTGTGTTATTGAGAATTTGATAAACATTAGGAATCGCATGATTCGTATCCTTGTGTTTGTGTTGTTTGGTGATCTTTGTATCACGTTCTATTAAGTTCAAAGATTTTTGGACGAGAAAAAGAATGGAAACCAACACTTCCCAAACCATATCCTAGGCAAATCAAACCAATCAATAAGATAGATTGTGTTATTGAGAATTTGAGAAACATTAGGAATCGCATTATTCCTATGCTTGTGTTTGTGTTGTTTGGTTATCTTTTTATCAAGTTCTATTAAGTTCAAAGATTTTTGAACGAGAAAAAAGAATGGAAACCAACACATCCCAAACCATAGCCTAGGCAAATCAAACCAATCAATAAGAAATGTTGTGTTATTGAGTATTTGAGAAACAAATTGCATGATTCGTATGCTTGTGCTTGTGTTGTTGGTGATCGTTCTAGACGTCAAAAAGAATGGAAACCAACACTTCTCAAACCATAGCCTAGGCAAATCAAACCAATCAATAAGAAAGGTTGTGTTATTGAGAATTTGAGAAACATTAGGAATTGCATGATTCGTATGCTTGTGTTTATGTTTTTTGGTGATCTTTCTATCAAGTTCAATGAAGTTCATAGATTTTTGGACGAGAAAAAGAATGGAAACCAACACTTCCTAAACCAAAGCCTAGGCAAATCAAACCAATCAATATGAAAAGTTGTGTTATAAAATTTGATAAACATTAGGAATCACATGATTCGTATGCTTGTGTTTGTGTTGTTTGGTGATCTTTCTATCAAGTTCTATTAAGTTCAAAGATTTCTGGACGAGAACAAGAATGGAAACCAACACTTCCCTAACCATATCATAGGCAAATCAAACAAATCAATAAGAAAGGTTGTGTTATTGAGAATTTGAGAAACATTAGGAATCGCATGATTCGTATGCTTGTGTTTGTGTTGTTTGGTTATCTGTTTATCAAGTTCTATTAAGTTCAAAGATTGTTGAACGGGAAAAAGAATGGAAACGAACACTTCCCAAACCATAGCCTAGGCAAATCAAACCAATCAATAAGAAATGTTGTGTTATTGAGTATTTGAGAAACATTAGGAATCGCATGATTTGTATGCTTGTGCTTATGTTGTTTGGTGATATTTCTAGACGTGAAAAAGAATGTTAACCAACACTTCCCAAACCATATCCTTGGCAAATTAAACCAATCAATAAGATAGATTGTGTTATTGAGAATTTGAGAAACATTAGGAATCGCATTATTCCTATGTTTGTGTTCGTGTTGTTTGGTTATCTTTTTATCAAGTTCTATTAAGTTCAAAGATTTTTGAACGAGAAAAAAGAATGGAAACCAACACATCCCAAACCATAGCCTAGTCAAATCAAACCAATCAATAAGAAATGTTGTGTTATTGAGTATTTGAGAAACAAACCGCATGATTCGTATGCTTGTGCTTGTGTTGTTGGTGATCCTTCTAGACATGAAAAAGAATGGAAACCAACACTTCCCAAACCATACCCTAGGCAAATCAAACCAATCAATAAGAAAGGTTGTGTTACTGAGAATTTGAGAAACATTAGGAATTACATGATTCGTATGCTTGTGTTTATGTTCTTTGGTGATCTTTCTATCAAGTTCTATGAAGTTCATAGATTTTTGGACGGGAAAAAGAATGGAAACCAACACTTCCTAAACCATAGCCTAGGCAAATCAAACCAATCAATATGAAAAGTTGTGTTATAAAATTTGAGAAACATTAGGAATCACATGATTGGTATGCTTGTGTTTGTGTTGTTTGGTGATCTTTCTATCAAGTTCTATTAAGTTCAAAGATTTCTGGACGAGAATAAGAATGGAAACCAACACTTTCCAAACCATATCCTAGGCAAATCAAACCAATCAATAAGAAAGGTTGTGTTATTGAGAATTTGAGAAACATTAGGAATCACATGATTCGTATGCTTGTGTTTGTGTTGTTTGGTGATCTTTCTATCAAGTTCTATTAAGTTCAAAAATTTTAGATGAGAAAAAGAATGGAAACCAACACTTACCAAACCATATCCTAGGCAAATCAAACCAATCAATAAGAAAGGTTGGGTTATTGAGAATTTGAGAAACATTAGGAATCGCATGATTCGTATGCTTGTGTTTGTGTTGTTTGGTGATCTTTGTATCAAGTTCTAATAAGTTCAAAGATTTATGGATGAGAAAAAGGATGGAAACCAACACTTCCCAAACCGTATCCTAGGCAAATAAAACCAATCAATAAGAAAGGTTGTGCTATTGAGTATTTGAGAAACATTAGGAATCGCATGATTCGTATGCTTGTGTTTGTGTTGTTTGGTGATCTTTGTATCAAGTTCTATTAAGTTCAAAGATTTTTGGACGAGAAAAAGAATGGAAACCAACACTTCCCAATCCATAGCCTAGGCAAATCAAACCAATCAATAAGAAAGATTGTGTTATTGAGTATTTGAGAAACATTACGAATTGCACGATTCGTATGCTTGTGTTTGTGTTGTTTGGTGATCTTTCTATCAAGTTCTATTAAGTTCAAAGATTTTTGGACGAGAAAAAGAATGGAAACAAACTCTTCCCAAACCATAGCCTAGGCAAATCAAACCAATCAAAAAGAAAGGTTGTGTTATTGAGTATTTGAGAAACATTAGGAATGGCATAATTCGTATGCTTGTGTTTGTGTTGTTTGGTGATCTTTCTATCAAGTTGTATTAAGTTCAAAGATTTATGGACGAGAAAAAGGATGGAAACCAACACTTCCCAAACCGTATCCTAGGCAAATCAAACCAATCAATAAGAAAGGTTGTGTTATTGAGTATTTGAGAAACATTAGGAATCGCATGATTCGTATGCTTGTGTTTGTGTTGTTTGGTGATCTTTGTATCAAGTTCTATTAAGTTCAAAGCTTTTGGACGAGAAAAAGAATGGAAACCAACACTTCCCAAACCATAGCCTAGGCAAATCAAACCAATCAATAAGAAAGGTTATGTTATTGAGTATTTGAGAAACATTAGGAATTGCACGATTTGTGTGCTTGTGTTTGTGTTGTTTGGTGATCTTTCTATCAAATTCTATTAAGTTCAAAGATTTTTGGACGAGAAAAAGAATGGAAACAAACTCTTCCCAAACCATAGCCTAGGCAAATCAAACCAATCAAAAAGAAAGGTTGTGTTAATGAGTATTTGAGAAACATTAGGAATCGCATGATTCGTATGCTTGTGTTTGTGTTGTTTGGTGATCTTTCTATCAAGTTGTATTAAGTTCAAAGATTTATGGACGAGAAAAAGGATGGAAACCAACACTTCCCAAAACGTATCCTAGGCAAATCAAACCAATCAATAAGAAAGGTTGTGTTATTGAGTATTTGAGAAACATTAGGAATCGCATGATTCGTATGCTTGTGTTTGTGTTGTTTGGTGATCTTTGTATCAAGTTCTAATAAGTTCAAAGATTTTTGGACGAGAAAAAGAATGGAAACTAACACTTCCAAAAACATAGCCTAGGCAAATCAAACCAATCAATAAGAAATGTTGTGTTATTGAGTATTTGAGAAACATTAAGAATCGCATGATTCGTATGCTTGTGTTTTTGTTGTTTGGTGATCTTTCTATCAAGGTCTATTAAGTTCAAATGTTTTTGGACGGGAAAAAGGATGGAAACCAACACTTCCCAAACCGTATCCTAGGCAAATAAAACCAATCAATAAGAAAGGTTGTGTTATTGAGTATTTGAGAAACATTAGGAATCGCATGATTCGTATGCTTGTGTTTGTGTTGTTTGGTGATCTTTCTATCAAGTTGTATTAAGTTCAAAGATTTTTGGACGCGAAAAAGAATGGAAACTAACACTTCCAAAAACATAGCCTAGGCAAATCAAACCAATCAATAAGAAATGTTGTGTTATTGAGTATTTGAGAAACATTAAGAATCGCATGATTCGTATGCTTGTGTTTTTGTTGTTTGGTGATCTTTCTATCAAGGTCTATTAAGTTCAAATGTTTTTGGACGGGAAAAAGGATGGAAACCAACACTTCCCAAAGCATAGCCTAGGCAAATCAAACCAATCAATAAGAAAGGTTGTGTTATTGAAAATTTGAGAAACATTAGGAATTGCATGATTCGTATGCTTGTGTTTATGTTTTTTGGTGATCTTTCTATCAAGTTCTATGAAGTTCATAGATTTTTGGACGAGAAAAAGAATGGAAACCAACACTTCCTAAACCAAAGCCTAGGCAAATCAAACCAATCAATATGAAAAGTTGTGTTATAAAATTTGGTAAACATTAGGAATCACATGATTCGTATGCTTGTGTTTGTGTTGTTTGGTTATCTTTTTATCAAGTGCTATTAAGTTCAAAGATTGTTGAACGAGAAAAAGAATGGAAACCAACACTTCCCAAACCATAGCCTAGGCAAATCAAACCAATCAATAAGAAATGTTGTGTTATTGAGTATTTGAGAAACATTAGGAATCGCATGATTCGTATGCCTGTGCTTATGCTGTTTGGTGATATTTCTAGACGTGAAAAAGAATGGAAACCAATACTTCCCAAACCATAGCCAAGGCATATCAAACCAATCAATAAGAAATGTTGTGTTATTGAGTATTTGAGAAACATTAGGAATCGCATGATTCATATGCTTGTGTTTGTGTTTTTTGGTGATCATTCGATCACGTTCTATTAAGTTCAATGATTTTTGGACGGGAAAAAAGAATGGAAACCAACACTTCCCAAACCATAGCCTAGGCAAATCAAACAAATGAATAAGAAATGTTGTGTTATTGAGTATTTGAGAAACATTAGGAATAGCATGATTCGTATGCTTGTGCTTTTGTTGTTTGGTGATCTTTCTAGACGTCAAAAAGAATGGAAACCAACACTTCCCAAACCATAGCCTAGGCAAATCAAACCAATCAATAGGAAAGGTTGTGTTATTGAGAATTTGAGAAACATTAGGAATTGCATGATTCGTATGCTTGTGTTTATGTTGTTTGGTGATATATCTATCAAGTTCTATTAAGTTCATAGATTTTTGGACGAGAAAAAGAATGGAAACCAACACTTCCCAAACCATAGCTTAGGCAAATCAAACCAATCAATATGAAAAACTGTGTTGTAGAATTTGAGAAACATTAGGAATCACATGATTCGTATGCTTGTGTTTATGTTGTTTGGTGATCTTTTTATCAAGTTCTATTAAGTTCAAAGATTTTTGGACGAGAAAAAGAATGGAAACCAACACTTCCCAAACCATATCCTTGGCATATCAAACCAATCAATAAGATAGATTGTGTTATTGAGAATTTGAGAAACATTAGAAATCGCATTATTCCTATGTTTGTGTTTGTGTTGTTTGGTTATCTTTTTATCAAGTTCTATTAAGTTCAAAGATTTTTGAACGAGAAAAAAGAATGGAAACCAACACAACTCAAACCATAGCCTACGCAAATCAAACCAATCAATAAGAAATTTTGTGTTATTGAGTATTTGAGAAACAAATCGCATGATTCGTATGCTTGTGCTTGTGTTGTTGGTGATCTTTCTAGACGTGAAAAAGAATGGAAACCAACACTTCCCAAACCATACCCTAGGCAAATCAAACCAATCAATAAGAAAGGTTGTGTTATTGAGAATTTGAGAAACATTAGGAATTGCATGATTCGTATGCTTGTGTTTATGTTGTTTGGTGATCTTTCTATCAAGTTCTATTAAGTTCATAGATTTTTGGACTAGAAAAAGAATGGAAACCAACACTTCCCAAACCATAGCTTAGGCAAATCAAACCAATCAATATGAAAAGTTGTGTTGTAGAATTTGAGAAACATTAGGAATCACATGATTCGTATGCTTGTGTTTGTGTTGTTTGGTGATCTTTTTATCAAGTTCTATTAAGTTCAAAGATTTTTGGACGATAAAAAGAATGGAAACCAACACTTCCCAAACCATATCCTTGGCAAATCAAACCAATCAATAAGATAGATTGTGTTATTGAGAATTTGAGAAACAATAGGAATCACATTATTCCTATGTTTGTGTTTGTGTTGTTTGGTTATCTTTTTATCAAGTTCTATTAAGTTCAAAGATTTTTGAACGAGAAAAAAGAATGGAAACCAACACAACTCAAACCATAGCCTACGAAAATCAAACCAATCAACAAGAAATTTTGTGTTATTGAGTATTTGAGAAACAAATCGCATGATTCGTATGCTTGTGCTTGTGTTGTTGGTAATCTTTCTAGACGTGAAAAAGAATGGAAACCAACACTTCCCAAACCATACCCTAGGCAAATCAAACCAATCAATAAGAAAGGTTGTGTTATTGAGAATTTGAGAAACATTAGGAATTACATGATTCGTATGCTTGTGTTTGTGCTGTTTCGTGATCTTTCTATCAAGTTCTATTAAATTCAAAGATTTCTGGACGAGAATAAGAATGGAAACCCACACTTTCCAAACCACATCCAAGGCAAATCAAACAATTCAATAAGAAAGGTTGTGTTATTGAGAATTTGAGAAACATTAGGAATCACATGATTCGTGTGCTTGTGTTTGTGTTGTTTGGTGATCTTTCTATCAAGTTCTATTAAGTTCAAAGATTTTAGACGAGAAAAAGAATGGAAACCAACACTTACCAAACCATATCCTAGGCAAATCAAACCAATCAATAAGAAAGGTTGGGTTATTGAGAATTTGAGAAACATTAGGAATCGCATGATTCGTATGCTTGTGTTTGTGTTGTTTGGTGATCTTTGTATCAAGTTCTAATAAGTTCAAAGATTTCTGGACGAGAAAAAGAATGGAAGCAAACACTTCTAAAACCATAGCCTAGGCAAATCAAACCAATCAATAAGAAATGTTGTATTATTGAGTATTTGAGAAACATTAAGAATCGCATGATTCGTATGCTTGTGTTTGTGTTGTTTGGTGATCTTTCTATCAAGGTCTATTAAGTTCAAAGATTTTATGACGAGAAAAAGGATGGAAACCAACACTTCCCAAACCGTATCCTAGGCAACTAATACCAATCAATAAGAAAGGTTGTGTTATTGAGTATTTGAGAAACATTAGGAATCGCATGATTCGTATGCTTGTGTTTGTGTTGTTTGGTAATCTTTGTATCAAGTTTATTAAGTTCAAAGATTTTTGGACGAGAAAAAGAATGGAAATCAACACTTCCCAAACCATAGCCTAGGCAAATCAAACCAATCAATAAGAAAGGTTGTGTTATTGAGTATTTGAGGAACATTAGGAATTGCACGATTCGTATGCTTGTGTTTGTGTTGTTTGGTGATCTTTCTATCAAGTTCTATTAACTTCAAAGATTTTTGGACGAGAAAAAGAATGGAAACAAACTCTTCCCAAACCATAGCCTAGGCAAATCAAACCAATCAAAAAGAAAGGTTGTGTTATTGAGTATTTGAGAAACATTAGGAATCGCATGATTCGTATGCTTGTGTTTGTGTTGTTTGGTGATCTTTCTATCAAGTTCTATTAAGTTCAAAGATTTTTGGACGAGAACAAGAATGGAAACCAACACTTCCCAAACCGTATCCTAGGCAAATCAAACCAATCAATAAGAAAGGTTGTGTTATTGAGTATTTGAGAAACATTAAGAATCGCATGATTCGTATGCTTGTGTTTTTGTTGTTTGGTGATCTTTCTATCAAGGTCTATTAAGTTCAAATGCTTTTGGACGGGAAAAAGGATGGAAACCAACACTTCCCAAACCATAGCCTAGGCAAATCAAACCAATCAATAAGAAAGGTTGTGTTATTGAGAATTTGAGAAACATTAGGAATTGCATGATTCGTATGCTTGTGTTTATGTTTTTTGGTGATCTTTCTATCAAGTTCTATGAAGTTCATAGATTTTTGGACGAGAAAAAGAATGGAAACCAACACTTCCTAAACCAAAGCCTAGGCAAATCAAACCAATCAATATGAAAAGTTGTGTTATAAAATTTGGTAAACATTAGAAATCACATGATTCGTATGCTTGTGTTTGTGTTGTTTGGTTATCTTTTTATCAAGTGCTATTAAGTTCAAAGATTGTTGAACGAGAAAAAGAATGGAAACCAACACTTCCCAAACCATAGCCTAGGCAAATCAAACCAATCAATAAGAAATGTTGTGTTATTGAGTATTTGAGAAACATTAGGAATCGCATGATTCGTATGCTTGTGCTTATGTTGTTTGGTGATATTTCTAGACGTGAAAAAGAATGGAAACCAATACTTCCCAAACCATAGCCAAGGCATATCAAACCAATCAATAAGAAATGTTGTGTTATTGAGTATTTGAGAAACATTAGGAATCGCATGATTCATATGCTTGTGTTTGTGTTGTTTGGTGATCATTCGATCACGTTCTATTAAGTTCAATGATTTTTGGACGAGAAAAAAGAATGGAAACCAACACTTCCCAAACCATAGCCTAGGCAAATCAAACCAATCAATAAGAAATGTTGTGTTATTGAGTATTTGAGAAACATTAGGAATCGCATGATTCGTATGCTTGTGCTTTTGTTGTTTGGTGATCTTTCTAGACGTGAAAAAGAATGGAAACCAACACTTCCCAAACCATAGCCTAGGCAAATCAAACCAATCAATAGGAAAGGTTGTGTTATTGAGAATTTGAGAAACATTAGGAATTGCATGATTCGTATGCTTGTGTTTATGTTGTTTGGTGATCTTTCTATCAAGTTCTATTAAGTTCATAGATTTTTGGACGAGAAAAAGAATGGAAACCAACACTTCCCAAACCATAGCTTAGGCAAATCAAACCAATCAATATGAAAAACTGTGTTGTAGAATTTGAGAAACATTAGGAATCACATGATTCGTATGCTTGTGTTTGTGTTGTTTGGTGATCTTTTTATCAAGTTCTATTAAGTTCAAAGATTTTTGGACGAGAAAAAGAATGGAAACCAACACTTCCCAAACCATATCCTTGGCAAATCAAACCAATCAATAAGATAGATTGTGTTATTGAGAATTTGAGAAACATTAGGAATCGCATTATTCCTATGTTTGTGTTTGTGTGGTTTGGTTATCTTTTTATCAAGTTCTATTAAGTTCAAAGATTTTTGAACGAGAAAAAAGAATGGAAACCAACACAACTCAAACCATAGCCTACGCAAATCAAACCAATCAATAAGAAATTTTGTGTTATTTAGTATTTGAGAAACAAATCGCATGATTCGTATGCTTGTGCTTGTGTTGTTGGTGATCTTTCTAGACGTGAAAAAGAATGGAAACCAACACTTCCCAAACCATACCCTAGGCAAATCAAACCAATCAATAAGAAAGGTTGTGTTATTGAGAATTTGAGAAACATTAGGAATTGCATGATTCGTATGCTTGTGTTTATGTTGTTTGGTGATCTTTCTATCAAGTTCTATTAAGTTCATAGATTTTTGGACGAGAAAAAGAATGGAAACCAACACTTCCCAAACCATAGCTTAGGCAAATCAAACCAATCAATATGAAAAGTTGTGTTGTAGAATTTGAGAAACATTAGGAATCACATGATTCGTATGCTTGTGTTTGTGTTGTTTGGTGATCTTTTTATCAAGTTCTATTAAGTTCAAAGATTTTTGGACGAGAAAAAGAATGGAAACCAACACTTCCCAAACCATATCCTTGGCAAATCAAACCAATCAATAAGATAGATTGTGTTATTGAGAATTTGAGAAACATTAGGAATCGCATTATTCCTATGTTTGTGTTTGTGTTGTTTGGTTATCTTTTTATCAAGTTCTATTAAGTTCAAAGATTTTTGAACGAGAAAAAAGAATGGAAACCAACACAACTCAAACCATAGCCTACGCAAATCAAACCAATCAATAAGAAATTTTGTGTTATTGAGTATTTGAGAAACAAATCGCATGATTCGTATGCTTGTGCTTGTGTTGTTGGTGATCTTTCTAGACGTGAAAAAGAATGGAAACCAACACTTCCCAAACCATAGCCTAGGCAAATCAAACCAATCAATAGGAAAGGTTGTGTTATTGAGAATTTGAGAAACATTAGGAATTGCATGATTCGTATGCTTGTGTTTATGTTGTTTGGTGATATTTGTATCAAGTTCTATTAAGTTCATAGATTTTTGGACGAGAAAAAGAATGGAAACCAACACTTCCCAAACCATAGCTTAGGCAAATCAAACCAATCAATATGAAAAACTGTGTTATAGAATTTGAGAAACATTAGGAATCACATGATTCGTATGCTTGTGTTTGTGTTGTTTGGTGATCTTTTTATCAAGTTCTATTAAGTTCAAAGATTTTTGGACGAGAAAAAGAATGGAAACCAACACTTCCCAAACCATATCCTTGGCAAATCAAACCAATCAATAAGATAGATTGTGTTATTGAGAATTTGAGAAACATTAGGAATCGCATTATTCCTATGTTTGTGTTTGTGTTGTTTGGTTATCTTTTTATCAAGTTCTATTAAGTTTAAAGATTTTTGAACGAGAAAAAAGAATGGAAACCAACACAACTCAAACCATAGCCTACGCAAATCAAACCAATCAATAAGAAATTTTGTGTTATTTAGTATTTGAGAAACAAATCGCATGATTCGTATGCTTGTGCTTGTGTTGTTGGTGATCTTTCTAGACGTGAAAAAGAATGGAAACCAACACTTCCCAAACCATACCCTAGGCAAATCAAACCAATCAATAAGAAAGGTTGTGTTATTGAGAATTTGAGAAACATTAGGAATTGCATGATTCGTATGCTTGTGTTTATGTTGTTTGGTGATCTTTCTATCAAGTTCTATTAAGTTCATAGATTTTTGGACGAGAAAAAGAATGGAAACCAACACTTCCCAAACCATAGCTTAGGCAAATCAAACCAATCAATATGAAAAACTGTGTTGTAGAATTTGAGAAACATTAGGAATCACATGATTCGTATGCTTGTGTTTGTGTTGTTTGGTGATCTTTTTATCAAGTTCTATTAAGTTCAAAGATTTTTGGACGAGAAAAAGAATGGAAACCAACACTTCCCAAACCATATCCTTGGCAAATCAAACCAATCAATAAGATAGATTGTGTTATTGAGAATTTGAGAAACATTAGGAATCGCATTATTCCTATGTTTGTGTTTGTGTTGTTTGGTTATCTTTTTATCAAGTTCTATTAAGTTCAAAGATTTTTGAACGAGAAAAAAGAATGGAAACCAACACAACTCAAACCATAGCCTACGCAAATCAAACCAATCAATAAGAAATTTTGTGTTATTTAGTATTTGAGAAACAAATCGCATGATTCGTATGCTTGTGCTTGTGTTGTTGGTGATCTTTCTAGACGTGAAAAAGAATGGAAACCAACACTTCCCAAACCATACCCTAGGCAAATCAAACCAATCAATAAGAAAGGTTGTGTTATTGAGAATTTGAGAAACATTAGGAATTGCATGATTCGTATGCTTGTGTTTATGTTGTTTGGTGATCTTTCTATCAAGTTCTATTAAGTTCATAGATTTTTGGACGAGAAAAAGAATGGAAACCAACACTTCCCAAACCATAGCTTAGGCAAATCAAACCAATCAATATGAAAAGTTGTGTTGTAGAATTTGAGAAACATTAGGAATCACATGATTCGTATGCTTGTGTTTGTGTTGTTTGGTGATCTTTTTATCAAGTTCTATTAAGTTCAAAGATTTTTGGACGAGAAAAAGAATGGAAACCAACACTTCCCAAACCATATCCTTGGCAAATCAAACCAATCAATAAGATAGATTGTGTTATTGAGAATTTGAGAAACATTAGGAATCGCATTATTCCTATGTTTGTGTTTGTGTTGTTTGGTTATCTTTTTATCAAGTTCTATTAAGTTCAAAGATTTTTGAACGAGAAAAAAGAATGGAAACCAACACAACTCAAACCATAGCCTACGCAAATCAAACCAATCAATAAGAAATTTTGTGTTATTGAGTATTTGAGAAACAAATCGCATGATTCGTATGCTTGTGCTTGTGTTGTTGGTGATCTTTCTAGATGTGAAAAAGAATGGAAACCAAGACTTCCCAAACCATACCCTAGGCAAATCAAACCAATCAATAAGAAAGGTTGTGTTATTGAGAATTTGAGAAACATTAGGAATTACATGATTCGTATGCTTGTGTTTGTGCTGTTTGGTGATCTTTCTATCAAGTTCTATTAAATTCAAAGATTTCTGGACGAGAATAAGAATGGAAACCCACACTTTCCAAACCACATCCTAGGCAAATCAAACAATTCAATAAGAAAGGTTGTGTTATTGAGAATTTGAGAAACATTAGGAATCACATGATTCGTGTGCTTGTGTTTGTGTTGTTTGGTGATCTTTCTATCAAGTTCTATTAAGTTCAAAGATTTTAGACGAGAAAAAGAATGGAAACCAACACTTACCAAACCATATCCTAGGCAAATCAAACCAATCAATAAGAAAGGTTGGGTTATTGAGAATTTGAGAAACATTAGGAATCGCATGATTCGTATGCTTGTGTTTGTGTTGTTTGGTGATCTTTGTATCAAGTTCTAATAAGTTCAAAGATTTCTGGACGAGAAAAAGAATGGAAGCAAACACTTCTAAAACCATAGCCTAGGCAAATCAAACCAATCAATAAGAAATGTTGTATTATTGAGTATTTGAGAAACATTAAGAATCGCATGATTCGTATGCTTGTGTTTGTGTTGTTTGGTGATCTTTCTATCAAGGTCTATTAAGTTCAAAGATTTTATGATGAGAAAAAGGATGGAAACCAACACTTCCCAAACCGTATCCTAGGCAACTAATACCAATCAATAAGAAAGGTTGTGTTATTGAGTATTTGAGAAACATTAGGAATCGCATGATTCGTATGCTTGTGTTTGTGTTGTTTGGTGATCTTTGTATCAAGTTTATTAAGTTCAAAGATTTTTGGACGAGAAAAAGAATGGAAACCAACACTTCCCAAACCATAGCCTAGGCAAATCAAACCAATCAATAAGAAAGGTTGTGTTATTGAGTATTTGAGGAACATTAGGAATTGCACGATTCGTATGCTTGTGTTTGTGTTGTTTGGTGATCTTTCTATCAAGTTCTATTAAGTTCAAAGATTTTTGGACGAGAAAAAGAATGGAAACAAACTCTTCCCAAACCATAGCCTAGGCAAATCAAACCAATCAAAAAGAAAGGTTGTGTTATTGAGTATTTGAGAAACATTAGGAATCGCATGATTCGTATGCTTGTGTTTGTGTTGTTTGGTGATCTTTCTATCAAGTTGTATTAAGTTCAAAGATTTATGGACGAGAAATAGGATGGAAACCAACACTTCCCAAACCGTATCCTAGGCAAATCAAACCAATCAATAAGAAAGGTTGTGTTATTGAGTATTTAAGAAACATTAGGAATCGCATGATTCGTACGCTTGTGTTTGTGTTGTTTGGTGATCTTTGTATCAAGTTCTATTAAGTTCAAAGATTTTTGGACGAGAAAAAGAATGGAAACCAACACTTCCCAAACCATAGCCTAGGCAAATCAAACCAATCAATAAGAAAGGTTGTGTTATTGAGTATTTGAGACACATTAGGAATTGCACAATTTGTATGCTTGTGTTTGTGTTGTTTGGTGATCTTTCTATCAAATTCTATTAAGTTCAAAGATTTTTGGACGAGAAAAAGAATGGAAACAAACTCTTCCCAAACCATAGCCTAGGCAAATCAAACCAATCAAAAAGAAAGGTTGTTTTATTGAGTATTTGAGAAACATTAGGAATCGCATGATTCGTATGCTTGTGTTTGTGTTGTTTGGTGATCTTTCTATCAAGTTGTATTAAGTTCAAAGATTTATGGACGAGAAAAAGGATGGAAACCAACACTTCCCAAACCGTGTCCTAGGCAAATCAAACCAATCAATAAGAAAGGTTGTGTTATTGAGTATTTGAGAAACATTGGGAATCGCATGATTCGTATGCTTGTGTTTGTGTTGTTTGGTGATCTTTGTATCAAGTTCCAATAAGTTCAAAGATTTTTGGACGAGAAAAAGAATGGAAACCAACACTTCCAAAAACATAGCCTAGGCAAATCAAACCAATCAATAAGAAATGTTGTGTTATTGAGTATTTGAGAAACATTAAGAATCGCATGATTCGTATGCTTGTGTTTTTGTTGTTTGGTGATCTTTCTATCAAGGTCTATTAAGTTCAAATGTTTTTGGACGGGAAAAAGGATGGAAACCAACACTTCCCAAACCGTATCCTAGGCAAATAAAACCAATCAATCAGAAAGGTTGTGTTATTGAGTATTCGAGAAACATTAGGAATCGCATGATTTGTATGCTTGTGTTTGTGTTGTTTGGTGATCTTTGTATCAAGTTCTATTAAGTTCAAAGATTTTTGGACGAGAAAAAGAAAGGAAACCAACACTTCCCAACCCATAGCCTAGGCAAATCAAACCAATCAATAAGAAAAGTTGTGTTATTGAGTATTTGAGAAACATTAGGAATCGCATGATTCGTATGCTTGTGTTTGTGTTGTATGGTGATCTTTCAATCAAGTTCTATTAATTTCAAAGATTTTTGGACGAGAAAAAGAATGGAAACCAACACTTGGCAAACCATAGCCTAGGCAAATCAAACCAATCAATAAGAAATGTTGTGTTATTGAGTATTTGAGAAACATTAGGAATCGCATGATTCGTATGCTTGTGTTTGTGTTGTTTGGTGATCTTTCTATCAAGTTCTATTAAGTTCAAAGAGTTTTGGACGAGATAAAGAATGGAAACCAACACTTCCCAAACCATAGCCTAGGCAAATCAACCCAATCAATAAGAATTGTTGTGCTATTGAGAATTTGAGAAACATTAGGAATCACATGATTCGTATGCTTGTGTTTGTGTTGTTTGGTGATCTTTTTATCAAGTTCTATTAAGTTCAAAGATTTCTGGACGAGAACAAGAATGGAAACCAACACTTCCCTAACCATATCCTAGGCAAATCAAACAAATCAATAGGAAAGGTTGTGTTATTGAGAATTTGAGAAACATTAGGAATCGCATGATTCGTATGCTTGTGTTTGTGTTGTTTGGTTATCTGTTTATCAAGTTCTATTAAGTTCAAAGATTGTTGAACGAGAAAAAGAATGGAAACGAATACTTCCCAAACCATAGCCTAGGCAAATCAAACCAATCAATAAGAAATGTTGTGTTATTGAGTATTTAAGAAACATTAGGAATCGCATGATTCGTATGCTTGTGCTTATGTTGTTTGGTGATATTTCTAGACGTGAAAAAGAATGTTAACCAACACTTCCCAAACCATATCCTTGGCAAATTAAACCAATCAATAAGATAGATTGTGTTATTGAGAATTTGAGAAACATTAGGAATCGCATTATTCCTATGTTTGTGTTCGTGTTGTTTGGTTATCTTTTTATCAAGTTCTATTAAGTTCAAAGATTTTTGAACGAGAAAAAAGAATGGAAACCAACACATCCCAAACCATAGCCTAGGCAAATCAAACCAATCAATAAGAAATGTTGTGTTATTGAGTATTTGAGAAACAAATCGCATGATTCGTATGCTTGTGCTTGTGTTGTTGGTGATCTTTCTAGACATGAAAAAGAATGGAAACCAACACTTCCCAAACCATATCCTAGGCAAATCAAACCAATCAATAAGAAAGGTTGTGTTATTGAGAATTTGAGAAACATTAGGAATCACATGATTCGTATGCTTGTGTTTGTGTTGTTTGGTGATCTTTCTATCAAGTTCTATTAAGTTCAAAAATTTTAGATGAGAAAAAGAATGGAAACCCACACTTACCAAACCATATCCTAGGCAAATCAAACCAATCAATAAGAAAGGTTGGGTTATTGAGAATTTGAGAAACATTAGGAATCGCATGATTCGTATGCTTGTATTTGTGTTGTTTGGTGATCTTTTTATCAAGTTCTATTAAGTTCAAAGATTTTTGAACGAGAAAAAAGAATGGAAACCAACACATCCCAAACCATAGCCTAGGCAAATCAAACCAATCAATAAGAAATGTTGTGTTATTGAGTATGTGAGAAACAAATCGCATGATTCGTATGCTTGTGCTTGTGTTGTTGGTGATCTTTCTAGACATGAAAAAGAATGGAAACCAACACTTCCCAAACCATATCCTAGGCAAATCAAACCAATCAATAAGAAAGGTTGTGTTATTGAGAATTTGAGAAACATTAGGAATCACATGATTCGTATGCTTGTGTTTGTGTTGTTTGGTGATCTTTCTATCAAGTTCTATTAAGTTCAAAAATTTTAGATGAGAAAAAGAATGGAAACCAACACTTACCAAACCATATCCTAGGCAAATCAAACCAATCAATAAGAAATGTTGGGTTATTGAGTATTTGAGAAACATTAGGAATCGCATGATTAGTATGCTTGTGTTTGTGTTGTTTGGTGATCTTTGTATCAAGTTCTAATAAGTTCAAAGATTTTTGGACGAGAAAAAGAATGGAAACCAACACTTCCCAATCCATAGCCTAGGCAAATCAAACCAATCAAGAAGAAAGGTTGTGTTATTGAGTATTTGAGAAACATTACGAATTGCACGATTCGTATGCTTGTGTTTGTGTTGTTTGGTGATCTTTCTATCAAGTTCTATTAAGTTCAAAGATTTTTGGACGAGAAAAAGAATGGAAACCAACACTTCCCAATCCATAGCCTAGGCAAATCAAACCAATCAAGAAGAAAGGTTGTGTTATTGAGTATTTGAGAAACATTACGAATTGCACGATTCGTATGCTTGTGTTTGTGTTGTTTGGTGATCTTTCTATCAAGTTCTATTAAGTTCAAAGATTTTTGGACGAGAAAAAGAATGGAAACAAACTCTTCCCAAACCATAGGCTAGGCAAATCAAACCAATCAAAAAGAAAGGTTGTGTTATTGAGTATTTGAGAAACATTAGGAATCGCATAATTCGTATGCTTGTGTTTGTGTTGTTTGGTGATCTTTCTATCAAGTTGTATTAAGTTCAAAGATTTATGGACGAGAAAAAGGATGGAAACCAACACTTCCCAAACCGTATCCTAGGCAAATCAAACCAATCAATAAGAAAGGTTGTGTTATTAAGTATTTGAGAAACATTAGGAATCGCATGATTCGTATGCTTGTGTTTGTGTTGTTTGGTGATCTTTGTATCAAGTTCTATTAAGTTCAAAGATTTTTGGACGAGAAAAAGAATGGAAACCAACACTTCCCAAACCATAGCCTAGGCAAATCAAACCAATCAATAAGAAAGGTTGTGTTATTGAGTATTTGAGAAACATTAGGAATTGCACGATTTGTGTGCTTGTGTTTGTGTTGTTTGGTGATCTTTCTATCAAATTCTATTAAGTTCAAAGATTTTTGGACGAGAAAAAGAATGGAAACAAACTCTTCCCAAACCATAGCCTAGGCAAATCAAACCAATCAAAAAGAAAGGTTGTGTTATTGAGTATTTGAGAAACATTAGGAATCGCATGATTCGTATGCTTGTGTTTGTGTTGTTTGGTGATCTTTCTATCAAGTTGTATTAAGTTCAAAGATTTATGGAAGAGAAAAAGGATGGAAACCAACACTTCCCAAACCGTATCCTAGGCAAATCAAACCAATCAATAAGAAAGGTTGTGTTATTGAGTATTTGAGAAACACTAGGAATCGCATGATTCGTATGCTTGTGTTTGTGTTGTTTGGTGATCTTTGTATCAAGTTCTAATAAGTTCAAAGATTTTTGGACGAGAAAAAGAATGGAAACTAACACTTCCAAAAACATAGCCTAGGCAAATCAAACCAATCAATAAGAAATGTTCTGTTATTGAGTATTTGAGAAACATTAAGAATCGCATGATTCGTATGCTTGTGTTTTTGTTGTTTGGTGATCTTTCTATCAAGGTCTATTAAGTTCAAATGTTTTTGGACGGGAAAAAGGATGGAAATCAACACTTCCCAAACCATAGCCTAGGCAAATCAAACCAATCAATAAGAAAGGTTGTGTTATTGAGAATTTGAGAAACATTAGGAATTGCATGATTCGTATGCTTGTGTTTATGTTTTTTGGTGATCTTTCTATCAAGTTCTATGAAGTTCATAGATTTTTGGACGAGAAAAAGAATGGAAACCAACACTTCCTAAAACAAGGCCTAGGCAAATCAAACCAATCAATATGAAAAGTTGTGTTATAAAATTTGATAAACATTAGGAATCACATGATTCGTATGCTTGTGTTTGTGTTGTTTGGTTGTCTTTTTATCAAGTGCTATTAAGTTCAAAGATTGTTGAACGAGAAAAAGAATGGAAACCAACACTTCCCAAACCATAGCCTAGGCAAATCAAACCAATCAATAAGAAATGTTGTGTTATTGAGTATTTGAGAAACATTAGGAATCGCATGATTCGTATGCTTGTGCTTATGTTGTTTGGTGATATTTCTAGACGTGAAAAAGAATGGAAACCAATACCTCCCAAACCATAGCCAAGGCATATCAAACCAATCAATAAGAAATGTTGTGTTATTGAGTATTTGAGAAACATTAGGAATCGCATGATTCATATGCTTGTGTTTGTGTTGTTTGGTGATCATTCGATCACGGTCTATTAAGTTCAATGATTTTTGGACGAGAAAAAAGAATGGAAACAAACACTTCCCAAACCATAGCCTAGGAAAATCAAACCAATCAATAAGAAATGTTGTGTTATTGAGTATTTGAGAAACATTAGGAATCGCATGATTCGTATGCTTGTGCTTTTGTTGTTTGGTGATCTTTCTAGACGTGAAAAAGAATGGAAACCAACACTTCCCAAACCATAGCCTAGGCAAATCAAACCAATCAATAGGAAAGGTTGTGTTATTGAGAATTTGAGAAACATTAGGAATTGCATGATTCGTATGCTTGTGTTTATGTTGTTTGGTGATATTTCTATCAAGTTCTATTAAGTTCATAGATTTTTGGACGAGAAAAAGAATGGAAACCAACACTTCCCAAACCATAGCTTAGGCAAATCAAACCAATCAATATGAAAAGTTGTGTTGTAGAATTTGAGAAACATTAGGAATCACATGATTCGTATGCTTGTGTTTGTGTTGTTTGGTGATCTTTTTATCAAGTTCTATTAAGTTCAAAGATTTTTGGACGAGAAAAATAATGGAAACCAACACTTACCAAACCATATCCTTGGCAAATCAAACCAATCAATAAGAAAGATTGTGTTATTGAGAATTTGAGAAACATTAGGAATTGCACGATTCGTGTGCTTGTGTTTGTGTTGTTTGGTGATCTTTCTATCAAGTTCTATTAAGTTCATAGATTTTTGGACGAGAAAAAGAATGGAAACCAACACTTCCCAAACCATAGCTTAGGCAAATCAAACCAATCAATATGAAAAGTTGTGTTGTAGAATTTGAGAAACATTAGGAATCACATGATTCGTATGCTTGTGTTTGTGTTGTTTGGTGATCTTTTTATCAAGTTCTATTAAGTTCAAAGATTTTTGGACGAGAAAAAGAATGGAAACCAACACTTCCCAAACCATATCCTTGGCAAATCAAACCAATCAATAAGATAGATTGTGTTATTGAGAATTTGAGAAACATTAGGAATCGCATTATTCCTATGTTTGTGTTTGTGTTGTTTGGTTATCTTTTTATCAAGTTCTATTAAGTTCAAAGATTTTTGAACGAGAAAAAAGAATGGAAACCAACATAACTCAAACCATAGCCTACGCAAATCAAACCAATCAATAAGAAATTTTGTGTTATTGAGTATTTGAGAAACAAATCGCATGATTCGTATGCTTGTGCTTGTGTTGTTGGTGATCTTTCTAGACGTGAAAAAGAATGGAAACCAACACTTCCCAAACCATACCCTAGGCAAATCAAACCAATCAATAAGAAAGGTTGTGTTATTGAGAATTTGAGAAACATTAGGAATTACATGATTCGTATGCTTGTGTTTGTGCTGTTTGGTGATCTTTCTATCAAGTTCTATTAAATTCAAAGATTTCTGGACGAGAATAAGAATGGAAACCCACACTTTCCAAACCACATCCTAGGCAAATCAAACAATTCAATAAGAAAGGTTGTGTTATTGAGAATTTGAGAAACATTAGGAATCACATGATTCGTGTGCTTGTGTTTGTGTTGTTTGGTGATCTTTCTATCAAGTTCTATTAAGTTCAAAGATTTTAGATGAGAAAAAGAATGGAAACCAACACTTACCAAACCATATCCTAGGCAAATCAAACCAATCAATAAGAAAGGTTGGGTTATTGAGAATTTGAGAAACATTAGGAATCGCATGATTCGTATGCTTGTGTTTGTGTTGTTTGGTGATCTTTGTATCAAGTTGTAATAAGTTCAAAGATTTCTGGACGAGAAAAAGAATGGAAGCAAACACTTCTAAAACCATAGCCTAGGCAAATCAAACCAATCAATAAGAAAGGTTGGGTTATTGAGTATTTGAGAAACATTAAGAATCGCATGATTCGTATGCTTGTGTTTGTGTTGTTTGGTGATCTTTCTATCAAGGTCTATTAAGTTCAAAGATTTTATGACGAGAAAAAGGATGGAAACCAACACTTCCCAAACCGTATCCCAGGCAACTAATACCAATCAATAAGAAAGGTTGTGTTATTGAGTATTTGAGAAACATTAGGAATCGCATGATTCGTATGCTTGTGTTTGTGTTGTTTGGAGATTTTGTATCAAGTTTATTAAGTTCAAAGATTTTTGGACGAGAAAAAGAATGGAAACCAACACTTCCCAAACCATAGCCTAGGCAAATCAAACCAATCAATAAGAAAGGTTGTGTTATTGAGTATTTGAGGAACATTAGGAATTGTACGATTCGTATGCTTGTGTTTGTGTTGTTTGGTGATCTTTCTATCAAGGTCTATTAAGTTCAAAGATTTTATGACGAGAAAAAGGATGGAAACCAACACTTCCCAAACCGTATCCTAGGCAACTAATACCAATCAATAAGAAAGGTTGTGTTATTGAGTATTTGAGAAACATTAGGAATCACATGATTCGTATGCTTGTGTTTGTGTTGTTTGGTTATCTTTTTATCAAGTGCTATTAAGTTCAAAGATTGTTGAACGAGAAAAAGAATGGAAACCAACACTTCCCAAACCATAGCCTAGGCAAATCAAACCAATCAATAAGAAATGTTGTCTTATTGAGTATTTGAGAAACATTAGGAATCGCATGATTCGTATGCTTGTGCTTATGTTGTTTGGTGATATTTCTAGACGTGAAAAAGAATGGAAACCAATACCTCCCAAACCATAGCCAAGGCATATCAAACCAATCAATAAGAAATGTTGTGTTATTGAGTATTTGAGAAACATTAGGAATCGCATGATTCATATGCTTGTGTTTGTGTTGTTTGGTGATCATTCGATCACGGTCTATTAAGTTCAATGATTTTTGGACGAGAAAAAAGAATGGAAACAAACACTTCCCAAACCATAGCCTAGGAAAATCAAACCAATCAATAAGAAATGTTGTGTTATTGAGTATTTGAGAAACATTAGGAATCGCATGATTCGTATGCTTGTGCTTTTGTTGTTTGGTGATCTTTCTAGACGTGAAAAAGAATGGAAACCAACACTTCCCAAACCATAGCCTAGGCAAATCAAACCAATCAATAGGAAAGGTTGTGTTATTGAGAATTTGAGAAACATTAGGAATTGCATGATTCGTATGCTTGTGTTTATGTTGTTTGGTGATATTTCTATCAAGTTCTATTAAGTTCATAGATTTTTGGACGAGAAAAAGAATGGAAACCAACACTTCCCAAACCATAGCTTAGGCAAATCAAACCAATCAATATGAAAAGTTGTGTTGTAGAATTTGAGAAACATTAGGAATCACATGATTCGTATGCTTGTGTTTGTGTTGTTTGGTGATCTTTTTATCAAGTTCTATTAAGTTCAAAGATTTTTGGACGAGAAAAAGAATGGAAACCAACACTTACCAAACCATATCCTTGGCAAATCAAACCAATCAATAAGAAAGATTGTGTTATTGAGAATTTGAGAAACATTAGGAATTGCACGATTCGTGTGCTTGTGTTTGTGTTGTTTGGTTATCTTTATATCAAGTTCTATTAAGTTCAAAGATTTTTGAACGAGAAAAAAGAATGGAAACCAACACAACTCAAACCATAGCCTACGCAAATCAAACCAATCAATAAGAAATTTTGTGTTATTGAGTATTTGAGAAACAAATCGCATGATTCGTATGCTTGTGCTTGTGTTGTTGGTGATCTTTCTAGACGTGAAAAAGAATGGAAACCAACACTTCCCAAACCATACCCTAGGCAAATCAAACCAATCAATAAGAAAGGTTGTGTTATTGAGAATTTGAGAAACATTAGGAATTGCATGATTCGTATGCTTGTGTTTATGTTGTTTGGTGATCTTTCTATCAAGTTCTATTAAGTTCATAGATTTTTGGACGAGAAAAAGAATGGAAAGCAACACTTCCCAAACCATAGCTTAGGTAAATCAAACCAATCAATATGAAAAGTTGTGTTGTAGAATTTGAGAAACATTAGGAATCACATGATTCGTATGCTTGTGTTTGTGTTGTTTGGTGATCTTTTTATCAAGTTCTATTAAGTTCAAAGATTTTTGGACGAGAAAAAGAATGGAAACCAACACTTCCCAAACCATATCCTTGGCAAATCAAACCAATCAATAAGATAGATTGTGTTATTGAGAATTTGAGAAACATTAGGAATCGCATTATTCCTATGTTTGTGTTTGTGTTGTTTGGTTATCTTTTTATCAAGTTCTATTAAGTTCAAAGATTTTTGAACGAGAAAAAAGAATGGAATCCAACACAACTCAAACCATAGCCTACGCAAATCAAACCAATCAATAAGAAATTTTGTGTTATTGAGTATTTGAGAAACAAATCGCATGATTCGTATGCTTGTGCTTGTGTTGTTGGTGATCTTTCTAGACGTGAAAAAGAATGGAAACCAACACTTCCCAAACCATACCCTAGGCAAATCAAACCAATCAATAAGAAAGGTTGTGTTATTGAGAATTTGAGAAACATTAGGAATTACATGATTCGTATGCTTGTGTTTGTGCTGTTTGGTGATCTTTCTATCAAGTTCTATTAAATTCAAAGATTTCTGGACGAGAATAAGAATGGAAACCCACACTTTCCAAACCACATCCTAGGCAAATCAAACAATTCAATAAGAAAGGTTGTGTTATTGAGAATTTGAGAAACATTAGGAATCACATGATTCGTGTGCTTGTGTTTGTGTTGTTTGGTGATCTTTCTATCAAGTTCTATTAAGTTCAAAGATTTTAGATGAGAAAAAGAATGGAAACCAACACTTACCAAACCATATCCTAGGCAAATCAAACCAATCAATAAGAAAGGTTGGGTTATTGAGAATTTGAGAAACATTAGGAATCGCATGATTCGTATGCTTGTGTTTGTGTTGTTTGGTGATCTTTGTATCAAGTTGTAATAAGTTCAAAGATTTCTGGACGAGAAAAAGAATGGAAGCAAACACTTCTAAAACCATAGCCTAGGCAAATCAAACCAATCAATAAGAAATGTTGTATTATTGAGTATTTGAGAAACATTAAGAATCGCATGATTCGTATGCTTGTGTTTGTGTTGTTTGGTGATCTTTCTATCAAGGTCTATTAAGTTCAAAGATTTTATGACAAGAAAAAGGATGGAAACCAACACTTCCCAAACCGTATCCTAGGCAACTAATACCAATCAATAAGAAAGGTTGTGTTATTGAGTATTTGAGAAACATTAGGAATCGCATGATTCGTATGCTTGTGTTTGTGTTGTTTGGTGATTTTGTATCAAGTTTATTAAGTTCAAAGATTTTTGGACGACAAAAAGAATGGAAACCAACACTTCCCAAACCATAGCCTAGGCAAATCAAACCAATCAATAAGAAAGGTTGTGTTATTGAGTATTTGAGGAACATTAGGAATTGCACGATTCGTATGCTTGTGTTTGTGTTGTTTGGTGATCTTTCTATCAAGGTCTATTAAGTTCAAAGATTTTATGACGAGAAAAAGGATGGAAACCAACACTTCCCAAACCGTATCCTAGGCAACTAATACCAATCAATAAGAAAGGTTGTGTTATTGAGTATTTGAGAAACATTAGGAATCACATGATTCGTATGCTTGTGTTTGTGTTGTTTGGTTATCTTTTTATCAAGTGCTATTAAGTTCAAAGATTGTTGAACGAGAAAAAGAATGGAAACCAACACTTCCCAAACCATAGCCTAGGCAAATCAAACCAATCAATAAGAAATGTTGTGTTATTGAGTATTTGAGAAACATTAGGAATCGCATGATTCGTATGCTTGTGCTTATGTTGTTTGGTGATATTTCTAGACGTGAAAAAGAATGGAAACCAATACCTCCCAAACCATAGCCAAGGCATATCAAACCAATCAATAAGAAATGTTGTGTTATTGAGTATTTGAGAAACATTAGGAATCGCATGATTCATATGCTTGTGTTTGTGTTGTTTGGTGATCATTCGATCACGGTCTATTAAGTTCAATGATTTTTGGACGAGAAAAAAGAATGGAAACAAACACTTCCCAAACCATAGCCTAGGAAAATCAAACCAATCAATAAGAAATGTTGTGTTATTGAGTATTTGAGAAACATTAGGAATCGCATGATTCGTATGCTTGTGCTTTTGTTGTTTGGTGATCTTTCTAGACGTGAAAAAGAATGGAAACCAACACTTCCCAAACCATAGCCTAGGCAAATCAAACCAATCAATAGGAAAGGTTGTGTTATTGAGAATTTGAGAAACATTAGGAATTGCATGATTCGTATGCTTGTGTTTATGTTGTTTGGTGATATTTCTATCAAGTTCTATTAAGTTCATAGATTTTTGGACGAGAAAAAGAATGGAAACCAACACTTCCCAAACCATAGCTTAGGCAAATCAAACCAATCAATATGAAAAGTTGTGTTGTAGAATTTGAGAAACATTAGGAATCACATGATTCGTATGCTTGTGTTTGTGTTGTTTGGTGATCTTTTTATCAAGTTCTATTAAGTTCAAAGATTTTTGGACGAGAAAAAGAATGGAAACCAACACTTACCAAACCATATCCTTGGCAAATCAAACCAATCAATAAGAAAGATTGTGTTATTGAGAATTTGAGAAACATTAGGAATTGCACGATTCGTGTGCTTGTGTTTGTGTTGTTTGGTTATCTTTGTATCAAGTTCTATTAAGTTCAAAGATTTTTGAACGAGAAAAAAGAATGGAAACCAACACAACTCAAACCATAGCCTACGCAAATCAAACCAATCAATAAGAAATTTTGTGTTATTGAGTATTTGAGAAACAAATCGCATGATTCGTATGCTTGTGCTTGTGTTGTTGGTGATCTTTCTAGACGTGAAAAAGAATGGAAACCAACACTTCCCAAACCATACCCTAGGCAAATCAAACCAATCAATAAGAAAGGTTGTGTTATTGAGAATTTGAGAAACATTAGGAATTGCATGATTCGTATGCTTGTGTTTATGTTGTTTGGTGATCTTTCTATCAAGTTCTATTAAGTTCATAGATTTTTGGACGAGAAAAAGAATGGAAAGCAACACTTCCCAAACCATAGCTTAGGCAAATCAAACCAATCAATATGAAAAGTTGTGTTGTAGAATTTGAGAAACATTAGGAATCACATGATTCGTATGCTTGTGTTTGTGTTGTTTGGTGATCTTTTTATCAAGTTCTATTAAGTTCAAAGATTTTTGGACGCGAAAATGAATGGAAACCAACACTTCCCAAACCATATCCTTGGCAAATCAAACCAATCAATAAGATAGATTGTGTTATTGAGAATTTGAGAAACATTAGGAATCGCATTATTCCTATGTTTGTGTTTGTGTTGTTTGGTTATCTTTTTATCAAGTTCTATTAAGTTCAAAGATTATTGAACGAGAAAAAAGAATGGAAACCAACACAACTCAAACCATAGCCTACGCAAATCAAACCAATTAATAAGAAATTTTGTGTTATTGAGTATTTGAGAAACAAATCGCATGATTCGTATGCTTGTGCTTGTGTTGTTGGTGATCTTTCTAGACGTGAAAAGGAATGGAAACCAACACTTCCCAAACCATACCCTAGGCAAATCAAACCAATCAATAAGAAAGGTTGTGTTATTGAGTATTTGAGAAACATTAGGAATCGCATGATTCGTATGCTTGTGTTTGTGTTGTTTGGTGATCTTTGTATCAAGTTTATTAAGTTCAAAGATTTTTGGACGAGAAAAAGAATGGAAACCAACACTTCCCAAACCATAGCCTAGGCAAATCAAACCAATCAATAAGAAAGGTTGTGTTATTGAGTATTTGAGGAACATTAGGAATTGCACGATTCGTATGCTTGTGTTTGTGTTGTTTGGTGATCTTTCTATCAAGTTCTATTAAGTTCAAAGATTTTTGGACGAGAAAAAGAATGGAAACAAACTCTTCCCAAACCATAGCCTACGCAAATCAAAGCAATCAAAAAGAAAGGTTGTGTTATTGAGTATTTAAGTAACATTAGGAATCGCATGATTCATATACTTGGGCTTGGGTTGTTTGGTTAACTTTCTAGACGAGAAAAACAAATGGAAACCAACACTTCCCAAACCATAGCCTACGCAAATCAAAGCAATCAAAAAGAAAGGTTGTGTTATTGAGTATTTGAGAAACATTAGGAATCGCATGATTCGTATGCTTGTGTTTGTGTTGTTTGGTGATCTTTCTATCAAGTTGTATTAAGTTCATAGATTTTTGGACGAGAAAAAGAATGGAAACCAACACTTCCCAAACCATAGCTTAGGCAAATCAAACCAATCAATATGAAAAGTTGTGTTGTAGAATTTGAGAAACATTAGGAATCACATGATTCGTATGCTTGTGTTTGTGTTGTTTGGTGATCTTTTTATCAAGTTCTATTAAGTTCAAAGATTTTTGGACGAGAAAAAGAATGGAAACCAACACTTCCCAAACCATATCCTTGGCAAATCAAACCAATCAATAAGATAGATTGTGTTATTGAGAATTTGAGAAACATTAGGAATCGCATTATTCCTATGTTTGTGTTTGTGTTGTTTGGTTATCTTTTTATCAAGTTCTATTAAGTTCAAAGATTTTTGAACGAGAAAAAAGAATGGAAACCAACATAACTCAAACCATAGCCTACGCAAATCAAACCAATCAATAAGAAATTTTGTGTTATTGAGTATTTGAGAAACAAATCGCATGATTCGTATGCTTGTGCTTGTGTTGTTGGTGATCTTTCTAGACGTGAAAAAGAATGGAAACCAACACTTCCCAAACCATACCCTAGGCAAATCAAACCAATCAATAAGAAAGGTTGTGTTATTGAGAATTTGAGAAACATTAGGAATTACATGATTCGTATGCTTGTGTTTGTGCTGTTTGGTGATCTTTCTATCAAGTTCTATTAAATTCAAAGATTTCTGGACGAGAATAAGAATGGAAACCCACACTTTCCAAACCACATCCTAGGCAAATCAAACAATTCAATAAGAAAGGTTGTGTTATTGAGAATTTGAGAAACATTAGGAATCACATGATTCGTGTGCTTGTGTTTGTGTTGTTTGGTGATCTTTCTATCAAGTTCTATTAAGTTCAAAGATTTTAGATGAGAAAAAGAATGGAAACCAACACTTACCAAACCATATCCTAGGCAAATCAAACCAATCAATAAGAAAGGTTGGGTTATTGAGAATTTGAGAAACATTAGGAATCGCATGATTCGTATGCTTGTGTTTGTGTTGTTTGGTGATCTTTGTATCAAGTTGTAATAAGTTCAAAGATTTCTGGACGAGAAAAAGAATGGAAGCAAACACTTCTAAAACCATAGCCTAGGCAAATCAAACCAATCAATAAGAAATGTTGTATTATTGAGTATTTGAGAAACATTAAGAATCGCATGATTCGTATGCTTGTGTTTGTGTTGTTTGGTGATCTTTCTATCAAGGTCTATTAAGTTCAAAGATTTTATGACGAGAAAAAGGATGGAAACCAACACTTCCCAAACCGTATCCTAGGCAACTAATACCAATCAATAAGAAAGGTTGTGTTATTGAGTATTTGAGAAACATTAGGAATCGCATGATTCGTATGCTTGTGTTTGTGTTGTTTGGAGATTTTGTATCAAGTTTATTAAGTTCAAAGATTTTTGGACGAGAAAAAGAATGGAAACCAACACTTCCCAAACCATAGCCTAGGCAAATCAAACCAATCAATAAGAAAGGTTGTGTTATTGAGTATTTGAGGAACATTAGGAATTGTACGATTCGTATGCTTGTGTTTGTGTTGTTTGGTGATCTTTCTATCAAGGTCTATTAAGTTCAAAGATTTTATGACGAGAAAAAGGATGGAAACCAACACTTCCCAAACCGTATCCTAGGCAACTAATACCAATCAATAAGAAAGGTTGTGTTATTGAGTATTTGAGAAACATTAGGAATCGCATGATTCGTATGCTTGTGTTTGTGTTGTTTGGAGATTTTGTATCAAGTTTATTAAGTTCAAAGATTTTTGGACGAGAAAAAGAATGGAAACCAACACTTCCCAAACCATAGCCTAGGCAAATCAAACCAATCAATAAGAAAGGTTGTGTTATTGAGTATTTGAGGAACATTAGGAATTGCACGATTCGTGTGCTTGTGTTTGTGTTGTTTGGTTATCTTTATATCAAGTTCTATTAAGTTCAAAGATTTTTGAACGAGAAAAAAGAATGGAAACCAACACAACTCAAACCATAGCCTACGCAAATCAAACCAATCAATAAGAAATTTTGTGTTATTGAGTATTTGAGAAACAAATCGCATGATTCGTATGCTTGTGCTTGTGTTGTTGGTGATCTTTCTAGACGTGAAAAAGAATGGAAACCAACACTTCCCAAACCATACCCTAGGCAAATCAAACCAATCAATAAGAAAGGTTGTGTTATTGAGAATTTGAGAAACATTAGGAATTGCATGATTCGTATGCTTGTGTTTATGTTGTTTGGTGATCTTTCTATCAAGTTCTATTAAGTTCATAGATTTTTGGACGAGAAAAAGAATGGAAAGCAACACTTCCCAAACCATAGCTTAGGTAAATCAAACCAATCAATATGAAAAGTTGTGTTGTAGAATTTGAGAAACATTAGGAATCACATGATTCGTATGCTTGTGTTTGTGTTGTTTGGTGATCTTTTTATCAAGTTCTATTAAGTTCAAAGATTTTTGGACGAGAAAAAGAATGGAAACCAACACTTCCCAAACCATATCCTTGGCAAATCAAACCAATCAATAAGATAGATTGTGTTATTGAGAATTTGAGAAACATTAGGAATCGCATTATTCCTATGTTTGTGTTTGTGTTGTTTGGTTATCTTTTTATCAAGTTCTATTAAGTTCAAAGATTTTTGAACGAGAAAAAAGAATGGAATCCAACACAACTCAAACCATAGCCTACGCAAATCAAACCAATCAATAAGAAATTTTGTGTTATTGAGTATTTGAGAAACAAATCGCATGATTCGTATGCTTGTGCTTGTGTTGTTGGTGATCTTTCTAGACGTGAAAAAGAATGGAAACCAACACTTCCCAAACCATACCCTAGGCAAATCAAACCAATCAATAAGAAAGGTTGTGTTATTGAGAATTTGAGAAACATTAGGAATTACATGATTCGTATGCTTGTGTTTGTGCTGTTTGGTGATCTTTCTATCAAGTTCTATTAAATTCAAAGATTTCTGGACGAGAATAAGAATGGAAACCCACACTTTCCAAACCACATCCTAGGCAAATCAAACAATTCAATAAGAAAGGTTGTGTTATTGAGAATTTGAGAAACATTAGGAATCACATGATTCGTGTGCTTGTGTTTGTGTTGTTTGGTGATCTTTCTATCAAGTTCTATTAAGTTCAAAGATTTTAGATGAGAAAAAGAATGGAAACCAACACTTACCAAACCATATCCTAGGCAAATCAAACCAATCAATAAGAAAGGTTGGGTTATTGAGAATTTGAGAAACATTAGGAATCGCATGATTCGTATGCTTGTGTTTGTGTTGTTTGGTGATCTTTGTATCAAGTTGTAATAAGTTCAAAGATTTCTGGACGAGAAAAAGAATGGAAGCAAACACTTCTAAAACCATAGCCTAGGCAAATCAAACCAATCAATAAGAAATGTTGTATTATTGAGTATTTGAGAAACATTAAGAATCGCATGATTCGTATGCTTGTGTTTGTGTTGTTTGGTGATCTTTCTATCAAGGTCTATTAAGTTCAAAGATTTTATGACAAGAAAAAGGATGGAAACCAACACTTCCCAAACCGTATCCTAGGCAACTAATACCAATCAATAAGAAAGGTTGTGTTATTGAGTATTTGAGAAACATTAGGAATCGCATGATTCGTATGCTTGTGTTTGTGTTGTTTGGTGATTTTGTATCAAGTTTATTAAGTTCAAAGATTTTTGGACGAGAAAAAGAATGGAAACCAACACTTCCCAAACCATAGCCTAGGCAAATCAAACCAATCAATAAGAAAGGTTGTGTTATTGAGTATTTGAGGAACATTAGGAATTGCACGATTCGTATGCTTGTGTTTGTGTTGTTTGGTGATCTTTCTATCAAGGTCTATTAAGTTCAAAGATTTTATGACGAGAAAAAGGATGGAAACCAACACTTCCCAAACCGTATCCTAGGCAACTAATACCAATCAATAAGAAAGGTTGTGTTATTGAGTATTTGAGAAACATTAGGAATCACATGATTCGTATGCTTGTGTTTGTGTTGTTTGGTTATCTTTTTATCAAGTGCTATTAAGTTCAAAGATTGTTGAACGAGAAAAAGAATGGAAACCAACACTTCCCAAACCATAGCCTAGGCAAATCAAACCAATCAATAAGAAATGTTGTGTTATTGAGTATTTGAGAAACATTAGGAATCGCATGATTCGTATGCTTGTGCTTATGTTGTTTGGTGATATTTCTAGACGTGAAAAAGAATGGAAACCAATACCTCCCAAACCATAGCCAAGGCATATCAAACCAATCAATAAGAAATGTTGTGTTATTGAGTATTTGAGAAACATTAGGAATCGCATGATTCATATGCTTGTGTTTGTGTTGTTTGGTGATCATTCGATCACGGTCTATTAAGTTCAATGATTTTTGGACGAGAAAAAAGAATGGAAACAAACACTTCCCAAACCATAGCCTAGGAAAATCAAACCAATCAATAAGAAATGTTGTGTTATTGAGTATTTGAGAAACATTAGGAATCGCATGATTCGTATGCTTGTGCTTTTGTTGTTTGGTGATCTTTCTGACGTGAAAAAGAATGGAAACCAACACATCCCAAACCATAGCCTAGGCAAATCAAACCAATCAATAGGAAAGGTTGTGTTATTGAGAATTTGAGAAACATTAGGAATTGCATGATTCGTATGCTTGTGTTTATGTTGTTTGGTGATATTTCTATCAAGTTCTATTAAGTTCATAGATTTTTGGACGAGAAAAATAATGGAAACCAACACTTCCCAAACCATAGCTTAGGCAAATCAAACCAATCAATATGAAAAGTTGTGTTGTAGAATTTGAGAAACATTAGGAATCACATGATTCGTATGCTTGTGTTTGTGTTGTTTGGTGATCTTTTTATCAAGTTCTATTAAGTTCAAAGATTTTTGGACGAGAAAAAGAATGGAAACCAACACTTACCAAACCATATCCTTGGCAAATCAAACCAATCAATAAGAAAGATTGTGTTATTGAGAATTTGAGAAACATTAGGAATTGCACGATTCGTGTGCTTGTGTTTGTGTTGTTTGGTTATCTTTGTATCAAGTTCTATTAAGTTCAAAGATTTTTGAACGAGAAAAAAGAATGGAAACCAACACAACTCAAACCATAGCCTACGCAAATCAAACCAATCAATAAGAAATTTTGTGTTATTGAGTATTTGAGAAACAAATCGCATGATTCGTATGCTTGTGCTTGTGTTGTTGGTGATCTTTCTAGACGTGAAAAAGAATGGAAACCAACACTTCCCAAACCATACCCTAGACAAATCAAACCAATCAATAAGAAAGGTTGTGTTATTGAGAATTTGAGAAACATTAGGAATTGCATGATTCGTATGCTTGTGTTTATGTTGTTTGGTGATCTTTCTATCAAGTTCTATTAAGTTCATAGATTTTTGGACGAGAAAAAGAATGGAAAGCAACACTTCCCAAACCATAGCTTAGGCAAATCAAACCAATCAATATGAAAAGTTGTGTTGTAGAATTTGAGAAACATTAGGAATCACATGATTCGTATGCTTGTGTTTGTGTTGTTTGGTGATCTTTTTATCAAGTTCTATTAAGTTCAAAGATTTTTGGACGCGAAAAAGAATGGAAACCAACACTTCCCAAACCATATCCTTGGCAAATCAAACCAATCAATAAGATAGATTGTGTTATTGAGAATTTGAGAAACATTAGGAATCGCATTATTCCTATGTTTGTGTTTGTGTTGTTTGGTTATCTTTTTATCAAGTTCTATTAAGTTCAAAGATTTTTGAACGAGAAAAAAGAATGGAAACCAACACAACTCAAACCATAGCCTACGCAAATCAAACCAATTAATAAGAAATTTTGTGTTATTGAGTATTTGAGAAACAAATCGCATGATTCGTATGCTTGTGCTTGTGTTGTTGGTGATCTTTCTAGACGTGAAAAGGAATGGAAACCAACACTTCCCAAACCATACCCTAGGCAAATCAAACCAATCAATAAGAAAGGTTGTGTTATTGAGAATTTGAGAAACATTAGGAATTACATGATTCGTATGCTTGTGTTTGTGCTGTTTGGTGATCTTTCTATCAAGTTCTATTAAATTCAAAGATTTCTGGACGAGAATAAGAATGGAAACCCACACTTTCCAAACCACATCCTAGGCAAATCAAACAATTCAATAAGAAAGGTTGTGTTATTGAGAATTTGAGAAACATTAGGAATCACATGATTCATGTGCTTGTGTTTGTATTGTTTGGTGATCTTTCTATCAAGTTCTATTAAGTTCAAAGATTTTAGATGAGAAAAAGAATGGAAACCAACACTTACCAAACCATATCCTAGGCAAATCAAACCAATCAATAAGAAAGGTTGGGTTATTGAGAATTTGAGAAACATTAGGAATCGCATGATTCGTATGCTTGTGTTTGTGTTGTTTGGTGATCTTTGTATCAAGTTGTAATAAGTTCAAAGATTTCTGGACGAGAAAAAGAATGGAAGCAAACACTTCTAAAACCATAGCCTAGGCAAATCAAACCAATCAATAAGAAATGTTGTATTATTGAGTATTTGAGAAACATTAAGAATCGCATGATTCGTATGCTTGTGTTTGTGTTGTTTGGTGATCTTTCTATCAAGGTCTATTAAGTTCAAAGATTTTATGACGAGAAAAAGGATGGAAACCAACACTTCCCAAACCGTATCCTAGGCAACTAATACCAATCAATAAGAAAGGTTGTGTTATTGAGTATTTGAGAAACATTAGGAATCGCATGATTCGTATGCTTGTGTTTGTGTTGTTTGGTGATCTTTGTATCAAGTTTATTAAGTTCAAAGATTTTTGGACGAGAAAAAGAATGGAAACCAACACTTCCCAAACCATAGCCTAGGCAAATCAAACCAATCAATAAGAAAGGTTGTGTTATTGAGTATTTGAGGAACATTAGGAATTGCACGATTCGTATGCTTGTGTTTGTGTTGTTTGGTGATCTTTCTATCAAGTTCTATTAAGTTCAAAGATTTTTGGACGAGAAAAAGAATGGAAACAAACTCTTCCCAAACCATAGCCTACGCAAATCAAAGCAATCAAAAAGAAAGGTTGTGTTATTGAGTATTTAAGTAACATTAGGAATCGCATGATTCATATACTTGGGCTTGGGTTGTTTGGTTAACTTTCTAGACGAGAAAAACAAATGGAAACCAACACTTCCCAAACCATAGCCTACGCAAATCAAAGCAATCAAAAAGAAAGGTTGTGTTATTGAGTATTTGAGAAACATTAGGAATCGCATGATTCGTATGCTTGTGTTTGTGTTGTTTGGTGATCTTTCTATCAAGTTGTATTAAGTTCAAAGATTTATGGACGAGAAAAAGGATGGAAACCAACACTTCCCAAACCGTATCCTAGGCAAATCAAACCAATCAATAAGAAAGGTTGTGTTATTGAGTATTTGAGAAACATTAGGAATCGCATGATTCGTATGCTTGTGTTTGTGTTGTTTGGTGATTTTGTATCAAGTTTATTAAGTTCAAAGATTTTTGGACGAGAAAAAGAATGGAAACCAACACTTCCCAAACCATAGCCTAGGCAAATCAAACCAATCAATAAGAAAGGTTGTGTTATTGAGTATTTGAGGAACATTAGGAATTGCACGATTCGTATGCTTGTGTTTGTGTTGTTTGGTGATCTTTCTATCAAGGTCTATTAAGTTCAAAGATTTTATGACGAGAAAAAGGATGGAAACCAACACTTCCCAAACCGTATCCTAGGCAACTAATACCAATCAATAAGAAAGGTTGTGTTATTGAGTATTTGAGAAACATTAGGAATCACATGATTCGTATGCTTGTGTTTGTGTTGTTTGGTTATCTTTTTATCAAGTGCTATTAAGTTCAAAGATTGTTGAACGAGAAAAAGAATGGAAACCAACACTTCCCAAACCATAGCCTAGGCAAATCAAACCAATCAATAAGAAATGTTGTGTTATTGAGTATTTGAGAAACATTAGGAATCGCATGATTCGTATGCTTGTGCTTATGTTGTTTGGTGATATTTCTAGACGTGAAAAAGAATGGAAACCAATACCTCCCAAACCATAGCCAAGGCATATCAAACCAATCAATAAGAAATGTTGTGTTATTGAGTATTTGAGAAACATTAGGAATCGCATGATTCATATGCTTGTGTTTGTGTTGTTTGGTGATCATTCGATCACGGTCTATTAAGTTCAATGATTTTTGGACGAGAAAAAAGAATGGAAACAAACACTTCCCAAACCATAGCCTAGGAAAATCAAACCAATCAATAAGAAATGTTGTGTTATTGAGTATTTGAGAAACATTAGGAATCGCATGATTCGTATGCTTGTGCTTTTGTTGTTTGGTGATCTTTCTAGACGTGAAAAAGAATGGAAACCAACACTTCCCAAACCATAGCCTAGGCAAATCAAACCAATCAATAGGAAAGGTTGTGTTATTGAGAATTTGAGAAACATTAGGAATTGCATGATTCGTATGCTTGTGTTTATGTTGTTTGGTGATATTTCTATCAAGTTCTATTAAGTTCATAGATTTTTGGACGAGAAAAAGAATGGAAACCAACACTTCCCAAACCATAGCTTAGGCAAATCAAACCAATCAATATGAAAAGTTGTGTTGTAGAATTTGAGAAACATTAGGAATCACATGATTCGTATGCTTGTGTTTGTGTTGTTTGGTGATCTTTTTATCAAGTTCTATTAAGTTCAAAGATTTTTGGACGAGAAAAAGAATGGAAACCAACACTTACCAAACCATATCCTTGGCAAATCAAACCAATCAATAAGAAAGATTGTGTTATTGAGAATTTGAGAAACATTAGGAATTGCACGATTCGTGTGCTTGTGTTTGTGTTGTTTGGTTATCTTTGTATCAAGTTCTATTAAGTTCAAAGATTTTTGAACGAGAAAAAAGAATGGAAACCAACACAACTCAAACCATAGCCTACGCAAATCAAACCAATCAATAAGAAATTTTGTGTTATTGAGTATTTGAGAAACAAATCGCATGATTCGTATGCTTGTGCTTGTGTTGTTGGTGATCTTTCTAGACGTGAAAAAGAATGGAAACCAACACTTCCCAAACCATACCCTAGGCAAATCAAACCAATCAATAAGAAAGGTTGTGTTATTGAGAATTTGAGAAACATTAGGAATTGCATGATTCGTATGCTTGTGTTTATGTTGTTTGGTGATCTTTCTATCAAGTTCTATTAAGTTCATAGATTTTTGGACGAGAAAAAGAATGGAAAGCAACACTTCCCAAACCATAGCTTAGGCAAATCAAACCAATCAATATGAAAAGTTGTGTTGTAGAATTTGAGAAACATTAGGAATCACATGATTCGTATGCTTGTGTTTGTGTTGTTTGGTGATCTTTTTATCAAGTTCTATTAAGTTCAAAGATTTTTGGACGCGAAAAAGAATGGAAACCAACACTTCCCAAACCATATCCTTGGCAAATCAAACCAATCAATAAGATAGATTGTGTTATTGAGAATTTGAGAAACATTAGGAATCGCATTATTCCTATGTTTGTGTTTGTGTTGTTTGGTTATCTTTTTATCAAGTTCTATTAAGTTCAAAGATTTTTGAACGAGAAAAAAGAATGGAAACCAACACAACTCAAACCATAGCCTACGCAAATCAAACCAATTAATAAGAAATTTTGTGTTATTGAGTATTTGAGAAACAAATCGCATGATTCGTATGCTTGTGCTTGTGTTGTTGGTGATCTTTCTAGACGTGAAAAGGAATGGAAACCAACACTTCCCAAACCATACCCTAGGCAAATCAAACCAATCAATAAGAAAGGTTGTGTTATTGAGAATTTGAGAAACATTAGGAATTACATGATTCGTATGCTTGTGTTTGTGCTGTTTGGTGATCTTTCTATCAAGTTCTATTAAATTCAAAGATTTCTGGACGAGAATAAGAATGGAAACCCACACTTTCCAAACCACATCCTAGGCAAATCAAACAATTCAATAAGAAAGGTTGTGTTATTGAGAATTTGAGAAACATTAGGAATCACATGATTCATGTGCTTGTGTTTGTATTGTTTGGTGATCTTTCTATCAAGTTCTATTAAGTTCAAAGATTTTAGATGAGAAAAAGAATGGAAACCAACACTTACCAAACCATATCCTAGGCAAATCAAACCAATCAATAAGAAAGGTTGGGTTATTGAGAATTTGAGAAACATTAGGAATCGCATGATTCGTATGCTTGTGTTTGTGTTGTTTGGTGATCTTTGTATCAAGTTGTAATAAGTTCAAAGATTTCTGGACGAGAAAAAGAATGGAAGCAAACACTTCTAAAACCATAGCCTAGGCAAATCAAACCAATCAATAAGAAATGTTGTATTATTGAGTATTTGAGAAACATTAAGAATCGCATGATTCGTATGCTTGTGTTTGTGTTGTTTGGTGATCTTTCTATCAAGGTCTATTAAGTTCAAAGATTTTATGACGAGAAAAAGGATGGAAACCAACACTTCCCAAACCGTATCCTAGGCAACTAATACCAATCAATAAGAAAGGTTGTGTTATTGAGTATTTGAGAAACATTAGGAATCGCATGATTCGTATGCTTGTGTTTGTGTTGTTTGGTGATCTTTGTATCAAGTTTATTAAGTTCAAAGATTTTTGGACGAGAAAAAGAATGGAAACCAACACTTCCCAAACCATAGCCTAGGCAAATCAAACCAATCAATAAGAAAGGTTGTGTTATTGAGTATTTGAGGAACATTAGGAATTGCACGATTCGTATGCTTGTGTTTGTGTTGTTTGGTGATCTTTCTATCAAGTTCTATTAAGTTCAAAGATTTTTGGACGAGAAAAAGAATGGAAACAAACTCTTCCCAAACCATAGCCTACGCAAATCAAAGCAATCAAAAAGAAAGGTTGTGTTATTGAGTATTTAAGTAACATTAGGAATCGCATGATTCATATACTTGGGCTTGGGTTGTTTGGTTAACTTTCTAGACGAGAAAAACAAATGGAAACCAACACTTCCCAAACCATAGCCTACGCAAATCAAAGCAATCAAAAAGAAAGGTTGTGTTATTGAGTATTTGAGAAACATTAGGAATCGCATGATTCGTATGCTTGTGTTTGTGTTGTTTGGTGATCTTTCTATCAAGTTGTATTAAGTTCAAAGATTTATGGACGAGAAAAAGGATGGAAACCAACACTTCCCAAACCGTATCCTAGGCAAATCAAACCAATCAATAAGAAAGGTTGTGTTATTGAGTATTTGAGAAACATTAGGAATCGCATGATTCGTATGCTTGTGTTTGTGTTGTTTGGTGATCTTTGTATCAAGTTCTATTAAGTTCAAAGATTTTTGGACGAGAAAAAGAATGGAAACCAACACTTCCCAAACCATAGCCTAGGCAAATCAAACCAATCAATAAGAAAGGTTGTGTTATTGAGTATTTGAGACACATTAGGAATTGCACAATTTGTATGCTTGTGTTTGTGTTGTTTGGTGATCTTTCTATCAAATTCAATTAAGTTCAAAGATTTTTGGACGAGAAAAAGAATGGAAACAAACTCTTCCCAAACCATAGCCTAGGCAAATCAAACCAATCAAAAAGAAAGGTTGTGTTATTGAGTATTTGAGAAACATTAGGAATCGCATGATTCGTATGCTTGTGTTTGTGTTGTTTGGTGATCTTTCTATCAAGTTGTATTAAGTTCAAAGATTTATGGACGAGAAAAAGGATGGAAACCAACACTTCCCAAACCGTATCCTAGGCAAATCAAACCAATCAATAAGAAAGGTTGTGTTATTGAGTATTTGAGAAACATTGGGAATCGCATGATTCGTATGCTTGTGTTTGTGTTGTTTGGTGATCTTTGTATCAAGTTCCAATAAGTTCAAAGCTTTTTGGTCGAGAAAAAGAATGGAAACCAACACTTCCAAAAACATAGCCTAGGCAAATCAAACCAATCAATAAGAAATGTTGTGTTATTGAGTATTTGAGAAACATTAAGAATCGCATGATTCGTATGCTTGTGTTTTTGTTGTTTGGTGATCTTTCTATCAAGGTCTATTAAGTTCAAATGTTTTTGGATGGGAAAAAGGATGGAAACCAACACTTCCCAAACCGTATCCTAGGCAAATAAAACCAATCAATCAGAAAGGTTGTGTTATTGAGTATTCGAGAAACATTAGGAATCGCATGATTTGTATGCTTGTGTTTGTGTTGTTTGGTGATCTTTGTATCAAGTTCTATTAAGTTCAAAGATTTTTGGTCGAGAAAAAGAATGGAAACCAACACTTCCAAAAACATAGCCTAGGCAAATCAAACCAATCAATAAGAAATGTTGTATTATTGAGTATTTGAGAAACATTAAGAATCGCATGATTCGTATGCTTGTGTTTGTGTTGTTTGGTGATCTTTCTATCAACGTCTATTAAGTTCAAAGATTTTATGACAAGAAAAAGGATGGAAACCAACACTTCCCAAACCGTATCCTAGGCAACTAATACCAATCAATAAGAAAGGTTGTGTTATTGAGTATTTGAGAAACATTAGGAATCGCATGATTCGTATGCTTGTGTTTGTGTTGTTTGGTGATTTTGTATCAAGTTTATTAAGTTCAAAGATTTTTGGACGAGAAAAAGAATGGAAACCAACACTTCCCAAACCATAGCCTAGGCAAATCAACCCAATCAATAAGAATGGTTGTGCTATTGATAATTTGAGAAACATTAGGAATCACATGATTCGTATGCTTGTGTTTGTGTTGTTTGGTGATCTTTTTATCAAGTTCTATTAAGTTCAAAGATTTTTGGACGAGGAAAAGAATGGAAACCAACACTTACCAAACCATATCCTAGGCAAATCAAACCAATCAATAAGAAAGGTTGGGTTATTGAGAATTTGAGAAACATTAGGAATCGCATGATTCGTATGCCTGTGTCTATGTTGTTTCGTGATCTTTCTATCAAGTTCTATGAAGTTCATAGATTTTTGGACGAGAAAAAGAATCGAAACCAACACTTCCTAAACCATAGCCTAGGCAAATCAAACCAATCAATATGAAAAGTTGTGTTATAAAATTTGAGAAACATTAGGAATCACATGATTCGTATGCTTGTGTTTGTGTTGTTTGGTGATCTTTCTATCAAGTTCTATTAAGTTCAAAGATTTCTGGACGAGAATAAGAATGGAAACCAACACTTCCCAAACCATAGCCTAGGCAAATCAAACCAATCAATAAGAAATGTTGTGTTATTGAGTATTGAGAAACATTAGGAATCGCATGATTCGTATGCTTGTGCTTTTGTTGTTTGGTGATCTTTCTAGACGTGAAAAAGAATGGAAACCAACACTTCCAAAAACATAGCCTAGGCAAATCAAACCAATCAATAAGAAATGTTGTGTTATTGAGTATTTGAGAAACATTAAGAATCGCATGATTCGTATGCTTGTGTTTTTGTTGTTTGGTGATCTTTCTATCAAGGTCTATTAAGTTCAAATGTTTTTGGATGGGAAAAAGGATGGAAACCAACACTTCCCAAACCGTATCCTAGGCAAATAAAACCCATCAATCAGAAAGGTTGTGTTATTGAGTATTCGAGAAACATTAGGAATCGCATGATTTGTATGCTTGTGTTTGTGTTGTTTGGTGATCTTTGTATCAAGTTCTATTAAGTTCAAAGATTTTTGGTCGAGAAAAAGAATGGAAACCAACACTTCCAAAAACATAGCCTAGGCAAATCAAACCAATCAATAAGAAATGTTGTATTATTGAGTATTTGAGAAACATTAAGAATCGCATGATTCGTATGCTTGTGTTTGTGTTGTTTGGTGATCTTTCTATCAAGGTCTATTAAGTTCAAAGATTTTATGACAAGAAAAAGGATGGAAACCAACACTTCCCAAACCGTATCCTAGGCAACTAATACCAATCAATAAGAAAGGTTGTGTTATTGAGTATTTGAGAAACATTAGGAATCGCATGATTCGTATGCTTGTGTTTGTGTTGTTTGGTGATTTTGTATCAAGTTTATTAAGTTCAAAGATTTTTGGACGAGAAAAAGAATGGAAACCAACACTTCCCAAACCATAGCCTAGGCAAATCAACCCAATCAATAAGAATGGTTGTGCTATTGATAATTTGAGAAACATTAGGAATCACATGATTCGTATGCTTGTGTTTGTGTTGTTTGGTGATCTTTTTATCAAGTTCTATTAAGTTCAAAGATTTTTGGACGAGAAAAAGAATGGAAACCAACACTTACCAAACCATATCCTAGGCAAATCAAACCAATCAATAAGAAAGGTTGGGTTATTGAGAATTTGAGAAACATTAGGAATCGCATGATTCGTATGCCTGTGTCTATGTTGTTTCGTGATCTTTCTATCAAGTTCTATGAAGTTCATAGATTTTTGGACGAGAAAAAGAATCGAAACCAACACTTCCTAAACCATAGCCTAGGCAAATCAAACCAATCAATATGAAAAGTTGTGTTATAAAATTTGAGAAACATTAGGAATCACATGATTCGTATGCTTGTGTTTGTGTTGTTTGGTGATCTTTCTATCAAGTTCTATTAAGTTCAAAGATTTCTGGACGAGAATAAGAATGGAAACCAACACTTCCCAAACCATAGCCTAGGCAAATCAAACCAATCAATAAGAAATGTTGTGTTATTGAGTATTGAGAAACATTAGGAATCGCATGATTCGTATGCTTGTGCTTTTGTTGTTTGGTGATCTTTCTAGACGTGAAAAAGAATGGAAACCAACACTTCCCAAACCATAGCCTAGGCAAATCAAACCAATCAATAGGAAAGGTTGTGTTATTGAGAATTTGAGAAACATTAGGAATTGCATGATTCGTATGCTTGTGTTTATGTTGTTTGGTGATCTTTCTATCAAGTTCTATTAATTTCATAGATTTTTGGACGAGAAAAAGAATGGAAACCAACACTTCCCAAACCATAGCTTAGGCAAATCAAACCAATCAATATGAAAAGTTGTGTTGTAGAATTTGAGAAACATTAGGAATCACATGATTCGTATGCTTGTGTTTGTGTTGTTTGGTGATCTTTTTATCAAGTTCTATTAAGTTCAAAGATTTTTGGACGAGAAAAAGAATGGAAACCAACACTTCCCAAACCTTATCCTTGGCAAATCAAACCAATCAATAAGAAAGATTGTGTTATTGAGAATTTGAGAAACATTAGGAATCGCATTATTCCTATGTTTGTGTTTGTGTTGTTTGGTTATCTTTTTATCAAGTTCTATTAAGTTCAAAGATTTTTGAACGAGAAAAAAGAATGGAAACCAACACAACTCAAACCATAGCCTACGCAAATCAAACCAATCAATAAGAAATTTTGTGTTACTGAGTATTTGAGAAACAAATCGCATGATTCGTATGCTTGTGCTTGTGTTGTTGGTGATCTTTCTAGACGTGAAAAAGAATGGAAACCAACACTTCCCAAACCATAACCTAGGGAAATCAAACCAATCAATAAGAAAGGTTGTGTTATTGAGAATTTGAGAAAAATTAGGAATTACATGATTCGTATGCTTGTGTTTGTGTTGTTTGGTGATCTTTCTATCAAGTTCTATTAAATTTAAAGATTTCTGGACGAGAATAAGAATGGAAACCCACACTTTCCAAACCACATCCTAGGCAAATCAAACCAATCAATAAGCAAGGTTGTGTTATTGAGAATTTGAGAAACATTAGGAATCACATGATTCGTGTGCTTGTGTTTGTGTTGTTTGGTGATCTTTCTATCAAGTTCTATTAAGTTCAAAGATTTTAGATGAGAAAAAGAATGGAAACCAACACTTACCAAACCATATCCTAGGCAAATCAAACCAATCAATAAGAAAGGTTGGGTTATTGAGAATTTGAGAAACATTAGGAATCGCATGATTCGTATGCTTGTGTTTGTGTTGTTTGGTGATCTTTGTATCAAGTTCTAATAAGTTCAAAGATTTCTGGACGAGAAAAAGAATGGAAGCAAACACTTCTAAAACCATAGCCTAGGCAAATCAAACCAATCAATAAGTGATGTTGTATTATTGAGTATTTGAGAAACATTAAGAATCGCATGATTCGTATGCTTGTGTTTGTGTTGTTTGGTGATCTTTCTATCAAGGTCTATTAAGTTCAAAGATTTTATGACGAGAAAAAGGATGGAAACCAACACTTCCCAAACCGTATCCTAGGCAAATAATACCAATCAATAAGACAGGTTGTGTTATTGAGTATTTGAGAAACATTAGGAATCGCATGATTCGTATGCTTGTGTTTGTGTTGTTTGGTGATCTTTGTATCAAGTTCTATTAAGTTCAAAGATTTTTGGACGAGAAAAAGAATGGAAACCAACACTTCCCAAACCATAGCCTAGGCAAATCAAACCAATCAATAAGAAAGGTTGTGTTATTAAGTATTTGAAAAACATTAGGAATTGCACGATTCGTATGCTTGTGTTTGTGTTGTTTGGTGATCTTTCTATCATGTTCTATTAAGTTCAAAGATTTTTGGACGAGAAAAAGAATGGAAACAAACTCTTCCCAAACCATAGCCTAGGCAAATCAAACCAATCAAAAAGAAAGGTTGTGTTATTGAGTATTTGAGAAACATTAGGAATCGCATGATTCGTATGCTTGTGTTTTTGTTGTTTGGTGATCTTTCTATCAAGTTGTATTAAGTTCAAAGATTTATGGACGAGAAAAACGATGGAAACCAACACTTCCCAAGCCGTATCCTAGGCAAATCAAACCAATCAATAAGAAAGGTTATGTTATTGAGTATATTAGAAACATTAGGAATCGCATGATTCGTATGCTTGTGTTTGTGTTGTTTGGTGATCTTTGTATCAAGTTCTATTAAGTTCAAAGATTTTTGGACGAGAAAAAGAATGGAAACCAACACTTCCCAAACCACAGCCTAGGCAAATCAAACCAATAAATAAGAAATGTTGTGTTATTGAGTATTTGAGAAACAAATCGCATGATTCGTATGCTTGTGCTTGTCTTGTTGGTGATCGTTCTAGACGTGAAAAAGAATGGAAACCAACACTTCCCAAACCATAGCCTAGGCAAATCAAACCAATCAATAAGAAAGGTTGTGTTATTGAGAATTTGAGAAACATTAGGAGATCGTATGCTTGTGTTTATGTTGTTTCGTGATCTTTCTATCAAGTTCTATGAAGTTCATAGATTTTTGGATGAGAAAAAGAATAGAAACCAACACTTCCTAAACCATAGCCTAGGCAAATCAAACCAATCAATATGAAAAGTTCTGTTATAAAATTTGAGAAACATTAGGAATCACATGATTCGTATGCTTGTGTTTGTGTTGTTTGGTGATCTTTCTATCGAGTTCTATTAAGTTCAAAGATTTCTGGACGAGAATAAGAATGGAAACCAACACTTTTCAAACCATATCCTAGGCAAATCAAACCAATCAATAAGAAAGGTTGTGTTATTGAGAATTTGAGAAACATTAGGAGATCGTATGCTTGTGTTTATGTTGTTTCGTGATCTTTCTATCAAGTTCTATGAAGTTCATAGATTTTTGGACGAGAAAAAGAATAGAAACCAACACTTCCTAAACCATAGCCTAGGAAAATCAAACCAATCAATATGAAAAGTTCTGTTATAAAATTTGAGAAACATTAGGAATCACATGATTCGTATGCTTGTGTTTGTGTTGTTTGGTGATCTTTCTATCGAGTTCTATTAAGTTCAAAGATTTCTGGACGAGAATAAGAATGGAAACCAACACTTTTCAAACCATATCCTAGGCAAATCAAACCAATCAATAAGAAAGGTTGTGTTATTGAGAATTTGAGAAACATTAGGAGATCGTATGCTTGTGTTTATGTTGTTTCGTGATCTTTCTATCAAGTTCTATGAAGTTCATAGATTTTTGGACGAGAAAAAGAATAGAAACCAACACTTCCTAAACCATAGCCTAGGCAAATCAAACCAATCAATATGAAAAGTTCTGTTATAAAATTTGAGAAACATTAGGAATCACATGATTCGTATGCTTGTGTTTGTGTTGTTTGGTGATCTTTCTATCGAGTTCTATTAAGTTCAAAGATTTTTGGACGAGAATAAGAATGGAAACCAACACTTTTCAAACCATATCCTAGGCAAATCAAACCAATCAATAAGAAAGGTTGTGTTATTGAGTATTTGACAAACATTAGGAATCGCATTATTTGTATGCTTGTGTTTGTGTTGTTTGGTTATCTTTGTATCAAGTTCTATTAAGTTCAAAGATTTTTGGACGAGAAAAAGAATAGAAACCAACACTTCCCAAACCATATCCTAGGCAAATCAAACCAATCAATAAGAAAGGTTGTGTTATTGAGAATTTGAGAAACATTAGGAATCACATGATTCGTATGCTTGTGTTTGTGTTGTTTGGTGATCTTTCTATCAAGTTCTATTAAGTTCAAAGATTTTAGACGAGAAAAAGAATGGAAACCAACACTTCCCAAACCATATCCTAGGCAAATCAAACCAATCAATAAGAAAGGTTGGGTTATTGAGAATTTGAGAAACATTAGGAATCGCATGATTCGTATGCTTGTGTCTATGTTGTTTCGTGATCTTTCTATGAAGTTCTATGAAGTTCATAGATTTTTGGACGAGAAAAAGAATCGAAACCAACACTTCCTAAACCATAGCCTAGGCAAATCAAACCAATCAATATGAAAAGTTGTGTTATAAAATTTGAGAAACATTAGGAATCACATGATTCGTATGCTTGTGTTTGTGTTGTTTGGTGATCTTTCTATCGAGTTCTATTAAGTTCAAAGATTTCTGGACGAGAATAAGAATGGAAACCAACACTTTTCAAACCATATCCTAGGCAAATCAAACCAATCAATAAGAAAGGTTGTGTTATTGAGAATTTGAGAAACATTAGGAATCACATGATTCGTATGCTTGTGTTTGTGTTGTTTAGTGATCTTTCTATCAAGTTCTATTAAGTTCAAAGATTTTAGACGAGAAAAAGAATGGAAACCAACACTTCCCAAACCATATCCTAGGCAAATCAAACCAATCAATAAGAAAGGTTGGGTTATTGAGAATTTGAGAAACATTAGGAATCGCATGATTCGTATGCTTGTGTTTGTGTTGTTTGGTTATCTTTCTATCAAGTTGTATTAAGTTCAAAGATTTATGGACGAGAAAAAGGATGGAAACCAACACTTCCCAAACCTTATCCTAGGCAAATCAAACCAATCAATAAGAAAGGTTGTGTTATTGAGTGTTTGACAAACATTAGGAATCGCATTATTTGTATGCTTGTGTTTGTGTTGTTTGGTTATCTTTGTATCAAGTTCTATTAAGTTCAAAGATTTTTGGACGAGAAAAAGAATAGAAACCAACACTTCCCAAACCATATCCTAGGCAAATCAAACCAATCAATAAGAAAGGTTGTGTTATTGAGAATTTGAGAAACATTAGGAATCACATGATTCGTATGCTTGTGTTTGTGTTGTTTGGTGATCTTTCTATCAAGTTCTATTAAGTTCAAAGATTTTAGACGAGAAAAAGAATGGAAACCAACACTTCCCAAACCATATCCTAGGCAAATCAAACCAATCAATAAGAAAGGTTGGGTTATTGAGAATTTGAGAAACATTAGGAATCGCATGATTCGTATGCCTGTGTCTATGTTGTTTCGTGATCTTTCTATCAAGTTCTATGAAGTTCATAGATTTTTGGACGAGAAAAAGAATCGAAACCAACACTTCCTAAACCATAGCCTAGGCAAATCAAACCAATCAATATGAAAAGTTGTGTTATAAAATTTGAGAAACATTAGGAATCACATGATTCGTATGCTTGTGTTTGTGTTGTTTGGTGATCTTTCTATCAAGTTCTATTAAGTTCAAAGATTTCTGGACGAAATAAGAATGGAAACCAACACTTCCCAAACCATAGCCTAGGCAAATCAAACCAATCAATAAGAAATGTTGTGTTATTGAGTATTGAGAAACATTAGGAATCGCATGATTCGTATGCTTGTGCTTTTGTTGTTTGGTGATCTTTCTAGACGTGAAAAAGAATGGAAACCAACACTTCCCAAACCATAGCCTAGGCAAATCAAACCAATCAATAGGAAAGGTTGTGTTATTGAGAATTTGAGAAACATTAGGAATTGCATGATTCGTATGCTTGTGTTTATGTTGTTTGGTGATCTTTCTATCAAGTTCTATTAATTTCATAGATTTTTGGACGAGAAAAAGAATGGAAACCAACACTTCCCAAACCATAGCTTAGGCAAATCAAACCAATCAATATGAAAAGTTGTGTTGTAGAATTTGAGAAACATTAGGAATCACATGATTCGTATGCTTGTGTTTGTGTTGTTTGGTGATCTTTTTATCAAGTTCTATTAAGTTCAAAGATTTTTGGACGAGAAAAAGAATGGAAACCAACACTTCCCAAACCTTATCCTTGGCAAATCAAACCAATCAATAAGATAGATTGTGTTATTGAGAATTTGAGAAACATTAGGAATCGCATTATTCCTATGTTTGTGTTTGTGTTGTTTGGTTATCTTTTTATCAAGTTCTATTAAGTTCAAAGATTTTTGAACGAGAAAAAAGAATGGAAACCAACACAACTCAAACCATAGCCTACGCAAATCAAACCAATCAATAAGAAATTTTGTGTTACTGAGTATTTGAGAAACAAATCGCATGATTCGTATGCTTGTGCTTGTGTTGTTGGTGATCTTTCTAGACGTGAAAAAGAATGGAAACCAACACTTCCCAAACCATACCCTAGGGAAATCAAACCAATCAATAAGAAAGGTTGTGTTATTGAGAATTTGAGAAACATTAGGAATTACATGATTCGTATGCTTGTGTTTGTGTTGTTTGGTGATCTTTCTATCAAGTTCTATTAAATTCAAAGATTTCTGGACGAGAATAAGAATGGAAACCCACACTTTCCAAACCACATCCTAGGCAAATCAAACCAATCAATAAGCAAGGTTGTGTTATTGAGAATTTGAGAAACATTAGGAATCACATGATTCGTGTGCTTGTGTTTGTGTTGTTTGGTGGTCTTTCTATCAAGTTCTATTAAGTTCAAAGATTTTAGATGAGAAAAAGAATGGAAACCAACACTTACCAAACCATATCCTAGGCAAATCAAACCAATCAATAAGAAAGGTTGGGTTATTGAGAATTTGAGAAACATTAGGAATCGCATGATTCGTATGCTTGTGTTTGTGTTGTTTGGTGATCTTTGTATCAAGTTCTAATAAGTTCAAAGATTTCTGGACGAGAAAAAGAATGGAAGCAAACACTTCTAAATCCATAGCCTAGGCAAATCAAACCAATCAATAAGTGATGTTGTATTATTGAGTATTTGAGAAACATTAAGAATCGCATGATTCGTATGCTTGTGTTTGTGTTGTTTGGTGATCTTTCTATCAAGGTCTATTAAGTTCAAAGATTTTATGACGAGAAAAAGGATGGAAACCAACACTTCCCAAACCGTATCCTAGGCAAATAATACCAATCAATAAGACAGGTTGTGTTATTGAGTATTTGAGAAACATTAGGAATCGCATGATTCGTATGCTTGTGTTTGTGTTGTTTGGTGATCTTTGTATCAAGTTCTATTAAGTTCAAAGATTTTTGGACGAGAAAAAGAATGGAAACCAACACTTCCCAAACCATAGCCTAGGCAAATCAAACCAATCAATAAGAAAGGTTGTGTTATTAAGTATTTGAAAAACATTAGGAATTGCACGATTCGTATGCTTGTGTTTGTGTTGTTTGGTGATCTTTCTATCAAGTTCTATTAAGTTCAAAGATTTTTGGACGAGAAAAAGAATGGAAACAAACTTTTCCCAAACCATAGCCTAGGCAAATCAAACCAATCAAAAAGAAAGGTTGTGTTATTGAGTATTTGAGAAACATTAGGAATCGCATGTTTCGTATGCTTGTGTTTGTGTTGTTTGGTGATCTTTCTATCAAGTTGTATTAAGTTCAAAGATTTATGGACGAGAAAAACGATGGAAAACAACACTTCCCAAGCCGTATCCTAGGCAAATCAAACCAATCAATAAGAAAGGTTATGTTATTGAGTATATTAGAAACATTAGGAATCGCATGATTCGTATGCTTGTGTTTGTGTTGTTTGGTGATCTTTGTATCAAGTTCTATTAAGTTCAAAGATTTTTGGACGAGAAAAAGAATGGAAACCAACACTTCCCAAACCATAGCCTAGGCAAATCAAACCAATAAATAAGAAATGTTGTGTTATTGAGTATTTGAGAAACAAATCGCATGATTCGTATGCTTGTGCTTGTCTTGTTGGTGATCTTTCTAGACGTGAAAAAGAATGGAAACCAACACTTCCCAAACCATAGCCTAGGCAAATCAAACCAATCAATAAGAAAGGTTGTGTTATTGAGAATTTGAGAAACATTAGGAGATCGTATGCTTGTGTTTATGTTGTTTCGTGATCTTTCTATCAAGTTCTATGAAGTTCATAGATTTTTGGACGAGAAAAATAATAGAAACCAACACTTCCTAAACCATAGCCTAGGCAAATCAAACCAATCAATATGAAAAGTTCTGTTATAAAATTTGAGAAACATTAGGAATCACATGATTCGTATGCTTGTGTTTGTGTTGTTTGGTGATCTTTCTATCGAGTTCTATTAAGTTCAAAGATTTCTGGACGAGAATAAGAATGGAAACCAACACTTTTCAAACCATATCCTAGGCAAATCAAACCAATCAATAAGAAAGGTTGTGTTATTGAGAATTTGAGAAACATTAGGAGATCGTATGCTTGTGTTTATGTTGTTTCGTGATCTTTCTATCAAGTTCTATGAAGTTCATAGATTTTTGGACGAGAAAAAGAATAGAAACCAACACTTCCTAAACCATAGCCTAGGCAAATCAAACCAATCAATATGAAAAGTTCTGTTATAAAATTTGAGAAACATTAGGAATCAAATGATTCGTATGCTTGTGTTTGTGTTGATTGGTGATCTTTCTATCGAGTTCTATTAAGTTCAAAGATTTCTGGACGAGAATAAGAATGGAAACCAACACTTTTCAAACCATATCCTAGGCAAATCAAACCAATCAATAAGAAAGGTTGTGTTATTGAGTATTTGACAAACATTAGGAATCGCATTATTTGTATGCTTGTGTTTGTGTTGTTTGGTTATCTTTGTATCAAGTTCTATTAAGTTCAAAGATTTTTGGACGAGAAAAAGAATAGAAACCAACACTTCCCAAACCATATCCTAGGCAAATCAAACCAATCAATAAGAAAGGTTGTGTTATTGAGAATTTGAGAAACATTAGGAATCACATGATTCGTATGCTTGTGTTTGTGTTGTTTGGTGATCTTTCTATCAAGTTCTATTAAGTTCAAAGATTTTAGACGAGAAAAAGAATGGAAACCAACACTTCCCAAACCATATCCTAGGCAAATCAAACCAATCAATAAGAAAGGTTGGGTTATTGAGAATTTGAGAAACATTAGGAATCGCATGATTCGTATGCTTGTGTCTATGTTGTTTCGTGATCTTTCTATGAAGTTCTATGAAGTTCATAGATTTTTGGACGAGAAAAAGAATCGAAACCAACACTTCCTAAACCATAGCCTAGGCAAATCAAACCAATCAATATGAAAAGTTGTGTTATAAAATTTGAGAAACATTAGGAATCACATGATTCGTATGCTTGTGTTTGTGTTGTTTGGTGATCTTTCTATCAAGTTCTATTAAGTTCAAAGATTTCTGGACGAGAATAAGAATGGAAACCAACACTTCCCAAACCATAGCCTAGGCAAATCAAACCAATCAATAAGAAATGTTGTGTTATTGAGTATTGAGAAACATTAGGAATCACATGATTCGTATGCTTGTGCTTTTGTTGTTTGGTGATCTTTCTAGACGTGAAAAAGAATGGAAACCAACACTTCCCAAACCATAGCCTAGGCAAATCAAACCAATCAATAGGAAAGGTTGTGTTATTGAGAATTTGAGAAACATTAGGAATTGCATGATTCGTATGCTTGTGTTTATGTTGTTTGGTGATCTTTCTATCAAGTTCTATTAATTTCATAGATTTTTGGACGAGAAAAAGAATGGAAACCAACACTTCCCAAACCATAGCTTAGGCAAATCAAACCAATCAATATGAAAAGTTGTGTTGTAGAATTTGAGAAACATTAGGAATCACATGATTCGTATGCTTGTGTTTGTGTTGTTTGGTGATCTTTTTATCAAGTTCTATTAAGTTCAAAGATTTTTGGACGAGAAAAAGAATGGAAACCAATACTTCCCAAACCATATCCTTGGCAAATCAAACCAATCAATAAGATAGATTGTGTTATTGAGAATTTGAGAAACATTAGGAATCGCATTATTCCTATGTTTGTGTTTCTGTTGTTTGGTTATCTTTTTATCAAGTTCTATTAAGTTCAAAGATTTTTGAACGAGAAAAAAGAATGGAAACCAACACAACTCAAACCATAGCCTACGCAAATCAAACCAATCAATAAGAAATTTTGTGTTATTGAGTATTTGAGAAACAAATCGCATGATTCGTATGCTTGTGCTTGTGTTGTTGGTGATCTTTCTAGACGTGAAAAAGAATGGAAACCAATACTTCCCAAACCATACCCTAGGCAAATCAAACCAATCAATAAGAAAGGTTGTGTTATTGAGAATTTGACAAACATTAGGAATTACATGATTCGTATGCTTGTGTTTGTGTTGTTTGGTGATTTTTCTATCAAGTTCTATTAAATTCAAAGATTTCTGGACGAGAATAAGAATGGAAACCCACACTTTCCAAACCACATCCTAGGCAAATCAAACCAATCAATAAGCAAGGTTGTGTTATTGAGAATTTGAGAAACATTAGGAATCACATGATTCGTGTGCTTGTGTTTGTGTTGTTTGGTGATCTTTCTATCAAGTTCTATTAAGTTCAAAGATTTTAGATGAGAAAAAGAATGGAAACCAACACTTACCAAACCATATCCTAGGCAAATCAAACCAATCAATAAGAAAGGTTGGGTTATTGAGAATTTGAGAAACATTAGGAATCGCATGATTCGTATGCTTGTGTTTGTGTTGTTTGGTGATCTTTGTATCAAGTTCTAATAAGTTCAAAGATTTCTGGACGAGAAAAAGAATGGAAGCAAACACTTCTAAAACCATAGCCTAGGCAAATCAAACCAATCAATAAGTGATGTTGTATTATTGAGTATTTGAGAAACATTAAGAATCGCATGATTCGTATGCTTGTGTTTGTGTTGTTTGGTGATCTTTCTATCAAGGTCTATTAAGTTCAAAGATTTTATGACGAGAAAAAGGATGGAAACCAACACTTCCCAAACCGTATCCTAGGCAAATAATACCAATCAATAAGACAGGTTGTGTTATTGAGTATTTGAGAAACATTAGGAATCGCATGATTCGTATGCTTGGGTTTGTGTTGTTTGGTGATCTTTGTATCAAGTTCTATTAAGTTCAAAGATTTTTGGACGAGAAAAAAAATGGAAACCAACACTTCCCAAACCATAGCCTAGGCAAATCAAACCAATCAATAAGAAAGGTTGTGTTATTGAGTATTTGAGAAACATTAGGAATTGCACGATTCGTATGCTTGTGTTTGTGTTGTTTGGTGATCTTTCTATCAAGTTCTATTAAGTTCAAAGATTTTTGGACGAGAAAAAGAATGGAAACAAACTCTTCCCAAACCATAGCCTAGGCAAATCAAGCCAATCAAAAAGAAAGGTTGTGTTATTGAGTATTTGAGAAACATTAGGAATCGCATGATTCGTATGCTTGTGTTTGTGTTGTTTGGTGATCTTTCTATCAAGTTGTATTAAGTTCAAAGATTTATGGACGAGAAAAAGGATGGAAACCAACACTTCCCAAGCCGTATCCTAGGCAAATCAAACCAATCAATAAGAAAGGTTATGTTATTGAGTATTTGAGAAACATTAGGAATCGCATGATTCGTATGCTTGTGTTTGTGTTGTTTGGTGATCTTTGTATCAAGTTCTATTAAGTTCAAAGATTTTTGGACGAGAAAAAGAACGGAAACCAACACTTCCCAAACCATAGCCTAGGCAAATCAAACCAATCAATAAGAAAGGTTGTGTTATTGAGTATTTGAGACACATTAGGAATTGCACAATTTGTATGCTTGTGTTTGTGTTGTTTGGTGATCTTTCTATCAAATTCTATTAAGTTCAAAGATTTTTGGACGAGAAAAAGAATGGAAACAAACTTTTCCCAAACCATAGCCTAGGCAAATCAAACCAATCAAAAAGAAAGGTTGTGTTATTGAGTATTTGAGAAACATTAGGAATCGCATGATTCGTATGCTTGTGTTTGTGTTGTTTGGTGATCTTTGTATCAAGTTGTATTAAGTTCAAAGATTTATGGACGAGAAAAAGGATGGAAACCAACACTTCCCAAACCGTATCCTAGGCAAATCAAACCAATCAATAAGAAAGGTTGTGTTATTGAGTATTTGAGAAACATTAGGAATCGCATGATTAGTATGCTTGTGTTTGTGTTGTTTGGTGATCTTTGTATCAAGTTCTAATAAGTTCAAAGATTTTTGGACGAGAAAAAGAATAGAAACCAACACCTCCCAACCCATAGCCTAGGCAAATCAAACCAATCAATAAGAAAAGTTGTGTTATTGAGTATTTGAGAAACGTTAGGAATCGCATGATTCGTATGCTTGTGTTTGTGTTGTATGGTGATCTTTCAATCAAGTTCTATTAATTTCAAAGATTTTTGGACAAGAAAAAGAATGGAAACCAACACTTGGCAAACCATAGCCTAGGCAAATCAAACCAATCAATAAGAAATGTTGTGTTATTGAGTATTTGAGAAACATTAGGAATCGCATGATTCGTATGCTTGTGTTTGTGTTGTTTGGTGATCTTTCTATTAAGTTCTATTAAGTTCAAAGATTTTTGGACGAGATAAAGAATGGAAACCAACACTTCCCAAACCATAGCCTAGGCAAATCAACCCAATCAATAAGAATGGTTGTGCTATTGAGAATTTGAGAAACATTAGGAATTACATGATTCGTATGCTTGTGTTTGTGTTGTTTGGTGATCTTTTTATCAAGTTCTATTAAGTTCAATGATTTTTGGACGAGAAAAAGAATGGAAACCAACACTTCCCAAACCATATCCTTGGCAAATCAAACCAATCAATAAGATAGATTGTGTTATTGAGAATTTGAGAAACATTAGGAATCGCATTATTCCTATGCTTGTGTTTGTGTTGTTTGGTTATCTTTTTATCAAGTTCTATTAAGTTCAAAGATTTTTGGACGAGAAAAAAGAATGGAAACCAACACATCCCAAACCATAGCCTAGGCAAATCAAACCAATCAATAAGAAATGTTGTGTTATTGAGTATTTGAGAAACAAATCGCATGATTCGTATGCTTGTGCTTGTGTTGTTGGTGATCTTTCTAGACGTGAAAAAGAATGGAAACCAACACTTCCCAAACCATGGCCTAGGCAAATCAAACCAATCAATAAGAAAGGTTGTGTTATTGAGAATTTGAGAAACATTAGGAATTGCATGATTCGTATGCTTGTGTTTATGTTGTTTCGTGATCTTTCTATCAAGTTCTATGAAGTTCATAGATTTTTGGAGGAGAAAAAGAATCGAAACCAACACTTCCTAAACCATAGCCTAGGCAAATCAAACCAATCAATATGAAAAGTTGTGTTATAAAATTTGAGAAACATTAGGAATCACATGATTCGTATGCTTGTGTTTGTGTTGTTTGGTGATCTTTCTATCAAGTTCTATTAGGTTCAAAGATTTCTGGACGAGAATAAGAATGGAAACCAACACTTTCCAAACCATATCCTAGGCAAATCAAACCAATCAATAAGAAAGGTTGTGTTATTGAGAATTTGAGAAACATTAGGAATCGCATTATTCCTATGCTTGTGTTTGTGTTGTTTGGTTATCTTTTTATCAAGTTCTATTAAGTTCAATGATTTATGGACGAGAAAAAGAATGGAAACCAACACTTCCCAAACCATATCCTTGGGAAATCAAACCAATCAATAAGATAGATTGTGTTATTGAGAATTTGAGAAACATTAGGAATCGCATTATTCCTATGCTTGTGTTTGTGTTGTTTGGTTATCTTTTTATCAAGTTCTATTAAGTTCAAAGATTTTTGGACGAGAAAAAAGAATGGAAACCAACACATCCCAAACCATAGCCTAGGCAAATCAAACCAATCAATAAGAAATGTTGTGTTATTGAGTATTTGAGAAACAAATCGCATGATTCGTATGCTTGTGCTTGTGTTGTTGGTGATCTTTCTAGACGTGAAAAAGAATGGAAACCAACACTTCCCAAACCATGGCCTAGGCAAATCAAACCAATCAATAAGAAAGGTTGTGTTATTGAGAATTTGAGAAACATTAGGAATTGCATGATTCGTATGCTTGTGTTTATGTTGTTTCGTGATCTTTCTATCAAGTTCTATGAAGTTCATAGATTTTTGGAGGAGAAAAAGAATCGAAACCAACACTTCCTAAACCATAGCCTAGGCAAATCAAACCAATCAATATGAAAAGTTGTGTTATAAAATTTGAGAAACATTAGGAATCACATGATTCGTATGCTTGTGTTTGTGTTGTTTGGTGATCTTTCTATCAAGTTCTATTAGGTTCAAAGATTTCTGGACGAGAATAAGAATGGAAACCAACACTTCCCAAACCATATCCTTGGCAAATCAAACCAATCAATAAGATAGATTGTGTTATTGAGAATTTGAGAAACATTAGGAATCGCATGATTCTTATGCTTGTGTTTGTGTTGTTTGGTTATCTTTCTATCAAGTTGTATTAAGTTCAAAGATTTATAGACGAGAAAAAGGATGGAAACCAACACTTCCCAAACCGTATCCTAGGCAAATCAAACCAATCAATAAGAAAGGTTGTGTTATTGAGTATTTGAGACACATTAGGAATTGCACAATTTGTGTGCTTGTGTTTGTGTTGTTTGATGATCTTTCTATCAAATTCTATTAAGTTCTAAGATTTTTGGACGAGAAAAAGAATGGAAACAAACTCTTCCCAAACCATAGCCTAGGCAAATCAAACCAATCAAAAAGAAAGGTTGTGTTATTGAGTATTTGAGAAACATTAGGAATCACATGATTCGTATGCTTGTGTTTGTGTTGTTTGGTGATCTTTTTATCAAGTTCTATTAAGTTCAAAGATTTTTGGACGAGAAAAAGAATGGAAACCAACACTTCCCAAACCATATCCTTGGCAAATCAAATCAATCAATAAGATAGATTGTGTTATTGAGAATTTGAGAAACATTAGGAATCGCATTATTCCTATGCTTGTGTTTGTGTTGTTTGGTTATCTTTTTATCAAGTTCTATTAAGTTCAAAGATTTTTGAACGAGAAAAAAGAATGGAAACCAACACATCCCAAACCATAGCCTAGGCAAATCAAACCAATCAATAAGAAATGTTGTGTTATTGAGTATTTGAGAAACAAATCGCATGATTCGTCAGCTTGTGCTTGTGTTGTTGGTGATGTTTCTAGACGTCAAAAAGAATGGAAACCAACACTTCCCAAACCATAGCCTAGGCAAATCAAACCAATCAATAAGAAAGGTTGTGTTATTGAGAATTTGAGAAACATTAGGAATTGCATGATTCGTATGCTTGTGTTTATGTTGTTTCGTGATCTTTCTATCAAGTTCTATGAAGTTCATAGATTTTTGGACGAGAAAAAGAATCGAAACCAACACTTCCTAAACCATAGCCTAGGCAAATCAAACCAATCAATTTGAGAAACATTAGGAATCACATGATTCGTATGCTTGTGCTTGTGTTGTTCGGTGATCTTTCTATCAAGTTCTATTAAGTTCAAAGATTTCTGGACGAGAATAAGAATGGAAACCAACACTTTCCAAACCATATCCTAGGCAAATCAAACCAATCAATAAGAAAGGTTGTGTTATTGAGAATTTGAGAAACATTAGGAATCATATGATTCGTATGCTTGTGTTTGTGTTGTTTGGTGATCTTTCTATCAAGTTCTATTAAGTTCAAAGATTTTAGACGAGAAAAAGAATGGAAACCAACACTTCCCAAACCATATCCTAGGCAAATCAAACCAATCAATAAGAAAGGTTGGGTTATTGAGAATTTGAGAAACATTAGGAATCGCATGATTCGTATGCTTGTGTTTGTGTTGTTTGGTGATCTTTGTATCATGTTCTAATAAGTTCAAAGATTTTCGGACGAGAAAAAGAATGGAAACCAACACTTCCAAAAACATAGCCTAGGCAAATCAAACCAATCAATAAGAAAGGTTGTGTTATTGAGAATTTGAGAAACATTAGGAATTGCATGATTCGTATGCTTGTGTTTATGTTGTTTCGTGATCTTTCTATCAAGTTCTATGAAGTTCATAGATTTTTGGAGGAGAAAAAGAATCGAAACCAACACTTCCTAAACCATAGCCTAGGCAAATCAAACCAATCAATATGAAAAGTTGTGTTATAAAATTTGAGAAACATTAGGAATCACATGATTCGTATGCTTGTGTTTGTGTTGTTTGGTGATCTTTCTATCAAGTTCTATTAGGTTCAAAGATTTCTGGACGAGAATAAGAATGGAAACCAACACTTCCCAAACCATATCCTTGGCAAATCAAACCAATCAATAAGATAGATTGTGTTATTGAGAATTTGAGAAACATTAGGAATCGCATGATTCGTATGCTTGTGTTTATGTTGTTTGGTTATCTTTCTATCAAGTTGTATTAAGTTCAAAGATTTATGGACGAGAAAAAGGATGGAAACCAACACTTCCCAAACCGTATCCTAGGCAAATCAAACCAATCAATAAGAAAGGTTGTGTTATTGAGTATTTGAGACACATTAGGAATTGCACAATTTGTGTGCTTGTGTTTGTGTTGTTTGATGATCTTTCTATCAAATTCTATTAAGTTCAAAGATTTTTGGACGAGAAAAAGAATGGAAACAAACTCTTCCCAAACCATAGCCTAGGCAAATCAAACCAATCAAAAAGAAAGGTTGTGTTATTGAGTATTTGAGAAACATTAGGAATCACATGATTCGTATGCTTGTGTTTGTGTTGTTTGGTGATCTTTTTATCAAGTTCTATTAAGTTCAAAGATTTTTGGACGAGAAAAAGAATGGAAACCAACACTTCCCAAACCATATCCTTGGCAAATCAAATCAATCAATAAGATAGATTGTGTTATTGAGAATTTGAGAAACATTAGGAATCGCATTATTCCTATGCTTGTGTTTGTGTTGTTTGGTTATCTTTTTATCAAGTTCTATTAAGTTCAAAGATTTTTGAACGAGAAAAAAGAATGGAAACCAACACATCCCAAACCATAGCCTAGGCAAATCAAACCAATCAATAAGAAATGTTGTGTTATTGAGTATTTGAGAAACAAATCGCATGATTCGTCTGCTTCTGCTTGTGTTGTTGGTGATCTTTCTAGACGTCAAAAAGAATGGAAACCAACACTTCCCAAACCATAGCCTAGGCAAATCAAACCAATCAATAAGAAAGGTTGTGTTATTGAGAATTTGAGAAACATTAGGAATTGCATGATTCGTATGCTTGTGTTTATGTTGTTTCGTGATCTTTCTATCAAGTTCTATGAAGTTCAAAGATTTTAGACGAGAAAAAGAATGGAAACCAACACTTCCCAAACCATATCCTAGGCAAATCAAACCAATCAATAAGAAAGGTTGGGTTATTGAGAATTTGAGAAACATTAGGAATCGCATGATTCGTATGCTTGTGTTTGTGTTGTTTGGTGATCTTTGTATCAAGTTCTAATAAGTTCAAAGATTTTCGGACGAGAAAAAGAATGGAAACCAACACTTCCAAAAACATAGCCTAGGCAAATCAAACCAATCAATAAGAAAGGTTGTGTTATTGAGAATTTGAGAAACATTAGGAATTGCATGATTCGTATGCTTGTGTTTATGTTGTTTCGTGATCTTTCTATCAAGTTCTATGAAGTTCATAGATTTTTGGAGGAGAAAAAGAATCGAAACCAACACTTCCTAAACCATAGCCTAGGCAAATCAAACCAATCAATATGAAAAGTTGTGTTATAAAATTTGAGAAACATTAGGAATCACATGATTCGTATGCTTGTGTTTGTGTTGTTTGGTGATCTTTCTATCAAGTTCCATTAGGTTCAAAGATTTCTGGACGAGAATAAGAATGGAAACCAACACTTCCCAAACCATATCCTTGGCAAATCAAACCAATCAATAAGATAGATTGTGTTATTGAGAATTTGAGAAACATTAGGAATCGCATGATTCGTATGCTTGTGTTTGTGTTGTTTGGTTATCTTTCTATCAAGTTGTATTAAGTTCAAAGATTTATGGACGAGAAAAAGGATGGAAACCAACACTTCCCAAACCGTATCCTAGGCAAATCAAACCAATCAATAAGAAAGGTTGTGTTATTGAGTATTTGAGACACATTAGGAATTGCACAATTTGTGTGCTTGTGTTTGTGTTGTTTGATGATCTTTCTATCAAATTCTATTAAGTTCAAAGATTTTTGGACGAGAAAAAGAATGGAAACAAACTCTTCCCAAACCATAGCCTAGGCAAATCAAACCAATCAAAAAGAAAGGTTGTGTTATTGAGTATTTGAGAAACATTAGGAATCACATGATTCGTATGCTTGTGTTTGTGTTGTTTGGTGATCTTTTTATCAAGTTCTATTAAGTTCAAAGATTTTTGGACGAGAAAAAGAATGGAAACCAACACTTCCCAAACCATATCCTTGGCAAATCAAATCAATCAATAAGATAGATTGTGTTATTGAGAATTTGAGAAACATTAGGAATCGCATTATTCCTATGCTTGTGTTTGTGTTGTTTGGTTATCTTTTTATCAAGTTCTATTAAGTTCAAAGATTTTTGAACGAGAAAAAAGAATGGAAACCAACACATCCCAAACCATAGCCTAGGCAAATCAAACCAATCAATAAGAAATGTTGTGTTATTGAGTATTTGAGAAACAAATCGCATGATTCGTCTGCTTGTGCTTGTGTTGTTGGTGATCTTTCTAGACGTCAAAAAGAATGGAAACCAACACTTCCCAAACCATAGCCTAGGCAAATCAAACCAATCAATAAGAAAGGTTGTGTTATTGAGAATTTGAGAAACATTAGGAATTCCATGATTCGTATGCTTGTGTTTATGTTGTTTCGTGATCTTTCTATCACGTTCTATGAAGTTCATAGATTTTTGGACGAGAAAAAGAATCGAAACCAACACTTCCTAAACCATAGCCTAGGCAAATCAAACCAATCAATTTGAGAAACATTAGGAATCACATGATTCGTATGCTTGTGCTTGTGTTGTTCGGTGATCTTTCTATCAAGTTCTATTAAGTTCAAAGATTTCTGGACGAGAATAAGAATGGAAACCAACACTTTCCAAACCATATCCTAGGCAAATCAAACCAATCAATAAGAAAGGTTGTGTTATTGAGAATTTGAGAAACATTAGGAATCGTATGATTCGTGTGCTTGTGTTTGTGTTGTTTGGTGATCTTTCTATCAAGTTCTATTAAGTTCAAAGATTTTAGACGAGAAAAAGAATGGAAACCAACACTTCCCAAACCATATCCTAGGCAAATCAAACCAATCAATAAGAAAGGTTGGGTTATTGAGAATTCGAGAAACATTAGGAATCGCATGTTTCGTATGCTTGTGTTTGTGTTGTTTGGTGATCTTTGTATCAAGTTCTAATAAGTTCAAAGATTTTCGGACGAGAAAAAGAATGGAAACCAACACTTCCAAAAACATAGCCTAGGGAAATCAAACCAATCAATAAGAAATGTTGTGTTATTGAGTATTTGAGAAACATTAAGAATCGCATGATTCGTATGCTTGTGTTTTTGTTGTTTGGTGATCTTTCTATCAAGGTCTATTAAGTTCAAATATTTTTGGACGGGAAAAAGGATGGAAACCAACACTTCCCAAACCGTATCCTAGGCAAATAAAACCAATCAATAAGAAAGGTTGTGTTATTGAGTATTTGAGAAACATTAGGAATCGCATGATTCGTATGCTTGTGTTTGTGTTGTTTGGTGATCTTTGTATCAAGTTCTATTAAGTTCAAAGATTTTTGGACGAGAAAAAGAATGGAAACCAACACTTCCCAAACCATAGCCTAGGCAAATCAAACCAATCAATAAGAAAGGTTGTGTTATTGAGTATTTGAGAAACATTAGGAATTGCACGATTCGTATGCTTGTGTTTGTGTTGTTTGGTGATCTTTCTATCAAGTTCTATTAAGTTCAAAGATTTTTGGACGAGAAAAAGAATGGAAACAAACTCTTCCCAAACCATAGCCTAGGCAAATCAAACCAATTAATAAGAAAGGTTGTGTTATTGAGTATTTGAGACACATTAGGAATTGCACAATTTGTATGCTTGTGTTTGTGTTGTTTGGTGATCTTTCTATCAAATTCTATTAAGTTCAAAGATTTTTGGACGAGAAAAAGAATGGAAACAAACTCTTCCCAAACCATAGCCTAGGCAAATCAAACCAATCAATAAGAAAGGTTGTGTTATTGAGTATTTGAGAAACATTAGGAATCGCATGATTCGTATGCTTGTGTTTGTATTGTTTGGTGATCTTTCTATCAAGTTGTATTAAGTTCAAAGATTTATGGACGAGAAAAAGGATAGAAACCAACACTTCCCAAACCATATCCTAGGCAAATCAAACCAATAAATAAGAAAGGTTGTGTTATTGAGTATTTGAGAAACATTAGGAATCGCATGATTCGTATGCTTGTGTTTGTGTTGTTTGGTGATCTTTGTATCAAGTTCTAATAAGTTCAAAGATTTTCGGACGAGAAAAAGAATGGAAACCAACACTTCCAAAAACATAGCCTAGGCAAATCAAACCAATCAATAAGAAATGTTGTGTTATTGAGTATTTGAGAAACATTAAGAATCGCATGATTCGTATGCTTGTGTTTTTGTTGTTTGGTGATCTTTCTATCAAGGTCTATTAAGTTCAAATGTTTTTGGACGGGAAAAAGGATGGAAACCAACACTTCCCAAACCGTATCCTAGGCAAATAAAACCAATCAATAAGAAAGGTTGTGTTATTGAGTATTTGAGAAACATTAGGAATCGCATGATTCGTATGCTTGTGTTTGTGTTGTTTGGTGATCTTTGTATCAAGTTCTATTAAGTTCAAAGATTTTTGGACGAGAAAAAGAATGGAAACCAACACTTCCCAAACCATATCCTTGGCAAATCAAATCAATCAATAAGATAGATTGTGTTATTGAGAATTTGAGAAACATTAGGAATCGCATTATTCCTATGCTTGTGTTTGTGTTGTTTGGTGATCTTTGTATCAAGTTCTATTAAGTTCAAAGATTTTTGGACGAGAAAAAGAATGGAAACCAACACATCCCAAACCATAGCCTAGGCAAATCAAACCAATCAATAAGAAATGTTGTGTTATTGAGTATTTGAGAAACAAATCGCACGATTCGTATGCTTGTGCTTGTGTTGTTGGTGATCTTTCTAAACGTGAAAAAGAATGGAAACCAACACTTCCCAAACCATAGCCTAGGCAAATCAAACCAATCAATAAGAAAGGTTGTGTTATTGAGAATTTGAGAAACATTAGGAATTGCATGATTCGTATGCTTGTGTTTATGTTGTTTCGCGATCTTTCTATCAAGTTCTATGAAGTTCATAGATTTTTGGAGGAGAAAAAGAATCGAAACCAACACTTCCTAAACCATAGCCTAGGCAAATCAAACCAATCAATATGAAAAGTTGTGTTATAAAATTTGAGAAACATTAGGAATCACATGATTCGTATGCTTGTGTTTGTGTTGTTCGGTGATCTTTCTATCAAGTTCTATTAAGTTCAAAGATTTCTGGACGAGAATAAGAATGGAAACCAACACTTTCCAAACCATATCCTAGGCAAATCAAACCAATCAATAAGAAAGGTTGTGTTATTGAGAATTTGAGAAACATTAGGAATCATATGATTCGTATGCTTGTGTTTGTGTTGTTTGGTGATCTTTCTATCAAGTTCTATTAAGTTCAAAGATTTTAGACGAGAAAAAGAATGGAAACCAACACTTCCCAAACCATATCCTAGGCAAATCAAACCAATCAATAAGAAAGGTTGGGTTATTGAGAATTTGAGAAACATTAGGAATCGCATGATTCGTATGCTTGTGTTTGTGTTGTTTGGTGATCTTTGTATCAAGTTCTAATAAGTTCAAAGATTTTCGGACGAGAAAAAGAATGGAAACCAACACTTCCAAAAACATAGCCTAGGCAAATCAAACCAATCAATAAGAAATGTTGTGTTATTGAGTATTTGAGAAACATTAAGAATCGCATGATTCGTATGCTTGTGTTTTTGTTGTTTGGTGATCTTTCTATCAAGGTCTATTAAGTTCAAATATTTTTGGACGGGAAAAAGGATGGAAACCAACACTTCCCAAACCGTATCCTAGGCAAATAAAACCAATCAATAAGAAAGGTTGTGTTATTGAGTATTTGAGAAACATTAGGAATCGCATGATTCGTATGCTTGTGTTTGTGTTGTTTGGTGATCTTTGTATCAAGTTCTATTAAGTTCAAAGATTTTTGGACGAGAAAAAGAATGGAAACCAACACTTCCCAAACCATAGCCTAGGCAAATCAAACGAATCAATAAGAAAGGTTGTGTTATTGAGTATTTGAGAAACATTAGGAATTGCACGATTCGTATGCTTGTGTTTGTGTTGTTTGGTGATCTTTCAATCAAGTTCTATTAATTTCAAAGATTTTTGGACGAGAAAAAGAATGGAAACAAACTCTTCCCAAACCATAGCCTAGGCAAATCAAACCAATTAATAAGAAAGGTTGTGTTATTGAGTATTTGAGACACATTAGGAATTGCACAATTTGTATGCTTGTGTTTGTATTGTTTGGTGATCTTTCTATCAAATTCTATTAAGTTCAAAGATTTTTGGACGAGAAAAAGAATGGAAACAAACTCTTCCCAAACCATAGCCTAGGCAAATCAAACCAATCAATAAGAAAGGTTGTGTTATTGAGTATTTGAGAAACATTAGGAATCGCATGATTCGTATGCTTGTGTTTGTATTGTTTGGTGATCTTTCTATCAAGTTGTATTAAGTTCAAAGATTTATGGACGAGAAAAAGGATAGAAACCAACACTTCCCAAACCATATCCTAGGCAAATCAAACCAATAAATAAGAAAGGTTGTGTTATTGAGTATTTGAGAAACATTAGGAATCGCATGATTAGTATGCTTGTGTTTGTGTTGTTTGGTGATCTTTGTATCAAGTTCTAATAAGTTCAAAGATTTTTGGACGAGAAAAAGAATGGAAACCAACACTTCCAAAAGCATAGCCTAGGCAAATCAAACCAATCAATAAGAAATGTTGTGTTATTGAGTATTTGAGAAACATTAAGAATCGCATGATTCGTATGCTTGTGTTTTTGTTGTTTGGTGATCTTTCTATCAAGGTCTATTAAGTTCAAATGTTTTTGGACGGGAAAAAGGATGGAAACCAACACTTCCCAAACCGTATCCTAGGCAAATAAAACCAATCAATCAGAAAGGTTGTGTTATTGAGTATTTGAGAAACATTAGGAATCGCATGATTCGTATGCTTGTGTTTGTGTTGTTTGGTGATCTTTGTATCAAGTTCTATTAATTTCAAAGATTTTTGGACGAGAAAAAGAATGGAAACCAACACCTCCCAACCCATAGCCTAGGCAAATCAAACCAATCAATAACAAAAGTTGTGTTATTGAGTATTTGAGAAACATTAGGAATCGCATGATTCGTATGCTTGTGTTTGTGTTGTATGGTGATCTTTCAATCAAGTTCTATTAATTTCAAAGATTTTTGGACGAGAAAAAGAATGGAAACCAACACTTGGCAAACCATAGCCTAGGAAAATCAAACCAATCAATAAGAAATGTTGTGTTATTGAGTATTTGAGAAACATTAGGAATCGCATGATTCGTATGCTTGTGTTTGTGTTGTTTGGTGATCTTTCTATCAAGTTCTATTAAGTTCAAAGATTTTTGGATGAGATAAAGAATGGAAACCAACACTTCCCAAACCATAGCCTAGGCAAATCAACCCAATCAATAAGAATGGTTGTGCTATTGAGAATTTGAGAAACATTAGGAATCACATGATTCGTATGCTTGTGTTTGTGTTGTTTGGTGATCTTTTTATCAAGTTCTATTAAGTTCAAAGATTTTTGGACGAGAAAAAGAATGGAAACCAACACTTCCCAAACCATATCCTTGGCAAATCAAACCAATCAATAAGATAGATTGTGTTATTGAGAATTTGAGAAACATTAGGAATCGCATTATTCCTATGCTTGTGTTTGTGTTGTTTGGTTATCTTTTTATCAAGTTCTATTAAGTTCAAAGATTTTTGGACGAGAAAAAAGAATGGAAACCAACACATCCCAAACCATAGCCTAGGCAAATCAAACCAATCAATAAGAAATGTTGTGTTATTGAGTATTTGAGAAACAAATCGCACGATTCGTATGCTTGTGCTTGTGTTGTTGGTGATCTTTCTAGACGTGAAAAAGAATGGAAACCAACACTTCCCAAACCATAGCCTAGGCAAATCAAACCAATCAATAAGAAAGGTTGTGTTATTGAGAATTTGAGAAACATTAGGAATTGCATGATTCGTATGCTTGTGTTTATGTTGTTTCGCGATCTTTCTATCAAGTTCTATGAAGTTCATAGATTTTTGGAGGAGAAAAAGAATCGAAACCAACACTTCCTAAACCATAGCCTAGGCAAATCAAACCAATCAATATGAAAAGTTGTGTTATAAAATTTGAGAAACATTAGGAATCACATGATTCGTATGCTTGTGTTTGTGTTGTTTGGTGATCTTTCTATCAAGTTCTATTAAGTTCAAAGATTTCTGGACGAGAATAAGAATGGAAACCAACACTTTCCAAACCATATCCTATGCAAATCAAACCAATCAATAAGAAAGGTTGTGTTATTGAGAATTTGAGAAACATTAGGAATCACATGATTCGTATGCTTGTGTTTGTGTTGTTTGGTGATCTTTCTATCAAGTTCTATTAAGTTCAAAGATTTTAGACGAGAAAAAGAATGGAAACCAACACTTCCCAAACCATATCCTAGGCAAATCAAACCAATCAATAAGAAAGGTTGGGTTATTGAGAATTTGAGAAACATTAGGAATCGCATGATTCGTATGCTTGTGTTTGTGTTGTTTGGTTATCTTTCTATCAAGTTGTATTAAGTTCAAAGATTTATGGACGAGAAAAAGGATGGAAACCAACACTTCCCAAACCGTATCCTAGGCAAATCAAACCAATCAATAAGAAAGGTTGTGTTATTGAGTATTTGACAAACATTAGGAATCGCATGATTCGTATGCTTGTGTTTCTGTTGTTTGATGATCTTTGTATCAAGTTCTATTAAGTTCAAAGATTTTAGACGAGAAAAAGAATGGAAACCAACACTTCCCAAACCATATCCTAGGCAAATCAAACCAATCAATAAGAAAGGTTGGGTTATTGAGAATTTGAGAAACATTAGGAATCGCATGATTCGTATGCTTGTGTTTGTGTTGTTTGGTTATCTTTCTATCAAGTTGTATTAAGTTCAAAGATTTATGGACGAGAAAAAGGATGGAAACCAACACTTCCCAAACCGTATCCTAGGCAAATCAAACCAATCAATAAGAAAGGTTGTGTTATTGAGTATTTGACAAACATTAGGAATCGCATGATTCGTATGCTTGTGTTTCTGTTGTTTGATGATCTTTGTATCAAGTTCTATTAAGTTCAAAGATTTTAGACGAGAAAAAGAATGGAAACCAACACTTCCCAAACCATATCCTAGGCAAATCAAACCAATCAATAAGAAAGGTTGGGTTATTGAGAATTTGAGAAACATTAGAAATCGCATGATTCGTATGCTTGTGTTTGTGTTGTTTGGTGATCTTTGTATCAAGTTCTAATAAGTTCAAAGATTTTCGGACGAGAAAAAGAATGGAAACCAACACTTCCAAAAACATAGCCTAGGCAAATCAAACCAATCAATAAGAAATGTTGTGTTATTGAGTATTTGAGAAACATTAAGAATCGCATGATTCGTATGCTTGTGTTTTTGTTCGTTGGTGATCTTTCTATCAAGGTCTATTAAGTTCAAATATTTTTGGACGGGAAAAAGGATGGAAACCAACACTTCCCAAACCGTATCCTAGGCAAATAAAACCAATCAATAAGAAAGGTTGTGTTATTGAGTATTTGAGAAACATTAGGAATCGCATGATTCGTATGCTTGTGTTTGTGTTGTTTGGTGATCTTTGTATCAAGTTCTATTAAGTTCAAAGATTTTTGGACGAGAAAAAGAATGGAAACAAACTCTTCCCAAACCGTAGCCTAGGCAAATCAAACCAATCAATAAGAAAGGTTGTGTTATTGAGTATTTGAGAAACATTAGGAATCGCATGATTCGTATGCTTGTGTTTGTGTTGTTTGGTGATCTTTCTATCAAGTTGTATTAAGTTCAAAGATTTATGGACGAGAAAAAGGATAGAAACCAACACTTCCCAAACCGTATCCTAGGCAAATCAAACCAATAAATAAGAAAGGTTGTGTTATTGAGTATTTGAGAAACATTAGGAATCGCATGATTAGTATGCTTGTGTTTGTGTTGTTTGGTGATCTTTGTATCAAGTTCTAATAAGTTCAAAGATTTTTGGACGAGAAAAAGAATGGAAACCAACACTTCCAAAAGCATAGCCTAGGCAAATCAAACCAATCAATAAGAAATGTTGTGTTATTGAGTATTTGAGAAACATTAAGAATCGTATGATTCGTATGCTTGTGTTTTTGTTGTTTGGTGATCTTTCTATCAAGGTCTATTAAGTTCAAATGTTTTTGGACGGGAAAAAGGATGGAAACCAACACTTCCCAAACCGTATCCTAGGCAAATAAAACCAATCAATCAGAAAGGTTGTGTTATTGAGTATTTGAGAAACATTAGGAATCGCATGATTCGTATGCTTGTGTTTGTGTTGTTTGGTGATCTTTGTATCAAGTTCTATTAATTTCAAAGATTTTTGGACGAGAAAAAGAATGGAAACCAACACCTCCCAACCCATAGCCTAGGCAAATAAAACCAATCAATAAGAAAAGTTGTGTTATTGAGTATTTGAGAAACATTAGGAATCGCATGATTCGTATGCTTGTGTTTGTGTTGTATGGTGATCTTTCAATCAAGTTCTATTAATTTCAAAGATTTTTGGACGAGAAAAAGAATGGAAACCAACACTTGGCAAACCATAGCCTAGGCAAATCAAACCAATCAATAAGAAATGTTGTGTTATTGAGTATTTGAGAAACATTAGGAATCGCATGATTCGTATGCTTGTGTTTGTGTTGTTTGGTGATCTTTCTATCAAGTTCTATTAAGTTCAAAGATTTTTGGATGAGATAAAGAATGGAAACCAACACTTCCCAAACCATAGCCTAGGCAAATCAACCCAATCAATAAGAATGGTTGTGCTATTGAGAATTTGAGAAACATTAGGAATCACATGATTCGTATGCTTGTGTTTGTGTTGTTTGGTGATCTTTTTATCAAGTTCTATTAAGTTCAAAGATTTTTGGACGAGAAAAAGAATGGAAACCAACACTTCCCAAACCATATCCTTGGCAAATCAAACCAATCAATAAGATAGATTGTGTTATTGAGAATTTGAGAAACATTAGGAATCGCATTATTCCTATGCTTGTGTTTGTGTTGTTTGGTTATCTTTTTATCAACTTCTATTAAGTTCAAAGATTTTTGGACGAGAAAAAAGAATGGAAACCAACACATCCCAAACCATAGCCTAGGCAAATCAAACCAATCAATAAGAAATGTTGTGTTATTGAGTATTTGAGAAACAAATCGCACGATTCGTATGCTTGTGCTTGTGTTGTTGGTGATCTTTCTAGACGTGAAAAAGAATGGAAACCAACACTTCCCAAACCATAGCCTAGGCAAATCAAACCAATCAATAAGAAAGGTTGTGTTATTGAGAATTTGAGAAACATTAGGAATTGCATGATTCGTATGCTTGTGTTTATGTTGTTTCGCGATCTTTCTATCAAGTTCTATGAAGTTCAAAGATTTCTGGACGAGAATAAGAATGGAAACCAACACTTTCCAAACCATATCCTATGCAAATCAAACCAATCAATAAGAAAGGTTGTGTTATTGAGAATTTGAGAAACATTAGGAATCACATGATTCGTATGCTTGTGTTTGTGTTGTTTGGTGATCTTTCTATCAAGTTCTATTAAGTTCAAAGATTTTAGACGGGAAAAAGAATGGAAACCAACACTTCCCAAACCATATCCTAGGCAAATCAAACCAATCAATAAGAAAGGTTGGGTTATTGAGAATTTGAGAAACATTAGGAATCGCATGATTCGTATGCTTGTGTTTGTGTTGTTTGGTTATCTTTCTATCAAGTTGTATTAAGTTCAAAGATTTATAGACGAGAAAAAGGATGGAAACTAACACTTCCCAAACCGTATCCTAGGCAAATCAAACCAATCAATAAGAAAGGTTGTGTTATTGAGTATTTGACAAACATTAGGAATCGCATGATTCGTATGCTTGTGTTTCTGTTGTTTGATGATCTTTGTATCAAGTTCTATTAAGTTCAAAGATTTTTGGACGAGAAAAAGAATGGAAACCAACACTTCCCAAACCATAGCCTAGGCAAATCAAACCAATCAATAAGAAAGGTTGTGTTATTGAGTATTTGAGACACATTAGGAATTGCACAATTTGTGTGCTTGTGTTTGTGTTGTTTGATGATCTTTCTATCAAATTCTATTAAGTTCAAAGATTTTTGGACGAGAAAAAGAATGGAAACAAACTCTTCCCAAACCATAGCCTAAGCAAATCAAACCAATCAAAAAGAAAGGTTGTGTTATTGAGTATTTGAGAAACATTAGGAATCACATGATTCGTATGCTTGTGTTTGTGTTGTTTGGTGATCTTTTTATCAAGTTCTATTAAGTTCAAGGATTTTTGGACGAGAAAAAGAATGGAAACCAACACTTCCCAAACCATATCCTTGGCAAATCAAATCAATCAATAAGATAGATTGTGTCATTGAGAATTTGAGAAACATTAGGAATCGCATTATTCCTATGCTTGTGTTTGTGTTGTTTGGTTATCTTTTTATCAAGTTCTATTAAGTTCAAAGATTTTTGAACGAGAAATAAGAATGGAAACCAACACATCCCAAACCATAGCCTAGGCAAATCAAACCAATCAATAAGAAATGTTGTGTTATTGAGTATTTGAGAAACAAATCGCATGATTCGTATGCTTGTGCTTGTGTTGTTGGTGATCTTTCTAGACGTGAAAAAGAATGGAAACCAACACTAACCAAACCATAGCCTAGGCAAATCAAACCAATCAATAAGAAAGGTTGTGTTATTGAGTATTTGAGGAACATTAGGAATTGCACGATTCGTATGCTTGTGTTTATGTTGTTTCGTGATCTTTCTATCAAGTTCTATGAAGTTCATAGGTTTTTGGACGAGAAAAAGAATCGAAACCAACACTTCCTAAACCATAGCCTAGGCAAATCAAACCAATCAATTTGAGTAACATTAGGAATCACATGATTCGTATGCTTGTGCTTGTGTTGTTTGGTGATCTTTCTATCAAGTTCTATTAAGTTCAAAGATTTCTGGACGAGAATAAGAATGGAAACTAACACTTTCCAAACCATATCCTAGGCAAATCAAACCAATCAATAAGAAAGGTTGTGTTATTGAGAATATGAGAAACATTAGGAATCATATGATTCGTATGCTTGTGTTTGTGTTGTTTGGTGATCTTTCTATCAAGTTCTATTAAGTTCAAAGATTTTAGACGAGAAAAAGAATGGAAACCAACACTTCCCAAACCATATCCTAGGCAAATCAAACCAATCAATAAGAAAGGTTGGGTTATTGAGAATTTGAGAAACATTAGGAATCGCATGATTCGTATGCTTGTGTTTGTGTTGTTTGGTTATCTTTCTATCAAGTTGTATTAAGTTCAAAGATTTATGGACGAGAAAAAGGATGGAAACCAACACTTCCCAAACCGTATCCTAGGCAAATCAAACCAATCAATAAGAAAGGTTGTGTTATTGAGTATTTGACAAACATTAGGAATCGCATGATTCGTATGCTTGTGTTTCTGTTGTTTGATGATCTTTGTATCAAGTTCTATTAAGTTCAAAGATTTTTGGACGAGAAAAAGAATGGAAACCAACACTTCCCAAACCATAGCCTAGGCAAATCAAACCAATCAATAAGAAAGGTTGTGTTATTGAGTATTTGAGACACATTAGGAATTGCACAATTTGTGTGCTTGTGTTTGTGTTGTTTGATGATCTTTCTATCAAATTCTATTAAGTTCAAAGATTTTTGGACGAGAAAAAGAATGGAAACAAACTCTTCCCAAACCATAGCCTAAGCAAATCAAACCAATCAAAAAGATAGGTTGTGTTATTGAGTATTTGAGAAACATTAGGAATCGCATGATTCGTATGCTTGTGTTTGTGTTGTTTGGTGATCTTTGTATCAAGTTCTATTAAGTTCAAAGATTTTTGGACGAGAATAAGAATGGAAACCAACACTTTCCAAACCATATCCTAGGCAAATCAAACCAATCAATAAGAAAGGTTGTGTTATTGAGTATATGAGAAACATTAGGAATCGCATGATTCGTATGCTTGTGTTTGTGTTGTTTGGTGATCTTTCTATCAAGTTCTATTAAGTTCAAAGATTTTTGGACGAGATAAAGAATGGAAACCAACACTTCCCAAACCATAGCCTAGGCAAATCAAACCAATCAATAAGAAAGGTTGGGTTATTGAGAATTTGAGAAATATTAGGAATCGCATGATTCGTATGCTTGTGTTTGTGTTGTTTGGTGATCTTTGTATCAAGTTCTAATAAGTTCAAAGATTTTTGGACGATAAAAATAATGGAAGCCAACACTTCCAAAACCGTAGCCTAGGCAAATCAAACCAATCAATAAGAAATGTTGTATTATTGAGTATTTGAGAAACATTAAGAATCGCATGATTCGTATGCTTGTGTTTGTGTTGTTTGGTGATCTTTCTATCAAGGGCTATTAAGTTCAGAGATTTTTGGACGAGAAAAAGGATGGAAACAAACACTTCCCAAACCGTATCCTAGGCAAATAAAACCAATCAATAATAAAGGTTGTGTTATTGAGTATTTGAGAAACATTAGGAATCGCATGATTCGTATGCTTGTGTTTGTGTTGTTTGGTGATCTTTGTATCAAGTTCTATTAAGTTCAAAGATTTTTGGACGAGAAAAAGAATGAAAACCAACACTTCCCAAACCATAGCCTAGGCAAATCAAACCAATCAATAAGAAAGGTCGTGTTATTGAGTATTTGAGAAACATTAGGAATTGCACGATTCGTATGCTTGTGTTTGTGTGGTTTGGTGATCTTTCTATGAAGTTCTATTAAGTTCAAAGATTTTTGGACGAGAAAAAGAATGGAAACAAACTCTTCCCAAAACATAGCCTAGGCAAATCAAACCAATCAAAAACAAAGGTTGTGTTATTGAGTATTTGAGAGACATTAGGAATCGCATGATTCCTATGCTTGTATTAAGTTCAAAGATTTATGGACGAGAAAAAGGATGGAAAGCAACACTTCCCAAACCGTATCCTAGTCAAATCAAACCAATCAATAAGAAAGGTTGTGTTATTGAGTATTTCAGAAACATTAAGAATCGCATGATTCGTATGCTTGTGTTTGTGTTGTTTGGTGATCTTTCTATCAAGGTCTATTAAGTTCAAAGATTTTTGGACGAGAAAAAGGATGGAAACCAACACTTCCCAAACCGTATCCTAGGCAAATAAAACCAATCAATAAGAAAGGTTGTGTTATTGAGTATTTGAGAAACATTAGGAATCGCATGATTCGTATGCTTGTGTTTGTGTTGTTTGGTGATCTTTGTATCAAATTCTATTAAGTTCAAAGATTTTTGGACGAGAAAAAGAATGGAAACCAACACTTGGCAAATCATAGTCTAGGCAAATCAAACCAATCAATAAGAAATGTTGTGTTATTGAGTATTTGAGAAACATTAGGAATCGCATGATTCGTATGCTTGTGTTTGTGTTGTTTGGTGATCTTTCTATCAAGTTCTATTAAGTTCAAGGATTTTTGGACGAGATAAAGAATGGAAACCAACACTTCCCAAACCATAGCCTAGGCAAATCAAACCAATCAATAAGAAAGGTTGGGTTATTGAGAATTTGAGAAATATTAGGAATCGCATGATTCGTATGCTTGTGTTTGTGTTGTTTGGTGATCTTTGTATCAAGTTCTAATAAGTTCAAAGATTTTTGGACGATAAAAAGAATGAAAGCCAACACTTCCAAAACCATAGCCTATGCAAATCAAACCAATCAATAAGAAATGTTGTATTATTGAGTATTTGAGAAACATTAAGAATCGCATGATTCGTATGCTTGTGTTTGTGTTGTTTGGTGATCTTTCTATCAAGGGATATTAAGTTCAGAGATTTTTGGACGAGAAAAAGGATGGAAACAAACACTTCCCAAACCGTATCCCAGGCAAATAAAACCAAATAATAAGAAAGGTTGTGTTATTGAGTATTTGAGAAACATTAGGAATTGCACGATTCGTATGCTTGTGTTTGTGTCGTTTGGTGATCTTTCTATCAAGTTCTATTAAGTTCAAAGATTTTTGGATGAGAAAAAGAATGGAAACAAACTCTTCCCAAACCATAGCCTAGGCAAATCGAACCAATCAAAAACAAAGGTTGTGTTATTGAGTATTTGAGAGACATTAGGAATCGCATGATTCCTATGCTTGTGTTTGTGTTGTTTGGTGGTCTTTCTATCAAGTTCTATTAAGTTCAAAGATTTATGGACGAGAAAAAGGATGGAAAGCAACACTTCCCAAACCGTATCCTAGTCAAATCAAACCAATCAATAAGAAAGGTTGTGTTATTGAGTATTTCAGAAACATTAGGAATCGCATGATTCGTATGCTTGTGTTTGTGTTGTTTGGTGATCTTTGTATCAAGTTCTAATAAGTTCAAAGATTTTGGACGAGAAAAAGAATGGAAACCAACACTTCCAAAAACATAGCCTAGGCAAATCAAACCAATCAATAAGAAATGTTGTGTTATTGAGTATTTGAGAAACATTAAGAATCGCATGGTTCGTATGCTTGTGTTTTTGTTGTTTGGTGATCTTTCTATCAAGATCTATTAAGTTCAAATGTTTTTGGACGGGAAAAAGGATGGAAACCAACACTTCCCGAACCATATCCTTGGGAAATCAAACCAATCAATAAGATATATTGTGTTATTGAGAATTTGAGAACATTAGGAATCGCATTATTCCTATGCTTGAGTTTGTGTTGTTTGGTTATCTTTTTATCAAGTTCTATTAAGTTCAAAGATTTTTGAACGAGAAAAAAGAATGGAAACCAAGACATCCCAAACCATAGCCTAGGCAAATCAAACCAATCAATAAGAAATGTTGTGTTATTGAGTATTTGAGAAACAAATCGCATGATTCGTATGCTTGTGCTTGCGTTGTTGGTGATCTTTCTAGACGTGAAAAAGAATGGAAACCAACACTTCCCAAACCATAGCCTAGGCAAATCAAACCAATCAATAAGAAAGGTTGTGTTATTGAGAATTTGAGAAACATTAGGAATTGTATGATTCGTATGCTTGTGTTTATATTGTTTGGTGATCTTTCTATCAAGTTCTATGAAGTTCATAGATTTTTGGACGAGAAAAAGAATGGAAACCAACACTTCCCAAACCATAGCCTAGGCAAATCAAACCAATCAATAAGAAATGTTGTGTTATTGAGTATTTGAAAAACATTAAGAATCGCATGATTCGTATGCTTGTGTTTTTGTTGTTTGGTGATCTTTCTATCAAGGTCTATTAAGTTCAAATGTTTTTGGACGGGAAAAAGGATGGAAACCAACACTTCCAAACCGTATCCTAGGCAAATAAAACCAATCAATAAGAAAGGTTGTGTTATTGAGTATTTGAGAAACATTAGGAATCGCATGATTCGTATGCTTGTGTTTGTGTTGTTTGGTGATCTTTGTATCAAGTTCTATTAAGTTCAAAGATTTTTGGACGAGAAAAAGAATGGAAACCAACACTTCCCAACCCATAGCATAGGCAAATCAAACCAATCAATAAGAAAAGTTGTGTTATTGAGTATTTGAGAAACATTAGGAATCGCATGATTCGTATGCTTGTGTTTGTATTTTATGGTGATCTTTCTATCAAGTTCTATTAATTTCAAAGATTTTTGGACGAGAAAAAGATTGGAAACCAACACTTGGCAAACCATAGCCTAGGCAAATCAAACCAATCAATAAGAAATGTTGTGTTATTGAGTATTTGAGAAACATTAGGAATCGCATGATTCGTATGCTTGTGTTTGTGTTGTTTGGTGATCTTTCTATCAAGTTCTATTAAGTTCAAAGATTTTTGGACGAGATAAAGAATGGAAACCAACACTTCCCAAACCATTGCCTAGGCAAATCAAACCAATCAATAAGAAAGGTTGGGTTATTGAGAATTTGAGAAACATTAGGAATCGCATGATTCGTATGCTTGTGTTTGTGTTGTTTGGTGGTCTTTGTATCAAGTTCTAATATGTTCAAAGATTTTTGGACGATAAAAAGAATGGAAACCAACACTTCCCAAACCATAGCCTAGGCAAATCAAACCAATCAATAAGAAAGGTTGGGTTATTGAGAATTTGAGAAACATTAGGAATCACATGATTCGTAGGCTTGTGTTTGTGTTGTTTGGTGATCTTTTTATCAAGTTCTATTAAGTTCAAAGATTTTTGGACGAGAAAAAGAATGGAAACCAACACTTCCCAAACCATATCCTTGGCAAATCAAACCAATCAATAAGATAGATTGTGTTATTGAGAATTTGAGAAACATTAGGAATCGCATTATTCCTATGCTTGTGTTTGTGTTGTTTGGTTATCTTTTTATCAAGTTCTATTAAGTTCAAAGATTTTTGAACGAGAAAAAAGAATGGAAACCAACACTTCCCAAACCATAGCCTAGGCAAATCAAACCAATCAATAAGAAATGTTGTGTTATTGAGTATTTGAGAAACAAATCGCATGATTCGTATGCTTGTGCTTGTGTTGTTGGTGATCTTTCTAGACGTGAAAAAGAATGGAGACCAACACTTCCCAAACCATAGCCCAGGCAAATCAAACCAATCAATAAGAAAGGTTGTGTTATTGAGAATTTGAGAAACATTAGGAATTGCATGATTCGTATGCTTGTGTTTGTGTTGTTTGGTGATCTTTCTATCAAGTTCTATGAAGTTCATAGATTTTTGGACGAGAAAAAGAATGGAAACCAACACTTCCCAAACCATAGCCTAGGCAAATCAAACCAATCAATAAGAAAGGTTGTGTTATTGAGTATTTGAGAAACATTAGGAATCGCATGATTCGTATGCTTGTGTTTGTGTTGTTTGGTGATCTTTGTATCAAGTTCTATTAAGTTCAAAGATTTTTGGACGAGAAAAAGAATGAAAACCAACACTTCCCAAACCATAGCCTAGGCAAATCAAACCAATCAATTAGAAAGGTTGTGTTATTGAGTATTTGAGAAACATTAGGAAGTGCACGATTCGTATGCTTGTGTTTGTGTGGTTTGGTGATCTTTCTATCAAGTTCTATTAAGTTCAAAGATTTTTGGACGAGAAAAAGAATGGAAACAAACTCTTCCCAAACCATAGCCTAGGCAAATCAAACCAATCAAAAACAAAGGTTGTGTTATTGAGTATTTGAGAGACATTAGGAATCGCATGATTCCTATGCTTGTGTATGTGTTGTTTGGTGATCTTTCTATCAAGTTGTATTAAGTTCAAAGATTTATGGACGAGAAAAAGGATGGAAAGCAACACTTCCCAAACCGTATCCTAGTGAAATCAAACCAATCAATAAGAAAGGTTGTGTTATTGAGTATTTCAGAAACATTAGGAATCGCATGATTCGTATGCTTGTGTTTGTGTTGTTTGGTGATCTTTGTATCAAGTTCTAATAAGTTCAAAGATTTTGGACGAGAAAAAGAATGGAAACCAACACTTCCAAAAACATAGCCTAGGCAAATCAAACCAATCAATAAGAAATGTTGTGTTATTGAGTATTTGAGAAACATTAAGAATCGCATGATTCGTATGCTTGTGTTTTTGTTGTTTGGTGATCTTTCTATCAAGATCTATTAAGTTCAAATGTTTTTGGATGGGAAAAAGGATGGAAACCAACACTTCCCAAACCGTATCCTAGGCAAATAAAACCAATCAATAAGAAAGGTTGTGTTATTGAGTATTTGAGAAACATTAGGAATCGCATGATTCGTATGCTTGTGTTTGTGTTGTTTGGTGATCTTTGTATCAAGTTCTATTAAGTTCAAAGATTTTTGGACGAGAAAAAGAATGGAAACCAACACTTCCCAACCCATAGCCTAGGCAAATCAAACCAATCAATAAGAAAAGTTGTGTTATTGAGTATTTGAGAAACATTAGGAATCGCATGATTCGTATGCTTGTGTTTGTGTTGTATGGTGATCTTTCTATCAAGTTCTATTAATTTCAAAGATTTTTGGACGAGAAAAAGAATGGAAACCAACACTTGGGAAACCATAGCCTAGGCAAATCAAACCAATCAATAAGAAATGTTGTGTTATTGAGTATTTGAGAAACATTAGGAATCGCATGATTCGTATGCTTGTGTTTGTGTTGTTTGGTGATCTTTCTATCAAGTTCTATTAAGTTCAAAGATTTTTGGACGAGAAAAAGAATAGAAACCAACACTTCCCAAACCATAGCCTAGGCAAATCAAACCAATCAATTTGAGTAACATTAGGAATCACATGATTCGTATGCTTGTGCTTGTGTTGTTTGGTGATCTTTCTATCAAGTTCTATTAAGTTCAAAGATTTCTGGACGAGAATAAGAATGGAAACTAACACTTTCCAAACCATATCCTAGGCAAATCAAACCAATCAATAAGAAAGGTTGTGTTATTGAGAATATGAGAAACATTAGGAATCATATGATTCGTATGCTTGTGTTTGTGTTGTTTGGTGATCTTTCTATCAAGTTCTATTAAGTTCAAAGATTTTAGACGAGAAAAAGAATGGAAACCAACACTTCCCAAACCATATCCTAGGCAAATCAAACCAATCAATAAGAAAGGTTGGGTTATTGAGAATTTGAGAAACATTAGGAATCGCATGATTCGTATGCTTGTGTTTGTGTTGTTTGGTGATCTTTGTATCAAGTTCTAATAAGTTCAAAGATTTTTGGACGAGAAAAAGAATGGAAACCAACACTTCCAAAAACATAGCCTAGGCAAATCAAACCAATCAATACGAAATGTTGTGTTATTGAGTATTTGAGAAACATTAAGAATCGCATGATTCGTATGCTTGTGTTTTTGTTGTTTGGTGATCTTTCTATCAAGGTCTATTAAGTTCAAATATTTTTGGACGGGAAAAAGGATGGAAACCAACACTTCCCAAACCGTATCCTAGGCAAATAAAACCAATCAATAAGAAAGGTTGTGTTATTGAGTATTTGAGAAACATTAGGAATCGCATGATTCGTATGCTTGTGTTTGTGTTGTTTGGTGATCTTTGTATCAAGTTCTATTAAGTTCAAAGATTTTTGGACGAGAATAAGAATGGAAACCAACACTTTCCAAACCATATCCTAGGCAAATCAAACCAATCAATAAGAAAGGTTGTGTTATTGAGTATTTGAGAAACATTAGGAATTGCATGATTCGTATGCTTGTGTTTGTGTTGTTTGGTGATCTTTCTATCAAGTTCTATTAAGTTCAAAGATTTTTGGACGAGATAAAGAATGGAAACCAACACTTCCCAAACCATAGCCTAGGCAAATCAAATCAATCAATAAGAAAGGTTGGGTTATTGAGAATTTGAGAAACATTAGGAATCGCATGATTCGTATGCTTGTGTTTGTGTTGTTTGGTGATCTTTGTATCAAGTTCTAATAAGTTCAAAGATTTTTGGACGATAAAAAGAATGGAAGCCAACACCTCCAAAACCGTATCCTAGTCAAATCAAACCAATCAATAAGAAATGTTGTATTATTGAGTATTTGAGAAACATTAAGAATCGCATGATTCGTATGCTTGTGTTTGTGTTGTTTGGTGATCTTTCTATCAAGGTCTATTAAGTTCAAAAGATTTTTGGACAAGAAAAAGGATGGAAACCAACACTTCCCAAACCGTATCCTAGGCAAATAAAACCAATCAATAAGAAAGGTTGTGTTATTGAGTATTTGAGAAACATTAGGAATCGCATGATTCGTATGCTTGTGTTTGTGTTATTTGGTGATCTTTGTATCAAATTCTATTAAGTTCAAAGATTTTTGGACGAGAAAAAGAATTGAAACCAACACTTGGCAAATCATAGTCTAGGCAAATCAAACCAATCAATAAGAAATGTTGTGTTATTGAGTATTTGAGAAACATTAGGAATCGCATGATTCGTATGCTTGTGTTTGTGTTGTTTGGTGATCTTTCTATCAAGTTCTATTAAGTTCAAAGATTTTTGGACGAGATAAAGAATGGAAACCAACACTTCCCAAACCATAGCCTAGGCAAATCAAACAAATCAATAAGAAAGGTTGGGTTATTGAGAATTTGAGAAATATTAGGAATCGCATGATTCGTATGCTTGTGTTTGTGTTGTTTGGTGATCTTTGTATCAAGTTCTAATAAGTTCAAAGATTTTTGGACGATAAAAAGAATGGAAGCCAACACTTCCAAAACCATAGCCTAGGCAAATCAAACCAATCAATAAGAAATGTTGTATTATTGAGTATTTGAGAAACATTAAGAATCGCATGATTCGTATGCTTGTGTTTGTGTTGTTTGTTGATCTTTCTATCAAGGGCCATTAAGTTCAGAGATTTTTGGACGAGAAAAAGGATGGAAACAAACACTTCCCAAACCGTATCCTAGGCAAATAAAACCATTCAATAAGAAAGGTTGTGTTATTGAGTATTTGAGAAACATTAGGAATCGCATGATTCGTATGCTTATGTTTGTGTTGTTTGGTGATCTTTGTATCAAGTTCTATTAAGTTCAAAGATTTTTGGACGAGAAAAAGAATGAAAACCAACACTTCCCAAACCATAGCCTAGGCAAATCAAACCAATCAATAAGAAAGGTCGTGTTATTGAGTATTTGAGAAACATTAGGAATTGCACGATTCGTATGCTTGTGTTTGTGTGGTTTGGTGATCTTTCTATCAAGTTCTATTAAGTTCAAAGATTTTTGGACGAGAAAAAGAATGGAAACAAACTCTTCCCAAACCATAGCCTAGGCAAATCAAACCAATCAAAAACAAAGGTTGTGTTATTGAGTATTTGAGAGACATTAGGAATCGCATGATTCCTATGCTTGTATTAAGTTCAAAGATTTATGGACGAGAAAAAGGATGGAAAGCAACACTTCCCAAACCGTATCCTAGTCAAATCAAACCAATCAATAAGAAAGATTGTGTTATTGAGTATTTCAGAAACATTAGGAATCACATGATTCGTATGCTTGTGTTTGTGTTGTTTGGTGATCTTTTTATCAAGTTCTATTAAGTTCAAGGATTTTTGGACGAGAAGAAGAATGGAAACCAACACTTCCCAAACCATATCCTTGGCAAATCAAATCAATCAATAAGATAGATTGTGTTATTGAGAATTTGAGAAACATTAGGAATCGCATTATTCCTATGCTTGTGTTTGTGTTGTTTGGTTATCTTTTTATCAAGTTCTATTAAGTTCAAAGATTTTTGAACGAGAAAAAAGAATGGAAACCAACACATCCCAAACCGTATCCTAGTCAAATCAAACCAATCAATAAGAAAGGTTGTGTTATTGAGTATTTCAGAAACATTAGGAATCGCATGATTCGTATGCTTGTGTTTGTGTTGTTTGGTGATCTTTCTATCAAGTTCTATTAAGTTCAAAGATTTTTGGACGACATAAAGAATGGAAACCAACACTTCCCAAACCATTGCCTAGGCAAATCAAACCAATCAATAAGAAAGGTTGGGTTATTGAGAATTTGAGAAACATTAGGAATCGCATGATTCGTATGCTTGTGTTTGTGTTGTTTGGTGGTCTTTGTATCAAGTTCTAATAAGTTCAAAGATTTTTGGACGATAAAAAGAATGGAAACCAACACTTCCCAAACCATAGCCTAGGCAAATCAAACCAATCAATAAGAAAGGTTGGGTTATTGAGAATTTGAGAAACATTAGGAATCACATGATTCGTAGGCTTGTGTTTGTGTTGTTTGGTGATCTTTTTATCAAGTTCTATTAAGTTCAAAGATTTTTGGACGAGAAAAAGAATGGAAACCAACACTTCCCAAACCATATCCTTGGCAAATCAAACCAATCAATAAGATAGATTGTGTTATTGAGAATTTGAGAAACATTAGGAATCGCATTATTCCTATGCTTGTGTTTGTGTTGTTTGGTTATCTTTTTATCAAGTTCTATTAAGTTCAAAGATTTTTGAACGAGAAAAAAGAATGGAAACCAACACTTCCCAAACCATAGCCTAGGCAAATCAAACCAATCAATAAGAAATGTTGTGTTATTGAGTATTTGAGAAACAAATCGCATGATTCGTATGCTTGTGCTTGTGTTGTTGGTGATCTTTCTAGACGTGAAAAAGAATGGAGACCAACACTTCCCAAACCATAGCCCAGGCAAATCAAACCAATCAATAAGAAAGATTGTGTTATTGAGAATTTGAGAAACATTAGGAATTGCATGATTCGTATGCTTGTGTTTGTGTTGTTTGGTGATCTTTCTATCAAGTTCTATGAAGTTCATAGATTTTTGGACGAGAAAAAGAATGGAAACCAACACTTCCCAAACCATAGCCTAGGCAAATCAAACCAATCAATAAGAAAGGTTGTGTTATTGAGTATTTGAGAAACATTAGGAATCGCATGATTCGTATGCTTGTGTTTGTGTTGTTTGGTGATCTTTGTATCAAGTTCTATTAAGTTCAAAGATTTTTGGACGAGAAAAAGAATGAAAACCAACACTTCCCAAACCATAGCCTAGGCAAATCAAACCAATCAATTAGAAAGGTTGTGTTATTGAGTATTTGAGAAACATTAGGAATTGCACGATTCGTATGCTTGTGTTTGTGTGGTTTGGTGATCTTTCTATCAAGTTCTATTAAGTTCAAAGATTTTTGGACGAGAAAAAGAATGGAAACAAACTCTTCCCAAACCATAGCCTAGGCAAATCAAACCAATCAAAAACAAAGGTTGTGTTATTGAGTATTTGAGAGACATTAGGAATCGCATGATTCCTATGCTTGTGTATGTGTTGTTTGGTGATCTTTCTATCAAGTTGTATTAAGTTCAAAGATTTATGGACGAGAAAAAGGATGGAAAGCAACACTTCCCAAACCGTATCCTAGTCAAATCAAACCAATCAATAAGAAAGGTTGTGTTATTGAGTATTTCAGAAACATTAGGAATCGCATGATTCGTATGCTTGTGTTTGTGTTGTTTGGTGATCTTTGTATCAAGTTCTAATAAGTTCAAAGATTTTGGACGAGAAAAAGAATGGAAACCAACACTTCCAAAAACATAGCCTAGGCAAATCAAACCAATCAATAAGAAATGTTGTGTTATTGAGTATTTGAGAAACATTAAGAATCGCATGATTCGTATGCTTGTGTTTTTGTTGTTTGGTGATCTTTATATCAAGATCTATTAAGTTCAAATGTTTTTGGACGGGAAAAAGGATGGAAACCAACACTTCCCAAACCGTATCCTAGGCAAATAAAACCAATCAATAAGAAAGGTTGTGTTATTGAGTATTTGAGAAACATTAGGAATCGCATGATTCGTATGCTTGTGTTTGTGTTGTTTGGTGATCTTTGTATCAAGTTCTATTAAGTTCAAAGATTTTTGGACGAGAAAAAGAATGGAAACAAACTCTTCCCAAACCATAGCCTAGGCAAATCAAACCAATCAAAAACAAATGTTGTGTTATTGAGTATTTGAGAGACATTAGGAATCGCATGATTCGTATGCTTGTATTAAGTTCAAAGATTTATGGACGAGAAAAAGGATGGAAAGCAACACTTCCCAAACCGTATCCTAGTCAAATCAAACCAATCAATAAGAAAGGTTGTGTTATTGAGTATTTCAGAAACATTAGGAATCACATGATTCGTATGCTTGTGTTTGTGTTGTTTGGTGATCTTTTTATCAAGTTCTATTAAGTTCAAAGATTTTTGGACGAGATAAAGAATGGAAACCAACACTTCCCAAACCATTGCCTAGGCAAATCAAACCAATCAATAAGAAAGGTTGGGTTATTAAGAATTTGAGAAACATTAGGAATCGCATGATTCGTATGCTTGTGTTTGTGTTGTTTGGTGGTCTTTGTATCAAGTTCTAATAAGTTCAAAGATTTTTGGACGATAAAAAGAATGGAAACCAACACTTCCCAAACCATAGCCTAGGCAAATCAAACCAATCAATAAGAAAGGTTGGGTTATTGAGAATTTGAGAAACATTAGGAATCACATGATTCGTAGGCTTGTGTTTGTGTTGTTTGGTGATCTTTTTATCAAGTTCTATTAAGTTCAAAGATTTTTGGACGAGAAAAAGAATGGAAACCAACACTTCCCAAACCATATCCTTGGCAAATCAAACCAATCAATAAGATAGATTCTGTTATTGAGAATTTGAGAAACATTAGGAATCGCATTATTCCTATGCTTGTGTTTGTGTTGTTTGGTTATCTTTTTATCAAGTTCTATTAAGTTCAAAGATTTTTGAACGAGAAAAAAGAATGGAAACCAACACTTCCCAAACCATAGCCTAGGCAAATCAAACCAATCAATAAGAAATGTTGTGTTATTGAGTATTTGAGAAACAAATCGCATGATTCGTATGCTTGTGCTTGTGTTGTTGGTGATCTTTCTAGACGTGAAAAAGAATGGAGACCAACACTTCCCAAACCATAGCCCAGGCAAATCAAACCAATCAATAAGAAAGGTTGTGTTATTGAGAATTTGAGAAACATTAGGAATTGCATGATTCGTATGCTTGTGTTTGTGTTGTTTGGTGATCTTTCTATCAAGTTCTATGAAGTTCATAGATTTTTGGACGAGAAAAAGAATGGAAACCAACACTTCCCAAACCATAGCCTAGGCAAATCAAACCAATCAATAAGAAAGGTTGTGTTATTGAGTATTTGAGAAACATTAGGAATCGCATGATTCGTATGCTTGTGTTTGTGTTGTTTGGTGATCTTTGTATCACGTTCTATTAAGTTCAAAGATTTTTGGACGAGAAAAAGAATGAAAACCAACACTTCCCAAACCATAGCCTAGGCAAATCAAACCAATCAATTAGAAAGGTTGTGTTATTGAGTATTTGAGAAACATTAGGAATTGCACGATTCGTATGCTTGTGTTTGTGTGGTTTGGTGATCTTTCTATCAAGTTCTATTAAGTTCAAAGATTTTTGGACGAGAAAAAGAATGGAAACAAACTCTTCCCAAACCATAGCCTAGGCAAATCAAACCAATCAAAAACAAAGGTTGTGTTATTGAGTATTTGAGAGACATTAGGAATCGCATGATTCCTATGCTTGTGTATGTGTTGTTTGGTGATCTTTCTATCAAGTTGTATTAAGTTCAAAGATTTATGGACTAGAAAAAGGATGGAAAGCAACACTTCCCAAACCGTATCCTAGTCAAATCAAACCAATCAATAAGAAAGGTTGTGTTATTGAGTATTTCAGAAACATTAGGAATCGCATGATTCGTATGCTTGTGTTTGTGTTGTTTGGTGATCTTTGTATCAAGTTCTAATAAGTTCAAAGATTTTGGACGAGAAAAAGAATGGAAACCAACACTTCCAAAAACATAGCCTAGGCAAATCAAACCAATCAATAAGAAATGTTGTGTTATTGAGTATTTGAGAAACATTAAGAAACGCATGATTCGTATGCTTGTGTTTTTGTTGTTTGGTGATCTTTATATCAAGATCTATTAAGTTCAAATGTTTTTGGACGGGAAAAAGGATGGAAACCAACACTTCCCAAACCGTATCCTAGGCAAATAAAACCAATCAATAAGAAAGGTTGTGTTAGTGAGTATTTGAGAAACATTAGGAATCGCATGATTCGTATGCTTGTGTTTGTGTTGTTTGGTGATCTTTGTATCAAGTTCTATTAAGTTCAAAGATTTTTGGACGAGAAAAAGAATGAAAACCAACACTTCCCAAACCATAGCCTAGGCAAATCAAACCAATCAATTAGAAAGGTTGTGTTATTGAGTATTTGAGAAACATTAGGAATTGCACGATTCGTATGCTTGTGTTTGTGTGGTTTGGTGATCTTTCTATCAAGTTCTATTAAGTTCAAAGATTTTTGGACGAGAAAAAGAATGGAAACAAACTCTTCCCAAACCATAGCCTAGGCAAATCAAACCAATCAAAAACAAAGGTTGTGTTATTGAGTATTTGAGAGACATTAGGAATCGCATGATTCCTATGCTTGTGTATGTGTTGTTTGGTGATCTTTCTATCAAGTTGTATTAAGTTCAAAGATTTATGGACGAGAAAAAGGATGGAAAGCAACACTTCCCAAACCGTATCCTAGTCAAATCAAACCAATCAATAAGAAAGGTTGTGTTATTGAGTATTTCAGAAACATTAGGAATCGCATGATTCGTATGCTTGTGTTTGTGTTGTTTGGTGATCTTTGTATCAAGTTCTAATAAGTTCAAAGATTTTGGACGAGAAAAAGAATGGAAACCAACACTTCCAAAAAACATAGCCTAGGCAAATCAAACCAATCAATAAGAAATGTTGTGTTATTGAGTATTTGAGAAACATTAAGAATCGCATGATTCGTATGCTTGTGTTTTTGTTGTTTGGTGATCTTTCTATCAAGATCTATTAAGTTCAAATGTTTTTGGACGGGAAAAAAGATGGAAACCAACACTTCCCAAACCGTATCCTAGGCAAATAAAACCAATCAATAAGAAAGGTTGTGTTATTGAGTATTTGAGAAACATTAGGAATCCATGATTCGTATGCTTGTGTTTGTGTTGTTTGGTGATCTTTGTATCAAGTTCTATTAATTTCAAAGATTTTTGGACGAGAAAAAGAATGGAAACCAACACTTGGGAAACCATAGCCTAGGCAAATCAAACCAATCAATAAGAAATGTTGTGTTATTGAGTATTTGAGAAACATTAGGAATCGCATGATTCGTATGCTTGTGTTTGTGTTGTTTGGTGATCTTTCTATCAAGTTCTATTAAGTTCAAAGATTTTTGGACGAGATAAAGAATGGAAACCAACACTTCCCAAACCATAGCCTAGGCAAATCAAACCAATCAATTTGAGTAACATTAGGAATCACATGATTCGTATGCTTGTGCTTGTGTTGTTTGGTGATCTTTCTATCAAGTTCTATTAAGTTCAAAGATTTCTGGACGAGAATAAGAATGGAAACTAACACTTTCCAAACCATATCCTAGGCAAATCAAACCAATCAATAAGAAAGGTTGTGTTATTGAGAATATGAGAAACATTAGGAATCATATGATTCGTATGCTTGTGTTTGTGTTGTTTGGTGATCTTTCTATCAAGTTCTATTAAGTTCAAAGATTTTAGACGAGAAAAAGAATGGAAACCAACACTTCCCAAACCATATCCTAGGCAAATCAAACCAATCAATAAGAAAGGTTGGGTTATTGAGAATTTGAGAAACATTAGCAATCGCATGATTCGTATGCTTGTGTTTGTGTTGTTTGGTGATCTTTGTATCAAGTTCTAATAAGTTCAAAGATTTTTGGACGAGAAAAAGAATGGAAACCAACACTTCCAAAAACATAGCCTAGGCAAATCAAACCAATCAATACGAAATGTTGTGTTATTGAGTATTTGAGAAACATTAAGAATCGCATGATTCGTATGCTTGTGTTTTTGTTGTTTGGTGATCTTTCTATCAAGGTCTATTAAGTTCAAATATTTTTGGACGGGAAAAAGGATGGAAACAAACACTTCCCAAACCGTATCCTAGGCAAATAAAACCAATCAATAAGAAAGGTTGTGTTATTGAGTATTTGAGAAACATTAGGAATCGCATGATTCGTATGCTTGTGTTTGTGTTGTTTGGTGATCTTTGTATCAAGTTCTATTAAGTTCAAAGATTTTTGGACGAGAATAAGAATGGAAACCAACACTTTCCAAACCATATCCTAGGCAAATCAAACCAATCAATAAGAAAGGTTGTGTTATGGAGTATTTGGGAAACATTAGGAATTGCATGATTCGTATGCTTGTGTTTGTGTTGTTTGGTGATCTTTCTATCAAGTTCTATTAAGTTCAAAGATTTTTGGACGAGATAAAGAATGGAAACCAACACTTCCCAAACCATAGCCTAGGCAAATCAAATCAATCAATAAGAAAGGTTGGGTTATTGAGAATTTGAGAAACATTAGGAATCGCATGATTCGTATGCTTGTGTTTGTGTTGTTTGGTGATCTTTGTATCAAGTTCTAATAAGTTCAAAGATTTTTGGACGATAAAAAGAATGGAAGCCAACACCTCCAAAACCATAGCCTAGGCAAATTAAACCAATCAATAAGAAATGTTGTATTATTGAGTATTTGAGAAACATTAAGAATCGCATGATTCGTATGCTTGTGTTTGTGTTGTTTGGTGATCTTTCTATCAAGGTCTATTAAGTTCAAAGATTTTTGGACAAGAAAAAGGATGGAAACCAACACTTCCCAAACCGTATCCTAGGCAAATAAAACCAATCAATAAGAAAGGTTGTGTTATTGAGTATTTGAGAAACATTAGGAATCGCATGATTCGTATGCTTGTGTTTGTGTTGTTTGGTGATCTTTGTATCAAATTCTATTAAGTTCAAAGATTTTTGGACGAGAAAAAGAATGGAAACCAACACTTGGCAAATCATAGTGTAGGCAAATCAAACCAATCAATAAGAAATGTTGTGTTATTGAGTATTTGAGAAACATTAGGAATCGCATGATTCGTATGCTTGTGTTTGTGTTGTTTGGTGATCTTTCTATCAAGTTCTATTAAGTTCAAAGATTTTTGGACGAGATAAAGAATGGAAACCAACACTTCCCAAACCATAGCCTAGGCAAATCAAACCAATCAATAAGAAAGGTTGGGTTATTGAGAATTTGAGAAATATTAGGAATCGCATGATTCGTATGCTTGTGTTTGTGTTGTTTGGTGATCTTTGTATCAAGTTCTAATAAGTTCAAAGATTTTTGGACGAGAAAAAGAATGGAAACCAACACTTCCAAAAACATAGCCTAGGCAAATCAAACCAATCAATACGAAATGTTGTGTTATTGAGTATTTGAGAAACATTAAGAATCGCATGATTCGTATGCTTGTGTTTTTGTTGTTTTGTGATCTTTCTATCAAGGTCTATTAAGTTCAAATATTTTTGGACGGGAGAAAGGATGGAAACCAACACTTCCCAAACCGTATCCTAGGCAAATAAAACCAATCAATAAGAAAGGTTGTGTTATTGAGTATTTGAGAAACATTAGGAATCGCATGATTCGTATGCTTGTGTTTGTGTTGTTTGGTGATCTTTGTATCAAGTTCTATTAAGTTCAAAGATTTTTGGACGAGAATAAGAATGGAAACCAACACTTTCCAAACCATATCCTAGGCAAATCAAACCAATCAATAAGAAAGGTTGTGTTATTGAGTATTTGAGAAACATTAGGAATTGCATGATTCGTATGCTTGTGTTTGTGTTGTTTGGTGATCTTTGTATCAAGTTCTAATAAGTTCAAAGATTTTTGGACGATAAAAAGAATGGAAGCCAAAACCTCCAAAACCATAGCCTAGGCAAATCAAACCAATCAATAAGAAATGTTGTATTATTGAGTATTTGAGAAACATTAAGAATCGCATGATTCGTATGCTTGTGTTTGTGTTGTTTGGTGATCTTTCTATCAAGGTCTATTAAGTTCAAAGATTTTTGGACAAGAAAAAGGATGGAAACCAACACTTCCCAAACCGTATCCTAGGCAAATAAAACCAATCAATAAGAAAGGTTGTGTTATTGAGTATTTGAGAAACATTAGGAATCGCATGATTCGTTTGCTTGTGTTTGTGTTGTTTGGTGATCTTTGTATCAAATTCTATTAAGTTCAAAGATTTTTGGACGAGAAAAAGAATGGAAACCAACACTTGGCAAATCATAGTCTAGGCAAATCAAACCAATCAATAAGAAATGTTGTGTTATTGAGTATTTGAGAAACATTAGGAATCGCATGATTCGTATGCTTGTGTTTGTGTTGTTTGGTGATCTTTGTATCAAGTTCTAATAAGTTCAAAGATTTTTGGACGATAAAAAGAATGGAAGCCAACACTTCCAAAACCATAGCCTAGGCAAATCAAACCAATCAATAAGAAATGTTGTATTATTGAGTATTTGAGAAACATTAAGAATCGCATGATTCGTATGCTTGTGTTTGTGTTGTTTGGTGATCTTTCTATCAAGGGCTATTAAGTTCAGAGATTTTTGGACGAGAAAAAGGATGGAAACAAACACTTCCCAAACCGTATCCTAGGCAAATAAAACCAATCAATAAGAAAGGTTGTGTTATTGAGTATTTGAGAAACATTAGGAATCGCATGATTCGTATGCTTGTGTTTGTGTTGTTTGGTGATCTTTGTATCAAGTTCTATTAAGTTCAAAGATTTTTGGACGAGAAAAAGAATGAAAACCAACACTTCCCAAACCATAGCCTAGGCAAATCAAACCAATCAATAAGAAAGGTCGTGTTATTGAGTATTTGAGAAACATTAGGAATTGCACGATTCGTATGCTTGTGTTTGTGTGGTTTGGTGATCTTTCTATCAAGTTCTATTAAGTTCAAAGATTTTTGGACGAGAAAAAGAATGGAAACAAACTCTTCCCAAACCATAGCCTAGGCAAATCAAACCAATCAAAAACAAAGGTTGTGTTATTGAGTATTTGAGAGACATTAGGAATCGCATGATTCCTATGCTTGTATTAAGTTCAAAGATTTATGGACGAGAAAAAGGATGGAAAGCAACACTTCCCAAACCGTATCCTAGTCAAATCAAACCAATCAATAAGAAAGGTTGTGTTATTGAGTATTTCAGAAACATTAGGAATCACATGATTCGTATGCTTGTGTTTGTGTTGTTTGGTGATCTTTTTATCAAGTTCTATTAAGTTCAAGGATTTTTGGACGAGAAGAAGAATGGAAACCAACACTTCCCAAACCATATCCTTGGCAAATCAAATCAATCAATAAGATAGATTGTGTTATTGAGAATTTGAGAAACATTAGGAATCGCATTATTCCTATGCTTGTGTTTGTGTTGTTTGGTTATCTTTTTATCAAGTTCTATTAAGTTCAAAGATTTTTGAACGAGAAAAAAGAATGGAAACCAACACATCCCAAACCATAGCCTAGGCAAATCAAACCAATCAATAAGAAATGTTGTGTTATTGAGTATTTGAGAAACAAATCGCATGATTCGTATGCTTGTGCTTGTGTTGTTGGTGATCTTTCTAGACGTGAAAAAGAATGGAAACCAACACTAACCAAACCATAGCCTAGGCAAATCAAACCAATCAATAAGAAAGGTTGTGTTATTGAGAATTTGAGAAACATAAGGAATTGCATGATTCGTATGCTTGTGTTTATGTTGTTTCGTGATCTTTCTATCAAGTTCTATGAAGTTCATAGGTTTTTAGACCAGAAAAAGAATCGAAACCAACACTTCCTAAACCATAGCCTAGGCAAATCAAACCAATCAATTTGAGAAACATTAGGAATCACATGATTCGTATGCTTGTGCTTGTGTTGTTTGGTGATCTTTCTATCAAGTTCTATTAAGTTCAAAGATTTCTGGACGAGAATAAGAATGGAAACCAACACTTTCCAAACCATATCCTAGGCAAATCAAACCAATCAATAAGAAAGGTTGTGTTATTGAGAATTTGAGAAACATTAGGAATCATATGATTCGTATGCTTGTGTTTGTGTTGTTTGGTGATCTTTCTATCAAGTTCTATTAAGTTCAAAGATTTTAGACGAGAAAAAGAATGGACACCAACACTTCCCAAACCATATCCTAGGCAAATCAAACCAATCAATAAGAAAGGTTGGGTTATTGAGAATTTGAGAAACATTAGGAATCGCATGATTCGTATGCTTGTGTTTGTGTTGTTTGGTGATCTTTGTATCAAGTTCTAATAAGTTCAAAGATTTTTGGACGAGAAAAAGAATGGAAACCAACACTTCCAAAAACATAGCCTAGGCAAATCAAACCAATCAATAAGAAATGTTGTGTTATTGAGTATTTGAGAAACATTAAGAATCGCATGATTCGAATGCTTGTGTTTTTGTTGTTTGGTGATCTTTCTATCAAGGTCTATTAAGTTCAAATATTTTTGGACGGGAAAAAGGATGGAAACCAACACTTCCCAAACCGTATCCTAGGCAAATAAAACCAATCAATAAGAAAGGTTGTGTTATTGAGTATTTGAGAAACATTAGGAATCGCATGATTCGTATGCTTGTGTTTGTGTTGTTTGGTGATCTTTGTATCAAGTTCTATTAAGTTCAATGATTTTTGGACGAGAATAAGAATGGAAACCAACACTTTCCAAACCATATCCTAGGCAAATCAAACCAATCAATAAGAAAGGTTGTGTTATTGAGTATTTGAGAAACATTAGGAATCGCATGATTCGTATGCTTGTGTTTGTGTTGTTTGGTGATCTTTGTATCAAATTCTATTAAGTTCAAAGATTTTTGGACGAGAAAAAGAATGGAAACCAACACTTGGCAAATCATAGTGTAGGCAAATCAAACCAATCAATAAGAAATGTTGTGTTATTGAGTATTTGAGAAACATTAGGAATCGCATGATTCGTATGCTTGTGTTTGTGTTGTTTGGTGATCTTTCTATCAAGTTCTATTAAGTTCAAAGATTTTTGGACGAGATAAAGAATGGAAACCAACACTTCCCAAACCATAGCCTAGGCAAATCAAACCAATCAATAAGAAAGGTTGGGTTATTGAGAATTTGAGAAATATTAGGAATCGCATGATTCGTATGCTTGTGTTTGTGTTGTTTGGTGATCTTTGTATCAAGTTCTAATAAGTTCAAAGATTTTTGGACGAGAAAAAGAATGGAAACCAACACTTCCAAAAACATAGCCTAGGCAAATCAAACCAATCAATACGAAATGTTGTGTTATTGAGTATTTGAGAAACATTAAGAATCGCATGATTCGTATGCTTGTGTTTTTGTTGTTTTGTGATCTTTCTATCAAGGTCTATTAAGTTCAAATATTTTTGGACGGGAGAAAGGATGGAAACCAACACTTCCCAAACCGTATCCTAGGCAAATAAAACCAATCAATAAGAAAGGTTGTGTTATTGAGTATTTGAGAAACATTAGGAATCGCATGATTCGTATGCTTGTGTTTGTGTTGTTTGGTGATCTTTGTATCAAGTTCTATTAAGTTCAAAGATTTTTGGACGAGAATAAGAATGGAAACCAACACTTTCCAAACCATATCCTAGGCAAATCAAACCAATCAATAAGAAAGGTTGTGTTATTGAGTATTTGAGAAACATTAGGAATTGCATGATTCGTATGCTTGTGTTTGTGTTGTTTGGTGATCTTTGTATCAAGTTCTAATAAGTTCAAAGATTTTTGGACGATAAAAAGAATGGAAGCCAAAACCTCCAAAACCATAGCCTAGGCAAATCAAACCAATCAATAAGAAATGTTGTATTATTGAGTATTTGAGAAACATTAAGAATCGCATGATTCGTATGCTTGTGTTTGTGTTGTTTGGTGATCTTTCTATCAAGGTCTATTAAGTTCAAAGATTTTTGGACAAGAAAAAGGATGGAAACCAACACTTCCCAAACCGTATCCTAGGCAAATAAAACCAATCAATAAGAAAGGTTGTGTTATTGAGTATTTGAGAAACATTAGGAATCGCATGATTCGTTTGCTTGTGTTTGTGTTGTTTGGTGATCTTTGTATCAAATTCTATTAAGTTCAAAGATTTTTGGACGAGAAAAAGAATGGAAACCAACACTTGGCAAATCATAGTCTAGGCAAATCAAACCAATCAATAAGAAATGTTGTGTTATTGAGTATTTGAGAAACATTAGGAATCGCATGATTCGTATGCTTGTGTTTGTGTTGTTTGGTGATCTTTGTATCAAGTTCTAATAAGTTCAAAGATTTTTGGACGATAAAAAGAATGGAAGCCAACACTTCCAAAACCATAGCCTAGGCAAATCAAACCAATCAATAAGAAATGTTGTATTATTGAGTATTTGAGAAACATTAAGAATCGCATGATTCGTATGCTTGTGTTTGTGTTGTTTGGTGATCTTTCTATCAAGGGCTATTAAGTTCAGAGATTTTTGGACGAGAAAAAGGATGGAAACAAACACTTCCCAAACCGTATCCTAGGCAAATAAAACCAATCAATAAGAAAGGTTGTGTTATTGAGTATTTGAGAAACATTAGGAATCGCATGATTCGTATGCTTGTGTTTGTGTTGTTTGGTGATCTTTGTATCAAGTTCTATTAAGTTCAAAGATTTTTGGACGAGAAAAAGAATGAAAACCAACACTTCCCAAACCATAGCCTAGGCAAATCAAACCAATCAATAAGAAAGGTCGTGTTATTGAGTATTTGAGAAACATTAGGAATTGCACGATTCGTATGCTTGTGTTTGTGTGGTTTGGTGATCTTTCTATCAAGTTCTATTAAGTTCAAAGATTTTTGGACGAGAAAAAGAATGGAAACAAACTCTTCCCAAACCATAGCCTAGGCAAATCAAACCAATCAAAAACAAAGGTTGTGTTATTGAGTATTTGAGAGACATTAGGAATCGCATGATTCCTATGCTTGTATTAAGTTCAAAGATTTATGGACGAGAAAAAGGATGGAAAGCAACACTTCCCAAACCGTATCCTAGTCAAATCAAACCAATCAATAAGAAAGGTTGTGTTATTGAGTATTTCAGAAACATTAGGAATCACATGATTCGTATGCTTGTGTTTGTGTTGTTTGGTGATCTTTTTATCAAGTTCTATTAAGTTCAAGGATTTTTGGACGAGAAGAAGAATGGAAACCAACACTTCCCAAACCATATCCTTGGCAAATCAAATCAATCAATAAGATAGATTGTGTTATTGAGAATTTGAGAAACATTAGGAATCGCATTATTCCTATGCTTGTGTTTGTGTTGTTTGGTTATCTTTTTATCAAGTTCTATTAAGTTCAAAGATTTTTGAACGAGAAAAAAGAATGGAAACCAACACATCCCAAACCATAGCCTAGGCAAATCAAACCAATCAATAAGAAATGTTGTGTTATTGAGTATTTGAGAAAAAAATCGCATGATTCGTATGCTTGTGCTTGTGTTGTTGGTGATCTTTCTAGACGTGAAAAAGAATGGAAACCAACACTAACCAAACCATAGCCTAGGCAAATCAAACCAATCAATAAGAAAGGTTGTGTTATTGAGAATTTGAGAAACATAAGGAATTGCATGATTCGTATGCTTGTGTTTATGTTGTTTCGTGATCTTTCTATCAAGTTCTATGAAGTTCATAGGTTTTTAGACCAGAAAAAGAATCGAAACCAACACTTCCTAAACCATAGCCTAGGCAAATCAAACCAATCAATTTGAGAAACATTAGGAATCACATGATTCGTATGCTTGTGCTTGTGTTGTTTGGTGATCTTTCTATCAAGTTCTATTAAGTTCAAAGATTTCTGGACGAGAATAAGAATGGAAACCAACACTTTCCAAACCATATCCTAGGCAAATCAAACCAATCAATAAGAAAGGTTGTGTTATTGAGAATTTGAGAAACATTAGGAATCATATGATTCGTATGCTTGTGTTTGTGTTGTTTGGTGATCTTTCTGTCAAGTTCTATTAAGTTCAAAGATTTTAGACGAGAAAAAGAATGGACACCAACACTTCCCAAACCATATCCTAGGCAAATCAAACCAATCAATAAGAAAGGTTGGGTTATTGAGAATTTGAGAAACATTAGGAATCGCATGATTCGTATGCTTGTGTTTGTGTTGTTTGGTGATCTTTGTATCAAGTTCTAATAAGTTCAAAGATTTTTGGACGAGAAAAAGAATGGAAACCAACACTTCCAAAAACATAGCCTAGGCAAATCAAACCAATCAATAAGAAATGTTGTGTTATTGAGTATTTGAGAAACATTAAGAATCGCATGATTCGAATGCTTGTGTTTTTGTTGTTTGGTGATCTTTCTATCAAGGTCTATTAAGTTCAAATATTTTTGGACGGGAAAAAGGATGGAAACCAACACTTCCCAAACCGTATCCTAGGCAAATAAAACCAATCAATAAGAAAGGTTGTGTTATTGAGTATTTGAGAAACATTAGGAATCGCATGATTCGTATGCTTGTGTTTGTGTTGTTTGGTGATCTTTGTATCAAGTTCTATTAAGTTCAATGATTTTTGGACGAGAATAAGAATGGAAACCAACACTTTCCAAACCATATCCTAGGCAAATCAAACCAATCAATAAGAAAGGTTGTGTTATTGAGTATTTGAGAAACATTAGGAATCGCATCATTCGTATGCTTGTCTTTGTGTTGTTTGGTGATCTTTCTATCAAGTTCTATTAAGTTCAAAGATTTTTGGACGAGATAAAGAATGGAAACCAACACTTCCCAAACCATAGCCTAGGCAAATCAAATCAATCAATAAGAAAGGTTGGGTTATTGAGAATTTGAGAAACATTAGGAATCGCATGATTCGTATGCTTGTGTTTGTGTTGTTTGGTGATCTTTGTATCAAGTTCTAATAAGTTCAAAGATTTTTGGACGATAAAAAGAATGGAAGCCAACACTTCCAAAACCATAGCCTAGGCAAATCAAACCAATCAATAAGAAATGTTGTATTATTGAGTATTTGAGAAACATTAAGAATCGCATGATTCGTATGCTTGTGTTTGTGTTGTTTGGTGATCTTTCTATCAAGGTCTATTAAGTTCAAAGATTTTTGGACGAGAAAAAGGATGGAAACCAACACTTCCCAAACCGTATCCTAGGCAAATAAAACCAATCAATAAGAAAGGTTGTGTTATTGAGTATTTGAGAAACATTAGGAATCGCATGATTCGTATGCTTGTGTTTGTGTTGTTTGGTGATCTTTGTATCAAATTCTATTAAGTTCAAAGATTTTTGGACGAGAAAAAGAATGGAAACCAACACTTGGCAAATCATAGTCTAGGCAAATCAAACCAATCAATAAGAAATGTTGTGTTATTGAGTATTTGAGAAACATTAGGAATCGCATGATTCGTATGCTTGTGTTTGTGTTGTTTGGTGATCTTTCTATCAAGTTCTATTAAGTTCAAATATTTTTGGACGAGATAAAGAATGGAAACCAACACTTCCCAAACCATAGCCTAGGCAAATCAAACCAATCAATAAGAAAGGTTGGGTTATTGAGAATTTGAGAAATATTAGGAATCGCATGATTCGTATGCTTGTTTTTGTGTTGTTTGGTGATCTTTCTATCAAGTTCTATTAAGTTCAAAGATTTTAGACGAGATAAAGAATGGAAACCAAAACTTCCCAAAACATATCCTAGGCAAATCAAACCAATCAATAAGAAAGGTTGTGTTATTGAGTATTTGAGAAACATTAGGAATCGCATGATTCGTATGCTTGTGTTTGTGTTGTTTGGTGATCTTTGTATCAAATTCTATTAAGTTCAAAGATTTTTGGACGAGAAAAAGAATGGAAACCAACACTTGGCAAATCATAGTCTAGGCAAATCAAACCAATCAATAAGAAATGTTGTGTTATTGAGTATTTGAGAAACATTAGGAATCGCATGATTCGTATGCTTGTGTTTGTGTTGTTTGGTGATCTTTCTATCAAGTTCTATTAAGTTCAAATATTTTTGGACGAGATAAAGAATGGAAACCAACACTTCCCAAACCATAGCCTAGGCAAATCAAACCAATCAATAAGAAAGGTTGGGTTATTGAGAATTTGAGAAATATTAGGAATCGCATGATTCGTATGTTTGTGTTTGTGTTGTTTGGTGATCTTTGTATCAAGTTCTAATAAGTTCAAAGATTTTTGGACGATAAAAAGAATGAAAGCCAACACTTCCAAAACCATAGCCTAGGCAAATCAAACCAATCAATAAGAAATGTTATATTATTGAGTATTTGAGAAACATTAAGAATCGCATGATTCGTATGCTTGTGTTTGTGTTGTTTGGTGATCTTTCTATCAAGGGCTATTAAGTTCAGAGATTTTTGGACGAGAAAAAGGATGGAAACAAACACTTCCCAAACCGTATCCCAGGCAAATAAAACCAAATAATAAGAAAGGTTGTGTTATTGAGTATTTGAGAAACATTAGGAATCGCATGATTCGTATGCTTGTGTTTGTGTTGTTTGGTGATCTTTGTATCAAGTTCTATTAAGTTCAAAGATTTTTGGACGAGAAAAAGAATGAAAACCAACACTTCCCAAACCATAGCTTAGGCAAATCAAACCAATCAATAAGAAAGGTTGTGTTATTGAGTATTTGAGAAACATTAGGAATTGCACGATTCGTATGCTTGTGTTTGTGTGGTTTGGTGATCTTTCTATCAAGATCTATTAAGTTCAAAGATTTTTGGACGAGAAAAAGAATGGAAACAAACTCTTCCCAAACCATAGCCTAGGCAAATCAAACCAATCAAAAACAAAGGTTGTGTTATTGAGTATTTGAGAGACATTAGGAATCGCATGATTCCTATGCTTGTGTTTGTGTTGTTTGGTGGTCTTTCTATCAAGTTGTATTAAGTTCAAAGATTTATGGACGAGAAAAAGGTTGGAAAGCAACACTTCCCAAACCGTATCCTAGTCAAATCAAACCAATCAATAAGAAAGGTTGTGTTATTGAGTATTTCAGAAACATTAGGAATCGCATGATTCGTATGCTTGTGTTTGTGTTGTTTGGTGATCTTTGTATCAAGTTCTAATAAGTTCAAAGATTTTGGACGAGAAAAAGAATGGAAACCAACACTTCCAAAAACATAGCCTAGGCAAATCAAACCAATCAATAAGAAATGTTGTGTTATTGAGTATTTGAGAAACATTAAGAATCGCATGGTTCGTATGCTTCTGTTTTTGTTGTTTGGTGATCTTTCTATCAAGATCTATTAAGTTCAAATGTTTTTGGACGGGAAAAAGGATGGAAACCAACACTTCCCAAACCGTATCCTAGGCAAATAAAACCAATCAATAAGAAAGGTTGTGTTATTGAGTATTTGAGAAACATTAGGAATCGCATGATTCGTATGCTTGTGTTTGTGTTGTTTGGTGATCTTTGTATCAAGTTCTATTAAGTTCAAATATTTTTGGACGAGAAAAAGAATGGAAACCAACACTTCCCAACCCATAGCCTAGGCAAATCAAACCAATCAATAAGAAAAGTTGTGTTATTGAGTATTTGAGAAACATTAGGAATCGCATGATTCGTATGCTTGTGTTTGTGTTGTATGGTGATCTTTCTATCAAGTTCTATTAATTTCAAAGATTTTTGGACGAGAAAAAGAATGGAAACCAACACTTGGGAAACCATAGCCTAGGCAAATCAAACCAATCAATAAGAAATGTTGTGTTATTGAGTATTTGAGAAACATTAGGAATCGCATGATTCGTATGCTTGTGTTTGTGTTGTTTGGTGATCTTTCTATCGAGTTCTATTAAGTTCAAAGATTTTTGGACGAGATAAAGAATGGAAACCAACACTTCCCAAACCATAGCCTAGGCAAATCGAACCAATCAATAAGAAAGGTTGGGTTATTGAGAATTTGAGAAACATTAGGAATCGCATGATTCGTATGCTTGTGTTTGTGTTGTTTAGTGGTCTTTGTATCAAGTTCTAATAAGTTCAAAGATTTTTGGACAATAAAAAGAATGGAAACCAACACTTCCCAAACCATAGCCTAGGCAAATCAAACTAATCAATAAGAAAGGTTGGGTTATTGAGAATTTGAGAAACATTAGGAATCACATGATTCGTAGGCTTGTGTTTGTGTTGTTTGGTGATCTTTTTATCAAGTTCTATTAAGTTCAAAGATTTTTGGACGAGAAAAAGAATGGAAACCAACACTTCCCAAACCATATCCTTGGCAAATCAAACCAATCAATAAGATAGATTGTGTTATTGAGATTTTGAGAAACATTAGGAATCGCATTATTCCTATGCTTGTGTTTGTGTTGTTTGGTTATCTTTTTATCAAGTTCTATTAAGTTCAAAGATTTTTGAACGAGAAAAAAGATTGGAAACCAAGACATCCCAAACCATAGCCTAGGCAAATCAAACCAATCAATAAGAAATGTTGTGTTGTTGAGTATTTGAGAAACAAATCGCATGATTCGTATGCTTGTGCTTGCGTTGTTGGTGATCTTTCTAGACGTGAAAAAGAATGGAAACCAACACTTCCCAAACCATAGCCTAGGCAAATCAAACCAATCAATAAGAAAGGTTGTGTTATTGAGAATTTGAGAAACATTAGGAATTGTATGATTCGTATGCTTGTGTTTATATTGTTTGGTGATCTTTCTATCAAGTTCTATGAAGTTCATAGATTTTTGGACGAGAAAAAGAATGGAAACCAACACTTCCCAAACCATAGCCTAGGCAAATCAAACCAATCAATAAGAAATGTTGTGTTATTGAGTATTTGAAAAACATTAAGAATCGCATGATTCGTATGCTTGTGTTTTTGTTGTTTGGTGATCTTTCTATCAAGGTCTATTAAGTTCAAATGTTTTTGAACGGGAAAAAGGATGGAAACCAACACTTCCCAAACCGTATCCTAGTCAAATCAAACCAATCAATAAGAAAGGTTGTGTTATTGAGTATTTCAGAAACATTAGGAATCACATGATTCGTATGCTTGTGTTTGTGTTGTTTGGTGATCTTTTTATCAAGTTCTATTAAGTTCAAGGATTTTTGGACGAGAAGAAGAATGGAAACCAACACTTCCCAAACCATATCCTTGGCAAATCAAATCAATCAATAAGATAGATTGTGTTATTGAGAATTTGAGAAACATTAGGAATCGCATTATTCCTATGCTTGTGTTTGTGTTGTTTGGTTATCTTTTTATCAAGTTCTATTAAGTTCAAAGATTTTTGAACGAGAAAAAAGAATGGAAACCAACACATCCCAAACCATAGCCTAGGCAAATCAAACCAATCAATAAGAAATGTTGTGTTATTGAGTATTTGAGAAAAAAATCGCATGATTCGTATGCTTGTGCTTGTGTTGTTGGTGATCTTTCTAGACGTGAAAAAGAATGGAAACCAACACTAACCAAACCATAGCCTAGGCAAATCAAACCAATCAATAAGAAAGGTTGTGTTATTGAGAATTTGAGAAACATAAGGAATTGCATGATTCGTATGCTTGTGTTTATGTTGTTTCGTGATCTTTCTATCAAGTTCTATGAAGTTCATAGGTTTTTAGACCAGAAAAAGAATCGAAACCAACACTTCCTAAACCATAGCCTAGGCAAATCAAACCAATCAATTTGAGAAACATTAGGAATCACATGATTCGTATGCTTGTGCTTGTGTTGTTTGGTGATCTTTCTATCAAGTTCTATTAAGTTCAAAGATTTCTGGACGAGAATAAGAATGGAAACCAACACTTTCCAAACCATATCCTAGGCAAATCAAACCAATCAATAAGAAAGGTTGTGTTATTGAGAATTTGAGAAACATTAGGAATCATATGATTCGTATGCTTGTGTTTGTGTTGTTTGGTGATCTTTCTGTCAAGTTCTATTAAGTTCAAAGATTTTAGACGAGAAAAAGAATGGACACCAACACTTCCCAAACCATATCCTAGGCAAATCAAACCAATCAATAAGAAAGGTTGGGTTATTGAGAATTTGAGAAACATTAGGAATCGCATGATTCGTATGCTTGTGTTTGTGTTGTTTGGTGATCTTTGTATCAAGTTCTAATAAGTTCAAAGATTTTTGGACGAGAAAAAGAATGGAAACCAACACTTCCAAAAACATAGCCTAGGCAAATCAAACCAATCAATAAGAAATGTTGTGTTATTGAGTATTTGAGAAACATTAAGAATCGCATGATTCGAATGCTTGTGTTTTTGTTGTTTGGTGATCTTTCTATCAAGGTCTATTAAGTTCAAATATTTTTGGACGGGAAAAAGGATGGAAACCAACACTTCCCAAACCGTATCCTAGGCAAATAAAACCAATCAATAAGAAAGGTTGTGTTATTGAGTATTTGAGAAACATTAGGAATCGCATGATTCGTATGCTTGTGTTTGTGTTGTTTGGTGATCTTTGTATCAAGTTCTATTAAGTTCAATGATTTTTGGACGAGAATAAGAATGGAAACCAACACTTTCCAAACCATATCCTAGGCAAATCAAACCAATCAATAAGAAAGGTTGTGTTATTGAGTATTTGAGAAACATTAGGAATCGCATCATTCGTATGCTTGTCTTTGTGTTGTTTGGTGATCTTTCTATCAAGTTCTATTAAGTTCAAAGATTTTTGGACGAGATAAAGAATGGAAACCAACACTTCCCAAACCATAGCCTAGGCAAATCAAATCAATCAATAAGAAAGGTTGGGTTATTGAGAATTTGAGAAACATTAGGAATCGCATGATTCGTATGCTTGTGTTTGTGTTGTTTGGTGATCTTTGTATCAAGTTCTAATAAGTTCAAAGATTTTTGGACGATAAAAAGAATGGAAGCCAACACTTCCAAAACCATAGCCTAGGCAAATCAAACCAATCAATAAGAAATGTTGTATTATTGAGTATTTGAGAAACATTAAGAATCGCATGATTCGTATGCTTGTGTTTGTGTTGTTTGGTGATCTTTCTATCAAGGTCTATTAAGTTCAAAGATTTTTGGACGAGAAAAAGGATGGAAACCAACACTTCCCAAACCGTATCCTAGGCAAATAAAACCAATCAATAAGAAAGGTTGTGTTATTGAGTATTTGAGAAACATTAGGAATCGCATGATTCGTATGCTTGTGTTTGTGTTGTTTGGTGATCTTTGTATCAAATTCTATTAAGTTCAAAGATTTTTGGACGAGAAAAAGAATGGAAACCAACACTTGGCAAATCATAGTCTAGGCAAATCAAACCAATCAATAAGAAATGTTGTGTTATTGAGTATTTGAGAAACATTAGGAATCGCATGATTCGTATGCTTGTGTTTGTGTTGTTTGGTGATCTTTCTATCAAGTTCTATTAAGTTCAAATATTTTTGGACGAGATAAAGAATGGAAACCAACACTTCCCAAACCATAGCCTAGGCAAATCAAACCAATCAATAAGAAAGGTTGGGTTATTGAGAATTTGAGAAATATTAGGAATCGCATGATTCGTATGCTTGTTTTTGTGTTGTTTGGTGATCTTTCTATCAAGTTCTATTAAGTTCAAAGATTTTAGACGAGATAAAGAATGGAAACCAAAACTTCCCAAAACATATCCTAGGCAAATCAAACCAATCAATAAGAAAGGTTGTGTTATTGAGTATTTGAGAAACATTAGGAATCGCATGATTCGTATGCTTGTGTTTGTGTTGTTTGGTGATCTTTGTATCAAATTCTATTAAGTTCAAAGATTTTTGGACGAGAAAAAGAATGGAAACCAACACTTGGCAAATCATAGTCTAGGCAAATCAAACCAATCAATAAGAAATGTTGTGTTATTGAGTATTTGAGAAACATTAGGAATCGCATGATTCGTATGCTTGTGTTTGTGTTGTTTGGTGATCTTTCTATCAAGTTCTATTAAGTTCAAATATTTTTGGACGAGATAAAGAATGGAAACCAACACTTCCCAAACCATAGCCTAGGCAAATCAAACCAATCAATAAGAAAGGTTGGGTTATTGAGAATTTGAGAAATATTAGGAATCGCATGATTCGTATGTTTGTGTTTGTGTTGTTTGGTGATCTTTGTATCAAGTTCTAATAAGTTCAAAGATTTTTGGACGATAAAAAGAATGAAAGCCAACACTTCCAAAACCATAGCCTAGGCAAATCAAACCAATCAATAAGAAATGTTATATTATTGAGTATTTGAGAAACATTAAGAATCGCATGATTCGTATGCTTGTGTTTGTGTTGTTTGGTGATCTTTCTATCAAGGGCTATTAAGTTCAGAGATTTTTGGACGAGAAAAAGGATGGAAACAAACACTTCCCAAACCGTATCCCAGGCAAATAAAACCAAATAATAAGAAAGGTTGTGTTATTGAGTATTTGAGAAACATTAGGAATCGCATGATTCGTATGCTTGTGTTTGTGTTGTTTGGTGATCTTTGTATCAAGTTCTATTAAGTTCAAAGATTTTTGGACGAGAAAAAGAATGAAAACCAACACTTCCCAAACCATAGCTTAGGCAAATCAAACCAATCAATAAGAAAGGTTGTGTTATTGAGTATTTGAGAAACATTAGGAATTGCACGATTCGTATGCTTGTGTTTGTGTGGTTTGGTGATCTTTCTATCAAGATCTATTAAGTTCAAAGATTTTTGGACGAGAAAAAGAATGGAAACAAACTCTTCCCAAACCATAGCCTAGGCAAATCAAACCAATCAAAAACAAAGGTTGTGTTATTGAGTATTTGAGAGACATTAGGAATCGCATGATTCCTATGCTTGTGTTTGTGTTGTTTGGTGGTCTTTCTATCAAGTTGTATTAAGTTCAAAGATTTATGGACGAGAAAAAGGTTGGAAAGCAACACTTCCCAAACCGTATCCTAGTCAAATCAAACCAATCAATAAGAAAGGTTGTGTTATTGAGTATTTCAGAAACATTAGGAATCGCATGATTCGTATGCTTGTGTTTGTGTTGTTTGGTGATCTTTGTATCAAGTTCTAATAAGTTCAAAGATTTTGGACGAGAAAAAGAATGGAAACCAACACTTCCAAAAACATAGCCTAGGCAAATCAAACCAATCAATAAGAAATGTTGTGTTATTGAGTATTTGAGAAACATTAAGAATCGCATGGTTCGTATGCTTCTGTTTTTGTTGTTTGGTGATCTTTCTATCAAGATCTATTAAGTTCAAATGTTTTTGGACGGGAAAAAGGATGGAAACCAACACTTCCCAAACCGTATCCTAGGCAAATAAAACCAATCAATAAGAAAGGTTGTGTTATTGAGTATTTGAGAAACATTAGGAATCGCATGATTCGTATGCTTGTGTTTGTGTTGTTTGGTGATCTTTGTATCAAGTTCTATTAAGTTCAAATATTTTTGGACGAGAAAAAGAATGGAAACCAACACTTCCCAACCCATAGCCTAGGCAAATCAAACCAATCAATAAGAAAAGTTGTGTTATTGAGTATTTGAGAAACATTAGGAATCGCATGATTCGTATGCTTGTGTTTGTGTTGTATGGTGATCTTTCTATCAAGTTCTATTAATTTCAAAGATTTTTGGACGAGAAAAAGAATGGAAACCAACACTTGGGAAACCATAGCCTAGGCAAATCAAACCAATCAATAAGAAATGTTGTGTTATTGAGTATTTGAGAAACATTAGGAATCGCATGATTCGTATGCTTGTGTTTGTGTTGTTTGGTGATCTTTCTATCGAGTTCTATTAAGTTCAAAGATTTTTGGACGAGATAAAGAATGGAAACCAACACTTCCCAAACCATAGCCTAGGCAAATCGAACCAATCAATAAGAAAGGTTGGGTTATTGAGAATTTGAGAAACATTAGGAATCGCATGATTCGTATGCTTGTGTTTGTGTTGTTTAGTGGTCTTTGTATCAAGTTCTAATAAGTTCAAAGATTTTTGGACAATAAAAAGAATGGAAACCAACACTTCCCAAACCATAGCCTAGGCAAATCAAACTAATCAATAAGAAAGGTTGGGTTATTGAGAATTTGAGAAACATTAGGAATCACATGATTCGTAGGCTTGTGTTTGTGTTGTTTGGTGATCTTTTTATCAAGTTCTATTAAGTTCAAAGATTTTTGGACGAGAAAAAGAATGGAAACCAACACTTCCCAAACCATATCCTTGGCAAATCAAACCAATCAATAAGATAGATTGTGTTATTGAGATTTTGAGAAACATTAGGAATCGCATTATTCCTATGCTTGTGTTTGTGTTGTTTGGTTATCTTTTTATCAAGTTCTATTAAGTTCAAAGATTTTTGAACGAGAAAAAAGATTGGAAACCAAGACATCCCAAACCATAGCCTAGGCAAATCAAACCAATCAATAAGAAATGTTGTGTTGTTGAGTATTTGAGAAACAAATCGCATGATTCGTATGCTTGTGCTTGCGTTGTTGGTGATCTTTCTAGACGTGAAAAAGAATGGAAACCAACACTTCCCAAACCATAGCCTAGGCAAATCAAACCAATCAATAAGAAAGGTTGTGTTATTGAGAATTTGAGAAACATTAGGAATTGTATGATTCGTATGCTTGTGTTTATATTGTTTGGTGATCTTTCTATCAAGTTCTATGAAGTTCATAGATTTTTGGACGAGAAAAAGAATGGAAACCAACACTTCCCAAACCATAGCCTAGGCAAATCAAACCAATCAATAAGAAATGTTGTGTTATTGAGTATTTGAAAAACATTAAGAATCGCATGATTCGTATGCTTGTGTTTTTGTTGTTTGGTGATCTTTCTATCAAGGTCTATTAAGTTCAAATGTTTTTGAACGGGAAAAAGGATGGAAACCAACACTTCCCAAACCGTATCCTAGGCAAATAAAACCAATCAATAAGAAAGGTTGTGTTATTGAGTATTGGAGAAACATTAGGAATCGCATGATTCGTATGCTTGTGTTTGTGTTGTTTGGTGATCTTTGTATCAAGTTCTATTAAGTTCAAAGATTTTTGGACGAGAAAAAGAATGGAAACCAACACTTCCCAACCCATAGCATAGGCAAATCAAACCAATCAATAAGAAAAGTTGTGTTATTGAGTATTTGAGAAACATTAGGAATCGCATGATTCGTATGCTTGTGTTTGTATTGTATGGTGATCTTTCTATCAAGTTCTATTAATTTCAAAGATTTTTTGGACGAGAAAAAGATTGGAAACCAACACTTGGCAAACCATAGCCTAGGCAAATCAAACGAATCAATAAGAAATGTTGTGTTATTGAGTATTTGAGAAACATTAGGAATCGCATGATTCGTATGCTTGTGTTTGTGTTGTTTGGTGATCTTTCTATCAAGTTCTATTAGGTTCAAAGATTTTTGGACGAGATAAAGAATGGAAACCAACACTTCCCAAACCATTGCCTAGGCAAATCAAACCAATCAATAAGAAAGGTTGGGTTATTGAGAATTTGAGAAACATTAGGAATCGCATGATTCGTATGCTTGTGTTTGTGTTGTTTGGTGGTCTTTGTATCAAGTTCTAATAAGTTCAAAGATTTTTGGACGATAAAAAGAATGGAAACCAACACTTCGCAAACCATAGCCTAGGCAAATCAAACCAATCAATAAGAAAGGTTGGGTTATTGAGAATTTGAGAAACATTAGGAATCACATGATTCGTAGGCTTGTGTTTGTGTTGTTTGGTGATCTTTTTATCAAGTTCTATTAAGTTCAAAGATTTTTGGACGAGAAAAAGAATGGAAACCAACACTTCCCAAACCATATCCATGGCAAATCAAACCAATCAATAAGATAGATTGTGTTATTGAGAATTTGAGAAACATTAGGAATCGCATTATTCCTATGCTTGTGTTTGTGTTGTTTGGTTATCTTTTTATCAAGTTCTATTAAGTTCAAAGATTTTTGAACGAGAAAAAAGAATGGAAACCAACACTTCCCAAACCATAGCCTAGGCAAATCAAACCAATCAATAAGAAATGTTGTGTTATTGAGTATTTGAGAAACAAATCGCATGATTCGTATGCTTGTGCTTGTGTTGTTGGTGATCTTTCTAGACGTGAAAAAGAATGGAGACCAACACTTCCCAAACCATAGCCCAGGCAAATCAAACCAATCAATAAGAAAGGTTGTGTTATTGAGAATTTGAGAAACATTAGGAATTGCATGATTCGTATGCTTGTGTTTGTGTTGTTTGGTGATCTTTCTATCAAGTTCTATGAAGTTCATAGATTTTTGGACGAGAAAAAGAATGGAAACCAACACTTCCCAAACCATAGCCTAGGCAAATCAAACCAATCAATAAGAAAGGTTGTGTTATTGAGTATTTGAGAAACATTAGGAATCGCATGATTCGTATGCTTGTGTTTGTGTTGTTTGGTGATCTTTGTATCAAGTTCTATTAAGTTCAAAGATTTTTGGACGAGAAAAAGAATGAAAACCAACACTTCCCAAACCATAGCCTAGGCAAATCAAACCAATCAATTAGAAAGGTTGTGTTATTGAGTATTTGAGAAACATTAGGAATTGCACGATTCGTATGCTTGTGTTTGTGTGGTTTGGTGATCTTTCTATCAAGTTCTATTAAGTTCAAAGATTTTTGGACGAGAAAAAGAATGGAAACAAACTCTTCCCAAACCATAGCCTAGGCAAATCAAACCAATCAAAAACAAAGGTTGTGTTATTGAGTATTTGAGAGACATTAGGAATCGCATGATTTCCTATGCTTGTGTATGTGTTGTTTGGTGATCTTTCTATCAAGTTGTATTAAGTTCAAAGATTTATGGACGAGAAAAAGGATGGAAAGCAACACTTCCCAAACCGTATCCTAGTCAAATCAAACCAATCAATAAGAAAGGTTGTGTTATTGAGTATTTCAGAAACATTAGGAATCGCATGATTCGTATGCTTGTGTTTTTGTTGTTTGGTGATCTTTCTATCAAGTTCTATTAAGTTCAAAGATTTTTGGACGAGATAAAGAATGGAAACCAACACTTCCCAAACCATTGCCTAGGCAAATCAAACCAATCAATAAGAAAGGTTGGGTTATTGAGAATTTGAGAAACATTAGGAATCGCATGATTCGTATGCTTGTGTTTGTGTTGTTTGGTGGTCTTTGTATCAAGTTCTATGAAGTTCATAGATTTTTGGACGAGAAAAAGAATGGAAACCAACACTTCCCAAACCATAGCCTAGGCAAATCAAACCAATCAATAAGAAATGTTGTGTTATTGAGTATTTGAAAAACATTAAGAATCGCATGATTCGTATGCTTGTGTTTTTGTTGTTTGGTGATCTTTCTATCAAGGTCTATTAAGTTCAAATGTTTTTGGACGGGAAAAAGGATGGAAACCAACACTTCCCAAACCGTATCCTAGGCAAATAAAACCAATCAATAAGAAAGGTTGTGTTATTGAGTATTGGAGAAACATTAGGAATCGCATGATTCGTATGCTTGTGTTTGTGTTGTTTGGTGATCTTTGTATCAAGTTCTATTAAGTTCAAAGATTTTTGGACGAGAAAAAGAATGGAAACCAACACTTCCCAACCCATAGCATAGGCAAATCAAACCAATCAATAAGAAAAGTTGTGTTATTGAGTATTTGAGAAACATTAGGAATCGCATGATTCGTATGCTTGTGTTTGTATTGTATGGTGATCTTTCTATCAAGTTCTATTAATTTCAAAGATTTTTTGGACGAGAAAAAGATTGGAAACCAACACTTGGCAAACCATAGCCTAGGCAAATCAAACGAATCAATAAGAAATGTTGTGTTATTGAGTATTTGAGAAACATTAGGAATCGCATGATTCGTATGCTTGTGTTTGTGTTGTTTGGTGATCTTTCTATCAAGTTCTATTAAGTTCAAAGATTTTTGGACGAGATAAAGAATGGAAACCAACACTTCCCAAACCATTGCCTAGGCAAATCAAACCAATCAATAAGAAAGGTTGGGTTATTGAGAATTTGAGAAACATTAGGAATCGCATGATTCGTATGCTTGTGTTTGTGTTGTTTGGTGGTCTTTGTATCAAGTTCTAATAAGTTCAAAGATTTTTGGACGATAAAAAGAATGGAAACCAACACTTCCCAAACCATAGCCTAGGCAAATCAAACCAATCAATAAGAAAGGTTGGGTTATTGAGAATTTGAGAAACATTAGGAATCACATGATTCGTAGGCTTGTGTTTGTGTTGTTTGGTGATCTTTTTATCAAGTTCTATTAAGTTCAAAGATTTTTGGACGAGAAAAAGAATGGAAACCAACACTTCCCAAACCATATCCTTGGCAAATCAAACCAATCAATAAGATAGATTGTGTTATTGAGAATTTGAGAAACATTAGGAATCGCATTATTCCTATGCTTGTGTTTGTGTTGTTTGGTTATCTTTTTATCAAGTTCTATTAAGTTCAAAGATTTTTGAACGAGAAAAAAGAATGGAAACCAACACTTCCCAAACCATAGCCTAGGCAAATCAAACCAATCAATAAGAAATGTTGTGTTATTGAGTATTTGAGAAACAAATCGCATGATTCGTATGCTTGTGCTTGTGTTGTTGGTGATCTTTCTAGACGTGAAAAAGAATGGAGACCAACACTTCCCAAACCATAGCCCAGGCAAATCAAACCAATCAATAAGAAAGGTTGTGTTATTGAGAATTTGAGAAACATTAGGAATTGCATGATTCGTATGCTTGTGTTTGTGTTGTTTGGTGATCTTTCTATCAAGTTCTATGAAGTTCATAGATTTTTGGACGAGAAAAAGAATGGAAACCAACACTTCCCAAACCATAGCCTAGGCAAATCAAACCAATCAATAAGAAAGGTTGTGTTATTGAGTATTTGAGAAACATTAGGAATCGCATGATTCGTATGCTTGTGTTTGTGTTGTTTGGTGATCTTTGTATCAAGTTCTATTAAGTTCAAAGATTTTTGGACGAGAAAAAGAATGAAAACCAACACTTCCCAAACCATAGCCTAGGCAAATCAAACCAATCAATTAGAAAGGTTGTGTTATTGAGTATTTGAGAAACATTAGGAATTGCACGATTCGTATGCTTGTGTTTGTGTGGTTTGGTGATCTTTCTATCAAGTTCTATTAAGTTCAAAGATTTTTGGACGAGAAAAAGAATGGAAACAAACTCTTCCCAAACCATAGCCTAGGCAAATCAAACCAATCAAAAACAAAGGTTGTGTTATTGAGTATTTGAGAGACATTAGGAATCGCATGATTCCTATGCTTGTGTATGTGTTGTTTGGTGATCTTTCTATCAAGTTGTATTAAGTTCAAAGATTTATGGACGAGAAAAAGGATGGAAAGCAACACTTCCCAAACCGTATCCTAGTCAAATCAAACCAATCAATAAGAAAGGTTGTGTTATTGAGTATTTCAGAAACATTAGGAATCGCATGATTCGTATGCTTGTGTTTGTGTTGTTTGGTGATCTTTGTATCAAGTTCTAATAAGTTCAAAGATTTTTGGACGAGAAAAAGGATGGAAAGCAACACTTCCCAAACCGTATCCTAGTCAAATCAAACCAATCAATAAGAAAGGTTGTGTTATTGAGTATTTCAGAAACATTAAGAATCGCATGATTCGTATGCTTGTGTTTTTGTTGTTTGGTGATCTTTCTATCAAGTTCTATTAAGTTCAAAGATTTTTGGACGAGATAAAGAATGGAAACCAACACTTCCCAAACCATTGCCTAGGCAAATAAAACCAATCAATAAGAAAGGTTGTGTTATTGAGTATTTGAGAAACATTAGGAATCGCATGATTCGTATGCTTGTGTTTGTGTTGTTTGGTGATCTTTGTATCAAGTTCTATTAAGTTCAAAGATTTTTGGACGAGAAAAAGAATGGAAACCAACACTTCCCAACCCATAGCCTAGGCAAATCAAACCAATCAATAAGAAAAGTTGTGTTATTGAGTATTTGAGAAACATTAGGAATCGCATGATTCGTATGCTTGTGTTTGTGTTGTATGGTGATCTTTCTATCAAGTTCAATTAATTTCAAAGATTTTTGGACGAGAAAAAGAATGGAAACCAACACTTGGGAAACCATAGCCTAGGCAAATCAAACCAATCAATAAGAAATGTTGTGTTATTGAGTATTTGAGAAATATTAGGAATCGCATGATTCGTATGCTTGTGTTTGTGTTGTTTGGTGATCTTTCTATCAAGTTCTATTAAGTTCAAAGATTTTTGGACGAGATAAAGAATGGAAACCAACACTTCCCAAACCATAGCCTAGGAAAATCAAACCAATCAATAAGAAAGGTTGGGTTATTGAGAATTTGAGAAACATTTGGAATCGCATGGTTCGTATGCTTCTGTTTGTGTTGTTTAGTGGTCTTTGTATCAAGTTCTAATAAGTTCAAAGATTTTTGGACAATAAAAAGAATGGAAACCAACACTTCCCAAACCATAGCCTAGGCAAATCAAACAATTCAATAAGAAAGGTTGGGTTATTGAGAATTTGAGAAACATTAGGAATCACATGATTCGTATGCTTGTGTTTGTGTTGTTTGGTGATCTTTTTATCAAGTTCTATTAAGTTCAAAGATTTTTGGACGAGAAAAAGAATGGAAACCAACACTTCCCGAACCATATCCTTGGGAAATCAAACCAATCAATAAGATAGATTGTGTTATTGAGAATTTGAGAACATTAGGAATCGCATTATTCCTATGCTTGTGTTTGTGTTGTTTGGTTATCTTTTTATCAAGTTCTATTAAGTTCAAAGATTTCTGAACGAGAAAAAAGAATGGAAACCAAGACATCCCAAACCATAGCCTAGGCAAATCAAACCAATCAATAAGAAATGTTGTGTTATTGAGTATTTGAGAAACAAATCGCATGATTCGTATGCTTGTGCTTGTGTTGTTGGTGATCTTTCTAGACGTGAAAAAGAATGGAAACCAACACTTCCCAAACCATAGCCTAGGCAAATCAAACCAATCAATAAGAAAGGTTGTGTTAATTAGAATTTGAGAAACATTAGGAATTGTATGATTCGTATGCTTGTGTTTATATTGTTTGGTGATCTTTCTATCAAGTTCTATGAAGTTCATAGATTTTTGGACGAGAAAAAGAATGGAAACCAACACTTCCCAAACCATAGCCTAGGCAAATCAAACCAATCAATAAGAAATGTTGTGTTATTGAGTATTTGAAAAACATTAAGAATCGCATGATTCGTATGCTTGTGTTTTTGTTGTTTGGTGATCTTTCTATCAAGGTCTATTAAGTTCAAATGTTTTTGGACGGGAAAAAGGATGGAAACCAACACTTCCCAAACCGTATCCTAGGCAAATAAAACCAATCAATAAGAAAGGTTGTGTTATTGAGTATTTGAGAAACATTAGGAATCGCATGATTCGTATGCTTGTGTTTGTGTTGTTTGGTGATCTTTGTATCAAGTTCTATTAAGTTCAAAGATTTTTGGACGAGAAAAAGAATGGAAACCAACACTTCCCAACCCATAGCATAGGCAAATCAAACCAATCAATAAGAAAAGTTGTGTTATTGAGTATTTGAGAAACATTAGGAATCGCATGATTCGTATGCTTGTGTTTGTATTGTATGGTGATCTTTCTATCAAGTTCTATTAATTTCAAAGATTTTTGGACGAGAAAAAGAATGGAAACCAACACTTGGCAAACCATAGCCTAGGCAAATCAACCCAATCAATAAGAAATGTTGTGTTATTGAGTATTTCAGAAAGATTAGGAATCGCATGATTCGTATGCTTGTGTTTGTGTTGTTTGGTGATCTTTCTATCAAGTTCTATTAAGTTCAAAGATTTTTGGACGAGATAAAGAATGGAAACCAACACTTCCCAAACCATAGCCTAGGCAAATCAAACCAATCAATAAGAAAGGTTGGGTTATTGAGAATTTGAGAAACATTAGGAATCGCATGATTCGTATGCTTGTGTTTGTGTTGTTTGGTGGTCTTTGTATCAAGTTCTAATAAGTTCAAAGATTTTTTGACGATAAAAAGAATGGAAACCAACACTTCCCAAACCATAGCCTAGGCAAATCAAACCAATCAATAAGAAAGGTTGGGTTATTGAGAATTTGAGAAACATTAGGAATCACATGATTCGTAGGCTTGTGTTTGTGTTGTTTGGTGATCTTTTTATCAAGTTCTATTAAGTTCAAAGATTTTTGGACGAGAAAAAGAATGGAAACCAACACTTCCCAAACCATATCCTTGGCAAATCAAACCAATCAATAAGATAGATTGTGTTATTGAGAATTTGAGAAACATTAGGAATCGCATTATTCCTATGCTTGTGTTTGTGTTGTTCGGTTATCTTTTTATCAAGTTCTATTAAGTTCAAAGATTTTTGAACGAGAAAAAAGAATGGAAACCAACACTTCCCAAACCATAGCCTAGGCAAATCAAACCAATCAATAAGAAATGTTGTGTTATTGAGTATTTGAGAAACAAATCGCATGATTCGTATGCTTGTGCTTGTGTTGTTGGTGATCTTTCTAGACGTGAAAAAGAATGGAGACCAACACTTCCCAAACCATAGCCCAGGTAAATCAAACCAATCAATAAGAAAGGTTGTGTTATTGAGAATTTGAGAAACATTAGGAATTGCATGATTCGTATGCTTGTGTTTATGTTGTTTGGTGATCTTTCTATCAAGTTCTATGAAGTTCATAGATTTTTGGACGAGAAAAAGAATGGAAACCAACACTTCCCAAACCATAGCCTAGGTAAATCAAACCAATCAATAAGAAAGGTTGGGTTATTGAGAATTTGAGAAACATTAGGAATCGAATGATTCGTATGCTTGTGTTTGTGTTGTTTAGTGGTCTTTGTATCAAGTTCTAATAAGTTCGTAGATTTTTGGACGATAAAAAGAATGGAAACCAACACTTCCCAAACCATAGCCTAGGCAAATCAAACCAATCAATAAGAAAGGTTGGGTTATTGAGAATTTGAGAAACATTCGGAATCACATGATTCGTATGCTTGTGTTTGTGTTGTTTGGTGATCTTTTTATCGAGTTCTATTAAGTTCAAAGATTTTTGGACGAGAACAAGAATGGAAACCAACACTTCCCAAACCATATCCTTGGCAAATCAAACCAATCAATAAGATAGATTGTGTTATTGAGAATTTGAGAAACATTAGGAATCGCATTATTCCTATGCTTGTGTTTGTGTTGTTTGGTTATCTTTTTATCAAGTTCTATTAAGTTCAAAGATTTTTGAACGAGAAAAAAGAATGGAAACCAACACTTCCCAAACCATAGCCTAGGCAAATCAAACCAATCAATAAGAAATGTTGTGTTATTGAGTATTCGAGAAACAAATCGCATGATTCGTATGCTTGTGCTTGTGTTGTTGGTGATCTTTCTAGACGTGAAAAAGAATGGAGACCAACACTTCCCAAACCATAGCCCAGGCAAATCAAACCAATCAATAAGAAAGGTTGTGTTATTGAGAATTTGAGAAACATTAGGAATTGCATGATTCGTATGCTTGTGTTTATGTTGTTTGGTGATCTTTCTATCAAGTTCTATGAAGTTCATAGATTTTTGGACGAGAAAAAGAATGGAAACCAACACTTCCCAAACCATAGCCTAGGCAAATCAAACCAATCAATAAGAAAGGTTGGGTTATTGAGAATTTGAGAAACATTAGGAATCGAATGATTCGTATGCTTGTGTTTGTGTTGTTTAGTGGTCTTTGTATCAAGTTCTAATAAGTTCGTAGATTTTTGGACGATAAAAAGAATGGAAACCAACACTTCCCAAACCATAGCCTAGGCAAATCAAACCAATCAATAAGAAAGGTTGGGTTATTGAGAATTTGAGAAACATTCGGAATCACATGATTCGTATGCTTGTGTTTGTGTTGTTTGGTGATCTTTTTATCAAGTTCTATTAAGTTCAAAGATTTTTGGACGAGAAAAAGAATGGAAACCAACACTTCCCAAACCATATCCTTGGGAAATCAAACCAATCAATAAGATAGATTGTGTTATTGAGAATTTGAGAAACATTAGGAATCGCATTATTCCTATGCTTGTGTTTGTGTTGTTTGGTTATCTTTTTATCAAGTTCTATTAAGTTCAAAGATTTTTGAACGAGAAAAAAGAATGGAAACCAAGACATCCCAAACCATAGCCTAGGCAAATCAAACCAATTAATAAGAAATGTTGTGTTATTGAGTATTTGAGAAACAAATCGCATGATTCGTATGCTTGTGCTTGTGTTGTTGGTGATCTTTCTAGACGTGAAAAAGAATGGAAACCAACATTTCCCAAACCATAGCCTAGGCAAATCAAACCAATCAATAAGAAAGGTTGTGTTATTGAGAATTTGAGAAACATTAGGAATTGTATGATTCGTATGCTTGTGTTTATGTTGTTTCGTGATCTTTCTATCAAGTTCTATGAAGTTCATAGATTTTTGGACTAGAAAAAGAATGGAAACCAACACTTCCCAAACCATAGCCTAGGCAAATCAAACCAATAAATAAGAAATGTTGTGTTATTGAGTATTTGAAAAACATTAAGAATCGCATGATTCGTATGCTTGTGTTTTTGTTGTTTGGTGATCTTTCTATCAAGGTCTATTAAGCTCAAATGTTTTTGGACGGGAAAAAGGTTGGAAACCAACACTTCCCAAACCGTATCCTAGGCAAATAAAACCAATCAATAAGAAAGGTTGTGTTATTGAGTATTTGAGAAACATTAGGAATCGCATGATTCGTATGCTTGTGTTTGTGTTGTTTGGTGATCTTTGTATCAAGTTCTATTAAGTTCAAAGATTTTTGGACGAGAAAAAGAATGGAAACCAACACTTCCCAACCCATAGCCTAGGCAAATCAAACCAATCAATAAGAAAAGTTGTGTTATTGAGTATTTGAGAAACACTAGGAATCGCGTGATTCGTATGCTTGTGTTTGTGTTGTATGGTGATCTTTCTATCCAGTTCTATTAATTTCAAAGATTTTTGGACGAGAAAAAGAATGGAACCCAACACTTGGCAAACCATAGCCTAGGTAAATCAACCCAATCAATAAGAAATGTTGTGTTATTGAGTATTTGAGAAACATTAGGAATCGCATGATTCGTATGCTTGTGTTTGTGTTGTTTGGTGATCTTTCTATCAAGTTCTATTAAGTTTAAAGATTTTTGGACGAGATAAAGAATCGAAACCAACACTTCCCAAACCATAGCCTAGGCAAATCAAACCAATCAATAAGAAAGGTTGGGTTATTGAGAATTTGAGAAACATTAGGAATCGCATGATTCGTATGCTTGTGTTTGTGTTGTTTGGTGGTCTTTGTATTAAGTTCTAATAAGTTCAAAGATTTTTGGACGATAAAAAGAATGGAAACCAACACTTCCCAAACCATAGCCTAGGCAAATCAAACCAATCAATAAGAAAGGTTGGGTTATTGAGAATTTGAGAAACATTAGGAATCACATGATTCGTAGGCTTGTGTTTGTGTTGTTTGGTGATCTTTTTATCAAGTTCTATTAAGTTCAAAGATTTTTGGACGAGAAAAAGAATGGAAACCAACACTTCCCAAACCATATCCTTGGCAAATCAAACCAATCAATAAGATAGATTGTGTTATTGAGAATTTGAGAAACATTAGGAAACGCATTATTCCTATGCTTGTGTTTGTGTTGTTTGGTTGTCTTTTTATCAAGTTCTATTAAGTTCAAAGATTTTTGAACGAGAAAAAAGAATGGAAACCAACACTTCCCAGATCATAGCCTAGGCAAATCAAACCAATCAATAAGAAATGTTGTGTTATTGAGTATTTGAGAAACAAATCGCATGATTCGTATGCTTGTGCTTGTGTTGTTGGTGATCTTTCTAGACGTGAAAAAGAATGGAAACCAACACTTCCCAAACCATAGCCCAGGCAAATCAAACCAATCAATAAGAAAGGTTGTGTTATTGAGAATTTGAGAAACATTAGGAATTGCATGATTCGTATGCTTGTGTTTATGTTGTTTGGTGATCTTTCTATCAAGTTCTATGAAGTCCATAGATTTTTGGACGAGAAAAAGAATGGAAACCAACACTTCCCAAACCATAGCCTAGGCAAATCAAACCAATCAATAAGAAAGGTTGGGTTATTGAGAATTTGAGAAACATTAGGAATCGCATGATTCGTATGCTTGTGTTTGTGTTGTTTAGTGGTCTTTGTATCAAGTTCTAATAAGTTAGTAGATTTTTGGACGAGAAAAAGAATGGAAACCAACACTTCCCAAACCATAGCCTAGGCAAATCAAACCAATCAATAAGAAAGGTTGGGTTATTGAGAATTTGAGTAACATTAGGAATCGCATGATTCGTATGCTTGTGTTTGTGTTGTTTAGTGGTCTTTGTATCAAGTTCTAATAAGTTAGTAGATTTTTGGACGATAAAAAGAATGGAAACCAACACTTCCCAAACCATAGCCTAGGCAAATCAAACCAATCAATAAGAAAGGTTGGGTTATTGAGAATTTGAGAAACATTCGGAATCACATGATTCGTATGCTTGTGTTTGTGTTGTTTGGTGATCTTTTTATCAAGTTCTATTAAGTTCAAAGATTTTGGGACGAGAAAAAGAATGGAAACCAACACTTCCCAAACCATATCCTTGGGAAATCAAACCAATCAATAAGATAGATTGTGTTATTGAGAATTTGAGAAACATTAGGAATCGCATTATTCCTATGCTTGTGTTTGTGTTGTTTGGTTATCTTTTTATCAAGTTCTATTAAGTTCAAAGATTTTTGAACGAGAAAAAAGAATGGAAACCAAGACATCCCAAACCATAGCCTAGGCAAATCAAACCAATCAATAAGAAATGTTGTGTTATTGAGTATTTTAGAAACAAATCGCATGATTCGTATGCTTGTGCTTGTGTTGTTGGTGATCTTTCTAGACGTGAAAAAGAATGGAAACCAACACTTCCCAAACCATAGCCTAGGCAAATCAAACCAATCAATAAGAAAGGTTGTGTTATTGAGAATTTGAGAAACATTAGGAATCACATGATCGTAGGCTTGTGTTTGTGTTGTTTGGTGATCTTTTTATCAAGTTCTATTAAGTTCAAAGATTTTTGGACGAGAAAAAGAATGGAAACCAACACTTCCCAAACCATATCCTTGGCAAATCAAACCAATCAATAAGATAGATTGTGTTATTGAGAATTTGAGAAACATTAGGAATCGCATTATTCCTATGCTTGTGTTTGTGTTGTTCGGTTATCTTTTTATCAAGTTCTATTAAGTTCAAAGATTTTTGGACGAGAAAAAGAATGGAAACCAACACTTCCCAACCCATAGCCTAGGCAAATCAAACCAATCAATAAGAAAAGTTGTGTTATTGAGTATTTGAGAAACACTAGGAATCGCATGATTCGTATGCTTGTGTTTGTGTTGTATGGTGATCTTTCTATCAAGTTCTATTAATTTCAAAGATTTTTGGACGAGAAAAAGAATGGAAACCAACACTTGGCAAACCATAGCCAGGGCAAATCAACCCAATCAATAAGAAATGTTGTGTTATTGAGTATTTGAGAAACATTAGGAATCGCATGATTCGTATGCTTGTGTTTGTGTTGTTTGGAGATCTTTCTATCAAGTTCTATTAAGTTCAAAGATTTTTGGACGAGATAAAGAATGGAAACCAACACTTCCCAAACCATAGCCTAGGCAAATCAAACCAATCAATAAGAAAGGTTGGGTTATTGAGAATTTGAGAAACATTAGGAATCGCATGATTCGTATGCTTGTGTTTGTGTTGTTTGGTGGTCTTTGTATCAAGTTCTAATAAGTTCAAAGATTTTTGGACGATAAAAAGAATGGAAACCAACACTTCCCAAACCATAGCCTAGGCAAATCAAACCAATCAATAAGAAAGGTTGGGTTATTGAGAATTTGAGAAACATTAGGAATCACATGATCGTAGGCTTGTGTTTGTGTTGTTTGGTGATCTTTTTATCAAGTTCTATTAAGTTCAAAGATTTTTGGACGAGAAAAAGAATGGAAACCAACACTTCCCAAACCATATCCTTGGCAAATCAAACCAATCAATAAGATAGATTGTGTTATTGAGAATTTGAGAAACATTAGGAATCGCATTATTCCTATGCTTGTGTTTGTGTTGTTTGGTTATCTTTTTATCAAGTTCTATTAAGTTCAAAGATTTTTGAACGAGAAAAAAGAATGGAAACCAACACTTCCCAAACCATAGCCTAGGCAAATCAAACCAATCAATAAGAAATGTTGTGCTATTGAGTATTTGAGAAACAAATCGCATGATTCGTATGCTTGTGCTTGTGTTGTTGGTGATCTTTCTAGACGTGAAAAAGAATGGAAACCAACACTTCCCAAACCATAGCCTAGGCAAATCAAACCAATCAATAAGAAAGGTTGTGTTATTGAGAATTTGAGAAACATTAGGAATTGCATGATTCGTATGCTTGTGTTTATGTTGTTTGGTGATCTTTCTATTAAGTTCTATGAAGTTCATAGATTTTTTGACGAGAAAAAGAATCGAAACCAACACCTCCTAAACCATAGCCTAGGCAAATCAAACCAATCAATATGAAAAGTTGTGTTATAAAATTTGAGAAACATTAGGAATCACATGATTCGTATGCTTGTGTTTGTGTTGTTTGGTGATCTTTCTATCAAGTTCTATTAAGTTCTACGATTTCTGGACGAGAATAAGAATGGAAACCAACACTTTCCAAACCATATCCTAGGCAAATCAAACCAATCAATAAGAAAGGTTGTGTTATAGAGAATTTGAGAAACATTAGGAATCACATGATTCGTATGCTTGTGTTTGTGTTGTTTGGTGATCTTTGTATCAAGTTCTAATAAGTTCAAAGATTTTTGGACGAGAAAAAGAATGGAAACCAACACTTCCAAAAACATAGCCTAGGCAAATCAAACCAATTAATAAGAAATGTTGTGTTATTGAGTATTTGAGAAACATTAAGAATCGCATGATTCGTATGCTTGTGTTTTTGTTGTTTGGTGATCTTTCTATCAAGGTCTATTAAGTTCAAATATTTTTGGACAAGAAAAAGGATGGAAACCAACACTTCCCAAACCGTATCCTAGGCAAATAAAACCAATCAATAAGAAAGGTTGTGTTATTGAGTATTTGAGAAACATTAGGAATCGCATGATTCGTATGCTTGTGTTTGTGTTGTTTGGTGATCTTTGTATCAAGTTCTATTAAGTTCAAAGATTTTTGGACGAGAAAAAGAATGGAAACCAACACTTCCCAACCCATAGCCTAGGCAAATCAAACCAATCAATAAGAAAAGTTGTGTTATTGAGTATTTGAGAAACATTAGGAATCGCATGATTCGTATGCTTGTGTTTGTGTTGTTTGGTGATCTTTCTATCAAGTTCTATTAATTTCAAAGATTTTTGGACGAGAAAAAGAATGGAAACCAACACTTGGCAAATCATAGCCTAGGCAAATCAAACCAATCAATAAGAAATGTTGTGTTATTGAGTATTTGAGAAACATTAGGAATCGCATGATTCGTATGCTTGTGTTTGTGTTGTTTGGTGATCTTTCTATCAAATTCTATTAAGTTCAAAGATTTTTGGACGAGATAAAGAATGGAAACCAACACTTCCCAAACCGTAGCCTAGGCAAATCAAGCCAATCAATAAAAAAGGTTGGGTTGTTGAGAATTTGAGAAACATTAGGAATCGCATGATTCGTATGCTTGTGTTTGTGTTGTTTGGTGATCTTTGTATCAAGTTCTAATAAGTTCAAAGATTTTTGGACGATAAAAAGAATGGAAGCCAACAATTCCAAAACCATAGCCTAGGCAAATCAAACCAATCAATAAGAAAAGTTGTATATTGAGTATTTGAGAAACATTAAGAATCGCATGATTCGTATGCTTGTGTTTGTGTTGTTTGGTGATCTTTCTATCAAGGTCTATTAAGTTCAAAGATTTTTGGACGAGAAAAAGGATGGAAACCAACACTTCCCAAACCGTATCCTAGGCAAATAAAACCAATCAATAAGAAAGGTTGTGTTATCGAGTATTTGAGAAACATTAGGAATCGCATGATTCGTATGCTTGTGTTTGTGTTGTTTGGTGATCTTTGTATCAAGTTCTGTTAAGTTCAAAGATTTTTGGACGAGAAAAAGAATGAAAACCTTCCCAAACCATAGCCTAGGCAAATCAATCCAATCAATAAGAAAGGTTGTGTTATTGAGTATTTGAGAAACATTAGGAATTGCACGATTCGTATGCTTGTGTTTGTGTTGTTTGGTAATCTTTCTATCAAGTTCTATTAAGTTCAAAGATTTTTGGACAAGAAAAAGAATGGAAACAAACTCTTCCCAAACCATAGCCTAGGCAAATCAAACCAATCAAAAAGAAAGGTTGTGTTATTGAGTATTTGAGAAACATTAGGAATCGCATGATTTCGTATGCTTGTGTTTGTCTTGTTTGGTGATCTTTCTATCAAGTTGTATTAAGTTTAAAGATTTATGGACGAGAAAAAGGATGGAAACCAACACTTCCCAAACCGTATCCTAGGCAAATCAAACCAATCAATAAGAAAGGTCGTGTTATTGAGTATTTGAGAAACATTAGGAATCGCATGATTCGTATGCTTGTGTTTGTGTTGTTTGGTGATCTTTGTATCAAGATCTAATAAGTTCAAAGATTTTTGGACGAGAAAAAGAATGGAAACCAACACTTCCAAAAACATAGCCTAGGCAAATCAAACCAATCAATAAGAAATGTTGTGTTGTTGAGTATTTGAGAAGCATTAAGAATCGCATGATTCGTATGCTTGTGTTTTTGTTGTTTGGTGATCTTTCTATCAAGGTCTATTAAGTTCAAATATTTTTGGACAGGAAAAAGGATGGAAACCAACACTTCCCAAACCGTATCCTACGCAAATAAAACCAATCAATAAGAAAGGTTGTGTTATTGAGTATTTGAGAAACATTAGGAATCGCATGATTCTTATGCTTGTGTTTGTGTCGTTTGGTGATCTTTCTATCAAGTTCTATTAATTTCAAAGGTTTTTGGACGAGAAAAAGAATGGAAACCAACACTTGGAAAATCATAGCCTAGGAAAATCAAACCAATCAATAAGAAAGGTTGGGTTATTGAGAATTTGAGAAACATTAGGAATCGCATGATTCGTATGCTTGTGTTTGTGTTGTTTGGTGATCTTTGTATCAAGTTCTAATAAGTTCAAAGATTTTTGGACGATAAAAAGAATGGAAGCCAACACTTCCAAAACCATAGCCTAGGCCAATCAAACAAATCAATAAGAAATGTTGTATTATTGAGTATTTGAGAAACATTAAGAATCGCATGATTCGTATGCTTGTGTTTGTGTTGTTTGGTGATCTTTCTATCAAGGTCTATTAAGTTCAAAGATTTTTGGACGAGAAAAAGGATGGAAACCAACACTTCCCAAACCGTATCCTAGGCAAATAAAACCAATCAATAAGAAAGGTTGTGTTATTGAGTATTTGAGAAACATTAGGAATCGCATGATTCGTATGCTTGTGTTTGTGTTGTTTGGTGATCTTTGTATCAAGTTCTATTAAGTTCAAAGATTTTTGGACGAGAAAAAGAATGGAAACCAACACTTCCCAACCCATAGCCTAGGCAAATCAAACCAATCAATAAGAAAAGTTGTGTTATTGAGTATTTGAGAAACATTAGGAATCGCATGATTCGTATGCTTGTATTTGTGTTATTTGGTGATCTTTGTATCAAGTTCTATTAAGTTCAAAGATTTTTGGACGAGAAAAAGAATGAAACCAACACTTCCCAAACCATAGCCTAGGCAAATCAAACCAATCAATAAGAAAGGTTGGGTTATTGAGAATTTGAGAAACATTAGGAATCGCATGATTCGTATGCTTGTGTTTGTGTTGTTTGGTGATCTTTGTATCAAGTTCTAATAAGTTCAAAGATTTTTGGACGATAAAAAGAATGGAACCAACACTTCCAAAATCATAGCCTAGGCAAATCAAACCAATCAATAAGAAATGTTGTATTATTGAGTATTTGAGAAACATTAAGAATCGCATGATTCGTATGCTTGTGTTTGTGTTGTTTGGTGATCTTTCTATCAAGTTGTATTAAGTTCAAAGATTTATGGACGAGAAAAAGGATGGAAACCAACACTTCCCAAACCGTATCCTAGGCAAATCAAACCAATCAATAAGAAAGGTTGTGTTATTGAGTATTTGAGAAACATTAGGAATCGCATGATTCGTATGCTTGTGTTTGTGTTGTTTGGTGATCTTTGTATCAAGTTCTAATAAGTTCAAAGATTTTTGGACGAGAAAAAGAATGGAAACCAACACTTCCAAAAACATAGCCTAGGCAAATCAAACCAATCAATAAGAAATGTTGTGTTATTGAGTATTTGAGAACATTAAGAATCGCATGATTCGTATGCTTGTGTTTTTGTTGTTTGGTGATCTTTCTGTCAAGGTCTATTAAGTTCAAATATTTTTGGACGTGAAAAAGGATGGAAACCAACACTTCCCAAACCGTATCCTAGACATATAAAACCAATCAATAAGAAAGGTTGTGTTATTGAGTATTTGAGAAACATTAGGAATCGCATGATTCGTATGCTTGTGTTTGTGTTGTTTGGTGATCTTTGTATCACGTTCTATTAAGTTCAAAGATTTTTGGACGAGAAAACAATGGAAACCAACACTTCCCAACCCATAGCCTAGGCAAATCAAACCAATCAATAAGAAATGTTGTGTTATTGAGTATTTGAGAAACATTAGGAATCGCATGATTCGTATGCTTGTATTTGTGTTGTTTGGTGATCTTTCTATCAAGTTCTATTAATTTCAAAGATTTTTGGACGAGAAAAAGAATGGAAACCAACACTTGGCAAATCATAGCCTAGGCAAATCAAACCAATCATTAAGAAATGTTATGTTATTGAGTATTTGAGAAACATTAGGAATCGCATGATTCGTATGCTTGTGTATGTTGTTTGGTGATCTTTCTATCAAGTTCTATTAAGTTCAAAGATTTTTGGACGAGAAAAAGAATGGAAACAAACTCTTCCCAAACCATAGCCTAGGCAAATCAAACCAATCAAAAAGAAAGGTTGTGTTATTGAGTATTTGAGAAACATTAGGAATCGCATGAATCGTATGCTTGTGTTTGTGTTGTTTGGTGATCTTTTTATCAAGTTCTATTAAGTTCAAAGATTTTTGGACGAGAAAAAGAATGGAAACCAACACTTCCCAAACCATATCCTTGGCAAATCAAACCAATCAATAAGATAGATTGTGTTATTGAGAATTTGAGAAACATTAGGAATCGCATTATTCCTATGCTTGTGTTTGTGTTGTTTGGTTATCTTTTTATCAAGTTCTATTAAGTTCAAAGATTTTTGAATGAGAAAAAAGAATGGAAACCAACACTTCCCAAACCATAGCCTAGGCAAATCAAACCAATCAATAAGAAATGTTGTGTTATTGAGTATTTGAGAAACAAATCGCATGATTCGTATGCTTGTGCTTGTGTTGTTGGTGATCTTTCTAGACGTGAAAAAGAATGGAAACCAACACTTCCCAAACCATAGCCTAGGCAAATCAAACCAATCAATAAGAAAGGTTGTGTTATTGAGAATTTGAGAAACATTAGGAATTGCATGATTCATATGCTTGTGTTTATGTTGTTTGGTGATCTTTCTATCAAGTTCCATGAAGTTCATAGATTTTTGGACCAGAAAAAGAATCGAAACCAACACTTCCTAAACCATAGCCTAGGCAAATCAAACCAATCAATATGAAAAGTTGTGTTATAAAATTTGAGAAACATTAGGAATCACATGATTCGTATGCTTGTGTTTATGTTGTTTGGTGATCTTTCTATCAAGTTCTATTAAGTACTAAGATTTCTGGACGAGAATAAGAATGGAAACCAACACTTTCCAAACCATATCCTAGGAAAATCAAACCAATCAATAAGAAAGGTTGTGTTATTGAGAATTTGAGAAACATTAGGAATCACATGATTCGTATGCTTGTGTTTGTGTTGTTTGGTGATCTTTCTATCAAGTTCTATTAAGTTCAAAGATTTTAGACGAGAAAAAGAATGGAAACCAATACTTCCCAAACCATATCCTAGGCAAATTAAACCAATCAATACGAAAGGTTGGGTTATTGAGAATTTGAGAAACATTAGGAATCGCATGATTCGTATGCTTGTGTTTGTGTTGTTTGGTGATCTTTGTATCAAGTTCTAATAAGTTCAAAGATTTTGGGACGAGAAAAAGAATGGAAACCAACACTTCCAAAAACATAGCCTAGGCAAATCAAACCAATCAATAAGAAATGTTGTGTTATTGAGTATTTGAGAAACATTAAGAATCGCATGATTCGTATGCTTCTGTTTTTGTTGTTTGGTGATCTTTCTATCAAGGTCTATTAAGTTCAAATATTTTTGGACGGGAAAAAGGATGGCAACCAACGCTTCCCAAACCGTATCCTAGGCAAATAAAACCAATCAATAAGAAAGGTTGTGTTATTGAGTATTTGAGAAGCATTAGGAATCGCATGATTCGTATGCTTGTGTTTGTGGTGTTTGGTGATCTTTGTATCAAGTTCTATTAAGTTCAAAGATTTTTGGACGAGAAAAAGAATGGAAACCAACACTTCCCAACCCATAGCCTAGGCAAATCAAACCAATCAATAAGAAAAGTTGTGTTATTGAGTATTTGAGAAACATCAGGAATCGCATGATTCGTATGCTTGTGTTTGTGTTGTTTGGTGATCTTTCTATCAAGTTCTATTAATTTCAAAGATTTTTGGACGAGAAAAAGAATGGAAACCAACACTTGGCAAATCATAGCCTAGGCAAATCAAACCAATCAATAAGAAATGTTGTGTTATTGCGTATTTGAGAAACATTAGGAATCGCATGATTCGTATGCTTGTGTTTGTGTTGTTTGGTGATCTTTCTATCAAGTTCTATTAAGTTCAAAGATTTTTGGACGAGATAAAGAATGGAAACCAAAACTTCCCAAACCATAGCCTAAGCAAATCAAACTAATCAATAAGAAAGGTTGGGTTATTGAGAATTTGAGAAACATTAGGAATCGCATGATTCGTATGCTTGTGTTTGTGTTGTTTGGTGATCCTTGTATCAAGTTCTAATAAGTTCAAAGATTTTTGGATGATAAAAAGAATGCAAGCCAACACTTCCAAAACCATAGCCTAGGCAAATCAAACCAATCAATAAGAAATGTTGTATATTGAGTATTTGAGAAACATTAAGAATCGCATGATTCGTATGCTTGTGTTTGTGTTGTTTGGTGATTTTTCTATCAAGGTCTATTAAGTTCAAATATTTTTGGACGGAAAAAAGGATGGAAACTAACACTTCCCAAACCATATCCTAGGCAAATAAAACCAATCAATAAGAAAGGTTGTGTTATTGGGTATTTGAGAAACATTAGGAATCGCATGATTCGTATACTTGTGTTTGTGTTGTTTGGTGATCTTTCTATCAAGTTCTATTAATTTCAAAGATTATTGGACGAGAAAAAGAATGGAAACCAACACTTGGCAAATCATAGCCTAGGCAAATCAAACCAATCAATAAGAAATGTTGTGTTATTGAGTATTTGAGAAACATTAGGAATCGCATGATTCGTATGCTTGTGTTTGTGTTGTTTGGTGATCTTTCTATCAAGTTCTATTAAGTTCAAAGATTTTTGGACGAGATAAAGAATGGAAACCAACACTTCCCAAACCATAGCCTAGGCAAATCAAACCAATCAATAAGAAAGGTTGGGTTATTGAGAATTTGAGAAACATTAGGAATCGCATGATTCGTATGCTTGTGTTTGTGTTGTTTGGTGATCTTTGTATCAAGTTCTAATATGTTCAAAGATTTTTGGACGATAAAAAGAATGGAAGCCAACACTTCCAAAACCATAGCTTAGGCAAATCAAACCAATCAATAAGAAATGTTGTATATTGAGTATTTGAGAAACATTAAGAATCGCATGATTCGTATGCTTGTGTTTGTGTTGTTTGGTGATCTTTGTATCAAGTTCTATTAAGTTCAAAGATTTTTGGACGAGAAAAAGAATGGAAACCAACACTTCCCAACCCATAGCCTAGGCAAATCAAACCAATCAATAAGAAAAGTTGTGTTATTGAGTATTTGAGAAACATTAGGAATCGCATAATTCATATGCTTGTGTTTGTGTTGTTTGGTGATCTTTCTATCAAGTTCTATTAATTTCAAAGATTTTTGGACGAGAAAAAGAATGGAAACCAACACTTGGCAAATCATAGCCTAGGCAAATCAAACCAATCAATAAGAAATGTTGTGTTATTGAGTATTTGAGAAACATTAGGAATCGCATGATTCGTATGCTTGTGTTTGTGTTGTTTGGTGATCTTTCTATCAAGTTCTATTAAGTTCAAAGATTTTTGGACGAGACAAAGAATGGAAACCAACACTTCCCAAACCATAGCCTAGGCAAATCAAACCAATCAATAAGAAAAGTTGTGTTATTGAGTATTTGAGAAACATTAGGAATCGCATAATTCATATGCTTGTGTTTGTGTTGTTTGGTGATCTTTCTATCAAGTTCTATTAATTTCAAAGATTTTTGGACGAGAAAAAGAATGGAAACCAACACTTGGCAAATCATAGCCTAGGCAAATCAAACCAATCAATAAGAAATGTTGTGTTATTGAGTATTTGAGAAACATTAGGAATCACATGATTCGTATGCTTGTGTTTGTGTTGTTTGGTGATCTTTGTATCAAGTTCTAATAAGTTCAAAGATTTTTGGACGATAAAAAGAATGGAAGCCAACACTTCCAAAACCATAGCCTAGGCAAATCAAACTGTTGAATGAAAAAAATTATGAGACTAAAAAATTATACTTGGATCTCATGTATACGGTATATAGTTTCTACACCGTATATGTTATTTTGGGCTCCATTGACACGGGCTAAAATATGTGCATAAAAGCCTTTTTATAGTAATTTGTTTAAGCTATACTAAGAGGCCGATTGATTAGTGTGATGACCACTAATTAATCACATGTATGAAGGCCCCTTTTTACACTGGCGATGTTACGTATACATGGAGGCACAAAAAACCATAGAAGCTTGGGCCCCAAGTACTAAACTTACAAAACTTAAAGGAGTGGGACGGTTAATTGGAAGAGGTAATAAAGGCTTAATTGCATTTGACTTCTCCCGAATTCAAGCTGGTGTAACGTCCCCAAATCAATACCTTTAATGGATATTAATTTTTTCTTGCACGTTGAAAATGGGAGAGAAGCATGAGGTCTGTCTCCATTATATATACACACGTATACTGGTGATGGAAAAAAAGGAGGAGGCAATTAAAAAAGAAAGAACAAAACATGCACTAAGAGAAAACAAAACAAGGAGAAAGCTAATAAAGCAAAGAGTATTATATACCAGAAGGTCTAACTCGATTGTTTGTGATCGATCAAGGCAAAGGTATTACTCTTAACCTTGTTGATTTTCTTTTATATGTAACTAGATCTTTTGGGTTCTTTCATGCCCTCAGATAAGATAAATATGGAGGGTTTGAAGCTTTTAGTTTCAACACTACAAAACCCCGTAGTGAGTTGAGCACAACACTTCCGCCACTACAAGTAGACTACAAGGGTAGTCAGGGAGGATTTGAAAGGTGCCAAACACCACACAAAAACAGGCCCTGATCGAATAGTCACGATACAACCTCCAAAGCTCGTGAGCGGTATATGGAAGGTGTGATTCAAAGCATGATGGTCGATACGAGATGACGTGTTGGCAAAACGTAATCGAAACAAACAGTTTCGTGTTGGGTACACGATGTATCGTAGGTCGAGATTTAACGATACCAAACGTTTCTTTTTAGAAACGAGAGGTTTTGTAAATCGAGACCAAACAAAACAAAGCATGCCTATCTAGAAACGGGATGTTTCAAAAATTAAAAAAAAAATCGATACAAAACGTCTCTTTTAGAGACGGGATGTTTCGTCAAAAATCAACCGATACAAAACGTCTCTTTTTAGAGACGGGATGTTTCGTCAAAGGACAATTAGATACAAAACGCCTTTTTTGAGAGGCGGGATGTTTCTTGAGAAATTCTTCGAAACAAAGCGTTCCTCTTGTTAAAACAGTTGGTATCGATAAATCGAAACAAAGTGTTTTTATTGTGGAACGACTTGTTTCTTGGACAGGATGACTACACACAATTACAAAAAAAAGTGTAATTATTCTTGAAATTTCGAGGGAAGAAAATAGACTCATATGCTAGAGTAGTCTGGTCACTTTGCCTTTAAGTCTGTGTAGAAAAATGGTGATGAGATGGCAATTTCATACTCTAAAGCTCATATAAATCATCAAGCTCAACGTACAAGCTAGATGTGTTAATGTTACTTAACACTAGTCGAAGTACAAAAGACATAAAGGCTTGCTAGCTAGGTAGTAGCTCTTGAGGCAATCGATCATACTTGTCTTACGTGATTGCTTGAGCCAAGACGACCCTTCATCGGAAGATCAATCCATTCAAAGGCACGCCATTTACAAATCCAAGTCTACCATTACTTAAGCATACAAATTGGTAGTGTCCTAAAGCATTGTCTTCCCACTAATTAATACATAAATTGGTGGTGTTAGAGTCCTGACAATAATATCCAAGGCAAAGATAAAGCCAAAGGAGATCGCGTCACATATGCTAATATTAGTGAATCTATAAATAAATGATATCACTAACCAAAGCAAGATATCACTTAACTTGCACACGAGAAGCCAAAGCAGAGGCGACGATCCGCCGTTCTTACGCAAGTGATCTGTGATCATACAAGAAGAGGAATGATCAGCCTAGCAATACAGATCACTATATAGTGACCCATGACTCACTATATAGTGGGTAAATGTTACAATATAGGTCTTTATGATCAGCATAGCAATACAGATTTCAAGTCAAGCATAATGTACATGCATGTGTACGTACGTAAATGCATCATGCAACTTCATGCTAAAAAATCACATGTTTTGTCTAACGCTAGATTATGAGACCGAACAAGATCTCTCTTAAAGAACTACGTGGGCTTGATTCCGTCTCAAACGGATACGTAGGAAATTCGAGATCAAACTCAATCAGCCTCGAATTCGGCCCCATACTCCAAAATTTTATGTCGAAATGACAGAACTACGTAGACTTGATTCCATCTCAAACGGATACGTAGGAAATTCGAGATCAAGTTCAAATCAGTCTCGAATTCAGTCGCATACTACAAATCAAATTTCATTTTTCAAAAGGGTAGAACTACGTAAAGACTTAACGCCTATAAAAGGCTACGTAGGTAGCTCGATGCCAAATATCGAGTACAGTCGCTAAATCTCAAATCAAAAATTCAACACCCCGAACTACGATGACTTGATCCCTCTAGAGGGTACGTAGGAAACTTGATGCAATAAAAAAAAATATCAAGTCCAGTCGCAAAATTTTAAAATCGAACTCTGAACTACGTAAGGCTTGATTCTCTTTAAAGAGATACGTAGGCAACCCATCAAATTTTGGGTGCAGCCCGAATTATAAAAAATATGACTAATTGTGTCTATATTATTATTAGAAGTTGTAGAGATATATAGTTAAGGTTCGAACTTATAAAAAAAAAATTAAATGAAATGTGTTTATGCATGGTTGTTTTCTTTTAACAATTTTTGTCTAACATATTTTTGGCACGCCCAGTGGGACCCTTTTCTTTCTTTGTAATTTTTATTAGTAATATAGATACTCACATTTGGTCTCTTTTGTTGCAAGGAAAAATGGCACCAAGAGCAACCGTGAGATTCAACCAACTACCAGCCACCTTCCTCGTCAAGGGCGGGCGTTTTGTCCGCCAAAGAAACTTTAAGGTGGTTTTCAATGTAGATCGAGAGGCGATCACCGCAGAGATCCCCTTGGAGAATCACTATGAGCCCCTTCAACACTTAGGAGAGGGGGCAAGTTCCAAGGGGGAGTCCAAGGTGCGTGGATCTCACCCTCGACACCAAGGCGAGCGGCCTATGGCGAACAGGTTCTCTGGAGGACCAACCGTTCAAGTCATTAAGACCACAAGGAGGTTTCCTCCTAGAGCACCTATCCAAGCTGCTTCAACGAGCAAAAAAACAAAGAGATCTCGAAGAAGGAGAGGTCGCAAGAATGGCTCCAAGAACGACTATAAAGTGAATCCTTTGGCCAAGCTTGCTCCGTCTCCAGCTTTGGAGTTAGCCAAGGCCACCCTAAGAGAGGCGGCCCGTGGTATCATAGCGCCGACAAGGCCAAAAACCACTCCTCAGGTTCATGTCCCGAGGCAAATTCTGATTGGGTCTATCCCTATCAATCTTGATCCAATAGAACAAGTCAATATGACCTCTTATATGGAGAAAGATGAAGGAAAGGTCCAATCCAAGGCCTCAAAGGTAAAGGTTGTGAAGCCACCTCCGTCGAAGAAGGACCAAGGGGCTAAGAAAGACTCTCGTGTCCCTTCAAAGGGTAGCGCTTCTTCTACCACAAGTGCTTCAGTACCTCAAAAAGCCGCATCATAATCCTATACAGGCTCCACTACAAGATCAAGGGCGAAAGCGATGTTGTATGCCGAAGTGGCTTCTCGGCCACCTACTCCACCCTCGCCCTCATCGCCTAATGAGAAAAGTGTCACTGGTGAATCCGTGGGATCTCCATTATATGGGGATGTTAATTCGCCTTTCAAAGAAGATGATTTTCCATCTGTACTTGAAGAAAGGAGTCAAGAAAGTTCTTTCAATTCGAAAGAAGTAGGTGATATGCCAGTGATGATGACTGGTGCTACTAGCATTGAGGAACAACTCCAAGAAATGCAAAGAAGGATGGAAGAAAAAGACGCTCAAATTGCTGCCTCTCAGCTCAAATTGCGAGTCATCAACAAGAGAGTAGAAACGAGCAAGTGCGAACAAATGAAGAGGGGGACCCAAGCGGTACTTCAAACCTGAACGGTGCCGTAGGCATGTCTCCTCAAGATATTCGTGAGATGATTGCTCAAGGCATCAAAGAATTTCAAGTGGCCCAAAACCCACCTGTAATTGGCTACAAAAAGCCATATCCCGCACATTTTGACGTTGTGCCTTTTCCCCCAGGATATCAAAGGCCCACCTTTGACAAGTTTGATGGGATTCATGGTTCACCCCATGAGCACCTTGCTCACTTTTATTCAGCATGTGGGGAAACAGCTTTGAGCGATGCCTTGCTTCTACGCCAGTTTGTCCAATCCCTAAAAGGATCTGCATTCACCTGGTATACGCAACTTCAACCAGGATCTATTGAAACATGGGACGAGTTGCAAAGGGCATTCCTTGCTCAATTCGTTAGCACAAAACCGAAGGTCTCTATCATGGACCTTGCGAACACTCATCAAAAGCCAAATGAAATTGCTAACGACTTCATTGCAAGATGGAGAAGCTTGAGATTGCAATGCCTCGAGAAGTTAAGTGAGCTAGCATGTGTACAAATGTGCACAAATAATCTACTTCCCGAGCTAGCAGTGCATGTTGGTAGTGCCGAACCACTATCATTTGATGCTTTAGTGTCTAAGGCTTCTAATGTTGAGCGCCAACTTGCTCGACGAAAAGCAACTACTAGTCGGCCTCAAATGAATGAGAGTCGAAAGGATGATAGTAAGAGGCTACAAAAGAAAAGCGAGTCCATGACGACATTCATCAAAACAAGTGGGAAATCCTCCAAGGAGGGTAATTCCAAGACCCAAGATAAGGGTAAAGCTAAGGAGCCCACTAAAAGGCCCACTCTTCAAGAGAGGAAGCAAAAGAAATATCCTTTCGACGATGAGGATGTTCAAGGGATATTTGATGAACTCTTGTCCGCTAAGGCTCTAACACTCCCTGAGCCAAAAAGGCCTAATCAGGTGGGAATCACAGACGATCCGAAGTATTGTCCATACCATCGCCTTCTTGGTCATACCATTGAGGATTGTTATGTCTTAAAAGATATAATCGAGGGTATGATCAACAAAGGAGAAATAGAGGTTGAGGGAGCAAAGTCAAAAGGCTCATCTGCTTCATCCAACATGATCTCAATGGTGGAGATCGTTGACGCGTTACCTTCACCCATAAGTGGCTCACAATACGAAGATGTGCCTACAGTTTCGTTGCCTCCAATGGCAATACCTGTTGAATTTCGTGTAGATAACGATGTTCATATTGTGTGGGCATACCCTGACATGCCAAGGTGTGGGCCGGGTCAACCAACCCTTTATGAGATCATGACTTGTTCTGACTTTGAGAATTTCTTCTCCGAGGATGAAGAAGAAGGTGATAGTCCTTTTGAGTGGCAAATGTCCACAAAACAAAATCGTCCTCGAAAATCTTTCGCTCAAACATCCAACCCTCCAAGTTTTAGAATGATTGGGAGGGGATCTAACAAAAAGAAGAGCAAGAAAGATAAAAAGAAGAAAAAGAGGAGTAAGAAAGGAAAGAAACTTGAATCAAACTCCGAAGAAGAGTATGTGCAACCTCGACGATTTCCTGTCACATTGAAAGAATTCATCCCAAAAGACTATCTAGAGGATGATTCCCAGAATGAGGATGATGATAATGATATGTTTTGGGGAGAGGAGGTCGTGCAATGTTGCATGGTCTCTAGTGTCGACGAAGAGGCGGATCATGAAGAAGTCGATGACATTTCTCTTCGTTCAGGTCGCCAATTGCTTCCCTCACAAGCAAAAAGAAAAGGGGTGGAAAAAGATTCAAGTAAAACCCCAGTTGTGACAAATTTTGAAGAGCATGACAATAATCAAGCTCCTATACCACAACAAAAGGAGAAGGGTGGAAAAGGTGGGCCTAAAAGAGATTTTCCTCCAAGGGTTCCCATGTCAATGCGAGAAGCTCCTTATAAAGAGAAGGTGCGATATGATGTCATTAGTCACCTCAAGCGCATTCCAGCGCGTTTGAGTGTCTATGATGCACTTCAAATGTCCAAAGACCTATGGAGGGCATTGATTCAAGCACTCATGGATCCCGAAGATTACAAAGATCAAGTAGATCCAATTGAGGTCGATGATGTTTCTCTGTCCCCGCAAATGCAATGTGCTTCGTGTATGGCCGCCATCACCTTTTCAGATGATGACCTTCAATTAGGGGGTGAATATCATAATAGGCCATTATACGTTACAGGCACCATCGGAGATACAAATGTTAACCGTATTCTCTTAGATTGTGGGTCAGCGGTAAATCTTCTACCGTTAAAATCCCTGAAAGCAATAGGGCTGACAACCTCTCATTTGTCTCCCACATTGCTCACAATACAAGGCTTTAACCAAGTGGGGCAAAAAGCCATGGGAACTATTGCCTTGAAAGTAATGATGGATGATCTATACAAGGATGCCTTATTCCATGTGATAGATGCTAACACTTCCTACAATGCTTTGCTAGGACGACCTTGGCTTCATTCAAGCAAGTCAATTGTGTCTACACTTCATCAGTGTTTGAAATATACTGATGATGATGGCAATGAAAGGACCATCAAAGGAGATCCAAACCCTTTCCATGGAGAAGATGTGAACTATGCTGATGCCAAGTTTTACAAATCAGTTAGCTTTTCCGCCTCAACACCCATGAAAGGAGGTGACGGCTCCAAGGATATTAAAAAGAATGAAGAAATTCCCGGAGTTGCTCAAGCATCAGGCATCTCTCTTGAGGAAAGAAAAGAGGTTCAACCCAAAATCGTGGTTAGGTATACACCAAAAGACAAGAGAAAGGTTGGGCAAAAACCCATGACCTCAATTGATAAAGCTATGCAGTCTCTAATGACTAGCTACACTTGCCCTCTTCGTAAAATCAATCAATCCTTACCAAAGGATTCTTTGGTTATCCATAAAGTTCTTAAAGAAAACGGGAGTGAAAGCAAGAGAGTTGTGATGTGGGAAGGAGCATCAAATCCTTCCAACGAATCTTCCAAATTTCAAAAGAATCCTCAAGAAAAGGTGAAAATGTTGAAACCTTTCTCCAAAGGTAAAGCTCAACGAAAGCATCTCAACAAGGAGGTTCTCGACAACTTACAAGTTTCTCTAGAGGGAGAACTTTTGACAGTAAGTGTTGTAGAGCCTATGACGTTGACACCAATGGAACAAGAGTTATTCTCCAAGGAAGAGGTAGTCACTCCCCGAGTGTCTGTTTTTCAAAGACTCGATACAAAATCGATTAATGAGACATCTTGACCATCTGTGTTCCAATGGCTTGAAAGGATCGACAAACAAAAGGTCAAGAAGGTCCGTGTAAAAAATGCCAAAAAGTGGAAGGTCAATAAGGAAAAACGGGTTGGAGATTCTGACTAAGAAATAGATGACTTTGAAATTGGAGAAGTCAATGTAGTGACTTTCTCGAATGTGGCAAGCTCCTCTCAAGAGTCAAATGACGAGGATGATCCCTCAAATTTCCTCAACACGGTCCAACCTGCTCCACCAGAATTAGAAGATGGTGGGCAACCTACAGTGGACGATCTTCAAGAGATCAACCTTGGTACCCTCGATGACCCTAAGCCGGTTTTCGTTAGTACACTACTAACGAATGAAGAGGTGGTGTCATATAAGCAATTACTTGAAGAATTCAAAGATGTATTTGCATGGGGATACCAAGACATGCCCGGTTTGGATCGAAAAATAGCCGTTCACAAATTGGATATCATTGAGGAAAAGAAGCCAGTCAAACAAGCCCAAAGGCGTTTTCGCCCGGAGTTGATGGTTCAAATCAAGAGTGAGATCAACAAGCTCATAGAGGCAGGCTTCATTCGAGAGGTTCAATACCCAGTATGGTTAGCCAACATTGTTCCAGTTAGAAAGAAAAATGGCAAGCTAAGGATATGTGTGGACTTTAGGGATTTGAATGAAGCATGCCCTAAAGATGAATTCCCACTTCCAATCACCGAGTTGTTGGTCGATGCCACTACTGGATTCAAGGCCCTGTCTTTTATGGATGGGTCTTCTGGTTATAATCAAATCAAAATGGACTCAAAGGATGAGGAGTTCACTGCTTTTCGAACACCCTTGGGTACCTTTTGCTACACAGTTATGCCTTTCGGCTTGAAAAATGCTGGGGCAACATATCAAAGGGCGATGACAGTGATATTCCATGACCTTCTCCACAACACCGTCGAGTGCTATGTAGACGACTTGGTGGTCAAAACAAAAGAAAGAGAGGATCACCCAAATGATCTTCGTAAAATATTTGAGAGGTTGCGTGAGCATCAACTCAAAATGAATCCCCTTAAATGTGCATTTGGTGTTACATCAGGGAAATTTCTTGGTTTCATTGTACGATATAGAGGAATTGAAATCGACCCTGATAAAATTAAGGCTATCATGGAAATGCCTCCTCCAAGAAATCTTCGTGAGCTTCGGGGTCTACAAGGCAAGCTCGCCTACATCCGTCGCTTCATATCCAATCTGACAGGGAGGTGTCAACCTTTTCTAAGGCTGATGAAAAAGGAAACTCCATTCATTTGGGATCGAGCATGTCAAGATGCACTTGAAAGCATTAAAACATACTTGACAAATCCACCAGTGTTAATGGCACCAGTGCAAGGAAGGCCTCTTATCCTCTATACTGCATCTCTTGAGCGGTCTTTAGGGGCTATGTTGGCTCAGAATAATGATGATGGAAAGGAAATTTCCCTATATTACATCAGTCGAACACTGGTGGGGGCTGAACACAATTACTCCGCCATGGAAAAAGTTTGTTTGGCCTTGATTTTTGCCATTCAAAAGCTAAGACACTACCTTCTGTCTCATCAAATAACATTGGTCTCTAAGGCTGATCCTCTAAGGTTCATCTTATCAAAGACCGTGCTGTCTGGAAGGTTAGCTAAATGGGCCATGCTTTTAGCCCCGTTCGACATCAAATTTGTCTCACAAAAAGCAGTGAAGGGGCAAGCCTTGGCTGACTTTTTAGCCGCTCATCCAACTCCCGACAATGAGGAATTGCCCGATGATTTTCCTGATGAGGAGGTCTTTACAGTTGAGGAGAAACCATGGCAGTTATATTTTGATGGTGCAGCAAGAAAAGATGCAGCCGGAGTTGGAGTTGTGTTTATCACTCCTTCTGGTGGGTTAGTGCCATATTCCTTCTCCTTATTGGAGAGTTGCACAAATAATGTGGCTGAGTACGAGGCCTTGATCATTGGCCTGGAAATTGCGTTAGAAATGCGTCTTGATCCCTTAAAAGTGTTTGGTGATTCTCAATTGATTGTCAAACAAATAAATGGGCAATAAGAGGTGCGAAATTCAGGTTTGATCCCTTTACATCAAAGGGCAAAACATCTTTTGAGTCAGTTCTATCAAATTGAGGTCGAACATGTCTCAAGATCTGAAAATTCTAAGGCAGATGCACTGGCCAAATTAGCTGCATCTCTCACACTTCCAAATGAAAGGGAGATTCAAATAACAATTGGAGAACGCCACTTGCTTACACCTTCCATGGAGCGTATTACTCCAGTTGAAGAGGTTAGGGTGGTTTCAGTCTATGAAGTTGACCAAAGCTGTGATTGGCGCCAACCTATTTTGGAATACTTAAAGCATGGGATCTTACCTGAGGATCCCAAAAGAAGAGTAGATGTCAAAAGACGAGCGCCGAGGTTCTCACTAGAAGGTGATACACTGTATCGAAGAGCTTTTGAAGGAGTGTTGCTCAGATGCTTGTCCAAAGAAGAAGCTAAATATATCCTAGCTGAAACTCATGCTGGGGTCTGTGGAGCACATCAAGCTGGTCCGAAATTAGCCGATCAAGTCAAGCGACTAGGCTACTATTGGCCCACTATGGTGAAAGATGCTATGGAATTTGCAAAAGCTTGTCATGCTTGTCAGATTCATTCAGATTTTATCCACCAACCTCCACAGCTTCTTCACCCAACTACTTTATCATGGCCATTCAACGCATGGGGTCTCGATGTAGTTGGACCAATTAATCCATCTTCATCTCGTGGTCATCAGTACATTTTGGCCGCAACAGACTATTTCTCTAAATGGGCTGAAGTTTTGCCTTTGAAGAAAGTAGGGGCAAAAGAAGTCGCAAATTTCATAAGGACTCAGTTAATTTACAGATATGGAGTTCCTTCAAAAATTATTTCAGACAATGCCCTTTACTTTAAAAATCAAATGTTGGTGAGGTTGGCTGCAAAGTTTGGGTTCAAACACAGTTTCTCATCAAGCTATAACCCCTCATCAAATGGCCAAGCTGAGGCATTTAATAAAGTGTTAACAAAAATCCTTAAGAAGATGGTGTCAAAATCGAAAAGAGACTGACACGATCGTTTACCCGAGGCTCTTTGGGCATATCGTACAACGGTCCGAACATCAACTGGATGTACACCCTATAATCTGGTCTTTGGGTCCGAAGTTGTGTTAACCCTTGAGGTACAGTTGCCTTCTCTAAGAGTTGCAGTTCAATTGACAAATCCAGACGAAAACGCTAAAATCCGCTTAGCAGAGCTTGAAGCAATGGATGAGCATAGACTAGCGATTCAACAAAGACTCGAGATCTATCAAGCCCAAGTTGCAGGGGCATTTAATAAGCGAGTCAAGTTCCGTTCATTTATGGTTGGTGACTTGGTTCTTACAATAAGGAGGCCAATTGTCATTAATCGAAAGTCGCAAGGAAAATTTGAACCGAAATGGGAAGGTCCATATGTCATCACTAAGATCTTTCCTAAAGGCGCCTATGAACTCTCAAATGAAGAAGGCGAAGTGGTTTATGCTTGCGTGAATGGAAAATTCGTAAAGAAGTTCTTTGCGTAGTCTTGGATGGTCAAACAATGAACTACGAAGGCTTGATCCCTCAAAAAGGGGGTACGTAGGCAATCTAGCTAACTTAAATGCTAGATGCAGCCACCACAAAAAAAATGAAATCAAAATTTAAACACTTTTCGCAAATGAAAGTCGAAATAATTTGAGCAACCCTTCCTAGAAGGTGGGTTCAAGTTGTCTCGGTGATGTGAATCAAAAGGTGTAAAAAAAAAACTGAACCGAACTGGTTTAGGATGAACTACGATGGCTTGATCCCTCACCAAGGGGGTACGTAGGCAATCTAGTTAATCAAATTGTTAGATGCAGCCACAAGAATCGTTCAAAGGAAATATTTTAAAAAAAAAAAAGTCCCAAGCTCTTTTTTCTCTTCCCACAAAATAAAAGGTCTCTTTCAAGAACACGGCCTTTACAAAACATCAAGTCCAAAAACCTAATGGCTTGCATTAATGAAATGCATGCAGTCATTAAAAGCCCCTAAATCACATATAGTATGGGTATAATGATATACCACAAAGGTAGTAAACCGAACCCTTGGCACGAATTTTCAAATATGACCAATGGCCAGCCCAAAACATGACCATAAGCCTCAAAGTCAAAACCAAATATCAAAACAAATTCCTCTTTCAAATTTTCTACATACCCATACATGCTACTTGTATAGCCTCAGGCAAAACCTTGGTGACTATATTCTCATGAGTTTGATATAAAGTCTTGCGAACTCACTCGTATCATCTTTGCTTTGATTAGATGAAAAATCCCATTAGAGTTATGAGGTGTACATCACTTTAGCCTTACTCAAACTTTGATTCATTGAAAGAGAAGACGAACTTTGAACGCGTTCATTATGATTCACACGTACAAAGTTCGGGGGCAACTGTTGAATGAAAAAAATTATTAGATTAAAAAATTATACTTGGATCTCATGTATACGGTATATAGTTTCTACTCCGTATATGTTGTTTTGGGCTCCATTGACACGGGCTAAAATATGTGCATAAAAGCCTTTTTATAGTAAATTGTTCAAGCTATACTAAGAGGCCGATTGATTAGTGTGATGACCACTAATTAATCACATGTATGAAGGCCCCTTTTTACACTGGCGATGTTACGTATACATGGAGGCACAAAAAACCATAGAAGCTTGGGCCCCAAGTACTAAACTTACAAAACTTAAAGGAGTGGGACGGTTAATTGGAAGAGGTAATAAAGGCTTAATTGCATTTGACTTCTCCCGAATTCAAGCTGGTGTAACGTCCCCAAATCAATACCTTTAATGGATATTAATTTCCTCTTGCACGTTGAAAATGGGAGAGAAGCATGAGGTCTGTCTCCATTATATATACACACGTATACTGGTGATGGAAAAAAAGGAGGAGGCAATTAAAAAAGAAAGAACAAAACATGCACTAAGAGAAAACAAAACAAGGAGAAAGCTAATAAAGCAAAGAGTATTATATACCAGAAGGTCTAACTCGATTGTTTGTGATCGATCAAGGCAAAGGTATTACTCTTAACCTTGTTGATTTTCTTTTATATGTAACTAGATGTTTTGGGTTCTTTCATGCCCTCAGATAAGATAAATATGGAGGGTTTGAAGCTTTTAGTTTCAACACTACAAACCCCCATAGTGAGTTGAGCACAAAACTTCCGCCACTACAAGTAGACTACAAGGGTAGTCAGGGAGGATTTGAAAGGTGCCAAACACCACACAAAAACAGGCCCTGATCGAATAGTCACGATACAACCTCCAAAGCTCGTGAGCGGTATATGGAAGGTGTGATTCAAAGCATGATGTTCGATACGAGATGACGTGTTGGCAAAACATAATCGAAACAAACAGTTTCGTGTTGGGTACACGATGTATCGTAGGTCGAGATTTAACGATACCAAACGTTTCTTTTTAGAAACGAGAGGTTTTGTAAATCGAGACCAAACAAAACAAAGCATGCCTATCTAGAAACGGGATGTTTCAAAAATTAAAAAAAAATCGATACAAAACGTCTCTTTTAGAGACGGGATGTTTCGTCAAAAATCAATCGATACAAAACGTCTCTTTTAGAGACGGGATGTTTCGTCAAAGGACAATTAGATACAAAACGCCTTTTTTGAGAGGCGGGATGTTTCTTGAGAAATTCTTCGAAACAAAGCGTTCCTCTTGTTAAAACAGTTGGTATCGATAAATCGAAACAAACTGTTTTTATTGTGGAACGACTTGTTTCTTGGACAGGACGACTACACACAATTACAAAAAAAAGTGTAATTATTCTTGAAATTTCGAGGGAAGAAAATAGACTCATATGCTAGAGTAGTCTGGTCACTTTGCCTTTAAGTCTGTGTAGAAAAATGGTGATGAGATGGCAATTTCATACTCTAAAGCTCATATAAATCATCAAGCTCAACGTACAAGCTAGATGTGTTAATGTTACTTAACACTAGTCGAAGTACAAAAGACATAAAGGCTTGCTAGCTAGGTAGTAGCTCTTGAGGCAATCGATCATACTTGTCTTACGTGATTGCTTGAGCCAAGACGACCCTTCATCGGAAGATCAATCCATTCAAAGGCACGCCATTTACAAATCCAAGTCTACCATTACTTAAGCATACAAATTGGTAGTGTCCTAAAGCATTGTCTTCCCACTAATTAATACATAAATTGGTGGTGTTAGAGTCCTGACAATAATATCCAAGGCAAAGATAAAGCCAAAGGAGATCGCGTCACATATGCTAATATTAGTGAATCTATAAATAAATGATATCACTAACCAAAGAAAGATATCACTTAACTTGCACACGAGAAGCCAAAGCAGAGGCGACGATCCGCCGTTCTTACGCAAGTGATCTGTGATCATACAAGAAGAGGAATGATCAGCCTAGCAATACAGATCACTATATAGTGACCCATGACTCACTATATAGTGGGTAAATGTTACAATATAGGTCTTTATGATCAGCATAGCAATACAGATTTCAAGTCAAGCATAATGTACATGCATGTGTACGTACGTAAATGCATCATGCAACTTCATGCTAAAAAATCACATGTTTTGTCTAACGCTAGATTATGAGACCGAACAAGATCTCTCTTAAAGAACTACGTGGGCTTGATTCCGTCTCAAACGGATACGTAGGAAATTCGAGATCAAACTCAATCAGCCTCGAATTCGGCCCCATACTCCAAATTTTTATGTCGAAATGACAGAACTACGTAGACTTGATTCCGTCTCAAACGAATACGTAGGAAATTCGAGATCAAGTTCAAATCAGTCTCGAATTCAGTCGCATACTACAAATCAAATTTCATTTTTCAAAAGGGTAGAACTACGTAAAGACTTGACGCCTATAAAAGGCTACTTAGGTAGCTCGATGCCAAATATCGAGTACAGTCGCTAAATCTCAAATCAAAAATTCAACACCCCGAACTACGATGACTTGATCCCTCTAGAGGGTACGTAGGAAACTTGATGCAAAAAAAAAAAAATCAAGTCCAGTCGCAAAATTTTAAAATCGAACTCTGAACTACGTAAGGCTTGATTCTCTTTAAAGAGATACGTAGGCAACCCATCAAATTTTGGGTGCAGCCCGAATTATAAAAAATATGACTAATTGTGTCTATATTATTATTAGAAGTTGTAGAGATATATAGTTAAGGGTCGAACTTATAAAAAAAAAATTAAATGAAATGTGTTTATGCATGGTTGTTTTCTTTTAACAATTTTTGTCTAACACAAACAAATCAATAAGAAATGTTGTATTATTGAGTATTTGAGAAACATTAAGAATCGCATGATTCGTATGCTTGTGTTTGTGTTGTTTGGTGATCTTTCTATCAAGGTTTATTAAGTTCAAAGATTTATGGACGAGAAAAAGGATGGAAACCAACACTTCCCAAACCGTATCCTAGGCAAATCAAACCAATCAATAAGAAAGGTTGTGTTATTGAGTATTTGAGAACCATTAGGAATCGCATGATTCGTATGCTTGTGTTTGTGTTGTTTGGTGATCTTTGTATCAAGTTCTAATAAGTTCAAAGATTTTTGGACGAGAAAAAGAATGGAAACCAACACTTCCAAAAACATAGCCTAGGCAAATCAAACCAATCAATAAGAAATGTTGTGTTATTGAGTATTTGAGAAACATTAAGAATCGCATGATTCGTATGCTTGTGTTTTTGTTGTTTGGTGATCTTTCTATCAAGGTCTATTAAGTTCAAATATTTTTGGACGGGAAAAAGTATGGAAACCAACACTTCTCAAACCGTATCCTAGGCAAATAAAACCAATCAATAAGAAAGGTTGTGTTATTGAGTATTTGAGAAACATTAGGAATCGCATGATTCGTATGCTTATGTTTGTGTTGTTTGGTGATCTTTGTATCCAGTTCTATTAAGTTCAAAGATTTTTGGACGAGAAAACGAATGGAAACCAACACTTCCCAACCCATAGCCTAGGCAAACCAAACCAATCAATAAGAAAATTTGTGTTATTGAGTATTTGAGAAACATTAGGAATCGCATGATTCGTATGCTAGTGTTTGTATTGTTTGGTGATCTTTCTATCAAGTTCTATTAATTTCAAAGATTTTTGGACGAGAAAAGAATGGAAACCAACACTTGGCAAATCATAGCCTAGGCAAACCAAACCAATCAATAAGAAATGTTGTGTTATTGAGTATTTGAGAAACATTAGGAATCGCATGATTCGTATGCTTGTGTTTGTGTTGTTTGGTGATCTTTGTATCAAGTTCTAATAAGTTCAAAGATTTTTGGACGATAAAAAGAATGGAAGCCAACAATTCCAAAACCATAGCCTACGCAAATCAAACCAATCAATAAGAAATGTTGTATATTGAGTATTTGAGAAACATTAAGAATCGCATGATTCGAATGCTTGTGTTTGTGTTGTTTGGTGATCTTTGTATCAAGTTCTATTAAGTTCAAAGATTTTTGGACGAGAAAAAGAATGGAAACCAACACTTCCAAAAACATAGCCTAGGCAAATCAAACCAATCAATAAGAAATGTTGTGTTATTGAGTATTTGAGAAACATTAAGAATCGCATGATTCGTATGCTTGTGTTTTTTGTTGTTTGGTGATCTTTCTATCAAGGACTATTAAGTTCAAATATTTTCGGACGGGAAAAAGGATGGAAACCAACACTTCCCAAACCGTATCCTAGGCAAATAAAACCAATCAATAAGAAAGGTTGTGTTATTGAGTATTTGAGAAACATTAGGAATCGCATGATTCGTATGCTTGTGTTTGTGTTGTTTGGTGATCTTTGTATCAAGTTCTATTAAGTTCAAAGATTTTTGGACGAGAAAACGAATGGAAACCAACACTTCCCAACCCGTAGCCTAGGCAAATCAAACCAATCAATAAGAAAAGTTGTGTTATTGAGTATTTGAGAAACATTAAGAATCGCATGATTCGTATGCTTGTGTTTGTGTTGTTTGGTGATCTTTCTATCAAGTTCTATTAATTTCAAATATTTTTGGACGGGAAAAAGAATGGAAACCAACACTTGGCAAATCATAGCCTAGGCAAAGCAAACCAATCAATAAGAAATGTTGTGTTATTGAGTATTTGAGAAACATTAAGAATCGCATGATTCGTATGCTTGTGTTTGTGTTGTTTGGTGATCTTTCTATCAAGTTCTATTAAGTTCAAAGATTTTTGGACGAGAAAAAGAATGGAAACCAACACTTCCCAACCCATAGCCTAGGGAAATCAAACCAATCAATAAGAAAAGTGGTGTTATTGAGTATTTGAGAAACATTAGGAATCGCATGATTCGTATGCTTGTGTTTGTGTTGTTTGGTGATCTTTGTATCAAGTTCTAATAAGTTCAAAGATTTTTGGACGATAAAAAGAATGGAAGCCAACACTTCCAAAACCATAGCCTAGGCAAATCAAACCAATCAATAAGAAATGTTGTATATTGAGTATTTGAGAAACATTAAGAATCGCATGATTCGTATGCTTGTGTTTGTGTTGTTTGGTGATCTTTGTATCAAGTTCTATTAAGTTCAAAGATTTTTGGACGAGAAAAAGAATAGAAACCAACACTTCCAAAAACATAGCCTAGGCAAATCAAACCAATCAATAAGAAATATTGTGTTATTGAGTATTTGAGAAACATTAAGAATCGCATGATTCGTATGCTTGTGTTTTTGTTGATTGGTGATCTTTCTATCAAGGTCTATTAAGTTCAAATATTTTTGGACGGGAAAAAGGTTGGAAACCAACACTTCCCAAACCGTATCCTAGGCAAATAAAACCAATCAATAAGAAAGGTTGTGTTATTGAGTATTTGAGAAACATTAGGAATCGCATGGTTCGTATGCTTGTGTTTGTGTTGTTTGGTGATCTTTGTATCAAGTTCTATTAAATTCAAAGATTTTTGGACGAGAAAACGAATGGAAACCAACACTTCCCAACCCGTAGCCTAGGCAAATCAAACCAATCAATAAGAAAAGTTGTGTTATTGAGTATTTGAGAAACATTAAGAATCGCATGATTCGTATGCTTGTGTTTGTGTTGTTTGGTGATCTTTCTATCAAGTTCTATTAATTTCAAATAATTTTGGACGGGAAAAAGAATGGAAACCAACACTTGGCAAATCATAGCCTAGGCAAAGCAAACCAATCAATAAGAAATGTTGTGTTATTGAGTATTTGAGAAACATTAAGAATCGCATGATTCGTATGCTTGTGTTTGTGTTGTTTGGTGATCTTTCTATCAAGTTCTATTAAGTTCAAAGATTTTTGGACGAGAAAAAGAATGGAAACCAACACTTCCCAACCCATAGCCTAGGGAAATCAAACCAATCAATAAGAAAAGTTGTGTTATTGAGTATTTGAGAAACATTAGGAATCGCATGATTCGTATGCTTGTGTTTGTGTTGTTTGGTGATCTTTGTATCAAGTTCTAATAAGTTCAAAGATTTTTGGACGATAAAAAGAATGGAAGCCAACACTTCCAAAACCGTAGCCTAGGCAAATCAAACCAATCAATCAGAAATGTTGTATATTGAGTATTTGAGAAACATTAAGAATCGCATGATTCGTATGCTTGTGTTTGTGTTGTTTGGTGATCTTTGTATCAAGTTCTATTAAGTTCAAAGATTTTTGGACGAGAAAAAGAATAGAAACCAACACTTCCAAAAACATAGCCTAGGCAAATCAAACCAATCAATAAGAAATATTGTGTTATTGAGTATTTGAGAAACATTAAGAATCGCATGATTCGTATGCTTGTGTTTTTGTTGATTGGTGATCTTTCTATCAAGGTCTATTAAGTTCAAATATTTTTGGACGGGAAAAAGGATGGAAACCAACACTTCCCAAACCGTATCCTAGGCAAATAAAACCAATCAATAAGAAAGGTTGTGTTATTGAGTATTTGAGAAACATTAGGAATCGCATGATTCGTATGCTTGTGTTTGTGTTGATTGGTGATCTTTGTATCAAGTTCTATTAAGTTCAAAGATTTTTGGACGAGAAAACGAATGGAAACCAACACTTCCCAACCCATACCCTAGGCAAATCAAACCAATCAATAAGAAAAGTTGTGTTATTGACTATTTGAGAAACATTAGGAATCGCATGATTCGTATGCTTGTGTTTGTGTTGTTTGGTGATCTTTCTATCAAGTTCTATTAATTTCAAAGATTTTTGGACGAGAAAAAGAATGGAAACCAACACTTGGCAAATCATAGCCTAGGCAAATCAAATCAATCAATAAGAAATGTTGTGTTATTGAGTATTTGAGAAACATTAAGAATCGCATGATTCGTATGCTTGTGTTTGTGTTGTTTGGTGATCTTTCTATCAAGTTCTATTTAGTTCAAAGATTTTTGGACGAGAAAAAGAATGGAAACCAACACTTCCCAACCCATAGCCTAGGCAAATCAAACCATTCAATAAGAAAAGTTGTGTTATTGAGTATTTGAGAAACATTAGGAATCGCATGATTCGTATGCTTGTGTTTGTGTTGTTTGGTGATCTTTCTATCAAGTTCTATTAATTTCAAAGATTTTTGGACGAGAAAAAGAGTGGAAACCAACACTTGGCAAATCATAGCCTTGGCACATCAAACCAATCAATAAGAAATGTTGTGTTATTGAGTATTTGAGAAACATTAGGAATCGCATGATTCGTATGCTTGTGTTTGTGTTGTTTGGTGATCTTTCTATCAAGTTCTATTAAGTTCAAAGATTTTTGGACAAGATAAAGAATGGAAACCAACACTTCCCAAACCATAGCCTAGGCAAATCAAACCAATCAATAAGAAAGGTTGGGTTATTGAGAATTTGAGAAACATTAGGAATCGCATGATTCGTATGCTTGTGTTTGTGTTGTTTGGTGATCTTTGTATCAAGTTCTAATAAGTTCAAAGATTTTTGGACGATAAAAAGAATGGAAGCCAACACTTCCAAAACCATAGCCTAGGCAAATCAAACCAATCAATAAGAAATGTTGTATTATTGAGTATTTGAGAAACATTAAGAATCGCATGATTCGTATGCTTGTGTTTGTGTTGTTTGGTGATCTTTCTATCAAGGTCTATTAAGTTCAAAGATTTTTGGACGAGAAAAAGGATGGAAACGAACACTTCCCAAACCGTATCCTAGGCAAATAAAACCAATCAATCAGAAAGGTTGTGTTATTGAGTATTTGAGAAACATTAGGAATCGCATGATTCGTATGCTTGTGTTTGTGTTGTTTGGTGATCTTTGTATCAAGTTCTATTAAGTTCAAAGATTTTTGGACGAGAAAAAGAATCAAAACCAACACTTCCCAAACCATAGCCTAGGCAAATCAAACCAATCAATAAGAAAGGTTGTGTTATTGAGTATTTGAGAAACATTAGGAATTGCACGATTCGTATGCTTGTGTTTGTGTTGTTTGGTGATCTTTCTATCAAGTTCTATTAAGTTCAAAGATTCTTGGACGAGAAAAAGAATGGAAACAAACTCTTCCTAAACCATAGCCTAGGCAAATCAAACCAATCAAAAAGGAAGGTTGTGTTATTGAGTATTTGAGAAACATTAGGAATCGCATGATTCGTATGCTTGTGTTTGTGTTGTTTGGTGATCTTTCTATCAAGTTGTATTAAGTTCAAAGATTTATGGACGAGAAAAAGGATGGAAACCAACACTTCCCAAACCGTATCCTAGGCAAATCAAACCAATCAATAAGAAAGGTTGTGTTATTGAGTATTTGAGAAACATTTGGAATCGCATGATTCGTATGCTTGTGTTTGTGTTGTTTGGTGATCTTTGTATCAAGTTCTAATAAGTTCAAAGATTTTTGGACGAGAAAAAGAATGGAAACCAACACTTCCAAAAACATAGCCTAGGCAAATCAAACCAATCAATAAGAAATGTTGTGTTATTGAGTATTTGAGAAACATTAAGAATCGCATGATTCGTATGCTTGTGTTTTTGTTGTTTGGTGATCTTTCTATCAAGGTCTATTAAGTTCAAATATTTTTGGACGGGAAAAGAAAGGAAACCAACACTTCCCAAACCGTATCCTAGGCAAATAAAACCAATCAATAAGAAATGTTGTGTTATTGAGTATTTGAGAAACATTAGGAATCGCATGATTCGTATGCTTGTGTTTGTGTTGTTTGGTGATCTTTCTATCAAGTTCTATTAATTTCAAATATTTTTGGACGGGAAAAAGAATGGAAACCAACACTTGGCAAATCATAGCCTAGGCAAAGCAAACCAATCAATAAGAAATGTTGTGTTATTGAGTATTTGAGAAACATTAAGAATCGCATGATTCGTATGCTTGTGTTTGTGTTGTTTGGTGATCTTTCTATCAAGTTCTATTAAGTTCAAAGATTTTTGGACGAGAAAAAGAATGGAAACCAACACTTCCCAACCCATAGCCTAGGGAAATCAAACCAATCAATAAGAAAAGTTGTGTTATTGAGTATTTGAGAAACATTAGGAATCGCATGATTCGTATGCTTGTGTTTGTGTTGTTTGGTGATCTTTGTATCAAGTTCTAATAAGTTCAAAGATTTTTGGACGATAAAAAGAATGGAAGCCAACACTTCCAAAACCATAGCCTAGGCAAATCAAACCAATCAATAAGAAATGTTGTATATTGAGTATTTGAGAAACATTAAGAATCGCATGATTCGTATTCTTGTGTTTGTGTTGTTTGGTGATCTTTGTATCAAGTTCTATTAAGTTCAAAGATTTTTGGACGAGAAAAAGAATGGAAACCAACACTTCCAAAAACATAGCCTAGGCAAATCAAACCAATCAATAAGAAATATTGTGTTATTGAGTATTTGAGAAACATTAAGAATCGCATGATTCGTATGCTTGTGTTTTTGTTGATTGGTGATCTTTCTATCAAGGTCTATTAAGTTCAAATATTTTTGGACGGGAAAAAGGATGGAAACCAAGACTTCCCAAACCGTATCCTAGGCAAATAAAACCAATCAATAAGATAGGTTGTGTTATTGAGTATTTGAGAAACATTAGGAATCGCATGATTCGTATGCTTGTGTTTGTGTTGTTTGGTGATCTTTGTATCAAGTTCTATTAAGTTCAAAGATTTTTGGACGAGAAAACGAATGGAAACCAACACTTCCCAACCCATACCCTAGGCAAATCAAACCAATCAATAAGAAAAGTTGTGTTATTGACTATTTGAGAAACATTAGGAATCGCATGATTCGTATGCTTGTGTTTGTGTTGTTTGGTGATCTTTCTATCAAGTTCTATTAATTTCAAAGATTTTTGGACGAGAAAAAGAATGGAAACCAACACTTGGCAAATCATAGCCTAGGCAAATCAAACCAATCAATAAGAAATGTTGTGTTATTGAGTATTTGAGAAACATTAAGAATCGCATGATTCGTATGCTTGTGTTTGTGTTGTTTGGTGATCTTTCTATCAAGTTCTATTTAGTTCAAAGATTTTTGGACGAGAAAAAGAATGGAAACCAACACTTCCCAACCCATAGCCTAGGCAAATCAAACCATTCAATAAGAAAAGTTGTGTTATTGAGTATTTGAGAAACATTAGGAATCGCATGATTCGTATGCTTGTGTTTGTGTTGTTTGGTGATCTTTCTATCAAGTTCTATTAATTTCAAAGATTTTTGGACGAGAAAAAGAGTGGAAACCAACACTTGGCAAATCATAGCCTTGGCACATCAAACCAATCAATAAGAAATGTTGTGTTATTGAGTATTTGAGAAACATTAGGAATCGCATGATTCGTATGCTTGTGTTTGTGTTGTTTGGTGATCTTTCTATCAAGTTCTATTAAGTTCAAAGATTTTTGGACGAGATAAAGAATGGAAACCAACACTTCCCAAACCATAGCCTAGGCAAATCAAACCAATCAATAAGAAAGGTTGGGTTATTGAGAATTTGAGAAACATTAGGAATCGCATGATTCGTATGCTTGTGTTTGTGTTGTTTGGTGATCTTTGTATCAAGTTCTAATAAGTTCAAAGATTTTTGGACGATAAAAAGAATGGAAGCCAACACTTCCAAAACCATAGCCTAGGCAAATCAAACCAATCAATAAGAAATGTTGTATTATTGAGTATTTGAGAAACATTAAGAATCGCATGATTCGTATGCTTGTGTTTGTGTTGTTTGGTGATCTTTCTATCAAGGTCTATTAAGTTCAAAGATTTTTGGACGAGAAAAAGGATGGAAACCAACACTTCCCAAACCGTATCCTAGGCAAATAAAACCAATCAATCAGAAAGGTTGTGTTATTGAGTATTTGAGAAACATTAGGAATCGCATGATTCGTATGCTTGTGTTTGTGTTGTTTGGTGATCTTTGTATCAAGTTCTATTAAGTTCAAAGATTTTTGGACGAGAAAAAGAATCAAAACCAACACTTCCCAAACCATAGCCTAGGCAAATCAAACCAATCAATAAGAAAGGTTGTGTTATTGAGTATTTGAGAAACATTAGGAATTGCACGATTCGTATGCTTGTGTTTGTGTTGTTTGGTGATCTTTCTATCAAGTTCTATTAAGTTCAAAGATTCTTGGACGAGAAAAAGAATGGAAACAAACTCTTGCTAAACCATAGCCTAGGCAAATCAAACCAATCAAAAAGGAAGGTTGTGTTATTGAGTATTTGAGAAACATGAGGAATCGCATGATTCGTATGCTTGTGTTTGTGTTGTTTGGTGATCTTTCTATCAAGTTGTATTAAGTTCAAAGATTTATGGACGAGAAAAAGGATGGAAACCAACACTTCCCAAACCGTATCCTAGGCAAATCAAACCAATCAATAAGAAAGGTTGTGTTATTGAGTATTTGAGAAACATTTGGAATCGCATAATTCGTATGCTTGTGTTTGTGTTGTTTGGTGATCTTTGTATCAAGTTCTAATAAGTTCAAAGATTTTTGGACGAGAAAAAGAATGGAAACCAACACTTCCAAAAACATAGCCTAGGCAAATCAAACCAATCAATAAGAAATGTTGTGTTATTGAGTATTTGAGAAACATTAAGAATCGCATGATTCGTATGCTTGTGTTTTTGTTGTTTGGTGATCTTTCTATCAAGGTCTATTAAGTTCAAATATTTTTGGACGGGAAAAAGAAAGGAAACCAACACTTACCAAACCGTATCCTAGGCAAATAAAACCAATCAATAAGAAATGTTGTGTTATTGAGTATTTGAGAAACATTAGGAATCGCATGATTCGTATGCTTGTGTTTGTGTTGTTTGGTGATCTTTCTATCAAGTTCTATTAATTTCAAATATTTTTGGACGGGAAAAAGAATGGAAACCAACACTTGGCAAATCATAGCCTAGGCAAAGCAAACCAATCAATAAGAAATGTTGTGTTATTGAGTATTTGAGAAACATTAAGAATCGCATGATTCGTATGCTTGTGTTTGTGTTGTTTGGTGATCTTTCTATCAAGTTCTATTAAGTTCAAAGATTTTTGGACGAGAAAAAGAATGGAAACCAACACTTCCCAACCCATAGCCTAGGGAAATCAAACCAATCAATAAGAAAAGTTGTGTTATTGAGTATTTGAGAAACATTAGGAATCGCATGATTCGTATGCTTGTGTTTGTGTTGTTTGGTGATCTTTGTATCAAGTTCTAATAAGTTCAAAGATTTTTGGACGATAAAAAGAATGGAAGACAACACTTCCAAAACCATAGCCTAGGCAAATCAAACCAATCAATAAGAAATGTTGTATATTGAGTATTTGAGAAACATTAAGAATCGCATGATACGTATTCTTGTGTTTGTGTTGTTTGGTGATCTTTGTATCAAGTTCTATTAAGTTCAAAGATTTTTGGACGAGAAAAAGAATGGAAACCAACACTTCCAAAAACATAGCCTAGGCAAATCAAACCAATCAATAAGAAATATTGTGTTATTGAGTATTTGAGAAACATTAAGAATCGCATGATTCGTATGCTTGTGTTTTTGTTGATTGGTGATCTTTCTATCAAGGTCTATTAAGTTCAAATATTTTTGGACGGGAAAAAGGATGGAAACCAAGACTTCCCAAACCGTATCCTAGGCAAATAAAACCAATCAATAAGAAAGGTTGTGTTATTGAGTATTTGAGAAACATTAGGAATCGCATGATTCGTATGCTTGTGTTTGTGTTGTTTGGTGATCTTTGTATCAAGTTCTATTAAGTTCAAAGATTTTTGGACGAGAAAACGAATGGAAACCAACACTTCCCAACCCATACCCTAGGCAAATCAAACCAATCAATAAGAAAAGTTGTGTTATTGACTATTTGAGAAACATTAGGAATCGCATGATTCGTATGCTTGTGTTTGTGTTGTTTGGTGATCTTTCTATCAAGTTCTATTAATTTCAAAGATTTTTGGACGAGAAAAAGAATGGAAACCAACACTTGGCAAATCATAGCCTAGGCAAATCAAACCAATCAATAAGAAATGTTGTGTTATTGAGTATTTGAGAAACATTAAGAATCGCATGATTCGTATGCTTGTGTTTGTGTTGTTTGGTGATCTTTCTATCAAGTTCTATTTAGTTCAAAGATTTTTGGACGAGAAAAAGAATGGAAACCAACACTTCCCAACCCATAGCCTAGGCAAATCAAACCATTCAATAAGAAAAGTTGTGTTATTGAGTATTTGAGAAACATTAGGAATCGCATGATTCGTATGCTTGTGTTTGTGTTGTTTGGTGATCTTTCTATCAAGTTCTATTAATTTCAAAGATTTTTGGACAAGAAAAAGAGTGGAAACCAACACTTGGCAAATCATAGCCTTGGCACATCAAACCAATCAATAAGAAATGTTGTGTTATTGAGTATTTGAGAAACATTAGGAATCGCATGATTCGTATGCTTGTGTTTGTGTTGTTTGGTGATCTTTCCATCAAGTTCTATTAAGTTCAAAGATTTTTGGACGAGATAAAGAATGGAAACCAACACTTCCCAAACCATAGCCTAGGCAAATCAAACCAATCAATAAGAAAGGTTGGGTTATTGAGAATTTGAGAAACATTAGGAATCGCATGATTCGTATGCTTGTGTTTGTGTTGTTTGGTGATCTTTGTATCAAGTTCTAATAAGTTCAAAGATTTTTGGACGATAAAAAGAATGGAAGCCAACACTTCCAAAACCATAGCCTAGGCAAATCAAACCAATCAATAAGAAATGTTGTATTATTGAGTATTTGAGAAACATTAAGAATCGCATGATTCGTATGCTTGTGTTTGTGTTGTTTGGTGATCTTTCTATCAAGGTCTATTAAGTTCAAAGATTTTTGGATGAGAAAAAGGATGGAAACCAACACTTCCCAAACCGTATCCTAGGCAAATAAAACCAATCAATCAGAAAGGTTGTGTTATTGAGTATTTGAGAAACATTAGGAATCGCATGATTCGTATGCTTGTGTTTGTTTTGTTTGGTGATCTTTGTATCAAGTTCTATTAAGTTCAAAGATTTTTGGACGAGAAAAAGAATCAAAACCAACACTTCCCAAACCATAGCCTAGGCAAATCAAACCAATCAATAAGAAAGGTTGTGTTATTGAGTATTTGAGAAACATTAGGAATTGCACGATTCGTATGCTTGTGTTTGTGTTGTTTGGCGATCTTTCTATCAAGTTCTATTAAGTTCAAAGATTTTTGGATGAGAAAAGGAATGGAAACAAACTCTTCCCAAACCATAGCTTAGGCAAATCAAACCAATCAAAAAGAAAGGTTGTGTTATTGAGTATTTGAGAAACATTAGGAATCGCATGATTCGTATGCTTGTGTTTGTTTTGTTTGGTGATCTTTCTATCAATTTGTATTAAGTTCAAAGATTTATGGATGAGAAAAAGGATGGAAACCAACACTTCCCAAACCGTATCCTAGGCAAATCAAACCAATCAATAACAAAAGGTTTTGTTATTGAGTATGTGAGAAACATTAGGAATCGCATGATTCGTATGCTTGTGTTTGTGTTGTTTGGTGATCTTTGTATCAAGTTCTATTAAGTTCAAAGATTTTTGGACGAGAAAAAGAATGGAAACCAGCACTTCCCAACCCATAGCCCAGGCAAATCAAACCAATCAATAAGAAAAGTTGTGTTATTGAGTATTTGAGAAACATTAGGAATCGCATGATTCGTATGCTTGTGTTTGTGTTGTTTGGTGATCTTTGTATCAAGTTCTATTAAGTTCAAAGATTTTTGGACGAGAAAAAGAATGGAAACCAACACTTCCCAACCCATAGCCTAGGCAAATCAAACCAATCAATAAGAAAAGTTGTGTTATTGAGTATTTGAGAAACATTAGGAATCGCATGATTCGTATGCTTGTGTTTTTGTTGTTTGGTGATCTTTCTATCAAGGTCTATTAAGTTCAAAGATTTTTGGACGAGAAAAAGGATGGAAACCAACACTTCCCAAACCGTATCCTAGGCAAATAAAACCAATCAATCAGAAAGGTTGTGTTATTGAGTATTTGAGAAACATTAGGAATCGCTTGATTCGTATGCTTGTGTTTGTGTTGTTTGGTGATCTTTCTATCAAGTTCTATTAAGTTTAAAGATTTTTGGACGAGAAAAAGAATGGAAACAAACTCTTCCCAAACCATAGCCTAGGCAAATCAAACCAATCAAAAAGGAAGGTTGTGTTATTGAGTATTTGACAAATATTTGGAATCGCATGATTCGTATGCTTGTGTTTGTGTTGTTTGGTGATCTTTCTATCAAGTTGTATTAAGTTCTAAGATTTATGGACGAGAAAAAGGATTGAAACCAACACTTCCCAAACCGTATCCTAGGCAAATCAATCCAATCAATAAGAAAGGTTGTGTTATTGAGTATTTGAGAAACATTAGGAATCGCATGATTCGTATGCTTGTGTTTGTGTTGTTTGGTGATCTTTGTATCAAGTTCTAATAAGTTCAAAGATTTTTGGACGAGAAAAAGAATGGAAACCAACACTTCCAAAAACATAGCCTAGGCAAATCAAACCAATCAATAAGAAATGTTGTGTTATTGAGTATTTGAGAAACATTAAGAATCGCATGATTCGTATGCTTGTGTTTTTGTTGTTTGGTGATCTTTCTATCAAGGTCTATTAAGTTCAAATATTTTTGGACGGGAAAAAGGATGGAAACCAACACTTCCCAAACCGTATCCTAGGCAAATAAAACCAATCAATAAGAAATGTTGTGTTATTGAGTATTTGAGAAACATTAGGAATCGCATGATTCGTATGCTTGTGTTTGTGTTGTTTGGTGATCTTTGTATCAAGTTCTATTAAGTTCAAAGATTTTGGACGAGAAAAAGAATGGAAACCAACACTTCCCAACCCATAGCCTAGGCAAATCAAACCAATCAATAAGAAAAGTTGTGTTATTGAGTATTTGAGAAACATTAGGAATCGCATGATTCGTATGCTTGTGTTTGTGTTGTTTGGTGATCTTTCTATCAAGTTCTATTAAGTTCAAAGATTTTTGGAGGAGAAAAAGAATGGAAACCAACACTTGGCAAACCATAGCCTTGGCAAATCAAACCAATCAATACGAAATGTTGTGTTATTGAGTATTTGAGAAACATTAGGAATCGCATGATTCGTATGCTTGTGTTTGTGTTGTTTGGTGATAAAACTATTAAGTTCAAAGATTTTAGGACAAGAAAACGGTTGGAAACCAATACTTCCCAAGACATAGCCTAGGCAAATCAAACCAATCAATAAGAAAGGTTGTGTTATTGAGTATTTGAGAAACATTAGGAATTGCACGATTCGTATGATTGTGTTTGTGTTGTTTGGCGCTCTTTCTATCAAGTTCTATTAAGTTCAAAGATTTTTGGATGAGAAAAGGAATGGAAACAAACTCTTCCCAAACCATAGCCTAGGCAAATCAAACCAATCAAAAAGAAAGGTTGTGTTATTGAGTATTTTAGAAACATTAGGAATCGCATGATTCGTATGCTTGTGTTTGTTTTGTTTGGTGATCTTTCTATCAATTTGTATTAAGTTCAAAGATTTATGGACGAGAAAAAGGATGGAAACCAACACTTCCCAAACCGTATCCTAGGAAATCAAACCAATCAATAACAAAGGGTTTTGTTATTGAGTATGTGAGAAACATTAGGAATCGCATGATTCGTATGCTTGTGTTTGTGTTGTTTGGTGATCTTTGTATCAAGTTCTAATAAGTTCAAAGATTTTTGGACGAGAAAAAGAATGGAAACCAACACTTCCAAAAACATAGCCTAGGCAAATCAAACCAATCAATAAGAAATGTTGTGTTATTGAGTATTTGAGAAACATTAAGAATCGCATGATTCGTATGCTTGTGTTTTTGTTGTTTGGTGATCTTTCTATCAAGGTCAATTAAGTTCAAATATTTTTGGACGGGAAAAAGGATGGAAACCAACACTTCCTAAACCGTATCCTAGGCAAATAAAACCAATCAATAAGAAAGGTTGTGTTATTGAGTATTTGAGAAACATTAGGAATCACATGATTCGTATGCTTGTGTTTGTGTTGTTTGGTGATCTTTGTATCAAGTTCTATTAAGTTCAAAGATTTTTGGACGAGAAAAAGAATGCAAACCAACACTTCCCAACCCATAGCCTAGGCAAATCAAACCAATCAATAAGAAAAGTTGTGTTATTGAGTATTTGAGAAACATTAGGAATCGCATCATTCGTATGCTTGTGTTTGTGTTGTTTGGTGATCTTTCTATCAAGTTCTATTAAGTTCAAAGATTTTTGGACGAGATAAAGAATGGAAACCAACACTTCCCAAACCATAGCCTAGGCAAATCAAACCAATCAATAAGAAAGGTTGGGTTATTGAGAATTTGAGAAACATTAGGAATCGCATGATTCGTATGCTTGTGTTTGTGTTGTTTGGTGATCTTTGTATCAAGTTCTAATAAGTTCAAAGATTTTTGGACGAGAAAAAGAATGGAAACCAACACTTCCAAAAACATAGCCTAGGCAAATCAAACCAATCAATAAGAAATGTTGTGTTATTGAGTATTTGAGAAACATTAAGAATCGCATGATTCGTATGCTTGTGTTTTTGTTGTTTGGTGATCTTTCTATCAAGGTCAATTAAGTTCAAATATTTTTGGACGGGAAAAAGGATGGAAACCAACACTTCCTAAACCGTATCCTAGGCAAATAAAACCAATCAATAAGAAAGGTTGTGTTATTGAGTATTTGAGAAACATTAGGAATCGCATGATTCGTATGCTTGTGTTTGTGTTGTTTGGTGATCTTTGTATCAAGTTCTATTAAGTTCAAAGATTTTTGGACGAGAAAAAGAATGCAAACCAACACTTCCCAACCCATAGCCTAGGCAAATCAAACCAATCAATAAGAAAAGTTGTGTTATTGAGTATTTGAGAAACATTAGGAATCGCATCATTCGTATGCTTGTGTTTGTGTTGTTTGGTGATCTTTCTATCAAGTTCTATTAAGTTCAAAGATTTTTGGACGAGAAAAAGAATGGAAGCCAACACTTCCAAAACCATAGCCTAGGCAAATCAAACCAATCAATAACAAATGTTGTATTATTGAGTATTTGAGAAACATTAAGAATCGCATGATTCGTATGCTTGTGTTTGTGTTGTTTGGTGATCTTTCTATCAAGGTCTATTAAGTTTAAAGATTTTTGGACGAGAAAAAGGATGGTAACCAACACTTCCCAAACCGTATCCTAGGCAAATAAAACCAATCAATAAGAAGTTTGTGTTATTGAGTATTTGAGAACCATTAGGAATCGCATGATTCGTATGCTTGTGTTTGTATTGTTTGGTGATCTTTGTATCAAGTTTTATTAAGTTCAAAGATTTTTGGACGAGAAAAAGAATGAAAACCAACACTTCCCAAACCATAGCTTAGGCAAATCAAACGAATCAATAAGAAAGGTTGTGTTATTGAGTATTTGAGAAACATTAGGAATTGCACGATTCGTGTGCTTGTGTTTGTGTTGTTTGGTGATCTTTCTATCAAGTTCTATTAAGTTCAAAGATTTTTGGACGAGCAAAAGAATGGAAACAAACTCTTTCCAAACCATAGCCTAGGCAAATCAAACCAATCAAAAAGAAAGGTTGTGTTATTGAGTATTTGAGAAACATTAGGAATCGCATGATTCGTATGCTTGTGTTTGTGTCGTTTGGTGATCTTTCTATCAAGTTGTATTATGTTCAAAGATTTATGGACGAGAAAAAGGATGGAAACCAACACTTCCCAAACTGTATCCTAGGCAAATCAAACCAATCAATAAGAAAGGTTGTGTTATTGAGTATTTGAGAAAAATTAGGAATCGCATGATTCGTATGCTTGTGTTTGTGTTGTTTGGTGATCTTTGTATCAAGTTCTAATAAGATCAAAGATTTTTGGATGAGAAAAAGAATGGAAACCAACACTTCCAAAAACATAGCCTAGGCAAATCAAACCAATCAATAAGAAATGTTGTGTTATGGAGTATTTGAGAAACATTAAGAATCGCTTGATTCGTATGCTTGTGTTTTTGTTGTTTGGTGATCTTTCTATCAAGGTCTATTAAGTTCAAATATTTTTGGACGGGAAAAAGGATGGAAACCAACACTTCCCAAACCGCATCCTAGGCAAATAAAACCAATCAAAAAGAAATGTTGTGTTATTGAGTATTTGAGAAACATTAGGAATCGCATGATTCGTATGCTTGTGTTTGTGTTGTTTGGTGATCTTTGTATCAAGTTCTATTAAGTTCAAAGATTTTTGGACGAGAAAAAGAATGGAAACCAACACTTCCCAACCTATAGCCTAGGCAAATCAAACCAATCAATAAGAAAAGTTGTGTTATTGAGTATTTGAGAAACATTAGGAATCGCATGATTCGTATGCTTGTGTTTGTGTTGTTTGCTGATCTTTCTATCAAGTTCTATTAAGTTCAAAGATTTTTGGAAGATAAAAAGAATGGAAACCAACACTTGGCAAACTATAGCCTAGGCAAATCAAACCAATCAATAAGAAATGTTGGGTTATTGAGTATTTGAGAAACATTAGGAATCGCATGATTCGTATGCTTGTGTTTGTGTTGTTTGGTGATAAAACTATTAAGTTCAAAGATTTTAGGACAAGAAAACGGTTGGAAACCAACACTTCCTAAGACATAGCCTAGGCAAATCAAACCAATCAATAAAAAAGGTTGTGTTATTGAGTATTTGAGAAACATTAGGAATTGCACGATTCGTATGCTTGTGTTTGTGTTGTTTGGTGATCTTTCTATCAAGTTCTATTAAGTTCAAAGATTTTTGGACGAGAAAAAGAATGGAAACAAACTCTTCCCAAACCATAGCCTAGGCAAATCAAACCAATCAAAAAGAAAGGTTGTGTTATTGAGTATTTGAGAAACATTAGGAATCGCATGATTCGTATGCTTGTGTTTGTGTTGTTTTGTGATCTTTCTATCAAGTTGTATTAAGTTCAAAGATTTATGGACGAGAAAAAGGATGGAAACCAATACTTCCCAAACCGTATCCTAGGCAAATCAAACCAATCAATAAGAAAGGTTGTGTTATTGAGTATTTGAGAAACATTAGGAATCGCATGATTCGTATGCTTGTGTTTGTGTTGTTTGGTGATCTTTGTATCAAGTTCTAATAAGTTCAAAGATTTTTGGACGAGAAAAAGAATGGAAACCAACACTTCCAAAAACATAGCCTAGGCAAATCAAACCAATCAATAAGAAATCTTATGTTATTGAGTATTTGAGAAACATTAAGAATCGCATGATTCGTATGCTTGTGTTTTTTTTGTTTGGTGATCTTTCTATCAAGGTCTATTAAGTTCAAATATTTTTGGACGGGAAAAAGGATGGAAACCAACACTTCCTAAACCGTATCCTAGGCAAATAAAACCAATCAATAAGAAAGGTTGTGTTATTGAGTATTTGAGAAACATTAGGAATCGCATGATTCGTATGCTTGTGTTTGTGTTGTTTGGTGATCTTTGTATCAAGTTCTGTTAAGTTCAAAGATTTTTGGACGAGAAGAAGAATCAAAACCAACACTTCCCAACCCATAGCCTAGGCAAATCAAACCAATCAATAAGAAAAGTTGTGTTATTGAGTATTTGAGAAACATTTGGAATCACATGATTCGTATGCTTGTGTTTGTGTTGTTTGGTGATCTTTCTATCAAGTTCTATTAAGTTCTAATATTTTTGGAAGATAAAAAGAATGGAAACCAACACTTGGCAAACCATAGCCTAGGCAAATCAAACCAATCAATAAGAAATGTTGGGTTATTGAGTATTTGAGAAACATTAGGAATCGCATGATTCGTATGCTTGTGTTTGTGTTGTTTGGTGATAAAACTATTAAGTTCAAAGATTTTAGGACAAGAAAACGGTTGGAAACCAACACTTCCTAAGACATAGCCTAGGCAAATCAAACCAATCAATAAAAAAGGTTGTGTTATTGAGTATTTGAGAAACATTAGGAATTGCACGATTCGTATGCTTGTGTTTGTGTTGTTTGGTGATCTTTCTATCAAGTTCTATTAAGTTCAAAGATTTTTGGACGAGAAAAAGAATGGAAACAAACTCTTCCCAAACCATAGCCTAGGCAAATCAAACCAATCAAAAAGAAAGGTTGTGTTATTGAGTATTTGAGAAACATTAGGAATCGCATGATTCGTATGCTTGTGTTTGTGTTGTTTGGTGATCTTTGTATCAAGTTCTAATAAGTTCAAAGATTTTTGGACGAGAAAAAGAATGAAAACCAACACTTCCAAAAACATAGCCTAGGCAAATCAAACCAATCAATAAGAAAAGTTGTGTTATTGAGTATTTGAGAAACATTAGGAATCGCATGATTCGTATGCTTGTGTTTGTGTTGTTTGCTGATCTTTCTATCAAGTTCTATTAAGTTCAAAAATTTTTGGAAGATAAAAAGAATGGAAACCAACATTTGGCAAACCATAGCCTAGGCAAATCAAACCAATCAATAAGAAATGTTGGGTTATTGAGTATTTGAGAAACATTAGGAATCGCATGATTCGTATGCTTGTGTTTGTGTTGTTTGGTGATAAAACTATTAAGTTCAAAGATTTTAGGACAAGAAAACGGTTGGAAACCAACACTTCCTAAGACATAGCCTAGGCAAATCAAACCAATCAATAAAAAAGGTTGTGTTATTGAGTATTTGAGAAACATTAGGAATTGTACGATTCGTATGCTTGTATTTGTGTTGTTTGGTGATCTTTCTATCAAGTTCTATTAAGTTCAAAGATTTTTGGACGAGAAAAAGAATGGAAACAAACTCTTCCCAAACGATAGCCTAGGCAAATCAAACCAATCAAAAAGAAAGGTTGTGTTATTGAGTATTTGAGAAACATTAGGAATCGCATGATTCGTATGCTTGTGTTTGTTTTGTTTGGTGATCTTTCTATCAATTTGTATTAAGTTCAAAGATTTATGGACGAGAAAAAGGATGGAAACCAATACTTCCCAAACCGTATCCTAGGCAAATCAAACCAATCAATAAGAAAGGTTGTGTTATTGAGTATTTGAGAAACATTAGGAATCGCATGATTCGTATGCTTGTGTTTGTGTTGTTTGGTGATCTTTGTATCAAGTTCTAATAAGTTCAAAGATTTTTGGACGAGAAAAAGAATGGAAACCAACACTTCCAAAAACATAGTCTAGGCAAATCAAACCAATCAATAAGAAATCTTATGTTATTGAGTATTTGAGAAACATTAAGAATCGCATGATTCGTATGCTTGTGTTTGTGTTGTTTGGTGATCTTTCTATCAAGTTCTATTAAGTTCAAAGATTTTTGGACGAGAAAAAGAATGGAAACAAACTCTTCCCAAACCATAGCCTAGGCAAATCAAACCAATCAAAAAGAAAGGTTGTGTTATTGAGTATTTGAGAAACATTAGGAATCGCATGATTCGTATGCTTGTGTTTGTTTTATTTGGTGATCTTTCTATCAATTTGTATTAAGTTCAAAGATTTATGGACGAGAAAAAGGATGGAAACCAATACTTCCCAAACCGTATCCTAGGCAAATCAAACCACTCAATAAGAAAGGTTGTGTTATTGAGTATTTGAGAAACATTAGGAATCGCATGATTCGTATGCTTGTGTTTGTGTTGTTTGGTGATCTTCGTATCAAGTTCTAATAAGTTCAAAGATTTTTGGACGAGAAAAAGAATGGAAACCAACACTTCCAAAAACATAGCCTAGGCAAATCAAACCAATCAATAAGAAATCTTATGTTATTGAGTATTTGAGAAACATTAAGAATCGCATGATTCGTATGCTTGTGTTTTTTTTGTTTGGTGATCTTTCTATCAAGGTCTATTAAGTTCAAATATTTTTGGACGGGAAAAAGGATGGAAACCAACACTTCTTAAACCGTATCCTAGGCAAATAAAACCAATCAATAAGAAAGGTTGTGTTATTGAGTATTTGAGAAACATTAGGAATCGCATGATTCGTATGCTTGTGTTTGTGTTGTTTGGTGATCTTTGTATCAAGTTCTGTTAAGTTCAAAGATTTTTGGACGAGAAGAAAAATCAAAACCAACACTTCCCAACCCATAGCCTAGGCAAATCAAACCAATCAATAAGAAAAGTTGTGTTATTGAGTATTTGAGAAACATTAGGAATCGCATGATTCGTTTGCTTGTGTTTGTGTTGTTTGGTGATCTTTCTATCAAGTTCTAATAAGTTCTAATATTTTTGGAGGAGAAAAAGAATGGAAACCAACACTTGGCAAACCATAGCCTAGGCAAATCAAACCAATCAATAAGAAATGTTGTGTTATTGAGTATTTGAGAAACATTAGGAATCGCATTATTCGTATGCTTGTGTTTGTGTTGTTTGGTGATCTTTCTATCAAGTTCTATTAAGTTCAAAGATTTTTAGACGAGATAAAGAATGGAAACCAACACTTCCCAAACCATAGCCTAGGCAAATCAAACCAATCAATAAGAAATGTTGTGTTATTGCGTATTTGAGAAACATTAGGAATCGCATGATTCATATGCTTGTGTTTGTGTTGTTTGGTGATCTTTCTATCAGGTTCTATTAAGTTCAATGATTTTTGGACGCGAAAAAAGAATGGAAACCAACACTTCCAAAACCATATCTTAGGCAAATCAAACCAATCAATAAAAAAGGTTGTGTTATTGAGTTTTTGAGAAACATTAGGAATCGCATGAATCGTATGCTTGTGTTTGTGTTGTTTGGCCATCTTTCTATTAAGTTCAAAGATTTTTGGACGAGAAAAAGATTGGAAACCAGGACTTCCCAAGCCATAGCCTAGGCAAATCAAACCAATCAAAAAGAAAGGTTGTGTTATTGAGTATTTTAGAAACATTCGGAATGGCACGATTCGTATGGTTGTGTTTGTGTTGTTTGGTGATCTTTCTATCAAGGTCTATTAAGTTCAAAGATTTTTGGACGAGAAAAAGGATGGAAACCAACACTTCCCAAACCGTATCCTAGGCAAATAAAACCAATCAATAAGAAAGGTTGTATTATTGAGTATTTGAGAAACATTAGGAATCGCATGTTTCGTATGCTTGTATTTGTGTTGTTTGGTGATCTTTGTATCACGTTCTATGAAGTTCAAACATTTTTGGACGAAAAAAAGACTGGAAACCAATACTTCCCAAACCATAGCCTAAGCAAATCAAACCAATCAATAAGAAAGGTTGTGTTATTGAGTATTTTAGAAACATTCGGAATGGCACGATTCGTATGCTTGTGTTTGTGTTGTTTGGTGATATTTCTATCAAGGTCGATTAAGTTCAAAGATTTCTGGACGAGATAAAGAATGGAAACCAACACTTCCCAAACCATAGCCTAGGCAAATCAAACCAATCAATAAGAAAGGTTGGGTTATTGAGAATTTGAGAAACATTAGGAATCGCATGATTCGTATGCTTGTGTTTGTGTTGTTTGGTGATCTTTGTATCAAGTTCTAATAAGTTCAATGATTTTTGGACGATAAAAAGAATGGAAGCCAACACTTCCAAAACCATAGCCTAGGCAAATCAAACCAATCAATAAGAAATGTTGTATTATTGAGTATTTGAGAAACATTAAGAATCGCATGATTCGTATGCTTGTGTTTGTGTTGTTTGGTGATCTTTCTATCAAGGTCTATTAAGTTCAAAGATTTTTGGACGAGAAAAAGGATGGAAACCAACACTTCCCAAACCGTATCCTAGGCAAATAAAACCAATCAATCAGAAAGGTTGTGTTATTGAGTATTTGAGAAACATTAGGAATCGCATGATTCGTATGCTTGTGTTTGTGTTGTTTGGTGATCTTTGTATCAAGTTCTATTAAGTTCAAAGATTTTTGGACGAGAAAAAGAATCAAAACCAACACTTCCCAAACCATAGCCTAGGCAAATCAAACCAATCAATAAGAAAGGTTGTGTTATTGAGTATTTGAGAAACATTAGGAATTGCACGATTCGTATGCTTGTGTTTGTGTTGTTTTGTGATCTTTCTATCAAGTTCTATTAAGTTCAAAGATTCTTGGACGAGAAAAAGAATGGAAACAAACTCTTCCTAAACGATAGCCTAGGCAAATCAAACCAATCAAAAAGGAAGGTTGTGTTATTGAGTATTTGAGAAACATTAGGAATCGCATGATTCGTATGCTTGTGTTTGTGTTGTTTGGTGATCTTTCTATCAAGTTGTATTAAGTTCAAAGATTTATGGACGAGAAAAAGGATGGAAACCAACACTTCCAAAACCGTATCCTAGGCAAATCAAACCAATCAATAAGAAAGGTTGTGTTATTGAGTATTTGAGAAACATTTGGAATCGCATGATTCGTATGCTTGTGTTTGTGTTGTTTGGTGATCTTTGTATCAAGTTCTAATAAGTTCAAAGATTTTTGGACGAGAAAAAGAATGGAAACCAACACTTCCAAAAACATAGCCTAGGCAAATCAAACCAATCAATAAGAAATGTTGTGTTATTGAGTATTTGAGAAACATTAAGAATCGCATGATTCGTATGCTTGTGTTTTTGTTGTTTGGTGATCTTTCTATCAAGGTCTATTAAGTTCAAATATTTTTGGACGGGAAAAAGAAAGGAAACCAACACTTCCCAAACCGTATCCTAGGCAAACAAAACCAATCAATAAGAAATGTTGTGTTATTGAGTATTTGAGAAACATTAGGAATCGCATGATTCGTATGCTTGTGTTTGTGTTGTTTGGTGATCTTTCTATCAAGTTCTATTAAGTTCAAAGATTTTTGGAGGAGAAAAAGAATGGAAACCAACACTTGGCAGACCATAGCCTAGGCAAATCAAACCAATCAATAAGAAATGTTGTGTTATTGAGTATTTGAGAAACATTAGGAATCGCATGATTCGTATGCTTGTGTTTGTGTTGTTTGGTGATAAAACTATTAAGTTCAAAGATTTTAGGACAAGAAAACGGTTGGAAACCAACACTTCCTAAGACATAGCCTAGGCAAATCAAACCAATCAATAAGAAAGGTTGTGTTATTGAGTATTTGAGAAACATTAGGAATTGCACGATTCGTATGCTTGTGTTTGTGTTGTTTGGCGATCTTTCTATCAAGTTCTATTAAGTCCAAAGATTTTTGGATGAGAAAAGGAATGGAAACAAACTCTTCCCAAACCATAGCTTAGGCAAATCAAACCAATCAAAAAGAAAGGTTGTGTTATTGAGTATTTGAGAAACATTAGGAATCGCATGATTCGTATGCTTGTGTTTGTTTTGTTTGGTGATCTTTCTATCAAGTTCTATTAAGTTCAAAGATTTTTGGAGGAGAAAAAGAATGGAAACCAACACTTGGCAAACCATAGCCTAGGCAAATCAAACCAATCAATACGAAATGTTGTGTTATTGAGTATTTGAGAAACATTAGGAATCGCATGATTCGTATGCTTGTGTTTGTGTTGTTTGGTGATCTTTGTATCAAGTTCTATTAAGTTCAAAGATTTTGGACGAGAAAAAGAATGGAAACCAACACTTCCCAACCCATAGCCTAGGCAAATCAAACCAATCAATAAGAAAAGTTGTGTTATTGAGTATTTGAGAAACATTAGGAATCGCATGATTCGTATGCTTGTGTTTGTGTTGTTTGGTGATCTTTCTATCAAGTTCGATTAAGTTCAAAGATTTTTGGAGGAGAAAAAGAATGGAAACCAACACTTGGCAAACCATAGCCTAGGCAAATCAAACCAATCAATAAGAAAGGTTGTGTTATTGAGTATTTGAGAAACATTAGGAATTGCACGATTCGTATGATTGTGTTTGTGTTGTTTGGCGCTCTTTCTATCAAGTTCTATTAAGTTCAAAGATTTTTGGATGAGAAAAGGAATGGAAACAAACTCTTCCCAAACCATAGCCTAGGCAAATCAAACCAATCAAAAAGAAAGGTTGTGTTATTGAGTATTTTAGAAACATTAGGAATCGCATGATTCGTATGCTTGTGTTTGTTTTGTTTGGTGATCTTTCTATCAATTTGTATTAAGTTCAAAGATTTATGGACGAGAAAAAGGATGGAAACCAACACTTCCCAAACCGTATCCGAGGAAATCAAACCAATCAATAACAAAAGGTTTTGTTATTGAGTATGTGAGAAACATTAGGAATCGCATGATTCGTATGCTTGTGTTTGTGTTGTTTGGTGATCTTTGTATCAAGTTCCAATAAGTTCAAAGATTTTTGGACGAGAAAAAGAATGGAAACCAACACTTCCAAAAACATAGCCTAGGCAAATCAAACCAATCAATAAGAAATGTTGTGTTATTGAGTATTTGAGAAACATTAAGAATCGCATGATTCGTATGCTTGTGTTTTTGTTGTTTGGTGATCTTTCTATCAAGGTCAATTAAGTTCAAATATTTTTGGACGGGAAAAAGGATGGAAACCAACACTTCCTAAACCGTATCCTAGGCAAATAAAACCAATCAATAAGAAAGGTTGTGTTATTGAGTATTTGAGAAACATTAGGAATCGCATGATTCGTATGCTTGTGTTTGTGTTGTTTGGTGATCTTTGTATCAAGTTCTATTAAGTTCAAAGATTTTTGGACGAGAAAAAGAATGGAAACCAACACTTCCCAACCCATAGCCTAGGCAAATCAAACCAATCAATAAGAAAAGTTGTGTTATTGAGTATTTGAGAAACATTAGGAATCGCATCATTCGTATGCTTGTGTTTGTGTTGTTTGGTGATCTTTCTATCAAGTTCTATTAAGTTCAAAGATTTTTGGACGAGATAAAGAATGGAAATCAACACTTCCCAAACCATAGCCTAGGCAAATCAAACCAATCAATAAGAAAGGTTGGGTTATTGAGAATTTGAGAAACATTAGGAATCGCATGATTCGTATGCTTGTGTTTGTGTTGTTTGGTGATCTTTGTATCAAGTTCTAATAAGTTCAAAGATTTTTGGACGATAAAAAGAATGGAAGCCAACACTTCCAAAACCATAGCCTAGGCAAATCAAACCAATCAATAACAAATGTTGTATTATTGAGTATTTGAGAAACATTAAGAATCGCATGATTCGTATGCTTGTGTTTGTGTTGTTTGGTGATCTTTCTATCAAGGTCTATTAAGTTTAAAGATTTTTGGACGAGAAAAAGGATGGTAACCAACACTTCCCAAACCGTATCCTAGGCAAATAAAACCAATCAATAAGAAAGGTTGTGTTATTGAGTATTTGAGAAACATTAGGAATCGCATGATTCGTATGCTTGTGTTTGTGTTGTTTGGTGATCTTTGTATCAAGTTTTATTAAGTTCAAAGATTTTTGGACGAGAAAAAGAATGAAAACCAACACTTCCCAAACCATAGCTTAGGCAAATCAAACCAATCAATAAGAAAGGTTGTGTTATTGAGTATTTGAGAAACATTAGGAATTGCACGATTCGTGTGCTTGTGTTTGTGTTGTTTGGTGATCTTTCTATCAAGTTCTATTAAGTTCAAAGATTTTTGGACGAGCAAAAGAATGGAAACAAACTCTTTCCAAACCATAGCCTAGGCAAATCAAACCAATCAAAAAGAAAGGTTGTGTTATTGAGTATTTGAGAAACATTAGGAATCGCATGATTCGTATGCTTGTGTTTGTGTTGTTTGGTGATCTTTCTATCAAGTTGTATTATGTTCAAAGATTTATGGACGAGAAAAAGGATGGAAACCAACACTTCCCAAACTGTATCCTAGGCAAATCAAACCAATCAATAAGAAAGGTTGTGTTATTGAGTATTTGAGAAAAATTAGGAATCGCATGATTCGTATGCTTGTGTTTGTGTTGTTTGGTGATCTTTGTATCAAGTTCTAATAAGATCAAAGATTTTTGGACGAGAAAAAGAATGGAAACCAACACTTCCAAAAACATAGCCTAGGCAAATCAAACCAATCAATAAGAAATGTTGTGTTATGGAGTATTTGAGAAACATTAAGAATCGCTTGATTCGTATGCTTGTGTTTTTGTTGTTTGGTGATCTTTCTATCAAGGTCTATTAAGTTCAAATATTTTTGGACGGGAAAAAGGATGGAAACCAACACTTCCCAAACCGCATCCTAGGCAAATAAAACCAATCAAAAAGAAATGTTGTGTTATTGAGTATTTGAGAAACATTAGGAATCGCATGATTCGTATGCTTGTGTTTGTGTTGTTTGGTGATCTTTGTATCAAGTTCTATTAAGTTCAAAGATTTTTGGACGAGAAAAAGAATGGAAACCAACACTTCCCAACCCATAGCCTAGGCAAATCAAACCAATCAATAAGAAAAGTTGTGTTATTGAGTATTTGAGAAACATTAGGAATCGCATGATTCGTATGCTTGTGTTTGTGTTGTTTGCTGATCTTTCTATCAAGTTCTATTAAGTTCAAAGATTTTTGGAAGATAAAAAGAATGGAAACCAACACTTGGCAAACCATAGCCTAGGCAAATCAAACCAATCAATAAGAAATGTTGGGTTATTGAGTATTTGAGAAACATTAGGAATCGCATGATTCGTATGCTTGTGTTTGTGTTGTTTGGTGATAAAACTATTAAGTTCAAAGATTTTAGGACAAGAAAACGGTTGGAAACCAACACTTCCTAAGACATAGCCTAGGCAAATCAAACCAATCAATAAAAAAGGTTGTGTTATTGAGTATTTGAGAAACATTAGGAATCGGACGATTCGTATGCTTGTGTTTTTTTTGTTTGGTGATCTTTCTATCAAGGTCTATTAAGTTCAAATATTTTTGGACGGGAAAAAGGATGGAAACCAACACTTCCTAAACCGTATCCTAGGCAAATAAAACCAATCAATAAGAAATCTTATGTTATTGAGTATTTGAGAAACATTAAGAATCGCATGATTCGTATGCTTGTGTTTTTTTTGTTTGGTGATCTTTCTATCAAGGTCTATTAAGTTCAAATATTTTTGGACGGGAAAAAGGATGGAAACCAACACTTCCTAAACCGTATCCTAGGCAAATAAAACCAATCAATAAGAAAGGTTGTGTTATTGAGTATTTGAGAAACATTAGGAATCGCATGATTCGTATGCTTGTGTTTGTGTTGTTTGGTGATCTTTGTATCAAGTTCTATTAAGTTCAAAGATTTTTGGACGAGAAGAAGAATCAAAACCAACACTTCCCAACCCATAGCCTAGGCAAATCAAACCAATCAATAAGAAAAGTTGTGTTATTGAGTATTTGATAAACATTAAGAATCGCATGATTCGTATGCTTGTGTTTTTTTTGTTTGGTGATCTTTCTATCAAGGTCTATTAAGTTCAAATATTTTTGGACGGGAAAAAGGATGGAAACCAACACATACTAAACCGTATCCTAGGCAAATAAAACCAATCAATAAGAAAGGTTGTGTTATTGAGTATTTGAGAAACATTAGGAATCGCATGATTCGTATGCTTGTGTTTGTGTTGTTTGGTGATCTTTGTATCAAGTTCTGTTAAGTTCAAAGATTTTTGGACGAGAAGAAAAATCAAAACCAACACTTCCCAACCCATAGCCTAGGCAAATCAAACCAATCAATAAGAAAAGTTGTGTTATTGAGTATTTGAGAAACATTAGGAATCGCATGATTCGTTTGCTTGTGTTTGTGTTGTTTGGTGATCTTTCTATCAAGTTCTAATAAGTTCTAATATTTTTGGAGGAGAAAAAGAATGGAAACCAACACTTGGCAAACCATAGCCTAGGCAAATCAAACCAATCAATAAGAAATGTTGTGTTATTGAGTATTTGAGAAACATTAGGAATCGCATTATTCGTATGCTTGTGTTTGTGTTGTTTGGTGATCTTTCTATCAAGTTCTATTAAGTTCAAAGATTTTTAGACGAGATAAAGAATGGAAACCAACACTTCCCAAACCATAGCCTAGGCAAATCAAACCAATCAATAAGAAATGTTGTGTTATTGCGTATTTGAGAAACATTAGGAATCGCATGATTCATATGCTTGTGTTTGTGTTGTTTGGTGATCTTTCTATCAGGTTCTATTAAGTTCAATGATTTTTGGACGCGAAAAAAGAATGGAAACCAACACTTCCAAAACCATATCTTAGGCAAATCAAACCAATCAATAAAAAAGGTTGTGTTATTGAGTTTTTGAGAAACATTAGGAATCGCATGAATCGTATGCTTGTGTTTGTGTTGTTTGGTCATCTTTCTATTAAGTTCAAAGATTTTTGGACGGGAAAAAGATTGGAAACCAGGACTTCCCAAGCCATAGCCTAGGCAAATCAAACCAATCAAAAAGAAAGGTTGTGTTATTGAGTATTTTAGAAACATTCGGAATGGCACGATTCGTATGGTTGTGTTTGTGTTGTTTGGTGATCTTTCTATCAAGGTCTATTAAGTTCAAAGATTTTTGGACGAGAAAAAGGATGGAAACCAACACTTCCCAAACCGTATCCTAGGCAAATAAAACCAATCAATAAGAAAGGTTGTATTATTGAGTATTTCAGAAACATTAGGAATCGCATGTTTCGTATGCTTGTATTTGTGTTGTTTGGTGATCTTTGTATCACGTTCTATGAAGTTCAAACATTTTTGGACGAAAAAAAGACTGGAAACCAATACTTCCCAAACCATAGCCTAAGCAAATCAAACCAATCAATAAGAAAGGTTGTGTTATTGAGTATTTTAGAAACATTCGGAATGGCACGATTCGTATGCTTGTGTTTGTGTTGTTTGGTGATATTTCTATCAAGGTCTATTAAGTTCAAAGATTTCTGGACGAGATAAAGAATGGAAACCAACACTTCCCAAACCATAGCCTAGGCAAATCAAACCAATCAATAAGAAAGGTTGGGTTATTGAGAATTTGAGAAACATTAGGAATCGCATGATTCGTATGCTTGTGTTTGTGTTGTTTGGTGATCTTTGTATCAAGTTCTAATAAGTTCAAAGATTTTTGGACGATAAAAAGAATGGAAGCCAACACTTCCAAAACCATAGCCTAGGCAAATCAAACCAATCAATAAGAAATGTTGTATTATTGAGTATTTGAGAAACATTAAGAATCGCATGATTCGTATGCTTGTGTTTGTGTTGTTTGGTGATCTTTCTATCAAGGTCTATTAAGTTCAAAGATTTTTGGACGAGAAAAAGGATGGAAACCAACACTTCCCAAACCGTATCCTAGGCAAATAAAACCAATCAATCAGAAAGGTTGTGTTATTGAGTATTTGAGAAACATTAGGAATCGCATGATTCGTATGCTTGTGTTTGTGTTGTTTGGTGATCTTTGTATCAAGTTCTATTAAGTTCAAAGATTTTTGGACGAGAAAAAGAATCAAAACCAACACTTCCCAAACCATAGCCTAGGCAAATCAAACCAATCAATAAGAAAGGTTGTGTTATTGAGTATTTGAGAAACATTAGGAATTGCACGATTCGTATGCTTGTGTTTGTGTTGTTTGGTGATCTTTCTATCAAGTTCTATTAAGTTCAAAGATTCTTGGACGAGAAAAAGAATGGAAACAAACTCTTCCTAAACCATAGCCTAGGCAAATCAAACCAATCAAAAAGGAAGGTTGTGTTATTGAGTATTTGAGAAACATTAGGAATCGCATGATTCGTATGCTTGTGTTTGTGTTGTTTGGTGATCTTTCTATCAAGTTGTATTAAGTTCAAAGATTTATGGACGAGAAAAAGGATGGAAACCAACACTTCCCAAACCGTATCCTAGGCAAATCAAACCAATCAATAAGAAAGGTTGTGTTATTGAGTATTTGAGAAACATTTGGAATCGCATGATTCGTATGCTTGTGTTTGTGTTGTTTGGTGATCTTTGTATCAAGTTCTAATAAGTTCAAAGATTTTTGGACGAGAAAAAGAATGGAAACCAACACTTCCAAAAACATAGCCTAGGCAAATCAAACCAATCAATAAGAAATGTTGTGTTATTGAGTATTTGAGAAACATTAAGAATCGCAAGATTCGTATGCTTGTGTTTTTGTTGTTTGGTGATCTTTCTATCAAGGTCTATTAAGTTCAAATATTTTTGGACGGGAAAAAGAAAGGAAACCAACACTTCCAAAACCGTATCCTAGGCAAATAAAACCAATCAATAAGAAATGTTGTGTTATTGAGTATTTGAGAAACATTAGGAATCGCATGATTCGTATGCTTGTGTTTGTGTTGTTTGGTGATCTTTCTATCAAGTTCTATTAAGTTCAAAGATTTTTGGAGGAGAAAAAGAATGGAAACCAACACTTGGCAGACCATAGCCTAGGCAAATCAAACCAATCAATAAGAAATGTTGTGTTATTGAGTATTTGAGAAACATTAGGAATCGCATGATTCGTATGCTTGTGTTTGTGTTGTTTGGTGCTAAAACTATTAAGTTCAAAGATTTTAGGATAAGAAAACGGTTGGAAACCAACACTTCCTAAGACATAGCCTAGGCAAATCAAACCAATCAATAAGAAAGGTTGTGTTATTGAGTATTTGAGAAACATTAGGAATTGCACGATTCGTATGCTTGTGTTTGTGTTGTTTGGCGATCTTTCTATCAAGTTCTATTAAGTCCAAAGATTTTTGGATGAGAAAAGGAATGGAAACAAACTCTTCCCAAACCATAGCTTAGGCAAATCAAACCAATCAAAAAGAAAGGTTGTGTTATTGAGTATTTGAGAAACATTAGGAATCGCATGATTCGTATGCTTGTGTTTGTTTTGTTTGGTGATCTTTCTATCAAGTTCTATTAAGTTCAAAGCTTTTTGGAGGAGAAAAAGAATGGAAACCAACACTTGGCAAACCATAGCCTAGGCAAATCAAACCAATCAATACGAAATGTTGTGTTATTGAGTATTTGAGAAACATTAGGAATCGCATGATTCGTATGCTTGTGTTTGTGTTGTTTGGTGATCTTTGTATCAAGTTCTATTAAGTTCAAAGATTTTGGACGAGAAAAAGAATGGAAACCAACACTTCCCAACCCATAGCCTAGGCAAATCAAACCAATCAATAAGAAAAGTTGTGTTATTGAGTATTTGAGAAACATTAGGAGTCGCATGATTCGTATGCTTGTGTTTGTGTTGTTTGGTGATCTTTCTATCAAGTTCTATTAAGTTCAAAGATTTTTGGAGGAGAAAAAGAATGGAAACCAACACTTGGCAAACCATAGCCTAGGCAAATCAAACCAATCAATACGAAATGTTGTGTTATTGAGTATTTGAGAAACATTAGGAATCGCATGATTCGTATGCTTGTGTTTGTGTTGTTTGGTGATAAAACTATTAAGTTCAAAGATTTTAGGACAAGAAAACGGTTGGAAACCAATACTTCCCAAGACATAGCCTAGGCAAATCAAACCAATCAATAAGAAAGGTTGTGTTATTGAGTATTTGAGAAACATTAGGAATTGCACGATTCGTATGATTGTGTTTGTGTTGTTTGGCGCTCTTTCTATCAAGTTCTATTAAGTTCAAAGATTTTTGGATGAGAAAAGGAATGGAAACAAACTCTTCCCAAACCATAGCCTAGGCAAATCAAACCAATCAAAAAGAAAGGTTGTGTTATTGAGTATTTTAGAAACATTAGGAATCGCATGATTCGTATGCTTGTGTTTGTTTTGTTTGGTGATCTTTCTATCAATTTGTATTAAGTTCAAAGATTTATGGACGAGAAAAAGGATGGAAACCAACACTTCCCAAACCGTATCCTAGGAAATCAAACCAATCAATAACAAAAGGTTTTGTTATTGAGTATGTGAGAAACATTAGGAATCGCATGATTCGTATGCTTGTGTTTGTGTTGTTTGGTGATCTTTGTATCAAGTTCTAATAAGTTCAAAGATTTTTGGACGAGAAAAAGAATGGAAACCAACACTTCCAAAAACATAGCCTAGGCAAATCAAACCAATCAATAAGAAATGTTGTGTTATTGAGTATTTGAGAAACATTAAGAATCGCATGATTCGTATGCTTGTGTTTTTGTTGTTTGGTGATCTTTCTATCAAGGTCAATTAAGTTCAAATATTTTTGGACGGGAAAAAGGATGGAAACCAACACTTCCTAAACCGTATCCTAGGCAAATAAAACCAATCAATAAGAAAGGTTGTGTTATTGAGTATTTGAGAAACATTAGGAATCGCATGATTCGTATGCTTGTGTTTGTGTTGTTTGGTGATCTTTGTATCAAGTTCTATTAAGTTCAAAGATTTTTGGACGAGAAAAAGAATGGAAACCAACACTTCCCAACCCATAGCCTAGGCAAATCAAACCAATCAATAAGAAAAGTTGTGTTATTGAGTATTTGAGAAACATTAGGAATCGCATCATTCGTATGCTTGTGTTTGTGTTGTTTGGTGATCTTTCTATCAAGTTCTATTAAGTTCAAAGATTTTTGGACGAGATAAAGAATGGAAACCAACACTTCCCAAACCATAGCCTAGGCAAATCAAACCAATCAATAAGAAAGGTTGGGTTATTGAGAATTTGAGAAACATTAGGAATCGCATGATTCGTATGCTTGTGTTTGTGTTGTTTGGTGATCTTTGTATCAAGTTCTAATAAGTTCAAAGATTTTTGGACGATAAAAAGAATGGAAGCCAACACTTCCAAAACCATAGCCTAGGCAAATCAAACCAATCAATAACAAATGTTGTATTATTGAGTATTTGAGAAACATTAAGAATCGCATGATTCGTATGCTTATGTTTGTGTTGTTTGGTGATCTTTCTATCAAGGTCTATTAAGTTTAAAGATTTTTGGACGAGAAAAAGGATGGTAACCAACACTTCCCAAACCGTATCCTAGGCAAATAAAACCAATCAATAAGAAAGGTTGTGTTATTGAGTATTTGAGAAACATTAGGAATCGCATGATTCGTATGCTTGTGTTTGTGTTGTTTGGTGATCTTTGTATCAAGTTTTATTAAGTTCAAAGATTTTTGGACGAGAAAAAGAATGAAAACCAACACTTCCCAAACCATAGCTTAGGCAAATCAAACCAATCAATAAGAAAGGTTGTGTTATTGAGTATTTGAGAAACATTAGGAATTGCACGATTCGTGTGCTTGTGTTTGTGTTGTTTGGTGATCTTTCTATCAAGTTCTATTAAGTTCAAATATTTTTGGACGAGCAAAAGAATGGAAACAAACTCTTTCCAAACCATAGCCTAGGCAAATCAAACCAATCAAAAAGAAAAGTTGTGTTATTGAGTATTTGAGAAACATTAGGAATCGCATGATTCGTATGCTTGTGTTTGTGTTGTTTGGTGATCTTTCTATCAAGTTGTATTATGTTCAAAGATTTATGGACGAGAAAAAGGATGGAAACCAACACTTCCCAAACTGTATCCTAGGCAAATCAAACCAATCAATAAGAAAGGTTGTGTTATTGAGTATTTGAGAAAAATTAGGAATCGCATGATTCGTATGCTTGTGTTTGTGTTGTTTGGTGATCTTTGTATCAAGTTCTAATAAGATCAAAGATTTTTGGACGAGAAAAAGAATGGAAACCAACACTTCCAAAAACATAGCCTAGGCAAATCAAACCAATCAATAAGAAATGTTGTGTTATGGAGTATTTGAGAAACATTAAGAATCGCTTGATTCGTATGCTTGTGTTTTTGTTGTTTGGTGATCTTTCTATCAAGGTCTATTAAGTTCAAATATTTTTGGACGGGAAAAAGGATGGAAACCAACACTTCCCAAACCGCATCCTAGGCAAATAAAACCAATCAAAAAGAAATGTTGTGTTATTGAGTATTTGAGAAACATTAGGAATCGCATGATTCGTATGCTTGTGTTTGTGTTGTTTGGTGATCTTTGTATCAAGTTCTATTAAGTTCAAAGATTTTTGGACGAGAAAAAGAATGGAAACCAACACTTCCCAACCCATAGCCGTTGGACGAGAAAAGGAATGGAAACGAACACTTCCCAAACCATAGCCTAGGTAAATCAAACCATTCAATAAGAAAAGTTGTGTTATTGAGTATTTGAGAAACATTAGGAATCGCATGATTCGTATGCTTGTGTTGTTTGGTGATCTTTCTATCAAGTTCTATTAAGTTCAAAGATTTTTGGACGAGAAAAGGAATGGAAACCAACACTTCCCAAACCATAGCGTAGGTAAATCAAACCAATAAATAAGAAAAGTTGTGTTATTGAGTATTGGAGAAACATTAGGAATCGCATGATTCGTATGCTTGTGTTTGTGTTGTGTGGTGATCTTTCTATCACGTTCTATTAAGTTCAAAGATTTTTGGACGAGAAAAGGAATGGAAACCAACACTTCCCAAACCATAGCCTACGTAAATCAAACCAATCAATAAGAAAGGTTGTGTTATTGAGTATTTGAGAAACATTAGGAATCGCATGATTCGTATGCTTGTGTTGTTTGGTGATCTTTCTATCAAGTTCTATTAAGTTCGAAGATTTTTGGCCGCGAAAAAGAGTGGAAACCAACTTCCCAAACCATAGCATAGGCAAATCAAACCAATCATTAAGAAAGGTTGTGTTATTGAGTATTTGAGAAACATTAGGAATCGCACGATTCGTATGCTTGTGTTTCTGTTGTTTGGTGATCTTTCTATCAAGTTTTATTAAGTTCAAAGAGTTTTGGACGAGAAAAAGAATGGAAACCAACACTTCCCAAACCATAGCCTAGGTAAATCAAACCAATCAATAAGAAAAGTTGTGTTATTAAGTATTTGAGAAACATTAGGAATCACATGATTCATATGCTTGTGTTTGTGTTGTTTGGTGATCTTTCTATCACGTTCTAAGTTCAAAGATTTTTGGACGAGAATAGGAATGGAAACCAATACTTCCCAAACCATAGCCTAGGTAAATCAAACCAATCAATAAGAAAAGTTGTGTTATTGAGTATTTGAGAAACATTAGGAATCGCATGATTCGCGTGCTTGTCTTTGTGTTGTTTGGTGATCTTTCTATCACGTTCTATTAAGTTCAAAGATTTTTCGACGAGAATGGGAATGGAAACCAACACTTCCCAAACCATAGCCTAGGTAAATCAAACCAATCAATAAGAAAGGTTGTGTTAAGTATTTGAGAAACATTAGGAATCACATGATTCGTATGCTTGTGTTTGTGTTGTTTGGTGATCTTTCTATCACGTTTTATTAAGTTCAAAGATTTTTGGACGAGAAAAAGAATGGAAACCAACATTAGGAATCGCATGATTCGTATGCTTGTGTTGTTTGGTGATCTTTCTATCAAGTTCTATTAAGTTCAAAGATTTTTGGACGAGAAAAAGAATGGAAATCAGCACTTCCCAAACCATATCCTAGGGAAATCAAACCAATCAATAAGAAAGGTTGTGTTATTGAGTATTTGAGAAACATTAGGAATCGCACGATTCGTATGCTTGTGTTTCTGTTGTTTGGTGATCTTTCTATCAAGTTCTATTAAGTTCAAAGATTTTTGGACGAGAAAAAGAATGGAAACCAACATTTCCCAAACTATAGCCTAGGCAAATCAAATCAATCAATAAGAAAGGTTGTGTTATTGAGTATTTGAGAAACATTAGGAATCGCATGATTCGTATGCTTGTGTTTGTGTTGTTTAGTGATCTTTCTATCAAGTTCTATTAAGTTCAAAGATTTTTGGACGAGAAAAGGAATGGAAACCCACACATCCCAGACCATAGCCTAGGTAAATCCAACCAATCAATAAGAAAAGTTGTGTTATTGAGTATTTGAGAAACATTAGGAATCGCATGATTCGTATGCTTGTGTTTGTGTTGTTTGGTGATCTTTCTATCACGTTCTATTAAGTTGAAAGATTTTTGGACGAGAAAAAGAATGGAAACGAACACTTCCCAAACCATATCGTAGGCAAATCAATTTAATCAATAAGAAAGGTTGTGTTATTGAGTATTTGAGAAACATTAGGAATCGCATGATTCGTATGCTTGTATTTGTGTTGTTTGGTGATCTTTCTATCAAGTTCTATTAAGTTCGAAGATTTTTGGCCGCGAAAAAGAGTGGAAACCAACACTTCCCAAACCATAGCCTAGGCAAATCAAACCAATCAATAAGAAAAGTTTGTGTTATTGAGTATTTGAGAAACATTAGGAATCGCACGATTCGTATGCTTGTGTTTGTGTTGTTTGGTGATCTTTCTATCAAGTTCTATTAAGTTCAAAGATTTTTGGACGAGAAAAGGAATGGAAACGAACACTTCCCAAACCATAGCCTAGGTAAATCAAACCATTCAATAAGAAAAGTTGTGTTATTGAGTATTTGAGAAACATTAGGAATCGCATGATTCGTATGCTTGTGTTGTTTGGTGATCTTTCTATCAAGTTCTATTAAGTTCAAAGATTTTTGGACGAGAAAAGGAATGGAAACCAACACTTCCCAAACCATAGCCTACGTAAATCAAACCAATCAATAAGAAAGGTTGTGTTATTGAGTATTTGAGAAACATTAGGAATCGCATGATTCGTATGCTTGTGTTTGTGTTGTTTGGTGATCTTTCTATCACGTTCTATTAAGTTGAAAGATTTTTGGACGAGAAAAAGAATGGAAACGAACACTTCCCAAACCATATCGTAGGCAAATCAATCTAATCAATAAGAAAGGTTGTGTTATTGAGTATTTGAGAAACATTAGGAATCGCATGATTCGTATGCTTGTATTTGTGTTGTTTGGTGATCTTTCTATCAAGTTCTATTAAGTTCGAAGATTTTTGGCCGCGAAAAAGAGTGGAAACCAACACTTCCCAAACCATAGCGTAGGTAAATCAAACCAATCAATAAGAAAAGTTGTGTTATTGAGTATTGGAGAAACATTAGGAATCGCATGATTCGTATGCTTGTGTTTGTGTTGTGTGGTGATCTTTCTATCACGTTCTATTAAGTTCAAAGATTTTTGGACGAGAAAAGGAATGGAAACCAACACTTCCCAAACCATAGCCTACGTAAATCAAACCAATCAATAAGAAAGGTTGTGTTATTGAGTATTTGAGAAACATTAGGAATCGCATGATTCATATGCTTGGTGATCTTTCTATTAAGTTCTATTAAGTTGAAAGATTTTTGGATGAGAAAAAGAATGGAAACCAACACTTCCCAAACCATAGCCTAGGTAAATCAAACCAATCAAAAAGAAAAGTTGTGTTATTGAGTATTTGAGAAACATTAGGAATCGCATGATTCTTATGGTTGTGTTTGTGTTGTTTGGTGATCTTTCTATCACGTTCTATTAAGTTCAAAGATTTTTGGACGAGAAAAGGAATGGAAACCAACACTTCCAAAACCATAGCCTAGGTAAATCAAACCAATCAATAAGAAAAGTTGTGTTATTGAGTATTTGAGAAACATTAGGAATCGCATGATTCGTATGCTTGTGTTGTTTGGTGATCTTTCTATCAAGTTCTATTAAGTTCAAAGATTTTTGGACGAGAAAAGGAATGGAAACCAACACTTCCCAAACCATAGCCTACGTAAATCAAACCAATCAATAAGAAAGGTTGTGTTATTGAGTATTTGAGAAACATTAGGAATCGCATGATTCGTATGCTTGGTGATCTTTCTATTAAGTTCTATTAAGTTGAAAGATTTTTGGATGAGAAAAAGAATGGAAACCAACACTTCCCAAACCATAGCCTAGGTAAATCAAACCATTCAATAAGAAAAGTTGTGTTATTGAGTATTTGAGAAACATTAGGAATCGCATGATTCGTATGCTTGTGTTGTTTGGTGATCTTTCTATCAAGTTCTATTAAGTTCAAAGATTTTTGGACGAGAAAAGGAATGGAAACCAACACTTCCCAAACCATAGCGTAGGTAAATCAAACCAATCAATAAGAAAAGTTGTGTTATTGAGTATTGGAGAAACATTAGGAATCGCATGATTCGTATGCTTGTGTTTGTGTTGTGTGGTGATCTTTCTATCACGTTCTATTAAGTTCAAAGATTTTTGGACGAGAAAAGGAATGGAAACCAACACTTCCCAAACCATAGCCTACGTAAATCAAACCAATCAATAAGAAAGGTTGTGTTATTGAGTATTTGAGAAACATTAGGAATCGCATGATTCGTATGCTTGTGTTGTTTGGTGATCTTTCTATCAAGTTCTATTAAGTTCGAAGATTTTTGGCCGCGAAAAAGAGTGGAAACCAACTTCCCAAACCATAGCATAGGCAAATCAAACCAATCATTAAGAAAGGTTGTGTTATTGAGTATTTGAGAAACATTAGGAATCGCACGATTCGTATGCTTGTGTTTCTGTTGTTTGGTGATCTTTCTATCAAGTTTTATTAAGTTCAAAGAGTTTTGGACGAGAAAAAGAATGGAAACCAACACTTCCCAAACCATAGCCTAGGTAAATCAAACCAATCAATAAGAAAAGTTGTGTTATTAAGTATTTGAGAAACATTAGGAATCACATGATTCATATGCTTGTGTTTGTGTTGTTTGGTGATCTTTCTATCACGTTCTAAGTTCAAAGATTTTTGGACGAGAATAGGAATGGAAACCAATACTTCCCAAACCATAGCCTAGGTAAATCAAACCAATCAATAAGAAAAGTTGTGTTATTGAGTATTTGAGAAACATTAGGAATCGCATGATTCGCGTGCTTGTCTTTGTGTTGTTTGGTGATCTTTCTATCACGTTCTATTAAGTTCAAAGATTTTTCGACGAGAATAGGAATGGAAACCAACACTTCCCAAACCATAGCCTAGGTAAATCAAACCAATCAATAAGAAAGGTTGTGTTAAGTATTTGAGAAACATTAGGAATCGCATGATTCGTATGCTTGTGTTTGTGTTGTTTGGTGATCTTTCTATCACGTTTTATTAAGTTCAAAGATTTTTGGACGAGAAAAAGAATGGAAACCAACATTAGGAATCGCATGATTCGTATGCTTGTGTTGTTTGGTGATCTTTCTATGAAGTTCTATTAAGTTCAAAGATTTTTGGACGAGAAAAAGAATGGAAATCAGCACTTCCCAAACCATATCCTAGGGAAATCAAACCAATCAATAAGAAAGGTTGTGTTATTGAGTATTTGAGAAACATTAGGAATCGCACGATTCGTATGCTTGTGTTTCTGTTGTTTGGTGATCTTTCTATCAAGTTCTATTAAGTTCAAAGATTTTTGGACGAGAAAAAGAATGGAAACCAACATTTCCCAAACTATAGCCTAGGCAAATCAAATCAATCAATAAGAAAGGTTGTGTTATTGAGTATTTGAGAAACATTAGGAATCGCATGATTCGTATGCTTGTGTTTGTGTTGTTTGGTGATCTTTCTATCAAGTTCTATTAAGTTCAAAGATTTTTGGACGAGAAAAGGAATGGAAACCCACACATCCCAAACCATAGCCTAGGTAAATCAAACCAATCAATAAGAAAAGTTGTGTTATTGAGTATTTGAGAAACATTAGGAATCGCATGATTCGTATGCTTGTGTTTGTGTTGTTTGGTGATCTTTCTATCACGTTCTATTAAGTTGAAAGATTTTTGGACGAGAAAAAGAATGGAAACAAACACTTCCCAAACCATATCGTAGGCAAATCAATCTAATCAATAAGAAAGGTTTTGTTATTGAGTATTTGAGAAACATTAGGAATCGCATGATTCGTATGCTTGTATTTGTGTTGTTTGGTGATCTTTCTATCAAGTTCTATTAAGTTCGAAGATTTTTGGCCGCGAAAAAGAGTGGAAACCAACACTTCCCAAACCATAGCCTTGGCAAATCAAACCAATCAATAAGAAAAGTTTGTGTTATTGAGTATTTGAGAAACATTAGGAATCGCACGATTCGTATGCTTGTGTTTGTGTTGTTTGGTGATCTTTCTATCAAGTTCTATTAAGTTCAAAGATTTTTGGACGAGAAAAGGAATGGAAACGAACACTTCCCAAACCATAGCCTAGGTAAATCAAACCATTCAATAAGAAAAGTTGTGTTATTGAGTATTTGAGAAACATTAGGAATCGCATGATTCGTATGCTTGTGTTGTTTGGTGATCTTTCTATCAAGTTCTATTAAGTTCAAAGATTTTTGGACGAGAAAAGGAATGGAAACCAACACTTCCCAAACCATAGCGTAGGTAAATCAAACCAATCAATAAGAAAAGTTGTGTTATTGAGTATTGGAGAAACATTAGGAATCGCATGATTCGTATGCTTGTGTTTGTGTTGTGTGGTGATCTTTCTATCACGTTCTATTAAGTTCAAAGATTTTTGGACGAGAAAAGGAATGGAAACCAACACTTCCCAAACCATAGCCTACGTAAATCAAACCAATCAATAAGAAAGGTTGTGTTATTGAGTATTTGAGAAACATTAGGAATCGCATGATTCGTACGCTTGGTGATCTTTCTATTAAGTTCTATTAAGTTGAAAGATTTTTGGATGAGAAAAAGAATGGAAACCAACACTTCCCAAACCATAGCCTAGGTAAATCAAACCAATCAAAAAGAAAAGTTGTGTTATTTAGTATTTGAGAAACATTAGGAATCGCATGATTCTTATGGTTGTGTTTGTGTTGTTTGGTGATCTTTCTATCACGTTCTATTAAGTTCAAAGATTTTTGGACGAGAAAAGGAATGGAAACCAACACTTCCAAAACCATAGCCTAGGTAAATCAAACCAATCAATAAGAAAAGTTGTGTTATTGAGTATTTGAGAAACATTAGGAATCGCATGATTCGTATGCTTGTGTTGTTTGGTGATCTTTCTATCAAGTTCTATTAAGTTCAAAGATTTTTGGACGAGAAAAGGAATGGAAACCAACACTTCCCAAACCATAGCCGAGGTAAATCAAACCAATCAATAAGAAAAGTTGTGTTATTGAGTATTTGAGAAACATTAGGAATCGCATGATTCGTATGCTTGTGTTTGTGTTGTTTGGTGATCTTTCTATCAAGTTCTATTAAGTTCGAAGATTTTTGGCCGCGAAAAAGAGTGGAAACCAACTTCCCAAACCATAGCATAGGCAAATCAAACCAATCATTAAGAAAGGTTGTGTTATCGAGTATTTGAGAAACATTAGGAATCGCACGATTCGTATGCTTGTGTTTCTGTTGTTTGGTGATCTTTCTATCAAGTTTTATTAAGTTCAAAGAGTTTTGGACGAGAAAAAGAATGGAAACCAACACTTCCCAAACCATAGCCTAGGTAAATCAAACCAATCAATAAGAAAAGTTGTGTTATTAAGTATTTGAGAAACATTAGGAATCACATGATTCATATGCTTGTGTTTGTGTTGTTTGGTGATCTTTCTATCACGTTCTAAGATCAAAGATTTTTGGACGAGAATAGGAATGGAAACCAATACTTCCCAAACCATAGCCTAGGTAAATCAAACCAATCAATAAAAAAAGTTGTTTTATTGAGTATTTGAGAAACATTAGGAATCGCATGATTCGTATGCTTGTCTTTGTGTTGTTTGGTGATCTTTCTATCACATTCTATTAAGTTCAAAGATTTTTCGACGAGAATAGGAATGGAAACCAACACTTCCCAAACCATAGCCTAGGTAAATCAAACCAATCAATAAGAAAGGTTGTGTTAAGTATTTGAGAAACATTAGGAATCGCATGATTCGTATGCTTGTATTTGTGTTGTTTGGTGATCTTTCTATCACGTTTTATTAAGTTCAAAGATTTTTGGACGAGAAAAAGAATGGAAACCAACATTAGGAATCGCATGATTCGTATGCTTGTGTTGTTTGGTGATCTTTCTATCAAGTTCTATTAAGTTCAAAGATTTTTGGACGAGAAAAAGAATGGAAATCAGCACTTCCCAAACCATATCCTAGGGAAATCAAACCAATCAATAAGAAAGGTTGTGTTATTGAGTATTTGAGAAACATTAGGAATCGCACGATTCGTATGCTTGTGTTTCTGTTGTTTGGTGATCTTTCTATCAAGTTCTATTAAGTTCAAAAATTTTTGGACGAGAAAAAGAATGGAAACCAACATTTCCCAAACTATAGCCTAGGCAAATCAAATCAATCAATAAGAAAGGTTGTGTTATTGTGTATTTGAGAAAAATTAGGAATCGCATGATTCGTATGCTTGTGTTTGTGTTGTTTGGTGATCTTTCTATCAAGTTCTATTAAGTTCAAAGATTTTTGGACGAGAAAAAGAGTGGAAACCAACATTTCCCAAACTATAGCCTAGGCAAATCAAATCAATCAATAAGAAAGGTTGTGTTATTGAGTATTTGAGAAACATTAGGAATCGCATGATTCGTATGCTTGTGTTTGTGTTGTTTGGTGATCTTTCTATCAAGTTCTATTAAGTACGAAGATTTTTGGCCGCGAAAAAGAGTGGAAACCAACACTTCCCAAACCATAGCATAGGCAAATCAAACCAATCAATAAGAAAAGTTGGGTTATTGAGTATTTGAGAAACATTAGGAATCGCACGATTCGTATGCTTGTGTTTCTGTTGTTTGGTGATCTTTCTATCAAGTTTTATGAAGTTCAAAGAGTTTTGGACGAGAAAAAGAATGGAAACCAACACTTCCCAAACCATAGCCTAGGTAAATCAAACCAATCAATATGAAAAGTTGTGTTATTGAGTATTTGAGAAACATTAGGAATCACATGATTCATATGCTTGTGTTTGTGTTGTTTGGTGATCTTTCTATCACGTTCTAAGTTCAAAGATTTTTGGACGAGAATAGGAATGGAAACCAATACTTCCCAAACCATAGCCTAGGTAAATCAAACCAATCAATAAGAAAAGTTGTGTTATTGAGTATTTGAGAAACATTAGGAATCGCATGATTCGTATGCTTGTGTTGTTTGGTGATCTTTCTATCAAGTTCTATTAAGTTCAAAGATTTTTGGACTGGAAAAGGAATGGAAACCAACACTTGCCAAACCATAGCCTAGGTAAATCAAACCAATCAATAAGAAAAGTTGTGTTATTGAGTATTTGAGAAACATTAGGAATCGCATGATTCGTATGCTTGTGTTTGTGTTGTTTGGTGATCTTTCTATCACGTTCTATTAAGTTGAAATATTTTTGGACGAGAAAAAGAATGGAAACAAACACTTCCCAAACCATATCCTAGGCAAATCAATCTAATCAATAAGAAAGGTTGTGTTATTAAGTATTTGAGAAACATTAGGAATCGCATGATTCGTATGCTTGTATTTGTGTTGTTTGGTGATCTTTCTATCAAGTTCTATTAAGTTCGAAGATTTTTGGCCGCGAAAAAGAGTGGAAACCAACACTTCCCAAACCATAGCCTAGGCAAATCAAACCAATCAATAAGAAAAGTTGTGTTATTGAGTATTTGAGAAACATTAGGAATCGCACGATTCGTATGCTTGTGTTTGTGTTGTTTGGTGATCTTTCTATCAAGTTCTATTAAGTTCAAAGATTTTTGGACGAGAAAAGGAATGGAAACGAACACTTCCCAAACCATAGCCTAGGTAAATCAAACCATTCAATAAGAAAAGTTGTGTTATTGAGTATTTGAGAAACATTAGGAATCGCATGATTCGTATGCTTGTATTTGTGTTGTTTGGTGATCTTTCTATCAAGTTCTATTAAGTTCGAAGATTTTTGGCCGCGAAAAAGAGTGGAAACCAACACTTCCCAAACCATAGCCTAGGCAAATCAAACCAATCAATAAGAAAAGTTGTGTTATTGAGTATTTGAGAAACATTAGGAATCGCACGATTCGTATGCTTGTGTTTGTGTTGTTTGGTGATCTTTCTATCAAGTTCTATTAAGTTCAAAGATTTTTGGACGAGAAAAGGAATGGAAACCAACACTTCCCAAACCATAGCCGAGGTAAATCAAACCAATCAATAAGAAAAGTTGTGTTATTAAGTATTTGAGAAACATTAGGAATCACATGATTCATATGCTTGTGTTTGTGTTGTTTGGTGATCTTTCTATCACGTTCTAAGTTCAAAGAGTTTTGGACGAGAAAAAGAATGGAAACCAACACTTCCCAAACCATAGCCTAGGTAAATCAAACCAATCAATAAGAAAAGTTGTGTTATTAAGTATTTGAGAAACATTAAGAATCACATGATTCATATGCTTGTGTTTGTGTTGTTTGGTGATCTTTCTATCACGTTCTAAGTTCAAAGAGTTTTGGACGAGAAAAAGAATGGAAACCAACACTTCCCATACCATAGCCTAGGTAAATCAAACCATTCAATAAGAAAAGTTGTGTTATTGAGTATTTGAGAAACATTAGGAATCGCATGATTCGTATGCTTGTCTTTGTGTTGTTTGGTGATCTTTCTATCACGTTCTATTAAGTTCAAAGATTTTTCGACGAGAATAGGAATGGAAACCAACACTTCCCAAACAATAGCCTAGGTAAATCAAACCAATCAATAAGAAAGGTTGTGTTATTGAGTATTTGAGAAACATTAGGAATCGCATGATTCGTATGCTTGTGTTTGTGTTGTTTGGTGATCTTTCTATCACGTTTTATTAAGTTCAAAGATTTTTGGACGAGAAAAAGAATGGAAACCAACATTAGGAATCGCATGATTCGTATGCTTGTGTTGTTTGGTGATCTTTCTATCAAGTTCTATTAAGTTCAAAGATTTTTGGACGAGAAAAAGAATGGAAACCAGCACTTCCCAAACCATATCCTAGGGAAATCAAACCAATCAATAAGAAAGGTTGTGTTATTGAGTATTTGAGAAACATTAGGAATCGCACGATTCGTATGCTTGTGTTTCTGTTGTTTGGTGATCTTTCTATCAAGTTCTATTAAGTTCAAAGATTTTTGGACGAGAAAAAGAATGGAAACCAACATTTCCCAAACTATAGCCTAGGCAAATCAAATCAATCAATAAGAAAGGTTGTGTTATTGAGTATTTGAGAAACATTAGGAATCGCATGATTCGTATGCTTGTGTTTGTGTTGTTTGGTGATCTTTCTATCAAGTTCTATTAAGTTCAAAGATTTTTGGACGAGAAAAGGAATGGAAACCCACACATCCCAAACCATAGCCTAGGTAAATCAAACCAATCAATAAGAAACGTTGTGTTATTGAGTATTTGAGAAACATTAGGAATCGCATGATTCGTATGCTTGTGTTTGTGTTGTTTGGTGATCTTTCTATCACGTTCTATTAAGTTGAAAGATTTTTGGACGAGAAAAAGAATGGAAACAAACACTTCCCAAACAATATCGTAGGCAAATCAATCTAATCAATAAGAAAGGTTTTGTTATTGAGTATTTGAGAAACATTAGGAATCGCATGATTCGTATGCTTGTATTTGTGTTGTTTGGTGATCTTTCTATCAAGTTCTATTAAGTTCGAAGATTTTTGGCCGCGAAAAAGAGTGGAAACCAACACTTCCCAAACCATAGCCTTGGCAAATCAAACCAATCAATAAGAAAAGTTTGTGTTATTGAGTATTTGAGAAACATTAGGAATCGCACGATTCGTATGCTTGTGTTTGTGTTGTTTGGTGATCTTTCTATCAAGTTCTATTAAGTTCAAAGATTTTTGGACGAGAAAAGGAATGGAAACGAACACTTCCCAAACCATAGCCTAGGTAAATCAAACCATTCAATAAGAAAAGTTGTGTTATTGAGTATTTGAGAAACATTAGGAATCGCATGATTCGTATGCTTGTGTTGTTTGGTGATCTTTCTATCAAGTTCTATTAAGTTCAAAGATTTTTGGACGAGAAAAGGAATGGAAACCAACACTTCCCAAACCATAGCGTAGGTAAATCAAACCAATCAATAAGAAAAGTTGTGTTATTGAGTATTGGAGAAACATTAGGAATCGCATGATTCGTATGCTTGTGTTTGTGTTGTGTGGTGATCTTTCTATCACGTTCTATTAAGTTCAAAGATTTTTGGACGAGAAAAGGAATGGAAACCAACACTTCCCAAACCATAGCCTACGTAAATCAAACCAATCAATAAGAAAGGTTGTGTTATTGAGTATTTGAGAAACATTAGGAATCGCATGATTCGTACGCTTGGTGATCTTTCTATTAAGTTCTATTAAGTTGAAAGATTTTTGGATGAGAAAAAGAATGGAAACCAACACTTCCCAAACCATAGCCTAGGTAAATCAAACCAATCAAAAAGAAAAGTTGTGTTATTTAGTATTTGAGAAACATTAGGAATCGCATGATTCTTATGGTTGTGTTTGTGTTGTTTGGTGATCTTTCTATCACGTTCTATTAAGTTCAAAGATTTTTGGACGAGAAAAGGAATGGAAACCAACACTTCCAAAACCATAGCCTAGGTAAATCAAACCAATCAATAAGAAAAGTTGTGTTATTGAGTATTTGAGAAACATTAGGAATCGCATGATTCGTATGCTTGTGTTGTTTGGTGATCTTTCTATCAAGTTCTATTAAGTTCAAAGATTTTTGGACGAGAAAAGGAATGGAAACCAACACTTCCCAAACCATAGCCGAGGTAAATCAAACCAATCAATAAGAAAAGTTGTGTTATTGAGTATTTGAGAAACATTAGGAATCGCATGATTCGTATGCTTGTGTTTGTGTTGTTTGGTGATCTTTCTATCAAGTTCTATTAAGTTCGAAGATTTTTGGCCGCGAAAAAGAGTGGAAACCAACTTCCCAAACCATAGCATAGGCAAATCAAACCAATCATTAAGAAAGGTTGTGTTATCGAGTATTTGAGAAACATTAGGAATCGCACGATTCGTATGCTTGTGTTTCTGTTGTTTGGTGATCTTTCTATCAAGTTTTATTAAGTTCAAAGAGTTTTGGACGAGAAAAAGAATGGAAACCAACACTTCCCAAACCATAGCCTAGGTAAATCAAACCAATCAATAAGAAAAGTTGTGTTATTAAGTATTTGAGAAACATTAGGAATCACATGATTCATATGCTTGTGTTTGTGTTGTTTGGTGATCTTTCTATCACGTTCTAAGTTCAAAGATTTTTGGACGAGAATAGGAATGGAAACCAATACTTCCCAAACCATAGCCTAGGTAAATCAAACCAATCAATAAGAAAAGTTGTTTTATTGAGTATTTGAGAAACATTAGGAATCGCATGATTCGTATGCTTGTCTTTGTGTTGTTTGGTGATCTTTCTATCACATTCTATTAAGTTCAAAGATTTTTCGACGAGAATAGGAATGGAAACCAACACTTCCCAAACCATAGCCTAGGTAAATCAAACCAATCAATAAGAAAGGTTGTGTTAAGTATTTGAGAAACATTAGGAATCGCATGATTCGTATGCTTGTATTTGTGTTGTTTGGTGATCTTTCTATCACGTTTTATTAAGTTCAAAGATTTTTGGACGAGAAAAAGAATGGAAACCAACATTAGGAATCGCATGATTCGTATGCTTGTGTTGTTTGGTGATCTTTCTATCAAGTTCTATTAAGTTCAAAGATTTTTGGACGAGAAAAAGAATGGAAATCAGCACTTCCCAAACCATATCCTAGGGAAATCAAACCAATCAATAAGAAAGGTTGTGTTATTGAGTATTTGAGAAACATTAGGAATCGCACGATTCGTATGCTTGTGTTTCTGTTGTTTGGTGATCTTTCTATCAAGTTCTATTAAGTTCAAAAATTTTTGGACGAGAAAAAGAATGGAAACCAACATTTCCCAAACTATAGCCTAGGCAAATCAAATCAATCAATAAGAAAGGTTGTGTTATTGTGTATTTGAGAAAAATTAGGAATCGCATGATTCGTATGCTTGTGTTTGTGTTGTTTGGTGATCTTTCTATCAAGTTCTATTAAGTTCAAAGATTTTTGGACGAGAAAAAGAGTGGAAACCAACATTTCCCAAACTATAGCCTAGGCAAATCAAATCAATCAATAAGAAAGGTTGTGTTATTGAGTATTTGAGAAACATTAGGAATCGCATGATTCGTATGCTTGTGTTTGTGTTGTTTGGTGATCTTTCTATCAAGTTCTATTAAGTACGAAGATTTTTGGCCGCGAAAAAGAGTGGAAACCAACACTTCCCAAACCATAGCATAGGCAAATCAAACCAATCAATAAGAAAAGTTGGGTTATTGAGTATTTGAGAAACATTAGGAATCGCACGATTCGTATGCTTGTGTTTCTGTTGTTTGGTGATCTTTCTATCAAGTTTTATGAAGTTCAAAGAGTTTTGGACGAGAAAAAGAATGGAAACCAACACTTCCCAAACCATAGCCTAGGTAAATCAAACCAATCAATATGAAAAGTTGTGTTATTGAGTATTTGAGAAACATTAGGAATCACATGATTCATATGCTTGTGTTTGTGTTGTTTGGTGATCTTTCTATCACGTTCTAAGTTCAAAGATTTTTGGACGAGAATAGGAATGGAAACCAATACTTCCCAAACCATAGCCTAGGTAAATCAAACCAATCAATAAGAAAAGTTGTGTTATTGAGTATTTGAGAAACATTAGGAATCGCATGATTCGTATGCTTGTGTTGTTTGGTGATCTTTCTATCAAGTTCTATTAAGTTCAAAGATTTTTGGACTGGAAAAGGAATGGAAACCAACACTTGCCAAACCATAGCCTAGGTAAATCAAACCAATCAATAAGAAAAGTTGTGTTATTGAGTATTTGAGAAACATTAGGAATCGCATGATTCGTATGCTTGTGTTTGTGTTGTTTGGTGATCTTTCTATCACGTTCTATTAAGTTGAAATATTTTTGGACGAGAAAAAGAATGGAAACAAACACTTCCCAAACCATATCCTAGGCAAATCAATCTAATCAATAAGAAAGGTTGTGTTATTAAGTATTTGAGAAACATTAGGAATCGCATGATTCGTATGCTTGTATTTGTGTTGTTTGGTGATCTTTCTATCAAGTTCTATTAAGTTCGAAGATTTTTGGCCGCGAAAAAGAGTGGAAACCAACACTTCCCAAACCATAGCCTAGGCAAATCAAACCAATCAATAAGAAAAGTTGTGTTATTGAGTATTTGAGAAACATTAGGAATCGCACGATTCGTATGCTTGTGTTTGTGTTGTTTGGTGATCTTTCTATCAAGTTCTATTAAGTTCAAAGATTTTTGGATGAGAAAAGGAATGGAAACGAACACTTCCCAAACCATAGCCTAGGTAAATCAAACCATTCAATAAGAAAAGTTGTGTTATTGAGTATTTGAGAAACATTAGGAATCGCATGATTCGTATGCTTGTGTTGTTTGCTGATCTTTCTATCAAGTTCTATTAAGTTCAAAGATTTTTGGACGAGAAAAGGAATGGAAACCAACACTTCCCAAACCATAGCCTAGGTAAATCAAACCAATCAATAAGAAAGGTTGTGTTATTGAGTATTTGAGAATCATTAGGAATCGCATGATTCGTATGCTTGGTGATCTTTCTATTAAGTTCTATTAAGTTGAAAGATTTTTGGATGAGAAAAAGAATGGAAACCAACACTTCCCAAACCATAGCCTAGGTAAATCAAACCAATCAAAAAGAAAAGTTGTGTTATTGAGTATTTGAGAAACATTAGGAATCGCATGATTCTTATGGTTGTGTTTGTGTTGTTTGGTGATCTTTCTATCAAGTTCTATTAAGTTCAAAGATTTTTGGACGAGAAAAGGAATGGAAACCAACACTTCCCAAACCATAGCCGAGGTAAATCAAACCAATCAATAAGAAAAGTTGTGTTATTAAGTATTTGAGAAACATTAGGAATCACATGATTCATATGCTTGTGTTTGTGTTGTTTGGTGATCTTTCTATCACGTTCTAAGTTCAAAGAGTTTTGGACGAGAAAAAGAATGGAAACCAACACTTCCCAAACCATAGCCTAGGTAAATCAAACCAATCAATAAGAAAAGTTGTGTTATTAAGTATTTGAGAAACATTAGGAATCACATGATTCATATGCTTGTGTTTGTGTTGTTTGGTGATCTTTCTATCACGTTCTAAGTTCAAAGAGTTTTGGACGAGAAAAAGAATGGAAACCAACACTTCCCGTACCATAGCCTAGGTAAATCAAACCAATCAATAAGAAAAGTTGTGTTATTGAGTATTTGAGAAACATTAGGAATCGCATGATTCGTATGCTTGTCTTTGTGTTGTTTGGTGATCTTTCTATCACGTTCTATTAAGTTCAAAGATTTTTCGACGAGAATAGGAATGGAAACCAACACTTCCCAAACAATAGCCTAGGTAAATCAAACCAATCAATAAGAAAGGTTGTGTTATTGAGTATTTGAGAAACATTAGGAATCGCATGATTCGTATGCTTGTGTTTGTGTTGTTTGGTGATCTTTCTATCACGTTTTATTAAGTTCAAAGATTTTTGGACGAGAAAAAGAATGGAAACCAACATTAGGAATCGCATGATTCGTATGCTTGTGTTGTTTGGTGATCTTTCTATCAAGTTCTATTAAGTTCAAAGATTTTTGGACGAGAAAAAGAATGGAAACCAGCACTTCCCAAACCATATCCTAGGGAAATCAAACCAATCAATAAGAAAGGTTGTGTTATTGAGTATTTGAGAAACATTAGGAATCGCACGATTCGTATGCTTGTGTTTCTGTTGTTTGGTGATCTTTCTATCAAGTTCTATTAAGTTCAAAGATTTTTGGACGAGAAAAAGAATGGAAACCAACATTTCCCAAACTATAGCCTAGGCAAATCAAATCAATCAATAAGAAAGGTTGTGTTATTGAGTATTTGAGAAACATTAGGAATCGCATGATTCGTATGCTTGTGTTTGTGTTGTTTGGTGATCTTTCTATCAAGTTCTATTGAGTTCAAAGATTTTTGGACGAGAAAAGGAATGGAAACCCACACTTCCCAAACCATAGCCTAGGTAAATCAAACCAATCAATAAGAAAAGTTGTGTTATTGAGTATTTGAGAAACATTAGGAATCGCATGATTCGTATGCTTGTTTTTGTGTTGTTTGGTGATCTTTCTATCAAGTTCTATTAAGTTCAAAGATTTTTGGACGAGAAAAAGAATGGAAACCAACACTTTCCCAACCATAGCCTAGGTAAATCAAACCAAACAATAAGAAAAGTTGTGTTATTGAGTATTTGAGAAACATTAGGAATCGAATGATTCGTATGCTTGTGATTGTGTTGTTTGGTGATCTTTCTATCAAGTTCTATTAAGTTCAAAGATTTTTGGACGAGAAAAAGAATGGAAACCAACACTTTCCAAACCATAGCCTAGGTAAATCAAACCAATCAATAAGAAAAGTTGTGTTATTGAGTATTTGAGAAACAGTAGGAATCGCATGATTCGTATGCTTGTGTTTGTGTTGTTTGGTGATCTTTCTATCACGTTTTATTAAGTTCAAAGATTTTGGGACGAGAAAAGGAATGGAAACCAACACTTCCCAAACCATAGCCTACGTAAATCAAACCAATCAATAAGAAAAGTAGTGTTATTGAGTATTTGAGAAACATTAGGAATCGCATGATTCGTATGCTTGTGTTGTTTGGTGATCTTTCTATCAAGTTCTATTAAGTTCAAAGATTTTTGGACGAGAAAAAGAATGGAAACCAACACTTTCCAAACCATAGCCTAGGTAAATCAAACCAATCAATAAGAAAAGTTGTGTTATTGAGTATTTGAGAAACATTAGGAATCGCATGATTCGTATGCTTGTGTTTGTGTTGTCTGGTGATCTTTCTATCACGTTCTATTAAGTTCAAAGATTTTTGGACGAGAAAAGGAATGGAAACCAACACTTCCCAAACCATAGCCTACGTAAATCAAACCAATCAATAAGAAAAGTTGTGTTATTGAGTATTTGAGAAACATTAGGAATCGCATGATTCGTATGCTTGTGTTGTCTGGTGATCTTTCTATCAAGTTCTATTAAGTTCAATGATTTTTGGACGAGAAAAGGAATGGAAACCAACACTTGCCAAACCATAGCCTAGGTAAATCAAACCAATCAATAAGAAAAGTTGTGTTATTGAGTATTTGAGAAACATTAGGAATCGCATGATTCGTATGCTTGTGATTGTGTTGTTTGGTGATCTTTCTATCAAGTTCTATTAAGTTCAAAGATTTTTGGACGAGAAAAGGAATGGAAACCAACTCTTCCCAAACCATAGCCTAGGTAAATCAAACCAATCAATAAGAAAAGTTGTGTTATTGAGTATTTGAGAAACATTATGAATCGCATGATTCGTATGCTTGTGTTTGTGTTGTTTGGTGATCTTTCTATCACGTTCTATAAAGTTGAAAGATTTTTGGACGAGAAAAAGAATGGAAACAAACACTTCCCAAACCATATCCTAGGCAAATCAAACTAATCAATAAGAAAGGTTGTGTTATTGAGTATTTGAGAAACATTAGGAATCGCATGATTCGTATGCTTGTATTTGTGTTGTTTGGTGATCTTTCTATCAAGTTCTATTAAGTTCGAAGATTTTTGGCCGCGAAAAAGAGTGGAAACCAACACTTCCCAAACCATAGCCTAGGCAAATCAAACCAATCAATAAGAAAAGTTGTGTTATTGAGTATTTGAGAAACATTAGGAATCGCATGATTCGTATGCTTGTGTTGTTTGGTGATCTTTCTATCAAGTTCTATTAAGTTCAAAGATTTTTGGACGAGAAAAGGAATGGAAACCCACACTTCCCAAATAGCCTAGGTAAATCAAACCAATCAATAAGAAAAGTTGTGTTATTGAGTATTTAAGAAACATTATGAATCGCATGATTCGTATGCTTGTGTTTGTGTTGTTTGGTGATCTTTCTATCACGTTCTATTAAGTTGAAAGATTTTTGGCCGCGAAAAAGAGTGGAAACCAACACTTCCCAAACCATAGCCTAGGCAAATCAAACCAATCAATAAGAAAAGTTGTGTTATTGAGTATTTGAGAAACATTAGGAATCGCATGATTCGTATGCTTGTGTTGTTTGGTAATCTTTCTATCAAGTTCTTTTAAGTTCATAGATTTTTGGACGAGAAAAGGAATGGAAACCAACACTTCCCAAACCATAGCCTAGGTAAATCAAACCAATTAATAAGAAAAGTTGTGTTATTGAGTATTTGAGAAACATTAGGAATCGCACGATTCGTATGCTTGTGTTTGTGTTGTTTGGTGATCTTTCTATCAAGTTCTATTAAGTTCAAAGATTTTTGGACGAGAAAAGGAATGGAAACCAACACTTCCCAAACCATAGCCTACGTAAATCAAACCAATCAATAAGAAAAGTTGTGTTATTGAGTATTTGAGAAACATTAGGAATCGCATGATTCGTATGCTTGTGTTGTTTGGTGATCTTTCTATCAAGTTCTATTAAGTTCAAAGATTTTTGGACGAGAAAAAGAATGGAAACCAGCACTTCCCAAACCATATCCTAGGGAAATCAAACCAATCAATAAGAAAGGTTGTGTTATTGAGTATTTGAGAAACATTAGGAATCACACGATTCGTATGCTTGTGTTTCTGTTGTTTGGTGATCTTTCTATCAAGTTCTATTAAGTTCAAAGATTTTTGGACGAGAAAAAGAATGGAAACCAACATTTCCCAAACTATAGCCTAGGCAAATCAAATCAATCAATAAGAAAGGTTGTGTTATTGAGTATTTGAGAAACATTAGGAATCGCATGATTCGTATGCTTGTGTTTGTGTTGTTTGGTGATCTTTCTATCAAGTTCTATTAAGTTCAAAGATTTTTGGACGATAAAAAGAATGGAAACCAACATTTCCCAAACTATAGCCTAGGCAAATCAAATCAATCAATAAGAAAGGTTGTGTTATTGAGTATTTGAGAAACATTAGGAATCGCATGATTCGTATGCTTGTGTTTGTGTTGTTTGGTGATCTTTCTATCAAGTTCTATTAAGTACGAAGATTTTTGGCCGCGAAAAAGAGTGGAAACCAACACTTCCCAAACTATAGCCTAGGTAAATCAAACCAATCAATAAGAAAGGTTGTGTTATTGAGTATTTGAGAAACATTAGGAATCGCATGATTCGTATGCTTGGTGATCTTTCTATCACGTTTTATTAAGTTCAAAGATTTTTGGACGAGAAAAAGAATGGAAACCAACATTAGGAATCGCATGATTCGTATGCTTGTGTTGTTTGGTGATCTTTCTATCAAGTTCTATTAAGTTCAAAGATTTTTGGATGAGAAAAAGAATGGAAACCAGCACTTCCCAAACCATATCCTAGGCAAATCAAACCAATCAATAAGAAAGGTTGTGTTATTGAGTATTTGAGAAACAATAGGAATCGCACGATTCGTATGCTTGTGTTTCTGCTGTTTGGTGATCTTTCTATCAAGTTCTATTAAGTTCAAACATTTTTGGACGAGAAAAGGAATGGAAACCCACACTTCCCAAACCATAGCCTAGGTAAATCAAACCAATCAATAAGAAAAGTTGTGTTATTGAGTATTTAAGAAACATTAGGAATCGCATGATTCGTATGCTTGTGTTGTTTGGTGATCGTTCTATCAAGTTCTATTAAGTTCAAAGATTTTTGGACGAGAAAAGGAATGGAAACCAACACTTCCCAAACCATAGCCTAGGTAAATCAAACCAATCAATAAGAAAAGTTGTGTTATTGAGTATTTGAGAAACATTAGGAATCGCATGATTCGTATGCTTGTGATTGTGTTGTTTGGTGATCTTTCTATCAAGTTCTATTAAGTTCAAAGATTTTTGGACGAGAAAAGGAATGGAAACCAACACTTCCCAAACCATAGCCTACGTAAATCAAACGAATCAATAAGAAAAGTTGTGTTATTGAGTATTTGAGAAACATTAGGAATCGCATGATTCGTATGCTTGTGTTCTTTGATGATCTTTCTATCAGGTTCTATTAAGTTCAAAGATTTTTGGACGAGAAAAAGAATGGAAACCAACACTTTCCAAACCATAGCCTAGGAAAATCAAACCAATCAATAAGAAAAGTTGCGTTATTGAGTATTTGAGAAACATTAGGAATCGCATGATTCGTATGCTTGTGTTTGTGTTGTTTGGTGATCTTTCTATCACGTTCTATTAAGTTCAAAGATTTTTGGACGAGAAATGGAATGGAAACCAACACTTCCCAAACCATAGCCTAGGTAAATCAGACCAATCAATAAGAAAAGTTGTGTTATTGAGTATTTGAGAAACATTAGGAATCGCATGATTCGTATGCTTGTGTTTGTGTTGTTTGGTGATCTTTCTATCAAGTTCTATTAAGTTCAAAGATTTTTGGACGAGAAAAAGAGTGGAAACCAACATTTCCCAAACTATAGCCTAGGCAAATCAAATCAATCAATAAGAAAGGTTGTGTTATTGAGTATTTGAGAAACATTAGGAATCGCATGATTCGTATGCTTGTGTTTGTGTTGTTTGGTGATCTTTCTATCAAGTTCTATTAAGTACGAAGATTTTTGGCCGCGAAAAAGAGTGGAAACCAACACTTCCCAAACCATAGCATAGGCAAATCAAACCAATCAATAAGAAAAGTTGGGTTATTGAGTATTTGAGAAACATTAGGAATCGCACGATTCGTATGCTTGTGTTTCTGTTGTTTGGTGATCTTTCTATCAAGTTTTATGAAGTTCAAAGAGTTTTGGACGAGAAAAAGAATGGAAACCAACACTTCCCAAACCATAGCCTAGGTAAATCAAACCAATCAATAAGAAAGGTTGTGTTATTGAGTATTTGAGAAACATTAGGAATCACATGATTCATATGCTTGTGTTTGTGTTGTTTGGTGATCTTTCTATCACGTTCTAAGTTCAAAGATTTTTGGACGAGAATAGGAATGGAAACCAATACTTCCCAAACCATAGCCTAGGTAAATCAAACCAATCAATAAGAAAAGTTGTGTTATTGAGTATTTGAGAAACATTAGGAATCGCATGATTCGTATGCTTGTGTTTGTGTTGTTTGGTGATCTTTCTATCACGTTCTATTAAGTTCAAAGATTTTTCGACGAGAATAGGAATGGAAACCAACACTTCCCAAACTATAGCCTAGGTAAATCAAACCAATCAATAAGAAAGGTTGTGTTATTGAGTATTTGAGAAACATTAGGAATCGCATGATTCGTATGCTTGTGTTTGTGTTGTTTGGTGATCTTTCTATCACGTTTTATTAAGTTCAAAGATTTTTGGACGAGAAAAAGAATGGAAACCAACATTAGTAATCGCATGATTCGTATGCTTGTGTTGTTTGGTGATCTTTCTATCAAGTTCTATTAAGTTCAAAGATTTTTGGATGAGAAAAAGAATGGAAACCAGCACTTCCCAAACCATATCCTAGGCAAATCAAACCAATCAATAAGAAAGGTTGTGTTATTGAGTATTTGAGAAACATTAGGAATCGCACGATTCGTATGCTTGTGTTTCTGCTGTTTGGTGATCTTTCTATCAAGTTCTATTAAGTTCAAAGATTTTTGGACGGGAAAAGGAATGGAAACCCACACTTCCCAAACCATAGCCTAGGTAAATCAAACCAATCAATAAGAAAAGTTGTGTTATTGAGTATTTAAGAAACATTAGGAATCGCATGATTCGTATGCTTGTGTTGTTTGGTGATCGTTCTATCAAGTTCTATTAAGTTCAAAGATTTTTGGACGAGAAAAGGAATGGAAACCCACACTTCCCAAATAGCCTAGGTAAATCAAACCAATCAATAAGAAAAGTTGTGTTATTGAGTATTTAAGAAACATTATGAATCGCATGATTCGTATGCTTGTGTTTGTGTTGTTTGGTGATCTTTCTATCACGTTCTATTAAGTTGAAAGATTTTTGGCCGCGAAAAAGAGTGGAAACCAACACTTCCCAAACCATAGCCTAGGCAAATCAAACCAATCAATAAGAAAAGTTGTGTTATTGAGTATTTGAGAAACATTAGGAATCGCATGATTCGTATGCTTGTGTTGTTTGGTGATCTTTCTATCAAGTTCTTTTAAGTTCAAAGATTTTTGGACGAGAAAAGGAATGGAAACCAACACTTCCCAAACCATAGCCTAGGTAAATCAAACCAATTAATAAGAAAAGTTGTGTTATTGAGTATTTGAGAAACATTAGGAATCGCACGATTCGTATGCTTGTGTTTGTGTTGTTTGGTGATCTTTCTATCAAGTTCTATTAAGTTCAAAGATTTTTGGACGAGAAAAGGAATGGAAACCAACACTTCCCAAACCATAGCCTACGTAAATCAAACCAATCAATAAGAAAAGTTGTGTTATTGAGTATTTGAGAAACATTAGGAATCGCATGATTCGTATGCTTGTGTTGTTTGGTGATCTTTCTATCAAGTTCTATTAAGTTCAAAGATTTTTGGACGAGAAAAAGAATGGAAACCAGCACTTCCCAAACCATATCCTAGGGAAATCAAACCAATCAATAAGAAAGGTTGTGTTATTGAGTATTTGAGAAACATTAGGAATCGCACGATTCGTATGCTTGTGTTTCTGTTGTTTGGTGATCTTTCTATCAAGTTCTATTAAGTTCAAAGATTTTTGGACGAGAAAAAGAATGGAAACCAACATTTCCCAAACTATAGCCTAGGCAAATCAAATCAATCAATAAGAAAGGTTGTGTTATTGAGTATTTGAGAAACATTAGGAATCGCATGATTCGTATGCTTGTGTTTGTGTTGTTTGGTGATCTTTCTATCAAGTTCTATTAAGTTCAAAGATTTTTGGACGAGAAAAAGAATGGAAACCAACATTTCCCAAACTATAGCCTAGGCAAATCAAATCAATCAATAAGAAAGGTTGTGTTATTGAGTATTTGAGAAACATTAGGAATCGCATGATTCGTATGCTTGTGTTTGTGTTGTTTGGTGATCTTTCTATCAAGTTCTATTAAGTACGAAGATTTTTGGCCGCGAAAAAGAGTGGAAACCAACACTTCCCAAACCATAGCATAGGCAAATCAAACCAATCAATAAGAAAAGTTGGGTTATTGAATATTTGAGAAACATTAGGAATCGCACGATTCGTATGCTTGTGTTTCTGTTGTTTGGTGATCTTTCTATCAAGTTTTATGAAGTTCAAAGAGTTTTGGACGAGAAAAAGAATGGAAACCAACACTTCCCAAACCATAGCATAGGCAAATCAAACCAATCAATAAGAAAAGTTGGGTTATTGAATATTTGAGAAACATTAGGAATCGCACGATTCGTATGCTTTTGTTTCTGTTGTTTGGTGATCTTTCTATCAAGTTTTATGAAGTTCAAAGAGTTTTGGACGAGAAAAAGAATGGAAACCAACACTTCCCAAACCATAGCCTAGGTAAATCAAACCAATCAATAAGAAAAGTTGTGTTATTGAGTATTTGAGAAACATTAGGAATCACATGATTCATATGCTTGTGTTTGTGTTGTTTGGTGATCTTTCTATCACGTTCTAAGTTCAAAGATTTTTGGACGAGAATAGGAATGGAAACCAATACTTCCCAAACCATAGCCTAGGTAAATCAAACCAATCAATAAGAAAAGTTGTGTTATTGAGTATTTGAGAAACATTAGGAATCGCATGATTCGTATGCTTGTGTTTGTGTTGTTTGGTGATCTTTCTATCACGTTCTATTAAGTTCAAAGATTTTTCGACGAGAATAGGAATGGAAACCAACACTTCCCAAACTATAGCCTAGGTAAATCAAACCAATCAATAAGAAAGGTTGTGTTATTGAGTATTTGAGAAACATTAGGAATCGCATGATTCGTATGCTTGGTGATCTTTCTATCACGTTTTATTAAGTTCAAAGATTTTTGGACGAGAAAAAGAATGGAAACCAACATTAGGAATCGCATGATTCGTATGCTTGTGTTGTTTGGTGATCTTTCTATCAAGTTCTATTAAGTTCAAAGATTTTTGGATGAGAAAAAGAATGGAAACCAGCACTTCCCAAACCATATCCTAGGCAAATCAAACCAATCAATAAGAAAGGTTGTGTTATTGAGTATTTGAGAAACAATAGGAATCGCACGATTCGTATGCTTGTGTTTCTGCTGTTTGGTGATCTTTCTATCAAGTTCTATTAAGTTCAAAGATTTTTGGACGAGAAAAGGAATGGAAACCCACACTTCCCAAACCATAGCCTAGGTAAATCAAACCAATCAATATGAAAAGTTGTGTTATTGAGTATTTAAGAAACATTAGGAATCGCATGATTCGTATGCTTGTGTTGTTTGGTGATCGTTCTATCAAGTTCTATTAAGTTCAAAGATTTTTGGACGAGAAAAGGAATGGAAACCAACACTTCCCAAACCATAGCCTAGGTAAATCAAACCAATCAATAAGAAAAGTTGTGTTATTGAGTATTTGAGAAACATTAGGAATCGCATGATTCGTATGCTTGTGATTGTGTTGTTTGGTGATCTTTCTATCAAGTTCTATTAAGTTCAAAGATTTTTGGACGAGAAAAGGAATGGAAACCAACACTTCCCAAACCATAGCCTACGTAAATCAAACGAATCAATAAGAAAAGTTGTGTTATTGAGTATTTGAGAAACATTAGGAATCGCATGATTCGTATGCTTGTGTTCTTTGGTGATCTTTCTATCAGGTTCTATTAAGTTCAAAGATTTTTGGACGAGAAAAAGAATGGAAACCAACACTTTCCAAACCATAGCCTAGGAAAATCAAACCAATCAATAAGAAAAGTTGTGTTATTGAGTATTTGAGAAACATTAGGAATCGCATGATTCGTATGCTTGTGTTTGTGTTGTTTGGTGATCTTTCTATCACGTTCTATTAAGTTCAAAGATTTTTGGACGAGAAATGGAATGGAAACCAACACTTCCCAAACCATAGCCTAGGTAAATCAGACCAATCAATAAGAAAAGTTGTGTTATTGAGTATTTGAGAAACATTAGGAATCGCATGATTCGTATGCTTGTGTTTGTGTTGTTTGGTGATCTTTCTATCAAGTTCTATTAAGTTCAAAGATTTTTAGACGAGAAAAAGAGTGGAAACCAACATTTCCCAAACTATAGCCTAGGCAAATCAAATCAATCAATAAGAAAGGTTGTGTTATTGAGTATTTGAGAAACATTAGGAATCGCATGATTCGTATGCTTGTGTTTGTGTTGTTTGGTGATCTTTCTATCAAGTTCTATTAAGTACGAAGATTTTTGGCCGCGAAAAAGAGTGGAAACCAACACTTCCCAAACCATAGCATAGGCAAATCAAACCAATCAATAAGAAAAGTTGGGTTATTGAGTATTTGAGAAACATTAGGAATCGCACGATTCGTATGCTTGTGTTTCTGTTGTTTGGTGATCTTTCTATCAAGTTTTATGAAGTTCAAAGAGTTTTGGACGAGAAAAAGAATGGAAACCAACACTTCCCAAACCATAGCCTAGGTAAATCAAACCAATCAATATGAAAAGTTGTGTTATTGAGTATTTGAGAAACATTAGGAATCACATGATTCATATGCTTGTGTTTGTGTTGTTTGGTGATCTTTCTATCACGTTCTAAGTTCAAAGATTTTTGGACGAGAATAGGAATGGAAACCAATATTTCCCAAACCATAGCCTAGGTAAATCAAACCAATCAATAAGAAAAGTTGTGTTATTGAGTATTTGAGAAACATTAGGAATCGCATGATTCGTATGCTTGTGTTGTTTGGTGATCTTTCTATCAAGTTCTATTAAGTTCAAAGATTTTTGGACTGGAAAAGGAATGGAAACCAACACTTGCCAAACCATAGCCTAGGTAAATCAAACCAATCAATAAGAAAAGTTGTGTTATTGAGTATTTGAGAAACATTAGGAATCGCATGATTCGTATGCTTGTGTTTGTGTTGTTTGGTGATCTTTCTATCACGTTCTATTAAGTTGAAAGATTTTTGGATGAGAAAAAGAATGGAAACAAACACTTCCCAAACCATATCCTAGGCAAATCAAACCAATCAATAAGAAAGGTTGTGTTATTGAGTATTTGAGAAACATTAGGAATCGCATGATTCGTATGCTTGTGTTTGTGTTGTTTGGTGATCTTTCTATCAAGTTCTATTAAGTTTGAAGATTTTTGGCCGCGAAAAAGAGTGGAAACCAACACTTCCCAAACCATAGCATAGTCAAATCAAACCAATCAATAAGAAAAGTTGTGTTATTGAGCATTTGAGAAACATTAGGAATCGCACGATTCGTATGCTTGTGTTTGTGTTGTTTGGTGATCTTTCTATCAAGTTCTATTAAGTTCAAAGATTTTTTGACGAGAAAAAGAATGGAAAACCATCACTTCCCAAACCATAGCCGAGGCAAATCAAACCAATAAATAAGAAATGTTGTGTTATTGAGTATTTGAGAAACATTAGGAATCGCATGATTCGTATGCTTGTGTTTGTGTTGTTTGGTGATCTTTCTATCAAGTTCTATTAAGTTCAAAGATTTTTGGACGAGAAAAGGAATGGAAACCAACACTTCCCAAACCATAGCCTACGTAAATCAAACCAATCAATAAGAAAAGTTGTGTTATTGAGTATTTGAGAAACATTAGGAATCACATGATTCATATGCTTGTGTTTGTGTTGTTTGGTGATCTTTTCTATCACGTTCTAAGTTCAAAGATTTTTGGACGAGAATAGGAATGGAAACCAATACTTCCCAAACCATAGCCTAGGTAAATCAAACTAATCAATAAGAAAAGTTGTGTTATTGAGTATTTGAGAAACATTAGGAATCGCATGATTCGTATGCTTGTGATTGTGTTGTTTGGTGATCTTTCTATCAAGTTCTATTAAGTTCAAAGATTTTTGGACGAGAAAAAGAATGGAAACCAACACTTTCCAAACCATAGCCTAGGAAAATCAAACCAATCAATAAGAAAAGTTGTGTTATTGAGTATTTGAGAAACATTAGGAATCGCATGATTCGTATGCTTGTGTTTGTGTTGTTTGGTGATCTTTCTATTACGTTCTATTAAGTTCAAAGATTTTTGGACGAGAAATGGAATGGAAACCAACACTTTACAGACCATAGCCTAGGTAAATCAAACCAATCAATAAGAAAAGTTGTGTTATTGAGTATTTGAGAAACATTAGGAATCGCATGATTCGTATGCTTGTGTTGTCTGGTGATCTTTCTATCAAGTTCTATTAAGTTCAAAGATTTTTGGACGAGAAAAGGAATGGAAACCAACACTTGCCAAACCATAGCCTAGGTAAATCAAACCAATCAATAAGAAAAGTTGTGTTATTGAGTATTTGAGAAACATTAGGAATCGCATGATTCGTATGCTTGTGTTTGTGTTGTTTGGTGATCTTTCTATCACGTTCTATTAAGTTGAAAGATTTTTGGACGAGAAAAAGAATGGAAACAAACACTTCCCAAACCATACCCTAGGCAAATCAAACTAATCAATAAGAAAGGTTGTGTTATTGAGTATTTGAGAAACATTAGGAATCGCATGATTCGGATGCTTGTGTTTGTGTTGTTTGGTGATCTTTCTATCAAGTTCTATTAAGTTCGAAGATTTTTGGCCGCGAAAAAGAGTGGAAACCAACACTTCCCAAACCATAGCCTAGGCAAATCAAACCAATCAATAAGAAAAGTTGTGTTATTGAGTATTTGAGAAACATTAGGAATCGCACGATTCGTATGCTTGTGTTTGTGTTGTTTGGTGATCTTTCTATCAAGTTCTATTAAGTTCAAAGATTTTTGGACGAGAAAAGGAATGGAAACCAACACTTCCCAAACCATAGCCTAGGTAAATCAAACCATTCAATAAGAAAAGTTGTGTTATTGAGTATTTGAGAAACATTAGGAATCGCATGATTCGTATGCTTGTGCTGTTTGGTGATCTTTCTATCAAGTTCTATTAAGTTCAAAGATTTTTGGACGAGAAAAGGAATGGAAACCAACACTTCCCAAACCATAGCCTAGGTAAATCAAACCAATCAATAAGAAAAGTTGTGTTATTGAGTATTGGAGAGAAACATTAGGAATCGCATGATTCGTATGCTTGTGTTTGTGTTGTTTGGTGATCTTTCTATCACGTTCTATTAAGTTCAAAGATTTTTGGACGAGAAAAGGAATGGAAACCAACACTTCCCAAACCATAGCCTACGTAAATCAAACCAATCAATAAGAAAGGTTGTGTTATTGAGTATTTGAGAAACATTAGGAATCGCATGATTCGTATGCTTGGTGATCTTTCTATTAAGTTCTATTAAGTTGAAAGATTTTTGGACGAGAAAAAGAATGGAAACCAACACTTCCCAAACCATAGCCTAGGTAAATCAAACCAATCAAAAAGAAAAGTTGTGTTATTGAGTATTTGAGAAACATTAGGAATCGCATGATTCTTATGGTTGTGTTTGTGTTGTTTTGTGATCTTTCTATCACGTTCTATTAAGTTCAAAGATTTTTGGACGAGAAAAGGAATGGAAACCAACACTTCCCAAACCATAGCCTAGGTAAATCAAACCAATCAATAAGAAAAGTTGTGTTATTGAGTATTTGAGAAACATTAGGAATCGCATAATTCGTATGCTTGTGTTGTTTGGTGATCTTTCTATCAAGTTCTATTAAGTTCAAAGATTTTTGGACGAGAAAAGGAATGGAAACCAACACTTCCCAAACCATAGCCGAGGTAAATCAAACCAATCAATAAGAAAAGTTGTGTTATTGAGTATTTGAGAAACATTAGGAATCGCATGATTCGTATGCTTGTGTTTGTGTTGTTTGGTGATCTTTCTATCAAGTTCTATTAAGTTGAAAGATTTTTGGATGAGAAAAAGAATGGAAACAAACACTTCCCAAACCATATCCTAGGAAAATCAAACCAATCAATAAGAAAGGTTGTGTTATTGAGTATTTGAGAAACATTAGGAATCGCATGATTCGTATGCTTGTGTTTGTGTTGTTTGGTGATCTTTCTATCAAGTTCTATTAAGTTCAAAGATTTTTTGACGAGAAAAAGAATGGAAAACCAACACTACCCAAACCATAGCCTAGGCAAATCAAACCAATAAATAAGAAATGTTGTGTTATTGAGTATTTGAGAAACATTAGGAATCGCATGATTCGTATGCTTGTGTTTGTGTTGTTTGGTGATCTTTCTATCAAGTTCTATTAAGTTCAAAGATTTTTGGACGAGAAAAGGAATGGAAACCAACACTTCCCAAACCATAGCCTACGTAAATCAAACCAATCAATAAGAAAAGTTGTGTTATTGAGTATTTGAGAAACATTAGGAATCGCATGATTCGTATGCTTGTGTTGTTTTGTGATCTTTCTATCATGTTCTATTAAGTTCAAAGATTTTTGGACGAGAAAAGGAATGGAAACCAACACTTCCCAAACCATAGCCTAGGTAAATCAAACCAATCAATAAGAAAAGTTGTGTTATTGCGTATTTGAGAAACATTAGGAATCGCATGATTCGTATGCTTGTGTTTGTGTTGTTTGGTGATCTTTCTATCACGTTCTATTAAGTTGAAAGATTTTTGGACAAGAAAAAGAATGGAAACAAACACTTCCCAAACCATATCCTAGGCAAATCAAACTAATCAATAAGAAAGGTTGTGTTATTGAGTATTTGAGAAACATTAGGAATCGCATGATTCGTATGCTTGTGTTTGTGTTGTTTGGTGATCTTTCTATCAAGTTCTATTAAGTTCGAAGATTTTTGGCCGCGAAAAAGAGTGGAGACCAACCCTTCCCAAACCATAGCCTAGGCAAATCAAACCAATCAATAAGAAAAGTTGTGTTATTGAGTATTTGAGAAACATTAGGAATCGCACGATTCGTACGCTTGTGTTTGTGTTGTTTGGTGATCTTTCTTTCAAGTTCTATTAAGTTGAAAGATTTTTGGACGAGAAAAATAATGGAAACCAACACTTCCCAAACCATAGCAGGTAAATCAAACCAATCAATAAGAAAGGTTGTGTTATTGAGTACTTGAGAAACATTAGGAATCGCATGATTCGTATGCTTGTGTTGTTTGGTGATCTTTCTATCATGTTCTATTAAGTTCAAAGATTTTTGGACGAGAAAAAGAATGGAAACCAACACTTCCCAAGCCATATCCTAGGCAAATCAAACCAATCAATAAGAAATGTTGTGTTATTGAGTATTTGAGAAACATTAGGAATCACACGATTCGTATGCTTGTGTTTCTGTTGTTTGGTGATCTTTTTATCAAGTTCTATTAAGTTCAAAGATTTTTGGACGAGAAAAAGAATGGAAACCAACACTTACCAAACCATAGCCTAGGTAAATCAAACCAATCAATAAGAAAGGTTGTGTTATTGAGTACTTGAGAAACATTAGGAATCGCATGATTCGTATGCTTGTGTTTGTGTTGTTTGGTGATAAAACTATTAAGTTCAAAGATTTTTGGACGAGAAAAAGAATGGAAACCAACACTTCCCAAACCATAGCCTAGGTAAATCAAACCATTCAATAAGAAAAGTTGTGTTATTGACTATTTGAGAAACATTAGGAATCGCATGATTCGTATGCTTGTGTTTGTGTTGTTTGGTGATCTTTCTATCACGTTCTATTAAGTTGAAAGATTTTTGGACGAGAAAAAGAATGGAAACAAACACTTCCCAAACCATATCCTAGGCAAATCAAACTAATCAATAAGAAAGGTTGTGTTATTGAGTATTTGAGAAACATTAGGAATCGCATGATTCGTATGCTTGTGTTTGTGTTGTTTCGTGATCTTTCTATCAAGTTCTATTAAGTTCGAAGATTTTTGGCAGCGAAAAAGAGTGGAAACCAACACTTCCCAAACCATAGCCTAGGCAAATCAAACCAATCAATAAGAAAAGTTGTGTTATTGAGTATTTGAGAAACATTAGGAATCGCACGATTCGTATGCTTGTGTTTGTGTTGTTTGGTGATCTTTCTATCAAGTTCTATTAAGTTCAAAGATTTTTGGACGAGAAAAGGAATGGAAACGAACACTTCCCAAACCATAGCCTAGGTAAATCAAACCATTCAATAAGAAAAGTTGTGTTATTGAGTATTTGAGAAACATTAGGAATCGCATGATTCGTATGCTTGTGTTGTTTGGTGATCTTTCTATCAAGTTCTATTAAGTTCAAAGATTTTTGGACGAGAAAAGGAATGGAAACCAACACTTCCCAAACCATAGCGTAGGTAAATCAAACCAATCAATAAGAAAAGTTGTGTTATTGAGTATTGGAGAAACATTAGGAATCGCATGATTCGTATGCTTGTGTTTGTGTTGTGTGGTGATCTTTCTATCACGTTCTATTAAGTTCAAAGATTTTTGGACGAGAAAAGGAATGGAAACCAACACTTCCCAAACCATAGCCTACGTAAATCAAACCAATCAATAAGAAAGGTTGTGTTATTGAGTATTTGAGAAACATTAGGAATCGCATGATTCGTATGCTTGGTTGTCTTTCTATTAAGTTCTATTAAGTTGAAAGATTTTTGGATGAGAAAAAGAATGGAAACCAACAGTTCCCAAACCATAGCCTAGGTAAATCAAACCAATCAAAAAGAAAAGTTGTGTTATTGAGTATTTGAGAAACATTAGGAATCGCATGATTCTTATGGTTGTGTTTGTGTTGTTTGGTGATCTTTCTATCACGTTCTATTAAGTTCAAAGATTTTTGGACGAGAAAAGGAATGGAAACCAACACTTCCCAAACCATAGCCTAGGTAAATCAACCAATCAATAAGAAAAGTTGTGTTATTGAGTATTTGAGAAACATTAGGAATCGCATGATTCGTATGCTTGTGTTGTTTGGTGATCTTTCTATCAAGTTCTATTAAGTTCAAAGATTTTTGGACGAGAAAAGGAATGGAAACCAACACTTCCCAAACCATAGCCGAGGTAAATCAAACCAATCAATACGAAAAGTTGTGTTATTGAGTATTTGAGAAACATTAGGAATCGCATGATTCGTATGCTTGTGTTTGTGTTGTTTGGTGATCTTTCTATCAAGTTCTATTAAGTTGAAAGATTTTTGGATGAGAAAAAGAATGGAAACCAAAACTTCCCAAACCATATCCTAGGCAACTCAAACCAATCAATAAGAAAGGTTGTGTTATTGAGTATTTGAGAAACATTAGGAATCGCATGATTCGTATGCTTGTGTTTGTGTTGTTTGGTGATCTTTCTATCAAGTTCTATTAAGTTTGAAGATTTTTGGCCGCGAAAAAGAGTGGAAACCAACACTTCCCAAACCATAGCATAGGCAAATCAAACCAATCAATAAGAAAAGTTGTGTTATTGAGCATTTGAGAAACATTAGGAATCGCACGATTCTTATGCGTGTGTTTGTGTTGTTTGGTGATCTTTCTATCAAGTTCTATTAAGTTCAAAGATTTTTTGACGAGAAAAAGAATGGAAACCAACACTTCCCAAACCATAGCCTAGGCAAATCAAACCAATAAATAAGAAATGTTGTGTTATTGAGTATTTGAGAAACATTAGGAATCGCATGATTCGTATGCTTGTGTTTGTGTTGTTTGGTGATCTTTCTATCACGTTCTATTAAGTTCAAAGATTTTTGGACGAGAAAAGGAATGGAAACCAACACTTCCCAAACCATAGCCTAGGTAAATCAAACCAATCAATAAGAAAAGTTGTGTTATTGAGTATTTGAGAAACATTAGGAATCGCATGATTCGTATGCTTGTGTTGTTTGGTGATCTTTCTATCAAGTTCTATTAAGTTCAAAGATTTTTGGACGAGAAAAGGAATGGAAACCAACACTTCCCAGACCATAGCCTAGGTAAATCAAACCAATCAATAAGAAAAGTTGTGTTATTGAGTATTTGAGAAACATGAGGAATAGCATGATTCGTATGCTTGTGATTGTGTTGTTTGGTGATAAAACTATTAAGTTCAAAGATTTTTGGACGAGAAAAAGAATGGAAACCAACACTTCCCAGACCATAGCCTAGGTAAATCAAACCAATCAATAAGAAAAGTTGTGTTATTGAGTATTTGAGAAACATGAGGAATAGCATGATTCGTATGCTTGTGTTTGTGTTGTTTGGTGATAAAACTATTAAGTTCAAAGATTTTTGGACGAGAAAAAGAATGGAAACCAACACTTCCCAAACCATAGCCTAGGTAAATCAAACCATTCAATAAGAAAAGTTGTGTTATTGACTATTTGAGAAACATTAGGAATCGCATGATTCGTATGCTTGTGTTTGTGTTGTTTGGTGATCTTTCTATCACGTTCTATTAAGTTGAAAGATTTTTGGACGAGAAAAAGAATGGAAACAAACACTTCCCAAACCATATCCTAGGCAAATCAAACTAATCAATAAGAAAGGTTGTGTTATTGAGTATTTGAGAAACATTAGGAATCGCATGATTCGTATGCTTGTGTTTGTGTTGTTTCGTGATCTTTCTATCAAGTTCTATTAAGTTCGAAGATTTTTGGCCGCGAAAAAGAGTGGAAACCAACACTTCCCAAACCATAGCCTAGGCAAATCAAACCAATCAATAAGAAAAGTTGTGTTATTGAGTATTTGAGAAACATTAGGAATCGCACGATTCGTATGCTTGTGTTTGTGTTGTTTGGTGATCTTTCTATCAAGTTCTATTAAGTTCAAAGATTTTTGGACGAGAAAAGGAATGGAAACGAACACTTCCCAAACCATAGCCTAGGTAAATCAAACCATTCAATAAGAAAAGTTGTGTTATTGAGTATTTGAGAAACATTAGGAATCGCATGATTCGTATGCTTGTGTTGTTTGGTGATCTTTCTATCAAGTTCTATTAAGTTCAAAGATTTTTGGACGAGAAAAGGAATGGAAACCAACACTTCCCAAACCATAGCGTAGGTAAATCAAACCAATCAATAAGAAAAGTTGTGTTATTGAGTATTGGAGAAACATTAGGAATCGCATGATTCGTATGCTTGTGTTTGTGTTGTGTGGTGATCTTTCTATCACGTTCTATTAAGTTCAAAGATTTTTGGACGAGAAAAGGAATGGAAACCAACACTTCCCAAACCATAGCCTACGTAAATCAAACCAATCAATAAGAAAGGTTGTGTTATTGAGTATTTGAGAAACATTAGGAATCGCATGATTCGTATGCTTGGTGATCTTTCTATTAAGTTCTATTAAGTTGAAAGATTTTTGGATGAGAAAAAGAATGGAAACCAACAGTTCCCAAACCATAGCCTAGGTAAATCAAACCAATCAAAAAGAAAAGTTGTGTTATTGAGTATTTGAGAAACATTAGGAATCGCATGATTCTTATGGTTGTGTTTGTGTTGTTTGGTGATCTTTCTATCACGTTCTATTAAGTTCAAAGATTTTTGGACGAGAAAAGGAATGGAAACCAACACTTCCCAAACCATAGCCTAGGTAAATCAAACCAATCAATAAGAAAAGTTGTGTTATTGAGTATTTGAGAAACATTAGGAATCGCATGATTCGTATGCTTGTGTTGTTTGGTGATCTTTCTATCAAGTTCTATTAAGTTCAAAGATTTTTGGACGAGAAAAGGAATGGAAACCAACACTTCCCAGACCATAGCCTAGGTAAATCAAACCAATCAATAAGAAAAGTTGTGTTATTGAGTATTTGAGAAACATGAGGAATAGCATGATTCGTATGCTTGTGATTGTGTTGTTTGGTGATCTTTCTATCAAGTTCTATTAAGTTCAAAGATTTTTGGACGAGAAAAAGAATGGAAACCAACACTTACCAAACCATAGCCTAGGTAAATCAAACCAATCAATAAGAAAAGTTGTGTTATTGAGTATTTGAGAAACATTAGGAATCGCATGATTCGTATGCTTGTGTTTGTGTTGTTTGGTGATCTTTCTATCACGTTCTATTAAGTTCGAAGATTTTTGGCCGCGAAAAAGAGTGGAAACCAACACTTCCCAAACCATAGCCTAGGCAAATCAAACCAATCAATAAGAAAAGTTGTATAATTGAGTATTTGAGAAACATTAGGAATCGCATGATTCGTATGCTTGTGTTTGTGTTGTTTGGTGATCTTTCTATCACGTTTTATTAAGTTCAAAGATTTTTGGACGAGAAAAAGAATGGAAACCAACATTAGGAATCGCATGATTCATATGCTTGTGTTGTTTGGTGATCCTTCTATCAAGTTCTATTAAGTTCAAAGATTTTTGGACGAGAAAAAGAATGGAAACCAACACTTCCCAAACCATATCCTAGGCAAATCAAACCAATCAATAAGAAAGGTTGTGTTATTGAGTATTTGAGAAACATTAGGAATCGCATGATTCGTATGCTTGTGTTTGTGTTGTTTGGTGATCTTTCTATCAAGTTCTATTAAGTTCAAAGATTTTTGGACGAGAAAAAGAATGGAAACCAACATTTCCCAAACTATAGCCTAGGCAAATCAAATCAATCAATAAGAAAGGTTGTGTTATTGAGTATTTGAGAAACATTAGGAATCGCATGATTCGTATGCTTGTGTTTGTGTTGTTTGGTGATCTTTCTATCAAGTTCTATTAAGTTCAAAGATTTTTGGACGAGAAAAGGAATGGAAACCCACACTTCCCAAACCATAGCCTAGGTAAGTCAAACCAATCAATAAGAAAAGTTGTGTTATTGAGTATTTGAGAAACATTAGGAATCGCATGATTCGTATGCTTGTGTTGTTTGGTGATCTTTCTATCAAGTTCTATTAAGTTCAAAGATTTTTGGACGAGAAAAAGAATGGAAACCAACACTTCCCAGACCATAGCCTAGGTAAATCAAACCAATCAATAAGAAAAGTTGTGTTATTGAGTATTTGAGAAACATTAGGAATCGCACGATTCTTATGCGTGTGTTTGTGTTGTTTGGTGATCTTTCTATCAAGTTCTATTAAGTTCAAAGATTTTTTGACGAGAAAAAGAATGGAAACCAACACTTCCCAAACCATAGCCTAGGCAAATCAAACCAATAAATAAGAAATGTTGTGTTATTGAGTATTTGAGAAACATTAGGAATCGCTTGATTCGTATGCTTGGTGATCTTTCTATTAAGTTCTATTAAGTTGAAAGATTTTTGGACGAGAAATAGAATGGAAACCAACACTTCCCAAACCATAGCTTAGGCAAATCAAACCAATCAATAAGAAAGGTTGTGTTATTGAGTACTTGAGAAACATTAGGAATCGCATGATTCGTATGCTTGTGTTTGTGTTGTTTGGTGATAAAACTATTAAGTTCAAAGATTTTTGGACGAGAAAAAGAATGGAAACCAACACTTCCCAAACCATAGCCTAGGTAAATGAAACCAATCAATAAGACAAGTTGTGTTATTGAGTATTTGAGAAACATTTGGAATCGCATGATTCGTAAGTTTGTGTTGTTTGGTGATCTTTCTATCACGTTTTATTAAGTTCAAAGATTTTTGAACGAGAAAAGGAATGGAAACCCACACTTCCCAACCCATAGCCTAGGTAAATCAAACCAATCAATAAGAAAAGTTGTGTTATTGAGTATTTGAGAAACATTAGGAATCGCATGATTCGTATGCTTGTGTTGTTTGGTGATCTTTCTATCAAGTTCTATTAAGTTCAAAGATTTTTGGACGAGAAAAAGAATGGAAACCAACACTTCCCAAACCATAGCCTAGGTAAATCAAACCAATCAATAAGAAAAGTTGTGTTATTGAGTATTTGAGAAACATTAGGAATCGCATGATTCGTATGCTTGTGTTTGTGTTGTTTGGTGATCTTTCTATCAAGTTCTATTAAGTTTGAAGATTTTTGGCCGCGAAAAAGAGTGGAAACCAACACTTCCCAAACCATAGCATAGGCAAATCAAACCAATCAATAAGAAAAGTTGTGTTATTGAGCATATGAGAAACATTAGGAATCGCACGATTCTTATGCGTGTGTTTGTGTTGTTTGGTGATCTTTCTATCAAGTTCTATTAAGTTCAAAGATTTTTTGACGAGAAAAAGAATGGAAACCAACACTTCCCAAACCATAGCCTAGGCAAATCAAACCAATAAATAAGAAATGTTGTGTTATTGAGTATTTGAGAAACATTAGGAATCGCATGATTCGTATGCTTGTGTTTGTGTTGTTTGGTGATCTTTCTATCACGTTCTATTAAGTTCAAAGATTTTTGGACGAGAAAAGGAATGGAAACCAACACTTCCCAAACCATAGCCTAGGTAAATCAAACCAATCAATAAGAAAAGTTGTGTTATTGAGTATTTGAGAAACATTAGGAATCGCATGATTCGTATGCTTGTGTTGTTTGGTGATCTTTCTATCAAGTTCTATTAAGTTCAAAGATTTTTGGACGAGAAAAGGAATGGAAACCAACACTTCCCAGACCATAGCCTAGGTAAATCAAACCAATCAATAAGAAAAGTTGTGTTATTGAGTATTTGAGAAACATGAGGAATAGCATGATTCGTATGCTTGTGATTGTGTTGTTTGGTGATCTTTCTATCAAGTTCTATTAAGTTCAAAGATTTTTGGACGAGAAAAAGAATGGAAACCAACACTTTCCAAACCATAGCCTAGGTAAATCAAACCAATCAATAAGAAAAGTTGTGTTATTGAGTATTTGAGAAACATTAGGAATCGCATGATTCGGATGCTTGTGTTTGTGTTGTTTGGTGATCTTTCTATCAAGTTCTATTAAGTTCGAAGATTTTTGGCCGCGAAAAAGAGTGGAAACCAACACTTCCCAAACCATAGCCTAGGCAAATCAAACCAATCAATAAGAAAAGTTGTGTTATTGAGTATTTGAGAAACATTAGGAATCGCACGATTCGTATGCTTGTGTTTGTGTTGTTTGGTGATCCTTCTATCAAGTTCTATTAAGTTCAAAGATTTTTGGACGAGAAAAGGAATGGAAACCAACACTTCCCAAACCATAGCCTAGGTAAATCAAACCATTCAATAAGAAAAGTTGTGTTATTGAGTATTTGAGAAACATTAGGAATCGCATGATTCGTATGCTTGTGCTGTTTGGTGATCTTTCTATCAAGTTCTATTAAGTTCAAAGATTTTTGGACGAGAAAAGGAATGGAAACCAACACTTCCCAAACCATAGCCTAGGTAAATCAAACCAATCAATAAGAAAAGTTGTGTTATTGAGTATTGGAGAGAAACATTAGGAATCGCATGATTCGTATGCTTGTGTTTGTGTTGTTTGGTGATCTTTCTATCACGTTCTATTAAGTTCAAAGATTTTTGGACGAGAAAAGGAATGGAAACCAACACTTCCCAAACCATAGCCTACGTAAATCAAACCAATCAATAAGAAAGGTTGTGTTATTGAGTATTTGAGAAACATTAGGAATCCCATGATTCGTATGCTTGGTGATCTTTCTATTAAATTCTATTAAGTTGAAAGATTTTTGGACGAGAAAAAGAATGGAAACCAACACTTCCCAAACCATAGCCTAGGTAAATCAAACCAATCAAAAAGAAAAGTTGTGTTATTGAGTATTTGAGAAACATTAGGAATCGCATGATTCTTATGGTTGTGTTTGTGTTGTTTTGTGATCTTTCTATCACGTTGTATTAAGTTCAAAGATTTTTGGACGAGAAAAGGAATGGAAACCAACAATTCCCAAACCATAGCCTAGGTAAATCAAACCAATCAATAAGAAAAGTTGTGTTATTGAGTATTTGAGAAACATTAGGAATCGCATGATTCGTATGCTTGTGTTGTTTGGTGATCTTTCTATCAAGTTCTATTAAGTTCAAAGATTTTTGGACGAGAAAAGGAATGGAAACCAACACTTCCCAAACCATAGCCGAGGTAAATCAAACCAATCAATAAGAAAAGTTGTGTTATTGAGTATTTGAGAAACATTAGGAATCGCATGATTCGTATGCTTGTGTTTGTGTTGTTTGGTGATCTTTCTATCAAGTTCTATTAAGTTGAAAGATTTTTGGATGAGAAAAAGAATGGAAACAAACACTTCCCAAACCATATCCTAGGCAAATCAAACCAATCAATAAGAAAGGTTGTGTTATTGAGTATTTGAGAAACATTAGGAATCGCATGATTCGTATGCTTGTGTTTGTGTTGTTTGGTGATCTTTCTATCAAGTTCTATTAAGTTTGAAGATTTTTGGCCGCGAAAAAGAGTGGTAACCAACACTTCCCAAACCATAGCATAGGCAAATCAAACCAATCAATAAGAAAAGTTGTGTTATTGAGCATTTGAGAAACATTAGGAATCGCACGATTCGTATGCTTGTGTTTGTGTTGTTTGGTGATCTTTCTATCAAGTTCTATTAAGTTCAAAGATTTTTTGACGAGAAAAAGAATGGAAAACCAACACTACCCAAACCATAGCCTAGGCAAATCAAACCAATAAATAAGAAATGTTGTGTTATTGAGTATTTGAGAAACATTAGGAATCGCATGATTCGTATGCTTGTGTTTGTGTTGTTTGGTGATCTTTCTATCAAGTTCTATTAAGTTCAAAGATTTTTGGACGAGAAAAGGAATGGAAACCAACACTTCCCAAACCATAGCCTACGTAAATCAAACCAATCAATAAGAAAAGTTGTGTTATTGAGTATTTGAGAAACATTAGGAATCGCATGATTCGTATGCTTGTGTTGTTTTGTGATCTTTCTATCAAGTTCTATTAAGTTCAAAGATTTTTGGACGAGAAAAGGAATGGAAACCAACACTTCCCAAACCATAGCCTAGGTAAATCAAACCAATCAATAAGAAAAGTTGTGTTATTGAGTATTTGAGAAACATTAGGAATCGCATGATTCGTATGCTTGTGTTTGTGTTGTTTGGTGATCTTTCTATCACGTTCTATTAAGTTGAAAGATTTTTGGACAAGAAAAAGAATGGAAACAAACACTTCCCAAACCATATCCTAGGCAAATCAAACTAATCAATAAGAAAGGTTGTGTTATTGAGTATTTGAGAAACATTAGGAATCGCATGATTCGTATGCTTGTGTTTGTGTTGTTTGGTGATCTTTCTATCAAGTTCTATTAAGTTCGAAGATTTTTGGCCGCGAAAAAGAGTGGAAACCAACACTTCCCAAACCATAGCCTAGGCAAATCAAACCAATCAATAAGAAATGTTGTGTTATTGAGTATTTGAGAAACATTAGGAATCGCACGATTCGTACGCTTGTGTTTGTGTCGTTTGGTGATCTTTCTTTCAAGTTCTATTAAGTTGAAAGATTTTTGGACGAGAAAAAGAATGGAAACCAACACTTCCCAAACCATAGCAGGTAAATCAAACCAATCAATAAGAAAGGTTGTGTTATTGAGTACTTGAGAAACATTAGGAATCGCATGATTCGTATGCTTGTGTTGTTTGGTGATCTTTCTATCATGTTCTATTAAGTTCAAAGATTTTTGGACGAGAAAAAGAATGGAAACCAACACTTCCCAAGCCATATCCTAGGCAAATCAAACCAATCAATAAGAAATGTTGTGTTATTGAGTATTTGAGAAACATTAGGAATCACACGATTCGTATGCTTGTGTTTCTGTTGTTTGGTGATCTTTTTATCAAGTTCTATTAAGTTCAAAGATTTTTGGACGAGAAAAAGAATGGAAACCAACACTTACCAAACCATAGCCTAGGTAAATCAAACCAATCAATAAGAAAGGTTGTGTTATTGAGTACTTGAGAAACATTAGGAATCGCATGATTCGTATGCTTGTGTTTGTGTTGTTTGGTGATAAAACTAGTAAGTTCAAAGATTTTTGGACGAGAAAAAGAATGGAAACCAACACTTCCCAAACCATAGCCTAGGTAAATCAAACCATTCAATAAGAAAAGTTGTGTTATTGACTATTTGAGAAACATTAGGAATCGCATGATTCGTATGCTTGTGTTTGTGTTGTTTGGTGATCTTTCTATCACGTTCTATTAAGTTGAAAGATTTTTGGACGAGAAAAAGAATGGAAACAAACACTTCCCAAACCATATCCTAGGCAAATCAAACTAATCAATAAGAAAGGTTGTGTTATTGAGTATTTGAGAAACATTAGGAATCGCATGATTCGTATGCTTGTGTTTGTGTTGTTTCGTGATCTTTCTATCAAGTTCTATTAAGTTCGAAGATTTTTGGCCGCGAAAAAGAGTGGAAACCAACACTTCCCAAACCATAGCCTAGGCAAATCAAACCAATCAATAAGAAAAGTTGTGTTATTGAGTATTTGAGAAACATTAGGAATCGCACGATTCGTATGCTTGTGTTTGTGTTGTTTGGTGATCTTTCTATCAAGTTCTATTAAGTTCAAAGATTTTTGGACGAGAAAAGGAATGGAAAGGAACACTTCCCAAACCATAGCCTAGGTAAATCAAACCAATCAATAAGACAAGTTGTGTTATTGAGTATTTGAGAAACATTTGGAATCGCATGATTCGTATGCTTGTGTTGTTTGGTGATCTTTCTATCAAGTTCTATTAAGTTCAAAGATTTTTGGACGAGAAAAGGAATGGAAACCAACACTTCCCAAACCATAGCGTAGGTAAATCAAACCAATCAATAAGAAAAGTTGTGTTATTGACTATTGGAGAAACATTAGGAATCGCATGATTCGTATGCTTGTGTTTGTGTTGTGTGGTGATCTTTCTATCACGTTCTATTAAGTTCAAAGATTTTTGGACGAGAAAAGGAATGGAAACCAACACTTCCCAAACCATAGCCTACGTAAATCAAACCAATCAATAAGAAAGGTTGTGTTATTGAGTATTTGAGAAACATTAGGAATCGCATGATTCGTATGCTTGGTGATCTTTCTATTAAGTTCTATTAAGTTGAAAGATTTTTGGATGAGAAAAAGAATGGAAACCAACAGTTCCCAAACCATAGCCTAGGTAAATCAAACCAATCAAAAAGAAAAGTTGTGTTATTGAGTATTTGAGAAACATTAGGAATCGCATGATTCTTATGGTTGTGTTTGTGTTGTTTGGTGATCTTTCTATCACATTCTATTAAGTTCAAAGATTTTTGGACGAGAAAAGGAATGGAAACCAACACTTCCCAAACCATAGCCTAGGTAAATCAACCAATCAATAAGAAAAGTTGTGTTATTGAGTATTTGAGAAACATTAGGAATCGCATGATTCGTATGCTTGTGTTGTTTGGTGATCTTTCTATCAAGTTCTATTAAGTTCAAAGATTTTTGGACGAGAAAAGGAATGGAAACCAACACTTCCCAAACCATAGCCGAGGTAAATCAAACCAATCAATACGAAAAGTTGTGTTATTGAGTATTTGAGAAACATTAGGAATCGCATGATTCGTATGCTTGTGTTTGTGTTGTTTGGTGATCTTTCTATCAAGTTCTATTAAGTTGAAAGATTTTTGGATGAGAAAAAGAATGGAAACCAAAACTTCCCAAACCATATCCTAGGCAAATCAAACCAATCAATAAGAAAGGTTGTGTTATTGAGTATTTGAGAAACATTAGGAATCGCATGATTCGTATGCTTGTGTTTGTGTTGTTTGGTGATCTTTCTATCAAGTTCTATTAAGTTCAAAGATTTTTGGACGAGAAAAGGAATGGAAACGAACACTTCCCAAACCATAGCCTAGGTAAATCAAACCATTCAATAAGAAAAGTTGTGTTATTGAGTATTTGAGAAACATTAGGAATCGCATGATTCGTATGCTTGTGTTGTTTGGTGATCTTTCTATCAAGTTCTATTAAGTTCAAAGATTTTTGGACGAGAAAAGGAATGGAAACCAACACTTCCCAAACCATAGCGTAGGTAAATCAAACCAATCAATAAGAAAAGTTGTGTTATTGACTATTGGAGAAACATTAGGAATCGCATGATTCGTATGCTTGTGTTTGTGTTGTGTGGTGATCTTTCTATCACGTTCTATTAAGTTCAAAGATTTTTGGACGAGAAAAGGAATGGAAACCAACACTTCCCAAACCATAGCCTACGTAAATCAAACCAATCAATAAGAAAGGTTGTGTTATTGAGTATTTGAGAAACATTAGGAATCGCATGATTCGTATGCTTGGTGATCTTTCTATTAAGTTCTATTAAGTTGAAAGATTTTTGGATGAGAAAAAGAATGGAAACCAACAGTTCCCAAACCATAGCCTAGGTAAATCAAACCAATCAAAAAGAAAAGTTGTGTTATTGAGTATTTGAGAAACATTAGGAATCGCATGATTCTTATGGTTGTGTTTGTGTTGTTTGGTGATCTTTCTATCATGTTCTATTAAGTTCAAAGATTTTTGGACGAGAAAAGGAATGGAAACCAACACTTCCCAAACCATAGCCTAGGTAAATCAACCAATCAATAAGAAAAGTTGTGTTATTGAGTATTTGAGAAACATTAGGAATCGCATGATTCGTATGCTTGTGTTGTTTGGTGATCTTTCTATCAAGTTCTATTAAGTTCAAAGATTTTTGGACGAGAAAAGGAATGGAAACCAACACTTCCCAAACCATAGCCGAGGTAAATCAAACCAATCAATACGAAAAGTTGTGTTATTGAGTATTTGAGAAACATTAGGAATCGCATGATTCGTATGTTTGTGTTGTTTGGTGATCTTTCTATCACGTTCTATTAAGTTCAAAGATTTTTGGCCGCGAAAAAGAGTGGAAACCAACACTTCCCAAACCATAGCCTAGGTAAATCAAACCAATCAATAAGAAAAGTTGTGTTATTGAGTATTTGAGAAACATTAGGAATCGCATGATTCGTATGCTTGTGTTGTTTGGTGATCTTTCTATCAAGTTCTATTAAGTTCAAAGATTTTTGGACGAGAAAAAGAATGGAAACCAACACTTCCCAAACCATATCCTAGGTAAATCAAACCAATCAATAAGAAAAGTTGTGTTATTGAGTATTTGAGAAACATTAGGAATCGCATGATTCGTATGCTTGTGTTTGTGTTGTTTGGTGATCTTTCTATCACGTTCTATTAAGTTCGAAGATTTTTGGCCGCGAAAAAGAGTGGAAACCAACACTTCCCAAACCATAGCCTAGGCAATTCAAACCAATCAATAAGAAAAGTTGTGTTATTGAGTATTTGAGAAACATTAGGAATCGCATGATTCGTATGCTTGTGTTTGTGTTCTTTGGTGATCTTTCTATCACGTTTTATTAAGTTCAAAGATTTTTGGACGAGAAAAAGAATGGAAACCAACATTAGGAATCGCATGATTCGTATGCTTGTGTTGTTTGGTGATCCTTCTATCAAGTTCTATTAAGTTCAAAGATTTTTGGACGAGAAAAAGAATGGAAACCAACACTTCCCAAACCATATCCTAGGCAAATCAAACCAATCAATAAGAAAGGTTGTGTTATTGAGTATTTGAGAAACATTAGGAATCGCATGATTCGTATGCTTGTGTTTGTGTTGTTTGGTGATCTTTCTATCAAGTTCTATTAAGTTCGAAGATTTTTGGCCGCGAAAAAGAGTGGAAACCTACACTTCCCAAACCATAGCCTAGGCAAATCAAACCAATCAACAAGAAAGGTTGTGTTATTGAGTATTTGAGAAACATTAGGAATCGCACGATTCGTATGCTTGTGTTTCTGTTGTTTGGTGATCTTTCTATCAAGTTCTATTAAGTTCAAAGATTTTTGGACGAGAAAAAGAATGGAAACCAACATTTCCCAAACTATAGCCTAGGCAAATCAAATCAATCAATAAGAAAGGTTGTGTTATTGAGTATTTGAGAAACATTAGGAATCGCATGATTCGTATGCTTGTGTTTGTGTTGTTTGGTGATCTTTCTATCAAGTTCTATTAAGTTCAAAGATTTTTGGACGAGAAAAGGAATGGAAACCCACACTTCCCAAACCATAGCCTAGGTAAGTCAAACCAATCAATAAGAAAAGTTGTGTTATTGAGTATTTGAGAAACATTAGGAATCGCATGATTCGTATGCTTGTGTTGTTTGGTGATCTTTCTATCAAGTTCTATTAAGTTCAAAGATTTTTGGACGAGAAAAAGAATGGAAACCAACACTTCCCAGACCATAGCCTAGGTAAATCAAACCAATCAATAAGAAAAGTTGTGTTATTGAGTATTTGAGAAACATTAGGAATCGCACGATTCTTATGCGTGTGTTTGTGTTGTTTGGTGATCTTTCTATCAAGTTCTATTAAGTTCAAAGATTTTTTGACGAGAAAAAGAATGGAAACCAACACTTCCCAAACCATAGCCTAGGCAAATCAAACCAATAAATAAGAAATGTTGTGTTATTGAGTATTTGAGAAACATTAGGAATCGCATGATTCGTATGCTTGGTGATCTTTCTATTAAGTTCTATTAAGTTGAAAGATTTTTGGACGAGAAATAGAATGGAAACCAACACTTCCCAAACCATAGCTTAGGCAAATCAAACCAATCAATAAGAAAGGTTGTGTTATTGAGTACTTGAGAAACATTAGGAATCGCATGATTCGTATGCTTGTGTTTGTGTTGTTTGGTGATAAAACTATTAAGTTCAAAGATTTTTGGACGAGAAAAAGAATGGAAACCAACACTTCCCAAACCATAGCCTAGGTAAATGAAACCAATCAATAAGACAAGTTGTGTTATTGAGTATTTGAGAAATATTTGGAATCGCATGATTCGTAAGTTTGTGTTGTTTGGTGATCTTTCTATCACGTTTTATTAAGTTCAAAGATTTTTGAACGAGAAAAGGAATGGAAACCCACACTTCCCAACCCATAGCCTAGGTAAATCAAACCAATCAATAAGAAAAGTTGTGTTATTGAGTATTTGAGAAACATTAGGAATCGCACGATTCGTACGCTTGTGTTTGTGTTGTTTGGTGATCTTTCGTTCAAGTTCTATTAAGTTGAAAGATTTTTGGACGAGAAAAAGAATGGAAACCAACACTTCCCAAACCATAGCAGGTAAACAAACCAATCAATAAGAAAGGTTGTGTTATTGAGTACTTGAGAAACATTAGGAATCGCATGATTCGTATGCTTGTGTTGTTTGGTGATCTTTCTATCATGTTCTATTAAGTTCAAAGATTTTTGGACGAGAAAAAGAATGGAAACCAGCACTTCCCAAGCCATATCCTAGGCAAATCAAACCAATCAATAAGAAATGTTGTGTGATTGAGTATTTGAGAAACATTAGGAATCACACGATTCGTATGCTTGTGTTTCTGTTGTTTGGTGATCTTTTTATCAAGTTCTATTAAGTTCAAAGATTTTTGGACGAGAAAAAGAATGGAAACCAACACTTACCAAACCATAGCCTAGGTAAATCAAACCAATCAATAAGAAAGGTTGTGTTATTGAGTACTTGAGAAACATTAGGAATCGCATGATTCGTATGCTTGTGTTTGTGTTGTTTGGTGATAAAACTATTAAGTTCAAAGATTTTTGGACGAGAAAAAGAATGGAAACCAACACTTCCCAAACCATATCCTAGGCAAATCAAACCAATCAATAAGAAAGGTTGTGTTATTGAGTATTTGAGAAACATTAGGAATCGCATGATTCGTATGCTTGTGTTTGTGTTGTTTCGTGATCTTTCTATCAAGTTCTATTAAGTTCGAAGATTTTTGGCCGCGAAAAAGAGTGGAAACCTACACTTCCCAAACCATAGCCTAGGCAAATCAAACCAATCAACAAGAAAGGTTGTGTTATTGAGTATTTGAGAAACATTAGGAATCGCACGATTCGTATGCTTGTGTTTCTGTTGTTTGGTGATCTTTCTATCAAGTTCTATTAAGTTCAAAGATTTTTGGACGAGAAAAAGAATGGAAACCAACATTTCCCAAACTATAGCCTAGGCAAATCAAATCAATCAATAAGAAAGGTTGTGTTATTGAGTATTTGAGAAACATTAGGAATCGCATGATTCGTATGCTTGTGTTTGTGTTGTTTGGTGATCTTTCTATCAAGTTCTATTAAGTTCAAAGATTTTTGGACGAGAAAAGGAATGGAAACCCACACTTCCCAAACCATAGCCTAGGTAAGTCAAACCAATCAATAAGAAAAGTTGTGTTATTGAGTATTTGAGAAACATTAGGAATCGCATGATTCGTATGCTTGTGTTGTTTGGTGATCTTTCTATCAAGTTCTATTAAGTTCAAAGATTTTTGGACGAGAAAAAGAATGGAAACCAACACTTCCCAGACCATAGCCTAGGTAAATCAAACCAATCAATAAGAAAAGTTGTGTTATTGAGTATTTGAGAAACATTAGGAATCGCACGATTCTTATGCGTGTGTTTGTGTTGTTTGGTGATCTTTCTATCAAGTTCTATTAAGTTCAAAGATTTTTTGACGAGAAAAAGAATGGAAACCAACACTTCCCAAACCATAGCCTAGGCAAATCAAACCAATAAATAAGAAATGTTGTGTTATTGAGTATTTGAGAAACATTAGGAATCGCATGATTCGTATGCTTGGTGATCTTTCTATTAAGTTCTATTAAGTTGAAAGATTTTTGGACGAGAAATAGAATGGAAACCAACACTTCCCAAACCATAGCTTAGGCAAATCAAACCAATCAATAAGAAAGGTTGTGTTATTGAGTACTTGAGAAACATTAGGAATCGCATGATTCGTATGCTTGTGTTTGTGTTGTTTGGTGATAAAACTATTAAGTTCAAAGATTTTTGGACGAGAAAAAGAATGGAAACCAACACTTCCCAAACCATAGCCTAGGTAAATGAAACCAATCAATAAGACAAGTTGTGTTATTGAGTATTTGAGAAATATTTGGAATCGCATGATTCGTAAGTTTGTGTTGTTTGGTGATCTTTCTATCACGTTTTATTAAGTTCAAAGATTTTTGAACGAGAAAAGGAATGGAAACCCACACTTCCCAACCCATAGCCTAGGTAAATCAAACCAATCAATAAGAAAAGTTGTGTTATTGAGTATTTGAGAAACATTAGGAATCGCACGATTCGTACGCTTGTGTTTGTGTTGTTTGGTGATCTTTCGTTCAAGTTCTATTAAGTTGAAAGATTTTTGGACGAGAAAAAGAATGGAAACCAACACTTCCCAAACCATAGCAGGTAAACAAACCAATCAATAAGAAAGGTTGTGTTATTGAGTACTTGAGAAACATTAGGAATCGCATGATTCGTATGCTTGTGTTGTTTGGTGATCTTTCTATCATGTTCTATTAAGTTCAAAGATTTTTGGACGAGAAAAAGAATGGAAACCAGCACTTCCCAAGCCATATCCTAGGCAAATCAAACCAATCAATAAGAAATGTTGTGTGATTGAGTATTTGAGAAACATTAGGAATCACACGATTCGTATGCTTGTGTTTCTGTTGTTTGGTGATCTTTTTATCAAGTTCTATTAAGTTCAAAGATTTTTGGACGAGAAAAAGAATGGAAACCAACACTTACCAAACCATAGCCTAGGTAAATCAAACCAATCAATAAGAAAGGTTGTGTTATTGAGTACTTGAGAAACATTAGGAATCGCATGATTCGTATGCTTGTGTTTGTGTTGTTTGGTGATAAAACTATTAAGTTCAAAGATTTTTGGACGAGAAAAAGAATGGAAACCAACACTTCCCAAACCATATCCTAGGCAAATCAAACCAATCAATAAGAAAGGTTGTGTTATTGAGTATTTGAGAAACATTAGGAATCGCATGATTCGTATGCTTGTGTTTGTGTTGTTTGGTGATCTTTCTATCAAGTTCTATTAAGTTCGAAGATTTTTGGCCGCGAAAAAGAGTGGAAACCTACACTTCCCAAACCATAGCCTAGGCAAATCAAACCAATCAACAAGAAAGGTTGTGTTATTGAGTATTTGAGAAACATTAGGAATCGCACGATTCGTATGCTTGTGTTTCTGTTGTTTGGTGATCTTTCTATCATGTTCTATTAAGTTCAAAGATTTTTGGACGAGAAAAAGAATGGAAACCAACATTTCCCAAACTATAGCCTGGGCAAATCAAATCAATCAATAAGAAAGGTTGTGTTATTGAGTATTTGAGAAACATTAGGAATCGCATGATTCGTATGCTTGTGTTTGTGTTGTTTGGTGATCTTTCTATCAAGTTCTATTAAGTTCAAAGATTTTTGGACGAGAAAAAGAATGGAAACCAACACTTCCCAAACCATATCCTAGGCAAATCAAACCAATCAATAAGAAAGGTTGTGTTATTGAGTATTTGAGAAACATTAGGAATCGCATGATTCGTATGCTTGTGTTTGTGTTGTTTCGTGATCTTTCTATCAAGTTCTATTAAGTTCGAAGATTTTTGGCCGCGAAAAAGAGTGGAAACCTACACTTCCCAAACCATAGCCTAGGCAAATCAAACCAATCAACAAGAAAGGTTGTGTTATTGAGTATTTGAGAAACATTAGGAATCGCACGATTCGTATGCTTGTGTTTCTGTTGTTTGGTGATCTTTCTATCAAGTTCTATTAAGTTCAAAGATTTTTGGACGAGAAAAAGAATGGAAACCAACATTTCCCAAACTATAGCCTAGGCAAATCAAATCAATCAATAAGAAAGGTTGTGTTATTGAGTATTTGAGAAACATTAGGAATCGCATGATTCGTATGCTTGTGTTTGTGTTGTTTGGTGATCTTTCTATCAAGTTCTATTAAGTTCAAAGATTTTTGGACGAGAAAAGGAATGGAAACCCACACTTCCCAAACCATAGCCTAGGTAAGTCAAACCAATCAATAAGAAAAGTTGTGTTATTGAGTATTTGAGAAACATTAGGAATCGCATGATTCGTATGCTTGTGTTGTTTGGTGATCTTTCTATCAAGTTCTATTAAGTTCAAAGATTTTTGGACGAGAAAAAGAATGGAAACCAACACTTCCCAGACCATAGCCTAGGTAAATCAAACCAATCAATAAGAAAAGTTGTGTTATTGAGTATTTGAGAAACATTAGGAATCGCACGATTCTTATGCGTGTGTTTGTGTTGTTTGGTGATCTTTCTATCAAGTTCTATTAAGTTCAAAGATTTTTTGACGAGAAAAAGAATGGAAACCAACACTTCCCAAACCATAGCCTAGGCAAATCAAACCAATAAATAAGAAATGTTGTGTTATTGAGTATTTGAGAAACATTAGGAATCGCATGATTCGTATGCTTGGTGATCTTTCTATTAAGTTCTATTAAGTTGAAAGATTTTTGGACGAGAAATAGAATGGAAACCAACACTTCCCAAACCATAGCTTAGGCAAATCAAACCAATCAATAAGAAAGGTTGTGTTATTGAGTACTTGAGAAACATTAGGAATCGCATGATTCGTATGCTTGTGTTTGTGTTGTTTGGTGATAAAACTATTAAGTTCAAAGATTTTTGGACGAGAAAAAGAATGGAAACCAACACTTCCCAAACCATAGCCTAGGTAAATGAAACCAATCAATAAGACAAGTTGTGTTATTGAGTATTTGAGAAATATTTGGAATCGCATGATTCGTAAGTTTGTGTTGTTTGGTGATCTTTCTATCACGTTTTATTAAGTTCAAAGATTTTTGAACGAGAAAAGGAATGGAAACCCACACTTCCCAACCCATAGCCTAGGTAAATCAAACCAATCAATAAGAAAAGTTGTGTTATTGAGTATTTGAGAAACATTAGGAATCGCACGATTCGTACGCTTGTGTTTGTGTTGTTTGGTGATCTTTCGTTCAAGTTCTATTAAGTTGAAAGATTTTTGGACGAGAAAAAGAATGGAAACCAACACTTCCCAAACCATAGCAGGTAAACAAACCAATCAATAAGAAAGGTTGTGTTATTGAGTACTTGAGAAACATTAGGAATCGCATGATTCGTATGCTTGTGTTGTTTGGTGATCTTTCTATCATGTTCTATTAAGTTCAAAGATTTTTGGACGAGAAAAAGAATGGAAACCAGCACTTCCCAAGCCATATCCTAGGCAAATCAAACCAATCAATAAGAAATGTTGTGTGATTGAGTATTTGAGAAACATTAGGAATCACACGATTCGTATGCTTGTGTTTCTGTTGTTTGGTGATCTTTTTATCAAGTTCTATTAAGTTCAAAGATTTTTGGACGAGAAAAAGAATGGAAACCAACACTTACCAAACCATAGCCTAGGTAAATCAAACCAATCAATAAGAAAGGTTGTGTTATTGAGTACTTGAGAAACATTAGGAATCGCATGATTCGTATGCTTGTGTTTGTGTTGTTTGGTGATAAAACTATTAAGTTCAAAGATTTTTGGACGAGAAAAAGAATGGAAACCAACACTTCCCAAACCATATCCTAGGCAAATCAAACCAATCAATAAGAAAGGTTGTGTTATTGAGTATTTGAGAAACATTAGGAATCGCATGATTCGTATGCTTGTGTTTGTGTTGTTTGGTGATCTTTCTATCAAGTTCTATTAAGTTCGAAGATTTTTGGCCGCGAAAAAGAGTGGAAACCTACACTTCCCAAACCATAGCCTAGGCAAATCAAACCAATCAACAAGAAAGGTTGTGTTATTGAGTATTTGAGAAACATTAGGAATCGCACGATTCGTATGCTTGTGTTTCTGTTGTTTGGTGATCTTTCTATCATGTTCTATTAAGTTCAAAGATTTTTGGACGAGAAAAAGAATGGAAACCAACATTTCCCAAACTATAGCCTGGGCAAATCAAATCAATCAATAAGAAAGGTTGTGTTATTGAGTATTTGAGAAACATTAGGAATCGCATGATTCGTATGCTTGTGTTTGTGTTGTTTGGTGATCTTTCTATCAAGTTCTATTAAGTTCAAAGATTTTTGGACGAGAAAAGGAATGGAAACCCACACTTCCCAAACCATAGCCTAGGTAAGTCAAACCAATCAATAAGAAAAGTTGTGTTATTGAGTATTTGAGAAACATTAGGAATCGCATGATTCGTATGCTTGTGTTGTTTGGTGATCTTTCTATCAAGTTCTATTAAGTTCAAAGATTTTTGGACGAGAAAAAGAATGGAAACCAACACTTCCCAGACCATAGCCTAGGTAAATCAAACCAATCAATAAGAAAAGTTGTGTTATTGAGTATTTGAGAAACATTAGGAATCGCACGATTCTTATGCGTGTGTTTGTGTTGTTTGGTGATCTTTCTATCAAGTTCTATTAAGTTCAAAGATTTTTTGACGAGAAAAAGAATGGAAACCAACACTTCCCAAACCATAGCCTAGGCAAATCAAACCAATAAATAAGAAATGTTGTGTTATTGAGTATTTGAGAAACATTAGGAATCGCATGATTCGTATGCTTGGTGATCTTTCTATTAAGTTCTATTAAGTTGAAAGATTTTTGGACGAGAAATAGAATGGAAACCAACACTTCCCAAACCATAGCTTAGGCAAATCAAACCAATCAATAAGAAAGGTTGTGTTATTGAGTACTTGAGAAACATTAGGAATCGCATGATTCGTATGCTTGTGTTTGTGTTGTTTGGTGATAAAACTATTAAGTTCAAAGATTTTTGGACGAGAAAAAGAATGGAAACCAACACTTCCCAAACCATAGCCTAGGTAAATGAAACCAATCAATAAGACAAGTTGTGTTATTGAGTATTTGAGAAACATTTGGAATCGCATGATTCGTAAGTTTGTGTTGTTTGGTGATCTTTCTATCACGTTTTATTAAGTTCAAAGATTTTTGAAGGAGAAAAGGAATGGAAACCCACACTTCCCAACCCATAGCCTAGGTAAATCAAACCAATCAATAAGAAAAGTTGTGTTATTGAGTATTTGAGAAACATTAGGAATCGCATGATTCGTATGCTTGTGTTGTTTGGTGATCTTTCTATCAAGTTCTATTAAGTTCAAAGATTTTTGGACGAGAAAAAGAATGGAAACCAACACTTCCCAAACCATAGCCTAGGTAAATCAAACCAATCAATAAGAAAAGTTGTGTTATTGAGTATTTGAGAAACATTAGGAATCGCATGATTCGTATGCTTGTGTTTGTGTTGTTTGGTGATCTTTCTATCAAGTTCTATTAAGTTTGAAGATTTTTGGCCGCGAAAAAGAGTGGAAACCAACACTTCCCAAACCATAGCATAGGCAAATCAAACCAATCAATAAGAAAAGTTGTGTTATTGAGCATTTGAGAAACATTAGGAATCGCACGATTCGTATGCTTGTGTTTGTGTTGTTTGGTGATCTTTCTATCAAGTTCTATTAAGTTCAAAGATTTTTTGACGAGAAAAAGAATGGAAAACCAACACTACCCAAACCATAGCCTAGGCAAATCAAACCAATAAATAAGAAATGTTGTGTTATTGAGTATTTGAGAAACATTAGGAATCGCATGATTCATATGCTTGTGTTTGTGTTGTTTGGTGATCTTTCTATCAAGTTCTATAAGTTCAAAGATTTTTGGACGAGAAAAGGAATGGAAACCAACACTTCCCAAACCATAGCCTAGGTAAATCAAACCAATCAATAAGAAAAGTTGTGTTATTGAGTATTTGAGAAACATTAGGAATCGCATGATTCGTATGCTTGTGTTTGTGTTGTTTGGTGATCTTTCTATCACGTTCTATTAAGTTGAAAGATTTTTGGACAAGAAAAAGAATGGAAACAAACACTTCCCAAACCATATCCTAGGCAAATCAAACTAATCAATAAGAAAGGTTGTGTTATTGAGTATTTGAGAAACATTAGGAATCGCATGATTCGTATGCTTGTGTTTGTGTTGTTTGGTGATCTTTCTATCAAGTTCTATTAAGTTCGAAGATTTTTGGCCGCGAAAAAGAGTGGAAACCAACACTTCCCAAACCATAGCCTAGGCAAATCAAACCAATCAATAAGAAAAGTTGTGTTATTGAGTATTTGAGAAACATTTGGAATCGCACGATTCGTACGCTTGTGTTTGTGTTGTTTGGTGATCTTTCTTTCAAGTTCTATTAAGTTGAAAGATTTTTGGACGAGAAAAAGAATGGAAACCAACACTTCCCAAACCATAGCAGGTAAATCAAACCAATCAATAAGAAAGGTTGTGTTATTGAGTACTTGAGAAACATTAGGAATCGCATGATTCGTATGCTTGTGTTGTTTGGTGATCTTTCTATCATGTTCTATTAAGTTCAAAGATTTTTGGACGAGAAAAAGAATGGAAACCAACACTTCCCAAGCCATATCCTAGGCAAATCAAACCAATCAATAAGAAATGTTGTGTTATTGAGTATTTGAGAAACATTAGGAATCACACGATTCGTATGCTTGTGTTTCTGTTGTTTGGTGATCTTTTTATCAAGTTCTATAAGTTCAAAGATTTTTGGACGAGAAAAGGAATGGAAACCAACACTTCCCAAACCATAGCCTAGGTAAATCAAACCAATCAATAAGAAAAGTTGTGTTATTGAGTATTTGAGAAACATTAGGAATCGCATGATTCGTATGCTTGTGTTTGTGTTGTTTGGTGATCTTTCTATCACGTTCTATTAAGTTGAAAGATTTTTGGACAAGAAAAAGAATGGAAACAAACACTTCCCAAACCATATCCTAGGCAAATCAAACTAATCAATAAGAAAGGTTGTGTTATTGAGTATTTGAGAAACATTAGGAATCGCATGATTCGTATGCTTGTGTTTGTGTTGTTTGGTGATCTTTCTATCAAGTTCTATTAAGTTCGAAGATTTTTGGCCGCGAAAAAGAGTGGAAACCAACACTTCCCAAACCATAGCCTAGGCAAATCAAACCAATCAATAAGAAAAGTTGTGTTATTGAGTATTTGAGAAACATTAGGAATCGCACGATTCGTACGCTTGTGTTTGTGTTGTTTGGTGATCTTTCTTTCAAGTTCTACTAAGTTGAAAGATTTTTGGACGAGAAAAAGAATGGAAACCAACACTTCCCAAACCATAGCAGGTAAATCAAACCAATCAATAAGAAAGGTTGTGTTATTGAGTACTTGAGAAACATTAGGAATCGCATGATTCGTATGCTTGTGTTGTTTGGTGATCTTTCTATCACGTTTTATTAAGTTCAAAGATTTATGAACGAGAAAAGGAATGGAAACCCACACTTCCCAACCCATAGCCTAGGTAAATCAAACCAATCAATAAGAAAAGTTGTGTTATTGAGTATTTGAGAAACATTAGGAATCGCATGATTCGTATGCTTGTGTTGTTTGGTGATCTTTCTATCAAGTTCTATTAAGTTCAAAGATTTTTGGACGAGAAAAAGAATGGAAACCAACACTTCCCAAACCATAGCCTAGGTAAATCAAACCAATCAATAAGAAAAGTTGTGTTATTGAGTATTTGAGAAACATTAGGAATCGCATGATTCGTATGCTTGTGTTTGTGTTGTTTGGTGATCTTTCTATCAAGTTCTATTAAGTTTGAAGATTTTTGGCCGCGAAAAAGAGTGGAAACCAAAACTTCCCAAACCATAGCATAGGCAAATCAAACCAATCAATAAGAAAAGTTGTGTTATTGAGCATTTGAGAAACATTAGGAATCGCACGATTCGTATGCTTGTGTTTGTGTTGTTTGGTGATCTTTCTATCAAGTTCTATTAAGTTCAAAGATTTTTTGACGAGAAAAAGAATGGAAAACCAACACTACCCAAACCATAGCCTAGGCAAATCAAACCAATAAATAAGAAATGTTGTGTTATTGAGTATTTGAGAAACATTAGGAATCGCATGATTCATATGCTTGTGTTTGTGTTGTTTGGTGATCTTTCTATCAAGTTCTATAAGTTCAAAGATTTTTGGACGAGAAAAGGAATGGAAACCAACACTTCCCAAACCATAGCCTACGTAAATCAAAGCAATCAATAAGAAAAGTTGTGTTATTGAGTATTTGAGAAACATTAGGAATCGCATGATTCGTATGCTTGTGTTGTTTGGTGATCTTTCTATCAAGTTCTATTAAGTTCAAAGATTTTTGGACGAGAAAAGGAATGGAAACCAACACTTCCCAAACTAGGTAAATCAAACCAATCAATAAGAAAAGTTGTGTTATTGAGTATTTGAGAAACATTAGGAATCGCATGATTCGTATGCTTGTGTTTGTGTTGTTTGGTGATCTTTCTATCACGTTCTATTAAGTTGAAAGATTTTTGGACAAGAAAAAGAATGGAAACAAACACTTCCCAAACCATATCCTAGGCAAATCAAACTAATCAATAAGAAAGGTTGTGTTATTGAGTATTTGAGAAACATTAGGAATCGCATGATTCGTATGCTTGTGTTTGTGTTGTTTGGTGATCTTTCTATCAAGTTCTATTAAGTTCGAAGATTTTTGGCCGCGAAAAAGAGTGGAAACCAACACTTCCCAAACCATAGCCTAGGCAAATCAAACCAATCAATAAGAAAAGTTGTGTTATTGAGTATTTGAGAAACATTAAGAATCGCACGATTCGTACGCTTGTGTTTGTGTTGTTTGGTGATCTTTCTTTCAAGTTCTATTAAGTTGAAAGATTTTTGGACGAGAAAAAGAATGGAAACCAACACTTCCCAAACCATAGCAGGTAAATCAAACCAATCAATAAGAAAGGTTGTGTTATTGAGTACTTGAAAAACATTAGGAATCGCATGATTCGTATGCTTGTGTTGTTTGGTGATCTTTCTATCATGTTCTATTAAGTTCAAAGATTTTTGGACGAGAAAAAGAATGGAAACCAACACTTCCCAAGCCATATCCTAGGCAAATCAAACCAATCAATAAGAAATGTTGTGTTATTGAGTATTTGAGAAACATTAGGAATCACACGATTCGTATGCTTGTGTTTCTGTTGTTTGGTGATCTTTTTATCAAGTTCTATTAAGTTCAAAGATTTTTGGACGAGAAAAAGAATGGAAACCAACACTTTCCAAACCATAGCCTAGGTAAATTAAACCAATCAATAAGAAAGGTTGTGTTATTGAGTACTTGAGAAACATTAGGAATCGCATGATTCGTATGCTTGTGTTTGTGTTGTTTGGTGATAAAACTATTAAGTTCAAAGATTTTTGGACGAGAAAAAGAATGGAAACCAACACTTCCCAAACCATAGCCTAGGTAAATCAAACCATTCAATAAGAAAAGTTGTGTTATTGACTATTTGAGAAACATTAGGAATCGCATGATTCGTATGCTTGTGTTTGTGTTGTTTGGTGATCTTTCTATCACGTTCTATTAAGTTGAAAGATTTTTGGACGAGAAAAAGAATGGAAACAAACACTTCCCAAACCATATCCTAGGCAAATCAAACTAATCAATAAGAAAGGTTGTGTTATTGAGTATTTGAGAAACATTAGGAATCGCATGATTCGTATGCTTGTGTTTGTGTTGTTTGGTGATCTTTCTATCAAGTTCTATTAAGTTCGAAGATTTTGGGCCGCGAAAAAGAGTGGAAACCAACACTTCCCAAACCATAGCCTAGGCAAATCAAACCAATCAATAAGAAAAGTTGTGTTATTGAGTATTTGAGAAACATTAGGAATCGCACGATTCGTATGCTTGTGTTTGTGTTGTTTGGTGATCTTTCTATCAAGTTCTATTAAGTTCAAAGATTTTTGGACGAGAAAAGGAATGGAAACGAACACTTCCCAAACCATAGCCTAGGTAAATCAAACCATTCAATAAGAAAAGTTGTGTTATTGAGTATTTGAGAAACATTAGGAATCGCATGATTCGTATGCTTGTGTTGTTTGGTGATCTTTCTATCAAGTTCTATTAAGTTCAAAGATTTTTGGACGAGAAAAGGAATGGAAACCAACACTTCCCAAACCATAGCGTAGGTAAATCAAACCAATCAATAAGAAAAGTTGTGTTATTGAGTATTGGAGAAACATTAGGAATCGCATCATTCGTATGCTTGTGTTTGTGTTGTGTGGTGATCTTTCTATCACGTTCTATTAAGTTCAAAGATTTTTGGACGAGAAAAGGAATGGAAACCAACACTTCCCAAACCATAGCCTACGTAAATCAAACCAATCAATAAGAAAGGTTGTGTTATTGAGTATTTGAGAAACATTAGGAATCGCATGATTCGTATGCTTGGTGATCTTTCTATTAAGTTCTATTAAGTTGAAAGATTTTTGGATGAGAAAAAGAATGGAAACCAACACTTCCCAAACCATAGCCTAGGTAAATCAAACCAATCAAAAAGAAAAGTTGTGTTATTGAGTATTTGAGAAACATTAGGAATCGCATGATTCTTATGGTTGTGTTTGTGTTGTTTGGTGATCTTTCTATCACGTTCTATTAAGTTCAAAGATTTTTGGACGAGAAAAGGAATGGAAACCAACACTTCCCAAACCATAGCCTAGGTAAATCAAACCAATCAATAAGAAAAGTTGTGTTATTGAGTATTTAAGAAACATTAGGAATCGCATGATTCGTATGCTTGTGTTGTTTGATGATCTTTCTATCAAGTTCTATTAAGTTCAAAGATTTTTGGACGAGAAAAGGAATGGAAACCAACACTTCCCAAACCATAGCCGAGGTAAATCAAACCAATCAATACGAAAAGTTGTGTTATTGAGTATTTGAGAAACATTAGGAATCGCATTATTCGTATGCTTGTGTTTGTGTTGTTTGGTGATCTTTCTATCAAGTTCTATTAAGTTGAAAGATTTTTGGATGAGAAAAAGAATGGAAACCAAAACTTCCCAAACCATATCCTAGGCAAATCAAACCAATCAATAAGAAAGGTTGTGTTATTGAGTATTTGAGAAACATTAGGAATCGCATGATTCGTATGCTTGTGTTTGTGTTGTTTGGTGATCTTTCTATCAAGTTCTATTAAGTTTGAAGATTTTTGGCCGCGAAAAAGAGTGGAAACCAACACTTCCCAAACCATAGCATAGGCAAATCAAACCAATCAATAAGAAAAGTTGTGTTATTGAGCATTTGAGAAACATTAGGAATCGCACGATTCTTATGCGTGTGTTTGTGTTGTTTGGTGAGCTTTCTATCAAGTTCTATTAAGTTCAAAGATTTTTTGACGAGAAAAAGAATGGAAACCAACACTTCCCAAACCATAGCCTAGGCAAATCAAACCAATAAATAAGAAATGTTGTGTTATTGAGTATTTGAGAAACATTAGGAATCGCATGATTCGTATGCTTGTGTTTGTGTTGTTTGGGGATCTTTCTATCACGTTCTATTAAGTTCAAAGATTTTTGGACGAGAAAAGGAATGGAAACCAACACTTCCCAAACCATAGCCTAGGTAAATCAAACCAATCAATAAGAAAAGTTGTGTTATTGAGTATTTGAGAAACATTAGGAATCGCATGATTCGTATGCTTGTGTTGTTTGGTGATCTTTCTGTCAAGTTCTATTAAGTTCAAAGATTTTTGGACGAGAAAAGGAATGGAAACCAACACTTCCCAGACCATAGCCTAGGTAAATCAAACCAATCAATAAGAAAAGTTGTGTTATTGAGTATTTGAGAAACATGAGGAATAGCATGATTCGTATGCTTGTGATTGTGTTGTTTGGTGATCTTTCTATCAAGTTCTATTAAGTTCAAAGATTTTTGGACGAGAAAAAGAATGGAAACCAACACTTTCCAAACCATAGCCTAGGTAAATCAAACCAATCAATAAGAAAAGTTGTGTTATTGAGTATTTGAGAAACATTAGGAATCGCATGATTCGTATGCTTGTGTTTGTGTTGTTTGGTGATCTTTCTATCACGTTCTATTAAGTTCGAAGATTTTTGGCCGCGAAAAAGAGTGGAAACCAACACTTCCCAAACCATAGCCTAGGCAAATCAAACCAATCAATAAGAAAAGTTGTGTTATTGAGTATTTGAGAAACATTAGGAATCGCATGATTCGTATGCTTGTGTTTGTGTTGTTTGGTGATCTTTCTATCACGTTTTATTAAGTTCAAAGATTTTTGGACGAGAAAAAAAATGGAAACCAACATTAGGAATCGCATGATTCGTATGCTTGTGTTGTTTGGTGATCCTTCTATCAAGTTCTATTAACTTCAAAGATTTTTGGACGAGAAAAAGAATGGAAACCAACACTTCCCAAACCATATCCTAGGCAAATCAAACCAATCAATAAGAAAGGTTGTGTTATTGAGTATTTGAGAAACATTAGGAATCGCATGATTCGTATGCTTGTGTTTGTGTTGTTTGGTGATCTTTCTATCAAGTTCTATTAAGTTCGAAGATTTTTGGCCGCGAAAAAGAGTGGAAACCTACACTTCCCAAACCATAGCCTAGGCAAATCAAACCAATCAACAAGAAAGGTTGTGTTATTGAGTACTTGAGAAACATTAGGAATCGCATGATTCGTATGCTTGTGTTGTTTGGTGATCTTTCTATCATGTTCTATTAAGTTCAAAGATTTTTGGACGAGAAAAAGAATGGAAACCAACACTTCCCAAGCCATATCCTAGGCCAATCAAACCAATCAATAAGAAATGTTGTGTTATTGAGTATTTGAGAAACATTAGGAATCACACGATTCGTATGTTTGTGTTTCTGTTGTTTGGTGATCTTTTTATCAAGTTCTATTAAGTTCAAAGATTTTTGGACGAGAAAAAGAATGGAAACCAACACTTACCAAACCATAGCCTAGGTAAATTAAACCAATCAATAAGAAAGGTTGTGTTATTGAGTACTTGAGAAACATTAGGAATCGCATGATTCGTATGCTTGTGTTTGTGTTGTTTGGTGATAAAACTATTAAGTTCAAAGATTTTTGGACGAGAAAAAGAATGGAAACCAACACTTCCCAAACCATATCCTAGGCAAATCAAACCATTCAATAAGAAAAGTTGTGTTATTGACTATTTGAGAAACATTAGGAATCGCATGATTCGTATGCTTGTGTTTGTGTTGTTTGGTGATCTTTCTATCACGTTCTATTAAGTTGAAAGATTTTTGGACGAGAAAAAGAATGGAAACAAACACTTCCCAAACCATATCCTAGGCAAATCAAACTAATCAATAAGAAAGGTTGTGTTATTGAGTATTTGAGAAACATTAGGAATCGCATGATTCGTATGCTTGTGTTTGTGTTGTTTGGTGATCTTTCTATCAAGTTCTATTAAGTTCGAAGATTTTGGGCAGCGAAAAAGAGTGGAAACCAACACTTCCCAAACCATAGCCTAGGCAAATCAAACCAATCAATAAGAAAAGTTGTGTTATTGAGTATTTGAGAAACATGAGGAATAGCATGATTCGTATGCTTGTGATTGTGTTGTTTGGTGATCTTTCTATCAAGTTCTATTAAGTTGAAAGATTTTTGGATGAGAAAAAGAATGGAAACCAAAACTTCCCAAACCATATCCTAGGCAAATCAAACCAATCAATAAGAAAAGTTGTGTTATTGAGTATTTGAGAAACATGAGGAATAGCATGATTCGTATGCTTGTGTTTGTGTTGTTTGGTGATCTTTCTATCAAGTTCTATTAAGTTGAAAGATTTTTGGATGAGAAAAAGAATGGAAACCAAAACTTCCCAAACCATATCCTAGGCAAATCAAACCAATCAATAAGAAAGGTTGTGTTATTGAGTATTTGAGAAACATTAGGAATCGCATGATTCGTATGCTTGTGTTTGTGTTGTTTGGTGATCTTTCTATCAAGTTCTATTAAGTTTGAAGATTTTTGGCCGCGAAAAAGAGTGGAAACCAACACTTCCCAAACCATAGCCTAGGCAAATCAAACCAATCAATAAGAAAAGTTGTGTTATTGAGTATTTGAGAAACATTAGGAATCGCACGATTCGTATGCTTGTGTTTGTGTTGTTTGGTGATCTTTCTATGAAGTTCTATTAAGTTCAAAGATTTTTGGACGAGAAAAAGAATGGAAACCAACATTTCCCAAACCATAGCCTAGGCAAATCAAACCAATCAATAAAAAAGGTTGTGTAATTGAGTATTTGAGAAACATTAGGAATCGCATGATTCGTATGCTTGGTGATCTTTCTATCAAGTTCTATTAAGTTGAAAGATTTTTGGACGAGAAAAAGAATGCAAACCAACACTTCCCAAACCATAGCCTAGGCCAATCAAACCAATCAATAATAAAGGTTGTGTTATTGAGTATTTGAGAAACATTAGGAATCGCATGATTCGTATGCTTGTGTTTGTGTTGTCTGGTGATAAAACTATTAAGTTGAAAGATATTTGGATGAGAAAAAGAATGGAAACCAACACTTCCCAAACCATAGCCTAGGTAAATCAAACCAATCAATAAGAAAAGTTGTGTTATTGACTATTTGAGAAACATTAGGAATCGCATGATTCATATGCTTGTGTTTGTGTTGTTTGGTGATCTTTCTATCAAGTTCTATTAAGTTCAAAGATTTTTGGACCAGAAAAAGAATGGAAACCAACACTTCCCAAACCATAGCCTAGGTAAATCAAACCAATCAATAAGAAAAGTTGTGTTATTGAGTATTTGAGAAACATTAGGAATCGCATGATTCTTATGCTTGTGTTTGTGTTTTTTGGTGATCTTTCTATCACGTTCTATTAAGTTCAAAGATTTTTGGACGAGAAAAAGAATGGAAACCAACACTTCCCAAACCATATCCTAGGCAAATCAAACCAATCAATAAGAAAGGTTGTGTTATTGAGTATTTGAGAAACATAAGGAATCGCACGATTCGTATGCTTGTGTTTGTGTTGTTTGGTGATCTTTCTATCAAGTTCTATTAAGTTCAAAGATTTTTTGACGAGAAAAAAGAATGGAAACCAACACTTCCCAAACCATATTCTAGGCAAATCAAACCAATCAATAAGAAAGGTTGTGTTATTGAGTATTTGAGAAACATTAGGAATCGCACGATTCGTATGCTTGTGTTTGTGTTGTTTTGTGATCTTTCTATGAAGTTCTATTAAGTTCAAAGATTTTTGGATGAGAAAAAGAATGGAAACCAACATTTCCCAAACCATTGCCTAGGCAAATCAAACCAATAATAAGAAAGGTTGTGTAATTGAGTATTTGAGAAACATTAGGAATCGCATGATTCGTATGCTTGGTGATCTTTCTATCAAGTTCTATTAAGTTGAAAGATTTTTGGACGAGAAAAAGAATGGAAACCAACACTTCCCAAACCATAGCCTAGGTAAATCAAACCAATCAATAAGAAAAGTTGTGTTATTGAGTATTTGAGAAACATTAGGAATCGCATGATTCTTATGCTTGTGTTTGTGTTGTTTGGTGATCTTTCTATCACGTTCTATTAAGTTCAAAGATTTTTGGACGAGAAAAAGAATGGAAACCAACACTTCCCAAACCATATCCTAGGCAAATCAAACCAATCAATAAGAAAAGTTGTGTTATTGAGTATTTGAGAAACATAAGGAATCGCACGATTCGTATGCTTGTGTTTGTGTTGTTTGGTGATCTTTCTATCAAGTTCTATTAAGTTCAAAGATTTTTTGACGAGAAAAAAGAATGGAAACCAACACTTCCCAAACCATATTCTAGGCAAATCAAACCAATCAATAAGAAAGGTTGTGTTATTGAGTATTTGAGAAACATTAGGAATCGCACGATTCGTATGCTTGTGTTTGTGTTGTTTTGTGATCTTTCTATGAAGTTCTATTAAGTTCAAAGATTTTTGGATGAGAAAAAGAATGGAAACCAACATTTCCCAAACCATTGCCTAGGCAAATCAAACCAATCAATAAGAAAGGTTGTGTAATTGAGTATTTGAGAAACATTAGGAATCGCATGATTCGTATGCTTGGTGATCTTTCTATCAAGTTCTATTAAGTTGAAAGATTTTTGGACGAGAAAAAGAATGGAAACCAACACTTCCCAAACCATAGCCTAGGTAAATCAAACCAATCAATAAGAAAAGTTGTGTTATTGAGTATTTGAGAAACATTAGGAATCGCATGATTCTTATGCTTGTGTTTGTGTTGTTTGGTGATCTTTCTATCACGTTCTATTAAGTTCAAAGATTTTTGGACGAGAAAAAGAATGGAAACCAACACTTCCCAAACCATATCCTAGGCAAATCAAACCAATCAATAAGAAAAGTTGTGTTATTGAGTATTTGAGAAACATTAGGAATCGCACGATTCGTATGCTTGTGTTTGTGTTGTTTGGTGATCTTTCTATGAAGTTCTATTAAGTTCAAAGATTTTTGGACGAGAAAAAGAATGGAAACCAACATTTCCCAAACCATAGCCTAGGCAAATCAAACCAATCAATAAAAAAGGTTGTGTAATTGAGTATTTGAGAAACATTAGGAATCACATGATTCGTATGCTTGGTGATCTTTCTATCAAGTTCTATCAAGTTGAAAGATTTTTGGACGAGAAAAAGAATGGAAACCAACACTTCCCAAACCATAGCCTAGGCCAATCAAACCAATCAATAAGAAAGGTTGTGTTTTTGAGTATTTGAGAAACATTAGGAATCGCATGATTCGTATGCTTGTGTTTGTTTTGTCTGGTGATAAAACTATTAAGTTGAAAGATTTTTGGACGAGAAAAAGAATGGAAACCAACACTTCCCAAACCATAGCCTAGGTAAATCAAACCAATCAATAAGAAAAGTTGTGTTATTGAGTATTTGAGAAACATTAGGAATCGCATGATTCATATGCTTGTGTTTGTGTTGTTTGGTGATCTTTCTATCAAGTTCTATTAAGTTCAAAGATTTCTGGACGAGAAAAAGAATGGAAACCAACACTTCCCAAACCATAGCCTAGGTAAATCAAACCAATCAATAAGAAAAGTTGTGTTATTGAGTATTTGAGAAACATTAGGAATCGCATGATTCTTATGCTTGTGTTTGTGTTGTTTGGTGATCTTTCTATCACGTTCTATTAAGTTCAAAGATTTTTGGACGAGAAAAAGAATGGAAACCAACACTTCCCAAATCATATTCTAGGCAAATCAAACCAATCAATAAGAAAGGTTGTGTTATTGAGTATTTGAGAAACATTAGGAATCGCACGATTCGTATGCTTGTGTTTGTGTTGTTTTGTGATCTTTCTATGAAGTTCTATTAAGTTCAAAGATTTTTGGATGAGAAAAAGAATGGAAACCAACATTTCCCAAACCATAGCCTAGGCAAATCAAACCAATCAATAAGAAAGGTTGTGTAATTGAGTATTTGAGAAACATTAGGAATCGCATGATTCGTATGCTTGGTGATCTTTCTATCAAGTTCTATTAAGTTGAAAGATTTTTGGACAAGAAAAAGAATGGAAACCAACACTTCCCAAACCATAGCCTAGGTAAATCAAACCAATCAATAAGAAAAGTTGTGTTATTGAGTATTTGAGAAACATTAGGAATCGCATGATTCTTATGCTTGTGTTTGTGTTGTTTGGTGATCTTTCTATCACGTTCTATTAAGTTCAAAGATTTTTGGACGAGAAAAAGAATGGAAACCAACACTTCCCAAACCATATCCTAGGCAAATCAAACCAATCAATAAGAAAAGTAGTGTTATTGAGTATTTGAGAAACATAAGGAATCGCACGATTCGTATGCTTGTGTTTGTGTTGTTTGGTGATCTTTCTATCAAGTTCTATTAAGTTCAAAGATTTTTTGACGAGAAAAAAGAATGGAAACCAACACTTCCCAAACCATATTCTAGGCAAATCAAACCAATCAATAAGAAAGGTTGTGTTATTGAGTATTTGAGAAACATTAGGAATCGCACGATTCGTATGCTTGTGTTTGTGTTGTTTTGTGATCTTTCTATGAAGTTCTATTAAGTTCAAAGATTTTTGGATGAGAAAAAGAATGGAAACCAACATTTCCCAAACCATTGCCTAGGCAAATCAAACCAATCAATAAGAAAGGTTGTGTAATTGAGTATTTGAGAAACATTAGGAATCGCATGATTCGTATGCTTGGTGATCTTTCTATCAAGTTCTATTAAGTTGAAAGATTTTTGGACGAGAAAAAGAATGGAAACCAACACTTCCCAAACCATAGCCTAGGTAAATCAAACCAATCAATAAGAAAAGTTGTGTTATTGAGTATTTGAGAAACATTAGGAATCGCATGATTCTTATGCTTGTGTTTGTGTTGTTTGGTGATCTTTCTATCACGTTCTATTAAGTTCAAAGATTTTTGGACGAGAAAAAGAATGGAAACCAACACTTCCCAAACCATATCCTAGGCAAATCAAACCAATCAATAAGAAAAGTTGTGTTATTGAGTATTTGAGAAACATTAGGAATCGCACGATTCGTATGCTTGTGTTTGTGTTGTTTGGTGATCTTTCTATGAAGTTCTATTAAGTTCAAAGATTTTTGGACGAGAAAAAGAATGGAAACCAACATTTCCCAAACCATAGCCTAGGCAAATCAAACCAATCAATAAAAAAGGTTGTGTAATTGAGTATTTGAGAAACATTAGGAATCACATGATTCGTATGCTTGGTGATCTTTCTATCAAGTTCTATCAAGTTGAAAGATTTTTGGACGAGAAAAAGAATGGAAACCAACACTTCCCAAACCATAGCCTAGGCCAATCAAACCAATCAATAAGAAAGGTTGTGTTTTTGAGTATTTGAGAAACATTAGGAATCGCATGATTCGTATGCTTGTGTTTGTTTTGTCTGGTGATAAAACTATTAAGTTGAAAGATTTTTGGACGAGAAAAAGAATGGAAACCAACACTTCCCAAACCATAGCCTAGGTAAATCAAACCAATCAATAAGAAAAGTTGTGTTATTGAGTATTTGAGAAACATTAGGAATCGCATGATTCATATGCTTGTGTTTGTGTTGTTTGGTGATCTTTCTATCAAGTTCTATTAAGTTCAAAGATTTCTGGACGAGAAAAAGAATGGAAACCAACACTTCCCAAACCATAGCCTAGGTAAATCAAACCAATCAATAAGAAAAGTTGTGTTATTGAGTATTTGAGAAACATTAGGAATCGCATGATTCTTATGCTTGTGTTTGTGTTGTTTGGTGATCTTTCTATCACGTTCTATTAAGTTCAAAGATTTTTGGACGAGAAAAAGAATGGAAACCAACACTTCCCAAACCATATTCTAGGCAAATCAAACCAATCAATAAGAAAGGTTGTGTTATTGAGTATTTGAGAAACATTAGGAATCGCACGATTCGTATGCTTGTGTTTGTGTTGTTTTGTGATCTTTCTATGAAGTTCTATTAAGTTCAAAGATTTTTGGATGAGAAAAAGAATGGAAACCAACATTTCCCAAACCATAGCCTAGGCAAATCAAACCAATCAATAAGAAAGGTTGTGTAATTGAGTATTTGAGAAACATTAGGAATCGCATGATTCGTATGCTTGGTGATCTTTCTATCAAGTTCTATTAAGTTGAAAGATTTTTGGACAAGAAAAAGAATGGAAACCAACACTTCCCAAACCATAGCCTAGGTAAATCAAACCAATCAATAAGAAAAGTTGTGTTATTGAGTATTTGAGAAACATTAGGAATCGCATGATTCTTATGCTTGTGTTTGTGTTGTTTGGTGATCTTTCTATCACGTTCTATTAAGTTCAAAGATTTTTGGACGAGAAAAAGAATGGAAACCAACACTTCCCAAACCATATCCTAGGCAAATCAAACCAATCAATAAGAAAAGTAGTGTTATTGAGTATTTGAGAAACATTAGGAATCGCACGATTCGTATGCTTGTGTTTGTGTTGTTTTGTGATCTTTCTATGAAGTTCTATTAAGTTCAAAGATTTTTGGATGAGAAAAAGAATGGAAACCAACATTTCCCAAACCATTGCCTAGGCAAATCAAACCAATCAATAAGAAAGGTTGTGTAATTGAGTATTTGAGAAACATTAGGAATCGCATGATTCGTATGCTTGGTGATCTTTCTATCAAGTTCTATTAAGTTGAAAGATTTTTGGACGAGAAAAAGAATGGAAACCAACACTTCCCAAACCATAGCCTAGGTAAATCAAACCAATCAATAAGAAAAGTTGTGTTATTGAGTATTTGAGAAACATTAGGAATCGCATGATTCTTATGCTTGTGTTTGTGTTGTTTGGTGATCTTTCTATGAAGTTCTATTAAGTTCAAAGATTTTTGGACGAGAAAAAGAATGGAAACCAACATTTCCCAAACCATAGCCTAGGCAAATCAAACCAATCAATAAAAAAGGTTGTGTAATTGAGTATTTGAGAAACATTAGGAATCACATGATTCGTATGCTTGGTGATCTTTCTATCAAGTTCTATCAAGTTGAAAGATTTTTGGACGAGAAAAAGAATGGAAACCAACACTTCCCAAACCATAGCCTAGGCCAATCAAACCAATCAATAAGAAAGGTTGTGTTTTTGAGTATTTGAGAAACATTAGGAATCGCATGATTCGTATGCTTGTGTTTGTTTTGTCTGGTGATAAAACTATTAAGTTGAAAGATTTTTGGACGAGAAAAAGAATGGAAACCAACACTTCCCAAACCATAGCCTAGGTAAATCAAACCAATCAATAAGAAAAGTTGTGTTATTGAGTATTTGAGAAACATTAGGAATCGCATGATTCATATGCTTGTGTTTGTGTTGTTTGGTGATCTTTCTATCAAGTTCTATTAAGTTCAAAGATTTCTGGACGAGAAAAAGAATGGAAACCAACACTTCCCAAACCATAGCCTAGGTAAATCAAACCAATCAATAAGAAAAGTTGTGTTATTGAGTATTTGAGAAACATTAGGAATCGCATGATTCTTATGCTTGTGTTTGTGTTGTTTGGTGATCTTTCTATCACGTTCTATTAAGTTCAAAGATTTTTGGACGAGAAAAAGAATGGAAACCAACACTTCCCAAACCATATTCTAGGCAAATCAAACCAATCAATAAGAAAGGTTGTGTTATTGAGTATTTGAGAAACATTAGGAATCGCACGATTCGTATGCTTGTGTTTGTGTTGTTTGGTGATCTTTCTATGAAGTTCTATTAAGTTCAAAGATTTTTGGACGAGAAAAAGAATGGAAACCAACATTTCCCAAACCATAGCCTAGGCAAATCAAACCAATCAATAAAAAAGGTTGTGTAATTGAGTATTTGAGAAACATTAGGAATCACATGATTCGTATGCTTGGTGATCTTTCTATCAAGTTCTATCAAGTTGAAAGATTTTTGGACGAGAAAAAGAATGGAAACCAACACTTCCCAAACCATAGCCTAGGCCAATCAAACCAATCAATAAGAAAGGTTGTGTTTTTGAGTATTTGAGAAACATTAGGAATCGCATGATTCGTATGCTTGTGTTTGTTTTGTCTGGTGATAAAACTATTAAGTTGAAAGATTTTTGGACGAGAAAAAGAATGGAAACCAACACTTCCCAAACCATAGCCTAGGTAAATCAAACCAATCAATAAGAAAAGTTGTGTTATTGAGTATTTGAGAAACATTAGGAATCGCATGATTCATATGCTTGTGTTTGTGTTGTTTGGTGATCTTTCTATCAAGTTCTATTAAGTTCAAAGATTTCTGGACGAGAAAAAGAATGGAAACCAACACTTCCCAAACCATAGCCTAGGTAAATCAAACCAATCAATAAGAAAAGTTGTGTTATTGAGTATTTGAGAAACATTAGGAATCGCATGATTCTTATGCTTGTGTTTGTGTTGTTTGGTGATCTTTCTATCACGTTCTATTAAGTTCAAAGATTTTTGGACGAGAAAAAGAATGGAAACCAACACTTCCCAAACCATATTCTAGGCAAATCAAACCAATCAATAAGAAAGGTTGTGTTATTGAGTATTTGAGAAACATTAGGAATCGCACGATTCGTATGCTTGTGTTTGTGTTGTTTTGTGATCTTTCTATGAAGTTCTATTAAGTTCAAAGATTTTTGGATGAGAAAAAGAATGGAAACCAACATTTCCCAAACCATAGCCTAGGCAAATCAAACCAATCAATAAGAAAGGTTGTGTAATTGAGTATTTGAGAAACATTAGGAATCGCATGATTCGTATGCTTGGTGATCTTTCTATCAAGTTCTATTAAGTTGAAAGATTTTTGGACAAGAAAAAGAATGGAAACCAACACTTCCCAAACCATAGCCTAGGTAAATCAAACCAATCAATAAGAAAAGTTGTGTTATTGAGTATTTGAGAAACATTAGGAATCGCATGATTCTTATGCTTGTGTTTGTGTTGTTTGGTGATCTTTCTATCACGTTCTATTAAGTTCAAAGATTTTTGGACGAGAAAAAGAATGGAAACCAACACTTCCCAAACCATATCCTAGGCAAATCAAACCAATCAATAAGAAAAGTAGTGTTATTGAGTATTTGAGAAACATTAGGAATCGCACGATTCGTATGCTTGTGTTTGTGTTGTTTTGTGATCTTTCTATGAAGTTCTATTAAGTTCAAAGATTTTTGGATGAGAAAAAGAATGGAAACCAACATTTCCCAAACCATTGCCTAGGCAAATCAAACCAATCAATAAGAAAGGTTGTGTAATTGAGTATTTGAGAAACATTAGGAATCGCATGATTCGTATGCTTGGTGATCTTTCTATCAAGTTCTATTAAGTTGAAAGATTTTTGGACGAGAAAAAGAATGGAAACCAACACTTCCCAAACCATAGCCTAGGTAAATCAAACCAATCAATAAGAAAAGTTGTGTTATTGAGTATTTGAGAAACATTAGGAATCGCATGATTCTTATGCTTGTGTTTGTGTTGTTTGGTGATCTTTCTATCACGTTCTATTAAGTTCAAAGATTTTTGGACGAGAAAAAGAATGGAAACCAACACTTCCCAAACCATATCCTAGGCAAATCAAACCAATCAATAAGAAAAGTTGTGTTATTGAGTATTTGAGAAACATTAGGAATCGCACGATTCGTATGCTTGTGTTTGTGTTGTTTGGTGATCTTTCTATGAAGTTCTATTAAGTTCAAAGATTTTTGGACGAGAAAAAGAATGGAAACCAACATTTCCCAAACCATAGCCTAGGCAAATCAAACCAATCAATAAAAAAGGTTGTGTAATTGAGTATTTGAGAAACATTAGGAATCACATGATTCGTATGCTTGGTGATCTTTCTATCAAGTTCTATCAAGTTGAAAGATTTTTGGACGAGAAAAAGAATGGAAACCAACACTTCCCAAACCATAGCCTAGGCCAATCAAACCAATCAATAAGAAAGGTTGTGTTTTTGAGTATTTGAGAAACATTAGGAATCGCATGATTCGTATGCTTGTGTTTGTTTTGTCTGGTGATAAAACTATTAAGTTGAAAGATTTTTGGACGAGAAAAAGAATGGAAACCAACACTTCCCAAACCATAGCCTAGGTAAATCAAACCAATCAATAAGAAAAGTTGTGTTATTGAGTATTTGAGAAACATTAGGAATCGCATGATTCATATGCTTGTGTTTGTGTTGTTTGGTGATCTTTCTATCAAGTTCTATTAAGTTCAAAGATTTCTGGACGAGAAAAAGAATGGAAACCAACACTTCCCAAACCATAGCCTAGGTAAATCAAACCAATCAATAAGAAAAGTTGTGTTATTGAGTATTTGAGAAACATTAGGAATCGCATGATTCTTATGCTTGTGTTTGTGTTGTTTGGTGATCTTTCTATCACGTTCTATTAAGTTCAAAGATTTTTGGACGAGAAAAAGAATGGAAACCAACACTTCCCAAACCATATTCTAGGCAAATCAAACCAATCAATAAGAAAGGTTGTGTTATTGAGTATTTGAGAAACATTAGGAATCGCACGATTCGTATGCTTGTGTTTGTGTTGTTTTGTGATCTTTCTATGAAGTTCTATTAAGTTCAAAGATTTTTGGATGAGAAAAAGAATGGAAACCAACATTTCCCAAACCATAGCCTAGGCAAATCAAACCAATCAATAAGAAAGGTTGTGTAATTGAGTATTTGAGAAACATTAGGAATCGCATGATTCGTATGCTTGGTGATCTTTCTATCAAGTTCTATTAAGTTGAAAGATTTTTGGACAAGAAAAAGAATGGAAACCAACACTTCCCAAACCATAGCCTAGGTAAATCAAACCAATCAATAAGAAAAGTTGTGTTATTGAGTATTTGAGAAACATTAGGAATCGCATGATTCTTATGCTTGTGTTTGTGTTGTTTGGTGATCTTTCTATCACGTTCTATTAAGTTCAAAGATTTTTGGACGAGAAAAAGAATGGAAACCAACACTTCCCAAACCATATCCTAGGCAAATCAAACCAATCAATAAGAAAAGTAGTGTTATTGAGTATTTGAGAAACATTAGGAATCGCACGATTCGTATGCTTGTGTTTGTGTTGTTTGGTGATCTTTCTATGAAGTTCTATTAAGTTCAAAGATTTTTGGACGAGAAAAAGAATGCAAACCAACATTTCCCAAACCATAGCCTAGGCAAATCAAACGAATCAATAAGAAAGGTTGTGTAATTGAGTATTTGAGAAACATTAGGAATCGCATGATTCGTATGCTTGGTGATCTTTCTATCAAGTTCTATTAAGTTGAAAGATTTTTGGACGAGAAAAAGAATGGAAACCAACACTTCCCAAACCATAGCCTAGGCCAATCAAACCAATCAATAAGAAAGGTTGTGTTATTGAGTATTTCAGAAACATTAGGAATCGCACGATTCGTATGCTTGTGTTTGTGTTGTTTTGTGATCTTTCTATGAAGTTCTATTAAGTTCAAAGATTTTTGGACGAGAAAAGGAATGGAAACCAACACTTCCCAAACCATATCCTAGGCAAATCAAACCAATCAATAAGAAAGGTTGTGTTATTGAGTATTTGAGAAACATTAGGAATCGCACGATTCGTATGCTTGTGTTTGTGTTGTTTGGTGATCTTTCTATGAAGTTCTATTAAGTTCAAAGATTTTTGGACGAGAAAAAGAATGGAAACCAACACTTCCCAAACCATAGCCTAGGCAAATCAAACCAATCAATAAGAAAGGTTGTGTAATTGAGTATTTGAGAAACATTAGGAATCGCAAAATTCGTATGCTTGGTGATCTTTCTATCAAGTTCTATTAAGTTGAAAGATTTTTGGACGAGAAAAAGAATGGAAACCAACACTTTCCAAACCATAGCCTAGGCCAATCAAACCAATCAATAAGAAAGGTTGTGTTATTGAGTATTTGAGAAACATTAGGAATCGCAAAATTCGTATGCTTGGTGATCTTTCTATCAAGTTCTATTAAGTTGAAAGATTTTTGGACGAGAAAAAGAATGGAAACCAACACTTTCCAAACCATAGCCTAGGCCAATCAAACCAATCAATAAGAAAGGTTGTGTTATTGAGTATTTGAGAAACATTAGGAATCGCATGATTCGTATGCTTGTGTTTGTGTTGTTTGGTGATAAAACTATTAAGTTCAAAGATTTTTGGAACAGAAAAAGAATGGAAACCAACACTTCCCAAACCATAGCCTAGGTAAATCAAACCAATCAATAAGAAAAGTTGTGTTATTGAGTATTTGAGAAACATTAGGAATCGCATCATTCTTATGCTTGTGTTTGTGTTGTTTGGTGATCTTTCCATCACGTTCTATTAAGTTCAAAGATTTTTGGACGAGAAAAAGAATGGAAACGAACACTTCCCAAACTATATCCTAGGCAAATCAAACCAATCAATAAGAAAGGTTGTGTTATTGAGTATTTGAGAAACATTAGGAATCGCATGATTCGTATGCTTGTGTTTGTGTTGTTTGGTGATAAAACTATTAAGTTCAAAGATTTTTGGACGAGAAAAAGAATGGAAACCAACACTTCCCAAACCATAGCCTAGGTAAATCAAACCAATCAATAAGAAAAGTTGTGTTATTGAGTATTTGAGAAACATTAGGAATCGCATGATTCATATGCTTGTGTTTGTGTTGTTTGGTGATCTTTCTATCAAGTTCTATTAAGTTCAAAGATTTTTGGACGAGAAAAAGAATGGAAACCAACACTTCCCAAACCATAGCCTAGGTAAATCAAACCAATCAATAAGAAAAGTTGTGTTATTGAGTATTTGAGAAACATTAGGAATCGCATGATTCTTATGCTTGTGTTTGTGTTGTTTGGTGATCTTTCTATCACGTTCTATTAAGTTCAAAGATTTTTGGACGAGAAAAAGAATGGAAACCAACACTTCCGAAACCATATCCTAGGCAAATCAAACCAATCGATAAGAAAGGTTGTGTTATTGAGTATTTGAGAAACATTAGGAATCGCATGATTCGTATGCTTGTGTTTGTGTTGTTTGGTGATCTTTCTATCAAGTTCTATTAAGTTCAAAGATTTTTGGACGAGAAAAAGAATGGAAACCAACACTTCCCAAACCATATTCTAGGCAAATCAAACCAATCAATAAGAAAGGTTGTGTTATTGAGTATTTGAGAAACATTAGGAATCGCATGATTCGTATGCTTTTGTTTGTGTTGTTTGGTGATCTTTCTATCACGTTCTATTAAGTTCAAATATTTTTGGACGAGAAAAAGAATGGAAACCAACACTTCCCAAACCATATTCTAGGCAAATCAAACCAATCAATAAGAAAGGTTGTGTTATTGAGTATTTGAGAAACATTAGGAATCGCACGATTCATATGCTTGTGTTTGTGTTGTTTTGTGATCTTTCTATGAAGTTCTATTAAGTTCAAAGATTTTTGGATGAGAAAAAGAATGGAAACCAACATTTCCCAAACCATAGCCTAGGCAAATCAAACCAATCAATAAGAAAGGTTGTGTAATTGAGTATTTGAGAAACATTAGGAATCGCATGATTCGTATGCTTGGTGATCTTTCTATCAAGTTCTATTAAGTTGAAAGATTTTTGGACGAGAAAAAGAATGGAAACCAACACTTCCCAAACCATAGCCTAGGTAAATCAAACCAATCAATAAGAAAAGTTGTGTTATTGAGTATTTGAGAAACATTAGGAATCGCATGATTCGTATGCTTGGTGATCTTTCTATCAAGTTCTATTAAGTTGAAAGATTTTTGGACGAGAAAAAGAATGGAAACCAACACTTCCCAAACCATAGCCTAGGCCAATCAAACCAATCAATAAGAAAGGTTGTGTTATTGAGTATTTCAGAAACATTAGGAATCGCACGATTCGTATGCTTGTGTTTGTGTTGTTTTGTGATCTTTCTATGAAGTTCTATTAAGTTCAAAGATTTTTGGACGAGAAAAGGAATGGAAACCAACACTTCCCAAACCATATCCTAGGCAAATCAAACCAATCAATAAGAAAGGTTGTGTTATTGAGTATTTGAGAAACATTAGGAATCGCACGATTCGTATGCTTGTGTTTGTGTTGTTTGGTGATCTTTCTATGAAGTTCTATTAAGTTCAAAGATTTTTGGACGAGAAAAAGAATGGAAACCAACATTTCCCCAACCATAGCCTAGGCAAATCAAACCAATCAATAAGAAAGGTTGTGTAATTGAGTATTTGAGAAACATTAGGAATCGCAAAATTCGTATGCTTGGTGATCTTTCTATCAAGTTCTATTAAGTTGAAAGATTTTTGGACGAGAAAAAGAATGGAAACCAACACTTTCCAAACCATAGCCTAGGCCAATCAAACCAATCAATAAGAAAGGTTGTGTTATTGAGTATTTGAGAAACATTAGGAATCGCATGATTCGTATGCTTGTGTTTGTGTTGTTTGGTGATAAAACTATTAAGTTCAAAGATTTTTGGAACAGAAAAAGAATGGAAACCAACACTTCCCAAACCATAGCCTAGGTAAATCAAACCAATCAATAAGAAAAGTTGTGTTATTGAGTATTTGAGAAACATTAGGAATCGCATCATTCTTATGCTTGTGTTTGTGTTGTTTGGTGATCTTTCCATCACGTTCTATTAAGTTCAAAGATTTTTGGACGAGAAAAAGAATGGAAACGAACACTTCCCAAACTATATCCTAGGCAAATCAAACCAATCAATAAGAAAGGTTGTGTTATTGAGTATTTGAGAAACATTAGGAATCGCATGATTCGTATGCTTGTGTTTGTGTTGTTTGGTGATAAAACTATTAAGTTCAAAGATTTTTGGACGAGAAAAAGAATGGAAACCAACACTTCCCAAACCATAGCCTAGGTAAATCAAACCAATCAATAAGAAAAGTTGTGTTATTGAGTATTTGAGAAACATTAGGAATCGCATGATTCATATGCTTGTGTTTGTGTTGTTTGGTGATCTTTCTATCAAGTTCTATTAAGTTCAAAGATTTTTGGACGAGAAAAAGAATGGAAACCAACACTTCCCAAACCATAGCCTAGGTAAATCAAACCAATCAATAAGAAAAGTTGTGTTATTGAGTATTTGAGAAACATTAGGAATCGCATGATTCTTATGCTTGTGTTTGTGTTGTTTGGTGATCTTTCTATCACGTTCTATTAAGTTCAAAGATTTTTGGACGAGAAAAAGAATGGAAACCAACACTTCCGAAACCATATCCTAGGCAAATCAAACCAATCGATAAGAAAGGTTGTGTTATTGAGTATTTGAGAAACATTAGGAATCGCATGATTCGTATGCTTGTGTTTGTGTTGTTTGGTGATCTTTCTATCAAGTTCTATTAAGTTCAAAGATTTTTGGACGAGAAAAAGAATGGAAACCAACACTTCCCAAACCATATTCTAGGCAAATCAAACCAATCAATAAGAAAGGTTGTGTTATTGAGTATTTGAGAAACATTAGGAATCGCATGATTCGTATGCTTTTGTTTGTGTTGTTTGGTGATCTTTCTATCACGTTCTATTAAGTTCAAATATTTTTGGACGAGAAAAAGAATGGAAACCAACACTTCCCAAACCATATTCTAGGCAAATCAAACCAATCAATAAGAAAGGTTGTGTTATTGAGTATTTGAGAAACATTAGGAATCGCACGATTCATATGCTTGTGTTTGTGTTGTTTTGTGATCTTTCTATGAAGTTCTATTAAGTTCAAAGATTTTTGGATGAGAAAAAGAATGGAAACCAACATTTCCCAAACCATAGCCTAGGCAAATCAAACCAATCAATAAGAAAGGTTGTGTAATTGAGTATTTGAGAAACATTAGGAATCGCATGATTCGTATGCTTGGTGATCTTTCTATCAAGTTCTATTAAGTTGAAAGATTTTTGGACGAGAAAAAGAATGGAAACCAACACTTCCCAAACCATAGCCTAGGTAAATCAAACCAATCAATAAGAAAAGTTGTGTTATTGAGTATTTGAGAAACATTAGGAATCGCATGATTCTTATGCTTGTGTTTGTGTTGTTTGGTGATCTTTCTATCACGTTCTATTAAGTTCAAAGATTTTTGGACGAGAAAAAGAATGGAAACCAACATTTCCCAAACCATAGCCTAGGCAAATCAAACCAATCAATAAGAAAGGTTGTGTAATTGAGTATTTGAGAAACATTAGGAATCGCATGATTCGTATGCTTGGTGATCTTTCTATCAAGTTCTATTAAGTTGAAAGATTTTTGGACGAGAAAAAAATGGAAACCAATACTTCCCAAACCATAGCTTAGGCCAATCAAACCAATCAATAAGAAAGGTTGTGTTATTGAGTATTTGAGAAACATTAGGAATCGCATGATTCGTATGCTTGTGTTTGTGTTGTCTGGTGATAAAACTATTAAGTTCAAAGATTTTTGGACCAGAAAAAGAATGGAAACCAACACTTCCCAAACCATAGCCTAGGTAAATCAAACCAATCAATAAGAAAAGTTGTGTTATTGAGTATTTGAGAAACATTATGAATCGCATGATTCATATGCTTGTGTTTGTGTTGTTTGGTGATCTTTCTATCAAGTTCTATTAAGTTCAAAGATTTTTGGACGAGAAAAAGAATGGAAACCAACATTTCCCAAACTATAGCCTATGCAAATCAAACCAATCAATAAGAAAGGTTGTGTTATTGAGTATTTGAGAAACATTAGGAATCGCATGATTCGTATGCTTGGTGATCTTTCTATCAAGTTCTATTAAGTTGAAAGATTTTTGGACGAGAAAAAGAATGGAAACCAACACTTCCCAAACCATAGCCTAGGCCAATCAAACCAATCAATAAGAAAGGTTGTGTTATTGAGTATTTGAGAAACATTAGGAATCGCACGATTCGTATGCTTGTGTTTGTGTTGTTTTGTGATCTTTCTATGAAGTTCTATTAAGTTCAAAGATTTTTGGATGAGAAAAACAATGGAAACCAACATTTCCCAAACCATAGCCTAGGCAAATCAAACCAATCAATAAGAAAGGTTGTGTAATTGAGTATTTGAGAAACATTAGGAATCGCATGATTCGTATGCTTGGTGATCTTTCTATCAAGTTCTATTAAGTTGAAAGATTTTTGGACGAGAAAAAGAATGGAAACCTACACTTTCCAAACCATAGCCTAGGCCAATCAAACCAATCAATAAGAAAGGTTGTGTTATTGAGTATTTGAGAAACATTAGGAATCGCATGATTCGTATGCTTGTGTTTGTGTTGTTTGGTGATAAAACTATTAAGTTCAAAGATTTTTGGAACAGAAAAAGAATGGAAACCAACACTTCCCAAACCATAGCCTAGGTAAATCAAACCAATCAATAAGAAAAGTTGTGTTATTGAGTATTTGAGAAACATTAGGAATCGCATCATTCTTATGCTTGTGTTTGTGTTGTTTGGTGATCTTTCTATCACGTTCTATTAAGTTCAAAGATTTTTGGACGAGAAAAAGAATGGAAACGAACACTTCCCAAACTATATCCTAGGCAAATCAAACCAATCAATAAGAAAAGTAGTGTTATTGAGTATTTGAGAAACATTAGGAATCGCACGATTCGTATGCTTGTGTTTGTGTTGTTTGGTGATCTTTCTATGAAGTTCTATTAAGTTCAAAGATTTTTGGACGAGAAAAAGAATGGAAACCAACATTTCCCAAACCATAGCCTAGGCAAATCAAACGAATCAATAAGAAAGGTTGTGTAATTGAGTATTTGAGAAACATTAGGAATCGCATGATTCGTATGCTTGGTGATCTTTCTATCAAGTTCTATTAAGTTGAAAGATTTTTGGACGAGAAAAAGAATGGAAACCAACACTTCCCAAACCATAGCCTAGGCCAATCAAACCAATCAATAAGAAAGGTTGTGTTATTGAGTATTTGAGAAACATTAGGAATCGCACGATTCGTATGCTTGTGTTTGTGTTGTTTTGTGATCTTTCTATGAAGTTCTATTAAGTTCAAAGATTTTTGGACGAGAAAAAGAATGGAAACTAACATTTCCCAAACCATAGCCTAGGCAAATCAAACCAATCAATAAGAAAGGTTGTGTAATTGAGTATTTGAGAAACATTAGGAATCGCATGATTCGTATGCTTGGTGAACTTTCTATCAAGTTCTATTAAGTTGAAAGATTTTTGGACGAGAAAAAGAATGGAAACCAACACTTCCCAAACCATAGCCTAGGCCAATCAAACCAATCAATAAGAAAGGTTGTGTTATTGAGTATTTGAGAAACATTAGGAATCGCACGATTCGTATGCTTGTGTTTGTGTTGTTTTGTGATCTTTCTATGAAGTTCTATTAAGTTCAAAGATTTTTGGATGAGAAAAAGAATGGAAACCAACATTTCCCAAACCATAGCCTAGGCAAATCAAACCAATCAATAAGAAAGGTTGTGTAATTGAGTATTTGAGAAACATTAGGAATCGCATGATTCGTATGCTTGGTGATCTTTCTATCAAGTTCTATTAAGTTGAAAGATTTTTGGACGAGAAAAAGAATGGAAACCAACACTTCCCAAACCATAGCCTAGGTAAATCAAACCAATCAATAAGAAAAGTTGTGTTATTGAGTATTTGAGAAACATTAGGAATCGCATGATTCTTATGCTTGTGTTTGTGTTGTTTGGTGATCTTTCTATCACGTTCTATTAAGTTCAAAGATTTTTGGACGAGAAAAAGAATGGAAACCAACACTTCCCAAACCATATCCTAGGCAAATCAAACCAATCAATAAGAAAAGTAGTGTTATTGAGTATTTGAGAAACATTAGGAATCGCACGATTCGTATGCTTGTGTTTGTGTTGTTTGGTGATCTTTCTATGAAGTTCTATTAAGTTCAAAGATTTTTGGACGAGAAAAAGAATGGAAACCAACATTTCCCAAACCATAGCCTAGGCAAATCAAACGAATCAATAAGAAAGGTTGTGTAATTGAGTATTTGAGAAACATTAGGAATCGCATGATTCGTATGCTTGGTGATCTTTCTATCAAGTTCTATTAAGTTGAAAGATTTTTGGACGAGAAAAAGAATGGAAACCAACACTTCCCAAACCATAGCCTAGGCCAATCAAACCAATCAATAAGAAAGGTTGTGTTATTGAGTATTTGAGAAACATTAGGAATCGCACGATTCGTATGCTTGTGTTTGTGTTGTTTTGTGATCTTTCTATGAAGTTCTATTAAGTTCAAAGATTTTTGGACGAGAAAAAGAATGGAAACTAACATTTCCCAAACCATAGCCTAGGCAAATCAAACCAATCAATAAGAAAGGTTGTGTAATTGAGTATGTGAGAAACTTTAGGAATCGCATGATTCGTATGCTTGGTGATCTTTCTATCAAGTTCTATTAAGTTGAAAGATTTTTGGACGAGAAAAAGAATGGAAACCAACACTTCCCAAACCATAGCCAAGGTAAATCAAACCAATCAATAAGAAAAGTTGTGTTATTGAGTATTTGAGAAACATTAGGAATCGCATGATTCTTATGCTTGTGTTTGTGTTGTTTGGTGATCTTTCTATCACGTTCTATTAAGTTCAAAGATTTTTGGACGAGAAAAAGAATGGAAACCAACACTTCCCAAACCATATCCTAGGCAAATCAAACCAATCAATAAGAAAGGTTGTGTTATTGAGTATTTGAGAAACATTAGGAATCGCACGATTCGTATGCTTGTGTTTGTGTTGTTTGGTGATCTTTCTATGAAGTTCTATTAAGTTCAAAGATTTTTGGACGAGAAAAAGAATGGAAACCAACATTTCCCAAACCATAGCCTAGGCAAATCAAACCAATCAATAAGAAAGGTTGTGTAATTGAGTATTTGAGAAACATTAGGAATCGCAAAATTCGTATGCTTGGTGATCTTTCTATCAAGTTCTATTAAGTTGAAAGATTTTTGGACGAGAAAAAGAATGGAAACCAACACTTTCCAAACCATAGCCTAGGCCAATCAAACCAATCAATAAGAAAGGTTGTGTTATTGAGTATTTGAGAAACATTAGGAATCGCATGATTCGTATGCTTGTGTTTGTGTTGTTTGGTGATAAAACTATTAAGTTCAAAGATTTTTGGAACAGAAAAAGAATGGAAACCAACACTTCCCAAACCATATCCTAGGTAAATCAAACCAATCAATAAGAAAAGTTGTGTTATTGAGTATTTGAGAAACATTAGGAATCGCATCATTCTTATGCTTGTGTTTGTGTTGTTTGGTGATCTTTCCATCACGTTCTATTAAGTTCAAAGATTTTTGGATGAGAAAAAGAATGGAAACGAACACTTCCCAAACTATATCCTAGGCAAATCAAACCAATCAATAAGAAAGGTTGTGTTATTGAGTATTTGAGAAACATTAGGAATCGCATGATTCGTATGCTTGTGTTTGTGTTGTTTGGTGATAAAACTATTAAGTTCAAAGATTTTTGGACGAGAAAAAGAATGGAAACCAACACTTCCCAAACCATAGCCTAGGTAAATCAAACCAATCAATAAGAAAAGTTGTGTTATTGAGTATTTGAGAAACATTAGGAATCGCATGATTCATATGCTTGTGTTTGTGTTGTTTGGTGATCTTTCTATCAAGTTCTATTAAGTTCAAAGATTTTTGGACGAGAAAAAGAATGGAAACCAACACTTCCCAAACCATAGCCTAGGTAAACCAAACCAATCAATAAGAAAAGTTGTGTTATTGAGTATTTGAGAAACATTAGGAATCGCATGATTCTTATGCTTGTGTTTGTGTTGTTTGGTGATCTTTCTATCACGTTCTATTAAGTTCAAAGATTTTTGGACGAGAAAAAGAATGGAAACCAACACTTCCGAAACCATATCCTAGGCAAATCAAACCAATCGATAAGAAAGGTTGTGTTATTGAGTATTTGAGAAACATTAGGAATCGCATGATTCGTATGCTTGGTGATCTTTCTATCAAGTTCTATTAAGTTGAAAGATTTTTGGACGAGAAAAAGAATGGAAACCAACACTTCCCAAACCATAGCCTAGGTAAATCAAACCAATCAATAAGAAAAGTTGTGTTATTGAGTATTTGAGAAACATTAGGAATCGCATGATTCTTATGCTTGTGTTTGTGTTGTTTGGTGATCTTTCTATCACGTTCTATTAAGTTCAAAGATTTTTGGACGAGAAAAAGAATGGAAACCAACACTTCCCAAACCATAGCCTTGGAAAATCAAACCAATCAATAAGAAAGGTTCTGTAATTGAGTATTTGAGAAACATTAGGAATCGCATGATTCGTATGCTTGGTGATCTTTCTATCAAGTTCTATTAAGTTGAAAGATTTTTGGACGAGAAAAAGAATGGAAACCAACACTTCCCAAACCATAGCCTAGGTAAATCAAACCAATCAATAAGAAAAGTTGTGTTATTGAGTATTTGAGAAACATTAGGAATCGCATGATTCTTATGCTTGTGTTTGTGTTGTTTGGTGATCTTTCTATCACGTTCTATTAAGTTCAAAGATTTTTGGACGAGAAAAAGAATTGAAACCAACACTTCCCAAACCATATCCTAGGCAAATCAAACCAATCAATAAGAAAAGTTGTGTTATTGAGTATTTGAGAAACATTAGGAATCGCATGATTCGTATGCTTGTGTTTGTGTTGTTTGGTGATCTTTCTATCACGTTCTATTAAGTTCAAAGATTTTTGGACGAGAAAAAGAATGGAAACCAAAACTTCCCAAACCATATCCTAGGCAAATCAAACCAATCAATAAGAAAGGTTGTGTTATTGAGTATTTGAGAAACATTAGGAATCGCATGATTCGTATGCTTGTGTTTGTGTTGTTTGGTGATCTTTCTATCAAGTTCTATTAAGTTCAAAGATTTTTGGATGAGAAAAAGAATGGAAACCAACACTTCCCAAACCATATTCTAGGCAAATCAAACCAATCAATAAGAAAGGTTGTGTTATTGAGTATTTGAGAAACATTAGGAATCGCACGATTCGTATGCTTGTGTTTGTGTTGTTTGGTGATCTTTCTATGAAGTTCTATTAAGTTCAAAGATTTTTGGACGAGAAAAAGAATGGAAACCAACATTTCCCAAACCATAGCCTAGGCAAATCAAACCAATCAATAAGAAAGGTTGTGTTATTGAGTATTTGAGAAACATTAGGAATCGCATGATTCGTATGCTTGTGTTTGTGTTGTTTGGTGATCTTTCCATCACGTTCTATTAAGTTCAAAGATTTTTGGACGAGAAAAAGAATGGAAACGAACACTTCCCAAACCATATCCTAGGCAAATCAAACCAATCAATAAGAAAGGTTGTGTTATTGAGTATTTGAGAAACATTAGGAATCGCATGATTCGTATGCTTGTGTTTGTGTTGTTTGGTGATAAAACTATTAAGTTCAAAGATTTTTGGAGGAGAAAAAGAATGGAAACCAACACTTCCCAAACCATAGCCTAGGTAAATCAAACCAATCAATAAGAAAAGGTTTGTTATTGAGTATTTGAGAAACATTAGGAATCGCATGATTCATATGCTTGTGTTTGTGTTGTTTGGTGATCTTTCTATCAAGTTCTATTAAGTTCAAAGATTTTTGGACGAGAAAAAGAATGGAAACCAACACTTCCCAAACCATAGCCTAGGTAATCAAACCAATCAATAAGAAAAGTTGTGTTATTGAGTATTTGAGAAACATTAGGAATCGCATGATTCTTATGCTTGTGTTTGTGTTGTTTGGTGATCTTTCTATCACGTTCTATTAAGTTCAAAGATTTTTGTACGAGAAAAAGAATGGAAACCAACACTTCCCAAACCATATCCTAGGCAAATCAAACCAATCAATAAGAAAGGTTGTGTTATTGAGTATTTGAGAAACATTAGGAATCGCATGATTCGTATGCTTGTGTTTGTGTTGTTTGGTGATCTTTCTATCAAGTTCTATTAAGTTCAAAGATTTTTGGACGAGAAAAAGAATGGAAACCAACACTTCCCAAACCATATCCTAGGCAAATCAAACCAATCAATAAGAAAGGCTGTGTTATTGAGTATTTGAGAAACATTAGGAATCGCATGATTCGTATGCTTGTGTTTGTGTTGTTTGGTGATCTTTCTATCAAGTTCTATTAAGTTCAAAGATTTTTGGACGAGAAAAAGAATGGAAACCAACACTTCCCAAACCGTATTCTAGGCAAATCAAACCAATCAATAAGAAAGGTTGTGTTATTGAGTATTTGAGAAACATTAGGAATCGCACGATTCGTATGCTTGTGTTTGTGTTGTTTTGTGATCCTTCTATGAAGTTCTATTAAGTTCAAAGATTTTTGGACGAGAAAAAGAATGGAAACCAACATTTCCCAAACCATAGCATAGGCAAATCAAACCAATCAATAAGAAAGGTTGTGTAATTGAGTATTTGAGAAACATTAGGAATCGCATGATTCGTATGCTTGGTGATCTTTCTATCAAGTTCTATTAAGTTGAAAGATTTTTTGACGAGAAAAAGAATGGAAACCAACACTTCCCAAACCATAGCCTAGGTAAATCAAACCAATCAATAAGAAAAGTTGTGTTATTGAGTATTTGAGAAACATTAGGAATCGCATGATTCTTATGCTTGTGTTTGTGTTGTTTGGTGATCTTTCTATCACGTTCTATTAAGTTCAAAGATTTTTGGACGAGAAAAAGAATGGAAACCAACACTTCCCAAACCATAGCCTAGGTAAATCAAACCAATCAATAAGAAAAGTTGTGTTATTGAGTATTTGAGAAACATTAGGAATCGCATGATTCTTATGCTTGTGTTTGTGTTGTTTGGTGATCTTTCCATCACGTTCTATTAAGTTCTAAGATTTTTGGACGAGAAAAGGAATGGGAACGAACATTTCCCAAACTATATCCTAGGTAAATCAAACCAATCAATAAGAAAGGTTGTGTTATTGAGTATTTGAGAAACATTAGGAACCGCACGATTCGTATGCTTGTGTTTGTGTTGTTTGGTGATCTTTCTATGAAGTTCTATTAAGTTCAAAGATTTTAGGACGAGAAAAAGAATAGAAACCAACATTTCCCAAACCATAGCCTAGGCAAATCAAACGAATCAATAAGAAAGGTTGTGTAATTGAGTATTTGAGAAACATTAGGAATCGCATGATTCGTATGCTTGGTGATCTTTCTATCAAGTTCTATTAAGTTGAAAGATTTTTGGACGAGAAAAAGAATGGAAACCAACACTTCCCAAACCATAGCCTAGGCCAATCAAACCAATCAATAAGAAAGGTTGTGTTATTGAGTATTTGAGAAACATTAGGAATCGCACGATTCGTATGCTTGTGTTTGTGTTGTTTTGTGATCTTTCTATGAAGTTCTATTAAGTTCAAAGATTTTTGGACGAGAAAAAGAATGGAAACTAACATTTCCCAAACCATAGCCTAGGCAAATCAAACCAATCAATAAGAAAGGTTGTGTAATTGAGTATGTGAGAAACTTTAGGAATCGCATGATTCGTATGCTTGGTGATCTTTCTATCAAGTTCTATTAAGTTGAAAGATTTTTGGACGAGAAAAAGAATGGAAACCAACACTTCCCAAACCATAGCCAAGGTAAATCAAACCAATCAATAAGAAAAGTTGTGTTATTGAGTATTTGAGAAACATTAGGAATCGCATGATTCTTATGCTTGTGTTTGTGTTGTTTGGTGATCTTTCTATCACGTTCTATTAAGTTCAAAGATTTTTGGACGAGAAAAAGAATGGAAACCAACACTTCCCAAACCATATCCTAGGCAAATCAAACCAATCAATAAGAAAGGTTGTGTTATTGAGTATTTGAGAAACATTAGGAATCGCACGATTCGTATGCTTGTGTTTGTGTTGTTTGGTGATCTTTCTATGAAGTTCTATTAAGTTCAAAGATTTTTGGACGAGAAAAAGAATGGAAACCAACATTTCCCAAACCATAGCCTAGGCAAATCAAACCAATCAATAAGAAAGGTTGTGTAATTGAGTATTTGAGAAACATTAGGAATCGCAAAATTCGTATGCTTGGTGATCTTTCTATCAAGTTCTATTAAGTTGAAAGATTTTTGGACGAGAAAAAGAATGGAAACCAACACTTTCCAAACCATAGCCTAGGCCAATCAAACCAATCAATAAGAAAGGTTGTGTTATTGAGTATTTGAGAAACATTAGGAATCGCATGATTCGTATGCTTGTGTTTGTGTTGTTTGGTGATAAAACTATTAAGTTCAAAGATTTTTGGAACAGAAAAAGAATGGAAACCAACACTTCCCAAACCATATCCTAGGTAAATCAAACCAATCAATAAGAAAAGTTGTGTTATTGAGTATTTGAGAAACATTAGGAATCGCATCATTCTTATGCTTGTGTTTGTGTTGTTTGGTGATCTTTCCATCACGTTCTATTAAGTTCAAAGATTTTTGGACGAGAAAAAGAATGGAAACGAACACTTCCCAAACTATATCCTAGGCAAATCAAACCAATCAATAAGAAAGGTTGTGTTATTGAGTATTTGAGAAACATTAGGAATCGCATGATTCGTATGCTTGTGTTTGTGTTGTTTGGTGATAAAACTATTAAGTTCAAAGATTTTTGGACGAGAAAAAGAATGGAAACCAACACTTCCCAAACCATAGCCTAGGTAAATCAAACCAATCAATAAGAAAAGTTGTGTTATTGAGTATTTGAGAAACATTAGGAATCGCATGATTCATATGCTTGTGTTTGTGTTGTTTGGTGATCTTTCTATCAAGTTCTATTAAGTTCAAAGATTTTTGGACGAGAAAAAGAATGGAAACCAACACTTCCCAAACCATAGCCTAGGTAAACCAAACCAATCAATAAGAAAAGTTGTGTTATTGAGTATTTGAGAAACATTAGGAATCGCATGATTCTTATGCTTGTGTTTGTGTTGTTTGGTGATCTTTCTATCACGTTCTATTAAGTTCAAAGATTTTTGGACGAGAAAAAGAATGGAAACCAACACTTCCGAAACCATATCCTAGGCAAATCAAACCAATCGATAAGAAAGGTTGTGTTATTGAGTATTTGAGAAACATTAGGAATCGCATGATTCGTATGCTTGGTGATCTTTCTATCAAGTTCTATTAAGTTGAAAGATTTTTGGACGAGAAAAAGAATGGAAACCAACACTTCCCAAACCATAGCCTAGGTAAATCAAACCAATCAATAAGAAAAGTTGTGTTATTGAGTATTTGAGAAACATTAGGAATCGCATGATTCTTATGCTTGTGTTTGTGTTGTTTGGTGATCTTTCTATCACGTTCTATTAAGTTCAAAGATTTTTGGACGAGAAAAAGAATGGAAACCAACACTTCCGAAACCATATCCTAGGCAAATCAAACCAATCGATAAGAAAGGTTGTGTTATTGAGTATTTGAGAAACATTAGGAATCGCATGATTCGTATGCTTGGTGATCTTTCTATCAAGTTCTATTAAGTTGAAAGATTTTTGGACGAGAAAAAGAATGGAAACCAACACTTCCCAAACCATAGCCTAGGTAAATCAAACCAATCAATAAGAAAAGTTGTGTTATTGAGTATTTGAGAAACATTAGGAATCGCATGATTCTTATGCTTGTGTTTGTGTTGTTTGGTGATCTTTCTATCACGTTCTATTAAGTTCAAAGATTTTTGGACGAGAAAAAGAATGGAAACCAACACTTCCCAAACCATATCCTAGGCAAATCAAACCAATCAATAAGAAAAGTTGTGTTATTGAGTATTTGAGAAACATTAGGAATCGCATGATTCGTATGCTTGTGTTTGTGTTGTTTGGTGATCTTTCTATCACGTTCTATTAAGTTCAAAGATTTTTGGACGAGAAAAAGAATGGAAACCAAAACTTCCCAAACCATATCCTAGGCAAATCAAACCAATCAATAAGAAAGGTTGTGTTATTGAGTATTTGAGAAACATTAGGAATCGCATGATTCGTATGCTTGTGTTTGTGTTGTTTGGTGATCTTTCTATCAAGTTCTATTAAGTTCAAAGATTTTTGGATGAGAAAAAGAATGGAAACCAACACTTCCCAAACCATATTCTAGGCAAATCAAACCAATCAATAAGAAAGGTTGTGTTATTGAGTATTTGAGAAACATTAGGAATCGCACGATTCGTATGCTTGTGTTTGTGTTGTTTGGTGATCTTTCTATGAAGTTCTATTAAGTTCAAAGATTTTTGGACGAGAAAAAGAATGGAAACCAACATTTCCCAAACCATAGCCTAGGCAAATCAAACCAATCAATAAGAAAGGTTGTGTTATTGAGTATTTGAGAAACATTAGGAATCGCATGATTCGTATGCTTGTGTTTGTGTTGTTTGGTGATCTTTCCATCACGTTCTATTAAGTTCAAAGATTTTTGGACGAGAAAAAGAATGGAAACGAACACTTCCCAAACCATATCCTAGGCAAATCAAACCAATCAATAAGAAAGGTTGTGTTATTGAGTATTTGAGAAACATTAGGAATCGCATGATTCGTATGCTTGTGTTTGTGTTGTTTGGTGATAAAACTATTAAGTTCAAAGATTTTTGGAGGAGAAAAAGAATGGAAACCAACACTTCCCAAACCATAGCCTAGGTAAATCAAACCAATCAATAAGAAAAGGTTTGTTATTGAGTATTTGAGAAACATTAGGAATCGCATGATTCATATGCTTGTGTTTGTGTTGTTTGGTGATCTTTCTATCAAGTTCTATTAAGTTCAAAGATTTTTGGACGAGAAAAAGAATGGAAACCAACACTTCCCAAACCATAGCCTAGGTAATCAAACCAATCAATAAGAAAAGTTGTGTTATTGAGTATTTGAGAAACATTAGGAATCGCATGATTCTTATGCTTGTGTTTGTGTTGTTTGGTGATCTTTCTATCACGTTCTATTAAGTTCAAAGATTTTTGTACGAGAAAAAGAATGGAAACCAACACTTCCCAAACCATATCCTAGGCAAATCAAACCAATCAATAAGAAAGGTTGTGTTATTGAGTATTTGAGAAACATTAGGAATCGCATGATTCGTATGCTTGTGTTTGTGTTGTTTGGTGATCTTTCTATCAAGTTCTATTAAGTTCAAAGATTTTTGGACGAGAAAAAGAATGGAAACCAACACTTCCTAAACCATATCCTAGGCAAATCAAACCAATCAATAAGAAAGGCTGTGTTATTGAGTATTTGAGAAACATTAGGAATCGCATGATTCGTATGCTTGTGTTTGTGTTGTTTGGTGATCTTTCTATCAAGTTCTATTAAGTTCAAAGATTTTTGGACGAGAAAAAGAATGGAAACCAACACTTCCCAAACCGTATTCTAGGCAAATCAAACCAATCAATAAGAAAGGTTGTGTTATTGAGTATTTGAGAAACATTAGGAATCGCACGATTCGTATGCTTGTGTTTGTGTTGTTTTGTGATCTTTCTATGAAGTTCTATTAAGTTCAAAGATTTTTGGACGAGAAAAAGAATGGAAACCAACATTTCCCAAACCATAGCATAGGCAAATCAAACCAATCAATAAGAAAGGTTGTGTAATTGAGTATTTGAGAAACATTAGGAATCGCATGATTCGTATGCTTGGTGATCTTTCTATCAAGTTCTATTAAGTTGAAAGATTTTTTGACGAGAAAAAGAATGGAAACCAACACTTCCCAAACCATAGCCTAGGTAAATCAAACCAATCAATAAGAAAAGTTGTGTTATTGAGTATTTGAGAAACATTAGGAATCGCATGATTCTTATGCTTGTGTTTGTGTTGTTTGGTGATCTTTCTATCACGTTCTATTAAGTTCAAAGATTTTTGGACGAGAAAAAGAATGGAAACCAACACTTCCCAAACCATAGCCTAGGTAAATCAAACCAATCAATAAGAAAAGTTGTGTTATTGAGTATTTGAGAAACATTAGGAATCGCATGATTCTTATGCTTGTGTTTGTGTTGTTTGGTGATCTTTCCATCACGTTCTATTAAGTTCTAAGATTTTTGGACGAGAAAAGGAATGGGAACGAACATTTCCCAAACTATATCCTAGGTAAATCAAACCAATCAATAAGAAAGGTTGTGTTATTGAGTATTTGAGAAACATTAGGAACCGCACGATTCGTATGCTTGTGTTTGTGTTGTTTGGTGATCTTTCTATGAAGTTCTATTAAGTTCAAAGATTTTAGGACGAGAAAAAGAATAGAAACCAACATTTCCCAAACTATAGCCTAGGCAAATCAAACCAATCAATAAGAAAGGTTGTGTTATTGAGTATTTGAGAAACATTTGGAATCGCATGATTCGTATGCTTGTGTTTGTGTTGTTTGGTGATAAAACTATTAAGTTCAAAGATTTTTGGACGAGAAAAAGAATGGAAACCAACACTTCCCAAACCATAGCCTAGGTAAATCAAACCAATCAATAAGAAAAGTTGTGTTATTGAGTATTTGAGAAACATTAGGAATCGCATGATTCATATGCTTGTGTTTGTGTTGTTTGGTGATCTTTCTATCAAGTTCTATTAAGTTCAAAGATTTTTGGACGAGAAAAAGAATGGAAACCAACACTTCCCAAACCATAGCCTAGGTAAATCAAACCAATCAATAAGAAAAGTTGTGTTATTGAGTATTTGAGAAACATTAGGAATCGCATGATTCTTATGCTTGTGTTTGTGTTGTTTGGTGATCTTTCTATCAAGTTCTATTAAGTTCAAAGATTTTTGGACGAGAAAAAGAATGGAAACCAACACTTCCGAAACCATATCCTAGGCAAATCAAACCAATCGATAAGAAAGGTTGTGTTATTGAGTATTTGAGAAACATTAGGAATCGCATGATTCGTATGCTTGTGTTTGTGTTGTTTGGTGATCTTTCTATCAAGTTCTATTAAGTTCAAAGATTTTTGGACGAGAAAAAGAATGGAAACCAACACTTCCCAAACCATATTCTAGGCAAATCAAACCAATCAATAAGAAAGGTTGTGTTATTGAGTATTTGAGAAACATTAGGAATCGCATGATTCGTATGCTTGTGTTTGTGTTGTTTGGTGATCTTTCTATCACGTTCTATTAAGTTCAAAGATTTTTGGACGAGAAAAAGAATGGAAACCAACACTTCCCAAACCATATTCTAGGCAAATCAAACCAATCAATAAGAAAGGTTGTGTTATTGAGTATTTGAGAAACATTAGGAATCGCACGATTCGTATGCTTGTGTTTGTGTTGTTTTGTGATCTTTCTATGAAGTTCTATTAAGTTCAAAGATTTTTGGATGAGAAAAAGAATGGAAACCAACATTTCCCAAACCATAGCCTAGGCAAATCAAACCAATCAATAAGAAAGGTTGTGTAATTGAGTATTTGAGAAACATTAGGAATCGCATGATTCGTATGCTTGGTGATCTTTCTATCAAGTTCTATTAAGTTGAAAGATTTTTGGACGAGAAAAAGAATGGAAACCAACACTTCCCAAACCATAGCCTAGGTAAATCAAACCAATCAATAAGAAAAGTTGTGTTATTGAGTATTTGAGAAACATTAGGAATCGCATGATTCTTATGCTTGTGTTTGTGTTGTTTGGTGATCTTTCTATCACGTTCTATTAAGTTCAAAGATTTTTGGACGAGAAAAAGAATGGAAACCAACACTTCCCAAACCATATCCTAGGCAAATCAAACCAATCAATAAGAAAAGTTGTGTTATTGAGTATTTGAGAAACATTAGGAATCGCACGATTCGTATGCTTGTGTTTGTGTTGTTTGGTGATCTTTCTATGAAGTTCTATTAAGTTCAAAGATTTTTGGACGAGAAAAAAAATGGAAACCAACATTTCCCAAACCATAGCCTAGGCAAATCAAACCAATCAATAAGAAAGGTTGTGTAATTGAGTATTTGAGAAACATTAGGAATCGCATGATTCGTATGCTTGGTGATCTTTCTATCAAGTTCTATTAAGTTGAAAGATTTTTGGACGAGAAAAAAATGGAAACCAACACTTCCCAAACCATAGCCTAGGCCAATCAAACCAATCAATAAGAAAGGTTGTGTTATTGAGTATTTGAGAAACATTAGGAATCGCATGATTCGTATGCTTGTGTTTGTGTTGTCTGGTGATAAAACTATTAAGTTCAAAGATTTTTGGACCAGAAAAAGAATGGAAACCAACACTTCCCAAACCATAGCCTAGGTAAATCAAACCAATCAATAAGAAAAGTTGTGTTATTGAGTATTTGAGAAACATTATGAATCGCATGATTCATATGCTTGTGTTTGTGTTGTTTGGTGATCTTTCTATCAAGTTCTATTAAGTTCAAAGATTTTTGGACGAGAAAAAGAATGGAAACCAACACTTCCCAAACCATAGCCTAGGTAAATCAAACCAATCAATAAGAAAAGTTGTGTTATTGAGTATTTGAGAAACATTAGGAATCGCATGATTCTTATGCTTGTGTTTGTGTTGTTTGGTGATCTTTCTATCACGTTCTATTAAGTTCAAAGATTTTTGGACGAGAAAAAGAATGGAAACCAACACTTCCCAAACCATATCCTTGGCAAATCAAACCAATCAATAAGAAAGGTTGTGTTATTGAGTATTTGAGAAACATTAGGAATCGCATTATTCGTGTGCTTGTGTTTGTGTTGTTTGGTGATCTTTCTATCAAGTTCTATTAAGTTCAAAGATTTTTGGACGAGAAAAAGAATGGAAACCAACACTTCCCAAACCATATTCTAGGCAAATCAAACCAATCAATAAGAAAAGTTGTGTTATTGAGTATTTGAGAAACATTAGGAATCGCATGATTCTTATGCTTGTGTTTGTGTTGTTTGGTGATCTTTCTATCACGTTCTATTAAGTTCAAAGATTTTTGGACGAGAAAAAGAATGGAAACCAACACTTCCCAAACCATATCCTAGGCAAATCAAACCAATCAATAAGAAAAGTTGTGTTATTGAGTATTTGAGAAACATTAGGAATCGCACGATTCGTATGCTTGTGTTTGTGTTGTTTGGTGATCTTTCTATGAAGTTCTATTAAGTTCAAAGATTTTTGGACGAGAAAAAAAATGGAAACCAACATTTCCCAAACCATAGCCTAGGCAAATCAAACCAATCAATAAGAAAGGTTGTGTAATTGAGTATTTGAGAAACATTAGGAATCGCATGATTCGTATGCTTGGTGATCTTTCTATCAAGTTCTATTAAGTTGAAAGATTTTTGGACGAGAAAAAAATGGAAACCAACACTTCCCAAACCATAGCCTAGGCCAATCAAACCAATCAATAAGAAAGGTTGTGTTATTGAGTATTTGAGAAACATTAGGAATCGCATGATTCGTATGCTTGTGTTTGTGTTGTCTGGTGATAAAACTATTAAGTTCAAAGATTTTTGGACCAGAAAAAGAATGGAAACCAACACTTCCCAAACCATAGCCTAGGTAAATCAAACCAATCAATAAGAAAAGTTGTGTTATTGAGTATTTGAGAAGCATTATGAATCGCATGATTCATATGCTTGTGTTTGTGTTGTTTGGTGATCTTTCTATCAAGTTCTATTAAGTTCAAAGATTTTTGGACGAGAAAAAGAATGGAAACCAACACTTCCCAAACCATAGCCTAGGTAAATCAAACCAATCAATAAGAAAAGTTGTGTTATTGAGTATTTGAGAAACATTAGGAATCGCATGATTCTTATGCTTGTGTTTGTGTTGTTTGGTGATCTTTCTATCACGTTCTATTAAGTTCAAAGATTTTTGGACGAGAAAAAGAATGGAAACCAACACTTCCCAAACCATATCCTTGGCAAATCAAACCAATCAATAAGAAAGGTTGTGTTATTGAGTATTTGAGAAACATTAGGAATCGCATTATTCGTGTGCTTGTGTTTGTGTTGTTTGGTGATCTTTCTATCAAGTTCTATTAAGTTCAAAGATTTTTGGACGAGAAAAAGAATGGAAACCAACACTTCCCAAACCATATTCTAGGCAAATCAAACCAATCAATAAGAAAGGTTGTGTTATTGAGTATTTGAGAAATATTAGGAATCGCACGATTCGTATGCTTGTGTTTGTGTTGTTTTGTGATCTTTCTATGAAGTTCTATTAAGTTCAAAGATTTTTGGACGAGAAAAAGAATGGAAACCAACATTTCCCAAACCATAGCCTAGGCAAATCAAACCAATCAATAAGAAAGGTTGTGTAATTGAGTATGTGAGAAACATTAGGAATCGCATGATTCGTATGCTTGGTGATCTTTCTATCAAGTTCTATTAAGTTGAAAGATTTTTGGACGAGAAAAAGAATGGAAACCAACACTTCCCAAACCATAGCCTAGGTAAATCAAACCAATCAATAAGAAAAGTTGTGTTATTGAGTATTTGAGAAACATTAGGAATCGCATGATTCTTATGCTTGTGTTTGTGTTGTTTGGTGATCTTTCTATCACGTTCTATTAAGTTCAAAGATTTTAGGACGAGAAAAAGAATGGAAACCAACACTTCCCAAACCATATCCTAGGCAAATCAAACCAATCAATAAGAAAGGCTGTGTTATTGAGTATTTGAGAAACATTAGGAATCGCATGATTCGTATGCTTGTGTTTGTGTTGTTTGGTGATCTTTCTATCAAGTTCTATTAAGTTCAAAGATTTTTGGACGAGAAAAAGAATGGAAACCAACACTTCCCAAACCGTATTCTAGGCAAATCAAACCAATCAATAAGAAAGGTTGTGTTATTGAGTATTTGAGAAACATTAGGAATCGCACGATTCGTATGCTTGTGTTTGTGTTGTTTTGTGATCTTTCTATGAAGTTCTATTAAGTTCAAAGATTTTTGGACGAGAAAAAGAATGGAAACCAACATTTCCCAAACCATAGCATAGGCAAATCAAACCAATCAATAAGAAAGGTTGTGTAATTGAGTATTTGAGAAACATTAGGAATCGCATGATTCGTATGCTTGGTGATCTTTCTATCAAGTTCTATTAAGTTGAAAGATTTTTTGACGAGAAAAAGAATGGAAACCAACACTTCCCAAACCATAGCCTAGGTAAATCAAACCAATCAATAAGAAAAGTTGTGTTATTGAGTATTTGAGAAACATTAGGAATCGCATGATTCTTATGCTTGTGTTTGTGTTGTTTGGTGATCTTTCTATCACGTTCTATTAAGTTCAAAGATTTTTGGACGAGAAAAAGAATGGAAACCAACACTTCCCAAACCATAGCCTAGGTAAATCAAACCAATCAATAAGAAAAGTTGTGTTATTGAGTATTTGAGAAACATTAGGAATCGCATGATTCTTATGCTTGTGTTTGTGTTGTTTGGTGATCTTTCCATCACGTTCTATTAAGTTCTAAGATTTTTGGACGAGAAAAGGAATGGGAACGAACATTTCCCAAACTATATCCTAGGTAAATCAAACCAATCAATAAGAAAGGTTGTGTTATTGAGTATTTGAGAAACATTAGGAACCGCACGATTCGTATGCTTGTGTTTGTGTTGTTTGGTGATCTTTCTATGAAGTTCTATTAAGTTCAAAGATTTTAGGACGAGAAAAAGAATAGAAACCAACATTTCCCAAACTATAGCCTAGGCAAATCAAACCAATCAATAAGAAAGGTTGTGTTATTGAGTATTTGAGAAACATTAGGAATCGCATGATTCGTATGCTTGTGTTTGTGTTGTTTGGTGATAAAACTATTAAGTTCAAAGATTTTTGGACGAGAAAAAGAATGGAAACCAACACTTCCCAAACCATAGCCTAGGTAAATCAAACCAATCAATAAGAAAAGTTGTGTTATTGAGTATTTGAGAAACATTAGGAATCGCATGATTCATATGCTTGTGTTTGTGTTGTTTGGTGATCTTTCTATCAAGTTCTATTAAGTTCAAAGATTTTTGGACGAGAAAAAGAATGGAAACCAACACTTCCCAAACCATAGCCTAGGTAAATCAAACCAATCAATAAGAAAATTTGTGTTATTGAGTATTTGAGAAACATTAGGAATCGCATGATTCTTATGCTTGTGTTTGTGTTGTTTGGTGATCTTTCTATCACGTTCTATTAAGTTCAAAGATTTTTGGACGAGAAAAAGAATGGAAACCAACACTTCCGAAACCATATCCTAGGCAAATCAAACCAATCGATAAGAAAGGTTGTGTTATTGAGTATTTGAGAAACATTAGGAATCGCACGATTCGTATGCTTGTGTTTGTGTTGTTTTGTGATCTTTCTATGAAGTTCTATTAAGTTCAAAGATTTTTGGATGAGAAAAAGAATGGAAACCAACATTTCCCAAACCATAGCCTAGGCAAATCAAACCAATCAATAAGAAAGGTTGTGTAATTGGGTATTTGAGAAACATTAGGAATCGCATGATTCGTATGCTTGGTGATCTTTCTATCAAGTTCTATTAAGTTGAAAGATTTTTGGACGAGAAAAAGAATGGAAACCAACACTTCCCAAACCATAGCGTAGGTAAATCAAACCAATCAATAAGAAAAGTTGTGTTATCGAGTATTTGAGAAACATTAGGAATCGCATGATTCTTATGCTTGTGTTTGTGTTGTTTGGTGATCTTTCTATCACGTTCTATTAAGTTCAAAGATTTTTGGACGAGAAAAAGAATGGAAACCAACACTTCCCAAACCATATCCTAGGCAAATCAAACCAATCAATAAGAAAAGTTGTGTTATTGAGTATTTGAGAAACGTTAGGAATCGCACGATTCGTATGCTTGTGTTTGTGTTGTTTGGTGATCTTTCTATGAAGTTCTATTAAGTTCAAAGATTTTTGGACGAGAAAAAAAATGGAAACCAACATTTCCCAAACCATAGCCTAGGCAAATCAAACCAATCAATAAGAAAGGTTGTGTAATTGAGTATTTGAGAAACATTAGGAATCGCATGATTCGTATGCTTGGTGATCTTTCTATCAAGTTCTATTAAGTTGAAAGATTTTTGGACGAGAAAAAAATGGAAACCAACACTTCCCAAACCATAGCCTAGGCCAATCAAACCAATCAATAAGAAAGGTTGTGTTATTGAGTATTTGAGAAACATTAGGAATCGCATGATTCGTATGCTTGTGTTTGTGTTGTCTGGTGATAAAACTATTAAGTTCAAAGATTTTTGGACCAGAAAAAGAATGGAAACCAACACTTCCCAAACCATAGCCTAGGTAAATCAAACCAATCAATAAGAAAAGTTGTGTTATTGAGTATTTGAGAAACATTATGAATCGCATGATTCATATGCTTGTGTTTGTGTTGTTTGGTGATCTTTCTATCAAGTTCTATTAAGTTCAAAGATTTTTGGACGAGAAAAAGAATGGAAACCAACACTTCCCAAACCATAGCCTAGGTAAATCAAACCAATCAATAAGAAAAGTTGTGTTATTGAGTATTTGAGAAACATTAGGAATCGCATGATTCTTATGCTTGTGTTTGTGTTGTTTGGTGATCTTTCTATCACGTTCTATTAAGTTCAAAGATTTTTGGACGAGAAAAAGAATGGAAACCAACACTTCCCAAACCATATCCTTGGCAAATCAAACCAATCAATAAGAAAGGTTGTGTTATTGAGTATTTGAGAAACATTAGGAATCGCATGATTCGTGTGCTTGTGTTTGTGTTGTTTGGTGATCTTTCTATCAAGTTCTATTAAGTTCAAAGATTTTTGGACGAGAAAAAGAATGGAAACCGACACTGCCCAAACCATATTCTAGGCAAATCAAACCAATCAATAAGAAAGGTTGTGTTATTGAGTATTTGAGAAATATTAGGAATCGCACGATTCGTATGCTTGTGTTTGTGTTGTTTTGTGATCTTTCTATGAAGTTCTATTAAGTTCAAAGATTTTTGGACGAGAAAAAGAATCGAAACCAACATTTCCCAAACCATAGCCTAGGCAAATCAAACTAATCAATAAGAAAGGTTGTGTAATTGAGTATGTGAGAAACATTAGGAATCGCATGATTCGTATGCTTGGTGATCTTGCTATCAAGTTCTATTAAGTTGAAAGATTTTTGGACGAGAAAAAGAATGGAAACCAACACTTCCCAAACCATAGCCTAGGTAAATCAAACCAATCAATAAGAAAAGTTGTGTTATTGAGTATTTGAGAAACATTAGGAATCGCATAATTCTTATGCTTGTGTTTGTGTTGTTTGGTGATCTTTCTATCAGGTTCTATTAAGTTCAAAGATTTTAGGACGAGAAAAAGAATGGAAACCAACACTTCCCAAACCATATCCTAGGCAAATCAAACCAATCAATAAGAAAGGTTGTGTTATTGAGTATTTGAGAAACATTAGGAATCGCACGATTCGTATGCTTGTGTTTGTGTTGTTTGGTGATCTTTCTAAGAAGTTCTATTAAGTTCAAAGATTTTTGGACGAGAAAAAGAATGGAAACCAACATTTCCCAAACCATAGCCTAGGCAAATCAAACCAATCCATAAGAAAGGTTGTGTAATTGAGTATTTGAGAAACATTAGGAATCGCATGATTCGTATGCTTGGTGATCTTTCTATCAAGTTCTATTAAGTTGAAAGATTTTTGGACGAGAAAAAGAATGGAAACCAACACTTTCCAAACCATAGCCTAGGCCAATCAAACCAATCAATAAGAAAGGTTGTGTTATTGAGTATTTGAGAAACATTAGGAATCGCATGATTCTTATGCTTGTGTTTGTGTTGTTTGGTGATCTTTCTATCACGTTCTATTAAGTTCAAAGATTTTTGGACGAGAAAAAGAATGGAAACCAACACTTCCCAAACCATATCCTAGGCAAATCAAACCAATCGATAAGAAAGGTTGTGTTATTGAGTATTTGAGAAACATTAGGAATCGCATGATTCGTATGCTTGTGTTTGTGTTGTTTGGTGATCTTTCTATCAAATTCTATTAAGTTCAAAGATTTTTGGACGAGAAAAAGAATGGAAACCAACACTTCCCAAACCATATTCTAGGCAAATCAAACCAATCAATAAGAAAGGTTGTGTTATTGAGTATTTGAGAAACATTAGGAATCGCACGATTCGTATGCTTGTGTTTGTGTTGTTTTGTGATCTTTCTATGAAGTTCTATTAAGTTCAAAGTTTTTGGGACGAGAAAAAGAATGGAAACCAACATTTCCCAAACCATAGCCTAGGCAAATCAAACCAATCAATAAGAAAGGTTGTGTAATTGAGTATTTGAGAAACATTAGGAATCGCATGATTCGTATGCTTGGTGATCTTTCTATCAAGTTCTATTAAGTTGAAAGATTTTTGGACGAGAAAAAGAATGGAAACCAACACTTCCCAAACCATAGCCTAGGCCAATCAAACCAATCAATAAGAAAGGTTGTGTTATTGAGTATTTGAGAAACATTACGAATCGCATGATTCGTATGCTTGTGTTTGTGTTGTTTGGTGATAAAACTATTAAGTTCAAAGATTTTTGGACCAGAAAAAGAATGGAAACCAACACTTGCCAAACCATAGCCTAGGTAAATCAAACCAATCAATAAGAAAAGTTGTGTTAACGAGTATTTGAGAAACATTAGGAATCGCATGATTCATATGCTTGTGTTTGTGTTGTTTGGTGATCTTTCTATCACGTTCTATTAAGTTCAAAGATTTTTGGACGAGAAAAAGAATGGAAACCAACACTTCCCAAACCATAGCCTAGGTAAATCGAACCAATCAATAAGAAAAGTTGTGTTATTGAGTATTTGAGAAACATTAGGAATCGCATGATTCTTATGCTTGTGTTTGTGTTGTTTGGTGATCTTTCCATCACGTTCTATTAAGTTCTAAGATTTTTGGACGAGAAAAGGAATGGAAACGAACACTTCCCAAACTATATCCTAGGCAAATCAAACCAATCAATAAGAAAGGTTGTGTTATTGAGTATTTGAGAAACATTAGGAACCGCACGATTCGTATGCTTGTGTTTGTGTTGTTTGGTGATCTTTCTATGAAGTTCTATTAAGTTCAAAGATTTTAGGACGAGAAAAAGAATAGAAACCAACATTTCCCAAACTATAGCCTAGTCAAATCAAACCAATCAATAACAAAGGTTGTGTTATTGAGTATTTGAGAAACATTAGGAATCGCATGATTCGTATGCTTGGTGATCTTTCTATTAAGTTCTATTAAGTTGAAAGATTTTTGGACGAGAAAAAGAATGGAAACCAGCACTTCCCAAACCATAGCCTAGGCAAATCAAACCAATCAATAAGAAAGGTTGTGTTATTGAGTATTTGAGAAACATTAGGAATCGCATGATTCGTATGCTTGTGTTTGTGTTGTTTGGTGATAAAACTATTAAGTTCAAAGATTTTTGGACGAGAAAAAGAATGGAAACCAACACTTCCCAAACCATATCCTAAGCAAATCAAACCAATCAATAAGAAAAGTTGTGTTATTGAGTATTTGAGAAACATTAGGAATCGCAAGATTCGTATGCTTGTGTTTGTATTGTTTGGTGATCTTTCTAGCACGTTCTATTAAGTTCATAGATTTTTGGACGAGGAAAAGAATGTAAACCAACACTTCCCAAACCATATCCTAGGCAAATCAAACCAATCAATAAGAAAGTTTGTGTTATTGAGTATTTGAGAAACATTAGGAATCGCATGATTCGTATGCTTGTGTTTGTGTTGTTTGGTGATCTTTCTATCATGTTCTATTAAGTTCAAAGATTTTTGGACGAGAAAAAGAATGGAAACCAACACTTCCCAAACCATATCCTAGGCAAATCAAACCAATCAATATGAAAGGTTGTGTTATTGAGTATTTGAGAAACATTAGGAATCGCATGATTCGTATGCTTGTGTTTGTGTTGTTTGGTGATCTTTCTATCAAGTTCTATTAAGTTCAAAGATTTTTGGACGAGAAAAAGAATGGAAACCAACACTTCCCAAACCATATTCTAGGCAAATCAAACCAATCAATAAGAAAGGTTGTGTTATTGAGTATTTGAGAAACATTAGGAATCGCACGATTCGTATGCTTGTGTTTGTGTTGTTTGGTGATCTTTCTATGAAGTTCTATTAAGTTCAAAGATTTTTGGACGAGAAAAAGAATGGAAACCAACATTTCCCAAACCATAGCCTAGGCAAATCAAACCAATCAATAAGAAAGGTTGTGTAATTGAGTATTTGAGAAACATTAGGAATCGCATGATTCGTATGCTTGGTGATCTTTCTATCAAGTTCTATTAAGTTGAAAGATTTTTGGACGAGAAAAAGAATGGAAACCAACACTTCCCAAACCATAGCCTAGGCCAATCAAACCAATCAATAAGAAAGGTTGTGTTATTGAGTATTTGAGAAACATTAGGAATCGCATGATTCGTATGCTTGTGTTTGTGTTGTTTGGTGATAAAACTATTAAGTTCAAAGATTTTTGGACCAGAAAAAGAATGGAAACCAACACTTCCCAAACCATAGCCTAGGTAAATCAAACCAATCAATAAGAAAAGTTGTGTTAATGAGTATTTGAGAAACATTAGGAATCGCATGATTCATATGCTTGTGTTTGTGTTGTTTGGTGATCTTTCTATCACGTTCTATTAAGTTCAAAGATTTTTGGACGAGAACAATAATGGAAACCAACACTTCCCAAACCATAGCCTAGGTATTTCAAACCAATCAATAAGAAAAGTTGTGTTATTGAGTATTTGAGAAACATTAGGAATCGCATGATTCTTACGCTTGTGTTTGTGTTGTTTGGTGATCTTTCCATCACGTTCTATTAAGTTGAAAGATTTTTGGACGAGAAAAAGAATGGAAACGAACACTTCCCAAACTATATCCTAGGCAAATCAAACCAATCAATAAGAAAGGTTGTGTTATTGAGTATTTGAGAAACATTAGGAATCGCATGATTCGTATGCTTGTGTTTGTGTTGTTTGGTGATAAAACTATTAAGTTCAAAGATTTTTGGACGAGAAAAAGAATGGAAACCAACACTTCCCAAACCATAGCCTAGGTAAATCAAACCATTCAATAAGAAAAGTTGTGTTATTGAGTATTTGAGAAACATTAGGAATCGCATGATTCATATGCTTGTGTTTGTGTTGTTTGGTGATCTTTCTATCAAGTTCTATTAAGTTCAAAGATTTTTGGACGAGAAAAAGAATGGAAACCAACACTTCCCAAACCATAGCCTAGGTAAATCAAACCAATCAATAAGAAAAGTTGTGTTATTGAGTATTTGAGAAACATTAGGAATCGCATGATTCTTAAGCTTGTGTTTGTGTTGTTTGGTGATCTTTCTATCACGTTCTATTAAGTTCAAAGATTTTTGGACGAGAAAAAGAATGGAAACCAACACTTCCCAAACCATATCCTAGGCAAATCAAACCAATCAATAAGAAAGGTTGTGTTATTGAGTATTTGAGAAACATTAGGAATCGCATGATTCTTATGCTTGTGTTTGTGTTGTTTGGTGATCTTTCTATCACGTTCTATTAAGTTCAAAGATTTTTGGACGAGAAAAAGAATGGAAACCAACACTTCCCAAACCATAGCCTAGGTAAATCAAACCAATCAATAAGAAAAGTTGTGTTATTGAGTATTTGAGAAACATTAGGAATCGCATGATTCATATGCTTGTGTTTGTGTTGTTTGGTGATCTTTCTATCACGTTCTATTAAGTTCAAAGATTTTTGGACGAGAAAAAGAATGGAAACCAACACTTCCCAAACCATAGCCTAGGTAAATCAAACCAATCAATAAGAAAAGTTGTGTTATTGAGTATTTGAGAAACATTAGGAATCGCATGATTCTTATGCTTGTGTTTGTGTTGTTTGGTGATCTTTCTATCACGTTCTATTAAGTTCAAAGATTTTTGGACGAGAAAAAGAATGGAAACCAACACTTCCCAAACCATATCCTAGGCAAATCAAACCAATCAATAAGAAAGGTTGTGTTATTGAGTATTTGAGAAACATTAGGAATCGCACGATTCGTATGCTTGTGTTTGTGTTGTTTGGTGATCTTTCTATGAAGTTCTATTAAGTTCAAAGATTTTTGGACGAGAAAAAGAATGGAAACCAACATTTCCCAAACCATAGCCTAGGTAAATCAAACCAATCAATAAGAAAAGTTGTGTTATTGAGTATTTGAGAAACATTAGGAATCGCATGATTCTTATGCTTGTGTTTGTGTTGTTTGGTGATCTTTCTATCACGTTCTATTAAGTTCAAAGATTTTCGGACGAGAAAAAGAACGGAAACCAACACTTCCCAAACCATATCCTAGGCAAATCAAACCAATCGATAAGAAAGGTTGTGTTATTGAGTATTTGAGAAACATTAGGAATCGCATGATTCGTATGCTTGTGTTTGTATTGTTTGGTGATCTTTCTAGCACATTCTATTAAGTTCATAGATTTTTGGACGAGGAAAAGAATGGAAACCAACACTTCCCAAACCATATCCTAGGCAAATCAAACCAATCAATAAGAAAGTTTGTGTTATTGAGTATTTGAGAAACATTAGGAATCGCATGATTCGTATGCTTGTGTTTGTGTTGTTTGGTGATCTTTCTATCACGTTCTATTAAGTTCAAAGATTTTTGGACGAGAAAAAGAATGGAAACCAACACTTCCCAAACCATATCCTAGGCAAATCAAACCAATCAATAAGAAAGGTTGTGTTATTGAGTATTTGAGAAACATTAGGAATCGCATGATTCGTATGCTTGTGTTTGTGTTGTTTGGTGATCTTTCTATCAAGTTCTATTAAGTTCAAAGATTTTTGGACGAGAAAAAGAATGGAAACCAACACTTCCCAAACCATATTCTAGGCAAATCAAACCAATCAATAATAAAGGTTATGTTATTGAGTATTTGAGAAACATTAGGAATCGCACGATTCGTATGCTTGTGTTTGTGTTGTTTGGTGATCTTTCTATGAAGTTCTATTAAGTTCAAAGATTTTAGGACGAGAAAAAGAATAGAAACCAACATTTCCCAAACTATAGCCTAGGCAAATCAAACCAATCAATAAGAAAGTTTGTGTTATTGAGTATTTGAGAAACATTAGGAATCGCATGATTCGTATGCTTGGTGATCTTTCTATTAAGTTCTATTAAGTTGAAAGATTTTTGGACGAGAAAAAGAATGGAAACCAACACTTCCCAAACCATATCCTAGGCAAATCAAACCAATCAATAAGAAAGGTTGTGTTATTGAGTATTTGAGAAACATTAGGAATCGCATGATTCGTATGCTTGTGTTTGTGTTGTTTGGTGATAAAACTATTAAGTTCAAAGATTTTTGGACGAGAAAAAGATTGGAAACCAACACTTCCCAAACCATAGCCTAGGTAAATCAAACCAATCAATAAGAAAAGTTGTGTTATTGAGTATTTGAGAAACATTAGGAATCGCATGATTCATATGCTTGTGTTTGTGTTGTTTGGTGATCTTTCTATCAAGTTCTATTAAGTTCAAAGATTTTTGGACGAGAAAAAGAATGGAAACCAACACTTCCCAAACCATAGCCTAGGTAATCAAACCAATCAATAAGAAAAGTTGTGTTATTGAGTATTTGAGAAACATTAGGAATCGCATGATTCTTATGCTTGTGTTTGTGTTGTTTGGTGATCTTTCTATCACGTTCTATTAAGTTCAAAGATTTTTGTACGAGAAAAAGAATGGAAACCAACACTTCCCAAACCATATCCTCGGGAAATCAAACCAATCAATAAGAAAGGTTGTGTTATTGAGTATTTGAGAAACATTAGGAATCGCATGATTCGTATGCTTGTGTTTGTGTTGTTTGGTGATCTTTCTATCAAGTTCTATTAAGTTCAAAGATTTTTGGACGAGAAAAAGAATGGAAACCAACACTTCCCAAACCATATCCTAGGCAAATCAAACCAATCAATAAGAAAGGCTGTGTTATTGAGTATTTGAGAAACATTAGGAATCGCATGATTCGTATGCTTGTGTTTGTGTTGTTTGGTGATCTTTCTATCAAGTTCTATTAAGTTCAAAGATTTTTGGACGAGAAAAAGAATGGAAACCAACACTTCCCAAACCGTATTCTAGGCAAATCAAACCAATCAATAAGAATGGTTGTGTTATTGAGTATTTGAGAAACATTAGGAATCGCACGATTCGTATGCTTGTGTTTGTGTTGTTTTGTGATCTTTCTATGAAGTTCTATTAAGTTCAAAGATTTTTGGACGAGAAAAAGAATGGAAACCAACATTTCCCAAACCATAGCCTAGGCAAATCAAACCAATCAATAAGAAAGGTTGTGTTATTGAGTATTTGAGAAACATTAGGAATCGCATGATTCGTATGCTTGTGTTTGTGTTGTTTGGTGATAAAACTATTAAGTTCAAAGATTTTTGGACGAGAAAAAGAATGGAAACCAACACTTCCCAAACCATAGCCTAGGTAAATCAAACCAATCAATAAGAAAAGGTTTGTTATTGAGTATTTGAGAAACATTAGGAATCGCATGATTCATATGCTTGTGTTTGTGTTGTTTGGTGATCTTTCTATCAAGTTCTGTTAAGTTCAAAGATTTTTGGAAGAGAAAAAGAATGGAAACCAACACTTCCCAAACCATAGCCTAGGTAATCAAACCAATCAATAAGAAAAGTTGTGTTATTGAGTACTTGAGAAACATTAGGAATCGCATGATTCTTATGCTTGTGTTTGTGTTGTTTGGTGATCTTTCTATCACGTTCTATTAAGTTTAAATATTTTTGTACGAGAAAAAGAATGGAAACCAACACTTCCCAAACCATATCCTAGGCAAATCAAACCAATCAATAAGAAAGGTTGTGTTATTGAGTATTTGAGAAACATTAGGAATCGCATGATTCGTATGCTTGTGTTTGTGTTGTTTGGTGATCTTTCTATCAAGTTCTATTAAGTTCAAAGATTTTTGGACGAGAAAAAGAATGGAAACCAACACTTCCCAAACCATATCCTAGGCAAATCAAACCAATCAATAAGAAAGGCTGTGTTATTGAGTATTTGAGAAACATTAGGAATCGCATGATTCGTATGCTTGTGTTTGTGTTGTTTGGTGATCTTTCTATCAAGTTCTATTAAGTTCAAAGATTTTTGGACGAGAAAAAGAATGGAAACCAACACTTCCCAAACCGTATTCTAGGCAAATCAAACCAATCAATAAGAAAGGTTGTGTTATTGAGTATTTGAGAAACATTAGGAATCGCACGATTCGTATGCTTGTGTTTGTGTTGTTTTGTGATCTTTCTATGAAGTTCTATTAAGTTCAAAGATTTTTGGACGAGAAAAAGAATGGAAACCAACATTTCCCAAACCATAGCCTAGGCAAATCAAACCAATCAATAAGAAAGGTTGTGTAATTGAGTATTTGAGAAACATTAGGAATCGCATGATTCGTATGCTTGGTGATCTTTCTATCAAGTTCTATTAAGTTGAAAGATTTTTTGACGAGAAAAAGAATGGAAACCAACACTTCCCAAACCATAGCCTAGGTAAATCAAACCAATCAATAAGAAAAGTTGTGTTATTGAGTATTTGAGAAACATTAGGAATCGCATGATTCTTATGCTTGTGTTTGTGTTGTTTGGTGATCTTTCTATCACGTTCTATTAAGTTCAAAGATTTTTGGACGAGAAAAAGAATGGAAACCAACACTTCCCAAACCATAGCCTAGGTAAATCAAACCAATCAATAAGAAAGGTTGTGTTATTGAGTATTTGAGAAACATTAGGAATCGCACGATTCGTATGCTTGTGTTTGTGTTGTTTGGTGATCTTTCTATGAAGTTCTATTAAGTTCAAAGATTTTAGGACGAGAAAAAGAATAGAAACCAACATTTCCCAAACTATAGCCTAGGCAAATCAAACCAATCAATAAGAAAGGTTGTGTTATTGAGTATTTGAGAAACATTAGGAATCGCATGATTCGTATGCTTGGTGATCTTTCTATTAAGTTCTATTAAGTTGAAAGATTTTTGGACGAGAAAAAGAATGGAAACCAACACTTCCCAAACCATAGCCTAGGCAAATCAAACCAATCAATAAGAAAGGTTGTGTTATTGAGTATTTGAGAAACATTAGGAATCGCATGATTCGTATGCTTGTGTTTGTGTTATTTGGTGATAAAACTATTAAGTTCAAAGATTTTTGGACGAGAAAAAGAATGGAAACCAACACTTCCCAAACCATATCCTAAGCAAATCAAACCAATCAATAAGAAAAGTTGTGTTATTGAGTATTTGAGAAACATTAGGAATCGCATGATTCGTATGCTTGTGTTTGTATTGTTTGGTGATCTTTCTAGCACGTTCTATTAAGTTCATAGATTTTTGGACGAGGAAAAGAATGGAAACCAACACTTCCCAAACCATATCCTAGGCAAATCAAACCAATCAATAAGAAAGTTTGTGTTATTGAGTATTTGAGAAACATTAGGAATCGCATGATTCGTATGCTTGTGTTTGTGTTGTTTGGTGATCTTTCTATCATGTTCTATTAAGTTCAAAGATTTTTGGACGAGAAAAAGAATGGAAACCAACACTTCCCAAACCATATCCTAGGCAAATCAAACCAATCAATAAGAAAGGTTGTGTTATTGAGTATTTGAGAAACATTAGGAATCGCATGATTCGTATGCTTGTGTTTGTGTTGTTTGGTGATCTTTCTATCAAGTTCTATTAAGTTCAAAGATTTTTGGACGAGAAAAAGAATGGAAACCAACACTTCCCAAACCATATTCTAGGCAAATCAAACCAATCAATAAGAAAGGTTGTGTTATTGAGTATTTGAGAAACATTAGGAATCGCACGATTCGTATGCTTGTGTTTGTGTTGTTTGGTGATCTTTCTATGAAGTTCTATTAAGTTCAAAGATTTTCGGACGAGAAAAAGAATGGAAACCAACATTTCCCAAACCATAGCCTAGGCAAATCAAACCAATCAATAAGAAAGGTTGTGTTATTGAGTATTTGAGAAACATTAGGAATCGCATGATTCGTATGCTTGTGTTTGTGTTGTTTGGTGATCTTTCCATCACGTTCTATTAAGTTCAAAGATTTTTGGACGAGAAAAAGAATGGAAACGAACACTTCCCAAACCATATCCTAGGCAAATCAAACCAATCAATAAGAAAGGTTGTGTTATTGAGTATTTGAGAAACATTAGGAATCGCATGATTCGTATGCTTGTGTTTGTGTTGTTTGGTGATAAAACTATTAAGTTCAAAGATTTTTGGACGAGAAAAAGAATGGAAACCAACACTTCCCAAACCATAGCCTAGGTAAATCAAACCAATCAATAAGAAAAGTTGTGTTATTGAGTATTTGAGAAACATTAGGAATCGCATGATTCATATGCTTGTGTTTGTGTTGTTTGGTGATCTTTCTATCAAGTTCTATTAAGTTCAAAGATTTTTGGACGAGAAAAAGAATGGAAACCAACCCTTCCCAAACCATAGCCTAGGTAATCAAACCAATCAATAAGAAAAGTTGTGTTATTGAGTATTTGAGAAACATTAGGAATCGCATGATTCTTATGCTTGTGTTTGTGTTGTTTGGTGATCTTTCTATCACGTTCTATTAAGTTCAAAGATTTTTGTACGAGAAAAAGAATGGAAACCAACACTTCCCAAACCATATCCTCGGGAAATCAAACCAATCAATAAGAAAGGTTGTGTTATTGAGTATTTGAGAAACATTAGGAATCGCATGATTCGTATGCTTGTGTTTGTGTTGTTTGGTGATCTTTCTATCAAGTTCTATTAAGTTCAAAGATTTTTGGACGAGAAAAAGAATGGAAACCAACACTTCCCAAACCATATCCTAGGCAAATCAAACCAATCAATAAGAAAGGCTGTGTTATTGAGTATTTGAGAAACATTAGGAATCGCATGATTCGTATGCTTGTGTTTGTGTTGTTTGGTGATCTTTCTATCAAGTTCTATTAAGTTCAAAGATTTTTGGACGAGAAAAAGAATGGAAACCAACACTTCCCAAACCGTATTCTAGGCAAATCAAACCAATCAATAAGAAAGGTTGTGTTATCGAGTATTTGAGAAACATTAGGAATCGCACGATTCGTATGCTTGTGTTTGTGTTGTTTTGTGATCTTTCTATGAAGTTCTATTAAGTTCAAAGATTTTTGGACGAGAAAAAGAATGGAAACCAACATTTCCCAAACCATAGCCTAGGCAAATCAAACCAATCAATAAGAAAGGTTGTGTAATTGAGTATTTGAGAAACATTAGGAATCGCATGATTCGTATGCTTGGTGATCTTTCTATCAAGTTCTATTAAGTTGAAAGATTTTTTGACGAGAAAAAGAATGGAAACCAACACTTCCCAAACCATAGCCTAGGTAAATCAAACCAATCAATAAGAAAAGTTGTGTTATTGAGTATTTGAGAAACATTAGGAATCGCATGATTCTTATGCTTGTGTTTGTGTTGTTTGGTGATCTTTCTATCACGTTCTATTAAGTTCAAAGATTTTTGGACGAGAAAAAGAATGGAAACCAACACTTCCCAAACCATAGCCAGGTAAATCAAACCAATCAATAAGAAAGGTTGTGTTATTGAGTATTTGAGAAACATTAGGAATCGCACGATTCGTATGCTTGTGTTTGTGTTGTTTGGTGATCTTTCTATGAAGTTCTATTAAGTTCAAACATTTTAGGACGAGAAAAAGAATAGAAACCAACATTTCCCAAACTATAGCCTAGGCAAATCAAACCAATCAATAAGAAAGGTTGTGTTATTGAGTATTTGAGAAACATTAGGAATCGCATGATTCGTATGCTTGGTGATCTTTCTATTAAGTTCTATTAAGTTGAAAGATTTTTGGACGAGAAAAAGAATGGAAACCAACACTTCCCAAACCATAGCCTAGGCAAATCAAACCAATCAATAAGAATGGTTGTGTTATTGAGTATTTGAGAAACATTAGGAATCGCATGATTCGTATGCTTGTGTTTGTGTTGTTTGGTGATAAAACTATTAAGTTCAAAGATTTTTGGACGAGAAAAAGAATGGAAACCAACACTTCCCAAACCATATCCTAAGCAAATCAAACCAATCAATAAGAAAAGTTGTGTTATTGAGTATTTGAGAAACATTAGGAATCGCATGATTCGTATGCTTGTGTTTGTATTGTTTGGTGATCTTTCTAGCACGTTCTATTAAGTTCATAGATTTTTGGACGAGGAAAATAATGGAAACCAACACTTCCCAAACCATATCCTAGGCAAATCAAACCAATCAATAAGAAAGTTTGTGTTATTGAGTATTTGAGAAACATTAGGAATCGCATGATTCGTATGCTTGTGTTTGTGTTGTTTGGTGATCTTTCTATCATGTTCTATTAAGTTCAAAGATTTTTGGACGAGAAAAAGAATGGAAACCAACACTTCCCAAACCATATCCTAGGCAAATCAAACCAATCAATAAGAAAGGTTGTGTTATTGAGTATTTGAGAAACATTAGGAATCGCATGATTCGTATGCTTGTGTTTGTGTTGTTTGGTGATCTTTCTATCAAGTTCTATTAAGTTCAAAGATTTTTGGACGAGAAAAAGAATGGAAACTAACACTTCCCAAACCATATTCTAGGCAAATCAAACCAATCAATAAGAAAGGTTGTGTTATTGAGTATTTGAGAAACATTAGGAATCGCACGATTCGTATGCTTGTGTTTGTGTTGTTTGGTGATCTTTCTATGAAGTTCTATTAAGTTCAAAGATTTTTGGACGAGAAAAAGAATGGAAACCAACATTTCCCAAACCATAGCCTATGCAAATCAAACCAATCAATAAGAAAGGTTGTGTTATTGACTATTTGAGAAACATTAGGAATCGCATGATTCGTATGCTTGTGTTTGTGTTGTTTGGTGATCTTTCCATCACGTTCTATTAAGTTCAAAGATTTTTGGACGAGAAAAAGAATGGAAACCAACACTTCCCAAACCATAGCCTAGGCAAATCAAACCAATCAATAAGAAAGGTTGTGTTATTGAGTATTTGAGAAACATTAGGAATCGAACGATTCGTATGCTTGTGTTTGTGTTGTTTGGTGGTCTTTCTATCAAGTTCTATTAAGTTCAAAGATTTTTGGACGAGAAAAAGAATGGAAACCATCATTTCCCAAACCATAGCCTAGGCAAATCAAACCAATCAATAACAAAGGTTGTGTTATTGAGTATTTGAGAAACATTAGGAATCGCATGATTCGTATGCTTGTGTTTGTGTTGTTTGGTGATCTTTCTATCAAGTTCTATTAAGTTCAAAGATTTTTGGACGAGAAAAAGAATGGAAACTAACACTTCCCAAACCATATCCTAGGCAAATCAAACCAATCAATAAGAAAAGTTGTGTTATTGAGTATTTGAGAAACATTAGGAATCGCATGATTCGTATGCTTGTGTTTGTGTTGTTTGGTGATAAAACTATTAAGTTTAAAGATTTTTGGACCAGAAAAAGAATGGAAACCAACACTTCCCAAACCATAGCCTAGGTAAATCAAACCAATCAATAAGAAAAGTTGTGTTATTGAGTATTTGAGAAACATTAGGAATCGCATGATTCATATGCTTGTGTTTGTGTTGTTTGGTGATCTTTCTATCAAGTTCTATTAAGTTCAAAGATTTTTGGACGAGAAAAAGAATGGAAACCAACACTTCCCAAACCATAGCCTAGGTAAATCAAACCAATCAATAAGAAAAGTTGTGTTATTCAGTATTTGAGAAACATTAGGAATCGCATGATTCGTATGCTTGTGTTTGTGTTGTTTGGTGATCTTTCTATCAAGTTCTATTAAGTTCAAAGATTTTTGGACGAGAAAAAGAATGGAAACCAACACTTCCCAAACCATAGCCTAGGTAAATCAAACCAATCAATAAGAAAAGTTGTGTTATTCAGTATTTGAGAAACATTAGGAATCGCATGATTCGTATGCTTGTGTTTGTGTTGTTTGGTGATCTTTCTATCAAGTTCTATTAAGTTCAAAGATTTTTGGACGAGAAAAAGAATGGAAACCAACACTTCCCAAACCATAGCCTAGGTAAATCAAACCAATCAATAAGAAAAGTTGTGTTATTCAGTATTTGAGAAACATTAGGAATCGCACGATTCGTATGCTTGTGTTTGTGTTGTTTGGTGATCTTTCTATCAAGTTCTATTAAGTTCAAAGATTTTTGGACGAGAAAAAGAATGGAAACCAACACTTCCCAAACCATAGCCTAGGTAAATCAAACCAATCAATAAGAAAACTTGTGTTATTGAGTATTTGAGAAACATTAGGAATCGCATGATTCATATGCTTGTGTTTGTGTTGTTTGGTGATCTTTCTATCACGTTCAATTAAGTTCAAAGATTTTTGGACGAGAAAAAGAATGGAAACCAACACTTCCCAAACCATAGCCTAGGCAAATCAAACCAACCAATAAGAAAGGTTGTGCTATTGAGTATTTGAGAAACATTAGGAAGCGCATGATTCGTATGCTTGTGTGTTGTGTTGTTTGGTGATAAAACTATTAAGTTCAAAGATTTTTGGACAAGAAAAAGAATGGATACCAACACTTCCCAAACCATAGCCTAGGTAAATCAAACCAATCAACAAGAAAAGTTGTGTTATTGAGTATTTGAGAAACATTAGGAATCGCATGATTCATATGCTTGTGTTTGTGTTGTTTGGTGATCTTTCTATCAAGTTCTATTAAGTTCAAAGATTTTTGGACGAGAAAAAGAATGGAAACCAACATTTCCCAAACCATAGCCTAGGCAAATCAAACCAATCAATAAGAAATGTTGTGTAATTGAGTATTTGAGAAACATTAGGAATCGCATGATTCGTATGCTTGGTGATCTTTCTATCAAGTTCTATTAAGTTGAAAGATTTTTGGACGAGAAAAAGAATGGAAACCAAAACTTCCCAAACCATAGCCTAGGCCAATCAAACCAATCAATAAGAAAGGTTGTGTTATTGAGTATTTGAGAAACATTAGGAATCGCATGATTCGTATGCTTGTGTTTGTGTTGTTTGGTGATAAAACTATTAAGTTCAAAGATTTTTGGACCAGAAAGAGAATGGAAACCAACACTTCCCAAACCATAGCCTAGGTAAATCAAACCAATCAATAAGAAAAGTTGTGTTAATGAGTATTTGAGAAACATTAGGAATCACATGATTCAAATGCTTGTGTTTGTGTTGTTTGGTGATATTTCTATCACGTTCTATTAAGTTCAAAGATTTTTGGACGAGAAAAAGGATGGAAACCAACACTTCCCAAACCATAGCCTAGGTAAATCAAACCAATCAATAAGAATGGTTGTGTTATTGAGTATTTGAGAAACATTAGGAATCGCATGATTCGTATGCTTGTGTTTGTGTTGTTTGGTGATAAAACTATTAAGTTCAAAGATTTTTGGACGAGAAAAAGAATGGAAACCAACACTTCCCAAACCATATCCTAAGCAAATCAAACCAATCAATAAGAAAAGTTGTGTTATTGAGTATTTGAGAAACATTAGGAATCGCATGATTCGTATGCTTGTGTTTGTATTGTTTGGTGATCTTTCTAGCACGTTCTATTAAGTTCATAGATTTTTGGACGAGGAAAATAATGGAAACCAACACTTCCCAAACCATATCCTAGGCAAATCAAACCAATCAATAAGAAAGTTTGTGTTATTGAGTATTTGAGAAACATTAGGAATCGCATGATTCGTATGCTTGTGTTTGTGTTGTTTGGTGATCTTTCTATCATGTTCTATTAAGTTCAAAGATTTTTGGACGAGAAAAAGAATGGAAACCAACACTTCCCAAACCATATCCTAGGCAAATCAAACCAATCAATAAGAAAGGTTGTGTTATTGAGTATTTGAGAAACATTAGGAATCGCATGATTCGTATGCTTGTGTTTGTGTTGTTTGGTGATCTTTCTATCAAATTCTATTAAGTTCAAAGATTTTTGGACGAGAAAAAGAATGGAAACTAACACTTCCCAAACCATATTCTAGGCAAATCAAACCAATCAATAAGAAAGGTTGTGTTATTGAGTATTTGAGAAACATTAGGAATCGCACGATTCGTATGCTTGTGTTTGTGTTGTTTGGTGATCTTTCTATGAAGTTCTATTAAGTTCAAAGATTTTTGGACGAGAAAAAGAATGGAAACCAACATTTCCCAAACCATAGCCTAGGCAAATCAAACCAATCAATAAGAAAGGTTGTGTTATTGAGTATTTGAGAAACATTAGGAATCGCATGATTCGTATGCTTGTGTTTGTGTTGTTTGGTGATCTTTCCATCACGTTCTATTAAGTTCAAAGATTTTTGGACGAGAAAAAGAATGGAAACCAACACTTCCCAAACCATAGCCTAGGCAAATCAAACCAATCAATAAGAAAGGTTGTGTTATTGAGTATTTGAGAAACATTAGGAATCGCATGATTCGTATGCTTGTGTTTGTATTGTTTGGTGATCTTTCTAGCACGTTCTATTAAGTTCATAGATTTTTGGACGAGGAAAATAATGGAAACCAACACTTCCCAAACCATATCCTAGGCAAATCAAACCAATCAATAAGAAAGTTTGTGTTATTGAGTATTTGAGAAACATTAGGAATCGCATGATTCGTATGCTTGTGTTTGTGTTGTTTGGTGATCTTTCTATCATGTTCTATTAAGTTCAAAGATTTTTGGACGAGAAAAAGAATGGAAACCAACACTTCCCAAACCATATCCTAGGCAAATCAAACCAATCAATAAGAAAGGTTGTGTTATTGAGTATTTGAGAAACATTAGGAATCGCATGATTCGTATGCTTGTGTTTGTGTTGTTTGGTGATCTTTCTATCAAGTTCTATTAAGTTCAAAGATTTTTGGACGAGAAAAAGAATGGAAACTAACACTTCCCAAACCATATTCTAGGCAAATCAAACCAATCAATAAGAAAGGTTGTGTTATTGAGTATTTGAGAAACATTAGGAATCGCACGATTCGTATGCTTGTGTTTGTGTTGTTTGGTGATCTTTCTATGAAGTTCTATTAAGTTCAAAGATTTTTGGACGAGAAAAAGAATGGAAACCAACATTTCCCAAACCATAGCCTAGGCAAATCAAACCAATCAATAAGAAAGGTTGTGTTATTGAGTATTTGAGAAACATTAGGAATCGCATGATTCGTATGCTTGTGTTTGTGTTGTTTGGTGATCTTTCCATCACGTTCTATTAAGTTCAAAGATTTTTGGACGAGAAAAAGAATGGAAACCAACACTTCCCAAACCATAGCCTAGGCAAATCAAACCAATCAATAAGAAAGGTTGTGTTATTGAGTATTTGAGAAACATTAGGAATCGAACGATTCGTATGCTTGTGTTTGTGTTGTTTGGTGGTCTTTCTATCAAGTTCTATTAAGTTCAAAGATTTTTGGACGAGAAAAAGAATGGAAACCATCATTTCCCAAACCATAGCCTAGGCAAATCAAACCAATCAATAACAAAGGTTGTGTTATTGAGTATTTGAGAAACATTAGGAATCGCATGATTCGTATGCTTGTGTTTGTGTTGTTTGGTGATCTTTCTATCAAGTTCTATTAAGTTCAAAGATTTTTGGACGAGAAAAAGAATGGAAACTAACACTTCCCAAACCATATCCTAGGCAAATCAAACCAATCAATAAGAAAAGTTGTGTTATTGAGTATTTGAGAAACATTAGGAATCGCATGATTCGTATGCTTGTGTTTGTGTTGTTTGGTGATAAAACTATTAAGTTTAAAGATTTTTGGACCAGAAAAAGAATGGAAACCAACACTTCCCAAACCATAGCCTAGGTAAATCAAACCAATCAATAAGAAAAGTTGTGTTATTGAGTATTTGAGAAACATTAGGAATCGCATGATTCATATGCTTGTGTTTGTGTTGTTTGGTGATCTTTCTATCAAGTTCTATTAAGTTCAAAGATTTTTGGACGAGAAAAAGAATGGAAACCAACACTTCCCAAACCATAGCCTAGGTAAATCAAACCAATCAATAAGAAAAGTTGTGTTATTCAGTATTTGAGAAACATTAGGAATCGCATGATTCGTATGCTTGTGTTTGTGTTGTTTGGTGATCTTTCTATCAAGTTCTATTAAGTTCAAAGATTTTTGGACGAGAAAAAGAATGGAAACCAACACTTCCCAAACCATAGCCTAGGTAAATCAAACCAATCAATAAGAAAAGTTGTGTTATTCAGTATTTGAGAAACATTAGGAATCGCATGATTCGTATGCTTGTGTTTGTGTTGTTTGGTGATCTTTCTATCAAGTTCTATTAAGTTCAAAGATTTTTGTACGAGAAAAAGAATGGAAACCAACACTTCCCAAACCATAGCCTAGGTAAATCAACCCAATCAATAAGAAAAGTTGTGTTATTCAGTATTTGAGAAACATTAGGAATCGCACGATTCGTATGCTTGTGTTTGTGTTGTTTGGTGATCTTTCTATCAAGTTCTATTAAGTTCAAAGATTTTTGGACGAGAAAAAGAATGGAAACCAACACTTCCCAAACCATAGCCTAGGTAAATCAAACCAATCAATAAGAAAACTTGTGTTATTGAGTATTTGAGAAACATTAGGAATCGCATGATTCATATGCTTGTGTTTGTGTTGTTTGGTGATCTTTCTATCACGTTCAATTAAGTTCAAAGATTTTTGGACGAGAAAAAGAATGGAAACCAACACTTCCCAAACCATAGCCTAGGCAAATCAAACCAACCAATAAGAAAGGTTGTGCTATTGAGTATTTGAGAAACATTAGGAAGCGCATGATTCGTATGCTTGTGTTTGTGTTGTTTGGTGATAAAACTATTAAGTTCAAAGATTTTTGGACAAGAAAAAGAATGGATACCAACACTTCCCAAACCATAGCCTAGGTAAATCAAACCAATCAACAAGAAAAGTTGTGTTATTGAGTATTTGAGAAACATTAGGAATCGCATGATTCATATGCTTGTGTTTGTGTTGTTTGGTGATCTTTCTATCAAGTTCTATTAAGTTCAAAGATTTTTGGACGAGAAAAAGAATGGAAACCAACATTTCCCAAACCATAGAATAGGCAAATCAAACCAATCAATAAGAAAGGTTGTGTAATTGAGTATTTGAGAAACATTAGGAATCGCATGATTCGTATGCTTGGTGATCTTTCTATCAAGTTCTATTAAGTTGAAAGATTTTTGGACGAGAAAAAGAATGGAAACCAAAACTTCCCAAACCATAGCCTAGGCCAATCAAACCAATCAATAAGAAAGGTTGTGTTATTGAGTATTTGAGAAACATTAGGAATCGCATGATTCGTATGCTTGTGTTTGTGTTGTTTGGTGATAAAACTATTAAGTTCAAAGATTTTTGGACCAGAAAGAGAATGGAAACCAACACTTCCCAAACCATAGCCTAGGTAAATCAAACCAATCAATAAGAAAAGTTGTGTTAATGAGTATTTGAGAAACATTAGGAATCACATGATTCATATGCTTGTGTTTGTGTTGTTTGGTGATCTTTCTATCACGTTCTATTAAGTTCAAAGATTTTTGGACGAGAAAAAGGATGGAAACTAACACTTCCCAAACCATAGCCTAGGTAAATCAAACCAATCAATAAGAAAAGTTGTGTTATTGAGTATTTGAGAAACATTAGGAATCGCATGATTCGTATGCTTGTGTTTGTGTTGTTTGGTGATCTTTCTATCAAGTTCTATTAAGTTCAAAGATTTTTGGACGAGAAAAAGAATGGAAACCAACACTTCCCAAACCATATCCTAGGCAAATCAAACCAATCAATAAGAAAGGCTGTGTTATTGAGTATTTGAGAAACATTAGGAATCGCATGATTCGTATGCTTGTGTTTGTGTTGTTTGGTGATCTTTCTATCAAGTTCTATTAAGTTCAAAGATTTTTGGACGAGAAAAAGAATGGAAACCAACACTTCCCAAACCGTATTCTAGGCAAATCAAACCAATCAATAAGAAAGGTTGTGTTATCGAGTATTTGAGAAACATTAGGAATCGCACGATTCGTATGCTTGTGTTTGTGTTGTTTCGTGATCTTTCTATGAAGTTCTATTAAGTTCAAAGATTTTTGGACGAGAAAAAGAATGGAAACCAACATTTCCCAAACCATAGCCTAGGCAAATCAAACCAATCAATAAGAAAGGTTGTGTAATTGAGTATTTGAGAAACATTAGGAATCGCATGATTCGTATGCTTGGTGATCTTTCTATCAAGTTCTATTAAGTTGAAAGATTTTTGGACGAGAAAAAGAATGGAAACCAACACTTCCCAAACCATAGCCTAGGCCAATCAAACCAATCAATAAGAAAGGTTGTGTTATTGAGTATTTGAGAAACATTAGGAATCGCATGATTCGTATGCTTGTGTTTGTGTTGTTTGGTGATAAAACTATTAAGTTCAAAGATTTTTGGACCAGAAAGAGAATGGAAACCAACACTTCCCAAACCATAGCCTAGGTAAATCAAACCAATCAATAAGAAAAGTTGTGTTAATGAGTATTTGAGAAACATTAGGAATCGCATGATTCATATGCTTGTGTTTGTGTTGTTTGGTGATATTTCTATCACGTTCTATTAAGTTCAAAGATTTTTGGACGAGAAAAAGGATGGAAACCAACACTTCCCAAACCATAGCCTAGGTAAATCAAACCAATCAATAAGAAAAGTTGTGTTATTGAGTATTTGAGAAACATTAGGAATCGCATGATTCTTATGCTTGTGTTTGTGTTGTTTGGTGATCTTTCTATCACGTTCTATTAAGTTCAAAGATTTTTGGACGAGAAAAAGAATGGAAACCAACACTTCCCAAACCATATCCTAGGCAAATCAAACCAATCAATAAGAAAGGTTGTGTTATTGAGTATTTTAGAAACATTAGGAATCGCATCATTCGTATGCTTGTGTTTGTGTTGTTTGGTGATCTTTCTATCAAGTTCTATTAAGATCAAAGATTTTTGGACGAGAAAAAGAATGGAAACCAACACTTCCCAAACCATATCCTAGGCAAATCAAACCAATCAATAAGAAAGGCTGTGTTATTGAGTATTTGAGAAACATTAGGAATCGCATGATTCGTATGCTTGTGTTTGTGTTGTTTGGTGATCTTTCTATCAAGTTCTATTAAGTTCAAAGATTTTTTGACGAGAAAAAGAATGGAAACCAACACTTCCCAAACCATATCCTAGGCAAATCAAACCAATCAATAAGAAAGGTTGTATTATTGAGTATTTGAGAAACATTAGGAATCGCATGATTCGTATGCTTGTGTTTGTGTTGTTTGGTGATCTTTCTATCAAGTTCTATTAAGTTCAAAGATTTTTGGACGAGAAAAAGAATGGAAACCAACACTTCCCAAACCATATTCTAGGCAAATCAAACCAATCAATAAGAAAGGTTGTGTTATTGAGTATTTGAGAAACATTAGGAATCGCACGATTCGTATGCTTGTGTTTGTGTTGTTTGGTGATCTTTCTATGAAGTTCTATTAAGTTCAAAGATTTTAGGACGAGAAAAAGAATAGAAACCAACATTTCCCAAACTATAGCCTAGGCAAATCAAACCAATCAATAAGAAAGGTTGTGTTATTGAGTATTTGAGAAACATTAGGAATCGCATGATTCGTATGCTTGGTGATCTTTCTATTAAGTTCTATTAAGTTGAAAGATTTTTGGACGAGAAAAAGAATGGAAACCAACACTTCCCAAACCATAGCCTAGGCAAATCAAACCAATCAATAAGAAAGGTTGTGTTATTGAGTATTTGAGAAACATTAGGAATCGCATGATTCGTATGCTTGTGTTTGTGTTGTTTGGTGATAAAACTATTAAGTTCAAAGATTTTTGGACGAGAAAAAGAATGGAAACCAACACTTCCCAAACCATATCCTAAGCAAATCAAACCAATCAATAAGAAAAGTTGTGTTATTGAGTATTTGAGAAACATTAGGAATCGCATGATTCGTATGCTTGTGTTTGTATTGTTTGGTGATCTTTCTAGCACGTTCTATTAAGTTCATAGATTTTTGGACGAGGAAAAGAATGGAAACCAACACTTCCCAAACCATATCCTAGGCAAATCAAACCAATCAATAAGAAAGTTTGTGTTATTGAGTATTTGAGAAACATTAGGAATCGCATGATTCGTATGCTTGTGTTTGTGTTGTTTGGTGATCTTTCTATCATGTTCTATTAAGTTCAAAGATTTTTGGACGAGAAAAAGAATGGAAACCAACACTTCCCAAACCATATCCTAGGCAAATCAAACCAATCAATAAGAAAGGTTGTGTTATTGAGTATTTGAGAAACATTAGGAATCGCATGATTCGTATGCTTGTGTTTGTGTTGTTTGGTGATCTTTCCATCACGTTCTATTAAGTTCAAAGATTTTTGGACGAGAAAAAGAATGGAAACGAACACTTCCCAAACCATATCCTAGGCAAATCAAACCAATCAATAAGAAAGGTTGTGTTATTGAGTATTTGAGAAACATTAGGAATCGCATGATTCGTATGCTTGTGTTTGTGTTGTTTGGTGATAAAACTATTAAGTTCAAAGATTTTTGGACGAGAAAAAGAATGGAAACCAACACTTCCCAAACCATAGCCTAGGTAAATCAAACCAATCAATAAGAAAAGTTGTGTTATTGAGTATTTGAGAAACATTAGGAATCGCATGATTCATATGCTTGTGTTTGTGTTGTTTGGTGATCTTTCTATCAAGTTCTATTAAGTTCAAAGATTTTTGGACGAGAAAAAGAATGGAAACCAACACTTCCCAAACCATAGCCTAGGTAATCAAACCAATCAATAAGAAAAGTTGTGTTATTGAGTATTTGGGAAACATTAGGAATCGCATGATTCTTATGCTTGTGTTTGTGTTGTTTGGTGATCTTTCTATCACGTTCTATTAAGTTCAAAGATTTTTGTACGAGAAAAAGAATGGAAACCAACACTTCCCAAACCATATCCTCGGGAAATCAAACCAATCAATAAGAAAGGTTGTGTTATTGAGTATTTGAGAAACATTAGGAATCGCATGATTCGTATGCTTGTGTTTGTGTTGTTTGGTGATCTTTCTATCAAGTTCTATTAAGTTCAAAGATTTTTGGACGAGAAAAAGAATGGAAACCAACACTTCCCAAACCATATCCTAGGCAAATCAAACCAATCAATAAGAAAGGCTGTGTTATTGAGTATTTGAGAAACATTAGGAATCGCATGATTCGTATGCTTGTGTTTGTGTTGTTTGGTAATCTTTCTATCAAGTTCTATTAAGTTCAAAGATTTTTGGACGAGAAAAAGAATGGAAACCAACACTTCCCAAACCGTATTCTAGGCAAATCAAACCAATCAATAAGAAAGGTTGTGTTATTGAGTATTTGAGAAACATTAGGAATCGCACGATTCGTATGCTTGTGTTTGTGTTGTTTTGTGATCTTTCTATGAAGTTCTATTAAGTTCAATGATTTTTGGACGAGAAAAAGAATGGAAACCAACATTTCCCAAACCATAGCCTAGGCAAATCAAACCAATCAATAAGAAAGGTTGTGTTATTGAGTATTTGAGAAACATTAGGAATCGCATGATTCGTATGCTTGTGTTTGTGTTGTTTGGTGATAAAACTATTAAGTTCAAAGATTTTTGGACGAGAAAAAGAATGGAAACCAACACTTGCCAAACCATAGCCCAGGTAAATCAAACCAATCAATAAGAAAAGGTTTGTTATTGAGTATTTGAGAAACATTAGGAATCGCATGATTCATATGCTTGTGTTTGTGTTGTTTGGTGATCTTTCTATCAAGTTCTAAGTTCAAAGATTTTTGGACGAGAAAAAGAATGGAAACCAACACTTCCCAAACCATAGCCTAGGTAATCAAACCAATCAATAAGAAAAGTTGTGTTATTGAGTATTTGAGAAACATTAGGAATCGCATGATTCTTATGCTTGTGTTTGTGTTGTTTGGTGATCTTTCTATCACGTTCTATTAAGTTCAAAGATTTTTGTACGAGAAAAAGAATGGAAACCAACACTTCCCAAACCATATCCTAGGCAAATCAAACCAATCAATAAGAAAGGTTGTGTTATTGAGTATTTGAGAAACATTAGGAATCGCATGATTCGTATGCTTGTGTTTGTGTTGTTTGGTGATCTTTCTATCAAGTTCTATTAAGTTCAAAGATTTTTGGACGAGAAAAAGAATGGAAACCAACACTTCCCAAACCATATCCTAGGCAAATCAAACCAATCAATAAGAAAGGCTGTGTTATTGAGTATTTGAGAAACATTAGGAATCGCATGATTCGTATGCTTGTGTTTGTGTTGTTTGGTGATCTTTCTATCAAGTTCTATTAAGTTCAAAGATTTTTGGACGAGAAAAAGAATGGAAACCAACACTTCCCAAACCGTATTCTAGGCAAATCAAACCAATCAATAAGAAAGGTTGTGTTATTGAGTATTTGAGAAACATTAGGAATCGCACGATTCGTATGCTTGTGTTTGTGTTGTTTTGTGATCTTACTATGAAGTTCTATTAAGTTCAAAGATTTTTGGACGAGAAAAAGAATGGAAACCAACATTTCCCAAACCATAGCCTAGGCAAATCAAACCAATCAATAAGAAAGGTTGTGTAATTGAGTATTTGAGAAACATTAGGAATCGCATGATTCGTATGCTTGGTGATCTTTCGATCAAGTTCTATTAAGTTGAAAGATTTTTTGACGAGAAAAAGAATGGAAACCAACACTTCCCAAACCATAGCCTAGGTAAATCAAACCAATCAATAAGAAAAGTTGTGTTATTGAGTATTTGAGAAACATTAGGAATCGCATGATTCTTATGCTTGTGTTTGTGTTGTTTGGTGATCTTTCTATCACGTTCTATTAAGTTCAAAGATTTTTGGACGAGAAAAAGAATGGAAACCAACACTTCCCAAACCATAGCCTAGGTAAATCAAACCAATCAATAAGAAAGGTTGTGTTATTGAGTATTTGAGAAACATTAGGAATCGAACGATTCGTATGCTTGTGTTTGTGTTGTTTGGTGATCTTTCTATGAAGTTCTATTAAGTTCAAAGATTTTAGGACGAGAAAAAGAATAGAAACCAACATTTCCCAAACTATAGCCTAGGCAAATCAAACCAATCAATAAGAAAGGTTGTGTTATTGAGTATTTGAGAAACATTAGGAATCGCATGATTCGTATGCTTGGTGATCTTTCTATTAAGTTCTATTAAGTTGAAAGATTTTTGGACGAGAAAAAGAATGGAAACCAACACTTCCCAAACCATAGCCTAGGCAAATCAAACCAATCAATAAGAAAGGTTGTGTTATTGAGTATTTGAGAAACATTAGGAATCGCATGATTCGTATGCTTGTGTTTGTGTTGTTTGGTGATAAAACTATTAAGTTCAAAGATTTTTGGACGAGAAAAAGAATGGAAACCAACACTTCCCAAACCATATCCTAAGCAAATCAAACCAATCAATAAGAAAAGTTGTGTTATTGAGTATTTGAGAAACATTAGGAATCGCATGATTCGTATGCTTGTGTTTGTGTTGTTTGGTGATCTTTCTATCATGTTCTATTAAGTTCAAAGATTTTTGGACGAGAAAAAGAATGGAAACCAACACTTCCCAAACCATATCCTAGGCAAATCAAACCAATCAATAAGAAAGGTTGTGTTATTGAGTATTTGAGAAACATTAGGAATCGCATGATTCGTATGCTTGTGTTTGTGTTGTTTGGTGATCTTTCTATCATGTTCTATTAAGTTCAAAGATTTTTGGACGAGAAAAAGAATGGAAACCAACACTTCTCAAACCATATCCTAGACAAATCAAACCAATCAATAAGAAAGGTTGTGTTATTGAGTATTTGAGAAACATTAGGAATCGCATGATTCGTATGCTTGTGTTTGTGTTGTTTGGTGATCTTTCTATCAAGTTCTATTAAGTTCAAAGATTTTTGGACGAGAAAAAGAATGGAAACCAACACTTCCCAAACCATATTCTAGGCAAATCAAACCAATCAATAAGAAAGGTTGTGTTATTGAGTATTTGAGAAACATTAGGAATCGCACGATTCGTATGCTTGTGTTTGTGTTGTTTGGTGATCTTTCTATGAAGTTCTATTAAGTTCAAAGATTTTTGGACGAGAAAAAGAATGGAAACCAACATTTCCCAAACCATAGCCTAGGCAAATCAAACCAATCAATAAGAAAGGTTGTGTTATTGAGTATTTGAGAAACATTAGGAATCGCATGATTCGTATGCTTGTGTTTGTGTTGTTTGGTGATCTTTCCATCACGTTCTATTAAGTTTAAAGATTTTTGGACGAGAAAAAGAATGGAAACGAACACTTCCCAAACCATATCCTAGGCAAATCAAACCAATCAATAAGAAAGGTTGTGTTATTGAGTATTTGAGAAACACTAGGAATCGCATGATTCCTATGCTTGTGTTTGTGTTGTTTCGTGATAAAACTATTAAGTTCAAAGATTTTTGGACGAGAAAAGGAATGGAAACCAACACTTCCCAAACCATAGCCTAGGTAAATCAAACCAATCAATAAGAAAAGTTGTGTTATTGAGTATTTGAGAAACATTAGGAATCGCATGATTCATATGCTTGTGTTTGTGTTGTTTGGTGATCTTTCTATCAAGTTCTATTAAGTTCAAAGATTTTTGGACGAGAAAAAGAATGGAAACCAACCCTTCCCAAACCATAGCCTAGGTAATCAAACCAATCAATAAGAAAAGTTGTGTTATTGAGTATTTGAGAAACATTAGGAATCGCATGATTCTTATGCTTGTGTTTGTGTTGTTTGGTGATCTTTCTATCACGTTCTATTAAGTTCAAAGATTTTTGTACGAGAAAAAGAATGGAAACCAACACTTCCCAAACCATATCCTCGGGAAATCAAACCAATCAATAAGAAAGGTTGTGTTATTGAGTATTTGAGAAACATTAGGAATCGCATGATTCGTATGCTTGTGTTTGTGTTGTTTGGTGATCTTTCTATCAAGTTCTATTAAGTTCAAAGATTTTTGGACGAGAAAAAGAATGGAAACCAACACTTCCCAAACCATATCCTAGGCAAATCAAACCAATCAATAAGAAAGGCTGTGTTATTGAGTATTTGAGAAACATTAGGAATCGCATGATTCGTATGCTTGTGTTTGTGTTGTTTGGTGATCTTTCTATCAAGTTCTATTAAGTTCAAAGATTTTTGGACGAGAAAAAGAATGGAAACCAACACTTCCCAAACCGTATTCTAGGCAAATCAAACCAATCAATAAGAAAGGTTGTGTTATCGAGTATTTGAGAAACATTAGGAATCGCACGATTCGTATGCTTGTGTTTGTGTTGTTTTGTGATCTTTCTATGAAGTTCTATTAAGTTCAAAGATTTTTGGACGAGAAAAAGAATGGAAACCAACATTTCCCAAACCATAGCCTAGGCAAATCAAACCAATCAATAAGAAAGGTTGTGTAATTGAGTATTTGAGAAACATTAGGAATCGCATGATTCGTATGCTTGGTGATCTTTCTATCAAGTTCTACTAAGTTGAAAGATTTTTTGACGAGAAAAAGAATGGAAACCAACACTTCCCAAACCATAGCCTAGGTAAATCAAACCAATCAATAAGTAAAGTTGTGTTATTGAGTATTTGAGAAACATTAGGAATCGCATGATTCTTATGCTTGTGTTTGTGTTGTTTGGTGATCTTTCTATCACGTTCTATTAAGTTCAAAGATTTTTGGACGAGAAAAAGAATGGAAACCAACACTTCCCAAACCATAGCCCAGGTAAATCAAACCAATCAATAAGAAAGGTTGTGTTATTGAGTATTTGAGAAACATTAGGAATCGCACGATTCGTATGCTTGTGTTTGTGTTGTTTGGTGATCTTTCTATCAAGTTCTATTAAGTTCAAAGATTTTTGGACGAGAAAAAGAATGGAAACCAACCCTTCCCAAACCATAGCCTAGGTAATCAAACCAATCAATAAGAAAAGTTGTGTGATTGAGTATTTGAGAAACATTAGGAATCGCATGATTCATATGCTTGTGTTTGTGTTGTTTGGTGATCTTTCTATCAAGTTCTATTAAGTTCAAAGATTTTTGGACGAGAAAAAGAATGGAAACAAACCCTTCCCAAACCATAGCCTAGGTAATCAAACCAATCAATAAGAAAAGTTGTGTTATGGAGTATTTGAGAAACATTAGGAATCGCATGATTCTTATGCTTGTGTTTGTGTTGTTTGGTGATCTTTCTATCACGTTCTATTAAGTTCAAAGATTTTTGTACGAGAAAAAGAATGGAAACCAACACTTCCCAAACCATATCCTCGGGAAATCAAACCAATCAATAAGAAAGGTTGTGTTATTGAGTATTTGAGAAACATTAGGAATCGCATGATTCGTATGCTTGTGTTTGTGTTGTTTGGTGATCTTTCTATCAAGTTCTATTAAGTTCAAAGATTTTTGGACGAGAAAAAGAATGGAAACCAACACTTCCCAAACCATATCCTAGGCAAATCAAACCAATCAATAAGAAAGGCTGTGTTATTGAGTATTTGAGAAACATTAGGAATCGCATGATTCGTATGCTTGTGTTTGTGTTGTTTGGTGATCTTTCTATCAAGTTCTATTAAGTTCAAAGATTTTTGGACGAGAAAAAGAATGGAAACCAACACTTCCCAAACCGTATTCTAGGCAAATCAAACCAATCGATAAGAAAGGTTGTGTTATCGAGTATTTGAGAAACATTAGGAATCGCACGATTCGTATGCTTGTGTTTGTGTTGTTTTGTGATCTTTCTATGAAGTTCTATTAAGTTCAAAGATTTTTGGACGAGAAAAAGAATGGAAACCAACATTTCCCAAACCATAGCCTAGGCAAATCAAACCAATCAATAAGAAAGGTTGTGTAATTGAGTATTTGAGAAACATTAGGAATCGCATGATTCGTATGCTTGGTGATCTTTCTATCAAGTTCTACTAAGTTGAAAGATTTTTTGACGAGAAAAAGAATGGAAACCAACACTTCCCAAACCATAGCCTAGGTAAATCAAACCAATCAATAAGAAAAGTTGTGTTATTGAGTATTTGAGAAACATTAGGAATCGCATGATTCTTATGCTTGTGTTTGTGTTGTTTGGTGATCTTTCTATCACGTTCTATTAAGTTCAAAGATTTTTGGACGAGAAAAAGAATGGAAACCAACACTTCCCAAACCATAGCCCAGGTAAATCAAACCAATCAATAAGAAAGGTTGTGTTATTGAGTATTTGAGAAACATTAGGAATCGCACGATTCGTATGCTTGTGTTTGTGTTGTTTGGTGATCTTTCTATGAAGTTCTATTAAGTTCAAAGATTTTAGGACGAAAAAAGAATAGAAACCAACATTTCCCAAACTATAGCCTAGGCAAATCAAACCAATCAATAAGAAAGGTTGTGTTATTGAGTATTTGAGAAACATTAGGAATCGCATGATTCGTATGCTTGGTGATCTTTCTATTAAGTTCTATTAAGTTGAAAGATTTTTGGACGAGAAAAAGAATGGAAACCAACACTTCCCAAACCATAGCCTAGGCAAATCAAACCAATCAATAAGAATGGTTGTGTTATTGAGTATTTGAGAAACATTAGGAATCGCATGATTCGTATGCTTGTGTTTGTGTTGTTTGGTGATAAAACTATTAAGTTCAAAGATTTTTGGACGAGAAAAAGAATGGAAACCAACACTTCCCAAACCATATCCTAAGCAAATCAAACCAATCAATAAGAAAAGTTGTGTTATTGAGTATTTGAGAAACATTAGGAATCGCATGATTCGTATGCTTGTGTTTGTATTGTTTGGTGATCTTTCTAGCACGTTCTATTAAGTTCATAGATTTTTGGACGAGGAAAATAATGGAAACCAACACTTCCCAAACCATATCCTAGGCAAATCAAACCAATCAATAAGAAAGTTTGTGTTATTGAGTATTTGAGAAACATTAGGAATCGCATGATTCGTATGCTTGTGTTTGTGTTGTTTGGTGATCTTTCTATCATGTTCTATTAAGTTCAAAGATTTTTGGACGAGAAAAAGAATGGAAACCAACACTTCCCAAACCATATCCTAGGCAAATCAAACCAATCAATAAGAAAGGTTGTGTTATTGAGTATTTGAGAAACATTAGGAATCGCATGATTCGTATGCTTGTGTTTGTGTTGTTTGGTGATCTTTCTATCAAGTTCTATTAAGTTCAAAGATTTTTGGACGAGAAAAAGAATGGAAACCAACACTTCCCAAACCATATTCTCTAGCAAATCAAACCAATCAATAAGAAAGGTTGTGTTATTGAGTATTTGAGAAACATTAGGAATCGCACGATTCGTATGCTTGTGTTTGTGTTGTTTGGTGATCTTTCTATGAAGTTCTATTAAGTTCAAAGATTTTTGGACGAGAAAAAGAATGGAAACCAACATTTCCCAAACCATAGCCTAGGCAAATCAAACCAATCAATAAGAAAGGTTGTGTTATTGAGTATTTGAGAAACATTAGGAATCGCATGATTCGTATGCTTGTGTTTGTGTTGTTTGGTGATCTTTCCATCACGTTCTATTAAGTTCAAAGATTTTTGGACGAGAAAAAGAATGGAAACGAACACTTCCCAAACCATATCCTAGGCAAATCAAACCAATCAATAAGAAAGGTTGTGTTATTGAGTATTTGAGAAACATTAGGAATCGCATGATTCGTATGCTTGTGTTTGTGTTGTTTGGTGATAAAACTATTAAGTTCAAAGATTTTTGGACGAGAAAAAGAATGGAAACCAACACTTCCCAAACCATAGCCTAGGTAAATCAAACCAATCAATAAGAAAAGTTGTGTTATTGAGTATTTGAGAAACATTAGGAATCGCATGATTCATATGCTTGTGTTTGTGTTGTTTGGTGATCTTTCTATCAAGTTCTATTAAGTTCAAAGATTTTTGGACGAGAGAAAGAATGGAAACCAACACTTCCCAAACCATAGCCTAGGTAATCAAACCAATCAATAAGAAAAGTTGTGTTATTGAGTATTTGAGAAACATTAGGAATCGCATGATTCGTATGCTTGTGTTTGTGTTGTTTGGTGATCTTTCTATCACGTTCTATTAAGTTCAAAGATTTTTGGACGAGAAAAAGAATGGAAACCAACACTTCCCAAACCATATCCTAGGAAAATCAAACCAATCAATAAGAAAGGTTGTGTTATTGAGTATTTGAGAAACATTAGGAATCGCATGATTCGTATGCTTGTGTTTGTGTTGTTTGGTGATCTTTCTATCAAGTTCTATTAAGTTCAAAGATTTTTGGACGAGAAAAAGAATGGAAACCAACACTTCCCAAACCATATTCTAGGCAAATCAAACCAATCAATAAGAAAGGTTGTGTTATTGAGTATTTGAGAAACATTAGGAATCGCACGATTCGTATGCTTGTGTTTGTGTTGTTTGGTGATCTTTCTATGAAGTTCTATTAAGTTCAAAGATTTTAGGACGAGAAAAAGAATAGAAACCAACATTTCCCAAACTATAGCCTAGGCAAATCAAACCAATCAATAAGAAAGGTTGTGTTATTGAGTATTTGAGAAACATTAGGAATCGCATGATTCGTATGCTTGGTGATCTTTCTATTAAGTTCTATTAAGTTGAAACATTTTTGGACGAGAAAAAGAATGGAAACCAACACTTCCCAAACCATAGCCTAGGCAAATCAAACCAATCAATAAGAAAGGTTGTGTTATTGAGTATTTGAGAAACATTAGGAATCGCATGATTCGTATGCTTGTGTTTGTGTTGTTTGGTGATAAAACTATTAAGTTCAAAGATTTTTGGACGAGAAAAAGAATGGAAACCAACACTTCCCAAACCATATCCTAAGCAAATCAAACCAATCAATAAGAAAAGTTGTGTTATTGAGTATTTGAGAAACATTAGGAATCGCATGATTCGTATGCTTGTGTTTGTATTGTTTGGTGATCTTTCTAGCACGTTCTATTAAGTTCATAGATTTTTGGACGAGGAAAAGAATGGAAACCAACACTTCCCAAACCATATCCTAGGCAAATCAAACCAATCAATAAGAAAGTTTGTGTTATTGAGTATTTGAGAAACATTAGGAATCGCATGATTCGTATGCTTGTGTTTGTGTTGTTTGGTGATCTTTCTATCATGTTCTATTAAGTTCAAAGATTTTTGGACGAGAAAAAGAATGGAAACCAACACTTCCCAAACCATATCCTAGGCAAATCAAACCAATCAATAAGAATGGTTGTGTTATTGAGTATTTGAGAAACATTAGGAATCGCACGATTCGTATGCTTGTGTTTGTGTTGTTTGGTGATCTTTCTATGAAGTTCTATTAAGTTCAAAGATTTTTGGACGAGAAAAAGAATGGAAACCAACATTTCCCAAACCATAGCCTAGGCAAATCAAACCAATCAATAAGAAAGGTTGTGTTATTGAGTATTTGAGAAACATTAGGAATCGCATGATTCGTATGCTTGTGTTTGTGTTGTTTGGTGATCTTTCTATCATGTTCTATTAAGTTCAAAGATTTTTGGACGAGAAAAAGAATGGAAACCAACACTTCCCAAACCATATCCTAGGCAAATCAAACCAATCAATAAGAAAGGTTGTGTTATTGAGTATTTGAGAAACATTAGGAATCACATGATTCGTATGCTTGTGTTTGTGTTGTTTGGTGATCTTTCTATCAAGTTCTATTAAGTTCAAAGATTTTTGGACGAGAAAAAGAATGGAAACCAACACTTCCCAAACCATATTCTAGGCAAATCAAACCAATCAATAAGAAAGGTTGTGTTATTGAGTATTTGAGAAACATTAGGAATCGCACGATTCGTATGCTTGTGTTTGTGTTGTTTGGTGATCTTTCTATGAAGTTCTATTAAGTTCAAAGATTTTTGGACGAGAAAAAGAATGGAAACCAACATTTCCCAAACCATAGCCTAGGCAAATCAAACCAATCAATAAGAAAGGTTGTGTTATTGAGTATTTGAGAAACATTAGGAATCGCATGATTCGTATGCTTGTGTTTGTGTTGTTTGGTGATCTTTCCATCACGTTCTATTAAGTTCAAAGATTTTTGGACGAGAAAAAGAATGGAAACGAACACTTCCCAAACCATATCCTAGGCAAATCAAACCAATCAATAAGAAAGGTTGTGTTATTGAGTATTTGAGAAACATTAGGAATCGCATGATTCGTATGCTTGTGTTTGTGTTGTTTGGTGATAAAACTATTAAGTTCAAAGATTTTTGGACGAGAAAAAGAATGGAAACCAACACTTCCCAAACCATAGCCTAGGTAAATCAAACCAATCAATAAGAAAAGTTGTGTTATTGAGTATTTGAGAAACATTAGGAATCGCATGATTCATATGCTTGTGTTTGTGTTGTTTGGTGATCTTTCTATCAAGTTCTATTAAGTTCAAAGATTTTTGGACGAGAAAAAGAATGGAAACCAACACTTCCCAAACCATATGCTAGGTAATCAAACCAATCAATAAGAAAAGTTGTGTTATTGAGTATTTGAGAAACATTAGGAATCGCATGATTCTTATGCTTGTGTTTGTGTTGTTTGGTGATCTTTCTATCACGTCCTATTAAGTTCAAAGATTTTTGTACGAGAAAAAGAATGGAAACCAACACTTCCCAAACCATATCCTCGGGAAATCAAACCAATCAATAAGAAAGGTTGTGTTATTGAGTATTTGAGAAACATTAGGAATCGCATGATTCGTATGCTTGTGTTTGTGTTGTTTGGTGATCTTTCTATCAAGTTCTATTAAGTTCAAAGATTTTTGGACGAGAAAAAGAATGGAAACCAACACTTCCCAAACCATATCCTAGGCAAATCAAACCAATCAATAAGAAAGGCTGTGTTATTGAGTATTTGAGAAACATTAGGAATCGCATGATTCGTATGCTTGGTGATCTTTCTATCAAGTTCTATTAAGTTGAAAGATTTTTTGACGAGAAAAAGAATGGAAACCAACACTTCCCAAACCATAGCCTAGGTAAATCAAACCAATCAATAAGAAAAGTTGTGTTATTGAGTATTTGAGAAACACTAGGAATCGCATGATTCTTATGCTTGTGTTTGTGTTGTTTGGTGATCTTTCTATCACGTTCTATTAAGTTCAAAGATTTTTGGACGAGAAAAAGAATGGAAACCAACACTTCCCAAACCATAGCCTAGGTAAATCAAACCAATCAATAAGAAAGGTTGTGTTATTGAGTATTTGAGAAACATTAGGAATCGCACGATTCGTATGCTTGTGTTTGTGTTGTTTGGTGATCTTTCTATGAAGTTCTATTAAGTTCAAAGATTTTAGGACGAGAAAAAGAATAGAAACCAACATTTCCCAAACTATAGCCTAGGCAAATCAAACCAATCAATAAGAAAGGTTGTGTTATTGAGTATTTGAGAAACATTAGGAATCGCATGATTCGTATGCTTGGTGATCTTTCTATTAAGTTCTATTAAGTTGAAAGATTTTTGGACGAGAAAAAGAATGGAAACCAACACTTCCCAAACCATAGCCTAGGCAAATCAAACCAATCAATAAGAAAGGTTGTGTTATTGATTATTTGAGAAACATTAGGAATCGCATGATTCGTATGCTTGTGTTTGTGTTGTTTGGTGATAAAACTATTAAGTTCAAAGATTTTTGGACGAGAAAAAGAATGGAAACCAACACTTCCCAAACCATATCCTAAGCAAATCAAACCAATCAATAAGAAAAGTTGTGTTATTGAGTATTTGAGAAACATTAGGAATCGCATGATTCGTATGCTTGTGTTTGTATTGTTTGGTGATCTTTCTAGCACGTTCTATTAAGTTCATAGATTTTTGGACGAGGAAAAGAATGGAAACCAACACTTCCCAAACCATATCCTAGGCAAATCAAACCAATCAATAAGAAAGTTTGTGTTATTGAGTATTTGAGAAACATTAGGAATCGCATGATTCGTATGCTTGTGTTTGTGTTGTTTGGTGATCTTTCTATCATGTTCTATTAAGTTCAAAGATTTTTGGACGAGAAAAAGAATGGAAACCAACACTTCCCAAACCATATCCTAGGCAAATCAAACCAATCAATAAGAAAGGTTGTGTTATTGAGTATTTGAGAAACATTAGGAATCGCATGATTCGTATGCTTGTGTTTGTGTTTTTTGGTGAACTTTCTATCAAGTTCTATTAAGTTCAAAGATTTTTGGACGAGAAAAAGAATGGAAACCAACACTTCCCAAACCATATTCCAGGCAAATCAAACCAATCAATAAGAAAGGTTGTGTTATTGAGTATTTGAGAAACATTAGGAATCGCACGATTCGTATGCTTGTGTTTGTGTTGTTTGGTGATCTTTCTATGAAGTTCTATTAAGTTCAAAGATTTTTGGACGAGAAAAAGAATGGAAACCAACATTTCCCAAACCATATCCTAGGCAAATCAAACCAATCAATAAGAAAGGTTGTGTTATTGAGTATTTGAGAAACATTAGGAATCGCATGATTCGTATGCTTGTGTTTGTGTTGTTTGGTGATCTTTCCATCACGTTCTATTAAGTTCAAAGATTTTTGGACGAGAAAAAGAATGGAAACGAACACTTCCCAAACCATCTCCTAGGCAAATCAAACCAATCAATAAGAAAGGTTGTGTTATTGAGTATTTGAGAAACATTAGGAATCGCATGATTCGTATGCTTGTGTTTGTGTTGTTTGGTGATAAGACTATTAAGTTCAAAGATTTTTGGACGAGAAAAAGAATGGAAACCAACACTTCCCAAACCATAGCCTAGGTAAATCAAACCAATCAATAAGAAAAGTTGTGTTATTGAGTATTTGAGAAACATTAGGAATCGCATGATTCATATGCTTGTGTTTGTGTTGCTTGGTGATCTTTCTATCAAGTTCTATTAAGTTCAAAGATTTTTGGACGAGAAAAAGAATGGAAACCAACATTTCCCAAACCATAGCCTAGGCAAATCAAACCAATCAATAAGAAAGGTTGTGTTATTGAGTATTTGAGAAACATTAGGAATCGCACGATTCGTATGCTTGTGTTTGTGTTGTTTGGTGATCTTTCTATCAAGTTCTATGAAGTTCCAAGATTTTTGGATGAGAGAAAGAATGGAAACCAACACTTCCCAAACATAGCCCAGGCTAATCAAACCAATCAATAAGAAAGGTTGTGTTATTGAGTATTTAAGAAACATTAGGAATCGCATGATTCGTATGCTTGTGTTTGTGTTGTTTGGTGATCTTTCTATCAAGTTCTATGAAGTTCCAAGATTTTTGGATGAGAGAAAGAATGGAAACCAACACTTCCCAAACATAGCCCAGCCTAATCAAACCAATCAATAAGAAAGGTTGTGTTATTGAGTATTTAAGAAACATTAGGAATCGCATGATTCGTATGCTTGTGATTGTGTTGTTTGGTGATCTTTCTATCAAGTTCAATGAAGTTCCAAGATTTCTGGACGAGAAAAGAATGAAAACCAACATTTCCAAAACCATAGCCTAGGCAAATCAAACCAATCAATAAGAAAAGTTGTGTTATTGAGTATTTGAGAAACATTAGGAATCACATGATTCATATGCTTGTGTTTGTGTTGTTTGGTGATCTTTCTATCAAGTTCAATGAAGTTCCAAGATTTCTGGACGAGAAAAGAATGGAAACCAACATTTCCAAAACCATAGCCTGGGCAAATCAAACCAATCAATAAGAAAAGTTGTGTTATTGAGTATTTGAGAAAAATTAGGAATCACATGATTCATATGCTTGTGTTTGTGTTGTTTGGTGATCTTTCTATCAAGTTCTATTAAGTTCAAAGATTTTTGGACGAGAAAAAGAATGGAAACCAACACTTCCCAAACCATAGCCTAGGTAAATCAAACCAATTAATAAGAAAAGTTGTGTTATTGAGTATTTGAGAAACATTAGGAATCGCATGATTCGTATGCTTGTGTTTGTGTTGTTTGGTGATCTTTCTATCACGTTCTATTAAGTTCAAAGATTTTTGGACGAGAAAAAGAATGGAAACCAACACTTCCCAAACCATAGCCTAGGCAAATCAAACCAACCAATAAGAAAGGTTGTGCTATTGAGTATTTGAGAAACATTAGGAATCGCATGATTCGTATGCTTGTGTTTGTGTTGTTTGGTGATAAAACTATTAAGTTCAAAGATTTTTGGACAAGAAAAAGAATGGAAACCAACACTTCCCAAACCATAGCCTAGGTAAATCAAACCAATCAACAAGAAAAGTTGTGTTATTGAGTATTTGAGAAACATTAGGAATCGCATGATTCATATGCTTGTGTTTGTGTTGTTTGGTGATCTTTCTATCAAGTTCTATTAAGTTCAAAGATTTTTGGACGAGAAAAAGAATGGAAACCAACATTTCCCAAACCATAGCCTAGGTAAATCAAACCAATCAATAAGAAAAGTTGTGTTATTCAGTATTTGAGAAATATTAGGAATCGCATGATTCGTATGCTTGTGTTTGTGTTGTTTGGTGATCTTTCTATCACGTTCTATTAAGTTCAAAGATTTTTGGACGAGAAAAAGAATGGAAACCAACACTTCCCAAACCATAGCCTAGGCAAATCAAACCAACCAATAAGAAAGGTTGTGCTATTGAGTATTTGAGAAACATTAGGAATCGCATGATTCGTATGCTTGTGTTTGTGTTGTTTGGTGATAAAACTATTAAGTTCAAAGATTTTTGGACATGAAAAAGAATGGAAACCAACTCTTCCCAAACCATAGCCTAGGTAAATCAAACCAATCAACAAGAAAAGTTGTGTTATTGAGTATTTGAGAAACATTAGGAATCGCATGATTCATATGCTTGTGTTTGTGTTGTTTGGTGATCTTTCTATCAAGTTCTATTAAGTTCAAAGATTTTTGGACGAGAAAAAGAATGGAAACCAACATTTCCCAAACCATAGCCTAGGCAAATCAAACCAATCAATAAGAAAGGTTGTGTTATTGAGTATTTGAGAAACATTAGGAATCGCACGATTCGTATGCTTGTGTTTGTGTTGTTTGGTGATCTTTCTATCAAGTTCTATGAAGTTCCAAGATTTTTGGATGAGAGAAAGAATGGAAACCAACACTTCCCAAACATAGCCCAGGCTAATCAAACCAATCAATAAGAAAGGTTGTGTTATTGAGTATTTAAGAAACATTAGGAATCGCATGATTCGTATGCTTGTGTTTGTGTTGTTTGGTGATCTTTCTATCAAGTTCTATGAAGTTCCAAGATTTTTGGATGAGAGAAAGAATGGAAACCAACACTTCCCAAACATAGCCCAGCCTAATCAAACCAATCAATAAGAAAGGTTGTGTTATTGAGTATTTGAGAAACATTAGGAATCGCACGATTCGTATGCTTGTGTTTGTGTTGTTTGGTGATCTTTCTATCAAGTTCTATGAAGTTCCAAGATTTTTGGATGAGAGAAAGAATGGAAACCAACACTTCCCAAACATAGCCCAGGCTAATCAAACCAATCAATAAGAAAGGTTGTGTTATTGAGTATTTAAGAAACATTAGGAATCGCATGATTCGTATGCTTGTGTTTGTGTTGTTTGGTGATCTTTCTATCAAGTTCTATGAAGTTCCAAGATTTTTGGATGAGAGAAAGAATGGAAACCAACACTTCCCAAACATAGCCCAGCCTAATCAAACCAATCAATAAGAAAGGTTGTGTTATTGAGTATTTAAGAAACATTAGGAATCGCATGATTCGTATGCTTGTGATTGTGTTGTTTGGTGATCTTTCTATCAAGTTCAATGAAGTTCCAAGATTTCTGGACGAGAAAAGAATGAAAACCAACATTTCCAAAACCATAGCCTAGGCAAATCAAACCAATCAATAAGAAAAGTTGTGTTATTGAGTATTTGAGAAACATTAGGAATCACATGATTCATATGCTTGTGTTTGTGTTGTTTGGTGATCTTTCTATCAAGTTCAATGAAGTTCCAAGATTTCTGGACGAGAAAAGAATGGAAACCAACATTTCCAAAACCATAGCCTGGGCAAATCAAACCAATCAATAAGAAAAGTTGTGTTATTGAGTATTTGAGAAACATTAGGAATCACATGATTCATATGCTTGTGTTTGTGTTGTTTGGTGATCTTTCTATCAAGTTCTATTAAGTTCAAAGATTTTTGGACGAGAAAAAGAATGGAAACCAACACTTCCCAAACCATAGCCTAGGTAAATCAAACCAATTAATAAGAAAAGTTGTGTTATTGAGTATTTGAGAAACATTAGGAATCGCATGATTCGTATGCTTGTGTTTGTGTTGTTTGGTGATCTTTCTATCACGTTCTATTAAGTTCAAAGATTTTTGGACGAGAAAAAGAATGGAAACCAACACTTCCCAAACCATAGCCTAGGCAAATCAAACCAACCAATAAGAAAGGTTGTGCTATTGAGTATTTGAGAAACATTAGGAATCGCATGATTCGTATGCTTGTGTTTGTGTTGTTTGGTGATAAAACTATTAAGTTCAAAGATTTTTGGACAAGAAAAAGAATGGAAACCAACACTTCCCAAACCATAGCCTAGGTAAATCAAACCAATCAACAAGAAAAGTTGTGTTATTGAGTATTTGAGAAACATTAGGAATCGCATGATTCATATGCTTGTGTTTGTGTTGTTTGGTGATCTTTCTATCAAGTTCTATTAAGTTCAAAGATTTTTGGACGAGAAAAAGAATGGAAACCAACATTTCCCAAACCATAGCCTAGGTAAATCAAACCAATCAATAAGAAAAGTTGTGTTATTCAGTATTTGAGAAATATTAGGAATCGCATGATTCGTATGCTTGTGTTTGTGTTGTTTGGTGATCTTTCTATCACGTTCTATTAAGTTCAAAGATTTTTGGACGAGAAAAAGAATGGAAACCAACACTTCCCAAACCATAGCCTAGGCAAATCAAACCAACCAATAAGAAAGGTTGTGCTATTGAGTATTTGAGAAACATTAGGAATCGCATGATTCGTATGCTTGTGTTTGTGTTGTTTGGTGATAAAACTATTAAGTTCAAAGATTTTTGGACATGAAAAAGAATGGAAACCAACTCTTCCCAAACCATAGCCTAGGTAAATCAAACCAATCAACAAGAAAAGTTGTGTTATTGAGTATTTGAGAAACATTAGGAATCGCATGATTCATATGCTTGTGTTTGTGTTGTTTGGTGATCTTTCTATCAAGTTCTATTAAGTTCAAAGATTTTTGGACGAGAAAAAGAATGGAAACCAACACTTCCCAAACCATAGCCTAGGTAAATCAAACCAATCAATAAGAAAAGTTGTGTTATTCAGTATTTGAGAAACATTAGGAATCGCATGATTCGTATGCTTGTGTTTGTGTTGTTTGGTGATCTTTCTATCAAGTTCTATTAAGTTCAAAGATTTTTGGACGAGAAAAAGAATGGAAACCAACACTTCCCAAACCATAGCCCAGGAAAATCAAACCAATCAATAAGAAAGGTTGTGTTATTGAGTATTTGAGAAACATTAGGAATCGCATGATTCGTATGCTTGTGTTTGTGTTGTTTGGTGATCTTTCTATCTAGTTCTATGAAGTTCCAAGATTTTTGGATGAGAGAAAGAATGGAAACCAACACTTCCCAAACATAGCCCAGGCTAATCAAACCAATCAATAAGAAAGGTTGTGTTATTGAGTATTTAAGAAACATTAGGAATCGCATGATTCGTATGCTTGTGTTTGTGTTGTGTGGTGATCTTTCTATCAAGTTCAATGAAGTTCCAAGATTTCTGGACGAGAAAAGAATGAAAACCAACATTTCCAAAACCATAGCCTAGGCAAATCAAACCAATCAATAAGAAAAGTTGTGTTATTGAGTATTTGAGAAACATTAGGAATCACATGATTCATATGCTTGTGTTTGTGTTGTTTGGTGATCTTTCTATCAAGTTCAATGAAGTTCCAAGATTTCTGGACGAGAAAAGAATGGAAACCAACATTTCCAAAACCATAGCCTAGGCAAATCAAACCAATCAATAAGAAAAGTTGTGTTATTGAGTATTTGAGAAACATTAGGAATCGCATGATTCGTATGCTTGTGTTTGTGTTGTTTAATGATCTTTCTATCACGTTCTATTAAATTCAAAGATTTTTGGACGAGAAAAAGAATGGAAACCAACACTTCCCAAACCATAGCCTAGGCAAATCAAACCAACCAATAAGAAAGGTTGTGCTATTGAGTATTTGAGAAACATTAGGAATCGCATGATTCGTATGCTTTTGTTTGTGTTGTTTGGTGATAAAACTATTAAGTTCAAAGATTTTTGGACAAGAAAAAGAATGGAAACCAACACTTCCCAAACCATAGCCTAGGTAAATCAAACCAATCAACAAGAAAAGTTGTGTTATTGAGTATTTGAGAAACATTAGGAATCGCATGATTCATATGCTTGTGTTTGTGTTGTTTGGTGATCTTTCTATCAAGTTCTATTAAGTTCAAAGATTTTTGGACGAGAAAAAGAATGGAAACCAACACTTCCCAAACCATAGCCTAGGTAAATCAAACGAATCAATAAGAAAAGTTGTGTTATTCAGTATTTGAGAAACATTAGGAATCGCATGATTCGTATGCTTGTGTTTGTGTTGTTTGGTGATCTTTCTATCACGTTCTATTAAGTTCAAAGATTTTTGGACGAGAAAAAGAATGGAAACCAACACTTCCCAAACCATAGCCTAGGCAAATCAAACCAACCAATAAGAAAGGTTGTGCTATTGAGTATTTGAGAAACATTAGGAATCGCATGATTCGTATGCTTGTGTTTGTGTTGTTTGGTGATAAAACTATTAAGTTCAAAGATTTTTGGACGAGAAAAAGAATGGAAACCAACACTTCCCAAACCATAGCCTAGGTAAATCAAACCAATCAACAAGAAAAGTTGTGTTATTGAGTATTTGAGAAACATTAGGAATCGCATGATTCGTATGCTTGTGTTTGTGTTGTTCGGTGATCTTTCTATCAAGTTCTATGAAGTTCCAAGATTTTTGGATGAGTGAAAGAATGGAAACCAACACTTCCCAAACATAGCCCAGGCTAATCAAACCAATCAATAAGAAAGGTTGTGTTATTGAGTATTTAAGAAACATTAGGAATCGCATGATTCGTATGCTTGTGTTTGTGTTGTTTGGTGATCTTTCTATCAAGTTCTATGAAGTTCCAAGATTTTTGGATGAGAGAAAGAATGGAAACCAACACTTCCCAAACATAGCCCAGGCTAATCAAACCAAACAATAAGAAAGGTTGTGTTATTGAGTATTTAAGAAACATTAGGAATCGCATGATTCGTATGCTTGTGTTTGTGTTGTGTGGTGATCTTTCTATCAAGTTCAATGAAGTTCCAAGATTTCTGGACGAGAAAAGAATGAAAACCAACATTTCCAAAACCATAGCCTAGGCAAATCAAACCAATCAATAAGAAAAGTTGTGTTATTGAGTATTTGAGAAACATTAGGAATCACATGATTCATATGCTTGTGTTTGTGTTGTTTGGTGATCTTTCTATCAAGTTCAATGAAGTTCCAAGATTTCTGTACGAGAAAAGAATGGAAACCAACATTTCCAAAACCATAGCCTAGGCAAATCAAACCAATCAATAAGAAAAGTTGTGTTATTGAGTATTTGAGAAACATTAGGAATCACATGATTCATATGCTTGTGTTTGTGTTGTTTGGTGATCTTTCTATCAAGTTCTATTAAGTTCAAAGATTTTTGGACGAGAAAAAGAATGGAAACCAACACTTCCCAAACCATAGCCTAGGTAAATCAAACCAATTAATAAGAAAAGTTGTGTTATTGAGTATTTAAGAAACATTAGGAATCGCATGATTCGTATGCTTGTGTTTGTGTTGTGTGGTGATCTTTCTATCAAGTTCAATGAAGTTCCAAGATTTCTGGACGAGAAAAGAATGAAAACCAAAATTTCCAAATCCATAGCCTAGGCAAATCAAACCAATCAATAAGAAAAGTTGTGTTATTGAGTATTTGAGAAACATTAGGAATCACATGATTCATATGCTTGTGTTTGTGTTGTTTGGTGATCTTTCTATCAAGTTCAATGAAGTTCCAAGATTTCTGGACGAGAAAAGAATGGAAACCAACATTTCCAAAACCATAGCCTAGGCAAATCAAACCAATCAATAAGAAAAGTTGTGTTATTGAGTATTTGAGAAACATTAGGAATCGCATGATTCTTATGCTTGTGTTTGTGTTGTTTGGTGATCTTTCTATCACGTTCTATTAAGTTCAAAGATTTTTGGACGAGAAAAAGAATGGAAACCAACACTTCCCAAACCATAGCCTAGGCAAATCAAACCAACCAATAAGAAAGGTTGTGCTATTGAGTATTTGAGAAACATTAGGAATCGCATGATTCGTATGCTTGTGTTTGTGTTGTTTGGTGATAAAACTATTAAGTTCAAAGATTTTTGGACAAGAAAAAGAATTGAAACCAACACTTCCCAAACCATAGCCTAGGTAAATCAAACCAATCAACAAGAAAAGTTGTGTTATTGAGTATTTGAGAAACATTAGGAATCGCATGATTCATATGCTTGTGTTTGTGTTGTTTGGTGATCTTTCTATCAAGTTCTATTAAGTTCAAAGATTTTTGGACGAGAAAAAGAATGGAAACCAACACTTCCCAAACCATAGCCTAGGTAAATCAAACCAATCAATAAGAAAAGTTGTGTTATTCAGTATTTGAGAAACATTAGGAATCGCATGATTCGTATGCTTGTGTTTGTGTTGTTTGGTGATCTTTTCTATCAAGTTCAATGAAGTTCCAAGATTTCTGGACGAGAAAAGAATGGAAACCAACATTTCCAAAACCATAGCCTAGGCAAATCAAACCAATCAATAAGAAAAGTTGTGTTATTGAGTATTTGAGAAACATTAGGAATCACATGATTCATATGCTTGTGTTTGTGTTGTTTGGTGATCTTTCTATCAAGTTCTATTAAGTTCAAAGATTTTTGGACGAGAAAAAGAATGGAAACCAACACTTCCCAAACCATAGCCTAGGTAAATCAAACCAATTAATAAGAAAAGTTGTGTTATTGAGTATTTGAGAAACATTAGGAATCGCATGATTCGTATGCTTGTGTTTGTGTTGTTTGGTGATCTTTCTATCACGTTCTATTAAGTTCAAAGATTTTTGGACGAGAAAAAGAATGGAAACCAACACTTCCCAAACCATAGCCTAGGCAAATCAAACCAACCAATAAGAAAGGTTGTGCTATTGAGTATTTGAGAAACATTAGGAATGGCATGATTCGTATGCTTGTGTTTGTGTTGTTTGGTGATAAAACTATTAAGTTCAAAGATTTTTGGACAAGAAAAAGAATGGAAACCAACACTTCCCAAACCATAGCCTAGGTAAATCAAACCAATCAACAAGAAAGTTGTGTTATTGAGTATTTGAGAAACATTAGGAATCGCATGATTCATATGCTTGTGTTTGTGTTGTTTGGTGATCTTTCTATCAAGTTCTATTAAGTTCAAAGATTTTTGGACGAGAAAAAGAATGGAAACCAACACTTCCCAAACCATAGCCTAGGTAAATCAAACCAATCAATAAGAAAAGTTGTGTTATTCAGTATTTGAAAAACATTAGGAATCGCATGATTCGTATGCTTGTGTTTGTGTTGTTTGGTGATCTTTCTATCAAGTTCAATGAAGTTCCAAGATTTCTGGACGAGAAAAGAATGGAAACCAACATTTCCAAAACCATAGCCTAGGCAAATCAAACCAATCAATAAGAAAAGTTGTGTTATTGAGTATTTGAGAAACATTAGGAATCACATGATTCATATGCTTGTGTTTGTGTTGTTTGGTGATCTTTCTATCAAGTTCTATTAAGTTCAAAGATTTTTGGACGAGAAAAAGAATGGAAACCAACACTTCCCAAACCATAGCCTAGGTAAATCAAACCAATCAATAAGAAAAGTTGTGTTATTCAGTATTTGAGAAACATTAGGAATCGCATGATTCGTATGCTTGTGTTTGTGTTGTTTGGTGATCTTTCTATCAAGTTCTATTAAGTTCAAAGATTTTTGGACGAGAAAAAGAATGGAAACCAACACTTCCCAAACCATAGCCCAGGAAAATCAAACCAATCAATAAGAAAGGTTGTGTTATTGAGTATTTGAGAAACATTAGGAATCGCATGATTCGTATGCTTGTGTTTGTGTTGTTTGGTGATCTTTCTATCAAGTTCTATGAAGTTCCAAGATTTTTGGATGAGAGAAAGAATGGAAACCAACACTTCCCAAACATAGCCCAGGCTAATCAAACCAATCAATAAGAAAGGTTGTGTTATTGAGTATTTAAGAAACATTAGGAATCGCATGATTCGTATGCTTGTGTTTGTGTTGTGTGGTGATCTTTCTATCAAGTTCAATGAAGTTCCAAGATTTCTGGACGAGAAAAGAATGAAAACCAACATTTCCAAAACCATAGCCTAGGCAAATCAAACCAATCAATAAGAAAAGTTGTGTTATTGAGTATTTGAGAAACATTAGGAATCACATGATTCATATGCTTGTGTTTGTGTTGTTTGGTGATCTTTCTATCAAGTTCAATGAAGTTCCAAGATTTCTGGACGAGAAAAGAATGGAAACCAACATTTCCAAAACCATAGCCTAGGCAAATCAAACCAATCAATAAGAAAAGTTGTGTTATTGAGTATTTGAGAAACATTAGGAATCGCATGATTCGTATGGTTGTGTTTGTGTTGTTTAATGATCTTTCTATCACGTTCTATTAAATTCAAAGATTTTTGGACGAGAAAAAGAATGGAAACCAACACTTCCCAAACCATAGCCTAGGCAAATCAAACCAACCAATAAGAAAGGTTGTGCTATTGAGTATTTGAGAAACATTAGGAATCGCATGATTCGTATGCTTGTGTTTGTGTTGTTTGGTGATAAAACTATTAAGTTCAAAGATTTTTGGACAAGAAAAAGAATGGAAACCAACACTTCCCAAACCATAGCCTAGGTAAATCAAACCAATCAACAAGAAAAGTTGTGTTATTGAGTATTTGAGAAACATTAGGAATCGCATGATTCATATGCTTGTGTTTGTGTTGTTTGGTGATCTTTCTATCAAGTTCTATTAAGTTCAAAGATTTTTGGACGAGAAAAAGAATGGAAACCAACACTTCCCAAACCATAGCCTAGGTAAATCAAACCAATCAATAAGAAAAGTTGTGTTATTCAGTATTTGAGAAACATTAGGAATCGCATGATTCGTATGCTTGTGTTTGTGTTGTTTGGTGATCTTTCTATCACGTTCTATTAAGTTCAAAGATTTTTGGACGAGAAAAAGAATGGAAACCAACACTTCCCAAACCATAGCCTAGGCAAATCAAACCAACCAATAAGAAAGGTTGTGCTATTGAGTATTTGAGAAACATTAGGAATCGCATGATTCGTATGCTTGTGTTTGTGTTGTTTGGTGATAAAACTATTAAGTTCAAAGATTTTTGGACGAGAAAAAGAATGGAAACCAACACTTCCCAAACCATAGCCTAGGTAAATCAAACCAATCAACAAGAAAAGTTGTGTTATTGAGTATTTGAGAAACATTAGGAATCGCATGATTCGTATGCTTGTGTTTGTGTTGTTCGGTGATCTTTCTATCAAGTTCTATGAAGTTCCAAGATTTTTGGATGAGTGAAAGAATGGAAACCAACACTTCCCAAACATAGCCCAGGCTAATCAAACCAATCAATAAGAAAGGTTGTGTTATTGAGTATTTAAGAAACATTAGGAATCGCATGATTCGTATGCTTGTGTTTGTGTTGTTTGGTGATCTTTCTATCAAGTTCTATGAAGTTCCAAGATTTTTGGATGAGAGAAAGAATGGAAACCAACACTTCCCAAACATAGCCCAGGCTAATCAAACCAAACAATAAGAAAGGTTGTGTTATTGAGTATTTAAGAAACATTAGGAATCGCATCATTCGTATGCTTGTGTTTGTGTTGTGTGGTGATCTTTCTATCAAGTTCAATGAAGTTCCAAGATTTCTGGACGAGAAAAGAATGAAAACCAACATTTCCAAAACCATAGCCTAGGCAAATCAAACCAATCAATAAGAAAAGTTGTGTTATTGAGTATTTGAGAAACATTAGGAATCACATGATTCATATGCTTGTGTTTGTGTTGTTTGGTGATCTTTCTATCAAGTTCAATGAAGTTCCAAGATTTCTGTACGAGAAAAGAATGGAAACCAACATTTCCAAAACCATAGCCTAGGCAAATCAAACCAATCAATAAGAAAAGTTGTGTTATTGAGTATTTGAGAAACATTAGGAATCACATGATTCATATGCTTGTGTTTGTGTTGTTTGGTGATCTTTCTATCAAGTTCTATTAAGTTCAAAGATTTTTGGACGAGAAAAAGAATGGAAACCAACACTTCCCAAACCATAGCCTAGGTAAATCAAACCAATTAATAAGAAAAGTTGTGTTATTGAGTATTTAAGAAACATTAGGAATCGCATGATTCGTATGCTTGTGTTTGTGTTGTGTGGTGATCTTTCTATCAAGTTCAATGAAGTTCCAAGATTTCTGGACGAGAAAAGAATGAAAACCAAAATTTCCAAATCCATAGCCTAGGCAAATCAAACCAATCAATAAGAAAAGTTGTGTTATTGAGTATTTGAGAAACATTAGGAATCACATGATTCATATGCTTGTGTTTGTGTTGTTTGGTGATCTTTCTATCAAGTTCAATGAAGTTCCAAGATTTCTGGACGAGAAAAGAATGGAAACCAACATTTCCAAAACCATAGCCTAGGCAAATCAAACCAATCAATAAGAAAAGTTGTGTTATTGAGTATTTGAGAAACATTAGGAATCGCATGATTCTTATGCTTGTGTTTGTGTTGTTTGGTGATCTTTCTATCACGTTCTATTAAGTTCAAAGATTTTTGGACGAGAAAAAGAATGGAAACCAACACTTCCCAAACCATAGCCTAGGCAAATCAAACCAACCAATAAGAAAGGTTGTGCTATTGAGTATTTGAGAAACATTAGGAATCGCATGATTCGTATGCTTGTGTTTGTGTTGTTTGGTGATAAAACTATTAAGTTCAAAGATTTTTGGACAAGAAAAAGAATGGAAACCAACACTTCCCAAACCATAGCCTAGGTAAATCAAACCAATCAACAAGAAAAGTTGTGTTATTGAGTATTTGAGAAACATTAGGAATCGCATGATTCATATGCTTGTGTTTGTGTTGTTTGGTGATCTTTCTATCAAGTTCTATTAAGTTCAAAGATTTTTGGACGAGAAAAAGAATGGAAACCAACACTTCCCAAACCATAGCCTAGGTAAATCAAACCAATCAATAAGAAAAGTTGTGTTATTCAGTATTTGAGAAACATTAGGAATCGCATGATTCGTATGCTTGTGTTTGTGTTGTTTGGTGATCTTTCTATCAAGTTCTATTAAGTTCAAAGATTTTTGGACGAGAAAAAGAATGGAAACCAACACTTCCCAAACCATAGCCCAGGAAAATCAAACCAATCAATAAGAAAGGTTGTGTTATTGAGTATTTGAGAAACATTAGGAATCGCATGATTCGTATGCTTGTGTTTGTGTTGTTTGGTGATCTTTCTATCAAGTTCTATGAAGTTCCAAGATTTTTGGATGAGAGAAAGAATGGAAACCAACACTTCCCAAACATAGCCCAGGCTAATCAAACCAATCAATAAAAAGGTTGTGTTATTGAGTATTTAAGAAACATTAGGAATCGCATGATTCGTATGCTTGTGTTTGTGTTGTGTGGTGATCTTTCTATCAAGTTCAATGAAGTTCCAAGATTTCTGGACGAGAAAAGAATGAAAACCAACATTTCCAAAACCATAGCCTAGGCAAATCAAACCAATCAATAAGAAAAGTTGTGTTATTGAGTATTTGAGAAACATTAGGAATCACATGATTCATATGCTTGTGTTTGTGTTGTTTGGTGATCTTTCTATCAAGTTCAATGAAGTTCCAAGATTTCTGGACGAGAAAAGAATGGAAACCAACATTTCCAAAACCATAGCCTAGGCAAATCAAACCAATCAATAAGAAAAGTTGTGTTATTGAGTATTTGAGAAACATTAGGAATCGCATGATTCGTATGCTTGTGTTTGTGTTGTTTAATGATCTTTCTATCACGTTCTATTAAATTCAAAGATTTTTGGACGAGAAAAAGAATGGAAACCAACACTTCCCAAACCATAGCCTAGGCAAATCAAACCAACCAATAAGAAAGGTTGTGCTATTGAGTATTTGAGAAACATTAGGAATCGCATGATTCGTATGCTTGTGTTTGTGTTGTTTGGTGATAAAACTATTAAGTTCAAAGATTTTTGGACAAGAAAAAGAATGGAAACCAACACTTCCCAAACTATAGCCTAGGTAAATCAAACCAATCAACAAGAAAAGTTGTGTTATTGAGTATTTGAGAAACATTAGGAATCGCATGATTCATATGCTTGTGTTTGTGTTGTTTGGTGATCTTTCTATCAAGTTCTATTAAGTTCAAAGATTTTTGGACGAGAAAAAGAATGGAAACCAACACTTCCCAAACCATAGCCTAGGTAAATCAAACCAATCAATAAGAAAAGTTGTGTTATTCAGTATTTGAGAAACATTAGGAATCGCATGATTCGTATGCTTGTGTTTGTGTTGTTTGGTGATCTTTCTATCACGTTCTATTAAGTTCAAAGATTTTTGGACGAGAAAAAGAATGGAAACCAACACTTCCCAAACCATAGCCTAGGCAAATCAAACCAACCAATAAGAAAGGTTGTGCTATTGAGTATTTGAGAAACATTAGGAATCGCATGATTCGTATGCTTGTGTTTGTGTTGTTTGGTGATAAAACTATTAAGTTCAAAGATTTTTGGACGAGAAAAAGAATGGAAACCAACACTTCCCAAACCATAGCCTAGGTAAATCAAACCAATCAACAAGAAAAGTTGTGTTATTGAGTATTTGAGAAACATTAGGAATCGCATGATTCGTATGCTTGTGTTTGTGTTGTTCGGTGATCTTTCTATCAAGTTCTATGAAGTTCCAAGATTTTTGGATGAGTGAAAGAATGGAAACCAACACTTCCCAAACATAGCCCAGGCTAATCAAACCAATCAATAAGAAAGGTTGTGTTATTGAGTATTTAAGAAACATTAGGAATCGCATGATTCGTATGCTTGTGTTTGTGTTGTTTGGTGATCTTTCTATCAAGTTCTATGAAGTTCCAAGATTTTTGGATGAGAGAAAGAATGGAAACCAACACTTCCCAAACATAGCCCAGGCTAATCAAACCAAACAATAAGAAAGGTTGTGTTATTGAGTATTTAAGAAACATTAGGAATCGCATCATTCGTATGCTTGTGTTTGTGTTGTGTGGTGATCTTTCTATCAAGTTCAATGAAGTTCCAAGATTTCTGGACGAGAAAAGAATGAAAACCAACATTTCCAAAACCATAGCCTAGGCAAATCAAACCAACCAATAAGAAAGGTTGTGCTATTGAGTATTTGAGAAACATTAGGAATCGCATGATTCGTATGCTTGTGTTTGTGTTGTTTGGTGATAAAACTATTAAGTTCAAAGATTTTTGGACAAGAAAAAGAATGGAAACCAACACTTCCCAAACCATAGCCTAGGTAAATCAAACCAATCAACAAGAAAAGTTGTGTTATTGAGTATTTGAGAAACATTAGGAATCGCATGATTCATATGCTTGTGTTTGTGTTGTTTGGTGATCTTTCTATCAAGTTCTATTAAGTTCAAAGATTTTTGGACGAGAAAAAGAATGGAAACCAACACTTCCCAAACCATAGCCTAGGTAAATCAAACCAATCAATAAGAAAAGTTGTGTTATTCAGTATTTGAGAAACATTAGGAATCGCATGATTCGTATGCTTGTGTTTGTGTTGTTTGGTGATCTTTCTATCAAGTTCTATTAAGTTCAAAGATTTTTGGACGAGAAAAAGAATGGAAACCAACACTTCCCAAACCATAGCCCAGGAAAATCAAACCAATCAATAAGAAAGGTTGTGTTATTGAGTATTTGAGAAACATTAGGAATCGCATGATTCGTATGCTTGTGTTTGTGTTGTTTGGTGATCTTTCTATCAAGTTCTATGAAGTTCCAAGATTTTTGGATGAGAGAAAGAATGGAAACCAACACTTCCCAAACATAGCCCAGGCTAATCAAACCAATCAATAAGAAAGGTTGTGTTATTGAGTATTTAAGAAACATTAGGAATCGCATGATTCGTATGCTTGTGTTTGTGTTGTGTGGTGATCTTTCTATCAAGTTCAATGAAGTTCCAAGATTTCTGGACGAGAAAAGAATGAAAACCAACATTTCCAAAACCATAGCCTAGGCAAATCAAACCAATCAATAAGAAAAGTTGTGTTATTGAGTATTTGAGAAACATTAGGAATCACATGATTCATATGCTTGTGTTTGTGTTGTTTGGTGATCTTTCTATCAAGTTCAATGAAGTTCCAAGATTTCTGGACGAGAAAAGAATGGAAACCAACATTTCCAAAACCATAGCCTAGGCAAATCAAACCAATCAATAAGAAAAGTTGTGTTATTGAGTATTTGAGAAACATTAGGAATCGCATGATTCGTATGCTTGTGTTTGTGTTGTTTAATGATCTTTCTATCACGTTCTATTAAATTCAAAGATTTTTGGACGAGAAAAAGAATGGAAACCAACACTTCCCAAACCATAGCCTAGGCAAATCAAACCAACCAATAAGAAAGGTTGTGCTATTGAGTATTTGAGAAACATTAGGAATCGCATGATTCGTATGCTTGTGTTTGTGTTGTTTGGTGATAAAACTATTAAGTTCAAAGATTTTTGGACAAGAAAAAGAATGGAAACCAACACTTCCCAAACTATAGCCTAGGTAAATCAAACCAATCAACAAGAAAAGTTGTGTTATTGAGTATTTGAGAAACATTAGGAATCGCATGATTCATATGCTTGTGTTTGTGTTGTTTGGTGATCTTTCTATCAAGTTCTATTAAGTTCAAAGATTTTTGGACGAGAAAAAGAATGGAAACCAACACTTCCCAAACCATAGCCTAGGTAAATCAAACCAATCAATAAGAAAAGTTGTGTTATTCAGTATTTGAGAAACATTAGGAATCGCATGATTCGTATGCTTGTGTTTGTGTTGTTTGGTGATCTTTCTATCACGTTCTATTAAGTTCAAAGATTTTTGGACGAGAAAAAGAATGGAAACCAACACTTCCCAAACCATAGCCTAGGCAAATCAAACCAACCAATAAGAAAGGTTGTGCTATTGAGTATTTGAGAAACATTAGGAATCGCATGATTCGTATGCTTGTGTTTGTGTTGTTTGGTGATAAAACTATTAAGTTCAAAGATTTTTGGACGAGAAAAAGAATGGAAACCAACACTTCCCAAACCATAGCCTAGGTAAATCAAACCAATCAACAAGAAAAGTTGTGTTATTGAGTATTTGAGAAACATTAGGAATCGCATGATTCGTATGCTTGTGTTTGTGTTGTTCGGTGATCTTTCTATCAAGTTCTATGAAGTTCCAAGATTTTTGGATGAGTGAAAGAATGGAAACCAACACTTCCCAAACATAGCCCAGGCTAATCAAACCAATCAATAAGAAAGGTTGTGTTATTGAGTATTTAAGAAACATTAGGAATCGCATGATTCGTATGCTTGTGTTTGTGTTGTTTGGTGATCTTTCTATCAAGTTCTATGAAGTTCCAAGATTTTTGGATGAGAGAAAGAATGGAAACCAACACTTCCCAAACATAGCCCAGGCTAATCAAACCAAACAATAAGAAAGGTTGTGTTATTGAGTATTTAAGAAACATTAGGAATCGCATCATTCGTATGCTTGTGTTTGTGTTGTGTGGTGATCTTTCTATCAAGTTCAATGAAGTTCCAAGATTTCTGGACGAGAAAAGAATGAAAACCAACATTTCCAAAACCATAGCCTAGGCAAATCAAACCAATCAATAAGAAAAGTTGTGTTATTGAGTATTTGAGAAACATTAGGAATCACATGATTCATATGCTTGTGTTTGTGTTGTTTGGTGATCTTTCTATCAAGTTCAATGAAGTTCCAAGATTTCTGTACGAGAAAAGAATGGAAACCAACATTTCCAAAACCATAGCCTAGGCAAATCAAACCAATCAATAAGAAAAGTTGTGTTATTGAGTATTTGAGAAACATTAGGAATCACATGATTCATATGCTTGTGTTTGTGTTGTTTGGTGATCTTTCTATCAAGTTCTATTAAGTTCAAAGATTTTTGGACGAGAAAAAGAATGGAAACCAACACTTCCCAAACCATAGCCTAGGTAAATCAAACCAATTAATAAGAAAAGTTGTGTTATTGAGTATTTAAGAAACATTAGGAATCGCATGATTCGTATGCTTGTGTTTGTGTTGTGTGGTGATCTTTCTATCAAGTTCAATGAAGTTCCAAGATTTCTGGACGAGAAAAGAATGAAAACCAAAATTTCCAAATCCATAGCCTAGGCAAATCAAACCAATCAATAAGAAAAGTTGTGTTATTGAGTATTTGAGAAACATTAGGAATCACATGATTCATATGCTTGTGTTTGTGTTGTTTGGTGATCTTTCTATCAAGTTCAATGAAGTTCCAAGATTTCTGGACGAGAAAAGAATGGAAACCAACATTTCCAAAACCATAGCCTAGGCAAATCAAACCAATCAATAAGAAAAGTTGTGTTATTGAGTATTTGAGAAACATTAGGAATCGCATGATTCTTATGCTTGTGTTTGTGTTGTTTGGTGATCTTTCTATCACGTTCTATTAAGTTCAAAGATTTTTGGACGAGAAAAAGAATGGAAACCAACACTTCCCAAACCATAGCCTAGGCAAATCAAACCAACCAATAAGAAAGGTTGTGCTATTGAGTATTTGAGAAACATTAGGAATCGCATGATTCGTATGCTTGTGTTTGTGTTGTTTGGTGATAAAACTATTAAGTTCAAAGATTTTTGGACAAGAAAAAGAATGGAAACCAACACTTCCCAAACCATAGCCTAGGTAAATCAAACCAATCAACAAGAAAAGTTGTGTTATTGAGTATTTGAGAAACATTAGGAATCGCATGATTCATATGCTTGTGTTTGTGTTGTTTGGTGATCTTTCTATCAAGTTCTATTAAGTTCAAAGATTTTTGGACGAGAAAAAGAATGGAAACCAACACTTCCCAAACCATAGCCTAGGTAAATCAAACCAATCAATAAGAAAAGTTGTGTTATTCAGTATTTGAGAAACATTAGGAATCGCATGATTCGTATGCTTGTGTTTGTGTTGTTTGGTGATCTTTTCTATCAAGTTCAATGAAGTTCCAAGATTTCTGGACGAGAAAAGAATGGAAACCAACATTTCCAAAACCATAGCCTAGGCAAATCAAACCAATCAATAAGAAAAGTTGTGTTATTGAGTATTTGAGAAACATTAGGAATCACATGATTCATATGCTTGTGTTTGTGTTGTTTGGTGATCTTTCTATCAAGTTCTATTAAGTTCAAAGATTTTTGGACGAGAAAAAGAATGGAAACCAACACTTCCCAAACCATAGCCTAGGTAAATCAAACCAATTAATAAGAAAAGTTGTGTTATTGAGTATTTGAGAAACATTAGGAATCGCATGATTCGTATGCTTGTGTTTGTGTTGTTTGGTGATCTTTCTATCACGTTCTATTAAGTTCAAAGATTTTTGGACGAGAAAAAGAATGGAAACCAACACTTCCCAAACCATAGCCTAGGCAAATCAAACCAACCAATAAGAAAGGTTGTGCTATTGAGTATTTGAGAAACATTAGGAATGGCATGATTCGTATGCTTGTGTTTGTGTTGTTTGGTGATAAAACTATTAAGTTCAAAGATTTTTGGACAAGAAAAAGAATGGAAACCAACACTTCCCAAACCATAGCCTAGGTAAATCAAACCAATCAACAAGAAAGTTGTGTTATTGAGTATTTGAGAAACATTAGGAATCGCATGATTCATATGCTTGTGTTTGTGTTGTTTGGTGATCTTTCTATCAAGTTCTATTAAGTTCAAAGATTTTTGGACGAGAAAAAGAATGGAAACCAACACTTCCCAAACCATAGCCTAGGTAAATCAAACCAATCAATAAGAAAAGTTGTGTTATTCAGTATTTGAAAAACATTAGGAATCGCATGATTCGTATGCTTGTGTTTGTGTTGTTTGGTGATCTTTCTATCAAGTTCAATGAAGTTCCAAGATTTCTGGACGAGAAAAGAATGGAAACCAACATTTCCAAAACCATAGCCTAGGCAAATCAAACCAATCAATAAGAAAAGTTGTGTTATTGAGTATTTGAGAAACATTAGGAATCACATGATTCATATGCTTGTGTTTGTGTTGTTTGGTGATCTTTCTATCAAGTTCTATTAAGTTCAAAGATTTTTGGACGAGAAAAAGAATGGAAACCAACACTTCCCAAACCATAGCCTAGGTAAATCAAACCAATCAATAAGAAAAGTTGTGTTATTCAGTATTTGAGAAACATTAGGAATCGCATGATTCGTATGCTTGTGTTTGTGTTGTTTGGTGATCTTTCTATCAAGTTCTATTAAGTTCAAAGATTTTTGGACGAGAAAAAGAATGGAAACCAACACTTCCCAAACCATAGCCCAGGAAAATCAAACCAATCAATAAGAAAGGTTGTGTTATTGAGTATTTGAGAAACATTAGGAATCGCATGATTCGTATGCTTGTGTTTGTGTTGTTTGGTGATCTTTCTATCAAGTTCTATGAAGTTCCAAGATTTTTGGATGAGAGAAATAATGGAAACCAACACTTCCCAAACATAGCCCAGGCTAATCAAACCAATCAATAAGAAAGGTTGTGTTATTGAGTATTTAAGAAACATTAGGAATCGCATGATTCGTATGCTTGTGTTTGTGTTGTGTGGTGATCTTTCTATCAAGTTCAATGAAGTTCCAAGATTTCTGGACGAGAAAAGAATGAAAACCAACATTTCCAAAACCATAGCCTAGGCAAATCAAACCAATCAATAAGAAAAGTTGTGTTATTGAGTATTTGAGAAACATTAGGAATCACATGATTCATATGCTTGTGTTTGTGTTGTTTGGTGATCTTTCTATCAAGTTCAATGAAGTTCCAAGATTTCTGGACGAGAAAAGAATGGAAACCAACATTTCCAAAACCATAGCCTAGGCAAATCAAACCAATCAATAAGAAAAGTTGTGTTATTGAGTATTTGAGAAACATTAGGAATCGCATGATTCGTATGCTTGTGTTTGTGTTGTTTAATGATCTTTCTATCACGTTCTATTAAATTCAAAGATTTTTGGACGAGAAAAAGAATGGAAACCAACACTTCCCAAACCATAGCCTAGGCAAATCAAACCAACCAATAAGAAAGGTTGTGCTATTGAGTATTTGAGAAACATTAGGAATCGCATGATTCGTATGCTTGTGTTTGTGTTGTTTGGTGATAAAACTATTAAGTTCAAAGATTTTTGGACAAGAAAAAGAATGGAAACCAACACTTCCCAAACCATAGCCTAGGTAAATCAAACCAATCAACAAGAAAAGTTTTGTTATTGAGTATTTGAGAAACATTAGGAATCGCATGATTCATATGCTTGTGTTTGTGTTGTTTGGTGATCTTTCTATCAAGTTCTATTAAGTTCAAAGATTTTTGGACGAGAAAAAGAATGGAAACCAAGACTTCCCAAACCATAGCCTAGGTAAATCAAACCAATCAATAAGAAAAGTTGTGTTATTCAGTATTTGAGAAACATTAGGAATCGCATGATTCGTATGCTTGTGTTTGTGTTGTTTGGTGATCTTTCTATCACGTTCTATTAAGTTCAAAGATTTTTGGACGAGAAAAAGAATGGAAACCAACACTTCCCAAACCATAGCCTAGGTAAATCAAACCAATCAACAAGAAAAGTTATGTTATTGAGTATTTGAGAAACATTAGGAATCGCATGATTCGTATGCTTGTGTTTGTGTTGTTCGGTGATCTTTCTATCAAGTTCTATGAAGTTCCAAGATTTTTGGATGAGTGAAAGAATGGAAACCAACACTTCCCAAACATAGCCCAGGCTAATCAAACCAATCAATAAGAAAGGTTGTGTTATTGAGTATTTAAGAAACATTAGGAATCGCATGATTCGTATGCTTGTGTTTGTGTTGTTTGGTGATCTTTCTATCAAGTTCTATGAAGTTCCAAGATTTTTGGATGAGAGAAAGAATGGAAACCAACACTTCCCAAACATAGCCCAGGCTAATCAAACCAAACAATAAGAAAGGTTGTGTTATTGAGTATTTAAGAAACATTAGGAATCGCATGATTCGTATGCTTGTGTTTGTGTTGTGTGGTGATCTTTCTATCAAGTTCAATGAAGTTCCAAGATTTCTGGACGAGAAAAGAATGAAAACCAACATTTCCAAAACCATAGCCTAGGCAAATCAAACCAATCAATAAGAAAAGTTGTGTTATTGAGTATTTGAGAAACATTAGGAATCACATGATTCATATGCTTGTGTTTGTGTTGTTTGGTGATCTTTCTATCAAGTTCAATGAAGTTCCAAGATTTCTGTACGAGAAAAGAATGGAAACCAACATTTCCAAAACCATAGCCTAGGCAAATCAAACCAATCAATAAGAAAAGTTGTGTTATTGAGTATTTGAGAAACATTAGGAATCACATGATTCATATGCTTGTGTTTGTGTTGTTTGGTGATCTTTCTATCAAGTTCTATTAAGTTCAAAGATTTTTGGACGAGAAAAAGAATGGAAACCAACACTTCCCAAACCATAGCCTAGGTAAATCAAACCAATTAATAAGAAAAGTTGTGTTATTGAGTATTTAAGAAACATTAGGAATCGCATGATTCGTATGCTTGTGTTTGTGTTGTGTGGTGATCTTTCTATCAAGTTTAATGAAGTTCCAAGATTTCTGGACGAGAAAAGAATGAAAACCAAAATTTCCAAATCCATAGCCTAGGCAAATCAAACCAATCAATAAGAAAAGTTGTGTTATTGAGTATTTGAGAAACATTAGGAATCACATGATTCATATGCTTGTGTTTGTGTTGTTTGGTGATCTTTCTATCAAGTTCAATGAAGTTCCAAGATTTCTGGACGAGAAAAGAATGGAAACCAACATTTCCAAAACCATAGCCTAGGCAAATCAAACCAATCAATAAGAAAAGTTGTGTTATTGAGTATTTGAGAAACATTAGGAATCGCATGATTCGTATGCTTGTGTTTGTGTTGTTTGGTGATCTTTCTATCACGTTCTATTAAGTTCAAAGATTTTTGGACGAGAAAAAGAATGGAAACCAACACTTCCCAAACCATAGCCTAGGCAAATCAAACCAACCAATAAGAAAGGTTGTGCTATTGAGTATTTGAGAAACATTAGGAATCGCATGATTCGTATGCTTGTGTTTGTGTTGTTTGGTGATAAAACTATTAAGTTCAAAGATTTTTGGACAAGAAAAATAATGGAAACCAACACTTCCCAAACCATAGCCTAGGTAAATCAAACCAATCAACAAGAAAAGTTGTGTTATTGAGTATTTGAGAAACATTAGGAATCGCATGATTCATATGCTTGTGTTTGTGTTGTTTGGTGATCTTTCTATCAAGTTCTATTAAGTTCAAAGATTTTTGGACGAGAAAAAGAATGGAAACCAACACTTCCCAAACCATAGCCTAGGTAAATCAAACCAATCAATAAGAAAAGTTGTGTTATTCAGTATTTGAGAAACATTAGGAATCGCATGATTCGTATGCTTGTGTTTGTGTTGTTTGGTGATCTTTTCTATCAAGTTCAATGAAGTTCCAAGATTTCTGGACGAGAAAAGAATGGAAACCAACATTTCCAAAACCATAGCCTAGGCAAATCAAACCAATCAATAAGAAAAGTTGTGTTATTGAGTATTTGAGAAACATTAGGAATCACATGATTCATATGCTTGTGTTTGTGTTGTTTGGTGATCTTTCTATCAAGTTCTATTAAGTTCAAAGATTTTTGGACGAGAAAAAGAATGGAAACCAACACTTCCCAAACCATAGCCTAGGTAAATCAAACCAATTAATAAGAAAAGTTGTGTTATTGAGTATTTGAGAAACATTAGGAATCGCATGATTCGTATGCTTGTGTTTGTGTTGTTTGGTGATCTTTCTATCACGTTCTATTAAGTTCAAAGATTTTTGGACGAGAAAAAGAATGGAAACCAACACTTCCCAAACCATAGCCTAGGCAAATCAAACCAACCAATAAGAAAGGTTGTGCTATTGAGTATTTGAGAAACATTAGGAATGGCATGATTCGTATGCTTGTGTTTGTGTTGTTTGGTGATAAAACTATTAAGTTCAAAGATTTTTGGACAAGAAAAAGAATGGAAACCAACACTTCCCAAACCATAGCCTAGGTAAATCAAACCAATCAACAAGAAAGTTGTGTTATTGAGTATTTGAGAAACATTAGGAATCGCATGATTCATATGCTTGTGTTTGTGTTGTTTGGTGATCTTTCTATCAAGTTCTATTAAGTTCAAAGATTTTTGGACGAGAAAAAGAATGGAAACCAACACTTCCCAAACCATAGCCTAGGTAAATCAAACTGATGAAGGATCATCCAGTCAGCCTCCTCCAAGCGCCCCAACACTCTTTGAGGGGCCAATCACTAGATCCCGAGCTAAGAAGCTACAAAGTGGAATGCATGCCTTTGTGTGTTTCATTTGTGCTAAGGAGGCGAGAGCGAGCATAGAGCCATGTGCCAAGGCTGTGTGCCTAGCAAGTGTGGGCGCCACCCATGAAGAGAGCCAAGGCACAAGCGACGTCGCATGAGTGCCGCGATTGGGCACCGGCGCTGCGGGTGTGCCTCGTTTGGGCACCGGCGCTGCGAGTGTGCCTCGTTTGGGCACCGACGCCTATTTTAGGCACCCAAGAGTGTTTGTTTCATTTTGGGCCTATTATGCTGTTTTGGGCCTATCTATCTTAGAATTAATTAGACCTTTTTAATTATTTCTTTTATTTCCAGAAGTGAGACATATAAGTATTGTTTTGATGGTTTGGAACACTTAGACAATTCAGAAGATAGAAATCGTTTTTCTCTTGAAAAGAGAGAGTTTGAAGCTTTGCTTCATTGAGTGTGTGAATCGCAGCTTGGTTTGTTTGATTTGTGTCAATCCTCTACGAAGCTTGGTGCTTATCAACGATCACGAGCCCCCTTCCTGTGCTTCAAGGTGTCGCCTTGTTGTGTAGGATTGTACAAGGTTGGTTCTTCGTCCATTCTATTAGGATTCTGGTTGAAATACATACCAGGGGTTTAATAGTTGTCTCGAAGGGTTATCCTTCTCGTCGTTTCTATCAATTTCCCTTTTCGTTTCTTCATTTCAGTTTGCTTCTTTGTTGTGTCGTTTTTCCTCTTGTTGAGTCGAGTTCATCATTTCCAGTTTCGTTCCATTCAATTCTAACCATTGTTTCCTTGTGTTTTCCTTGTTGAGTCGTGAACGTCGAAGATCGGGCATCCACACGGCTAACCCCGTATCAAAGTGGTATCAGAGCTGCGTTGACGACGTTCTTTTCGTTCCCATCAAAAGAGTCTACAAAATACCAAAAAGAGTCCTCCGGAGATCAGGTTCGATTAATCAACTCTCTTTAATCTGAACTTGAAAGTACTAATCGGTTTGTTCTTGCGCAGTGGTTTGTTTTGCCTAGCCAATTACACCTTTAGCCAAGAAAAATCGTCCCCTCAGCCACCACAACCACCAACGCCCCACCACCTTCACAAAATCCGCCCACCACCTCCCCAAATTCGACCACCACCTTGATTAAGTCAGCCGATTTGTTTTAATTAAATTGGAGTCATAAATCTGATTTAATTAATTCAAATTTGAATTAATCCTAAGCTGATTCCTATTTTTAAGGTTGACCAACAACAAACCATATCCCAGCCACATTATCCCACACCCACCTCCTAATATCAAGGAGAACCCATTCAGCTCATTTGAATTCAAAAGCCACGCCCAACCACCATCCTCCAGCCTATTCCTTCTCCTAAAATCAAGGGATTTCAGCCACCAACATTTCAAACTCAAATCGCCACCTCTCCTCATTTCTAGCAAATTATTTTGCACCTTAGAATAGCATTTTATTTCAATTTCGAAATTATTTGTATTTTCTGATTATTTCTGATTAAAAAAAAAAGAAAAGAAAATCAAAAAAAAAAAAAAAAAAAAAAAAAAAAAAAACGAAAATCAGAAATCAGATTTTATTCTTCTATTTCATTCATAGTATATCATTGCATTTTATTCTAGTGCATAGTGTAATTAAGGTGTGCGACATATCATCATCTTCCCTCTTCATCTCTTGAGTTGGACGATCCCATTGGAGAAGCTTTCGAACCTTACACTTTCAGCCTACCCTCACCTAAACAAACCACTCCAAGTTCATACTTGGTTACGGAAATCAAGGTGAGAGAAGCTTAATCGAGGTTTGTTCTCTTTCTCTATTCATCTCCATTCTTAAACAGATTTGAGTCTTCTTTTCTTGGACGTTTCTTCCCCAGCCTTCATCTTCTCGTGAATTGTTGTTTACTAATCTTTGAATTGAATTGTTGATCATTTCAAGCAGATTGAAACAACGAGCTCGATCACACACCGAGAGTGAGAGCGAGTGAAACACTTGAGAGGCTGATTTGGATTAAACTAACTTGACAAGTTTGCTTGTAAAGTGTTTTTGCTGATTGTGCAGAATGTCTAACGAAAGTAGTGATAACACCAACACACCCAAGAGCCCTGAGCCAATCCACCCCGAGGTGTTCAAGTTGTTGACCTCACTCAACAGCAACATCACACGCCTCAATTCTAGGATGACGGCCTTGGAGACGAGAGCCTTGGCGTTGCCTCCACCCGTGCTAAGCGTAGCCTTGGGCACCGATTCAGCGGCACACCAACAAGGCACCGGCGATGGCCAGGACCAAAACGCCCACAACACGGACCCTAACTTGGCGTCCACATCACAACAACATGGTTTCCAAAACCAAACCAGGGAAGTGCCTCATAACTCTAATCCATTGCGTAATTCCTCGGGCAATCTTCCTAGAAGAGTGCCTTTTGGTTCCCAGCTCACTCCCCTTCGGGATGAGCATAATCGTGCTAATAGCTTTCAAGGATTTCAGGACCAAAGAGGATCACCAAGTGATATGGACCTTTATGATGATGAGTATGAGGGCGAGGAGGAGGATAATTGGGAGCGCGTCTCAAGAAGGGGAGGTAGGGAGCGCCGAGAAGGTCGAGATAGGCGTCCCATGAGACCTCGTGAGCAGGAGCAAGACGGAGTTGGCAAGATAAAGGTGAGGATCCCTGCTTTCGAAGGCAAGTGTGATCCAGATGTCTATATGGAATGGGAGACCAAGATCGAGCAAGTGTGGAACTGCCACAACTTTGCCGAGACCAAGAAGGTGCAGCTCGCTGTCCTTGAGTTCTCCGGTTATGCCCTCATATGGTGGGATAACTTGGTGAAAGAAAGGAGGCGCAATCTGGACGCACCCATAGCCAGCTGGGATCAAATGAAGGCGTTGATGCGAGGGCGTTTCATACCTCAACATTACGCCCGGGAGCTAAGACAGCGGCTGGAAAATTTGAAACAAGGTTCCATGAGTGCCGAGGAGTGCTACAATGCCATGCAAGTGGCGATGGTAAGGGCTGATGTGGTTGAGGATGAAGAGACCACCATGGCCAGGTATCTTCGTATCTTGCATCCTTATTTGGCAAATGAGATTGATTTATATCCCTACACTACTATGACTGACCTTTTCCATCTAGCTTTGAAAGTAGAAAGGAAATTCAAGTCTAGGTACTCGGGAGGAAGGAACGCGAACACTCAGCCCCAATCATGGAGGGGGAGCCGTGGCCAGCAAGGCGGATCGTATGGGAAGGAGGCCTCGCACCAAAAGGAGAGGAGCAATGCAGCCGGCGGTCAAGGAGACCAAGCTGGACGAGCCAAACAGCCCACAAGCTCCACGCCTTCACCATACAACAAGGGCAATTCTAGTGGGGTTTCAGCAGCTCCAAAGGGGAGTAATCCTACCTCTAACTCTTCGTCTAGGACTAGAGATATTGTGTGCTTTAAGTGCCAGGGTAGAGGACATTATGCAAGAGATTGCCCTAACAAGAAAACACTTTTAATCAATCATTTAGGTGAATATGAATCTGAAAGTGAGCATGAAAACGAGCCTAATGATGATTTGCATGAAAATGATAATGTTGAAGATGAAATTGAGTATGAATCTGGTGAATCTCTTATTGCTAGGAGGACATTGCATATTAAACCACAAGCATGCGATGATAATCAAAGAGAGAACTTGTTTCATACTAGGTGCTTGATTAAAGGGAAGGTTTGTAACATGATCATAGATAGTGGTAGTTGTTGTAACATTGCTAGCTTAGAGATGGTTAACAAACTGCAATTACCTATGACTCATCACCCTAGACCCTATAAGTTGCATTGGATGAATGACTGTGGTGAATTGAAAGTGCAAAGGCAAGTAAAGGTTTCTATTAAACTAGGACGTTATGAGGATAATGTTCTTTGTGATGTAGTACCTATGCAGGCTTGTCATATTCTATTAGGTCGTCCATGGCAATACGACAGGAAGGTTGTGCACGATGGATTCACCAACCGAAACACCTTCACCCACAACGGCCAGACCATAGTCCTTAAGCCCATGACGCCTACGCAGGTCTCGGAGGAGTGGGATCGGAAGCGTCAAGGTAAGAAGGTATGTTCTGACCTTGAGGGAGAGAATGGGAAGGAAGAGAAAGCTCGGGGTAAGACGAGCCAACCTCTCAGCCCTACACCTCCCTCCGCTCTTTTGGCTTCCAAGAGGGAGCTGGAAGACGAGTTTTTGGATGGGGAAACAACGCTTATGCTCTTATGCAAGGAGCTGAGCTTGTTAAGTGAAGAGCTTCGAGCTTCACTGCCCCCACGCATTTTGGGGCTCATCGAGGAGTACAAGGACGTATTCCCCGACGAGATACCGGCTGGCCTACCCCCAATTAGAGGAATCGAGCATCAAATTGATCTCATTCCCGGGGCGTCTTTGCCAAACAGGCCAGCTTACCGTATGAACCCCCAAGAGACCCAAGAGGTCCAATCCCAAGTCCAAGAGCTCTTGGATAAGGGATACATTAGGGAGAGTATGAGCCCTTGTGCTGTACCGGTGTTATTAGTACCCAAGAAAGACAACACATGGAGAATGTGTGTCGATTGCAGGGCCATTAATAACATCACGGTAAAGTATAGGCACCCCATTCCTCGTCTTGATGATATGCTAGACGAACTGCATGGATCCACCATTTTCTCAAAAATTGATTTAAAAAGTGGATACCACCAGATTCGTATGAGGGAGGGGGACGAGTGGAAAACAGCCTTCAAGACCAAGTTTGGTCTCTATGAATGGCTCGTTATGCCATTCGGGCTCACGAACGCCCCTAGTACATTCATGCGTCTCATGAACCATGTATTGCGACATTATATAGGGAAATTTGTAGTGGTCTATTTTGATGACATATTAGTGTATAGTAAGTCCCTAGAGGAGCATGAGTGTCATTTGAGAGATGTGCTTAATACCTTGCGTCTTGAACACTTGTTTGCGAATTTGAAAAAGTGTGAGTTATGTACTACTACTGTTACCTTTCTTGGTTTTGTGGTTAGCTCGCAGGGATTGCAAGTGGATGAGGCCAAGATCAAGGCCATAAACGAGTGGCCCACGCCAACTACTATTGGCCAGGTGCGGAGTTTCCATGGGCTGGCGAGCTTCTATAGGAGGTTTGTCAAGGATTTTAGCACCATTGCAGCCCCATTGACAGAAATTACAAAGAAGAGAAGTGAGTTCAAGTGGGGGCGTGCCCAGGAGAGAGCCTTCGAGACTCTCAAGCTGAAGTTGACGCAAGCCCCGCTATTGGTGTTGCCTGACTTCACACGACCGTTTGAGGTGGAGTGTGATGCAAGTGGAGTCGGCATAGGGGGCGTGCTTATGCAAGAAGGTAAACCTATCGCCTTCTTTTCTGAGAAATTAAAAGGTGCATGTTTAAACTACTCGACCTATGATAAAGAGTTGTATGCTTTGTATCGAGTGCTTAAAACATGGCAGCATTATCTTTGGCCTAGGGAATTTGTGCTTAAAACTGACCATGAATCCTTGAAACACTTTAAAAGTCAAGATAAAATGGATAGGAGGCATGGTAGATGGATGGAATTCATTGAAACATTCCCTTATGTGATTAAGTTTAAAAGAGGAAAAGATAATGTTGTAGCTGATGCCTTGTCTAGACGCCACACTTTGCTTGTTTCATTAGACTCTAGAGTATTAGGATTTACTTATATTCGTGAGTTATATGAAACTGATCTTGATTTTGGTGATGCGTTTAAGGCTTGTCTTGAAAAGAATTGTGTTGAGAAATACTATTTGCATGATGGCTTTCTTTTTCTAGTTGATAAAGTTTGCATACCTCGTTGTTCATTGCGTTTGCTGCTTGTTGAGGAAGCCCATAGGGGCGGCCTAATGGGGCATTTTGGGAGGGACAAAACTTATCACACTCTTAGGACTCATTTCTATTGGCCACACATGCTTAGGGATGTTGAGAATGTAGTTAAAAGATGCATGGACTGTCTTAGGGCTAAATCTAGACTTATGCCACATGGACTTTACACACCATTGCCCACGCCTACAGCCCCTTGGGAGGACCTTTCTATGGACTTTATAGTTGGGTTGCCTAGGACTAAGAAGGGGAGGGATTCAATCATGGTTGTAGTGGATAGGTTTAGTAAGATGGCACATTTTATAGCATGTCATAAGACCGACGATGCTACTAATGTGGCTGGATTATTCTTTAGGGAGATAGTCAGATTGCATGGGGTTCCTAAAACCATAGTTAGTGACCGAGATACTAAGTTCCTTAGCCACTTTTGGAGAACCTTATGGAGTAAACTAGGAACTAAGTTGCTGTTTTCTACCTCTAGTCACCCTCAAACTGATGGGCAAACCGAGGTCACCAATAGGACACTAGCTACGATTCTTAGGGCCATAATTAGGAAGAACTTGAAGATGTGGGAAGAGGCCTTACCTCATGTGGAGTTTGCATATAACAGGATTGTTCATTCTTCTACTAAATTGACTCCATTTGAATGTGTTTATGGTACTAACCCTCTCACCCCACTAGATCTTACCCCATTGCCAATGAGGGAAAATGAGCACTTTGACGCAGGAAAACATGTGGAGTTTATTAGGGAATTGCATGCTCGCACCAAACTGAAGTTGGAGCAAAAGGCCGAGTACAATGCAAGGAGAGCGAACCATGGGAGGCGCCACGTTGTTTTCCAGCCCGGAGACTTGGTGTGGGTTCATTTGAGGAAAGAGAGATTCCCGGAGCAAAGGAAGAACAAGCTGTCCCCTCGAGGAGATGGACCTTTCAAGGTGCTTAAGAGGATCGGGGACAATGCATACAAGCTGGAGCTGCCCGGTGATTATGGTGTAAGCGCAACTTTCAACGTCGCTGATCTCACGCCATACCTTGCTCTTGATGAAGACTTGGATTCGGGGTCGAATCCTTTCCAAGAAGGGGAGGTTGATGAAGGATCATCCAGTCAGCCTCCTCCAAGCGCCCCAACACTCTTTGAGGGGCCAATCACTAGATCCCGAGCTAAGAAGCTACAAAGTGGAATGCATGCCTTTGTGTGTTTCATTTGTGCTAAGGAGGCGAGAGCGAGCATAGAGCCATGTGCCAAGGCTGTGTGCCTAGCAAGTGTGGGCGCCACCCATGAAGAGAGCCAAGGCACAAGCGACGTCGCATGAGTGCCGCGATTGGGCACCGGCGCTGCGGGTGTGCCTCGTTTGGGCACCGGCGCTGCGAGTGTGCCTCGTTTGGGCACCGACGCCTATTTTAGGCACCCAAGAGTGTTTGTTTCATTTTGGGCCTATTATGCTGTTTTGGGCCTATCTATCTTAGAATTAATTAGACCTTTTTAATTATTTCTTTTATTTCCAGAAGTGAGACATATAAGTATTGTTTTGATGGTTTGGAACACTTAGACAATTCAGAAGATAGAAATCGTTTTTCTCTTGAAAAGAGAGAGTTTGAAGCTTTGCTTCATTGAGTGTGTGAATCGCAGCTTGGTTTGTTTGATTTGTGTCAATCCTCTACGAAGCTTGGTGCTTATCAACGATCACGAGCCCCCTTCCTGTGCTTCAAGGTGTCGCCTTGTTGTGTAGGATTGTACAAGGTTGGTTCTTCGTCCATTCTATTAGGATTCTGGTTGAAATACATACCAGGGGTTTAATAGTTGTCTCGAAGGGTTATCCTTCTCGTCGTTTCTATCAATTTCCCTTTTCGTTTCTTCATTTCAGTTTGCTTCTTTGTTGTGTCGTTTTTCCTCTTGTTGAGTCGAGTTCATCATTTCCAGTTTCGTTCCATTCAATTCTAACCATTGTTTCCTTGTGTTTTCCTTGTTGAGTCGTGAACGTCGAAGATCGGGCATCCACACGGCTAACCCCGTATCACAAACCAATCAATAAGAAAAGTTGTGTTATTCAGTATTTGAAAAACATTAGGAATCGCATGATTCGTATGCTTGTGTTTGTGTTGTTTGGTGATCTTTCTATCAAGTTCAATGAAGTTCCAAGATTTCTGGACGAGAAAAGAATGGAAACCAACATTTCCAAAACCATAGCCTAGGCAAATCAAACCAATCAATAAGAAAAGTTGTGTTATTGAGTATTTGAGAAACATTAGGAATCACATGATTCATATGCTTGTGTTTGTGTTGTTTGGTGATCTTTCTATCAAGTTCTATTAAGTTCAAAGATTTTTGGACGAGAAAAAGAATGGAAACCAACACTTCCCAAACCATAGCCTAGGTAAATCAAACCAATTAATAAGAAAAGTTGTGTTATTGAGTATTTGAGAAACATTAGGAATCGCATGATTCGTATGCTTTTGTTTGTGTTGTTTGGTGATCTTTCTATCACGTTCTATTAAGTTCAAAGATTTTTGGATGAGAAAAAGAATGGAAACCAACACTTCCCAAACCATAGCCTAGGCAAATCAAACCAACCAATGAGAAAGGTTGTGCTATTGAGTATTTGAGAAACATTAGGAATCGCATGATTCGTATGCTTGTGTTTGTGTTGTTTGGTGATAAAACTATTAAGTTCAAAGATTTTTGGACGAGAAAAAGAATGGAAACCAACACTTCCCAAACCATAGCCTAGGCAAATCAAACCAATCAGTAAGAAAGGTTGAGTTATTGAGTATTTGAGAAACATTAGGAATCGCATGATTCATATGCTTGTGTTTGTGTTGTTTGGTGATCTTTATATCAAGTTCTATTAAGTTCAAAGAATTTTAGACGAGAAAAAGAATGGAAACCAACACTTCCCAAACCATAGCCTAGGTAAATCAAACCAATCAATAAGAAAAGTTGTGTTATTCAGTATTTGAGAAACATTAGGAATCGCATGATTCATATGCTTGTGTTTGTGTTGTTTGGTGATCTTTCTATCAAGTTCTATTAAGTTCAAAGATTTTTGGACGAGAAAAAGAATGGAAACCAACACTTCCCAAACCATATCCTAGGCAAATCAAACCAATCAATAAGAAAGGTGGTGTTATTGAGTATTTGAGAAACATTAGGAATCGCACGATTCGTATGCTTGTGTTTGTGTTGTTTGGTGATCTTTCTATCAAGTTCTATGAAGTTCCAAGATTTTTGGATGTGAGAAAGAATGGAAACCAACACTTCCCAAACATAGCCCAGGCTAATCAAACCAATCAATAAGAAAGGTTGTGTTATTGAGTATTTAAGAAACATTAGGAATCGCATGATTCGTATGCTTGTGTTTGTGTTGTTTGGTGATCTTTCTATCAAGTTCAATGAAGTTCCAAGATTTCTGGACGAGAAAAGAATGAAAACCAACATTTCCAAAACCATAGCCTAGGCAAATCAAACCAATCAATAAGAAAAGTTGTGTTATTGAGTATTTGAGAAACATTAGGAATCACATGATTCATATGCTTGTGTTTGTGTTGTTTGGTGATCTTTTCTATCAAGTTCAATGAAGTTCCAAGATTTCTGGACGAGAAAAGAATGGAAACCAACATTTCCAAAACCATAGCCTAGGCAAATCAAACCAATCAATAAGAAAAGTTGTGTTATTGAGTATTTGAGAAACATTAGGAATCACATGATTCATATGCTTGTGTTTGTGTTGTTTGGTGATCTTTCTATCAAGTTCTATTAAGTTCAAAGATTTTTGGACGAGAAAAAGAATGGAAACCAACACTTCCCAAACCATAGCCTAGGTAAATCAAACCAATTAATAAGAAAAGTTGTGTTATTGAGTATTTGAGAAACATTAGGAATCGCATGATTCGTATGCTTGTGTTTGTGTTGTTTGGTGATCTTTCTATCACGTTCTATTAAGTTCAAAGATTTTTGGACGAGAAAAAGAATGGAAACCAACACTTCCCAAACCATAGCCTAGGCAAATCAAACCAATTAATAAGAAAAGTTGTGTTATTGAGTATTTGAGAAACATTAGGAATCGCATGATTCGTATGCTTGTGTTTGTTTTGTTTGGTGATCTTTCTATCACGTTCTATTAAGTTCAAAGATTTTTGGACGAGAAAAAGAATGGAAACAAACACTTCCCAAACCATAGCCTAGGTAAATCAAACCAATCAACAAGAAAAGTTGTGTTATTGAGTATTTGAGAAACATTAGGAATCGCATGATTCGTATGCTTGTGTTTGTGTTGTTCGGTGATCTTTCTATCAAGTTCTATGAAGTTCCAAGATTTTTGGATGAGTGAAAGAATGGAAACCAACACTTCCCAAACATAGCCCAGGCTAATCAAACCAATCAATAAGAAAGGTTGTGTTATTGAGTATTTAAGAAATATTAGGAATCGCATGATTCGTATGCTTGTGTTTGTGTTGTTTGGTGATCTTTCTATCAAGTTCTATGAAGTTCCAAGATTTTTGGATGAGAGAAAGAATGGAAACCAACACTTCCCAAACATAGCCCAGGCTAATCAAACCAATCAATAAGAAAGGTTGTGTTATTGAGTATTTAAGAAACATTAGGAATCGCATGATTCGTATGCTTGTGTTTGTGTTGTGTGGTGATCTTTCTATCAAGTTCAATGAAGTTCCAAGATTTCTGGACGAGAAAAGAATGAAAACCAACATTTCCAAAACCATAGCCTAGGCAAATCAAACCAATCAATAAGAAAAGTTGTGTTATTGAGTATTTGAGAAACATTAGGAATCACATGATTCATATGCTTGTGTTTGTGTTGTTTGGTGATCTTTCTATCAAGTTCAATGAAGTTCCAAGATTTCTGTACGAGAAAAGAATGGAAACCAACATTTCCAAAACCATAGCCTAGGCAAATCAAACCAATCAATAAGAAAAGTTGTGTTATTGAGTATTTGAGAAACATTAGGAATCACATGATTCATATGCTTGTGTTTGTGTTGTTTGGTGATCTTTCTATCAAGTTCTATTAAGTTCAAAGATTTTTGGACGAGAAAAAGAATGGAAACCAACACTTCCCAAACCATAGCCTAGGTAAATCAAACCAATTAATAAGAAAAGTTGTGTTATTGAGTATTTAAGAAACATTAGGAATCGCATGATTCGTATGCTTGTGTTTGTGTTGTGTGGTGATCTTTCTATCAAGTTCAATGAAGTTCCAAGATTTCTGGACGAGAAAAGAATGAAAACCAAAATTTCCAAATCCATAGCCTAGGCAAATCAAACCAATCAATAAGAAAAGTTGTGTTATTGAGTATTTGAGGAACATTAGGAATCACATGATTCATATGCTTGTGTTTGTGTTGTTTGGTGATCTTTCTATCAAGTTCAATGAAGTTCCAAGATTTCTGGACGAGAAAAGAATGGAAACCAACATTTCCAAAACCATAGCCTAGGCAAATCAAACCAATCAATAAGAAAAGTTGTGTTATTGAGTATTTGAGAAACATTAGGAATCGCATGATTCGTATGCTTGTGTTTGTGTTGTTTGGTGATCTTTCTATCACGTTCTATTAAGTTCAAAGATTTTTGGACGAGAAAAAGAATGGAAACCAACACTTCCCAAACCATAGCCTAGGCAAATCAAACCAACCAATAAGAAAGGTTGTGCTATTGAGTATTTGAGAAACATTAGGAATCGCATGATTCGTATGCTTGTGTTTGTGTTGTTTGGTGATAAAACTATTAAGTTCAAAGATTTTTGGACAAGAAAAAGAATGGAAACCAACACTTCCCAAACCATAGCCTAGGTAAATCAAACCAATCAACAAGAAAAGTTGTGTTATTGAGTATTTGAGAAACATTAGGAATCGCATGATTCATATGCTTGTGTTTGTGTTGTTTGGTGATCTTTCTATCAAGTTCTATTAAGTTCAAAGATTTTTGGACGAGAAAAAGAACGGAAACCAACACTTCCCAAACCATAGCCTAGGTAAATCAAACCAATCAATAAGAAAAGTTGTGTTATTCAGTATTTGAGAAACATTAGGAATCGCATGATTCGTATGCTTGTGTTTGTGTTGTTTGGTGATCTTTTCTATCAAGTTCAATGAAGTTCCAAGATTTCTGGACGAGAAAAGAATGGAAACCAACATTTCCAAAACCATAGCCTAGGCAAAACAAACCAATCAATAAGAAAAGTTGTGTTATTGAGTATTTGAGAAACATTAGGAATCACATGATTCATATGCTTGTGTTTGTGTTGTTTGGTGATCTTTCTATCAAGTTCTATTAAGTTCAAAGATTTTTGGACGAGAAAAAGAATGGAAACCAACACTTCCCAAACCATAGACTAGGTAAATCAAACCAATTAATAAGAAAAGTTGTGTTATTGAGTATTTGAGAAACATTAGGAATCGCATGATTCGTATGCTTGTGTTTGTGTTGTTTGGTGATCTTTCTATCACGTTCTATTAAGTTCAAAGATTTTTGGACGAGAAAAAGAATGGAAACCAACACTTCCCAAACCATAGCCTAGGCAAATCAAACCAACCAATAAGAAAGGTTGTGCTATTGAGTATTTGAGAAACATTAGGAATGGCATGATTCGTATGCTTGTGTTTGTGTTGTTTGGTGATAAAACTATTAAGTTCAAAGATTTATTGGACAAGAAAAAGAATGGAAACCAACACTTCCCAAACCATAGCCTAGGTAAATCAAACCAATCAACAAGAAAGTTGTGTTATTGAGTATTTGAGAAACATTAGGAATCGCATGATTCATATGCTTGTGTTTGTGTTGTTTGGTGATCTTTCTATCATGTTCTATTAAGTTCAAAGATTTTTGGACGAGAAAAAGAATGGAAACCAACACTTCCCAAACCATAGCCTAGGTAAATCAAACCAATCAATAAGAAAAGTTGTGTTATTCAGTATTTGAAAAACATTAGGAATCGCATGATTCGTATGCTTGTGTTTGTGTTGTTTGGTGATCTTTCTATCAAGTTCAATGAAGTTCCAAGATTTCTGGACGAGAAAAGAATGGAAACCAACATTTCCAAAACCATAGCGTAGGCAAATCAAACCAATCAATAAGAAAAGTTGTGTTATTGAGTATTTGAGAAACATTAGGAATCACATGATTCATATGCTTGTGTTTGTGTTGTTTGGTGATCTTTCTATCAAGTTCTATTAAGTTCAAAGATTTTTGGACGAGAAAAAGAATGGAAACCAACACTTCCCAAACCATAGCCTAGGTAAATCAAACCAATTAATAAGAAAAGTTGTGTTATTGAGTATTTGAGAAACATTAGGAATCGCATGATTCGTATGCTTGTGTTTGTGTTGTTTGGTGATCTTTCTATCACGTTCTATTAAGTTCAAAGATTTTTGGATGAGAAAAAGAATGGAAACCAACACTTCCCAAACCATAGCCTAGGCAAATCAAACCAACCAATGAGAAAGGTTGTGCTATTGAGTATTTGAGAAACATTAGGAATCGCATGATTCGTATGCTTGTGTTTGTGTTGTTTGGTGATAAAACTATTAAGTTCAAAGATTTTTGGACGAGAAAAAGAATGGAAACCAACACTTCCCAAACCATAGCCTAGGCAAATCAAACCAATCAGTAAGAAAGGTTGAGTTATTGAGTATTTGAGAAACATTAGGAATCGCATGATTCATATGCTTGTGTTTGTGTTGTTTGGTGATCTTTCTATCAAGTTCTATTAAGTTCAAAGAATTTTAGACGAGAAAAAGAATGGAAACCAACACTTCCCAAACCATAGCCTAGGTAAATCAAACCAATCAATAAGAAAAGTTGTGTTATTCAGTATTTGAGAAACATTAGGAATCGCATGATTCATATGCTTGTGTTTGTGTTGTTTGGTGATCTTTCTATCAAGTTCTATTAAGTTCAAAGATTTTTGGACGAGAAAAAGAATGGAAACCAACACTTCCCAAACCATATCCTAGGCAAATCAAACCAATCAATAAGAAAGGTGGTGTTATTGAGTATTTGAGAAACATTAGGAATCGCACGATTCGTATGCTTGTGTTTGTGTTGTTTGGTGATCTTTCTATCAAGTTCTATGAAGTTCCAAGATTTTTGGATGTGAGAAAGAATGGAAACCAACACTTCCCAAACATAGCCCAGGCTAATCAAACCAATCAATAAGAAAGGTTGTGTTATTGAGTATTTAAGAAACATTAGGAATCGCATGATTCGTATGCTTGTGTTTGTGTTGTTTGGTGATCTTTCTATCAAGTTCAATGAAGTTCCAAGATTTCTGGACGAGAAAAGAATGAAAACCAACATTTCCAAAACCATAGCCTAGGCAAATCAAACCAATCAATAAGAAAAGTTGTGTTATTGAGTATTTGAGAAACATTAGGAATCACATGATTCATATGCTTGTGTTTGTGTTGTTTGGTGATCTTTTCTATCAAGTTCAATGATGTTCCAAGATTTCTGGACGAGAAAAGAATTGAAACCAACATTTCCAAAACCATAGCCTAGGCAAATCAAACCAATCAATAAGAAAAGTTGTGTTATTGAGTATTTGAGAAACATTAGGAATCACATGATTCATATGCTTGTGTTTGTGTTGTTTGGTGATCTTTCTATCAAGTTCTATTAAGTTCAAAGAATTTTGGACGAGAAAAAGAATGGAAACCAACACTTCCCAAACCATAGCCTAGGTAAATCAAACCAATTAATAAGAAAAGTTGTGTTATTGAGTATTTGAGAAACATTAGGAATCGCATGATTCGTATGCTTGTGTTTGTGTTGTTTGGTGATCTTTCTATCACGTTCTATTAAGTTCAAAGATTTTTGGACGAGAAAAAGAATGGAAACCAACACTTCCCAAACCATAGCCTAGGCAAATCAAACCAACCAATAAGAAAGGTTGTGCTATTGAGTATTTGAGAAACATTAGGAATGGCATGATTCGTATGCTTGTATTTGTGTTGTTTGGTGATAAAACTATTAAGTTCAAAGATTTTTGGACAAGAAAAAGAATGGAAACCAACACTTCCCAAACCATAGCCTAGGTAAATCAAACCAATCAACAAGAAAAGTTGTGTTATTGAGTATTTGAGAAACATTAGGAATCGCATGATTCATATGCTTGTGTTTGTGTTGTTTGGTGATCTTTCTATCAAGTTCTATTAAGTTCAAAGATTTTTGGACGAGAAAAAGAATGGAAACCAACACTTCCCAAACCATAGCCTACGTAAATCAAACCAATCAATAAGAAAAGTTGTGTTATTCAGTATTTGAGAAACATTAGGAATCGCATGATTCGTATGCTTGTGTTTGTGTTGTTTGGTGATCTTTCTATCACGTTCTATTAAGTTCAAAGATTTTTGGACGAGAAAAAGAATGGAAACCAACACTTCCCAAACCATAGCCTAGGCAAATCAAACCAACCAATAAGAAAGGTTCTGCTATTGAGTATTTGAGAAACATTAGGAATCGCATGATTCGTATGCTTGTGTTTGTGTTGTTTGGTGATAAAACTATTAAGTTCAAAGATTTTTGGACAAGAAAAAGAATGGAAACCAACACTTCCCAAACCATAGCCTAGGTAAATCAAACCAATCAACAAGAAAAGTTGTGTTATTGAGTATTTGAGAAACATTAGGAATCGCATGATTCATATGCTTGTGTTTGTGTTGTTTGGTGATCTTTCTATCAAGTTCTATTAAGTTCAAAGATTTTTGGAAGAGAAAAATAATGGAAATCAACACTTCCCAAACCATAGCCTAGGTAAATAAAACCAATCAATAAGAAAAGTTGTGTTATTCAGTATTTGAGAAAAATTAGAAATCGCATGATTCGTATGCTTGTGTTTGTGTTGTTTGGTGATCTTTCTATCAAGTTCTATTAAGTTCAAAGATTTTTGGACGAGAAAAAGAATGGAAACCAACACTTCCCAAACCATAGCCTAGGTAAATCAAACCAATAAATAAGAAAAGTTGTGTTATTGAGTATTTGAGAAACATTAGGAATCGCATGATTCATATGCTTGTGTTTGTGTTGTTTGGTGATCTTTCTATCAAGTTCTATTAACTTCAAAGATTTTTGGACGAGAAAAAGAATGGAAACCAACACTTCCCAAACCATAGCCCAGGAAAATCAAACCAATCAATAAGAAAGGTTGTGTTATTGAGTATTTGAGAAACATTAGGAATCGCATGATTCGTATGCTTGTGTTTGTGTTGTTTGGTGATCTTTCTATCAAGTTCTATGAAGTTCCAAGATTTTTGGATGAGAGAAAGAATGGAAACCAACACTTCCCAAACATAGCCCAGGCTAATCAAACCAATCAATAAGAAAGGTTGTGTTATTGAGTATTTAAGAAACATTAGGAATCGCATGATTCGTATGTGTTTGTGTTGTTTGGTGATCTTTCTATCAAGTTCTATGAAGTTCCAAGATTTTTGGATGAGAGAAAGAATGGAAACCAACACTTCCCAAACATAGCGCAGGCTAATCAAACCAATCAATATGAAAGGTTGTGTTATTGAGTATTTAAGAAACATTAGGAATCGCATGATTCGTATGCTTGTGTTTGTGTTGTTTGGTGATCTTTCTATCAAGTTCAATGAAGTTCCAAGATTTCTGGAGGAGAAAAGAATGGAAACCAACATTCCCAAAACCATAGCCTAGGCAAATCAAACCAATCAATAAGAAAAGTTGTGTTATTGAGTATTTGAGAAACATTAGGAATCGCATGATTCGTATGCTTGTGTTTGTGTTGTTTGGAGATCTTTCTATCACGTTCTATTAAGTTCAAAGATTTTTGGATGAGAAAAAGAATGGAAACCAACACTTCCCAAACCATAGCCTAGGCAAATCAAACCAACCAATGAGAAAGGTTGTGCTATTGAGTATTTGAGAAACATTAGGAATCGCATGATTCGTATGCTTGTGTTTGTGTTGTTTGGTGATCTTTCTATCACGTTCTATTAAGTTCAAAGATTTTTGGACGAGAAAAAGAATGGAAACCAACACTTCCCAAACCATAGCCTAGGCAAATCAAACCAACCAATAAGAAAGGTTATGCTATTGAGTATTTGAGAAACATTAGGAATCGCATGATTCGTATGCTTGTGTTTGTGTTGTTTGGTGATAAAACTATTAAGTTCAAAGATTTTTGGACAAGAAAAAGAATGGAAACCAACACTTCCCAAACCATAGCCTAGGTAAATCAAACCAATCAACAAGAAAAGTTGTGTTATTGAGTATTTGAGAAACATTAGGAATCGCATGATTCATATGCTTGTGTTTGTGTTGTTTTGTGATCTTTCTATCTAGTTCTATTAAGTTCAAAGATTTTTGGACGAGAAAAAGAATGGAAACCAACACTTCCCAAACCATAGCCTAGGTAAATCAAACCAATCAATAAGAAAAGTTGTGTTATTCAGTATTTGAGAAACATTAGGAATCGCATGATTCGTATGCTTGTGTTTGTGTTGTTTGGTGATCTTTCTATCAAGTTCTATTAAGTTCAAAGATTTTTGGACGAGAAAAAGAATGGAAACCAACACTTCCCAAACCATAGCCTAGGTAAATCAAACCAATCAATAAGAAAAGTTGTGTTATTGAGTATTTGAGAAACATTAGGAATCGCATGATTCATATGCTTGTGTTTGTGTTGTTTGGTGATCTTTCTATCAAGTTCTATTAAGTTCAAAGATTTTTGGACGAGAAAAAGAATGGAAACCAACACTTCCCAAACCATAGCCTAGGTAAATCAAACCAATCAATAAGAAAAGTTGTGTTATTGAGTATTTGAGAAACATTAGGAATCACATGATTCATATGCTTGTGTTTGTGTTGTTTGGTGATCTTTCTATCAAGTTCTATTAAGTTCAAAGATTTTTGGACGAGAAAAAGAATGGAAACCAACACTTCCCAAACCATAGCCTAGGTAAATCAAACCAATTAATAAGAAAAGTTGTGTTATTGAGTATTTGAGAAACATTAGGAATCGCATGATTCGTATGCTTGTGTTTGTGTTGTTTAATGATCTTTCTATCACGTTCTATTAAGTTCAAAGATTTTTGGACGAGAAAAAGAATGGAAACCAACACTTCCCAAACCATAGCCTAGGCAAATCAAACCAACCAATAAGAAAGGTTATGCTATTGAGTATTTGAGAAACATTAGGAATCGCATGATTCGTATGCTTGTGTTTGTGTTGTTTGGTGATAAAACTATTAAGTTCAAAGATTTTTGGACAAGAAAAAGAATGGAAACCAACACTTCCCAAACCATAGCCTAGGTAAATCAAACCAATCAACAAGAAAAGTTGTGTTATTGAGTATTTGAGAAACATTAGGAATCGCATGATTCATATGCTTGTGTTTGTGTTGTTTGGTGATCTTTCTATCAAGTTCTATTAAGTTCAAAGATTTTTGGACGAGAAAAAGAATGGAAACCAACACTTCCCAAACCATAGCCTAGGTAAATCAAACCAATCAATAAGAAAAGTTGTGTTATTCAGTATTTGAGAAACATTAGGAATCGCATGATTCGTATGCTTGTGTTTGTGTTGTTTGGTGATCTTTCTATCAAGTTCTATTAAGTTCAAAGATTTTTAGACGAGAAAAAGAATGGAAACCAACACTTCCCAAACCATAGCCTAGGTAAATCAAACCAATCAATAAGAAAAGTTGTGTTATTGAGTATTTGAGAATCATTAGGAATCGCATGATTCATATGCTTGTGTTTGTGTTGTTTGGTGATCTTTCTATCAAGTTCTATTAAGTTCAAAGATTTTTGGACGAGAAAAAGAATGGAAACCAACACTTCCCAAACCATAGCCTAGGTAAATCAAACCAATCAATAAGAAAAGTTGTGTTATTGAGTATTTGAGAAACATTAGGAATCACATGATTCATATGCTTGTGTTTGTGTTGTTTGGTGATCTTTCTATCAAGTTCTATTAAGTTCAAAGATTTTTGGACAAGAAAAAGAATGGAAACCAACACTTCCCAAACCATAGCCTAGGTAAATCAAACCAATCAACAAGAAAAGTTGTGTTATTGAGTATTTGAGAAACATTAGGAATCGCATGATTCATATGCTTGTGTTTGTGTTGTTTGGTGATCCTTCTATCACATTATATTAAGTTCAAAGATTTTTGGACGAGAAAAAGAATGGAAACCAACACTTCCCAAACCATAGCCTAGGCAAATCAAACCAATCAATAAGAAAGGTTGTGTTATTGAGTATTTAAGAAACATTAGGAATCGCATGATTCGTATGCTTGTGTTTGTGTTGTTTGGTGATCTTTCTATCAAGTTCTATGAAGTTCCAAGATTTTTGGATGAGAGAAAGAATGGAAACCAACACTTCCCAAACATAGCCCAGGCTAATCAAACCAATCAATAAGAAAGGTTGTGTTATTGAGTATTTAAGAAACATTAGGAATCGCATGATTCGTATGCTTGTGTTTGTGTTGTTTGGTGATCTTTCTATCAAGTTCAATGAAGTTCCAAGATTTCTGGACGAGAAAAGAATGAAAACCAACATTTCCAAAACCATAGCCTAGGCAAATCAAACCAATCAATAAGAAAAGTTGTGTTATTGAGTATTTGAGAAACATTAGGAATCACATGATTCATATGCTTGTGTTTGTGTTGTTTGGTGATCTTTCTATCAAGTTCTATTAAGTTCAAAGATTTTTTGACGAGAAAAAGAATGGAAACCAACCCTTCCCAAACCATAGCCCAGGAAAATCAAACCAATCAATAAGAAAGGTTGTGTTATTGAGTATTTGAGAAACATTAGGAATCGCATGATTCGTATTCTTGTGTTTGTGTTGTTTGGTGATCTTTCTATCAAGTTCTATGAAGTTCCAAGATTTTTGGATGAGAGAAAGAATGGAAACCAACACTTCCCAAACATAGCCCAGGCTAATCAAACCAATCAATAAGAAAGGTTGTGTTATTGAGTATTTAAGAAACATTAGGAATCGCATGATTCGTATGCTTGTGATTGTGTTGTTTGGTGATCTTTCTATCAAGTTCAATGAAGTTCCAAGATTTCTGGACGAGAAAAGAATGAAAACCAACATTTCCAAAACCATAGCCTAGGCAAATCAAACCAATCAATAAGAAAAGTTGTGTTATTGAGTATTTGAGAAACATTAGGAATCACATGATTCATATGCTTGTGTTTGTGTTGTTTGGTGATTTTTCTATCAAGTTCTATTAAGTTCAAAGATTTTTGGACGAGAAAAAGAATGGAAACCAACACTTCCCAAACCATAGCCTAGGTAAATCAAACCAATTAATAAGAAAAGTTGTGTTATTGAGTATTTGAGAAACATTAGGAATCGCATGATTCGTATGCTTGTGTTTGTGTTGTTTGGAGATCTTTCTATCACGTTCTATTAAGTTCAAAGATTTTTGGATGAGAAAAAGAATGGAAACCAACACTTCCCAAACCATAGCCTAGGCAAATCAAACCAACCAATGAGAAAGGTTGTGCTATTGAGTATTTGAGAAACATTAGGAATCGGATGATTCGTATGCTTGTGTTTGTGTTGTTTGGTGATAAAACTATTAAGTTCAAAGATTTTTGGACGAGAAAAAGAATGGAAACCAACACTTCCCAAACCATAGCCTAGGCAAATCAAACCAATCAATAAGAAAGGTTGAGTTATTGAGTATTTGAGAAACATTAGGAATCGCATGATTCATATGCTTGTGTTTGTGTTGTTTGGTGATCTTTCTATCAAGTTCTATTAAGTTCAAAGAATTTTGGACGAGAAAAAGAATGGAAACCAACACTTCCCAAACCATAGCCTAGGTAAATCAAACCAATCAATAAGAAAAGTTGTGTTATTCAGTATTTGAGAAACATTAGGAATCGCATGATTCATATGCTTATGTTTGTGTTGTTTGGTGATCTTTCTATCAAGTTCTATTAAGTTCAAAGATTTTTGGACGAGAAAAAGAATGGAAACCAACACTTCCCAAACCATATCCTAGGCAAATCAAACCAATCAATAAGAAAGCTGGTGTTATTGAGTATTTGAGAAACATTAGGAATCGCACGATTCGTATGCTTGTGTTTGTGTTGTTTGGTGATCTTTCTATCAAGTTCTATGAAGTTCCAAGATTTTTGGATGAGAGAAAGAATGGAAACCAACACTTCCCAAACATAGCCCAGGCTAATCAAACCAATCAATAAGAAAGGTTGTGTTATTGAGTATTTAAGAAACATTAGGAATCGCATGATTCGTATGCTTGTGTTTGTGTTGTTTGGTGATCTTTCTATCAAGTTCAATGAAGTTCCAAGATTTCTGGACGGGAAAAGAATGAAAACCAACATTTCCAAAACCATAGCCTAGGCAAATCAAACCAATCAATAAGAAAAGTTGTGTTATTGAGTATTTGAGAAACATTAGGAATCACATGATTCATATGCTTGTGTTTGTGTTGTTTGGTGATCTTTCTATCAAGTTCAATGAAGTTCCAAGATTTCTGGACGAGAAAAGAATGGAAACCAACATTTCCAAAACCATAGCCTAGGCAAATCAAACCAATCAATAAGAAAAGTTGTGTTATTGAGTATTTGAGAAACATTAGGAATCACATGATTCATATGCTTGTGTTTGTGTTGTTTGGTGATCTTTCTATCAAGTTCTATTAAGTTCAAAGATTTTTGGACGAGAAAAAGAATGGAAACCAACACTTCCCAAACCATAGCCTAGGTAAATCAAACCAATTAATATGAAAAGTTGTGTTATTGAGTAATTGAGAAACATTAGGAATCGCATGATTCGTATGCTTGTGTTTGTGTTGTTTGGTGATCTTTCTATCACGTTCTATTAAGTTCAAAGATTTTTGGACGAGAAAAAGAATGGAAACCAACACTTCCCAAACCATAGCCTAGGCAAATCAAACCAACCAATAAGAAAGGTTGTGCTATTGAGTATTTGAGAAACATTAGGAATCGCATGATTCGTATGCTTGTGTTTGTGTTGTTTGGTGATAAAACTATTAAGTTCAAAGATTTTTGGACAAGAAAAAGAATGGAAACCAACACTTCCCAAACCATAGCCTAGGTAAATCAAACCAATCAACAAGAAAAGTTGTGTTATTGAGTATTTGAGAAACATTAGGAATCGCATGATTCATATGCTTGTGTTTGTGTTGTTTGGTGATCTTTCTATCAAGTTCTATTAAGTTCAAAGATTTTTGGACGAGAAAAAGAATGGAAACCAACACTTCCCAAACCATAGCCTAGGTAAATCAAACCAATCAATAAGAAAAGTTGTGTTATTCAGTATTTGAGAAACATTAGGAATCGCATGATTCGTATGCTTGTGTTTGTGTTGTTTGGTGATCTTTCTATCAAGTTCTATTAAGTTCAAAGATTTTTAGACGAGAAAAAGAATGGAAACCAACACTTCCCAAACCATAGCCTAGGTAAATCAAACCAATCAATAAGAAAAGTTGTGTTATTGAGTATTTGAGAATCATTAGGAATCGCATGATTCATATGCTTGTGTTTGTGTTGTTTGGTGATCTTTCTATCAAGTTCTATTAAGTTCAAAGATTTTTGGACGAGAAAAAGAATGGAAACCAACACTTCCCAAACCATAGCCTAGGTAAATCAAACCAATCAATAAGAAAAGTTGTGTTATTGAGTATTTGAGAAACATTAGGAATCACATGATTCATATGCTTGTGTTTGTGTTGTTTGGTGATCTTTCTATCAAGTTCTATTAAGTTCAAAGATTTTTGGACAAGAAAAAGAATGGAAACCAACACTTCCCAAACCATAGCCTAGGTAAATCAAACCAATCAACAAGAAAAGTTGTGTTATTGAGTATTTGAGAAACATTAGGAATCGCATGATTCATATGCTTGTGTTTGTGTTGTTTGGTGATCCTTCTATCACATTATATTAAGTTCAAAGATTTTTGGACGAGAAAAAGAATGGAAACCAACACTTCCCAAACCATAGCCTAGGCAAATCAAACCAATCAATAAGAAAGGTTGTGTTATTGAGTATTTAAGAAACATTAGGAATCGCATGATTCGTATGCTTGTGTTTGTGTTGTTTGGTGATCTTTCTATCAAGTTCTATGAAGTTCCAAGATTTTTGGATGAGAGAAAGAATGGAAACCAACACTTCCCAAACATAGCCCAGGCTAATCAAACCAATCAATAAGAAAGGTTGTGTTATTGAGTATTTAAGAAACATTAGGAATCGCATGATTCGTATGCTTGTGTTTGTGTTGTTTGGTGATCTTTCTATCAAGTTCAATGAAGTTCCAAGATTTCTGGACGAGAAAAGAATGAAAACCAACATTTCCAAAACCATAGCCTAGGCAAATCAAACCAATCAATAAGAAAAGTTGTGTTATTGAGTATTTGAGAAACATTAGGAATCACATGATTCATATGCTTGTGTTTGTGTTGTTTGGTGATCTTTCTATCAAGTTCTATTAAGTTCAAAGATTTTTTGACGAGAAAAAGAATGGAAACCAACCCTTCCCAAACCATAGCCCAGGAAAATCAAACCAATCAATAAGAAAGGTTGTGTTATTGAGTATTTGAGAAACATTAGGAATCGCATGATTCGTATTCTTGTGTTTGTGTTGTTTGGTGATCTTTCTATCAAGTTCTATGAAGTTCCAAGATTTTTGGATGAGAGAAAGAATGGAAACCAACACTTCCCAAACATAGCCCAGGCTAATCAAACCAATCAATAAGAAAGGTTGTGTTATTGAGTATTTAAGAAACATTAGGAATCGCATGATTCGTATGCTTGTGATTGTGTTGTTTGGTGATCTTTCTATCAAGTTCAATGAAGTTCCAAGATTTCTGGACGAGAAAAGAATGAAAACCAACATTTCCAAAACCATAGCCTAGGCAAATCAAACCAATCAATAAGAAAAGTTGTGTTATTGAGTATTTGAGAAACATTAGGAATCACATGATTCATATGCTTGTGTTTGTGTTGTTTGGTGATTTTTCTATCAAGTTCTATTAAGTTCAAAGATTTTTGGACGAGAAAAAGAATGGAAACCAACACTTCCCAAACCATAGCCTAGGTAAATCAAACCAATTAATAAGAAAAGTTGTGTTATTGAGTATTTGAGAAACATTAGGAATCGCATGATTCGTATGCTTGTGTTTGTGTTGTTTGGAGATCTTTCTATCACGTTCTATTAAGTTCAAAGATTTTTGGATGAGAAAAAGAATGGAAACCAACACTTCCCAAACCATAGCCTAGGCAAATCAAACCAACCAATGAGAAAGGTTGTGCTATTGAGTATTTGAGAAACATTAGGAATCGGATGATTCGTATGCTTGTGTTTGTGTTGTTTGGTGATAAAACTATTAAGTTCAAAGATTTTTGGACGAGAAAAAGAATGGAAACCAACACTTCCCAAACCATAGCCTAGGCAAATCAAACCAATCAATAAGAAAGGTTGAGTTATTGAGTATTTGAGAAACATTAGGAATCGCATGATTCATATGCTTGTGTTTGTGTTGTTTGGTGATCTTTCTATCAAGTTCTATTAAGTTCAAAGAATTTTGGACGAGAAAAAGAATGGAAACCAACACTTCCCAAACCATAGCCTAGGTAAATCAAACCAATCAATAAGAAAAGTTGTGTTATTCAGTATTTGAGAAACATTAGGAATCGCATGATTCATATGCTTATGTTTGTGTTGTTTGGTGATCTTTCTATCAAGTTCTATTAAGTTCAAAGATTTTTGGACGAGAAAAAGAATGGAAACCAACACTTCCCAAACCATATCCTAGGCAAATCAAACCAATCAATAAGAAAGCTGGTGTTATTGAGTATTTGAGAAACATTAGGAATCGCACGATTCGTATGCTTGTGTTTGTGTTGTTTGGTGATCTTTCTATCAAGTTCTATGAAGTTCCAAGATTTTTGGATGAGAGAAAGAATGGAAACCAACACTTCCCAAACATAGCCCAGGCTAATCAAACCAATCAATAAGAAAGGTTGTGTTATTGAGTATTTAAGAAACATTAGGAATCGCATGATTCGTATGCTTGTGTTTGTGTTGTTTGGTGATCTTTCTATCAAGTTCAATGAAGTTCCAAGATTTCTGGACGGGAAAAGAATGAAAACCAACATTTCCAAAACCATAGCCTAGGCAAATCAAACCAATCAATAAGAAAAGTTGTGTTATTGAGTATTTGAGAAACATTAGGAATCACATGATTCATATGCTTGTGTTTGTGTTGTTTGGTGATCTTTCTATCAAGTTCAATGAAGTTCCAAGATTTCTGGACGAGAAAAGAATGGAAACCAACATTTCCAAAACCATAGCCTAGGCAAATCAAACCAATCAATAAGAAAAGTTGTGTTATTGAGTATTTGAGAAACATTAGGAATCACATGATTCATATGCTTGTGTTTGTGTTGTTTGGTGATCTTTCTATCAAGTTCTATTAAGTTCAAAGATTTTTGGACGAGAAAAAGAATGGAAACCAACACTTCCCAAACCATAGCCTAGGTAAATCAAACCAATTAATATGAAAAGTTGTGTTATTGAGTAATTGAGAAACATTAGGAATCGCATGATTCGTATGCTTGTGTTTGTGTTGTTTGGTGATCTTTCTATCACGTTCTATTAAGTTCAAAGATTTTTGGACGAGAAAAAGAATGGAAACCAACACTTCCCAAACCATAGCCTAGGCAAATCAAACCAACCAATAAGAAAGGTTGTGCTATTGAGTATTTGAGAAACATTAGGAATCGCATGATTCGTATGCTTGTGTTTGTGTTGTTTGGTGATAAAACTATTAAGTTCAAAGATTTTTGGACAAGAAAAAGAATAGAAACCAACACTTCCCAAACCATAGCCTAGGTAAATCAAACCAATCAACAAGAAAAGTTGTGTTATTGAGTATTTGAGAAACATTCGGAATCGCATGATTCATATGCTTGTGTTTGTGTTGTTTGGTGATCTTTCTATCAAGTTCTATTAAGTTCAAAGATTTTTGGACGAGAAAAAGAATGGAAACCAACACTTCCCAAACCATAGCCTAGGTAAATCAAACCAATCAATAAGAAAAGTTGTGTTATTCAGTATTTGAGAAACATTAGGAATCGCATGATTCGTATGCTGGTGTTTGTGTTGTTTGGTGATCTTTCTATCACGTTCTATTAAGTTCAAAGATTTTTGGACGAGAAAAAGAATGGAAACCAACACTTCCCAAACCATAGCCTAGGCAAATCAAACCAACCAATAAGAAAGGTTCTGCTATTGAGTATTTGAGAAACATTAGGAATCGCATGATTCGTATGCTTGTGTTTGTGTTGTTTGGTGATAAAACTATTAAGTTCAAAGATTTTTGGACAAGAAAAAGAATGGAAACCAACACTTCCCAAACCATAGCCTAGGTAAATCAAACCAATCAACAAGAAAAGTTGTGTTATTGAGTATTTGAGAAACATTAGGAATCGCATGATTCATATGCTTGTGTTTGTGTTGTTTGGTGATCTTTCTATCAAGTTCTATTAAGTTCAAAGATTTTTGGACGAGAAAAAGAATGGAAACCAACACTTCCCAAACCATAGCCTAGGGAAATCAAATCAATCAATAAGAAAAGTTGTGTTATTCAGTATTTGAGAAACATTAGGAATCGCATGATTCGTATGCTTGTGTTTGTGTTGTTTGGTGATCTTTCTATCAAGTTCTATTAAGTTCAAAGATTTTTGGACGAGAAAAAGAATGGAAACCAACACTTCCCAAACCATCGCCTAGGTAAATCAAACCAATCAATAAGAAAAGTTGTGTTATTCAGTATTTGAGAAACATTAGAAATCGCATGATTCCTATGCTTGTGTTTATGTTGTTTGGTGATCTTTCTATCAAGTTCTATTAAGTTCAAAGATTTTTGGACGAGAAAAAGAATGGAAACCAACACTTCCCAAACCATAGCCTAGGTAAATCAAACCAATAAATAAGAAAAGTTGTGTTATTGAGTATTTGAGAAACATTAGGAATCGCATGATTCATATGCTTGTGTTTGTGTTGTTTGGTGATCTTTCTATCAAGTTCTATTAAGTTCAAAGATTTTTGGACGAGAAAAAGAATGGAAACCAACACTTCCCAAACCATAGCCCAGGAAAATCAAACCAATCAATAAGAAAGGTTGTGTTATTGAGTATTTGAGAAACATTAGGAATCGCATGATTCGTATGCTTGTGTTTGTGTTGTTTGGTGATCTTTCTATCAAGTTCTATGAAGTTCCAAGATTTTTGGATGAGAGAAAGAATGGAAACCAACACTTCCCAAACATAGCCCAGGCTAATCAAACCAATCAATAAGAAAGGTTGTGTTATTGAGTATTTAAGAAACATTAGGAATCGCATGATTCGTATGTGTTTGTGTTGTTTGGTGATCTTTCTATCAAGTTCTATGAAGTTCCAAGATTTTTGGATGAGAGAAAGAATGGAAACCAACACTTCCCAAACATAGTGCAGGCTAATCAAACCAATCAATAAGAAAGGTTGTGTTATTGAGTATTTAAGAAACATTAGGAATCGCATGATTCGTATGCTTGTGTTTGTGTTGTTTGGTGATCTTTCTATCAAGTTCAATGAAGTTCCAAGATTTCTGGACGAGAAAAGAATGGAAACCAACATTTCCAAAACCATAGCCTAGGCAAATCAAACCAATCAATAAGAAAAGTTGTGTTATTGAGTATTTGAGAAACATTAGGAATCACATGATTCATATGCTTGTGTTTGTTTTGTTTGGTGATCTTTCTATCAAGTTCTATTAAGTTCAAAGATTTTTGGACGAGAAAAAGAATGGAAACCAACACTTCCCAAACCATAGCCTAGGTAAATCAAACCAATTAATAAGAAAAGTTGTGTTATTGAGTATTTGAGAAACATTAGGAATCGCATGATTCGTATGCTTGTGTTTGTGTTGTTTGGTGATCTTTCTATCACGTTCTATTAAGTTCAAAGATTTTTGGACGAGAAAAAGAATGGAAACCAACACTTCCCAAACCATAGCCTAGGCAAATCAAACCAACCAATAAGAAAGGTTGTGCTATTGAGTATTTGAGAAACATTAGGAATCGCATGATTCGTATGCTTGTGTTTGTGTTGTTTGGTGATAAAACTATTAAGTTCAAAGATTTTTGGACAAGAAAAAGAATGGAAACCAACACTTCCCAAACCATAGCCTAGGTAAATCAAACCAATCAACAAGAAAAGTTGTGTTATTGAGTATTTCAGAAACATTAGGAATCGCATGATTCATATGCTTGTGTTTGTGTTGTTTGGTGATCTTTCTATCAAGTTCTATTAAGTTCAAAGATTTTTGGACGAGAAAAATAATGGAAACCAACACTTCCCAAACCATAGCCTAGGTAAATCAAACCAATCAATAAGAAAAGTTGTGTTATTCAGTATTTGAGTAACATTAGGAATCGCATGATTCGTATGCTTGTGTTTGTGTTGTTTGGTGATCTTTCTATCAAGTTCTATTAAGTTCAAAGATTTTTGGACGAGAAAAAGAATGGAAACCAACACTTCCCAAACCATAGCCTAGGTAAATCAAACCAATCAATAAGAAAAGTTGTGTTATTGAGTATTTGAGAAACATTAGGAATCGCATCATTCATATGCTTGTGTTTGTGTTGTTTGGTGATCTTTCTATCAAGTTCTATTAAGTTCAAAGATTTTTGGACGAGAAAAAGAATGGAAACCAACACTTCCCAAACCATAGCCTAGGTAAATCAAACCAATCAATAAGAAAAGTTGTGTTATTGAGTATTTGAGAAACATTAGGAATCGCATGATTCGTATGCTTGTGTTTGTGTTGTTTGGTGATCTTTCTATCAAGTTCTATTAAGTTCAAAGATTTTTGGACGAGAAAAAGAATGGAAACCAACACTTCCCAAACCATAGCCTAGGTAAATCAAACCAATTAATAAGAAAAGTTGTGTTATTGAGTATTTGAGAAACATTAGGAATCGCATGATTCGTATGCTTGTGTTTGTGTTGTTTGGTGATCTTTCTATCACGTTCTATTAAGTTCAAAGATTTTTGGACGAGAAAAAGAATGGAAACCAACACTTCCCAAACCATAGCCTAGGCAAATCAAACCAACCAATAAGAAAGGTTGTGCTATAGAGTATTTGTGAAACATTAGGAATCGCATGATTCGTATGCTTGTGTTTGTGTTGTTTGGTGATAAAACTATTAAGTTCAAAGATTTTTGGACAAGAAAAAGAATGGAAACCAACACTTCCCAAACCATAGCCTAGGTAAATCAAACCAATCAACAAGAAAAGTTGTGTTATTGAGTATTTGAGAAACATTAGGAATCGCATGATTCATATACTTGTGTTTGTGTTGTTTGGTGATCTTTCTATCAAGTTCTATTAAGTTCAAAGATTTTTGGACGAGAAAAAGAATGGAAACCAACACTTCCCAAACCATAGCCTAGGTAAATCAAACCAATCAATAAGAAAAGTTGTGTTATTCAGTATTTGAGAAACATTAGGAATCGCATGATTCGTATGCTTGTGTTTGTGTTGTTTGGTGATCTTTCTATCAAGTTCTATTAAGTTCAAAGATTTTTGGACGAGAAAAAGAATGGAAACCAACACTTCCCAAACCATAGCCTAGGCAAATCAAACCAACCAATAAGAAAGGTTGTGCTATTGAGTATTTGAGAAACATTAGGAATCGCATGATTCGTATGCTTGTGTTTGTGTTGTTTGGTGATAAAACTATTAAGTTCAAAGATATTTGGACAAGAAAAAGAATGGAAACCAACACTTCCCAAACCATAGCCTAGGTAAATCAAACCAATCAACAAGAAAAGTTGTGTTATTGAGTATTTGAGAAACATTATGAATCGCATGATTCATATGCTTGTGTTTGTGTTGTTTGGTGATCTTTCTATCAAGTTCTATTAAGTTCAAAGATTTTTGGACGAGAAAAAGAATGGAAACCAACATTTCCCAAACCATAGCCTAGGTAAATCAAACCAATCAATAAGAAAAGTTGTGTTATTCAGTATTTGAGAAACATTAGGAATCGCATGATTCGTATGCTTGTGTTTGTGTTGTTTGGTGATCTTTCTATCAAGTTCTATTAAGTTCAAAGATTTTTGGACGAGAAAAAGAATGGAAACCAACACTTCCCAAACCATAGCCCAGGAAAATCAAACCAATCAATAAGAAAGGTTGTGTTATTGAGTATTTGACAAACATTAGGAATCGCATGATTCGTATGTTTGTGTTTGTGTTGTTTGGTGATCTTTCTATCAAGTTCTATGAAGTTCCAAGATTTTTGGATGAGAGAAAGAATGGAAACCAACACTTCCCAAACATAGCCCAGGCTAATCAAACCAATCAATAAGAAAGGTTGTGTTATTGAGTATTTAAGAAACATTAGGAATCGCATGATTCGTATGTTTGTGTTTGTGTTGTTTGGTGATCTTTCTATCAAGTTCTATGAAGTTCCAAGATTTTTGGATGAGAGAAAGAATGGAAACCAACACTTCCCAAACATAGCCCAGGCTAATCAAACCAATCAATAAGAAAGGTTGTGTTATTGAGTATTTAAGAAACATTAGGAATCGCATGATTCGTATGCTTGTGTTTGTGTTGTGTGGTGATCTTTCTATCAAGTTCAATGAAGTTCCAAGATTTCTGGACGAGAAAAGAATGAAAACCAACATTTCCAAAACCATAGCCTAGGCAAATCAAACCAATCAATAAGAAAAGTTGTGTTATTGAGTATTTGAGAAACATTAGGAATCACATGATTTACATGCTTGTGTTTGTGTTGTTTGGTGATCTTTCTATCAAGTTCAATGAAGTTCCAAGATTTCTGGACGAGAAAAGAATGGAAACCAACATTTCCAAAACCATAGCCTAGGCAAATCAAACCAATCAATAAGAAAAGTTGTGTTATTGAGTATTTGAGAAACATTAGGAATCACATGATTCATATGCTTGTGTTTGTGTTGTTTGGTGATCTTTCTATCAAGTTCTATTAAGTTCAAAGATTTTTGGACGAGAAAAAGATTGGAAACCAACACTTCCCAAACCATAGCCTAGGTAAATCAAACCAATTAATAAGAAAAGTTGTGTTATTGAGTATTTGAGAAACATTAGGAATCGCATGATTCGTATGCTTGTGTTTGTGTTGTTTGGTGATCTTTCTATCAAGTTCTATTAAGTTCAAAGATTTTTGGACGAGAAAAAGAATGGAAACCAACACTTCCCAAACCATAGCCTAGGCAAATCAAACCAACCAATAAGAAAGGTTGTGCTATTGAGTATTTGAGAAACATTAGGAATCGCATGATTCGTATGCTTGTGTTTGTGTTGTTTGGTGATAAAACTATTAAGTTCAAAGATTTTTGGACAAGAAAAAGAATGGAAACCAACACTTCCCAAACCATAGCCTAGGTAAATCAAACCAATCAACAAGAAAAGTTGTGTTATTGAGTATTTGAGAAACATTAGGAATCGCATGATTCATATGCTTGTGTTTGTGTTGTTTGGTGATCTTTCTATCAAGTTCTATTAAGTTCAAAGATTTTTGGACGAGAAAAAGAATGGAAACCAACACTTCCCAAACCATAGCCTAGGCAAATCAAACCAACCAATAAGAAAGGTTGTGCTATTGAGTATTTGAGAAACATTAGGAATCGCATGATTCGTATGCTTGTGTTTGTGTTGTTTGGTGATCTTTCTATCACGTTCTATTAAGTTCAAAGATTTTTGGACGAGAAAAAGAATGGAAACCAACACTTCCCAAACCATCGCCTAGGTAAATCAAACCAATCAATAAGAAAAGTTGTGTTATTCAGTATTTGAGAAACATTAGAAATCGCATGATTCCTATGCTTGTGTTTATGTTGTTTGGTGATCTTTCTATCAAGTTCTATTAAGTTCAAAGATTTTTGGACGAGAAAAAGAATGGAAACCAACACTTCCCAAACCATAGCCTAGGTAAATCAAACCAATAAATAAGAAAAGTTGTGTTATTGAGTATTTGAGAAACATTAGGAATCGCATGATTCATATGCTTGTGTTTGTGTTGTTTGGTGATCTTTCTATCAAGTTCTATTAAGTTCAAAGATTTTTGGACGAGAAAAAGAATGGAAACCAACACTTCCCAAACCATAGCCCAGGAAAATCAAACCAATCAATAAGAAAGGTTGTGTTATTGAGTATTTGAGAAACATTAGGAATCGCATGATTCGTATGCTTGTGTTTGTGTTGTTTGGTGATCTTTCTATCAAGTTCTATGAAGTTCCAAGATTTTTGGATGAGAGAAAGAATGGAAACCAACACTTCCCAAACATAGCCCAGGCTAATCAAACCAATCAATAAGAAAGGTTGTGTTATTGAGTATTTAAGAAACATTAGGAATCGCATGATTCGTATGTGTTTGTGTTGTTTGGTGATCTTTCTATCAAGTTCTATGAAGTTCCAAGATTTTTGGATGAGAGAAAGAATGGAAACCAACACTTCCCAAACATAGTGCAGGCTAATCAAACCAATCAATAAGAAAGGTTGTGTTATTGAGTATTTAAGAAACATTAGGAATCGCATGATTCGTATGCTTGTGTTTGTGTTGTTTGGTGATCTTTCTATCAAGTTCAATGAAGTTCCAAGATTTCTGGACGAGAAAAGAATGGAAACCAACATTTCCAAAACCATAGCCTAGGCAAATCAAACCAATCAATAAGAAAAGTTGTGTTATTGAGTATTTGAGAAACATTAGGAATCACATGATTCATATGCTTGTGTTTGTTTTGTTTGGTGATCTTTCTATCAAGTTCTATTAAGTTCAAAGATTTTTGGACGAGAAAAAGAATGGAAACCAACACTTCCCAAACCATAGCCTAGGTAAATCAAACCAATTAATAAGAAAAGTTGTGTTATTGAGTATTTGAGAAACATTAGGAATCGCATGATTCGTATGCTTGTGTTTGTGTTGTTTGGTGATCTTTCTATCACGTTCTATTAAGTTCAAAGATTTTTGGACGAGAAAAAGAATGGAAACCAACACTTCCCAAACCATAGCCTAGGCAAATCAAACCAACCAATAAGAAAGGTTGTGCTATTGAGTATTTGAGAAACATTAGGAATCGCATGATTCGTATGCTTGTGTTTGTGTTGTTTGGTGATAAAACTATTAAGTTCAAAGATTTTTGGACAAGAAAAAGAATGGAAACCAACACTTCCCAAACCATAGCCTAGGTAAATCAAACCAATCAACAAGAAAAGTTGTGTTATTGAGTATTTCAGAAACATTAGGAATCGCATGATTCATATGCTTGTGTTTGTGTTGTTTGGTGATCTTTCTATCAAGTTCTATTAAGTTCAAAGATTTTTGGACGAGAAAAATAATGGAAACCAACACTTCCCAAACCATAGCCTAGGTAAATCAAACCAATCAATAAGAAAAGTTGTGTTATTCAGTATTTGAGTAACATTAGGAATCGCATGATTCGTATGCTTGTGTTTGTGTTGTTTGGTGATCTTTCTATCAAGTTCTATTAAGTTCAAAGATTTTTGGACGAGAAAAAGAATGGAAACCAACACTTCCCAAACCATAGCCTAGGTAAATCAAACCAATCAATAAGAAAAGTTGTGTTATTGAGTATTTGAGAAACATTAGGAATCGCATCATTCATATGCTTGTGTTTGTGTTGTTTGGTGATCTTTCTATCAAGTTCTATTAAGTTCAAAGATTTTTGGACGAGAAAAAGAATGGAAACCAACACTTCCCAAACCATAGCCTAGGTAAATCAAACCAATCAATAAGAAAAGTTGTGTTATTGAGTATTTGAGAAACATTAGGAATCGCATGATTCGTATGCTTGTGTTTGTGTTGTTTGGTGATCTTTCTATCAAGTTCTATTAAGTTCAAAGATTTTTGGACGAGAAAAAGAATGGAAACCAACACTTCCCAAACCATAGCCTAGGTAAATCAAACCAATTAATAAGAAAAGTTGTGTTATTGAGTATTTGAGAAACATTAGGAATCGCATGATTCGTATGCTTGTGTTTGTGTTGTTTGGTGATCTTTCTATCACGTTCTATTAAGTTCAAAGATTTTTGGACGAGAAAAAGAATGGAAACCAACACTTCCCAAACCATAGCCTAGGCAAATCAAACCAACCAATAAGAAAGGTTGTGCTATAGAGTATTTGTGAAACATTAGGAATCGCATGATTCGTATGCTTGTGTTTGTGTTGTTTGGTGATAAAACTATTAAGTTCAAAGATTTTTGGACAAGAAAAAGAATGGAAACCAACACTTCCCAAACCATAGCCTAGGTAAATCAAACCAATCAACAAGAAAAGTTGTGTTATTGAGTATTTGAGAAACATTAGGAATCGCATGATTCATATACTTGTGTTTGTGTTGTTTGGTGATCTTTCTATCAAGTTCTATTAAGTTCAAAGATTTTTGGACGAGAAAAAGAATGGAAACCAACACTTCCCAAACCATAGCCTAGGTAAATCAAACCAATCAATAAGAAAAGTTGTGTTATTCAGTATTTGAGAAACATTAGGAATCGCATGATTCGTATGCTTGTGTTTGTGTTGTTTGGTGATCTTTCTATCAAGTTCTATTAAGTTCAAAGATTTTTGGACGAGAAAAAGAATGGAAACCAACACTTCCCAAACCATAGCCTAGGCAAATCAAACCAACCAATAAGAAAGGTTGTGCTATTGAGTATTTGAGAAACATTAGGAATCGCATGATTCGTATGCTTGTGTTTGTGTTGTTTGGTGATAAAACTATTAAGTTCAAAGATATTTGGACAAGAAAAAGAATGGAAACCAACACTTCCCAAACCATAGCCTAGGTAAATCAAACCAATCAACAAGAAAAGTTGTGTTATTGAGTATTTGAGAAACATTATGAATCGCATGATTCATATGCTTGTGTTTGTGTTGTTTGGTGATCTTTCTATCAAGTTCTATTAAGTTCAAAGATTTTTGGACGAGAAAAAGAATGGAAACCAACATTTCCCAAACCATAGCCTAGGTAAATCAAACCAATCAATAAGAAAAGTTGTGTTATTCAGTATTTGAGAAACATTAGGAATCGCATGATTCGTATGCTTGTGTTTGTGTTGTTTGGTGATCTTTCTATCAAGTTCTATTAAGTTCAAAGATTTTTGGACGAGAAAAAGAATGGAAACCAACACTTCCCAAACCATAGCCCAGGAAAATCAAACCAATCAATAAGAAAGGTTGTGTTATTGAGTATTTGACAAACATTAGGAATCGCATGATTCGTATGTTTGTGTTTGTGTTGTTTGGTGATCTTTCTATCAAGTTCTATGAAGTTCCAAGATTTTTGGATGAGAGAAAGAATGGAAACCAACACTTCCCAAACATAGCCCAGGCTAATCAAACCAATCAATAAGAAAGGTTGTGTTATTGAGTATTTAAGAAACATTAGGAATCGCATGATTCGTATGTTTGTGTTTGTGTTGTTTGGTGATCTTTCTATCAAGTTCTATGAAGTTCCAAGATTTTTGGATGAGAGAAAGAATGGAAACCAACACTTCCCAAACATAGCCCAGGCTAATCAAACCAATCAATAAGAAAGGTTGTGTTATTGAGTATTTAAGAAACATTAGGAATCGCATGATTCGTATGCTTGTGTTTGTGTTGTGTGGTGATCTTTCTATCAAGTTCAATGAAGTTCCAAGATTTCTGGACGAGAAAAGAATGAAAACCAACATTTCCAAAACCATAGCCTAGGCAAATCAAACCAATCAATAAGAAAAGTTGTGTTATTGAGTATTTGAGAAACATTAGGAATCACATGATTTACATGCTTGTGTTTGTGTTGTTTGGTGATCTTTCTATCAAGTTCAATGAAGTTCCAAGATTTCTGGACGAGAAAAGAATGGAAACCAACATTTCCAAAACCATAGCCTAGGCAAATCAAACCAATCAATAAGAAAAGTTGTGTTATTGAGTATTTGAGAAACATTAGGAATCACATGATTCATATGCTTGTGTTTGTGTTGTTTGGTGATCTTTCTATCAAGTTCTATTAAGTTCAAAGATTTTTGGACGAGAAAAAGATTGGAAACCAACACTTCCCAAACCATAGCCTAGGTAAATCAAACCAATTAATAAGAAAAGTTGTGTTATTGAGTATTTGAGAAACATTAGGAATCGCATGATTCGTATGCTTGTGTTTGTGTTGTTTGGTGATCTTTCTATCAAGTTCTATTAAGTTCAAAGATTTTTGGACGAGAAAAAGAATGGAAACCAACACTTCCCAAACCATAGCCTAGGCAAATCAAACCAACCAATAAGAAAGGTTGTGCTATTGAGTATTTGAGAAACATTAGGAATCGCATGATTCGTATGCTTGTGTTTGTGTTGTTTGGTGATAAAACTATTAAGTTCAAAGATTTTTGGACAAGAAAAAGAATGGAAACCAACACTTCCCAAACCATAGCCTAGGTAAATCAAACCAATCAACAAGAAAAGTTGTGTTATTGAGTATTTGAGAAACATTAGGAATCGCATGATTCATATGCTTGTGTTTGTGTTGTTTGGTGATCTTTCTATCAAGTTCTATTAAGTTCAAAGATTTTTGGACGAGAAAAAGAATGGAAACCAACACTTCCCAAACCATAGCCTAGGCAAATCAAACCAACCAATAAGAAAGGTTGTGCTATTGAGTATTTGAGAAACATTAGGAATCGCATGATTCGTATGCTTGTGTTTGTGTTGTTTGGTGATAAAACTATTAAGTTCAAAGATTTTTGGACAAGAAAAAGAATAGATACCAACACTTCCCAAACCATAGCCTAGGTAAATCAAACCAATCAACAAGAAAAGTTGTGTTATTGAGTATTTGAGAAACATTAGGAATCGCATGATTCATATGCTTGTGATTGTGTTGTTTGGTGATCTTTCTATCAAGTTCTATTAAGTTCAAAGATTTTTGGACGAGAAAAAGAGTGGAAACCAACACTTCCCAAACCATAGCCTAGGTAAATCAAACCAATCAATAAGAAAAGTTGTGTTATTGAGTATTTGAGAAACATTAGGAATCGCATGATTCGTATGCTTGTGTTTGTGTTGTTTGGTGATCTTTCTATCACGTTCTATTAAGTTCAAAGATTTTTGGACGAGAAAAAGAATGGAAACCAACACTTCCCAAACCATAGCCTAGGCAAATCAAACCAACCAATAAGAAAGGTTGTGCTATTGAGTATTTGAGAAACATTAGGAATCGCATGATTCGTATGCTTGTGTTTGTGTTGTTTGGTGATAAAACTATTAAGTTCAAAGATTTTTGGACGAGAAAAAGATTGGAAACCAACACTTCCCAAACCATAGCCTAGGTAAATCAAACCAATCAATAAGAAAAGTTGTGTTATTGAGTATTTGAGAAACATTAGGAATCGCATGATTCATATGCTTGTGTTTGTGTTGTTTGGTGATCTTTCTATCAAGTTCTATTAAGTTCAAAGATTTTTGGACGAGAAAAAGAATGGAAACCAACACTTCCCAAACCATAGCCCAGGAAAATCAAACCAATCAATAAGAAAGGTTGTGTTATTGAGTATTTGAGAAACATTAGGAATCGCATGATTCGTATGCTTGTGTTTGTGTTGTTTGGTGATCTTTCTATCAAGTTCTATGAAGTTCCAAGATTTTTGGATGAGAGAAAGAATGGAAACCAACACTTCCCAAACATAGTGCAGGCTAATCAAACCAATCAATAAGAAAGGTTGTGTTATTGAGTATTTAAGAAACATTAGGAATCGCATGATTCGTATGCTTGTGTTTGTGTTGTTTGGTGATCTTTCTATCAAGTTCAATGAAGTTCCAAGATTTCTGGACGAGAAAAGAATGGAAACCAACATTTCCAAAACCATAGCCTAGGCAAATCAAACCAATCAATAAGAAAAGTTGTGTTATTGAGTATTTGAGAAACATTAGGAATCACATGATTCATATGCTTGTGTTTGTTTTGTTTGGTGATCTTTCTATCAAGTTCTATTAAGTTCAAAGATTTTTGGACGAGAAAAAGAATGGAAACCAACACTTCCCAAACCATAGCCTAGGTAAATCAAACCAATTAATAAGAAAAGTTGTGTTATTGAGTATTTGAGAAACATTAGGAATCGCATGATTCGTATGCTTGTGTTTGTGTTGTTTGGTGATCTTTCTATCACGTTCTATTAAGTTCAAAGATTTTTGGACGAGAAAAAGAATGGAAACCAACACTTCCCAAACCATAGCCTAGGCAAATCAAACCAACCAATAAGAAAGGTTGTGCTATTGAGTATTTGAGAAACATTAGGAATCGCATGATTCGTATGCTTGTGTTTGTGTTGTTTGGTGATAAAACTATTAAGTTCAAAGATTTTTGGACAAGAAAAAGAATGGAAACCAACACTTCCCAAACCATAGCCTAGGTAAATCAAACCAATCAACAAGAAAAGTTGTGTTATTGAGTATTTCAGAAACATTAGGAATCGCATGATTCATATGCTTGTGTTTGTGTTGTTTGGTGATCTTTCTATCAAGTTCTATTAAGTTCAAAGATTTTTGGACGAGAAAAATAATGGAAACCAACACTTCCCAAACCATAGCCTAGGTAAATCAAACCAATCAATAAGAAAAGTTGTGTTATTCAGTATTTGAGTAACATTAGGAATCGCATGATTCGTATGCTTGTGTTTGTGTTGTTTGGTGATCTTTCTATCAAGTTCTATTAAGTTCAAAGATTTTTGGACGAGAAAAAGAATGGAAACCAACACTTCCCAAACCATAGCCTAGGTAAATCAAACCAATCAATAAGAAAAGTTGTGTTATTGAGTATTTGAGAAACATTAGGAATCGCATCATTCATATGCTTGTGTTTGTGTTGTTTGGTGATCTTTCTATCAAGTTCTATTAAGTTCAAAGATTTTTGGACGAGAAAAAGAATGGAAACCAACACTTCCCAAACCATAGCCTAGGTAAATCAAACCAATCAATAAGAAAAGTTGTGTTATTGAGTATTTGAGAAACATTAGGAATCGCATGATTCGTATGCTTGTGTTTGTGTTGTTTGGTGATCTTTCTATCAAGTTCTATTAAGTTCAAAGATTTTTGGACGAGAAAAAGAATGGAAACCAACACTTCCCAAACCATAGCCTAGGTAAATCAAACCAATTAATAAGAAAAGTTGTGTTATTGAGTATTTGAGAAACATTAGGAATCGCATGATTCGTATGCTTGTGTTTGTGTTGTTTGGTGATCTTTCTATCACGTTCTATTAAGTTCAAAGATTTTTGGACGAGAAAAAGAATGGAAACCAACACTTCCCAAACCATAGCCTAGGCAAATCAAACCAACCAATAAGAAAGGTTGTGCTATAGAGTATTTGTGAAACATTAGGAATCGCATGATTCGTATGCTTGTGTTTGTGTTGTTTGGTGATAAAACTATTAAGTTCAAAGATTTTTGGACAAGAAAAAGAATGGAAACCAACACTTCCCAAACCATAGCCTAGGTAAATCAAACCAATCAACAAGAAAAGTTGTGTTATTGAGTATTTGAGAAACATTAGGAATCGCATGATTCATATACTTGTGTTTGTGTTGTTTGGTGATCTTTCTATCAAGTTCTATTAAGTTCAAAGATTTTTGGACGAGAAAAAGAATGGAAACCAACACTTCCCAAACCATAGCCTAGGTAAATCAAACCAATCAATAAGAAAAGTTGTGTTATTCAGTATTTGAGAAACATTAGGAATCGCATGATTCGTATGCTTGTGTTTGTGTTGTTTGGTGATCTTTCTATCAAGTTCTATTAAGTTCAAAGATTTTTGGACGAGAAAAAGAATGGAAACCAACACTTCCCAAACCATAGCCTAGGCAAATCAAACCAACCAATAAGAAAGGTTGTGCTATTGAGTATTTGAGAAACATTAGGAATCGCATGATTCGTATGCTTGTGTTTGTGTTGTTTGGTGATAAAACTATTAAGTTCAAAGATATTTGGACAAGAAAAAGAATGGAAACCAACACTTCCCAAACCATAGCCTAGGTAAATCAAACCAATCAACAAGAAAAGTTGTGTTATTGAGTATTTGAGAAACATTATGAATCGCATGATTCATATGCTTGTGTTTGTGTTGTTTGGTGATCTTTCTATCAAGTTCTATTAAGTTCAAAGATTTTTGGACGAGAAAAAGAATGGAAACCAACATTTCCCAAACCATAGCCTAGGTAAATCAAACCAATCAATAAGAAAAGTTGTGTTATTCAGTATTTGAGAAACATTAGGAATCGCATGATTCGTATGCTTGTGTTTGTGTTGTTTGGTGATCTTTCTATCAAGTTCTATTAAGTTCAAAGATTTTTGGACGAGAAAAAGAATGGAAACCAACACTTCCCAAACCATAGCCCAGGAAAATCAAACCAATCAATAAGAAAGGTTGTGTTATTGAGTATTTGACAAACATTAGGAATCGCATGATTCGTATGTTTGTGTTTGTGTTGTTTGGTGATCTTTCTATCAAGTTCTATGAAGTTCCAAGATTTTTGGATGAGAGAAAGAATGGAAACCAACACTTCCCAAACATAGCCCAGGCTAATCAAACCAATCAATAAGAAAGGTTGTGTTATTGAGTATTTAAGAAACATTAGGAATCGCATGATTCGTATGTTTGTGTTTGTGTTGTTTGGTGATCTTTCTATCAAGTTCTATGAAGTTCCAAGATTTTTGGATGAGAGAAAGAATGGAAACCAACACTTCCCAAACATAGCCCAGGCTAATCAAACCAATCAATAAGAAAGGTTGTGTTATTGAGTATTTAAGAAACATTAGGAATCGCATGATTCGTATGCTTGTGTTTGTGTTGTGTGGTGATCTTTCTATCAAGTTCAATGAAGTTCCAAGATTTCTGGACGAGAAAAGAATGAAAACCAACATTTCCAAAACCATAGCCTAGGCAAATCAAACCAATCAATAAGAAAAGTTGTGTTATTGAGTATTTGAGAAACATTAGGAATCACATGATTTACATGCTTGTGTTTGTGTTGTTTGGTGATCTTTCTATCAAGTTCAATGAAGTTCCAAGATTTCTGGACGAGAAAAGAATGGAAACCAACATTTCCAAAACCATAGCCTAGGCAAATCAAACCAATCAATAAGAAAAGTTGTGTTATTGAGTATTTGAGAAACATTAGGAATCACATGATTCATATGCTTGTGTTTGTGTTGTTTGGTGATCTTTCTATCAAGTTCTATTAAGTTTAAAGATTTTTGGACGAGAAAAAGATTGGAAACCAACACTTCCCAAACCATAGCCTAGGTAAATCAAACCAATTAATAAGAAAAGTTGTGTTATTGAGTATTTGAGAAACATTAGGAATCGCATGATTCGTATGCTTGTGTTTGTGTTGTTTGGTGATCTTTCTATCAAGTTCTATTAAGTTCAAAGATTTTTGGACGAGAAAAAGAATGGAAACCAACACTTCCCAAACCATAGCCTAGGCAAATCAAACCAACCAATAAGAAAGGTTGTGCTATTGAGTATTTGAGAAACATTAGGAATCGCATGATTCGTATGCTTGTGTTTGTGTTGTTTGGTGATAAAACTATTAAGTTCAAAGATTTTTGGACAAGAAAAAGAATGGAAACCAACACTTCCCAAACCATAGCCTAGGTAAATCAAACCAATCAACAAGAAAAGTTGTGTTATTGAGTATTTGAGAAACATTAGGAATCGCATGATTCGTATGCTTGTGTTTGTGTTGTTTGGTGATCTTTCTATCAAGTTCTATGAAGTTCCAAGATTTTTGGATGAGAGAAAGAATGGAAACCAACACTTCCCAAACATAGCCCAGGCTAATCAAACCAATCAATAAGAAAGGTTGTGTTATTGAGTATTTAAGAAACATTAGGAATCGCATGATTCGTATGTGTTTGTGTTGTTTGGTGATCTTTCTATCAAGTTCTATGAAGTTCCAAGATTTTTGGATGAGAGAAAGAATGGAAACCAACACTTCCCAAACATAGTGCAGGCTAATCAAACCAATCAATAAGAAAGGTTGTGTTATTGAGTATTTAAGAAACATTAGGAATCGCATGATTCGTATGCTTGTGTTTGTGTTGTTTGGTGATCTTTCTATCAAGTTCAATGAAGTTCCAAGATTTCTGGACGAGAAAAGAATGGAAACCAACATTTCCAAAACCATAGCCTAGGCAAATCAAACCAATCAATAAGAAAAGTTGTGTTATTGAGTATTTGAGAAACATTAGGAATCACATGATTCATATGCTTGTGTTTGTTTTGTTTGGTGATCTTTCTATCAAGTTCTATTAAGTTCAAAGATTTTTGGACGAGAAAAAGAATGGAAACCAACACTTCCCAAACCATAGCCTAGGTAAATCAAACCAATTAATAAGAAAAGTTGTGTTATTGAGTATTTGAGAAACATTAGGAATCGCATGATTCGTATGCTTGTGTTTGTGTTGTTTGGTGATCTTTCTATCACGTTCTATTAAGTTCAAAGATTTTTGGACGAGAAAAAGAATGGAAACCAACACTTCCCAAACCATAGCCTAGGCAAATCAAACCAACCAATAAGAAAGGTTGTGCTATTGAGTATTTGAGAAACATTAGGAATCGCATGATTCGTATGCTTGTGTTTGTGTTGTTTGGTGATAAAACTATTAAGTTCAAAGATTTTTGGACAAGAAAAAGAATGGAAACCAACACTTCCCAAACCATAGCCTAGGTAAATCAAACCAATCAACAAGAAAAGTTGTGTTATTGAGTATTTCAGAAACATTAGGAATCGCATGATTCATATGCTTGTGTTTGTGTTGTTTGGTGATCTTTCTATCAAGTTCTATTAAGTTCAAAGATTTTTGGACGAGAAAAATAATGGAAACCAACACTTCCCAAACCATAGCCTAGGTAAATCAAACCAATCAATAAGAAAAGTTGTGTTATTCAGTATTTGAGTAACATTAGGAATCGCATGATTCGTATGCTTGTGTTTGTGTTGTTTGGTGATCTTTCTATCAAGTTCTATTAAGTTCAAAGATTTTTGGACGAGAAAAAGAATGGAAACCAACACTTCCCAAACCATAGCCTAGGTAAATCAAACCAATCAATAAGAAAAGTTGTGTTATTGAGTATTTGAGAAACATTAGGAATCGCATCATTCATATGCTTGTGTTTGTGTTGTTTGGTGATCTTTCTATCAAGTTCTATTAAGTTCAAAGATTTTTGGACGAGAAAAAGAATGGAAACCAACACTTCCCAAACCATAGCCTAGGTAAATCAAACCAATCAATAAGAAAAGTTGTGTTATTGAGTATTTGAGAAACATTAGGAATCGCATGATTCGTATGCTTGTGTTTGTGTTGTTTGGTGATCTTTCTATCAAGTTCTATTAAGTTCAAAGATTTTTGGACGAGAAAAAGAATGGAAACCAACACTTCCCAAACCATAGCCTAGGTAAATCAAACCAATTAATAAGAAAAGTTGTGTTATTGAGTATTTGAGAAACATTAGGAATCGCATGATTCGTATGCTTGTGTTTGTGTTGTTTGGTGATCTTTCTATCACGTTCTATTAAGTTCAAAGATTTTTGGACGAGAAAAAGAATGGAAACCAACACTTCCCAAACCATAGCCTAGGCAAATCAAACCAACCAATAAGAAAGGTTGTGCTATAGAGTATTTGTGAAACATTAGGAATCGCATGATTCGTATGCTTGTGTTTGTGTTGTTTGGTGATAAAACTATTAAGTTCAAAGATTTTTGGACAAGAAAAAGAATGGAAACCAACACTTCCCAAACCATAGCCTAGGTAAATCAAACCAATCAACAAGAAAAGTTGTGTTATTGAGTATTTGAGAAACATTAGGAATCGCATGATTCATATACTTGTGTTTGTGTTGTTTGGTGATCTTTCTATCAAGTTCTATTAAGTTCAAAGATTTTTGGACGAGAAAAAGAATGGAAACCAACACTTCCCAAACCATAGCCTAGGTAAATCAAACCAATCAATAAGAAAAGTTGTGTTATTCAGTATTTGAGAAACATTAGGAATCGCATGATTCGTATGCTTGTGTTTGTGTTGTTTGGTGATCTTTCTATCAAGTTCTATTAAGTTCAAAGATTTTTGGACGAGAAAAAGAATGGAAACCAACACTTCCCAAACCATAGCCTAGGCAAATCAAACCAACCAATAAGAAAGGTTGTGCTATTGAGTATTTGAGAAACATTAGGAATCGCATGATTCGTATGCTTGTGTTTGTGTTGTTTGGTGATAAAACTATTAAGTTCAAAGATATTTGGACAAGAAAAAGAATGGAAACCAACACTTCCCAAACCATAGCCTAGGTAAATCAAACCAATCAACAAGAAAAGTTGTGTTATTGAGTATTTGAGAAACATTATGAATCGCATGATTCATATGCTTGTGTTTGTGTTGTTTGGTGATCTTTCTATCAAGTTCTATTAAGTTCAAAGATTTTTGGACGAGAAAAAGAATGGAAACCAACATTTCCCAAACCATAGCCTAGGTAAATCAAACCAATCAATAAGAAAAGTTGTGTTATTCAGTATTTGAGAAACATTAGGAATCGCATGATTCGTATGCTTGTGTTTGTGTTGTTTGGTGATCTTTCTATCAAGTTCTATTAAGTTCAAAGATTTTTGGACGAGAAAAAGAATGGAAACCAACACTTCCCAAACCATAGCCCAGGAAAATCAAACCAATCAATAAGAAAGGTTGTGTTATTGAGTATTTGACAAACATTAGGAATCGCATGATTCGTATGTTTGTGTTTGTGTTGTTTGGTGATCTTTCTATCAAGTTCTATGAAGTTCCAAGATTTTTGGATGAGAGAAAGAATGGAAACCAACACTTCCCAAACATAGCCCAGGCTAATCAAACCAATCAATAAGAAAGGTTGTGTTATTGAGTATTTAAGAAACATTAGGAATCGCATGATTCGTATGTTTGTGTTTGTGTTGTTTGGTGATCTTTCTATCAAGTTCTATGAAGTTCCAAGATTTTTGGATGAGAGAAAGAATGGAAACCAACACTTCCCAAACATAGCCCAGGCTAATCAAACCAATCAATAAGAAAGGTTGTGTTATTGAGTATTTAAGAAACATTAGGAATCGCATGATTCGTATGCTTGTGTTTGTGTTGTGTGGTGATCTTTCTATCAAGTTCAATGAAGTTCCAAGATTTCTGGACGAGAAAAGAATGAAAACCAACATTTCCAAAACCATAGCCTAGGCAAATCAAACCAATCAATAAGAAAAGTTGTGTTATTGAGTATTTGAGAAACATTAGGAATCACATGATTTACATGCTTGTGTTTGTGTTGTTTGGTGATCTTTCTATCAAGTTCAATGAAGTTCCAAGATTTCTGGACGAGAAAAGAATGGAAACCAACATTTCCAAAACCATAGCCTAGGCAAATCAAACCAATCAATAAGAAAAGTTGTGTTATTGAGTATTTGAGAAACATTAGGAATCACATGATTCATATGCTTGTGTTTGTGTTGTTTGGTGATCTTTCTATCAAGTTCTATTAAGTTCAAAGATTTTTGGACGAGAAAAAGATTGGAAACCAACACTTCCCAAACCATAGCCTAGGTAAATCAAACCAATTAATAAGAAAAGTTGTGTTATTGAGTATTTGAGAAACATTAGGAATCGCATGATTCGTATGCTTGTGTTTGTGTTGTTTGGTGATCTTTCTATCAAGTTCTATTAAGTTCAAAGATTTTTGGACGAGAAAAAGAATGGAAACCAACACTTCCCAAACCATAGCCTAGGTAAATCAAACCAATCAATAAGAAAAGTTGTGTTATTGAGTATTTGAGAAACATTAGGAATCGCATGATTCGTATGCTTGTGTTTGTGTTGTTTGGTGATCTTTCTATCAAGTTCTATTAAGTTCAAAGATTTTTGGACGAGAAAAAGAATGGAAACCAACACTTCCCAAACCATAGCCTAGGTAAATCAAACCAATTAATAAGAAAAGTTGTGTTATTGAGTATTTGAGAAACATTAGGAATCGCATGATTCGTATGCTTGTGTTTGTGTTGTTTGGTGATCTTTCTATCACGTTCTATTAAGTTCAAAGATTTTTGGACGAGAAAAAGAATGGAAACCAACACTTCCCAAACCATAGCCTAGGCAAATCAAACCAACCAATAAGAAAGGTTGTGCTATAGAGTATTTGTGAAACATTAGGAATCGCATGATTCGTATGCTTGTGTTTGTGTTGTTTGGTGATAAAACTATTAAGTTCAAAGATTTTTGGACAAGAAAAAGAATGGAAACCAACACTTCCCAAACCATAGCCTAGGTAAATCAAACCAATCAACAAGAAAAGTTGTGTTATTGAGTATTTGAGAAACATTAGGAATCGCATGATTCATATACTTGTGTTTGTGTTGTTTGGTGATCTTTCTATCAAGTTCTATTAAGTTCAAAGATTTTTGGACGAGAAAAAGAATGGAAACCAACACTTCCCAAACCATAGCCTAGGTAAATCAAACCAATCAATAAGAAAAGTTGTGTTATTCAGTATTTGAGAAACATTAGGAATCGCATGATTCGTATGCTTGTGTTTGTGTTGTTTGGTGATCTTTCTATCAAGTTCTATTAAGTTCAAAGATTTTTGGACGAGAAAAAGAATGGAAACCAACACTTCCCAAACCATAGCCTAGGCAAATCAAACCAACCAATAAGAAAGGTTGTGCTATTGAGTATTTGAGAAACATTAGGAATCGCATGATTCGTATGCTTGTGTTTGTGTTGTTTGGTGATAAAACTATTAAGTTCAAAGATATTTGGACAAGAAAAAGAATGGAAACCAACACTTCCCAAACCATAGCCTAGGTAAATCAAACCAATCAACAAGAAAAGTTGTGTTATTGAGTATTTGAGAAACATTATGAATCGCATGATTCATATGCTTGTGTTTGTGTTGTTTGGTGATCTTTCTATCAAGTTCTATTAAGTTCAAAGATTTTTGGACGAGAAAAAGAATGGAAACCAACATTTCCCAAACCATAGCCTAGGTAAATCAAACCAATCAATAAGAAAAGTTGTGTTATTCAGTATTTGAGAAACATTAGGAATCGCATGATTCGTATGCTTGTGTTTGTGTTGTTTGGTGATCTTTCTATCAAGTTCTATTAAGTTCAAAGATTTTTGGACGAGAAAAAGAATGGAAACCAACACTTCCCAAACCATAGCCCAGGAAAATCAAACCAATCAATAAGAAAGGTTGTGTTATTGAGTATTTGACAAACATTAGGAATCGCATGATTCGTATGTTTGTGTTTGTGTTGTTTGGTGATCTTTCTATCAAGTTCTATGAAGTTCCAAGATTTTTGGATGAGAGAAAGAATGGAAACCAACACTTCCCAAACATAGCCCAGGCTAATCAAACCAATCAATAAGAAAGGTTGTGTTATTGAGTATTTAAGAAACATTAGGAATCGCATGATTCGTATGTTTGTGTTTGTGTTGTTTGGTGATCTTTCTATCAAGTTCTATGAAGTTCCAAGATTTTTGGATGAGAGAAAGAATGGAAACCAACACTTCCCAAACATAGCCCAGGCTAATCAAACCAATCAATAAGAAAGGTTGTGTTATTGAGTATTTAAGAAACATTAGGAATCGCATGATTCGTATGCTTGTGTTTGTGTTGTGTGGTGATCTTTCTATCAAGTTCAATGAAGTTCCAAGATTTCTGGACGAGAAAAGAATGAAAACCAACATTTCCAAAACCATAGCCTAGGCAAATCAAACCAATCAATAAGAAAAGTTGTGTTATTGAGTATTTGAGAAACATTAGGAATCACATGATTTACATGCTTGTGTTTGTGTTGTTTGGTGATCTTTCTATCAAGTTCAATGAAGTTCCAAGATTTCTGGACGAGAAAAGAATGGAAACCAACATTTCCAAAACCATAGCCTAGGCAAATCAAACCAATCAATAAGAAAAGTTGTGTTATTGAGTATTTGAGAAACATTAGGAATCACATGATTCATATGCTTGTGTTTGTGTTGTTTGGTGATCTTTCTATCAAGTTCTATTAAGTTCAAAGATTTTTGGACGAGAAAAAGATTGGAAACCAACACTTCCCAAACCATAGCCTAGGTAAATCAAACCAATTAATAAGAAAAGTTGTGTTATTGAGTATTTGAGAAACATTAGGAATCGCATGATTCGTATGCTTGTGTTTGTGTTGTTTGGTGATCTTTCTATCAAGTTCTATTAAGTTCAAAGATTTTTGGACGAGAAAAAGAATGGAAACCAACACTTCCCAAACCATAGCCTAGGCAAATCAAACCAACCAATAAGAAAGGTTGTGCTATTGAGTATTTGAGAAACATTAGGAATCGCATGATTCGTATGCTTGTGTTTGTGTTGTTTGGTGATAAAACTATTAAGTTCAAAGATTTTTGGACAAGAAAAAGAATGGAAACCAACACTTCCCAAACCATAGCCTAGGTAAATCAAACCAATCAACAAGAAAAGTTGTGTTATTGAGTATTTGAGAAACATTAGGAATCGCATGATTCATATGCTTGTGTTTGTGTTGTTTGGTGATCTTTCTATCAAGTTCTATTAAGTTCAAAGATTTTTGGACGAGAAAAAGAATGGAAACCAACACTTCCCAAACCATAGCCTAGGCAAATCAAACCAACCAATAAGAAAGGTTGTGCTATTGAGTATTTGAGAAACATTAGGAATCGCATGATTCGTATGCTTGTGTTTGTGTTGTTTGGTGATAAAACTATTAAGTTCAAAGATTTTTGGACAAGAAAAAGAATAGATACCAACACTTCCCAAACCATAGCCTAGGTAAATCAAACCAATCAACAAGAAAAGTTGTGTTATTGAGTATTTGAGAAACATTAGGAATCGCATGATTCATATGCTTGTGATTGTGTTGTTTGGTGATCTTTCTATCAAGTTCTATTAAGTTCAAAGATTTTTGGACGAGAAAAAGAGTGGAAACCAACACTTCCCAAACCATAGCCTAGGCAAATCAAACCAACCAATAAGAAAGGTTGTGCTATTGAGTATTTGAGAAACATTAGGAATCGCATGATTCGTATGCTTGTGTTTGTGTTGTTTGGTGATAAAACTATTAAGTTCAAAGATATTTGGACAAGAAAAAGAATGGAAACCAACACTTCCCAAACCATAGCCTAGGTAAATCAAACCAATCAACAAGAAAAGTTGTGTTATTGAGTATTTGAGAAACATTATGAATCGCATGATTCATATGCTTGTGTTTGTGTTGTTTGGTGATCTTTCTATCAAGTTCTATTAAGTTCAAAGATTTTTGGACGAGAAAAAGAATGGAAACCAACATTTCCCAAACCATAGCCTAGGTAAATCAAACCAATCAATAAGAAAAGTTGTGTTATTCAGTATTTGAGAAACATTAGGAATCGCATGATTCGTATGCTTGTGTTTGTGTTGTTTGGTGATCTTTCTATCAAGTTCTATTAAGTTCAAAGATTTTTGGACGAGAAAAAGAATGGAAACCAACACTTCCCAAACCATAGCCCAGGAAAATCAAACCAATCAATAAGAAAGGTTGTGTTATTGAGTATTTGACAAACATTAGGAATCGCATGATTCGTATGTTTGTGTTTGTGTTGTTTGGTGATCTTTCTATCAAGTTCTATGAAGTTCCAAGATTTTTGGATGAGAGAAAGAATGGAAACCAACACTTCCCAAACATAGCCCAGGCTAATCAAACCAATCAATAAGAAAGGTTGTGTTATTGAGTATTTAAGAAACATTAGGAATCGCATGATTCGTATGTTTGTGTTTGTGTTGTTTGGTGATCTTTCTATCAAGTTCTATGAAGTTCCAAGATTTTTGGATGAGAGAAAGAATGGAAACCAACACTTCCCAAACATAGCCCAGGCTAATCAAACCAATCAATAAGAAAGGTTGTGTTATTGAGTATTTAAGAAACATTAGGAATCGCATGATTCGTATGCTTGTGTTTGTGTTGTGTGGTGATCTTTCTATCAAGTTCAATGAAGTTCCAAGATTTCTGGACGAGAAAAGAATGAAAACCAACATTTCCAAAACCATAGCCTAGGCAAATCAAACCAATCAATAAGAAAAGTTGTGTTATTGAGTATTTGAGAAACATTAGGAATCACATGATTTACATGCTTGTGTTTGTGTTGTTTGGTGATCTTTCTATCAAGTTCAATGAAGTTCCAAGATTTCTGGACGAGAAAAGAATGGAAACCAACATTTCCAAAACCATAGCCTAGGCAAATCAAACCAATCAATAAGAAAAGTTGTGTTATTGAGTATTTGAGAAACATTAGGAATCACATGATTCATATGCTTGTGTTTGTGTTGTTTGGTGATCTTTCTATCAAGTTCTATTAAGTTCAAAGATTTTTGGACGAGAAAAAGATTGGAAACCAACACTTCCCAAACCATAGCCTAGGTAAATCAAACCAATTAATAAGAAAAGTTGTGTTATTGAGTATTTGAGAAACATTAGGAATCGCATGATTCGTATGCTTGTGTTTGTGTTGTTTGGTGATCTTTCTATCAAGTTCTATTAAGTTCAAAGATTTTTGGACGAGAAAAAGAATGGAAACCAACACTTCCCAAACCATAGCCTAGGCAAATCAAACCAACCAATAAGAAAGGTTGTGCTATTGAGTATTTGAGAAACATTAGGAATCGCATGATTCGTATGCTTGTGTTTGTGTTGTTTGGTGATAAAACTATTAAGTTCAAAGATTTTTGGACAAGAAAAAGAATGGAAACCAACACTTCCCAAACCATAGCCTAGGTAAATCAAACCAATCAACAAGAAAAGTTGTGTTATTGAGTATTTGAGAAACATTAGGAATCGCATGATTCATATGCTTGTGTTTGTGTTGTTTGGTGATCTTTCTATCAAGTTCTATTAAGTTCAAAGATTTTTGGACGAGAAAAAGAATGGAAACCAACACTTCCCAAACCATAGCCTAGGCAAATCAAACCAACCAATAAGAAAGGTTGTGCTATTGAGTATTTGAGAAACATTAGGAATCGCATGATTCGTATGCTTGTGTTTGTGTTGTTTGGTGATAAAACTATTAAGTTCAAAGATTTTTGGACAAGAAAAAGAATAGATACCAACACTTCCCAAACCATAGCCTAGGTAAATCAAACCAATCAACAAGAAAAGTTGTGTTATTGAGTATTTGAGAAACATTAGGAATCGCATGATTCATATGCTTGTGATTGTGTTGTTTGGTGATCTTTCTATCAAGTTCTATTAAGTTCAAAGATTTTTGGACGAGAAAAAGAGTGGAAACCAACACTTCCCAAACCATAGCCTAGGCAAATCAAACCAACCAATAAGAAAGGTTGTGCTATTGAGTATTTGAGAAACATTAGGAATCGCATGATTCGTATGCTTGTGTTTGTGTTGTTTGGTGATAAAACTATTAAGTTCAAAGATATTTGGACAAGAAAAAGAATGGAAACCAACACTTCCCAAACCATAGCCTAGGTAAATCAAACCAATCAACAAGAAAAGTTGTGTTATTGAGTATTTGAGAAACATTATGAATCGCATGATTCATATGCTTGTGTTTGTGTTGTTTGGTGATCTTTCTATCAAGTTCTATTAAGTTCAAAGATTTTTGGACGAGAAAAAGAATGGAAACCAACATTTCCCAAACCATAGCCTAGGTAAATCAAACCAATCAATAAGAAAAGTTGTGTTATTCAGTATTTGAGAAACATTAGGAATCGCATGATTCGTATGCTTCTGTTTGTGTTGTTTGGTGATCTTTCTATCAAGTTCTATTAAGTTCAAAGATTTTTGGACGAGAAAAAGAATGGAAACCAACACTTCCCAAACCATAGCCCAGGAAAATCAAACCAATCAATAAGAAAGGTTGTGTTATTGAGTATTTGACAAACATTAGGAATCGCATGATTCGTATGTTTGTGTTTGTGTTGTTTGGTGATCTTTCTATCAAGTTCTATGAAGTTCCAAGATTTTTGGATGAGAGAAAGAATGGAAACCAACACTTCCCAAACATAGCCCAGGCTAATCAAACCAATCAATAAGAAAGGTTGTGTTATTGAGTATTTAAGAAACATTAGGAATCGCATGATTCGTATGTTTGTGTTTGTGTTGTTTGGTGATCTTTCTATCAAGTTCTATGAAGTTCCAAGATTTTTGGATGAGAGAAAGAATGGAAACCAACACTTCCCAAACATAGCCCAGGCTAATCAAACCAATCAATAAGAAAGGTTGTGTTATTGAGTATTTAAGAAACATTAGGAATCGCATGATTCGTATGCTTGTGTTTGTGTTGTGTGGTGATCTTTCTATCAAGTTCAATGAAGTTCCAAGATTTCTGGACGAGAAAAGAATGAAAACCAACATTTCCAAAACCATAGCCTAGGCAAATCAAACCAATCAATAAGAAAAGTTGTGTTATTGAGTATTTGAGAAACATTAGGAATCACATGATTTACATGCTTGTGTTTGTGTTGTTTGGTGATCTTTCTATCAAGTTCAATGAAGTTCCAAGATTTCTGGACGAGAAAAGAATGGAAACCAACATTTCCAAAACCATAGCCTAGGCAAATCAAACCAATCAATAAGAAAAGTTGTGTTATTGAGTATTTGAGAAACATTAGGAATCACATGATTCATATGCTTGTGTTTGTGTTGTTTGGTGATCTTTCTATCAAGTTCTATTAAGTTCAAAGATTTTTGGACGAGAAAAAGATTGGAAACCAACACTTCCCAAACCATAGCCTAGGTAAATCAAACCAATTAATAAGAAAAGTTGTGTTATTGAGTATTTGAGAAACATTAGGAATCGCATGATTCGTATGCTTGTGTTTGTGTTGTTTGGTGATCTTTCTATCAAGTTCTATTAAGTTCAAAGATTTTTGGACGAGAAAAAGAATGGAAACCAACACTTCCCAAACCATAGCCTAGGCAAATCAAACCAACCAATAAGAAAGGTTGTGCTATTGAGTATTTGAGAAACATTAGGAATCGCATGATTCGTATGCTTGTGTTTGTGTTGTTTGGTGATAAAACTATTAAGTTCAAAGATTTTTGGACAAGAAAAAGAATGGAAACCAACACTTCCCAAACCATAGCCTAGGTAAATCAAACCAATCAACAAGAAAAGTTGTGTTATTGAGTATTTGAGAAACATTAGGAATCGCATGATTCATATGCTTGTGTTTGTGTTGTTTGGTGATCTTTCTATCAAGTTCTATTAAGTTCAAAGATTTTTGGACGAGAAAAAGAATGGAAACCAACACTTCCCAAACCATAGCCTAGGCAAATCAAACCAACCAATAAGAAAGGTTGTGCTATTGAGTATTTGAGAAACATTAGGAATCGCATGATTCGTATGCTTGTGTTTGTGTTGTTTGGTGATAAAACTATTAAGTTCAAAGATTTTTGGACAAGAAAAAGAATAGATACCAACACTTCCCAAACCATAGCCTAGGTAAATCAAACCAATCAACAAGAAAAGTTGTGTTATTGAGTATTTGAGAAACATTAGGAATCGCATGATTCATATGCTTGTGATTGTGTTGTTTGGTGATCTTTCTATCAAGTTCTATTAAGTTCAAAGATTTTTGGACGAGAAAAAGAGTGGAAACCAACACTTCCCAAACCATAGCCTAGGTAAATCAAACCAATCAATAAGAAAAGTTGTGTTATTGAGTATTTGAGAAACATTAGGAATCGCATGATTCGTATGCTTGTGTTTGTGTTGTTTGGTGATCTTTCTATCACGTTCTATTAAGTTCAAAGATTTTTGGACGAGAAAAAGAATGGAAACCAACACTTCCCAAACCATAGCCTAGGCAAATCAAACCAACCAATAAGAAAGGTTGTGCTATTGAGTATTTGAGAAACATTAGGAATCGCATGATTCGTATGCTTGTGTTTGTGTTGTTTGGTGATAAAACTATTAAGTTCAAAGATTTTTGGACAAGAAAAAGAATGGAAACCAACACTTCCCAAACCATAGCCTAGGTAAATCAAACCAATCAACAAGAAAAGGTGTTATTGAGTATTTGAGAAACATTAGGAATCGCATGATTCATATACTTGTGTTTGTGTTGTTTGGTGATCTTTCTATCAAGTTCTATTAAGTTCAAAGATTTTTGGACGAGAAAAAGAATGGAAACCAACACTTCCCAAACCATAGCCTAGGTAAATCAAACCAATCAATAAGAAAAGTTGTGTTATTCAGTATTTGAGAAACATTAGGAATCGCATGATTCGTATGCTTGTGTTTGTGTTGTTTGGTGATCTTTCTATCAAGTTCTATTAAGTTCAAAGATTTTGGACGAGAAAAAGAATGGAAACCAACACTTCCCAAACCATAGCCCAGGAAAATCAAACCAATCAATAAGAAAGGTTGTGTTATTGAGTATTTGAGAAACATTAGGAATCGCATGATTCGTATGCTTGTGTTTGTGTTGTTTGGTAATCTTTCTATCAAGTTCTATGAAGTTCCAAGATTTTTGGATGAGAGAAAGAATGGAAACCAACACTTCCCAAACATAGCCCAGGCTAATCAAACCAATCAATAAGAAAGGTTGTGTTATTGAGTATTTAAGAAACATTAGGAATCGCATGATTCGTATGCTTGTGTTTATGTTGTTTGGTGATCTTTCTATCAAGTTCTATGAAGTTCCAAGATTTTTGGATGAGAGAAAGAATGGAAACCAACACTTCCCAAACATAGCCCAGGCTAATCAAACCAATCAATAAGAAAGGTTGTGTTATTGAGTATTTAAGAAACATTAGGAATCGCATGATTCGTATGCTTGTGTTTGTGTTGTGTGGTGATCTTTCTATCAAGTTCAATGAAGTTCCAAGATTTCTGGACGAGAAAAGAATGAAAACCAACATTTCCAAAACCATAGCCTAGGCAAATCAAACCAATCAATAAGAAAAGTTGTGTTATTGAGTATTTGAGAAACATTAGGAATCACATGATTCATATGCTTGTGTTTGTGTTGTTTGGTGATCTTTCTATCAAGTTCAATGAAGTTCCAAGATTTCTGGACGAGAAAAGAATGGAAACCAACATTTCCAAAACCATAGCCTAGGCAAATCAAACCAATCAATAAGAAAAGTTGTGTTATTGAGTATTTGAGAAACATTAGGAATCACATGATTCATATGCTTGTGTTTGTGTTGTTTGGTGATCTTTCTATCAAGTTCTATTAAGTTCAAAGATTTTTGGACAAGAAAAAGAATGGAAACCAACACTTCCCAAACCATAGCCTAGGCAAATCAAACCAACCAATAAGAAAGGTTGTGCTATTGAGTATTTGAGAAACATTAGGAATCGCATGATTCGTATGCTTGTGTTTGTGTTGTTTGGTGATAAAACTATTAAGTTCAAAGATTTTTGGACAAGAAAAAGAATGGAAACCAACACTTCCCAAACCATAGCATAGGTAAATCAAACCAATCAACAACAAAAGTTGTGTTATTGAGTATTTGAGAAACATTAGGAATCGCATGATTCATATGCTTGTGATTGTGTTGTGTGGTGATCTTTCTATCAAGTTCTATTAAGTTCAAAGATTTTTGGACGAGAAAAAGAATGGAAACCAAAACTTCCCAAACCATAGCCTAGGTAAATCAAACCAATTAATAAGAAAAGTTGTGTTATTGAGTATTTGAGAAACATTAGGAATCGCATGATTCGTATGCTTGTGTTTGTGTTGTTTGGTGATCTTTCTATCACGTTCTATTAAGTTCAAAGATTTTTGGACGAGAAAAAGAATGGAAACCAACACTTCCCAAACCATAGCCTAGGCAAATCAAACCAACCAATAAGAAAGGTTGTGCTATTGAGTATTTGAGAAACATTAGGAATCGCATGATTTGTATGGTTGTGTTTGTGTTGTTTGGTGATAAAACTATTAAGTTCAAAGATTTTTGGACAAGAAAAAGAATGGAAACCAACACTTCCCAAACCTTAGCCTAGGTAAATCAAACCAATCAACAAGAAAAGTTGTGTTATTGAGTATTTGAGAAACATTAGGAATCGCATGATTCATATGCTTGTGTTTGTGTTGTTTGGTGATCTTTCTATCAAGTTCTATTAAGTTCAAAGATTTTTGGACGAGAAAAAGAATGGAAACCAACACTTCCCAAACCATAGCCTAGGTAAATCAAACCAATCAATAAGAAAAGTTGTGTTATTCAGTATTTGAGAAACATTAGGAATCGCATGATTCGTATGCTTGTGTTTGTGTTGTTTGGTGATCTTTCTATCAAGTTCTATTAAGTTCAAAGATTTTTGGACGAGAAAAAGAATGGAAACCAACACTTCCCAAACCATAGCCTAGGTAAATCAAACCAATCAATAAGAAAAGTTGTGTTATTGAGTATTTCAGAAACATTAGGAATCGCATGATTCATATGCTTGTGTTTGTGTTGTTTGGTGATCTTTCTATCAAGTTCTATTAAGTTCAAAGATTTTTGGACGAGAAAAAGAATGGAAACCAACACTTCCCAAACCATAGCCTAGGTAAATCAAACCAATTAATAAGAAAAGTTGTGTTATTGAGTATTTGAGAAACATTAGGAATCGCATGATTCGTATGCTTGTGTTTGTGTTGTTTGGTGATCTTTCTATCACGTTCAATTAAGTTCAAAGATTTTTGGACGAGAAAAAGAATGGAAACCAACACTTCCCAAACCATAGCCTAGGCAAATCAAACCAACCAATAAGAAAGGTTGTGCTATAGAGTATTTGAGAAACATTAGGAATCGCATGATTCGTATGCTTGTGTTTGTGTTGTTTGGTGATAAAACTATTAAGTTCAAAGATTTTTGGACAAGAAAAAGAATGGAAACCAACACTTCCCAAACCATAGCCTAGGTAAATCAAACCAATCAACAAGAAAAGTTGTGTTATTGAGTATTTGAGAAACATTAGGAATCGCATGATTCATATGCTTGTGTTTGTGTTGTTTGGTGATCTTTCTATCAAGTTCTATTAAGTTCAAAGTTTTTTGGACGAGAAAAAGAATGGAAACCAACACTTCCCAAACCATAGCCTAGGTAAATTAAACCAATCAATAAGAAAAGTTGTGTTATTCAGTATTTGAGAAACATTAGGAATCGCATGATTCGTATGCTTGTGTTTGTGTGGTTTGGTGATCTTTCTATCACGTTCTATTAAGTTCAAAGATTTTTGGACGAGAAAAAGAATGGAAACCAACACTTCCCAAACCATAGCCTAGGCAAATCAAACCAACCAATAAGAAAGGTTGTGCTATTGAGTATTTGAGAAACATTAGGAATCGCATGATTCGTATGCTTGTGTTTGTGTTGTTTGGTGATAAAACTATTAAGTTCAAAGATTTTTGGACAAGAAAAAGAATGGAAACCAAGACTTCCCAAACCATAGCCTCGGTAAATCAAACCAATCAACAAGAAAAGTTGTGTTATTGAGTATTTGAGAAACATTAGGAATCGCATGATTCATATGCTTGTGTTGTTTGGTGATCTTTCTATCAAGTTCTATTAAGTTCAAAGATTTTTGGACGAGAAAAAGAATGGAAACCAACATTTCCCAAACCATAGCCTAGGTAAATCAAACCAATCAATAAGAAAAGTTGTGTTATTCAGTATTTGAGAAACATTAGGAATCGCATGATTCGTATGCTTGTGTTTGTGTTGTTTGGTGATCTTTCTATCAAGTTCTATGAAGTTCCAAGATTTTTGGATGAGAGAAAGAATGGAAACCAACACTTCCCAAACCATAGCCCAGGAAAATCAAACCAATCAATAAGAAAGGTTGTGTTATTGAGTATTTGAGAAACATTAGGAATCGCATGATTCGTATGCTTGTGTTTGTGTTGTTTGGTGATCTTTCTATCAAGTTCTATGAAGTTCCAAGATTTTTGGATGAGAGAAAGAATGGAAACCAACACTTCCCAAACATAGCCCAGGCTAATCAAACCAATCAATAAGAAAGGTTGTGTTATTGAGTATTTAAGAAACATTAGGAATCGCATGATTCGTATGCTTGTGTTTGTGTTGTTTGGTGATCTTTCTATCAAGTTCTATGAAGTTCCAAGATTTTTGGATGAGAGAAAGAATGGAAACCAACACTTCCCAAACATAGCCCAGGCTAATCAAACCAATCAATAAGAAAGGTTGTGTTATTGAGTATTTAAGAAACATTAGGAATCGCATGATTCGTATGCTTGTGTTTGTGTTGTGTGGTGATCTTTCTATCAAGTTCAATGAAGTTCCAAGATTTCTGGACGAGAAAAGAATGAAAACCAACATTTCCAAAACTATAGCCTAGGCAAATCAAACCAATCAATAAGAAAAGTTGTGTTATTGAGTATTTGAGAAACATTAGGAATCACATGATTCATATGCTTGTGTTTGTGTTGTTTGGAGATCTTTCTATCAAGTTTGATTAAGTTCAAAGATTTTTGGACAAGAAAAAGAATGGAAACCAACACTTCCCAAACCATAGCCTAGGTAAATCAAACCAATCAACAAGAAAAGTTGTGTTATTGAGTATTTGAGAAACATTAGGAATCGCATGATTCATATGCTTGTGTTTGTGTTGTTTGGTGATCTTTCTATCAAGTTCTATTAAGTTCAAAGATTTTTGGACGAGAAAAAGAATGGAAACCAACACTTCCCAAACCATAGCCTAGGCAAATCAAACCAACCAATAAGAAAGGTTGTGCTATTGAGTATTTGAGAAACATTAGGAATCGCATGATTCGTATGCTTGTGTTTGTGTTGTTTGGTGATAAAACTATTAAGTTCAAAGATTTTTGGACAAGAAAAAGAATGGAAACCAACACTTCCCAAACCATAGCCTCGGTAAATCAAACCAATCAACAAGAAAAGTTGTGTTATTGAGTATTTGAGAAACATTAGGAATCGCATGATTCATATGCTTGTGTTGTTTGGTGATCTTTCTATCAAGTTCTATTAAGTTCAAAGATTTTTGGACGAGAAAAAGAATGGAAACCAACACTTCCCAAACCATAGCCTAGGTAAATCAAACCAATCAATAAGAAAAGTTGTGTTATTCAGTATTTGAGAAACATTAGGAATCGCATGATTCGTATGCTTGTGTTTGTGTTGTTTGGTGATCTTTCTATCAAGTTCTATGAAGTTCCAAGATTTTTGGATGAGAGAAAGAATGGAAACCAACACTTCCCAAACCATAGCCCAGGAAAATCAAACCAATCAATAAGAAAGGTTGTGTTATTGAGTATTTGAGAAACATTAGGAATCGCATGATTCGTATGCTTGTGTTTGTGTTGTTTGGTGATCTTTCTATCAAGTTCTATGAAGTTCCAAGATTTTTGGATGAGAGAAAGAATGGAAACCAACACTTCCCAAACATAGCCCGGGCTAATCAAACCAATCAATAAGAAAGGTTGTGTTATTGAGTATTTAAGAAACATTAGGAATCGCATGATTCGTATGCTTGTGTTTGTGTTGTTTGGTGATCTTTCTATCAAGTTCTATGAAGTTCCAAGATTTTTGGATGAGAGAAAGAATGGAAACCAACACTTCCCAAACATAGCCCAGGCTAATCAAACCAATCAATAAGAAAGGTTGTGTTATTGAGTATTTAAGAAACATTAGGAATCGCATGATTCGTATGCTTGTGTTTGTGTTGTGTGGTGATCTTTCTATCAAGTTCAATGAAGTTCCAAGATTTCTGGACGAGAAAAGAATGAAAACCAACATTTCCAAAACCATAGCCTAGGCAAATCAAACCAATCAATAAGAAAAGTTGTGTTATTGAGTATTTGAGAAACATTAGGAATCACATGATTCATATGCTTGTGTTTGTGTTGTTTGGTGATCTTTCTATCAAGTTCAATGAAGTTCCAAGATTTCTGGACGAGAAAAGAATGGAAACCAACATTTCCAAAACCATAGCCTAGGCAAATCAAACCAATCAATAAGAAAAGTTGTGTTATTGAGTATTTGAGAAACATTAGGAATCACATGATTCATATGCTTGTGTTTGTGTTGTTTGGTGATCTTTCTATCAAGTTCTATTAAGTTCAAAGATTTTTGGACGAGAAAAAGATTGGAAACCAACACTTCCCAAACCATAGCCTAGGTGAATCAAACCAATTAATAAGAAAAGTTGTGTTATTGAGTATTTGAGAAACATTAGGAATCGCATGATTCGTATGCTTGTGTTTGTGTTGTTTGGTGATAAAACTATTAAGTTCAAAGATTTTTGGACAAAAAAAAAAATGGAAACCAACACTTCCCAAACCATAGCCTAGGTAAATCAAACCAATCAACAAGAAAAGTTGTGTTATTGAGTATTTGAGAAACATTAGGAATCGCATGATTCATATGCTTGTGTTTGTGTTGTTTGGTGATCTTTCTATCAAGTTCTATTAAGTTCAAAGATTTTTGGACGAGAAAAAGAATGGAAACCAACACTTCCCAAACCATAGCCTAGGTAAATCAAGCCAATCAATAAGAAAGGTTGTGCTATTGAGTATTTGAGAAACATTAGGAATCGCATGATTCGTATGCTTGTGTTTGTGTTGTTTGGTGATAAAACTATTAAGTTCAAAGATTTTTGGACAAGAAAAAGAATAGAAACCAACACTTCCCAAACCATAGCCTAGGTAAATCAAACCAATCAACAAGAAAAGTTGTGTTATTGAGTATTTGAGAAACATTAGGAATCGCATGATTCATATGCTTGTGTTTGTGTTGTTTGGTGATCTTTCTATTAAGTTCTATTAAGTTCAAAGATTTTTGGACGAGAAAAAGAGTGGAAACCAACACTTCCCAAACCATAGCCTAGGTAAATCAAACCAATCAATAAGAAAAGTTGTGTTATTGAGTATTTGAGAAACATTAGGAATCGCATGATTCGTATGCTTGTGTTTGTGTTGTTTGGTGATCTTTCTATCACGTTCTATTAAGTTCAAAGATTTTTGGACGAGAAAAAGAATGGAAACCAACACTTCCCAAACCATAGCCTAGGCAAATCAAACCAACCAATAAGAAAGGTTGTGCTATTGAGTATTTGAGAAACATTAGGAATCGCATGATTCGTATGCTTGTGTTTGTGTTGTTTGGTGATAAAACTATTAAGTTCAAAGATTTTTGGACAAAAAAAAAAATGGAAACCAACACTTCCCAAACCATAGCCTAGGTAAATCAAACCAATCAACAAGAAAAGTTGTGTTATTGAGTATTTGAGAAACATTAGGAATCGCATGATTCATATGCTTGTGTTTGTGTTGTTTGGTGATCTTTCTATCAAGTTCTATTAAGTTCAAAGATTTTTGGACGAGAAAAAGAATGGAAACCAACACTTCCCAAACCATAGCCTAGGTAAATCAAGCCAAACAATAAGAAATGTTGTGTTATTCAGTATTTGAGAAACATTAGGAATCGCATGATTCGTATGCTTGTGTTTGTGTTGTTTGGTGATCTTTCTATCACGTTCTATTAAGTTCAAAGATTTTTGGACGAGAAAAAGAATGGAAACCAACACTTCCCAAACCATAGCCTAGGCAAATCAAACCAACCAATAAGAAAGGTTGTGCTATTGAGTATTTGAGAAATATTAGGAATCGCATGATTCGTATGCTTGTGTTTGTGTTGTTTGGTGATAAAACTATTAAGTTCAAAGATTTTTGGACAAGAAAAAGAATGGAAACCAACACTTCCCAAACCATAGCCTAGGTAAATCAAACCAATCAACAAGAAAAGTTGTGTTATTGAGTATTTGAGAAACATTAGGAATCGCATGATTCATATGCTTGTGTTTGTGTTGTTTGGTGATCTTTCTATCAAGTTCTATTAAGTTAAAAGATTTTTGGACGAGAAAAAGAATGGAAACCAACACTTCCCAAACCATAGCCTAGGTAAATCAAACCAATCATTAAGAAAAGTTGTGTTATTCAGTATTTGAGAAACGTTAGGAATCGCATGATTCGTATGCTTGTGTTTGTGTTGTTTGGTGATCTTTCTATCAAGTTCTATTAAGTTCAAAGATTTTTGGACGAGAAAAAGAATGGAATCCAACACTTCCCAAACCATAGCCCAGGAAAATCAAACCAATCAATAAGTAAGGTTGTGTTATTGAGTATTTGAGAAACATTAGGAATCGCATGATACGTATGCTTGTGTTTGTGTTGTTTGGTGATCTTTCTATCAAGTTCTATGAAGTTCCAAGATTTTTGGATGAGAGAAAGAATGGAAACCAACACTTCCCAAACATAGCCCAGGCTAATCAAACCAATCAATAAGAAAGGTTGTGTTATTGAGTATTTAAGAAACATTAGGAATCGCATGATTCGTATGCTTGTGTTTGTGTTGTGTCGTGATCTTTCTATCAAGTTCAATGAAGTTCCAAGATTTCTGGACGAGAAAAGAATGAAAACCAACATTTCCAAAACCGTAGCCTAGGCAAATCAAACCAATCAATAAGAAAAGTTGTGTTATTGAGTATTTGAGAAACATTAGGAATCACATGATTCATATGCTTGTGTTTGTGTTGTTTGGTGATCTTTCTATCAAGTTCAATGAAGTTCCAAGATTTCTGGACGAGAAAAGAATGGAAACCAACATTTCCAAAACCATAGCCTAGGCAAATCAAACCAATCAATAAGAAAAGTTGTGTTATTGAGTATTTGAGAAACATTAGGAATCACATGATTCATATGCTTGTGTTTGTGTTGTTTGGTGATCTTTCTATCAAGTTCTATTAAGTTCAAAGATTTTTGGACGAGAAAAAGAATGGAAACCAACACTTCCCAAACCATAGCCTAGGCAAATCAAACCAACCAATAAGAAAGCTTGTGCTATTGAGTATTTGAGAAACATTAGGAATCGCATGATTCGTATGCTTGTGTTTGTGTTGTTTGGTGATAAAACTATTAAGTTCAAAGATTTTTGGACAAGAAAAAGAATGGAAACCAACACTTCCCAAACCATAGCATAGGTAAATCAAACCAATCAACAACAAAAGTTGTGTTATTGAGTATTTGAGAAACATTAGGAATCGCATGATTCATATGCTTGTGTTTGTGTTGTTTGGTGATCTTTCTATCAAGTTCTATTAAGTTCAAAGATTTTTGGACGAGAAAAAGAATGGAAACCAACACTTCCCAAACCATAGCCTAGGTAAATCAAACCAATTAATAAGAAAAGTTGTGTTATTGAGTATTTGAGAAACATTAGGAATCACATGATTCGTATGCATGTGTTTGTGTTGTTTGGTGATCTTTCTATCACGTTCTATTAAGTTCAAAGATTTTTGGACGAGAAAAAGAATGGAAACCAACACTTCCCAAACCATAGCCTAGGCAAATCAAACCAACCAATAAGAAAGGTTGTGCTATTGAGTATTTGAGAAACATTAGGAATCGCATGATTCGTATGGTTGTGTTTGTGTTGTTTGGTGATAAAACTATTAAGTTCAAAGATTTTTGGACAAGAAAAAGAATGGAAACCAACACTTCCCAAACCTTAGCCTAGGTAAATCAAACCAATCAACAAGAAAAGTTGTGTTATTGAGTATTTGAGAAACATTAGGAATCGCATGATTCATATGCTTGTGTTTGTGTTGTTTGGTGATCTTTCTATCAAGTTCTATTAAGTTCAAAGATTTTTGGACGAGAAAAAGAATGGAAACCAACACTTCCCAAACCATAGCCTAGGTAAATCAAACAAATCAATAAGAAAAGTTGTGTTATTCAGTATTTGAGAAACATTAGGAATCGCATGATTCGTATGCTTGTGTTTGTGTTGTTTGGTGATCTTTCTATCAAGTTCTATTAAGTTCAAAGATTTTTGGACGAGAAAAAGAATGGAAACCAACACTTCCCAAACAATAGCCTAGGTAAATCAAACCAATCAATAAGAAAAGTTGTGTTATTGAGTATTTCAGAAACATTAGGAATCGCATGATTCATATGCTTGTGTTTGTGTTGTTTGGTGATCTTTCTATCAAGTTCTATTAAGTTCAAAGATTTTTGGACGAGAAAAAGAATGGAAACCAACACTTCCCAAACCATAGCCCAGGAAAATCAAACCAATCAATAAGAAAGGTTGTGTTATTGAGTATTTGAGAAACATTAGGAATCGCATGATTCGTATGCTTGTGTTTGTGTTGTTTGGTGATCTTTCTATCACGTTCTATTAAGTTCAAAGATTTTTGGACGAGAAAAAGAATGGAAACCAACACTTCCCAAACCATAGCCTAGGCAAATCAAACCAACCAATAAGAAAGGTTGTGCTATTGAGTATTTGAGAAACATTAGGAATCGCATGATTCGTATGCTTGTGTTTGTGTTGTTTGGTGATAAAACTATTAAGTTCAAAGATTTTTGGACAAAAAAAAAAATGGAAACCAACACTTCCCAAACCATAGCCTAGGTAAATCAAACCAATCAATAAGAAAAGTTGGGTTATTGAGTATTTCAGAAACATTAGGAATCGCATGATTCATATGCTTGTGTTTGTGTTGTTTGGTGATCTTTCTATCAAGTTCTATTAAGTTCTAAGATTTTTGGACGAGAAAAAGAATGGAAACCAACACTTCCCAAACCATAGCCCAGGAAAATCAAACCAATCAATAAGAAAGGTTGTGTTATTGAGTATTTGAGAAACATTAGGAATCGCATGATTCATATGCTTGTGTTTGTGTTGTTTGGTGATCTTTCTATCACGTTCTATTAAGTTCAAAGATTTTTGGACGAGAAAAAGAATGGAAACCAACACTTCCCAAACCATAGCCTAGGCAAATCAAACCAACCAATAAGAAAGGTTGTGCCATTGAGTATTTGAGAAACATTAGGAATCGCATGATTCGTATGCTTGTGTTTGTGTTGTTTGGTGATAAAACTATTAAGTTCAAAGATTTTTGGACAAAAAAAAAAATGGAAACCAACACTTCCCAAACCATAGCCTAGGTAAATCAAACCAATCAACAAGAAAAGTTGTGTTATTGAGTATTTGAGAAACATTAGGAATCGCATGATTCATAAGCTTGTGTTTGTGTTGTTTGGTGATCTTTCTATCAAGTTCTATTAAGTTCAAAGATTTTTGGACGAGAAAAAGAATGGAAACCAACACTTCCCAAACCATAGCCTAGGTAAATCAAGCCAATCAATAAGAAAAGTTGTGTTATTCAGTATTTGAGAAACATTAGGAATCGCATGATTCGTATGCTTGTGTTTGTGTTGTTTGGTGATCTTTCTATCAAGTTCTATTAAGTTCAAAGATTTTTGGACGAGAAAAAGAATGGAAACCAACACTTCCCAAACCATAGCCTAGGTAAATCAAACCAATCAATAAGAAAAGTTGTGTTATTCAGTATTTGAGAAACATTAGGAATCGCATGATTCATATGCTTGTGTTTGTGTTGTTTGGTGATCTTTCTATCAAGTTCTATTAAGTTCAAAGATTTTTGGACGAGAAAAAGAATGGAAACCAACACTTCCCAAACCATAGCCCAGGAAAATCAAACCAATCAATAAGAAAGGTTGTGTTATTGAGTATTTGAGAAACATTAGGAATCGCATGATTCGTATGCTTGTGTTTGTGTTGTTTGGTGATCTTTCTATCACGTTCTATTAAGTTCAAAGATTTTTGGACGAGAAAAAGAATGGAAACCAACACTTCCCAAACCATAGCCTAGGCAAATCAAACCAACCAATAAGAAAGGTTGTGCTATTGAGTATTTGAGAAACATTAGGAATCGCATGATTCGTATGCTTGTGTTTGTGTTGTTTGGTGATAAAACTATTAAGTTCAAAGATTTTTGGACAAAAAAAAAATGGAAACCAACACTTCCCAAACCATAGCCTAGGTAAATCAAACCAATCAATAAGAAAAGTTGTGTTATTGAGTATTTCAGAAACATTAGGAATCGCATGATTCATATGCTTGTGTTTGTGTTGTTTGGTGATCTTTCTATCAAGTTCTATTAAGTTCAAAGATTTTTGGACGAGAAAAAGAATGGAAACCAACACTTCCCAAGCCATAGCCCAGGAAAATCAAACCAATCAATAAGAAAGGTTGTGTTATTGAGTATTTGAGAAACATTAGGAATCGCATGATTCGTATGCTTGTGTTTGTGTTGTTTGGTGATCTTTCTATCACGTTCTGTTAAGTTCAAAGATTTTTGGATGAGAAAAAGAATGGAAACCAACACTTCCCAAACCATAGCCTAGGCAAATCAAACCAACCAATAAGAAAGGTTGTGCTATTGAGTATTTGAGAAACATTAGCAATCGCATGATTCGTATGCTTGTGTTTGTGTTGTTTGGTGATAAAACTATTAAGTTCAAAGATTTTTGGACAAAAAAATAATGGAAACCAACACTTCCCAAACCATAGCCTAGGTAAATCAAACCAATCAACAAGAAAAGTTGTGTTATTGAGTATTTGAGAAACATTAGGAATCGCATGATTCATATGCTTGTGTTTGTGTTGTTTGGTGATCTTTCTATCAAGTTCTATTAAGTTCAAAGATTTTTGGACGAGAAAAAGAATGGAAACCAACACTTCCCAAACCATAGCCTAGGTAAATCAAGCCAATCAATAAGAAAAGTTGTGTTATTCAGTATTTGAGAAACATTAGGAATCGCATGATTCGTATGCTTGTGTTTGTGTTGTTTGGTGATCTTTCTATCAAGTTCTATTAAGTTCGAAGATTTTTGGCCGCGAAAAAGAGTGGAAACCAACACTTCCCAAACCATAGCCTAGGCAAATCAAACCAATCAATAAGAAAAGTTGTGTTATTGAGTATTTGAGAAACATTAGGAATCGCATGATTCGTATGCTTGTGTTGTTTGGTGATCTTTCTATCAAATTCTATTAAGTTCAAAGATTTTTGGACAAGAAAAAGAATGGAAACCAACACTTCCCAAACCATAGCATAGGTAAATCAAACCAATCAACAACAAAAGTTGTGTTATTGAGTATTTGAGAAACATTAGGAATCGCATGATTCATATGCTTGTGTTTGTGTTGTTTGGTGATCTTTCTATCAAGTTCTATTAAGTTCAAAGATTTTTGGACGAGAAAATGAATGGAAACCAACACTTCCCAAACCATAGCCTAGGTAAATCAAACCAATTAATAAGAAAAGTTGTGTTATTGAGTATTTGAGAAACATTAGGAATCGCATGATTCGTATGCTTGTGTTTGTGTTGTTTGGTGATCTTTCTATCACGTTCTATTAAGTTCAAAGATTTTTGGACGAGAAAAAGAATGGAAACCAACACTTCCCAAACCATAGCCTAGGCAAATCAAACCAACCAATAAGAAAGGTTGTGCTATTGAGTATTTGAGAAACATTAGGAATCGCATGATTCGTATGGTTGTGTTTGTGTTGTTTGGTGATAAAACTATTAAGTTCAAAGATTTTTGGACAAGAAAAAGAATGGAAACCAACACTTCCCAAACCTTAGCCTAGGTAAATCAAACCAATCAACAAGAAAAGTTGTGTTATTGAGTATTTGAGAAACATTAGGAATCGCATGATTCATATGCTTGTGTTTGTGTTGTTTGGTGATCTTTCTATCAAGTTCTATTAAGTTCAAAGATTTTTGGACGAGAAAAAGAATGGAAACCAACACTTCCCAAACCATAGCCTAGGTAAATCAAACCAATCAATAAGAAAAGTTGTGTTATTCAGTATTTGAGAAACATTAGGAATCGCATGATTCGTATGCTTGTGTTTGTGTTGTTTGGTGATCTTTCTATCAAGTTCTATTAAGTTCAAAGATTTTTGGACGAGAAAAAGAATGGAAACCAACACTTCCCCAACCATAGCCCAGGAAAATCAAACCAATCAATAAGAAAGGTTGTGTTATTGAGTATTTGAGAAACATTAGGAATCGCATGATTCGTATGCTTGTGTTTGTGTTGTTTGGTGATCTTTCTATCACGTTCTATTAAGTTCAAAGATTTTTGGACGAGAAAAAGAATGGAAACCAACACTTCCCAAACCATAGCCTAGGCAAATCAAACCAACCAATAAGAAAGGTTGTGCTATTGAGTATTTGAGAAACATTAGGAATCGCATGATTCGTATGCTTGTGTTTGTGTTGTTTGGTGATAAAACTATTAAGTTCAAAGATTTTTGGACAAAAAAAAATGGAAACCAACACTTCCCAAACCATAGCCTAGGTAAATCAAACCAATCAACAAGAAAAGTTGTGTTATTGAGTATTTGAGAAACATTAGGAATCGCATGATTCATATGCTTGTGTTTGTGTTGTTTGGTGATCTTTCTATCAAGTTCTATTAAGTTCAAAGATTTTTGGACGAGAAAAAGAATGGAAACCAACACTTCCCAAACCATAGCCTAGGTAAATCAAACCAATCAATAAGAAAAGTTGTGTTATTCAGTATTTGAGAAACATTAGGAATCGCATGATTCGTATGCTTGTGTTTGTGTTGTTTGGTGATCTTTCTATCAAGTTCTATTAAGTTCAAAGATTTTTGGACGAGAAAAAGAATGGAAACCAACACTTCCCAAACCATAGCCTAGGTAAATCAAACCAATCAATAAGAAAAGTTGTGTTATTGAGTATTTCAGAAACATTAGGAATCGCATGATTCATATGCTTGTGTTTGTGTTGTTTGGTGATCTTTCTATCAAGTTCTATTAAGTTCAAAGATTTTTGGACGAGAAAAAGAATGGAAACCAACACTTCCCAAACCATAGCCCAGGAAAATCAAACCAATCAATAAGAAAGGTTGTGTTATTGAGTATTTGAGAAACATTAGGAATCGCATGATTCGTATGCTTGTGTTTGTGTTGTTTGGTGATCTTTCTATCACGTTCTATTAAGTTCAAAGATTTTTGGACGAGAAAAAGAATGGAAACCAACACTTCCCAAACCATAGCCTAGGCAAATCAAACCAACCAATAAGAAAGGTTGTGCTATTGAGTATTTGAGAAACATTAGGAATCGCATGATTCGTATGCTTGTGTTTGTGTTGTTTGGTGATAAAACTATTAAGTTCAAAGATTTTTGGACAAAAAAAAAATGGAAACCAACACTTCCCAAACCATAGCCTAGGTAAATCAAACCAATCAATAAGAAAAGTTGGGTTATTGAGTATTTCAGAAACATTAGGAATCGCATGATTCATATGCTTGTGTTTGTGTTGTTTGGTGATCTTTCTATCAAGTTCTATTAAGTTCAAAGATTTTTGGACGAGAAAAAGAATGGAAACCAACACTTCCCAAACCATAGCCCAGGAAAATCAAACCAATCAATAAGAAAGGTTGTGTTATTGAGTATTTGAGAAACATTAGGAATCGCATGATTCGTATGCTTGTGTTTGTGTTGTTTGGTGATCTTTCTATCACGTTCTATTAAGTTCAAAGATTTTTGGACGAGAAAAAGAATGGAAACCAACACTTCCCAAACCATAGCCTAGGCAAATCAAACCAACCAATAAGAAAGGTTGTGCTATTGAGTATTTGAGAAACATTAGGAATCGCATGATTCGTATGCTTGTGTTTGTGTTGTTTGGTGATAAAACTATTAAGTTCAAAGATTTTTGGACAAAAAAAAAATGGAAACCAACACTTTCCAAACCATAGCCTAGGTAAATCAAACCAATCAACAAGAAAAGTTGTGTTATTGAGTATTTGAGAAACATTAGGAATCGCATGATTCATAAGCTTGTGTTTGTGTTGTTTGGTGATCTTTCTATCAAGTTCTATTAAGTTCAAAGATTTTTGGACGAGAAAAAGAATGGAAACCAACACTTCCCAAACCATAGCCTAGGTAAATCAAGCCAATCAATAAGAAAAGTTGTGTTATTTAGTATTTGAGAAACATTAGGAATCGCATGATTCGTATGCTTGTGTTTGTGTTGTTTGGTGATCTTTCTATCAAGTTCTATTAAGTTCAAAGATTTTTGGACGAGAAAAAGAATGGAAACCAACACTTCCCAAACCATAGCCTAGGTAAATCAAACCAATCAATAAGAAAAGTTGTGTTATTCAGTATTTGAGAAACATTAGGAATCGCATGATTCATATGCTTGTGTTTGTGTTGTTTGGTGATCTTTCTATCAAGTTCTATTAAGTTCAAAGATTTTTGGACGAGAAAAAGAATGGAAACCAACACTTCCCAAACCATAGCCCAGGAAAATCAAACCAATCAATAAGAAAGGTTGTGTTATTGAGTATTTGAGAAACATTAGGAATCGCATGATTCGTATGCTTGTGTTTGTGTTGTTTGGTGATCTTTCTATCACGTTCTATTAAGTTCAAAGATTTTTGGACGAGAAAAAGAATGGAAACCAACACTTCCCAAACCATAGCCTAGGCAAATCAAACCAACCAATAAGAAAGGTTGTGCTATTGAGTATTTGAGAAACATTAGGAATCGCATGATTCGTATGCTTGTGTTTGTGTTGTTTGGTGATAAAACTATTAAGTTCAAAAATTTTTGGACAAAAAAAAAATGAAAACCAACACTTCCCAAACCATAGCCTAGGTAAATCAAACCAATCAATAAGAAAAGTTGTGTTATTGAGTATTTCAGAAACATTAGGAATCGCATGATTCATATGCTTGTGTTTGTGTTGTTTGGTGATCTTTCTATCAAGTTCTATTAAGTTCAAAGATTTTTGGACGAGAAAAAGAATGGAAACCAACACTTCCCAAGCCATAGCCCAGGAAAATCAAACCAATCAATAAGAAAGGTTGTGTTATTGAGTATTTGAGAAACATTAGGAATCGCATGATTCGTATGCTTGTGTTTGTGTTGTTTGGTGATCTTTCTATCACGTTCTGTTAAGTTCAAAGATTTTTGGACGAGAAAAAGAATGGAAACCAACACTTCCCAAACCATAGCCTAGGCAAATCAAACCAACCAATAAGAAAGGTTGTGCTATTGAGTATTTGAGAAACATTAGCAATCGCATGATTCGTATGCTTGTGTTTGTGTTGTTTGGTGATAAAACTATTAAGTTCAAAGATTTTTGGACAAAAAAATAATGGAAACCAACACTTCCCAAACCATAGCCTAGGTAAATCAAACCAATCAACAAGAAAAGTTGTGTTATTGAGTATTTGAGAAACATTAGGAATCGCATGATTCATATGCTTGTGTTTGTGTTGTTTGGTGATCTTTCTATCAAGTTCTATTAAGTTCAAAGATTTTTGGACGAGAAAAAGAATGGAAACCAACACTTCCCAAACCATAGCCTAGGTAAATCAAGCCAATCAATAAGAAAAGTTGTGTTATTCAGTATTTGAGAAACATTAGGAATCGCATGATTCGTATGCTTGTGTTTGTGTTGTTTGGTGATCTTTCTATCAAGTTATATTAAGTTCGAAGATTTTTGGCCGCGAAAAAGAGTGGAAACCAACACTTCCCAAACCACAGCCTAGGCAAATCAAACCAATCAATAAGAAAAGTTGTGTTATTGAGTATTTGAGAAACATTAGGAATCGCATGATTCGTATGCTTGTGTTGTTTGGTGATCTTTCTATCAAATTCTATTAAGTTCAAAGATTTTTGGACAAGAAAAAGAATGGAAAGCAACACTTCCCAAACCATAGCATAGGTAAATCAAACCAATCAACAACAAAAGTTGTGTTATTGAGTATTTGAGAAACATTAGGAATCGCATGATTCATATGCTTGTGTTTGTGTTGTTTGGTGATCTTTCTATCAAGTTCTATTAAGTTCAAAGATTTTTGGACGAGAAAATGAATGGAAACCAACACTTCCCAAACCATAGCCTAGGTAAATCAAACCAATTAATAAGAAAAGTTGTGTTATTGAGTATTTGAGAAACATTAGGAATCGCATGATTCGTATGCTTGTGTTTGTGTTGTTTGGTGATCTTTCTATCACGTTCTATTAAGTTCAAAGATTTTTGGACGAGAAAAAGAATGGAAACCAACACTTCCCAAACCATAGCCTAGGCAAATCAAACCAACCAATAAGAAAGGTTGTGCTATTGAGTATTTGAGAAACATTAGGAATCGCATGATTCGTATGGTTGTGTTTGTGTTGTTTGGTGATAAAACTATTAAGTTCAAAGATTTTTGGACAAGAAAAAGAATGGAAACCAACACTTCCCAAACCTTAGCCTAGGTAAATCAAACCAATCAACAAGAAAAGTTGTTTTATTGAGTATTTGAGAAACATTAGGAATCGCATGATTCATATGCTTGTGTTTGTGTTGTTTGGTGATCTTTCTATCAAGTTCTATTAAGTTCAAAGATTTTTGGACGAGAAAAAGAATGGAAACCAACACTTCCCAAACCATAGCCTAGGTAAATCAAACCAATCAATAAGAAAAGTTGTGTTATTCAGTATTTGAGAAACATTAGGAATCGCATGATTCGTATGCTTGTGTTTGTGTTGTTTGGTGATCTTTCTATCAAGTTCTATTAAGTTCAAAGATTTTTGGACGAGAAAAAGAATGGAAACCAACACTTGCCAAACCATAGCCTAGGTCAATCAAACCAATCAATAAGAAAAGTTGTGTTATTGAGTATTTCAGAAACATTAGGAATCGCATGATTCATATCCTTGTGTTTGTGTTGTTTGGTGATCTTTCTATCAAGTTCTATTAAGTTCAAAGATTGTTGGACGAGAAAAAGAATGGAAACCAACACTTCCCAAACCATAGCCCAGGAAAATCAAACCAATCAATAAGAAAGGTTGTGTTATTGAGTATTTGAGAAACATTAGGAATCGCATGATTCGTATGCTTGTGTTTGTGTTGTTTGGTGATCTTTCTATCACGTTCTATTAAGTTCAAAGATTTTTGGACGAGAAAAAGAATGGAAACCAACACTTCCCAAACCATAGCCTAGGCAAATCAAACCAACCAATAAGAAAGGTTGTGCTATTGAGTATTTGAGAAACATTAGGAATCGCATGATTCGTATGCTTGTGTTTGTGTTGTTTGGTGATAAAACTATTAAGTTCAAAGATTTTTGGACAAAAAAAAAATGGAAACCAACACTTCCCAAACCATAGCCTAGGTAAATCAAACCAATCAACAAGAAAAGTTGTGTTATTGAGTATTTGAGAAACATTAGGAATCGCATGATTCATATGCTTGTGTTTGTGTTGTTTGGTGATCTTTCTATCAAGTTCTATTAAGTTCAAAGATTTTTGGACGAGAAAAAGAATGGAAACCAACACTTCCCAAACCATAGCCTAGGTAAATCAAGCCAATCAATAAGAAAAGTTGTGTTATTCAGTATTTGAGAAACATTAGGAATCGCATGATTCGTATGCTTGTGTTTGTGTTGTTTGGTGATCTTTCTATCAAGTTCTATTAAGTTCAAAGATTTTTGGACGAGAAAAAGAATGGAAACCAACACTTCCCAAACCATAGCCTAGGTAAATCAAACCAATCAATAAGAAAAGTTGTGTTATTCAGTATTTGAGAAACATTAGGAATCGCATGATTCATATGCTTGTGTTTGTGTTGTTTGGTGATCTTTCTATCAAGTTCTATTAAGTTCAAAGATTTTTGGACGAGAAAACGAATGGAAACCAACACTTCCCAAACCATAGCCCAGGAAAATCAAACCAATCAATAAGAAAGGTTGTGTTATTGAGTATTTGAGAAACATTAGGAATCGCATGATTCGTATGCTTGTGTTTGTGTTGTTTGGTGATCTTTCTATCACGTTCTATTAAGTTCAAAGATTTTTGGACGAGAAAAAGAATGGAAACCAACACTTCCCAAACCATAGCCTAGGCAAATCAAACCAACCAATAAGAAAGGTTGTGCTATTGAGTATTTGAGAAACATTAGGAATCGCATGATTCGTATGCTTGTGTTTGTGTTGTTTGGTGATAAAACTATTAAGTTCAAAGATTTTTGGACAAAAAAAAAATGGAAACCAACACTTCCCAAACCATAGCCTAGGTAAATCAAACCAATCAATAAGAAAAGTTGTGTTATTGAGTATTTCAGAAACATTAGGAATCGCATGATTCATATGCTTGTGTTTGTGTTGTTTGGTGATCTTTCTATCAAGTTCTATTAAGTTCAAAGATTTTTGGACGAGAAAAAGTGATACGGGGATTAGCCGTCGGTGGCCCGATCTTCAACACCATAGACTCAATCAAAGGAACAATGGTCAGATTTGACTCGAAAATGAAAGAAACAACAAGGAAACGAATCAGAAATGAGGAAGAAACGAATGATAACAATGGAAATGAAGGATAGATTGATAATGGAAGGGATAACCCAACGAAACAACACAAAGACCCTCGTTGCTTTTAAAACGAGAACCAGAATGAATGATCGAAAGACCAACCCAATACAACCCTACACAAGAGGAGAACGCAGCTCCAAAAGCACAAGGAGGATGCTTGTGATCGGCTGCTAGCACCAATCCTCGATGGAATCGACACACACAATCACGAGCCAAGCTACAACCATCGAAACCGAACCCCTTCAAGAGGCACTCGGCCCCCTTAGGGAGAAACACTCTCCAAATCTGATTTCTAATCAAGGCTAGGCTAAAACTGCTGAAATTCAAAACTAACTATGGCTATTTATACTAAAATGCTAAATAAAAGAAATTACATTAAAAGCTAATAAAATGCTAATGGCCCAAAATAACAAGTGTGGCCCAAAACACAACTAGGCTGGAAATTGGCGTTTCACTCAGCTAGATATGCATCTTGGTCCTTGCAAAGGTTCTTCTTGGATGTCCTGGAATAATCCTTCATCATCCTCCCCTTCTTAAAGAAGATTCGTCCTCGAATCTTGAGTGTCGTCTACGTCAACATGGGGCTGGATGAAGTCGTTTGATCCACATGATTCTTCAGGCTCTTCATGATGTAGCTCCGAATATGTATAATCTGAAGAAGACATAATGCTACAACACTTTGCAATGTTAGAATGAAATCAAATCCTCACAAGTGTTTCGCTCATGTGTTTTCACTCTAAATCTGATTTTATGATGACCCTTCCATTGTATATGTGCTTGGCTTGGAACGACTACAAAACGAGGTTGGACACAAGAAAACTAAACACATAATCCCACAGAGAAACATACTTAGGCAATTGGCCTTATGTGACACAAAACAGAAACAAACGCATGACCCACAAACTGAAAGTTCAGAGAAATAGGATAGATATAAGAAGAACCCTTAAGAATGATCGAAAAACCCATGTTCGCACATGAACAAGAACCCAACGAAACAACTTAAAAACCCCTCTTTCTTCAATCCTACACACTCTAGACTCTTTGTTTGGATTTTTGTGGATGACTCTAAGGAATAAAAAGAAGAATAACGATGAAAAACTTACATGCTCGTGTGTGATTTACAACCCAAAGATGCGTTGTGGCTGGTTGGAGGGTGTCTTGGCTGGTGGCTGAGTAGGTGGTGAGAAGTGGCGTTGATAAAATGGGAGGAGAAGTTGACTTCAATTTAATTTAAGAGCTGGAAGTCTCCTTTCAAATTTTGAAGTCAATTTGAATTCAAATTCAAATAAAGATGCAGCTGGTTCAAAGCTAAAATGTAGGAATGGACTTAGGAGCTTTTGAATTTGAATTTAATTAAATCAGAATAAAATCCTAATTTAATTAATATTTTATGGCTGATTGTGGTTGAATTTCGAATTTGAATGGTATTCCTAAGAAATAGGAGGCGTGGGAATTGATTTGTGGAGGTGAGGTGAGTTTGTTTCAGCGTTGAAATAGTATCCCTTGAATGTAGGAGACTGAATAGGATGGGTTTGAATTTGCATTTAATTAAAAGAAATGAATTTCTTTAATTAAATAAATTCATGGTTGGAGATAATATGAAGGTGGTGGTCGTTTTTGATGGTGGTGGTGGGCGTAGGTGGCTGGAAGGTGGCGGTTTAGGCTGATTTAGGGTGTGTTTGGTATGGGCAACAACCAGGCACAACATTTCTGCTCATCAAGGGGTTAGAAAACCAATTAAACACGAGAAAGTAAGGTATGAAAGACTAACCAAGAGATTTTGTTCTTGGTGACACAACCGACTCTTTTTTTGGGGTTTTCTGACTTAGAACAACTCCATGAACGACTCAACCATGGTGCTGGCAACCTGTAGCTCTGATACCAATTTGATACGGGGATTAGCCGTCGGTGGCCCGATCTTCAACACCATAGACTCAAACAAAGGAACAATGGTCAGATTTGACTCGAAAATGAAAGAAACAACAAGGAAACGAATCAGAAATGAGGAAGAAACGAATGATAACAATGGAAATGAAGGATAGATTGATAATGGAAGGGATAACCCAACGAAACAACACAAAGACCCTCGTTGCTTTTAAAACGAGAACCAGAATGAATGATCGAAAGACCAACCCAATACAACCCTACACAAGAGGAGAACGCAGCTCCAAAAGCACAAGGAGGATGCTTGTGATCGGCTGCTAGCACCAATCCTCGATGGAATCGACACACACAATCACGAGCCAAGCTACAACCATCGAAACCGAACCCCTTCAAGAGGCACTCGGCCCCCTTAGGGAGAAACACTCTCCAAATCTGATTTCTAATCAAGGCTAGGCTAAAACTGCTGAAATTCAAAACTAACTATGGCTATTTATACTAAAATGCTAAATAAAAGAAATTACATTAAAAGCTAATAAAATGCTAATGGCCCAAAATAACAAGTGTGGCCCAAAACACAACTAGGCTGGAAATTGGCGTTTCACTCAGCTAGATATGCATCTTGGTCCTTGCAAAGGTTCTTCTTGGATGTCCTGGAATAATCCTTCATCAAAAAGAATGGAAACCAACACTTCCCAAACCATAGCCCAGGAAAATCAAACCAATCAATAAGAAAGGTTGTGTTATTGAGTATTTGAGAAACATTAGGAATCGCATGATTCGTATGCTTGTGTTTGTGTTGTTTGGTGATCTTTCTATCACGTTCTATTAAGTTCAAAGATTTTTGGACGAGAAAAAGAATGGAAACCAACACTTCCCAAACCATAGCCTAGGCAAATCAAACCAACCAATAAGAAAGGTTGTGCTATTGAGTATTTGAGAAACATTAGGAATCGCATGATTCGTATGCTTGTGTTTGTGTTGTTTGGTGATAAAACTATTAAGTTCAAAGATTTTTGGACAAAAAAAAAAATGGAAACCAACACTTCCCAAACCATAGCCTAGGTAAATCAAACCAATCAACAAGAAAAGTTGTGTTATTGAGTATTTGAGAAACATTAGGAATCGCATGATTCATATGCTTGTGTTTGTGTTGTTTGGTGATCTTTCTATCAAGTTCTATTTAGTTCAAAGATTTTTGGACGAGAAAAAGAATGGAAACCAACACTTCCCAAACCATAGCCTAGGTAAATCAAGCCAATCAATAAGAAAAGTTGTGTTATTCAGTATTTGAGAAACATTAGGAATCGCATGATTCGTATGCTTGTGTTTGTGTTGTTTGGTGATCTTTCTATCACGTTCTATTAAGTTCAAAGATTTTTGGACGAGAAAAAGAATGGAAACCAACACTTCCCAAACCATAGCCTAGGCAAATCAAACCAACCAATAAGAAAGGTTGTGCTATTGAGTATTTGAGAAACATTAGGAATCGCATGATTCGTATGCTTGTGTTTGTGTTGTTTGGTGATAAAACTATTAAGTTCAAAGATTTTTGGACAAGAAAAAGAATGGAAACCAACACTTCCCAAACCATAGCCTAGGTAAATCAAACCAATCAACAAGAAAAGTTGTGCTATTGAGTATTTGAGAAACATTAGGAATCGCATGATTCATATGCTTGTGTTTGTGTTGTTTGGTGATCTTTCTATCAAGTTCTATTAAGTTCAAAGATTTTTGGACGAGAAAAAGAATGGAAACCAACACTTCCCAAACCATAGCCTAGGTAAATCAAACCAATCAATAAGAAAAGTTGTGTTATTCAGTATTTGAGAAACATTAGGAATCGCATGATTCGTATGCTTGTGTTTGTGTTGTTTGGTGATTGTTCTATCAAGTTCTATTAAGTTCAAAGATTTTTGGACGAGAAAAAGAATGGAAACCAACACTTCCCAAACCATAGCCCAGGAAAATCAAACCAATCAATAAGAAAGGTTGTGTTATTGAGTATTTGAGAAACATTAGGAATCGCATGATTCGTATGCTTGTGTTTGTGTTGTTTGGTGATCTTTCTATCAAGTTCTATGAAGTTCCAAGATTTTTGGATGAGAGAAAGAATGGAAACCAACACTTCCCAAACATAGCCCAGGGTAATCAAACCAATCAATAAGAAAGGTTGTGTTATTGAGTATTTAAGAAACATTAGGAATCGCATGATTCGTATGCTTGTGTTTGTGTTGTTTGGTGATCTTTCTATCAAGTTCTATGAAGTTCCAAGATTTTTGGATGAGAGAAAGAATGGAAACCAACACTTCCCAAACATAGCCCAGGCTAATCAAACCAATCAATAAGAAAGGTTGTGTTATTGAGTATTTAAGAAACATTAGGAATCGCATGATTCGTATGATTGTGTTTGTGTTGTGTGGTGATCTTTCTATCAAGTTCAATGAAGTTCCAAGATTTCTGGACGAGAAAAGAATGAAAACCAACATTTCCAAAACCATAGCCTAGGCAAATCAAACCAATCAATAAGAAAAGTTGTGTTATTGAGTATTTGAGAAACATTAGGAATCACATGATTCATATGCTTGTGTTTGTGTTGTTTGGTGATCTTTCTATCAAGTTCAATGAAGTTCCAAGATTTCTGGACGAGAAAAGAATGGAAACCAACATTTCCAAAACCATAGCCTAGGCAAATCAAACCAATCAATAAGAAAAGTTGTGTTATTGAGTATTTGAGAAACATTAGGAATCACATGATTCATATGCTTGTGTTTGTGTTGTTTGGTGATCTTTCTATCAAGTTCTATTAAGTTCAAAGATTTTTGGACGAGAAAAAGAATGGAAACCAACACTTCCCAAACCATAGCCTAGGCAAATCAAACCAACCAATAAGAAAGGTTGTGCTATTGAGTATTTGAGAAACATTAGGAATCGCATGATTCGTATGCTTGTGTTTGTGTTGTTTGGTGATAAAACTATTAAGTTCAAAGATTTTTGGACAAGAAAAAGAATGGAAACCAACACTTCCCAAACCATAGCATAGGTAAATCAAACCAATCAACAACAAAAGTTGTGTTATTGAGTATTTGAGAAACATTAGGAATCGCATGATTCATATGCTTGTGTTTGTGTTGTTTGGTGATCTTTCTATCAAGTTCTATTAAGTTCAAAGATTTTTGGACGAGAAAAAGAATGGAAACCAACACTTCCCAAACCATAGCCTAGGTAAATCAAACCAATTAATAAGAAAAGTTGTGTTATTGAGTATTTGAGAAACATTAGGAATCGCATGATTCGTATGCTTGTGTTTGTGTTGTTTGGTGATCTTTCTATCACGTTCTATTAAGTTCAAAGATTTTTGGACGAGAAAAAGAATGGAAACCAACACTTCCCAAACCATAGCCTAGGCAAATCAAACCAACCAATAAGAAAGGTTGTGCTATTGAGTATTTGAGAAACATTAGGAATCGCATGATTCGTATGCTTGTGTTTGTGTTGTTTGGTGATAAAACTATTAAGTTCAAAGATTTTTGGACAAGAAAAAGAATGGAAACCAACACTTCCCAAACCTTAGCCTAGGTAAATCAAACTAATCAACAAGAAAAGTTGTGTTATTGAGTATTTGAGAAACATTAGGAATCGCATGATTCATATGCTTGTGTTTGTGTTGTTTGGTGATCTTTCTATCAAGTTCTATTAAGTTCAAAGATTTTTGGACGAGAAAATGAATGGAAACCAACACTTCCAAAACCATAGCCTAGGTAAATCAAACCAATCAATAAGAAAAGTTGTGTTATTGAGTATTTGAGAAACATTAGGAATCACATGATTCATATGCTTATGTTTGTGTTATTTGGTGATCTTTCTATCAAGTTCTATTAAGTTCAAAGATTTTTGGACGAGAAAAAGAATGGATTCCAACACTTCCCAAACCATAGCCCAGGAAAATCAAACCAATCAATAAGAAAGGTTGTGTTATTGAGTATTTGAGAAACATTAGGAATCGCATGATTCGTATGCTTGTGTTTGTGTTGTTTGGTGATCTTTCTATCAAGTTCTATGAAGTTCCAAGATTTTTGGATGAGAGAAAGAATGGAAACCAACACTTCCCAAACATAGCCCAGGCTAATCAAACCAATCAATAAGAAAGGTTGTGTTATTGAGTATTTAAGAAACATTAGGAATCGCATGATTCGTATGCTTGTGTTTGTGTTGTTTGGTGATCTTTCTATCAAGTTCAATGAAGTTCCAAGATTTCTGGACGAGAAAAGAATGGAAACCAACATTTCCAAAACCATAGCCTAGGCAAAACAAACCAATCAATAAGAAAAGTTGTGTTATTGAGTATTTGAGAAACATTAGGAATCACATGATTCATATGCTTGTGTTTGTGTTGTTTGGTGATCTTTCTATCAAGTTCTATTAAGTTCAAAGATTTTTGGACGAGAAAAAGAATGGAAACCTCCCAAACCATAGCCTAGGCAAATCAAACCAATCAATAAGAAAGGTTGTGTTATTGAGTATTTGAGAAACATTAGGAATCGCATGATTCGTATGCTTGTGTTTGTGTTGTTTGGTGATCTTTCTATCAAGTTCTATGAAGTGCCAAGATTTTTGGATGAGATAAAGAATGGAAACCAACACTTCCCAAACATAGCCCAGGCTAATCAAACCAATCAATAAGAAAGGTTGTGTTATTGAGTATTTAAGAAACATTAGGAATCGCATGATTCGTATGCTTGTGTTTGTGTTGTTTGGTGATCTTTCTATCAAGTTCAATGAAGTTCCAAGATTTCTGGACGTGAAAAGAATGGAAACCAACATTTCCAAAACCATAGCCTAGGCAAATCAAACCAATCAATAAGAAAAGTTGTGTTATTGAGTATTTGAGAAACATTAGGAATCACATGATTCATATGCTTGTGTTTGTGTTGTTTGGTGATCTTTCTATCAAGTTCTATTAAGTTCAAAGATTTTTGGACGAGAAAAAGAATGGAAACCAACACTTCCCAAACCATAGTCCAAGAAAATCAAACCAATCAATAAGAAAGGTTGTGTTATTGAGTATTTGAGAAACATTAGGAATCGCATGATTCGTATGCTTGTGTTTGTGTTGTTTGGTGATCTTTCTATCAAGTTCTATGAAGTTCCAAGATTTTTGGATGAGAGAAAGAATGGAAACCAACACTTCCCAAACATAGCCCAGGCTAATCAAACCAATCAATAAGAAAGGTTGTGTTATTGAGTATTTAAGAAACATTAGGAATCGCATGATTCGTATGCTTGTGTTTGTGTTGTTTGGTGATCTTTCTATCAAGTTCAATGAAGTTCCAAGATTTCTGGACGAGAAAAGAATGGAAACCAACATTTCCAAAACCATAGCCTAGGCAAATCAAACCAGTCAATAAGAAAAGTTGTGTTATTGAGTATTTGAGAAACATTAGGAATCACATGATTCATATGCTTGTGTTTGTGTTGTTTGGTGATCTTTCTATCAAGTTCTATTAAGTTCAAAGATTTTTGGACGAGAAAAAGAATGGAAACCAACACTTCCCAAACCATAGCCTAGGTAAATCAAACCAATTAATAAGAAAAGTTGTGTTATTGAGTATTTGAGAAACATTAGGAATCGCATGATTCGTATGCTTGTGTTTGTGTTGTTTGGTGATCTTTCTATCACGTTCTATTAAGTTCAAAGATTTTTGGATGAGAAAAAGAATGTAAACCAACACTTCCCAAACCATAGCCTAGGCAAATCAAACCAACCAATAAGAAAGGTTGTGCTATTGAGTATTTGAGAAACATTAGGAATCGCATGATTCGTATGCTTGTGTTTGTGTTGTTTGGTGATAAAACTATTAAGTTCAAAGATTTTTGGACGAGAAAAAGAATGGAAACCAACACTTCCCAAACCATAGCCTAGGCAAATCAAACCAATCAATAAGAAAGGTTGAGTTATTGAGTATTTGGGAAACATTAGGAATCGCATGATTCATATGCTTGTGTTTGTGTTGTTTGGTGATCTTTCTATCAAGTTCTATTAAGTTCAAAGAATTTTGGACGAGAAAAAGAATGGAAACCAACACTTCCCAAACCATAGCCTAGGTAAATCAAACCAATCAATAAGAAAAGTTGTGTTATTGAGTATTTGAGAAACATTAGGAATCGCATGATTCATATGCTTGTGTTTGTGTTGTTTGGTGATCTTTCTATCAAGTTCTATTAAGTTCAAAGATTTTTGGACGAGAAAAAGAATGGAAACCAACACTTCCCAAACCATATCCTAGGCAAATCAAACCAATCAATAAGAAAGGTGGTGTTATTGAGTATTTGAGAAACATTAGGAATCGCACGATTCGTATGCTTGTGTTTGTGTTGTTTGGTGGTCTTTCTATCAAGTTCTATTAAGTTCGAAGATTTTTGGACGAGAAAAAGAATGGAAACCAACACTTCCCAAACCATATCCTAAGCAAATCAAACCAATAAATAAGAAAAGTTGTGTTATTGAGTATTTGAGAAACATTAGGAATGGCATGATTCGTATGCTTGTGTTTGTGTTGTTTGGTGATCTTTCTATCACGTTCTATTAAGTTCAAAGATTTTGGACGAGAAAAAGAATGGAAACCAACACCTCCCAAACCATAGCCTAGGAAAATCAAACTAATTAATAAGAAATGTTGTGTTATTGAGTATTTGAGAAACATTAGGAATCGCATGATTCGTATGCTTGTGTTTGTGTTGTTTGGTGATCTTTCTATCAAGTATATTAAGTTCAAAGATTTTTGGACGAGAAAAAGAATGTAAACCAACACTTCCCAAACCATATCCTAGGCAAATCAAACCAATCATGAAGAAAGGTTGTGTTATTGAGTATTTGAGAAACATTAGGAATCGCATGATTCGTATGCTTGTGTTTGTGTTGTTTGGTGATCTTTCTATCAAGTTCTATTAAGTTCAAAGATTTTTGGACGAGAAAAAGAATGGAAACCAATACTTACCAAACCATAGCCCAGGAAAATCAAACCAATCAATAAGAAAGGTTGTGTTATTGAGTATTTGAGAAACATTAGGAATCGCATGATTCGTATGCTTGTGTTTGTGTTGTTTGGTGATCTTTCTATCAAGTTCTATGAAGTGCCAAGATTTTTGGATGAGATAAAGAATGGAAACCAACACTTCCCAAACATAGCCCAGGCTAATCAAACCAATCAATAAGAAAGGTTGTGTTATTGAGTATTTAAGAAACATTAGGAATCGCATGATTCGTATGCTTGTGTTTGTGTTGTTTGGTGATCTTTCCATCAAGTTCAATGAAGTTCCAAGATTTCTGGACGTGAAAAGAATGGAAACCAACATTTCCAAAACCATAGCCTAGGCAAATCAAACCAATCAATAAGAAAAGTTGTGTTATTGAGTATTTGAGAAACATTAGGAATCACATGATTCATATGCTTGTGTTTGTGTTGTTTGGTGATCTTTCTATCAAGTTCTATTAAGTTCAAAGATTTTTGGACGAGAAAAAGAATGGAAACCAAAACTTCCCAAACCATAGTCCAAGAAAATCAAACCAATCAATAAGAAAGGTTGTGTTATTGAGTATTTGAGAAACATTAGGAATCGCATGATTCGTATGCTTGTGTTTGTGTTGTTTGGTGATCTTTCTATCAAGTTCTATGAAGTTCCATGATTTTTGGATGAGAGAAAGAATGGAAACCAACACTTCCCAAACATAGCCCAGGCTAATCAAACCAATCAATAAGAAATGTTGTGTTATTGAGTATTTAAGAAACATTAGGAATCGCATGATTCGTATGCTTGTGTTTGTGTTGTTTGGTGATCTTTCTATCAAGTTCAATGAAGTTCCAAGATTTCTGGACGAGAAAAGAATGGAAACCAACATTTCCAAAACCATAGCCTAGGCAAATCAAACCAGTCAATAAGAAAAGTTGTGTTATTGAGTATTTGAGAAACATTAGGAATCACATGATTCATATGCTTGTGTTTGTGTTGTTTGGTGATCTTTCTATCAAGTTCTATTAAGTTCAAAGATTTTTGGACGAGAAAAAGAATGGAAACCAACACTTCCCAAACCATAGCCTAGGTAAATCAAACCAATTAATAAGAAAAGTTGTGTTATTGAGTATTTGAGAAACATTAGGAATCGCATGATTCGTATGCTTGTGTTTGTGTTGTTTGGTGATAAAACTATTAAGTTCAAAGATTTTTGGACGAGAAAAAGAATGGAAACCAACACTTCCCAAACCATAGCCTAGGCAAATCAAACCAATCAATAAGAAAGGTTGAGTTATTGAGTATTTGGGAAACATTAGGAATCGCATGATTCATATGCTTGTGTTTGTGTTGTTTGGTGATCTTTCTATCAAGTTCTATTAAGTTCAAAGAATTTTGGACGAGAAAAAGAATGGAAACCAACACTTCCCAAACCATAGCCTAGGTAAATCAAACCAATCAATAAGAAAAGTTGTGTTATTGAGTATTTGAGAAACATTAGGAATCGCATGATTCATATGCTTGTGTTTGTGTTGTTTGGTGATCTTTCTATCAAGTTCTATTAAGTTCAAAGATTTTTGGACGAGAAAAAGAATGGAAACCAACACTTCCCAAACCATATCCTAGGCAAATCAAACCAATCAATAAGAAAGGTGGTGTTATTGAGTATTTGAGAAACATTAGGAATCGCACGATTCGTATGCTTGTGTTTGTGTTGTTTGGTGGTCTTTCTATCAAGTTCTATTAAGTTCGAAGATTTTTGGACGAGAAAAAGAATGGAAACCAACACTTCCCAAACCATATCCTAAGCAAATCAAACCAATAAATAAGAAAAGTTGTGTTATTGAGTATTTGAGAAACATTAGGAATGGCATGATTCGTATGCTTGTGTTTGTGTTGTTTGGTGATCTTTCTATCACGTTCTATTAAGTTCAAAGATTTTGGACGAGAAAAAGAATGGAAACCAACACCTCCCAAACCATAGCCTAGGAAAATCAAACTAATTAATAAGAAATGTTGTGTTATTGAGTATTTGAGAAACATTAGGAATCGCATGATTCGTATGCTTGTGTTTGTGTTGTTTGGTGATCTTTCTATCAAGTATATTAAGTTCAAAGATTTTTGGACGAGAAAAAGAATGTAAACCAACACTTCCCAAACCATATCCTAGGCAAATCAAACCAATCATGAAGAAAGGTTGTGTTATTGAGTATTTGAGAAACATTAGGAATCGCATGATTCGTATGCTTGTGTTTGTGTTGTTTGGTGATCTTTCTATCAAGTTCTATTAAGTTCAAAGATTTTTGGACGAGAAAAAGAATGGAAACCAATACTTACCAAACCATAGCCCAGGAAAATCAAACCAATCAATAAGAAAGGTTGTGTTATTGAGTATTTGAGAAACATTAGGAATCGCATGATTCGTATGCTTGTGTTTGTGTTGTTTGGTGATCTTTCTATCAAGTTCTATGAAGTGCCAAGATTTTTGGATGAGATAAAGAATGGAAACCAACACTTCCCAAACATAGCCCAGGCTAATCAAACCAATCAATAAGAAAGGTTGTGTTATTGAGTATTTAAGAAACATTAGGAATCGCATGATTCGTATGCTTGTGTTTGTGTTGTTTGGTGATCTTTCCATCAAGTTCAATGAAGTTCCAAGATTTCTGGACGTGAAAAGAATGGAAACCAACATTTCCAAAACCATAGCCTAGGCAAATCAAACCAATCAATAAGAAAAGTTGTGTTATTGAGTATTTGAGAAACATTAGGAATCACATGATTCATATGCTTGTGTTTGTGTTGTTTGGTGATCTTTCTATCAAGTTCTATTAAGTTCAAAGATTTTTGGACGAGAAAAAGAATGGAAACCAAAACTTCCCAAACCATAGTCCAAGAAAATCAAACCAATCAATAAGAAAGGTTGTGTTATTGAGTATTTGAGAAACATTAGGAATCGCATGATTCGTATGCTTGTGTTTGTGTTGTTTGGTGATCTTTCTATCAAGTTCTATGAAGTTCCATGATTTTTGGATGAGAGAAAGAATGGAAACCAACACTTCCCAAACATAGCCCAGGCTAATCAAACCAATCAATAAGAAATGTTGTGTTATTGAGTATTTAAGAAACATTAGGAATCGCATGATTCGTATGCTTGTGTTTGTGTTGTTTGGTGATCTTTCTATCAAGTTCAATGAAGTTCCAAGATTTCTGGACGAGAAAAGAATGGAAACCAACATTTCCAAAACCATAGCCTAGGCAAATCAAACCAGTCAATAAGAAAAGTTGTGTTATTGAGTATTTGAGAAACATTAGGAATCACATGATTCATATGCTTGTGTTTGTGTTGTTTGGTGATCTTTCTATCAAGTTCTATTAAGTTCAAAGATTTTTGGACGAGAAAAAGAATGGAAACCAACACTTCCCAAACCATAGCCTAGGTAAATCAAACCAATTAATAAGAAAAGTTGTGTTATTGAGTATTTGAGAAACATTAGGAATCGCATGATTCGTATGCTTGTGTTTGTGTTGTTTGGTGATCTTTCTATCACGTTCTATTAAGTTCAAAGATTTTTGGATGAGAAAAAGAATGTAAACCAACACTTCCCAAACCATAGCCTAGGCAAATCAAACCAACCAATAAGAAAGGTTGTGCTATTGAGTATTTGAGAAACATTAGGAATCGCATGATTCGTATGCTTGTGTTTGTGTTGTTTGGTGATAAAACTATTAAGTTCAAAGATTTTTGGACGAGAAAAAGAATGGAAACCAACACTTCCCAAACAATAGCCTAGGCAAATCAAACCAATCAATAAGAAAGGTTGAGTTATTGAGTATTTGAGAAACATTAGGAATCGCATGATTCATATGCTTGTGTTTGTGTTGTTTGGTGATCTTTCTATCAAGTTCTATTAAGTTCAAAGAATTTTGGACGAGAAAAAGAATGGAAACCAACACTTCCCAAACCATAGCCTAGGTAAATCAAACCAATCAATAAGAAAAGTTGTGTTATTCAGTATTTGAGAAACATTAGGAATCGCATGATTCATATGCTTGTGTTTGTATTGTTTGGTGATCTTTCTATCAAGTTCTATTAAGTTCAAAGATTTTTGGACGAGAAAAAGAATGGAAACCAACACTTCCCAAACCATAGCCTAGGTAAATCAAACCAATCAATAAGAAAAGTTGTGTTATTGAGTATTTGAGAAACATTAGGAATCGCATGATTCATATGCTTGTGTTTGTGTTGTTTGGTGATCTTTCTATCAAGTTCTATTAAGTTCAAAGATTTTTGGACGAGAAAAAGAATGGAAACCAACACTTCCCAAACCATATCCTAGGCAAATCAAACCAATCAATAAGAAAGGTGGTGTTATTGGGTATTTGAGAAACATTAGGAATCGCACGATTCGTATGCTTGTGTTTGTGTTGTTTGGTGGTCTTTCTATCAAGTTCTACTAAGTTCGAAGATTTTTGGACGAGAAAAAGAATGGAAACCAACACTTCCCAAACCATATCCTAAGCAAATCAAACCAATAAATAAGAAAAGTTGTGTTATTGAGTATTTGAGAAACATTAGGAATGGCATGATTCGTATGCTTGTGTTTGTGTTGTTTGGTGATCTTTCTATCACGTTCTATTAAGTTCAAAGATTTTGGACGAGAAAAAGAATGGAAACCAACACCTCCCAAACCATAGCCTAGGAAAATCAAACTAATTAATAAGAAATGTTGTGTTATTGAGTATTTGAGAAACATTAGGAATCGCATGATTCGTATGCTTGTGTTTGTGTTGTTTGGTGATCTTTCTATCAAGTATATTAAGTTCAAAGATTTTTGGACGAGAAAAAGAATGTAAACCAACACTTCCCAAACCATATCCTAGGCAAATCAAACCAATCATGAAGAAAGGTTGTGTTATTGAGTATTTGAGAAACATTAGGAATCGCATGATTCGTATGGTTGTGTTTGTGTTGTTTAGTGATCTTTCTATCAAGTTCTATTAAGTTCAAAGATTTTTGGATGAGAAAAAGAATGGAAACCAACACTTCCCAAACCATATCCTAGGCAAATCAAACCAATCATGAAAGAAGGTTGTGTTATTGAGTATTTGAGAAACATTAGGAATCGCATGATTCGTATGGTTGTGTTTGTGTTGTCTGGTGATCTTTCTATCAAGTTCTATTAAGTTCAAAGAATTTTGGACGAGAAAAAGAATGGAAACCAACACTTCCCAAACCATAGCCTAGGCAAATCAAACCAATGAATAAGAAATGTTGTGTTATTTAGTATTTAAGAAACATTAGGAATCGCATGATTCATATATTTGTGTTTGTGTTGTTTGGTGATCCTTCTATCACATTATATTAAGTTCAAATATTTTTGGACGAGAAAAAGAATGGAAACCAACACTTCCCAAACCATAGCCTAGGCAAATCAAACCAATCAATAAGAAAGGTTGTGTTATTGAGTATTTGAGAAACATTAGGAATCGAATGATTCGTATGCTTGTGTTTGTGTTGTTTGGTGATAAAACTATTAAGTTCAAAGATTTTTGGACGAGAAAAAGAATGGAAACCAACACTTCCCAAACCATAGCCTAGGTAAATCAAACCAATCAATAAGAAAAGTTGTGTTATTGACTATTTGAGAAACATTAGGAATCGCATGATTCGTATGCTTGTGTTTGTGTTGTTTGGTGATCTTTCTATCAAGTTCTATTAAGTTCAAAGATTTTTGGACGAGAAAAAGAATGGAAACCAACACTTCCCAAACCATAGCCCAGGAAAATCAAACCAATCAATAAGAAAGGTTGTGTTATTGAGTATTTGAGAAACATTAGGAATTGCATGATTCGTATGCTTGTGTTTGTGTTGTTTGGTGATCTTTCTATCAAGTTCTATGAAGTTCCAAGATTTTTGGATGAGAGAAAGAATGGAAACCAACACTTCCCAAACATAGCCCAGGCTAATCAAACCAATCAATAAGAAAGGTTGTGTTATTGAGTATTTAAGAAACATTAGGAATCGCATGATTCGTATGCTTGTGTTTGTGTTGTTTGGTGATCTTTCTATCAAGTTCAATGAAGTTCCAAGATTTCTGGACGAGAAAAGAATGGAAACCAACATTTCCAAAACCATAGCCTAGGCAAATCAAACCAATCAATAAGAAAAGTTGTGTTATTGTGTATTTGAGAAACATTAGGAATCACATGATTCATATGCTTGTGTTTGTGTTGTTTGGTGATCTTTCTATCAAGTTCAATGAAGTTCCAAGATTTCTGGACGAGAAAAGAATGGAAACCAACATTTCCAAAACCATAGCCTAGGCAAATCAAACCAATCAATAAGAAAAGTTGTGTTATTGAGTATTTGAGAAACATTAGGAATCACATGATTCATATGCTTGTGTTTGTGTTGTTTGGTGATCTTTCTATCAAGTTCAATGAAGTTCCAAGATTTCTGGACGAGAAAAGAATGGAAACCAACATTTCCAAAACCATAGCCTAGGCAAATCAAACCAATCAATAAGAAAAGTTGTGTTATTGAGTATTTGAGAAACATTAGGAATCACATGATTCATATGCTTATGTTTGTGTTGTTTGGTGATCTTTCTATCAAGTTCTATTAAGTTCAAAGATTTTTGGACGAGAAAAAGAATGGATTCCAACACTTCCCAAACCATAGCCCAGGAAAATCAAACCAATCAATAAGAAAAGTTGTGTTATTGAGTATTTGAGAAACATTAGGAATCGCCTGATTCGTATGCTTGTGTTTGTGTTGTTTGGTGATCTTTCTATCAAGTTCTATGAAGTTCCAAGATTTTTGGATGAGAGAAAGAATGGAAACCAACACTTCCCAAACATAGCCCAGGCTAATCAAACCAATCAATAAGAAAGGTTGTGTTATTGAGTATTTAAGAAACATTAGGAATCGCATGATTCGTATGCTTGTGTTTGTGTTGTTTGGTGATCTTTCTATCAAGTTCAATGAAGTTCCAAGATTTCTGGACGAGAAAAGAATGGAAACCAACATTTCAAAAACCATAGCCTAGGCAAATCAAACCAATCAATAAGAAAAGTTGTGTTATTGAGTATTTGAGAAACATTAGGAATCACATGATTCATATGCTTGTGTTTGTGTTGTTTGGTGATCTTTCTATCAAGTTCAATGAAGTTCCAAGATTTCTGGACGAGAAAAGAATGGAAACCAACATTTCCAAAACCATAGCCTAGGCAAATCAAACCAATCAATAAGAAAAGTTGTGTTATTGAGTATTTGAGAAACATTAGGAATCACATGATTCATATGCTTGTGTTTGTGTTGTTTGGTGATCTTTCTATCAAGTTCTATTAAGTTCAAAGATTTTTGGACGAGAAAAAGAATGGATTCCAACATTTCCCAAACCATAGCCCAGGAAAATCAAACCAATCAATAAGAAAGGTTGTGTTATTGAGTATTTGAGAAACATTAGGAATCGCATGATTCGTATGCTTGTGTTTGTGTTGTTTGGTGATCTTTCTATCAAGTTCTATGAAGTTCCAAGATTTTTGGATGAGAGAAAGAATGGAAACCAACACTTCCCAAACATAGCCCAGGCTAATCAAACCAATTAATAAGAAAGGTTGTGTTATTGAGTATTTAAGAAACATTAGGAATCGCATGATTCGTATGCTTGTGTTTGTGTTGTTTGGTGATCTTTCTATCAAGTTCAATGAAGTTCCAAGATTTCTGGACGAGAAAAGAATGGAAACCAACATTTCCAAAACCATAGCCTAGGCAAATCAAACCAATCAATAAGAAAAGTTGTGTTATTGAGTATTTGAGAAACATTAGGAATCACATGATTCATATGCTTGTGTTTGTGTTGTTTGGTGATCTTTCTATCAAGTTCAATGAAGTTCCAAGATTTCTGGACGAGAAAAGAATGGAATACAACATTTCCAAAACCATAGCCTAGGCAAATCAAACCAATCAATAAGAAAAGTTGTGTTATTGAGTATTTGAGAAACATTAGGAATCACATGATTCATATGCTTATGTTTGTGTTGTTTGGTGATCTTTCTATCAAGTTCTATTAAGTTCAAAGATTTTTGGACGAGAAAAAGAATGGATTCCAACACTTCCCAAACCATAGCCCAGGAAAATCAAACCAATTAATAAGAAAGGTTGTGTTATTGAGTATTTGAGAAACATTAGGAATCGCATGATTCGTATGCTTGTGTTTGTGTTGTTTGGTGATCTTTCTATCAAGTTCTATGAAGTTCCAAGATTTTTGGATGAGAGAAAGAATGGAAACCAACACTTCCCAAACATAGCCCAGGCTAATCAAACCAATCAATAAGAAAGGTTGTGTTATTGAGTATTTAAGAAACATTAGGAATCGCATGATTCGTATGCTTGTGTTTGTGTTGTTTGGTGATCTTTCTATCAAGTTCAATGAAGTTCCAAGATTTCTGGACGAGAAAAGAATGGAAACCAACATTTCCAAAACCATAGCCTAGGCAAATCAAACCAATCAATAAGAAAAGTTGTGTTATTGAGTATTTGAGAAACATTAGGAATCACATGATTCATATGCTTGTGTTTGTGTTGTTTGGTGATCTTTCTATCAAGTTCTATTAAGTTCAAAGATTTTTGGACGAGAAAAAGAATGGAAACCAACACTTCCCAAACCATAGCCTAGGCAAATCAAACCAATCAATAAGAAAGGTTGTGTTATTGAGTATTTGAGAAACATTAGGAATCGAATGATTCGTATGCTTGTGTTTGTGTTGTTTGGTGATAAAACTATTAAGTTCAAAGATTTTTGGACGAGAAAAAGAATGGAAACCAACACTTCCCAAACCATAGCCTAGGTAAATCAAACCAATCAATAAGAAAAGTTGTGTTATTGACTATTTGAGAAACATTAGGAATCGCATGATTCGTATGCTTGTGTTTGTGTTGTTTGGTGATCTTTCTATCAAGTTCTATTAAGTTCAAAGATTTTTGGACGAGAAAAAGAATGGAAACCAACACTTCCCAAACCATAGCCCAGGAAAATCAAACCAATCAATAAGAAAGGTTGTGTTATTGAGTATTTGAGAAACATTAGGAATTGCATGATTCGTATGCTTGTGTTTGTGTTGTTTGGTGATCTTTCTATCAAGTTCTATGAAGTTCCAAGATTTTTGGATGAGAGAAAGAATGGAAACCAACACTTCCCAAACATAGCCCAGGCTAATCAAACCAATCAATAAGAAAGGTTGTGTTATTGAGTATTTAAGAAACATTAGGAATCGCATGATTCGTATGCTTGTGTTTGTGTTGTTTGGTGATCTTTCTATCAAGTTCAATGAAGTTCCAAGATTTCTGGACGAGAAAAGAATGGAAACCAACATTTCCAAAACCATAGCCTAGGCAAATCAAACCAATCAATAAGAAAAGTTGTGTTATTGTGTATTTGAGAAACATTAGGAATCACATGATTCATATGCTTGTGTTTGTGTTGTTTGGTGATCTTTCTATCAAGTTCAATGAAGTTCCAAGATTTCTGGACGAGAAAAGAATGGAAACCAACATTTCCAAAACCATAGCCTAGGCAAATCAAACCAATCAATAAGAAAAGTTGTGTTATTGAGTATTTGAGAAACATTAGGAATCACATGATTCATATGCTTGTGTTTGTGTTGTTTGGTGATCTTTCTATCAAGTTCAATGAAGTTCCAAGATTTCTGGACGAGAAAAGAATGGAAACCAACATTTCCAAAACCATAGCCTAGGCAAATCAAACCAATCAATAAGAAAAGTTGTGTTATTGAGTATTTGAGAAACATTAGGAATCACATGATTCATATGCTTATGTTTGTGTTGTTTGGTGATCTTTCTATCAAGTTCTATTAAGTTCAAAGATTTTTGGACGAGAAAAAGAATGGATTCCAACACTTCCCAAACCATAGCCCAGGAAAATCAAACCAATCAATAAGAAAAGTTGTGTTATTGAGTATTTGAGAAACATTAGGAATCGCCTGATTCGTATGCTTGTGTTTGTGTTGTTTGGTGATCTTTCTATCAAGTTCTATGAAGTTCCAAGATTTTTGGATGAGAGAAAGAATGGAAACCAACACTTCCCAAACATAGCCCAGGCTAATCAAACCAATCAATAAGAAAGGTTGTGTTATTGAGTATTTAAGAAACATTAGGAATCGCATGATTCGTATGCTTGTGTTTGTGTTGTTTGGTGATCTTTCTATCAAGTTCAATGAAGTTCCAAGATTTCTGGACGAGAAAAGAATGGAAACCAACATTTCAAAAACCATAGCCTAGGCAAATCAAACCAATCAATAAGAAAAGTTGTGTTATTGAGTATTTGAGAAACATTAGGAATCACATGATTCATATGCTTGTGTTTGTGTTGTTTGGTGATCTTTCTATCAAGTTCAATGAAGTTCCAAGATTTCTGGACGAGAAAAGAATGGAAACCAACATTTCCAAAACCATAGCCTAGGCAAATCAAACCAATCAATAAGAAAAGTTGTGTTATTGAGTATTTGAGAAACATTAGGAATCACATGATTCATATGCTTGTGTTTGTGTTGTTTGGTGATCTTTCTATCAAGTTCTATTAAGTTCAAAGATTTTTGGACGAGAAAAAGAATGGATTCCAACATTTCCCAAACCATAGCCCAGGAAAATCAAACCAATCAATAAGAAAGGTTGTGTTATTGAGTATTTGAGAAACATTAGGAATCGCATGATTCGTATGCTTGTGTTTGTGTTGTTTGGTGATCTTTCTATCAAGTTCTATGAAGTTCCAAGATTTTTGGATGAGAGAAAGAATGGAAACCAACACTTCCCAAACATAGCCCAGGCTAATCAAACCAATTAATAAGAAAGGTTGTGTTATTGAGTATTTAAGAAACATTAGGAATCGCATGATTCGTATGCTTGTGTTTGTGTTGTTTGGTGATCTTTCTATCAAGTTCAATGAAGTTCCAAGATTTCTGGACGAGAAAAGAATGGAAACCAACATTTCCAAAACCATAGCCTAGGCAAATCAAACCAATCAATAAGAAAAGTTGTGTTATTGAGTATTTGAGAAACATTAGGAATCACATGATTCATATGCTTGTGTTTGTGTTGTTTGGTGATCTTTCTATCAAGTTCAATGAAGTTCCAAGATTTCTGGACGAGAAAAGAATGGAAACCAACATTTCCAAAACCATAGCCTAGGCAAATCAAACCAATCAATAAGAAAAGTTGTGTTATTGAGTATTTGAGAAACATTAGGAATCACATGATTCATATGCTTATGTTTGTGTTGTTTGGTGATCTTTCTATCAAGTTCTATTAAGTTCAAAGATTTTTGGACGAGAAAAAGAATGGATTCCAACACTTCCCAAACCATAGCCCAGGAAAATCAAACCAATTAATAAGAAAGGTTGTGTTATTGAGTATTTGAGAAACATTAGGAATCGCATGATTCGTATGCTTGTGTTTGTGTTGTTTGGTGATCTTTCTATCAAGTTCTATGAAGTTCCAAGATTTTTGGATGAGAGAAAGAATGGAAACCAACACTTCCCAAACATAGCCCAGGCTAATCAAACCAATCAATAAGAAAGGTTGTGTTATTGAGTATTTAAGAAACATTAGGAATCGCATGATTCGTATGCTTGTGTTTGTGTTGTTTGGTGATCTTTCTATCAAGTTCAATGAAGTTCCAAGATTTCTGGACGAGAAAAGAATGGAAACCAACATTTCCAAAACCATAGCCTAGGCAAATCAAACCAATCAATAAGAAAAGTTGTGTTATTGAGTATTTGAGAAACATTAGGAATCACATGATTCATATGCTTGTGTTTGTGTTGTTTGGTGATCTTTCTATCAAGTTCTATTAAGTTCAAAGATTTTTGGACGAGAAAAAGAATGGATTCCAACATTTCCCAAACCATAGCCCAGGAAAATCAAACCAATCAATAAGAAAGGTTGTGTTATTGAGTATTTGAGAAACATTAGGAATCGCATGATTCGTATGCTTGTGTTTGTGTTGTTTGGTGATCTTTCTATCAAGTTCTATGAAGTTCCAAGATTTTTGGATGAGAGAAAGAATGGAAACCAACACTTCCCAAACATAGCCCAGGCTAATCAAACCAATTAATAAGAAAGGTTGTGTTATTGAGTATTTAAGAAACATTAGGAATCGCATGATTCGTATGCTTGTGTTTGTGTTGTTTGGTGATCTTTCTATCAAGTTCAATGAAGTTCCAAGATTTCTGGACGAGAAAAGAATGGAAACCAACATTTCCAAAACCATAGCCTAGGCAAATCAAACCAATCAATAAGAAAAGTTGTGTTATTGAGTATTTGAGAAACATTAGGAATCACATGATTCATATGCTTGTGTTTGTGTTGTTTGGTGATCTTTCTATCAAGTTCAATGAAGTTCCAAGATTTCTGGACGAGAAAAGAATGGAAACCAACATTTCCAAAACCATAGCCTAGGCAAATCAAACCAATCAATAAGAAAAGTTGTGTTATTGAGTATTTGAGAAACATTAGGAATCACATGATTCATATGCTTATGTTTGTGTTGTTTGGTGATCTTTCTATCAAGTTCTATTAAGTTCAAAGATTTTTGGACGAGAAAAAGAATGGATTCCAACACTTCCCAAACCATAGCCCAGGAAAATCAAACCAATTAATAAGAAAGGTTGTGTTATTGAGTATTTGAGAAACATTAGGAATCGCATGATTCGTATGCTTGTGTTTGTGTTGTTTGGTGATCTTTCTATCAAGTTCTATGAAGTTCCAAGATTTTTGGATGAGAGAAAGAATGGAAACCAACACTTCCCAAACATAGCCCAGGCTAATCAAACCAATCAATAAGAAAGGTTGTGTTATTGAGTATTTAAGAAACATTAGGAATCGCATGATTCGTATGCTTGTGTTTGTGTTGTTTGGTGATCTTTCTATCAAGTTCAATGAAGTTCCAAGATTTCTGGACGAGAAAAGAATGGAAACCAACATTTCCAAAACCATAGCCTAGGCAAATCAAACCAATCAATAAGAAAAGTTGTGTTATTGAGTATTTGAGAAACATTAGGAATCACATGATTCATATGCTTGTGTTTGTGTTGTTTGGTGATCTTTCTATCAAGTTCTATTAAGTTCAAAGATTTTTGGACGAGAAAAAGAATGGAAACCAACACTTCCCAAACCATAGCCTAGGCAAATCAAACCAATCAATAAGAAAGGTTGTGTTATTGAGTATTTGAGAAACATTAGGAATCGCATGATTCGTATGCTTGTGTTTGTGTTGTTTGGTGATCTTTCTATCAAGTTCTATTAAGTTCAAAGATTTTTGGACGAGAAAACGAATGGAAACCAACACTTCGCAAACCATAGCCCAGGAAAATCAAACCAATCAATAAGAAAGGTTGTGTTATTGAGTATTTGAGAAACATTAGGAATCGCATGATTCGTATGCTTGTGTTTGTGTTGTTTGGTGATCTTTCTCTCAAGTTCTATGAAGTTCCAAGATTTTTGGATGAGATAAAGAATGAAAACCAACACTTCCCAAACATAGCCCAGGCTAATCAAACCAATCAATAAGAAAGGTTGTGTTATTGAGTATTTAAGAAACATTAGGAATCGCATGATTCGTATGCTTGTGTTTGTGTTGTTTGGTGATCTTTCTATCAAGTTCAATGAAGTTCCAAGATTTCTGGACGAGAAAAGAATGGAAACCAACATTTCAAAAACCATAGCCTAGGCAAATCAAACCAATCAATAAGAAAAGTTGTGTTATTGAGTATTTGAGAAACATTAGGAATCACATGATTCATATGCTTGTGTTTGTGTTGTTTGGTGATCTTTCTATCAAGTTCTATTAAGTTCAAAGATTTTTGGACGAGAAAAAGAATGGAAACCAACACTTCCCAAACCATAGCCTAGGTAAATCAAACCAATTAATAAGAAAAGTTGTGTTATTGAGTATTTGAGAAACATTAGGAATCGCATGATTCGTATGCTTGTGTTTCTGTTGTTTGGTGATCTTTCTATCACGTTCTATTAAGTTCAAAGATTTTTTGATGAGAAAAAGAATGGAAACCAACACTTCCCAAACCATAGCCTAGGCAAATCAAACCAACCAATAAGAAAGGTTGTGCTATTGAGTATTTGAGAAACATTTGGAATCGCATGATTCGTATGCTTGTGTTTGTGTTGTTTGGTGATCTTTCTATCAAGTTCTATTAAGTTCAAAGATTTTTGGACGAGAAAAAGAATGGAAACCAACACTTCCCAAACCATAGCCCAGGAAAATCAAACCAATCAATAAGAAAGGTTGTGTTATTGAGTATTTGAGAAACATTAGGAATCGCATGATTCATATGCTTGTGTTTGTGTTGTTTGGTGATCTTTCTATCAAGTTGTATTAAGTTCAAAGATTTTTGGACGAGAAAAAGAATGGAAACCAACACTTCCCAAACCATAGCCTAGGTAAATCAAACCAATCAATAAGAAAAGTTGTGTTATTCAGTATTTGAGAAACATTAGGAATCGCATGATTCATATGCTTGTGTTTGTGTTGTTTGGTGATCTTTCTATCAAGTTCTATTAAGTTCAAAGATTTTTTGACGAGAAAAAGAATGGAAACCAACACTTCCCAAACCATAGCCTAGGTAAATCAAACCAATCAATAACAAAAGTTGTGTTATTGAATATTTGAGAAACATTAGGAATCGCATGATTCATATGCTTGTGTTTGTGTTGTTTGGTGATCTTTCTATCAAGTTCTATTAAGTTCAAAGATTTTTGGACGAGAAAAAGAATGGAAACCAACATTTCCAAAACCATAGCCTAGGCAAATCAAACCAATCAATAAGAAAAGTTGTGTTATTGAGTATTTGAGAAACATTAGGAATCACATGATTCATATGCTTATGTTTGTGTTGTTTGGTGATCTTTCTATCAAGTTCTATTAAGTTCAAAGATTTTTGGACGAGAAAAAGAATGGATTCCAACACTTCCCAAACCATAGCCCAGGAAAATCAAACCAATCAATAAGAAAGGTTGTGTTATTGAGTATTTGAGAAACATTAGGAATCGCCTGATTCGTATGCTTGTGTTTGTGTTGTTTGGTGATCTTTCTATCAAGTTCTATGAAGTTCCAAGATTTTTGGATGAGAGAAAGAATGGAAACCAACACTTCCCAAACATAGCCCAGGCTAATCAAACCAATCAATAAGAAAGGTTGTGTTATTGAGTATTTAAGAAACATTAGGAATCGCATGATTCGTATGCTTGTGTTTGTGTTGTTTGGTGATCTTTCTATCAAGTTCAATGAAGTTCCAAGATTTCTGGACGAGAAAAGAATGGAAACCAACATTTCAAAAACCATAGCCTAGGCAAATCAAACCAATCAATAAGAAAAGTTGTGTTATTGAGTATTTGAGAAACATTAGGAATCACATGATTCATATGCTTGTGTTTGTGTTGTTTGGTGATCTTTCTATCAAGTTCAATGAAGTTCCAAGATTTCTGGACGAGAAAAGAATGGAAACCAACATTTCCAAAACCATAGCCTAGGCAAATCAAACCAATCAATAAGAAAAGTTGTGTTATTGAGTATTTGAGAAACATTAGGAATCACATGATTCATATGCTTGTGTTTGTGTTGTTTGGTGATCTTTCTATCAAGTTCTATTAAGTTCAAAGATTTTTGGACGAGAAAAAGAATGGATTCCAACATTTCCCAAACCATAGCCCAGGAAAATCAAACCAATCAATAAGAAAGGTTGTGTTATTGAGTATTTGAGAAACATTAGGAATCGCATGATTCGTATGCTTGTGTTTGTGTTGTTTGGTGATCTTTCTATCAAGTTCTATGAAGTTCCAAGATTTTTGGATGAGAGAAAGAATGGAAACCAACACTTCCCAAACATAGCCCAGGCTAATCAAACCAATTAATAAGAAAGGTTGTGTTATTGAGTATTTAAGAAACATTAGGAATCGCATGATTCGTATGCTTGTGTTTGTGTTGTTTGGTGATCTTTCTATCAAGTTCAATGAAGTTCCAAGATTTCTGGACGAGAAAAGAATGGAAACCAACATTTCCAAAACCATAGCCTAGGCAAATCAAACCAATCAATAAGAAAAGTTGTGTTATTGAGTATTTGAGAAACATTAGGAATCACATGATTCATATGCTTGTGTTTGTGTTGTTTGGTGATCTTTCTATCAAGTTCAATGAAGTTCCAAGATTTCTGGACGAGAAAAGAATGGAAACCAACATTTCCAAAACCATAGCCTAGGCAAATCAAACCAATCAATAAGAAAAGTTGTGTTATTGAGTATTTGAGAAACATTAGGAATCACATGATTCATATGCTTATGTTTGTGTTGTTTGGTGATCTTTCTATCAAGTTCTATTAAGTTCAAAGATTTTTGGACGAGAAAAAGAATGGATTCCAACACTTCCCAAACCATAGCCCAGGAAAATCAAACCAATTAATAAGAAAGGTTGTGTTATTGAGTATTTGAGAAACATTAGGAATCGCATGATTCGTATGCTTGTGTTTGTGTTGTTTGGTGATCTTTCTATCAAGTTCTATGAAGTTCCAAGATTTTTGGATGAGAGAAAGAATGGAAACCAACACTTCCCAAACATAGCCCAGGCTAATCAAACCAATCAATAAGAAAGGTTGTGTTATTGAGTATTTAAGAAACATTAGGAATCGCATGATTCGTATGCTTGTGTTTGTGTTGTTTGGTGATCTTTCTATCAAGTTCAATGAAGTTCCAAGATTTCTGGACGAGAAAAGAATGGAAACCAACATTTCCAAAACCATAGCCTAGGCAAATCAAACCAATCAATAAGAAAAGTTGTGTTATTGAGTATTTGAGAAACATTAGGAATCACATGATTCATATGCTTGTGTTTGTGTTGTTTGGTGATCTTTCTATCAAGTTCTATTAAGTTCAAAGATTTTTGGACGAGAAAAAGAATGGAAACCAACACTTCCCAAACCATAGCCTAGGCAAATCAAACCAATCAATAAGAAAGGTTGTGTTATTGAGTATTTGAGAAACATTAGGAATCGCATGATTCGTATGCTTGTGTTTGTGTTGTTTGGTGATCTTTCTATCAAGTTCTATTAAGTTCAAAGATTTTTGGACGAGAAAACGAATGGAAACCAACACTTCCCAAACCATAGCCCAGGAAAATCAAACCAATCAATAAGAAAGGTTGTGTTATTGAGTATTTGAGAAACATTAGGAATCGCATGATTCGTATGCTTGTGTTTGTGTTGTTTGGTGATCTTTCTATCAAGTTCTATGAAGTTCCAAGATTTTTGGATGAGATAAAGAATGGAAACCAACACTTCCCAAACATAGCCCAGGCTAATCAAACCAATCAATAAGAAAGGTTGTGTTATTGAGTATTTAAGAAACATTAGGAATCGCATGATTCGTATGCTTGTGTTTGTGTTGTTTGGTGATCTTTCTATCAAGTTCAATGAAGTTCCAAGATTTCTGGACGAGAAAAGAATGGAAACCAACATTTCCAAAACCATAGCCTAGGCAAATCAAACCAATCAATAAGAAAAGTTGTGTTATTGAGTATTTGAGAAACATTAGGAATCACATGATTCATATGCTTGTGTTTGTGTTGTTTGGTGATCTTTCTATCAAGTTCTATTAAGTTCAAAGATTTTTGGACGAGAAAAAGAATGGAAACCAACACTTCCCAAACCATAGCCTTGGTAAATCAAACCAATTAATAAGAAAAGTTGTGTTATTGAGTATTTGAGAAACATTAGGAATCGCATGATTCGTATGCTTGTGTTTCTGTTGTTTGGTGATCTTTCTATCACGTTCTATTAAGTTCAAAGATTTTTTGATGAGAAAAAGAATGGAAACCAACACTTCCCAAACCATAGCCTAGGCAAATCAAACCAACCAATAAGAAAGGTTGTGCTATTGAGTATTTGAGAAACATTTGGAATCGCATGATTCGTATGCTTGTGTTTGTGTTGTTTGGTGATCTTTCTATCAAGTTCTATTAAGTTCAAAGATTTTTGGACGAGAAAAAGAATGGAAACCAACACTTCCCAAACCATAGCCCAGGAAAATCAAACCAATCAATAAGAAAGGTTGTGTTATTGAGTATTTGAGAAACATTAGGAATCGCATGATTCATATGCTTGTGTTTGTGTTGTTTGGTGATCTTTCTATCAAGTTGTATTAAGTTCAAAGATTTTTGGACGAGAAAAAGAATGGAAACCAACACTTCCCAAACCATAGCCTAGGTAAATCAAACCAATCAATAAGAAAAGTTGTGTTATTCAGTATTTGAGAAACATTAGGAATCGCATGATTCATATGCTTGTGTTTGTGTTGTTTGGTGATCTTTCTATCAAGTTCTATTAAGTTCAAAGATTTTTGGACGAGAAAAAGAATGGAAACCAACACTTCCCAAACCATAGCCTAGGTAAATCAAACCAATCAATAACAAAAGTTGTGTTATTGAATATTTGAGAAACATTAGGAATCGCATGATTCATATGCTTGTGTTTGTGTTGTTTGGTGATCTTTCTATCAAGTTCTATTAAGTTCAAAGATTTTTGGACGAGAAAAAGAATGGAAACCAACACTTCCCAAACCATAGCCTAGGTAAATCAAACCAATTAATAAGAAAAGTTGTGTTATTGAGTATTTGAGAAACATTAGGAATCGCATGATTCGTATGCTTGTGTTTGTGTTGTTTGGTGATCTTTCTATCACGTTCTATTAAGTTCAAAGATTTTTGGATGAGAAAAAGAATGGAAACCAACACTTCCCAAACCATAGTCTAGGCAAATCAAACCAACCAATAAGAAAGGTTGTGCTATTGAGTATTTGAGAAACATTAGGAATCGCATGATTCGTATGCTTGTGTTTGTGTTGTTTGGTGATCTTTCTATCAAGTTCAATGAAGTTCCAAGATTTCTGGACGAGAAAAGAATGGAAACCAACATTTCCAAAACCATAGCCTAGGCAAATCAAACCAATCAATAAGAAAAGTTGTGTTATTGAGTATTTGAGAAACATTAGGAATCACATGATTCATATGCTTGTGTTTGTTTTGTTTGGTGATCTTTCTATCAAGTTCTATTAAGTTCAAAGATTTTTGGACGAGAAAAAGAATCGAAACCAACACTTCCCAAACCATAGCCTAGGTAAATCAAACCAATTAATAAGAAAAGTTGTGTTATTGAGTATTTGAGAAACATTAGGAATCGCATGATTCGTATGCTTGTATTTGTGTTGTTTGGTGATCTTTCTATCACGTTCTATTAAGTTCAAAGATTTTTGGATGAGAAAAAGAATGGAAACCAACACTTCCCAAACCCTAGCCTAGGCAAATCAAACCAACCAATAAGAAAGGTTGTGCTATTGAGTATTTGAGAAACATTAGGAATCGCATGATTCGTATGCTTGTGTTTGTGTTGTTTGGTGATCTTTCTATCAAGTTCTATTAAGTTCAAAGATTTTTGGACGAGAAAAAGAATGGAAACCAACACTTCCCAAACCATATCCTAGGCAAATCAAACCAATCAATAAGAAAGGTGGGGTTATTGAGTATTTGAGAAACATTAGGAATCGCACGATTCGTATGCTTGTGTTTGTGTTGTTTGGTGGTCTTTCTATCAAGTTCTATTAAGTTCAAAGATTTTTGGACAAGAAAAAGAATGGAAACCAACACTTCCCAAACCATATCCTTGGCAAATCAAACCAATAAATAAGAAAAGTTGTGTTATTGAGTATTTGAGAAACATTAGGAATGGCATGATTCGTATGCTTGTGTTTGTGTTGTTTGGTGATCTTTCTATCACGTTCTATTAAGTTCAAAGATTTTGGACGAGAAAAAGAATGGAAACCAACACCTCCCAAACCATAGCCTAGGAAAATCAAACTAATTAATAAGAAATGTTGTGTTATTGAGTATTTGAGAAACATTAGGAATCGCATGATTCGTATGCTTGTGTTTGTGTTGTTTGGTGATCTTTCTATCAAGTCTATTAAGTTCAAAGATTTTTGGACGAGAAAAAGAATGTAAACCAACACTTCCCAAACCATATCCTAGGCAAATCAAACCAATCATGAAGAAAGGTTGTGTTATTGAGTATTTGAGAAACATTAGGAATCGCATGATTCGTATGGTTGTGTTTCTGTTGTCTGGTGATCTTTCTATCAAGTTCTATTAAGTTCAAATATTTTTGGACGAGAAAAAGAATGGAAACCAACACTTCCCAAACCATAGCCTAGGCAAATCAAACCAATAAATAAGAAAGGTTGTGTTATTGAGTATTTGAGAAACATTAGGAATCGCATGATTCGTATGCTTGTGTTTGTGTTGTTTGGTGATAAAACTATTAAGTTCAAAGATTTTTGGACGAGAAAAAGAATGGAAACCAACACTTCCCAAACCATAGCCCAGGAAAATCAAACCAATCAATAAGAAAGGTTGTGTTATTGAGTATTTGAGAAACATTAGGAATCGCATGATTCATATGCTTGTGTTTGTGTTGTTTGGTGATCTTTCTATCAAGTTGTATTAAGTTCAAAGATTTTTGGACGAGAAAAAGAATGGAAACCAACACTTCCCAAACCATAGCCTAGGTAAATCAAACCAATCAATAAGAAAAGTTGTGTTATTGAGTATTTGAGAAACATTAGGAATCGCATGATTCATATGCTTGTGTTTGTGTTGTTTGGTGATCTTTCTCTCAAGTTCTATTACGTTCAAAGATTTTTGGACGAGAAAAAGAATGGAAACCAACACTTCCCAAACCATAGCCTAGGTAAATCAAACCAATTAATAAGAAAAGTTGTGTTATTGAGTATTTGAGAAACATTAGGAATCGCATGATTCGTATGCTTGTGTTTGTGTTGTTTGGTGATCTTTCTATCACGTTCTATTAAGTTCAAAGATTTTTGGATGAGAAAAAGAATGGAAACCAACACTTCCCAAACCATAGCCTAGGCAAATCAAACCAACCAATAAGAAAGGTTGTGCTATTGAGTATTTGAGAAACATTAGGAATCGCATGATTCGTATGCTTGTGTTTGTGTTGTTTGGTGATCTTTCTATCAAGTTCAATGAAGTTCCAAGATTTCTGGACGATAAATGAATGGAAACCAACATTTCCAAAACCATAGCCTAGGCAAATCAAACCAATCAATAAGAAAAGTTGTGTTATTGAGTATTTGAGAAACATTAGGAATCACATGATTCATATGCTTGTGTTTGTGTTGTTTGGTGATCTTTCTATCAAGTTCTATTAAGTTCAAAGATTTTTGGACGGGAAAAAGAATGGAAACCAACACTTCCCAAACCATAGCCTAGGTAAATCAAACCAATTAATAAGAAAAGTTGTGTTATTGAGTATTTGAGAAACATTAGGAATCGCATGATTCGTATGCTTGTGTTTGTGTTGTTTGGTGATCTTTCTATCAAGTTCTATTAAGTTCAAAGATTTTTGGACGGGAAAAAGAATGGAAACCAACACTTCCCAAACCATAGCCTAGGCAAATCAAACCAACCAATAAGAAAGGTTATGCTATTGAGTATTTGAGAAACATTAGGAATCGCATGATTCGTATGCTTGTGTTTGTGTTGTTTGGTGATAAAACTATTAAGTTCAAAGATTTTTGGACAAGAAAAAGAATGGAAACCAACACTTCCCAAACCATAGCCTAGGTAAATCAAACCAATCAACAAGAAAAGTTGTGTTATTGAGTATTTGAGAAACATTAGGAATCGCATGATTCATATGCTTGTGTTTGTGTTGTTTGGTGATCTTTCTATCAAGTTCTATTAAGTTCAAAGATTTTTGGACGAGAAAAAGAATGGAAACCAACACTTCCCAAACCATATCCTAGGCAAATCAAACCAATCAATAAGAAAGGTGGTGTTATTGAGTATTTGAGAAACATTAGGAATCGCACAATTCGTATGCTTGTGTTTGTGTTGTTTGGTAGTCTTTCTATCAAGTTCTATTAAGTTCAAAGATTTTTGGACGAGAAAAAGAATGGAAACCAACACTTCCCAAACCCTATCCTAGGCAAATCAAACCAATAAATAAGAAAAGTTGTGTTATTGAGTATTTGAGAAACATTAGGAATGGCATGATTCGTATGCTTCTGTTTGTGTTGTTTGGTGATCTTTCTATCACGTTCTATTAAGTTCAAAGATTTTGGACGAGAAAAAGAATGGAAACCAACACCTCCCAAACCATAGCCTAGGAAAATCAAACTAATTAATAAGAAATGTTGTGTTATTGAGTATTTGAGAAACATTAGGAATCGCATGATTCGTATGCTTGTGTTTGTGTTGTTTGGTGATCTTTCTATCAAGTAAAATGAAGTTCCAAGATTTCTGGACGATAAATGAATGGAAACCAACATTTCCAAAACCATAGCCTAGGCAAATCAAACCAATCAATAAGAAAAGTTGTGTTATTGAGTATTTGAGAAACATTAGGAATCACATGATTCATATGCTTGTGTTTGTGTTGTTTGGTGATCTTTCTATCAAGTTCTATTAAGTTCAAAGATTTTTGGACGGGAAAAAGAATGGAAACCAACACTTCCCAAACCATAGCCTAGGTAAATCAAACCAATTAATAAGAAAAGTTGTGTTATTGAGTATTTGAGAAACATTAGGAATCGCATGATTCGTATGCTTGTGTTTGTGTTGTTTGGTGATCTTTCTATCAAGTTCTATTAAGTTCAAAGATTTTTGGACGAGAAAAAGAATGGAAACCAACACTTCCCAAACCATAGCCTAGGTAAATCAAACCAATCAATAAGAAAAGTTGTGTTATTCAGTATTTGAGAAACATTAGGAATCGCATGATTCATATGCTTGTGTTTTTGTTGTTTGGTGATCTTTCTATCAAGTTCTATTAAGTTCAAAGATTTTTGGACGAGAAAAAGAATGGAAACCAACACTTCCCAAACCATAGCCTAGGTAAATCAAACCAATCAATAAGAAAAGTTGTGTTATTGAGTATTTGAGAAACATTAGGAATCGCATGATTCATATGCTTGTGTTTGTGTTGTTTGGTGATCTTTCTATCAAGTTCTATTAAGTTCAAAGATTTTTGGACGAGAAAAAGAATGGAAACCAACACTTCCCAAACCATATCCTAGGCAAATCAAACCAATCAATAAGAAAGGTGGTGTTATTGAGTATTTGAGAAACATTAGGAATCGCACAATTCGTATGCTTGTGTTTGTGTTGTTTGGTAGTCTTTCTATCAAGTTCTATTAAGTTCAAAGATTTTTGGACGAGAAAAAGAATGGAAACCAACACTTCCCAAACCATATCCTAGGCAAATCAAACCAATAAATAAGAAAAGTTGTGTTATTGAGTATTTGAGAAACATTAGGAATGGCATGATTCGTATGCTTCTGTTTGTGTTGTTTGGTGATCTTTCTATCACGTTCTATTAAGTTCAAAGATTTTGGACGAGAAAAAGAATGGAAACCAACACCACCCAAACCATAGCCTAGGAAAATCAAACTAATTAATAAGAAATGTTGTGTTATTGAGTATTTGAGAAACATTAGGAATCGCATGATTCGTATGTTTGTGTTTGTGTTGTTTGGTGATCTTTCTATCAAGTCTATTAAGTTCAAAGATTTTTGGACGAGAAAAAGAATGTAAACCAACACTTCCCAAACCATATCCTAGGCAAATCAAACCAATCATGAAGAAAGGTTGTGTTATTGAGTATTTGAGAAACATTAGGAATCGTATGATTCGTATGGTTGTGTTTCTGTTGTCTGGTGATCTTTCTATCAAGTTCTATTAAGTTCAAATATTTTTGGACGAGAAAAAGAATGGAAACCAACACTTCCCAAACCATAGCCTAGGCAAATCAAACCAATAAATAAGAAAGGTTGTGTTATTGAGTATTTGAGAAACATTAGGAATCGCATGATTCGTATGCTTGTGTTTGTGTTGTTTGGTGATAAAACTATTAAGTTTAAAGATTTTTGGACGAGAAAAAGAATGGAAACCAACACTTCCCAAACCATAGCCTAGGTAAATCAAACCAATCAATAAGAAAAGTTGTCTTATTGAGTATTTGAGAAACATTAGGAATCGCATGATTCATATGCTTGTGTTTGTGTTGTTTGGTGATCTTTCTATCAAGTTCTATTAAGTTCAAAGATTTTTGGACGAGAAAAAGAATGGAAACCAACACTTCCCAAACCATAGCCTAGGCAAATCAAACCAACCAATAAGAAAGGTTGTGCTATTGAGTATTTGAGAAACATTAAGAATCGCATGATTCGTATGCTTGTGTTTGTGTTGTTTGGTGGTCTTTCTATCAAGTTCTATTAAGTTCAAAGATTTTTGGACGAGAAAAAGAATGGAAACCAACACTTCCCAAACCATAGCCTAGGTAAATCAAACCAATTAATAAGAAAAGTTGTGTTATTGAGTATTTGAGAAACATTAGGAATCGCATGATTCGTATGCTTGTGTTTGTGTTGTTTGGTGATAAAACTATTAAGTTTAAAGATTTTTGGACGAGAAAAAGAATGGAAACCAACACTTCCCAAACCATAGCCTAGGCAAATCAAACCAATAAATAAGAAAGGTTGTGTTATTGAGTATTTGAGAAACATTAGGAATCGCATGATTCGTATGCTTGTGTTTGTGTTGTTTGGTGATAAAACTATTAAGTTTAAAGATTTTTGGACGAGAAAAATAATGGAAACCAACACTTCCCAAACCATAGCCTAGGTAAATCAAACCAATCAATAAGAAAAGTTGTCTTATTGAGTATTTGAGAAACATTAGGAATCGCATGATTCATATGCTTGTTTTTGTGTTGTTTGATGATCTTTCTATCAAGTTCTATTAAGTTCAAAGATTTTTGGACGAGAAAAAGAATGGAAACCAACACTTCCCAAACCATAGCCTAGGCAAATCAAACCAACCAATAAGAAAGGTTGTGCTATTGAGTATTTGAGAAACAATAGGAATCGCATGATTCGTATGCTTGTGTTTGTGTTGTTTGGTGATCTTTCTATCAAGTTCTATTAAGTTCAAAGATTTTTGGACGAGAAAAAGAATGGAAACCAACACTTCCCAAACCATATCCTTGGCAAATCAAACCAATCAATAAGAAAGGTGGTGTTATTGAGTATTTGAGAAACATTAGGAATCGCACGATTCGTATGCTTGTGTTTGTGTTGTTTGGTGGTCTTTCTATCAAGTTCTATTAAGTTCAAAGATTTTTGGACGAGAAAAAGAATGGAAACCAACACTTCCCAAACCATATCCTTGGCAAATCAAACCAATAAATAAGAAAAGTTGTGTTATTGAGTATTTGAGAAACATTAGGAATGGCATGATTCGTATGCTTGTGTTTGTGTTGTTTGGTGATCTTTCTATCACGTTCTATTAAGTTCAAAGATTTTGGACGAGAAAAAGAATGGAAACCAACACCTCCCAAACCATAGCCTAGGAAAATCAAACTAATTAATAAGAAATGTTGTGTTATTGAGTATTTGAGAAACATTAGGAATCGCATGATTCGTATGCTTGTGTTTGTGTTGTTTGGTGATCTTTCTATCACGTTCTATTAAGTTCAAAGATTTTTGGACGAGAAAAAGAATGTAAACCAACACTTCCCTAACCATATCCTAGGCAAATCAAACCAATCATGAAGAAAGGTTGTGTTATTGAGTATTTGAGAAACATTAGGAATCGCATGATTCGTATGGTTGTGTTTGTGTTGTTTGGTGATCTTTCTATCAAGTTCTATTAAGTTCAAAGATTTTTGGATGAGAAAAAGAATGGAAACCAACACTTCCCAAACCATATCCTAGGCAAATCAAACCAATCATGAAGAAAGGTTATGTTATTGAGTATTTGAGAAACATTAGGAATCGCATGATTCGTATGGTTGTGTTTCTGTTGTCTGGTGATCTTTCTATCAAGTTCTATTAAGTTCAAATATTTTTGGACGAGAAAAAGAATGGAAACCAACACTTCCCAAACCATAGCCTAGGCAAATCAAACCAATAAATAAGAAAGGTTGTGTTATTGAGTATTTGAGAAACATTAGGAATCGCATGATTCGTATGCTTGTGTTTGTGTTGTTTGGTGATAAAACTATTAAGTTCAAAGATTTTTGGACGAGAAAAAGAATGGAAACCAACACTTCCCAAACCATAGCCCAGGAAAATCAAACCAATCAATAAGAAAGGTTGTGTTATTGAGTATTTGAGAAACATTAGGAATCGCATGATTCATATGCTTGTGTTTGTGTTGTTTGGTGATCTTTCTATCAAGTTGTATTAAGTTCAAAGATTTTTGGACGAGAAAAAGAATGGAAACCAACACTTCCCAAACCATAGCCTAGGTAAATCAAACCAATCAATAAGAAAAGTTGTGTTATTCAGTATTTGAGAAACATTAGGAATCGCATGATTCATATGCTTGTGTTTGTGTTGTTTGGTGATCTTTCTATCAAGTTCTATTAAGTTCAAAGATTTTTGGACGAGAAAAAGAATGGAAACCAACACTTCCCAAACCATAGCCTAGGTAAATCAAACCAATCAATAAGAAAAGTTGTGTTATTGAGTATTTGAGAAACATTAGGAATCGCATGATTCATATGCTTGTGTTTGTGTTGTTTGGTGATCTTTCTATCAAGTTCTATTAAGTTCAAAGATTTTTGGACGAGAAAAAGAATGGAAACCAACACTTCCCAAACCATATCCTTGGCAAATCAAACCAATCAATAAGAAAGGTGGTGTTATTGAGTATTTGAGAAACATTAGGAATCGCACGATTCGTATGCTTGTGTTTGTGTTGTTTGGTGGTCTTTCTATCAAGTTCTATTAAGTTCAAAGATTTTTGGACGAGAAAAAGAATGGAAACCAACACTTCCCAAACCATATCCTTGGCAAATCAAACCAATAAATAAGAAAAGTTGTGTTATTGAGTATTTGAGAAACATTAGGAATGGCATGATTCGTATGCTTGTGTTTGTGTTGTTTGGTGATCTTTCTATCACGTTCTATTAAGTTCAAAGATTTTGGACGAGAAAAAGAATGGAAACCAACACCTCCCAAACCATAGCCTAGGAAAATCAAACTAATTAATAAGAAATGTTGTGTTATTGAGTATTTGAGAAACATTAGGAATCGCATGATTCGTATGCTTGTGTTTGTGTTGTTTGGTGATCTTTCTATCACGTTCTATTAAGTTCAAAGATTTTTGGACGAGAAAAAGAATGTAAACCAACACTTCCCTAACCATATCCTAGGCAAATCAAACCAATCATGAAGAAAGGTTGTGTTATTGAGTATTTGAGAAACATTAGGAATCGCATGATTCGTATGGTTGTGTTTGTGTTGTTTGGTGATCTTTCTATCAAGTTCTATTAAGTTCAAAGATTTTTGGATGAGAAAAAGAATGGAAACCAACACTTCCCAAACCATATCCTAGGCAAATCAAACCAATCATGAAGAAAGGTTATGTTATTGAGTATTTGAGAAACATTAGGAATCGCATGATTCGTATGGTTGTGTTTCTGTTGTCTGGTGATCTTTCTATCAAGTTCTATTAAGTTCAAATATTTTTGGACGAGAAAAAGAATGGAAACCAACACTTCCCAAACCATAGCCTAGGCAAATCAAACCAATAAATAAGAAAGGTTGTGTTATTGAGTATTTGAGAAACATTAGGAATCGCATGATTCGTATGCTTGTGTTTGTGTTGTTTGGTGATAAAACTATTAAGTTCAAAGATTTTTGGACGAGAAAAAGAATGGAAACCAACACTTCCCAAACCATAGCCCAGGAAAATCAAACCAATCAATAAGAAAGGTTGTGTTATTGAGTATTTGAGAAACATTAGGAATCGCATGATTCATATGCTTGTGTTTGTGTTGTTTGGTGATCTTTCTATCAAGTTGTATTAAGTTCAAAGATTTTTGGACGAGAAAAAGAATGGAAACCAACACTTCCCAAACCATAGCCTAGGTAAATCAAACCAATCAATAAGAAAAGTTGTGTTATTCAGTATTTGAGAAACATTAGGAATCGCATGATTCATATGCTTGTGTTTGTGTTGTTTGGTGATCCTTCTATCAAGTTCTATTAAGTTCAAAGATTTTTGGACGAGAAAAAGAATGGAAACCAACACTTCCCAAACCATAGCCTAGGTAAATCAAACCAATCAATAAGAAAAGTTGTGTTATTGAGTATTTGAGAAACATTAGGAATCGCATGATTCATATGCTTGTGTTTGTGTTGTTTGGTGATCTTTCTATCAAGTTCTATTAAGTTCAAAGATTTTTGGACGAGAAAAAGAATGGAAACCAACACTTCCCAAACCATAGCCTAGGTAAATCAAACCAATTAATAAGAAAAGTTGTCTTATTGAGTATTTGAGAAACATTAGGAATCGCATGATTCGTATGCTTGTGTTTGTGTTGTTTGGTGATCTTTCTATCACGTTCTATTAAGTTCAAAGATTTTTGGATGAGAAAAAGAATGGAAACCAACACTTCCCAAACCATAGCCTAGGCAAATCAAACCAACCAATAAGAAAGGTTGTGCTATTGAGTATTTGAGAAACATTAGGATTCGTATGCTTGTGTTTGTGTTGTTTGGTGATCTTTCTATCACGTTCTATTAAGTTCAAAGATTTTTGGATGAGAAAAAGAATGGAAACCAACACTTCCCAAACCATATCCTTGGCAAATCAAACCAATAAATAAGAAAAGTTGTGTTATTGAGTATTTGAGAAACATTAGGAATGGCATGATTCGTATGCTTGTGTTTGTGTTGTTTGGTGATCTTTCTATCAAGTTCTATTAAGTTCAAAGATTTTTGGACGAGAAAAAGAATGGAAACCAACACTTCCCAAACCATAGCCCAGGAAAATCAAACCAATCAATAAGAAAGGTTGTGTTATTGAGTATTTGAGAAACATTAGCAATCGCATGATTAATATGCTTGTGTTTGTGTTGTTTGGTGATCTTTCTATCAAGTTGTATTAACTTCAAAGATTTTTGGACGAGAAAAAGAATGGAAACCAACACTTCCCAAACCATAGCCTAGGTAAATCAAACCAATCAATAAGAAAAGTTGTGTTATTGAGTATTTGAGAAACATTAGGAATCGCATGATTCATATGCTTGTGTTTTTGTTGTTTGGTGATCTTTCTATCAAGTTCTATTAAGTTCAAAGATTTTTGGACGAGAAAAAGAATGGAAACCAACACTTCCCAAACCATAGCCTAGGTAAATCAAACCAATCAATAAGAAAAGTTGTGTTATTGAGTATTTGAGAAACATTAGGAATTCATGATTCTTATGCTTGTGTTTGTGTTGTTTGGTGATCTTTCTATCAAGTTCTATTAAGTTCAAAGATTTTTGGACGAGAAAAAGAATGGAAACCAACACTTCCCAAACCATAGCCTAGGCAAATCAAACCAATAAATAAGAAAGGTTGTGTTATTGAGTATTTGAGAAACATTAGGAATCGCATGATTCGTATGCTTGTGTTTGTGTTGTTTGGTGATAAAACTATTAAGTTTAAAGATTTTTGGACGAGAAAAAAAATGGAAACCAACACTTCCCAAACCATAGCCTAGGTAAATCAAACCAATCAATAAGAAAGGTGGTGTTATTGAGTATTTGAGAAACATTAGGAATCGCACGATTCGTATGCTTGTGTTTGTGTTGTTTGGTGGTCTTTCTATCAAGTTCTATTAAGTTCAAAGATTTTTGGACGAGAAAAAGAATGGAAACCAACACTTCCCAAACCATAGCCCAGGAAAATCAAACCAATCAATAAGAAAGGTTGTGTTATTGAGTATTTGAGAAACATTAGGAATCGCATGATTCATATGCTTGTGTTTGTGTTGTTTGGTGATCTTTCTATCAAGTTGTATTAAGTTCAAAGATTTTTGGACGAGAAAAAGAATGGAAACCAACACTTCCCAAACCATAGCCTAGGTAAATCAAACCAATCAATAAGAAAAGTTGTGTTATTCAGTATTTGAGAAACATTAGGAATCGCATGATTCATATGCTTGTGTTTGTGTTGTTTGGTGATCCTTCTATCAAGTTCTATTAAGTTCAAAGATTTTTGGATGAGAAAAAGAATGGAAACCAACACTTCCCAAACCATAGCCTAGGTAAATCAAACCAATCAATAAGAAAAGTTGTGTTATTGAGTATTTGAGAAACATTAGGAATCGCATGATTCATATGCTTGTGTTTGTGTTGTTTGGTGATCTTTCTATCAAGTTCTATTAAGTTCAAAGATTTTTGGACGAGAAAAAGAATGGAAACCAACACTTCCCAAACCATATCCTTGGCAAATCAAACCAATCAATAAGAAAGGTGGTGTTATTGAGTATTTGAGAAACATTAGGAATCGCACGATTCGTATGCTTGTGTTTGTGTTGTTTGGTGGTCTTTCTATCAAGTTCTATTAAGTTCAAAGATTTTTGGATGAGAAAAAGAATGGAAACCAACACTTCCCAAACCATATCCTTGGCAAATCAAACCAATAAATAAGAAAAGTTGTGTTATTGAGTATTTGAGAAACATTAGGAATGGCATGATTCGTATGCTTGTGTTTGTGTTGTTTGGTGATCTTTCTATCACGTTCTATTAAGTTCAAAGATTTTGGACGAGAAAAAGAATGGAAACCAACACCTCCCAAACCATAGCCTAGGAAAATCAAACTAATTAATAAGAAATGTTGTGTTATTGAGTATTTGAGAAACATTAGGAATCGCATGATTCGTATGCTTGTGTTTGTGTTGTTTGGTGATCTTTCTATCACGTTCTATTAAGTTCAAAGATTTTTGGACGAGAAAAAGAATGTAAACCAACACTTCCCTAACCATATCCTAGGCAAATCAAACCAATCATGAAGAAAGGTTGTGTTATTGAGTATTTGAGAAACATTAGGAATCGCATGATTCGTATGGTTGTGTTTGTGTTGTTTGGTGATCTTTCTATCAAGTTCTATTAAGTTCAAAGATTTTTGGATGAGAAAAAGAATGGAAACCAACACTTCCCAAACCATATCCTAGGCAAATCAAACCAATCATGAAGAAAGGTTATGTTATTGAGTATTTGAGAAACATTAGGAATCGCATGATTCGTATGGTTGTGTTTCTGTTGTCTGGTGATCTTTCTATCAAGTTCTATTAAGTTCAAATATTTTTGGACGAGAAAAAGAATGGAAACCAACACTTCCCAAACCATAGCCTAGGCAAATCAAACCAATAAATAAGAAAGGTTGTGTTATTGAGTATTTGAGAAACATTAGGAATCGCATGATTCGTATGCTTGTGTTTGTGTTGTTTGGTGATAAAACTATTAAGTTCAAAGATTTTTGGACGAGAAAAAGAATGGAAACCAACACTTCCCAAACCATAGCCCAGGAAAATCAAACCAATCAATAAGAAAGGTTGTGTTATTGAGTATTTGAGAAACATTAGGAATCGCATGATTCATATGCTTGTGTTTGTGTTGTTTGGTGATCTTTCTATCAAGTTGTATTAAGTTCAAAGATTTTTGGACGAGAAAAAGAATGGAAACCAACACTTCCCAAACCATAGCCTAGGTAAATCAAACCAATCAATAAGAAAAGTTGTGTTATTCAGTATTTGAGAAACATTAGGAATCGCATGATTCATATGCTTGTGTTTGTGTTGTTTGGTGATCCTTCTATCAAGTTCTATTAAGTTCAAAGATTTTTGGACGAGAAAAAGAATGGAAACCAACACTTCCCAAACCATAGCCTAGGTAAATCAAACCAATCAATAAGAAAAGTTGTGTTATTGAGTATTTGAGAAACATTAGGAATCGCATGATTCATATGCTTGTGTTTGTGTTGTTTGGTGATCTTTCTATCAAGTTCTATTAAGTTCAAAGATTTTTGGACGAGAAAAAGAATGGAAACCAACACTTCCCAAACCATAGCCTAGGTAAATCAAACCAATTAATAAGAAAAGTTGTCTTATTGAGTATTTGAGAAACATTAGGAATCGCATGATTCGTATGCTTGTGTTTGTGTTGTTTGGTGATCTTTCTATCACGTTCTATTAAGTTCAAAGATTTTTGGATGAGAAAAAGAATGGAAACCAACACTTCCCAAACCATAGCCTAGGCAAATCAAACCAACCAATAAGAAAGGTTGTGCTATTGAGTATTTGAGAAACATTAGGATTCGTATGCTTGTGTTTGTGTTGTTTGGTGATCTTTCTATCACGTTCTATTAAGTTCAAATATTTTTGGATGAGAAAAAGAATGGAAACCAACACTTCCCAAACCATATCCTTGGCAAATCAAACCAATAAATAAGAAAAGTTGTGTTATTGAGTATTTGAGAAACATTAGGAATGGCATGATTCGTATGCTTGTGTTTGTGTTGTTTGGTGATCTTTCTATCAAGTTCTATTAAGTTCAAAGATTTTTGGACGAGAAAAAGAATGGAAACCAACACTTCCCAAACCATAGCCCAGGAAAATCAAACCAATCAATAAGAAAGGTTGTGTTATTGAGTATTTGAGAAACATTAGCAATCGCATGATTAATATGCTTGTGTTTGTGTTGTTTGGTGATCTTTCTATCAAGTTGTATTAACTTCAAAGATTTTTGGACGAGAAAAAGAATGGAAACCAACACTTCCCAAACCATAGCCTAGGTAAATCAAACCAATCAATAAGAAAAGTTGTGTTATTGAGTATTTGAGAAACATTAGGAATCGCATGATTCATATGCTTGTGTTTTTGTTGTTTGGTGATCTTTCTATCAAGTTCTATTAAGTTCAAAGATTTTTGGACGAGAAAAAGAATGGAAACCAACACTTCCCAAACCATAGCCTAGGTAAATCAAACCAATCAATAAGAAAAGTTGTGTTATTGAGTATTTGAGAAACATTAGGAATTCATGATTCTTATGCTTGTGTTTGTGTTGTTTGGTGATCTTTCTATCAAGTTCTATTAAGTTCAAAGATTTTTGGACGAGAAAAAGAATGGAAACCAACACTTCCCAAACCATAGCCTAGGCAAATCAAACCAATAAATAAGAAAGGTTGTGTTATTGAGTATTTGAGAAACATTAGGAATCGCATGATTCGTATGCTTGTGTTTGTGTTGTTTGGTGATAAAACTATTAAGTTTAAAGATTTTTGGACGAGAAAAAAAATGGAAACAAACACTTCCCAAACCATAGCCTAGGTAAATCAAACCAATCAATAAGAAAGGTGGTGTTATTGAGTATTTGAGAAACATTAGGAATCGCACGATTCGTATGCTTGTGTTTGTGTTGTTTGGTGGTCTTTCTATCAAGTTCTATTAAGTTCAAAGATTTTTGGACGAGAAAAAGAATGGAAACCAACACTTCCCAAACCATATCCTTGGCAAATCAAACCAATAAATAAGAAAAGTTGTGTTATTGAGTATTTGAGAAACATTAGGAATGGCATGATTCGTATGCTTGTGTTTGTGTTGTTTGGTGATCTTTCTATCACGTTCTATTAAGTTCAAAGATTTTGGACGAGAAAAAGAATGGAAACCAACACCTCCCAAACCATAGCCTAGGAAAATCAAACTAATTAATAAGAAATGTTGTGTTATTGAGTATTTGAGAAACATTAGGAATCGCATGATTCGTATGCTTGTGTTTGTGTTGTTTGGTGATCTTTCTATCAAGTTCTATTAAGTTCAAAGATTTTTGGACGAGAAAAAGAATGGAAACCAACACTTCCCAAACCATAGCCCAGGAAAATCAAACCAATCAATAAGAAAGGTTGTGTTATTGAGTATTTGAGAAACATTAGGAATTGCATGATTCGTATGCTTGTGTTTGTGTTGTTTGGTGATCTTTCGATCAAGTTCTATGAAGTTCCAAGAATTTTGGATGAGAGAAAGAATGGAAACCAACACTTCCCAAACATAGCCCAGGCTAATCAAACCAATCAATAAGAAAGGTTGTGTTATTAAGTATTTGAGAAACATTAGGAATCGCATGATTCGTATGCTTGTGTTTGTGTTGTTTGGTGATCTTTCTATCAAGTTCTATTAAGTTCAAAGATTTTTGGACGAGAAAAAGAATGGAAACCAACACTTCCCAAACCATAGCCCAGGAAAATCAAACCAATCAATAAGAAAGGTTATGTTATTGAGTATTTGAGAAACATTAGGAATTGCATGATTCGTATGCTTGTGTTTGTGTTGTTTGGTGATCTTTCGATCAACTTCTATGAAGTTCCAAGATTTTTGGATGAGAAAAAGAATGGAAACCAACACTTCCCAAACATAGCCCAGGCTAATCAAACCAATCAATAAGAAAGGTTGTGTTATTGAGTATTTAAGAAACATTAGGAATCGCATGATTCGTATGCTTGTGTTTGTGTTGTTTGGTGTTCTTTCTATCAAGTTCAATGAAGTTCCAAGATTTCTGGACGAGAAAGGAATGGAAACCAACATTTCCAAAACCATAGCCTAGGCAAATCAAACCAATCAATAATAAAAGTTGTGTTATTGAGTATTTGAGAAACATTAGGAATCACATGATTCATATGCTTGTGTTTGTGTTGTTTGGTGATCTTTCTATCAAGTTCTATTAAGTTCAAAGATTTTTGGACGAGAAAAAGAATGGAAACCAACACTTCCCAAACCATAGCCCAGGAAAATCAAACCAATCAATAAGAAAGGTTGTGTTATTGAGTATTTGAGAAACATTAGGAATCGCATGATTCGTATGCTTGTGTTTGTGTTGTTTGGTGATCTTTCTACCAAGTTCTATTAAGTTCCAAGATTTTTGGATGAGAGAAAGAATGGAAACCAACACGTCCCAAACATAGCCCAGGCTAATCAAACCAATCAATAAGAAAGGTTGTGTTATTGAGTATTTAAGAAACATTAGGAATCGCATGATTCATATGCTTGTGTTTGTGTTGTTTGGTGATCTTTCTATCAAGTTCTATTAAGTTCAAAGATTTTTGGACGAGAAAAAGAATGGAAACCAACACTTCCCAAACCATATCCTAGGCTAATCAAACCAATCAATAAGAAAGGTTGTGTTATTGAGTATTTGAGAAACATTAGGAATCGCACGATTCGTATGCTTGTGTTTGTGTTGTTTGGTGGTCTTTCTATCAAGTTCTATTAAGTTCAAAGATTTTTGGACGAGAAAAAGAATGGAAACCAACATTTCCCAAACCATAGCCTAGGCAAATCAAACCAATCAATAAAAAAGGTTGTGTTATTGAGTATTTGAGAAACATTAGGAATCGCATGATTCGTATGCTTGTGTTTGTGTTGTTTGGTGATCTTTCTATCAAGTTCTATTAAGTTCAAAGATTTATGGACGAGAAAAAGAATGGAAACCAACACTTCCCAAACCATAGCCTAGGGAAATCAAACCAATCAATAAGAAAAGTTGTGTTATTGAGTATTTGAGAAACATTAGGAATCGCATGATTCGTATGCTTGTGTTTGTGTTGTTTGGTGATCTTTCTATCAAGTTCTATTAAGTTCAAAGCTTTTTGGACGAGAAAAAGAATGGAAACCAACATTTCCCAAACCATAGCCTAGGCAAATCAAACCAATCAATAAAAAAGGTTGTGTTATTGAGTATTTGAGAAACATTAGGAATCGCATGATTCGTATGCTTGTGTTTGTGTTGTTTGGTGATCTTTCTATCAAGTTCTATGAAGTTCCAAGATTTTTGGATGAGAGAAAGAATGGAAACCAACACTTCCCAAACATAGCCCAGGCTAATCAAACCAATCAATAAGAAAGGTTGTGTTATTGAGTATTTAAGAAACATTAGGAATCGCATGATTCGTATGCTTGTGTTTGTGTTGTTTGGTGATCTTTCTATCAAGTTCAATGAAGTTCCAAGATTTCTGGACGAGAAAAGAATGGAAACCAACATTTCCAAAACCATAGCCTAGGCAAATCAAACCAATCAATAAGAAAAGTTGTGTTATTGAGTATTTGAGAAACATTAGGAATCACATGATTTATATGCTTGTGTTTGTGTTGTTTGGTGATCTTTCTATCAAGTTCTATTAAGTTCAAAGATTTTTGGACGAGAAAAAGAATGGAAACCAACACTTCCCAAACCATAGCCCAGGAAAATCAAACCAATCAATAAGAAAAGTTGTGTTATTGAGTATTTGAGAAACATTAGGAATCGCATGATTCGTATGCTTGTGTTTGTGTTGTTTGGTGATCTTTCTATCACGTTCTATTAAGTTCAAAGATTTTGGACGAGAGAAAGAATGGAAACCAACACTTCCCAAACATAGCCCAGGCTAATCAAACCAATCAATAAGAAAGGTTGTGTTATTGAGTATTTAAGAAACATTAGGAATCGCATGATTCATATGCTTGTGTTTGTGTTGTTTGGTGATCTTTCTATCATGTTCTATTAAGTTCAAAGATTTTTGGACGAGAAAAAGAATGGAAACCAACACTTTCCAAACCATAGCCTAGGTTAATCAAACCAATCAATAAGAAAGGTTATGTTATTGAGTATTTAAGAAACATTAGGAATCGGATGATTCGTATGCTTGTGTTTGTGTTGTTTGGTGATCTTTCTATCAAGTTCAATGAAGTTCCAAGATTTCTGGACGAGAAAAGAATGGAAACCAACATTTCCAAAACCATAGCCTAGGCAAATCAAACCAATCAATAAGAAAAGTTGTGTTATTGAGTATTTGAGAAACATTAGGAATCACATGATTCATATGTTTGTGTTTGTGTTGTTTGGTGATCTTTCTATCAAGTTCTATTAAGTTCAAAGATTTTTGGACGAGAAAAAGAATGGAAACCAACACTTCCCAAACCATAGCCCAGGAAAATCAAACCAATCAATAAGAAAGGTTGTGTTATTGAGTATTTGAGAAACATTAGGAATCGCATGATTCGTATGCTTGTGTTTGTGTTGTTTGGTGATCTTTCTATCAAGTTCTATGAAGTTCCAGGATTTTTGGATGAGAGAAAGAATGGAAACCAACACTTCCCAAACCATAGCCTAGGTAAATCAAACCAATCAATAAGAAAAGTTGTGTTATTGAGTATTTGAGAAACATTAGGAATCGCATGATTCGTATGCTTGTGTTTGTGTTGTTTGGTGATCTTTCTATCAAGTTCTATTAAGTTCAAAGATTTTTGGACGAGAAAAAGAATGGAAACCAACACTTCCCAAACCATAGCCTAGGTAAATCAAACCAATCAATAAGAAAAGTTGTGTTATTGAGTATTTGAGAAACATTAGGAATCGCATGATTCATATGCTTGTGTTTGTGTTGTTTGGTGATCTTTCTATCAAGTTCTATTAAGTTCAAAGATTTTTGGACGAGAAAAAGAATGGAAACCAACACTTCCCAAACCATAGCCTAGGCAAATCAAACCAATCAATAAGAAAGGTTGTGTTATTGAGTATTTGAGAAACATTAGGAATCGCATGATTCGTATGCTTGTGTTTGTGTTGTTTGGTGATCTTTCTATCAAGTTCTATTAAGTTCAAAGATTTTTGGACGAGAAAAAGAATGGAAACCAACACTTCCCAAACCATAGCCCAGGAAAATCAAACCAATTAATAAGAAAGGTTGTGTTATTTGAGTATTTGAGAAACATTAGGAATTGCATGATTCGTATGCTTGTGTTTGTGTTGTTTGGTGATCTTTCTATCAAGTTCAATGAAGTTCCAAGATTTTTGGATAAGAGAAAGAATGGAAACCAACACTTCCCAAACCATAGCCCAAGAAAATCAAACCAATCAATAAGAAAGGTTATGTTATTGAGTATTTGAGAAACATTAGGAATTGCATGATTCGTATGCTTGTGTTTGTGTTGTTTGGTGATCTTTCGATCAAGTTCTATGAAGTTCCAAGATTTTTGGATGAGAGAAAGAATGGAAACCAACACTTCCCAAACATAGCCCAGGCTAATCAAACCAATCAATAAGAAAGGTTGTGTTATTAAGTATTTGAGAAACATTAGGAATCGCATGATTCGTATGCTTGTGTTTGTGTTGTTTGGTGATCTTTCTATCAAGTTCTATTAAGTTCAAAGATTTTTGGACGAGAAAAAGAATGGAAACCAACACTTCCCAAACCATAGCCCAGGAAAATCAAACCAATCAATAAGAAAGGTTATGTTATTGAGTATTTGAGAAACATTAGGAATTGCATGATTCGTATGCTTGTGTTTGTGTTGTTTGGTGATCTTTCGATCAACTTCTATGAAGTTCCAAGATTTTTGGATGAGAAAAAGAATGGAAACCAACACTTCCCAAACATAGCCCAGGCTAATCAAACCAATCAATAAGAAAGGTTGTGTTATTGAGTATTTAAGAAACATTAGGAATCGCATGATTCGTATGCTTGTGTTTGTGTTGTTTGGTGTTCTTTCTATCAAGTTCAATGAAGTTCCAAGATTTCTGGACGAGAAAGGAATGGAAACCAACATTTCCAAAACCATAGCCTAGGCAAATCAAACCAATCAATAATAAAAGTTGTGTTATTGAGTATTTGAGAAACATTAGGAATCACATGATTCATATGCTTGTGTTTGTGTTGTTTGGTGATCTTTCTATCAAGTTCTATTAAGTTCAAAGATTTTTGGACGAGAAAAAGAATGGAAACCAACACTTCCCAAACCATAGCCCAGGAAAATCAAACCAATCAATAAGAAAGGTTGTGTTATTGAGTATTTGAGAAACATTAGGAATCGCATGATTCGTATGCTTGTGTTTGTGTTGTTTGGTGATCTTTCTACCAAGTTCTATTAAGTTCCAAGATTTTTGGATGAGAGAAAGAATGGAAACCAACACGTCCCAAACATAGCCCAGGCTAATCAAACCAATCAATAAGAAAGGTTGTGTTATTGAGTATTTAAGAAACATTAGGAATCGCATGATTCATATGCTTGTGTTTGTGTTGTTTGGTGATCTTTCTATCAAGTTCTATTAAGTTCAAAGATTTTTGGACGAGAAAAAGAATGGAAACCAACACTTCCCAAACCATATCCTAGGCTAATCAAACCAATCAATAAGAAAGGTTGTGTTATTGAGTATTTGAGAAACATTAGGAATCGCACGATTCGTATGCTTGTGTTTGTGTTGTTTGGTGATCTTTCTATCAAGTTCTATTAAGTTCAAAGATTTATGGACGAGAAAAAGAATGGAAACCAACACTTCCCAAACCATAGCCTAGGGAAATCAAACCAATCAATAAGAAAAGTTGTGTTATTGAGTATTTGAGAAACATTAGGAATCGCATGATTCGTATGCTTGTGTTTGTGTTGTTTGGTGATCTTTCTATCAAGTTCTATTAAGTTCAAAGATTTTTGGACGAGAAAAAGAATGGAAACCAACACTTCCCAAACCATATCCTAGGCTAATCAAACCAATCAATAAGAAAGGTTGTGTTATTGAGTATTTGAGAAACATTAGGAATCGCACGATTCGTATGCTTGTGTTTGTGTTGTTTGGTGATCTTTCTATCAAGTTCTATTAAGTTCAAAGATTTATGGACGAGAAAAAGAATGGAAACCAACACTTCCCAAACCATAGCCTAGGGAAATCAAACCAATCAATAAGAAAAGTTGTGTTATTGAGTATTTGAGAAACATTAGGAATCGCATGATTCGTATGCTTGTGTTTGTGTTGTTTGGTGATCTTTCTATCAAGTTCTATTAAGTTCAAAGCTTTTTGGACGAGAAAAAGAATGGAAACCAACATTTCCCAAACCATAGCCTAGGCAAATCAAACCAATCAATAAAAAAGGTTGTGTTATTGAGTATTTGAGAAACATTAGGAATCGCATGATTCGTATGCTTGTGTTTGTGTTGTTTGGTGATCTTTCTATCAAGTTCTATGAAGTTCCAAGATTTTTGGATGAGAGAAAGAATGGAAACCAACACTTCCCAAACATAGCCCAGGCTAATCAAACCAATCAATAAGAAAGGTTGTGTTATTGAGTATTTAAGAAACATTAGGAATCGCATGATTCGTATGCTTGTGTTTGTGTTGTTTGGTGATCTTTCTATCAAGTTCAATGAAGTTCCAAGATTTCTGGACGAGAAAAGAATGGAAACCAACATTTCCAAAACCATAGCCTAGGCAAATCAAACCAATCAATAAGAAAAGTTGTGTTATTGAGTATTTGAGAAACATTAGGAATCACATGATTTATATGCTTGTGTTTGTGTTGTTTGGTGATCTTTCTATCAAGTTCTATTAAGTTCAAAGATTTTTGGACGAGAAAAAGAATGGAAACCAACACTTCCCAAACCATAGCCCAGGAAAATCAAACCAATCAATAAGAAAAGTTGTGTTATTGAGTATTTGAGAAACATTAGGAATCGCATGATTCGTATGCTTGTGTTTGTGTTGTTTGGTGATCTTTCTATCACGTTCTATTAAGTTCAAAGATTTTGGACGAGAGAAAGAATGGAAACCAACACTTCCCAAACATAGCCCAGGCTAATCAAACCAATCAATAAGAAAGGTTGTGTTATTGAGTATTTAAGAAACATTAGGAATCGCATGATTCATATGCTTGTGTTTGTGTTGTTTGGTGATCTTTCTATCATGTTCTATTAAGTTCAAAGATTTTTGGACGAGAAAAAGAATGGAAACCAACACTTTCCAAACCATAGCCTAGGTTAATCAAACCAATCAATAAGAAAGGTTATGTTATTGAGTATTTAAGAAACATTAGGAATCGGATGATTCGTATGCTTGTGTTTGTGTTGTTTGGTGATCTTTCTATCAAGTTCAATGAAGTTCCAAGATTTCTGGACGAGAAAAGAATGGAAACCAACATTTCCAAAACCATAGCCTAGGCAAATCAAACCAATCAATAAGAAAAGTTGTGTTATTGAGTATTTGAGAAACATTAGGAATCACATGATTCATATGTTTGTGTTTGTGTTGTTTGGTGATCTTTCTATCAAGTTCTATTAAGTTCAAAGATTTTTGGACGAGAAAAAGAATGGAAACCAACACTTCCCAAACCATAGCCCAGGAAAATCAAACCAATCAATAAGAAAGGTTGTGTTATTGAGTATTTGAGAAACATTAGGAATCGCATGATTCGTATGCTTGTGTTTGTGTTGTTTGGTGATCTTTCTATCAAGTTCTATGAAGTTCCAGGATTTTTGGATGAGAGAAAGAATGGAAACCAACACTTCCCAAACCATAGCCTAGGTAAATCAAACCAATCAATAAGAAAAGTTGTGTTATTGAGTATTTGAGAAACATTAGGAATCGCATGATTCGTATGCTTGTGTTTGTGTTGTTTGGTGATCTTTCTATCAAGTTCTATTAAGTTCAAAGATTTTTGGACGAGAAAAAGAATGGAAACCAACACTTCCCAAACCATAGCCTAGGTAAATCAAACCAATCAATAAGAAAAGTTGTGTTATTGAGTATTTGAGAAACATTAGGAATCGCATGATTCATATGCTTGTGTTTGTGTTGTTTGGTGATCTTTCTATCAAGTTCTATTAAGTTCAAAGATTTTTGGACGAGAAAAAGAATGGAAACCAACACTTCCCAAACCATAGCCTAGGCAAATCAAACCAATCAATAAGAAAGGTTGTGTTATTGAGTATTTGAGAAACATTAGGAATCGCATGATTCGTATGCTTGTGTTTGTGTTGTTTGGTGATCTTTCTATCAAGTTCTATTAAGTTCAAAGATTTTTGGACGAGAAAAAGAATGGAAACCAACACTTCCCAAACCATAGCCCAGGAAAATCAAACCAATTAATAAGAAAGGTTGTGTTATTTGAGTATTTGAGAAACATTAGGAATTGCATGATTCGTATGCTTGTGTTTGTGTTGTTTGGTGATCTTTCTATCAAGTTCAATGAAGTTCCAAGATTTTTGGATAAGAGAAAGAATGGAAACCAACACTTCCCAAACCATAGCCCAAGAAAATCAAACCAATCAATAAGAAAGGTTATGTTATTGAGTATTTGAGAAACATTAGGAATTGCATGATTCGTATGCTTGTGTTTGTGTTGTTTGGTGATCTTTCGATCAAGTTCTATGAAGTTCCAAGATTTTTGGATGAGAGAAAGAATGGAAACCAACACTTCCCAAACATAGCCCAGGCTAATCAAACCAATCAATAAGAAAGGTTGTGTTATTAAGTATTTGAGAAACATTAGGAATCGCATGATTCGTATGCTTGTGTTTGTGTTGTTTGGTGATCTTTCTATCAAGTTCTATTAAGTTCAAAGATTTTTGGACGAGAAAAAGAATGGAAACCAACACTTCCCAAACCATAGCCCAGGAAAATCAAACCAATCAATAAGAAAGGTTATGTTATTGAGTATTTGAGAAACATTAGGAATTGCATGATTCGTATGCTTGTGTTTGTGTTGTTTGGTGATCTTTCGATCAACTTCTATGAAGTTCCAAGATTTTTGGATGAGAAAAAGAATGGAAACCAACACTTCCCAAACATAGCCCAGGCTAATCAAACCAATCAATAAGAAAGGTTGTGTTATTGAGTATTTAAGAAACATTAGGAATCGCATGATTCGTATGCTTGTGTTTGTGTTGTTTGGTGTTCTTTCTATCAAGTTCAATGAAGTTCCAAGATTTCTGGACGAGAAAGGAATGGAAACCAACATTTCCAAAACCATAGCCTAGGCAAATCAAACCAATCAATAATAAAAGTTGTGTTATTGAGTATTTGAGAAACATTAGGAATCACATGATTCATATGCTTGTGTTTGTGTTGTTTGGTGATCTTTCTATCAAGTTCTATTAAGTTCAAAGATTTTTGGACGAGAAAAAGAATGGAAACCAACACTTCCCAAACCATAGCCCAGGAAAATCAAACCAATCAATAAGAAAGGTTGTGTTATTGAGTATTTGAGAAACATTAGGAATCGCATGATTCGTATGCTTGTGTTTGTGTTGTTTGGTGATCTTTCTACCAAGTTCTATTAAGTTCCAAGATTTTTGGATGAGAGAAAGAATGGAAACCAACACGTCCCAAACATAGCCCAGGCTAATCAAACCAATCAATAAGAAAGGTTGTGTTATTGAGTATTTAAGAAACATTAGGAATCGCATGATTCATATGCTTGTGTTTGTGTTGTTTGGTGATCTTTCTATCAAGTTCTATTAAGTTCAAAGATTTTTGGACGAGAAAAAGAATGGAAACCAACACTTCCCAAACCATATCCTAGGCTAATCAAACCAATCAATAAGAAAGGTTGTGTTATTGAGTATTTGAGAAACATTAGGAATCGCACGATTCGTATGCTTGTGTTTGTGTTGTTTGGTGATCTTTCTATCAAGTTCTATTAAGTTCAAAGATTTATGGACGAGAAAAAGAATGGAAACCAACACTTCCCAAACCATAGCCTAGGGAAATCAAACCAATCAATAAGAAAAGTTGTGTTATTGAGTATTTGAGAAACATTAGGAATCGCATGATTCGTATGCTTGTGTTTGTGTTGTTTGGTGATCTTTCTATCAAGTTCTATTAAGTTCAAAGATTTTTGGACGAGAAAAAGAATGGAAACCAACATTTCCCAAACCATAGCCTAGGCAAATCAAACCAATCAATAAAAAAGGTTGTGTTATTGAGTATTTGAGAAACATTAGGAATCGCATGATTCGTATGCTTGTGTTTGTGTTGTTTGGTGATCTTTCTATCAAGTTCTATGAAGTTCCAAGATTTTTGGATGAGAGAAAGAATGGAAACCAACACTTCCCAAACATAGCCCAGGCTAATCAAACCAATCAATAAGAAAGGTTGTGTTATTGAGTATTTAAGAAACATTAGGAATCGCATGATTCGTATGCTTGTGTTTGTGTTGTTTGGTGATCTTTCTATCAAGTTCAATGAAGTTCCAAGATTTCTGGACGAGAAAAGAATGGAAACCAACATTTCCAAAACCATAGCCTAGGCAAATCAAACCAATCAATAAGAAAAGTTGTGTTATTGAGTATTTGAGAAACATTAGGAATCACATGATTCATATGCTTGTGTTTGTGTTTTTTGGTGATCTTTCTATCAAGTTCTATTAAGTTCAAAGATTTTTGGACGAGAAAAAGAATGGAAACCAACACTTCCCAAACCATAGCCCAGGAAAATCAAACCAATCAATAAGAAAAGTTGTGTAATTGAGTATTTGAGAAACATTAGGAATCGCATGATTCGTATGCTTGTGTTTGTGTTGTTTGGTGATCTTTCTATCACGTTCTATTAAGTTCAAAGATTTTGGACGAGAGAAAGAATGGAAACCAACACTTCCCAAACATAGCCCAGGCTAATCAAACCAATCAATAAGAAAGGTTGTGTTATTGAGTATTTAAGAAACATTAGGAATCGCATGATTCATATGCTTGTGTTTGTGTTGTTTGGTGATCTTTCTATCATGTTCTATTAAGTTCAAAGATTTTTGGACGAGAAAAAGAATGGAAACCAACACTTTCCAAACCATAGCCTAGGTAAATCAAACCAATCAATAAGAAAAGTTGTGTTATTGAGTATTTGAGAAACATTACGAATCGCATGATTCGTATGCTTGTGTTTGTGTTGTTTGGTGATCTTTCTATCAAGTTCTATTAAGTTCAAAGATTTTTGGACGAGAAAAAGAATGGAAACCAACACTTCCCAAACCATAGCCCAGGAAAATCAAACCAATCAATAAGAAAAGTTGTGTTATTGAGTATTTGAGAAACATTAGGAATCGCATGATTCGTATGCTTGTGTTTGTGTTGTTTGGTGATCTTTCTGTCAAGTTCAATTAAGTTCAAAGATTTTTGGATGAGAGAAAGAATCGAAACCAACACTTCCCAAACCATAGCCTAGGTAAATCAAACCAATCAATAAGAAAGGTTGTGTTATTGAGTATTTGAGAAACATTAGGAATCGCATGATTCGTATGCTTGTGTTTGTGTTGTTTGGTGATCTTTCTATCAAGTTCTATTAAGTTCAAAGATTTTTGGACGAGAGAAAGAATAGAAACCAACACTTCCCAAACCATAGCCCAGGAAAATCAAACCAATCAATAAGAAAAGTTGTGTTATTGAGTATTTGAGAAACATTAGGAATCGCATGATTCATATGCTTGTGTTTGTGTTGTTTGGTGATCTTTCTATCAAGTTCTATTAAGTTCAAAGATTTTTGGACGAGAAAAAAATGGAAACCAACACTTCCCAAACCATAGCCTAGGCAAATCAAACCAATCAATAAGAAAGGTTGTGTTATTGAGTATTTGAGAAACATTAGGAATCGCACGATTCGTATGCTTGTGTTTGTGTTGTTTGGTGGTCTTTCTATCAAGTTCTATTAAGTTCAAAGATTTTTGGACGAGAAAAAGAATGGAAACCAACATTTCCCAAACCATAGCCTAGGCAAATCAAACCAATCAATAAAAAAGGTTGTGTTAAAAGTATTTGAGAAACATTCGGAATCGCATGATTCGTATGCTTGTGTTTGTGTTGTTTGGTGATCTTTCTATCAAGTTCTATTAAGTTCAAAGATTTTTGGACGAGAAAAAGAATGGAAACCAACACTTCCCAAACCATAGCCCAGGGAAATCAAACCAATCAATAAGAAAAGTTGTGTTATTGAGTATTTGAGAAACATTAGGAATCGCATGATTCATATGCTTGTGTTTGTGTTGTTTGGTGATCTTTCTATCAAGTTCTATTAAGTTCAAAGATTTTTGGACGAGAAAAAGGATGGAAACCAACACTTCCCAAACCATAGCCTAGGCAAATCAAACCAATCAATAAGAAAGGTTGTGTTATTGAGTATTTGAGAAACATTAGGAATCGCATGATTCGTATGCTTGTTTTTGTGTTGTTTGGTGATCTTTCTATCAAGTTCTATTAAGTTCAAAGATTTTTGGACGAGAAAAAGAATGGAAACCAACACTTCGCAAACCATAGCCCAGGAAAATCAAACCAATCAATAAGAAAGGTTGTGTTATTGAGTATTTGAGAAACATTAGGAATCGCATGATTCGTATGCTTGTGTTTGTGTTGTTTGGTGATCTTTCTATCAAGTTCTATGAAGTTCCAAGATTTTTGGATGAGAGAAAGAATGGAAACCAACACTTCCCAAACATAGCCCAGGCTAATCAAACCAATCAATAAGAAAGGTTGTGTTATTGAGTATTTAAGAAACATTAGGAATCACATGATTCGTATGCTTGTGTTTGTGTTGTTTGGTGATCTTTCTATCAAGTTCAATGAAGTTCCAAGATTTCTGGACGAGAAAAGAATGGAAACCAACATTTCCAAAACCATAGCCTAGGCAAATCAAACCAATCAATAAGAAAGGTTGTGTTATTGAGTATTTGAGAAACATTAGGAATCGCATGATTCGTATGCTTGTGTTTGTGTTGTTTGGTGATCTTTCTATCAAGTTCTATTAAGTTCAAAGATTTTTGGACGAGAAAAAGAATGGAAACCAACACTTCCCAAACCATAGCCCAGGAAAATCAAACCAATCAATAAGAAAGGTTATGTTATTGAGTATTTGAGAAACATTAGGAATTGCATGATTCGTATGCTTGTGTTTGTGTTGTTTGGTGATCTTTCGATCAAGTTCTATGAAGTTCCAAGATTTTTGGATGAGAGAAAGAATGGAAACCAACACTTCCCAAACATAGCCCAGGCTAATCAAACCAATCAATAAGAAAGGTTGTGTTATTGAGTATTTAAGAAACATTAGGAATCGCATGATTCGTATGCTTGTGTTTGTGTTGTTTGGTGTTCTTTCTATCAAGTTCAATGAAGTTCCAAGATTTCTGGACGAGAAAGGAATGGAAACCAACATTTCCAAAACCATAGCCTAGGCAAATCAAACCAATCAATAATAAAAGTTATGTTATTGAGTATTTGAGAAACATTAGGAATCACATGATTCATATGCTTGTGTTTGTGTTGTTTGGTGATCTTTCTATCAAGTTCTATTAAGTTCAAAGATTTTTGGACGAGAAAAAGAATGGAAACCAACACTTCCCAAACCATAGCCCAGGAAAATCAAACCAATCAATAAGAAAAGTTGTGTAATTGAGTATTTGAGAAACATTAGGAATCGCATGATTCGTATGCTTGTGTTTGTGTTGTTTGGTGATCTTTCTATCACGTTCTATTAAGTTCAAAGATTTTGGACGAGAGAAAGAATGGAAACCAACACTTCCCAAACATAGCCCAGGCTAATCAAACCAATCAATAAGAAAGGTTGTGTTATTGAGTATTTAAGAAACATTAGGAATCGCATGATTCATATGCTTGTGTTTGTGTTGTTTGGTGATCTTTCTATCATGTTCTATTAAGTTCAAAGATTTTTGGACGAGAAAAAGAATGGAAACCAACACTTTCCAAACCATAGCCTAGGTAAATCAAACCAATCAATAAGAAAAGTTGTGTTATTGAGTATTTGAGAAACATTACGAATCGCATGATTCGTATGCTTGTGTTTGTGTTGTTTGGTGATCTTTCTATCAAGTTCTATTAAGTTCAAAGATTTTTGGACGAGAAAAAGAATGGAAACCAACACTTCCCAAACCATAGCCCAGGAAAATCAAACCAATCAATAAGAAAAGTTGTGTTATTGAGTATTTGAGAAACATTAGGAATCGCATGATTCGTATGCTTGTGTTTGTGTTGTTTGGTGATCTTTCTGTCAAGTTCAATTAAGTTCAAAGATTTTTGGATGAGAGAAAGAATCGAAACCAACACTTCCCAAACCATAGCCTAGGTAAATCAAACCAATCAATAAGAAAGGTTGTGTTATTGAGTATTTGAGAAACATTAGGAATCGCATGATTCGTATGCTTGTGTTTGTGTTGTTTGGTGATCTTTCTATCACGTTCTATTAAGTTCAAAGATTTTGGACGAGAGAAAGAATGGAAACCAACACTTCCCAAACATAGCCCAGGCTAATCAAACCAATCAATAAGAAAGGTTGTGTTATTGAGTATTTAAGAAACATTAGGAATCGCATGATTCATATGCTTGTGTTTGTGTTGTTTGGTGATCTTTCTATCATGTTCTATTAAGTTCAAAGATTTTTGGACGAGAAAAAGAATGGAAACCAACACTTTCCAAACCATAGCCTAGGTAAATCAAACCAATCAATAAGAAAAGTTGTGTTATTGAGTATTTGAGAAACATTACGAATCGCATGATTCGTATGCTTGTGTTTGTGTTGTTTGGTGATCTTTCTATCAAGTTCTATTAAGTTCAAAGATTTTTGGACGAGAAAAAGAATGGAAACCAACACTTCCCAAACATAGCCCAGGCTAATCAAACCAATCAATAAGAAAGGTTGTGTTATTGAGTATTTAAGAAACATTAGGAATCGCATGATTCATATGCTTGTGTTTGTGTTGTTTGGTGATCTTTCTATCATGTTCTATTAAGTTCAAAGATTTTTGGACGAGAAAAAGAATGGAAACCAACACTTTCCAAACCATAGCCTAGGTAAATCAAACCAATCAATAAGAAAAGTTGTGTTATTGAGTATTTGAGAAACATTACGAATCGCATGATTCGTATGCTTGTGTTTGTGTTGTTTGGTGATCTTTCTATCAAGTTCTATTAAGTTCAAAGATTTTTGGACGAGAAAAAGAATGGAAACCAACACTTCCCAAACCATAGCCCAGGAAAATCAAACCAATCAATAAGAAAAGTTGTGTTATTGAGTATTTGAGAAACATTAGGAATCGCATGATTCGTATGCTTGTGTTTGTGTTGTTTGGTGATCTTTCTGTCAAGTTCAATTAAGTTCAAAGATTTTTGGATGAGAGAAAGAATCGAAACCAACACTTCCCAAACCATAGCCTAGGTAAATCAAACCAATCAATAAGAAAGGTTGTGTTATTGAGTATTTGAGAAACATTAGGAATCGCATGATTCGTATGCTTGTGTTTGTGTTGTTTGGTGATCTTTCTATCAAGTTCTATTAAGTTCAAAGATTTTTGGACGAGAGAAAGAATAGAAACCAACACTTCCCAAACCATAGCCCAGGAAAATCAAACCAATCAATAAGAAAAGTTGTGTTATTGAGTATTTGAGAAACATTAGGAATCGCATGATTCATATGCTTGTGTTTGTGTTGTTTGGTGATCTTTCTATCAAGTTCTATTAAGTTCAAAGATTTTTGGACGAGAAAAAGAATGGAAACCAACACTTCCCAAACCATAGCCCAGGAAAATCAAACCAATCAATAAGAAAGGTTATGTTATTGAGTATTTGAGAAACATTAGGAATTGCATGATTCGTATGCTTGTGTTTGTGTTGTTTGGTGATCTTTCGATCAAGTTCTATGAAGTTCCAAGATTTTTGGATGAGAGAAAGAATGGAAACCAACACTTCCCAAACATAGCCCAGGCTAATCAAACCAATCAATAAGAAAGGTTGTGTTATTGAGTATTTAAGAAACATTAGGAATCGCATGATTCGTATGCTTGTGTTTGTGTTGTTTGGTGTTCTTTCTATCAAGTTCAATGAAGTTCCAAGATTTCTGGACGAGAAAGGAATGGAAACCAACATTTCCAAAACCATAGCCTAGGCAAATCAAACCAATCAATAATAAAAGTTATGTTATTGAGTATTTGAGAAACATTAGGAATCACATGATTCATATGCTTGTGTTTGTGTTGTTTGGTGATCTTTCTATCAAGTTCTATTAAGTTCAAAGATTTTTGGACGAGAAAAAGAATGGAAACCAACACTTCCCAAACCATAGCCCAGGAAAATCAAACCAATCAATAAGAAAAGTTGTGTAATTGAGTATTTGAGAAACATTAGGAATCGCATGATTCGTATGCTTGTGTTTGTGTTGTTTGGTGATCTTTCTATCACGTTCTATTAAGTTCAAAGATTTTGGACGAGAGAAAGAATGGAAACCAACACTTCCCAAACATAGCCCAGGCTAATCAAACCAATCAATAAGAAAGGTTGTGTTATTGAGTATTTAAGAAACATTAGGAATCGCATGATTCATATGCTTGTGTTTGTGTTGTTTGGTGATCTTTCTATCATGTTCTATTAAGTTCAAAGATTTTTGGACGAGAAAAAGAATGGAAACCAACACTTTCCAAACCATAGCCTAGGTAAATCAAACCAATCAATAAGAAAAGTTGTGTTATTGAGTATTTGAGAAACATTACGAATCGCATGATTCGTATGCTTGTGTTTGTGTTGTTTGGTGATCTTTCTATCAAGTTCTATTAAGTTCAAAGATTTTTGGACGAGAAAAAGAATGGAAACCAACACTTCCCAAACCATAGCCCAGGAAAATCAAACCAATCAATAAGAAAAGTTGTGTTATTGAGTATTTGAGAAACATTAGGAATCGCATGATTCGTATGCTTGTGTTTGTGTTGTTTGGTGATCTTTCTGTCAAGTTCAATTAAGTTCAAAGATTTTTGGATGAGAGAAAGAATCGAAACCAACACTTCCCAAACCATAGCCTAGGTAAATCAAACCAATCAATAAGAAAGGTTGTGTTATTGAGTATTTGAGAAACATTAGGAATCGCATGATTCGTATGCTTGTGTTTGTGTTGTTTGGTGATCTTTCTATCACGTTCTATTAAGTTCAAAGATTTTGGACGAGAGAAAGAACGGAAACCAACACTTCCCAAACATAGCCCAGGCTAATCAAACCAATCAATAAGAAAGGTTGTGTTATTGAGTATTTAAGAAACATTAGGAATCGCATGATTCATATGCTTGTGTTTGTGTTGTTTGGTGATCTTTCTATCATGTTCTATTAAGTTCAAAGATTTTTGGACGAGAAAAAGAATGGAAACCAACACTTTCCAAACCATAGCCTAGGTAAATCAAACCAATCAATAAGAAAAGTTGTGTTATTGAGTATTTGAGAAACATTACGAATCGCATGATTCGTATGCTTGTGTTTGTGTTGTTTGGTGATCTTTCTATCAAGTTCTATTAAGTTCAAAGATTTTTGGACGAGAAAAAGAATGGAAACCAACACTTCCCAAACCATAGCCCAGGAAAATCAAACCAATCAATAAGAAAAGTTGTGTTATTGAGTATTTGAGAAACATTAGGAATCGCATGATTCGTATGCTTGTGTTTGTGTTGTTTGGTGATCTTTCTGTCAAGTTCAATTAAGTTCAAAGATTTTTGGATGAGAGAAAGAATCGAAACCAACACTTCCCAAACCATAGCCTAGGTAAATCAAACCAATCAATAAGAAAGGTTGTGTTATTGAGTATTTGAGAAACATTAGGAATCGCATGATTCGTATGCTTGTGTTTGTGTTGTTTGGTGATCTTTCTATCAAGTTCTATTAAGTTCAAAGATTTTTGGACGAGAGAAAGAATAGAAACCAACACTTCCCAAACCATAGCCCAGGAAAATCAAACCAATCAATAAGAAAAGTTGTGTTATTGAGTATTTGAGAAACATTAGGAATCGCATGATTCATATGCTTGTGTTTGTGTTGTTTGGTGATCTTTCTATCAAGTTCTATTAAGTTCAAAGATTTTTGGACGAGAAAAAAATGGAAACCAACACTTCCCAAACCATAGCCTAGGCAAATCAAACCAATCAATAAGAAAGGTTGTGTTATTGAGTATTTGAGAAACATTAGGAATCGCACGATTCGTATGCTTGTGTTTGTGTTGTTTGGTGGTCTTTCTATCAAGTTCTATTAAGTTCAAAGATTTTTGGACGAGAAAAAGAATGGAAACCAACATTTCCCAAACCATAGCCTAGGCAAATCAAACCAATCAATAAAAAAGGTTGTGTTAAAAGTATTTGAGAAACATTCGGAATCGCATGATTCGTATGCTTGTGTTTGTGTTGTTTGGTGATCTTTCTATCAAGTTCTATTAAGTTCAAAGATTTTTGGACGAGAGAAAGAATAGAAACCAACACTTCCCAAACCATAGCCCAGGAAAATCAAACCAATCAATAAGAAAAGTTGTGTTATTGAGTATTTGAGAAACATTAGGAATCGCATGATTCATATGCTTGTGTTTGTGTTGTTTGGTGATCTTTCTATCAAGTTCTATTAAGTTCAAAGATTTTTGGACGAGAAAAAGAATGGAAACCAACACTTCCCAAACCATAGCCCAGGAAAATCAAACCAATCAATAAGAAAGGTTATGTTATTGAGTATTTGAGAAACATTAGGAATTGCATGATTCGTATGCTTGTGTTTGTGTTGTTTGGTGATCTTTCGATCAAGTTCTATGAAGTTCCAAGATTTTTGGATGAGAGAAAGAATGGAAACCAACACTTCCCAAACATAGCCCAGGCTAATCAAACCAATCAATAAGAAAGGTTGTGTTATTGAGTATTTAAGAAACATTAGGAATCGCATGATTCGTATGCTTGTGTTTGTGTTGTTTGGTGTTCTTTCTATCAAGTTCAATGAAGTTCCAAGATTTCTGGACGAGAAAGGAATGGAAACCAACATTTCCAAAACCATAGCCTAGGCAAATCAAACCAATCAATAATAAAAGTTATGTTATTGAGTATTTGAGAAACATTAGGAATCACATGATTCATATGCTTGTGTTTGTGTTGTTTGGTGATCTTTCTATCAAGTTCTATTAAGTTCAAAGATTTTTGGACGAGAAAAAGAATGGAAACCAACACTTCCCAAACCATAGCCCAGGAAAATCAAACCAATCAATAAGAAAAGTTGTGTTATTGAGTATTTGAGAAACATTAGGAATCGCATGATTCGTATGCTTGTGTTTGTGTTGTTTGGTGATCTTTCTATCACGTTCTATTAAGTTCAAAGATTTTGGACGAGAGAAAGAATGGAAACCAACACTTCCCAAACATAGCCCAGGCTAATCAAACCAATCAATAAGAAAGGTTGTGTTATTGAGTATTTAAGAAACATTAGGAATCGCATGATTCATATGCTTGTGTTTGTGTTGTTTGGTGATCTTTCTATCATGTTCTATTAAGTTCAAAGATTTTTGGACGAGAAAAAGAATGGAAACCAACACTTTCCAAACCATAGCCTAGGTAAATCAAACCAATCAATAAGAAAAGTTGTGTTATTGAGTATTTGAGAAACATTACGAATCGCATGATTCGTATGCTTGTGTTTGTGTTGTTTGGTGATCTTTCTATCAAGTTCTATTAAGTTCAAAGATTTTTGGACGAGAAAAAGAATGGAAACCAACACTTCCCAAACCATAGCCCAGGAAAATCAAACCAATCAATAAGAAAAGTTGTGTTATTGAGTATTTGAGAAACATTAGGAATCGCATGATTCGTATGCTTGTGTTTGTGTTGTTTGGTGATCTTTCTGTCAAGTTCAATTAAGTTCAAAGATTTTTGGATGAGAGAAAGAATCGAAACCAACACTTCCCAAACCATAGCCTAGGTAAATCAAACCAATCAATAAGAAAGGTTGTGTTATTGAGTATTTGAGAAACATTAGGAATCGCATGATTCGTATGCTTGTGTTTGTGTTGTTTGGTGATCTTTCTATCAAGTTCTATTAAGTTCAAAGATTTTTGGACGAGAGAAAGAATAGAAACCAACACTTCCCAAACCATAGCCCAGGAAAATCAAACCAATCAATAAGAAAAGTTGTGTTATTGAGTATTTGAGAAACATTAGGAATCGCATGATTCATATGCTTGTGTTTGTGTTGTTTGGTGATCTTTCTATCAAGTTCTATTAAGTTCAAAGATTTTTGGACGAGAAAAAAATGGAAACCAACACTTCCCAAACCATAGCCTAGGCAAATCAAACCAATCAATAAGAAAGGTTGTGTTATTGAGTATTTGAGAAACATTAGGAATCGCACGATTCGTATGCTTGTGTTTGTGTTGTTTGGTGGTCTTTCTATCAAGTTCTATTAAGTTCAAAGATTTTTGGACGAGAAAAAGAATGGAAACCAACATTTCCCAAACCATAGCCTAGGCAAATCAAACCAATCAATAAAAAAGGTTGTGTTAAAAGTATTTGAGAAACATTCGGAATCGCATGATTCGTATGCTTGTGTTTGTGTTGTTTGGTGATCTTTCTATCAAGTTCTATTAAGTTCAAAGATTTTTGGACGAGAAAAAGAATGGAAACCAACACTTCCCAAACCATAGCCCAGGGAAATCAAACCAATCAATAAGAAAAGTTGTGTTATTGAGTATTTGAGAAACATTAGGAATCGCATGATTCATATGCTTGTGTTTGTGTTGTTTGGTGATCTTTCTATCAAGTTCTATTAAGTTCAAAGATTTTTGGACGAGAAAAAGGATGGAAACCAACACTTCCCAAACCATAGCCTAGGCAAATCAAACCAATCAATAAGAAAGGTTGTGTTATTGAGTATTTGAGAAACATTAGGAATCGCATGATTCGTATGCTTGTTTTTGTGTTGTTTGGTGATCTTTCTATCAAGTTCTATTAAGTTCAAAGATTTTTGGACGAGAAAAAGAATGGAAACCAACACTTCGCAAACCATAGCCCAGGAAAATCAAACCAATCAATAAGAAAGGTTGTGTTATTGAGTATTTGAGAAACATTAGGAATCGCATGATTCGTATGCTTGTGTTTGTGTTGTTTGGTGATCTTTCTATCAAGTTCTATGAAGTTCCAAGATTTTTGGATGAGAGAAAGAATGGAAACCAACACTTCCCAAACATAGCCCAGGCTAATCAAACCAATCAATAAGAAAGGTTGTGTTATTGAGTATTTAAGAAACATTAGGAATCACATGATTCGTATGCTTGTGTTTGTGTTGTTTGGTGATCTTTCTATCAAGTTCAATGAAGTTCCAAGATTTCTGGACGAGAAAAGAATGGAAACCAACATTTCCAAAACCATAGCCTAGGCAAATCAAACCAATCAATAAGAAAGGTTGTGTTATTGAGTATTTGAGAAACATTAGGAATCGCATGATTCGTATGCTTGTGTTTGTGTTGTTTGGTGATCTTTCTATCAAGTTCTATTAAGTTCAAAGATTTTTGGACGAGAAAAAGAATGGAAACCAACACTTCCCAAACCATAGCCCAGGAAAATCAAACCAATCAATAAGAAAGGTTATGTTATTGAGTATTTGAGAAACATTAGGAATTGCATGATTCGTATGCTTGTGTTTGTGTTGTTTGGTGATCTTTCGATCAAGTTCTATGAAGTTCCAAGATTTTTGGATGAGAGAAAGAATGGAAACCAACACTTCCCAAACATAGCCCAGGCTAATCAAACCAATCAATAAGAAAGGTTGTGTTATTGAGTATTTAAGAAACATTAGGAATCGCATGATTCGTATGCTTGTGTTTGTGTTGTTTGGTGTTCTTTCTATCAAGTTCAATGAAGTTCCAAGATTTCTGGACGAGAAAGGAATGGAAACCAACATTTCCAAAACCATAGCCTAGGCAAATCAAACCAATCAATAATAAAAGTTATGTTATTGAGTATTTGAGAAACATTAGGAATCACATGATTCATATGCTTGTGTTTGTGTTGTTTGGTGATCTTTCTATCAAGTTCTATTAGGTTCAAAGATTTTTGGACGAGAAAAAGAATGGAAACCAACACTTCCCAAACCATAGCCCAGGAAAATCAAACCAATCAATAAGAAAGGTTGTGTTATTGAGTATTTGAGAAACATTAGGAATCGCATGATTCGTATGCTTGTGTTTGTGTTGTTTGGTGATCTTTCTACCAAGTTCTATTAAGTTCCAAGATTTTTGGATGAGAGAAAGAATGGAAACCAACACTTCCCAAACATAGCCCAGGCTAATCAAACCAATCAATAAGAAAGGTTGTGTTATTGAGTATTTAAGAAACATTAGGAATCGCATGATTCATATGCTTGTGTTTGTGTTGTTTGGTGATCTTTCTATCAAGTTCTATTAAGTTCAAAGATTTTTGGACGAGAAAAAGAATGGAAACCAACACTTCCCAAACCATATCCTAGGCTAATCAAACCAATCAATAAGAAAGGTTGTGTTATTGAGTATTTGAGAAACATTAGGAATCGCACGATTCGTATGCTTGTGTTTGTGTTGTTTGGTGGTCTTTCTACCAAGTTCTATTAAGTTCCAAGATTTTTGGATGAGAGAAAGAATGGAAACCAACACTTCCCAAACATAGCCCAGGCTAATCAAACCAATCAATAAGAAAGGTTGTGTTATTGAGTATTTAAGAAACATTAGGAATCGCATGATTCATATGCTTGTGTTTGTGTTGTTTGGTGATCTTTCTATCATGTTCTATTAAGTTCAAAGATTTTTGGACGAGAAAAAGAATGGAAACCAACACTTTCCAAACCATAGCCTAGGTAAATCAAACCAATCAATAAGAAAAGTTGTGTTATTGAGTATTTGAGAAACATTACGAATCGCATGATTCGTATGCTTGTGTTTGTGTTGTTTGGTGATCTTTCTATCAAGTTCTATTAAGTTCAAAGATTTTTGGACGAGAAAAAGAATGGAAACCAACACTTCCCAAACCATAGCCCAGGAAAATCAAACCAATCAATAAGAAAAGTTGTGTTATTGAGTATTTGAGAAACATTAGGAATCGCATGATTCGTATGCTTGTGTTTGTGTTGTTTGGTGATCTTTCTGTCAAGTTCAATTAAGTTCAAAGATTTTTGGATGAGAGAAAGAATCGAAACCAACACTTCCCAAACCATAGCCTAGGTAAATCAAACCAATCAATAAGAAAGGTTGTGTTATTGAGTATTTGAGAAACATTAGGAATCGCATGATTCGTATGCTTGTGTTTGTGTTGTTTGGTGATCTTTCTATCAAGTTCTATTAAGTTCAAAGATTTTTGGACGAGAGAAAGAATAGAAACCAACACTTCCCAAACCATAGCCCAGGAAAATCAAACCAATCAATAAGAAAAGTTGTGTTATTGAGTATTTGAGAAACATTAGGAATCGCATGATTCATATGCTTGTGTTTGTGTTGTTTGGTGATCTTTCTATCAAGTTCTATTAAGTTCAAAGATTTTTGGACGAGAAAAAAATGGAAACCAACACTTCCCAAACCATAGCCTAGGCAAATCAAACCAATCAATAAGAAAGGTTGTGTTATTGAGTATTTGAGAAACATTAGGAATCGCACGATTCGTATGCTTGTGTTTGTGTTGTTTGGTGGTCTTTCTATCAAGTTCTATTAAGTTCAAAGATTTTTGGACGAGAAAAAGAATGGAAACCAACATTTCCCAAACCATAGCCTAGGCAAATCAAACCAATCAATAAAAAAGGTTGTGTTAAAAGTATTTGAGAAACATTCGGAATCGCATGATTCGTATGCTTGTGTTTGTGTTGTTTGGTGATCTTTCTATCAAGTTCTATTAAGTTCAAAGATTTTTGGACGAGAAAAAGAATGGAAACCAACACTTCCCAAACCATAGCCCAGGGAAATCAAACCAATCAATAAGAAAAGTTGTGTTATTGAGTATTTGAGAAACATTAGGAATCGCATGATTCATATGCTTGTGTTTGTGTTGTTTGGTGATCTTTCTATCAAGTTCTATTAAGTTCAAAGATTTTTGGACGAGAAAAAGGATGGAAACCAACACTTCCCAAACCATAGCCTAGGCAAATCAAACCAATCAATAAGAAAGGTTGTGTTATTGAGTATTTGAGAAACATTAGGAATCGCATGATTCGTGTGCTTGTTTTTGTGTTGTTTGGTGATCTTTCTATCAAGTTCTATTAAGTTCAAAGATTTTTGGACGAGAAAAAGAATGGAAACCAACACTTCGCAAACCATAGCCCAGGAAAATCAAACCAATCAATAAGAAAGGTTGTGTTATTGAGTATTTGAGAAACATTAGGAATCGCATGATTCGTATGCTTGTGTTTGTGTTGTTTGGTGATCTTTCTATCAAGTTCTATGAAGTTCCAAGATTTTTGGATGAGAGAAAGAATGGAAACCAACACTTCCCAAACATAGCCCAGGCTAATCAAACCAATCAATAAGAAAGGTTGTGTTATTGAGTATTTAAGAAACATTAGGAATCACATGATTCGTATGCTTGTGTTTGTGTTGTTTGGTGATCTTTCTATCAAGTTCAATGAAGTTCCAAGATTTCTGGACGAGAAAAGAATGGAAACCAACATTTCCAAAACCATAGCCTAGGCAAATCAAACCAATCAATAAGAAAGGTTGTGTTATTGAGTATTTGAGAAACATTAGGAATCGCATGATTCGTATGCTTGTGTTTGTGTTGTTTGGTGATCTTTCTATCAAGTTCTATTAAGTTCAAAGATTTTTGGACGAGAAAAAGAATGGAAACCAACACTTCCCAAACCATAGCCCAGGAAAATCAAACCAATCAATAAGAAAGGTTATGTTATTGAGTATTTGAGAAACATTAGGAATTGCATGATTCGTATGCTTGTGTTTGTGTTGTTAGGTGATCTTTCGATCAAGTTCTATGAAGTTCCAAGATTTTTGGATGAGAGAAAGAATGGAAACCAACACTTCCCAAACATAGCCCAGGCTAATCAAACCAATCAATAAGAAAGGTTGTGTTATTAAGTATTTAAGAAACATTAGGAATCGCATGATTCGTATGCTTGTGTTTGTGTTGTTTGGTGTTCTTTCTATCAAGTTCAATGAAGTTCCAAGATTTCTGGACGAGAAAGGAATGGAAACCAACATTTCCAAAACCATAGCCTAGGCAAATCAAACCAATCAATAATAAAAGTTATGTTATTGAGTATTTGAGAAACATTAGGAATCACATGATTCATATGCTTGTGTTTGTGTTGTTTGGTGATCTTTCTATCAAGTTCTATTAGGTTCAAAGATTTTTGGACGAGAAAAAAAATGGAAACCAACACTTCCCAAACCATAGCCCAGGAAAATCAAACCAATCAATAAGAAAGGTTGTGTTATTGAGTATTTGAGAAACATTAGGAATCGCATGATTCGTATGCTTGTGTTTGTGTTGTTTGGTGATCTTTCTACCAAGTTCTATTAAGTTCCAAGATTTTTGGATGAGAGAAAGAATGGAAACCAACACTTCCCAAACATAGCCCAGGCTAATCAAACCAATCAATAAGAAAGGTTGTGTTATTGAGTATTTAAGAAACATTAGGAATCGCATGATTCATATGCTTGTGTTTGTGTTGTTTGGTGATCTTTCTATCAAGTTCTATTAAGTTCAAAGATTTTTGGACGAGAAAAAGAATGGAAACCAACACTTCCCAAACCATATCCTAGGCTAATCAAACCAATCAATAAGAAAGGTTGTGTTATTGAGTATTTGAGAAACATTAGGAATCGCACGATTCGTATGCTTGTGTTTGTGTTGTTTGGTGGTCTTTCTACCAAGTTCTATTAAGTTCCAAGATTTTTGGATGAGAGAAAGAATGGAAACCAACACTTCCCAAACATAGCCCAGGCTAATCAAACCAATCAATAAGAAAGGTTGTGTTATTGAGTATTTAAGAAACATTAGGAATCGCATGATTCATATGCTTGTGTTTGTGTTGTTTGGTGATCTTTCTATCATGTTCTATTAAGTTCAAAGATTTTTGGACGAGAAAAAGAATGGAAACCAACACTTTCCAAACCATAGCCTAGGTAAATCAAACCAATCAATAAGAAAAGTTGTGTTATTGAGTATTTGAGAAACATTACGAATCGCATGATTCGTATGCTTGTGTTTGTGTTGTTTGGTGATCTTTCTATCAAGTTCTATTAAGTTCAAAGATTTTTGGACGAGAAAAAGAATGGAAACCAACACTTCCCAAACCATAGCCCAGGAAAATCAAACCAATCAATAAGAAAAGTTGTGTTATTGAGTATTTGAGAAACATTAGGAATCGCATGATTCGTATGCTTGTGTTTGTGTTGTTTGGTGATCTTTCTGTCAAGTTCAATTAAGTTCAAAGATTTTTGGATGAGAGAAAGAATCGAAACCAACACTTCCCAAACCATAGCCTAGGTAAATCAAACCAATCAATAAGAAAGGTTGTGTTATTGAGTATTTGAGAAACATTAGGAATCGCATGATTCGTATGCTTGTGTTTGTGTTGTTTGGTGATCTTTCTATCAAGTTCTATTAAGTTCAAAGATTTTTGGACGAGAGAAAGAATAGAAACCAACACTTCCCAAACCATAGCCCAGGAAAATCAAACCAATCAATAAGAAAAGTTGTGTTATTGAGTATTTGAGAAACATTAGGAATCGCATGATTCATATGCTTGTGTTTGTGTTGTTTGGTGATCTTTCTATCAAGTTCTATTAAGTTCAAAGATTTTTGGACGAGAAAAAAATGGAAACCAACACTTCCCAAACCATAGCCTAGGCAAATCAAACCAATCAATAAGAAAGGTTGTGTTATTGAGTATTTGAGAAACATTAGGAATCGCACGATTCGTATGCTTGTGTTTGTGTTGTTTGGTGGTCTTTCTATCAAGTTCTATTAAGTTCAAAGATTTTTGGACGAGAAAAAGAATGGAAACCAACATTTCCCAAACCATAGCCTAGGCAAATCAAACCAATCAATAAAAAAGGTTGTGTTAAAAGTATTTGAGAAACATTCGGAATCGCATGATTCGTATGCTTGTGTTTGTGTTGTTTGGTGATCTTTCTATCAAGTTCTATTAAGTTCAAAGATTTTTGGACGAGAAAAAGAATGGAAACCAACACTTCCCAAACCATAGCCCAGGGAAATCAAACCAATCAATAAGAAAAGTTGTGTTATTGAGTATTTGAGAAACATTAGGAATCGCATGATTCATATGCTTGTGTTTGTGTTGTTTGGTGATCTTTCGATCAACTTCTATGAAGTTCCAAGATTTTTGGACGAGAAAAAGGATGGAAACCAACACTTCCCAAACCATAGCCTAGGCAAATCAAACCAATCAATAAGAAAGGTTGTGTTATTGAGTATTTGAGAAACATTAGGAATCGCATGATTCGTATGCTTGTTTTTGTGTTGTTTGGTGATCTTTCTATCAAGTTCTATTAAGTTCAAAGATTTTTGGACGAGAAAAAGAATGGAAACCAACACTTCGCAAACCATAGCCCAGGAAAATCAAACCAATCAATAAGAAAGGTTGTGTTATTGAGTATTTGAGAAACATTAGGAATCGCATGATTCGTATGCTTGTGTTTGTGTTGTTTTGTGATCTTTCTATCAAGTTCTATGAAGTTCCAAGATTTTTGGATGAGAGAAAGAATGGAAACCAACACTTCCCAAACATAGCCCAGGCTAATCAAACCAATCAATAAGAAAGGTTGTGTTATTGAGTATTTAAGAAACATTAGGAATCACATGATTCGTATGCTTGTGTTTGTGTTGTTTGGTGATCTTTCTATCAAGTTCAATGAAGTTCCAAGATTTCTGGACGAGAAAAGAATGGAAACCAACATTTCCAAAACCATAGCCTAGGCAAATCAAACCAATCAATAAGAAAGGTTGTGTTATTGAGTATTTGAGAAACATTAGGAATCGCATGATTCGTATGCTTGTGTTTGTGTTGTTTGGTGATCTTTCTATCAAGTTCTATTAAGTTCAAAGATTTTTGGACGAGAAAAAGAATGGAAACCAACACTTCCCAAACCATAGCCCAGGAAAATCAAACCAATCAATAAGAAAGGTTATGTTATTGAGTATTTGAGAAACATTAGGAATTGCATGATTCGTATGCTTGTGTTTGTGTTGTTTGGTGATCTTTCGATCAAGTTCTATGAAGTTCCAAGATTTTTGGATGAGAGAAAGAATGGAAACCAACACTTCCCAAACATAGCCCAGGCTAATCAAACCAATCAATAAGAAAGGTTGTGTTATTGAGTATTTAAGAAACATTAGGAATCGCATGATTCGTATGCTTGTGTTTGTGTTGTTTGGTGTTCTTTCTATCAAGTTCAATGAAGTTCCAAGATTTCTGGACGAGAAAGGAATGGAAACCAACATTTCCAAAACCATAGCCTAGGCAAATCAAACCAATCAATAATAAAAGTTATGTTATTGAGTATTTGAGAAACATTAGGAATCACATGATTCATATGCTTGTGTTTGTGTTGTTTGGTGATCTTTCTATCAAGTTCTATTAGGTTCAAAGATTTTTGGACGAGAAAAAGAATGGAAACCAACACTTCCCAAACCATAGCCCAGGAAAATCAAACCAATCAATAAGAAAGGTTGTGTTATTGAGTATTTGAGAAACATTAGGAATCGCATGATTCGTATGCTTGTGTTTGTGTTGTTTGGTGATCTTTCTACCAAGTTCTATTAAGTTCCAAGATTTTTGGATGAGAGAAAGAATGGAAACCAACACTTCCCAAACATAGCCCAGGCTAATCAAACCAATCAATAAGAAAGGTTGTGTTATTGAGTATTTAAGAAACATTAGGAATCGCATGATTCATATGCTTGTGTTTGTGTTGTTTGGTGATCTTTCTATCAAGTTCTATTAAGTTCAAAGATTTTTGGACGAGAAAAAGAATGGAAACCAACACTTCCCAAACCATATCCTAGGCTAATCAAACCAATCAATAAGAAAGGTTGTGTTATTGAGTATTTGAGAAACATTAGGAATCGCACGATTCGTATGCTTGTGTTTGTGTTGTTTGGTGGTCTTTCTACCAAGTTCTATTAAGTTCCAAGATTTTTGGATGAGAGAAAGAATGGAAACCAACACTTCCCAAACATAGCCCAGGCTAATCAAACCAATCAATAAGAAAGGTTGTGTTATTGAGTATTTAAGAAACATTAGGAATCGCATGATTCATATGCTTGTGTTTGTGTTGTTTGGTGATCTTTCTATCAAGTTCTATTAAGTTCAAAGATTTTTGGACGAGAAAAAGAATGGAAACCAACACTTCCCAAACCATATCCTAGGCTAATCAAACCAATCAATAAGAAAGGTTGTGTTATTGAGTATTTGAGAAACATTAGGAATTGCATGATTCGTATGCTTGTGTTTGTGTTGTTTGGTGATCTTTCTATCAAGTTCTATGAAGTTCCAAGATTTTTGGATGAGAGAAAGAATGGAAACCAACACTTCCCAAACATAGCCCAGGCTAATCAAACCAATCAATAAGAAAGGTTGTGTTATTGAGTATTTAAGAAACATTAGGAATCGCATGATTCGTATGCTTGTGTTTGTGTTGTTTGGTGATCTTTCTATCAAGTTCAATGAAGTTCCAAGATTTCTGGACGAGAAAAGAATGGAAACCAACATTTCCAAAACCATAGCCTAGGCAAATCAAACCAATCAATAAGAAAAGTTGTGTTATTGAGTATTTGAGAAACATTAGGAATCACATGATTCATATGCTTGTGTTTGTGTTGTTTGGTGATCTTTCTATCAAGTTCTATTAAGTTCAAAGATTTTTGGACGAGAAAAAGAATGGAAACCAACACTTCCCAAACCATAGCCCAGGAAAATCAAACCAATCAATAAGAAAAGTTGTGTTATTGAGTATTTGAGAAACATTAGGAATCGCATGATTCGTATGCTTGTGTTTGTGTTGTTTGGTGATCTTTCTATCACGTTCTATTAAGTTCAAAGATTTTGGACGAGAGAAAGAATGGAAACCAACACTTCCCAAACATAGCCCAGGCTAATCAAACCAATCAATAAGAAAGGTTTGTTATTGAGTATTTAAGAAACATTAGGAATCGCATGATTCATATGCTTGTGTTTGTGTTGTTTGGTGATCTTTCTATCATGTTCTATTAAGTTCAAAGATTTTTGGACGAGAAAAAGAATGGAAACCAACACTTTCCAAACCATAGCCTAGGTAAATCAAACCAATCAATAAGAAAAGTTGTGTTATTGAGTATTTGAGAAACATTACGAATCGCATGATTCGTATGCTTGTGTTTGTGTTGTTTGGTGATCTTTCTATCAAGTTCTATTAAGTTCAAAGATTTTTGGACGAGAAAAAGAATGGAAACCAACACTTCCCAAACCATAGCCCAGGAAAATCAAACCAATCAATAAGAAAAGTTGTGTTATTGAGTATTTGAGAAACATTAGGAATCGCATGATTCGTATGCTTGTGTTTGTGTTGTTTGGTGATCTTTCTGTCAAGTTCAATTAAGTTCAAAGATTTTTGGATGAGAGAAAGAATCGAAACCAACACTTCCCAAACCATAGCCTAGGTAAATCAAACCAATCAATAAGAAAGGTTGTGTTATTGAGTATTTGAGAAACATTAGGAATCGCATGATTCGTATGCTTGTGTTTGTGTTGTTTGGTGATCTTTCTATCAAGTTCTATTAAGTTCAAAGATTTTTGGACGAGAGAAAGAATAGAAACCAACACTTCCCAAACCATAGCCCAGGAAAATCAAACCAATCAATAAGAAAAGTTGTGTTATTGAGTATTTGAGAAACATTAGGAATCGCATGATTCATATGCTTGTGTTTGTGTTGTTTGGTGATCTTTCTATCAAGTTCTATTAAGTTCAAAGATTTTTGGACGAGAAAAAAATGGAAACCAACACTTCCCAAACCATAGCCTAGGCAAATCAAACCAATCAATAAGAAAGGTTGTGTTATTGAGTATTTGAGAAACATTAGGAATCGCACGATTCGTATGCTTGTGTTTGTGTTGTTTGGTGGTCTTTCTATCAAGTTCTATTAAGTTCAAAGATTTTTGGACGAGAAAAAGAATGGAAACCAACATTTCCCAAACCATAGCCTAGGCAAATCAAACCAATCAATAAAAAAGGTTGTGTTAAAAGTATTTGAGAAACATTCGGAATCGCATGATTCGTATGCTTGTGTTTGTGTTGTTTGGTGATCTTTCTATCAAGTTCTATTAAGTTCAAAGATTTTTGGACGAGAAAAAGAATGGAAACCAACACTTCCCAAACCATAGCCCAGGGAAATCAAACCAATCAATAAGAAAAGTTGTGTTATTGAGTATTTGAGAAACATTAGGAATCGCATGATTCATATGCTTGTGTTTGTGTTGTTTGGTGATCTTTCTATCAAGTTCTATTAAGTTCAAAGATTTTTGGACGAGAAAAAGGATGGAAACCAACACTTCCCAAACCATAGCCTAGGCAAATCAAACCAATCAATAAGAAAGGTTGTGTTATTGAGTATTTGAGAAACATTAGGAATCGCATGATTCGTGTGCTTGTTTTTGTGTTGTTTGGTGATCTTTCTATCAAGTTCTATTAAGTTCAAAGATTTTTGGACGAGAAAAAGAATGGAAACCAACACTTCGCAAACCATAGCCCAGGAAAATCAAACCAATCAATAAGAAAGGTTGTGTTATTGAGTATTTGAGAAACATTAGGAATCGCATGATTCGTATGCTTGTGTTTGTGTTGTTTGGTGATCTTTCTATCAAGTTCTATGAAGTTCCAAGATTTTTGGATGAGAGAAAGAATGGAAACCAACACTTCCCAAACATAGCCCAGGCTAATCAAACCAATCAATAAGAAAGGTTGTGTTATTGAGTATTTAAGAAACATTAGGAATCACATGATTCGTATGCTTGTGTTTGTGTTGTTTGGTGATCTTTCTATCAAGTTCAATGAAGTTCCAAGATTTCTGGACGAGAAAAGAATGGAAACCAACATTTCCAAAACCATAGCCTAGGCAAATCAAACCAATCAATAAGAAAGGTTGTGTTATTGAGTATTTGAGAAACATTAGGAATCGCATGATTCGTATGCTTGTGTTTGTGTTGTTTGGTGATCTTTCTATCAAGTTCTATTAAGTTCAAAGATTTTTGGACGAGAAAAAGAATGGAAACCAACACTTCCCAAACCATAGCCCAGGAAAATCAAACCAATCAATAAGAAAGGTTATGTTATTGAGTATTTGAGAAACATTAGGAATTGCATGATTCGTATGCTTGTGTTTGTGTTGTTAGGTGATCTTTCGATCAAGTTCTATGAAGTTCCAAGATTTTTGGATGAGAGAAAGAATGGAAACCAACACTTCCCAAACATAGCCCAGGCTAATCAAACCAATCAATAAGAAAGGTTGTGTTATTAAGTATTTAAGAAACATTAGGAATCGCATGATTCGTATGCTTGTGTTTGTGTTGTTTGGTGTTCTTTCTATCAAGTTCAATGAAGTTCCAAGATTTCTGGACGAGAAAGGAATGGAAACCAACATTTCCAAAACCATAGCCTAGGCAAATCAAACCAATCAATAATAAAAGTTATGTTATTGAGTATTTGAGAAACATTAGGAATCACATGATTCATATGCTTGTGTTTGTGTTGTTTGGTGATCTTTCTATCAAGTTCTATTAGGTTCAAAGATTTTTGGACGAGAAAAAAAATGGAAACCAACACTTCCCAAACCATAGCCCAGGAAAATCAAACCAATCAATAAGAAAGGTTGTGTTATTGAGTATTTGAGAAACATTAGGAATCGCATGATTCGTATGCTTGTGTTTGTGTTGTTTGGTGATCTTTCTACCAAGTTCTATTAAGTTCCAAGATTTTTGGATGAGAGAAAGAATGGAAACCAACACTTCCCAAACATAGCCCAGGCTAATCAAACCAATCAATAAGAAAGGTTGTGTTATTGAGTATTTAAGAAACATTAGGAATCGCATGATTCATATGCTTGTGTTTGTGTTGTTTGGTGATCTTTCTATCAAGTTCTATTAAGTTCAAAGATTTTTGGACGAGAAAAAGAATGGAAACCAACACTTCCCAAACCATATCCTAGGCTAATCAAACCAATCAATAAGAAAGGTTGTGTTATTGAGTATTTGAGAAACATTAGGAATCGCACGATTCGTATGCTTGTGTTTGTGTTGTTTGGTGGTCTTTCTACCAAGTTCTATTAAGTTCCAAGATTTTTGGATGAGAGAAAGAATGGAAACCAACACTTCCCAAACATAGCCCAGGCTAATCAAACCAATCAATAAGAAAGGTTGTGTTATTGAGTATTTAAGAAACATTAGGAATCGCATGATTCATATGCTTGTGTTTGTGTTGTTTGGTGATCTTTCTATCATGTTCTATTAAGTTCAAAGATTTTTGGACGAGAAAAAGAATGGAAACCAACACTTTCCAAACCATAGCCTAGGTAAATCAAACCAATCAATAAGAAAAGTTGTGTTATTGAGTATTTGAGAAACATTACGAATCGCATGATTCGTATGCTTGTGTTTGTGTTGTTTGGTGATCTTTCTATCAAGTTCTATTAAGTTCAAAGATTTTTGGACGAGAAAAAGAATGGAAACCAACACTTCCCAAACCATAGCCCAGGAAAATCAAACCAATCAATAAGAAAAGTTGTGTTATTGAGTATTTGAGAAACATTAGGAATCGCATGATTCGTATGCTTGTGTTTGTGTTGTTTGGTGATCTTTCTGTCAAGTTCAATTAAGTTCAAAGATTTTTGGATGAGAGAAAGAATCGAAACCAACACTTCCCAAACCATAGCCTAGGTAAATCAAACCAATCAATAAGAAAGGTTGTGTTATTGAGTATTTGAGAAACATTAGGAATCGCATGATTCGTATGCTTGTGTTTGTGTTGTTTGGTGATCTTTCTATCAAGTTCTATTAAGTTCAAAGATTTTTGGACGAGAGAAAGAATAGAAACCAACACTTCCCAAACCATAGCCCAGGAAAATCAAACCAATCAATAAGAAAAGTTGTGTTATTGAGTATTTGAGAAACATTAGGAATCGCATGATTCATATGCTTGTGTTTGTGTTGTTTGGTGATCTTTCTATCAAGTTCTATTAAGTTCAAAGATTTTTGGACGAGAAAAAAATGGAAACCAACACTTCCCAAACCATAGCCTAGGCAAATCAAACCAATCAATAAGAAAGGTTGTGTTATTGAGTATTTGAGAAACATTAGGAATCGCACGATTCGTATGCTTGTGTTTGTGTTGTTTGGTGGTCTTTCTATCAAGTTCTATTAAGTTCAAAGATTTTTGGACGAGAAAAAGAATGGAAACCAACATTTCCCAAACCATAGCCTAGGCAAATCAAACCAATCAATAAAAAAGGTTGTGTTAAAAGTATTTGAGAAACATTCGGAATCGCATGATTCGTATGCTTGTGTTTGTGTTGTTTGGTGATCTTTCTATCAAGTTCTATTAAGTTCAAAGATTTTTGGACGAGAAAAAGAATGGAAACCAACACTTCCCAAACCATAGCCCAGGGAAATCAAACCAATCAATAAGAAAAGTTGTGTTATTGAGTATTTGAGAAACATTAGGAATCGCATGATTCATATGCTTGTGTTTGTGTTGTTTGGTGATCTTTCGATCAACTTCTATGAAGTTCCAAGATTTTTGGACGAGAAAAAGGATGGAAACCAACACTTCCCAAACCATAGCCTAGGCAAATCAAACCAATCAATAAGAAAGGTTGTGTTATTGAGTATTTGAGAAACATTAGGAATCGCATGATTCGTATGCTTGTTTTTGTGTTGTTTGGTGATCTTTCTATCAAGTTCTATTAAGTTCAAAGATTTTTGGACGAGAAAAAGAATGGAAACCAACACTTCGCAAACCATAGCCCAGGAAAATCAAACCAATCAATAAGAAAGGTTGTGTTATTGAGTATTTGAGAAACATTAGGAATCGCATGATTCGTATGCTTGTGTTTGTGTTGTTTTGTGATCTTTCTATCAAGTTCTATGAAGTTCCAAGATTTTTGGATGAGAGAAAGAATGGAAACCAACACTTCCCAAACATAGCCCAGGCTAATCAAACCAATCAATAAGAAAGGTTGTGTTATTGAGTATTTAAGAAACATTAGGAATCACATGATTCGTATGCTTGTGTTTGTGTTGTTTGGTGATCTTTCTATCAAGTTCAATGAAGTTCCAAGATTTCTGGACGAGAAAAGAATGGAAACCAACATTTCCAAAACCATAGCCTAGGCAAATCAAACCAATCAATAAGAAAGGTTGTGTTATTGAGTATTTGAGAAACATTAGGAATCGCATGATTCGTATGCTTGTGTTTGTGTTGTTTGGTGATCTTTCTATCAAGTTCTATTAAGTTCAAAGATTTTTGGACGAGAAAAAGAATGGAAACCAACACTTCCCAAACCATAGCCCAGGAAAATCAAACCAATCAATAAGAAAGGTTATGTTATTGAGTATTTGAGAAACATTAGGAATTGCATGATTCGTATGCTTGTGTTTGTGTTGTTTGGTGATCTTTCGATCAAGTTCTATGAAGTTCCAAGATTTTTGGATGAGAGAAAGAATGGAAACCAACACTTCCCAAACATAGCCCAGGCTAATCAAACCAATCAATAAGAAAGGTTGTGTTATTGAGTATTTAAGAAACATTAGGAATCGCATGATTCGTATGCTTGTGTTCTTGTTGTTTGGTGTTCTTTCTATCAAGTTCAATGAAGTTCCAAGATTTCTGGACGAGAAAGGAATGGAAACCAACATTTCCAAAACCATAGCCTAGGCAAATCAAACCAATCAATAATAAAAGTTATGTTATTGAGTATTTGAGAAACATTAGGAATCACATGATTCATATGCTTGTGTTTGTGTTGTTTGGTGATCTTTCTATCAAGTTCTATTAGGTTCAAAGATTTTTGGACGAGAAAAAGAATGGAAACCAACACTTCCCAAACCATAGCCCAGGAAAATCAAACCAATCAATAAGAAAGGTTGTGTTATTGAGTATTTGAGAAACATTAGGAATCGCATGATTCGTATGCTTGTGTTTGTGTTGTTTGGTGATCTTTCTACCAAGTTCTATTAAGTTCCAAGATTTTTGGATGAGAGAAAGAATGGAAACCAACACTTCCCAAACATAGCCCAGGCTAATCAAACCAATCAATAAGAAAGGTTGTGTTATTGAGTATTTAAGAAACATTAGGAATCGCATGATTCATATGCTTGTGTTTGTGTTGTTTGGTGATCTTTCTATCAAGTTCTATTAAGTTCAAAGATTTTTGGACGAGAAAAAGAATGGAAACCAACACTTCCCAAACCATATCCTAGGCTAATCAAACCAATCAATAAGAAAGGTTGTGTTATTGAGTATTTGAGAAACATTAGGAATCGCACGATTCGTATGCTTGTGTTTGTGTTGTTTGGTGGTCTTTCTACCAAGTTCTATTAAGTTCCAAGATTTTTGGATGAGAGAAAGAATGGAAACCAACACTTCCCAAACATAGCCCAGGCTAATCAAACCAATCAATAAGAAAGGTTGTGTTATTGAGTATTTAAGAAACATTAGGAATCGCATGATTCATATGCTTGTGTTTGTGTTGTTTGGTGATCTTTCTATCAAGTTCTATTAAGTTCAAAGATTTTTGGACGAGAAAAAGAATGGAAACCAACACTTCCCAAACCATATCCTAGGCTAATCAAACCAATCAATAAGAAAGGTTGTGTTATTGAGTATTTGAGAAACATTAGGAATTGCATGATTCGTATGCTTGTGTTTGTGTTGTTTGGTGATCTTTCTATCAAGTTCTATGAAGTTCCAAGATTTTTGGATGAGAGAAAGAATGGAAACCAACACTTCCCAAACATAGCCCAGGCTAATCAAACCAATCAATAAGAAAGGTTGTGTTATTGAGTATTTAAGAAACATTAGGAATCGCATGATTCGTATGCTTGTGTTTGTGTTGTTTGGTGATCTTTCTATCAAGTTCAATGAAGTTCCAAGATTTCTGGACGAGAAAAGAATGGAAACCAACATTTCCAAAACCATAGCCTAGGCAAATCAAACCAATCAATAAGAAAAGTTGTGTTATTGAGTATTTGAGAAACATTAGGAATCACATGATTCATATGCTTGTGTTTGTGTTGTTTGGTGATCTTTCTATCAAGTTCTATTAAGTTCAAAGATTTTTGGACGAGAAAAAGAATGGAAACCAACACTTCCCAAACCATAGCCCAGGAAAATCAAACCAATCAATAAGAAAAGTTGTGTTATTGAGTATTTGAGAAACATTAGGAATCGCATGATTCGTATGCTTGTGTTTGTGTTGTTTGGTGATCTTTCTATCACGTTCTATTAAGTTCAAAGATTTTGGACGAGAGAAAGAATGGAAACCAACACTTCCCAAACATAGCCCAGGCTAATCAAACCAATCAATAAGAAAGGTTTGTTATTGAGTATTTAAGAAACATTAGGAATCGCATGATTCATATGCTTGTGTTTGTGTTGTTTGGTGATCTTTCTATCATGTTCTATTAAGTTCAAAGATTTTTGGACGAGAAAAAGAATGGAAACCAACACTTTCCAAACCATAGCCTAGGTAAATCAAACCAATCAATAAGAAAAGTTGTGTTATTGAGTATTTGAGAAACATTACGAATCGCATGATTCGTATGCTTGTGTTTGTGTTGTTTGGTGATCTTTCTATCAAGTTCTATTAAGTTCAAAGATTTTTGGACGAGAAAAAGAATGGAAACCAACACTTCCCAAACCATAGCCCAGGAAAATCAAACCAATCAATAAGAAAAGTTGTGTTATTGAGTATTTGAGAAACATTAGGAATCGCATGATTCGTATGCTTGTGTTTGTGTTGTTTGGTGATCTTTCTATCAAGTTCAATTAAGTTCAAAGATTTTTGGATGAGAGAAAGAATCGAAACCAACACTTCCCAAACCATAGCCTAGGTAAATCAAACCAATCAATAAGAAAGGTTGTGTTATTGAGTATTTGAGAAACATTAGGAATCGCATGATTCGTATGCTTGTGTTTGTGTTGTTTGGTGATCTTTCTATCAAGTTCTATTAAGTTCAAAGATTTTTGGACGAGAGAAAGAATAGAAACCAACACTTCCCAAACCATAGCCCAGGAAAATCAAACCAATCAATAAGAAAAGTTGTGTTATTGAGTATTTGAGAAACATTAGGAATCGCATGATTCATATGCTTGTGTTTGTGTTGTTTGGTGATCTTTCTATCAAGTTATATTAAGTTCAAAGATTTTTGGACGAGAAAAAAATGGAAACCAACACTTCCCAAACCATAGCCTAGGCAAATCAAACCAATCAATAAGAAAGGTTGTGTTATTGAGTATTTGAGAAACATTAGGAATCGCACGATTCGTATGCTTGTGTTTGTGTTGTTTGGTGGTCTTTCTATCAAGTTCTATTAAGTTCAAAGATTTTTGGACGAGAAAAAGAATGGAAACCAACATTTCCCAAACCATAGCCTAGGCAAATCAAACCAATCAATAAAAAAGGTTGTGTTAAAAGTATTTGAGAAACATTCGGAATCGCATGATTCGTATGCTTGTGTTTGTGTTGTTTGGTGATCTTTCTATCAAGTTCTATTAAGCTCAAAGATTTTTGGACGAGAAAAAGAATGGAAACCAACACTTCCCAAACCATAGCCCAGGGAAATCAAACCAATCAATAAGAAAAGTTGTGTTATTGAGTATTTGAGAAACATTAGGAATCGCATGATTCATATGCTTGTGTTTGTGTTGTTTGGTGATCTTTCTATCAAGTTCTATTAAGTTCAAAGATTTTTGGACGAGAAAAAGGATGGAAACCAACACTTCCCAAACCATAGCCTAGGCAAATCAAACCAATCAATAAGAAAGGTTGTGTTATTGAGTATTTGAGAAACATTAGGAATCGCATGATTCGTATGCTTGTTTTTGTGTTGTTTGGTGATCTTTCTATCAAGTTCTATTAAGTTCAAAGATTTTTGGACGAGAAAAAGAATGGAAACCAACACTTCGCAAACCATAGCCCAGGAAAATCAAACCAATCAATAAGAAAGGTTGTGTTATTGAGTATTTGAGAAACATTAGGAATCGCATGATTCGTATGCTTGTGTTTGTGTTGTTTGGTGATCTTTCGATCAAGTTCTATGAAGTTCCAAGATTTTTGGATGAGAGAAAGAATGGAAACCAAAACTTCCCAAACATAGCCCAGGCTAATCAAACCAATCAATAAGAAAGGTTGTGTTATTGAGTATTTAAGAAACATTAGGAATCGCATGATTCGTATGCTTGTGTTTGTGTTGTTTGGTGTTCTTTCTATCAAGTTCAATGAAGTTCCAAGATTTCTGGACGAGAAAGGAATGGAAACCAACATTTCCAAAACCATAGCCTAGGCAAATCAAACCAATCAATAATGAAAGTTATGTTATTGAGTATTTGAGAAACATTAGGAATCACATGATTCATATGCTTGTGTTTGTGTTGTTTGGTGATCTTTCTATCAAGTTCTATTAGGTTCAAAGATTTTTGGACGAGAAAAAGAATGGAAACCAACACTTCCCAAACCATAGCCCAGGAAAATCAAACCAATCAATAAGAAAGGTTGTGTTATTGAGTATTTGAGAAACATTAGGAATCGCATGATTCGTATGCTTGTGTTTGTGTTGTTTGGTGATCTTTCTACCAAGTTCTATTAAGTTCCAAGATTTTTGGATGAGAGAAAGAATGGAAACCAACACTTCCCAAACATAGCCCAGGCTAATCAAACCAATCAATAAGAAAGGTTGTGTTATTGAGTATTTAAGAAACATTAGGAATCGCATGATTCATATGCTTGTGTTTGTGTTGTTTGGTGATCTTTCTATCAAGTTCTATTAAGTTCAAAGATTTTTGGACGAGAAAAAGAATGGAAACCAACACTTCCCAAACCATATCCTAGGCTAATCAAACCAATCAATAAGAAAGGTTGTGTTATTGAGTATTTGAGAAACATTAGGAATCGCACGATTCGTATGCTTGTGTTTGTGTTGTTTGGTGGTCTTTCTACCAAGTTCTATTAAGTTCCAAGATTTTTGGATGAGAGAAAGAATGGAAACCAACACTTCCCAAACATAGCCCAGGCTAATCAAACCAATCAATAAGAAAGGTTGTGTTATTGAGTATTTAAGAAACATTAGGAATCGCATGATTCATATGCTTGTGTTTGTGTTGTTTGGTGATCTTTCTATCAAGTTCTATTAAGTTCAAAGATTTTTGGACGAGAAAAAGAATGGAAACCAACACTTCCCAAACCATATCCTAGGCTAATCAAACCAATCAATAAGAAAGGTTGTGTTATTGAGTATTTGAGAAACATTAGGAATTGCATGATTCGTATGCTTGTGTTTGTGTTGTTTGGTGATCTTTCTATCAAGTTCTATGAAGTTCCAAGATTTTTGGATGAGAGAAAGAATGGAAACCAACACTTCCCAAACATAGCCCAGGCTAATCAAACCAATCAATAAGAAAGGTTGTGTTATTGAGTATTTAAGAAACATTAGGAATCGCATGATTCGTATGCTTGTGTTTGTGTTGTTTGGTGATCTTTCTATCAAGTTCAATGAAGTTCCAAGATTTCTGGACGAGAAAAGAATGGAAACCAACATTTCCAAAACCATAGCCTAGGCAAATCAAACCAATCAATAAGAAAAGTTGTGTTATTGAGTATTTGAGAAACATTAGGAATCACATGATTCATATGCTTGTGTTTGTGTTGTTTGGTGATCTTTCTATCAAGTTCTATTAAGTTCAAAGATTTTTGGACGAGAAAAAGAATGGAAACCAACACTTCCCAAACCATAGCCCAGGAAAATCAAACCAATCAATAAGAAAAGTTGTGTTATTGAGTATTTGAGAAACATTAGGAATCGCATGATTCGTATGCTTGTGTTTGTGTTGTTTGGTGATCTTTCTATCACGTTCTATTAAGTTCAAAGATTTTGGACGAGAGAAAGAATGGAAACCAACACTTCCCAAACATAGCCCAGGCTAATCAAACCAATCAATAAGAAAGGTTGTGTTATTGAGTATTTAAGAAACATTAGGAATCGCATGATTCATATGCTTGTATTTGTGTTGTTTGGTGATCTTTCTATCATGTTCTATTAAGTTCAAAGATTTTTGGACGAGAAAAAGAATGGAAACCAACACTTTCCAAACCATAGCCTAGGTAAATCAAACCAATCAATAAGAAAAGTTGTGTTATTGAGTATTTGAGAAACATTACGAATCGCATGATTCGTATGCTTGTGTTTGTGTTGTTTGGTGATCTTTCTATCAAGTTCTATTAAGTTCAAAGATTTTTGGACGAGAAAAAGAATGGAAACCAACACTTCCCAAACCATAGCCCAGGAAAATCAAACCAATCAATAAGAAAAGTTGTGTTATTGAGTATTTGAGAAACATTAGGAATCGCATGATTCGTATGCTTGTGTTTGTGTTGTTTGGTGATCTTTCTATCAAGTTCAATTAAGTTCAAAGATTTTTGGATGAGAGAAAGAATCGAAACCAACACTTCCCAAACCATAGCCTAGGTAAATCAAACCAATCAATAAGAAAGGTTGTGTTATTGAGTATTTGAGAAACATTAGGAATCGCATGATTCGTATGCTTGTGTTTGTGTTGTTTGGTGATCTTTCTATCAAGTTCTATTAAGTTCAAAGATTTTTGGACGAGAGAAAGAATAGAAACCAACACTTCCCAAACCATAGCCCAGGAAAATCAAACCAATCAATAAGAAAAGTTGTGTTATTGAGTATTTGAGAAACATTAGGAATCGCATGATTCATATGCTTGTGTTTGTGTTGTTTGGTGATCTTTCTATCAAGTTATATTAAGTTCAAAGATTTTTGGACGAGAAAAAAATGGAAACCAACACTTCCCAAACCATAGCCTAGGCAAATCAAACCAATCAATAAGAAAGGTTGTGTTATTGAGTATTTGAGAAACATTAGGAATCGCACGATTCGTATGCTTGTGTTTGTGTTGTTTGGTGGTCTTTCTATCAAGTTCTATTAAGTTCAAAGATTTTTGGACGAGAAAAAGAATGGAAACCAACATTTCCCAAACCATAGCCTAGGCAAATCAAACCAATCAATAAAAAAGGTTGTGTTAAAAGTATTTGAGAAACATTCGGAATCGCATGATTCGTATGCTTGTGTTTGTGTTGTTTGGTGATCTTTCTATCAAGTTCTATTAAGTTCAAAGATTTTTGGACGAGAAAAAGAATGGAAACCAACACTTCCCAAACCATAGCCTAGGCAAATCAAACCAATCAATAAGAAAGGTTGTGTTATTGAGTATTTGAGAAACATTAGGAATCGCATGATTCGTATGCTTGTTTTTGTGTTGTTTGGTGATCTTTCTATCAAGTTCTATTAAGTTCAAAGATTTTTGGACGAGAAAAAGAATGGAAACCAACACTTCGCAAACCATAGCCCAGGAAAATCAAACCAATCAATAAGAAAGGTTGTGTTATTGAGTATTTGAGAAACATTAGGAATCGCATGATTCGTATGCTTGTGTTTGTGTTGTTTGGTGATCTTTCTATCAAGTTCTATGAAGTTCCAAGATTTTTGGATGAGAGAAAGAATGGAAACCAACACTTCCCAAACATAGCCCAGGCTAATCAAACCAATCAATAAGAAAGGTTGTGTTATTGAGTATTTAAGAAACATTAGGAATCACATGATTCGTATGCTTGTGTTTGTGTTGTTTGGTGATCTTTCTATCAAGTTCAATGAAGTTCCAAGATTTCTGGACGAGAAAAGAATGGAAACCAACATTTCCAAAACAATAGCCTAGGCAAATCAAACCAATCAATAAGAAAGGTTGTGTTATTGAGTATTTGAGAAACATTAGGAATCGCATGATTCGTATGCTTGTGTTTTTGTTGTTTGGTGATCTTTCTATCAAGTTCTATTAAGTTCAAAGATTTTTGGACGAGAAAAAGAATGGAAACCAACACTTCCCAAACCATAGCCCAGGAAAATCAAACCAATCAATAAGAAAGGTTATGTTATTGAGTATTTGAGAAACATTAGGAATTGCATGATTCGTATGCTTGTGTTTGTGTTGTTTGGTGATCTTTCGATCAAGTTCTATGAAGTTCCAAGATTTTTGGATGAGAGAAAGAATGGAAACCAACACTTCCCAAACATAGCCCAGGCTAATCAAACCAATCAATAAGAAAGGTTGTGTTATTGAGTATTTAAGAAACATTAGGAATCGCATGATTCGTATGCTTGTGTTTGTGTTGTTTGGTGTTCTTTCTATCAAGTTCAATGAAGTTCCAAGATTTCTGGACGAGAAAGGAATGGAAACCAACATTTCCAAAACCATAGCCTAGGCAAATCAAACCAATCAATAATAAAAGTTATGTTATTGAGTATTTGAGAAACATTAGGAATCACATGATTCATATGCTTGTGTTTGTGTTGTTTGGTGATCTTTCTATCAAGTTCTATTTGGTTCAAAGATTTTTGGACGAGAAAAAGAATGGAAACCAACACTTCCCAAACCATAGCCCAGGAAAATCAAACCAATCAATAAGAAAGGTTGTGTTATTGAGTATTTGAGAAACATTAGGAATCGCATGATTCGTATGCTTGTGTTTGTGTTGTTTGGTGATCTTTCTACCAAGTTCTATTAAGTTCCAAGATTTTTGGATGAGAGAAAGAATGGAAACCAACACTTCCCAAACATAGCCCAGGCTAATCAAACAAATCAATAAGAAAGGTTGTGTTATTGAGTATTTAAGAAACATTAGGAATCGCATGATTCATATGCTTGTGTTTGTGTTGTTTGGTGATCTTTCTATCAAGTTCTATTAAGTTCAAAGATTTTTGGACGAGAAAAAGAATGGAAACCAACACTTCCCAAACCATATCCTAGGCTAATCAAACCAATCAATAAGAAAGGTTGTGTTATTGAGTATTTGAGAAACATTAGGAATCGCACGATTCGTATGCTTGTGTTTGTGTTGTTTGGTGGTCTTTCTATCAAGTTCTATTAAGTTCAAAGATTTTTGGACGAGAAAAAGAATGGAAACCAACATTTCCCAAACCATAGCCTAGGCAAATCAAACCAATCAATAAAAAAGGTTGTGTTATTGAGTATTTGAGAAACATTAGGAATCGCATGATTCGTATGCTTGTGTTTGTGTTGTTTGGTGATCTTTCTATCAAGTTCTATTAAGTTCAAAGATTTTTGGACGAGAAAAAGAATGGAAACCAACACTTCCCAAACCATAGCCTAGGGAAATCAAACCAATCAATAAGAAAAGTTGTGTTATTGAGTATTTGAGAAACATTAGGAATCGCATGATTCGTATGCTTGTGTTTGTGTTGTTTGGTGATCTTTCTATCAAGTTCTATTAAGTTCAAAGATTTTTGGACGAGAAAAAGAATGGAAACCAACATTTCCCAAACCATAGCCTAGGCAAATCAAACCAATCAATAAAAAAGGTTGTGTTATTGAGTATTTGAGAAACATTAGGAATCGCATGATTCGTATGCTTGTGTTTGTGTTGTTTGGTGATCTTTCTATCAAGTTCTATTAAGTTCAAAGATTTTTGGACGAGAAAAAGAATGGAAACCAACACTTCCCAAACCATAGCCTAGGGAAATCAAACCAATCAATAAGAAAGGTTGTGTTATTGAGTATTTGAGAAACATTAGGAATCGCATGATACGTATGCTTGTGTTTGTGTTGTTTGGTGATGTTTCTATCAAGTACTATTAAGTTCAAAGATTTTTGGACGAGAAAAAGAATGGAAACCAACACTTCCCAAACCATAGCCCAGGAAAATCAAACCAATCAATAAGAAAGGTTGTGTTATTGAGTATTTGAGAAACATTAGGAATTGCATGATTCGTATGCTTGTGTTTGTGTTGTTTGGTGATCTTTCTATCAAGTTCTATGAAGTTCCAAGATTTTTGGATGAGAGAAAGAATGGAAACCAACACTTCCCAAACATAGCCCAGGCTAATCAAACCAATCAATAAGAAAGGTTGTGTTATTGAGTATTTAAGAAACATTAGGAATCGCATGATTCGTATGCTTGTGTTTGTGTTCTTTGGTGATCTTTCTATCAAGTTCAATGAAGTTCCAAGATTTCTGGACGAGAAAAGAATGGAAACCAACATTTCCAAAACCATAGCCTAGGCAAATCAAACCAATCAATAAGAAAAGTTGTGTTATTGAGTATTTGAGAAACATTAGGAATCACATGATTCATATGCTTGTGTTTGTGTTGTTTGGTGATCTTTCTATCAAGTTCTATTAAGTTCAAAGATTTTTGGACGAGAAAAAGAATGGAAACCAACACTTTCCAAACCATAGCCTAGGTAAATCAAACCATAGCCTAGGAAAAAGAATGGAAACATTAGGAATCGCATGATTCGTATGCTTGTGTTTGTGTTGTTTGGTGATCTTTCTATCAAGTTCTATTAAATTCAAAGATTTTTGGACGAGAGAAAGAATAGAAACCAACACTTCCCAAACCATAGCCCAGGAAAATCAAACCAATCAATAAGAAAAGTTGTGTTATTGAGTATTTGAGAAACATTAGGAATCGCATGATTCGTATGCTTGTGTTTGTGTTGTTTGGTGATCTTTCTATCACGTTCTATTAAGTTCAAAGATTTTGGACGAGAGAAAGAATGGAAACCAACACTTCCCAAACATAGCCCAGGCTAATCAAACCAATCAATAAGAAAGGTTGTGTTATTGAGTATTTAAGAAACATTAGGAATCGCATGATTCATATGCTTGTGTTTGTGTTGTTTGGTGATCTTTCTATCACGTTCTATTAAGTTCAAAGATTTTTGGACGAGAAAAAGAATGGAAACCAACACTTCCCAAACCATAGCCCAGGAAAATCAAACCAATCAATAAGAAAAGTTGTGTTATTGAGTATTTGAGAAACATTAGGAATCGCATGATTCGTATGCTTGTGTTTGTGTTGTTTGGTGATCTTTCTATCACGTTCTATTAAGTTCAAAGATTTTGGACGAGAGAAAGAATGGAAACTAACACTTCCCAAACATAGCCCAGGCTAATCAAACCAATCAATAAGAAAGGTTGTGTTATTGAGTATTTAAGAAACATTAGGAATCGCATGATTCATATGCTTGTGTTTGTGTTGTTTGGTGATCTTTCTATCAAGTTCTATTAAGTTCAAAGATTTTTGGACGAGTAAAAGAATGGAAACCAACACTTTCCAAACCATAGCCTAGGTAAATCAAACCAATCAATAAGAAAAGTTGTGTTATTGAGTATTTGAGAAACATTACGAATCGCATGATTCGTATGCTTGTGTTTGTGTTGTTTGGTGATCTTTCTATCAAGTTCTATTAAGTTCAAAGATTTTTGGACGAGAAAAAGAATGGAAACCAACACTTCCCAAACCATAGCCCAGGAAAATCAAACCAATCAATAAGAAAAGTTGTATTATTGAGTATTTGAGAAACATTAGGAATCGCATGATTCGTATGCTTGTGTTTGTGTTGTTTGGTGATCTTTCTATCAAGTTCAATTAAGTTCAAAGATTTTTGGATGAGAGAAAGAATCGAAACCAACACTTCCCAAACCATAGCCTAGGTAAATCAAACCAATCAATAAGAAAGGTTGTGTTATTGAGTATTTGAGAAACATTAGGAATCGCATGATTCGTATGCTTGTGTTTGTGTTGTTTGGTGATCTTTCTATCAAGTTCTATTAAGTTCAAAGATTTTTGGACGAGAGAAAGAATAGAAACCAACACTTCCCAAACCATAGCCCAGGAAAATCAAACCAATCAATAAGAAAAGTTGTGTTATTGAGTATTTGAGAAACATTAGGAATCGCATGATTCATATGCTTGTGTTTGTGTTGTTTGGTGATCTTTCTATCAAGTTATATTAAGTTCAAAGATTTTTGGACGAGAAAAAAATGGAAACCAACACTTCCCAAACCATAGCCTAGGCAAATCAAACCAATCAATAAGAAAGGTTGTGTTATTGAGTATTTGAGAAACATTAGGAATCGCACGATTCGTATGCTTGTGTTTGTGTTGTTTGGTGGTCTTTCTATCAAGTTCTATTAAGTTCAAAGATTTTTGGACGAGAAAAAGAATGGAAACCAACATTTCCCAAACCATAGCCTAGGCAAATCAAACCAATCAATAAAAAAGGTTGTGTTAAAAGTATTTGAGAAACATTCGGAATCGCATGATTCGTATGCTTGTGTTTGTGTTGTTTGGTGATCTTTCTATCAAGTTCTATTAAGTTCAAAGATTTTTGGACGAGAAAAAGAATGGAAACCAACACTTCCCAAACCATAGCCCAGGGAAATCAAACCAATCAATAAGAAAAGTTGTGTTATTGAGTATTTGAGAAACATTAGGAATCGCATGATTCATATGCTTGTGTTTGTGTTGTTTGGTGATCTTTCTATCAAGTTCTATTAAGTTCAAAGATTTTTTGACGAGAAAAAGAATGGAAACCAACACTTCCCAAACCATAGCCTAGGCAAATCAAACCAATCAATAAGAAAGGTTGTGTTATGGAGTATTTGAGAAACATTAGGAATCGCATGATTCGTATGCTTGTTTTTGTGTTGTTTGGTGATCTTTCTATCAAGTTCTATTAAGTTCAAAGATTTTTGGACGAGAAAAAGAATGGAAACCAACACTTCGCAAACCATAGCCCAGGAAAATCAAACCAATCAATAAGAAAGGTTGTGTTATTGAGTATTTGAGAAACATTAGGAATCGCATGATTCGTATGCTTGTGTTTGTGTTGTTTGGTGATCTTTCTATCAAGTTCTATGAAGTTCCAAGATTTTTGGATGAGAGAAAGAATGGAAACCAACACTTCCCAAACATAGCCCAGGCTAATCAAACCAATCAATAAGAAAGGTTGTGTTATTGAGTATTTAAGAAACATTAGGAATCACATGATTCGTATGCTTGTGTTTGTGTTGTTTGGTGATCTTTCTATCAAGTTCAATGAAGTTCCAAGATTTCTGGACGAGAAAAGAATGGAAACCAACATTTCCAAAACCATAGCCTAGGCAAATCAAACCAATCAATAAGAAAGGTTGTGTTAATGAGTATTTGAGAAACATTAGGAATCGCATGATTCGTATGCTTGTGTTTGTGTTGTTTGGTGATCTTTCTATCAAGTTCTATTAAGTTCAAAGATTTTTGGACGAGAAAAAGAATGGAAACCAACACTTCCCAAACCATAGCCCAGGAAAATCAAACCAATCAATAAGAAAGGTTATGTTATTGAGTATTTGAGAAACATTAGGAATTGCATGATTCGTATGCTTGTGTTTGTGTTGTTTGGTGATCTTTCGATCAAGTTCTATGAAGTTCCAAGATTTTTGGATGAGAGAAAGAATGGAAACCAACACTTCCCAAACATAGCCCAGGCTAATCAAACCAATCAATAAGAAAGGTTGTGTTATTGAGTATTTAAGAAACATTAGGAATCGCATGATTCGTATGCTTGTGTTTGTGTTGTTTGGTGTTCTTTCTATCAAGTTCAATGAAGTTCCAAGATTTCTGGACGAGAAAGGAATGGAAACCAACATTTCCAAAACCATAGCCTAGGCAAATCAAACCAATCAATAATAAAAGTTATGTTATTGAGTATTTGAGAAACATTAGGAATCACATGATTCATATGCTTGTGTTTGTGTTGTTTGGTGATCTTTCTATCAAGTTCTATTAGGTTCAAAGATTTTTGGACGAGAAAAAGAATGGAAACCAACACTTCCCAAACCATAGCCCAGGAAAATCAAACCAGTCAATAAGAAAGGTTGTGTTATTGAGTATTTGAGAAACATTAGGAATCGCATGATTCGTATGCTTGTGTTTGTGTTGTTTGGTGATCTTTCTACCAAGTTCTATTAAGTTCCAAGATTTTTGGATGAGAGAAAGAATGGAAACCAACACTTCCCAAACATAGCCCAGGCTAATCAAACAAATCAATAAGAAAGGTTGTGTTATTGAGTATTTAAGAAACATTAGGAATCGCATGATTCATATGCTTGTGTTTGTGTTGTTTGGTGATCTTTCTATCAAGTTCTATTAAGTTCAAAGATTTTTGGACGAGAAAAAGAATGGAAACCAACACTTCCCAAACCATATCCTAGGCTAATCAAACCAATCAATAAGAAAGGTTGTGTTATTGAGTATTTGAGAAACATTAGGAATCGCACGATTCGTATGCTTGTGTTTGTGTTGTTTGTTGGTCTTTCTATCAAGTTCTATTAAGTTCAAAGATTTTTGGACGAGAAAAAGATTGGAAACCAACATTTCCCAAACCATAGCCTAGGCAAATCAAACCAATCAATAAAAAAGGTTGTGTTATTGAGTATTTGAGAAACATTAGGAATCGCATGATTCGTATGCTTGTGTTTGTGTTGTTTGGTGATCTTTCTATCAAGTTCTATTAAGTTCAAAGATTTTTGGACGAGAAAAAGAATGGAAACCAACACTTCCCAAACCATAGCCTAGGGAAATCAAACCAATCAATAAGAAAGGTTGTGTTATTGAGTATTTGAGAAACATTAGGAATCGCATGATTCGTATGCTTGTGTTTGTGTTGTTTGGTGATGTTTCTATCAAGTACTATTAAGTTCAAAGATTTTTGGATGAGAAAAAGAATGGAAACCAACACTTCCCAAACCATAGCCCAGGAAAATCAAACCAATCAATAAGAAAGGTTGTGTTATTGAGTATTTGAGAAACATTAGGAATTGCATGATTCGTATGCTTGTGTTTGTGTTGTTTGGTGATCTTTCTATCAAGTTCTATGAAGTTCCAAGATTTTTGGATGAGAGAAAGAATGGAAACCAACACTTCCCAAACATAGCCCAGGCTAATCAAACCAATCAATAAGAAAGGTTGTGTTATTGAGTATTTAAGAAACATTAGGAATCGCATGATTCGTATGCTTGTGTTTGTGTTGTTTGGTGATCTTTCTATCAAGTTCAATAAAGTTCCAAGATTTCTGGACGAGAAAAGAATGGAAACCAACATTTCCAAAACCATAGCCTAGGCAAATCAAACCAATCAATAAGAAAAGTTGTGTTATTGAGTATTTGAGAAACATTAGGAATCACATGATTCATATGCTTGTGTTTGTGTTGTTTGGTGATCTTTCTATCAAATTCTATTAAGTTCAAAGATTTTTGGACGAGAAAAAGAATGGAAACCAACACTTTCCAAACCATAGCCTAGGTAAATCAAACCAATCAATAAGAAAAGTTGTGTTATTGAGTATTTGAGAAACATTAGGAATCGCATGATTCGTATGCTTGTGTTTGTGTTGTTTGGTGATCTTTCTATCAAGTTCTATTACGTTCAAAGATTTTTGGACGAGAGAAAGAATAGAAACCAACACTTCCCAAACCATAGCCCAGGAAAATCAAACCAATCAATAAGAAAAGTTGTGTTATTGAGTATTTGAGAAACATTAGGAATCGCATGATTCGTATGCTTGTGTTTGTGTTGTTTGGTGATCTTTCTATCACGTTCTATTAAGTTCAAAGATTTTGGACGAGAGAAAGAATGGAAACCAACACTTCCCAAACATAGCCCAGGCTAATCAAACCAATCAATAAGAAAGGTTGTGTTATTGAGTATTTAAGAAACATTAGGAATCGCATGATTCATATGCTTGTGTTTGTGTTGTTTGGTGATCTTTCTATCACGTTCTATTAAGTTCAAAGATTTTTGGACGAGAAAAAGAATGGAAACCAACACTTCCCAAACCATAGCCCAGGAAAATCAAACCAATCAATAAGAAAAGTTGTGTTATTGAGTATTTGAGAAACATTAGGAATCGCATGATTCGTATGCTTGTGTTTGTGTTGTTTGGTGATCTTTCTATCACGTTCTATTAAGTTCAAAGATTTTGGACGAGAGAAAGAATGGAAACCAACACTTCCCAAACATAGCCCAGGCTAATCAAACCAATCAATAAGAAAGGTTGTGTTATTGAGTATTTAAGAAACATTAGGAATCGCATGATTCATATGCTTGTGTTTGTGTTGTTTGGTGATCTTTCTATCAAGTTCTATTAAGTTCAAAGATTTTTGGACGAGAAAAAGAATGGAAACCAACACTTTCCAAACCATAGCCTAGGTAAATCAAACCAATCAATAAGAAAAGTTGTGTTATTGAGTATTTGAGAAACATTACGAATCGCATGATTCGTATGCTTGTGTTTGTGTTGTTTGGTTATCTTTCTATCAAGTTCTATTAAGTTCAAAGATTTTTGGACGAGAAAAAGAATGGAAACCAACACTTCCCAAACATAGCCCAGGCTAATCAAACCAATCAATAAGAAAGGTTGTGTTATTGAGTATTTAAGAAACATTAGGAATCGCATGATTCGTATGCTTGTGTTTGTGTTGTTTGGTGATCTTTCTATCAAGTTCAATGAAGTTCCAAGATTTCTGGACGAGAAAAGAATGGAAACCAACATTTCCAAAACCATAGCCTAGGCAAATCAAACCAATCAATAAGAAAAGTTGTGTTATTGAGTATTTGAGAAACATTAGGAATCACATGATTCATATGCTTGTGTTTGTGTTGTTTGGTGATCTTTCTATCAAGTTCTATTAAGTTCAAAGATTTTTGGACGAGAAAAAGAATGGAAACCAACACTTTCCAAACCATAGCCTAGGTAAATCAAACCAATCAATAAGAAAAGTTGTGTTATTGAGTATTTGAGAAACATTAGGAATCGCATGATTCGTATGCTTGTGTTTGTGTTGTTTGGTGATCTTTCTATCAAGTTCTATTACATTCAAAGATTTTTGGACGAGAGAAAGAATAGAAACCAACACTTCCCAAACCATAGCCCAGGAAAATCAAACCAATCAATAAGAAAAGTTGTGTTATTGAGTATTTGAGAAACATTAGGAATCGCATGATTCGTATGCTTGTGTTTGTGTTGTTTGGTGATCTTTCTATCACGTTCTATTAAGTTCAAAGATTTTGGACGAGAGAAAGAATGGAAACCAACACTTCCCAAACATAGCCCAGGCTAATCAAACCAATCAATAAGAAAGGTTGTGTTATTGAGTATTTAAGAAACATTAGGAATCGCATGATTCATATGCTTGTGTTTGTGTTGTTTGGTGATCTTTCTATCACGTTCTATTAAGTTCAAAGATTTTTGGACGAGAAAAAGAATGGAAACCAACACTTCCCAAACCATAGCCCAGGAAAATCAAACCAATCAATAAGAAAAGTTGTGTTATTGAGTATTTGAGAAACATTAGGAATCGCATGATTCGTATGCTTGTGTTTGTGTTGTTTGGTGATCTTTCTATCACGTTCTATTAAGTTCAAAGATTTTGGACGAGAGAAAGAATGGAAACCAACACTTCCCAAACATAGCCCAGGCTAATCAAACCAATCAATAAGAAAGGTTGTGTTATTGAGTATTTAAGAAACATTAGGAATCGCATGATTCATATGCTTGTGTTTGTGTTGTTTGGTGATCTTTCTATCAAGTTCTATTAAGTTCAAAGATTTTTGGACGAGAAAAAGAATGGAAACCAACACTTTCCAAACCATAGCCTAGGTAAATCAAACCAATCAATAAGAAAAGTTGTGTTATTGAGTATTTGAGAAACATTACGAATCGCATGATTCGTATGCTTGTGTTTGTGTTGTTTGGTGATCTTTCTATCAAGTTCTATTAAGTTCAAAGATTTTTGGACGAGAAAAAGAATGGAAACCAACACTTCCCAAACCATAGCCCAGGAAAATCAAACCAATCAATAAGAAAAGTTGTGTTATTGAGTATTTGAGAAACATTAGGAATCGCATGATTCGTATGCTTGTGTTTGTGTTGTTTGGTGATCTTTCTATCAAGTTCTATTAAGTTCAAAGATTTTTGGATGAGAGAAAGAATCGAAACCAACACTTCCCAAACCATAGCCTAGGTAAATCAAACCAATCAATAAGAAAGGTTGTGTTATTGAGTATTTGAGAAACATTAGGAATCGCATGATTCGTATGCTTGTGTTTGTGTTGTTTGGTGATCTTTCTATCAAGTTCTATTAAGTTCAAAGATTTTTGGACGAGAGAAAGAATAGAAACCAACACTTCCCAAACCATAGCCCAGGAAAATCAAACCAATCAATAAGAAAAGTTGTGTTATTGAGTATTTGAGAAACATTAGGAATCGCATGATTCATATGCTTGTGTTTGTGATGTTTGGTGATCTTTCTATCAAGTTCTATTAAGTTCAAAGATTTTTGGACGAGAAAAAAATGGAAACCAACACTTCCCAAACCATAGCCTAGGCAAATCAAACCAATCAATAAGAAAGGTTGTGTTATTGAGTATTTGAGAAACATTAGGAATCGCACGATTCGTATGCTTGTGTTTGTGTTGTTTGGTGGTCTTTCTATCAAGTTCTATTAAGTTCAAAGATTTTTGGACGAGAAAAAGAATGGAAACCAACATTTCCCAAACCATAGCCTAGGCAAATCAAACCAATCAATAAAAAAGGTTGTGTTAAAGTATTTGACAAACATTAGGAATCGCATGATTCGTATGCTTGTGTTTGTGTTGTTTGGTGATCTTTCTATCAAGTTCTATTAAGTTCAAAGATTATTGGACGAGAAAAAGAATGGAAACCAACACTTCCCAAACCATAGCCCAGGGAAATCAAACCAATCAATAAGAAAAGTTGTGTTATTGAGTATTTGAGAAACATTAGGAATCGCATGATTCATATGCTTGTGTTTGTGTTGTTTGGTGATCTTTCTATCAAGTTCTATTAAGTTCAAAGATTTTTGGACGAGAAAAAGAATGGAAACCAACACTTCGCAAACCATAGCCCAGGAAAATCAAACCAATCAATAAGAAAGGTTGTGTTATTGAGTATTTGAGAAACATTAGGAATCGCATGATTCGTATGCTTGTGTTTGTGTTGTTTGGTGATCTTTCTATCAAGTTCTATGAAGTTCCAAGATTTTTGGATGAGAGAAAGAATGGAAACCAACACTTCCCAAACATAGCCCAGGCTAATCAAACCAATCAATAAGAAAGGTTGTGTTATTGAGTATTTAAGAAACATTAGGAATCGCATGATTCGTATGCTTGTGTTTGTGTTGTTTGGTGATCTTTCTATCAAGTTCAATGAAGTTCCAAGATTTCTGGACGAGAAAAGAATGGAAACCAACATTTCCAAAACCATAGCCTAGGCAAATCAAACCAATCAATAAGAAAGGTTGTGTTATTGAGTATTTGAGAAACATTAGGAATCGCATGATTCATATGCTTGTGTTTGTGTTGTTTGGTGATCTTTCTATCAAATTCTATGAAGTTCCAAGATTTTTGGATGAGAGAAAGAATGGAAACCAACACTTCCCAAACCATAGCCTAGGCAAATCAAACCAATCAATAAAAAAGGTTGTGTTAAAGTATTTGACAAACATTAGGAATCGCATGATTCGTATGCTTGTGTTTGTGTTGTTTGGTGATCTTTCTATCAAGTTCTATTAAGTTCAAAGATTATTGGACGAGAAAAAGAATGGAAACCAACACTTCCCAAACCATAGCCCAGGGAAATCAAACCAATCAATAAGAAAAGTTGTGTTATTGAGTATTTGAGAAACATTAGGAATCGCATGATTCATATGCTTGTGTTTGTGTTGTTTGGTGATCTTTCTATCAAGTTCTATTAAGTTCAAAGATTTTTGGACGAGAAAAAGAATGGAAACCAACACTTCGCAAACCATAGCCCAGGAAAATCAAACCAATCAATAAGAAAGGTTGTGTTATTGAGTATTTGAGAAACATTAGGAATCGCATGATTCGTATGCTTGTGTTTGTGTTGTTTGGTGATCTTTCTATCAAGTTCTATGAAGTTCCAAGATTTTTGGATGAGAGAAAGAATGGAAACCAACACTTCCCAAACATAGCCCAGGCTAATCAAACCAATCAATAAGAAAGGTTTTGTTATTGAGTATTTAAGAAACATTAGGAATCGCATGATTCGTATGCTTGTGTTTGTGTTGTTTGGTGATCTTTCTATCAAGTTCAATGAAGTTCCAAGATTTCTGGACGAGAAAAGAATGGAAACCAACATTTCCAAAACCATAGCCTAGGCAAATCAAACCAATCAATAAGAAAGGTTGTGTTATTGAGTATTTGAGAAACATTAGGAATCGCATGATTCATATGCTTGTGTTTGTGTTGTTTGGTGATCTTTCTATCAAATTCTATGAAGTTCCAAGATTTTTGGATGAGAGAAAGAATGGAAACCAACACTTCCCAAACATAGCCCAGGCTAATCAAACCAATCAATAAGAAAGGTTGTGTTATTGAGTATTTAAGAAACATTAGGAATCGCATGATTCGTATGCTTGTGTTTGTGTTGTTTGGTGATCTTTCTATCAAGTTCTATTAAGTTCAAAGATTTTTGGACGAGAAAAAGAATGGAAACCAACACTTTCCAAACCATAGCCTAGGTAAATCAAACCAATCAATAAGAAAAGTTGTGTTATTGAGTATTTGAGAAACATTACGAATCGCATGATTCGTATGCTTGTGTTTGTGTTGTTTGGTGATCTTTCTATCAAGTTCTATTAAGTTCAAAGATTTTTGGATGAGAAAAAGAATGGAAACCAAAACTTCCCAAACCATAGCCCAGGAAAATCAAACCAATCAATAAGAAAAGTTGTGTTATTGAGTATTTGAGAAACATTAGGAATCGCATGATTCGTATGCTTGTGTTTGTGTTGTTTGGTGATCTTTCCATCAAGTTCTATTAAGTTCAAAGATTTTTGGATGAGAGAAAGAATGGAAACCAACACTTCCCAAACCATAGCCTAGGTAAATCAAACCAATCAATAAGAAAGGTTGTGTTATTGAGTATTTGAGAAACATTAGGAATCGCATGATTCGTATGCTTGTGTTTGTGTTGTTTGGTGATCTTTCTATCAAGTTCTATTAAGTTCAAAGATTTTTGGACGAGAGAAAGAATAGAGACCAACACTTCCCAAACCATAGCCCAGGAAAATCAAACCAATCAATAAGAAAAGTTGTGGTATTGAGTATTTGAGAAACATTAGGAATCGCATAATTCATATGCTTGTGTTTGTGTTGTTTGGTGATCTTTCTATCAAGTTCTATGAAGTTCAAAGATTTTTGGAAGAGAAAAAGAATGGAAACCAACACTTCCCAAACTATAGCCTAGGCAAATCAAACCAATCAATAAGAAAGGTTGTGTTATTCAGTATTTGAGAAACATTAGGAATCGCACGATTCGTATGCTTGTGTTTGTGTTGTTTGGTGGTCTTTCTATCAAGTTCTATCAAGTTCAAAGATTTTTGGACGAGAAAAAGAATGGAAACCAACATTTCCCAAACCATAGCCTAGGAAAATCAAACCAATCAATAAGAAAAGTTGTGTTATTGAGTATTTGAGAAACATTAGGAATCGCATGATTCGTATGCTTGTGTTTGTGTTGTTTGGTGATCTTTCTATCAAGTTCTATTAAGTTCAAAGATTTTTGGACGAGAAAAAGAATGGAAACCAACACTTCCCAAACCATAGCCCAGGGAAATCAAACCAATCAATAAGAAAAGTTGTGTTATTGAGTATTTGAGAAACATTAGGAATCGCATGATTCATATGCTTGTGTTTGTGTTGTTTGGTGATCTTTCTATCAAGTTCTATTAAGTTCAAAGATTTTTGGACGAGAAAAAGAATGGAAACCAACACTTCCCAAACCATAGCCTAGGCAAATAAAACCAATCAATAAGAAAGGTTGTGTTATTGAGTATTTGAGAAACATTAGGAATCGCATGATTCGTATGCTTGTGTTTGTGTTGTTTGGTGATCTTTCTATCAAGTTCTATTAAGTTCAAAGATTTTTGGACGAGAAAAAGAATGGAAACCAACACTTCCCAAACCATAGCCCAGGAAAATCAAACCAATCAATAAGAAAGGTTGTGTTATTGAGTATTTGAGAAACATTAGGAATCGCATGATTCGTATGCTTGTGTTTGTGTTGTTTGGTGATCTTTCTATCAAGTTCTATGAAGTTCCAAGATTTTTGGATGAGAGAAAGAATGGAAACCAACACTTCCCAAACATAGCCCAGGCTAATCAAACCAATCAATAAGAAAGGTTGTGTTATTGAGTATTTAAGAAACATTAGGAATCGCATGATTCGTATGCTTGTGTTTGTGTTGTTTGGTGATCTTTCTATCAAGTTCAATGAAGTTCCAAGATTTCTGGACGAGAAAAGAATGGAAACCAACATTTCCAAAACCATAGCCTAGGCAAATCAAACCAATCGATAAGAAAAGTTGTGTTATTGAGTATTTGAGAAACATTAGGAATCACATGATTCATATGCTTGTGTTTGTGTTGTTTGGTGATCTTTCTATCAAGTTCTATTAAGTTCAAAGATTTTTGGACGAGAAAAAGAATGGAAACCAACACTTCCCAAACCATAGCCCAGGAAAATCAAACCAATCAATAAGAAAGGTTGTGTTATTGAGTATTTGAGAAACATTAGGAATCGCATGATTCGTATGCTTGTGTTTGTGTTGTTTGGTGATCTTTCTATCAAGTTCTATGAAGTTCCAAGATTTTTGGATGAGAGAAAGAATGGAAACCAACACTTCCCAAACATAGCCCAGGCTAATCAAACCAATCAATAAGAAAGGTTGTGTTATTGAGTATTTAAGAAACATTAGGAATCGCATGATTCATATGCTTGTGTTTGTGTTGTTTGGTGATCTTTCTATCAAGTTCTATTAAGTTCAAAGATTTTTGGACGAGAAAAAGAATGGAAACCAACACTTTCCAAACCATAGCCTAGGTAAATCAAACCAATCAATAAGAAAAGTTGTGTTATTGAGTATTTGAGAAACATTACGAATCGCATGATTCGTATGCTTGTGTTTGTGTTGTTTGGTGATCTTTCTATCAAGTTCTATTAAGTTCAAAGATTTTTGGATGAGAAAAAGAATGGAAACCAACACTTCCCAAACCATAGCCCAGGAAAATCAAACCAATCAATAAGAAAAGTTGTGTTATTGAGTATTTGAGAAACATTAGGAATCGCATGATTCGTATGCTTGTGTTTGTGTTGTTTGGTGATCTTTCCATCAAGTTCTATTAAGTTCAAAGATTTTTGGATGAGAGAAAGAATGGAAACCAACACTTCCCAAACCATAGCCTAGGTAAATCAAACCAATCAATAAGAAAGGTTGTGTTATTGAGTATTTGAGAAACATTAGGAATCGCATGATTCGTATGCTTGTGTTTGTGTTGTTTGGTGATCTTTCTATCAAGTTCTATTAAGTTCAAAGATTTTTGGACGAGAGAAAGAATAGAGACCAACACTTCCCAAACCATAGCCCAGGAAAATCAAACCAATCAATAAGAAAAGTTGTGGTATTGAGTATTTGAGAAACATTAGGAATCGCATAATTCATATGCTTGTGTTTGTGTTGTTTGGTGATCTTTCTATCAAGTTCTATGAAGTTCAAAGATTTTTGGAGAGAAAAAGAATGGAAACCAACACTTCCCAAACTATAGCCTAGGCAAATCAAACCAATCAATAAGAAAGGTTGTGTTATTCAGTATTTGAGAAACATTAGGAATCGCAAGATTCGTATGCTTGTGTTTGTGTTGTTTGGTGGTCTTTCTATCAAGTTCTATCAAGTTCAAAGATTTTTGGACGAGAAAAAGAATGGAAACCAACATTTCCAAAACCATAGCCTAGGAAAATCAAACCAATCAATAAGAAAGGTTGTGTTATTGAGTATTTGAGAAACATTAGGAATCGCATGATTCATATGCTTGTGTTTGTGTTGTTTGGTGATCTTTCTATCAAGTTCTATTAAGTTCAAAGATTTTTGGACGAGAAAAAGAATGGAAACCAACACTTCCCAAACCATAGCCCAAGGAAATCAAACCAATCAATAAGAAAAGTTGTGTTATTGAGTATTTGAGAAACATTAGGAATCGCATGATTCATATGCTTGTGTTTGTGTTGTTTGGTGATCTTTCTATCAAGTTCTATTAAGTTCAAAGATTTTTGGACGAGAAAAAGAATGGAAACCAACACTTCCCAAACCATAGCCTAGGCAAATAAAACCAATCAATAAGAAAGGTTGTGTTATTGAGTATTTGAGAAACATTAGGAATCGCATGATTCGTATGCTTGTGTTTGTGTTGTTTGGTGATCTTTCTATCAAGTTCTATTAAGTTCAAAGATTTTTGGACGAGAAAAAGAATGGAAACCAACACTTCCCAAACCATAGCCCAGGAAAATCAAACCAATCAATAAGAAAGGTTGTGTTATTGAGTATTTGAGAAACATTAGGAATCGCATGATTCGTATGCTTGTGTTTGTGTTGTTTGGTGATCTTTCTATCAAGTTCTATGAAGTTCCAAGATTTTTGGATGAGAGAAAGAATGGAAACCAACACTTCCCAAACATAGCCCAGGCTAATCAAACCAATCAATAAGAAAGGTTGTGTTATTGAGTATTTAAGAAACATTAGGAATCGCATGATTCGTATGCTTGTGTTTGTGTTGTTTGGTGATCTTTCTATCAAGTTCAATGAAGTTCCAAGATTTCTGGACGAGAAAAGAATGGAAACCAACATTTCCAAAACCATAGCCTAGGCAAATCAAACCAATCAATAAGAAAGGTTGTGTTATTGAGTATTTGACAAACATTAGGAATCGCATGATTCATATGCTTGTGTTTGTGTTGTTTGGTGATCTTTCTATCAAGTTCTATGAAGTTCCAAGATTTTTGGATGAGAGAAAGAATGGAAACCAACACTTCCCAAACATAGCCCAGGCTAATCAAACCAATCAATAAGAAAGGTTGTGTTATTGAGTATTTAAGAAACATTAGGAATCGCATGATTCGTATGCTTGTGTTTGTGTTGTTTGGTGATCTTTCTATCAAGTTCTATTAAGTTCAAAGATTTTTGGACGAGAAAAAGAATGGAAACCAACACTTTCCAAACCATAGCCTAGGTAAATCAAACCAATCAATAAGAAAAGTTGTGTTATTGAGTATTTGAGAAACATTACGAATCGCATGATTCGTATGCTTGTGTTTGTGTTGTTTGGTGATCTTTCTATCAAGTTCTATTAAGTTCAAAGATTTTTGGACGAGAAAAAGAATGGAAACCAACACTTCCCAAACCATAGCCCAGGAAAATCAAACCAATCAATAAGAAAGGTTGTGTTATTGAGTATTTGAGAAACATTAGGAATCGCATGATTCGTATGCTTGTGTTTTTGTTGTTTGGTGATCTTTCTATCAAGTTCTATGAAGTTCCAAGATTTTTGGATGAGAGAAAGAATGGAAACCAACACTTCTCAAACATAGCCCAGGCTAATCAAACCAATCAATAAGAAAGGTTGTGTTATTGAGTATTTAAGAAACATTAGGAATCGCATGATTCATATGCTTGTGTTTGTGTTGTTTGGTGATCTTTCTATCAAGTTCTATTAAGTTCAAAGATTTTTGGACGAGAAAAAGAATGGAAACCCACACTTTCCAAACCATAGCCTAGGTAAATCAAACCAATCAATAAGAAAAGTTGTGTTATTGAGTATTTGAGAAACATTACGAATCGCATGATTCGTATGCTTGTGTTTGTGTTGTTTGGTGATCTTTCTATCAAGTTCTATTAAGTTCAAAGATTTTTGGACGAGAAAAAGAATGGAAACCAACACTTCCCAAACCATAGCCCAGGAAAATCAAACCAATCAATAAGAAAAGTTGTGTTATTGAGTATTTGAGAAACATTAGGAATCGCATGATTCGTATGCTTGTGTTTGTGTTGTTTGGTGATCTTTCTATCAAGTTCTATTAAGTTCAAAGATTTTTGGATGAGAGAAAGAATGGAAACCAACACTTCCCAAACCATAGCCTAGGTAAATCAAACCAATCAATAAGAAAGGTTGTGTTATTGAGTATTTGAGAAACATTAGGAATCGCATGATTCGTATGCTTGTGTTTGTGTTGTTTGGTGATCTTTCTATCAAGTTCTATTAAGTTCAAAGATTTTTGGACGAGAGAAAGAATAGAAACCAACACTTCCCAAACCACAGCCCAGGAAAATCAAACCAATCAATAAGAAAAGTTGTGTTATTGAGTATTTGAGAAACATTAGGAATCGCATGATTCATATGCTTGTGTTTGTGTTGTTTGGTGATCTTTCTATCAAGTTCTATTAAGTTCAAAGATTTTTGGACGAGAAAAAGAATGGAAACCAACACTTCCCAAACCATAGCCTAGGCAAATCAAACCAATCAATAAGAAAGGTTGTGTTATTGAGTATTTGAGAAACATTAGGAATCGCACGATTCGTATGCTTGTGTTTGTGTTGTTTGGTGGTCTTTCTATCAAGTTCTATTAAGTTCAAAGATTTTTGGACGAGAAAAAGAATGGAAACCAACATTTCCCAAACCATAGCCTAGGCAAATCAAACCAATCAATAAAAAAGGTTGTGTTATTGAGTATTTGAGAAACATTAGGAATCGTATGATTCGTATGCTTGTGTTTGTGTTGTTTGGTGATCTTTCTATCAAGTTCTATTAAGTTCAAAGATTTTTGGACGAGAAAAAGAATGGAAACCAACACTTCCCAAACCATAGCCCAGGGAAATCAAACCAATCAATAAGAAAAGTTGTGTTATTGAGTATTTGAGAAACATTAGGAATCGCATGATTCATATGCTTGTGTTTGTGTTGTTTGGTGATCTTTCTATCAAGTTCTATTAAGTTCAAAGATTTTTGGACGAGAAAAAGAATGGAAACCAACACTTCCCAAACCATAGCCTAGGCAAATCAAACCAATCAATAAGAAAGGTTGTGTTATTGAGTATTTGAGAAACATTAGGAATCGCATGATTCGTATGCTTGTGTTTGTGTTTTTTGGTGATCTTTCTATCAAGTTCTATTAAGTTCAAAGATTTTTGGACGAGAAAAAGAATGGAAACCAACACTTCCCAAACCATAGCCCAGGAAAATCAAACCAATCAATAAGAAAGGTTGTGTTATTGAGTATTTGAGAAACATTAGGAATCGCATGATTCGTATGCTTGTGTTTGTGTTGTTTGGTGATCTTTCTATCAAGTTCTATGAAGTTCCAAGATTTTTGGATGAGAGAATGAATGGAAACCAACACTTCCCAAACATAGCCCAGGCTAATCAAACCAATCAATAAGAAAGGTTGTGTTATTAGTATTTAAGAAACATTAGGAATCGCATGATTCGTATGCTTGTGTTTGTGTTGTTTGGTGATCTTTCTATCAAGTTCAATGAAGTTCCAAGATTTCTGGACGAGAAAAGAATTGAACCCAACATTTCCAAAACCATAGCCTAGGCAAATCAAACCAATCAATAAGAAAGGTTGTGTTATTGAGTATTTGAGAAACATTAGGAATCGCATGATTCATATGCTTGTGTTTGTGTTGTTTGGTGATCTTTCTATCAAGTTCTATGAAGTTCCAAGATTTTTGGATGAGAGAAAGAATGGAAACCAACACTTCCCAAACATAGCCCAGGCTAATCAAACCAATCAATAAGAAAGGTTGTGTTATTGAGTATTTAAGAAACATTAGGAATCGCATGATTCGTATGCTTGTGTTTGTGTTGTTTGGTGATCTTTCTATCAAGTTCAATGAAGTTCCAAGATTTCTGGACGAGAAAAGAATGGAAACCAACATTTCCAAAAACATAGCCTAGGCAAATCAAACCAATCAATAAGAAAAGTTGTGTTATTGAGTATTTGAGAAACATTAGGAATCACATGATTCATATGCATGTGTTTGTGTTGTTTGGTGATCTTTCTATCAAGTTCTATTAAGTTCAAAGATTTTTGGACGAGAAAAAGAATGGAAACCAACACTTCCCAAACCATAGCCCAGGAAAATCAAACCATTCAATAAGAAAGGTTGTGTTATTGAGTATTTGAGAAACATTAGGAATCGCATGATTCGTATGCTTGTGTTTGTGTTGTTTGGTGATCTTTCTATCAAGTTCTATGAAATTCCAAGATTTTTGGATGAGAGAAAGAATGGAAACCAACACTTCCCAAACATAGCCCAGGCTAATCAAACCAATCAATAAGAAAGGTTGTGTTATTGAGTATTTGAGAAACATTACGAATCGCATGATTCGTATGCTTGTGTTTGTGTTGTTTGGTGATCTTTCTATCAAGTTCTATTAAGTTCAAAGATTTTTGGACGAGAAAAAGAATGGAAACCAACACTTCCCAAACCATAGCCTAGGCAAATCAAACCAATCAATAAGAAAGGTTGTGTTATTGAGTATTTGAGAAACATTAGGAATCGCATGATTCGTATGCTTGTGTTTGTGTTGTTTGGTGATCTTTCTATCAAGTTCTATTAAGTTAAAAGATTTTTGGACGAGAAAAAGAATGGAAACCAACACTTCCCAAACCATAGCCCAGGAAAATCAAACCAATCAATAAGAAAGGTTGTGTTATTGAGTATTTGAGAAACATTAGGAATCGCATGATTCGTATGCTTGTGTTTGTGTTGTTTGGTGATCTTTCTATCAAGTTCTATGAAGTTCCAAGATTTTTGGATGAGAGAAAGAATGGAAACCAACACTTCCCAAACATAGCCCAGGCTAATCAAACCAATCAATAAGAAAGGTTGTGTTATTGAGTATTTAAGAAACGTTAGGAATCGCATGATTCGTATGCTTGTGTTTGTGTTGTTTGGTGATCTTTCTATCAAGTTCTATGAAGTTCCAAGATTTTTGGATGAGAGAAAGAATGGAAACCAACACTTCCCAAACATAGCCCAGGCTAATCAAACCAATCAATAAGAAAGGTTGTGTTATTGAGTATTTAAGAAACATTAGGAATCGCATGATTCATATGCTTGTGTTTGTGTTGTTTGGTGATCTTTCTATCAAGTTCTATTAAGTTCAAAGATTTTTGGACGAGAAAAAGAATGGAAACCAACACTTTCCAAACCATAGCCTAGGTAAATCAAACCAATCAATAAGAAAAGTTGTGTTATTGAGTATTTGAGAAACATTACGAATCGCATGATTCGTATGCTTGTGTTTGTGTTGTTTGGTGATCTTTCTATCAAGTTCTATTAAGTTCAAAGATTTTTGGACGAGAAAAAGAATGGAAACCAACACTTCCCAAACCATAGCCCAGGAAAATCAAACCAATCAATAAGAAAAGTTGTGTTATTGAGTATTTGAGAAACATTAGGAATCGCATGATTCGTATGCTTGTGTTTGTGTTGTTTGGTGATCTTTCTATCAAGTTCTATTAAGTTCAAAGATTTTTGGATGAGAGAAAGAATGGAAACCAACACTTCCCAAACCATATCCTAGGTAAATCAAACCAATCAATAAGAAAGGTTGTGTTATTGAGTATTTGAGAAACATTAGGAATCGCATGATTCGTATGCTTGTGTTTGTGTTGTTTGGTGATCTTTCTATCAAGTTCTATTAAGTTCAAAGATTTTTGGACGAGAGAAAGAATAGAGACCAACACTTCCCAAACCATAGCCCAGGAAAATCAAACCAATCAATAAGAAAAGTTGTGGTATTGAGTATTTGAGAAACATTAGGAATCGCATAATTCATATGCTTGTGTTTGTGTTGTTTGGTGATCTTTCTATCAAGTTCTATGAAGTTCAAAGATTTTTGGAAGAGAAAAAGAATGGAAACCAACACTTCCCAAACTATAGCCTAGGCAAATCAAACCAATCAATAAGAAAGGTTGTGTTATTCAGTATTTGAGAAACATTAGGAATCGCAAGATTCGTATGCTTGTGTTTGTGTTGTTTGGTGGTCTTTCTATCAAGTTCTATCAAGTTCAAAGATTTTTGGACGAGAAAAAGAATGGAAACCAACATTTCCAAAACCATAGCCTAGGAAAATCAAACCAATCAATAAGAAAGGTTGTGTTATTGAGTATTTGAGAAACATTAGGAATCGCATGATTCATATGCTTGTGTTTGTGTTGTTTGGTGATCTTTCTATCAAGTTCTATTAAGTTCAAAGATTTTTGGACGAGAAAAAGAATGGAAACCAACACTTCCCAAACCATAGCCCAGGGAAATCAAACCAATCAATAAGAAAAGTTGTGTTATTGAGTATTTGAGAAACATTAGGAATCGCATGATTCATATGCTTGTGTTTGTGTTGTTTGGTGATCTTTCTATCAAGTTCTATTAAGTTCAAAGATTTTTGGACGAGAAAAAGAATGGAAACCAACACTTCCCAAACCATAGCCTTGGCAAATAAAACCAATCAATAAGAAAGGTTGTGTTATTGAGTATTTGAGAAACATTAGGAATCGCATGATTCGTATGCTTGTGTTTGTGTTGTTTGGTGATCTTTCTATCAAGTTCTATTAAGTTCAAAGATTTTTGGACGAGAAAAAGAATGGAAACCAACACTTCCCAAACCATAGCCCAGGAAAATCAAACCAATCAATAAGAAAGGTTGTGTTATTGAGTATTTGAGAAACATTAGGAATCGCATGATTCGTATGCTTGTGTTTGTGTTGTTTGGTGATCTTTCTATCAAGTTCTATGAAGTTCCAAGATTTTTGGATGAGAGAAAGAATGGAAACCAACACTTCCCAAACATAGCCCAGGCTAATCAAACCAATCAATAAGAAAGGTTGTGTTATTGAGTATTTAAGAAACATTAGGAATCGCATGATTCGTATGCTTGTGTTTGTGTTGTTTGGTGATCTTTCTATCAAGTTCAATGAAGTTCCAAGATTTCTGGACGAGAAAAGAATGGAAACCAACATTTCCAAAACCATAGCCTAGGCAAATCAAACCAATCAATAAGAAAGGTTGTGTTATTGAGTATTTGACAAACATTAGGAATCGCATGATTCATATGCTTGTGTTTGTGTTGTTTGGTGATCTTTCTATCAAGTTCTATGAAGTTCCAAGATTTTTGGATGAGAGAAAGAATGGAAACCAACACTTCCCAAACATAGCCCAGGCTAATCAAACCAATCAATAAGAAAGGTTGTGTTATTGAGTATTTAAGAAACATTAGGAATCGCATGATTCGTATGCTTGTGTTTGTGTTGTTTGGTGATCTTTCTATCAAGTTCTATTAAGTTCAAAGATTTTTGGACGAGAAAAAGAATGGAAACCAACACTTTCCAAACCATAGCCTAGGTAAATCAAACCAATCAATAAGAAAAGTTGTGTTATTGAGTATTTGAGAAACATTACGAATCGCATGATTCGTATGCTTGTGTTTGTGTTGTTTGGTGATCTTTCTATCAAGTTCTATTAAGTTCAAAGATTTTTGGACGAGAAAAAGAATGGAAACCAACACTTCCCAAACCATAGCCCAGGAAAATCAAACCAATCAATAAGAAAGGTTGTGTTATTGAGTATTTGAGAAACATTAGGAATCGCATGATTCGTATGCTTGTGTTTTTGTTGTTTGGTGATCTTTCTATCAAGTTCTATGAAGTTCCAAGATTTTTGGATGAGAGAAAGATTGGAAACCAACACTTCCCAAACATAGCCCAGGCTAATCAAACCAATCAATAAGAAAGGTTGTGTTATTGAGTATTTAAGAAACATTAGGAATCGCATGATTCATATGCTTGTGTTTGTGTTGTTTGGTGATCTTTCTATCAAGTTCTATTAAGTTCAAAGATTTTTGGACGAGAAAAAGAATGGAAACCCACACTTTCCAAACCATAGCCTAGGTAAATCAAACCAATCAATAAGAAAAGTTGTGTTATTGAGTATTTGAGAAACATTACGAATCGCATGATTCGTATGCTTGTGTTTGTGTTGTTTGGTGATCTTTCTATCAAGTTCTATTAAGTTCAAAGATTTTTGGACGAGAAAAAGAATGGAAACCAACACTTCCCAAACCATAGCCCAGGAAAATCAAACCAATCAATAAGAAAAGTTGTGTTATTGAGTATTTGAGAAACATTAGGAATCGCATGATTCGTATGCTTGTGTTTGTGTTGTTTGGTGATCTTTCTATCAAGTTCTATTAAGTTCAAAGATTTTTGGATGAGAGAAAGAATGGAAACCAACACTTCCCAAACCATAGCCTAGGTAAATCAAACCAATCAATAAGAAAGGTTGTGTTATTGAGTATTTGAGAAACATTAGGAATCGCATGATTCGTATGCTTGTGTTTGTGTTGTTTGGTGATCTTTCTATCAAGTTCTATTAAGTTCAAAGATTTTTGGACGAGAGAAAGAATAGAAACCAACACTTCCCAAACCACAGCCCAGGAAAATCAAACCAATCAATAAGAAAAGTTGTGTTATTGAGTATTTGAGAAACATTAGGAATCGCATGATTCATATGCTTGTGTTTGTGTTGTTTGGTGATCTTTCTATCAAGTTCTATTAAGTTCAAAGATTTTTGGACGAGAAAAAGAATGGAAACCAACACTTCCCAAACCATAGCCTAGGCAAATCAAACCAATCAATAAGAAAGGTTGTGTTATTGAGTATTTGAGAAACATTAGGAATCGCACGATTCGTATGCTTGTGTTTGTGTTGTTTGGTGGTCTTTCTATCAAGTTCTATTAAGTTCAAAGATTTTTGGACGAGAAAAAGAATGGAAACCAACATTTCCCAAACCATAGCCTAGGCAAATCAAACCAATCAATAAAAAAGGTTGTGTTATTGAGTATTTGAGAAACATTAGGAATCGTATGATTCGTATGCTTGTGTTTGTGTTGTTTGGTGATCTTTCTATCAAGTTCTATTAAGTTCAAAGATTTTTGGACGAGAAAAAGAATGGAAACCAACACTTCCCAAACCATAGCCCAGGGAAATCAAACCAATCAATAAGAAAAGTTGTGTTATTGAGTATTTGAGAAACATTAGGAATCGCATGATTCATATGCTTGTGTTTGTGTTGTTTGGTGATCTTTCTATCAAGTTCTATTAAGTTCAAAGATTTTTGGACGAGAAAAAGAATGGAAACCAACACTTCCCAAACCATAGCCTAGGCAAATCAAACCAATCAATAAGAAAGGTTGTGTTATTGAGTATTTGAGAAACATTAGGAATCGCATGATTCGTATGCTTGTGTTTGTGTTTTTTGGTGATCTTTCTATCAAGTTCTATTAAGTTCAAAGATTTTTGGACGAGAAAAAGAATGGAAACCAACACTTCCCAAACCATAGCCCAGGAAAATCAAACCAATCAATAAGAAAGGTTGTGTTATTGAGTATTTGAGAAACATTAGGAATCGCATGATTCGTATGCTTGTGTTTGTGTTGTTTGGTGATCTTTCTATCAAGTTCTATGAAGTTCCAAGATTTTTGGATGAGAGAATGAATGGAAACCAACACTTCCCAAACATAGCCCAGGCTAATCAAACCAATCAATAAGAAAGGTTGTGTTATTAGTATTTAAGAAACATTAGGAATCGCATGATTCGTATGCTTGTGTTTGTGTTGTTTGGTGATCTTTCTATCAAGTTCAATGAAGTTCCAAGAATTCTGGACGAGAAAAGAATTGAACCCAACATTTCCAAAACCATAGCCTAGGCAAATCAAACCAATCAATAACAAAGGTTGTGTTATTGAGTATTTGAGAAACATTAGGAATCGCATGATTCATATGCTTGTGTTTGTGTTGTTTGGTGATCTTTCTATCAAGTTCTATGAAGTTCCAAGATTTTTGGATGAGAGAAAGAATGGAAACCAACACTTCCCAAACATAGCCCAGGCTAATCAAACCAATCAATAAGAAAGGTTGTGTTATTGAGTATTTAAGAAACATTAGGAATCGCATGATTCGTATGCTTGTGTTTGTGTTGTTTGGTGATCTTTCTATCAAGTTCAATGAAGTTCCAAGATTTCTGGACGAGAAAAGAATGGAAACCAACATTTCCAAAAACATAGCCTAGGCAAATCAAACCAATCAATAAGAAAAGTTGTGTTATTGAGTATTTGAGAAACATTAGGAATCACATGATTCGTATGCTTGTGTTTGTGTTGTTTGGTGGTCTTTCTATCAAGTTCTGTTAAGTTCAAAGATTTTTGGACGAGAAAAAGAATGGAAACCAACATTTCCCAAACCATAGCCTAGGCAAATCAAACCAATCAATAAAAAAGGTTGTGTTATTGAGTATTTGAGAAACATTAGGAATCGCATGATTCGTATGCTTGTGTTTGTGTTGTTTGGTGATCTTTCTATCAAGTTCTATTAAGTTCAAAGATTTTTGGACGAGAAAAATAATGGAAACCAACACTTCCCAAACCATAGCCCAGGGAAATCAAACCAATCAATAAGAAAAGTTGTGTTATTGAGTATTTGAGAAACATTAGGAATCGCATGATTCATATGCTTATGTTTGTGTTGTTTGGTGATCTTTCTATCAAGTTCTATTAAGTTCAAAGATTTTTGGACGAGAAAAAGAATGGAAACCAACACTTCCCAAACCATAGCATAGGCAAATCAAACCAATCAATAAGAAAGGTTGTGTTATTGAGTATTTGAGAAACATTAGGAATCGCATGATTCGTATGCTTGTGTTTGTGTTGTTTGGTGATCTTTCTATCAAGTTCTATTAAGTTCAAAGATTTTTGGACGAGAAAAAGAATGGAAACCAACACTTCCCAAACCATAGCCCAGGAAAATCAAACCAATCAATAAGAAAGGTTGTGTTATTGAGTATTTGAGAAACATTAGGAATCGCATGATTCGTATGCTTGTGTTTGTGTTGTTTGGTGATCTTTCTATCAAGTTCTATGAAGTTCGAAGATTTTTGGATGAGAGAAAGAATGGAAACCAACACTTCCCAAACATAGCCCAGGCTAATCAAACCAATCAATAAGAAAGGTTGTGTTATTGAGTATTTAAGAAACATTAGGAATCGCATGATTCGTATGCTTGTGTTTGTGTTGTTTGGTGATCTTTCTATCAAGTTCAATGAAGTTCCAAGATTTCTGGACGAGAAAAGAATGGAAACCAACATTTCCAAAACCATAGCCTAGGCAAATCAAACCAATCAATAAGAAAGGTTGTGTTATTGAGTATTTGAGAAACATTAGGAATCGCACGATTCGTATGCTTGTGTTTGTGTTGTTTGGTGGTCTTTCTATCAAGTTCTATTAAGTTCAAAGATTTTTGGACGAGAAAAAGAATGGAACCCAACATTTCCCAAACCATAGCCTAGGCAAATCAAACCAATCAATAACAAAGGTTGTGTTATTGAGTATTTGAGAAACATTAGGAATCGCATGATTCGTATGCTTGTGTTTGTGTTGTTTGGTGATCTTTCTATCAAGTTCTATGAAGTTCCAGGATTTTTGGATGAGAGAAAGAATGGAAACCAACACTTCCCAAACATAGCCCAGGCTAATCAAACCAATCAATAAGAAAGGTTGTGTTATTGAGTATTTAAGAAACATTAGGAATCGCATGATTCATATGCTTGTGTTTGTGTTGTTTGGTGATCTTTCTATCAAGTTCTATTAAGTTCAAAGATTTTTGGACGGGAAAAAGAATGGAAACCAACACTTTCCAAACCATAGCCTAGGTAAATCAAACCAATCAATAAGAAAAGTTGTGTTATTGAGTATTTGAGAAACATTACGAATCGCATGATTCGTATGCTTGTGTTTGTGTTGTTTGGTGATCTTTCTATCAAGTTCTATTAAGTTCAAAGATTTTTGGACGAGAAAAAGAATGGAAACCAACACTTCCCAAACCATAGCCCAGGAAAATCAATACAATCAATAAGAAAAGTTGTGTTATTGAGTATTTGAGAAACATTAGGAATCGCATGATTCGTATGCTTGTGTTTGTGTTGTTTGGTGATCTTTCTATCAAGTTCTATTAAGTTCAAAGATTTTTGGATGAGAGAAAGAATGGAAACCAACACTTCCCAAACCATAGCCTAGGTAAATCAAACCAATCAATAAGAAAGGTTGTGTTATTGAGTATTTGAGAAACATTAGGAATCGCATGATTCGTATGCTTGTGTTTGTGTTGTTTGGTGATCTTTCTATCAAGTTCTATTAAGTTCAAAGATTTTTGGACGAGAGAAAGAATAGAAACCAACACTTCCCAAACCACAGCCCAGGAAAATCAAACCAATCAATAAGAAAGGTTGTGTTATTGAGTATTTGAGAAACATTAGGAATCGCATGATTCATATGCTTGTGTTTGTGTTGTTTGGTGATCTTTCTATCAAGTTCTATTAAGTTCAAAGATTTTTGGACGAGAAAAAGAATGGAAACCAACACTTCCCAAACCATAGCCTAGGCAAATCAAACCAATCAATAAGAAAGGTTGTGTTATTGAGTATTTGAGAAACATTAGGAATCGCACGATTCGTATGCTTGTGTTTGTGTTGTTTGGTGGTCTTTCTATCAAGTTCTGTTAAGTTCAAAGATTTTTGGACGAGAAAAAGAATGGAAACCAACATTTCCCAAACCATAGCCTAGGCAAATCAAACCAATCAATAAAAAAGGTTGTGTTATTGAGTATTTGAGAAACATTAGGAATCGCATGATTCGTATGCTTGTGTTTGTGTTGTTTGGTGATCTTTCTATCAAGTTCTATTAAGTTCAAAGATTTTTGGACGAGAAAAAGAATGGAAACCAACACTTCCCAAACCATAGCCCAGGGAAATCAAACCAATCAATAAGAAAAGTTGTGTTATTGAGTATTTGAGAAACATTAGGAATCGCATGATTCATATGCTTGTGTTTGTGTTGTTTGGTGATCTTTCTATCAAGTTCTATTAAGTTCAAAGATTTTTGGACGAGAAAAAGAATGGAAACCAACACTTCCCAAACCATAGCCTAGGCAAATCAAACCAATCAATAAGAAAGGTTGTGTTATTGAGTATTTGAGAAACATTAGGAATCGCATGATTCGTATGCTTGTGTTTGTGTTGTTTGGTGATCTTTCTATCAAGTTCTATTAAGTTCAAAGATTTTTGGACGAGAAAAAGAATGGAAACCAACACTTCCCAAACCATAGCCCAGGAAAATCAAACCAATCAATAAGAAAGGTTGTGTTATTGAGTATTTGAGAAACATTAGGAATCGCATGATTCGTATGCTTGTGTTTGTGTTGTTTGGTGATCTTTCTATCAAGTTCTATTAAGTTCAAAGATTTTTGGACGAGAAAAATAATGGAAACCAACACTTCCCAAACCATAGCCCAGGGAAATCAAACCAATCAATAAGAAAAGTTGTGTTATTGAGTATTTGAGAAACATTAGGAATCGCATGATTCATATGCTTATGTTTGTGTTGTTTGGTGATCTTTCTATCAAGTTCTATTAAGTTCAAAGATTTTTGGACGAGAAAAAGAATGGAAACCAACACTTCCCAAACCATAGCATAGGCAAATCAAACCAATCAATAAGAAAGGTTGTGTTATTGAGTATTTGAGAAACATTAGGAATCGCATGATTCGTATGCTTGTGTTTGTGTTGTTTGGTGATCTTTCTATCAAGTTCTATTAAGTTCAAAGATTTTTGGACGAGAAAAAGAATGGAAACCAACACTTCCCAAACCATAGCCCAGGAAAATCAAACCAATCAATAAGAAAGGTTGTGTTATTGAGTATTTGAGAAACATTAGGAATCGCATGATTCGTATGCTTGTGTTTGTGTTGTTTGGTGATCTTTCTATCAAGTTCTATGAAGTTCGAAGATTTTTGGATGAGAGAAAGAATGGAAACCAACACTTCCCAAACATAGCCCAGGCTAATCAAACCAATCAATAAGAAAGGTTGTGTTATTGAGTATTTAAGAAACATTAGGAATCGCATGATTCGTATGCTTGTGTTTGTGTTGTTTGGTGATCTTTCTATCAAGTTCAATGAAGTTCCAAGATTTCTGGACGAGAAAAGAATGGAAACCAACATTTCCAAAACCATAGCCTAGGCAAATCAAACCAATCAATAAGAAAGGTTGTGTTATTGAGTATTTGAGAAACATTAGGAATCGCACGATTCGTATGCTTGTGTTTGTGTTGTTTGGTGGTCTTTCTATCAAGTTCTATTAAGTTCAAAGATTTTTGGACGAGAAAAAGAATGGAACCCAACATTTCCCAAACCATAGCCTAGGCAAATCAAACCAATCAATAACAAAGGTTGTGTTATTGAGTATTTGAGAAACATTAGGAATCGCATGATTCGTATGCTTGTGTTTGTGTTGTTTGGTGATCTTTCTATCAAGTTCTATGAAGTTCCAGGATTTTTGGATGAGAGAAAGAATGGAAACCAACACTTCCCAAACATAGCCCAGGCTAATCAAACCAATCAATAAGAAAGGTTGTGTTATTGAGTATTTAAGAAACATTAGGAATCGCATGATTCATATGCTTGTGTTTGTGTTGTTTGGTGATCTTTCTATCAAGTTCTATTAAGTTCAAAGATTTTTGGACGGGAAAAAGAATGGAAACCAACACTTTCCAAACCATAGCCTAGGTAAATCAAACCAATCAATAAGAAAAGTTGTGTTATTGAGTATTTGAGAAACATTACGAATCGCATGATTCGTATGCTTGTGTTTGTGTTGTTTGGTGATCTTTCTATCAAGTTCTATTAAGTTCAAAGATTTTTGGACGAGAAAAAGAATGGAAACCAACACTTCCCAAACCATAGCCCAGGAAAATCAATACAATCAATAAGAAAAGTTGTGTTATTGAGTATTTGAGAAACATTAGGAATCGCATGATTCGTATGCTTGTGTTTGTGTTGTTTGGTGATCTTTCTATCAAGTTCTATTAAGTTCAAAGATTTTTGGATGAGAGAAAGAATGGAAACCAACACTTCCCAAACCATAGCCTAGGTAAATCAAACCAATCAATAAGAAAGGTTGTGTTATTGAGTATTTGAGAAACATTAGGAATCGCATGATTCGTATGCTTGTGTTTGTGTTGTTTGGTGATCTTTCTATCAAGTTCTATTAAGTTCAAAGATTTTTGGACGAGAGAAAGAATAGAAACCAACACTTCCCAAACCACAGCCCAGGAAAATCAAACCAATCAATAAGAAAGGTTGTGTTATTGAGTATTTGAGAAACATTAGGAATCGCATGATTCATATGCTTGTGTTTGTGTTGTTTGGTGATCTTTCTATCAAGTTCTATTAAGTTCAAAGATTTTTGGACGAGAAAAAGAATGGAAACCAACACTTCCCAAACCATAGCCTAGGCAAATCAAACCAATCAATAAGAAAGGTTGTGTTATTGAGTATTTGAGAAACATTAGGAATCGCACGATTCGTATGCTTGTGTTTGTGTTGTTTGGTGGTCTTTCTATCAAGTTCTGTTAAGTTCAAAGATTTTTGGACGAGAAAAAGAATGGAAACCAACATTTCCCAAACCATAGCCTAGGCAAATCAAACCAATCAATAAAAAAGGTTGTGTTATTGAGTATTTGAGAAACATTAGGAATCGCATGATTCGTATGCTTGTGTTTGTGTTGTTTGGTGATCTTTCTATCAAGTTCTATTAAGTTCAAAGATTTTTGGACGAGAAAAAGAATGGAAACCAACACTTCCCAAACCATAGCCCAGGGAAATCAAACCAATCAATAAGAAAAGTTGTGTTATTGAGTATTTGAGAAACATTAGGAATCGCATGATTCATATGCTTGTGTTTGTGTTGTTTGGTGATCTTTCTATCAAGTTCTATTAAGTTCAAAGATTTTTGGACGAGAAAAAGAATGGAAACCAACACTTCCCAAACCATAGCCTAGGCAAATCAAACCAATCAATAAGAAAGGTTGTGTTATTGAGTATTTGAGAAACATTAGGAATCGCATGATTCGTATGCTTGTGTTTGTGTTGTTTGGTGATCTTTCTATCAAGTTCTATTAAGTTCAAAGATTTTTGGACGAGAAAAAGAATGGAAACCAACACTTCCCAAACCATAGCCCAGGAAAATCAAACCAATCAATAAGAAAGGTTGTGTTATTGAGTATTTGAGAAACATTAGGAATCGCATGATTCGTATGCTTGTGTTTGTGTTGTTTGGTGATCTTTCTATCAAGTTCTATGAAGTTCCAATATTTTTGGATGAGAGAAAGAATGGAAACCAACACTTCCCAAACATAGCCCAGGCTAATCAAACCAATCAATAAGAAAGGTTGTGTTATTGAGTATTTAAGAAACATTAGGAATCGCATGATTCGTATGCTTGTGTTTGTGTTGTTTGGTGATCTTTCTATCAAGTTCAATGAAGTTCCAAGATTTCTGGACGAGAAAAGAATGGAAACCAACATTTCCAAAACCATAGCCTAGGCAAATCAAACCAATCAATAAGAAAGGTTGTGTTATTGAGTATTTGAGAAACATTAGGAATCGCACGATTCGTATGCTTGTGTTTGTGTTGTTTGGTGGTCTTTCTATCAAGTTCTATTAAGTTCAAAGATTTTTGGACGAGAAAAAGAATGGAAACCAACATTTCCCAAACCATAGCCTAGGCAAATCAAACCAATCAATAACAAAGGTTGTGTTATTGAGTATTTGAGAAACATTAGGAATCGCATGATTCGTATGCTTGTGTTTGTGTTGTTTGGTGATCTTTCTATCAAGTTCTATTAAGTTCAAAGATTTTTGGACGAGAAAAAGAATGGAAACCAACACTTCCCAAACCATAGCCCAGGGAAATCAAACCAATCAATAAGAAAAGTTGTGTTATTGAGTATTTGAGAAACATTAGGAATCGCATGATTCATATGCTTATGTTTGTGTTGTTTGGTGATCTTTCTATCAAGTTCTATTAAGTTCAAAGATTTTTGGACGGGAAAAAGAATGGAAACCAACACTTTCCAAACCATAGCCTAGGTAAATCAAACCAATCAATAAGAAAAGTTGTGTTATTGAGTATTTGAGAAACATTACGAATCGCATGATTCGTATGCTTGTGTTTGTGTTGTTTGGTGATCTTTCTATCAAGTTCTATTAAGTTCAAAGATTTTTGGACGAGAAAAAGAATGGAAACCAACACTTCCCAAACCATAGCCCAGGAAAATCAATACAATCAATAAGAAAAGTTGTGTTATTGAGTATTTGAGAAACATTAGGAATCGCATGATTCGTATGCTTGTGTTTGTGTTGTTTGGTGATCTTTCTATCAAGTTCTATTAAGTTCAAAGATTTTTGGATGAGAGAAAGAATGGAAACCAACACTTCCCAAACCATAGCCTAGGTAAATCAAACCAATCAATAAGAAAGGTTGTGTTATTGAGTATTTGAGAAACATTAGGAATCGCATGATTCGTATGCTTGTGTTTGTGTTGTTTGGTGATCTTTCTATCAAGTTCTATTAAGTTCAAAGATTTTTGGACGAGAGAAAGAATAGAAACCAACACTTCCCAAACCACAGCCCAGGAAAATCAAACCAATCAATAAGAAAGGTTGTGTTATTGAGTATTTGAGAAACATTAGGAATCGCATGATTCATATGCTTGTGTTTGTGTTGTTTGGTGATCTTTCTATCAAGTTCTATTAAGTTCAAAGATTTTTGGACGAGAAAAAGAATGGAAACCAACACTTCCCAAACCATAGCCTAGGCAAATCAAACCAATCAATAAGAAAGGTTGTGTTATTGAGTATTTGAGAAACATTAGGAATCGCACGATTCGTATGCTTGTGTTTGTGTTGTTTGGTGGTCTTTCTATCAAGTTCTGTTAAGTTCAAAGATTTTTGGACGAGAAAAAGAATGGAAACCAACATTTCCCAAACCATAGCCTAGGCAAATCAAACCAATCAATAAAAAAGGTTGTGTTATTGAGTATTTGAGAAACATTAGGAATCGCATGATTCGTATGCTTGTGTTTGTGTTGTTTGGTGATCTTTCTATCAAGTTCTATTAAGTTCAAAGATTTTTGGACGAGAAAAAGAATGGAAACCAACACTTCCCAAACCATAGCCCAGGGAAATCAAACCAATCAATAAGAAAAGTTGTGTTATTGAGTATTTGAGAAACATTAGGAATCGCATGATTCATATGCTTGTGTTTGTGTTGTTTGGTGATCTTTCTATCAAGTTCTATTAAGTTCAAAGATTTTTGGACGAGAAAAAGAATGGAAACCAACACTTCCCAAACCATAGCCTAGGCAAATCAAACCAATCAATAAGAAAGGTTGTGTTATTGAGTATTTGAGAAACATTAGGAATCGCATGATTCGTATGCTTGTGTTTGTGTTGTTTGGTGATCTTTCTATCAAGTTCTATTAAGTTCAAAGATTTTTGGACGAGAAAAAGAATGGAAACCAACACTTCCCAAACCATAGCCCAGGAAAATCAAACCAATCAATAAGAAAGGTTGTGTTATTGAGTATTTGAGAAACATTAGGAATCGCATGATTCGTATGCTTGTGTTTGTGTTGTTTGGTGATCTTTCTATCAAGTTCTATGAAGTTCCAATATTTTTGGATGAGAGAAAGAATGGAAACCAACACTTCCCAAACATAGCCCAGGCTAATCAAACCAATCAATAAGAAAGGTTGTGTTATTGAGTATTTAAGAAACATTAGGAATCGCATGATTCGTATGCTTGTGTTTGTGTTGTTTGGTGATCTTTCTATCAAGTTCAATGAAGTTCCAAGATTTCTGGACGAGAAAAGAATGGAAACCAACATTTCCAAAACCATAGCCTAGGCAAATCAAACCAATCAATAAGAAAGGTTGTGTTATTGAGTATTTGAGAAACATTAGGAATCGCACGATTCGTATGCTTGTGTTTGTGTTGTTTGGTGGTCTTTCTATCAAGTTCTATTAAGTTCAAAGATTTTTGGACGAGAAAAAGAATGGAAACCAACATTTCCCAAACCATAGCCTAGGCAAATCAAACCAATCAATAACAAAGGTTGTGTTATTGAGTATTTGAGAAACATTAGGAATCGCATGATTCGTATGCTTGTGTTTGTGTTGTTTGGTGATCTTTCTATCAAGTTCTATTAAGTTCAAAGATTTTTGGACGAGAAAAAGAATGGAAACCAACACTTCCCAAACCATATCCTAGGCAAATCAAACCAATCAATAAGAAAGGTTGTGTTATTGAGTATTTGAGAAACATTAGGAATCGCACGATTCGTATGCTTGTGTTTGTGTTGTTTGGTGGTCTTTCTATCAAGTTCTATTAAGTTCAAAGATTTTTGGACGAGAAAAAGAATGGAAACCAATATTTCCCAAACCATAGCCTAGGCAAATCAAACCAATCAATAACAAAGGTTGTGTTATTGAGTATTTGAGAAACATTAGGAATCGCATGATTCGTATGCTTGTGTTTGTGTTGTTTGGTGATCTTTCTATCAAGTTCTATTAAGTTCAAAGATTTTTGGACGAGAAAAAGAATGGAAACTAACACTTCCCAAACCATATCCTAGGCAAATCAAACCAATCAATAAGAAAAGTTGTGTTATTGAGTATTTCAGAAACATTAGGAATCGCATGATTCGTATGCTTGTGTTTGTGTTGTTTGTTGATCTTTCTATCAAGTTCAAATGGAAACCAACTGATGCGGGGTTAAGGCCGCTTGATGCCCGATCTTCGACGTTCGTGACTCAAACAATGAAAACAAGAACAAGGTGGTCAGAAATGGATTCAAATGAAAACGACTCAACAAGAACAATGAAGCAACGACTCAAAATAAACACAAACAGACTCGATGGAGACAAGACGAATGCAATAAAGAACAAGGAAAAACGACTCAATAGGACTGAAGATCAACTCCTAGAAACAACTAGAGGACCCTTGACTCGAAGAGACAAGAACCGACCAGAATGATCGAGAAACCAACCTTTACGATCTCACACAAACAAGGAACAAGCCTTGTAGGCACGAGAAAGGGGCTCGTGAATGATGATTGGCACCAACCTTCAAGAGATCGATACAAATCAAAGCAAACCAAGCTGCACACACACACAATTGAAAGCCAAAGCTCTCGTTTTCTCTCTATTCAATGAGAAAGCAAATACAATGTTCTGAGTTGTCCAAACTGAAAATAATACCTAAAAAGCTATTTATATGTCTTGACAAAATACACTTAAAACAATAATGGAAATAATGGGAAATATTGTCTGAAAACAAGATAAGTAGTGGCCCATTTGGACAGGCCCGAAATGGATACACTAAGGCACAAGCACGCGCTAGAAGCACACACGCCCGGTGCCCGCTGAAGGCACACGCCCAGTGCCCGCTGGAGGCACCCGCCCGGTGCCTAAGTGTGGCACTCGCTCGGCGCGCCTTGGATGGACACGCCCACAATGCACACGGCCTTGGGCTGTGGCTCCATGATCTCCCTTGCTTCCTTAACCACTGAATAGGCCACAAAAGTGCTCATCTCTCTTTGAAGCTTCTTGGCTCTAGCACGAGTAAGTGGGCCTTCGAAGAGTGTGGGTGCGCTCGGTGGTGGCTGGCTGGATGATCCCTCATCAACCTCCCCTTCTTGGAAAGGATTCGACCCCGAATCTAACTCTTCATCCACGGCTAAGTAAGGCATAAGGTCAGCGACATTAAAGGTGGCGCTCACACCATAATCCCCGGGCAGCTCCAATTTGTAGGCGTTGTCTCCAATTCGTTGAAGCACCTTGAAAGGCCCATCACCTCTTGGAGACAGCTTGCTCTTTCTTTGCTCCTGGAACCGCTCCTTCCTTAGATGAACCCAAACCAAATCCCCTGGCTGGAAAATGACTTGGCGCCGCCCATGGTTGGCACGCTTGGCGTTGTATTCGGCCTTTTGCTCTAACCTTGCCTTGGTTCGAGCATGCAGCTCCCTAATAAACTGAACGTGCTTCCCTGCATCAAAGCTTTCATTCTCCCTCATTGGAAATGGGGTAAGATCTAAGGGGGTGAGTGGTTTAGTTCCATAAACACATTCAAATGGAGTTAACTTAGTAGATGAGTGCATGGTTCGATTATAAGCAAACTCCACATGAGGCAAAGCATCTTCCCACAGTTTTATATTCTTCTTAATAATGGCTCTAAGGATAGTAGCTAACGTCCTATTGGTTACTTCGGTCTGCCCGTCAGTTTGAGGGTGACTAAATGTAGAAAACATTAGCTTAGTTCCTAGCTTATTCCATAAAGTCCTCCAAAAATAGCTAAGGAACTTAGTATCCCTATCACTCACTATTGTCTTGGGTATCCCATTCAGCCTAACTACTTCCCTAAAGAATAAGTTAGCTACATTACTAGCATCATCAGTTTTGTGACACGGCACAAAGTGTGCCATCTTAGAGAATCGGTCAACTACCACCATTATTGAATCCCTCCCCTTCTTAGTCCTAGGCAACCCTACTATAAAGTCCATGGATAAATCCTCCCAAGGGGCTGTAGGCGTAGGCAAAGGGGTGTATAGTCCATGTGGCATCAACCTAGACTTGGCTCTTAAACAATCAACACAACGCTTAACTACATTTTCAACGTCTCTAAGCATATGTGGCCAGTAGAAGTGAGCCCTAAGAGTGTGATAACCCTGCCAAAGTGTCCCATTAGGCCGCCCTTATGGGCTTCCTCAACCAACAATAAGCGCAAAGAGCAACGGGGAATGCAAACTTTATAAACTCTAAACAAAAACCCATCATGAATGTAATATTTCTCATTCGAACCTTTATGCATGCAGCACTTAAAAACATCACCAAAATCAATATCATGCTCATATAATTCACGAATGTAAGTAAATCCTAACACTCTAGAATCCAATGAAACAAGCAAAGTATGGCGACGAGATAATGCATCGGCTACCACATTGTCCTTTCCCTTTTTATATTTCATGACATATGGAAATGTCTCAATAAATTCCATCCACCTACCATGTCTTCTATCCAATTTATCCTGACTCTTAAAATGTTTCAATGATTCATGGTCAGTTTTCAAAACAAACTCTCTAGGCCATAGGTAGTGTTGCCATGTTTTAAGTACTCTAAATAAAGCATACAATTCCTTGTCATACGTAGAGTAATTCAAACATGCTCCTTTCAATTTTTCAGAGAAGAAGGCTATGGGTTTACCTTCTTGCATGAGGACGCCGCCAATGCCTATGCCACTTGCGTCGCACTCCACTTCAAAGGGCCTAGTGAAGTCGGGCAATGCTAGCAAAGGTGCCTTCGTCAGTTTCCATTTCAGGGCATTAAACGCCCTCTCTTGCGCCTTCTCCCACTTGAACTCACTTCTCTTCTTAGTTATTTCGGTCAAAGGGGCAGCAATGGTGCTGAAGTCCTTCACGAAACGCCTATAGAAGCTAGCGAGGCCATGGAAGCTCCTGACTTGGCCAATGGAGGTAGGCGTCGGCCACTCTTGGATTGCCCTTATCTTGGCTTCGTCCACTTGTAGTCCCTTGGAGCTCACTACAAAACCAAGAAAAGTGACATGATTAGTGCACAGTTCACATTTCTTCAAATTGGCATACAAGTGCTCTAATCGAAGTGTAGAGAGTATTTCCCTTAAATGAACTTCATGGTCTTCTAGGGATTTGCTATAAATCAGAATATCATCAAAATATACCACAACAAATTTCCCTATGAATTTCCTAAGCACATAGTTCATTAACCTCATGAATGTACTAGGGGCGTTGGTCAGCCCAAATGGCATCACAAGCCACTCGTACAAGCCAAATTTAGTCTTAAATGCCGTTTTCCATTCATCCCTTTCCTTCATTCTGATTTGGTGATACCCACTCTTTAAATCTATCTTAGAAAACATAGTGGCACCATGTAATTCATCTAACATATCGTCCAGCCTAGGAATGGGGTGACGGTACTTTACAGTTAATTGCCCTACAATCTACACACATTCTCCATGATCCATCTTTTTTGGGCACTAACAAAACAGGCACGGCACACGGACTCAAACTCTCTCTAACATAACCCTTGTCCAAAAGCTCTTGGACTTGGGTTTGGACCTCATGGGTCTCCTTGGGGTTCATACGGTAAGCTGGTCTGTTTGGTAACGATGCCCCGGGGATGAGATCGATTTGATGCTCAATCCCTCTAATTGGTCGCAAACCAGCCGGTATCTCATCGGGGAACACATCCTTGTATTCCTCGACAAGCCCCAAAATCCTTGGGGGCAGAGAAGCTTTGAGCTCCTCGTTCAACAAACTCAGCTCCTTACACAAAAGCATGAGTGTTGTTTGCCCATCCAAGTACTCGGCCTCAAGCTCCCGCTTGGAAGCTAAAAGCGCGCTGGAGGGTGGGAGATCGTTAGGTGAGCTCGTCTTACCCCGAGCTGGCCCCTTCTTTCCCTCACCATCTCCATTTACCTTATTCACCTTCTTCTTGTCAAACTCCTCAGCCACTTGGGTAGGCGTCATGGGTTTGAGCACTATGTTTTTGCCATTGTGGGTGAAGGTGTTCCGGTTGGTGAATCCATCATGGGTGACTTTTCTATCATATTGCCATTGACGACCGAGCAAAATGTGGCAAGCCTGCATAGGAACGACATCACAAAGAACAACATCCTCGTAATGCCCAAGTTTAATAGAAACATGTGCTTGCTTGTTTACTCTAAGTTCTCCACAATCGTTCATCCAATGCAATTTATAGGGCCTGGGGTGTTGAGTTATAGATAATCCAAGTTTTTGTACCATTTCTAGACTAGCAATGTTACAACAACTTCCACTATCTATTATCATATTGCAAACTTTGCCCTTAATCAAGCATCGAGTATGGAATAAATTCTCTCTTTGGTTATCATCACAAGGGGCTGGTTTTATATGCATGTTGCGCCTAGCAATTAAGGACTCCCCTGATTCATACTCAATTTCATCATCTACCTCATTTTCATGCAATTCATTATCATTAGGCTCATTTTCATGCAATTCTTCATCTTCTTCCTCGGATTCATATTGGCCTAAATGATTAATTAGAAGTGTTTTCTTGTTAGGACAGTCTTTCATCATGTGCCCTCTACCTTGGCACTTAAAGCATACAATATCCCTAGCTCTAGAAGAAGAGTTAGAGGTACTGCCCTTAGGAGCTGCGGAAGCTCCTCCATTGTTGCCCTTGTTGTAGGATGGCTTGTTGGTGGTGGAAGGCTTGGCTCGGCCAGATTGGTCACCATAGGCGCCGGCTGAGCTTCCCCTCTCCTTAGAATTGGCGCCTTCCTTCCCATAAGGTGTGGTCTAGCCACGGTTGCCCCTCCATGAATTGGGCTGGTTTCCCGCGCCTCTCCCTCCTTGATTCCTGGATTTGAACTTTCTCTCTACTTTCAATGCTAGATGGAAGAGGTCAGTCATGGTAGAGTATGGGTACAAATCAATTTCATTAGCTAAGTATGGATGCAAGATTCGAAGGTACCTCGCCATTGTGGTTTCTTCATCCTCAACCACATTGGCCCTTACCATCTCCCCTTGCATGGCGTTAAAGCACTCCTCAGCTCCCATTGAACCTTGCCTTAGGTTCTCCAACCTTTGCCTCAGCTCGCGCGCATAGTGTTGGGGCAGAAACCGGCCTCTCATCAAGGCTTTCATTTGCTCCCAATTGTTGATTGGTGGGTCAAGGGCTCGCCTCCTTTCTTTCACTAGGTTGTCCCACCAGATTAGGGCGTAACCATTGAACTCTAAGGTGGCGAGTTGCACCTTCTTGGCTTCGGGGAAATTGTGACAATTCCAGACTTGTTCTATCTTGGTCTCCCACTCCATGTACACGTCCGGATCACATTTTCCCTCAAACGAAGGTATCTTCACCTTCACCTTGCCAACACCGTCTTGCTCAGGCTCGCGCGGCCTCCTTTGGCGCCGGTCTCCATCATCACGCCTGGAATAGCGTTCCCAAGCCTCATCCTCAAAGAACTCCTCATCAAACTCGTCAAAACGCTCATCACGATCCTGGTTTCTTCTTTGTGCCTGAAACGCTTGGAAATCATTAGTAGGGCGAGCCCTCTCTCTTATGGGAGAGGGAAATTGATTGAGGGGCACTCTTTGTGCAAAAATACCAGGAGGGTTACGAGTAACTCCCCTTCTAGTTTGTTGTTGTTGTTGTTGGTGGGACGTGGAGGCCAAGTTGGGATCCACGGTTTGGTTGTTGGGTGGATCGACATCTTGAGGGTCTTCACCATGGTTAGGGTCAGCTGCTTGGGTGGAATGTGGGGATTGGGGGTCTTGGCGTTGGGATTGCCGTTGCTTATTTTCCACAGCTATCAAACGCCGGGTGATGGTCTCTATGTTGCGGTTAAGTGACGTCAACATGCTGAACACGTCGGGTGGGATTGGCTCCGAGCTATGTGAAGTTTGTTCTTCCTGCGACATTGTAACAACAAACACACTAAAACAAACTCGTTAGGTTAGGATTAATCCAAAACAAGCTCGCTAGTGTTTCACTCGCTCTCACTCTCTTGTGTGCGATGAGCTCGTTGTTTCAATCTGCTTTGAGGAGGGTCAAAATCAAGCTCAGATTAGTGACAATACAACACGAGAAAAGAAAAGAGGTTGGGGAAAAGAAGAAAGAAAAGAAGACTCAATTATAAACAAGGATGAAATGGAAAGACAAGGAAGAGATCAACCTGATTAAGTCCTTTTCACCTTGAATTCCTTAACCAAGTGCGACTTGGAATGGTTTGTTAGGTGAGGATAAGGGTGGCTCTTTTGTGGAGGGAGGTCTCTTCAATGGCGTCCAAGGTAAGGAGGAGAGAAGACACACAAATGCTTGCACTTGAATGAAATACACTTGAACTATGCAATATTATGAAATGCACCTTATATGTACGAATGCAAAGAAATATTTCTGATTTTCAAATTTTATTTTTTTTGACTCTTTTTTTTTTGATTTTTTTTTTGATTTTTTTTTTCAATCAGAAATAATTACAAGAATAACCACGAAATAAAATAGTAATGCAAGATATGAATTTTATGTGCAAGAAATGGACTGAATTTGGACGTTGGATTGGTTGTGGCTTGAATTGGTCTCAAGGCTGAAATGTAGGAGGTGGGTATGAAGTTGGACGTTGGGAGAGTGTGGGGGTGGCTTTGAATGAGTCTTGCTACTTTGTAGGAGGTGGGTGTAGCTTTTGTGGCTGAAATGAAGGTTGTTAGAATCTTTGAACTAGTCAACCTTAAATGTAGGAAGTGGGAAGGTAATTGAATTTTCTGACTTAATTAAATTAAATCAGCTCCTTCTCACTTAATTCAAACGTGGCTGATGGTTCTAGGAGGGTGGTGGACGTTTTTGTGAAAGGTGGTGGCCAGGAGGTGGTGTTGGTGGCGGTTACTTGAGTTTTAGGGTGTGTTTGGGCTGGGCGAAACAAACCACTACACAAGCAACAAATGGTTAGTACTATCAAGTTAATTAAAGCAAAGGAATTAATCAACCTGACCTTGAAGACGTTTCTTTTTGGATTTTTGTGGACTCTAATGGTGGATCGACTCAAACGCAAGAAGAACGTCTACAACGAAGCTCTGATACCAATTTGATGCGGCGTTAAGGCCGCTTGATGCCCGATCTTCGACGTTCGTGACTCAAACAATGAAAACAAGAACAAGGTGGTCAGAAATGGATTCAAATGAAAACGACTCAACAAGAACAATGAAGCAACGACTCAAAATAAACACAAACAGACTCGATGGAGACAAGACGAATGCAATGAAGAACAAGGAAAAACGACTCAATAGGACTGAAGATCAACTCCTAGAAACAACTAGAGGACCCTTGACTCGAAGAGACAAGAACCGACCAGAATGATCGAGAAACCAACCATTACGATCTCACACAAACAAGGAACAAGCCTTGTAGGCACGAGAAAGGGGCTCGTGAATGATGATTGGCACCAACCTTCAAGAGATCGACACAAATCAAAGCAAACCAAGCTGCACACACACACAATTGAAAGCCAAAGCTCTCGTTTTCTCTCTATTCAATGAGAAAGCAAATACAATGTTCTGAGTTGTCCAAACTGAAAATAACACCTAAAAAGCTATTTATATGTCTTGACAAAACACACTTAAAACAATAATGGAAATAATGGGAAATATTGTCTTAAAACAAGATAAGTAGTGGCCCATTTGGACAGGCCCGAAATGGACACACTAAGGCACAAGCGCGCGCTAGAAGCACACACGCCCGGTGCCCGCTGAAGGCACACGCCCGGTGCCCGCTGGAGGCACCCGCCCGGTGCCTAAGTGTGGCACTCGCTCGGCGCGCGTTGGATGGACACGCCCACAATGCACACGGCCTTGGGCTGTGGCTCCATCATCTCCCTTGCTTCCTTAACCACTGAATAGGCCACAAAAGTGCTCATCTCTCTTTGAAGCTTCTTGGCTCTAGCACGAGTAAGTGGGCCTTCGAAGAGTGTGGGTGCGCTCGGTGGTGGCTGGCTGGATGATCCCTCATCACCAACACTTCCCAAACCATAGCCTAGGCAAATCAAACCAATCAATAAGAAATGTTGTGTTATTTAGTATTTAAGAAACATTAGGAATCGCATGATTCATATGCTTGTGTTTGTGTTGTTTGGTGATCTTTCTATCACATTCTATTAAGTTCAAATATTTTTGGACGAGAAAAAGAATGGAAACCAACACTTCCCAAACCATAGCCTAGGCAAATCAAACCAATCAATAAGAAAGGTTGTGTTATTGAGTATTTGAGAAACATTAGGAATCGCATGATTCGTATGCTTGTGTTTGTGATGTTTGGTGATAAAACTATTAAGTTCAAAGATTTTTGGACGAGAAAAAAAATGGAAACCAACACTTCCCAAACCATAGCCTAGGTAAATCAAACCAATCAATAAGAAAAGTTGTGTTATTGAGTATTTGAGAAACATTAGGAATCACATGATTCATATGCTTGTGTTTGGGTTGTTTGGTGATCTTTCTGTCAAGTTCTATTAAGTTCAAAGATTTTTGGACGAGAAAAAGAATGGAAACCAACACTTCCCAAACCATAGCCTAGGGAAATCAAACCAATCAATAAGAAAAGTTGTGTTATTGAGTATTTGAGAAACATTAGGAATCGCATGATTCGTATGCTTGTGTTTGTGTTGTTTGGTGATCTTTCTATCACGTTCTATTAAGTTCAAAGATTTTTGGACGAGAAAAAGAATGGAAACCAACACTTCCCAAACCATATCCTAGGCAAATCAAACCAATCAATAAGAAAGGTTGTGTTATTGAGTATTTGAGAAAAACTAGGAATCGCATGATTCGTATGCTTGTGTTTGTGTTGTTTGGTGATCTTTCTATCAAGTTCTATTAAGTTCAAAGATTTTTGGACGAGAAAAAGAATGGAAACCAACACTTCCCAAACCATCGCTTAGGCAAATCAAACCAATTAGTAAGAAAAGTTGTGTTAATGAGTATTTGAGAAACATTAGGAATCGCACGATTCGTGTGTTTGTGTTTGTGTTGTTTGGTGATCTTTCTATCAAGTTCTATTAAGTTCAAAGATTTTTGGATTAGAAAAATAATGGAATCCAACACTTCCCAAACCATAGCCTAGGCAAATCAAACCAATCAATAAGAAAGATTTTGTTATTGAGAATTTGAGAAACATTAGGAATCGCACGATTCGTATGTTTGTGTTTGTGTTGTTTGGCGATCTTTCTATCAAGTTCTATTAAGTTCAAAGATTTTAGACGAGAAAAAGAATGGAAACCAACACTTCCCAAACCATATCCTAGGCAAATCAAACCAATCAATAAGAATGGTTGTGTTATTGAGAATTTGAGAAACATTAGGAATCGCATGATTCGTATGCTTGAGTTTGTGTTGTTTGGTGATGTTTCTATCAAGTTCTATTAAGTTCAAAGATTTTAGACGAGAAAAAGAATGGAAACCAACACTTCCCAAACCATATCCTAGGCAAATCAAACCAATCAATAAGAAAGGTTGTGTTATTTAGAAACATAAGGAATCGCATGATTCATATGCTTGTGTTTGTGTTGTTTGGTGATCTTTCTATGAAGTTCTATGAAGTTCCAAGATTTTTGGACGAGAAAAAGAATGGAAACCAAAATTTCCAAAACCATAGCCTGAGCAAATCAAACCAATCAATAAGAAAGGTTGAGTTATTGAGTATTTGAGAAACATTAGGAATCGCATGATTCGTATGCTTGTGTTTGTGTTGTTTAGTGATCTTTCTATCAAGTTCTATCAAGTTCAAAGATTTTTGGACAAGAAAAAGAATGGAAACCAACACCTCCCAAACCATAGCCTAGGCAAATCAAACTAATTAATAAGAAATGTTGTGTTATTGAGTATTTGAGAAACATTAGGAATCGCATGATTCGTATGCTTGTGTTTGTGTTGTTTGGTGATCTTTCTATCAAGTTCTATTAAGTTCAAAGATTTTAGACGAGAAAAAGAATGGAAACCAACACTTCCCAAACCATATCCTAGGCAAATCAAACCAATCAATAAGAATGGTTGTGTTATTGAGAATTTGAGAAATATTAGGAGTCGCATGATTCGTGTGCTTGTGTTTGTGTTGTTTGGTGATCTTTCTATCAAGTTCTATTAAGTTCAAAGATTTTTGGACGAGAAAATGAATGGAAACCAACACTTCCCAAACCATAGCCTAGGCAAATCAAACTAATCAATAAGAAAGATTTTGTTATTGAGTATTTGAGAAACATTAGGAATCGCATGATTCATATGCTTGTGTTTGTGTTGTTTGGTGATCTTTCTATCAAGTTCTATTAAGTTCAAAGATTTTTGGACGAGAAAAAGAATGGAAACCAACACTTCCCAAACCATAGTCTCGGTAAATCAAACCAATCAATAAGTTAAGTTGTGTTATTGAGTATTTGAGAAACATTAGGAATCGCATGATTCGTATGCTTGTGTTTGTGTTGTTTGGTGATCTTTCTATCACGTTAGATTAAGTTCAAAGACTTTTGGACGAGAAAAGGAATGGAAACCAACACTTCCCAAACCATATCCTAGGCAAATAAAACCAATCAATAACAAATGTTGTGTTATTGAGTATTTAATAAACATTAGGAATCGCATGATTCATATGCTTGTGTTTGTGTTGTTTGGTGATCTTTCTATAACGTTCTATTAAGTTAAAAGATTTTTGGACGAGAAAAAGAATGGAAACCAACACTTCCCAAACCATATCCTAGGCAAATCAAACCAATAAATAAGAAAACCTGTGTTATTGAGTATTTGAGAAACATTAGGAATGACATGATTCGCATGCTTGTGTTTGTGTTGTTTGGTGATCTTTCTATCAAGTTCTATTAAGTTCAAAGATTTTGGACGAGAAAAAGAATGGAAACCAACACCTCCCAAACCATAGCCTAGACTAATCAAACTAATTAATAAGAAATGTTGTGTTATTGAGTATTTGAGAAACATTAGGAATCGCATGATTCGTATGCTTGTGTTTGTGTTGTTTGGTGATCTTTCTATCAAGTTCTATTAAGTTCAAAGATGTTGGATGAGAAAAAGAATGGAAACCAACACTTCCCAAACCATATCCTAGGCAAATCAAACCAGTGAATAAGAAAGGTTGTGTTATTGAGTATTTGAGAAACATTAGGAATCGCATGATTCGTATGGTTGTGTTTGTGTTGTTTGGTGATCTTTCTATCAAGTTCTATTAAGTTCAAAGATTTTTGGACGAGAAAAAGAATGGAAACCAACACTTCCCAAACCATAGTCTCGGTAAATCAAACGAATCAATAAGTTAAGTTGTGTTATTGAGTATTTGAGAAACATTAGGAATCGCATGATTCGTATGCTTGTGTTTGTGTTGTTTGGTGATCTTTCTATCAAGTTCTATTAAGTTCAAAGATTTTTGGACGAGAAAAAGAATGGAAACCAACACTTCCCAAACCATAGCCTAGGCAAATCAAACCAATCAATAAGAAAAGTTGTGTTATTGAGAGTTTGAGAAACATTAGGAATCGCATGATTCGTATGCATGTGTTTGTGTTATTTGGAGATCTTTCTATCAAGTTCTATTAGTTCAAAGATTTTTGGACGAGAAAAAGAATGGAAACCAACACTTCCCAAACCATAGCCTAGGCAAATCAAACCAATCAATAAGAAAGGTTCTATTATTGAGAATTTGTGAAACATTCGAAATCGCATGATTCGTATGCTTGTGTTTGTGTTGTTTGGTGATCTTTCTATCAAGTTCCATTAGTTCAAAGATTCATGCACTAGAAAAATAATGCAAATCGACGGTTCCCAAATCATAGCCTAGGCAAATCAAATCAATCAATAACAAAGGTTGTGTTATTTAGTATTTGAGAAACATTAGGAATCGCATGATTCGTATGCTTGAGTTTGTGTTGTTTGGTGATGTTTCTATCAAGTTCTATTAAGTTCAAAGATTTTAGACGAGAAAAAGAATGGAAACCAACACTTCCCAAACCATATCCTAGGCAAATCAAACCAATCAATAAGAAAGGTTGTGTTATTGAGTATTTGAGAAACATTTGGCATCGCATGATTCGTATGCTTGTGTTTGTGTTGTTTGGTGATCTTTCTATCAAGTTCTATTAAGTTCAAAGATTTTTGGATGAGAAAAAGAATGGAAACCAACACTTCCCAAACCATAGCTTAGGCAAATCAAACCAATCAATAAGAAAGGTTGAGTTATTGAGTATTTGAGAAACATTAGGAATGGCATGATTCGTATGCTTGTGTTTGTGCTGTTTGGTGATCTTTCTATCACGTTCTATTAAGTTCAAAGATTTTGGACGAGAAAAAGAATGGAAACCAACACCTCCCAAACCATAGCCTAGGCAAATCAAACTAATTAATAAGAAATGTTGTGTTATTGAGTATTTGAGAAACATTAGGAATCGCATGATTCGTATGCTTGTGTTTGTGTTGTTTGGTGATCTTTCTATCAAGTTCTATTAAGTTCAAAGATTTTTGGACGAGAAAAAGAATGGAAACCAACACTTCCCAAACCATAGTCTCGGTAAATCAAACCAATCAATAAGTTAAGTTGTGTTATTGAGTAATTGAGAAACATTAGGAATGGCATGATTCGTATGCTTGTGTTTGTGTTGTTTGGTGATCTTTCTATCACGTTAGATTAAGTTCAAAGACTTTTGGACGAGAAAAGGAATGGAAACCAACACTTCCCAAACCATATCCTAGGCAAATAAAACCAATCAATAACAAATGTTGTGTTATTGAGTATTTGAGAAACATTAGGAATCGCATGATTCATATGCTTGTGTTTGTGTTGTTTGGTGATCTTTCTATAACGTCCTATTAAGTTCAAAGATTTTAGACGAGAAAAATAATGGAAACCAACACTTCCCAAACCATATCCTAGGCAAATCAAACCAATCAATAAGAATGGTTGTGTTATTGAGAATTTGAGAAATATTAGGAGTCGCATGATTCGTGTGCTTGTGTTTGTGTTGTTTGGTGATCTTTCTATCAAGTTCTATTAAGTTCAAAGATTTTTGGACGGGAGAAAGAATGGAAACCAACACTTCCCAAACCATAGCCTAGGCAAATCAAACTAATCAATAAGAAAGATTTTGTTATTGAGTATTTGAGAAACATTAGGAATCGCATGATTCGTATGCTTGTGTTTGTGTTGTTTGGTGATGTTTCTATCAAGTTCTATGAAGTTCAAAGATTTTAGACGAGAAAAAGAATGGAAACGAACACTTCCCAAACCAAATCCTAGGCAAATCAAGCCAATCAATAAGAAAGGTTGTGTTATTGAGAATTTGAGAAACATTAGGAATCGCATCATTCGTATGTTTGTGTTTGTGTTGTTTGGTGATCTTTCTATCAAGTTCTATTACGTTCAAACATTTTTGGCCGAGAAAAAGTGTGGAAACCAACACTTCCCAAACCATAGCCTAGGCAATTCAAACCAATCAATAAGAAATGTTGTGCTATTGAGTATTAGAGAAACATTAGGAATCGCATGATTCTATGCTTGTGTTTGTGTTGTTTGGTTATCTTTCTATCAAGTTCTATTAAGTTCAAAGATTTTTGGACGAGAAAAAGAATGGAAACTGATACGGGGTTAGCCGTGTGGATGCCCGATCTTCGACGTTCACGACTCAACAAGGAAAACACAAGGAAACAATGGTTAGAATTGAATGGAACGAAACTGGAAATGATGAACTCGACTCAACAAGAGGAAAAACGACACAACAAAGAAGCAAACTGAAATGAAGAAACGAAAAGGGAAATTGATAGAAACGACGAGAAGGATAACCCTTCGAGACAACTATTAAACCCCTGGTATGTATTTCAACCAGAATCCTAATAGAATGGACGAAGAACCAACCTTGTACAATCCTACACAACAAGGCGACACCTTGAAGCACAGGAAGGGGGCTCGTCATCGTTGATAAGCACCAAGCTTCGTAGAGGATTGACACAAATCAAACAAACCAAGCTGCGATTCACACACTCAATGAAGCAAAGCTTCAAACTCTCTCTTTTCAAGAGAAAAACGATTTCTATCTTCTGAATTGTCTGAGTGTTCCAAACCATCAAAACAATACTTATATGTCTCACTTCTGGAAATAAAAGAAATAATTAAAAAGGTCTAATTAATTCTAAGATAGATAGGCCCAAAACAGCATAATAGGCCCAAAATGAAACAAACACTCTTGGGTGCCTAAAATAGGCGTCGGTGCCCAAACGAGGCACACTCGCAGCGCCGGTGCCCAAACGAGGCACACCCGCAGCGCCGGTGCCCAATCGCGGCACTCATGCGACGTCGCTTGTGCCTTGGCTCTCTTCATGGGTGGCGCCCACACTTGCTAGGCACACAGCCTTGGCACATGGCTCCATGCTCGCTCTCGCCTCCTTAGCACAAATGAAACACACAAAGGCATGCATTCCACTTTGTAGCTTCTTAGCTCGGGATCTAGTGATTGGCCCCTCAAAGAGTGTTGGGGCGCTTGGAGGAGGCTGACTGGATGATCCTTCATCAACCTCCCCTTCTTGGAAAGGATTCGACCCCGAATCCAAGTCTTCATCAAGAGCAAGGTATGGCGTGAGATCAGCGACGTTGAAAGTTGCGCTTACACCATAATCACCGGGCAGCTCCAGCTTGTATGCATTGTCCCCGATCCTCTTAAGCACCTTGAAAGGTCCATCTCCTCGAGGGGACAGCTTGTTCTTCCTTTGCTCCGGGAATCTCTCTTTCCTCAAATGAACCCACACCAAGTCTCCGGGCTGGAAAACAACGTGGCGGCTCCCATGGTTCGCTCTCCTTGCATTGTACTCGGCCTTTTGCTCCAACTTCAGTTTGGTGCGAGCATGCAATTCCCTAATAAACTCCACATGTTTTCCTGCGTCAAAGTGCTCATTTTCCCTCATTGGCAATGGGGTAAGATCTAGTGGGGTGAGAGGGTTAGTACCATAAACACATTCAAATGGAGTCAATTTAGTAGAAGAATGAACAATCCTGTTATATGCAAACTCCACATGAGGTAAGGCCTCTTCCCACATCTTCAAGTTCTTCCTAATTATGGCCCTAAGAATCGTAGCTAGTGTCCTATTGGTGACCTCGGTTTGCCCATCAGTTTGAGGGTGACTAGAGGTAGAAAACAGCAACTTAGTTCCTAGTTTACTCCATAAGGTTCTCCAAAAGTGGCTAAGGAACTTAGTATCTCGGTCACTAACTATGGTTTTAGGAACCCCATGCAATCTGACTATCTCCCTAAAGAATAATCCAGCCACATTAGTAGCATCGTCGGTCTTATGACATGCTATAAAATGTGCCATCTTACTAAACCTATCCACTACAACCATGATTGAATCCCTCCCCTTCTTAGTCCTAGGCAACCCAACTATAAAGTCCATAGAAAGGTCCTCCCAAGGGGCTGTAGGCGTGGGCAATGGTGTGTAAAGTCCATGTGGCATAAGTCTAGATTTAGCCCTAAGACAGTCCATGCATCTTTTAACTACATTCTCAACATCCCTAAGCATGTGTGGCCAATAGAAATGAGTCCTAAGAGTGTGATAAGTTTTGTCCCTCCCAAAATGCCCCATTAGGCCGCCCCTATGGGCTTCCTCAACAAGCAGCAAACGCAATGAACAACGAGGTATGCAAACTTTATCAACTAGAAAAAGAAAGCCATCATGCAAATAGTATTTCTCAGCACAATTCTTTTCAAGACAAGCCTTAAACGCATCACCAAAATCAAGATCAGTTTCATATAACTCACGAATATAAGTAAATCCTAATACTCTAGAGTCTAATGAAACAAGCAAAGTGTGGCGTCTAGACAAGGCATCAGCTACAACATTATCTTTTCCTCTTTTAAACTTAATCACATAAGGGAATGTTTCAATGAATTCCATCCATCTACCATGCCTCCTATCCATTTTATCTTGACTTTTAAAGTGTTTCAAGGATTCATGGTCAGTTTTAAGCACAAATTCCCTAGGCCAAAGATAATGCTGCCATGTTTTAAGCACTCGATACAAAGCATACAACTCTTTATCATAGGTCGAGTAGTTTAAACATGCACCTTTTAATTTCTCAGAAAAGAAGGCGATAGGTTTACCTTCTTGCATAAGCACGCCCCCTATGCCGACTCCACTTGCATCACACTCCACCTCAAACGGTCGTGTGAAGTCAGGCAACACCAATAGCGGGGCTTGCGTCAACTTCAGCTTGAGAGTCTCGAAGGCTCTCTCCTGGGCACGCCCCCACTTGAACTCACTTCTCTTCTTTGTAATTTCTGTCAATGGGGCTGCAATGGTGCTAAAATCCTTGACAAACCTCCTATAGAAGCTCGCCAGCCCATGGAAACTCCGCACCTGGCCAATAGTAGTTGGCGTGGGCCACTCGTTTATGGCCTTGATCTTGGCCTCATCCACTTGCAATCCCTGCGAGCTAACCACAAAACCAAGAAAGGTAACAGTAGTAGTACATAACTCACACTTTTTCAAATTCGCAAACAAGTGTTCAAGACGCAAGGTATTAAGCACATCTCTCAAATGACACTCATGCTCCTCTAGGGACTTACTATACACTAATATGTCATCAAAATAGACCACTACAAATTTCCCTATATAATGTCGCAATACATGGTTCATGAGACGCATGAATGTACTAGGGGCGTTCGTGAGCCCGAATGGCATAACGAGCCATTCATAGAGACCAAACTTGGTCTTGAAGGCTGTTTTCCACTCGTCCCCCTCCCTCATACGAATCTGGTGGTATCCACTTTTTAAATCAATTTTTGAGAAAATGGTGGATCCATGCAGTTCGTCTAGCATATCATCAAGACGAGGAATGGGGTGCCTATACTTTACCGTGATGTTATTAATGGCCCTGCAATCGACACACATTCTCCATGTGTTGTCTTTCTTGGGTACTAATAACACCGGTACAGCACAAGGGCTCATACTCTCCCTAATGTATCCCTTATCCAAGAGCTCTTGGACTTGGGATTGGACCTCTTGGGTCTCTTGGGGGTTCATACGGTAAGCTGGCCTGTTTGGCAAAGACGCCCCGGGAATGAGATCAATTTGATGCTCGATTCCTCTAATTGGGGGTAGGCCAGCCGGTATCTCGTCGGGGAATACGTCCTTGTACTCCTCGATGAGCCCCAAAATGCGTGGGGGCAGTGAAGCTCGAAGCTCTTCACTTAACAAGCTCAGCTCCTTGCATAAGAGCATAAGCGTTGTTTCCCCATCCAAAAACTCGTCTTCCAGCTCCCTCTTGGAAGCCAAAAGAGCGGAGGGAGGTGTAGGGCTGAGAGGTTGGCTCGTCTTACCCCGAGCTTTCTCTTCCTTCCCATTCTCTCCCTCAAGGTCAGAACATACCTTCTTACCTTGACGCTTCCGATCCCACTCCTCCGAGACCTGCGTAGGCGTCATGGGCTTAAGGACTATGGTCTGGCCGTTGTGGGTGAAGGTGTTTCGGTTGGTGAATCCATCGTGCACAACCTTCCTGTCGTATTGCCATGGACGACCTAATAGAATATGACAAGCCTGCATAGGTACTACATCACAAAGAACATTATCCTCATAACGTCCTAGTTTAATAGAAACCTTTACTTGCCTTTGCACTTTCAATTCACCACAGTCATTCATCCAATGCAACTTATAGGGTCTAGGGTGATGAGTCATAGGTAATTGCAGTTTGTTAACCATCTCTAAGCTAGCAATGTTACAACAACTACCACTATCTATGATCATGTTACAAACCTTCCCTTTAATCAAGCACCTAGTATGAAACAAGTTCTCTCTTTGATTATCATCGCATGCTTGTGGTTTAATATGCAATGTCCTCCTAGCAATAAGAGATTCACCAGATTCATACTCAATTTCATCTTCAACATTATCATTTTCATGCAAATCATCATTAGGCTCGTTTTCATGCTCACTTTCAGATTCATATTCACCTAAATGATTGATTAAAAGTGTTTTCTTGTTAGGGCAATCTCTTGCATAATGTCCTCTACCCTGGCACTTAAAGCACACAATATCTCTAGTCCTAGACGAAGAGTTAGAGGTAGGATTATTCCCCTTTGGAGCTGCTGAAACCCCACTAGAATTGCCCTTGTTGTATGGTGAAGGCGTGGAGCTTGTGGGCTGTTTGGCTCGTCCAGCTTGGTCTCCTTGACCGCCGGCTGCATTGCTCCTCTCCTTTTGGTGCGAGGCCTCCTTCCCATACGATCCGCCTTGCTGGCCACGGCTCCCCCTCCATGATTGGGGCTGAGTGTTCGCGTTCCTTCCTCCCGAGTACCTAGACTTGAATTTCCTTTCTACTTTCAAAGCTAGATGGAAAAGGTCAGTCATAGTAGTGTAGGGATATAAATCAATCTCATTAGCCAAATAAGGATGCAAGATACGAAGATACCTGGCCATGGTGGTCTCTTCATCCTCAACCACATCAGCCCTTACCATCGCCACTTGCATGGCATTGTAGCACTCCTCGGCACTCATGGAACCTTGTTTCAAATTTTCCAGCCGCTGTCTTAGCTCCCGGGCGTAATGTTGAGGTATGAAACGCCCTCGCATCAACGCCTTCATTTGATCCCAGCTGGCTATGGGTGCGTCCAGATTGCGCCTCCTTTCTTTCACCAAGTTATCCCACCATATGAGGGCATAACCGGAGAACTCAAGGACAGCGAGCTGCACCTTCTTGGTCTCGGCAAAGTTGTGGCAGTTCCACACTTGCTCGATCTTGGTCTCCCATTCCATATAGACATCCGGATCACACTTGCCTTCGAAAGCAGGGATCCTCACCTTTATCTTGCCAACTCCGTCTTGCTCCTGCTCACGAGGTCTCATGGGACGCCTATCTCGACCTTCTCGGCGCTCCCTACCTCCCCTTCTTGAGACGCGCTCCCAATTATCCTCCTCCTCGCCCTCATACTCATCATCATAAAGGTCCATATCACTTGGTGATCCTCTTTGGTCCTGAAATCCTTGAAAGCTATTAGCACGATTATGCTCATCCCGAAGGGGAGTGAGCTGGGAACCAAAAGGCACTCTTCTAGGAAGATTGCCCGAGGAATTACGCAATGGATTAGAGTTATGAGGCACTTCCCTGGTTTGGTTTTGGAAACCATGTTGCTGTGATGTGGACGCCAAGTTAGGGTCCGTGTTGTGGGCGTTTTGGTCCTGGCCATCGCCGGTGCCTTGTTGGTGTGCCGCTGAATCGGTGCCCAAGGCTACGCTTGGCACGGGTGGAGGCAACGCCAAGGCTCTCGTCTCCAAGGCCGTCATCCTAGAATTGAGGCGTGTGATGTTGCTGTTGAGTGAGGTCAACAACTTGAACACCTCGGGGTGGATTGGCTCAGGGCTCTTGGGTGTGTTGGTGTTATCACTACTTTCGTTAGACATTCTGCACAATCAGCAAAAACACTTTACAAGCAAACTTGTCAAGTTAGTTTAATCCAAATCAGCCTCTCAAGTGTTTCACTCGCTCTCACTCTCGGTGTGTGATCGAGCTCGTTGTTTCAATCTGCTTGAAATGATCAACAACTCAATTCAAAGATTAGTAAACAACAATTCACGAGAAGATGAAGGCTGGGGAAGAAACGTCCAAGAAAAGAAGACTCAAATGTGTTTAAGAATGGAGATGAATAGAGAAAGAGAACAAACCTCGATTAAGCTTCTCTCACCTTGATTTCCGTAACCAAGTATGAACTTGGAGTGGTTTGTTTAGGTGAGGGTAGGCTGAAAGTGTAAGGTTCGAAAGCTTCTCCAATGGGATCGTCCAACTCAAGAGATGAAGAGGGAAGATGATGATATGTCGCACACCTTAATTACACTATGCACTAGAATAAAATGCAATGATATACTATGAATGAAATAGAAGAATAAAATCTGATTTCTGATTTTCGTTTTTTTTTTTTTTTTTTTTTTTTTTTTTGATTTTTTTTTTTTTTTAATCAGAAATAATCAGAAAATACAAATAATTTCGAAATTGAAATAAAATGCTATTCTAAGGTGCAAAATAATTTGCTAGAAATGAGGAGAGGTGGCGATTTGAGTTTGAAATGTTGGTGGCTGAAATCCCTTGATTTTAGGAGAAGGAATAGGCTGGAGGATGGTGGTTGGGCGTGGCTTTTGAATTCAAATGAGCTGAATGGGTTCTCCTTGATATTAGGAGGTGGGTGTGGGATAATGTGGCTGGGATATGGTTTGTTGTTGGTCAACCTTAAAAATAGGAATCAGCTTAGGATTAATTCAAATTTGAATTAATTAAATCAGATTTATGACTCCAATTTAATTAAAACAAATCGGCTGACTTAATCAAGGTGGTGGTCGAATTTGTGGGGGTGGTGGGCGGATTTTGTGAAGGTGGTGGGGCGTTGGTGGTTGTGGTGGCTGAGGGGACGATTTTTCTTGGCTAAAGGTGTAATTGGCTAGGCAAAACAAAGCACTGCGCAAGAACAAACCGATTAGTACTTTCAAGTTCAGATTAAAGAGAGTTGATTAATCGAACCTGATCTCCGGAGGACTCTTTTTGGTATTTTGTAGACTCTTTTGATGGAAACGAAAAGAACGTCGTCAACGCAGCTCTGATACCACTTTGATACGGGGTTAGCCGTGTGGATGCCCGATCTTCGACGTTCACGACTCAACAAGGAAAACACAAGGAAACAATGGTTAGAATTGAATGGAACGAAACTGGAAATGATGAACTCGACTCAACAAGAGGAAAAACGACACAACAAAGAAGCAAACTGAAATGAAGAAACGAAAAGGGAAATTGATAGAAACGACGAGAAGGATAACCCTTCGAGACAACTATTAAACCCCTGGTATGTATTTCAACCAGAATCCTAATAGAATGGACGAAGAACCAACCTTGTACAATCCTACACAACAAGGCGACACCTTGAAGCACAGGAAGGGGGCTCGTGATCGTTGATAAGCACCAAGCTTCGTAGAGGATTGACACAAATCAAACAAACCAAGCTGCGATTCACACACTCAATGAAGCAAAGCTTCAAACTCTCTCTTTTCAAGAGAAAAACGATTTCTATCTTCTGAATTGTCTGAGTGTTCCAAACCATCAAAACAATACTTATATGTCTCACTTCTGGAAATAAAAGAAATAATTAAAAAGGTCTAATTAATTCTAAGATAGATAGGCCCAAAACAGCATAATAGGCCCAAAATGAAACAAACACTCTTGGGTGCCTAAAATAGGCGTCGGTGCCCAAACGAGGCACACTCGCAGCGCCGGTGCCCAAACGAGGCACACCCGCAGCGCCGGTGCCCAATCGCGGCACTCATGCGACGTCGCTTGTGCCTTGGCTCTCTTCATGGGTGGTGCCCACACTTGCTAGGCACACAGCCTTGGCACATGGCTCCATGCTCGCTCTCGCCTCCTTAGCACAAATGAAACACACAAAGGCATGCATTCCACTTTGTAGCTTCTTAGCTCGGGATCTAGTGATTGGCCCCTCAAAGAGTGTTGAGGCGCTTGGAGGAGGCTGACTGGATGATCCTTCATCAGAAACCAACACTTCCCAAACCATATCCTAGGCAAATCAAACTACTCAATAAGAAAGGTTGTGTTATTGAGTATTTGAGAAACATTAGGAATCGCATGATTCGTATGCTTGTGTTTGTGTTGTTTGGTGATCTTTCTATCAAGTTCTATTAAGTTCAAAGATTTTTGGACGAGAAAAAGAATGGAAAACAACACTTCCCAAACCATAGCCTAGGCAAATAAAACCAATCAATAACAAATGTTGTGTTATTGAGTATTTGAGAAACATTAGGAATCGCATGCTTGTGTTTGTGTTGTTTGGTGATCTTTCTATCACGTTCTATTAAGTTCAAAGATTTTTGGACGAAAAAAAGAATGGAAACCAACACTTCCCAAACCATATCCAAGGCAAATCAAACCAATCAATAAGAAAGGTTGTGTTATTGAGAATAGAAACATTAGGAATCGCGTGAATCATATGCTTGTGTTTGTGTTGTTTGGTGATCTTTCTATCAAGTTCTATTAAGTTCAAAGATTTTTGGACGAGAAAAAGAATGGAAACCAACACTTCCCAAACCATAGCCTAGGCAAATCAAACCAATCAATAAGAAAAGTTGTGTTATTGAGAGTTTGAGAAACATTAGGAATCGCATGATTCGTATGCATGTGTTTGTGTTATTTGGAGATCTTTCTATGAAGTTCTATTAGTTCAAAGATTTTTGGACGAGAAAAAGAATGGAAACCAACACTTCCCAAACCATAGCCTAGGCAAATCAAACCAATCAATAAGAAAGGTTATATTATTGAGAATTTGAGAAACATTCGAAATCGCATGATTCGTATGCTTGTGTTTGTGTTGTTTGGTGATCTTTCTATCAAGTTCCATCAGTTCAAAGATTCATGCACTAGAAAAATAATGCAAATCGACGGTTCCCAAACCATAGCCTAGGCAAATCAAATCAATCAATAACAAAGGTTGTGTTATTTAGTATTTGAGAAACATTAGGAATCGCATGATTCGTATGCTTGAGTTTGTGTTGTTTGGTGATGTTTCTATCAAGTTCTATTAAGTTCAAAGATTTTAGACGAGAAAAAGAATGAAAACCAACACTTCCCAAACCATATCCTAGGCAAATCAAACCAATCAATAAGAAAGGTTGTGTTATTGAGTATTTGAGAAACATTTGGCATCGCATGATTCGTATGCTTGAGTTTGTGTTGTTTGGTGATGTTTCTATCAAGTTCTATTAAGTTCAAAGATTTTAGACGAGAAAAAGAATGAAAACCAACACTTCCCAAACCATATCCTAGGCAAATCAAACCAATCAATAAGAAAGGTTGTGTTATTGAGTATTTGAGAAACATTAGGAATCGCATGATTCGCATGCTTGTGTTTGTGTTGTTTGGTGATCTTTCTATCACGTTCTATTAAGTTCAAAGATTTTTGGACGAGAAAAAGAATGGAAACCAACACTTCCCAAACCATATCCAAGGCAAATCAAACCAATCAAAAAGAAAGGTTGTGTAATTGAGAATAGAAACATTAGGAATCACGTGAATCATATGCTTGTGTTTGTGTTGTTTGGTGATCTTTCTATCAAGTTCTATTAAGTTCAAAGATTTTTGGACGAGAAAAAGAATGGAAACCAACACTTCCCAAACCATAGTCTCGGTAAATCAAACCAATCAATAAGTTAAGTTGTGTTATTGAGTATTTGAGAAACATTAGGAATCGCATGATTCGTATGCTTGTGTTTGTGTTGTTTGGTGATCTTTCTATCTCGTTCTATTAAGTTCAAAGTTTTTTGGACGAGAAAAAGAATGGAAACCAACACTTCCCAAACCATATCCAAGGCAAATCAAACCAATCAATAAGAAAGGTTGTGTTATTGAGAATAGAAACATTAGGAATCGCGTGAATCATATGCTTGTGTTTGTGTTGTTTGGTGATCTTTTTATCAAGTTCTATTAAGTTCAAAGATTTTTGGACGAGAAAAAGAATGGAAACCAACACTTCCCAAACCATAGTCTCGGTAAATCAAACCAATCAATAAGTTAAGTTGTGTTATTGAGTATTTGAGAAACATTAGGAATCGCATGATTCGTATGCTTGTGTTTGTGTTGTTTGGTGATCTTTCTATCACGTTCTATTAAGTTCAAAGATTTTTGGACGAGAAAAAGAATGGAAACCAACACTTCCCAAACCATATCCTAGGCAAATAAAACCAATCAATAACAAATGTTGTGTTATTGAGTATTTGAGAAACATTAGGAATCGCATGATTCATATGCTTGTGTTTGTGTTGTTTGTTGATCTTTCTATAACGTTCTATTAAGTTCAAAGATTTTTGGACGAGAAAAAGAATGGAAACCAACTGATGAAGGATCATCCAGTCAGCCTCCTCCAAGCGCCCCAACACTCTTTGAGGGGCCAATCACTAGATCCCGAGCTAAGAAGCTACAAAGTGGAATGCATGCCTTTGTGTGTTTCATTTGTGCTAAGGAGGCGAGAGCGAGCATGGAGCCATGTGCCAAGGCTGTGTGCCTAGCAAGTGTGGGCGCCACCCATGAAGAGAGCCAAGGCACAAGCGACGTCGCATGAGTGCCGCGATTGGGCACCGGCGCTGCGGGTGTGCCTCGTTTGGGCACCGGCGCTGCGAGTGTGCCTCGTTTGGGCACCGACGCCTATTTTAGGCACCCAAGAGTGTTTGTTTCATTTTGGGCCTATTATGCTGTTTTGGGCCTATCTATCTTAGAATTAATTAGACCTTTTTAATTATTTCTTTTTATTTCCAGAAGTGAGACATATAAGTATTTTTTGATGGTTTGGAACACTTAGACAATTCAGAAGATAGAAATCGTTTTTCTCTTGAAAAGAGAGAGTTTGAAGCTTTGCTTCATTGAGTGTGTGAATCGCAGCTTGGTTTGTTTGATTTGTGTCAATCCTCTACGAAGCTTGGTGCTTATCAACGATCAAGAGCCCCCTTCCTGTGCTTCAAGGTGTCGCCTTGTTGTGTAGGATTGTACAAGGTTGGTTCTTCGTCCATTCTATTAGGATTCTGGTTGAAATACATACCAGGGGTTTAATAGTTGTCTCGAAGGGTTATCCTTCTCGTCGTTTCTATCAATTTCCCTTTTCGTTTCTTCATTTCAGTTTGCTTCTTTGTTGTGTCGTTTTTCCTCTTGTTGAGTCGAGTTCATCATTTCCAGTTTCGTTCCATTCAATTCTAACCATTGTTTCCTTGTGTTTTCCTTGTTGAGTCGTGAACGTCGAAGATCGGGCATCCACACGGCTAACCCCGTATCAAAGTGGTATCAAAGCTGCGTTGACGACGTTCTTTTCGTTCCCATCAAAAGAGTCTACAAAATACCAAAAAGAGTCCTCCGGAGATCAGGTTCGATTAATCAACTCTCTTTAATCTGAACTTGAAAGTACTAATCGGTTTGTTCTTGCGCAGTGGTTTGTTTTGCCTAGCCAATTACACCTTTAGCCAAGAAAAATCGTCCCCTCAGCCACCACAACCACCAACGCCCCACCACCTTCACAAAATCCGCCCACCACCCCCACAAATTCGACCACCACCTTGATTAAGTCAGCCGATTTGTTTTAATTAAATTGGAGTCATAAATCTGATTTAATTAATTCAAATTTGAATTAATCCTAAGCTGATTCCTATTTTTAAGGTTGACCAACAACAAACCATATCCCAGCCACAAATTTCCCACACCCACCTCCTAATATCAAGGAGAACCCATTCAGCTCATTTGAAATCAAAAGCCACGCCCAACCACCCATCCTCCAGCCTATTCCTTCTCCTAAAATCAAGGGATTTCAGCCACCAACATTTCAAACTCAAATCGCCACCTCTCCTCATTTCTAGCAAATTATTTTGCACCTTAGAATAGCATTTTATTTCAATTTCGAAATTATTTGTATTTTCTGATTATTTCTGATTAAAAAAAAAAAAAAAAACGAAAATCAGAAATCAGATTTTATTCTTCTATTTCATTCATAGTATATCATTGCATTTTATTCTAGTGCATAGTGTAATTAAGGTGTGCGACATATCATCATCTTCCCTCTTCATCTCTTGAGTTAGACGATCCCATTGGAGAAGCTTTCGAACCTTACACTTTCAGCCTACCCTCACCTAAACAAACCACTCCAAGTTCATACTTGGTTACGGAAATCAAGGTGAGAGAAGCTTAATCGAGGTTTGTTCTCTTTCTCTATTCATCTCCATTCTTAAACACATTTGAGTCTTCTTTTCTTGGACGTTTCTTCCCCAGCCTTCATCTTCTCGTGAATTGTTGTTTACTAATCTTTGAATTGAGTTGTTGATCATTTCAAGCAGATTGAAACAAAGAGCTCGATCACACACCGAGAGTGAGAGCGAGTGAAACACTTGAGAGGCTGATTTGGATTAAACTAACTTGACAAGTTTGCTTGTAAAGTGTTTTTGCTGATTGTGCAGAATGTCTAACGAAAGTAGTGATAACACCAACACACCCAAGAGCCCTGAGCCAATCCACCCCGAGGTGTTCAAGTTGTTGACCTCACTCAACAGCAACATCACACGCCTCAATTCTAGGATGACGGCCTTGGAGACGAGAGCCTTGGCGTTGCCTCCACCCGTGCTAAGCGTAGCCTTGGGCACCGATTCAGCGGCACACCAACAAGGCACCGGCGATGGCCAGGACCAAAACGCCCACAACACGGACCCTAACTTGGCGTCCACATCACAACAACATGGTTTCCAAAACCAAACCAGGGAAGTGCCTCATAACTCTAATCCATTGCGTAATTCCTCGGGCAATCTTCCTAGAAGAGTGCCTTTTGGTTCCCAGCTCACTCCCCTTCGGGATGAGCATAATCGTGCTAATAGCTTTCAAGGATTTCAGGACCAAAGAGGATCACCAAGTGATATGGACCTTTATGATGATGAGTATGAGGGCGAGGAGGAGGATAATTGGGAGCGCGTCTCAAGAAGGGGAGGTAGGGAGCGCCGAGAAGGTCGAGATAGGCGTCCCATGAGACCTCGTGAGCAGGAGCAAGACGGAGTTGGCAAGATAAAGGTGAGGATCCCTGCTTTCGAAGGCAAGTGTGATCCGGATGTCTATATGGAATGGGAGACCAAGATCGAGCAAGTGTGGAACTGCCACAACTTTGCCGAGACCAAGAAGGTGCAGCTCGCTGTCCTTGAGTTCTCCGGTTATGCCCTCATATGGTGGGATAACTTGGTGAAAGAAAGGAGGCGCAATCTGGACGCACCCATAGCCAGCTGGGATCAAATGAAGGCGTTGATGCGAGGGCGTTTCATACCTCAACATTACGCCCGGGAGCTAAGACAGCGGCTGGAAAATTTGAAACAAGGTTCCATGAGTGCCGAGGAGTGCTACAATGCCATGCAAGTGGCGATGGTAAGGGCTGATGTGGTTGAGGATGAAGAGACCACCATGGCCAGGTATCTTCGTATCTTGCATCCTTATTTGGCAAATGAGATTGATTTATATCCCTACACTACTATGACTGACCTTTTCCATCTAGCTTTGAAAGTAGAAAGGAAATTCAAGTCTAGGTACTCGGGAGGAAGGAACGCGAACACTCAGCCCCAATCATGGAGGGGGAGCCGTGGCCAGCAAGGCGGATCGTATGGGAAGGAGGCCTCGCACCAAAAGGAGAGGAGCAATGCAGCCGGCGGTCAAGGAGACCAAGCTGGACGAGCCAAACAGCCCACAAGCTCCACGCCTTCACCATACAACAAGGGCAATTCTAGTGGGGTTTCAGCAGCTCCAAAGGGGAGTAATCCTACCTCTAACTCTTCGTCTAGGACTAGAGATATTGTGTGCTTTAAGTGCCAGGGTAGAGGACATTATGCAAGAGATTGCCCTAACAAGAAAACACTTTTAATCAATCATTTAGGTGAATATGAATCTGAAAGTGAGCATGAAAACGAGCCTAATGATGATTTGCATGAAAATGATAATGTTGAAGATGAAATTGAGTATGAATCTGGTGAATCTCTTATTGCTAGGAGGACATTGCATATTAAACCACAAGCATGCGATGATAATCAAAGAGAGAACTTGTTTCATACTAGGTGCTTGATTAAAGGGAAGGTTTGTAACATGATCATAGATAGTGGTAGTTGTTGTAACATTGCTAGCTTAGAGATGGTTAACAAACTGCAATTACCTATGACTCATCACCCTAGACCCTATAAGTTGCATTGGATGAATGACTGTGGTGAATTGAAAGTGCAAAGGCAAGTAAAGGTTTCTATTAAACTAGGACGTTATGAGGATAATGTTCTTTGTGATGTAGTACCTATGCAGGCTTGTCATATTCTATTAGGTCGTCCATGGCAATACGACAGGAAGGTTGTGCACGATGGATTCACCAACCGAAACACCTTCACCCACAACGGCCAGACCATAGTCCTTAAGCCCATGACGCCTACGCAGGTCTCGGAGGAGTGGGATCGGAAGCGTCAAGGTAAGAAGGTATGTTCTGACCTTGAGGGAGAGAATGGGAAGGAAGAGAAAGCTCGGGGTAAGACGAGCCAACCTCTCAGCCCTACACCTCCCTCCGCTCTTTTGGCTTCCAAGAGGGAGCTGGAAGACGAGTTTTTGGATGGGGAAACAACGCTTATGCTCTTATGCAAGGAGCTGAGCTTGTTAAGTGAAGAGCTTCGAGCTTCACTGCCCCCACGCATTTTGGGGCTCATCGAGGAGTACAAGGACGTATTCCCCGACGAGATACCGGCTGGCCTACCCCCAATTAGAGGAATCGAGCATCAAATTGATCTCATTCCCGGGGCGTCTTTGCCAAACAGGCCAGCTTATCGTATGAACCCCCAAGAGACCCAAGAGGTCCAATCCCAAGTCCAAGAGCTCTTGGATAAGGGATACATTAGGGAGAGTATGAGCCCTTGTGCTGTACCGGTGTTATTAGTACCCAAGAAAGACAACACATGGAGAATGTGTGTCGATTGCAGGGCCATTAATAACATCACGGTAAAGTATAGGCACCCCATTCCTCGTCTTGATGATATGCTAGACGAACTGCATGGATCCACCATTTTCTCAAAAATTGATTTAAAAAGTGGATACCACCAGATTCGTATGAGGGAGGGGGACGAGTGGAAAACAGCCTTCAAGACCAAGTTTGGTCTCTATGAATGGCTCGTTATGCCATTCGGGCTCACGAACGCCCCTAGTACATTCATGCGTCTCATGAACCATGTATTGCGACATTATATAGGGAAATTTGTAGTGGTCTATTTTGATGACATATTAGTGTATAGTAAGTCCCTAGAGGAGCATGAGTGTCATTTGAGAGATGTGCTTAATACCTTGCGTCTTGAACACTTGTTTGCGAATTTGAAAAAGTGTGAGTTATGTACTACTACTGTTACCTTTCTTGGTTTTGTGGTTAGCTCGCAGGGATTGCAAGTGGATGAGGCCAAGATCAAGGCCATAAACGAGTGGCCCACGCCAACTACTATTGGCCAGGTGCGGAGTTTCCATGGGCTGGCGAGTTTCTATAGGAGGTTTGTCAATGATTTTAGCACCATTGCAGCCCCATTGACAGAAATTACAAAGAAGAGAAGTGAGTTCAAGTGGGGGCGTGCCCAGGAGAGAGCCTTCGAGACTCTCAAGCTGAAGTTGACGCAAGCCCCGCTATTGGTGTTGCCTGACTTCACACGACCGTTTGAGGTGGAGTGTGATGCAAGTGGAGTCGGCATAGGGGGCGTGCTTATGCAAGAAGGTAAACCTATCGCCTTCTTTTCTGAGAAATTAAAAGGTGCTTGTTTAAACTACTCGACCTATGATAAAGAGTTGTATGCTTTGTATCGAGTGCTTAAAACATGGCAGCATTATCTTTGGCCTAGGGAATTTGTGCTTAAAACTGACCATGAATCCTTGAAACACTTTAAAAGTCAAGATAAAATGGATAGGAGGCATGGTAGATGGATGGAATTCATTGAAACATTCCCTTATGTGATTAAGTTTAAAAGAGGAAAAGATAATGTTGTAGCTGATGCCTTGTCTAGACGCCACACTTTGCTTGTTTCATTAGACTCTAGAGTATTAGGATTTACTTATATTCGTGAGTTATATGAAACTGATCTTGATTTTGGTGATGCGTTTAAGGCTTGTCTTGAAAAGAATTGTGTTGAGAAATACTATTTGCATGATGGCTTTCTTTTTCTAGTTGATAAAGTTTGCATACCTCGTTGTTCATTGCGTTTGCTGCTTGTTGAGGAAGCCCATAGGGGCGGCCTAATGGGGCATTTTGGGAGGGACAAAACTTATCACACTCTTAGGACTCATTTCTATTGGCCACACATGCTTAGGGATGTTGAGAATGTAGTTAAAAGATGCATGGACTGTCTTAGGGCTAAATCTAGACTTATGCCACATGGACTTTACACACCATTGCCCACGCCTACAGCCCCTTGGGAGGACCTTTCTATGGACTTTATAGTTGGGTTGCCTAGGACTAAGAAGGGGAGGGATTCAATCATGGTTGTAGTGGATAGGTTTAGTAAGATGGCACATTTTATAGCATGTCATAAGACCGACGATGCTACTAATGTGGCTGGATTATTCTTTAGGGAGATAGTCAGATTGCATGGGGTTCCTAAAACCATAGTTAGTGACCGAGATACTAAGTTCCTTAGCCACTTTTGGAGAACCTTATGGAGTAAACTAGGAACTAAGTTGCTGTTTTCTACCTCTAGTCACCCTCAAACTGATGGGCAAACCGAGGTCACCAATAGGACACTAGCTACGATTCTTAGGGCCATAATTAGGAAGAACTTGAAGATGTGGGAAGAGGCCTTACCTCATGTGGAGTTTGCATATAACAGGATTGTTCATTCTTCTACTAAATTGACTCCATTTGAATGTGTTTATGGTACTAACCCTCTCACCCCACTAGATCTTACCCCATTGCCAATGAGGGAAAATGAGCACTTTGACGCAGGAAAACATGTGGAGTTTATTAGGGAATTGCATGCTCGCACCAAACTGAAGTTAGAGCAAAAGGCCGAGTACAATGCAAGGAGAGCGAACCATGGGAGGCGCCACGTTGTTTTCCAGCCCGGAGACTTGGTGTGGGTTCATTTGAGGAAAGAGAGATTCCCGGAGCAAAGGAAGAACAAGCTGTCCCCTCGAGGAGATGGACCTTTCAAGGTGCTTAAGAGGATCGGGGACAATGCATACAAGCTGGAGCTGCCCGGTGATTATGGTGTAAGCGCAACTTTCAACGTCGCTGATCTCACGCCATACCTTGCTCTTGATGAAGACTTGGATTCGGGGTCGAATCCTTTCCAAGAAGGGGAGGTTGATGAAGGATCATCCAGTCAGCCTCCTCCAAGCGCCCCAACACTCTTTGAGGGGCCAATCACTAGATCCCGAGCTAAGAAGCTACAAAGTGGAATGCATGCCTTTGTGTGTTTCATTTGTGCTAAGGAGGCGAGAGCGAGCATGGAGCCATGTGCCAAGGCTGTGTGCCTAGCAAGTGTGGGCGCCACCCATGAAGAGAGCCAAGGCACAAGCGACGTCGCATGAGTGCCGCGATTGGGCACCGGCGCTGCGGGTGTGCCTCGTTTGGGCACCGGCGCTGCGAGTGTGCCTCGTTTGGGCACCGACGCCTATTTTAGGCACCCAAGAGTGTTTGTTTCATTTTGGGCCTATTATGCTGTTTTGGGCCTGATGAAGGATCATCCAGTCAGCCTCCTCCAAGCGCCTCAACACTCTTTGAGGGGCCAATCACTAGATCCCGAGCTAAGAAGCTACAAAGTGGAATGCATGCCTTTGTGTGTTTCATTTGTGCTAAGGAGGCGAGAGCGAGCATGGAGCCATGTGCCAAGGCTGTGTGCCTAGCAAGTGTGGGCGCCACCCATGAAGAGAGCCAAGGCACAAGCGACGTCGCATGAGTGCCGCGATTGGGCACCGGCGCTGCGGGTGTGCCTCGTTTGGGCACCGGCGCTGCGAGTGTGCCTCGTTTGGGCACCGACGCCTATTTTAGGCACCCAAGAGTGTTTGTTTCATTTTGGGCCTATTATGCTGTTTTGGGCCTATCTATCTTAGAATTAATTAGACCTTTTTAATTATTTCTTTTATTTCCAGAAGTGAGACATATAAGTATTGTTTTGATGGTTTGGAACACTTAGACAATTCAGAATATAGAAATCGTTTTCTCTTGAAAAGAGAGAGTTTGAAGCTTTGCTTCATTGAGTGTGTGAATCGCAGCTTGGTTTGTTTGATTTGTGTCAATCCTCTACGAAGCTTGGTGCTTATCAACGATCACGAGCCCCCTTCCTGTGCTTCAAGGTGTCGCCTTGTTGTGTAGGATTGTACAAGGTTGGTTCTTCGTCCATTCTATTAGGATTCTGGTTGAAATACATACCAGGGGTTTAATAGTTGTCTCGAAGGGTTATCCTTCTCGTCGTTTCTATCAATTTCCCTTTTCGTTTCTTCATTTCAGTTTGCTTCTTTGTTGTGTCGTTTTTCCTCTTGTTGAGTCGAGTTCATCATTTCCAGTTTCGTTCCATTCAATTCTAACCATTGTTTCCTTGTGTTTTCCTTGTTGAGTCGTGAACGTCGAAGATCGGGCATCCACACGGCTAACCCCGTATCAAAGTGGTATCAGAGCTGCGTTGACGACGTTCTTTTCGTTCCCATCAAAAGAGTCTACAAAATACCAAAAAGAGTCCTCCGGAGATCAGGTTCGATTAATCAACTCTCTTTAATCTGAACTTGAAAGTACTAATCGGTTTGTTCTTGCGCAGTGGTTTGTTTTGCCTAGCCAATTACACCTTTAGCCAAGAAAAATCGTCCCCTCAGCCACCACAACCACCAACGCCCCACCACCTTCACAAAATCCGCCCACCACCTCCACAAATTCGACCACCACCTTGATTAAGTCAGCCGATTTGTTTTAATTAAATTGGAGTCATAAATCTGATTTAATTAATTCAAATTTGAATTAATCCTAAGCTGATTCCTATTTTTAAGGTTGACCAACAACAAACCATATCCCAGCCACATTATCCCACACCCACCTCCTAATATCAAGGAGAACCCATTCAGCTCATTTGAATTCAAAAGCCACGCCCAACCACCATCCTCCAGCCTATTCCTTCTCCTAAAATCAAGGGATTTCAGCCACCAACATTTCAAACTCAAATCGCCACCTCTCCTCATTTCTAGCAAATTATTTTGCACCTTAGAATAGCATTTTATTTCAATTTCGAAATTATTTGTATTTTCTGATTATTTCTGATTAAAAAAAAAAAAAAAAGAAAATCAAAAAAAAAAAAAAAAAAAAAAAAAAAAAACGAAAATCAGAAATCAGATTTTATTCTTCTATTTCATTCATAGTATATCATTGCATTTTATTCTAGTGCATAGTGTAATTAAGGTGTGCGACATATCATCATCTTCCCTCTTCATCTCTTGAGTTGGACGATCCCATTGGAGAAGCTTTCGAACCTTACACTTTCAGCCTACCCTCACCTAAACAAACCACTCCAAGTTCATACTTGGTTACGGAAATCAAGGTGAGAGAAGCTTAATCGAGGTTTGTTCTCTTTCTCTATTCATCTCCATTCTTAAACAGATTTGAGTCTTCTTTTCTTGGACGTTTCTTCCCCAGCCTTCATCTTCTCGTGAATTGTTGTTTACTAATCTTTGAATTGAGTTGTTGATCATTTCAAGCAGATTGAAACAACGAGCTCGATCACACACCGAGAGTGAGAGCGAGTGAAACACTTGAGAGGCTGATTTGGATTAAACTAACTTGACAAGTTTGCTTGTAAAGTGTTTTTGCTGATTGTGCAGAATGTCTAACGAAAGTAGTGATAACACCAACACACCCAAGAGCCCTGAGCCAATCCACCCCGAGGTGTTCAAGTTGTTGACCTCACTCAACAGCAACATCACACGCCTCAATTCTAGGATGACGGCCTTGGAGACGAGAGCCTTGGCGTTGCCTCCACCCGTGCCAAGCGTAGCCTTGGGCACCGATTCAGCGGCACACCAACAAGGCACCGGCGATGGCCAGGACCAAAACGCCCACAACACGGACCCTAACTTGGCGTCCACATCACAGCAACATGGTTTCCAAAACCAAACCAGGGAAGTGCCTCATAACTCTAATCCATTGCGTAATTCCTCGGGCAATCTTCCTAGAAGAGTGCCTTTTGGTTCCCAGCTCACTCCCCTTCGGGATGAGCATAATCGTGCTAATAGCTTTCAAGGATTTCAGGACCAAAGAGGATCACCAAGTGATATGGACCTTTATGATGATGAGTATGAGGGCGAGGAGGAGGATAATTGGGAGCGCGTCTCAAGAAGGGGAGGTAGGGGGAGCCGTGGCCAGCAAGGCGGATCGTATGGGAAGGAGGCCTCGCACCAAAAGGAGAGGAGCAATGCAGCCGGCGGTCAAGGAGACCAAGCTGGACGAGCCAAACAGCCCACAAGCTCCACGCCTTCACCATACAACAAGGGCAATTCTAGTGGGGTTTCAGCAGCTCCAAAGGGGAGTAATCCTACCTCTAACTCTTCGTCTAGGACTAGAGATATTGTGTGCTTTAAGTGCCAGGGTAGAGGACATTATGCAAGAGATTGCCCTAACAAGAAAACACTTTTAATCAATCATTTAGGTGAATATGAATCTGAAAGTGAGCATGAAAACGAGCCTAATGATGATTTGCATGAAAATGATAATGTTGAAGATGAAATTGAGTATGAATCTGGTGAATCTCTTATTGCTAGGAGGACATTGCATATTAAACCACAAGCATGCGATGATAATCAAAGAGAGAACTTGTTTCATACTAGGTGCTTGATTAAAGGGAAGGTTTGTAACATGATCATAGATAGTGGTAGTTGTTGTAACATTGCTAGCTTAGAGATGGTTAACAAACTGCAATTACCTATGACTCATCACCCTAGACCCTATAAGTTGCATTGGATGAATGACTGTGGTGAATTGAAAGTGCAAAGGCAAGTAAAGGTTTCTATTAAACTAGGACGTTATGAGGATAATGTTCTTTGTGATGTAGTACCTATGCAGGCTTGTCATATTCTATTAGGTCGTCCATGGCAATACGACAGGAAGGTTGTGCACGATGGATTCACCAACCGAAACACCTTCACCCACAACGGCCAGACCATAGTCCTTAAGCCCATGACGCCTACGCAGGTCTCGGAGGAGTGGGATCGGAAGCGTCAAGGTAAGAAGGTATGTTCTGACCTTGAGGGAGAGAATGGGAAGGAAGAGAAAGCTCGGGGTAAGACGAGCCAACCTCTCAGCCCTACACCTCCCTCCGCTCTTTTGGCTTCCAAGAGGGAGCTGGAAGACGAGTTTTTGGATGGGGAAACAACGCTTATGCTCTTATGCAAGGAGCTGAGCTTGTTAAGTGAAGAGCTTCGAGCTTCACTGCCCCCACGCATTTTGGGGCTCATCGAGGAGTACAAGGACGTATTCCCCGACGAGATACCGGCTGGCCTACCCCCAATTAGAGGAATCGAGCATCAAATTGATCTCATTCCCGGGGCGTCTTTGCCAAACAGGCCAGCTTACCGTATGAACCCCCAAGAGACCCAAGAGGTCCAATCCCAAGTCCAAGAGCTCTTGGATAAGGGATACATTAGGGAGAGTATGAGCCCTTGTGCTGTACCGGTGTTATTAGTACCCAAGAAAGACAACACATGGAGAATGTGTGTCGATTGCAGGGCCATTAATAACATCACGGTAAAGTATAGGCACCCCATTCCTCGTCTTGATGATATGCTAGACGAACTGCATGGATCCACCATTTTCTCAAAAATTGATTTAAAAAGTGGATACCACCAGATTCGTATGAGGGAGGGGGACGAGTGGAAAACAGCCTTCAAGACCAAGTTTGGTCTCTATGAATGGCTCGTTATGCCATTCGGGCTCACGAACGCCCCTAGTACATTCATGCGTCTCATGAACCATGTATTGCGACATTATATAGGGAAATTTGTAGTGGTCTATTTTGATGACATATTAGTGTATAGTAAGTCCCTAGAGGAGCATGAGTGTCATTTGAGAGATGTGCTTAATACCTTGCGTCTTGAACACTTGTTTGCGAATTTGAAAAAGTGTGAGTTATGTACTACTACTGTTACCTTTCTTGGTTTTGTGGTTAGCTCGCAGGGATTGCAAGTGGATGAGGCCAAGATCAAGGCCATAAACGAGTGGCCCACGCCAACTACTATTGGCCAGGTGCGGAGTTTCCATGGGCTGGCGAGCTTCTATAGGAGGTTTGTCAAGGATTTTAGCACCATTGCAGCCCCATTGACAGAAATTACAAAGAAGAGAAGTGAGTTCAAGTGGGGGCGTGCCCAGGAGAGAGCCTTCGAGACTCTCAAGCTGAAGTTGACGCAAGCCCCGCTATTGGTGTTGCCTGACTTCACACGACCGTTTGAGGTGGAGTGTGATGCAAGTGGAGTCGGCATAGGGGGCGTGCTTATGCAAGAAGGTAAACCTATCGCCTTCTTTTCTGAGAAATTAAAAGGTGCATGTTTAAACTACTCGACCTATGATAAAGAGTTGTATGCTTTGTATCGAGTGCTTAAAACATGGCAGCATTATCTTTGGCCTAGGGAATTTGTGCTTAAAACTGACCTTGAATCCTTGAAACACTTTAAAAGTCAAGATAAAATGGATAGGAGGCATGGTAGATGGATGGAATTCATTGAAACATTCCCTTATGTGATTAAGTTTAAAAGAGGAAAAGATAATGTTGTAGCTGATGCCTTGTCTAGACGCCACACTTTGCTTGTTTCATTAGACTCTAGAGTATTAGGATTTACTTATATTCGTGAGTTATATGAAACTGATCTTGATTTTGGTGATGCGTTTAAGGCTTGTCTTGAAAAGAATTGTGCTGAGAAATACTATTTGCATGATGGCTTTCTTTTTCTAGTTGATAAAGTTTGCATACCTCGTTGTTCATTGCGTTTGCTGCTTGTTGAGGAAGCCCATAGGGGCGGCCTAATGGGGCATTTTGGGAGGGACAAAACTTATCACACTCTTAGGACTCATTTCTATTGGCCACACATGCTTAGGGATGTTGAGAATGTAGTTAAAAGATGCATGGACTGTCTTAGGGCTAAATCTAGACTTATGCCACATGGACTTTACACACCATTGCCCACGCCTACAGCCCCTTGGGAGGACCTTTCTATGGACTTTATAGTTGGGTTGCCTAGGACTAAGAAGGGGAGGGATTCAATCATGGTTGTAGTGGATAGGTTTAGTAAGATGGCACATTTTATAACATGTCATAAGACCGACGATGCTACTAATGTGGCTGGATTATTCTTTAGGGAGATAGTCAGATTGCATGGGGTTCCTAAAACCATAGTTAGTGACCGAGATACTAAGTTCCTTAGCCACTTTTGGAGAACCTTATGGAGTAAACTAGGAACTAAGTTGCTGTTTTCTACCTCTAGTCACCCTCAAACTGATGGGCAAACCGAGGTCACCAATAGGACACTAGCTACGATTCTTAGGGCCATAATTAGGAAGAACTTGAAGATGTGGGAAGAGGCCTTACCTCATGTGGAGTTTGCATATAACAGGATTGTTCATTCTTCTACTAAATTGACTCCATTTGAATGTGTTTATGGTACTAACCCTCTCACCCCACTAGATCTTACCCCATTGCCAATGAGGGAAAATGAGCACTTTGACGCAGGAAAACATGTGGAGTTTATTAGGGAATTGCATGCTCGCACCAAACTGAAGTTGGAGCAAAAGGCCGAGTACAATGCAAGGAGAGCGAACCATGGGAGGCGCCACGTTGTTTTCCAGCCCGGAGACTTGGTGTGGGTTCATTTGAGGAAAGAGAGATTCCCGGAGCAAAGGAAGAACAAGCTGTCCCCTCGAGGAGATGGACCTTTCAAGGTGCTTAAGAGGATCGGGGACAATGCATACAAGCTGGAGCTGCCCGGTGATTATGGTGTAAGCGCAACTTTCAACGTCGCTGATCTCACGCCATACCTTGCTCTTGATGAAGACTTGGATTCGGGGTCGAATCCTTTCCAAGAAGGGGAGGTTGATGAAGGATCATCCAGTCAGCCTCCTCCAAGCGCCTCAACACTCTTTGAGGGGCCAATCACTAGATCCCGAGCTAAGAAGCTACAAAGTGGAATGCATGCCTTTGTGTGTTTCATTTGTGCTAAGGAGGCGAGAGCGAGCATGGAGCCATGTGCCAAGGCTGTGTGCCTAGCAAGTGTGGGCGCCACCCATGAAGAGAGCCAAGGCACAAGCGACGTCGCATGAGTGCCGCGATTGGGCACCGGCGCTGCGGGTGTGCCTCGTTTGGGCACCGGCGCTGCGAGTGTGCCTCGTTTGGGCACCGACGCCTATTTTAGGCACCCAAGAGTGTTTGTTTCATTTTGGGCCTATTATGCTGTTTTGGGCCTATCTATCTTAGAATTAATTAGACCTTTTTAATTATTTCTTTTATTTCCAGAAGTGAGACATATAAGTATTGTTTTGATGGTTTGGAACACTTAGACAATTCAGAATATAGAAATCGTTTTCTCTTGAAAAGAGAGAGTTTGAAGCTTTGCTTCATTGAGTGTGTGAATCGCAGCTTGGTTTGTTTGATTTGTGTCAATCCTCTACGAAGCTTGGTGCTTATCAACGATCACGAGCCCCCTTCCTGTGCTTCAAGGTGTCGCCTTGTTGTGTAGGATTGTACAAGGTTGGTTCTTCGTCCATTCTATTAGGATTCTGGTTGAAATACATACCAGGGGTTTAATAGTTGTCTCGAAGGGTTATCCTTCTCGTCGTTTCTATCAATTTCCCTTTTCGTTTCTTCATTTCAGTTTGCTTCTTTGTTGTGTCGTTTTTCCTCTTGTTGAGTCGAGTTCATCATTTCCAGTTTCGTTCCATTCAATTCTAACCATTGTTTCCTTGTGTTTTCCTTGTTGAGTCGTGAACGTCGAAGATCGGGCATCCACACGGCTAACCCCGTATCAGGGCCTATCTATCTTAGAATTAATTAGACCTTTTTAATTATTTCTTTTTATTTCCAGAAGTGAGACATATAAGTATTGTTTTGATGGTTTGGAACACTTAGACAATTCAGAAGATAGAAATCGTTTTTCTCTTGAAAAGAGAGAGTTTGAAGCTTTGCTTCATTGAGTGTGTGAATCGCAGCTTGGTTTGTTTGATTTGTGTCAATCCTCTACGAAGCTTGGTGCTTATCAACGATCACGAGCCCCCTTCCTGTGCTTCAAGGTGTCGCCTTGTTGTGTAGGATTGTACAAGGTTGGTTCTTCGTCCATTCTATTAGGATTCTGGTTGAAATACATACCAGGGGTTTAATAGTTGTCTCGAAGGGTTATCCTTCTCGTCGTTTCTATCAATTTCCCTTTTCGTTTCTTCATTTCAGTTTGCTTCTTTGTTGTGTCGTTTTTCCTCTTGTTGAGTCGAGTTCATCATTTCCAGTTTCGTTCCATTCAATTCTAACCATTGTTTCCTTGTGTTTTCCTTGTTGAGTCGTGAACGTCGAAGATCGGGCATCCACACGGCTAACCCCGTATCACCAACACTTCCCAAACCATATCCTAGGCAAATCAAACCAATAAATAAGAAAAGTTGTGTTATTGAGTATTTGAGAAACATTAGGAATGGCATGATTCGTATGCTTGTGTTTGTGTTGTTTGGTGATCTTTCTATCACGTTCTATTAAGTTCAAAGATTTTGGACGAGAAAAAGAATGGAAACCAACACCTCCCAAACCATAGCCTAGGCAAATCTTACTAATTAATAAGAAATGTTGCGTTATTGAGTATTTGAGAAACATTAGGAATCGCATGATTCGTATGCTTGTGTTTGTGTTGTTTGGTGATCTTTCTATCAAGTTCTATTAAGTTCAAAGATTTTTGAATGAGAAAAAGAATGGAAACCAACACTTCCCAAACCATATCCTAGGCAAATCAAACCAATGAATAAGAAAGGTTGTGTTATTGAGTATTTGAGAAACATTAGGAATCGCATGATTCGTATGCTTGTGTTTGTGTTGTTTGGTGATCTTTCTATCAAGTTCTATTAAGTTCAAAGATTTTTGGACGAGAAAAAGAATGGAAACCAACACTTCCCAAACCATAGTCTCGGTAAATCAAAGCAATCAATAAGTTAAGTTGTGTTATTGAGTATTTGAGAAACATTAGGAATCGCATGATTCATATGCTTGTGTTTGTGTTGTTTGGTGATCACGTTCTATTAAGTTCAAAGATTTTTGGACGAGAAAAAGAATGGAAACCAACACTTCCCAAACCATATCCAAGGCAAATCAAACCAATCAATAAGAAAAGTTGTGTTATTGAGAATAGAAACATTAGGAATCGCGTGAATCATATGCTTGTGTTTGTGTTGTTTGGTGATCTTTTTATCAAGTTCTATTAAGTTCAAGGATTTTTGGACGAGAAAAAGAATGGAAACCAACACTTCCCAAACCATAGTCTCGGTAAATCAAACCAATCAATAAGTTAAGTTGTGTTATTGAGTATTTGAGAAACATTAGGAATCGCATGATTCGTATGCTTGTGTTTGTGTTGTTTAGTGATCTTTCTATCACGTTCTATTAAGTTCAAAGATTTTTGGACGAGAAAAAGAATGGAAACCAACACTTCCCAAACCATATCCTAGGCAAATAAAACCAATCAATAACAAATGTTGTGTTATTGAGTATTTGAGAAACATTAGGAATCGCATGATTCATATGCTTGTGTTTGTGTTGTTTGGTGATCTTTCTATAACGTTCTATTAAGTTCAAAGATTTTTGGACGAGAAAAAGAATGGAAACCAACACTTCCCAAACCATATCCTAGGCAAATCAAACCAATTAATAAGAAAAGTTGTGTTATTGAGTATTTGAGAAACATTAGGAATGGCATGATTCGTATGCTTGTGTTTGTGTTGTTTGGTGATCTTTCTATCACGTTCTATTAAGTTAAAAGATTTTGGACGAGAAAAAGAATGGAAACCAACACCTCCCAAACCATAGCCTAGGCAAATCCAACTAATTAATAAGAAATGTTGTGTTATTGAGTATTTGAGAAACATTAGGAATCGCATGATTCGTATGCTTGTGTTTGTGTTGTTTGGTGATCTTTCTATCAAGTTCTATTAAGTTCAAAGATTTTTGGATGAGAAAAAGAAAGGAAACCAACACTTCCCAAACCATATCCTAGGCAAATCAAACCAATGAATAAGAAAGGTTGTGTTATTGAGTATTTGAGAAACATTAGGAATCGCATGATTCGTATGCTTGTGTTTGTGTTGTTTGGTGATCTTTCTATCAAGTTCTATTAAGTTCAAAGATTTTTGGACGAGAAAAATAATGGAAACCAACACTTCCCAAACCATATCCTAGGCAAATCAAACCAATAAATAAGAAAAGTTGTGTTATTGAGTATTTGAGAAACATTAGGAATGGCATGATTCGTATGCTTGTGTTTGTGTTGTTTGGTGATCTTTCTATCACGTTCTATTAAGTTCAAAGATTTTGGACGAGAAAAAGAATGGAAACCAACACCTCCCAAACCATAGCCTAGGCAAATCAAACTAATTAATAAGAAATGTTGTGTTATTGAGTATTTGAGAAACATTAGGAATCGCATGATTCGTATGCTTGTGTTTGTGTTGTTTGGTGATCTTTCTATCACGTTCTATTAAGTTCAAAGATTTTTGGACGAGAAAAAGAATGGAAACCAACACTTCCCAAACCATATCCTAGGCAAATAAAACCAATCAATAACAAATGATGTGTTATTGAGTATTTGAGAAACATTAGGAATCGCATGATTCATATGCTTGTGTTTGTGTTGTTTGGTGATCTTTCTATAACGTTCTATTAAGTTCAAAGATTTTTGGACGAGAAAAAGAATGGAAACCAACACTTCCCAAACCATATCCTAGGCAAATCAAACCAATTAATAAGAAAAGTTGTGTTATTGAGTATTTGAGAAACATTAGGAATGGCATGATTCGTATGCTTGTGTTTGTGTTGTTTGGTGATCTTTCTATCACGTTCTATTAAGTTAAAAGATTTTGGACGAGAAAAAGAATGGAAACCAACACCTCCCAAACCATAGCCTAGGCAAATCCAACTAATTAATAAGAAATGTTGTGTTATTGAGTATTTGAGAAACATTAGGAATCGCATGATTCGTATGCTTGTGTTTGTGTTGTTTGGTGATCTTTCTATCAAGTTCTATTAAGTTCAAAGATTTTTGGATGAGAAAAAGAAAGGAAACCAACACTTCCCAAACCATATCCTAGGCAAATCAAACCAATGAATAAGAAAGGTTGTGTTATTGAGTATTTGAGAAACATTAGGAATCGCATGATTCGTATGCTTGTGTTTGTGTTGTTTGGTGATCTTTCTATCAAGTTCTATTAAGTTCAAAGATTTTTGGACGAGAAAAATAATGGAAACCAACACTTCCCAAACCATATCCTAGGCAAATCAAACCAATAAATAAGAAAAGTTGTGTTATTGAGTATTTGAGAAACATTAGGAATGGCATGATTCGTATGCTTGTGTTTGTGTTGTTTGGTGATCTTTCTATCACGTTCTATTAAGTTCAAAGATTTTGGACGAGAAAAAGAATGGAAACCAACACCTCCCAAACCATAGCCTAGGCAAATCAAACTAATTAATAAGAAATGTTGTGTTATTGAGTATTTGAGAAACATTAGGAATCGCATGATTCGTATGCTTGTGTTTGTGTTGTTTGGTGATCTTTCTATCACGTTCTATTAAGTTCAAAGATTTTTGGACGAGAAAAAGAATGGAAACCAACACTTCCCAAACCATATCCTAGGCAAATAAAACCAATCAATAACAAATGATGTGTTATTGAGTATTTGAGAAACATTAGGAATCGCATGATTCATATGCTTGTGTTTGTGTTGTTTGGTGATCTTTCTATAACGTTCTATTAAGTTCAAAGATTTTTGGACGAGAAAAAGAATGGAAACCAATACTTCCCAAACCATATCCTAGGCAAATCAAACCAATTAATAAGAAAAGTTGTGTTATTGAGTATTTGAGAAACATTAGGAATGGCATGATTCGTATGCTTGTGTTTGTGTTGTTTGGTGATCTTTCTATCACGTTCTATTAAGTTCAAAGATTTTGGACGAGAAAAAGAATGGAAACCAACACCTCCCAAACCATAGCCTAGGCAAATCTTACTAATTAATAAGAAATGTTGCGTTATTGAGTATTTGAGAAACATTAGGAATCGCATGATTCGTATGCTTGTGTTTGTGTTGTTTGGTGATCTTTCTATGTTCTATTAAGTTCAAAGATTTTTGGATGAGAAAAAGAATGGAAACCAACACTTCCCAAACCATATCCTAGGCAAATCAAACCAATGAATAAGAAAGGTTGTGTTATTGAGTATTTGAGAAACATTAGGAATCGCATGATTCGTATGCTTGTGTTTGTGTTGTTTGGTGATCTTTCTATCAAGTTCTATTAAGTTCAAAGATTTTTTGATACGGGGTTAGCCGTGTGGATGCCCGGTGATTATGGTGTAAGCGCAACTTTCAACGTCGCTGATCTCACGCCATACCTTGCTCTTGATGAAGACTTGGATTCGGGGTCGAATCCTTTCCAAGAAGGGGAGGTTGATGAAGGATCATCCAGTCAGCCTCCTCCAAGCGCCCCAACACTCTTTGAGGGGCCAATCACTAGATCCCGAGCTAAGAAGCTACAAAGTGGAATGCATGCCTTTGTGTGTTTCATTTGTGCTAAGGAGGCGAGAGCGAGCATGGAGCCATGTGCCAAGGCTGTGTGCCTAGCAAGTGTGGGCGCCACCCATGAAGAGAGCCAAGGCACAAGCGACGTCGCGTGAGTGCCGCGATTGGGAACCGGCGCTGCGGGTGTGCCTCGTTTGGGCACCGGCGCTGCGAGTGTGCCTCGTTTGGGCACCGACGCCTATTTTAGGCACCCAAGAGTGTTTGTTTCATTTTGGGCCTATTATGCTGTTTTGGGCCTATCTATCTTAGAATTAATTAGACCTTTTTAATTATTTCTTTTATTTCCAGAAGTGAGACATATAAGTATTGTTTTGATGGTTTGGAACACTTAGACAATTCAGAAGATAGAAATCGTTTTTCTCTTGAAAAGAGAGAGTTTGAAGCTTTGCTTCATTGAGTGTGTGAATCGCAGCTTGGTTTGTTTGATTTGTGTCAATCCTCTACGAAGCTTGGTGCTTATCAACGATCACGAGCCCCCTTCCTGTGCTTCAAGGTGTCGCCTTGTTGTGTAGGATTGTACAAGGTTGGTTCTTCGTCCATTCTATTAGGATTCTGGTTGAAATACATACCAGGGGTTTAATAGTTGTCTCGAAGGGTTATCCTTCTCGTCGTTTCTATCAATTTCCCTTTTCGTTTCTTCATTTCAGTTTGCTTCTTTGTTGTGTCGTTTTTCCTCTTGTTGAGTCGAGTTCATCATTTCCAGTTTCGTTCCATTCAATTCTAACCATTGTTTCCTTGTGTTTTCCTTGTTGAGTCGTGAACGTCGAAGATCGGGCATCCACACGGCTAACCCCGTATCAAAGTGGTATCAGAGCTGCGTTGACGACGTTCTTTTCGTTCCCATCAAAAGAGTCTACAAAATACCAAAAAGAGTCCTCCGGAGATCAGGTTCGATTAATCAACTCTCTTTAATCTGAACTTGAAAGTACTAATCGGTTTGTTCTTGCGCAGTGGTTTGTTTTGCCTAGCCAATTACACCTTTAGCCAAGAAAAATCGTCCCCTCAGCCACCACAACCACCAACGCCCCACCACCTTCACAAAATCCGCCCACCACCCCCACAAATTCGACCACCACCTTGATTAAGTCAGCCGATTTGTTTTAATTAAATTGGAGTCATAAATCTGATTTAATTAATTCAAATTTGAATTAATCCTAAGCTGATTCCTATTTTTAAGGTTGACCAACAACAAACCATATCCCAGCCACAAATTTCCCACACCCACCTCCTAATATCAAGGAGAACCCATTCAGCTCATTTGAAATCAAAAGCCACGCCCAACCACCCATCCTCCAGCCTATTCCTTCTCCTAAAATCAAGGGATTTCAGCCACCAACATTTCAAACTCAAATCGCCACCTCTCCTCATTTCTAGCAAATTATTTTGCACCTTAGAATAGCATTTTATTTCAATTTCGAAATTATTTGTATTTTCTGATTAAAAAAAAAAAAGAAAAAAAAATCGAAAAAAAAAAAAAAAAAAAAAAAACGAAAATCAGAAATCAGATTTTATTCTTCTATTTCATTCATAGTATATCATTGCATTTTATTCTAGTGCATAGTGTAATTAAGGTGTGCGACATATCATCATCTTCCCTCTTCATCTCTTGAGTTAGACGATCCCATTGGAGAAGCTTTCGAACCTTACACTTTCAGCCTACCCTCACCTAAACAAACCAATCCAAGTTCATACTTGGTTACGGAAATCAAGGTGAGAGAAGCTTAATCGAGGTTTGTTCTCTTTCTCTATTCATCTCCATTCTTAAACACATTTGAGTCTTCTTTTCTTGGACGTTTCTTCCCCAGCCTTCATCTTCTCGTGAATTGTTGTTTACTAATCTTTGAATTGAGTTGTTGATCATTTCAAGCAGATTGAAACAACGAGCTCGATCACACACCGAGAGTGAGAGCGAGTGAAACACTTGAGAGGCTGATTTGGATTAAACTAACTTGACAAGTTTGCTTGTAAAGTGTTTTTGCTGATTGTGCAGAATGTCTAACGAAAGTAGTGATAACACCAACACACCCAAGAGCCCTGAGCCAATCCACCCCGAGGTGTTCAAGTTGTTGACCTCACTCAACAGCAACATCACACGCCTCAATTCTAGGATGACGGCCTTGGAGACGAGAGCCTTGGCGTTGCCTCCACCCGTGCCAAGCGTAGCCTTGGGCACCGATTCAGCGGCACACCAACAAGGCACCGGCGATGGCCAGGACCAAAACGCCCACAACACGGACCCTAACTTGGCGTCCACATCACAACAACATGGTTTCCAAAACCAAACCAGGGAAGTGCCTCATAACTCTAATCCATTGCGTAATTCCTCGGGCAATCTTCCTAGAAGAGTGCCTTTTGGTTCCCAGATCACTCCCCTTCGGGATGAGCATAATCGTGCTAATAGCTTTCAAGGATTTCAGGACCAAAGAGGATCACCAAGTGATATGGACCTTTATGATGATGAGTATGAGGGCGAGGAGGAGGATAATTGGGAGCGCGTCTCAAGAAGGGGAGGTAGGGAGCGCCGAGAAGGTCGAGATAGGCGTCCCATGAGACCTCGTGAGCAGGAGCAAGACGGAGTTGGCAAGATAAAGGTGAGGATCCCTGCTTTCGAAGGCAAGTGTGATCCGGATGTCTATATGGAATGGGAGACCAAGATCGAGCAAGTGTGGAACTGCCACAACTTTGCCGAGACCAAGAAGGTGCAGCTCGCTGTCCTTGAGTTCTCCGGTTATGCCCTCATATGGTGGGATAACTTGGTGAAAGAAAGGAGGCGCAATCTGGACGCACCCATAGCCAGCTGGGATCAAATGAAGGCGTTGATGCGAGGGCGTTTCATACCTCAACATTACGCCCGGGAGCTAAGACAGCGGCTGGAAAACTTGAAACAAGGTTCCATGAGTGCCGAGGAGTGCTACAATGCCATGCAAGTGGCGATGGTAAGGGCTGATGTGGTTGAGGATGAAGAGACCACCATGGCCAGGTATCTTCGTATCTTGCATCCTTATTTGGCAAATGAGATTGATTTATATCCCTACACTACTATGACTGACCTTTTCCATCTAGCTTTGAAAGTAGAAAGGAAATTCAAGTCTAGGTACTCGGGAGGAAGGAACGCGAACACTCAGCCCCAATCATGGAGGGGGAGCCGTGGCCAGCAAGGCGGATCGTATGGGAAGGAGGCCTCGCACCAAAAGGAGAGGAGCAATGCAGCCGGCGGTCAAGGAGACCAAGCTGGACGAGCCAAACAGCCCACAAGCTCCACGCCTTCACCATACAACAAGGGCAATTCTAGTGGGGTTTCAGCAGCTCCAAAGGGGAGTAATCCTACCTCTAACTCTTCGTCTAGGACTAGAGATATTGTGTGCTTTAAGTGCCAGGGTAGAGGACATTATGCAAGAGATTGCCCTAACAAGAAAACACTTTTAATCAATCATTTAGGTGAATATGAATCTGAAAGTGAGCATGAAAACGAGCCTAATGATGATTTGCATGAAAATGATAATGTTGAAGATGAAATTGAGTATGAATCTGGTGAATCTCTTATTGCTAGGAGGACATTGCATATTAAACCACAAGCATGCGATGATAATCAAAGAGAGAACTTGTTTCATACTAGGTGCTTGATTAAAGGGAAGGTTTGTAACATGATCATAGATAGTGGTAGTTGTTGTAACATTGCTAGCTTAGAGATGGTTAACAAACTGCAATTATCTATGACTCATCACCCTAGACCCTATAAGTTGCATTGGATGAATGACTGTGGTGAATTGAAAGTGCAAAGGCAAGTAAAGGTTTCTATTAAACTAGGACGTTATGAGGATAATGTTCTTTGTGATGTAGTACCTATGCAGGCTTGTCATATTCTATTAGGTCGTCCATGGCAATACGACAGGAAGGTTGTGCACGATGGATTCACCAACCGAAACACCTTCACCCACAACGGCCAGACCATAGTCCTTAAGCCCATGACGCCTACGCAGGTCTCGGAGGAGTGGGATCGGAAGCGTCAAGGTAAGAAGGTATGTTCTGACCTTGAGGGAGAGAATGGGAAGGAAGAGAAAGCTCGGGGTAAGACGAGCCAACCTCTCAGCCCTACACCTCCTTCCGCTCTTTTGGCTTCCAAGAGGGAGCTGGAAGACGAGTTTTTGGATGGGGAAACAACGCTTATGCTCTTATGCAAGGAGCTGAGCTTGTTAAGTGAAGAGCTTCGAGCTTCACTGCCCCCACGCATTTTGGGGCTCATCGAGGAGTACAAGGACGTATTCCCCGACGAGATACCGGCTGGCCTACCCCCAATTAGAGGAATCGAGCATCAAATTGATCTCATTCCCGGGGCGTCTTTGCGAAACAGGCCAGCTTACCGTATGAACCCCCAAGAGACCCAAGAGGTCCAATCCCAAGTCCAAGAGCTCTTGGATAAGGGATACATTAGGGAGAGTATGAGCCCTTGTGCTGTACCGGTGTTATTAGTACCCAAGAAAGACAACACATGGAGAATGTGTGTCGATTGCAGGGCCATTAATAACATCACGGTAAAGTATAGGCACCCCATTCCTCGTCTTGATGATATGCTAGACGAACTGCATGGATCCACCATTTTCTCAAAAATTGATTTAAAAAGTGGATACCACCAGATTCGTATGAGGGAGGGGGACGAGTGGAAAACAGCCTTCAAGACCAAGTTTGGTCTCTATGAATGGCTCGTTATGCCATTCGGGCTCACGAACGCCCCTAGTACATTCATGCGTCTCATGAACCATGTATTGCGACATTATATAGGGAAATTTGTAGTGGTCTATTTTGATGACATATTAGTGTATAGTAAGTCCCTAGAGGAGCATGAGTGTCATTTGAGAGATGTGCTTAATACCTTGCGTCTTGAACACTTGTTTGCGAATTTGAAAAAGTGTGAGTTATGTACTACTACTGTTACCTTTCTTGGTTTTGTGGTTAGCTCGCAGGGATTGCAAGTGGATGAGGCCAAGATCAAGGCCATAAACGAGTGGCCCACGCCAACTACTATTGGCCAGGTGCGGAGTTTCCATGGGCTGGCGAGCTTCTATAGGAGGTTTGTCAAGGATTTTAGCACCATTGCAGCCCCATTGACAGAAATTACAAAGAAGAGAAGTGAGTTCAAGTGGGGGCGTGCCCAGGAGAGAGCCTTCGAGACTCTCAAGCTGAAGTTGACGCAAGCCCCGCTATTGGTGTTGCCTGACTTCACACGACCGTTTGAGGTGGAGTGTGATGCAAGTGGAGTCGGCATAGGGGGCGTGCTTATGCAAGAAGGTAAACCTATCGCCTTCTTTTCTGAGAAATTAAAAGGTGCATGTTTAAACTACTCGACCTATGATAAAGAGTTGTATGCTTTGTATCGAGTGCTTAAAACATGGCAGCATTATCTTTGGCCTAGGGAATTTGTGCTTAAAACTGACCATGAATCCTTGAAACACTTTAAAGGTCAAGATAAAATGGATAGGAGGCATGGTAGATGGATGGAATTCATTGAAACATTCCCTTATGTGATTAAGTTTAAAAGAGGAAAAGATAATGTTGTAGCTGATGCCTTGTCTAGACGCCACACTTTGCTTGTTTCATTAGACTCTAGAGTATTAGGATTTACTTATATTCGTGAGTTATATGAAACTGATCTTGATTTTGGTGATGCGTTTAAGGCTTGTCTTGAAAAGAATTGTGCTGAGAAATACTATTTGCATGATGGCTTTCTTTTTCTAGTTGATAAAGTTTGCATACCTCGTTGTTCATTGCGTTTGCTGCTTGTTGAGGAAGCCCATAGGGGCGGCCTAATGGGGCATTTTGGGAGGGACAAAACTTATCACACTCTTAGGACTCATTTCTATTGGCCACACATGCTTAGGGATGTTGAGAATGTAGTTAAAAGATGCATGGACTGTCTTATGGCTAAATCTAGACTTATGCCACATGGACTTTACACACCATTGCCCACGCCTACAGCCCCTTGGGAGGACCTTTCTATGGACTTTATAGTTGGGTTGCCTAGGACTAAGAAGGGGAGGGATTCAATCATGGTTGTAGTGGATAGGTTTAGTAAGATGGCACATTTTATAGCATGTCATAAGACCGACGATGCTACTAATGTGGCTGGATTATTCTTTAGGGAGATAGTCAGATTGCATGGGGTTCCTAAAACCATAGTTAGTGACCGAGATACTAAGTTCCTTAGCCACTTTTGGAGAACCTTATGGAGTAAACTAGGAACTAAGTTGCTGTTTTCTACCTCTAGTCACCCTCAAACTGATGGGCAAACCGAGGTCACCAATAGGACACTAGCTACGATTCTTAGGGCCATAATTAGGAAGAACTTGAAGATGTGGGAAGAGGCCTTACCTCATGTGGAGTTTGCATATAACAGGATTGTTCATTCTTCTACTAAATTGACTCCATTTGAATGTGTTTATGGTACTAACCCTCTCACCCCACTAGATCTTACCCCATTGCCAATGAGGGAAAATGAGCACTTTGACGCAGGAAAACATGTGGAGTTTATTAGGGAATTGCATGCTCGCACCAAACTGAAGTTGGAGCAAAAGGCCGAGTACAATGCAAGGAGAGCGAACCATGGGAGGCGCCACGTTGTTTTCCAGCCCGGAGACTTGGTGTGGGTTCATTTGAGGAAAGAGAGATTCCCGGAGCAAAGGAAGAACAAGCTGTCCCCTCGAGGAGATGGACCTTTCAAGGTGCTTAAGAGGATCGGGGACAATGCATACAAGCTGGAGCTGCCCGGTGATTATGGTGTAAGCGCAACTTTCAACGTCGCTGATCTCACGCCATACCTTGCTCTTGATGAAGACTTGGATTCGGGGTCGAATCCTTTCCAAGAAGGGGAGGTTGATGAAGGATCATCCAGTCAGCCTCCTCCAAGCGCCCCAACACTCTTTGAGGGGCCAATCACTAGATCCCGAGCTAAGAAGCTACAAAGTGGAATGCATGCCTTTGTGTGTTTCATTTGTGCTAAGGAGGCGAGAGCGAGCATGGAGCCATGTGCCAAGGCTGTGTGCCTAGCAAGTGTGGGCGCCACCCATGAAGAGAGCCAAGGCACAAGCGACGTCGCGTGAGTGCCGCGATTGGGCACCGGCGCTGCGGGTGTGCCTCGTTTGGGCACCGGCGCTGCGAGTGTGCCTCGTTTGGGCACCGACGCCTATTTTAGGCACCCAAGAGTGTTTGTTTCATTTTGGGCCTATTATGCTGTTTTGGGCCTATCTATCTTAGAATTAATTAGACCTTTTTAATTATTTCTTTTATTTCCAGAAGTGAGACATATAAGTATTGTTTTGATGGTTTGGAACACTTAGACAATTCAGAAGATAGAAATCGTTTTTCTCTTGAAAAGAGAGAGTTTGAAGCTTTGCTTCATTGAGTGTGTGAATCGCAGCTTGGTTTGTTTGATTTGTGTCAATCCTCTACGAAGCTTGGTGCTTATCAACGATCACGAGCCCCCTTCCTGTGCTTCAAGGTGTCGCCTTGTTGTGTAGGATTGTACAAGGTTGGTTCTTCGTCCATTCTATTAGGATTCTGGTTGAAATACATACCAGGGGTTTAATAGTTGTCTCGAAGGGTTATCCTTCTCGTCCTTTCTATCAATTTCCCTTTTCGTTTCTTCATTTCAGTTTGCTTCTTTGTTGTGTCGTTTTTCCTCTTGTTGAGTCGAGTTCATCATTTCCAGTTTCGTTCCATTCAATTCTAACCATTGTTTCCTTGTGTTTTCCTTGTTGAGTCGTGAACGTCGAAGATCGGGCATCCACACGGCTAACCCCGTATCATTTTTGGACGAGAAAAAGAATGGAAACCAACACTTCCCAAACCATAGTCTCGGTAAATCAAAGCAATCAATAAGTTAAGTTGTGTTATTGAGTATTTGAGAAACATTAGGAATCACATGATTCGTATGCTTGTGTTTGTGTTGTTTGGTGATCACGTTCTATTAAGTTCAAAGATTTTTGGACGAGAAAAAGAATGGAAACCAACACTTCCCAAACCATATCCAAGGCAAATCAAACCAATCAATAAGAAAAGTTGTGTTATTGAGAATAGAAACATTAGGAATCGCGTGAATCATATGCTTGTGTTTGTGTTGTTTGGTGATCTTTTTATCAAGTTCTATTAAGTTCAAGGATTTTTGGACGAGAAAAAGAATGGAAACCAACACTTCCCAAACCATAGTCTCGGTAAATCAAACCAATCAATAAGTTAAGTTGTGTTATTGAGTATTTGAGAAACATTAGGAATCGCATGATTCGTATGCTTGTGTTTGTGTTGTTTGGTGATCTTTCTATCACGTTCTATTAAGTTCAAAGATTTTTGGACGAGAAAAAGAATGGAAACCAACACTTCCCAAACCATATCCTAGGCAAATAAAACCAATCAATAACAAATGTTGTGTTATTGAGTATTTGAGAAACATTAGGAATCGCATGATTCATATGCTTGTGTTTGTGTTGTTTGGTGATCTTTCTATAACGTTCTATTAAGTTCAAAGATTTTTGGACGAGAAAAAGAATGGAAACCAACACTTCCCAAACCATGGCAAATCAAACCAATTAATAAGAAAAGTTGTGTTATTGAGTATTTGAGAAACATTAGGAATGGCATGATTCGTATGCTTGTGTTTGTGTTGTTTGGTGATCTTTCTATCACGTTCTATTAAGTTAAAAGATTTTGGACGAGAAAAAGAATGGAAACCAACACCTCCCAAACCATAGCCTAGGCAAATCCAACTAATTAATAAGAAATGTTGTGTTATTGAGTATTTGAGAAACATTAGGAATCGCATGATTCGTATGCTTGTGTTTGTGTTGTTTGGTGATCTTTCTATCAAGTTCTATTAAGTTCAAAGATTTTTGGATGAGAAAAAGAAAGGAAACCAACACTTCCCAAACCATATCCTAGGCAAATCAAACCAATGAATAAGAAAGGTTGTGTTATTGAGTATTTGAGAAACATTAGGAATCGCATGATTCGTATGCCTGTGTTTGTGTTGTTTGGTGATCTTTCCATCAAGTTCTATTAAGTTCAAAGATTTTTGGACGAGAAAAATAATGGAAACCAACACTTCCCAAACCATATCCTAGGCAAATCAAACCAATAAATAAGAAAAGTTGTGTTATTGAGTATTTGAGAAACATTAGGAATGGCATGATTCGTATGCTTGTGTTTGTGTTGTTTGGTGATCTTTCTATCACGTTCTATTAAGTTCAAAGATTTTGGACGAGAAAAAGAATGGAAACCAACACCTCCCAAACCATAGCCTAGGCAAATCAAACTAATTAATAAGAAATGTTGTGTTATTGAGTATTTGAGAAACATTAGGAATCGCATGATTCGTATGCTTGTGTTTGTGTTGTTTGGTGATCTTACTATCACGTTCTATTAAGTTCAAAGATTTTTGGACGAGAAAAAGAATGGAAACCAACACTTCCCAAGCCATATCCTAGGCAAATAAAACCAATCAATAACAAATGATGTGTTATTGAGTATTTGAGAAACATTAGGAATCGCATGATTCATATGCTTGTGTTTGTGTTGTTTGGTGATCTTTCTATAACGTTCTATTAAGTTCAAAGATTTTTGGACGAGAAAAAGAATGGAAACCAACACTTCCCAAACCATATCCTAGGCAAATCAAACCAATTAATAAGAAAAGTTGTGTTATTGAGTATTTGAGAAACATTAGGAATGGCATGATTCGTATGCTTGTGTTTGTGTTGTTTGGTGATCTTTCTATCAAGTTCTATTAAGTTCAAAGATTTTGGATGAGAAAAAGAATGGAAACCAACACTTCCCAAACCATATCCTAGGCAAATCAAACCAATGAATAAGAAAGGTTGTGTTATTGAATATTTGAGAAACATTAGGAATCGCATGATTCGTATGCTTGTGTTTGTGTTGTTTGGTGATCTTTCTATCAAGTTCTATTAAGTTCAAAGATTTTTGGATGAGAAAAAGAATGGAAACCAACACTTCCCAAACCATATCCAAGGCAAATCAAACCAATCAATAAGAAAAGTTGTGTTATTGAGAATAGAAACATTAGGAATCGCGTGAATCATATGCTTGTGTTTGTGTTGTTTGGTGATCTTTTTATCAAGTTCTATTAAGTTCAAGGATTTTTGGACGAGAAAAAGAATGGAAACCAACACTTCCCAAACCATAGTCTCGGTAAATCAAACCAATCAATAAGTTAAGTTGTGTTATTGAGTATTTGAGAAACATTAGGAATCGCATGATTCGTATGCTTGTGTTTGTGTTGTTTGGTGATCTTTCTATCACGTTCTATTAAGTTCAAAGATTTTTGGACGAGAAAAAGAATGGAAACCAACACTTCCCAAACCATATCCTAGGCAAATAAAACCAATCAATAACAAATGTTGTGTTATTGAGTATTTGAGAAACATTAGGAATCGCATGATTCATATGCTTGTGTTTGTGTTGTTTGGTGATCTTTCTATAACGTTCTATTAAGTTCAAAGATTTTTGGACGAGAAAAAGAATGGAAACCAACACTTCCCAAACCATGGCAAATCAAACCAATTAATAAGAAAAGTTGTGTTATTGAGTATTTGAGAAACATTAGGAATGGCATGATTCGTATGCTTGTGTTTGTGTTGTTTGGTGATCTTTCTATCACGTTCTATTAAGTTAAAAGATTTTGGACGAGAAAAAGAATGGAAACCAACACCTCCCAAACCATAGCCTAGGCAAATCCAACTAATTAATAAGAAATGTTGTGTTATTGAGTATTTGAGAAACATTAGGAATCGCATGATTCGTATGCTTGTGTTTGTGTTGTTTGGTGATCTTTCTATCAAGTTCTATTAAGTTCAAAGATTTTTGGATGAGAAAAAGAAAGGAAACCAACACTTCCCAAACCATATCCTAGGCAAATCAAACCAATGAATAAGAAAGGTTGTGTTATTGAGTATTTGAGAAACATTAGGAATCGCATGATTCGTATGCCTGTGTTTGTGTTGTTTGGTGATCTTTCTATCAAGTTCTATTAAGTTCAAAGATTTTTGGACGAGAAAAATAATGGAAACCAACACTTCCCAAACCATATCCTAGGCAAATCAAACCAATAAATAAGAAAAGTTGTGTTATTGAGTATTTGAGAAACATTAGGAATGGCATGATTCGTATGCTTGTGTTTGTGTTGTTTGGTGATCTTTCTATCACGTTCTATTAAGTTCAAAGATTTTGGACGAGAAAAAGAATGGAAACCAACACCTCCCAAACCATAGCCTAGGCAAATCAAACTAATTAATAAGAAATGTTGTGTTATTGAGTATTTGAGAAACATTAGGAATCGCATGATTCGTATGCTTGTGTTTGTGTTGTTTGGTGATCTTACTATCACGTTCTATTAAGTTCAAAGATTTTTGGACGAGAAAAAGAATGGAAACCAACACTTCCCAAGCCATATCCTAGGCAAATAAAACCAATCAATAACAAATGATGTGTTATTGAGTATTTGAGAAACATTAGGAATCGCATGATTCATATGCTTGTGTTTGTGTTGTTTGGTGATCTTTCTATAACGTTCTATTAAGTTCAAAGATTTTTGGACGAGAAAAAGAATGGAAACCAACACTTCCCAAACCATATCCTAGGCAAATCAAACCAATTAATAAGAAAAGTTGTGTTATTGAGTATTTGAGAAACATTAGGAATGGCATGATTCGTATGCTTGTGTTTGTGTTGTTTGGTGATCTTTCTATCAAGTTCTATTAAGTTCAAAGATTTTGGATGAGAAAAAGAATGGAAACCAACACTTCCCAAACCATATCCTAGGCAAATCAAACCAATGAATAAGAAAGGTTGTGTTATTGAATATTTGAGAAACATTAGGAATCGCATGATTCGTATGCTTGTGTTTGTGTTGTTTGGTGATCTTTCTATCAAGTTCTATTAAGTTCAAAGATTTTTGGATGAGAAAAAGAATGGAAACCAACACTTCCCAAACCATATCCTAGGCAAATCAAACCAATGAATAAGAAAGGTTGTGTTATTGAGTATTTGAGAAACATTAGGAATCGCATGATTCGTATGCTTGTGTTTGTGTTGTTTGGTGATCTTTCTATCAAGTTCTATTAAGTTCAAAGATTTTTGGACGAGAAAAATAATGGAAACCAACACTTCCCAAACCATATCCTAGGCAAATCAAACCAATAAATAAGAAAAGTTGTGTTATTGAGTATTTGAGAAACATTAGGAATGGCATGATTCGTATGCTTGTGTTTGTGTTGTTTGGTGATCTTTCTATCACGTTCTATTAAGTTCAAAGATTTTGGACGAGAAAAAGAATGGAAACCGGCACCTCCCAAGCCATAGCCTAGGCAAATCAAACTAATTAATAAGAAATGTTGTGTTATTGAGTATTTGAGAAACATTAGGAATCGCATGATTCATATGCTTGTGTTTGTGTTGTTTGGTGATCTTTCTATCAAGTTCTTTTAAGTTCAAAGATTTTTGGATGAGAAAAAGAATGGAAACCAACACTTCCCAAACCATATCCAAGGCAAATCAAACCAATCAATAAGAAAAGTTGTGTTATTGAGAATAGAAACATTAGGAATCGCGTGAATCATATGCTTGTGTTTGTGTTGTTTGGTGATCTTTTTATCAAGTTCTATTAAGTTCAAGGATTTTTGGACGAGAAAAAGAATGGAAACCAACACTTCCCAAACCATAGTCTCGGTAAATCAAACCAATCAATAAGTTAAGTTGTGTTATTGAGTATTTGAGAAACATTAGGAATCGCATGATTCGTATGCTTGTGTTTGTGTTGTTTGGTGATCTTTCTATCACGTTCTATTAAGTTCAAAGATTTTTGGACGAGAAAAAGAATGGAAACCAACACTTCCCAAACCATATCCTAGGCAAATAAAACCAATCAATAACAAATGTTGTGTTATTGAGTATTTGAGAAACATTAGGAATCGCATGATTCATATGCTTGTGTTTGTGTTGTTTGGTGATCTTTCTATAACGTTCTATTAAGTTCAAAGATTTTTGGACGAGAAAAAGAATGGAAACCAACACTTCCCAAACCATGGCAAATCAAACCAATTAATAAGAAAAGTTGTGTTATTGAGTATTTGAGAAACATTAGGAATGGCATGATTCGTATGCTTGTGTTTGTGTTGTTTGGTGATCTTTCTATCACGTTCTATTAAGTTAAAAGATTTTGGACGAGAAAAAGAATGGAAACCAACACCTCCCAAACCATAGCCTAGGCAAATCCAACTAATTAATAAGAAATGTTGTGTTATTGAGTATTTGAGAAACATTAGGAATCGCATGATTCGTATGCTTGTGTTTGTGTTGTTTGGTGATCTTTCTATCAAGTTCTATTAAGTTCAAAGATTTTTGGATGAGAAAAAGAAAGGAAACCAACACTTCCCAAACCATATCCTAGGCAAATCAAACCAATGAATAAGAAAGGTTGTGTTATTGAGTATTTGAGAAACATTAGGAATCGCATGATTCGTATGCCTGTGTTTGTGTTGTTTGGTGATCTTTCTATCAAGTTCTATTAAGTTCAAAGATTTTTGGACGAGAAAAATAATGGAAACCAACACTTCCCAAACCATATCCTAGGCAAATCAAACCAATAAATAAGAAAAGTTGTGTTATTGAGTATTTGAGAAACATTAGGAATGGCATGATTCGTATGCTTGTGTTTGTGTTGTTTGGTGATCTTTCTATCACGTTCTATTAAGTTCAAAGATTTTGGACGAGAAAAAGAATGGAAACCAACACCTCCCAAACCATAGCCTAGGCAAATCAAACTAATTAATAAGAAATGTTGTGTTATTGAGTATTTGAGAAACATTAGGAATCGCATGATTCGTATGCTTGTGTTTGTGTTGTTTGGTGATCTTACTATCACGTTCTATTAAGTTCAAAGATTTTTGGACGAGAAAAAGAATGGAAACCAACACTTCCCAAGCCATATCCTAGGCAAATAAAACCAATCAATAACAAATGATGTGTTATTGAGTATTTGAGAAACATTAGGAATCGCATGATTCATATGCTTGTGTTTGTGTTGTTTGGTGATCTTTCTATAACGTTCTATTAAGTTCAAAGATTTTTGGACGAGAAAAAGAATGGAAACCAACACTTCCCAAACCATATCCTAGGCAAATCAAACCAATTAATAAGAAAAGTTGTGTTATTGAGTATTTGAGAAACATTAGGAATGGCATGATTCGTATGCTTGTGTTTGTGTTGTTTGGTGATCTTTCTATCAAGTTCTATTAAGTTCAAAGATTTTGGATGAGAAAAAGAATGGAAACCAACACTTCCCAAACCATATCCTAGGCAAATCAAACCAATGAATAAGAAAGGTTGTGTTATTGAATATTTGAGAAACATTAGGAATCGCATGATTCGTATGCTTGTGTTTGTGTTGTTTGGTGATCTTTCTATCAAGTTCTATTAAGTTCAAAGATTTTTGGATGAGAAAAAGAATGGAAACCAACACTTCCCAAACCATATCCTAGGCAAATCAAACCAATGAATAAGAAAGGTTGTGTTATTGAGTATTTGAGAAACATTAGGAATCGCATGATTCGTATGCTTGTGTTTGTGTTGTTTGGTGATCTTTCTATCAAGTTCTATTAAGTTCAAAGATTTTTGGACGAGAAAAATAATGGAAACCAACACTTCCCAAACCATATCCTAGGCAAATCAAACCAATAAATAAGAAAAGTTGTGTTATTGAGTATTTGAGAAACATTAGGAATGGCATGATTCGTATGCTTGTGTTTGTGTTGTTTGGTGATCTTTCTATCACGTTCTATTAAGTTCAAAGATTTTGGACGAGAAAAAGAATGGAAACCGGCACCTCCCAAGCCATAGCCTAGGCAAATCAAACTAATTAATAAGAAATGTTGTGTTATTGAGTATTTGAGAAACATTAGGAATCGCATGATTCATATGCTTGTGTTTGTGTTGTTTGGTGATCTTTCTATCAAGTTCTTTTAAGTTCAAAGATTTTTGGATGAGAAAAAGAATGGAAACCAACACTTCCCAAACCATATCCTAGGCAAATCAAACCAATGAATAAGAAAGGTTGTGTTATTGAGTATTTGAGAAACATTAGGAATCGCATGATTCGTATGGTTTTGTTTGTGTTGTTTGGTGATCTTTCTATCAAGTTCTATTAAGTTCAAAGATTTTTGGACGAGAAAAAGAATGGAAACCAACACTTCCCAAACCATATCCTAGGCAAATTAACCCAATAAATAAGAAAAGTTGTGTTATTGAGTATTTGAGAAACATTAGGAATGGCATGATTCGTATGCTTGTGTTTGTGTTGTTTGGTGATCTTTCTATCACGTTAGATTAAGTTCAAAGACTTTTGGACGAGAAAAGGAATGGAAACCAACACTTCCCAAACCATATCCTAGGCAAATAAAACCAATCAATAACAAATGTTGTGTTATTGAGTATTTGAGAAACATTAGGAATCGCATGATTCATATGCTTGTGTTTGTGTTGTTTGGTGATCTTTCTATAACGTTCTATTAAGTTCAAAGATTTTTGGACGAGAAAAAGAATTGAAACCAACACTTCCGAAACCATATCCTAGGCAAATCAAACCAATAAATAAGAAAAGTTGTGTTATTGAGTATTTGAGAAACATTAGGAATCGCATGATTCGTATGCTTGTGTTTGTGTTGTTTGGTGATCTTTCTATCACGTTCTATTAAGTTCAAAGATTTTTGGACGAGAAAAAGAATGGAAACCAACACTTCCCAAACCATATCCTAGGCAAATCAAACCAATCAATAAGAAAGGTTGTGTTATTGAGAATAGAAACATTAGGAATCGCATGATTTATATGCTTGTGTTTGTGTTGTTTGGTGATCTTTCTATCACGTTCTATTAAGTTCAAAGATTTTTGGACGAGAAAAAGAATGGAAACCAACACTTCCCAAACCATATCCTAGGCAAATCAAACCAATCAATAAGAAAGGTTGTGTTATTGAGTATTTGAGAAACATTAGGAATGGCATGATTCGTATGCTTGTGTTTGTGTTGTTTGGTGATCTTTCTATCACGTTCTATTAAGTTCAAAGATTTTTGGACGAGAAAAAGATTGGAAACCAACACTTCCCAAACCATATCCTAGGCAAATAAAACCAATCAATAAGAAAGGTTGTGTTATTGAGAATAGAAACATTAAGAATTGCATGATTCATATGCTTGTGTTTGTGTTGATTAGTGATCTTTCTATCAAGTTCTATTAAGTTCAAAGATTTTTGAACGAGAAAAAGAATGGAAACCAACACTTCCCAAACCATAGCGTCGGTAAATCAAACCAATCAATAAGGAAAGTTGTGTTATTGAGTATTTGAGAAACATTAGGAATCGCATGATTCGTATGCTTGTGTTTGTGTTGTTTGGTGATCTTTCTATAACGTTCTATTAAATTCAAAGATTTTTGGACGAGAAAAAGAATTGAAACCAACACTTCCCAAACCATAGCCTAGGCAAATAAAACCAATCAATAACAAATTTTGTGTTATTGAGTATTTGAGAAACATTAGGAATCGCATGATTCGTATGCTTGTGTTTGTGTTGTTTGGTGATCTTTCCATCACGTTCTATTAAGTTCAAAGATTTTTGTACGAGAAAAAGAACGGAAACCAACACTTCCCATACTATATCCTAGGCAAATCAAACCAATCAATAAGAAAGTTTGTCTTATTGAGTATTTGAGAAACATTAGGAATCACATGATTCGTATACTTGTGTTTGTGTTGTTTGGTGATCTTTCTATCAAGTTCTATTAAGTTCAAAGATTTTTGGACGAGAAAAAGAATGGAAACCAACACTTCCGAAACCATATCCTAGGCAAATCAAACCAATCAATAAGAAAGGTTGTGTTATTGAGAATAGAAACATTAGGAATCGCTTGATTCATATGCTTGTGTTTGTGTTGTTTGGTGATCTTTCTATCAAGTTGTAGTAAGTTCAAAGATTTTTGGACGAGAAAAAGAATGGAAACCAACACTTCCCAAACCATAGCCTCGGTAAATCAAACCAATCAATAAGAAAAGTTGTGTTATTGAGTATTTGAGAAACATTAGGAATCGCATGATTCGCATGCTTGTGTTTGTGTTGTTTGGTGATCTTTCTATCACGTTCTATTAAGTTCAAAGATTTTTGGACGAGAAAAAGAATGGAAACCAACACTTCCCAAACCATATCCTAGGCAAATCAAACCAATCAATAAGAAAGTTTGTGTTATTGAGTATTTGAGAAACATTAGGAATCGCATGATTCGTATACTTGTGTTTGTGTTGTTTGGTGATCTTTCTATCAAGTTCTATTAAGTTCAAAGATTTTTGGACGAGAAAAAGAATGGAAACCAACACTTCCTAAACCATATCCTAGGCAAATCAAACCAATCCATAAGAAAGGTTGTGTTATTGAGAATAGAAACATTAGGAATCGCATGATTCATATGCTTGTGTTTGTGTTGTTCGGTGATCTTTCTATCAAGTTCTATTAAGTTCAAAGATTTTTGGACGAGAAAAAGAATGGAAACCAACACTTCCCAAACCATAGCCTAGGCAAATAAAACCAATCAATAACAAATGTTGTGTTATTGAGTATTTGAGAAACATTAGGAATCGCATGATTCGTATGCTTGTGTTTGTGTTGTTTGGTGATCTTTCTATCACGTTCTATTAAGTTCAAAGATTTTTGGACGAGAAAAAGAATGGAAACCAACACTTCCCAAACCATATCCTAGGCAAATCAAACCAATCAATAAGAAAGGTTGTGTTATTGAGAATAGAAACATTAGGAATCGCATGATTCATATGCTGGTGTTTGTGTTGATTAGTGATATTTCTATCAAGTTCTATTAAGTTCAAAGATTTTTGGACGAGAAAAAGAATGGAAACCAACACTTCACAAACCATATCCTAGGCAAATCAAACAAATGAATATGAAAGGTTGTGTTATTGAGTATTTGAGAAACATTAGGAATCGCATGATTCGTATGCTTGTGTTTGTGTTGTTTGGTGATCTTTCTATCAAGTTCTATTAAGTTCAAAGAGTTATGGACGAGAAAAATAATGGAAACCAACACTTCCCAAACCATATCCTAGGCAAATCAAACCAATAAATAAGAAAAGTTGTGTTATTGAGTATTTGAGAAACATTAGGAATGGCATGATTCGTATGCTTGTGTTTGTGTTGTTTGGTGATCTTTCTATCACGTTCTATTAAGTTAAAAGATTTTGGACGAGAAAAAGAATGGAAACCAACACTTCCCAAACCATAGCCTCGGTAAATCAAACCAATCAATAAGAAAAGTTGTGTTATTGAGTATTTGAGAAACATTAGGAATGGCATGATTCGTATGCTTGTGTTTGTGTTGTTTGGTGATCTTTCTATCACGTTCTATTAAGTTCAAAGATTTTTGGACGAGAAAAAGAATGGAAACAACCACTTCCCAAACCATATCCTAGGCAAATCAAACCAATAAATAAGAAAAGTTGTGTTATTGAGTATTTGAGAAACATTAGGAATGGCTTGATTCGTATGCTTGTGTTTGTGTTGTTTGGTGATCTTTCTATCACGTTCTATTAAGTTAAAAGATTTTGGACGAGAAAAAGAATGGAAACCAACACTTCCCAAACCATAGCCTCGGTAAATCAAACCAATCAATAAGAAAGGTTGTGTTATTGAGAATAAAAACATTAGGAATCGCTTGATTCATATGCTTGTGTTTGTGTTGTTTGGTGATCTTTCTATCAAGTTGTAGTAAGTTCAAAGATTTTTGGACGAGAAAAAGAATGGAAACCAACACTTCCCAAACCATAGCCTCGGTAAATCAAACCAATCAATAAGAAAAGTTGTGTTATTGAGTATTTGAGAAACATTAGGAATCGCATGATTCGTATGCTTGTGTTTGTGTTGTTTGGTGATCTTTCTATAACGTTCTATTAAGTTCAAAGATTTTTGGACGAGAAAAAGATTGGAAATCAACACTTTCCAAACCATATCCTAGGCAAATCAAACCAATCAATAAGAAAGGTTGTGTTATTGAGTATTTGAGAAACATTTGGCATCGCATGATTCGTATGCTTGTGTTTGTGTTGTTTGGTGATCTTTCTATCAAGTTCTATTAAGTTCAAAGATTTTTGGATGAGAAAAAGAATGGAAACCAACACTTCCCAAACCATAGCCTAGGCAAATCAAACCAATCAATAAGAAAAGTTGTGTTATTGAGTATTTGAGAAACATTAGGAATCGCATGATTCGTATGCTTGTGTTTGTGTTGTTTGGTGATCTTTCTATCAGGTTCTATTAAGTTTAAAGATTTTTGGACGAGAAAAAGAATGGAAACCAACACTTCCCAAACCATAGCCTAGGCAAATAAAACCAATCAATAAGAAATGTTGTGTTATTGAGTATTTGAGAAACATTAGGAATCGCATGATTCGTATGCTTGTGTTTGTGTTGTTTGGTGATCTTTCTATCAAGTTCCATTAGTTCAAAGATTTATGGACTAGAAAAAGATTGGAAACCAACGGTTCCCAAACCATAACCTAGGCAAATCAAACCAATCAATAAGAAAGGTTGTGTTATTGAGAGTTTGAGAAACATTCGGAATCGCATGATTCGTATGCATGTGTTTGTGTTATTTGGAGATCTTTGTATCAAGTTCTATTAGTTCAAAGATTTTTGGACAAGAAAAAGAATGGTAACTAACGATTCCCAAACCATAGCCTAGGCAAATCAAACCAATCAATAAGAAAGGTTCTATTATTGAGAATTTGAGAAACATTCGAAATCGCATGATTCGTATGCTTGTGTTTGTGTTGTTTGGTGATCTTTCTATCAAGTTCCATTAGTTCAAAGATTCATGCACTAGAAAAATAATGCAAATCGACGGTTCCCAAACCATAGCCTAGGCAAATCAAATCAATCAATAAGAAAGATTTTGTTATTTAGTATTTGAGAAACATTAGGAATCGCATGATTCGTATGCTTGAGTTTGTGTTGTTTGGTGATGTTTCTATCAAGTTCTATTAAGTTCAAAGATTTTAGACGAGAAAAAGAATGGAAACCAACACTACCCAAACCATATCCTAGGAAAATCAAACCAATCAATAAGAAAGGTTATGTTATTGAGAATAGAAACATTAGGAATCGCATGATTCATATGCTTGTGTTTGTGTTGTTTGGTTATCTTTCTATCAAGTTCTATGAAGTTCCAAGATTTTTGGACGAGAAAAAGAATGGAAACCAAAATTTCCAAAACCATAGCCTGAGCAAATCAAACCAATCAATAAGAAAGGTTGAGTTATTGAGTATTTGAGAAACATTAGGAATCGCTTGATTCGTATGCTTGTGTTTGTGTTGTTTAGTGATCTTTCTATCCAGTTCTATTAAGTTCAAAGATTTTTGGACGAGAAAAAGAATGGAAACCAACACCTCCCAAACCATAGCCTAGGCAAATCAAACTGATTAATAAGAAATGTTGTGTTATTGAGTATTTGAGAAACATTAGGTATCGCATGATTCGTATGCTTGTGTTTGTGTTGTTTGGTGATCTTTCTATAACGTTCTATTAAGTTCAAAGATTTTTGGACGAGAAAAAGAATGGAAACCAACACTTCCCAAACCATAGCCTAGGCAAATAAAACTAATCAATAAGAAAGATTTTGTTATTGAGTATTTGAGAAACATTAGGAATCGCATGATTCGTATGCTTGTGTTTGTGTTGTTTGGTGATGTTTCTATCAAGTTCTATGAAGTTCAAAGATTTTAGACGAGAAAAAGAATGGAAACCAACACTTCCCAAACCAAATCCTAGGCAAATCAAACCAATCAATAAGAAAGGTTGTGTTATTGAGAATTTGAGAAACATTAGGAATTGCATCATTCGTATGTTTGTGTTTGTGTTGTTTGGTGATCTTTCTATCAAGTTCTATTACGTTCAAAGATTTTTGGCCGAGAAAAAGAGTGGAAACCAACACTTCCCAAACCATATCCAAGGCAAATCAAACCAATCAATAAGAAAGGTTGTGTTATTGAGAATAGAAACATTAGGAATCGCGTGAATCATATGCTTGTGTTTGTGTTGTTTGGTGATCTTTCTATCAAGTTCTATTAAGTTCAAAGATTTTTGGACGAGAAAAAGAATGGAAACCAACACTTCCCAAACCATAGTCTCGGTAAATCAAACCAATCAATAAGTTAAGTTGTGTTATTGAGTATTTGAGAAACGTTAGGAATCGCATGATTCGTATGCTTGTGTTTGTGTTGTTTGGTGATCGAAATATCACGTTAGATTAAGTTCAAAGACTTTTGGACGAGAAAAAGAATGGAAACCAACACTTCCCAAACCATAGCCTAGGCAAATCAAACTAATCAATAAGAAAGATTTTGTTATTGAGTATTTGAGAAACATTAGGAATCGCATGATTCGTATGCTTGTGTTTGTGTTGTTTGGTGATGTTTCTATCAAGTTCTATGAAGTTCAAAGATTTTAGACGAGAAATAGAATGGAAACCAACACTTCCCAAACCAAATCCTAGGCAAATCAAACCAATCAATAAGAAAGGTTGTGTTATTGAGAATTTCAGAAACATTAGGAATCGCATCATTCGTATGTTTGTGTTTGTGTTGTTTGGTGATCTTTCTATCAAGTTCTATTACGTTCAAAGATTTTGGCCGAGAAAAAGAGTGGAAACCAACACTTCCCAAACCATAACCTAGGCAATTCAAACCAATCAAAAAGAAATGTTGTGCTATTGAGTATTAGAGAAACATTAGGAATCGCATGATTCTATGCTTGTGTTTGTGTTGTTTGGTGATCTTTCTATCAAGTTCTATTAAGTTCAAAGATTTCTGGACGAGAAAAAGAATGGAAACCAACACTTCCCAAACCATATCCTAGGCAAATCAAACTAATCAATAAGAAAGGTTGTGTTATTCAGTATTTGAGAAACATTAGGAATCGCATGATTCGTATGCTTGTGTTTGTTTTGTTTGGTGATCTTTCTATCAAGTTCTATTAAGTTCAAAGATTTTTGGACGAGAAAAAGAATGGAAACCAACACTTCCCAAACCATAGCCTAGGCAAATAAAACCAATCAATGACAAATGTTGTGTTATTGAGTATTTGAGAAACATTAGGAATCGCATGATTCGTATGCTTGTGTTTGTGTTGTTTGGTGATCTTTCTATCACGTTCTATTAAGTTCAAAGATTTTTGGACGAGAAAAAGAATGGAAACCAACACTTCCCAAACCATATCCAAGGCAAATCAAACCAATCAATAAGAAAGGTTGTGTTATTGAGAATAGAAACATTAGGAATCGCGTGAATCATATGCTTGTGTTTGTGTTGTTTGGTGATCTTTCTATCAAGTTCTATTAAGTTCAAAGATTTTTGGACGAGAAAAAGAATGGAAACCAACACTTCCCAAACCATATTCTAAGGTAAATCAAACCAATCAATAAGTTAAGTTGTGTTATTGAGTATTTGAGAAACGTTAGGAATCGCATGATTCGTATGCTTGTGTTTGTGTTGTTTGGTGATCTTTCTATCACGTTAGATTAAGTTCAAAGACTTTTGGACGAGAAAAAGAATGGAAACCAACACTTCCCAAACCATGGCCTAGGCAAATCAAACTAATCAATAAGAAAGATTTTGTTATTGAGTATTTGAGAAACATTAGGAATCGCATGATTCGTATGCTTGTGTTTGTGTTGTTTGGTGATGTTTCTATCAAGTTCTATGAAGTTCAAAGATTTTAGACGAGAAAAAGAATGGAAACCAACACTCCCCAAACCAAATCCTAGGCAAATCAAACCAATCAATAAGAAAGGTTGTGTTATTGAGAATTTGAGAAACATTAGGAATCGCATCATTCGTATGTTTGTGTTTGTGTTGTTTGGTGATCTTTCTATCAAGTTCTATTACGTTCAAAGATTTTTGGCCGAGAAAAAGAGTGGAAACCAACACTTCCCAAACCATAGCCTAGGCAATTCAAACCAATCAATAAGAAATGTTGTGCTATTGAGTATTAGAGAAACATTAGGAATCGCATGATTCTATGCTTGTGTTTGTGTTGTTTGGTGATCTTTCTATCAAGTTCTATTAAGTTCAAAGATTTTTGGACGAGAAAAAGAATGGAAACCAACACTTCCCAAACCATATCCTAGGCAAATCAAACCAATCAATAAGAAAGGTTGTGTTATTGAGTATTTGAGAAACATTTGGCATCGCATGATTCGTATGCTTGTGTTTGTGTTGTTTGGTGATCTTTCTATCACGTTCTATTAAGTTCAAAGATTTTTGGACGAGAAAAAGAATGGAAACCAACACTTCCCAAACCATATCCTAGGCAAATCAAACCAATAAATAAGAAAAGTTGTGTTATTGAGTATTTGAGAAACATTAGGAATGGCATGATTCGTATGCTTGTGTTTGTGTTGTTTCGTGATCTTTCTATCACGTTCTATTAAGTTAAAAGATTTTGGACGAGAAAAAGAATGGAAACCAACACTTCCCAAACCATAGCCTCGGTAAATCAAACCAATCAATAAGAAAAGTTGTGTTATTGAGTATTTGAGAAACATTAGGAATCGCATGATTCGTATACTTGTGTTTGTGTTGTTTGGTGATCTTTCTATCAAGTTCTATTAAGTTCAAAGATTTTTGGACGAGAAAAAGAATGGAAACCAACACTTCCTAATCCATATCCTAGGCAAATCAAACCAATCAATAAGAAAGGTTGTGTTATTGAGAATAGAAACATTAGGAATCGCATGATTCATATGCTTGTGTTTGTGTTGTTCGGTGATCTTTCTATCAAGTTCTATTAAGTTCAAAGATTTTTGGACGAGAAAAAGAATGGAAACCAACACTTCCCAAACCATATCCTAGGCAAATCAAACCAATCAATAAGAAAGGTTGTGTTATTGAGAATAGAAACATTAGGAATCGCTTGATTCATATGCTTGTGTTTGTGTTGTTTGGTGATCTTTCTATCAAGTTGTAGTAAGTTCAAAGATTTTTGGACGAGAAAAAGAATGGAAACCAACACTTCCCAAACCATAGCCTCGGTAAATCAAACCAATCAATAAGAAAAGTTGTGTTATTGAGTATTTGAGAAACATTAGGAATCGCATGATTCGTATGCTTGTGTTTGTGTTGTTTGGTGATCTTTCTATCACGTTCTATTAAGTTCAAAGATTTTTGGACGAGAAAAAGATTGGAAATCAACACTTCCCAAACCATATCCTAGGCAAATCAAACCAATCAATAAGAAAGGTTGTGTTATTGAGTATTTGAGAAACATTTGGCATCGCATGATTCGTATGCTTGTGTTTGTGTTGTTTGGTGATCTTTCTATCAAGTTCTATTAAGTTCAAAGATTTTTGGATGAGAAAAAGAATGGAAACCAACACTTCCCAAACCATAGCCTAGGCAAATCAAACCAATCAATAAGAAAAGTTGTGTTATTGAGTATTTGAGAAACATTAGGAATCGCATGATTCGTATGCTTGTGTTTGTGTTGTTTGGTGATCTTTCTATCAAGTTCTATTAAGTTCAAAGATTTTTGGACGAGAAAAAGAATGGAAACCAACACTTCCCAAACCATAGTCTCGGTAAATCAAACCAATCAATAAGTTAAGTTGTGTTATTGAGTATTTGAGAAACATTAGGAATCGCATGATTCGTATGCTTGTGTTTGTGTTGTTTGGTGATCTTTCTATCAAGTTCTATTAAGTTCAAAGATTTTTGGACGAGAAAAAGAATGGAAACCAACACTTCCCAAACCATAGCCTAGGCAAATAAAACCAATCAATAAGAAATGTTGTGTTATTGAGTATTTGAGAAACATTAGGAATCGCATGATTCGTATGCTTGTGTTTGTGTTGTTTGGTGATCTTTCTATCAAGTTCCATTAGTTCAAAGATTTATGGACTAGAAAAAGATTGGAAACCAACGGTTCCCAAACCATAACCTAGGCAAATCAAACCAATCAATAAGAAAGGTTGTGTTATTGAGAGTTTGAGAAACATTCGGAATCGCATGATTCGTATGCATGTGTTTGTGTTATTTGGAGATCTTTGTATCAAGTTCTATTAGTTCAAAGATTTTTGGACAAGAAAAAGAATGGTAACTAACGATTCCCAAACCATAGCCTAGGTTAATCAAACCAATCAATAAGAAAGGTTCTATTATTGAGAATTTGAGAAACATTCGAAATCGCATGATTCGTATGCTTGTGTTTGTGTTGTTTGGTGATCTTTCTATCAAGTTCCATTAGTTCAAAGATTCATGCACTAGAAAAATAATGCAAATCGACGGTTCCCAAACCATAGCTTAGGCAAATCAAATCAATCAATAAGAAAGATTTTGTTATTTAGTATTTGAGAAACATTAGGAATCGCATGATTCGTATGCTTGAGTTTGTGTTGTTTGGTGATGTTTCTATCAAGTTCTATTAAGTTCAAAGATTTTAGACGAGAAAAAGAATGGAAACCAACACTACCCAAACCATATCCTAGGAAAATCAAACCAATCAATAAGAAAGGTTGTGTTATTGAGAATAGAAACATTAGGAATCGCATGATTCATATGCTTGTGTTTGTGTTGTTTGGTGATCTTTCTATCAAGTTCTATGAAGTTCCAAGATTTTTGGACGAGAAAAAGAATGGAAACCAAAATTTCCAAAACCATAGCCTGAGCAAATCAAACCAATCAATAAGAAAGGTTGAGTTATTGAGTATTTGAGAAACATTAGGAATCGCTTGATTCGTATGCTTGTGTTTGTGTTGTTTAGTGATCTTTCTATCCAGTTCTATTAAGTTCAAAGATTTTTGGACGAGAAAAAGAATGGAAACCAACACCTCCCAAACCATAGCCTAGGCAAATCAAACTGATTAATAAGAAATGTTGTGTTATTGAGTATTTGAGAAACATTAGGAATCGCATGATTCGTATGCTTGTGTTTGTGTTGTTTGGTGATCTTTCTATAACGTTCTATTAAGTTCAAAGATTTTTGGACGAGAAAAAGAATGGAAACCAACACTTCCCAAACCATAGTCTCGGTAAATCAAACCAATCAATAAGTTAAGTTGTGTTATTGAGTATTTGAGAAACGTTAGGAATCGCATGATTCGTATGCTTGTGTTTGTGTTGTTTGGTGATCTTTCTATCACGTTAGATTAAGTTCAAAGACTTTTGGACGAGAAAAAGAATGGAAACCAACACTTCCCAAACCATAGCCTAGGCAAATCAAACTAATCAATAAGAAAGATTTTGTTATTGAGTATTTGAGAAACATTAGGAATCGCATGATTCGTATGCTTGTGTTTGTGTTGTTTGGTGATGTTTCTATCAAGTTCTATGAAGTTCAAAGATTTTAGACGAGAAAAAGAATGGAAACCAACACTTCCAAAACCAAATCCTAGGCAAATCAAACCAATCAATAAGAAAGGTTGTGTTATTGAGAATTTCAGAAACATTAGGAATCGCATCATTCGTATGTTTGTGTTTATATTGTTTGGTGATCTTTCTATCAAGTTCTATTACGTTCAAAGATTTTTGGCCGAGAAAAAGAGTGGAAACCAACACTTCCCAAACCATAACCTAGGCAATTCAAACCAATCAATAAGAAATGTTGTGCTATTGAGTATTAGAGAAACATTAGGAATCGCATGATTCTATGCTTGTGTTTGTGTTGTTTGGTGATCTTTCTATCAAGTTCTATTAAGTTCAAAGATTTCTGGACGAGAAAAAGAATGGAAACCAACACTTCCCAAACCATATCCTAGGCAAATCAAACTAATCAATAAGAAAGGTTGTGTTATTGAGTATTTGAGAAACATTAGGAATCGCATGATTCGTATGCTTGTGTTTGTGTTGTTTGGTGATCTTTCTATCAAGTTCTATTAAGTTCAAAGATTTTTGGACGAGAAAAAGAATGGAAACCAACACTTCCCAAACCATAGCCTAGGCAAATAAAACCAATCAATAACAAATGTTGTGTTATTGAGTATTTGAGAAACATTAGGAATCACATGATTCGTATGCTTGTGTTTGTGTTGTTTGGTGATCTTTCTATCACGTTCTATTAAGTTCAAAGATTTTTGGACGAGAAAAAGAATGGAAACCAACACTTCCCAAACCATATCCAAGGCAAATCAAACCAATCAATAAGAAAGGTTGTGTTATTGAGAATAGAAACATTAGGAATCGCGTGAATCATATGCTTGTGTTTGTGTTGTTTGGTGATCTTTCTATCAAGTTCTATTAAGTTCAAAGATTTTTGGACGAGAAAAAGAATGGAAACCAACACTTCCCAAACCATAGTCTCGGTAAATCAAACCAATCAATAAGTTAAGTTGTGTTATTGAGTATTTGAGAAACGTTAGGAATCGCATGATTCGTATGCTTGTGTTTGTGTTGTTTGGTGATCTTTCTATCACGTTAGATTAAGTTCAAAGACTTTTGGACGAGAAAAATAATGGAAACCAACACTTCGCAAACCATGGCCTAGGCAAATCAAACTAATCAATAAGAAAGATTTTGTTATTGAGTATTTGAGAAACATTAGGAATCGCATGATTCGTATGCTTGTGTTTGTGTTGTTTGGTGATGTTTCTATCAAGTTCTATGAAGTTCAAAGATTTTAGACGAGAAAAAGAATGGAAACCAACACTTCCCAAACCAAATCCTAGGCAAATCAAACCAATCAATAAGAAAGGTTGTGTTATTGAGAATTTGAGAAACATTAGGAATCGCATCATTCGTATGTTTGTGTTTGTGTTGTTTGGTGATCTTTCTATCAAGTTCTATTACGTTCAAAGATTTTTGGCCGAGAAAAAGAGTGGAAACCAACACTTCCCAAACCATAGCCTAGGCAATTCAAACCAATCAATAAGAAATGTTGTGCTATTGAGTATTAGAGAAACATTAGGAATCGCATGATTCTATGCTTGTGTTTGTGTTGTTTGGTGATCTTTCTATCAAGTTCTATTAAGTTCAAAGATTTTTGAACGAGAAAAAGAATGGAAACCAACACTTCCCAAACCATATCCTAGGCAAATCAAACCAATCAATAAGAAAGGTTGTGTTATTGAGTATTTGAGAAACATTTGGCATCGCATGATTCGTATGCTTGTGTTTGTGTTGTTTGGTGATCTTTCTATCAAGTTCTATTAAGTTCAAAGATTTTTGGATGAGAAAAAGAATGGAAACCAACACTTCCCAAACCATAGCCTAGGCAAATCAAACCAATCAATAAGAAAACTTGTGTTATTGAGTATTTGAGAAACATTAGGAATCGCATGATTCGTATGCTTGTGTTTGTGTTGTTTGGTGATCTTTCTATCAGGTTCTATTAAGTTCAAAGATTTTTGGACGAGAAAAAGAATGGAAACCAACATTTCCCAAACCATAGCCTAGGCAAATAAAACCAATCAATAAGAAATGTTGTGTTGTTGAGTATTTGAGAAACATTAGGAATCGCATGATTCGTATGCTTGTGTTTGTGTTGTTTGGTGATCTTTCTATCAAGTTCCATTAGTTCAAAGATTTATGGACTAGAAAAAGATTGGAAACCAACGGTTCCCAAACCATAACCTAGGCAAATCAAACCAATCAATAAGAAAGGTTGTGTTATTGAGAGTTTGAGAAACATTCGGAATCGCATGATTCGTATGCATGTGTTTGTGTTATTTGGAGATCTTTCTATCAAGTTCTATTAGTTCAAAGATTTTTGGACAAGAAAAAGAATGGTAACTAACGATTCCCAAACCATAGCCTAGGCAAATCAAACCAATCAATAAGAAAGGTTCTATTATTGAGAATTTGAGAAACATTCGAAATCGCATGATTCGTATGCTTGTGTTTGTGTTGTTTGGTGATCTTTCTATCAAGTTCCATTAGTTCAAAGATTCATGCACTAGAAAAATAATGCAAATCGACGGTTCCCAAACCATAGCCTAGGCAAATCAAATCAATCAATAAGAAAGATTTTGTTATTTAGTATTTGAGAAACATTAGGCATCGCATGATTCGTATGCTTGAGTTTGTGTTGTTTGGTGATGTTTCTATCAAGTTCTATTAAGTTCAAAGATTTTAGACGAGAAAAAGAATGGAAACCAATACATCCCAAACCATATCCTAGGAAAATCAAACAAATCAATAAGAAAGGTTGTGTTATTGAGAATAGAAACATTAGGAATCGCATGATTCATATGCTTGTGTTTGTGTTGTTTGGTGATCTTTCTATCAAGTTCTATGAAGTTCCAAGATTTTTGGAAGAGAAAAAGAATGGAAACCAAAATTTCCAAAACCATAGCCTGAGCAAATCAAACCAATCAATAAGAAAGGTTGAGTTATTGAGTATTTGAGAAACATTAGGAATCGCTTGATTCGTATGCTTGTGTTTGTGTTGTTTAGTGATCTTTCTATCAAGTTCTATTAAGTTCAAAGATTTTTGGACGAGAAAAAGAATGGAAACCAACACCTCCCAAACCATAGCCTAGGCAAATCAAACTAATTAATAAGAAATGTTGTGTTATTGAGTATTTGAGAAACATTAGGAATTGCATGATTCGTATGCTTGTGTTTGTGTTGTTTGGTGATCTTTCTATCAAGTTCTATTAAGTTCAAAGATTTTAGACGAGAAAAAGAATGGAAACCAACACTTCCCAAACCAAATCCTAGGCAAATCAAACCAATCAATAAGAAAGGTTGTGTTATTGAGAATTTGAGAAATATTAGGAGTCGCATGATTCGTGTGCTTGTGTTTGTGTTGTTTGGTGATCTTTCTATCAAGTTCTATTAAGTTCAAAGATTTTTGGACGAGAAAAAGAATGGAAACCAACACCTCCCAAACCATAGCCTAGGCAAATCAAACTGATTAATAAGAAATGTTGTGTTATTGAGTATTTGAGAAACATTAGGAATCGCATGATTCGTATGCTTGTGTTTGTGTTGTTTGGTGATCTTTCTATAACGTTCTATTAAGTTCAAAGATTTTTGGACGAGAAAAAGAATGGAAACCAACACTTCCCAAACCATAGTCTCGGTAAATCAAACCAATCAATAAGTTAAGTTGTGTTATTGAGTATTTGAGAAACGTTAGGAATCGCATGATTCGTATGCTTGTGTTTGTGTTGTTTGGTGATCTTTCTATCACGTTAGATTAAGTTCAAAGACTTTTGGACGGGAAAAAGAATGGAAACCAACACTTCCCAAACCATAGCCTAGGCAAATCAAACTAATCAATAAGAAAGATTTTGTTATTGAGTATTTGAGAAACATTAGGAATCGCATGATTCGTATGCTTGTGTTTGTGTTGTTTGGTGATGTTTCTATCAAGTTCTATGAAGTTCAAAGATTTTAGACGAGAAAAAGAATGGAAACCAACACTTCCAAAACCAAATCCTAGGCAAATCAAACCAATCAATAAGAAAGGTTGTGTTATTGAGAATTTCAGAAACATTAGGAATCGCATCATTCGTATGTTTGTGTTTGTATTGTTTGGTGATCTTTCTATCAAGTTGTAGTAAGTTCAAAGATTTTTGGACGAGAAAAAGAATGGAAACCAACACTTCCCAAACCATAGCCTCGGTAAATCAAACCAATCAATAAGAAAAGTTGTGTTATTGAGTATTTGAGAAACATTAGGAATCGCATGATTCGTATGCTTGTGTTTGTGTTGTTTGGTGATCTTTCTATCACGTTCTATTAAGTTCAAAGATTTTTGGACGAGAAAAAGATTGGAAATCAACACTTCCCAAACCATATCCTAGGCAAATCAAACCAATCAATAAGAAAGGTTGTGTTATTGAGTATTTGAGAAACATTTGGCATCGCATGATTCGTATGCTTGTGTTTGTGTTGTTTGGTGATCTTTCTATCAAGTTCTATTAAGTTCAAAGATTTTTGGATGAGAAAAAGAATGGAAACCAACACTTCCCAAACCATAGCCTAGGCAAATCAAACCAATCAATAAGAAAAGTTGTGTTATTGAGTATTTGAGAAACATTAGGAATCGCATGATTCGTATGCTTGTGTTTGTGTTGTTTGGTGATCTTTCTATCAAGTTCTATTAAGTTCAAAGATTTTTGGACGAGAAAAAGAATGGAAACCAACACTTCCCAAACCATAGTCTCGGTAAATCAAACCAATCAATAAGTTAAGTTGTGTTATTGAGTATTTGAGAAACATTAGGAATCGCATGATTCGTATGCTTGTGTTTGTGTTGTTTGGTGATCTTTCTATCAAGTTCTATTAAGTTCAAAGATTTTTGGACGAGAAAAAGAATGGAAACCAACACTTCCCAAACCATAGCCTAGGCAAATAAAACCAATCAATAAGAAATGTTGTGTTATTGAGTATTTGAGAAACATTAGGAATCGCATGATTCGTATGCTTGTGTTTGTGTTGTTTGGTGATCTTTCTATCAAGTTCCATTAGTTCAAAGATTTATGGACTAGAAAAAGATTGGAAACCAACGGTTCCCAAACCATAACCTAGGCAAATCAAACCAATCAATAAGAAAGGTTGTGTTATTGAGAGTTTGAGAAACATTCGGAATCGCATGATTCGTATGCATGTGTTTGTGTTATTTGGAGATCTTTGTATCAAGTTCTATTAGTTCAAAGATTTTTGGACAAGAAAAAGAATGGTAACTAACGATTCCCAAACCATAGCCTAGGTTAATCAAACCAATCAATAAGAAAGGTTCTATTATTGAGAATTTGAGAAACATTCGAAATCGCATGATTCGTATGCTTGTGTTTGTGTTGTTTGGTGATCTTTCTATCAAGTTCCATTAGTTCAAAGATTCATGCACTAGAAAAATAATGCAAATCGACGGTTCCCAAACCATAGCTTAGGCAAATCAAATCAATCAATAAGAAAGATTTTGTTATTTAGTATTTGAGAAACATTAGGAATCGCATGATTCGTATGCTTGAGTTTGTGTTGTTTGGTGATGTTTCTATCAAGTTCTATTAAGTTCAAAGATTTTAGACGAGAAAAAGAATGGAAACCAACACTACCCAAACCATATCCTAGGAAAATCAAACCAATCAATAAGAAAGGTTGTGTTATTGAGAATAGAAACATTAGGAATCGCATGATTCATATGCTTGTGTTTGTGTTGTTTGGTGATCTTTCTATCAAGTTCTATGAAGTTCCAAGATTTTTGGACGAGAAAAAGAATGGAAACCAAAATTTCCAAAACCATAGCCTGAGCAAATCAAACCAATCAATAAGAAAGGTTGAGTTATTGAGTATTTGAGAAACATTAGGAATCGCTTGATTCGTATGCTTGTGTTTGTGTTGTTTAGTGATCTTTCTATCCAGTTCTATTAAGTTCAAAGATTTTTGGACGAGAAAAAGAATGGAAACCAACACCTCCCAAACCATAGCCTAGGCAAATCAAACTGATTAATAAGAAATGTTGTGTTATTGAGTATTTGAGAAACATTAGGAATCGCATGATTCGTATGCTTGTGTTTGTGTTGTTTGGTGATCTTTCTATAACGTTCTATTAAGTTCAAAGATTTTTGGACGAGAAAAAGAATGGAAACCAACACTTCCCAAACCATAGTCTCGGTAAATCAAACCAATCAATAAGTTAAGTTGTGTTATTGAGTATTTGAGAAACGTTAGGAATCGCATGATTCGTATGCTCGTGTTTGTGTTGTTTGGTGATCTTTCTATCACGTTAGATTAAATTCAAAGACTTTTGGACGAGAAAAAGAATGGAAACCAACACTTCCCAAACCATAGCCTAGGCAAATCAAACTAATCAATAAGAAAGATTTTGTTATTGAGTATTTGAGAAACATTAGGAATCGCATGATTCGTATGCTTGTGTTTGTGTTGTTTGGTGATGTTTCTATCAAGTTCTATGAAGTTCAAAGATTTTAGACGAGAAAAAGAATGGAAACCAACACTTCCAAAACCAAATCCTAGGCAAATCAAACCAATCAATAAGAAAGGTTGTGTTATTGAGAATTTCAGAAACATTAGGAATCGCATCATTCGTATGTTTGTGTTTATATTGTTTGGTGATCTTTCTATCAAGTTCTATTACGTTCAAAGATTTTTGGCCGAGAAAAAGAGTGGAAACCAACACTTCCCAAACCATAACCTAGGCAATTCAAACCAATCAATAAGAAATGTTGTGCTATTGAGTATTAGAGAAACATTAGGAATCGCATGATTCTATGCTTGTGTTTGTGTTGTTTGGTGATCTTTCTATCAAGTTCTATTAAGTTCAAAGATTTCTGGACGAGAAAAAGAATGGAAACCAACACTTCCCAAACCATATCCTAGGCAAATCAAACTAATCAATAAGAAAGGTTGTGTTATTGAGTATTTGAGAAACATTAGGAATCGCATGATTCGTATGCTTGTGTTTGTGTTGTTTGGTGATCTTTCTATCAAGTTCTATTAAGTTCAAAGATTTTTGGACGAGAAAAAGAATGGAAACCAACACTTCCCAAACCATAGCCTAGGCAAATAAAACCAATCAATAACAAATGTTGTGTTATTGAGTATTTGAGAAACATTAGGAATCACATGATTCGTATGCTTGTGTTTGTGTTGTTTGGTGATCTTTCTATCACGTTCTATTAAGTTCAAAGATTTTTGGACGAGAAAAAGAATGGAAACCAACACTTCCCAAACCATATCCAAGGCAAATCAAACCAATCAATAAGAAAGGTTGTGTTATTGAGAATAGAAACATTAGGAATCGCGTGAATCATATGCTTGTGTTTGTGTTGTTTGGTGATCTTTCTATCAAGTTCTATTAAGTTCAAAGATTTTTGGACGAGAAAAAGAATGGAAACCAACACTTCCCAAACCATAGTCTCGGTAAATCAAACCAATCAATAAGTTAAGTTGTGTTATTGAGTATTTGAGAAACGTTAGGAATCGCATGATTCGTATGCTTGTGTTTGTGTTGTTTGGTGATCTTTCTATCACGTTAGATTAAGTTCAAAGACTTTTGGACGAGAAAAATAATGGAAACCAACACTTCGCAAACCATGGCCTAGGCAAATCAAACTAATCAATAAGAAAGATTTTGTTATTGAGTATTTGAGAAACATTAGGAATCGCATGATTCGTATGCTTGTGTTTGTGTTGTTTGGTGATGTTTCTATCAAGTTCTATGAAGTTCAAAGATTTTAGACGAGAAAAAGAATGGAAACCAACACTTCCCAAACCAAATCCTAGGCAAATCAAACCAATCAATAAGAAAGGTTGTGTTATTGAGAATTTGAGAAACATTAGGAATCGCATCATTCGTATGTTTGTGTTTGTGTTGTTTGGTGATCTTTCTATCAAGTTCTATTACGTTCAAAGATTTTTGGCCGAGAAAAAGAGTGGAAACCAACACTTCCCAAACCATAGCCTAGGCAATTCAAACCAATCAATAAGAAATGTTGTGCTATTGAGTATTAGAGAAACATTAGGAATCGCATGATTCTATGCTTGTGTTTGTGTTGTTTGGTGATCTTTCTATCAAGTTCTATTAAGTTCAAAGATTTTTGGACGAGAAAAAGAATGGAAACCAACACTTCCCAAACCATATCCTAGGCAAATCAAACCAATCAATAAGAAAGGTTGTGTTATTGAGTATTTGAGAAACATTTGGCATCGCATGATTCGTATGCTTGTGTTTGTGTTGTTTGGTGATCTTTCTATCAAGTTCTATTAAGTTCAAAGATTTTTGGATGAGAAAAAGAATGGAAACCAACACTTCCCAAACCATAGCCTAGGCAAATCAAACCAATCAATAAGAAAACTTGTGTAGAGTATTTGAGAAACATTAGGAATCGCATGATTCGTATGCTTGTGTTTGTGTTGTTTGGTGATCTTTCTATCAGGTTCTATTAAGTTCAAAGATTTTTGGACGAGAAAAAGAATGGAAACCAACATTTCCCAAACCATAGCCTAGGCAAATAAAACCAATCAATAAGAAATGTTGTGTTGTTGAGTATTTGAGAAACATTAGGAATCGCATGATTCGTATGCTTGTGTTTGTGTTGTTTGGTGATCTTTCTATCAAGTTCCATTAGTTCAAAGATTTATGGACTAGATTGGAAACCAACGGTTCCCAAACCATAACCTAGGCAAATCAAACCAATCAATAAGAAAGGTTGTGTTATTGAGAGTTTGAGAAACATTCGGAATCGCATGATTCGTATGCATGTGTTTGTGTTATTTGGAGATCTTTCTATCAAGTTCTATTAGTTCAAAGATTTTTGGACAAGAAAAAGAATGGTAACTAACGATTCCCAAACCATAGCCTAGGCAAATCAAACCAATCAATAAGAAAGGTTCTATTATTGAGAATTTGAGAAACATTCGAAATCGCATGATTCGTATGCTTGTGTTTGTGTTGTTTGGTGATCTTTCTATCAAGTTCCATTAGTTCAAAGATTCATGCACTAGAAAAATAATGCAAATCGACGGTTCCCAAACCATAGCCTAGGCAAATCAAATCAATCAATAAGAAAGATTTTGTTATTTAGTATTTGAGAAACATTAGGCATCGCATGATTCGTATGCTTGAGTTTGTGTTGTTTGGTGATGTTTCTATCAAGTTCTATTAAGTTCAAAGATTTTAGACGAGAAAAAGAATGGAAACCAATACATCCCAAACCATATCCTAGGAAAATCAAACAAATCAATAAGAAAGGTTGTGTTATTGAGAATAGAAACATTAGGAATCGCATGATTCATATGCTTGTGTTTGTGTTGTTTGGTGATCTTTCTATCAAGTTCTATGAAGTTCCAAGATTTTTGGAAGAGAAAAAGAATGGAAACCAAAATTTCCAAAACCATATCCTGAGCAAATCAAACCAATCAATAAGAAAGGTTGAGTTATTGAGTATTTGAGAAACATTAGGAATCGCTTGATTCGTATGCTTGTGTTTGAGTTGTTTAGTGATCTTTCTATCAAGTTCTATTAAGTTCAAAGATTTTTGGACGAGAAAAAGAATGGAAACCAACACCTCCCAAACCATAGCCTAGGCAAATCAAACTAATTAATAAGAAATGTTGTGTTATTGAGTATTTGAGAAACATTAGGAATCGCATGATTCGTATGCTTGTGTTTGTGTTGTTTGGTGATCTTTCTATCAAGTTCTATTAAGTTCAAAGATTTTAGACGAGAAAAAGAATGGAAACCAACACTTCCCAAACCAAATCCTAGGCAAATCAAACCAATCAATAAGAAAGGTTGTGTTATTGAGAATTTGAGAAATATTAGGAGTCGCATGATTCGTGTGCTTGTGTTTGTGTTGTTTGGTGATCTTTCTATCAAGTTCTATTAAGTTCAAAGATTTTTGGACGAGAAAAAGAATGGAAACCAACACCTCCCAAACCATAGCCTAGGCAAATCAAACTGATTAATAAGAAATGTTGTGTTATTGAGTATTTGAGAAACATTAGGAATCGCATGATTCGTATGCTTGTGTTTGTGTTGTTTGGTGATCTTTCTATAACGTTCTATTAAGTTCAAAGATTTTTGGACGAGAAAAAGAATGGAAACCAACACTTCCCAAACCATAGTCTCGGTAAATCAAACCAATCAATAAGTTAAGTTGTGTTATTGAGTATTTGAGAAACGTTAGGGATTGCATGATTCGTATGCTTGTGTTTGTGTTGTTTGGTGATCTTTCTATCACGTTAGATTAAGTTCAAAGACTTTTGGACGAGAAAAAGAATGGAAACCAACACTTCCCAAACCATAGCCTAGGCAAATCAAACTAATCAATAAGAAAGATTTTGTTATTGAGTATTTGAGAAACATTAGGAATCGCATGATTCGTATGCTTGTGTTTGTGTTGTTTTGTGATGTTTCTATCAAGTTCTATGAAGTTCAAAGATTTTAGACGAGAAAAAGAATGGAAACCAACACTTCCAAAACCAAATCCTAGGCAAATCAAACCAATCAATAAGAAAGGTTGTGTTATTGAGAATTTCAGAAACATTAGGAATCGCATCATTCGTATGTTTGTGTTTGTATTGTTTGGTGATCTTTCTATCAAGTTCTATTACGTTCAAAGATTTTTGGCCGAGAAAAAGAGTGGAAACCAACACTTCCCAAACCATAACCTAGGCAATTCAAACCAATCAATAAGAAATGTTGTGCTATTGAGTATTAGAGAAACATTAGGAATCGCATGATTCTATGCTTGTGTTTGTGTTGTTTGGTGATCTTTCTATCAAGTTCTATTAAGTTCAAAGATTTCTGGACGAGAAAAAGAATGGAAACCAACACTTCCCAAACCATATCCTAGGCAAATCAAACTAATCAATAAGAAAGGTTGTGTTATTGAGTATTTGAGAAACATTAGGAATCGCATGATTCGTATGCTTGTGTTTGTGTTGTTTGGTGATCTTTCTATCAAGTTCTATTAAGTTCAAAGATTTTTGGACGAGAAAAAGAATGGAAACCAACACTTCCGAAACCATAGCCTAGGAAAATAAAACCAATCAATAACAAATGTTGTGTTATTGAGTATTTGAGAAACATTAGGAATCACATGATTCGTATGCTTGTGTTTGTGTTGTTTGGTGATCTTTCTATCACGTTCTATTAAGTTCAAAGATTTTTGGACGAGAAAAAGAATGGAAACCAACACTTCCCAAACCATATCCAAGGCAAATTAAACCAATCAATAAGAAAGGTTGTGTTATTGAGAATAGAAACATTAGGAATCGCGTGAATCATATGCTTGTGTTTGTGTTGTTTGGTGATCTTTCTATCAAGTTCTATTAAGTTCAAAGATTTTTGGACGAGAAAAAGAATGGAAACCAACACTTCCCAAACCATAGTCTCGGTAAATCAAACCAATCAATAAGTTAAGTTGTGTTATTGAGTATTTGAGAAACGTTAGGAATCGCATGATTCGTATGCTTGTGTTTGTGTTGTTTGGTGATCTTTCTATCACGTTAGATTAAGTTCAAAGACTTTTGGACGAGAAAAATAATGGAAACCAACACTTCCCAAACCATGGCCTAGGCAAATCAAACTAATCAATAAGAAAGATTTTGTTATTGAGTATTTGAGAAACATTAGGAATCGCATGATTCGTATGCTTGTGTTTGTGTTGTTTGGTGATGTTTCTATCAAGTTCTATGAAGTTCAAAGATTTTAGACGAGAAAAAGAATGGAAACCAACACTTCCCAAACCAAATCCTAGGCAAATCAAACCAATCAATAAGAAAGGTTGTGTTATTGAGAATTTGAGAAACATTAGGAATCGCATCATTCGTATGTTTGTGTTTGTGTTGTTTGGTGATCTTTCTATCAAGTTCTATTACGTTCAAAGATTTTTGGCCGAGAAAAAGAGTGGAAACCAACACTTCCCAAACCATAGCCTAGGCAATTCAAACCAATCAATAAGAAATGTTGTGCTATTGAGTATTAGAGAAGTTTTAGGAATCGCATGATTCTATGCTTGTGTTTGTGTTGTTTGGTGATCTTTCTATCAAGTTCTATTAAGTTCAAAGATTTTTGGACGAGAAAAAGAATGGAAACCAACACTTCCCAAACCATATCCTAGGCAAATCAAACCAATCAATAAGAAAGGTTGTGTTATTGAGTATTTGAGAAACATTTGGCATCGCATGATTCGTATGCTTGTGTTTGTGTTGTTTGGTGATCTTTCTATCAAGTTCTATTAAGTTCAAAGATTTTTGGATGAGAAAAAGAATGGAAACCAACACTTCCCAAACCATAGCCTAGGCAAATCAAACCAATCAATAAGAAAACTTGTGTTATTGAGTATTTGAGAAACATTAGGAATCGCATGATTCGTATGCTTGTGTTTGTGTTGTTTGGTGATCTTTCTATCAGGTTCTATTAAGTTCAAAGATTTTTGGACGAGAAAAAGAATGGAAACCAACATTTCCCAAACCATAGCCTAGGCAAATAAAACCAATCAATAAGAAATGTTGTGTTGTTGAGTATTTGAGAAACATTAGGAATCGCATGATTCGTATGCTTGTGTTTGTGTTGTTTGGTGATCTTTCTATCAAGTTCCATTAGTTCAAAGATTTATGGACTAGAAAAAGATTGGAAACCAACGGTTCCCAAACCATAACCTAGGCAAATCAAACCAATCAATAAGAAAGGTTGTGTTATTGAGAGTTTGAGAAACATTCGGAATCGCATGATTCGTATGCATGTGTTTGTGTTATTTGGAGATCTTTCTATCAAGTTCTATTAGTTCAAAGATTTTTGGACAAGAAAAAGAATGGTAAGTAACGATTCCCAAACCATAGCCTAGGCAAATCAAACCAATCAATAAGAAAGGTTCTATTATTGAGAATTTGAGAAACATTCGAAATCGCATGATTCGTATGCTTGTGTTTGTGTTGTTTGGTGATCTTTCTATCAAGTTCCATTAGTTCAAAGATTCATGCACTAGAAAAATAATGCAAATCGACGGTTCCCAAACCATAGCCTAGGCAAATCAAATCAATCAATAAGAAAGATTTTGTTATTTAGTATTTGAGAAACATTAGGCATCGCATGATTCGTATGCTTGAGTTTGTGTTGTTTGGTGATGTTTCTATCAAGTTCTATTAAGTTCAAAGATTTTAGACGAGAAAAAGAATGGAAACCAATACATCCCAAACCATATCCTAGGAAAATCAAACAAATCAATAAGAAAGGTTGTGTTATTGAGAATAGAAACATTAGGAATCGCATGATTCATATGCTTGTGTTTGTGTTGTTTGGTGATCTTTCTATCAAGTTCTATGAAGTTCCAAGATTTTTGGAAGAGAAAAAGAATGGAAACCAAAATTTCCAAAACCATAGCCTGAGCAAATCAAACCAATCAATAAGAAAGGTTGAGTTATTGAGTATTTGAGAAACATTAGGAATCGCTTGATTCGTATGCTTGTGTTTGTGTTGTTTAGTGATCTTTCTATCAAGTTCTATTAAGTTCAAAGAGTTTTGGACGAGAAAAAGAATGGAAACCAACACCTCCCAAACCATAGCCTAGGCAAATCAAACTAATTAATAAGAAATGTTGTGTTATTGAGTATTTGAGAAACATTAGGAATCGCATGATTCGTATGCTTGTGTTTGTGTTGTTTGGTGATCTTTCTATCAAGTTCTATTAAGTTCAAAGATTTTAGACGAGAAAAAGAATGGAAACCAACACTTCCCAAACCAAATCCTAGGCAAATCAAACCAATCAATAAGAAAGGTTGTGTTATTGAGAATTTGAGAAATATTAGGAGTCGCATGATTCGTGTGCTTGTGTTTGTGTTGTTTGGTGATCTTTCTATCAAGTTCTATTAAGTTTAAAGATTTTTGGACGAGAAAAAGAATGGAAACCAACACTTCCCAAACCATAGCCTAGGCAAATCAAACTAATCAATAAGAAAGATTTTGTTATTGAGTATTTGAGAAATATTAGGAATCGCATGATTCGTATGCTTGTGTTTGTGTTGTTTGGTGATGTTTCTATCAAGTTCTATGAAGTTCAAAGATTTTAGACGAGAAAAAGAATGGAAACGAACACTTCCCAAACCAAATCCTAGGCAAATCAAACCAATCAATAAGAAAGGTTGTGTTATTGAGAATTTGAGAAACATTAGGAATCGCATCATTCGTATGTTTGTGTTTGTGTTGTTTGGTGATCTTTCTATCAAGTTCTATTACGTTCAAAGATTTTTGGCCGAGAAAAAGAGTGGAAACCAACACTTCCCAAACCATAGCCTAGGCAATTCAAACCAATCAATAAGAAATGTTGTGCTATTGAGTATTAGAGAAACATTAGGAATCGCATGATTCTATGCTTGTGTTTGTGTTGTTTGGTGATCTTTCTATCAAGTTCTATTAAGTTTAAAGATTTTTGGACGAGAAAAAGAATGGAAACCAACACTTCCCAAACCATAGTCTCGGTAAATCAAACCAATCAATAAGAAAGGTTGTGTTATTGAGTATTTGAGAAACATTAGGAATCGCATGATTCGTATGCTTGTGTTTGTGTTGTTTGGTGATCTTTCTATCACGTTAGATTAAGTTCAAAGACTTTTGGACGAGAAAAAGAATGGAAACCAACACTTCCCAAACCATAGCCTAGGCAAAGCAAACTAATCAATAAGAAAGATTTTGTTATTGAGTATTTGAGAAACATTAGGAATCGCATGATTCGTATGCTTGTGTTTGTGTTGTTTGGTGATGTTTCTATCAAGTTCTATGAAGTTCAAAGATTTTAGACGAGAAAAAGAATGGAAACCAACACTTCCCAAACGAAATCCTAGGCAAATCAAACCAATCAATAAGAAAGGTTGTGTTATTGAGAATTTGAGAAACATTAGGAATCGCATCATTCGTATGTTTGTGTTTGTGTTGTTTGGTGATCTTTCTATCAAGTTCTATTACGTTCAAAGATTTTTGGCCGAGAAAAAGAGTGGAAACCAACACTTCCCAAACCATAGCCTAGGCAATTCAAACCAATCAATAAGAAATGTTGTGCTATTGAGTATTAGAGAAACATTAGGAATCGCATGATTCTATGCTTGTGTTTGTGTTGTTTGGTGATCTTTCTATCAAGTTCTATTAAGTTCAAAGATTTTTGGACGAGAAAAAGAATGGAAACCAACACTTCCCAAACCATAGCCTAGGCAAATAAAACCAATCAATAACAAATGTTGTGTCATTGAGTATTTGAGAAACATTAGGAATCGCGTGATTCGTATGCTTGTGTTTGTGTTGTTTGGTGATCTTTCTATCACGTTAGAGTAAGTTCAAAGACTTTTGGACGAGAAAAAGAATGGAAACCAACACTTTCCAAACCATATCCTAGGCAAATAAAACCAATCAATAACAAATGTTGTGTTATTGAGTATTTGAGAAACATTAGGAATCGCATGATTCGTATGCTCGTGTTTGTGTTGTTTGGTGATCTTTCTATCAAGTTCTATTAAGTTCAAAGATTTTTGGACGAGAAAAAGAATGGAAACCAACACTTCCCAAACCATAGCCTAGGCAAATAAAACCAATCAATAACAAATGTTGTGTTATTGAGTATTTGAGAAACATTAGTAATCGCATGACTCGTATGCTTGTGTTTGTGTTGTTTGGTGATCTTTCTATCACGTTCTATTAAGTTCAAAGATTTTTGGACGAGAAAAAGAATGGAAACCAACACTTCCCAAACCATATCCAAGGCAAATCAAACCAATCAATAAGAAAGGTTGTGTTATTGAGAATAGAAACATTAGGAATCGCGTGAATCATATGCTTGTGTTTGTGTTGTTTGGTGATCTTTCTATCAAGTTCTATTAAGTTCAAAGATTTTTGGACGAGAAAAAGAATGGAAACCAACACTTCCCAAACCATAGTCTCGGTAAATCAAACCAATCAATAAGTTAAGTTGTGTTATTGAGTATTTGAGAAACGTTAGGAATCGCATGATTTGTATGCTTGTGTTTGTGTTGTTTGGTGATGTTTCTATCAAGTTCTATGAAGTTCAAAGATTTTAGACGAGAAAAAGAATGGAAACCAACACTTCCCAAACGAAATCCTAGATAAATCAAACCAATCAATAAGAAAGGTTGTGTTATTGAGTATTTGAGAAACATTTGGCATCGCATGATTCGTATGCTTGTGTTTGTGTTGTTTGGTGATCTTTCTATCAAGTTCTATTAAGTTCAAAGATTTTTGGATAAGAAAAAGAATGGAAACCAACACTTCCCAAACCATAGCCTAGGAAAATCAAACCAATCAATAAGAAAAGTTGTGTTATTGAGTATTTGAGAAACATTAGGAATCACATGATTCGTATGCTTGTGTTTGTGTTGTTTGGTGATTTTTCTATCAGGTTCTATTAAGTTCAAAGATTTTTGGACGAAAAAAAGAATGGAAACCAACACTTCCCAAACCATAGCCTAGGCAAATAAAACCAATCAATAAGAAATGTTGTGTTATTGAGTATTTGAGAAACATTAGGAATGGCATGATTCGTATGCTTGTGTTTGTGTTGTTTGGTGATCTTTCTATCAAGTTCCATTAGTTCAAAGATTTATGGACTAGAAAAAGATTGGAAACCAACGGTTCCCAAACCATAACCTAGGCAAATCAAACCAATCAATAAGAAAGGTTGTGTTATTGAGAGTTTGAGAAACATTCGGAATCGCATGATTCGTATGCATGTGTTTGTGTTATTTGGAGATCTTTCTATCAAGTTCTATTAGTTCAAAGATTTTTGGACAAGAAAAAGAATGGTAACTAACGATTCCCAAACCATAGCCTAGGCAAATCAAACCAATCAATAAGAAAGGTTCTATTATTGAGAATTTGAGAAACATTCGAAATCGCATGATTCGTATGCTTGTGTTTGTGTTGTTTGGTGATCTTTCTATCAAGTTCCATTAGTTCAAAGATTCATGCACTAGAAAAATATTGCAAATCGACGGTTCCCAAACCATAGCCTAGGCAAATCAAATCAATCAATAAGAAAGATTTTGTTATTTAGTATTTGAGAAACATTAGGAATCGCATGATTCGTATGCTTGAGTTTGTGTTGTTTGGTGATGTTTCTATCAAGTTCTATTAAGTTCAAAGATTTTAGACGAGAAAAAGAATGGAAACCAACACTTCCCAAACCATATCCTAGGAAAATCAAACCAATCAATAAGAAAGGTTGTGTTATTGAGAATAGAAACATTAGGAATCGCATGATTCATATGCTTGTGTTTGTGTTGTTTGGTGATCTTTCTATCAAGTTCAATGAAGTTCCAAGATTTTTGGACGAGAAAAAGAATGGAAACCAAAATTTCCAAAACGATAGCCTGAGCAAATCAAACCAATCAATAAGAAAGGTTGAGTTATTGAGTATTTGAGAAACATTAGGAATCGCTTGATTCGTATGCTTGTGTTTGTGTTGTTTAGTGATCTTTCTATCAAGTTCTATTAAGTTCAAAGATTTTTGGACGAGAAAAAGAATGGAAACCAACACCTCCCAAACCATAGCCTAGGCAAATCAAACTAATTAATAAGAAATGTTGTGTTATTGAGTATTTGAGAAACATTAGGAATCGCATGATTCGTATGCTTGTGTTTGTGTTGTTTGGTGATCTTTCTATCAAGTTCTATTAAGTTCAAAGATTTTAGACGAGAAAAAGAATGGAAACCAACACTTCCCAAACCATATCCTAGGCAAATCAAACCAATCAATAAGAATGGTTGTGTTATTGAGAATTTGAGAAATATTAGGAGTCGCATGATTCGTGTGCTTGTGTTTGTGTTGTTTGGTGATCTTTCTATCAAGTTCTATTAAGTTCAAAGAATTTTGGACGAGAAAAAGAATGGAAACCAACACTTCCCAAACCATAGCCTAGGCAAATCAAACTAATCAATAAGAAAGATTTTGTTATTGAGTATTTGAGAAACATTAGGAATCGCATGATTCGTATGCTTGTGTTTGTGTTGTTTGGTGATGTTTCTATCAAGTTCTATGAAGTTCAAAGATTTTAGACGAGAAAAAGAATGGAAACGAACACTTCCCAAACCAAATCCTAGGCAAATCAAACCAATCAATAAGAAAGGTTGTGTTATTGAGAATTTGAGAAACATTAGGAATCGCATCATTCGTATGTTTGTGTTTGTGTTGTTTGGTGATCTTTCTATCAAGTTCTATTACGTTCAAAGATTTTTGGCTAAGAAAAAGAGTGGAAACCAACACTTCCCAAACCATAGCCTAGGCAATTCAAACCAATCAATAAGAAATGTTGTGCTATTGAGTATTAGAGAAACATTAGGAATCGCATGATTCTATGCTTGTGTTTGTGTTGTTTGGTTATCTTTCTATCAAGTTCTATTAAGTTCAAAGATTTTTGGACGAGAAAAAGAATGGAAACCAACACTTCCCAAACCATATCCTTGGCAAATCAAACTAATCAATAAGAAAGGTTGTGTTATTGAGTATTTGAGAAACATTAGGAATCGCATGATTCGTATGCTTGTGTTTGTGTTGTTTGGTGATCTTTCTATCAAGTTCTATTAAGTTCAAAGATCTTTGGACGAGAAAAAGAATGGAAACCAACACTTCCCAAACCATAGCCTAGGCAAATAAAACCAATCAATAACAAATGTTGTGTTATTGAGTATTTGAGAAACATTAGGAATCGCATGATTCGTATGCTTGTGTTGTTTGGTGATCTTTCTATCAAGTTCTATTAAGTTCAAAGATTTTTGGACGAGAAAAGGAATGGAAACCAACACTTCCCAAACCATAGCCTAGGTAAATCAAACCAATCAATAAGAAAAGTTGTGTTATTGAGTATTGGATAAACATTAGGAATCGCATGATTCGTATGCTTGTGTTTGTGTTGTTTGGTGATCTTTCTATCACGTTCTATTAAGTTCAAAGATTTTTGGACGAGAAAAGGAATGGAAACCAACACTTCCCAAACCATAGCCTACGTAAATCTAACCAATCAATAAGAAAGGTTGTGTTATTGAGTATTTGAGAAACATTAGGAATCGCATGATTTACTGCTTGTGTTTGTGTTGTTTGGTGATCTTTCTATCACGTTTTATTAAGTTCAAAGATTTTTGGACGAGAAAAAGAATGGAAACCAACATTTCCCAAACTATAGCCTAGGCAAATCAAATCAATCAATAAGAAAGGTTGTGTTATTGAGTATTTGAGAAACATTAGGAATCGCATGATTCGTATGCTTGGTGATCTTTCTATTAAGTTCTATTAAGTTGAAAGATTTTTGGACGAGAAAAAGAATGGAAACCAACACTTCCCAAACCATAGCCTAGGCAAATCAAACCAATCAATAAGAAAGGTTGTGTTATTGAGTACTTGAGAAACATTAGGAATCGCATGATTCGTATGCTTGTGTTTGTGTTGTTTGGTGATAAAACTATTAAGTTCAAAGATTTTTGGACGAGAAAAAGAATGGAAACCAACACTTCCCAAACCATAGCCTAGGCAAATCAAACCAATCAATAAGAAAGGTTGTGTTATTGAGTACTTGAGAAACATTAGGAATCGCATGATTCGTATGCTTGTGTCTGTGTTGTTTGGTGATAAAACTATTAAGTTCAAAGATTTTTGGACGAGAAAAAGAATTGAAACCAACACTTCCCAAACCACATCCTAGGCAAATCAAACCAATCAATAAGAAAGGTTGTGTTATTGAGTATTTGAGAAACATTAGGAATCGCATGATTCGTATGCTTGTGTTTGTGTTGTTTGGTGATCTTTCTATCACGTTCTATTAAGTTCAAAGATTTTTGGACGAGAAAAGGAATGGAAACCAACACTTCCCAAACCATAGCCCAGGAAAATCAAACCAATCAATAAGAAAAGTTGTGTTATTGAGTATTTGAGAAACATTAGGTATCGCATGATTCGTATGCTTGTGTTTGTATTGTTTGGTGATCTTTCTATCATGTTCTATTAAGTTCAAAGATTTTTGGATGAGAAAAAGTGTTGAAACCAACACTTCCCAAACCATATCCTAGACAAATCAAACCAATCAATAAGAATGGTTGTGTTATTGAGTATTTGAGAAACATTAGGAATCGCTTGATTCGTATGCTTGTGTTTGTGTTGTTTGGTAATCTTTCTATCAAGTTCTTTTAAGTTCAAAGATTTTTGGACGAGAAAAAGAATGGAAACCAACACTTCCCAAACCATATCCTAGGCAAATCAAACCAATCAATAAGCAAAGGTTGTGTTATTGAGTAGTTGAGAAACATTAGGAATCGCATGATTCGTATGCTTGTGTTTGTGTTGTTTGGTGATAAAACTATTAAGTTCAAAGATTTTTGGACGAGAAAAAGAATGGAAACCAACACTTCGCAAACCATAGCCTAGGTAAATCAAACCAATCAATAAGAAAAGTTGTGTTATTGAGTATTTGAGAAACATTAGGAATCGCATGATTCATATGCTTGTGTTTGTGTTGTTTGGTGATCTTTCTATCAAGTTCTATTAAGTTTAAAGATTTTTGGACGAGAAAAAGAATGGAAACCAACACTTCCCAAACCATAGCCTAGGTAAATCAAACCAATCAATAAGAAAAGTTGCCTTATTGAGTATTTGAGAAACATTAGGAATCGCACGATTCGTATGCTTGTGTTTGTGTTGTTTGGTGATCTTTCTATCAAGTTCTATTAAGTTCAAAGATTTTTGGACGAGAAAAAGTATTGAAACCAACACTTCCCAAACCATATCCTAGACAAATCAAACAAATCAATAAGAAAGGTTGTGTTATTGAGTATTTGAGAAACATTAGGAATCGCTTGATTCGTATGCTTGTGTTTGTGTTGTTTGGTGATCTTATCACGTTCTATTAAGTTCAAAGATTTTTGGACGAGAAAAATAATGGAAACCAACACTTCCCAAACCATAGGCTTGGCAAATCAAACAAAACAATAAGAAATGTTGTGTTATTGAGTATTTGAGAAACATTAGGAATCGCATGATTCGTATGCTTGTGTTTGTGTTGTTTGGTGATCTTTCTATCATGTTTTATTAAGTTCAAAGATTTTTTGACGAGAAAAAGAATGGAAACCAACATTTCCCAAACTATAGCCTAGGCAAATCAAATCAATCAATAAGAAAGGTTGTGTTATTGAGTATTTGAGAAACATTAGGAATCGCATGATTCGTATGCTTGGTGATCTTTCTATTAAGTTCTATTAAGTTGTAAGATTTTTGGACGAGAAAAAGAATGGAAACCAACACTTCCCAAACCATAGCCTAGGCAAATCAAACCAATCAATAAGAAAGGTTGTGTTATTGAGTACTTGAGAAACATTAGGAATCGCATGATTCGTATGCTTGTGTTTGTGTTGTTTGGTGATAAAACTATTAAGTTCAAAGATTTTTGGACGAGAAAAAGAATGGAAACCAACACTTCCCAAACCATAGCCTAGGTAAATCAAACCAATCAATAAGAAAAGTTGTGTTATTGAGTATTTGAGAAACATTAGGAATCGCATCATTCGTATGCTTGTGTTTGTGTTGTTTGGTGATCTTTCTATCACGTTCTATTAAGTTCAAAGATTTTTGGACGAGAAAAGGAATGGAAACCAACACTTCCCAAACCATAGCCTACGTAAATCAAACCAATCAATAAGAAAAGTTGTGTTATTGAGTATTTGAGAAACATTAGGAATCGCATGATTCGTATGCTTGTGTTGTTTGGTGATCTTTCTATCAAGTTCTATTAAGTTCAAAGATTTTTGGACGAGAAAAGGAATGGAAACCAACACTTCCCAAACCATAGCCTAGGTAAATCAAACCAATCAATAAGAAAAGTTATGTTATTGAGTATTTGAGAAACATTAGGAATCGCATGATTCGTATGCTTGTGTTTGTGTTGTTTGGTGATCTTTCTATCACGTTCTATTAAGTTGAAAGATTTTTGAACGAGAAAAAGAATGGAAACAAACACTTCCCAAACCATATCCTTGGCAAATCACACCAATCAATAAGAAAGGTTATGTTATTGAGTATTTGAGAAACATTAGGAATCGCTTGATTCGTATGCTTGTGTTTGTGTTGTTTGGTGATCTTTCTAACACGTTCTATTAAGTTCAAAGATTTTTGGACGAGAAAAGGAATGGAAACCAACACTTCCCAAACCATAGCCTACGTAAATCAAACCAATCAATAAGAAAAGTTGTGTTATTGAGTATTTGAGAAACATTAGGAATCGCATGATTCGTATGCTTGTGTTGTTTGGTGATCTTTCTATCAAGTTCTATTAAGTTCAAAGATTTTTGGACGAGAAAAGGAATGGAAACCAACACTTCCCAAACCATAGCCTAGGTAAATCAAACCAATCAATAAGAAAAGTTGTGTTATTGAGTATTTGAGAAACATTAGGAATCGCATGATTCGTATGTTTGTGTTTGTGTTGTTTGGTAATCTTTCTATCACGTTCTATTAAGTTGAAAGATTTTTGGAAGAGAAAAAGAATGGAAACAAACACATCCCAAACCATATCCTAGGCAAATCAAACCAATCAATAAGAAAGGTTGTGTTATTGAGTATTTGAGAAACATTAGGAATCGCATGATTCGTATGCCTGTGTGATGAAGGATTATTCCAGGACATCCAAGAAGAACCTTTGCAAGGACCAAGATGCATATCTAGCTGAGTGAAACGCCAATTTCCAGCCTAGTTGTGTTTTGGGCCACACTTGTTATTTTGGGCCATTAGCATTTTATTAGCTTTTAATGTAATTTCTTTTATTTAGCATTTTAGTATAAATAGCCATAGTTAGTTTTGAATTTCAGCAGTTTTAGCCTAGCCTTGATTAGAAATCAGATTTGGAGAGTGTTTCTCCCTAAGGGGGCCGAGTGCCTCTTGAAGGGGTTCGGTTTCGATGGTTGTAGCTTGGCTCGTGATTGTGTGTGTCGATTCCGTCGAGGATTGGTGCTAGCAGCCGATCACAAGCATCCTCCTTGTGCTTTTGGAGCTGCGTTCTCCTCTTGTGTAGGGTTGTATTGGGTTGGTCTTTCGATCATTCATTCTGGTTCTCGTTTTAAAAGCAACGAGGGTCTTTGTGTTGTTTCGTTGGGTTATCCCTTCCATTATCAATCTATCCTTCGTTTCCATTGTTATCATTTGTTTCTTCCTCATTTCTGATTCGTTTCCTTGTTGTTTCTTTCATTTTCGAGTCAAATCTGACCATTGTTCCTTTGTTTGAGTCTATGGTGTTGAAGATCGGGCCACCGACGGCTAATCCCCGTATCAAATTGGTATCAGAGCTACAGGTTGCCAGCACCATGGTTGAGTCGTTCATGGAGTCGTTCTAAGTCAGAAAACCCCAAAAAAAGAGTCGGTTGTGTCACCAAGAACAAAATCTCTTGGTTAGTCTTTCATACCTTACTTTCTCGTGTTTAATTGGTTTTCTAACCCCTTGATGAGCAGAAATGTTGTGCCTGGTTGTTGCCCATACCAAACACACCCTAAATCAGCCTAAACCGCCACCTTCCAGCCACCTACGCCCACCACCACCATCAAAAACGACCACCACCTTCATATTATCTCCAGCCATGAATTTATTTAATTAAAGAAATTTATTTCTTTTAATTAAATGCAAATTCAAACCCATCCTATTCAGCCTCCTACATTCAAGGGATACTATTTCAAAGCTGAAACAAACTCACCTCACCTCCACAAATCAATTCCCACGCCTCCTATTTCTTAGGAATACCATTCAAATTCGAAATTCAACCACAATCAGCCATAAAATATTAATTAAATTAGGATTTTATTCTGATTTAATTAAATTCAAATTCAAAAGCTCCTAAGTCCATTACTACATTTTAGCTTTGAACCAGCTGCATCTTTATTTGAATTTGAATTCAAATTGACTTCAAAATTTGAAAGGAGACTTCCAGCTCTTAAATTAAATTGAAGTCAACTTCTCCTCCCATTTTATCAACGCCACATCTCACCACCTACTCAGCCACCAGCCAAGACACCCTCCAACCAGCCACAACGCATCTTTGGGTTGTAAATCACACACGAGCATGTAAGTTTTTCATCGTTATTCTTCTTTTTATTCCTTAGAGTCATCCACAAAAATCCAAACAAAGAGTCTAGAGTGTGTAGGATGGAAGAAAGAGGGGTTTTTAAGTTGTTTCGTTGGGTTCTTGTTCATGTGCGAACATGGGTTTTTCGATCATTCTTAAGGGTTCTTCTTATATCTATCCTATTTCTCTGAACTTTCAGTTTGTGGGTCATGCGTTTGTTTCTGTTTTGTGTCACATAAGGCCAATTGCCTAAGTATGTTTCTCTGTGGGATTATGTGTTTAGTTTTCTTGTGTCCAACCTCGTTTTGTAGTCGTTCCAAGCCAAGCACATATACAATGGAAGGGTCATCATAAAATCAGATTTAGAGTGAAAACACATGAGCGAAACACTTGTGAGGATTTGATTTCATTCTAACATTGCAAAGTGTTGTAGCATTATGTCTTCTTCAGATTATACATATTCGGAGCTACATCATGAAGAGCCTGAAGAATCATGTGGATCAAACGACTTCATCCAGCCCCATGTTGACGTAGACGACACTCAAGATTCGAGGACGAATCTTCTTTAAGAAGGGGAGGATGATGAAGGATTATTCCAGGACATCCAAGAAGAACCTTTGCAAGGACCAAGATGCATATCTAGCTGAGTGAAACGCCAATTTCCAGCCTAGTTGTGTTTTGGGCCACACTTGTTATTTTGGGCCATTAGCATTTTATTAGCTTTTAATGTAATTTCTTTTATTTAGCATTTTAGTATAAATAGCCATAGTTAGTTTTGAATTTCAGCAGTTTTAGCCTAGCCTTGATTAGAAATCAGATTTGGAGAGTGTTTCTCCCTAAGGGGGCCGAGTGCCTCTTGAAGGGGTTCGGTTTCGATGGTTGTAGCTTGGCTCGTGATTGTGTGTGTCGATTCCGTCGAGGATTGGTGCTAGCAGCCGATCACAAGCATCCTCCTTGTGCTTTTGGAGCTGCGTTCTCCTCTTGTGTAGGGTTGTATTGGGTTGGTCTTTCGATCATTCATTCTGGTTCTCGTTTTAAAAGCAACGAGGGTCTTTGTGTTGTTTCGTTGGGTTATCCCTTCCATTATCAATCTATCCTTCGTTTCCATTGTTATCATTTGTTTCTTCCTCATTTCTGATTCGTTTCCTTGTTGTTTCTTTCATTTTCGAGTCAAATCTGACCATTGTTCCTTTGTTTGAGTCTATGGTGTTGAAGATCGGGCCACCGACGGCGGGCCACCGACGGCTAATCCCCGTATCACTGTGTTTGTGTTGTTTGGTGATCTTTCTATCAAGTTCTATTAAGTTCAAAGATTTTTGGACGAGAAAAGGAATGGAAACCAACACTTCCCAAACCATAGCCTAGGTAAATCAAACCATTCAATAAGAATGGTTGTGTTATTGAGTATTTGAGAAACATTAGGAATCGCTTGATTCGTATGCTTGTGTTTGTGTTGTTTGGTAATCTTTCTATCAATTTCTATTAAGTTCAAAGATTTTTGGACGAGAAAAAGAATGGAAACCAACACTTCCCAAACCATATCCTAGGCAAATCAAACCAATCAATAAGAAAGGTTGTGTTATTGAGTAGTTGAGAAACATTAGGAATCGCATGATTCGTATGCTTGTGTTTGTGTTGTTTGGTGATAAAACTATTAAGTTCAAAGATTTTTGGACGAGAAAAAGAATGGAAACCAACACTTCGCAAACCATAGCCTAGGTAAATCAAACCAATCAATAAGAAAAGTTGTGTTATTGAGTATTTGAGAAACATTAGGAATCGCATGATTCATATGCTTGTGTTTGTGTTGTTTGGTGATCTTTCTATCAAGTTCTATTAAGTTTAAAGATTTTTGGACGAGAAAAAGAATGGAAACCAACACTTCCCAAACCATAGCCTAGGTAAATCAAACCAATCAATAAGAAAAGTTGCCTTATTGAGTATTTGAGAAACATTAGGAATCGCACGATTCGTATGCTTGTGTTTGTGTTGTTTGGTGATCTTTCTATCAAGTTCTATTAAGTTCAAAGATTTTTGGACGAGAAAAAGTATTGAAACCAACACTTCCCAAACCATATCCTAGACAAATCAAACAAATCAATAAGAAAGGTTGTGTTATTGAGTATTTGAGAAACATTAGGAATCGCTTGATTCGTATGCTTGTGTTTGTGTTGTTTGGTGATCTTATCACGTTCTATTAAGTTCAAAGATTTTTGGACGAGAAAAATAATGGAAACCAACACTTCCCAAACCATAGGCTTGGCAAATCAAACAAAACAATAAGAAATGTTGTGTTATTGAGTATTTGAGAAACATTAGGAATCGCATGATTCAAATACTTGTGTTTGTGTTGTTTGGTGATCTTTCTATAACGTTCTATTAAGTTCAAAGATTTTTGGACGAGAAAAAGAATGGAAACCAACACTTCCCAAACCATATCTTAGGCCAATCGAACCAATAAATATGAAAAGTTGTGTTATTGAGTATTTGAGAAACATTAGGAATCGCATGATTCGTATGCTTGTGTTTGTATTGTTTGGTGATCTTTCTATCAAGTTCTATTAAGTTCAAATATTTTTGGACGAGAAAAAGATTGGAAACCAACACTTCCCAAACCATAGCCTAGGCAAATCAAACCAATCAATAAGAAATGTTGTGTTATTGAGTATTTGAGAAACATTAGGAATCGCATGATTCGTATGCTTGTTTTTGTGTTGTTTGGTGATCTTTCTGTCACGTTCTATTAAGTTCAAAGATTTTTGGACGAGAAAAAGAATGGAAACCAACACTTCCCAAACCACATCCTAGGCAAATAAAACCAATCAATAAGAAAGGTTGTGTTATTGTGTATTTGAGAAACATTTGGAATCGCATGATTCGTATGCTTGTGTTTGTTTTGTTTGGTGATCCTTCTATTAAGTTCAAAGATTTTTGGACGAGAAAAAGAATGGAAACCAACACTTCCCAAACCATAGCCTAGGTAAATCAAACCAATCAATAAGAAAAGTTGTGTTATTGAGTATTTGAGAAACATTAGGAATCGCATGATTCGTATGCTTGTGTTTGTGTTGTTTGGTGATCTTTCTATCACGTTCTATTAAGTTCAAAGATTTTTGGACGAGAAAAGGAATGGAAACCAACACTTCCCAAACCATAGCCCAGGAAAATCAAACCAATCAATAAGAAAAGTTGTGTTATTGAGTATTTGAGAAACATTAGGTATCGCATGATTCGTATGCTTGTGTTTGTATTGTTTGGTGATCTTTCTATCATGTTCTATTAAGTTCAAAGATTTTTGGATGAGAAAAAGTGTTGAAACCAACACTTCCCAAACCATATCCTAGACAAATCAAACCAATCAATAAGAATGGTTGTGTTATTGAGTATTTGAGAAACATTACGAATCGCTTGATTCGTATGCTTGTGTTTGTGTTGTTTGGTAATCTTTCTATCAAGTTCTATTAAGTTCAAAGATTTTTGGACGAGAAAAAGAATGGAAACCAACACTTCCCAAACCATATCCTAGGCAAATCAAACCAATCAATAAGAAAGGTTGTGTTATTGAGTACTTGAGAAACATTAGGAATCGCATGATTCGTATGCTTGTGTTTGTGTTGTTTGGTGATAAAACTATTAAGTTCAAAGATTTTTGGACGAGAAAAAGAATGGAAACCAACACTTCGCAAACCATAGCCTAGGTAAATCAAACCAATCAATAAGAAAAGTTGTGTTATTGAGTATTTGAGAAACATTAGGAATCGCACGATTCGTATGCTTGTGTTTGTGTTGTTTGGTGATCTTTCTATCAAGTTCTATTAAGTTCAAAGATTTTTGGACGAGAAAAAGTATTGAAACCAACACTTCCCAAACCATATCCTAGACAAATCAAACAAATCAATAAGAAAGGTTGTGTTATTGAGTATTTGAGAAACATTAGGAATCGCTTGATTCGTATGCTTGTGTTTGTGTTGTTTGGTGATCTTATCACGTTCTATTAAGTTCAAAGATTTTTGGACGAGAAAAATAATGGAAACCAACACTTCCCAAACCATAGGCTTGGCAAATCAAACAAAACAATAAGAAATGTTGTGTTATTGAGTATTTGAGAAACATTAGGAATCGCATGATTCATATACTTGTGTTTGTGTTGTTTGGTGATCTTTCTATAACGTTCTATTAAGTTCAAATATTTTTGGACGAGAAAAAGAATGGAAACCAACACTTCCCAAACCATATCCTGGGCCAATCAAATCAATAAATATGAAAAGTTGTGTTATTGAGTATTTGAGAAACATTAGGAATCGCATGATTCGTATGCTTGCGTTTGTATTGTTTGGTGATCTTTCTATCAAGTTCTATTAAGTTCAAATATTTTTGGACGAGAAAAAGATTGGAAACCAACACTTCCCAAACCATAGCCTAGGCAAATCAAACCAATCAATAAGAAATGTTGTGTTATTGAGTATTTGAGAAACATTAGGAATCGCATGATTCGTATGCTTGTGTTTGTTTTGTTTGGTGATCCTTCTATTAAGTTCAATGATTTTTGGACGAGAAAAAGATTGGAAACCAACACTTCCCAAACCATATCCTAGGCAAATCAAACCAATCAATAAGAAATGTGGTGTTATTGAGTATTTGAGAAACATTAGGAATCGCACGATTCGTATGCTTGTGTTTGTGTTGTTTGGTGTTCTTTCTATCAAGTTCTATTAAGTTCAAAGATTTTTGGACGAGAAAAAGAATGGAAACCAACATTTCCCAAACCATAGCCTAGGCAAATCAAACCAATCAATAAGAAAGGTTGTGTTATTGAGTACTTGAGAAACATTAGGAATCGCATGATTCGTATGCTTGGTGATCTTTCTATTAAGTTCTATTAAGTTGAAAGATTTTTGGACGAGAAAAAGAATGGAAACAAACACTTCCCAAACCATAGCCTAGGTAAATCAAACCAATCAATAAGAAAAGTTGTGTTATTGAGTATTTGAGAAACATTAGGAATCGCATGATTCGTATGCTTGTGTTTGAGTTGTTTGGTGATCTTTCTATCAAGTTCTATTAAGTTCAAAGATTTTTGGACGAGAAAAAGAATGGAAACCAACACTTCCCAAACCATAGCCCAGGAAAATCAAACCAATCAATAAGAAAGGTTGTGTTATTGAGTATTTGAGAGACATTAGGAATCGCATGATTCGTATGCTTGGTGAGCTTTCTATTAAGTTCTATTAAGTTGAAAGATTTTTGGACGAGAAAAAGAATGGAAACAACACTTCCCAAACCATAGCCTAGTTAAATCAAACCAATCAATAAGAAAAGTTGTGTTATTGAGTATTTGAGAAACATTAGGAATCGCATGATTCATATGCTTGTGTTTGTGTTGTTTGGTGATCTTTCTATCAAGTTCTATTAAGTTCAAAGATTTTTGGACGAGAAAAAGAATGGAAACCAACACTTCCCAAACCATAGCATAGGTAAATCAAACCAATCAATAAGAAAGGTTGTGTTATTGAGTATTTGAGAAACATTCGGAATCGCACGATTCGTATGCTTATGTTTGTGTTGTTTGGTGATCTTTCTATCAAGTTCTATTAAGTTCAAAGATTTTTGGACGAGAAAAAGAATGGAAACCAACATTTCCCAAACTATAGCCTAGGCAAATCAAAGCAATCAATAAGAAAGGTTGTGTTATTGAGTATTTGAGAAACATTACGAATCGCATGATTCGTATGCTTGTGTTTGTGTTGTTTGGTGATCTTTCTATCACGTTCTATTAAGTTCAAAGATTTTTGGACGAGAAAAGGAATGGAAACCAACACTTCCCAAACCATAGCCTACGTAAATCTAACCAATCAATAAGAAAGGTTGTGTTATTGAGTATTTGAGAAACATTAGGAATCGCATGATTCGTATGCTTGTGTTTGTGTTGTTTGGTGATCTTTCTATCACGTTTTATTAAGTTCAAAGATTTTTGGACGAGAAAAAGAATGGAAACCAACATTTCCCAAACTATAGCCTAGGCAAATCAAATCAATCAATAAGAAAGGTTGTGTTATTGAGTATTTGAGAAACATTAGGAATCGCATGATTCGTATGCTTGGTGATCTTTCTATTAAGTTCTATTAAGTTGAAAGATTTTTGGACGAGAAAAAGAATGGAAACCAACACTTCCCAAACCATAGCCTAGGCAAATCAAACCAATCAATAAGAAAGGTTGTGTTATTGAGTACTTGAGAAACATTAGGAATCGCATGATTCGTATGCTTGTGTTTGTGTTGTTTGGTGATAAAACTATTAAGTTCAAAGATTTTTGGACGAGAAAAAGAATGGAAACCAACACTTCCCAAACCATAGCCTAGGCAAATCAAACCAATCAATAAGAAAGGTAGTGTTATTGAGTACTTGAGAAACATTAGGAATCGCATGATTCGTATGCTTGGTGATCTTTCTATTAAGTTCTATTAAGTTGAAAGATTTTTGGACGAGAAAAAGAATGGAAACAAACACTTCCCAAACCATAGCCTAGGTAAATCAAACCAATCAATAAGAAAAGTTGTGTTATTGAGTATTTGAGAAACATTAGGAATCGCATGATTCGTATGCTTGTGTTTGAGTTGTTTGGTGATCTTTCTATCAAGTTCTATTAAGTTCAAAGATTTTTGGACGAGAAAAAGAATGGAAACCAACACTTCCCAAACCATAGCCCAGGAAAATCAAACCAATCAATAAGAAAGGTTGTGTTATTGAGTATTTGAGAGACATTAGGAATCGCATGATTCGTATGCTTGGTGAGCTTTCTATTAAGTTCTATTAAGTTGAAAGATTTTTGGACGAGAAAAAGAATGGAAACAACACTTCCCAAACCATAGCCTAGTTAAATCAAACCAATCAATAAGAAAAGTTGTGTTATTGAGTATTTGAGAAACATTAGGAATCGCATGATTCATATGCTTGTGTTTGTGTTGTTTGGTGATCTTTCTATCAAGTTCTATTAAGTTCAAAGATTTTTGGACGAGAAAAAGAATGGAAACCAACACTTCCCAAACCATAGCATAGGTAAATCAAACCAATCAATAAGAAAGGTTGTGTTATTGAGTATTTGAGAAACATTCGGAATCGCACGATTCGTATGCTTATGTTTGTGTTGTTTGGTGATCTTTCTATCAAGTTCTATTAAGTTCAAAGATTTTTGGACGAGAAAAAGAATGGAAACCAACATTTCCCAAACTATAGCCTAGGCAAATCAAAGCAATCAATAAGAAAGGTTGTGTTATTGAGTATTTGAGAAACATTACGAATCGCATGATTCGTATGCTTGTGTTTGTGTTGTTTGGTGATCTTTCTATCACGTTCTATTAAGTTCAAAGATTTTTGGACGAGAAAAGGAATGGAAACCAACACTTCCCAAACCATAGCCTACGTAAATCTAACCAATCAATAAGAAAGGTTGTGTTATTGAGTATTTGAGAAACATTAGGAATCGCATGATTCGTATGCTTGTGTTTGTGTTGTTTGGTGATCTTTCTATCACGTTTTATTAAGTTCAAAGATTTTTGGACGAGAAAAAGAATGGAAACCAACACTTCCCAAACCATAGCCTAGGCAAATCAAACCAATCAATAAGAAAGGTTGTGTTATTGAGTACTTGAGAAACATTAGGAATCGCATGATTCGTATGCTTGTGTTTGTGTTGTTTGGTGATAAAACTATTAAGTTCAAAGATTTTTGGACGAGAAAAAGAATGGAAACCAACACTTCCCAAACCATAGCCTAGGCAAATCAAACCAATCAATAAGAAAGGTTGTGTTATTGAGTACTTGAGAAACATTAGGAATCGCATGATTCGTATGCTTGTGTTTGTGTTGTTTGGTGATAAAACTATTAAGTTCAAAGATTTTTGGACGAGAAAAAGAATTGAAACCAACACTTCCCAAACCACATCCTAGGCAAATCAAACCAATCAATAAGAAAGGTTGTGTTATTGAGTATTTGAGAAACATTAGGAATCGCATGATTCGTATGCTTGTGTTTGTGTTGTTTGGTGATCTTTCTATCACGTTCTATTAAGTTCAAAGATTTTTGGACGAGAAAATGAATGGAAACCAACACTTCCCAAACCATAGCCCAGGAAAATCAAACCAATCAATAAGAAAAGTTGTGTTATTGAGTATTTGAGAAACATTAGGTATCGCATGATTCGTATGCTTGTGTTTGTATTGTTTGGTGATCTTCCTATCATGTTCTATTAAGTTCAAAGATTTTTGGACGAGAAAAAGTGTTGAAACCAACACTTCCCAAACCACATCCTAGGCAAATCAAACCAATCAATAAGAAAGGTTGTGTTATTGAGTATTTGAGAAACATTAGGAATCGCATGATTCGTATGCTTGTGTTTGTGTTGTTTGGTGATCTTTCTATCACGTTCTATTAAGTTCAAAGATTTTTGGACGAGAAAAGGAATGGAAACCAACACTTCCCAAACCATAGCCCAGGAAAATCAAACCAATCAATAAGAAAAGTTGTGTTATTGAGTATTTGAGAAACATTAGGTATCGCATGATTCGTATGCTTGTGTTTGTATTGTTTGGTGATCTTCCTATCATGTTCTATTAAGTTCAAAGATTTTTGGACGAGAAAAAGTGTTGAAACCAACACTTCCCAAACCACATCCTAGGCAAATCAAACCAATCAATAAGAAAGGTTGTGTTATTGAGTATTTGAGAAACATTAGGAATCGCATGATTCGTATGCTTGTGTTTGTGTTGTTTGGTGATCTTTCTATCACGTTCTATTAAGTTCAAAGATTTTTGGACGAGAAAAGGAATGGAAACCAACACTTCCCAAACCATAGCCCAGGAAAATCAAACCAATCAATAAGAAAAGTTGTGTTATTGAGTATTTGAGAAACATTAGGTATCGCATGATTCGTATGCTTGTGTTTGTATTGTTTGGTGATCTTTCTATCATGTTCTATTAAGTTCAAAGATTTTTGGATGAGAAAAAGTGTTGAAACCAACACTTCCCAAACCATATCCTAGACAAATCAAACCAATCAATAAGAATGGTTGTGTTATTGAGTATTTGAGAAACATTAGGAATCGCTTGATTCGTATGCTTGTGTTTGTGTTGTTTGGTAATCTTTCTATCAAGTTCTTTTAAGTTCAAAGATTTTTGGACGAGAAAAAGAATGGAAACCAACACTTCCCAAACCATATCCTAGGCAAATCAAACCAATCAATAAGCAAAGGTTGTGTTATTGAGTAGTTGAGAAACATTAGGAATCGCATGATTCGTATGCTTGTGTTTGTGTTGTTTGGTGATAAAACTATTAAGTTCAAAGATTTTTGGACGAGAAAAAGATTGGAAACCAACACTTCGCAAACCATAGCCTAGGTAAATCAAACCAATCAATAAGAAAAGTTGTGTTATTGAGTATTTGAGAAACATTAGGAATCGCATGATTCATATGCTTGTGTTTGTGTTGTTTGGTGATCTTTCTATCAAGTTCTATTAAGTTTAAAGATTTTTGGACGAGAAAAAGAATGGAAACCAACACTTCCCAAACCATAGCCTAGGTAAATCAAACCAATCAATAAGAAAAGTTGCCTTATTGAGTATTTGAGAAACATTAGGAATCGCACGATTCGTATGCTTGTGTTTGTGTTGTTTGGTGATCTTTCTATCAAGTTCTATTAAGTTCAAAGATTTTTGGACGAGAAAAATTATTGAAACCAACACTTCCCAAACCATATCCTAGACAAATCAAACAAATCAATAAGAAAGGTTGTGTTATTGAGTATTTGAGAAACATTAGGAATCGCTTGATTCGTATGCTTGTGTTTGTGTTGTTTGGTGATCTTATCACGTTCTATTAAGTTCAAAGATTTTTGGACGAGAAAAATAATGGAAACCAACACTTCCCAAACCATAGGCTTGGCAAATCAAACAAAACAATAAGAAATGTTGTGTTATTGAGTATTTGAGAAACATTAGGAATCGCATGATTCGTATGCTTGTGTTTGTGTTGTTTGGTGATCTTTCTATCATGTTTTATTAAGTTCAAAGATTTTTTGACGAGAAAAAGAATGGAAACCAACATTTCCCAAACTATAGCCTAGGCAAATCAAATCAATCAATAAGAAAGGTTGTGTTATTGAGTATTTGAGAAACATTAGGAATCGCATGATTCGTATGCTTGGTGATCTTTCTATTAAGTTCTATTAAGTTGTAAGATTTTTGGACGAGAAAAAGAATGGAAACCAACACTTCCCAAACCATAGCCTAGGCAAATCAAACCAATCAATAAGAAAGGTTGTGTTATTGAGTACTTGAGAAACATTAGGAATCGCATGATTCGTATGCTTGTGTTTGTGTTGTTTGGTGATAAAACCATTAAGTTCAAAGATTTTTGGACGAGAAAAAGAATGGAAACCAACACTTCCCAAACCATAGCCTAGGTAAATCAAACCAATCAATAAGAAAAGTTGTGTTATTGAGTATTTGAGAAACATTAGGAATCGCATCATTCGTATGCTTGTGTTTGTGTTGTTTGGTGATCTTTCTATCACGTTCTATTAAGTTCAAAGATTTTTGGACGAGAAAAGGAATGGAAACCAACACTTCCCAAACCATAGCCTACGTAAATCAAACCAATCAATAAGAAAAGTTGTGTTATTGAGTATTTGAGAAACATTAGGAATCGCATGATTCGTATGCTTGTGTTGTTTGGTGATCTTTCTATCAAGTTCTATTAAGTTCAAAGATTTTTGGACGAGAAAAGGAATGGAAACCAACACTTCCCAAACCATAGCCTAGGTAAATCAAACCAATCAATAAGAAAAGTTGTGTTATTGAGTATTTGAGAAACATTAGGAATCGCATGATTCGTATGCTTGTGTTTGTGTTGTTTGGTGATCTTTCTATCACGTTCTATTAAGTTGAAAGATTTTTGAACGAGAAAAAGAATGGAAACAAACACTTCCCAAACCATATCCTTGGCAAATCACACCAATCAATAAGAAAGGTTGTGTTATTGAGTATTTGAGAAACATTAGGAATCGCTTGATTCGTATGCTTGTGTTTGTGTTGTTTGGTGATCTTTCTAACACGTTCTATTAAGTTCAAAGATTTTTGGACGAGAAAAGGAATGGAAACCAACACTTCCCAAACCATAGCCTACGTAAATCAAACCAATCAATAAGAAAAGTTGTGTTATTGAGTATTTGAGAAACATTAGGAATCGCATGATTCGTATGCTTGTGTTGTTTGGTGATCTTTCTATCAAGTTCTATTAAGTTCAAAGATTTTTGGACGAGAAAAGGAATGGAAACCAACACTTCCCAAACCATAGCCTAGGTAAATCAAACCAATCAATAAGAAAAGTTGTGTTATTGAGTATTTGAGAAACATTAGGAATCGCATGATTCGTATGTTTGTGTTTGTGTTGTTTGGTAATCTTTCTATCACGTTCTATTAAGTTGAAAGATTTTTGGAAGAGAAAAAGAATGGAAACAAACACATCCCAAACCATATCCTATGCAAATCAAACCAATCAATAAGAAAGGTTGTGTTATTGAGTATTTGAGAAACATTAGGAATCGCATGATTCGTATGCCTGTGTTTGTGTTGTTTGGTGATCTTTCTATCAAGTTCTATTAAGTTCAAAGATTTTTGGACGAGAAAAGGAATGGAAACCAACACTTCCCAAACCATAGCCTAGGTAAATCAAACCATTCAATAAGAATGGTTGTGTTATTGAGTATTTGAGAAACATTAGGAATCGCTTGATTCGTATGCTTGTGTTTGTGTTGTTTGGTAATCTTTCTATCAATTTCTATTAAGTTCAAAGATTTTTGGACGAGAAAAAGAATGGAAACCAACACTTCCCAAACCATATCCTAGGCAAATCAAACCAATCAATAAGAAAGGTTGTGTTATTGAGTAGTTGAGAAACATTAGGAATCGCATGATTCGTATGCTTGTGTTTGTGTTGTTTGGTGATAAAACTATTAAGTTCAAAGATTTTTGGACGAGAAAAAGAATGGAAACCAACACTTCGCAAACCATAGCCTAGGTAAATCAAACCAATCAATAAGAAAAGTTGTGTTATTGAGTATTTGAGAAACATTAGGAATCGCATGATTCATATGCTTGTGTTTGTGTTGTTTGGTGATCTTTCTATCAAGTTCTATTAAGTTTAAAGATTTTTGGACGAGAAAAAGAATGGAAACCAACACTTCCCAAACCATAGCCTAGGTAAATCAAACCAATCAATAAGAAAAGTTGCCTTATTGAGTATTTGAGAAACATTAGGAATCGCACGATTCGTATGCTTGTGTTTGTGTTGTTTGGTGATCTTTCTATCAAGTTCTATTAAGTTCAAAGATTTTTGGACGAGAAAAAGTATTGAAACCAACACTTCCCAAACCATATCCTAGACAAATCAAACAAATCAATAAGAAAGGTTGTGTTATTGAGTATTTGAGAAACATTAGGAATCGCTTGATTCGTATGCTTGTGTTTGTGTTGTTTGGTGATCTTATCACGTTCTATTAAGTTCAAAGATTTTTGGACGAGAAAAATAATGGAAACCAACACTTCCCAAACCATAGGCTTGGCAAATCAAACAAAACAATAAGAAATGTTGTGTTATTGAGTATTTGAGAAACATTAGGAATCGCATGATTCAAATACTTGTGTTTGTATTGTTTGGTGATCTTTCTATAACGTTCTTTTAAGTTCAAAGATTTTTGGACGAGAAAAAGAATGGAAACCAACACTTCCCAAACCATATCTTAGGCCAATCGAACCAATAAATATGAAAAGTTGTGTTATTGAGTATTTGAGAAACATTAGGAATCGCATGATTCGTATGCTTGTGTTTGTATTGTTTGGTGATCTTTCTAACAAGTTCTATTAAGTTCAAATATTTTTGGACGAGAAAAAGATTGGAAACCAACACTTCCCAAACCATAGCCTAGGCAAATCAAACCAATCAATAAGAAATGTTGTGTTATTGAGTATTTGAGAAACATTAGGAATCGCATGATTCGTATGCTTGTTTTTGTGTTGTTTGGTGATCTTTCTGTCACGTTCTATTAAGTTCAAAGATTTTTGGACGAGAAAAAGAATGGAAACCAACACTTCCCAAACCACATCCTAGGCAAATAAAACCAATCAATAAGAAAGGTTGTGTTATTGTGTATTTGAGAAACATTTGGAATCGCATGATTCGTATGCTTGTGTTTGTTTTGTTTGGTGATCCTTCTATTAAGTTCAAAGATTTTTGGACGAGAAAAAGAATGGAAACCAACACTTCCCAAACCATAGCCTAGGTAAATCAAACCAATCAATAAGAAAAGTTGTGTTATTGAGTATTTGAGAAACATTAGGAATCGCATGATTCGTATGCTTGTGTTTGTGTTGTTTGGTGATCTTTCTATCACGTTCTATTAAGTTCAAAGATTTTTGGACGAGAAAAGGAATGGAAACCAACACTTCCCAAACCATAGCCCAGGAAAATCAAACCAATCAATAAGAAAAGTTGTGTTATTGAGTATTTGAGAAACATTAGGTATCGCATGATTCGTATGCTTGTGTTTGTATTGTTTGGTGATCTTTCTATCATGTTCTATTAAGTTCAAAGATTTTTGGATGAGAAAAAGTGTTGAAACCAACACTTCCCAAACCATATCCTAGACAAATCAAACCAATCAATAAGAATGGTTGTGTTATTGAGTATTTGAGAAACATTAGGAATCGCTTGATTCGTATGCTTGTGTTTGTGTTGTTTGGTAATCTTTCTATCAAGTTCTATTAAGTTCAAAGATTTTTGGACGAGAAAAAGAATGGAAACCAACACTTCCCAAACCATATCCTAGGCAAATCAAACCAATCAATAAGAAAGGTTGTGTTATTGAGTACTTGAGAAACATTAGGAATCGCATGATTCGTATGCTTGGTGATCTTTCTATTAAGTTCTATTAAGTTGAAAGATTTTTGGACGAGAAAAAGAATGGAAACAAACACTTCCCAAACCATAGCCTAGGTAAATCAAACCAATCAATAAGAAAAGTTGTGTTATTGAGTATTTGAGAAACATTAGGAATCGCATGATTCGTATGCTTGTGTTTGAGTTGTTTGGTGATCTTTCTATCAAGTTCTATTAAGTTCAAAGATTTTTGGACGAGAAAAAGAATGGAAACCAACACTTCCCAAACCATAGCCCAGGAAAATCAAACCAATCAATAAGAAAGGTTGTGTTATTGAGTATTTGAGAGACATTAGGAATCGCATGATTCGTATGCTTGGTGAGCTTTCTATTAAGTTCTATTAAGTTGAAAGATTTTTGGACGAGAAAAAGAATGGAAACAACACTTCCCAAACCATAGCCTAGTTAAATCAAACCAATCAATAAGAAAAGTTGTGTTATTGAGTATTTGAGAAACATTAGGAATCGCATGATTCATATGCTTGTGTTTGTGTTGTTTGGTGATCTTTCTATCAAGTTCTATTAAGTTCAAAGATTTTTGGACGAGAAAAAGAATGGAAACCAACACTTCCCAAACCATAGCATAGGTAAATCAAACCAATCAATAAGAAAGGTTGTGTTATTGAGTATTTGAGAAACATTCGGAATCGCACGATTCGTATGCTTATGTTTGTGTTGTTTGGTGATCTTTCTATCAAGTTCTATTAAGTTCAAAGATTTTTGGACGAGAAAAAGAATGGAAACCAACATTTCCCAAACTATAGCCTAGGCAAATCAAAGCAATCAATAAGAAAGGTTGTGTTATTGAGTATTTGAGAAACATTACGAATCGCATGATTCGTATGCTTGTGTTTGTGTTGTTTGGTGATTCGAAATATCACGTTCTATTAAGTTCAAAGATTTTTGGACGAGAAAAGGAATGGAAACCAACACTTCCCAAACCATAGCCTACGTAAATCTAACCAATCAATAAGAAAGGTTGTGTTATTGAGTATTTGAGAAACATTAGGAATCGCATGATTCGTATGCTTGTGTTTGTGTTGTTTGGTGATCTTTCTATCACGTTTTATTAAGTTCAAAGATTTTTGGACGAGAAAAAGAATGGAAACCAACATTTCCCAAACTATAGCCTAGGCAAATCAAATCAATCAATAAGAAAGGTTGTGTTATTGAGTATTTGAGAAACATTAGGAATCGCATGATTCGTATGCTTGGTGATCTTTCTATTAAGTTCTATTAAGTTGAAAGATTTTTGGACGAGAAAAAGAATGGAAACCAACACTTCCCAAACCATAGCCTAGGCAAATCAAACCAATCAATAAGAAAGGTTGTGTTATTGAGTACTTGAGAAACATTAGGAATCGCATGATTCGTATGCTTGTGTTTGTGTTGTTTGGTGATAAAACTATTAAGTTCAAAGATTTTTGGACGAGAAAAAGAATGGAAACCAACACTTCCCAAACCATAGCCTAGGCAAATCAAACCAATCAATAAGAAAGGTAGTGTTATTGAGTACTTGAGAAACATTAGGAATCGCATGATTCGTATGCTTGGTGATCTTTCTATTAAGTTCTATTAAGTTGAAAGATTTTTGGACGAGAAAAAGAATGGAAACAAACACTTCCCAAACCATAGCCTAGGTAAATCAAACCAATCAATAAGAAAAGTTGTGTTATTGAGTATTTGAGAAACATTAGGAATCGCATGATTCGTATGCTTGTGTTTGAGTTGTTTGGTGATCTTTCTATCAAGTTCTATTAAGTTCAAAGATTTTTGGACGAGAAAAAGAATGGAAACCAACACTTCCCAAACCATAGCCCAGGAAAATCAAACCAATCAATAAGAAAGGTTGTGTTATTGAGTATTTGAGAGACATTAGGAATCGCATGATTCGTATGCTTGGTGAGCTTTCTATTAAGTTCTATTAAGTTGAAAGATTTTTGGACGAGAAAAAGAATGGAAACAACACTTCCCAAACCATAGCCTAGTTAAATCAAACCAATCAATAAGAAAAGTTGTGTTATTGAGTATTTGAGAAACATTAGGAATCGCATGATTCATATGCTTGTGTTTGTGTTGTTTGGTGATCTTTCTATCAAGTTCTATTAAGTTCAAAGATTTTTGGACGAGAAAAAGAATGGAAACCAACACTTCCCAAACCATAGCATAGGTAAATCAAACCAATCAATAAGAAAGGTTGTGTTATTGAGTATTTGAGAAACATTCGGAATCGCACGATTCGTATGCTTATGTTTGTGTTGTTTGGTGATCTTTCTATCAAGTTCTATTAAGTTCAAAGATTTTTGGACGAGAAAAAGAATGGAAACCAACATTTCCCAAACTATAGCCTAGGCAAATCAAAGCAATCAATAAGAAAGGTTGTGTTATTGAGTATTTGAGAAACATTACGAATCGCATGATTCGTATGCTTGTGTTTGTGTTGTTTGGTGATCTTTCTATCACGTTCTATTAAGTTCAAAGATTTTTGGACGAGAAAAGGAATGGAAACCAACACTTCCCAAACCATAGCCTACGTAAATCTAACCAATCAATAAGAAAGGTTGTGTTATTGAGTATTTGAGAAACATTAGGAATCGCATGATTCGTATGCTTGTGTTTGTGTTGTTTGGTGATCTTTCTATCACGTTTTATTAAGTTCAAAGATTTTTGGACGAGAAAAAGAATGGAAACCAACACTTCCCAAACCATAGCCTAGGCAAATCAAACCAATCAATAAGAAAGGTTGTGTTATTGAGTACTTGAGAAACATTAGGAATCGCATGATTCGTATGCTTGTGTTTGTGTTGTTTGGTGATAAAACTATTAAGTTCAAAGATTTTTGGACGAGAAAAAGAATGGAAACCAACACTTCCCAAACCATAGCCTAGGCAAATCAAACCAATCAATAAGAAAGGTTGTGTTATTGAGTACTTGAGAAACATTAGGAATCGCATGATTCGTATGCTTGTGTTTGTGTTGTTTGGTGATAAAACTATTAAGTTCAAAGATTTTTGGACGAGAAAAAGAATTGAAACCAACACTTCCCAAACCACATCCTAGGCAAATCAAACCAATCAATAAGAAAGGTTGTGTTATTGAGTATTTGAGAAACATTAGGAATCGCATGATTCGTATGCTTGTGTTTGTGTTGTTTGGTGATCTTTCTATCACGTTCTATTAAGTTCAAAGATTTTTGGACGAGAAAATGAATGGAAACCAACACTTCCCAAACCATAGCCCAGGAAAATCAAACCAATCAATAAGAAAAGTTGTGTTATTGAGTATTTGAGAAACATTAGGTATCGCATGATTCGTATGCTTGTGTTTGTATTGTTTGGTGATCTTCCTATCATGTTCTATTAAGTTCAAAGATTTTTGGACGAGAAAAAGTGTTGAAACCAACACTTCCCAAACCACATCCTAGGCAAATCAAACCAATCAATAAGAAAGGTTGTGTTATTGAGTATTTGAGAAACATTAGGAATCGCATGATTCGTATGCTTGTGTTTGTGTTGTTTGGTGATCTTTCTATCACGTTCTATTAAGTTCAAAGATTTTTGGACGAGAAAAGGAATGGAAACCAACACTTCCCAAACCATAGCCCAGGAAAATCAAACCAATCAATAAGAAAAGTTGTGTTATTGAGTATTTGAGAAACATTAGGTATCGCATGATTCGTATGCTTGTGTTTGTATTGTTTGGTGATCTTCCTATCATGTTCTATTAAGTTCAAAGATTTTTGGACGAGAAAAAGTGTTGAAACCAACACTTCCCAAACCACATCCTAGGCAAATCAAACCAATCAATAAGAAAGGTTGTGTTATTGAGTATTTGAGAAACATTAGGAATCGCATGATTCGTATGCTTGTGTTTGTGTTGTTTGGTGATCTTTCTATCACGTTCTATTAAGTTCAAAGATTTTTGGACGAGAAAAGGAATGGAAACCAACACTTCCCAAACCATAGCCCAGGAAAATCAAACCAATCAATAAGAAAAGTTGTGTTATTGAGTATTTGAGAAACATTAGGTATCGCATGATTCGTATGCTTGTGTTTGTATTGTTTGGTGATCTTTCTATCATGTTCTATTAAGTTCAAAGATTTTTGGATGAGAAAAAGTGTTGAAACCAACACTTCCCAAACCATATCCTAGACAAATCAAACCAATCAATAAGAATGGTTGTGTTATTGAGTATTTGAGAAACATTAGGAATCGCTTGATTCGTATGCTTGTGTTTGTGTTGTTTGGTAATCTTTCTATCAAGTTCTTTTAAGTTCAAAGATTTTTGGACGAGAAAAAGAATGGAAACCAACACTTCCCAAACCATATCCTAGGCAAATCAAACCAATCAATAAGCAAAGGTTGTGTTATTGAGTAGTTGAGAAACATTAGGAATCGCATGATTCGTATGCTTGTGTTTGTGTTGTTTGGTGATAAAACTATTAAGTTCAAAGATTTTTGGACGAGAAAAAGATTGGAAACCAACACTTCGCAAACCATAGCCTAGGTAAATCAAACCAATCAATAAGAAAAGTTGTGTTATTGAGTATTTGAGAAACATTAGGAATCGCATGATTCATATGCTTGTGTTTGTGTTGTTTGGTGATCTTTCTATCAAGTTCTATTAAGTTTAAAGATTTTTGGACGAGAAAAAGAATGGAAACCAACACTTCCCAAACCATAGCCTAGGTAAATCAAACCAATCAATAAGAAAAGTTGCCTTATTGAGTATTTGAGAAACATTAGGAATCGCACGATTCGTATGCTTGTGTTTGTGTTGTTTGGTGATCTTTCTATCAAGTTCTATTAAGTTCAAAGATTTTTGGACGAGAAAAATTATTGAAACCAACACTTCCCAAACCATATCCTAGACAAATCAAACAAATCAATAAGAAAGGTTGTGTTATTGAGTATTTGAGAAACATTAGGAATCGCTTGATTCGTATGCTTGTGTTTGTGTTGTTTGGTGATCTTATCACGTTCTATTAAGTTCAAAGATTTTTGGACGAGAAAAATAATGGAAACCAACACTTCCCAAACCATAGGCTTGGCAAATCAAACAAAACAATAAGAAATGTTGTGTTATTGAGTATTTGAGAAACATTAGGAATCGCATGATTCGTATGCTTGTGTTTGTGTTGTTTGGTGATCTTTCTATCATGTTTTATTAAGTTCAAAGATTTTTTGACGAGAAAAAGAATGGAAACCAACATTTCCCAAACTATAGCCTAGGCAAATCAAATCAATCAATAAGAAAGGTTGTGTTATTGAGTATTTGAGAAACATTAGGAATCGCATGATTCGTATGCTTGGTGATCTTTCTATTAAGTTCTATTAAGTTGTAAGATTTTTGGACGAGAAAAAGAATGGAAACCAACACTTCCCAAACCATAGCCTAGGCAAATCAAACCAATCAATAAGAAAGGTTGTGTTATTGAGTACTTGAGAAACATTAGGAATCGCATGATTCGTATGCTTGTGTTTGTGTTGTTTGGTGATAAAACCATTAAGTTCAAAGATTTTTGGACGAGAAAAAGAATGGAAACCAACACTTCCCAAACCATAGCCTAGGTAAATCAAACCAATCAATAAGAAAAGTTGTGTTATTGAGTATTTGAGAAACATTAGGAATCGCATCATTCGTATGCTTGTGTTTGTGTTGTTTGGTGATCTTTCTATCACGTTCTATTAAGTTCAAAGATTTTTGGACGAGAAAAGGAATGGAAACCAACACTTCCCAAACCATAGCCTACGTAAATCAAACCAATCAATAAGAAAAGTTGTGTTATTGAGTATTTGAGAAACATTAGGAATCGCATGATTCGTATGCTTGTGTTGTTTGGTGATCTTTCTATCAAGTTCTATTAAGTTCAAAGATTTTTGGACGAGAAAAGGAATGGAAACCAACACTTCCCAAACCATAGCCTAGGTAAATCAAACCAATCAATAAGAAAAGTTGTGTTATTGAGTATTTGAGAAACATTAGGAATCGCATGATTCGTATGCTTGTGTTTGTGTTGTTTGGTGATCTTTCTATCACGTTCTATTAAGTTGAAAGATTTTTGAACGAGAAAAAGAATGGAAACAAACACTTCCCAAACCATATCCTTGGCAAATCACACCAATCAATAAGAAAGGTTGTGTTATTGAGTATTTGAGAAACATTAGGAATCGCTTGATTCGTATGCTTGTGTTTGTGTTGTTTGGTGATCTTTCTAACACGTTCTATTAAGTTCAAAGATTTTTGGACGAGAAAAGGAATGGAAACCAACACTTCCCAAACCATAGCCTACGTAAATCAAACCAATCAATAAGAAAAGTTGTGTTATTGAGTATTTGAGAAACATTAGGAATCGCATGATTCGTATGCTTGTGTTGTTTGGTGATCTTTCTATCAAGTTCTATTAAGTTCAAAGATTTTTGGACGAGAAAAGGAATGGAAACCAACACTTCCCAAACCATAGCCTAGGTAAATCAAACCAATCAATAAGAAAAGTTGTGTTATTGAGTATTTGAGAAACATTAGGAATCGCATGATTCGTATGTTTGTGTTTGTGTTGTTTGGTAATCTTTCTATCACGTTCTATTAAGTTGAAAGATTTTTGGAAGAGAAAAAGAATGGAAACAAACACATCCCAAACCATATCCTATGCAAATCAAACCAATCAATAAGAAAGGTTGTGTTATTGAGTATTTGAGAAACATTAGGAATCGCATGATTCGTATGCCTGTGTTTGTGTTGTTTGGTGATCTTTCTATCAAGTTCTATTAAGTTCAAAGATTTTTGGACGAGAAAAGGAATGGAAACCAACACTTCCCAAACCATAGCCTAGGTAAATCAAACCATTCAATAAGAATGGTTGTGTTATTGAGTATTTGAGAAACATTAGGAATCGCTTGATTCGTATGCTTGTGTTTGTGTTGTTTGGTAATCTTTCTATCAATTTCTATTAAGTTCAAAGATTTTTGGACGAGAAAAAGAATGGAAACCAACACTTCCCAAACCATATCCTAGGCAAATCAAACCAATCAATAAGAAAGGTTGTGTTATTGAGTAGTTGAGAAACATTAGGAATCGCATGATTCGTATGCTTGTGTTTGTGTTGTTTGGTGATAAAACTATTAAGTTCAAAGATTTTTGGACGAGAAAAAGAATGGAAACCAACACTTCGCAAACCATAGCCTAGGTAAATCAAACCAATCAATAAGAAAAGTTGTGTTATTGAGTATTTGAGAAACATTAGGAATCGCATGATTCATATGCTTGTGTTTGTGTTGTTTGGTGATCTTTCTATCAAGTTCTATTAAGTTTAAAGATTTTTGGACGAGAAAAAGAATGGAAACCAACACTTCCCAAACCATAGCCTAGGTAAATCAAACCAATCAATAAGAAAAGTTGCCTTATTGAGTATTTGAGAAACATTAGGAATCGCACGATTCGTATGCTTGTGTTTGTGTTGTTTGGTGATCTTTCTATCAAGTTCTATTAAGTTCAAAGATTTTTGGACGAGAAAAAGTATTGAAACCAACACTTCCCAAACCATATCCTAGACAAATCAAACAAATCAATAAGAAAGGTTGTGTTATTGAGTATTTGAGAAACATTAGGAATCGCTTGATTCGTATGCTTGTGTTTGTGTTGTTTGGTGATCTTATCACGTTCTATTAAGTTCAAAGATTTTTGGACGAGAAAAATAATGGAAACCAACACTTCCCAAACCATAGGCTTGGCAAATCAAACAAAACAATAAGAAATGTTGTGTTATTGAGTATTTGAGAAACATTAGGAATCGCATGATTCAAATACTTGTGTTTGTATTGTTTGGTGATCTTTCTATAACGTTCTTTTAAGTTCAAAGATTTTTGGACGAGAAAAAGAATGGAAACCAACACTTCCCAAACCATATCTTAGGCCAATCGAACCAATAAATATGAAAAGTTGTGTTATTGAGTATTTGAGAAACATTAGGAATCGCATGATTCGTATGCTTGTGTTTGTATTGTTTGGTGATCTTTCTAACAAGTTCTATTAAGTTCAAATATTTTTGGACGAGAAAAAGATTGGAAACCAACACTTCCCAAACCATAGCCTAGGCAAATCAAACCAATCAATAAGAAATGTTGTGTTATTGAGTATTTGAGAAACATTAGGAATCGCATGATTCGTATGCTTGTTTTTGTGTTGTTTGGTGATCTTTCTGTCACGTTCTATTAAGTTCAAAGATTTTTGGACGAGAAAAAGAATGGAAACCAACACTTCCCAAACCACATCCTAGGCAAATAAAACCAATCAATAAGAAAGGTTGTGTTATTGTGTATTTGAGAAACATTTGGAATCGCATGATTCGTATGCTTGTGTTTGTTTTGTTTGGTGATCCTTCTATTAAGTTCAAAGATTTTTGGACGAGAAAAAGAATGGAAACCAACACTTCCCAAACCATAGCCTAGGTAAATCAAACCAATCAATAAGAAAAGTTGTGTTATTGAGTATTTGAGAAACATTAGGAATCGCATGATTCGTATGCTTGTGTTTGTGTTGTTTGGTGATCTTTCTATCACGTTCTATTAAGTTCAAAGATTTTTGGACGAGAAAAGGAATGGAAACCAACACTTCCCAAACCATAGCCCAGGAAAATCAAACCAATCAATAAGAAAAGTTGTGTTATTGAGTATTTGAGAAACATTAGGTATCGCATGATTCGTATGCTTGTGTTTGTATTGTTTGGTGATCTTTCTATCATGTTCTATTAAGTTCAAAGATTTTTGGATGAGAAAAAGTGTTGAAACCAACACTTCCCAAACCATATCCTAGACAAATCAAACCAATCAATAAGAATGGTTGTGTTATTGAGTATTTGAGAAACATTAGGAATCGCTTGATTCGTATGCTTGTGTTTGTGTTGTTTGGTAATCTTTCTATCAAGTTCTATTAAGTTCAAAGATTTTTGGACGAGAAAAAGAATGGAAACCAACACTTCCCAAACCATATCCTAGGCAAATCAAACCAATCAATAAGAAAGGTTGTGTTATTGAGTACTTGAGAAACATTAGGAATCGCATGATTCGTATGCTTGTGTTTGTGTTGTTTGGTGATAAAACTATTAAGTTCAAAGATTTTTGGACGAGAAAAAGAATGGAAACCAACACTTCGCAAACCATAGCCTAGGTAAATCAAACCAATCAATAAGAAAAGTTGTGTTATTGAGTATTTGAGAAACATTAGGAATCGCACGATTCGTATGCTTGTGTTTGTGTTGTTTGGTGATCTTTCTATCAAGTTCTATTAAGTTCAAAGATTTTTGGACGAGAAAAAGTATTGAAACCAACACTTCCCAAACCATATCCTAGACAAATCAAACAAATCAATAAGAAAGGTTGTGTTATTGAGTATTTGAGAAACATTAGGAATCGCTTGATTCGTATGCTTGTGTTTGTGTTGTTTGGTGATCTTATCACGTTCTATTAAGTTCAAAGATTTTTGGACGAGAAAAATAATGGAAACCAACACTTCCCAAACCATAGGCTTGGCAAATCAAACAAAACAATAAGAAATGTTGTGTTATTGAGTATTTGAGAAACATTAGGAATCGCATGATTCATATACTTGTGTTTGTGTTGTTTGGTGATCTTTCTATAACGTTCTATTAAGTTCAAATATTTTTGGACGAGAAAAAGAATGGAAACCAACACTTCCCAAACCATATCCTGGGCCAATCAAACCAATAAATATGAAAAGTTGTGTTATTGAGTATTTGAGAAACATTAGGAATCGCATGATTCGTATGCTTGCGTTTGTATTGTTTGGTGATCTTTCTATCAAGTTCTATTAAGTTCAAATATTTTTGGACGAGAAAAAGATTGGAAACCAACACTTCCCAAACCATAGCCTAGGAAAATCAAACCAATCAATAAGAAATGTTGTGTTATTGAGTATTTGAGAAACATTAGGAATCGCATGATTCGTATGCTTGTGTTTGTTTTGTTTGGTGATCCTTCTATTAAGTTCAATGATTTTTGGACGAGAAAAAGATTGGAAACCAACACTTCCCAAACCATATCCTAGGCAAATCAAACCAATCAATAAGAAATGTGGTGTTATTGAGTATTTGAGAAACATTAGGAATCGCACGATTCGTATGCTTGTGTTTGTGTTGTTTGGTGTTCTTTCTATCAAGTTCTATTAAGTTCAAAGATTTTTGGACGAGAAAAAGAATGGAAACCAACATTTCCCAAACCATAGCCTAGGCAAATCAAACCAATCAATAAGAAAGGTTGTGTTATTGAGTACTTGAGAAACATTAGGAATCGCATGATTCGTATGCTTGGTGATCTTTCTATTAAGTTCTATTAAGTTGAAAGATTTTTGGACGAGAAAAAGAATGGAAACAAACACTTCCCAAACCATAGCCTAGGTAAATCAAACCAATCAATAAGAAAAGTTGTGTTATTGAGTATTTGAGAAACATTAGGAATCGCATGATTCGTATGCTTGTGTTTGAGTTGTTTGGTGATCTTTCTATCAAGTTCTATTAAGTTCAAAGATTTTTGGACGAGAAAAAGAATGGAAACCAACACTTCCCAAACCATAGCCCAGGAAAATCAAACCAATCAATAAGAAAGGTTGTGTTATTGAGTATTTGAGAGACATTAGGAATCGCATGATTCGTATGCTTGGTGAGCTTTCTATTAAGTTCTATTAAGTTGAAAGATTTTTGGACGAGAAAAAGAATGGAAACAACACTTCCCAAACCATAGCCTAGTTAAATCAAACCAATCAATAAGAAAAGTTGTGTTATTGAGTATTTGAGAAACATTAGGAATCGCATGATTCATATGCTTGTGTTTGTGTTGTTTGGTGATCTTTCTATCAAGTTCTATTAAGTTCAAAGATTTTTGGACGAGAAAAAGAATGGAAACCAACACTTCCCAAACCATAGCATAGGTAAATCTTACCAATCAATAAGAAAGGTTGTGTTATTGAGTATTTGAGAAACATTCGGAATCGCACGATTCGTATGCTTATGTTTGTGTTGTTTGGTGATCTTTCTATCAAGTTCTATTAAGTTCAAAGATTTTTGGACGAGAAAAAGAATGGAAACCAACATTTCCCAAACTATAGCCTAGGCAAATCAAAGCAATCAATAAGAAAGGTTGTGTTATTGAGTATTTGAGAAACATTACGAATCGCATGATTCGTATGCTTGTGTTTGTGTTGTTTGGTGATCTTTCTATCACGTTCTATTAAGTTCAAAGATTTTTGGACGAGAAAAGGAATGGAAACCAACACTTCCCAAACCATAGCCTACGTAAATCTAACCAATCAATAAGAAAGGTTGTGTTATTGAGTATTTGAGAAACATTAGGAATCGCATGATTCGTATGCTTGTGTTTGTGTTGTTTGGTGATCTTTCTATCACGTTTTATTAAGTTCAAAGATTTTTGGACGAGAAAAAGAATGGAAACCAACATTTCCCAAACTATAGCCTAGGCAAATCAAATCAATCAATAAGAAAGGTTGTGTTATGGAGTATTTGAGAAACATTAGGAATCGCATGATTCGTATGCTTGGTGATCTTTCTATTAAGTTCTATTAAGTTGAAAGATTTTTGGACGAGAAAAAGAATGGAAACCAACACTTCCCAAACCATAGCCTAGGCAAATCAAACCAATCAATAAGAAAGGTTGTGTTATTGAGTACTTGAGAAACATTAGGAATCGCATGATTCGTATGCTTGTGTTTGTGTTGTTTGGTGATAAAACTATTAAGTTCAAAGATTTTTGGACGAGAAAAAGAATGGAAACCAACACTTCCCAAACCATAGCCTAGGCAAATCAAACCAATCAATAAGAAAGGTTGTGTTATTGAGTACTTGAGAAACATTAGGAATCGCATGATTCGTATGCTTGTGTTTGTGTTGTTTGGTGATAAAACTATTAAGTTCAAAGATTTTTGGACGAGAAAAAGAATTGAAACCAACACTTCCCAAACCACATCCTAGGCAAATCAAACCAATCAATAAGAAAGGTTGTGTTATTGAGTATTTGAGAAACATTAGGAATCGCATGATTCGTATGCTTGTGTTTGTGTTGTTTGGTGATCTTTCTATCACGTTCTATTAAGTTCAAAGATTTTTGGACGAGAAAAGGAATGGAAACCAACACTTCCCAAACCATAGCCCAGGAAAATCAAACCAATCAATAAGAAAAGTTGTGTTATTGAGTATTTGAGAAACATTAGGTATCGCATGATTCGTATGCTTGTGTTTGTATTGTTTGGTGATCTTCCTATCATGTTCTATTAAGTTCAAAGATTTTTGGACGAGAAAAAGTGTTGAAACCAACACTTACCAAACCACATCCTAGGCAAATCAAACCAATCAATAAGAAAGGTTGTGTTATTGAGTATTTGAGAAACATTAGGAATCGCATGATTCGTATGCTTGTGTTTGTGTTGTTTGGTGATCTTTCTATCACGTTCTATTAAGTTCAAAGATTTTTGGACGAGAAAAGGAATGGAAACCAACACTTCCCAAACCATAGCCCAGGAAAATCAAACCAATCAATAAGAAAAGTTGTGTTATTGAGTATTTGAGAAACATTAGGTATCGCATGATTCGTATGCTTGTGTTTGTATTGTTTGGTGATCTTTCTATCATGTTCTATTAAGTTCAAAGAGTTTTGGATGAGAAAAAGTGTTGAAACCAACACTTCCCAAACCATATCCTAGACAAATCAAACCAATCAATAAGAATGGTTGTGTTATTGAGTATTTGAGAAACATTAGGAATCGCTTGATTCGTATGCTTGTGTTTGTGTTGTTTGGTAATCTTTCTATCAAGTTCTATTAAGTTCAAAGATTTTTGGACGAGAAAAAGAATGGAAACCAACACTTCCCAAACCATATCCTAGGCAAATCAAACCAATCAATAAGAAAGGTTGTGTTATTGAGTAGTTGAGAAACATTAGGAATCGCATGATTCGTATGCTTGTGTTTGTGTTGTTTGGTGATAAAACTATTAAGCTCAAAGATTTTTGGACGAGAAAAAGAATGGAAACCAACACTTCGCAAACCATAGCCTAGGTAAATCAAACCAATCAATAAGAAAAGTTGTGTTATTGAGTATTTGAGAAACATTACGAATCGCATGATTCATATGCTTGTGTTTGTGTTGTTTGGTGATCTTTCTATCAAGTTCTATTAAGTTTAAAGATTTTTGGACGAGAAAAAGAATGGAAACCAACACTTCCCAAACCATAGCCTAGGTAAATCAAACCAATCAATAAGAAAAGTTGCCTTATTGAGTATTTGAGAAACATTAGGAATCGCACGATTCGTATGCTTGTGTTTGTGTTGTTTGGTGATCTTTCTATCAAGTTCTATTAAGTTCATAGATTTTTGGACGAGAAAAAGTATTGAAACCAACACTTCCCAAACCATATCCTAGACAAATCAAACAAATCAATAAGAAAGGTTGTGTTATTGAGAATTTGAGAAACATTAGGAATCGCTTGATTCGTATGCTTGTGTTTGTGTTGTTTGGTGATCTTATCACGTTCTATTAAGTTCAAAGATTTTTGGACGAGAAAAATAATGGAAACCAACACTTCCCAAACCATAGGCTTGGCAAATCAAACAAAACAATAAGAAATGTTGTGTTATTGAGTATTTGAGAAACATTAGGAATCGCATGATTCAAATACTTGTGTTTGTGTTGTTTGGTGATCTTTCTATAACGTTCTATTAAGTTCAAAGATTTTTGGACGAGAAAAAGAATGGAAACCAACACTTCCCAAACCATATCCTAGGCCAATCAAACCAATAAATGATGAAGGATCATCCAGTCAGCCTCCTCCAAGCGCCCCAACACTTTTTGAGGGGCCAATCACTAGATCCCGAGCTAAGAAGCTACAAAGTGGAATGCATGCCTTTGTGTGTTTCATTTGTGCTAAGGAGGCGAGAGCGAGCATGGAGCCATGTGCCAAGGCTGTGTGCCTAGCAAGTGTGGGCGCCACCCATGAAGAGAGCCAAGGCACAAGCGACGTCGCATGAGTGCCGCGATTGGGCACCGGCGCTGCGGGTGTGCCCCGTTTGGGCACCGGCGCTGCGAGTGTGCCTCGTTTGGGCACCGACGCCTATTTTAGGCACCCAAGAGTGTTTGTTTCATTTTGGGCCTATTATGCTGTTTTGGGCCTATCTATCTTAGAATTAATTAGACCTTTTTAATTATTTCTTTTATTTCCAGAAGTGAGACATATAAGTATTGTTTTGATGGTTTGGAACACTTAGACAATTCAGAATATAGAAATCGTTTTCTCTTGAAAAGAGAGAGTTTGAAGCTTTGCTTCATTGAGTGTGTGAATCGCAGCTTGGTTTGTTTGATTTGTGTCAATCCTCTACGAAGCTTGGTGCTTATCAACGATCACGAGCCCCCTTCCTGTGCTTCAAGGTGTCGCCTTGTTGTGTAGGATTGTACAAGGTTGGTTCTTCGTCCATTCTATTAGGATTCTGGTTGAAATACATACCAGGGGTTTAATAGTTGTCTCGAAGGGTTATCCTTCTCGTCGTTTCTATCAATTTCCCTTTTCGTTTCTTCATTTCAGTTTGCTTCTTTGTTGTGTCGTTTTTCCTCTTGTTGAGTCGAGTTCATCATTTCCAGTTTCGTTCCATTCAATTCTAACCATTGTTTCCTTGTGTTTTCCTTGTTGAGTCGTGAACGTCGAAGATCGGGCATCCACACGGCTAACCCCGTATCAAAGTGGTATCAGAGCTGCGTTGACGACGTTCTTTTCGTTCCCATCAAAAGAGTCTACAAAATACCAAAAAGAGTCCTCCGGAGATCAGGTTCGATTAATCAACTCTCTTTAATCTGAACTTGAAAGTACTAATCGGTTTGTTCTTGCGCAGTGGTTTGTTTTGCCTAGCCAATTACACCTTTAGCCAAGAAAAATCGTCCCCTCAGCCACCACAACCACCAACGCCCCACCACCTTCACAAAATCCGCCCACCACCCCCACAAATTCGACCACCACCTTGATTAAGTCAGCCGATTTGTTTTAATTAAATTGGAGTCATAAATCTGATTTAATTAATTCAAATTTGAATTAATCCTAAGCTGATTCCTATTTTTAAGGTTGACCAACAACAAACCATATCCCAGCCACAAATTTCCCACACCCACCTCCTAATATCAAGGAGACCAAGCTGGACGAGCCAAACAGCCCACAAGCTCCACGCCTTCACCATACAACAAGGGCAATTCTAGTGGGGTTTCAGCAGCTCCAAAGGGGAGTAATCCTACCTCTAACTCTTCGTCTAGGACTAGAGATATTGTGTGCTTTAAGTGCCAGGGTAGAGGACATTATGCAAGAGATTGCCCTAACAAGAAAACACTTTTAATCAATCATTTAGGTGAATATGAATCTGAAAGTGAGCATGAAAACGAGCCTAATGATGATTTGCATGAAAATGATAATGTTGAAGATGAAATTGAGTATGAATCTGGTGAATCTCTTATTGCTAGGAGGACATTGCATATTAAACCACAAGCATGCGATGATAATCAAAGAGAGAACTTGTTTCATACTAGGTGCTTGATTAAAGGGAAGGTTTGTAACATGATCATAGATAGTGGTAGTTGTTGTAACATTGCTAGCTTAGAGATGGTTAACAAACTGCAATTACCTATGACTCATCACCCTAGACCCTATAAGTTGCATTGGATGAATGACTGTGGTGAATTGAAAGTGCAAAGGCAAGTAAAGGTTTCTATTAAACTAGGACGTTATGAGGATAATGTTCTTTGTGATGTAGTACCTATGCAGGCTTGTCATATTCTATTAGGTCGTCCATGGCAATACGACAGGAAGGTTGTGCACGATGGATTCACCAACCGAAACACCTTCACCCACAACGGCCAGACCATAGTCCTTAAGCCCATGACGCCTACGCAGGTCTCGGAGGAGTGGGATCGGAAGCGTCAAGGTAAGAAGGTATGTTCTGACCTTGAGGGAGAGAATGGGAAGGAAGAGAAAGCTCGGGGTAAGACGAGCCAACCTCTCAGCCCTACACCTCCTTCCGCTCTTTTGGCTTCCAAGAGGGAGCTGGAAGACGAGTTTTTGGATGGGGAAACAACGCTTATGCTCTTATGCAAGGAGCTGAGCTTGTTAAGTGAAGAGCTTCGAGCTTCACTGCCCCCACGCATTTTGGGGCTCATCGAGGAGTACAAGGACGTATTCCCCGACGAGATACCGGCTGGCCTACCCCCAATTAGAGGAATCGAGCATCAAATTGATCTCATTCCCGGGGCGTCTTTGCCAAACAGGCCAGCTTACCGTATGAACCCCCAGGAGACCCAAGAGGTCCAATCCCAAGTCCAAGAGCTCTTGGATAAGGGATACATTAGGGAGAGTATGAGCCCTTGTGCTGTACCGGTGTTATTAGTACCCAAGAAAGACAACACATGGAGAATGTGTGTCGATTGCAGGGCCATTAATAACATCACGGTAAAGTATAGGCACCCCATTCCTCGTCTTGATGATATGCTAGACGAACTGCATGGATCCACCATTTTCTCAAAAATTGATTTAAAAAGTGGATACCACCAGATTCGTATGAGGGAGGGGGACGAGTGGAAAACAGCCTTCAAGACCAAGTTTGGTCTCTATGAATGGCTCGTTATGCCATTCGGGCTCACGAACGCCCCTAGTACATTCATGCGTCTCATGAACCATGTATTGCGACATTATATAGGGAAATTTGTAGTGGTCTATTTTGATGACATATTAGTGTATAGTAAGTCCCTAGAGGAGCATGAGTGTCATTTGAGAGATGTGCTTAATACCTTGCGTCTTGAACACTTGTTTGCGAATTTGAAAAAGTGTGAGTTATGTACTACTACTGTTACCTTTCTTGGTTTTGTGGTTAGCTCGCAGGGATTGCAAGTGGATGAGGCCAAGATCAAGGCCATAAACGAGTGGCCCACGCCAACTACTATTGGCCAGGTGCGGAGTTTCCATGGGCTGGCGAGCTTCTATAGGAGGTTTGTCAAGGATTTTAGCACCATTGCAGCCCCATTGACAGAAATTACAAAGAAGAGAAGTGAGTTCAAGTGGGGGCGTGCCCAGGAGAGAGCCTTCGAGACTCTCAAGCTGAAGTTGACGCAAGCCCCGCTATTGGTGTTGCCTGACTTCACACGACCGTTTGAGGTGGAGTGTGATGCAAGTGGAGTCGGCATAGGGGGCGTGCTTATGCAAGAAGGTAAACCTATCGCCTTCTTTTCTGAGAAATTAAAAGGTGCATGTTTAAACTACTCGACCTATGATAAAGAGTTGTATGCTTTGTATCGAGTGCTTAAAACATGGCAGCATTATCTTTGGCCTAGGGAATTTGTGCTTAAAACTGACCATGAATCCTTGAAACACTTTAAAAGTCAAGATAAAATGGATAGGAGGCATGGTAGATGGATGGAATTCATTGAAACATTCCCTTATGTGATTAAGTTTAAAAGAGGAAAAGATAATGTTGTAGCTGATGCCTTGTCTAGACGCCACACTTTGCTTGTTTCATTAGACTCTAGAGTATTAGGATTTACTTATATTCGTGAGTTATATGAAACTGATCTTGATTTTGGTGATGCGTTTAAGGCTTGTCTTGAAAAGAATTGTGCTGAGAAATACTATTTGCATGATGGCTTTCTTTTTCTAGTTGATAAAGTTTGCATACCTCGTTGTTCATTGCGTTTGCTGCTTGTTGAGGAAGCCCATAGGGGCGGCCTAATGGGGCATTTTGGGAGGGACAAAACTTATCACACTCTTAGGACTCATTTCTATTGGCCACACATGCTTAGGGATGTTGAGAATGTAGTTAAAAGATGCATGGACTGTCTTAGGGCTAAATCTAGACTTATGCCACATGGACTTTACACACCATTGCCCACGCCTACAGCCCCTTGGGAGGACCTTTCTATGGACTTTATAGTTGGGTTGCCTAGGACTAAGAAGGGGAGGGATTCAATCATGGTTGTAGTGGATAGGTTTAGTAAGATGGCACATTTTATAGCATGTCATAAGACCGACGATGCTACTAATGTGGCTGGATTATTCTTTAGGGAGATAGTCAGATTGCATGGGGTTCCTAAAACCATAGTTAGTGACCGAGATACTAAGTTCCTTAGCCACTTTTGGAGAACCTTATGGAGTAAACTAGGAACTAAGTTGCTGTTTTCTACCTCTAGTCACCCTCAAACTGATGGGCAAACCGAAGTCACCAATAGGACACTAGCTACGATTCTTAGGGCCATAATTAGGAAGAACTTGAAGATGTGGGAAGAGGCCTTACCTCATGTGGAGTTTGCATATAACAGGATTGTTCATTCTTCTACTAAATTGACTCCATTTGAATGTGTTTATGGTACTAACCCTCTCACCCCACTAGATCTTACCCCATTGCCAATGAGGGAAAATGAGCACTTTGACGCAGGAAAACATGTGGAGTTTATTAGGGAATTGCATGCTCGCACCAAACTGAAGTTGGAGCAAAAGGCCGAGTACAATGCAAGGAGAGCGAACCATGGGAGGCGCCACGTTGTTTTCCAGCCCGGAGACTTGGTGTGGGTTCATTTGAGGAAAGAGAGATTCCCGGAGCAAAGGAAGAACAAGCTGTCCCCTCGAGGAGATGGACCTTTCAAGGTGCTTAAGAGGATCGGGGACAATGCATACAAGCTGGAGCTGCCCGGTGATTATGGTGTAAGCGCAACTTTCAACGTCGCTGATCTCACGCCATACCTTGCTCTTGATGAAGACTTGGATTCGGGGTCGAATCCTTTCCAAGAAGGGGAGGTTGATGAAGGATCATCTAGTCAGCCTCCTCCAAGCGCCCCAACACTCTTTGAGGGGCCAATCACTAGATCCCGAGCTAAGAAGCTACAAAGTGGAATGCATGCCTTTGTGTGTTTCATTTGTGCTAAGGAGGCGAGAGCGAGCATGGAGCCATGTGCCAAGGCTGTGTGCCTAGCAAGTGTGGGCGCCACCCATGAAGAGAGCCAAGGCACAAGTGACGTCGCATGAGTGCCGCGATTGGGCACCGGCGCTGCGGGTGTGCCTCGTTTGGGCACCGGCGCTGCGAGTGTGCCTCGTTTGGGCACCGACGCCTATTTTAGGCACCCAAGAGTGTTTGTTTCATTTTGGGCCTATTATGCTGTTTTGGGCCTATCTATCTTAGAATTAATTAGACCTTTTTAATTATTTCTTTTATTTCCAGAAGTGAGACATATAAGTATTGTTTTGATGGTTTGGAACACTTAGACAATTCAGAATATAGAAATCGTTTTCTCTTGAAAAGAGAGAGTTTGAAGCTTTGCTTCATTGAGTGTGTGAATCGCAGCTTGGTTTGTTTGATTTGTGTCAATCCTCTACGAAGCTTGGTGCTTATCAACGATCACGAGCCCCCTTCCTGTGCTTCAAGGTGTCGCCTTGTTGTGTAGGATTGTACAAGGTTGGTTCTTCGTCCATTCTATTAGGATTCTGGTTGAAATACATACCAGGGGTTTAATAGTTGTCTCGAAGGGTTATCCTTCTCGTCGTTTCTATCAATTTCCCTTTTCGTTTCTTCATTTCAGTTTGCTTCTTTGTTGTGTCGTTTTTCCTCTTGTTGAGTCGAGTTCATCATTTCCAGTTTCGTTCCATTCAATTCTAACCATTGTTTCCTTGTGTTTTCCTTGTTGAGTCGTGAACGTCGAAGATCGGGCATCCACACGGCTAACCCCGTATCAATAAATATGAAAAGTTGTGTTATTGAGTATTTGAGAAACATTAGGAATCGCATGATTCGTATGCTTGTGTTTGTATTGTTTGGTGATCTTTCTATCAAGTTCTATTAAGTTCAAATATTTTTGGACGAGAAAAAGATTGGAAACCAACACTTCCCAAACCATAGCCTAGGCAAATCAAACCAATCAATAAGAAATGTTGTGTTATTGAGTATTTGAGAAACATTAGGAATCGCATGATTCGTATGCTTGTTTTTGTGTTGTTTGGTGATCTTTCTGTCACGTTCTATTAAGTTCAAAGATTTTTGGACGAGAAAAAGAATGGAAACCAACACTTCCCAAACCACATCCTAGGCAAATAAAACCAATCAATAAGAAAGGTTGTGTTATTGTGTATTTGAGAAACATTTGGAATCGCATGATTCGTATGCTTGTGTTTGTTTTGTTTGGTGATCCTTCTATTAAGTTCAAAGATTTTTGGACGAGAAAAAGAATGGAAACCAACACTTCCCAAACCATAGCCTAGGTAAATCAAACCAATCAATAAGAAAAGTTGTGTTATTATTTGAGAAACATTAGGAATCGCATGATTCGTATGCTTGTGTTTGTGTTGTTTGGTGATCTTTCTATCACGTTCTATTAAGTTCAAAGATTTTTGGACGAGAAAAGGAATGGAAACCAACACTTCCCAAACCATAGCCCAGGAAAATCAAACCAATCAATAAGAAAAGTTGTGTTATTGAGTATTTGAGAAACATTAGGTATCGCATGATTCGTATGCTTGTGTTTGTATTGTTTGGTGATCTTTCTATCATGTTCTATTAAGTTCAAAGATTTTTGGATGAGAAAAAGTGTTGAAACCAACACTTCCCAAACCATATCCTAGACAAATCAAACCAATCAATAAGAATGGTTGTGTTATTGAGTATTTGAGAAACATTAGGAATCGCTTGATTCGTATGCTTGTGTTTGTGTTGTTTGGTAATCTTTCTATCAAGTTCTATTAAGTTCAAAGATTTTTGGACGAGAAAAAGAATGGAAACCAACACTTCCCAAACCATATCCTAGGCAAATCAAACCAATCAATAAGAAAGGTTGTGTTATTGAGTACTTGAGAAACATTAGGAATCGCATGATTCGTATGCTTGTGTTTGTGTTGTTTGGTGATAAAACTATTAAGTTCAAAGATTTTTGGACGAGAAAAAGAATGGAAACCAACACTTCGCAAACCATAGCCTAGGTAAATCAAACCAATCAATAAGAAAAGTTGTGTTATTGAGTATTTGAGAAACATTAGGAATCGCATGATTCATATGCTTGTGTTTGTGTTGTTTGGTGATCTTTCTATCAAGTTCTATTAAGTTTAAAGATTTTTGGACGAGAAAAAGAATGGAAACCAACACTTCCCAAACCATAGCCTAGGTAAATCAAACCAATCAGTAAGAAAAGTTGCCTTATTGAGTATTTGAGAAGCATTAGGAATCGCACGATTCGTATGCTTGTGTTTGTGTTGTTTGGTGATCTTTCTATCAAGTTCTATTAAGTTCAAAGATTTTTGGACGAGAAAAAGTATTGAAACCAACACTTCCCAAACCATATCCTAGACAAATCAAACAAATCAATAAGAAAGGTTGTGTTATTGAGTATTTGAGAAACATTAGGAATCGCTTGATTCGTATGCTTGTGTTTGTGTTGTTTGGTGATCTTATCACGTTCTATTAAGTTCAAAGATTTTTGGACGAGAAAAATAATGGAAACCAACACTTCCCAAACCATAGGCTTGGCAAATCAAACAAAACAATAAGAAATGTTGTGTTATTGAGTATTTGAGAAACATTAGGAATCGCATGATTCATATACTTGTGTTTGTGTTGTTTGGTGATCTTTCTATAACGTTCTATTAAGTTCAAAGATTTTTGGACGAGAAAAAGAATGGAAACCAACACTTCCCAAACCATATCCTAGGCCAATCAAACCAATAAATATGAAAAGTTGTGTTATTGAGTATTTGAGAAACATTAGGAATCGCATGATTCGTATGCTTGCGTTTGTATTGTTTGGTGATCTTTCTATCAAGTTCAATAAAGTTCAAATATTTTTGGACGAGAAAAAGATTGGAAACCAACATTTCCCAAACCATAGCCTAGGCAAATCAAACCAATCAATAAGAAATGTTGTGTTATTGAGTATTTGAGAAACATTAGGAATCGCATGATTCGTATGCTTGTTTTTGTGTTGTTTGGTGATCTTTCTGTCACGTTCTATTAAGTTCAAAGATTTTTGGACGAGAAAAAGAATGGAAACCAACACTTCCCAAACCACATCCTAGGCAAATAAAACCAATCAATAAGAAAGGTTGTGTTATTGTGTATTTGAGAAACATTTGGAATCGCATGATTCGTATGCTTGTGTTTGTTTTGTTTGGTGATCCTTCTATTAAGTTCAAAGATTTTTGGACGAGAAAAAGAATGGAAACCAACACTTCCCAAACCATAGCCTAGGTAAATCAAACCAATCAATAAGAAAAGTTGTGTTATTGAGTATTTGAGAAACATTAGGAATCGCATGATTCGTATGCTTGTGTTTGTGTTGTTTGGTGATCTTTCTATCACGTTCTATTAAGTTCAAAGATTTTTGGACGAGAAAAGGAATGGAAACCAACACTTCCCAAACCATAGCCCAGGAAAATCAAACCAATCAATAAGAAAAGTTGTGTTATTGAGTATTTGAGAAACATTAGGTATCGCATGATTCGTATGCTTGTGTTTGTATTGTTTGGTGATCTTTCTATCATGTTCTATTAAGTTCAAAGATTTTTGGATGAGAAAAAGTGTTGAAACCAACACTTCCCAAACCTTATCCTAGACAAATCAAACCAATCAATAAGAATGGATGTGTTATTGAGTATTTGAGAAACATTAGGAATCGCTTGATTCGTATGCTTGTGTTTGTGTTGTTTGGTAATCTTTCTATCAAGTTCTATTAAGTTCAAAGATTTTTGGACGAGAAAAAGAATGGAAACCAACACTTCCCAAACCATATCCTAGGCAAATCAAACCAATCAATAAGAAAGGTTGTGTTATTGAGTACTTGAGAAACATTAGGAATCGCATGATTCGTATGCTTGTGTTTGTGTTGTTTGGTGCTAAAACTATTAAATTCAAAGATTTTTGGACGAGAAAAAGAATGGAAACCAACACTTCGCAAACCATAGCCTAGGTAAATCAAACCAATCAATAAGAAAAGTTGTGTTATTGAGTATTTGAGAAACATTAGGAATCGCACGATTCGTATGCTTGTGTTTGTGTTGTTTGGTGATCTTTCTATCAAGTTCTATTAAGTTCAAAGATTTTTGGACGACAAAAAGTATTGAAACCAACACTTCCCAAACCATATCCTAGACAAATCAAACAAATCAATAAGAAAGATTGTGTTATTGAGTATTTGAGAAACATTAGGAATCGCTTGATTCGTATGCTTGTGTTTGTGTTGTTTGGTGATCTTATCACGTTCTATTAAGTTCAAAGATTTTTGGACGAGAAAAATAATGGAAACCAACACTTCCCAAACCATAGGCTTGGCAAATCAAACAAAACAATAAGAAATGTTGTGTTATTGAGTATTTGAGAAACATTAGGAATCGCATGATTCATATACTTGTGTTTGTGTTGTTTGGTGATCTTTCTATAACGTTCTATTAAGTTCAAAGATTTTTGGACGAGAAAAAGAATGGAAACCAACACTTCCCAAACCATATCCTGGGCCAATCAAACCAATAAATATGAAATGTTGTGTTATTGAGTATTTGAGAAACATTAGGAATCGCATGATTCGTATGCTTGCGTTTGTATTGTTTGGTGGTCTTTCTATCAAGTTCTATTAAGTTCAAATATTTTTGGACGAGAAAAAGATTGGAAACCAACACTTCCCAAACCATAGCCTAGGCAAATCAAACCAATCAATAAGAAATGTTGTGTTATTGAGTATTTGAGAAACATTAGGAATCGCATGATTCGTATGCTTGTGTTTGTTTTGTTTGGTGATCCTTCTATTAAGTTCAAAGATTTTTGGACGAGAAAAAGATTGGAAACCAACACTTCCCAAACCATATCCTAGGCAAATCAAACCAATCAATAAGAAATGTGGTGTTATTGAGTATTTGAGAAACATTAGGAATCGCACGATTCGTATGCTTGTGTTTGTGTTGTTTGGTGTTCTTTCTATCAAGTTCTATTAAGTTCAAAGATTTTTGGACGAGAAAAAGAATGGAAACCAATATTTCCCAAACCAAAGCCTAGGCAAATCAAACCAATCAATAAGAAAGGTTGTGTTATTGAGTACTTGAGAAACATTAGGAATCGCATGATTCGTATGCTTGGTGATCTTTCTATTAAGTTCTATTAAGTTGAAAGATTTTTGGACGAGAAAAAGAATGGAAACAAACACTTCCCAAACCATAACCTAGGTAAATCAAACCAATCAATAAGAAAAGTTGTGTTATTGAGTATTTGAGAAACATTAGGAATCGCATGATTCGTATGCTTGTGTTTGAGTTGTTTGGTGATCTTTCTATCAAGTTCTATTAAGTTCAAAGATTTTTGGACGAGAAAAAGAATGGAAACCAACACTTCCTAAACCATAGCCCAGGAAAATCAAACCAATCAATAAGAAAGGTTGTGTTATTGAGTATTTGAGAGACATTAGGAATCGCATGATTCGTATGCTTGGTGAGCTTTCTATTAAGTTCTATTAAGTTGAAAGATTTTTGGACGAGAAAAAGAATGGAAACAACACTTCCCAAACCATAGCCTAGTTAAATCAAACCAATCAATAAGAAAAGTTGTGTTATTGAGTATTTGAGAAACATTAGGAATCGCATGATTCATATGCTTGTGTTTGTGTTATTTGGTGATCTTTCTATCAAGTTCTATTAAGTTCAAAGATTTTTGGACGAGAAAAAGAATGGAAACCAACACTTCCCAAACCATAGCATAGGTAAATCAAACCAATCAATAAGAAAGGTTGTGTTATTGAGTATTTGAGAAACATTCGGAATCGCACGATTCGTATGCTTATGTTTGTGTTGTTTGGTGATCTTTCTATCAAGTTCTATTAAGTTCAAAGATTTTTGGACGAGAAAAAGAATGGAAACCAACATTTCCCAAACTATAGCCTAGGCAAATCAAAGCAATCAATAAGAAATGTTGTGTTATTGAGTATTTGAGAAACATTACGAATCGCATGATTCGTATGCTTGTGTTTGTGTTGTTTGGTGATCTTTCTATCACGTTCTATTAAGTTCAAAGATTTTTGGACGAGAAAAGGAATGGAAACCAACACTTCCCAAACCAGTGCCTACGTAAATCTAACCAATCAATAAGAAAGGTTGTGTTATTGAGTATTTGAGAAACATTAGGAATCGCATGATTCGTATGCTTGTGTTTGTGTTGTTTGGTGATCTTTCTATCACGTTTTATTAAGTTCAAAGATTTTTGGACGAGAAAAAGAATGGAAACCAACATTTCCCAAACTATAGCCTAGGCAAATCAAATCAATCAATAAGAAAGGTTGTGTTATTGAGTATTTGAGAAACATTAGGAATCGCATGATTCGTATGCTTGGTGATCTTTCTATTAAGTTCTATTAAGTTGAAAGATTTTTGGACGAGAAAAAGAATGGAAACCAACACTTCCCAAACCATAGCCTAGGCAAATCAAACCAATCAATAAGAAAGGTTGTGTTATTGAGTACTTGAGAAACATTAGGAATCGCATGATTCGTATGCTTGTGTTTGTGTTGTTTGGTGATAAAACTATTAAGTTCAAAGATTTTTGGACGAGAAAAAGAATGGAAACCAACACTTCCCAAACCATAGCCTAGGCAAATCAAACCAATCAATAAGAAAGGTTGTGTTATTGAGTACTTGAGAAACATTAGGAATCGCATGATTCGTATGCTTGTGTTTGTGTTGTTTGGTGATAAAACTATTAAGTTCAAAGATTTTTGGACGAGAAAAAGAATTGAAACCAACACTTCCCAAACCACATCCTAGGCAAATCAAACCAATCAATAAGAAAGGTTGTGTTATTGAGTATTTGAGAAACATTAGGAATCGCATGATTCGTATGCTTGTGTTTGTGTTGTTTGGTGATCTTTCTATCACGTTCTATTAAGTTCAAAGATTTTTGGACGAGAAAAGGAATGGAAACCAACACTTCCCAAACCATAGCCCAGGAAAATCAAACCAATCAATAAGAAAAGTTGTGTTATTGAGTATTTGAGAAACATTAGGTATCGCATGATTCGTATGCTTGTGTTTGTATTGTTTGGTGATCTTTCTATCATGTTCTATTAAGTTCAAAGATTTTTGGACGAGAAAAAGTGTTGAAACCAACACTTCCCAAACCACATCCTAGGCAAATCAAACCAATCAATAAGAAAGGTTGTGTTATTGAGTATTTGAGAAACATTAGGAATCGCATGATTCGTATGCTTGTGTTTGTGTTGTTTGGTGATCTTTCTATCACGTTCTATTAAGTTCAAAGATTTTTGGACGAGAAAAGGAATGGAAACCAACACTTCCCAAACCATAGCCCAGGAAAATCAAACCAATCAATAAGAAAAGTTGTGTTATTGAGTATTTGAGAAACATTAGGTATCGCATGATTCGTATGCTTGTGTTTGTATTGTTTGGTGATCTTTCTATCATGTTCTATTAAGTTCAAAGATTTTTGGATGAGAAAAAGTGTTGAAACCAACACTTCCCAAACCATATCCTAGACAAATCAAACCAATCAATAAGAATGGTTGTGTTATTGAGTATTTGAGAAACATTAGGAATCGCTTGATTCGTATGCTTGTGTTTGTGTTGTTTGGTAATCTTTCTATCAAGTTCTATTAAGTTCAAAGATTTTTGGACGAGAAAAAGAATGGAAACCAACACTTCCCAAACCATATCCTAGGCAAATCAAACCAATCAATAAGAAAGGTTGTGTTATTGAGTACTTGAGAAACATTAGGAATCGCATGATTCGTATGCTTGTGTTTGTGTTGTTTGGTGATAAAACTATTAAGTTCAAAGATTTTTGGACGAGAAAAAGAATGGAAACCAACACTTCGCAAACCATAGCCTAGGTAAATCAAACCAATCAATAAGAAAAGTTGTGTTATTGAGTATTTGAGAAACATTAGGAATCGCATGATTCATATGCTTGTGTTTGTGTTGTTTGGTGATCTTTCTATCAAGTTCTATTAAGTTTAAAGATTTTTGGACGAGAAAAAGAATGGAAACCAACACTTCCCAAACCATAGCCTAGGTAAATCAAACCAATCAATAAGAAAAGTTGCCTTATTGAGTATTTGAGAAACATTAGGAATCGCACGATTCGTATGCTTGTGTTTGTGTTGTTTGGTGATCTTTCTATCAAGTTCTATTAAGTTCAAAGATTTTTGGACGAGAAAAAGTATTGAAACCAACACTTCCCAAACCATATCCTAGACAAATCAAACAAATCAATAAGAAAGGTTGTGTTATTGAGTATTTGAGAAACATTAGGAATCGCTTGATTCGTATGCTTGTGTTTGTGTTGTTTGGTGATCTTATCACGTTCTATTAAGTTCAAAGATTTTGGGACGAGAAAAATAATGGAAACCAACACTTCCCAAACCATAGGCTTGGCAAATCAAACAAAACAATAAGAAATGTTGTGTTATTGAGTATTTGAGAAACATTAGGAATCGCATGATTCAAATACTTGTGTTTGTGTTGTTTGGTGATCTTTCTATAACGTTCTATTAAGTTCAAAGATTTTTGGACGAGAAAAAAAATGGAAACCAACACTTCCCAAACCATATCCTAGGCCAATCAAACCAATAAATATGAAAAGTTGTGTTATTGAGTATTTGAGAAACATTAGGAATCGCATGATTCGTATGCTTGTGTTTGTATTGTTTGGTGATCTTTCTATCAAGTTCTATTAAGTTCAAATATTTTTGGACGAGAAAAAGATTGGAAACCAACACTTCCCAAACCATAGCCTAGGCAAATCAAACCAATCAATAAGAAATGTTGTGTTATTGAGTATTTGAGAAACATTAGGAATCGCATGATTCGTATGCTTGTTTTTGTGTTGTTTGGTGATCTTTCTGTCACGTTCTATTAAGTTCAAAGATTTTTGGACGAGAAAAAGAATGGAAACCAACACTTCCCAAACCACATCCTAGGCAAATAAAACCAATCAATAAGAAAGGTTGTGTTATTGTGTATTTGAGAAACATTTGGAATCGCATGATTCGTATGCTTGTGTTTGTTTTGTTTGGTGATCCTTCTATTAAGTTCAAAGATTTTTGGACGAGAAAAAGAATGGAAACCAACACTTCCCAAACCATAGCCTAGGTAAATCAAACCAATCAATAAGAAAAGTTGTGTTATTGAGTATTTGAGAAACATTAGGAATCACATGATTCGTATGCTTGTGTTTGTGTTGTTTGGTGATCTTTCTATCACGTTCTATTAAGTTCAAAGATTTTTGGACGAGAAAAGGAATGGAAACCAACACTTCCCAAACCATAGCCCAGGAAAATCAAACCAATCAATAAGAAAAGTTGTGTTATTGAGTATTTGAGAAACATTAGGTATCGCATGATTCGTATGCTTGTGTTTGTATTGTTTGGTGATCTTTCTATCATGTTCTATTAAGTTCAAAGATTTTTGGATGAGAAAAAGTGTTGAAACCAACACTTCCCAAACCATATCCTAGACAAATCAAACCAATCAATAAGAATGGTTGTGTTATTGAGTATTTGAGAAACATTAGGAATCGCTTGATTCGTATGCTTGTGTTTGTGTTGTTTGGTAATCTTTCTATCAAGTTCTATTAAGTTCAAAGATTTTTGGACGAGAAAAAGAATGGAAACCAACACTTCCCAAACCATATCCTAGGCAAATCAAACCAATCAATAAGAAAGGTTGTGTTATTGAGTACTTGAGAAACATTAGGAATCGCATGATTCGTATGCTTGTGTTTGTGTTGTTTGGTGATAAAACTATTAAGTTCAAAGATTTTTGGACGAGAAAAAGAATGGAAACCAACACTTCGCAAACCATAGCCTAGGTAAATCAAACCAATCAATAAGAAAAGTTGTGTTATTGAGTATTTGAGAAACATTAGGAATCGCATGATTCATATGCTTGTGTTTGTGTTGTTTGGTGATCTTTCTATCAAGTTCTATTAAGTTTAAAGATTTTTGGACGAGAAAAAGAATGGAAACCAACACTTCCCAAACCACATCCTAGGCAAATCAAACCAATCAATAAGAAAGGTTGTGTTATTGAGTATTTTAGAAACATTAGGAATCGCATGATTCGTATGCTTGTGTTTGTGTTGTTTGGTGATCTTTCTATCACGTTCTATTAAGTTCAAAGATTTTTGGACGAGAAAAGGAATGGAAACCAACACTTCCCAAACCATAGCCCAGGAAAATCAAACCAATCAATAAGAAAAGTTGTGTTATTGAGTATTTGAGAAACATTCGGTATCGCATGATTCGTATGCTTGTGTTTGTATTGTTTGGTGATCTTTCTATCATGTTCTATTAAGTTCAAAGATTTTTGGACGAGAAAAAGTGTTGAAACCAACACTTCCCAAACCACATCCTAGGCAAATCAAACCAATCAATAAGAAAGGTTGTGTTATTGATTATTTGAGAAACATTAGGAATCGCATGATTCGTATGCTTGTGTTTGTGTTGTTTGGTGATCTTTCTATCACGTTCTATTAAGTTCAAAGATTTTTGGACGAGAAAAGGAATGGAAACCAACACTTCCCAAACCATAGCCCAGGAAAATCAAACCAATCAATAAGAAAAGTTGTGTTATTGAGTATTTGAGAAACATTAGGTATCGCATGATTCGTATGCTTGTGTTTGTATTGTTTGGTGATCTTTCTATCATGTTCTATTAAGTTCAAAGATTTTTGGACGAGAAAAAGTGTTGAAACCAACACTTCCCAAACCACATCCTAGGCAAATCAAACCAATCAATAAGAAAGGTTGTGTTATTGAGTATTTGAGAAACATTAGGAATCGCATGATTCGTATGCTTGTGTTTGTGTTGTTTGGTGATCTTTCTATCACGTTCTATTAAGTTCAAAGATTTTTGGACGAGAAAAGGAATGGAAACCAACACTTCCCAAACCATAGCCCAGGAAAATCAAACCAATCAATAAGAAAAGTTGTGTTATTGAGTATTTGAGAAACATTAGGTATCGCATGATTCGTATGCTTGTGTTTGTATTGTTTGGTGATCTTTCTATCATGTTCTATTAAGTTCAAAGATTTTTGGATGAGAAAAAGTGTTGAAACCAACACTTCCCAAACCATATCCTAGACAAATCAAACCAATCAATAAGAATGGTTGTGTTATTGAGTATTTGAGAAACATTAGGAATCGCTTGATTCGTATGCTTGTGTTTGTGTTGTTTGGTAATCTTTCTATCAAGTTCTATTAAGTTCAAAGATTTTTGGACGAGAAAAAGAATGGAAACCAACACTTCCCAAACCATATCCTAGGCAAATCAAACCAATCAATAAGAAAGGTTGTGTTATTGAGTACTTGAGAAACATTAGGAATCGCATGATTCGTATGCTTGTGTTTGTGTTGTTTGGTGATAAAACTATTAAGTTCAAAGATTTTTGGACGAGAAAAAGAATGGAAACCAACACTTCGCAAACCATAGCCTAGGTAAATCAAACCAATCAATAAGAAAAGTTGTGTTATTGAGTATTTGAGAAACATTAGGAATCGCATGATTCATATGCTTGTGTTTGTGTTGTTTGGTGATCTTTCTATCAAGTTCTATTAAGTTTAAAGATTTTTGGACGAGAAAAAGAATGGAAACCAACACTTCCCAAACCATAGCCTAGGTAAATCAAACCAATCAATAAGAAAAGTTGCCTTATTGAGTATTTGAGAAACATTAGGAATCGCACGATTCGTATGCTTGTGTTTGTGTTGTTTGGTGATCTTTCTATCAAGTTCTATTAAGTTCAAAGATTTTTGGACGAGAAAAAGTATTGAAACCAACACTTCCCAAACCATATCCTAGACAAATCAAACAAATCAATAAGAAAGGTTGTGTTATTGAGTATTTGAGAAACATTAGGAATCGCTTGATTCGTATGCTTGTGTTTGTGTTGTTTGGTGATCTTATCACGTTCTATTAAGTTCAAAGATTTTTGGACGAGAAAAATAATGGAAACCAACACTTCCCAAACCATAGGCTTGGCAAATCAAACAAAACAATAAGAAATGTTGTGTTATTGAGTATTTGAGAAACATTAGGAATCGCATGATTCAAATACTTGTGTTTGTGTTGTTTGGTGATCTTTCTATAACGTTCTATTAAGTTCAAAGATTTTTGGACGAGAAAAAAAATGGAAACCAACACTTCCAAAACCATATCCTAGGCCAATCAAACCAATAAATATGAAAAGTTGTGTTATTGAGTATTTGAGAAACATTAGGAATCGCATGATTCGTATGCTTGTGTTTGTATTGTTTGGTGATCTTTCTATCAAGTTCTATTAAGTTCAAATATTTTTGGACGAGAAAAAGATTGGAAACCAACACTTCCCAAACCATAGCCTAGGCAAATCAAACCAATCAATAAGAAATGTTGTGTTATTGAGTATTTGAGAAACATTAGGAATCGCATGATTCGTATGCTTGTTTTTGTGTTGTTTGGTGATCTTTCTGTCACGTTCTATTAAGTTCAAAGATTTTTGGACGAGAAAAAGAATGGAAACCAACACTTCCCAAACCACATCCTAGGCAAATAAAACCAATCAATAAGAAAGGTTGTGTTATTGTGTATTTGAGAAACATTTGGAATCGCATGATTCGTATGCTTGTGTTTGTTTTGTTTGGTGATCCTTCTATTAAGTTCAAAGATTTTTGGACGAGAAAAAGAATGGAAACCAACACTTCCCAAACCATAGCCTAGGTAAATCAAACCAATCAATAAGAAAAGTTGTGTTATTGAGTATTTGAGAAACATTAGGAATCGCATGATTCGTATGCTTGTGTTTGTGTTGTTTGGTGATCTTTCTATCACGTTCTATTAAGTTCAAAGATTTTTGGACGAGAAAAGGAATGGAAACCAACACTTCCCAAACCATAGCCCAGGAAAATCAAACCAATCAATAAGAAAAGTTGTGTTATTGAGTATTTGAGAAACATTAGGTATCGCATGATTCGTATGCTTGTGTTTGTATTGTTTGGTGATCTTTCTATCATGTTCTATTAAGTTCAAAGATTTTTGGATGAGAAAAAGTGTTGAAACCAACACTTCCCAAACCATATCCTAGACAAATCAAACCAATCAATAAGAATGGTTGTGTTATTGAGTATTTGAGAAACATTAGGAATCGCTTGATTCGTATGCTTGTGTTTGTGTTGTTTGGTAATCTTTCTATCAAGTTCTATTAAGTTCAAAGATTTTTGGACGAGAAAAAGAATGGAAACCAACACTTCCCAAACCATATCCTAGGCAAATCAAACCAATCAATAAGAAAGGTTGTGTTATTGAGTACTTGAGAAACATTAGGAATCGCATGATTCGTATGCTTGTGTTTGTGTTGTTTGGTGATAAAACTATTAAGTTCAAAGATTTTTGGACGAGAAAAAGAATGGAAACCAACACTTCGCAAACCATAGCCTAGGTAAATCAAACCAATCAATAAGAAAAGTTGTGTTATTGAGTATTTGAGAAACATTAGGAATCGCATGATTCATATGCTTGTGTTTGTGTTGTTTGGTGATCTTTCTATCAAGTTCTATTAAGTTTAAAGATTTTTGGACGAGAAAAAGAATGGAAACCAACACTTCCCAAACCATAGCCTAGGTAAATCAAACCAATCAATAAGAAAAGTTGCCTTATTGAGTATTTGAGAAACATTAGGAATCGCACGATTCATATGCTTGTGTTTGTGTTGTTTGGTGATCTTTCTATCAAGTTCTATTAAGTTCAAAGATTTTTGGACGAGAAAAAGTATTGAAACCAACACTTCCCAAACCATATCCTAGACAAATCAAACAAATCAATAAGAAAGGTTGTGTTATTGAGTATTTGAGAAACATTAGGAATCGCTTGATTCGTATGCTTGTGTTTGTGTTGTTTGGTGATCTTATCACGTTCTATTAAGTTCAAAGATTTTTGGACGAGAAAAATAATGGAAACCAACACTTCCCAAACCATAGGCTTGGCAAATCAAACAAAACAATAAGAAATGTTGTGTTATTGAGTATTTGAGAAACATTAGGAATCGCATGATTCATATACTTGTGTTTGTGTTGTTTGGTGATCTTTCTATAACGTTCTATTAAGTTCAAAGATTTTTGGACGAGAAAAAGAATGGAAACCAACACTTCCCAAACCATATCCTAGGCCAATCAAACCAATAAATATGAAAAGTTGTGTTATTGAGTATTTGAGAAACATTAGGAATCGCATGATTCGTATGCTTGCGTTTGTATTGTTTGGTGATCTTTCTATCAAGTTCTATTAAGTTCAAATATTTTTGGACGAGAAAAAGATTGGAAACCAACACTTCCCAAACCATAGCCTAGGCAAATCAAACCAATCAATAAGAAATGTTGTGTTATTGAGTATTTGAGAAACATTAGGAATCGCATGATTCGTATGCTTGTGTTTGTTTTGTTTGGTGATCCTTCTATTAAGTTCAAAGATTTTTGGACGAGAAAAAGATTGGAAACCAACACTTCCCAAACCATATCCTAGGCAAATCAAACCAATCAATAAGAAATGTGGTGTTATTGAGTATTTGAGAAACATTAGGAATCGCACGATTCGTATGCTTGTGTTTGTGTTGTTTGGTGTTCTTTCTATCAAGTTCTATTAAGTTCAAAGATTTTTGGACGAGAAAAAGAATGGAAACCAACATTTCCCAAACCATAGCCTAGGCAAATCAAACCAATCAATAAGAAAGGTTGTGTTATTGAGTACTTGAGAAACATTAGGAATCGCATGATTCGTATGCTTAGTGATCTTTCTATTAAGTTCTATTAAGTTGAAAGATTTTCGGACGAGAAAAAGAATGGAAACAAACACTTCCCAAACCATAGCCTAGGTAAATCAAACCAATCAATAAGAAAAGTTGTGTTATTGAGTATTTGAGAAACATTAGGCATCGCATGATTCGTATGCTTGTGTTTGAGTTGTTTGGTGATCTTTCTATCAAGTTCTATTAAGTTCAAAGATTTTTGGACGAGAAAAAGAATGGAAACCAACACTTCCCAAACCATAGCCCAGGAAAATCAAACCAATCAATAAGAAAGGTTGTGTTATTGAGTATTTGAGAGACATTAGGAATCGCATGATTCGTATGCTTGGTGAGCTTTCTATTAAGTTCTATTAAGTTGAAAGATTTTTGGACGAGAAAAAGAATGGAAACAACACTTCCCAAACCATAGCCTAGTTAAATCAAACCAATCAATAAGAAAAGTTGTGTTATTGAGTATTTGAGAAACATTAGGAATCGCATGATTCATATGCTTGTGTTTGTGTTGTTTGGTGATCTTTCTATCAAGTTCTATTAAGTTCAAAGATTTTTGGACGAGAAAAAGAATGGAAACCAACACTTCCCAAACCATAGCATAGGTAAATCAAACCAATCAATAAGAAAGGTTGTGTTATTGAGTATTTGAGAAACATTAGGAATCGCACGATTCGTATGCTTATGTTTGTGTTGTTTGGTGATCTTTCTATCAAGTTCTATTAAGTTCAAAGATTTTTGGACGAGAAAAAGAATGGAAACCAACATTTCCCAAACTATAGCCTAGGCAAATCAAAGCAATCAAAAAGAAAGGTTGTGTTATTGAGTATTTGAGAAACATTACGAATCGCATGATTCGTATGCTTGTGTTTGTGTTGTTTGGTGATCTTTCTATCACGTTCTATTAAGTTCAAAGATTTTTGGACGAGAAAAAGAATGGAAACCAACACTTCCCAAACCATATCCTAGGCAAATCAAACCAATCAATAAGAAAGGTTGTGTTATTGAGTATTTGAGAAACATTAGGAATCGCATGATTCGTATGCTTGTGTTTGTGTTGTTTGGTGATCTTTCTATCAAGTTCTATTAAGTTCAAAGATTTTTGGACGAGAAAAAGAATGGAAACCAACACTTCCGAAACCATAGCCTAGGCAAATCAAACCAATCAATAAGAAAAGTTGTCTTATTGAGTATTTGAGAAACATTAGGAATCGCATGATTCGTATGCTTGTGTTTGTGTTGTTTGGTGATCTTTCTATCACGTTCTATTAAGTTCAAAGATTTTTGGACGAGAAAAATAATGGAAACCAACACTTCCCAAACCATAGGCTTGGCAAATCAAACCAAACAATAAGAAATGTTGTGTTATTGAGTATTTGAGAAACATTAGGAATCGCATGATTCATATACTTGTGTTTGTGTTGTTTGGTGATCTTTCTATAAAGTTTTATTAAGTTCAAAGATTTTTGGACGAGAAAAAGAATGGAAACCAACACTTCCCAAACCATATCCTAGGCAAATCAAACCAATCAATCAGAAAGGTTGTGTTATTGAGTATTTGAGAAACATTAGGAATCGCACGATTCGTATGCTTGTGTTTGTGTTGTTTGGTGATCTTTCTATCAAGTTCTATTAAGTTCAAAGATTTTTGGACGAGAAAAAGAATGGAAACCAACATTTCCCAAACTATAGCCTAGGCAAATCAAATCAATCAATAAGAAAGGTTGTGTTTTTAAGTATTTGAGAAACATTAGGAATCGCATGATTCGTATGCTTGGTGATCTTTCTATTAAGTTCTATTAAGTTGAAAGATTTTTGGACGAGAAAAAGAATGGAAACCAACACTTCCCAAACCATAGCCTACGTAAATCAAACCAATCAATAAGAAAAGTTGTGTTATTGAGTATTTGAGAAACATTAGGAATCGCATGATTCGTATGCTTGTGTTGTTTGGTGATCTTTCTATCAAGTTCTATTAAGTTCAAAGATTTTTGGACGAGAAAAAGAATGGAAACCAACATTTCCCAAACTATAGCCTAGGCAAATCAAAGCAATCAAAAAGAAAGGTTGTGTTATTGAGTATTTGAGAAACATTACGAATCGCATGATTCGTATGCTTGTGTTTGTGTTGTTTGGTGATCTTTCTATCACGTTCTATTAAGTTCAAAGATTTTTGGACGAGAAAAAGAATGGAAACCAACACTTCCCAAACCATATCCTAGGCAAATCAAACCAATCAATAAGAAAGGTTGTGTTATTGAGTATTTGAGAAACATTAGGAATCGCATGATTCGTATGCTTGTGTTTGTGTTGTTTGGTGATCTTTCTATCAAGTTCTATTAAGTTCAAAGATTTTTGGACGAGAAAAAGAATGGAAACCAACACTTCCGAAACCATAGCCTAGGCAAATCAAACCAATCAATAAGAAAAGTTGTCTTATTGAGTATTTGAGAAACATTAGGAATCGCATGATTCGTATGCTTGTGTTTGTGTTGTTTGGTGATCTTTCTATCACGTTCTATTAAGTTCAAAGATTTTTGGACGAGAAAAATAATGGAAACCAACACTTCCCAAACCATAGGCTTGGCAAATCAAACCAAACAATAAGAAATGTTGTGTTATTGAGTATTTGAGAAACATTAGGAATCGCATGATTCATATACTTGTGTTTGTGTTGTTTGGTGATCTTTCTATAAAGTTTTATTAAGTTCAAAGATTTTTGGACGAGAAAAAGAATGGAAACCAACACTTCCCAAACCATATCCTAGGCAAATCAAACCAATCAATCAGAAAGGTTGTGTTATTGAGTATTTGAGAAACATTAGGAATCGCACGATTCGTATGCTTGTGTTTGTGTTGTTTGGTGATCTTTCTATCAAGTTCTATTAAGTTCAAAGATTTTTGGACGAGAAAAAGAATGGAAACCAACATTTCCCAAACTATAGCCTAGGCAAATCAAATCAATCAATAAGAAAGGTTGTGTTTTTAAGTATTTGAGAAACATTAGGAATCGCATGATTCGTATGCTTGGTGATCTTTCTATTAAGTTCTATTAAGTTGAAAGATTTTTGGACGAGAAAAAGAATGGAAACCAACACTTCCCAAACCATAGCCTACGTAAATCAAACCAATCAATAAGAAAAGTTGTGTTATTGAGTATTTGAGAAACATTAGGAATCGCATGATTCGTATGCTTGTGTTGTTTGGTGATCTTTCTATCAAGTTCTATTAAGTTCAAAGATTTTTGGACGAGAAAAGGAATGGAAACCAACACTTCCCAAACCATAGCCTAGGTAAATCAAACCAAAAAATAAGAAAAGTTGTGTTATTGAGTATTTGAGAAACATTAGGAATCGCATGATTCGTATGCTTGTGTTTGTGTTGTTTGGTGATCTTTCTATCACGTTCTATTAAGTTGAAAGATTTTTGAACGAGAAAAAGAATGGAAACAAACACTTCCCAAACCTTATCCTAGGCAAATCACACCAATCAATAAGAAAGGTTGTGTTATTGAGTATTTGAGAAACATTAGGAATCGCTTGATTCGTATGCTTGTGTTTGTGTTGTTTGGTGATCTTTCTATCAAGTTCTATTAAGTTCAAAGATTTTTGGACGAGAAAAGGAATGGAAACCAACACTTCCCAAACCATAGCTTACGTAAATCAAACCAATCAATAAGAAAAGTTGTGTTATTGAGTATTTGAGAAACATTAGGAATCGCATGATTCGTATGCTTGTGTTTGTGTTGTTTGGTGATCTTTCTATCACGTTCTATTAAGTTGAAAGATTTTTGAACGAGAAAAAGAATGGAAACAAACACTTCCCAAACCATATCCTAGGCAAATCACACCAATCAATAAGAAAGGTTGTGTTATTGAGTATTTGAGAAACATTAGGAATCGCTTGATTCGTATGCTTGTGTTTGTGTTGTTTGGTGATCTTTCTATCAAGTTCTATTAAGTTCAAAGATTTTTGGACGAGAAAAGGAATGGAAACCAACACTTCCCAAACCATATCTTACGTAAATCAAACCAATCAATAAGAAAAGTTGTGTTATTGAGTATTTGAGAAACATTAGGAATCGCATGATTCGTATGCTTGTGTTGTTTGGTGATCTTTCTATCAAGTTCTATTAAGTTCAAAGATTTTTGGACGAGAAAAGGAATGGAAACCAACACTTCCCAAACCATAGCCTAGGTAAATCAAACCAATCAATAAGAAAAGTTGTGTTATTGAGTATTTGAGAAACATTAGGAATCGCATGATTCGTATGCTTGTGTTTGTGTTGTTTGGTGATCTTTCTATCACGTTCTATTAAGTTGAAAGATTTTTGAACGAGAAAAAGAATGGAAACAAACACTTCCCAAACCATATCCTAGGCAAATCACACCAATCAATAAGAAAGGTTGTGTTATTGAGTATTTGAGAAACATTAGGAATCGCTTGATTCGTATGCTTGTGTTTGTGTTGTTTGGTGATCTTTCTATCAAGTTCTATTAAGTTCAAAGATTTATGGACGAGAAAAGGAATGGAAACCAACACTTCCCAAACCATAGCTTACGTAAATCAAACCAATCAATAAGAAAGGTTGTGTTATTGAGTATTTGAGAAACATTAGGAATCGGATGATTCGTATGCTTGTGTTTGTGTTGTTTGGTGATCTTTCTATCAAGTTCTATTAAGTTCAAAGATTTTTGGACGAGAAAAAGAATGGAAACCAACACTTTCCAAACCATAGCCTAGGTAAATCAATCCAAACAATAAGAAAAGTTGAGTTATTGAGTATTTGAGAAACATTAGGAATCGCATGATTCGTATGCTTGTGTTTGTGGTGTTTGGTTATCTTTCTAACACGTTCTATTAAGTTCAAAGATTTTTGGACGAGAAATGGAATGGAAACCAACACTTCCCAAACCATAGCCTAGGTAAATCAAACCATTCAATAAGAAAAGTTGTGTTATTGAGTATTTGAGAAACATTAGGAATCGCATGATTCGTATGCTTGTGTTTGTATTGTTTGGTGATCTTTCTATCATGTTCTATTAAGTTCAAAGATTTTTGGATGAGAAAAAGTGTTGAAACCAACACTTCCCAAACCATATCCTAGACAAATCAAACCAATCAATAAGAATGGTTGTGTTATTGAGTATTTGAGAAACATTAGGAATCGCTTGATTCGTATGCTTGTGTTTGTGTTGTTTGGTAATCTTTCTATCAAGTTCTATTAAGTTCAAAGATTTTTGGACGAGAAAAAGAATGGAAACCAACACTTCCCAAACCATATCCTAGGCAAATCAAACCAATCAATAAGAAAGGTTGTGTTATTGAGTACTTGAGAAACATTAGGAATCGCATGATTCGTATGCTTGTGTTTGTGTTGTTTGGTGATAAAACTATTAAGTTCAAAGATTTTTGGACGAGAAAAAGAATGGAAACCAACACTTCGCAAACCATAGCCTAGGTAAATCAAACCAATCAATAAGAAAAGTTGTGTTATTGAGTATTTGAGAAACATTAGGAATCGCATGATTCATATGCTTGTGTTTGTGTTGTTTGGTGATCTTTCTATCAAGTTCTATTAAGTTTAAAGATTTTTGGACGAGAAAAAGAATGGAAACCAACACTTCCCAAACCATAGCCTAGGTAAATCAAACCAATCAATAAGAAAAGTTGCCTTATTGAGTATTTGAGAAACATTAGGAATCGCACGATTCGTATGCTTGTGTTTGTGTTGTTTGGTGATCTTTCTATCAAGTTCTATTAAGTTCAAAGATTTTTGGACGAGAAAAAGTATTGAAACCAACACTTCCCAAACCATATCCTAGACAAATCAAACAAATCAATAAGAAAGGTTGTGTTATTGAGTATTTGAGAAACATTAGGAATCGCTTGATTCGTATGCTTGTGTTTGTGTTGTTTGGTGATCTTATCACGTTCTATTAAGTTCAAAGATTTTTGGACGAGAAAAATAATGGAAACCAACACTTCCCAAACCATAGGCTTGGCAAATCAAACAAAACAATAAGAAATGTTGTGTTATTGAGTATTTGAGAAACATTAGGAATCGCATGATTCATATACTTGTGTTTGTGTTGTTTGGTGATCTTTCTATAACGTTCTATTAAGTTCAAAGATTTTTGGACGAGAAAAAGAATGGAAACCAACACTTCCCAAACCATATCCTAGGCCAATCAAACCAATAAATATGAAAAGTTGTGTTATTGAGTATTTGAGAAACATTAGGAATCGCATGATTCGTATGCTTGCGTTTGTATTGTTTGGTGATCTTTCTATCAAGTTCTATTAAGTTCAAATATTTTTGGACGAGAAAAAGATTGGAAACCAACACTTCCCAAACCATAGCCTAGGCAAATCAAACCAATCAATAAGAAATGTTGTGTTATTGAGTATTTGAGAAACATTAGGAATCGCATGATTCGTATGCTTGTGTTTGTTTTGTTTGGTGATCCTTCTATTAAGTTCAAAGATTTTTGGACGAGAAAAAGATTGGAAACCAACACTTCCCAAACCATATCCTAGGCAAATCAAACCAATCAATAAGAAATGTGGTGTTATTGAGTATTTGAGAAACATTAGGAATCGCACGATTCGTATGCTTGTGTTTGTGTTGTTTGGTGTTCTTTCTATCAAGTTCTATTAAGTTCAAAGATTTTTGGACGAGAAAAAGAATGGAAACCAACATTTCCCAAACCATAGCCTAGGCAAATCAAACCAATCAATAAGAAAGGTTGTGTTATTGAGTACTTGAGAAACATTAGGAATCGCATGATTCGTATGCTTAGTGATCTTTCTATTAAGTTCTATTAAGTTGAAAGATTTTTGGACGAGAAAAAGAATGGAAACAAACACTTCCCAAACCATAGCATAGGTAAATCAAACCAATCAATAAGAAAAGTTGTGTTATTGAGTATTTGAGAAACATTAGGCATCGCATGATTCGTATGCTTGTGTTTGAGTTGTTTGGTGATCTTTCTATCAAGTTCTATTAAGTTCAAAGATTTTTGGACGAGAAAAAGAATGGAAACCAACACTTCCCAAACCATAGCACAGGAAAATCAAACCAATCAATAAGAAAGGTTGTGTTATTGAGTATTTGAGAGACATTAGGAATCGCATGATTCGTATGCTTGGTGAGCTTTCTATTAAGTTCTATTAAGTTGAAAGATTTTTGGACGAGAAAAAGAATGGAAACAACACTTCCCAAACCATAGCCTAGTTAAATCAAACCAATCAATAAGAAAAGTTGTGTTATTGAGTATTTGAGAAACATTAGGAATCGCATGATTCATATGCTTGTGTTTGTGTTGTTTGGTGATCTTTCTATCAAGTTCTATTAAGTTCAAAGATTTTTGGACGAGAAAAAGAATGGAAACCAACACTTCCCAAACCATAGCATAGGTAAATCAAACCAATCAATAAGAAAGGTTGTGTTATTGAGTATTTGAGAAACATTAGGAATCGCACGATTCGTATGCTTATGTTTGTGTTGTTTGGTGATCTTTCTATCAAGTTCTATTAAGTTCAAAGATTTTTGGACGAGAAAAAGAATGGAAACCAACATTTCCCAAACTATAGCCTAGGCAAATCAAAGCAATCAAAAAGAAAGGTTGTGTTATTGAGTATTTGAGAAACATTACGAATCGCATGATTCGTATGCTTGTGTTTGTGTTGTTTGGTGATCTTTCTATCACGTTCTATTAAGTTCAAAGATTTTTGGACGAGAAAAAGAATGGAAACCAACACTTCCCAAACCATATCCTAGGCAAATCAAACCAATCAATAAGAAAGGTTGTGTTATTGAGTATTTGAGAAACATTAGGAATCGCATGATTCGTATGCTTGTGTTTGTGTTGTTTGGTGATCTTTCTATCAAGTTCTATTAAGTTCAAAGATTTTTGGACGAGAAAAAGAATGGAAACCAACACTTCCGAAACCATAGCCTAGGCAAATCAAACCAATCAATAAGAAAAGTTGTCTTATTGAGTATTTGAGAAACATTAGGAATCGCATGATTCGTATGCTTGTGTTTGTGTTGTTTGGTGATCTTTCTATCACGTTCTATTAAGTTCAAAGATTTTTGGACGAGAAAAATAATTGAAACCAACACTTCCCAAACCATAGGCTTGGCAAATCAAACCAAACAATAAGAAATGTTGTGTTATTGAGTATTTGAGAAACATTAGGAATCGCATGATTCATATACTTGTGTTTGTGTTGTTTGGTGATCTTTCTATAAAGTTTTATTAAGTTCAAAGATTTTTGGACGAGAAAAAGAATGGAAACCAACACTTCCCAAACCATATCCTAGGCAAATCAAACCAATCAATCAGAAAGGTTGTGTTATTGAGTATTTGAGAAACATTAGGAATCGCACGATTCGTATGCTTGTGTTTGTGTTGTTTGGTGATCTTTCTATCAAGTTCTATTAAGTTCAAAGATTTTTGGACGAGAAAAAGAATGGAAACCAACATTTCCCAAACTATAGCCTAGGCAAATCAAATCAATCAATAAGAAAGGTTGTGTTTTTAAGTATTTGAGAAACATTAGGAATCGCATGATTCGTATGCTTGGTGATCTTTCTATTAAGTTCTATTAAGTTGAAAGATTTTTGGACGAGAAAAAGAATGGAAACCAACACTTCCCAAACCATAGCCTACGTAAATCAAACCAATCAATAAGAAAAGTTGTGTTATTGAGTATTTGAGAAACATTAGGAATCGCATGATTCGTATGCTTGTGTTGTTTGGTGATCTTTCTATCAAGTTCTATTAAGTTCAAAGATTTTTGGACGAGAAAAGGAATGGAAACCAACACTTCCCAAACCATAGCCTAGGTAAATCAAACCAAAAAATAAGAAAAGTTGTGTTATTGAGTATTTGAGAAACATTAGGAATCGCATGATTCGTATGCTTGTGTTTGTGTTGTTTGGTGATCTTTCTATCACGTTCTATTAAGTTGAAAGATTTTTGAACGAGAAAAAGAATGGAAACAAACACTTCCCAAACCTTATCCTAGGCAAATCACACCAATCAATAAGAAAGGTTGTGTTATTGAGTATTTGAGAAACATTAGGAATCGCTTGATTCGTATGCTTGTGTTTGTGTTGTTTGGTGATCTTTCTATCAAGTTCTATTAAGTTCAAAGATTTTTGGACGAGAAAAGGAATGGAAACCAACACTTCCCAAACCATAGCTTACGTAAATCAAACCAATCAATAAGAAAAGTTGTGTTATTGAGTATTTGAGAAACATTAGGAATCGCATGATTCGTATGCTTGTGTTTGTGTTGTTTGGTGATCTTTCTATCACGTTCTATTAAGTTGAAAGATTTTTGAACGAGAAAAAGAATGGAAACAAACACTTCCCAAACCATATCCTAGGCAAATCACACCAATCAATAAGAAAGGTTGTGTTATTGAGTATTTGAGAAACATTAGGAATCGCTTGATTCGTATGCTTGTGTTTGTGTTGTTTGGTGATCTTTCTATCAAGTTCTATTAAGTTCAAAGATTTTTGGACGAGAAAAGGAATGGAAACCAACACTTCCCAAACCATATCTTACGTAAATCAAACCAATCAATAAGAAAAGTTGTGTTATTGAGTATTTGAGAAACATTAGGAATCGCATGATTCGTATGCTTGTGTTGTTTGGTGATCTTTCTATCAAGTTCTATTAAGTTCAAAGATTTTTGGACGAGAAAAGGAATGGAAACCAACACTTCCCAAACCATAGCCTAGGTAAATCAAACCAATCAATAAGAAAAGTTGTGTTATTGAGTATTTGAGAAACATTAGGAATCGCATGATTCGTATGCTTGTGTTTGTGTTGTTTGGTGATCTTTCTATCACGTTCTATTAAGTTGAAAGATTTTTGAACGAGAAAAAGAATGGAAACAAACACTTCCCAAACCATATCCTAGGCAAATCACACCAATCAATAAGAAAGGTTGTGTTATTGAGTATTTGAGAAACATTAGGAATCGCTTGATTCGTATGCTTGTGTTTGTGTTGTTTGGTGATCTTTCTATCAAGTTCTATTAAGTTCAAAGATTTATGGACGAGAAAAGGAATGGAAACCAACACTTCCCAAACCATAGCTTACGTAAATCAAACCAATCAATAAGAAAGGTTGTGTTATTGAGTATTTGAGAAACATTAGGAATCGGATGATTCGTATGCTTGTGTTTGTGTTGTTTGGTGATCTTTCTATCAAGTTCTATTAAGTTCAAAGATTTTTGGACGAGAAAAAGAATGGAAACCAACACTTTCCAAACCATATCCTAGGTAAATCAATCCAAACAATAAGAAAAGTTGAGTTATTGAGTATTTGAGAAACATTAGGAATCGCATGATTCGTATGCTTGTGTTTGTGGTGTTTGGTTATCTTTCTAACACGTTCTATTAAGTTCAAAGATTTTTGGACGAGAAATGGAATGGAAACCAACACTTCCCAAACCATAGCCTAGGTAAATCAAACCATTCAATAAGAAAAGTTGTGTTATTGAGTATTTGAGAAACATTAGGAATCGCATGATTCGTATGCTTGTGTTGTTTGGTGATCTTTCTATCAAGTTCTATTAAGTTCAAAGATTTTTGGACGAGAAAAGGAATGGAAACCAACACTTCCCAAACCATAGCCTAGGTAAATCAAACCAATCAATAAGAAAAGTTGTGTTATTGAGTATTGGAGAAACATTAGGAATCGCATGATTCGTATGCTTGTGTTTGTTTTGTTTGGTGATCTTTCTATCAAGTTCTATTAAGTTCAAAGATTTTTGGACGAGAAAAAGAATGGAAACCAACACTTCCCAAACCATAGCATAGGTAAATCAAACCAATCAATAAGAAAGGTTGTGTTATTGAGTATTTGAGAAACATTAGGAATCGCACGATTCGTATGCTTATGTTTGTGTTGTTTGGTGATCTTTCTATCAAGTTCTATTAAGTTCAAAGATTTTTGGACGAGAAAAAGAATGGAAACCAACATTTCCCAAACTATAGCCTAGGCAAATCAAAGCAATCAAAAAGAAAGGTTGTGTTATTGAGTATTTGAGAAACATTACGAATCGCATGATTCGTATGCTTGTGTTTGTGTTGTTTGGTGATCTTTCTATCACGTTCTATTAAGTTCAAAGATTTTTGGACGAGAAAAAGAATGGAAACCAACACTTCCCAAACCATATCCTAGGCAAATCAAACCAATCAATAAGAAAGGTTGTGTTATTGAGTATTTGAGAAACATTAGGAATCGCATGATTCGTATGCTTGTGTTTGTGTTGTTTGGTGATCTTTCTATCAAGTTCTATTAAGTTCAAAGATTTTTGGACGAGAAAAAGAATGGAAACCAACACTTCCGAAACCATAGCCTAGGCAAATCAAACCAATCAATAAGAAAAGTTGTCTTATTGAGTATTTGAGAAACATTAGGAATCGCATGATTCGTATGCTTGTGTTTGTGTTGTTTGGTGATCTTTCTATCACGTTCTATTAAGTTCAAAGATTTTTGGACGAGAAAAATAATGGAAACCAACACTTCCCAAACCATAGGCTTGGCAAATCAAACCAAACAATAAGAAATGTTGTGTTATTGAGTATTTGAGAAACATTAGGAATCGCATGATTCATATACTTGTGTTTGTGTTGTTTGGTGATCTTTCTATAAAGTTTTATTAAGTTCAAAGATTTTTGGACGAGAAAAAGAATGGAAACCAACACTTCCCAAACCATATCCTAGGCAAATCAAACCAATCAATCAGAAAGGTTGTGTTATTGAGTATTTGAGAAACATTAGGAATCGCACGATTCGTATGCTTGTGTTTGTGTTGTTTGGTGATCTTTCTATCAAGTTCTATTAAGTTCAAAGATTTTTGGACGAGAAAAAGAATGGAAACCAACATTTCCCAAACTATAGCCTAGGCAAATCAAATCAATCAATAAGAAAGGTTGTGTTTTTAAGTATTTGAGAAACATTAGGAATCGCATGATTCGTATGCTTGGTGATCTTTCTATTAAGTTCTATTAAGTTGAAAGATTTTTGGACGAGAAAAAGAATGGAAACCAACACTTCCCAAACCATAGCCTACGTAAATCAAACCAATCAATAAGAAAAGTTGTGTTATTGAGTATTTGAGAAACATTAGGAATCGCATGATTCGTATGCTTGTGTTGTTTGGTGATCTTTCTATCAAGTTCTATTAAGTTCAAAGATTTTTGGACGAGAAAAGGAATGGAAACCAACACTTCCCAAACCATAGCCTAGGTAAATCAAACCAAAAAATAAGAAAAGTTGTGTTATTGAGTATTTGAGAAACATTAGGAATCGCATGATTCGTATGCTTGTGTTTGTGTTGTTTGGTGATCTTTCTATCACGTTCTATTAAGTTGAAAGATTTTTGAACGAGAAAAAGAATGGAAACAAACACTTCCCAAACCTTATCCTAGGCAAATCACACCAATCAATAAGAAAGGTTGTGTTATTGAGTATTTGAGAAACATTAGGAATCGCTTGATTCGTATGCTTGTGTTTGTGTTGTTTGGTGATCTTTCTATCAAGTTCTATTAAGTTCAAAGATTTTTGGACGAGAAAAGGAATGGAAACCAACACTTCCCAAACCATAGCTTACGTAAATCAAACCAATCAATAAGAAAAGTTGTGTTATTGAGTATTTGAGAAACATTAGGAATCGCATGATTCGTATGCTTGTGTTTGTGTTGTTTGGTGATCTTTCTATCACGTTCTATTAAGTTGAAAGATTTTTGAACGAGAAAAAGAATGGAAACAAACACTTCCCAAACCATATCCTAGGCAAATCACACCAATCAATAAGAAAGGTTGTGTTATTGAGTATTTGAGAAACATTAGGAATCGCTTGATTCGTATGCTTGTGTTTGTGTTGTTTGGTGATCTTTCTATCAAGTTCTATTAAGTTCAAAGATTTTTGGACGAGAAAAGGAATGGAAACCAACACTTCCCAAACCATATCTTACGTAAATCAAACCAATCAATAAGAAAAGTTGTGTTATTGAGTATTTGAGAAACATTAGGAATCGCATGATTCGTATGCTTGTGTTGTTTGGTGATCTTTCTATCAAGTTCTATTAAGTTCAAAGATTTTTGGACGAGAAAAGGAATGGAAACCAACACTTCCCAAACCATAGCCTAGGTAAATCAAACCAATCAATAAGAAAAGTTGTGTTATTGAGTATTTGAGAAACATCGCATGATTCGTATGCTTGTGTTTGTGTTGTTTGGTGATCTTTCTATCACGTTCTATTAAGTTGAAAGATTTTTGAACGAGAAAAAGAATGGAAACAAACACTTCCCAAACCATATCTTAGGCAAATCACACCAATCAATAAGAAAGGTTGTGTTATTGAGTATTTGAGAAACATTAGGAATCGCTTGATTCGTATGCTTGTGTTTGTGTTGTTTGGTGATCTTTCTATCAAGTTCTATTAAGTTCAAAGATTTATGGACGAGAAAAGGAATGGAAACCAACACTTCCCAAACCATAGCTTACGTAAATCAAACCAATCAATAAGAAAGGTTGTGTTATTGAGTATTTGAGAAACATTAGGAATCGGATGATTCGTATGCTTGTGTTTGTGTTGTTTGGTGATCTTTCTATCAAGTTCTATTAAGTTCAAAGATTTTTGGACGAGAAAAAGAATGGAAACCAACACTTTCCAAACCATAGCCTAGGTAAATCAATCCAAACAATAAGAAAAGTTGAGTTATTGAGTATTTGAGAAACATTAGGAATCGCATGATTCGTATGCTTGTGTTTGTGGTGTTTGGTTATCTTTCTAACACGTTCTATTAAGTTCAAAGATTTTTGGACGAGAAATGGAATGGAAACCAACACTTCCCAAACCATAGCCTAGGTAAATCAAACCATTCAATAAGAAAAGTTGTGTTATTGAGTATTTGAGAAACATTAGGAATCGCATGATTCGTATGCTTGTGTTGTTTGGTGATCTTTCTATCAAGTTCTATTAAGTTCAAAGATTTTTGGACGAGAAAAGGAATGGAAACCAACACTTCCCAAACCATAGCCTAGGTAAATCAAACCAATCAATAAGAAAAGTTGTGTTATTGAGTATTGGAGAAACATTAGGAATCGCATGATTCGTATGCTTGTGTTTGTGTTGTTTGGTGATCTTTCTATCACGTTCTATTAAGTTCAAAGATTTTTGGACGAGAAAAGGAATGGAAACCAACACTTCCCAAACCATAGCCTACGTAAATCTAACCAATCAATAAGAAAGGTTGTGTTATTGAGTATTTGAGAAACATTAGGAATCGCATGATTCGTATGCTTGTGTTTGTGTTGTTTGGTGATCTTTCTATCACTTTTTATTAAGTTCAAAGATTTTTGGACGAGAAAAAGAATGGAAACCAACATTTCCCAAACTATAGCCTAGGCAAATCAAATCAATCAATAAGAAAGGTTGTGTTATTGAGTATTTGAGAAACATTAGGAATCGCATGATTCGTATGCTTGGTGATCTTTCTATTAAGTTCTATTAAGTTGAAAGATTTTTGGACGAGAAAAAGAATGGAAACCAACACTTCCCAAACCATAGCCTAGGCAAATCAAACCAATCAATAAGAAAGGTTGTGTTATTGAGTACTTGAGAAACATTAGGAATCGCATGATTCGTATGCTTGTGTTTGTGTTGTTTGGTGATAAAACTATTAAGTTCAAAGATTTTTGGACGAGAAAAAGAATGGAAACCAACACTTCCCAAACCATAGCCTAGGCAAATCAAACCAATCAATAAGAAAGGTTGTGTTATTGAGTACTTGAGAAACATTAGGAATCGCATGATTCGTATGCTTGTGTTTGTGTTGTTTGGTGATAAAACTATTAAGTTCAAAGATTTTTGGACGAGAAAAAGAATGGAAACCAACACTTCCCAAACCACATCCTAGGCAAATCAAACCAATCAATAAGAAAGGTTGTGTTATTGAGTATTTGAGAAACATTAGGAATCGCACGATTCGTATGCTTATGTTTGTGTTGTTTGGTGATCTTTCTATCAAGTTCTATTAAGTTCAAAGATTTTTGGACGAGAAAAAGAATGGAAACCAACATTTCCCAAACTATAGCCTAGGCAAATCAAATCAATCAATAAGAAAGGTTGTGTTATTGAGTATTTGAGAAACATTAGGAATCGCACGATTCGTATGCTTGGTGATCTCTCTATTAAGTTCTATTAAGTTGAAAGATTTTTGGACGAGAAAAAGAATGGAAACCAACACTTCCCAAACCATAGCCTAGGCAAATCAAACCAATCAATAAGAAAGGTTGTGTTATTGAGTACTTGAGAAAGGAATCGAATGATTCGTATGGTTGTGTTTGTGTTGTTTGGTGATAAAACTATTAAGTTCAAAGATTTTTGGACGAGAAAAAGAATGGAAACCAACACTTCCCAAACCATAGCCTAGGTAAATCAAACCAATCAATAAGAAAAGTTGTGTTATTGAGTATTTGAGAAACATTAGGAATCGCATGATTCGTATGCTTGTGTTTGTGTTGTTTGGTGATCTTTCTATCACGTTCTATTAAGTTCAAAGATTTTTGGACGAGAAAAGGAATGGAAACCAACACTTCCCAAACCATAGCCCAGGAAAATCAAACCAATCAATAAGAAAAGTTGTGTTATTGAGTATTTGAGAAACATTAGGTATCGCATGATTCGTATGCTTGTGTTTGTATTGTTTGGTGATCTTTCTATCATGTTCTATTAAGTTCAAAGATTTTTGGATGAGAAAAAGTGTTGAAACCAACACTTCCCAAACCATATCCTAGACAAATCAAACCAATCAATAAGAATGGTTGTGTTATTGAGTATTTGAGAAACATTAGGAATCGCTTGATTCGTATGCTTGTGTTTGTGTTGTTTGGTAATCTTTCTATCAAGTTCTATTAAGTTCAAAGATTTTTGGACGAGAAAAAGAATGGAAACCAACACTTCCCAAACCATATCCTAGGCAAATCAAACCAATCAATAAGAAAGGTTGTGTTATTGAGTACTTGAGAAATATTAGGAATCGCATGATTCGTATGCTTGTGTTTGTGTTGTTTGGTGATAAAACTATTAAGTTCAAAGATTTTTGGACGAGAAAAAGAATGGAAACCAACACTTCGCAAACCATAGCCTAGGTAAATCAAACCAATAAATAAGAAAAGTTGTGTTATTGAGTATTTGAGAAACATTAGGAATCGCATGATTCATATGCTTGTGTTTGTGTTGTTTGGTGATCTTTCTATCAAGTTCTATTAAGTTTAAAGATTTTTGGACGAGAAAAAGAATGGAAACCAACACTTCCCAAACCATAGCCTAGGTAAATCAAACCAATCAATAAGAAAAGTTGCCTTATTGAGTATTTGAGAAACATTAGGAATCGCACGATTCGTATGCTTGTGTTTGTGTTGTTTGGTGATCTTTCTATCAAGTTCTATTAAGTTCAAAGATTTTTGGACGAGAAAAAGTATTGAAACCAACACTTCCCAAACCATATCCTAGACAAATCAAACAAATCAATAAGAAAGGTTGTGTTATTGAGTATTTGAGAAACATTAGGAATCGCTTGATTCGTATGCTTGTGTTTGTGTTGTTTGGTGATCTTATCACGTTCTATTAAGTTCAAAGATTTTTGGACGAGAAAAATAATGGAAACCAACACTTCCCAAACCATAGGCTTGGCAAATCAAACCAAACAATAAGAAATGTTGTGTTATTGAGTATTTGAGAAACATTAGGAATCGCATGATTCATATACTTGTGTTTGTGTTGTTTGGTGATCTTTCTATAACGTTCTATTAAGTTCAAAGATTTTTGGACGAGAAAAAGAATGGAAACCAACACTTCCCAAACCATATCCTAGGCCAATCAAACCAATAAATATGAAAAGTTGTGTTATTGAGTATTTGAGAAACATTAGGAATCGCATGATTCGTATGCTTGTGTTTGTGTTGTTTGGTGATCTTTCTATCGCGTTCTATTAAGTTGAAAGATTTTTGAACGAGAAAAAGAATGGAAACAAACACTTCCCAAACCATATCCTAGGCAAATCACACCAATCAATAAGAAAGGTTGTGTTATTGAGTATTTGAGAAACATTAGGAATCGCTTGATTCATATGCTTGTGTTTGTGTTGTTTGGTGATCTTTCTATCAAGTTCTATTAAGTTCAAAGATTTTTGGACGAGAAAAGGAATGGAAACCAACACTTCCCAAACCATAGCTTACGTAAATCAAACCAATCAATAAGAAAAGTTGTGTTATTGAGTATTTGAGAAACATTAGGAATCGCATGATTCGTATGCTTGTGTTTGTGTTGTTTGGTGATCTTTCTATCACGTTCTATTAAGTTGAAAGATTTTTGAACGAGAAAAAGAATGGAAACAAACACTTCCCAAACCATATCCTAGGCAAATCACACCAATCAATAAGAAAGGTTGTGTTATTGAGTATTTGAGAAACATTAGGAATCGCTTGATTCGTATGCTTGTGTTTGTGTTGTTTGGTGATCTTTCTATCAAGTTCTATTAAGTTCAAAGATTTTTGGACGAGAAAAGGAATGGAAACCAACACTTCCCAAACCATAGCTTACGTTAATCAAACCAATCAATAAGAAAAGTTGTGTTATTGAGTATTTGAGAAACATTAGGAATCGCATGATTCGTATGCTTGTGTTGTTTGGTGATCTTTCTATCAAGTTCTATTAAGTTCAAAGATTTTTGGACGAGAAAAGGAATGGAAACCAACACTTCCCAAACCATAGCCTAGGTAAATCAAACCAATCAATAAGAAAAGATGTGTTATTGAGTATTTGAGAAACATTAGGAATCGCATGATTCGTATGCTTGTGTTTGTGTTGTTTGGTGATCTTTCTATCACGTTCTATTAAGTTGAAAGATTTTTGAACGAGAAAAAGAATGGAAACAAACACTTCCCAAACCATATCCTAGGCAAATCACACCAATCAATAAGAAAGGTTGTGTTATTGAGTATTTGAGAAACATTAGGAATCGCTTGATTCGTATGCTTGTGTTTGTGTTGTTTGGTGATCTTTCTATCAAGTTCTATTAAGTTCAAAGATTTTTGGACGAGAAAAGGAATGGAAACCAACACTTCCCAAACCATAGCTTACGTAAATCAAACCAATCAATAAGAAAGGTTGTGTTATTGAGTATTTGAGAAACATTAGGAATCGCACGATTCGTATGCTTGTGTTTGTGTTGTTTGGTGATCTTTCTATCAAGTTCTATTAAGTTCAAAGATTTTTGGACGAGAAAAAGAATGGAAACCAACACTTTCCAAACCATAGCCTAGGTAAATCAAACCAAACAATAAGAAAAGTTGAGTTATTGAGTATTTGAGAAACATTAGGAATCGCATGATACGTATGCTTGTGTTTGTGTTGTTTGGTTATCTTTCTAACACGTTCTATTAAGTTCAAAGATTTTTGGACGAGAAATGGAATGGAAACCAACACTTCCCAAACCATAGCCTAGGTAAATCAAACCATTCAATAAGAAAAGTTGTGTTATTGAGTATTTGAGTAACATTAGGAATCGCATGATTCGTATGCTTGTGTTGTTTGGTGAACTTTCTATCAAGTTCTATTAAGTTCAAAGATTTTTGGACAAGAAAAGGAATGGAAACCAACACTTCCCAAACCATAGCCTAGGTAAATCAAACCAAACAATAAGAAATGTTGTGTTATTGAGTATTTGAGAAACATTAGGAATCGCATGATTCATATACTTGTGTTTGTGTTGTTTGGTGATCTTTCTATAAAGTTTTATTAAGTTCAAAGATTTTTGGACGAGAAAAGGAATCGAAACCAACACTTCCCAAACCATAGCCTACGTAAATCTAACCAATCAATAAGAAAGGTTGTGTTATTGAGTATTTGAGAAACATTAGGAATCGCATGATTCGTATGCTTGTGTTTGTGTTGTTTGGTGATCTTTCTATCACGTTTTATTAAGTTCAAAGATTTTTGGACGAGAAAAAGAATGGAAACCAACATTTCCCAAACTATAGCCTAGGCAAATCAAATCAATCAATAAGAAAGGTTGTGTTATTGAGTATTTGAGAAACATTAGGAATCGCATGATTCGTATGCTTGGTGATCTTTCTATTAAGTTCTATTAAGTTGAAAGATTTTTGGACGGGAAAAAGAATGGAAACCAACACTTCCCAAACCATAGCCTAGGCAAATCAAACCAATCAATAAGAAAGGTTGTGTTATTGAGTACTTGAGAAACATTAGGAATCGCATGATTCGTATGCTTGTGTTTGTGTTGTTTGGTGATAAAACTATTAAGTTCAAAGATTTTTGGACGAGAAAAAGAATGGAAACCAACACTTCCCAAACCATAGCCTAGGCAAATCAAACCAATCAATAAGAAAGGTTGTGTTATTGAGTACTTGAGAAACATTAGGAATCGCATGATTCGTATGCTTGTGTTTGTGTTGTTTGGTGATAAAACTATTAAGTTCAAAGATTTTTGGACGAGAAAAAGAATGGAAACCAACACTTCCCAAACCACATCCTAGGCAAATCAAACCAATCAATAAGAAAGGTTGTGTTATTGAGTATTTGAGAAACATTAGGAATCGCACGATACGTATGCTTATGTTTGTGTTGTTTGGTGATCTTTCTATCAAGTTCTATTAAGTTCAAAGATTTTTGGACGAGAAAAAGAATGGAAACCAACATTTCCCAAACTATAGCCTAGGCAAATCAAATCAATCAATAAGAAAGGTTGTGTAATTGAGTATTTGAGAAACATTAGGAATCGCATGAATCGTATGCTTGGTGATCTTTCTATTAAGTTCTATTAAGTTGAAAGATTTTTGGACGAGAAAAAGAATGGAAACCAACACTTCCCAAACCATAGCCTAGGCAAATCAAACCAATCAATAAGAAAGGTTGTGTTATTGAGTACTTGAGAAAGGAATCGAATGATTCGTATGCTTGTGTTTGTGTTGTTTGGTGATAAAACTATTAAGTTCAAAGATTTTTGGACGAGAAAAAGAATGGAAACCAACACTTCCCAAACCATAGCCTAGGTAAATCAAACCAATCAATAAGAAAAGTTGTGTTATTGAGTATTTGAGAAACATTAGGAATCGCATGATTCGTATGCTTGTGTTTGTATTGTTTGGTGATCTTTCTATCAAGTTCTATTAAGTTCAAATATTTTTGGACGAGAAAAAGATTGGAAACCAACACTTCCCAAACCATAGCCTAGGCAAATCAAACCATTCAATAAGAAATGTTGTGTTATTGAGTATTTGAGAAACATTAGGAATCGCATGATTCGTATGCTTGTGTTTGTGTTGTTTGGTGATCTTTCTATCACGTTCTATTAAGTTCAAAGATTTTTGGACGAGAAAAAGATTGGAAATCAACACTTCCCAAACCACATCCTAGGCAAATAAAACCAATCAATAAGAAAGGTTGTGTTATTGTGTATTTGAGAAACATTAGGAATCGCATGATTCGTATGCTTGTGTTTGTTTTGTTTGGTGATCCTTCTATTAAGTTCAAAGATTTTTGGACGAGAAAAAGAATGGAAACCAACACTTCCCAAACCATAGCCTAGGTAAATCAAACCAATCAATAAGAAAAGTTGTGTTATTGAGTATTTGAGAAACATTAGGAATCGCATGATTCGTATGCTTGTGTTTGTGTTGTTTGGTGATCTTTCTATCACGTTCTATTAAGTTCAAAGATTTTTGGACGAGAAAAGGAATGGAAACCAACACTTCCCAAACCATAGCCCAGGAAAATCAAACCAATCAATAAGAAAAGTTGTGTTATTGAGTATTTGAGAAACATTAGGTATCGCATGATTCGTATGCTTGTGTTTGTATTGTTTGGTGATCTTTCTATCATGTTCTATTAAGTTCAAAGATTTTTGGATGAGAAAAAGTGTTGAAACCAACACTTCCCAAACCATATCCTAGACAAATCAAGCCAATCAATAAGAATGGTTGTGTTATTGAGTATTTGAGAAACATTAGGAATCGCTTGATTCGTATGCTTGTGTTTGTGTTGTTTGGTAATCTTTCTATCAAGTTCTATTAAGTTCAAAGATTTTTGGACGAGAAAAAGAATGGAAACCAACACTTCCCAAACCATATCCTAGGCAAATCAAACCAATCAATAAGAAAGGTTGTGTTATTGAGTACTTGAGAAACATTAGGAATCGCATGATTCGTATGCTTGTGTTTGTGTTGTTTGGTGATAAAACTATTAAGTTCAAAGATTTTTGGACGAGAAAAAGAATGGAAACCAACACTTCGCAAACCATAGCCTAGGTAAATCAAACCAATCAATAAGAAAAGTTGTGTTATTGAGTATTTGAGAAACATTAGGAATCGCATGATTCATATGCTTGTGTTTGTGTTGTTTGGTGATCTTTCTATCAAGTTCTATTAAGTTCGAAGATTTTTGGCCGCGAAAAAGAGTGGAAACCAACACTTCCCAAACCATATCCTAGGCAAATCAAACCAATCAATAAGAAAGGTTGTGTTATTGAGTATTTGAGAAACATTAGGAATCGCATGATTCGTATGCTTGTATTGTTTGGTGATCTTTCTATCACGTTCTATTAAGTTCAAAGATTTTTGGACAAGAAAAGGAATGGAAACCAACACTTCCCAAACCATAGCCTAGGCAAATCAAACCAATCAATAAGAAAGGTTGTGTTATTGAGTATTTGAGAAACATTAGGAATCGCATGATTCGTATGCTTGTGTTTGTGTTGTTTGGTGATCTTTCTATCACGTTCTATTAAGTTCGAAGATTTTTGGACGAGAAAAGGAATGGAAACCAACACTTCCCAAACCATAGCCTACGTAAATCAAACCAATTAATAAGAAAAGTTGTGTTATTGAGTATTTGAGAAACATTAGGAATCGCATGATTCGTATGCTTGTGTTGTTTGGTGATCTTTCTATCAAGTTCTATTAAGTTCAAAGATTTTTGGACGAGAAAAGGAATGGAAACCAACACTTCCCAAACCATAGCCTAGGTAAATAAAACCAATCAATAAGAAAAGTTGTGTTACTGAGTATTTGAGAAACATTAGGAATCGCATGATTTGTATGCTTGTGTTTGTGTTGTTTGGTGATCTTTCTATCACGTTCTATTAAGTTGAGAGATTTTTGAACGAGAAAAAGAATGGAAACAAAAACTTCCCAAACCATATCCTAGGCAAATCACACCAATCAATAAGAAAGGTTGTGTTATTGAGTATTTGAGAAACATTAGGAATCGCATGATTCGTATGCTTGTGTTGTTTGGTGATCTTTCTATCACGTTCTATTAAGTTCAAAGATTTTTGGACGAGAAAAGGAATGGAAACCAACACTTCCCAAACCATAGCCTACGTAAATCAAACCAATCAATAAGAAAGGTTGTGTTATTGAGTATTTGAGAAACATTAGGAATCGCATGATTCGTATGCTTGTGTTTGTGTTGTTTGGTGATCTTTCTATCAAGTTCTATTAAGTTCAAAGATTTTTGGACGAGAAAAAGAATGGAAACCAACACTTCCCAAACCATATCCTGATGAAGGATCATCCAGTCAGCCTCCTCCAAGCGCCCCAACACTCTTTGAGGGGCCAATCACTAGATCCCGAGCTAAGAAGCTACAAAGTGGAATGCATGCCTTTGTGTGTTTCATTTGTGCTAAGGAGGCGAGAGCGAGCATGGAGCCATGTGCCAAGGCTGTGTGCCTAGCAAGTGTGGGCGCCACCCATGAAGAGAGCCAAGGCACAAGCGACGTCGCATGAGTGCCGCGATTGGGCACCGGCGCTGCGGGTGTGCCTCGTTTGGGCACCGGCGCTGCGAGTGTGCCTCGTTTGGGCACCGACGCCTATTTTAGGCACCCAAGAGTGTTTGTTTCATTTTGGGCCTATTATGCTGTTTTGGGCCTATTTATCTTAGAATTAATTAGACCTTTTTAATTATTTCTTTTATTTCCAGAAGTGAGACATATAAGTATTGTTTTGATGGTTTGGAACACTTAGACAATTGAGAAGATAGAAATCGTTTTTCTCTTGAAAAGAGAGAGTTTGAAGCTTTGCTTCATTGAGTGTGTGAATCGCAGCTTGGTTTGTTTGATTTGTGTCAATCCTCTACGAAGCTTGGTGCTTATCAACGATCACGAGCCCCCTTCCTGTGCTTCAAGGTGTCGCCTTGTTGTGTAGGATTGTACAAGGTTGGTTCTTCGTCCATTCTATTAGGATTCTGGTTGAAATACATACCAGGGGTTTAATAGTTGTCTCGAAGGGTTATCCTTCTCGTCGTTTCTATCAATTTCCCTTTTCGTTTCTTCATTTCAGTTTGCTTCTTTGTTGTGTCGTTTTTCCTCTTGTTGAGTCGAGTTCATCATTTCCAGTTTCGTTCCATTCAATTCTAACCATTGTTTCCTTGTGTTTTCCTTGTTGAGTCGTGAACGTCGAAGATCGGGCATCCACACGGCTAACCCCGTATCAAAGTGGTATCAGAGCTGCGTTGACGACGTTCTTTTCGTTCCCATCAAAAGAGTCTACAAAATACCAAAAAGAGTCCTCCGGAGATCAGGTTCGATTAATCAACTCTCTTTAATCTGAACTTGAAAGTACTAATCGGTTTGTTCTTGCGCAGTGGTTTGTTTTGCCTAGCCAATTACACCTTTAGCCAAGAAAAATCGTCCCCTCAGCCACCACAACCACCAACGCCCCACCACCTTCACAAAATCCGCCCACCACCTCCACAAATTCGACCACCACCTTGATTAAGTCAGCCGATTTGTTTTAATTAAATTGGAGTCATAAATCTGATTTAATTAATTCAAATTTGAATTAATCCTAAGCTGATTCCTATTTTTAAGGTTGACCAACAACAAACCATATCCCAGCCACATTATCCCACACCCACCTCCTAATATCAAGGAGAACCCATTCAGCTCATTTGAAATCAAAAGCCACGCCCAACCACCCATCCTCCAGCCTATTCCTTCTCCTAAAATCAAGGGATTTCAGCCACCAACATTTCAAACTCAAATCGCCACCTCTCCTCATTTCTAGCAAATTATTTTGCACCTTAGAATAGCATTTTATTTCAATTTCGAAATTATTTGTATTTTCTGATTATTTCTGATTAAAAAAAAAAAAGAAAAAAAAAAATCAAAAAAAAAAAAAAAAAAAAAAAAAAAAACGAAAATCAGAAATCAGATTTTATTCTTCTATTTCATTCATAGTATATCATTGCATTTTATTCTAGTGCATAGTGTAATTAAGGTGTGCGACATATCATCATCTTCCCTCTTCATCTCTTGAGTTAGACGATCCCATTGGAGAAGCTTTCGAACCTTACACTTTCAGCCTACCCTCACCTAAACAAACCACTCCAAGTTCATACTTGGTTACGGAAATCAAGGTGAGAGAAGCTTAATCGAGGTTTGTTCTCTTTCTCTATTCATCTCCATTCTTAAACACATTTGAGTCTTCTTTTCTTGGACGTTTCTTCCCCAGCCTTCATCTTCTCGTGAATTGTTGTTTACTAATCTTTGAATTGAGTTGTTGATCATTTCAAGCAGATTGAAACAACGAGCTCGATCACACACCGAGAGTGAGAGCGAGTGAAACACTTGAGAGGCTGATTTGGATTAAACTAACTTGACAAGTTTGCTTGTAAAGTGTTTTTGTTGATTGTGCAGAATGTCTAACGAAAGTAGTGATAACACCAACACACCCAAGAGCCCTGAGCCAATCCACCCCGAGGTGTTCAAGTTGTTGACCTCACTCAACAGCAACATCACACGCCTCAATTCTAGGATGACGGCCTTGGAGACGAGAGCCTTGGCGTTGCCTCCACCCGTGCCAAGCGTAGCCTTGGGCACCGATTCAGCGGCACACCAACAAGGCACCGGCGATGGCCAGGACCAAAACGCCCACAACACGGACCCTAACTTGGCGTCCACATCACAACAACATGGTTTCCAAAACCAAACCAGGGAAGTGCCTCATAACTCTAATCCATTGCGTAATTCCTCGGGCAATCTTCCTAGAAGAGTGCCTTTTGGTTCCCAGCTCACTCCCCTTCGGGATGAGCATAATCGTGCTAATAGCTTTCAAGGATTTCAGGACCAAAGAGGATCACCAAGTGATATGGACCTTTATGATGATGAGTATGAGGGCGAGGAGGAGGATAATTGGGAGCGCGTCTCAAGAAGGGGAGGTAGGGAGCGCCGAGAAGGTCGAGATAGGCGTCCCATGAGACCTCGTGAGCAGGAGCAAGACGGAGTTGGCAAGATAAAGGTGAGGATCCCTGCTTTCGAAGGCAAGTGTGATCCGGATGTCTATATGGAATGGGAGACCAAGATCGAGCAAGTGTGGAACTGCCACAACTTTGCCGAGACCAAGAAGGTGCAGCTCGCTGTCCTTGAGTTCTCCGGTTATGCCCTCATATGGTGGGATAACTTGGTGAAAGAAAGGAGGCGCAATCTGGACGCACCCATAGCCAGCTGGGATCAAATGAAGGCGTTGATGCGAGGGCGTTTCATACCTCAACATTACGCCCGGGAGCTAAGACAGCGGCTGGAAAATTTGAAACAAGGTTCCATGAGTGCCGAGGAGTGCTACAATGCCATGCAAGTGGCGATGGTAAGGGCTGATGTGGTTGAGGATGAAGAGACCACCATGGCCAGGTATCTTCGTATCTTGCATCCTTATTTGGCAAATGAGATTGATTTATATCCCTACACTACTATGACTGACCTTTTCCATCTAGCTTTGAAAGTAGAAAGGAAATTCAAGTCTAGGTACTCGGGAGGAAGGAACGCGAACACTCAGCCCCAATCATGGAGGGGGAGCCGTGGCCAGCAAGGCGGATCGTATGGGAAGGAGGCCTCGCACCAAAAGGAGAGGAGCAATGCAGCCGGCGGTCAAGGAGACCAAGCTGGACGAGCCAAACAGCCCACAAGCTCCACGCCTTCACCATACAACAAGGGCAATTCTAGTGGGGTTTCAGCAGCTCCAAAGGGGAGTAATCCTACCTCTAACTCTTCGTCTAGGACTAGAGATATTGTGTGCTTTAAGTGCCAGGGTAGAGGACATTATGCAAGAGATTGCCCTAACAAGAAAACACTTTTAATCAATCATTTAGGTGAATATGAATCTGAAAGTGAGCATGAAAACGAGCCTAATGATGATTTGCATGAAAATGATAATGTTGAAGATGAAATTGAGTATGAATCTGGTGAATCTCTTATTGCTAGGAGGACATTGCATATTAAACCACAAGCATGCGATGATAATCAAAGAGAGAACTTGTTTCATACTAGGTGCTTGATTAAAGGGAAGGTTTGTAACATGATCATAGATAGTGGTAGTTGTTGTAACATTGCTAGCTTAGAGATGGTTAACAAACTGCAATTATCTATGACTCATCACCCTAGACCCTATAAGTTGCATTGGATGAATGACTGTGGTGAATTGAAAGTGCAAAGGCAAGTAAAGGTTTCTATTAAACTAGGACGTTATGAGGATAATGTTCTTTGTGATGTAGTACCTATGCAGGCTTGTCATATTCTATTAGGTCGTCCATGGCAATACGACAGGAAGGTTGTGCACGATGGATTCACCAACCGAAACACCTTCACCCACAACGGCCAGACCATAGTCCTTAAGCCCATGACGCCTACGCAGGTCTCGGAGGAGTGGGATCGGAAGCGTCAAGGTAAGAAGGTATGTTCTGACCTTGAGGGAGAGAATGGGAAGGAAGAGAAAGCTCGGGGTAAGACGAGCCAACCTCTCAGCCCTACACCTCCCTCCGCTCTTTTGGCTTCCAAGAGGGAGCTGGAAGACGAGTTTTTGGATGGGGAAACAACGCTTATGCTCTTATGCAAGGAGCTGAGCTTGTTAAGTGAAGAGCTTCGAGCTTCACTGCCCCCACGCATTTTGGGGCTCATCGAGGAGTACAAGGACGTATTCCCCGACGAGATACCGGCTGGCCTACCCCCAATTAGAGGAATCGAGCATCAAATTGATCTCATTCCCGGGGCGTCTTTGCCAAACAGGCCAGCTTACCGTATGAACCCCCAGGAGACCCAAGAGGTCCAATCCCAAGTCCAAGAGCTCTTGGATAAGGGATACATTAGGGAGAGTATGAGCCCTTGTGCTGTACCGGTGTTATTAGTACCCAAGAAAGACAACACATGGAGAATGTGTGTCGATTGCAGGGCCATTAATAACATCACGGTAAAGTATAGGCACCCCATTCCTCGTCTTGATGATATGCTAGACGAACTGCATGGATCCACCATTTTCTCAAAAATTGATTTAAAAAGTGGATACCACCAGATTCGTATGAGGGAGGGGGACGAGTGGAAAACAGCCTTCAAGACCAAGTTTGGTCTCTATGAATGGCTCGTTATGCCATTCGGGCTCACGAACGCCCCTAGTACATTCATGCGTCTCATGAACCATGTATTGCGACATTATATAGGGAAATTTGTAGTGGTCTATTTTGATGACATATTAGTGTATAGTAAGTCCCTAGAGGAGCATGAGTGTCATTTGAGAGATGTGCTTAATACCTTGCGTCTTGAACACTTGTTTGCGAATTTGAAAAAGTGTGAGTTATGTACTACTACTGTTACCTTTCTTGGTTTTGTGGTTAGCTCGCAGGGATTGCAAGTGGATGAGGCCAAGATCAAGGCCATAAACGAGTGGCCCACGCCAACTACTATTGGCCAGGTGCGGAGTTTCCATGGGCTGGCGAGCTTCTATAGGAGGTTTGTCAAGGATTTTAGCACCATTGCAGCCCCATTGACAGAAATTACAAAGAAGAGAAGTGAGTTCAAGTGGGGGCGTGCCCAGGAGAGAGCCTTCGAGACTCTCAAGCTGAAGTTGACGCAAGCCCCGCTATTGGTGTTGCCTGACTTCACACGACCGTTTGAGGTGGAGTGTGATGCAAGTGGAGTCGGCATAGGGGGCGTGCTTATGCAAGAAGGTAAACCTATCGCCTTCTTTTCTGAGAAATTAAAAGGTGCATGTTTAAACTACTCGACCTATGATAAAGAGTTGTATGCTTTGTATCGAGTGCTTAAAACATGGCAGCATTATCTTTGGCCTAGGGAATTTGTGCTTAAAACTGACCATGAATCCTTGAAACACTTTAAAAGTCAAGATAAAATGGATAGGAGGCATGGTAGATGGATGGAATTCATTGAAACATTCCCTTATGTGATTAAGTTTAAAAGAGGAAAAGATAATGTTGTAGCTGATGCCTTGTCTAGACGCCACACTTTGCTTGTTTCATTAGACTCTAGAGTATTAGGATTTACTTATATTCGTGAGTTATATGAAACTGATCTTGATTTTGGTGATGCGTTTAAGGCTTGTCTTGAAAAGAATTGTGCTGAGAAATACTATTTGCATGATGGCTTTCTTTTTCTAGTTGATAAAGTTTGCATACCTCGTTGTTCATTGCGTTTGCTGCTTGTTGAGGAAGCCCATAGGGGCGGCCTAATGGGGCATTTTGGGAGGGACAAAACTTATCACACTCTTAGGACTCATTTCTATTGGCCACACATGCTTAGGGATGTTGAGAATGTAGTTAAAAGATGCATGGACTGTCTTAGGGCTAAATCTAGACTTATGCCACATGGACTTTACACACCATTGCCCACGCCTACAGCCCCTTGGGAGGACCTTTCTATGGACTTTATAGTTGGGTTGCCTAGGACTAAGAAGGGGAGGGATTCAATCATGGTTGTAGTGGATAGGTTTAGTAAGATGGCACATTTTATAGCATGTCATAAGACCGACGATGCTACTAATGTGGCTGGATTATTCTTTAGGGAGATAGTCAGATTGCATGGGGTTCCTAAAACCATAGTTAGTGACCGAGATACTAAGTTCCTTAGCCACTTTTGGAGAACCTTATGGAGTAAACTAGGAACTAAGTTGCTGTTTTCTACCTCTAGTCACCCTCAAACTGATGGGCAAACCGAGGTCACCAATAGGACACTAGCTACGATTCTTAGGGCCATAATTAGGAAGAACTTGAAGATGTGGGAAGAGGCCTTACCTCATGTGGAGTTTGCATATAACAGGATTGTTCATTCTTCTACTAAATTGACTCCATTTGAATGTGTTTATGGTACTAACCCTCTCACCCCACTAGATCTTACCCCATTGCCAATGAGGGAAAATGAGCACTTTGACGCAGGAAAACATGTGGAGTTTATTAGGGAATTGCATGCTCGCACCAAACTGAAGTTGGAGCAAAAGGCCGAGTACAATGCAAGGAGAGCGAACCATGGGAGGCGCCACGTTGTTTTCCAGCCCGGAGACTTGGTGTGGGTTCATTTGAGGAAAGAGAGATTCCCGGAGCAAAGGAAGAACAAGCTGTCCCCTCGAGGAGATGGACCTTTCAAGGTGCTTAAGAGGATCGGGGACAATGCATACAAGCTGGAGCTGCCCGGTGATTATGGTGTAAGCGCAACTTTCAACGTCGCTGATCTCACGCCATACCTTGCTCTTGATGAAGACTTGGATTCGGGGTCGAATCCTTTCCAAGAAGGGGAGGTTGATGAAGGATCATCCAGTCAGCCTCCTCCAAGCGCCCCAACACTCTTTGAGGGGCCAATCACTAGATCCCGAGCTAAGAAGCTACAAAGTGGAATGCATGCCTTTGTGTGTTTCATTTGTGCTAAGGAGGCGAGAGCGAGCATGGAGCCATGTGCCAAGGCTGTGTGCCTAGCAAGTGTGGGCGCCACCCATGAAGAGAGCCAAGGCACAAGCGACGTCGCATGAGTGCCGCGATTGGGCACCGGCGCTGCGGGTGTGCCTCGTTTGGGCACCGGCGCTGCGAGTGTGCCTCGTTTGGGCACCGACGCCTATTTTAGGCACCCAAGAGTGTTTGTTTCATTTTGGGCCTATTATGCTGTTTTGGGCCTATTTATCTTAGAATTAATTAGACCTTTTTAATTATTTCTTTTATTTCCAGAAGTGAGACATATAAGTATTGTTTTGATGGTTTGGAACACTTAGACAATTGAGAAGATAGAAATCGTTTTTCTCTTGAAAAGAGAGAGTTTGAAGCTTTGCTTCATTGAGTGTGTGAATCGCAGCTTGGTTTGTTTGATTTGTGTCAATCCTCTACGAAGCTTGGTGCTTATCAACGATCACGAGCCCCCTTCCTGTGCTTCAAGGTGTCGCCTTGTTGTGTAGGATTGTACAAGGTTGGTTCTTCGTCCATTCTATTAGGATTCTGGTTGAAATACATACCAGGGGTTTAATAGTTGTCTCGAAGGGTTATCCTTCTCGTCGTTTCTATCAATTTCCCTTTTCGTTTCTTCATTTCAGTTTGCTTCTTTGTTGTGTCGTTTTTCCTCTTGTTGAGTCGAGTTCATCATTTCCAGTTTCGTTCCATTCAATTCTAACCATTGTTTCCTTGTGTTTTCCTTGTTGAGTCGTGAACGTCGAAGATCGGGCATCCACACGGCTAACCCCGTATCATATCCTAGACAAATCAAACCAATCAATAAGAAAGGTTGTGTTATTGAGTATTTGAGAAACATTAGGAATCGCTTGATTCGTATGCTTGTGTTTGTGTTGTTTGGTAATCTTTCTATCAAGTTCTATTAAGTTCAAAGATTTTTGGACGAGAAAAAGAATGGAAACCAACACTTCCCAAACCATATCCTAGGCAAATCAAACCAATCAATAAGAAAGGTTGTGTTATTGAGTACTTGAGAAACATTAGGAATCGCATGATTCGTATGCTTGTGATTGTGTTGTTTGGTGAGAAAACTATTAAGTTCAAAGATTTTTGGACGAGAAAAAGAATGGAAACCAACACTTCCCAAACCATATCCTAGGCAAATCAAACCAATCAATAAGAAAGGTTGTGTTATTGAGTATTTGAGAAACATTAGGAATCGCACGATTCGTATGCTTGTGTTTCTGTTGTTTGGTGATCTTTCTATCAAGTTTTATTAAGTTCAAAGAGTTTTGGACGAGAAAAAGAATGGAAACCAACACTTCCCAAACCATATCCTAGGTAAATCAAACCAATCAATAAGAAAAGTTGTGTTATTGAGTATTTGAGAAACATTAGGAATCGCATGATTCGTATGCTTGTGTTTGTGTTGTTTGGTGATCTTTCTATCAAGTTCTATTAAGTTCAAAGATTTTTGGACGAGAAAAAGAATGGAAACCAACACTTCCCAAACCATAGCCTACGTAAATCAAACCAATCAATAAGAAAAGTTGTGTTATTGAGTATTTGAGAAACATTAGGAATCGCATGATTCGTATGCTTGTGTTGTTTGGTGATCTTTCTATCAAGTTCTATTAAGTTCAAAGATTTTTGGACGAGAAAAGGAATGGAAACCAACACTTCCCAAACCATAGCCTAGGTAAATCAAACCAATCAATAAGAAAAGTTGTGTTATTGAGTATTTGAGAAACATTAGGAATCGCATGATTCGTATGTTTGTGTTTGTGTTGTTTGGTGATCTTTCATCACGTTCTATTAAGTTGAAAGATTTTTGGACTAGAAAAAGAATGGAAACAAACACTTCCCAAACCATATCCTAGGCAAATCAAACCAATCAATAAGAAAGGTTGTGTTATTGAGTACTTGAGAAACATTAGGAATCGCATGATTCGTATGCTTGTGATTGTGTTGTTTGGTGATAAAACTATTAAGTTCAAAGATTTTTGGACGAGAAAAAGAATGGAAACCAACACTTCCCAAACCATATCCTAGGTAAATCAAACCAATCAATAAGAAAAGTTGTGTTATTGAGTATTTGAGAAACATTAGGAATCGCACGATTCGTATGCTTGTGTTTCTGTTGTTTGGTGATCTTTCTATCAAGTTTTATTAAGTTCAAAGAGTTTTGGACGAGAAAAAGAATGGAAACCAACACTTCCCAAACCATAGCCTACGTAAATCAAACCAATCAATAAGAAAAGTTGTGTTATTGAGTATTTGAGAAACATTAGGAATCGCATGATTCGTATGCTTGTGTTGTTTGGTGATCTTTCTATCAAGTTCTATTAAGTTCAAAGATTTTTGGACGAGAAAAGGAATGGAAACCAACACTTCCCAAACCATAGCCTAGGTAAATCAAACCAATCAATAAGAAAAGTTGTGTTATTGAGTATTTGAGAAACATTAGGAATCGCATGATTCGTATGTTTGTGTTTGTGTTGTTTGGTGATCTTTCTATCACGTTCTATTAAGTTGAAAGATTTTTGGACTAGAAAAAGAATGGAAACAAACACTTCCCAAACCATATCCTAGATAAATCAAACCAATCAATAAGAAAGGTTGTGTTATTGAGTATTTGAGAAACATTAGGAATCGCATGATTCGTATGCTTGTGTTTGTGTTGTTTGGTGATCTTTCTATCAAGTTCTATTAAGTTCGAAGATTTTTGGCCGCGAAAAAGAGTGGAAACCAACACTTCCCAAACCATAGCCTAGGCAAATCAAACCAATCAATAAGAAAAGTTGTGTTATTGAGTATTTGAGAAACATTAGGAATCGCACGATTCGTATGCTTGTGTTTGTGTTGTTTGGTGATCTTTCTATCAAGTTCTATTAAGTTCAAAGATTTTTGGACGAGAAAAAGTATTGAAACCAACACTTCCCAAACCATATCCTAGACAAATCAAACCAATCAATAAGAAAGGTTGTGTTATTGAGTATTTGAGAAACATTAGGAATCGCTTGATTCGTATGCTTGTGTTTGTGTTGTTTGGTAATCTTTCTATCAAGTTCTATTAAGTTCAAAGATTTTTGGACGAGAAAAGGAATGGAAACCAACACTTCCCAAACCATAGCCTAGGCAAATCAAACCAATCAATAAGAAAAGTTGTGTTATTGAGTATTTGAGAAACATTAGGAATCGCACGATTCGTATGCTTGTGTTTGTGTTGTTTGGTGATCTTTCTATCAAGTTCTATTAAGTTCAAAGATTTTTGGACGAGAAAAGGAATGGAAACCAACACTTCCCAAACCATAGCCGAGGTAAATCAAACCAATCAATAAGAAAAGTTGTGTTATTGAGTATTTGAGAAACATTAGGAATCGCATGATTCGTATGCCTGTGTTTGTGTTGTTTGGTGATCTTTCTATCAAGTTCTATTAAGTTGAAAGATTTTTGGATGAGAAAAAGAATGGGAACAAACACTTCCCAAACCATATCCTAGGCAAATCAAACCAATCAATAAGAAAGGTTGTGTTATTGAGTATTTGAGAAACATTAGGAATCGCATGATTCGTATGCTTGTGTTTGTGTTGTTTGGTGATCTTTCTATCAAGTTCTATTAAGTTCGAAGATTTTTGGCCGCGAAAAAGAGTGGAAACCAACACTTCCCAAACCATAGCATAGGCAAATCAAACCAATCAATAAGAAAAGTTGTGTTGTTGAGCATTTGAGAAACATTAGGAATCGCACGATTCGTATGCTTGTGTTTGTGTTGTTTGGTGATCTTTCTATCAAGTTCTATTAAGTTCAAAGATTTTTGGACGAGAAAAAGAATGGAAACCAACACTTCCCAAACCATAGCCTAGGCAAATCAAACCAATCAATAAGAAATGTTGTGTTATTGAGTATTTGAGAAACATTAGGTATCGCATGATTCGTATGCTTGTGTTTGTATTGTTTGGTGATCTTTCTATCATGTTCTATTAAGTTCAAAGATTTTTGGATGAGAAAAAGTGTTGAAACCAACACTTCCCAAACCATATCCTAGACAAATCAAACCAATCAATAAGAAAGGTTGTGTTATTGAGTATTTGAGAAACATTAGGAATCGCTTGATTCGTATGCTTGTGTTTGTGTTGTTTGGTAATCTTTCTATCGAGTTCTATTAAGTTCAAAGATTTTTGGACGAGAAAAAGAATGGAAACCAACACTTCCCAAACCATATCCTAGGCAAATCAAACCAATCAATAAGAAAGGTTGTGTTATTGAGTACTTGAGAAACATTAGGAATCGCATGATTCGTATGCTTGTGTTTGTGTTGTTTGGTGATAAAACTATTAAGTTCAAAGATTTTTGGACGAGAAAAAGAATGGAAACCAACACTTCCTGATGAAGGATCATCCAGTCAGCCTCCTCCAAGCGCCCCAACACTCTTTGAGGGGCCAATCACTAGATCCCGAGCTAAGAAGCTACAAAGTGGAATGCATGCCTTTGTGTGTTTCATTTGTGCTAAGGAGGCGAGAGCGAGCATGGAGCCATGTGCCAAGGCTGTGTGCCTAGCAAGTGTGGGCGCCACCCATGAAGAGAGCCAAGGCACAAGCGACGTCGCATGATTGCCGCGATTGGGCACCGGCGCTGCGGGTGTGCCTCGTTTGGGCACCGGCGCTGCGAGTGTGCCTCGTTTGGGCACCGACGCCTATTTTAGGCACCCAAGAGTGTTTGTTTCATTTTGGGCCTATTATGCTGTTTTGGGCCTATCTATCTTAGAATTAATTAGACCTTTTTAATTATTTCTTTTATTTCCAGAAGTGAGACATATAAGTATTGTTTTGATGGTTTGGAACACTTAGACAATTCAGAAGATAGAAATCGTTTTTCTCTTGAAAAGAGAGAGTTTGAAGCTTTGCTTCATTGAGTGTGTGAATCGCAGCTTGGTTTGTTTGATTTGTGTCAATCCTCTACGAAGCTTGGTGCTTATCAACGATCACGAGCCCCCTTCCTGTGCTTCAAGGTGTCGCCTTGTTGTGTAGGATTGTACAAGGTTGGTTCTTCGTCCATTCTATTAGGATTCTGGTTGAAATACATACCAGGGGTTTAATAGTTGTCTCGAAGGGTTATCCTTCTCGTCGTTTCTATCAATTTCCCTTTTCGTTTCTTCATTTCAGTTTGCTTCTTTGTTGTGTCGTTTTTCCTCTTGTTGAGTCGAGTTCATCATTTCCAGTTTCGTTCCATTCAATTCTAACCATTGTTTCCTTGTGTTTTCCTTGTTGAGTCGTGAACGTCGAAGATCGGGCATCCACACGGCTAACCCCGTATCAAAGTGGTATCAGAGCTGCGTTGATGACGTTCTTTTCGTTCCCATCAAAAGAGTCTACAAAATACCAAAAAGAGTCCTCCGGAGATCAGGTTCGATTAATCAACTCTCTTTAATCTGAACTTGAAAGTACTAATCGGTTTGTTCTTGCGCAGTGGTTTGTTTTGCCTAGCCAATTACACCTTTAGCCAAGAAAAATCGTCCCCTCAGCCACCACAACCACCAACGCCCCACCACCTTCACAAAATCCGCCCACCACCTCCACAAATTCGACCACCACCTTGATTAAGTCAGCCGATTTGTTTTAATTAAATTGGAGTCATAAATCTGATTTAATTAATTCAAATTTGAATTAATCCTAAGCTGATTCCTATTTTTAAGGTTGACCAACAACAAACCATATCCCAGCCACATTATCCCACACCCACCTCCTAATATCAAGGAGAACCCATTCAGCTCATTTGAATTCAAAAGCCACGCCCAACCACCATCCTCCAGCCTATTCCTTCTCCTAAAATCAAGGGATTTCAGCCACCAACATTTCAAACTCAAATCGCCACCTCTCCTCATTTCTAGCAAATTATTTTGCACCTTAGAATAGCATTTTATTTCAATTTCGAAATTATTTGTATTTTCTGATTATTTCTGATTAAAAAAAAAAAAGAAAAGAAAATCAAAAAAAAAAAAAAAAAAAAAAAAAACGAAAATCAGAAATCAGATTTTATTCTTCTATTTCATTCATAGTATATCATTGCATTTTATTCTAGTGCATAGTGTAATTAAGGTGTGCGACATATCATCATCTTCCCTCTTCATCTCTTGAGTTGGACGATCCCATTGGAGAAGCTTTCGAACCTTACACTTTCAGCCTACCCTCACCTAAACAAACCACTCCAAGTTCATACTTGGTTACGGAAATCAAGGTGAGAGAAGCTTAATCGAGGTTTGTTCTCTTTCTCTATTCATCTCCATTCTTAAACAGATTTGAGTCTTCTTTTCTTGGACGTTTCTTCCCCAGCCTTCATCTTCTCGTGAATTGTTTACTAATCTTTGAATTGAGTTGTTGATCATTTCAAGCAGATTGAAACAACGAGCTCGATCACACACCGAGAATGAGAGCGAGTGAAACACTTGAGAGGCTGATTTGGATTAAACTAACTTGACAAGTTTGCTTGTAAAGTGTTTTTGCTGATTGTGCAGAATGTCTAACGAAAGTAGTGATAACACCAACACACCCAAGAGCCCTGAGCCAATCCACCCCGAGGTGTTCAAGTTGTTAACCTCACTCAACAACAACATCACACGCCTCAATTCTAGGATGACGGCCTTGGAGACGAGAGCCTTGGCGTTGCCTCCACCCGTGCCAAGCGTAGCCTTGGGCACCGATTCAGCGGCACACCAACAAGGCACCGGCGATGGCCAGGACCAAAACGCCCACAACACGGACCCTAACTTGGCGTCCACATCACAGCAACATGGTTTCCAAAACCAAACCAGGGAAGTGCCTCATAACTCTAATCCATTGCGTAATTCCTCGGGCAATCTTCCTAGAAGAGTGCCTTTTGGTTCCCAACTCACTCCCCTTCGGGATGAGCATAATCGTGCTAATAGCTTTCAAGGATTTCAGGACCAAAGAGGATCACCAAGTGATATGGACGAGAAAAGGTTGTGCTAATAGCTTTCAATGAGCATAATCGCATGATTCGTATGCTTGTGTTTGTGTTGTTTGGTTATCTTTCTATCACGTTCTATTAAGTTCAAAGATTTTTGGACGAGAAAAGGAATGGAAACCAACACTTCCCAAACCATAGCCTACGTAAATCAAACCAATCAATAAGAAAAGTTGTGTTATTGAGTATTTGAGAAACATTAGGAATCGCATGATTCGTATGCTTGTGTTGTTTGGTGATCTTTCTATCAAGTTCTATTAAGCTCAAAGATTTTTGGACGAGAAAAGGAATGGAAACCAACACTTCCCAAACCATAGCCTAGGTAAATCAAACCAATCAATAAGAAAAGTTGTGTTATTGAGTATTTGAGAAACATTAGGAATCGCATGATTCGTATGTTTGTGTTTGTGTTGTTTGGTGATCTTTCTATCACGTTCTATTAAGTTGAAAGATTTTTGGACGAGAAAAAGAATGGAAACAAACACTTCCCAAACCATATCCTAGGCAAATCAAACCAATCAATAAGAAAGGTTGTGTTATTGAGTATTTGAGAAACATTAGGAATCGCATGATTCGTATGCTTGTGTTTGTGTTGTTTGGTGATCTTTCTATCAAGTTCTATTAAGTTCGAAGATTTTTGGCCGCGAAAAAGAGTGGAAACCAACACTTCCCAAACCATAGCCTAGGCAAATCAAACCAATCAATAAGAAAAGTTGTGTTATTGAGTATTTGAGAAACATTAGGAATCGCACGATTCGTATGCTTGTGTTTGTGTTGTTTGGTGATCTTTCTATCAAGTTCTATTAAGTTCAAAGATTTTTGGACGAGAAAAAGTATTGAAACCAACACTTCCCAAACCATATCCTAGACAAATCAAACCAATCAATAAGAAAGGTTGTGTTATTGAGTATTTGAGAAACATTAGGAATCGCTTGATTCGTATGCTTGTGTTTGTGTTGTTTGGTAATCTTTCTATCAAGTTCTATTAAGTTCAAAGATTTTTGGACGAGAAAAGGAATGGAAACCAACACTTCCCAAACCATAGCCTAGGCAAATCAAACCAATCAATAAGAAAAGTTGTGTTATTGAGTATTTGAGAAACATTAGGAATCGCACGATTCGTATGCTTGTGTTTGTGTTGTTTGGTGATCTTTCTATCAAGTTCTATTAAGTTCAAAGATTTTTGGACGAGAAAAGGAATGGAAACCAACACTTCCCAAACCATAGCCTAGGTAAATCAAACCATTCAATAAGAAAAGTTGTGTTATTGAGTATTTGAGAAACATTAGGAATCGCATGATTCGTATGCTTGTGTTGTTTGGTGATCTTTCTATTAAGTTCTATTAAGTTCAAAGATTTTTGGACGAGAAAAGGAATGGAAACCAACACTTCCCAAACCATAGCCTTGGTAAATCAAACCAATCAATAAGAAAAGTTGTGTTATTGAGTATTGGAGAAACATTAGGAATCGCATGATTCGTATGCTTGTGTTTGTGTTGTTTGGTGATCTTTCTATCACGTTCTATTAAGTTCAAAGATTTTTGGACGAGAAAAGGAATGGAAACCAACACTTCCCAAACCATAGCCTACGTAAATCAAACCAATCAATAAGAAAGGTTGTGTTATTGAGTATTTGAGAAACATTAGGAATCGCATGATTCGTATGCTTGTGTTTGTGTTGTTTGGTGATCTTTCTATCACGTTTTATTAAGTTCAAAGATTTTTGGACGAGAAAAAGAATGGAAACCAACATTTCCCAAACTATAGCCTAGGCAAATCAAATCAATCAATAAGAAAGGTTGTGTTATTGAGTATTTGAGAAACATTAGGAATCGCATGATTCGTATGCTTGGTGATCTTTCTATTAAGTTCTATTAAGTTGAAAGATTTTTGGACGAGAAAAAGAATGGAAACCAACACTTCCCAAACCATAGCCTAGGCAAATCAAACCAATCAATAAGAAAGGTTGTGTTATTGAGTACTTGAGAAACATTAGGAATCGCATGATTCGTATGCTTGTGTTTGTGTTGTTTGGTGATAAAACTATTAAGTTCAAAGATTTTTGGACGAGAAAAAGAATGGAAACCAACACTTCCCAAACCATAGCCTAGGTAAATCAAACCAATCAATAAGAAAAGTTGTGTTATTGAGTATTTGAGAAACATTAGGAATCTCATCATTCGTGTGCTTGTGTTTGTGTTGTTTGGTGATCTTTCTATCACGTTCTATTAAGTTCAAAGATTTTTGGACGAGAAAAGGAATGGAAACCAACACTTCCCAAACCATAGCCTACGTAAATCAAACCAATCAATAAGAAAAGTTGTGTTATTGAGTATTTGAGAAACATTAGGAATCGCATGATTCGTATGCTTGTGTTGTTTGGTGATCTTTCTATCAAGTTCTATTAAGTTCAAAGATTTTTGGACGAGAAAAGGAATGGAAACCAACACTTCCCAAACCATATCCTAGGCAAATCAAACCAATCAATAAGAAAGGTTGTGTTATTGAGTATTTGAGAAACATTAGGAATCGCATGATTCGTATGTTTGTGTTGTTTGGTGATCTTTCTATCACGTTCTATTAAGTTGAAAGATTTTTGGACGAGAAAAAGAATGGAAACAAACACTTCCCAAACCATATCCTAGGCAAATCAAACCAATCAATAAGAAAGGTTGTGTTATTGAGTATTTGAGAAACATTAGGAATCGCATGATTCGTATGCTTGTGTTTGTGTTGTTTGGTGATCTTTCTATCAAGTTCTATTAAGTTCGAAGATTTTTGGCCGCGAAAAAGAGTGGAAACCAACACTTCCCAAACCATAGCCTAGGCAAATCAAACCAATCAATAAGAAAAGTTGTGTTATTGAGTATTTGAGAAACATTAGGAATCGCACGATTCGTATGCTTGTGTTTGTGTTGTTTGGTGATCTTTCTATCAAGTTCTATTAAGTTCAAAGATTTTTGGACGAGAAAAAATATTGAAACCAACACTTCCCAAACCATATCCTAGACAAATCAAACCAATCAATAAGAAAGGTTGTGTTATTGAGTATTTGAGAAACATTAGGAATCGCTTGATTCGTATGCTTGTGTTTGTGTTGTTTGGTAATCTTTCTATCAAGTTCTATTAAGTTCAAAGATTTTTGGAGGAGAAAAGGAATGGAAACCAACACTTCCCAAACCATAGCCTAGGCAAATCAAACCAATCGATAAGAAAAGTTGTGTTATTGAGTATTTGAGAAACATTAGGAATCGCACGATTCGTATGCTTGTGTTTGTGTTGTTTGGTGATCTTTCTATCAAGTTCTATTAAGTTCAAAGATTTTTTGACGAGAAAAGGAATGGAAACCAACACTTCCTAAACCATAGCCTAGGTAAATCAAACCATTCAATAAGAAAAGTTGTGTTATTGAGTATTTGAGAAACATTAGGAATCGCACGATTCGTATGCTTGTGTTTGTGTTGTTTGGTGATCTTTCTATCAAGTTCTATTAAGTTCAAAGATTTTTGGGCGAGAAAAGGAATGGAAACCAACACTTCCCAAACCATAGCCTAGGTAAATCAAACCAATCAATAAGAAAAGTTGTGTTATTGAGTATTGGAGAAACATTAGGAATCGCATGATTCGTATGCTTGTGTTTGTGTTGTTTGGTGATCTTTCTATCACGTTCTATTAAGTTCAAAGATTTTTGGACGAGAAAAGGAATGGAAACCAACACTTCCCAAACCATAGCCTACGTAAATCAAACCAATCAATAAGAAAGGTTGTGTTATTGAGTATTGGAGAAACATTAGGAATCGCATGATTCGTATGCTTGTGTTTGTGTTGTTTGGTGATCTTTCTATCACGTTCTATTAAGTTCAAAGATTTTTGGACGAGAAAAGGAATGGAAACCAACACTTCCCAAACCATAGCCTACGTAAATCAAACCAATCAATAAGAAAGGTTGTGTTATTGAGTATTTGAGAAACATTAGGAATCGCATGATTCGTATGCTTGTGTTTGTGTTGTTTGGTGATCTTTCTATCATGTTTTATTAAGTTCAAAGATTTTTTGACGAGAAAAAGAATGGAAACCAACATTTCCCAAACTATAGCCTAGGCAAATCAAATCAATCAATAAGAAAGGTTGTGTTATTGAGTATTTGAGAAACATTAGGAATCGCATGATTGCTTGGTGATCTTTCTATTAAGTTCTATTAAGTTGAAAGATTTTTGGACGAGAAAAAGAATGGAAACCAACACTTCCCAAACCATAGCCTAGGCAAATCAAACCAATCAATAAGAAAGGTTGTGTTATTGAGTACTTGAGAAACATTAGGAATCGCATGATTCGTATGCTTGTGTTTGTGTTGTTTGGTGATAAAACTATTAAGTTCAAAGATTTTTGGACGAGAAAAAGAATGGAAACCAACACTTCCCAAACCATAGCCTAGGTAAATCAAACCAATCAATAAGAAAAGTTGTGTTATTGAGTATTTGAGAAACATTAGGAATCGCATCATTCGTACGCTTGTGTTTGTGTTGTTTGGTGATCTTTCTATCACGTTCTATTAAGTTCAAAGATTTTTGGACGAGAAAAGGAATGGAAACCAACACTTCCCAAACCATAGCCTAGGTAAATCAAACCAATCAATAAGAAAAGTTGTGTTATTGAGTATTTGAGAAATATTAGGAATCGCATGATTCGTATGCTTGTGTTTGTGTTGTTTGGTGATCTTTCTATCACGTTCTATTAAGTTGAAAGATTTTTGAACGAGAAAAAGAATGGAAACAAACACTTCCCAAACCATATCCTAGGCAAATCACACCAATCAATAAGAAAGGTTGTGTTATTGAGTATTTGAGAAACATTAGGAATCGCTTGATTCGTATGCTTGTGTTTGTGTTGTTTGGTGATCTTTCTATCACGTTCTTTTAAGTACAAAGATTTTTGGACGAGAAAAGGAATGGAAACCAACACTTCCCAAACCATAGCTTACGTAAATCAAACCAATCAATAAGAAAGGTTGTGTTATTGAGTATTTGAGAAACATTAGGAATCGCATGATTCGTATGCTTGTGTTTGTGTTGTTTGGTGATTTTTCTATCAAGTTCTATTCAGTTCAAAGATTTTTGGACGAGAAAAAGAATGGAAACCAACACTTTCCAAGCCATAGCCTAGGTAAATCAAACCAAACAATAAGAAAAGTTGAGTTATTGAGTATTTGAGAAACATTAGGAATCGCATGATTCGTATGCTTGTGTTTGTGTTGTTTGGTTATCTTTCTAACACGTTCTATTAAGTTCAAAGATTTTTGGACGAGAAAAGGAATGGAAACCAACACTTCCCAAACCATATCCTAGGCAAATCAAACCAATCAATAAGAAAGGTTGTGTTATTGAGTATTTGAGAAACATTAGGAATCGCATGATTCGTATGCTTGTGTTGTTTGGTGATCTTTCTATCAAGTTCTATTAAGTTCAAAGATTTTTGGACGAGAAAAGGAATGGAAACCAACACTTCCCAAACCATATCCTAGGCAAATCAAACCAATCAATAAGAAAGGTTGTGTTATTGAGTATTTGAGAAACATTAGGAATCGCATGATTCGTATGTTTGTGTTGTTTGGTGATCTTTCTATCACGTTCTATTAAGTTGAAAGATTTTTGGACGAGAAAAAGAATGGAAACAAACACTTCCCAAACCATATCCTAGGCAAATCAAACCAATCAATAAGAAAGGTTGTGTTATTGAGTATTTGAGAAACATTAGGAATCGCATGATTCGTATGCTTGTGTTTGTGTTGTTTGGTGATCTTTCTATCAAGTTCTATTAAGTTCGAAGATTTTTGGCCGCGAAAAAGAGTGGAAACCAACACTTCCCAAACCATAGCCTAGGCAAATCAAACCAATCAATAAGAAAAGTTGTGTTATTGAGTATTTGAGAAACATTAGGAATCGCACGATTCGTATGCTTGTGTTTGTGTTGTTTGGTGATCTTTCTATCAAGTTCTATTAAGTTCAAAGATTTTTGGACGAGAAAAAATATTGAAACCAACACTTCCCAAACCATATCCTAGACAAATCAAACCAATCAATAAGAAAGGTTGTGTTATTGAGTATTTGAGAAACATTAGGAATCGCTTGATTCGTATGCTTGTGTTTGTGTTGTTTGGTAATCTTTCTATCAAGTTCTATTAAGTTCAAAGATTTTTGGAGGAGAAAAGGAATGGAAACCAACACTTCCCAAACCATAGCCTAGGCAAATCAAACCAATCGATAAGAAAAGTTGTGTTATTGAGTATTTGAGAAACATTAGGAATCGCACGATTCGTATGCTTGTGTTTGTGTTGTTTGGTGATCTTTCTATCAAGTTCTATTAAGTTCAAAGATTTTTGGACGAGAAAAGGAATGGAAACCAACACTTCCTAAACCATAGCCTAGGTAAATCAAACCATTCAATAAGAAAAGTTGTGTTATTGAGTATTTGAGAAACATTAGGAATCGCACGATTCGTATGCTTGTGTTTGTGTTGTTTGGTGATCTTTCTATCAAGTTCTATTAAGTTCAAAGATTTTTGGGCGAGAAAAGGAATGGAAACCAACACTTCCCAAACCATAGCCTAGGTAAATCAAACCAATCAATAAGAAAAGTTGTGTTATTGAGTATTGGAGAAACATTAGGAATCGCATGATTCGTATGCTTGTGTTTGTGTTGTTTGGTGATCTTTCTATCACGTTCTATTAAGTTCAAAGATTTTTGGACGAGAAAAGGAATGGAAACCAACACTTCCCAAACCATAGCCTACGTAAATCAAACCAATCAATAAGAAAGGTTGTGTTATTGAGTATTGGAGAAACATTAGGAATCGCATGATTCGTATGCTTGTGTTTGTGTTGTTTGGTGATCTTTCTATCACGTTCTATTAAGTTCAAAGATTTTTGGACGAGAAAAGGAATGGAAACCAACACTTCCCAAACCATAGCCTACGTAAATCAAACCAATCAATAAGAAAGGTTGTGTTATTGAGTATTTGAGAAACATTAGGAATCGCATGATTCGTATGCTTGTGTTTGTGTTGTTTGGTGATCTTTCTATCATGTTTTATTAAGTTCAAAGATTTTTTGACGAGAAAAAGAATGGAAACCAACATTTCCCAAACTATAGCCTAGGCAAATCAAATCAATCAATAAGAAAGGTTGTGTTATTGAGTATTTGAGAAACATTAGGAATCGCATGATTGCTTGGTGATCTTTCTATTAAGTTCTATTAAGTTGAAAGATTTTTGGACGAGAAAAAGAATGGAAACCAACACTTCCCAAACCATAGCCTAGGCAAATCAAACCAATCAATAAGAAAGGTTGTGTTATTGAGTACTTGAGAAACATTAGGAATCGCATGATTCGTATGCTTGTGTTTGTGTTGTTTGGTGATAAAACTATTAAGTTCAAAGATTTTTGGACGAGAAAAAGAATGGAAACCAACACTTCCCAAACCATAGCCTAGGTAAATCAAACCAATCAATAAGAAAAGTTGTGTTATTGAGTATTTGAGAAACATTAGGAATCGCATCATTCGTACGCTTGTGTTTGTGTTGTTTGGTGATCTTTCTATCACGTTCTATTAAGTTCAAAGATTTTTGGACGAGAAAAGGAATGGAAACCAACACTTCCCAAACCATAGCCTAGGTAAATCAAACCAATCAATAAGAAAAGTTGTGTTATTGAGTATTTGAGAAATATTAGGAATCGCATGATTCGTATGCTTGTGTTTGTGTTGTTTGGTGATCTTTCTATCACGTTCTATTAAGTTGAAAGATTTTTGAACGAGAAAAAGAATGGAAACAAACACTTCCCAAACCATATCCTAGGCAAATCACACCAATCAATAAGAAAGGTTGTGTTATTGAGTATTTGAGAAACATTAGGAATCGCTTGATTCGTATGCTTGTGTTTGTGTTGTTTGGTGATCTTTCTATCACGTTCTTTTAAGTACAAAGATTTTTGGACGAGAAAAGGAATGGAAACCAACACTTCCCAAACCATAGCTTACGTAAATCAAACCAATCAATAAGAAAGGTTGTGTTATTGAGTATTTGAGAAACATTAGGAATCGCATGATTCGTATGCTTGTGTTTGTGTTGTTTGGTGATTTTTCTATCAAGTTCTATTCAGTTCAAAGATTTTTGGACGAGAAAAAGAATGGAAACCAACACTTTCCAAGCCATAGCCTAGGTAAATCAAACCAAACAATAAGAAAAGTTGAGTTATTGAGTATTTGAGAAACATTAGGAATCGCATGATTTTATGCTTGTGTTTGTGTTGTTTGGTTATCTTTCTAACACGTTCTATTAAGTTCAAAGATTTTTGGACGAGAAAAGGAATGGAAACCAACACTTCCCAAACCATATCCTAGGCAAATCAAACCAATCAATAAGAAAGGTTGTGTTATTGAGTATTTGAGAAACATTAGGAATCGCATGATTCGTATGCTTGTGTTGTTTGGTGATCTTTCTATCACGTTCTATTAAGTTCAAAGATTTTTGGACAAGAAAAGGAATGGAAACCAACACTTCCCAAACCATAGCCTAGGCAAATCAAACCAATCAATAAGAAAGGTTGTGTTATTGAGTATTTGAGAAACATTAGGAATCGCATGATTCGTATGCTTGTGTTAGTGTTGTTTGGTGATCTTTCTATCACGTTCTATTAAGTTCAAAGATTTTTGGACGAGAAAAGGAATGGAAACCAACACTTCCCAAACCATAGCCTACGTAAATCAAACCAATCAATAAGAAAAGTTGTGTTATTGAGTATTTGAGAAACATTAGGAATCGCATGATTCGTATGCTTGTGTTGTTTGGTGATCTTTCTATCAAGTTCTATTAAGTTCAAAGATTTTTGGACGAGAAAAGGAATGGAAACCAACACTTCCCAAACCATAGCCTAGGTAAATAAAACCAATCAATAAGAAAAGTTGTGTTACTGAGTATTTGAGAAACATTAGGAATCGCATGATTCGTATGCTTGTGTTTGTGTTGTTTGGTGATCTTTCTATCACGTTCTATTAAGTTGAGAGATTTTTGAACGAGAAAAAGAATGGAAACAAACACTTCCCAAACCATATCCTAGGCAAATCACACCAATCAATAAGAAAGGTTGTGTTATTGAGTATTTGAGAAACATTAGGAATCGCATGATTCGTATGCTTGTGTTGTTTGGTGATCTTTCTATCACGTTCTATTAAGTTCAAAGATTTTTGGACGAGAAAAGGAATGGAAACCAACACTTCCCAAACCATAGCCTAGGCAAATCAAACCAATCGATAAGAAAAGTTGTGTTATTGAGTATTTGAGAAACATTAGGAATCGCACGATTCGTATGCTTGTGTTTGTGTTGTTTGGTGATCTTTCTATCAAGTTCTATTAAGTTCAAAGATTTTTGGACGAGAAAAAATATTGAAACCAACACTTCCCAAACCATATCCTAGACAAATCAAACCAATCAATAAGAAAGGTTGTGTTATTGAGTATTTGAGAAACATTAGGAATCGCTTGATTCGTATGCTTGTGTTTGTGTTGTTTGGTAATCTTTCTATCAAGTTCTATTAAGTTCAAAGATTTTTGGAGGAGAAAAGGAATGGAAACCAACACTTCCCAAACCATAGCCTAGGCAAATCAAACCAATCGATAAGAAAAGTTGTGTTATTGAGTATTTGAGAAACATTAGGAATCGCACGATTCGTATGCTTGTGTTTGTGTTGTTTGGTGATCTTTCTATCAAGTTCTATTAAGTTCAAAGATTTTTGGACGAGAAAAGGAATGGAAACCAACACTTCCTAAACCATAGCCTAGGTAAATCAAACCATTCAATAAGAAAAGTTGTGTTATTGAGTATTTGAGAAACATTAGGAATCGCACGATTCGTATGCTTGTGTTTGTGTTGTTTGGTGATCTTTCTATCAAGTTCTATTAAGTTCAAAGATTTTTGGGCGAGAAAAGGAATGGAAACCAACACTTCCCAAACCATAGCCTAGGTAAATCAAACCAATCAATAAGAAAAGTTGTGTTATTGAGTATTGGAGAAACATTAGGAATCGCATGATTCGTATGCTTGTGTTTGTGTTGTTTGGTGATCTTTCTATCACGTTCTATTAAGTTCAAAGATTTTTGGACGAGAAAAGGAATGGAAACCAACACTTCCCAAACCATAGCCTACGTAAATCAAACCAATCAATAAGAAAGGTTGTGTTATTGAGTATTGGAGAAACATTAGGAATCGCATGATTCGTATGCTTGTGTTTGTGTTGTTTGGTGATCTTTCTATCACGTTCTATTAAGTTCAAAGATTTTTGGACGAGAAAAGGAATGGAAACCAACACTTCCCAAACCATAGCCTACGTAAATCAAACCAATCAATAAGAAAGGTTGTGTTATTGAGTATTTGAGAAACATTAGGAATCGCATGATTCGTATGCTTGTGTTTGTGTTGTTTGGTGATCTTTCTATCATGTTTTATTAAGTTCAAAGATTTTTTGACGAGAAAAAGAATGGAAACCAACATTTCCCAAACTATAGCCTAGGCAAATCAAATCAATCAATAAGAAAGGTTGTGTTATTGAGTATTTGAGAAACATTAGGAATCGCATGATTGCTTGGTGATCTTTCTATTAAGTTCTATTAAGTTGAAAGATTTTTGGACGAGAAAAAGAATGGAAACCAACACTTCCCAAACCATAGCCTAGGCAAATCAAACCAATCAATAAGAAAGGTTGTGTTATTGAGTACTTGAGAAACATTAGGAATCGCATGATTCGTATGCTTGTGTTTGTGTTGTTTGGTGATAAAACTATTAAGTTCAAAGATTTTTGGACGAGAAAAAGAATGGAAACCAACACTTCCCAAACCATAGCCTAGGTAAATCAAACCAATCAATAAGAAAAGTTGTGTTATTGAGTATTTGAGAAACATTAGGAATCGCATCATTCGTACGCTTGTGTTTGTGTTGTTTGGTGATCTTTCTATCACGTTCTATTAAGTTCAAAGATTTTTGGACGAGAAAAGGAATGGAAACCAACACTTCCCAAACCATAGCCTAGGTAAATCAAACCAATCAATAAGAAAAGTTGTGTTATTGAGTATTTGAGAAATATTAGGAATCGCATGATTCGTATGCTTGTGTTTGTGTTGTTTGGTGATCTTTCTATCACGTTCTATTAAGTTGAAAGATTTTTGAACGAGAAAAAGAATGGAAACAAACACTTCCCAAACCATATCCTAGGCAAATCACACCAATCAATAAGAAAGGTTGTGTTATTGAGTATTTGAGAAACATTAGGAATCGCTTGATTCGTATGCTTGTGTTTGTGTTGTTTGGTGATCTTTCTATCACGTTCTTTTAAGTACAAAGATTTTTGGACGAGAAAAGGAATGGAAACCAACACTTCCCAAACCATAGCTTACGTAAATCAAACCAATCAATAAGAAAGGTTGTGTTATTGAGTATTTGAGAAACATTAGGAATCGCATGATTCGTATGCTTGTGTTTGTGTTGTTTGGTGATTTTTCTATCAAGTTCTATTCAGTTCAAAGATTTTTGGACGAGAAAAAGAATGGAAACCAACACTTTCCAAGCCATAGCCTAGGTAAATCAAACCAAACAATAAGAAAAGTTGAGTTATTGAGTATTTGAGAAACATTAGGAATCGCATGATTTTATGCTTGTGTTTGTGTTGTTTGGTTATCTTTCTAACACGTTCTATTAAGTTCAAAGATTTTTGGACGAGAAAAGGAATGGAAACCAACACTTCCCAAACCATATCCTAGGCAAATCAAACCAATCAATAAGAAAGGTTGTGTTATTGAGTATTTGAGAAACATTAGGAATCGCATGATTCGTATGCTTGTGTTGTTTGGTGATCTTTCTATCACGTTCTATTAAGTTCAAAGATTTTTGGACAAGAAAAGGAATGGAAACCAACACTTCCCAAACCATAGCCTAGGCAAATCAAACCAATCAATAAGAAAGGTTGTGTTATTGAGTATTTGAGAAACATTAGGAATCGCATGATTCGTATGCTTGTGTTAGTGTTGTTTGGTGATCTTTCTATCACGTTCTATTAAGTTCAAAGATTTTTGGACGAGAAAAGGAATGGAAACCAACACTTCCCAAACCATAGCCTACGTAAATCAAACCAATCAATAAGAAAAGTTGTGTTATTGAGTATTTGAGAAACATTAGGAATCGCATGATTCGTATGCTTGTGTTGTTTGGTGATCTTTCTATCAAGTTCTATTAAGTTCAAAGATTTTTGGACGAGAAAAGGAATGGAAACCAACACTTCCCAAACCATAGCCTAGGTAAATAAAACCAATCAATAAGAAAAGTTGTGTTACTGAGTATTTGAGAAACATTAGGAATCGCATGATTCGTATGCTTGTGTTTGTGTTGTTTGGTGATCTTTCTATCACGTTCTATTAAGTTGAGAGATTTTTGAACGAGAAAAAGAATGGAAACAAACACTTCCCAAACCATATCCTAGGCAAATCACACCAATCAATAAGAAAGGTTGTGTTATTGAGTATTTGAGAAACATTAGGAATCGCATGATTCGTATGCTTGTGTTGTTTGGTGATCTTTCTATCACGTTCTATTAAGTTCAAAGATTTTTGGACGAGAAAAGGAATGGAAACCAACACTTCCCAAACCATAGCCTAGGCAAATCAAACCAATCGATAAGAAAAGTTGTGTTATTGAGTATTTGAGAAACATTAGGAATCGCACGATTCGTATGCTTGTGTTTGTGTTGTTTGGTGATCTTTCTATCAAGTTCTATTAAGTTCAAAGATTTTTGGACGAGAAAAAATATTGAAACCAACACTTCCCAAACCATATCCTAGACAAATCAAACCAATCAATAAGAAAGGTTGTGTTATTGAGTATTTGAGAAACATTAGGAATCGCTTGATTCGTATGCTTGTGTTTGTGTTGTTTGGTAATCTTTCTATCAAGTTCTATTAAGTTCAAAGATTTTTGGAGGAGAAAAGGAATGGAAACCAACACTTCCCAAACCATAGCCTAGGCAAATCAAACCAATCGATAAGAAAAGTTGTGTTATTGAGTATTTGAGAAACATTAGGAATCGCACGATTCGTATGCTTGTGTTTGTGTTGTTTGGTGATCTTTCTATCAAGTTCTATTAAGTTCAAAGATTTTTGGACGAGAAAAGGAATGGAAACCAACACTTCCTAAACCATAGCCTAGGTAAATCAAACCATTCAATAAGAAAAGTTGTGTTATTGAGTATTTGAGAAACATTAGGAATCGCACGATTCGTATGCTTGTGTTTGTGTTGTTTGGTGATCTTTCTATCAAGTTCTATTAAGTTCAAAGATTTTTGGGCGAGAAAAGGAATGGAAACCAACACTTCCCAAACCATAGCCTAGGTAAATCAAACCAATCAATAAGAAAAGTTGTGTTATTGAGTATTGGAGAAACATTAGGAATCGCATGATTCGTATGCTTGTGTTTGTGTTGTTTGGTGATCTTTCTATCACGTTCTATTAAGTTCAAAGATTTTTGGACGAGAAAAGGAATGGAAACCAACACTTCCCAAACCATAGCCTACGTAAATCAAACCAATCAATAAGAAAGGTTGTGTTATTGAGTATTGGAGAAACATTAGGAATCGCATGATTCGTATGCTTGTGTTTGTGTTGTTTGGTGATCTTTCTATCACGTTCTATTAAGTTCAAAGATTTTTGGACGAGAAAAGGAATGGAAACCAACACTTCCCAAACCATAGCCTACGTAAATCAAACCAATCAATAAGAAAGGTTGTGTTATTGAGTATTTGAGAAACATTAGGAATCGCATGATTCGTATGCTTGTGTTTGTGTTGTTTGGTGATCTTTCTATCATGTTTTATTAAGTTCAAAGATTTTTTGACGAGAAAAAGAATGGAAACCAACATTTCCCAAACTATAGCCTAGGCAAATCAAATCAATCAATAAGAAAGGTTGTGTTATTGAGTATTTGAGAAACATTAGGAATCGCATGATTGCTTGGTGATCTTTCTATTAAGTTCTATTAAGTTGAAAGATTTTTGGACGAGAAAAAGAATGGAAACCAACACTTCCCAAACCATAGCCTAGGCAAATCAAACCAATCAATAAGAAAGGTTGTGTTATTGAGTACTTGAGAAACATTAGGAATCGCATGATTCGTATGCTTGTGTTTGTGTTGTTTGGTGATAAAACTATTAAGTTCAAAGATTTTTGGACGAGAAAAAGAATGGAAACCAACACTTCCCAAACCATAGCCTAGGTAAATCAAACCAATCAATAAGAAAAGTTGTGTTATTGAGTATTTGAGAAACATTAGGAATCGCATCATTCGTACGCTTGTGTTTGTGTTGTTTGGTGATCTTTCTATCACGTTCTATTAAGTTCAAAGATTTTTGGACGAGAAAAGGAATGGAAACCAACACTTCCCAAACCATAGCCTAGGTAAATCAAACCAATCAATAAGAAAAGTTGTGTTATTGAGTATTTGAGAAATATTAGGAATCGCATGATTCGTATGCTTGTGTTTGTGTTGTTTGGTGATCTTTCTATCACGTTCTATTAAGTTGAAAGATTTTTGAACGAGAAAAAGAATGGAAACAAACACTTCCCAAACCATATCCTAGGCAAATCACACCAATCAATAAGAAAGGTTGTGTTATTGAGTATTTGAGAAACATTAGGAATCGCTTGATTCGTATGCTTGTGTTTGTGTTGTTTGGTGATCTTTCTATCACGTTCTTTTAAGTACAAAGATTTTTGGACGAGAAAAGGAATGGAAACCAACACTTCCCAAACCATAGCTTACGTAAATCAAACCAATCAATAAGAAAGGTTGTGTTATTGAGTATTTGAGAAACATTAGGAATCGCATGATTCGTATGCTTGTGTTTGTGTTGTTTGGTGATTTTTCTATCAAGTTCTATTCAGTTCAAAGATTTTTGGACGAGAAAAAGAATGGAAACCAACACTTTCCAAGCCATAGCCTAGGTAAATCAAACCAAACAATAAGAAAAGTTGAGTTATTGAGTATTTGAGAAACATTAGGAATCGCATGATTCGTATGCTTGTGTTTGTGTTGTTTGGTTATCTTTCTAACACGTTCTATTAAGTTCAAAGATTTTTGGACGAGAAAAGGAATGGAAACCAACACTTCCCAAACCATATCCTAGGCAAATCAAACCAATCAATAAGAAAGGTTGTGTTATTGAGTATTTGAGAAACATTAGGAATCGCATGATTCGTATGCTTGTGTTGTTTGGTGATCTTTCTATCACGTTCTATTAAGTTCAAAGATTTTTGGACAAGAAAAGGAATGGAAACCAACACTTCCCAAACCATAGCCTAGGCAAATCAAACCAATCAATAAGAAAGGTTGTGTTATTGAGTATTTGAGAAACATTAGGAATCGCATGATTCGTATGCTTGTGTTAGTGTTGTTTGGTGATCTTTCTATCACGTTCTATTAAGTTCAAAGATTTTTGGACGAGAAAAGGAATGGAAACCAACACTTCCCAAACCATAGCCTACGTAAATCAAACCAATCAATAAGAAAAGTTGTGTTATTGAGTATTTGAGAAACATTAGGAATCGCATGATTCGTATGCTTGTGTTGTTTGGTGATCTTTCTATCAAGTTCTATTAAGTTCAAAGATTTTTGGACGAGAAAAGGAATGGAAACCAACACTTCCCAAACCATAGCCTAGGTAAATAAAACCAATCAATAAGAAAAGTTGTGTTACTGAGTATTTGAGAAACATTAGGAATCGCATGATTCGTATGCTTGTGTTTGTGTTGTTTGGTGATCTTTCTATCACGTTCTATTAAGTTGAGAGATTTTTGAACGAGAAAAAGAATGGAAACAAACACTTCCCAAACCATATCCTAGGCAAATCACACCAATCAATAAGAAAGGTTGTGTTATTGAGTATTTGAGAAACATTAGGAATCGCATGATTCGTATGCTTGTGTTGTTTGGTGATCTTTCTATCACGTTCTATTAAGTTCAAAGATTTTTGGACGAGAAAAGGAATGGAAACCAACACTTCCCAAACCATAGCCTACGTAAATCAAACCAATCAATAAGAAAGGTTGTGTTATTGAGTATTTGAGAAACATTAGGAATCGCATGATTCGTATGCTTGTGTTTGTGTTGTTTGGTGATCTTTCTATCAAGTTCTATTAAGTTCAAAGATTTTTGGACGAGAAAAAGAATGGAAACCAACACTTCCCAAACCATATCCTAGACAAATCAAACCAATCAATAAGAAAGGTTGTGTTATTGAGTATTTGAGAAACATTAGGAATCGCTTGATTCGTATGCTTGTGTTTGTGTTGTTTGGTAATCTTTCCATCAAGTTCTATTAAGTTCAAAGATTTTTGGACGAGAAAAAGAATGGAAACCAACACTTCCCAAACCATATCCTAGGCAAATCAAACCAATCAATAAGAAAGGTTGTGTTATTGAGTACTTGAGAAACATTAGGAATCGCATGATTCGTATGCTTGTGATTGTGTTGTTTGGTGATAAAACTATTAAGTTCAAAGATTTTTGGACGAGAAAAAGAATGGAAACCAGCACTTCCCAAACCATATCCTAGGCAAATCAAACCAATCAATAAGAAAGGTTGTGTTATTGAGTATTTGAGAAACATTAGGAATCGCACGATTCGTATGCTTGTATTTCTGTTGTTTGGTGATCTTTCTATCAAGTTTTATTAAGTTCAAAGAGTTTTGGACGAGAAAAAGAATGGAAACCAACACTTCCCAAACCATAGCCTAGGTAAATCAAACCAATCAATAAGAAAAGTTGTGTTATTGAGTATTTGAGAAACATTAGGAATCGCATGATTCGTATGCTTGTGTTTGTGTTGTTTGGTGATCTTTCTATCAAGTTCTATTAAGTTCAAAGATTTTTGGACGAGAAAAAGAATGGAAACCAACACTTCCCAAACCATAGCCTACGTAAATCAAACCAATCAATAAGAAAAGTTGTGTTATTGAGTATTTGAGAAACATTAGGAATCGCATGATTCGTATGCTTGTGTTGTTTGGTGATCTTTCTATGAAGTTCTATTAAGTTCAAAGATTTTTGGACGAGAAAAGGAATGGAAACCAACACTTCCCAAACCATAGCCTAGGTAAATCAAACCAATCAATAAGAAAAGTTGTGTTATTGAGTATTTGAGAAACATTAGGAATCGCATGATTCGTATGTTTGTGTTTGTGTTGTTTGGTGATCTTTCTATCACGTTCTATTAAGTTGAAAGATTTTTGGACTAGAAAAAGAATGGAAACAAACACTTCCCAAACCATATCCTAGGCAAATCAAACCAATCAATAAGAAAGGTTGTGTTATTGAGTATTTGAGAAACATTAGGAATCGCATGATTCGTATGCTTGTGTTTGTGTTGTTTGGTGATCTTTCTATCAAGTTCTATTAAGTTCGAAGATTTTTGGCCGCGAAAAAGAGTGGAAACCAACACTTCCCAAACCATAGCCTAGGCAAATCAAACCAATCAATAAGAAAAGTTGTGTTATTGAGTATTTGAGAAACATTAGGAATCGCACGATTCGTATGCTTGTGTTTGTGTTGTTTGGTGATCTTTCTATCAAGTTCTATTAAGTTCAAAGATTTTTGGACGAGAAAAAGTATTGAAACCAACACTTCCCAAACCATATCCTAGACAAATCAAACCAATCAATAAGAAAGGTTGTGTTATTGAGTATTTGAGAAACATTAGGAATCGCTTGATTCGTATGCTTGTGTTTGTGTTGTTTGGTAATCTTTCTATCAAGTTCTATTAAGTTCAAAGATTTTTGGACGAGAAAAGGAATGGAAACCAACACTTCCCAAACCATAGCCTAGGCAAATCAAACCAATCAATAAGAAAAGTTGTGTTATTGAGTATTTGAGAAACATTAGGAATCGCACGATTCGTATGCTTGTGTTTGTGTTGTTTGGTGATCTTTCTATCAAGTTCTATTAAGTTCAAAGATTTTTGGACGAGAAAAGGAATGGAAACCAACACTTCCCAAACCATAGCCGAGGTAAATCAAACCAATCAATAAGAAAAGTTGTGTTATTGAGTATTTGAGAAACATTAGGAATCGCATGATTCGTATGCCTGTGTTTGTGTTGTTTGGTGATCTTTCTATCAAGTTCTATTAAGTTGAAAGATTTTTGGATGAGAAAAAGAATGGAAACAAACACTTCCCAAACCATATCCTAGGCAAATCAAACCAATCAATAAGAAAGGTTGTGTTATTGAGTATTTGAGAAACATTAGGAATCGCATGATTCGTATGCTTGTGTTTGTGTTGTTTGGTGATCTTTCTATCAAGTTCTATTAAGTTCGAAGATTTTTGGCCGCGAAAAAGAGTGGAAACCAACACTTCCCAAACCATAGCATAGGCAAATCAAACCAATCAATAAGAAAAGTTGTGTTGTTGAGCATTTGAGAAACATTAGGAATCGCACGATTCGTATGCTTGTGTTTGTGTTGTTTGGTGATCTTTCTATCAAGTTCTATTAAGTTCAAAGATTTTTGGACGAGAAAAAGAATGGAAACCAACACTTCCCAAACCATAGCCTAGGCAAATCAAACCAATCAATAAGAAATGTTGTGTTATTGAGTATTTGAGAAACATTAGGTATCGCATGATTCGTATGCTTGTGTTTGTATTGTTTGGTGATCTTTCTATCATGTTCTATTAAGTTCAAAGATTTTTGGATGAGAAAAAGTGTTGAAACCAACACTTCCCAAACCATATCCTAGACAAATCAAACCAATCAATAAGAAAGGTTGTGTTATTGAGTATTTGAGAAACATTAGGAATCGCTTGATTCGTATGCTTGTGTTTGTGTTGTTTGGTAATCTTTCCATCGAGTTCTATTAAGTTCAAAGATTTTTGGACGAGAAAAAGAATGGAAACCAACACTTCCCAAACCATATCCTAGGCAAATCAAACCAATCAATAAGAAAGGTTGTGTTATTGAGTACTTGAGAAACATTAGGAATCGCATGATTCGTATGCTTGTGTTGTTTGGTGATCTTTCTATCAAGTTCTATTAAGTTCAAAGATTTTTGGACGAGAAAAGGAATGGAAACCAACACTTCCCAAACCATAGCCTAGGTAAATCAAACCAATCAATAAGAAAAGTTGTGTTATTGAGTATTTGAGAAACATTAGGAATCGCATGATTCGTATGTTTGTGTTTGTGTTGTTTGGTGATCTTTCTATCACGTTCTATTAAGTTGAAAGATTTTTGGACTAGAAAAAGAATGGAAACAAACACTTCCCAAACCATATCCTAGGCAAATCAAACCAATCAATAAGAAAGGTTGTGTTATTGAGTATTTGAGAAACATTAGGAATCGCATGATTCGTATGCTTGTGTTTGTGTTGTTTGGTGATCTTTCTATCAAGTTCTATTAAGTTCGAAGATTTTTGGCCGCGAAAAAGAGTGGAAACCAACACTTCCCAAACCATAGCCTAGGCAAATCAAACCAATCAATAAGAAAAGTTGTGTTATTGAGTATTTGAGAAACATTAGGAATCGCACGATTCGTATGCTTGTGTTTGTGTTGTTTGGTGATCTTTCTATCAAGTTCTATTAAGTTCAAAGATTTTTGGACGAGAAAAAGTATTGAAACCAACACTTCCCAAACCATATCCTAGACAAATCAAACCAATCAATAAGAAAGGTTGTGTTATTGAGTATTTGAGAAACATTAGGAATCGCTTGATTCGTATGCTTGTGTTTGTGTTGTTTGGTAATCTTTCTATCAAGTTCTATTAAGTTCAAAGATTTTTGGACGAGAAAAGGAATGGAAACCAACACTTCCCAAACCATAGCCTAGGCAAATCAAACCAATCAATAAGAAAAGTTGTGTTATTGAGTATTTGAGAAACATTAGGAATCGCACGATTCGTATGCTTGTGTTTGTGTTGTTTGGTGATCTTTCTATCAAGTTCTATTAAGTTCAAAGATTTTTGGACGAGAAAAGGAATGGAAACCAACACTTCCCAAACCATAGCCGAGGTAAATCAAACCAATCAATAAGAAAAGTTGTGTTATTGAGTATTTGAGAAACATTAGGAATCGCATGATTCGTATGCCTGTGTTTGTGTTGTTTGGTGATCTTTCTATCAAGTTCTATTAAGTTGAAAGATTTTTGGATGAGAAAAAGAATGGAAACAAACACTTCCCAAACCATATCCTAGGCAAATCAAACCAATCAATAAGAAAGGTTGTGTTATTGAGTATTTGAGAAACATTAGGAATCGCATGATTCGTATGCTTGTGTTTGTGTTGTTTGGTGATCTTTCTATCAAGTTCTATTAAGTTCGAAGATTTTTGGCCGCGAAAAAGAGTGGAAACCAACACTTCCCAAACCATAGCATAGGCAAATCAAACCAATCAATAAGAAAAGTTGTGTTGTTGAGCATTTGAGAAACATTAGGAATCGCACGATTCGTATGCTTGTGTTTGTGTTGTTTGGTGATCTTTCTATCAAGTTCTATTAAGTTCAAAGATTTTTGGACGAGAAAAAGAATGGAAACCAACACTTCCCAAACCATAGCCTAGGCAAATCAAACCAATCAATAAGAAATGTTGTGTTATTGAGTATTTGAGAAACATTAGGTATCGCATGATTCGTATGCTTGTGTTTGTATTGTTTGGTGATCTTTCTATCATGTTCTATTAAGTTCAAAGATTTTTGGATGAGAAAAAGTGTTGAAACCAACACTTCCCAAACCATATCCTAGACAAATCAAACCAATCAATAAGAAAGGTTGTGTTATTGAGTATTTGAGAAACATTAGGAATCGCTTGATTCGTATGCTTGTGTTTGTGTTGTTTGGTAATCTTTCCATCGAGTTCTATTAAGTTCAAAGATTTTTGGACGAGAAAAAGAATGGAAACCAACACTTCCCAAACCATATCCTAGGCAAATCAAACCAATCAATAAGAAAGGTTGTGTTATTGAGTACTTGAGAAACATTAGGAATCGCATGATTCGTATGCTTGTGTTTGTGTTGTTTGGTGATAAAACTAATAAGTTCAAAGATTTTTGGACGAGAAAAAGAATGGAAACCAACACTTCCCAAACCATATCCTAGGCAAATCAAACCAATCAATAAGAAAGGTTGTGTTATTGAGTATTTGAGAAACATTAGGAATCGCACGATTCGTATGCTTGTGTTTCTGTTGTTTGGTGATCTTTCTATCAAGTTTTATTAAGTTCAAAGAGTTTTGGACGACAAAAAGAATGGAAACCAACACTTCCCAAACCATAGCCTAGGTAAATCAAACCAATCAATAAGAAAAGTTGTGTTATGGAGTATTTGAGAAACATTAGGAATCGCATGATTCGTATGCTTGTGTTTGTGTTGTTTGGTGATGTTTCTATCAAGTTCTATTAAGTTCAAAGATTTTTGGACGAGAAAAAGAATGGAAACCAACACTTTCCAAACCATAGCCTAGGTAAATCAAACCAAACAATAAGAAAAGTTGTGTTATTGAGTATTTGAGAAACATTAGGAATCGCATGATTCGTATGCTTGTGTTTGTGTTGTTTGGTTATCTTTCTATCACGTTCTATTAAGTTCAAAGATTTTTGGACGAGAAAAGGAATGGAAACCAACACTTCCCAAACCATAGCCTACGTAAATCAAACCAATCAATAAGAAAAGTTGTGTTATTGAGTATTTGAGAAACATTAGGAATCGCATGATTCGTATGCTTGTGTTGTTTGGTGATCTTTCTATCAAGTTCTATTAAGCTCAAAGATTTTTGGACGAGAAAAGGAATGGAAACCAACACTTCCCAAACCATAGCCTAGGTAAATCAAACCAATCAATAAGAAAAGTTGTGTTATTGAGTATTTGAGAAACATTAGGAATCGCATGATTCGTATGTTTGTGTTTGTGTTGTTTGGTGATCTTTCTATCACGTTCTATTAAGTTGAAAGATTTTTGGACGAGAAAAAGAATGGAAACAAACACTTCCCAAACCATATCCTAGGCAAATCAAACCAATCAATAAGAAAGGTTGTGTTATTGAGTATTTGAGAAACATTAGGAATCGCATGATTCGTATGCTTGTGTTTGTGTTGTTTGGTGATCTTTCTATCAAGTTCTATTAAGTTCGAAGATTTTTGGCCGCGAAAAAGAGTGGAAACCAACACTTCCCAAACCATAGCCTAGGCAAATCAAACCAATCAATAAGAAAAGTTGTGTTATTGAGTATTTGAGAAACATTAGGAATCGCACGATTCGTATGCTTGTGTTTGTGTTGTTAGGTGATCTTTCTATCAAGTTCTATTAAGTTCAAAGATTTTTGGACGAGAAAAAGTATTGAAACCAACACTTCCCAAACCATATCCTAGACAAATCAAACCAATCAATAAGAAAGGTTGTGTTATTGAGTATTTGAGAAACATTAGGAATCGCTTGATTCGTATGCTTGTGTTTGTGTTGTTTGGTGATCTTTCTATTAAGTTCTATTAAGTTTAAAGATTTTTGGACGAGAAAAGGAATGGAAACCAACACTTCCCAAACCATAGCCTTGGTAAATCAAACCAATCAATAAGAAAAGTTGTGTTATTGAGTATTGGAGAAACATTAGGAATCGCATGATTCGTATGCTTGTGTTTGTGTTGTTTGGTGATCTTTCTATCACGTTCTATTAAGTTCAAAGATTTTTGGACGAGAAAAGGAATGGAAACCAACACTTCCCAAACCATAGCCTACGTAAATCAAACCAATCAATAAGAAAGGTTGTGTTATTGAGTATTTGAGAAACATTAGGAATCGCATGATTCGTATGCTTGTGTTTGTGTTGTTTGGTGATCTTTCTATCACGTTTTATTAAGTTCAAAGATTTTTGGACGAGAAAAAGAATGGAAACCAACATTTCCCAAACTATAGCCTAGGCAAATCAAATCAATCAATAAGAAAGGTTGTGTTATTGAGTATTTGAGAAACATTAGGAATCGCATGATTCGTATGCTTGGTGATCTTTCTATTAAGTTCTATTAAGTTGAAAGATTTTTGGACGAGAAAAAGAATGGAAACCAACACTTCCCAAACCATAGCCTAGGCAAATCAAACCAATCAATAAGAAAGGTTGTGTTATTGAGTACTTGAGAAACATTAGGAATCGCATGATTCGTATGCTTGTGTTTGTGTTGTTTGGTGATAAAACTATTAAGTTCAAAGATTTTTGGACGAGAAAAAGAATGGAAACCAACACTTCCAAAACCATAGCCTAGGTAAATCAAACCAATCAATAAGAAAAGTTGTGTTATTGAGTATTTGAGAAACATTAGGAATCTCATCATTCGTGTGCTTGTGTTTGTGTTGTTTGGTGATCTTTCTATCACGTTCTATTAAGTTCAAAGATTTTTGGACGAGAAAAGGAATGGAAACCAACACTTCCCAAACCATAGCTTACGTAAATCAAACCAATCAATAAGAAAAGTTGTGTTATTGAGTATTTGAGAAACATTAGGAATCGCATGATTCGTATGCTTGTGTTGTTTGGTGATCTTTCTATCAAGTTCTATTAAGTTCAAAGATTTTTGGACGAGAAAAGGAATGGAAACCAACACTTCCCAAACCATATCCTAGGCAAATCAAACCAATCAATAAGAAAGGTTGTGTTATTGAGTATTTGAGAAACATTAGGAATCGCATGATTCGTATGTTTGTGTTGTTTGGTGATCTTTCTATCACGTTCTGATGAAGGATCATCCAGTCAGCCTCCTCCAAGCGCCCCAACACTCTTTGAGGGGCCAATCACTAGATCCCGAGCTAAGAAGCTACAAAGTGGAATGCATGCCTTTGTGTGTTTCATTTGTGCTAAGGAGGCGAGAGCGAGCATGGAGCCATGTGCCAAGGCTGTGTGCCTAGCAAGTGTGGGCGCCACCCATGAAGAGAGCCAAGGCACAAGCGACGTCGCATGAGTGCCGCGATTGGGCACCGGCGCTGCGGGTGTGCCTCGTTTGGGCACCGGCGCTGCGAGTGTGCCTCGTTTGGGCACCGACGCCTATTTTAGGCACCCAAGAGTGTTTGTTTCATTTTGGGCCTATTATGCTGTTTTGGGCCTATCTATCTTAGAATTAATTAGACCTTTTTAATTATTTCTTTTATTTCCAGAAGTGAGACATATAAGTACTGTTTTGATGGTTTGGAACACTTAGACAATTCAGAAGATAGAAATCGTTTTTCTCTTGAAAAGAGAGAGTTTGAAGCTTTGCTTCATTGAGTGTGTGAATCGCAGCTTGGTTTGTTTGATTTGTGTCAATCCTCTACGAAGCTTGGTGCTTATCAACGATCACGAGCCCCCTTCCTGTGCTTCAAGGTGTCGCCTTGTTGTGTAGGATTGTACAAGGTTGGTTCTTCGTCCATTCTATTAGGATTCTGGTTGAAATACATACCAGGGGTTTAATAGTTGTCTCGAAGGGTTATCCTTCTCGTCGTTTCTATCAATTTCCCTTTTCGTTTCTTCATTTCAGTTTGCTTCTTTGTTGAGTCGAGTTCATCATTTCCAGTTTCGTTCCATTCAATTCTAACCATTGTTTCCTTGTGTTTTCCTTGTTGAGTCGTGAACGTCGAAGATCGGGCATCCACACGGCTAACCCCGTATCAAAGTGGTATCAGAGCTGCGTTGACGACGTTCTTTTCGTTCCCATCAAAAGAGTCTACAAAATACCAAAAAGAGTCCTCCGGAGATCAGGTTCGATTAATCAACTCTCTTTAATTTGAACTTGAAAGTACTAATCGGTTTGTTCTTGCGCAGTGGTTTGTTTTGCCTAGCCAATTACACCTTTAGCCAAGAAAAATCGTCCCCTCAGCCACCACAACCACCAACGCCCCACCACCTTCACAAAATCCGCCCACCACTTCCACAAATTCGACCACCACCTTGATTAAGTCAGCCGATTTGTTTTAATTAAATTGGAGTCATAAATCTGATTTAATTAATTCAAATTTGAATTAATCCTAAGCTGATTCCTATTTTTAAGGTTGACCAACAACAAACCATATCCCAGCCACATTATCCCACACCCACCTCCTAATATCAAGGAGAACCCATTCAGCTCATTTGAATTCAAAAGCCACGCCCAACCACCATCCTCCAGCCTATTCCTTCTCCTAAAATCAAGGGATTTCAGCCACCAACATTTCAAACTCAAATCGCCACCTCTCCTCATTTCTAGCAAATTATTTTGCACCTTAGAATAGCATTTTATTTCAATTTCGAAATTATTTGTATTTTCTGATTATTTCTGATTAAAAAAAAAAAGAAAAGAAAATCAAAAAAAAAAAAAAAAAAAAAAAAAAAAAAAAACGAAAATCAGAAATCAGATTTTATTCTTCTATTTCATTCATAGTATATCATTGCATTTTATTCTAGTGCATAGTGTAATTAAGGTGTGCGACATATCATCATCTTCCCTCTTCATCTCTTGAGTTGGACGATCCCATTGGAGAAGCTTTCGAACCTTACACTTTCAGCCTACCCTCACCTAAACAAACCACTCCAAGTTCATACTTGGTTACGGAAATCAAGGTGAGAGAAGCTTAATCGAGGTTTGTTCTCTTTCTCTATTCATCTCCATTCTTAAACAGATTTGAGTCTTCTTTTCTTGGACGTTTCTTCCCCAGCCTTCATCTTCTCGTGAATTGTTGTTTACTAATCTTTGAATTGAGTTGTTGATCATTTCAAGCAGATTGAAACAACGAGCTCGATCACACACCGAGAGTGAGAGCTAGTGAAACACTTGAGAGGCTGATTTGGATTAAACTAACTTGACAAGTTTGCTTGTAAAGTGTTTTTGCTGATTGTGCAGAATGTCTAACGAAAGTAGTGATAACACCAACACACCCAAGAGCCCTGAGCCAATCCACCCCGAGGTGTTTAAGTTGTTGACCTCACTCAACAGCAACATCACACGCCTCAATTCTAGGATGACGGCCTTGGAGACGAGAGCCTTGGCGTTGCCTCCACCCGTGCCAAGCGTAGCCTTGGGCACCGATTCAGCGGCACACCAACAAGGCACCGGCGATGGCCAGGACCAAAACGGCCACAACACGGACCCTAACTTGGCGTCCACATCACAGCAACATGGTTTCCAAAACCAAACCAGGGAAGTGCCTCATAACTCTAATCCATTGCGTAATTCCTCGGGCAATCTTCCTAGAAGAGTGCCTTTTGGTTCCCAGCTCACTCCCCTTCGGGATGAGCATAATCATGCTAATAGCTTTCAAGGATTTCAGGACCAAAGAGGATCGCCAAGTGATATGGACCTTTATGATGATGAGTATGAGGGCGAAGAGGAGGATAATTGGGAGCGCGTCTCAAGAAGGGGAGGTAGGGAGCGCCGAGAAGGTCGAGATAGGCGTCCCATGAGACCTCGTGAGCAGGAGCAAGACGGAGTTGGCAAGATAAAGGTGAGGATCCCTGCTTTCGAAGGCAAGTGTGATCCGGATGTCTATATGGAATGGGAGACCAAGATCGAGCAAGTGTGGAACTGCCACAACTTTGCCGAGACCAAGAAGGTGCAGCTCGCTGTCCTTGAGTTCTCCGGTTATGCCCTCATATGGTGGGATAACTTGGTGAAAGAAAGGAGGCGCAATCTGGACGCACCCATAGCCAGCTGGGATCAAATGAAGGCGTTGATGAGAGGGCGTTTCATACCTCAATATTACGCCCGGGAGCTAAGACAGCGGCTGGAAAATTTAAAACAAGGTTCCATGAGTGCCGAGGAGTGCTACAATGCCATGCAAGTGGCGATGGTAAGGGCTGATGTGGTTGAGGATGAAGAGACCACCATGGCCAGGTATCTTCGTATCTTGCATCCTTATTTGGCTAATGAGATTGATTTATATCCCTACACTACTATGACTGACCTTTTCCATCTAGCTTTGAAAGTAGAAAGGAAATTCAAGTCTAGGTACTCGGGAGGAAGGAACGCGAACACTCAGCCCCAATCATGGAGGGGGAGCCGTGGCCAGCAAGGAGGATCGTATGGGAAGGAGGCCTCGCACCAAAAGGAGAGGAGCAATGCAGCCGGCGGTCAAGGAGACCAAGCTGGATGAGCCAAACAGCCCACAAGCTCCACGCCTTCACCATACAACAAGGGCAATTCTAGTGGAGTTTCAGCAGCTCCAAAGGGGAGTAATCCTACCTCTAACTCTTCACCTAGGACTAGAGATATTGTGTGCTTTAAGTGCCAGGGTAGAGGACATTATGCAAGAGATTGCCCTAACAAGAAAACACTTTTAATCAATCATTTAGGTGAATATGAATCTGAAAGTGAGCATGAAAACGAGCCTAATGATGATTTGCATGAAAATGATAATGTTGAAGATGAAATTGAGTATGAATCTGGTGAATCTCTTATTGCTAGGAGGACATTGCATATTAAACCACAAGCATGCGATGATAATCAAAGAGAGAACTTGTTTCATACTAGGTGCTTGATTAAAGGGAAGGTTTGTAACATGATCATAGATAGTGGTAGTTGTTGTAACATTGCTAGCTTAGAGATGGTTAACAAACTGCAATTATCTATGACTCATCACCCTAGACCCTATAAGTTGCATTGGATGAATGACTGTGGTGAATTGAAAGTGCAAAGGCAAGTAAAGGTTTCTATTAAACTAGGACGTTATGAGGATAATGTTCTTTGTGATGTAGTACCTATGCAGGCTTGTCATATTCTATTAGGTCGTCCATGGCAATACGACAGGAAGGTTGTGCACGATGGATTCACCAACCGAAACACCTTCACCCACAACGGCCAGACCATAGTCCTTAAGCCCATGACGCCTACGCAGGTCTCGGAGGAGTGGGATCGGAAGCGTCAAGGTAAGAAGGTATGTTCTGACCTTGAGGGAGAGAATGGGAAGGAAGAGAAAGCTCGGGGTAAGACGAGCCAACCTCTCAGCCCTACACCTCCCTCTGCTCTTTTGGCTTCCAAGAGGGAGCTGGAAGACGAGTTTTTGGATGGGGAAACAACGCTTATGCTCTTATGCAAGGAGCTGAGCTTGTTAAGTGAAGAGCTTCGAGCTTCACTGCCCCCACGCATTTTGGGGCTCATCGAGGAGTACAAGGACGTATTCCCCGACGAGATACCGGCTGGCCTACCCCCAATTAGAGGAATCGAGCATCAAATTGATCTCATTCCCGGGGCGTCTTTGCCAAACAGGCCAGCTTACCGTATGAACCCCCAGGAGACCCAAGAGGTCCAATCCCAAGTCCAAGAGCTCTTGGATAAGGGATACATTAGGGAGAGTATGAGCCCTTGTGCTGTACCGGTGTTATTAGTACCCAAGAAAGACAACACATGGAGAATGTGTGTCGATTGCAGGGCCATTAATAACATCACGGTAAAGTATAGGCACCCCATTCCTCGTCTTGATGATATGCTAGACGAACTGCATGGATCCACCATTTTCTCAAAAATTGATTTAAAAAGTGGATACCACCAGATTCGTATGAGGGAGGGGGACGAGTGGAAAACAGCCTTCAAGACCAAGTTTGGTCTCTATGAATGGCTCGTTACGCCATTCGGGCTCACGAACGCCCCTGGTACATTCATGCGTCTCATGAACCATGTATTGCGACATTATATAGGGAAATTTGTAGTGGTCTATTTTGATGACATATTAGTGTATAGTAAGTCCCTAGAGGAGCATGAGTGTCATTTGAGAGATGTGCTTAATACCTTGCGTCTTGAACACTTGTTTGCGAATTTGAAAAAGTGTGAGTTATGTACTACTACTGTTACCTTTCTTGGTTTTGTGGTTAGCTCGCAGGGATTGCAAGTGGATGAGGCCAAGATCAAGGCCATAAACGAGTGGCCCACGCCAACTACTATTGGCCAGGTGCGGAGTTTCCATGGGCTGGCGAGCTTCTATAGGAGGTTTGTCAAGGATTTTAGCACCATTGCAGCCCCATTGACAGAAATTACAAAGAAGAGAAGTGAGTTCAAGTGGGGGCGTGCCCAGGAGAGAGCCTTCGAGACTCTCAAGCTGAAGTTGACGCAAGCCCCGCTATTGGTGTTGCCTGACTTCACACGACCGTTTGAGGTGGAGTGTGATGCAAGTGGAGTCGGCATAGGGGGCGTGCTTATGCAAGAAGGTAAACCTATCGCCTTCTTTTCTGAGAAATTAAAAGGTGCATGTTTAAACTACTCGACCTATGATAAAGAGTTGTATGCTTTGTATCGAGTGCTTAAAACATGGCAGCATTATCTTTGGCCTAGGGAATTTGTGCTTAAAACTGACCATGAATCCTTGAAACACTTTAAAAGTCAAGATAAAATGGATAGGAGGCATGGTAGATGGATGGAATTCATTGAAACATTCCCTTATGTGATTAAGTTTAAAAGAGGAAAAGATAATGTTGTAGCTGATGCCTTGTCTAGACGCCACACTTTGCTTGTTTCATTAGACTCTAGAGTATTAGGATTTACTTATATTCGTGAGTTATATGAAACTGATCTTGATTTTGGTGATGCGTTTAAGGCTTGTCTTGAAAAGAATTGTGTTGAGAAATACTATTTGCATGATGGCTTTCTTTTTCTAGTTGATAAAGTTTGCATACCTCGTTGTTCATTGCGTTTGCTGCTTGTTGAGGAAGCCCATAGGGGCGGCCTAATGGGGCATTTTGGGAGGGACAAAACTTATCACACTCTTAGGACTCATTTCTATTGGCCACACATGCTTAGGGATGTTGAGAATGTAGTTAAAAGATGCATGGACTGTCTTAGGGCTAAATCTAGACTTATGCCACATGGACTTTACACACCATTGCCCACGCCTACAGCCCCTTGGGAGGACCTTTCTATGGACTTTATAGTTGGGTTGCCTAGGACTAAGAAGGGGAGGGATTCAATCATGGTTGTAGTGGATAGGTTTAGTAAGATGGCACATTTTATAGCATGTCATAAGACCGACGATGCTACTAATGTGGCTGGATTATTCTTTAGGGAGATAGTCAGATTGCATGGGGTTCCTAAAACCATAGTTAGTGACCGAGATACTAAGTTCCTTAGCCACTTTTGGAGAACCTTATGGAGTAAACTAGGAACTAAGTTGCTGTTTTCTACCTCTAGTCACCCTCAAACTGATGGGCAAACCGAGGTCACCAATAGGACACTAGCTACGATTCTTAGGGCCATAATTAGGAAGAACTTGAAGATGTGGGAAGAGGCCTTACCTCATGTGGAGTTTGCATATAACAGGATTGTTCATTCTTCTACTAAATTGACTCCATTTGAATGTGTTTATGGTACTAACCCTCTCACCCCACTAGATCTTACCCCATTGCCAATGAGGGAAAATGAGCACTTTGACGCAGGAAAACATGTGGAGTTTATTAGGGAATTGCATGCTCGCACCAAACTGAAGTTGGAGCAAAAGGCCGAGTACAATGCAAGGAGAGCGAACCATGGGAGGCGCCACGTTGTTTTCCAGCCCGGAGACTTGGTGTGGGTTCATTTGAGGAAAGAGAGATTCCCGGAGCAAAGGAAGAACAAGCTGTCCCCTCGAGGAGATGGACCTTTCAAGGTGCTTAAGAGGATCGGGGACAATGCATACAAGCTGGAGCTGCCCGGTGATTATGGTGTAAGCGCAACTTTCAACGTCGCTGATCTCACGCCATACCTTGCTCTTGATGAAGACTTGGATTCGGGGTCGAATCCTTTCCAAGAAGGGGAGGTTGATGAAGGATCATCCAGTCAGCCTCCTCCAAGCGCCCCAACACTCTTTGAGGGGCCAATCACTAGATCCCGAGCTAAGAAGCTACAAAGTGGAATGCATGCCTTTGTGTGTTTCATTTGTGCTAAGGAGGCGAGAGCGAGCATGGAGCCATGTGCCAAGGCTGTGTGCCTAGCAAGTGTGGGCGCCACCCATGAAGAGAGCCAAGGCACAAGCGACGTCGCATGAGTGCCGCGATTGGGCACCGGCGCTGCGGGTGTGCCTCGTTTGGGCACCGGCGCTGCGAGTGTGCCTCGTTTGGGCACCGACGCCTATTTTAGGCACCCAAGAGTGTTTGTTTCATTTTGGGCCTATTATGCTGTTTTGGGCCTATCTATCTTAGAATTAATTAGACCTTTTTAATTATTTCTTTTATTTCCAGAAGTGAGACATATAAGTACTGTTTTGATGGTTTGGAACACTTAGACAATTCAGAAGATAGAAATCGTTTTTCTCTTGAAAAGAGAGAGTTTGAAGCTTTGCTTCATTGAGTGTGTGAATCGCAGCTTGGTTTGTTTGATTTGTGTCAATCCTCTACGAAGCTTGGTGCTTATCAACGATCACGAGCCCCCTTCCTGTGCTTCAAGGTGTCGCCTTGTTGTGTAGGATTGTACAAGGTTGGTTCTTCGTCCATTCTATTAGGATTCTGGTTGAAATACATACCAGGGGTTTAATAGTTGTCTCGAAGGGTTATCCTTCTCGTCGTTTCTATCAATTTCCCTTTTCGTTTCTTCATTTCAGTTTGCTTCTTTGTTGAGTCGAGTTCATCATTTCCAGTTTCGTTCCATTCAATTCTAACCATTGTTTCCTTGTGTTTTCCTTGTTGAGTCGTGAACGTCGAAGATCGGGCATCCACACGGCTAACCCCGTATCATTTTTAATTATTTCTTTTATTTCCAGAAGTGAGACATATAAGTATTGTTTTGATGGTTTGGAACACTTAGACAATTCAGAAGATAGAAATCGTTTTTCTCTTGAAAAGAGAGAGTTTGAAGCTTTGCTTCATTGAGTGTGTGAATCGCAGCTTGGTTTGTTTGATTTGTGTCAATCCTCTACGAAGCTTGGTGCTTATCAACGATCACGAGCCCCCTTCCTGTGCTTCAAGGTGTCGCCTTGTTGTGTAGGATTGTACAAGGTTGGTTCTTCGTCCATTCTATTAGGATTCTGGTTGAAATACATACCAGGGGTTTAATAGTTGTCTCGAAGGGTTATCCTTCTCGTCGTTTCTATCAATTTCCCTTTTCGTTTCTTCATTTCAGTTTGCTTCTTTGTTGTGTCGTTTTTCCTCTTGTTGAGTCGAGTTCATCATTTCCAGTTTCGTTCCATTCAATTCTAACCATTGTTTCCTTGTGTTTTCCTTGTTGAGTCGTGAACGTCAAGATCGGGCATCCACACGGCTAACCCCGTATCAAAGTGGTATCAGAGCGAGGTTGACGACGTTCTTTTCGTTCCCATCAAAAGAGTCTACAAAATACCAAAAAGAGTCCTCCGGAGATCAGGTTCGATTAATCAACTCTCTTTAATCTGAACTTGAAAGTACTAATCGGTTTGTTCTTGCGCAGTGGTTTGTTTTGCCTAGCCAATTACACCTTTAGCCAAGAAAAATCGTCCCCTCAGCCACCACAACCACCAACGCCCCACCACCTTCACAAAATCCGCCCACCACCCCCACAAATTCGACCACCACCTTGATTAAGTCAGCCGATTTGTTTTAATTAAATTGGAGTCATAAATCTGATTTAATTAATTCAAATTTGAATTAATCCTAAGCTGATTCCTATTTTTAAGGTTGACCAACAACAAACCATATCCCAGCCACATTAGGGAGAGTATGAGCCCTTGTGCTGTACCGGTGTTATTAGTACCCAAGAAAGACAACACATGGAGAATGTGTGTCGATTGCAGGGCCATTAATAACATCACGGTAAAGTATAGGCACCCCATTCCTCGTCTTGATGATATGCTAGACGAACTGCATGGATCCACCATTTTCTCAAAAATTGATTTAAAAAGTGGATACCACCAGATTCGTATGAGGGAGGGGGACGAGTGGAAAACAGCCTTCAAGACCAAGTTTGGTCTCTATGAATGGCTCGTTATGCCATTCGGGCACACGAACGCCCCTAGTACATTCATGCGTCTCATGAACCATGTATTGCGACATTATATAGGGAAATTTGTAGTGGTCTATTTTGATGACATATTAGTGTATAGTAAGTCCCTAGAGGAGCATGAGTGTCATTTGAGAGATGTGCTTAATACCTTGCGTCTTGAACACTTGTTTGCGAATTTGAAAAAGTGTGAGTTATGTACTACTACTGTTACCTTTCTTGGTTTTGTGGTTAGCTCGCAGGGATTGCAAGTGGATGAGGCCAAGATCAAGGCCATAAACGAGTGGCCCACGCCAACTACTATTGGCCAGGTGCGGAGTTTCCATGGGCTGGCGAGCTTCTATAGGAGGTTTGTCAAGGATTTTAGCACCATTGCAGCCCCATTGACAGAAATTACAAAGAAGAGAAGTGAGTTCAAGTGGGGGCGTGCCCAGGAGAGAGCCTTCGAGACTCTCAAGCTGAAGTTGACGCAAGCCCCGCTATTGGTGTTGCCTGACTTCACACGACCGTTTGAGGTGGAGTGTGATGCAAGTGGAGTCGGCATAGGGGGCGTGCTTATGCAAGAAGGTAAACCTATCGCCTTCTTTTCTGAGAAATTAAAAGGTGCATGTTTAAACTACTCGACCTATGATAAAGAGTTGTATGCTTTGTATCGAGTGCTTAAAACATGGCAGCATTATCTTTGGCCTAGGGAATTTGTGCTTAAAACTGACCATGAATCCTTGAAACACTTTAAAAGTCAAGATAAAATGGATAGGAGGCATGGTAGATGGATGGAATTCATTGAAACATTCCCTTATGTGATTAAGTTTAAAAGAGGAAAAGATAATGTTGTAGCTGATGCCTTGTCTAGACGCCACACTTTGCTTGTTTCATTAGACTCTAGAGTATTAGGATTTACTTATATTCGTGAGTTATATGAAACTGATCTTGATTTTGGTGATGCGTTTAAGGCTTGTCTTGAAAAGAATTGTGCTGAGAAATACTATTTGCATGATGGCTTTCTTTTTCTAGTTGATAAAGTTTGCATACCTCGTTGTTCATTGCGTTTGCTGCTTGTTGAGGAAGCCCATAGGGGCGGCCTAATGGGGCATTTTGGGAGGGACAAAACTTATCACACTCTTAGGACTCATTTCTATTGGCCACACATGCTTAGGGATGTTGAGAATGTAGTTAAAAGATGCATGGACTGTCTTAGGGCTAAATCTAGACTTATGCCACATGGACTTTACACACCATTGCCCACGCCTACAGCCCCTTGGGAGGACCTTTCTATGGACTTTATAGTTGGGTTGCCTAGGACTAAGAAGGGGAGGGATTCAATCATGGTTGTAGTGGATAGGTTTAGTAAGATGGCACATTTTATAGCATGTCATAAGACCGACGATGCTACTAATGTGGCTGGATTATTCTTTAGGGAGATAGTCAGATTGCATGGGGTTCCTAAAACCATAGTTAGTGACCGAGATACTAAGTTCCTTAGCCACTTTTGGAGAACCTTATGGAGTAAACTAGGAACTAAGTTGCTGTTTTCTACCTCTAGTCACCCTCAAACTGATGGGCAAACCGAGGTCACCAATAGGACACTAGCTACGATTCTTAGGGCCATAATTAGGAAGAACTTGAAGATGTGGGAAGAGGCCTTACCTCATGTGGAGTTTGCATATAACAGGATTGTTCATTCTTCTACTAAATTGACTCCATTTGAATGTGTTTATGGTACTAACCCTCTCACCCCACTAGATCTTACCCCATTGCCAATGAGGGAAAATGAGCACTTTGACGCAGGAAAACATGTGGAGTTTATTAGGGAATTGCATGCTCGCACCAAACTGAAGTTGGAGCAAAAGGCCGAGTACAATGCAAGGAGAGCGAACCATGGGAGGCGTCACGTTGTTTTCCAGCCCGGAGACTTGGTGTGGGTTCATTTGAGGAAAGAGAGATTCCCGGAGCAAAGGAAGAACAAGCTGTCCCCTCGAGGAGATGGACCTTTCAAGGTGCTTAAGAGGATCGGGGACAATGCATACAAGCTGGAGCTGCCCGGTGATTATGGTGTAAGCGCAACTTTCAACGTCGCTGATCTCACGCCATACCTTGCTCTTGATGAAGACTTGGATTCGGGGTCGAATCCTTTCCAAGAAGGGGAGGTTGATGAAGGATCATCCAGTCAGCCTCCTCCAAGCGCCCCAACACTCTTTGAGGGGCCAATCACTAGATCCCGAGCTAAGAAGCTACAAAGTGGAATGCATGCCTTTGTGTGTTTCATTTGTGCTAAGGAGGCGAGAGCGAGCATGGAGCCATGTGCCAAGGCTGTGTGCCTAGCAAGTGTGGGCGCCACCCATGAAGAGAGCCAAGGCACAAGCGACGTCGCATGAGTGCCGCGATTGGGCACCGGCGCTGCGGGTGTGCCTCGTTTGGGCACCGGCGCTGCGAGTGTGCCTCGTTTGGGCACCGACGCCTATTTTAGGCACCCAAGAGTGTTTGTTTCATTTTGGGCCTATTATGCTGTTTTGGGCCTATCTATCTTAGAATTAATTAGACCTTTTTAATTATTTCTTTTATTTCCAGAAGTGAGACATATAAGTATTGTTTTGATGGTTTGGAACACTTAGACAATTCAGAAGATAGAAATCGTTTTTCTCTTGAAAAGAGAGAGTTTGAAGCTTTGCTTCATTGAGTGTGTGAATCGCAGCTTGGTTTGTTTGATTTGTGTCAATCCTCTACGAAGCTTGGTGCTTATCAACGATCACGAGCCCCCTTCCTGTGCTTCAAGGTGTCGCCTTGTTGTGTAGGATTGTACAAGGTTGGTTCTTCGTCCATTCTATTAGGATTCTGGTTGAAATACATACCAGGGGTTTAATAGTTGTCTCGAAGGATTATCCTTCTCGTCGTTTCTATCAATTTCCCTTTTCGTTTCTTCATTTCAGTTTGCTTCTTTGTTGTGTCGTTTTTCCTCTTGTTGAGTCGAGTTCATCATTTCCAGTTTCGTTCCATTCAATTCTAACCATTGTTTCCTTGTGTTTTCCTTGTTGAGTCGTGAACGTCGAAGATCGGGCATCCACACGGCTAACCCCGTATCACGTTCTATTAAGTTGAAAGATTTTTGGACGAGAAAAAGAATGGAAACAAACACTTCCCAAACCATATCCTAGGCAAATCAAACCAATCAATAAGAAAGGTTGTGTTATTGAGTATTTGAGAAACATTAGGAATCGCATGATTCGTATGCTTGTGTTTGTGTTGTTTGGTGATCTTTCTATCAAGTTCTATTAAGTTCGAAGATTTTTGGCCGCGAAAAAGAGTGGAAACCAACACTTCCCAAACCATAGCCTAGGCAAATCAAACCAATCAATAAGAAAAGTTGTGTTATTGAGTATTTGAGAAACATTAGGAATCGCACGATTCGTATGCTTGTGTTTGTGTTGTTTGGTGATCTTTCTATCAAGTTCTATTAAGTTCAAAGATTTTTGGACGAGAAAAAATATTGAAACCAACACTTCCCAAACCATATCCTAGACAAATCAAACCAATCAATAAGAAAGGTTGTGTTATTGAGTATTTGAGAAACATTAGGAATCGCTTGATTCGTATGCTTGTGTTTGTGTTGTTTGGTAATCTTTCTATCAAGTTCTATTAAGTTCAAAGATTTTTGGACGAGAAAAGGAATGGAAACCAACACTTCCCAAACCATAGCCTAGGCAAATCAAACCAATCGATAAGAAAAGTTGTGTTATTGAGTATTTGAGAAACATTAGGAATCGCACGATTCGTATGCTTGTGTTTGTGTTGTTTGGTGATCTTTTTATCAAGTTCTATTAAGTTCAAAGATTTTTGGACGAGAAAAGGAATGGAAACCAACACTTCCTAAACCATAGCCTAGGTAAATCAAACCATTCAATAAGAAAAGTTGTGTTATTGAGTATTTGAGAAACATTAGGAATCGCACGATTCGTATGCTTGTGTTTGTGTTGTTTGGTGATCTTTCTATCAAGTTCTATTAAGTTCAAAGATTTTTGGGCGAGAAAAGGAATGGAAACCAACACTGCCCAAACCATAGCCTAGGTAAATCAAACCAATCAATAAGAAAAGTTGTGTTATTGAGTATTGGAGAAACATTAGGAATCGCATGATTCGTATGCTTGTGTTTGTGTTGTTTGGTGATCTTTCTATCACGTTCTATTAAGTTCAAAGATTTTTGGACGAGAAAGGGAATGGAAACCAACACTTCCCAAACCATAGCCTACGTAAATCAAACCAATCAATAAGAAAGGTTGTGTTATTGAGTATTGGAGAAACATTAGGAATCGCATGATTCGTATGCTTGTGTTTGTGTTGTTTGGTGATCTTTCTATCACGTTCTATTAAGTTCAAAGATTTTTGGACGAGAAAAGGAATGGAAACCAACACTTCCCAAACCATAGCCTACGTAAATCAAACCAATCAATAAGAAAGGTTGTGTTATTGAGTATTTGAGAAACATTAGGAATCGCATGATTCGTATGCTTGTGTTTGTGTTGTTTGGTGATCTTTCTATCATGTTTTATTAAGTTCAAAGATTTTTTGACGAGAAAAAGAATGGAAACCAACATTTCCCAAACTATAGCCTAGGCAAATCAAATCAATCAATAAGAAAGGTTGTGTTATTGAGTATTTGAGAAACATTAGGAATCGCATGATTGCTTGGTGATCTTTCTATTAAGTTCTATTAAATTGAAAGATTTTTGGACGAGAAAAAGAATGGAAACCAACACTTCCCAAACCATAGCCTAGGCAAATCAAACCAATCAATAAGAAAGGTTGTGTTATTGAGTACTTGAGAAACATTAGGAATCGCATGATTCGTATGCTTGTGTTTGTGTTGTTTGGTGATAAAACTATTAAGTTCAAAGATTTTTGGACGAGAAAAAGAATGGAAACCAACACTTCCCAAACCATAGCCTAGGTAAATCAAACCAATCAATAAGAAAAGTTGTGTTATTGAGTATTTGAGAAACATTAGGAATCGCATCATTCGTACGCTTGTGTTTGTGTTGTTTGGTGATCTTTCTATCACGTTCTATTAAGTTCAAAGATTTTTGGACGAGAAAAGGAATGGAAACCAACACTTCCCAAACCATAGCCTAGGTAAATCAAACCAATCAATAAGAAAAGTTGTGTTATTGAGTATTTGAGAAATATTAGGAATCGCATGATTCGTATGCTTGTGTTTGTGTTGTTTGGTGATCTTTCTATCACGTTCTATTAAGTTGAAAGATTTTTGAACGAGAAAAAGAATGGAAACAAACACTTCCCAAACCATATCCTAGGCAAATCACACCAATCAATAAGAAAGGTTGTGTTATTGAGTATTTGAGAAACATTAGGAATCGCTTGATTCGTATGCTTGTGTTTGTGTTGTTTGGTGATCTTTCTATCACGTTCTTTTAAGTACAAAGATTTTTGGACGAGAAAAGGAATGGAAACCAACACTTCCCAAACCATAGCTTACGTAAATCAAACCAATCAATAAGAAAGGTTGTGTTATTGAGTATTTGAGAAACATTAGGAATCGCATGATTCGTATGCTTGTGTTTGTGTTGTTTGGTGATTTTTCTATCAAGTTCTATTCAGTTCAAAGATTTTTGGACGAGAAAAAGAATGGAAACCAACACTTTCCAAGCCATAGCCTAGGTAAATCAAACCAAACAATAAGAAAAGTTGAGTTATTGAGTATTTGAGAAACATTAGGAATCGCATGATTCGTATGCTTGTGTTTGTGTTGTTTGGTTATCTTTCTAACACGTTCTATTAAGTTCAAAGATTTTTGGACGAGAAAAGGAATGGAAACCAACACTTCCCAAACCATAGCCTACGTAAATCAAACCAATCAATAAGAAAAGTTGTGTTATTGAGTATTTGAGAAACATTAGGAATCGCATGATTCGTATGCTTGTGTTGTTTGGTGATCTTTCTATCAAGTTCTATTAAGTTCAAAGATTTTTGGACGAGAAAAGGAATGGAAACCAACACTTCCCAAACCATAGCCTAGGTAAGTCAAACCAATCAATAAGAAAAGTTGTGTTATTGAGTATTTGAGAAACATTAGGAATCGCATGATTCGTATGTTTGTGTTTGTGTTGTTTGGTGATCTTTCTATCACGTTCTATTAAGTTGAAAGATTTTTGGACGAGAAAAAGAATGGAAACAAACACTTCCCAAACCATATCCTAGGCAAATCAAACCAATCAATAAGAAAGGTTGTGTTATTGAGTATTTGAGAAACATTAGGAATCGCATGATTCGTATGCTTGTGTTTGTGTTGTTTGGTGATCTTTCTATCAAGTTCTATTAAATTCAAAGATTTTTGGACGAGAAAAGGAATGGAAACCAACACTTCCCAAACCATAGCCTAGGTAAATCAAACCATTCAATAAGAAAAGTTGTGTTATTGAGTATTTGAGAAACATTAGGAATCGCATGATTCGTATGCTTGTGTTGTTTGGTGATCTTTCTATCAAGTTCTATTAAGTTCAAAGATTTTTGGACGAGAAAAGGAATGGAAACCAACACTTCCCAAACCATAGCCTAGGTAAATCAAACCAATCAATAAGAAAAGTTGTGTTATTGAGTATTGGAGAAACATTAGGAATCGCATGATTCGTATGCTTGTGTTTGTGTTGTTTGGTGATCTTTCTATCACGTTCTATTAAGTTCAAAGATTTTTGGACGAGAAAAGGAATGGAAACCAACACTTGCCAAACCATAGCCTACGTAAATCAAACCAATCAATAAGAAAGGTTGTGTTATTGAGTATTGGAGAAACATTAGGAATCGCATGATTCGTATGCTTGTGTTTGTGTTGTTTGGTGATCTTTCTATCACGTTCTATTAAGTTCAAAGATTTTTGGACGAGAAAAGGAATGGAAACCAACACTTCCCAAACCATAGCCTACGTAAATCAAACCAATCAATAAGAAAGGTTGTGTTATTGAGTATTTGAGAAACATTAGGAATCGCATGATTCGTATGCTTGTGTTTGTGTTGTTTGGTGATCTTTCTATCATGTTTTATTAAGTTCAAAGATTTTTTGACGAGAAAAAGAATGGAAACCAACATTTCCCAAACTATAGCCTAGGCAAATCAAATCAATCAATAAGAAAGGTTGTGTTATTGAGTATTTGAGAAACATTAGGAATCGCATGATTGCTTGGTGATCTTTCTATTAAGTTCTATTAAGTTGAAAGATTTTTGGACGAGAAAAAGAATGGAAACCAACACTTCCCAAACCATAGCCTAGGCAAATCAAACCAATCAATAAGAAAGGTTGTGTTATTGAGTACTTGAGAAACATTAGGAATCGCATGATTCGTATGCTTGTGTTTGTGTTGTTTGGTGATAAAACTATTAAGTTCAAAGATTTTTGGACGAGAAAAAGAATGGAAACCAACACTTCCCAAACCATAGCCTAGGTAAATCAAACCAATCAATAAGAAAAGTTGTGTTATTGAGTATTTGAGAAACATTAGGAATCGCATCATTCGTATGCTTGTGTTTGTGTTGTTTGGTGATCTTTCTATCACGTTCTATTAAGTTCAAAGATTTTTGGACGAGAAAAGGAATGGAAACCAACACTTCCCAAACCATAGCCTACGTAAATCAAACCAATCAATAAGAAAGGTTGTGTTATTGAGTATTTGAGAAACATTAGGAATCGCATGATTCGTATGCTTGTGTTTGTGTTGTTTGGTGATCTTTCTATCAAGTTCTATTAAGTTCAAAGATTTTTGGACGAGAGAAAGAATAGAAACCAACACTTCCCAAACCATAGCCCAGGAAAATCAAACCAATAAATAAGAAAAGTTGTGTTATTGAGTATTTGAGAAACATTAGGAATCGCATCATTCGTATGCTTGTGTTTGTGTTGTTTGGTGATCTTTCTATTACGTTCTATTAAGTTCAAAGATTTTTGGACGAGAAAAGGAATGGAAACCAACACTTCCCAAACCATAGCCTACGTAAATCAAACCAATCAATAAGAAAGGTTGTGTTATTGAGTATTTGAGAAACATTAGGAATCGCATGATTCGTATGCTTGTGTTTGTGTTGTTTGATGATCTTTCTATCATGTTTTATTAAGTTCAAAGATTTTTTGACGAGAAAAAGAATGGAAACCAACATTTCCCAAACTATAGCCTAGGCAAATCAAATCAATCAATAAGAAAGGTTGTGTTATTGAGTATTTGAGAAACATTAGGAATCGCATGATTGCTTGGTGATCTTTCTATTAAGTTCTATTAAGTTGAAAGATTTTTGGACGAGAAAAAGAATGGAAACCAACACTTCCCAAACCATAGCCTAGGCAAATCAAACCAATCAATAAGAAAGGTTGTGTTATTGAGTACTTGAGAAACATTAGGAATCGCATGATTCGTATGCTTGTGTTTGTGTTGTTTGGTGATAAAACTATTAAGTTCAAAGATTTTTGGACGAGAAAAAGAATGGAAACCAACACTTCCCAAACCATAGCCTAGGTAAATCAAACCAATCAATAAGAAAAGTTGTGTTATTGAGTATTTGAGAAACATTAGGAATCGCATCATTCGTATGCTTGTGTTTGTGTTGTTTGGTGATCTTTCTATCACGTTCTATTAAGTTCAAAGATTTTTGGACGAGAAAAGGAATGGAAACCAACACTTCCCAAACCATAGCCTACGTAAATCAAACCAATCAATAAGAAAGGTTGTGTTATTGAGTATTTGAGAAACATTAGGAATCGCATGATTCGTATGCTTGTGTTTGTGTTGTTTGGTGATCTTTCTATCAAGTTCTATTAAGTTCAAAGATTTTTGGACGAGAGAAAGAATAGAAACCAACACTTCCCAAACCATAGCCCAGGAAAATCAAACCAATAAATAAGAAAAGTTGTGTTATTGAGTATTTGAGAAACATTAGGAATCGCATCATTCGTATGCTTGTGTTTGTGTTGTTTGGTGATCTTTCTATTACGTTCTATTAAGTTCAAAGATTTTTGGACGAGAAAAGGAATGGAAACCAACACTTCCCAAACCAAAGCCTACGTAAATCAAACCAATCAATAAGAAAAGTTGTGTTATTGAGTATTTGAGAAACATTAGGAATCGCATGATTCGTATGCTTGTGTTGTTTGGTGATCTTTCTATCAAGTTCTATTAAGTTCAAAGATTTTTGGACGAGAAGAGGAATGGAAACCAACACTTCCCAAACCATAGCCTAGGTAAATCAAACCAATCAATAAGAAAAGTTGTGTTATTGAGTATTTGAGAAACATTAGGAATCGCATGATTCGTATGCTTGTGTTTGTGTTGTTTGGTGATCTTTCTATCACGTTCTATTAAGTTGAAAGATTTTTGAACGAGAAAAAGAATGGAAATAAACACTTCCCAAACCATATCCTAGGCAAATCACACCAATCAATAAGAAAGGTTGTGTTATTGAGTATTTGAGAAACATTAGGAATCGCTTGATTCGTATGCTTGTGTTTGTGTTGGTTGGTGATCTTTCTATCACGTTCTTTTAAGTACAAAGATTTTTGGACGAGAAAAGGAATGGAAACCAACACTTCCCAAACCATAGCTTACGTAAATCAAACCAATCAATAAGAAAGGTTGTGTTATTGAGTATTTGAGAAACATTAGGAATCGCATGATTCGTATGCTTGTGTTTGTGTTGTTTGGTGATTTTTCTATCAAGTTCTATTAAGTTCAAAGATTTTTGGACGAGAAATAGAATGGAAACCAACACTTTCCAAACCATAGCCTAGGTAAATCAAACCAAAAAATAAGAAAAGTTGAGTTATTGAGTATTTGAGAAACATTAGGAATCGCATTATTCGTATGCTTGTGTTTGTGTTGTTTGGTTATCTTTCTAACACGTTCTATTAAGTTCAAAGATTTTTGGACGAGAAAAGGAATGGAAACCAACACTTCCCAAACCATAGCCTACGTAAATCAAACCAATCAATAAGAAAAGTTGTGTTATTGAGTATTTGAGAAACATTAGGAATCGCATGATTCGTATGCTTGTGTTGTTTGGTGATCTTTCTATCAAGTTCTATTAAGTTCAATGATTTTTGGACGAGAAAAGGAATGGAAACCAACACTTCCCAAACCATAGCCTAGGTAAATCAAACCAATCAATAAGAAAAGTTGTGTTATTGAGTATTTGAGAAACATTAGGAATCGCATGATTCGTATGTTTGTGTTTGTGTTGTTTGGTGATCTTTCTATCACGTTCTATTAAGTTGAAAGATTTTTGGAAGAGAAAAAGAATGGAAACAAACACTTCCCAAACCATATCCTAGGCAAATCAAACCAATCAATAAGAAAGGTTGTGTTATTGAGTATTTGAGAAACATTAGGAATCGCATGATTCGTATGCTTGTGTTTGTGTTGTTTGGTGATCTTTCTATCACGTTCTATTAAGTTGAAAGATTTTTGGACGAGAAAAAGAATGGAAACAAACACTTCCCAAACCATATCCTAGGCAAATCAAACCAATCAATAAGAAAGGTTGTGTTATTGAGTATTTGAGAAACATTAGGAATCGCATGATTCGTATGCTTGTGTTTGTGTTGTTTGGTGATCTTTCTATCAAGTTCTATTAAGTTCAAAGATTTTTGGACGAGAAAAGGAATGGAAACCAACACTTCCCAAACCATAGCCTAGGTAAATCAAACCATTCAATAAGAAAAGTTGTGTTATTGAGTATTTGAGAAACATTAGGAATCGCATGATTCGTATGCTTGTGTTGTTTGGTGATCTTTCTATCAAGTTCTATTAAGTTCAAAGATTTTTGGACGAGAAAAGGAATGGAAACCAACACTTCCCAAACCATAGCCTAGGTAAATCAAACCAATCAATAAGAAAAGTTGTGTTATTGAGTATTGGAGAAACATTAGGAATCGCATGATTCGTATGCTTGTGTTTGTGTTGTTTGGTGATCTTTCTATCACGTTCTATTAAGTTCAAAGATTTTTGGACGAGAAAAGGAATGGAAACCAACACTTCCCAAACCATAGCCTACGTAAATCAAACCAATCAATAAGAAAGGTTGTGTTATTGAGTATTTGAGAAACATTAGGAATCGCATGATTCGTATTCTTGTGTTTGTGTTGTTTGGTGATCTTTCTATCACGTTTTATTAAGTTCAAAGATTTTTGGACGAGGAAAAGAATGGAAACCAACATTTCCCAAACTATAGCCTAGGCAAATCAAATCAATCAATAAGAAAGGTTGTGTTATTCAGTATTTGAGAAACATTAGGAATCGCATGATTCGTATGTTTGTGTTTGTGTTGTTTGGTGATCTTTCGCATGATTGGTATGCTTGGTGATCTTTCTATTAAGTTCTATTAAGTTGAAAGATTTTTGGACGAGAAAAAGAATGGAAACCAACACTTCCCAAACCATAGCCTAGGCAAATCAAACCAATCAATAAGAAAGGTTGTGTTATTGAGTACTTGAGAAACATTAGGAATCGCATGATTCGTATGCTTGTGTTTGTGTTGTTTGGTGATAAAACTATTAAGTTCAAAGATTTTTGGACGAGAAAAAGAATGGAAACCAACACTTCCCAAACCATAGCCTAGGTAAATCAAACCAATCAATAAGAAAAGTTGTGTTATTGAGTATTTGAGAAACATTAGGAATCGCATCATTCGTATGCTTGTGTTTGTGTTGTTTGGTGATCTTTCTATCACGTTCTATTAAGTTCAAAGTTTTTTGGACGAGAAAAAGAATGGAAACCAACATTTCCCAAACATAGCCTAGGCAAATCAAATTAATCAATAAGAAAGGTTGTGTTATTGAGTATTTGAGAAACATTAGGAATCGCATGATTCGTATGCTTGGTGATCTTTCTATTAAGTTCTATTAAGTTGAAAGATTTTTGGACGAGAAAAAGAATGGAAACCAACACTTCCCAAACCATAGCCTAGGCAAATCAAACCAATCAATAAGAAAAGTTGTGTTATTGAGTACTTGAGAAACATTAGGAATCGCATGATTCGTATGCTTGTGTTTGTGTTGTTTGGTGATAAAAGTATTAAGTTCAAAGATTTTTGGACGAGAAAAAGAATGGAAACCAACACTTCCCAAACCATAGCCTAGGTAAATCAAACCAATCAATAAGAAAAGTTGTGTTATTGAGTATTTGAGAAACATTAGGAATCGCATCATTCGTATGCTTGTGTTTGTGTTGTTTGGTGATCTTTCTATCACGTTCTATTAAGTTCAAAGATTTTTGGACGAGAAAAGGAATGGAAACCAACACTTCCCAAACCATAGCCTACGTAAATCAAACAAATCAATAAGAAAAGTTGTGTTATTGAGTATTTGAGAAACATTAGGAATCGCATGATTCGTATGCTTGTGTTGTTTGGTGATCTTTCTATCAAGTTCTATTAAGTTCAAAGATTTTTGGACGAGAAAAGGAATGGAAACCAACACTTCCCAAACCATAGCCTAGGTAAATCAAACCAATCAATAAGAAAAGTTGTGTTACTGAGTATTTGAGAAACATTAGGAATCGCATGATTCGTATGCTTTTGTTTGTGTTGTTTGGTGATCTTTCTATCACGTTCTATTAAGTTGAGAGATTTTTGAACGAGAAAAAGAATGGAAACAAACACTTCCCGAACCATATCCTAGGCAAATCACACCAATCAATAAGAAAGGTTGTGTTATTGAGTATTTGAGAAACATTAGGAATCGCATGATTCGTATGCTTGTGTTGTTTGGTGATCTTTCTATCACGTTCTATTAAGTTCAAAGATTTTTGGACGAGAAAAGGAATGGAAACCAACACTTCCCAAACCATAGCCTACGTAAATCAAACCAATCAATAAGAAAGGTTGTGTTATTGAGTATTTGAGAAACATTAGGAATCGCATGATTCGTATGCTTGTGTTTGTGTTGTTTGGTGATAAAACTATTAAGTTCAAAGATTTTTGGACGAGAAAAAGAATGGAAACCAACACTTCCCAAACCATAGCCTAGGTAAATCAAACCAATCAATAAGAAAAGTTGTGTTATTGAGTATTTGAGAAACATTAGGAATCTCATCATTCGTATGCTTGTGTTTGTGTTGTTTGGTGATCTTTCTATCACGTTCTATTAAGTTCAAAGATTTTTGGACGAGAAAAGGAATGGAAACCAACACTTCCCAAACCATAGCCTACGTAAATCAAACCAATCAATAAGAAAAGTTGTGTTTATGCTTGTGTTGTTTGGTGATCTTTCTATCAAGTTCTATTAAGTTCAAAGATTTTTGGACGAGAAAAGGAATGGAAACCAACACTTCCCAAACCATATCCTAGGCAAATCAAACCAATCAATAAGAAAGGTTGTGTTATTGAGTATTTGAGAAACATTAGGAATCGCATGATTCGTATGTTTGTGTTGTTTGGTGATCTTTCTATCACGTTCTATTAAGTTGAAAGATTTTTGGACGAGAAAAAGAATGGAAACAAACACTTCCTAAACCATATCCTAGGCAACTCAAACCAATCAATAAGAAAGGTTGTGTTATTGAGTATTTGAGAAACATTAGGAATCGCATGATTCGTATGCTTGTGTTTGTGTTGTTTGGTGATCTTTCTATCAAGTTCTATTAAGTTCGAAGATTTTTGGCCGCGAAAAAGAGTGGAAACCAACACTTCCCAAACCATAGCCTAGGCAAATCAAACCAATCAATAAGAAAAGTTGTGTTATTGAGTACTTGAGAAACATTAGGAATCGCACGATTCGTATGCTTGTGTTTGTGTTGTTTGGTGATCTTTCTATCAAGTTCTATTAAGTTCAAAGATTTTTGGACGAGAAAAAGTATTGAAACCAACACTTCCCAAACCATATCCTAGACAAATCAAACCAATCAATAAGAAAGGTTGTGTTATTGAGTATTTGAGAAACATTAGGAATCGCTTGATTCGTATGCTTGTGTTTGTGTTGTTTGGTAATCTTTCTATCAAGTTCTATTAAGTTCAAAGATTTTTGGACGAGAAAAGGAATGGAAACCAACACTTCCCAAACCATAGCCTAGGCAAATCAAACCAATCAATAAGAAAAGTTGTGTTATTGAGTATTTGAGAAACATTAGGAATCGCACGATTCGTATGCTTGTGTTTGTGTTGTTTGGTGATCTTTCTATCAAGTTCTATTAAGTTCAAAGATTTTTGGACGAGAAAAGGAATGGAAACCAACACTTCCTAAACCATAGCCTAGGTAAATCAAACCATTCAATAAGAAAAGTTGTGTTATTGAGTATTTGAGAAACATTAGGAATCGCACGATTCGTATGCTTGTGTTTGTGTTGTTTGGTGATCTTTCTATCAAGTTCTATTAAGTTCAAAGATTTTTGGGCGAGAAAAGGAATGGAAACCAACACTTCCCAAACCATAGCCTAGGTAAATCAAACCAATCAATAAGAAAAGTTGTGTTATTGAGTATTGGAGAAACATTAGGAATCGCATGATTCGTATGCTTGTGTTTGTGTTGTTTGGTGATCTTTCTATTACGTTCTATTAAGTTCAAAGATTTTTGGACGAGAAAAGGAATGGAAACCAACACTTCCCAAACCATAGCCTACGTAAATCAAACCAATCAATAAGAAAGGTTGTGTTATTGAGTATTTGAGAAACATTAGGAATCGCATGATTCGTATGCTTGTGTTTGTGTTGTTTGGTGATCTTTCTATCATGTTTTATTAAGTTCAAAGATTTTTTGACGAGAAAAAGAATGGAAACCAACATTTCCCAAACTATAGCCTAGGCAAATCAAATCAATCAATAAGAAAGGTTGTGTTATTGAGTATTTGAGAAACATTAGGAATCGCATGATTGCTTGGTGATCTTTCTATTAAGTTCTATTAAGTTGAAAGATTTTTGGACGAGAAAAAGAATGGAAACCAACACTTCCCAAACCATAGCCTAGGCAAATCAAACCAATCAATAAGAAAGGTTGTGTTATTGAGTACTTGAGAAACATTAGGAATCGCATGATTCGTATGCTTGTGTTTGTGTTGTTTGGTGATAAAACTATTAAGTTCAAAGATTTTTGGACGAGAAAAAGAATGGAAACAAACACTTCCCAAACCATAGCCTAGGTAAATCAAACCAATCAATAAGAAAAGTTGTGTTATTGAGTATTTGAGAAACATTAGGAATCGCATCATTCGTATGCTTGTGTTTGTGTTGTTTGGTGATCTTTCTATCACGTTCTATTAAGTTCAAAGATTTTTGGACGAGAAAAGGAATGGAAACCAACACTTCCCAAACCATAGCCTACGTAAATCAAACCAATCAATAAGAAAGGTTGTGTTATTGAGTATTTGAGAAACATTAGGAATCGCATGATTCGTATGCTTGTGTTTGTGTTGTTTGGTGATCTTTCTATCAAGTTCTATTAAGTTCAAAGATTTTTGGACGAGAAAAAGAATAGAAACCAACACTTCCCAAACCATAGCCCAGGAAAATCAAACCAATCAATAAGAAAAGTTGTGTTATTGAGTATTTGAGAAACATTAGGAATCGCATCATTCGTATGCTTGTGTTTGTGTTGTTTGGTGATCTTTCTATCACGTTCTATTAAGTTCAAAGATTTTTGGACGAGAAAAGGAAAGGAAACCAACACTTCCCAAACCATAGCCTACGTAAATCAAACCAATCAATAAGAAAGGTTGTGTTATTGAGTATTTGAGAAACATTAGGAATCGCATGATTCGTATGCTTGTGTTTGTGTTGTTTGGTGATCTTTCTATCAAGTTCTATTAAGTTCAAAGTTTTTTGGACGAGAAAAAGAATGGAAACCAACACTTCCCAAACCATAGCCCAGGAAAATCAAACCAATCAATAAGAAAAGTTGTATTATTGAGTATTTGAGAAACATTAGGAATCGCATGATTCGTATGCTTTTGTTTGTGTTGTTTGGTGATCTTTCTATCACGTTCTATTAAGTTGAGAGATTTTTGAACGAGAAAAAGAATGGAAACAAACACTTCCCAAACCATATCCTAGGCAAATCACACCAATCAATAAGAAAGGTTGTGTTATTGAGTATTTGAGAAACATTAGGAATCGCATGATTCGTATGCTTGTGTTGTTTGGTGATCTTTCTATCACGTTCTATTAAGTTCAAAGATTTTTGGACGAGAAAAGGAATGGAAACCAACACTTCCCAAACCATAGCCTACGTAAATCAAACCAATCAATAAGAAAGGTTGTGTTATTGAGTATTTGAGAAACATTAGGAATCGCATGATTCGTATGCTTGTGTTTGTGTTGTTTGGTGATAAAACTATTAAGTTCAAAGATTTTTGGACGAGAAAAAGAATGGAAACCAACACTTCCCAAACCATAGCCTAGGTAAATCAAACCAATCAATAAGAAAAGTTGTGTTATTGAGTATTTGAGAAACATTAGGAATCTCATCATTCGTATGCTTGTGTTTGTGTTGTTTGGTGATCTTTCTATCACGTTCTATTAAGTTCAAAGATTTTTGGACGAGAAAAGGAATGGAAACCAACACTTCCCAAACCATAGCCTACGTAAATCAAACCAATCAATAAGAAAAGTTGTGTTTATGCTTGTGTTGTTTGGTGATCTTTCTATCAAGTTCTATTAAGTTCAAAGATTTTTGGACGAGAAAAGGAATGGAAACCAACACTTCCCAAACCATATCCTAGGCAAATCAAACCAATCAATAAGAAAGGTTGTGTTATTGAGTATTTGAGAAACATTAGGAATCGCATGATTCGTATGTTTGTGTTGTTTGGTGATCTTTCTATCACGTTCTATTAAGTTGAAAGATTTTTGGACGAGAAAAAGAATGGAAACAAACACTTCCTAAACCATATCCTAGGCAACTCAAACCAATCAATAAGAAAGGTTGTGTTATTGAGTATTTGAGAAACATTAGGAATCGCATGATTCGTATGCTTGTGTTTGTGTTGTTTGGTGATCTTTCTATCAAGTTCTATTAAGTTCGAAGATTTTTGGCCGCGAAAAAGAGTGGAAACCAACACTTCCCAAACCATAGCCTAGGCAAATCAAACCAATCAATAAGAAAAGTTGTGTTATTGAGTATTTGAGAAACATTAGGAATCGCACGATTCGTATGCTTGTGTTTGTGTTGTTTGGTGATCTTTCTATCAAGTTCTATTAAGTTCAAAGATTTTTGGACGAGAAAAAGTATTGAAACCAACACTTCCCAAACCATATCCTAGACAAATCAAACCAATCAATAAGAAAGGTTGTGTTATTGAGTATTTGAGAAACATTAGGAATCGCTTGATTCGTATGCTTGTGTTTGTGTTGTTTGGTAATCTTTCTATCAAGTTCTATTAAGTTCAAAGATTTTTGGACGAGAAAAGGAATGGAAACCAACACTTCCCAAACCATAGCCTAGGCAAATCAAACCAATCAATAAGAAAAGTTGTGTTATTGAGTATTTGAGAAACATTAGGAATCGCACGATTCGTATGCTTGTGTTTGTGTTGTTTGGTGATCTTTCTATCAAGTTCTATTAAGTTCAAAGATTTTTGGACGAGAAAAGGAATGGAAACCAACACTTCCTAAACCATAGCCTAGGTAAATCAAACCATTCAATAAGAAAAGTTGTGTTATTGAGTATTTGAGAAACATTAGGAATCGCACGATTCGTATGCTTGTGTTTGTGTTGTTTGGTGATCTTTCTATCAAGTTCTATTAAGTTCAAAGATTTTTGGGCGAGAAAAGGAATGGAAACCAACACTTCCCAAACCATAGCCTAGGTAAATCAAACCAATCAATAAGAAAAGTTGTGTTATTGAGTATTGGAGAAACATTAGGAATCGCATGATTCGTATGCTTGTGTTTGTGTTGTTTGGTGATCTTTCTATTACGTTCTATTAAGTTCAAAGATTTTTGGACGAGAAAAGGAATGGAAACCAACACTTCCCAAACCATAGCCTACGTAAATCAAACCAATCAATAAGAAAGGTTGTGTTATTGAGTATTTGAGAAACATTAGGAATCGCATGATTCGTATGCTTGTGTTTGTGTTGTTTGGTGATCTTTCTATCATGTTTTATTAAGTTCAAAGATTTTTTGACGAGAAAAAGAATGGAAACCAACATTTCCCAAACTATAGCCTAGGCAAATCAAATCAATCAATAAGAAAGGTTGTGTTATTGAGTATTTGAGAAACATTAGGAATCGCATGATTGCTTGGTGATCTTTCTATTAAGTTCTATTAAGTTGAAAGATTTTTGGACGAGAAAAAGAATGGAAACCAACACTTCCCAAACCATAGCCTAGGCAAATCAAACCAATCAATAAGAAAGGTTGTGTTATTGAGTACTTGAGAAACATTAGGAATCGCATGATTCGTATGCTTGTGTTTGTGTTGTTTGGTGATAAAACTATTAAGTTCAAAGATTTTTGGACGAGAAAAAGAATGGAAACAAACACTTCCCAAACCATAGCCTAGGTAAATCAAACCAATCAATAAGAAAAGTTGTGTTATTGAGTATTTGAGAAACATTAGGAATCGCATCATTCGTATGCTTGTGTTTGTGTTGTTTGGTGATCTTTCTATCACGTTCTATTAAGTTCAAAGATTTTTGGACGAGAAAAGGAATGGAAACCAACACTTCCCAAACCATAGCCTACGTAAATCAAACCAATCAATAAGAAAGGTTGTGTTATTGAGTATTTGAGAAACATTAGGAATCGCATGATTCGTATGCTTGTGTTTGTGTTGTTTGGTGATCTTTCTATCAAGTTCTATTAAGTTCAAAGATTTTTGGACGAGAAAAAGAATAGAAACCAACACTTCCCAAACCATAGCCCAGGAAAATCAAACCAATCAATAAGAAAAGTTGTGTTATTGAGTATTTGAGAAACATTAGGAATCGCATCATTCGTATGCTTGTGTTTGTGTTGTTTGGTGATCTTTCTATCACGTTCTATTAAGTTCAAATATTTTTGGACGAGAAAAGGAATGGAAACCAACACTTCCCAAACCATAGCCTACGTAAATCAAACCAATCAATAAGAAAAGTTGTGTTATTGAGTATTTGAGAAACATTAGGAATCGCATGATTCGTATGCTTGTGTTGTTTGGTGATCTTTCTATCAAGTTCTATTAAGTTCAAAGATTTTTGGACGAGAAAAGGAATGGAAACCAACACTTCCCAAACCATAGCCTAGGTAATTCAAACCAATCAATAAGAAAAGTTGTGTTATTGAGTATTTGAGAAACATTAGGAATCGCATGATTCGTATGTTTGTGTTTGTGTTGTTTGGTGATCTTTCTATCACGTTCTATTAAGTTGAAAGATTTTTGGACGAGAAAAAGAATGGAAACAAACACTTCCCAAACCATATCCTAGGCAAATCAAACCAATCAATAAGAAAGGTTGTGTTATTGAGTATTTGAGAAACATTAGGAATCGCATGATTCGTATGCTTGTGTTTGTGTTGTTTGGTGATCTTTCTATCAAGTTCTATTAAGTTCAAAGATTTTTGGACGAGAAAAGGAATGGAAACCAACACTTCCCAAACCATAGCCTAGGTAAATCAAACCATTCAATAAGAAAAGTTGTGTTATTGAGTATTTGAGAAACATTAGGAATCGCATGATTCGTATGCTTGTGTTGTTTGGTGGTCTTTCTATCAAGTTCTATTAAGTTCAAAGATTTTTGGACGAGAAAAGGAATGGAAACCAACACTTCCCAAACCATAGCCTAGGTAAATCAAACCAATCAATAAGAAAAGTTGTGTTATTGAGTATTTGAGAAACATTAGGAATCGCATGATTCGTATGCTTGTGTTTGTGTTGTTTGGTGATCTTTCTATCACGTTCTATTAAGTTCAAAGATTTTTGGACGAGAAAAGGATCAGAAACCAACACTTCCCAAACCATAGCCTACGTAAATCAAACCAATCAATAAGAAAGGTTGTGTTATTGTATTTGAGAAACATTGGGAATCGCATGATTCGTATGCTTGTGTTTGTGTTGTTTGGTGATCTTTCTATCATGTTTTATTAAGTTCAAAGATTTTTTGACGAGAAAAAGAATGGAAACCAACATTTCCCAAACTATAGCCTAGGCAAATCAAATCAATCAATAAGAAAGGTTGTGTTATTGAGTATTTGAGAAACATTAGGAATCGCATGATTGCTTGGTGATCTTTCTATTAAGTTCTATTAAGTTGAAAGATTTTTGGACGAGAAAAAGAATGGAAACCAACACTTCCCAAACCATAGCCTAGGCAAATCAAACCAATCAATAAGAAAGGTTGTGTTATTGAGTACTTGAGAAACATTAGGAATCGCATGATTCGTATGCTTGTGTTTGTGTTGTTTGGTGATAAAACTATTAAGTTCAAAGATTTTTGGACGAGAAAAAGAATGGAAACCAACACTTCCCAAACCATAGCCTAGGTAAATCAAACCAATCAATAAGAAAAGTTGTGTTATTGAGTATTTGAGAAACATTAGGAATCGCATCATTCGTATGCTTGTGTTTGTGTTGTTTGGTGATCTTTCTATCACGTTCTATTAAGTTCAAAGATTTTTGGACGAGAAAAGGAATGGAAACCAACACTTCCCAAACCATAGCCTACCTAAATCAAACCAATCAATAAGAAAGGTTGTGTTATTGAGTATTTGAGAAACATTAGGAATCGCATGATTCGTATGCTTGTGTATGTGTTGTTTGGTAATCTTTCTATCAAGTTCTATTAAGTTCAAAGATTTTTGGACGAGAGAAAGAATAGAAACCAACACTTCCCAAACCATAGCCCAGGAAAATCAAACCAATCAATAAGAAAAGTTGTGTTATTGAGTATTTGAGAAACATTAGGAATCGCATCATTCGTATGCTTGTGTTTGTGTTGTTTGGTGATCTTTCTATCACGTTCTATTAAGTTCAAAGATTTTTGGACGAGAAAAGGAATGGAAACCAACACTTCCCAAACCATAGCCTACGTAAATCAAACCAATCAATAAGAAAAGTTGTGTTATTGAGTATTTGAGAAACATTAGGAATCGCATGATTCGTATGCTTGTGTTGTTTGGTGATCTTTCTATCAAGTTCTATTAAGTTCAAAGATTTTTGGACGAGAAAAGGAATGGAAACCAACACTTCCCAAACCATAGCCTAGGTAAATAAAACCAATCAATAAGAAAAGTTGTGTTATTGAGTATTTGAGAAATATTAGGAATCGCATGATTCGTATGCTTGTGTTTGTGTTGTTTGGTGATCTTTCTATCACGTTCTATTAAGTTGAAAGATTTTTGAACGTGAAAAAGAATGGAAACAAACACTTCCCAAACCATATCCTAGGCAAATCACACCAATCAATAAGAAAGGTTGTGTTATTGAGTATTTGAGAAACATTAGGAATCGCTTGATTCGTATGCTTGTGTTTGTGTTGTTTGGTGATCTTTCTATCACGTTCTTTTAAGTACAAAGATTTTTGGACGAGAAAAGGAATGGAAAGCAACACTTCCCAAACCATAGCTTACGTAAATCAAACCAATCAATAAGAAAGGTTGTGTTATTGAGTATTTGAGAAACATTAGGAATCGCATGATTCGTATGCTTGTGTTTGTGTTGTTTGGTGATTTTTCTATCAAGTTCTATTCAGTTCAAAGATTTTTGGACGAGAAAAAGAATGGAAACCAACAATTTCGAAACCATAGCCTAGGTAAATCAAACCAAACAATAAGAAAAGTTGAGTTATTGAGTATTTGAGAAACATTAGGAATCGCATGATTCGTATGCTTGTGTTTGTGTTGTTTGGTTATCTTTCTAACACGTTCTATTAAGTTGAAAGATTTTTGGACGAGAAAAGGAATGGAAACCAACACTTCCCAAACCATAGCCTACGTAAATCAAACCAATCAATAAGAAAAGTTGTGTTATTGAGTATTTGAGAAACATTAGGAATCGCATGATTCGTATGCTTGTGTTGTTTGGTGATCTTTCTATCAAGTTCTATTAAGTTCAAAGATTTTTGGACGAGAAAAGGAATGGAAACCAACACTTCCCAAACCATAGCCTAGGTAATTCAAACCAATCAATAAGAAAAGTTGTGTTATTGAGTATTTGAGAAACATTAGGAATCGCATGATTCGTATGTTTGTGTTTGTGTTGTTTGGTGATCTTTCTATCACGTTCTATTAAGTTGAAAGATTTTTGGACGAGAAAAAGAATGGAAACAAACACTTCCCAAACCATATCCTAGGCAAATCAAACCAATCAATAAGAAAGGTTGTGTTATTGAGTATTTGAGAAACATTAGGAATCGCATGATTCGTATGCTTGTGTTTGTGTTGTTTGGTGATCTTTCTATCAAGTTCTATTAAGTTCAAAGATTTTTGGACGAGAAAAGGAATGGAAACCAACACTTCCCAAACCATAGCCTAGGTAAATCAAACCATTCAATAAGAAAAGTTGTGTTATTGAGTATTTGAGAAACATTAGGAATCGCATGATTCGTATGCTTGTGTTGTTTGGTGGTCTTTCTATCAAGTTCTATTAAGTTCAATGATTTTTGGACGAGAAAAGGAATGGAAACCAACACTTCCCAAACCATAGCCTAGGTAAATCAAACCAATCAATAAGAAAAGTTGTGTTATTGAGTATTGGAGAAACATTAGGAATCGCATGATTCGTATGCTTGTGTTTGTGTTGTTTGGTGATCTTTCTATCACGTTCTATTAAGTTCAAAGATTTTTGGACGAGAAAAGGAATGGAAACCAACACTTCCCAAACCATAGCCTACGTAAATCAAACCAATCAATAAGAAAGGTTGTGTTATTGAGTATTGGAGAAACATTAAGAATCGCATGATTCGTATGCTTGTGTTTGTGTTGTTTGGTGATCTTTCTATCACGTTCTATTAAGTTCAAAGATTTTTGGACGAGAAAAGGAATGGAAACCAACACTTCCCAAACCATAGCCTACGTAAATCAAACCAATCAATAAGAAAGGTTGTGTTATTGAGTATTTGAGAAACATTAGGAATCGCATGATTCGTATGCTTGTGTTTGTGTTGTTTAGTGATCTTTCTATCATGTTTTATTAAGTTCAAAGATTTTTTGACGAGAAAAAGAATGGAAACCAACATTTCCCAAACTATAGCCTAGGCAAATCAAATCAATCAATAAGAAAGGTTGTGTTATTGAGTATTTGAGAAACATTAGGAATCGCATGATTGCTTGGTGATCTTTCTATTAAGTTCTATTAAGTTGAAAGATTTTTGGACGAGAAAAAGAATGGAAACCAACACTTCCCAAACCATAGCCTAGGCAAATCAAACCAATCAATAAGAAAGGTTGTGTTATTGAGTACTTGAGAAACATTAGGAATCGCATGATTCGTATGCTTGTGTTTGTGTTGTTTGGTGATAAAACTATTAAGTTCAAAGATTTTTGGACGAGAAAAAGAATGGAAACCAACACTTCCCAAACCATAGCCTAGGTAAATCAAACCAATCAATAAGAAAAGTTGTGTTATTGAGTATTTGAGAAACAATAGGAATCGCATCATTCGTATGCTTGTGTTTGTGTTGTTTGGTGATCTTTCTATCACGTTCTATTAAGTTCAAAGATTTTTGGACGAGAAAAGGAAAGGAAACCAACACTTCCCAAACCATAGCCTACGTAAATCAAACCAATCAATAAGAAAGGTTGTGTTATTGAGTATTTGAGAAACATTAGGAATCGCATGATTCGTATGCTTGTGTTTGTGTTGTTTGGTGATCTTTCTATCAAGTTCTATTAAGTTCAAAGTTTTTTGGACGAGAGAAAGAATAGAAACCAACACTTCCCAAACCATAGCCCAGGAAAATCAAACCAATCAATAAGAAAAGTTGTGTTATTGAGTATTTGAGAAACATTAGGAATCGCATCATTCGTATGCTTGTGTTTGTGTTGTTTGGTGATCTTTCTATCACGTTCTATTAAGTTCAAAGATTTTTGGACGAGAAAAGGAATGGAAACCAACACTTCCCAAACCATAGCCTACGTAAATCAAACCAATCAATAAGAAAAGTTGTGTTATTGAGTATTTGAGAAACATTAGGAATCGCATGATTGCTTGGTGATCTTTCTATTAAGTTCTATTAAGTTGAAAGATTTTTGGACGAGAAAAAGAATGGAAACCAACACTTCCCAAACCATAGCCTAGGCAAATCAAACCAATCAATAAGAAAGGTTGTGTTATTGAGTACTTGAGAAACATTAGGAATCGCATGATTCGTATGCTTGTGTTTGTGTTGTTTGGTGATAAAACTATTAAGTTCAAAGATTTTTGGACGAGAAAAAGAATGGAAACCAACACTTCCCAAACCATAGCCTAGGTAAATCAAACCAATCAATAAGAAAAGTTGTGTTATTGAGTATTTGAGAAACAATAGGAATCGCATCATTCGTATGCTTGTGTTTGTGTTGTTTGGTGATCTTTCTATCACGTTCTATTAAGTTCAAAGATTTTTGGACGAGAAAAGGAATGGAAACCAACACTTCCCAAACCATAGCCTACGTAAATCAAACCAATCAATAAGAAAGGTTGTGTTATTGAGTATTTGAGAAACATTAGGAATCGCTTGATTCGTATGCTTGTGTTTGTGTTGTTTGGTGATCTTTCTATCACGTTCTTTTAAGTACAAAGATTTTTGGAAGAGAAAAGGAATGGAAACCAACACTTCCCAAACCATAGCTTACGTAAATCAAACCAATCAATAAGAAAGGTTGTGTTATTGAGTATTTGAGAAACATTAGGAATCGCATGATTCGTATGCTTGTGTTTGTGTTGTTTGGTGATTTTTCTATCAAGTTCTATTCAGTTCAAAGATTTTTGGACGAGAAAAAGAATGGAAACCAACACTTTCGAAACCATAGCCTAGGTAAATCAAACCAAACAATAAGAAAAGTTGAGTTATTGAGTATTTGAGAAACATTAGGAATCGCATGATTCGTATGCTTGTGTTTGTGTTGTTTGGTTATCTTTCTAACACGTTCTATTAAGTTCAAAGATTTTTGGACGAGAAAAGGAATGGAAACCAACACTTCCCAAACCATAGCCTACGTAAATCAAACCAATCAATAAGAAAAGTTGTGTTATTGAGTATTTGAGAAACATTAGGAATCGCATGATTCGTATGCTTGTGTTGTTTGGTGATCTTTCTATCAAGTTCTATTAAGTTCAAAGATTTTTGGACGAGAAAAGGAATGGAAACCAACACTTCCCAAACCATAGCCTAGGTAATTCAAACCAATCAATAAGAAAAGTTGTGTTATTGAGTATTTGAGAAACATTAGGAATCGCATGATTCGTATGTTTGTGTTTGTGTTGTTTGGTGATCTTTCTATCACGTTCTATTAAGTTGAAAGATTTTTGGACGAGAAAAAGAATGGAAACAAACACTTCCCAAACCATATCCTAGGCAAATCAAACCAATCAATAAGAAAGGTTGTGTTATTGAGTATTTGAGAAACATTAGGAATCGCATGATTCGTATGCTTGTGTTTGTGTTGTTTGGTGATCTTTCTATCAAGTTCTATTAAGTTCAAAGATTTTTGGACGAGAAAAGGAATGGAAACCAACACTTCCCAAACCATAGCCTAGGTAAATCAAACCATTCAATAAGAAAAGTTGTGTTATTGAGTATTTGAGAAACATTAGGAATCGCATGATTCGTATGCTTGTGTTGTTTGGTGGTCTTTCTATCAAGTTCTGTTAAGTTCAAAGATTTTTGGACGAGAAAAGGAATGGAAACCAACACTTCCCAAACCATAGCCTAGGTAAATCAAACCAATCAATAAGAAAAGTTGTGTTATTGAGTATTGGAGAAACATTAGGAATCGCATGATTCGTATGCTTGTGTTTGTGTTGTTTGGTTATCTTTCTATCACGTTCTATTAAGTTCAAAGATTTTTGGACGAGAAAAGGAATGGAAACCAACACTTCCCAAACCATAGCCTACGTAAATCAAACCAATCAATAAGAAAGGTTGTGTTATTGAGTATTGGAGAAACATTAGGAATCGCATGATTCGTATGCTTGTGTTTGTGTTGTTTGGTGATCTTTCTATCACGTTCTATTAAGTTCAAAGATTTTTGGACGAGAAAAGGAATGGAAACCAACACTTCCCAAACCATAGCCTACGTAAATCAAACCAATCAATAAGAAAGGTTGTGTTATTGAGTATTTGAGAAACATTAGGAATCGCATGATTCGTATGCTTGTGTTTGTGTTGTTTGGTGATCTTTCTATCATGTTTTATTAAGTTCAAAGATTTTTTGACGAGAAAAAGAATGGAAACCAACATTTCCCAAACCATAGCCTACGTAAATCAAATCAATCAATAAGAAAGGTTGTGTTATTGAGTATTTGAGAAACATTAGGAATCGCATGATTGCTTGGTGATCTTTCTATTAAGTTCTATTAAGTTGAAAGATTTTTGGACGAGAAAAAGAATGGAAACCAACACTTCCCAAACCATAGCCTAGGCAAATCAAACCAATCAATAAGAAAGGTTGTGTTATTGAGTACTTGAGAAACATTAGGAATCGCATGATTCGTATGCTTGTGTTTGTGTTGTTTGGTGATAAAACTATTAAGTTCAAAGATTTTTGGACGAGAAAAAGAATGGAAACCAACACTTCCCAAACCATAGCCTAGGTAAATCAAACCAATCAATAAGAAAAGTTGTGTTATTGAGTATTTGAGAAACAATAGGAATCGCATCATTCGTATGCTTGTGTTTGTGTTGTTTGGTGATCTTTCTATCACGTTCTATTAAGTTCAAAGATTTTTGGACGAGAAAAGGAAAGGAAACCAACACTTCCCAAACCATAGCCTACGTAAATCAAACCAATCAATAAGAAAGGTTGTGTTATTGAGTATTTGAGAAACATTAGGAATCGCATGATTCGTATGCTTGTGTTTGTGTTGTTTGGTGATCTTTCTATCAAGTTCTATTAAGTTCAAAGTTTTTTGGACGAGAGAAAGAATAGAAACCAACACTTCCCAAACCATAGCCCAGGAAAATCAAACCAATCAATAAGAAAAGTTGTGTTATTGAGTATTTGAGAAACATTAGGAATCGCATCATTCGTATGCTTGTGTTTGTGTTGTTTGGTGATCTTTCTATCACGTTCTATTAAGTTCAAAGATTTTTGGACGAGAAAAGGAATGTAAACCAACACTTCCCAAACCATAGCCTACGTAAATCAAACCAATCAATAAGAAAAGTTGTGTTATTGAGTATTTGAGAAACATTAGGAATCGCATGATTGCTTGGTGATCTTTCTATTAAGTTCTATTAAGTTGAAAGATTTTTGGACGAGAAAAAGAATGGAAACCAACACTTCCCAAACCATAGCCTAGGCAAATCAAACCAATCAATAAGAAAGGTTGTGTTATTGAGTACTAGAGAAACATTAGGAATCGCATGATTCGTATGCTTGTGTTTGTGTTGTTTGGTGATAAAACTATTAAGTTCAAAGATTTTTGGACGAGAAAAAGAATGGAAACCAACACTTCCCAAACCATAGCCTAGGTAAATCAAACCAATCAATAAGAAAAGTTGTGTTATTGAGTATTTGAGAAACAATAGGAATCGCATCATTCGTATGCTTGTGTTTGTGTTGTTTGGTGATCTTTCTATCACGTTCTATTAAGTTCAAAGATTTTTGGACGAGAAAAGGAATGGAAACCAACACTTCCCAAACCATAGCCTACGTAAATCAAACCAATCAATAAGAAAGGTTGTGTTATTGAGTATTTGAGAAACATTAGGAATCGCATGATTCGTATGCTTGTGTTTGTGTTGTTTGGTGATCTTTCTATCAAGTTCTATTAAGTTCAAAGTTTTTTGGACGAGAGAAAGAATAGAAACCAACACTTCCCAAACCATAGCCCAGGAAAATCAAACCAATCAATAAGAAAAGTTGTGTTATTGAGTATTTGAGAAACATTAGGAATCGCATCATTCGTATGCTTGTGTTTGTGTTGTTTGGTGATCTTTCTATCACGTTCTATTAAGTTCAAAGATTTTTGGACGAGAAAAGGAATGGAAACCAACACTTCCCAAACCATAGCCTACGTAAATCAAACCAATCAATAAGAAAAGTTGTGTTATTGAGTATTTGAGAAACATTAAGAATCGCATGATTCGTATGCTTGTGTTGTTTGGTGATCTTTCTATCAAGTTCTATTAAGTTCAAAGATTTTTGGACGAGAAAAGGAATGGAAACCAACACTTCCCAAACCATAGCTTAGGTAAATCAAACCAATCAATAAGAAAAGTTGTGTTATTGAGTATTTGAGAAACATTAGGAATCGCATGATTCGTATGCTTGTGTTTGTGTTGTTTGGTGATCTTTCTATCACGTTCTATTAAGTTGAAAGATTTTTGAACGAGAAAAAGAATGGAAACAAACACTTCCCAAACCATATCCTAGGCAAATCACACCAATCAATAAGAAAGGTTGTGTTATTGAGTATTTGAGAAACATTAGGAATCGCTTGATTCGTATGCTTGTGTTTGTGTTGGTTGGTGATCTTTCTATCACGTTCTTTTAAGTACAAAGATTTTTGGACGAGAAAAGGAATGGAAACCAACACTTCCCAAACCATAGCTTACGTAAATCAAACCAATCAATAAGAAAGGTTGTGTTATTGAGTATTTGAGAAACATTAGGAATCGCATGATTCGTATGCTTGTGTTTGTGTTGTTTGGTGATTTTTCTATCAAGTTCTATTAAGTTCAAAGATTTTTGGATGAGAAATAGAATGGAAACCAACACTTTCCAAACCATAGCCTAGGTAAATCAAACCAATCAATAAGAAAAGTTGTGTTATTGAGTATTTGAGAAACATTAGGAATCGCATGATTCGTATGCTTGTGTTTGTGTTGTTTGGTTATCTTTCTAACACGTTCTATTAAGTTCAAAGATTTTTGGACGAGAAAAGGAATGGAAACCAACACTTCCCAAACCATAGCCTACGTAAATCAAACCAATCAATAAGAAAAGTTGTGTTATTGAGTATTTGAGAAACATTAGGAATCGCATGATTCGTATGCTTGTGTTGTTTGGTTATCTTTCTAACACGTTCTATTAAGTTCAAAGATTTTTGGACGAGAAAAGGAATGGAAACCAACACTTCCCAAACCATAGCCTACGTAAATCAAACCAATCAATAAGAAAAGTTGTGTTACTGAGTATTTGAGAAACATTAGGAATCGCATGATTCGTATGCTTGTGTTTGTGTTGTTTGGTGATCTTTCTATCACATTCTATTAAGTTGAGAGATTTTTGAACGAGAAAAAGAATGGAAACAAACACTTCCCAAACCATATCCTAGGCAAATCACACCAATCAATAAGAAAGGTTGTGTTATTGAGTATTTGAGAAACATTAGGAATCGCATGATTCGTATGCTTGTGTTGTTTGGTGATCTTTCTATCACGTTCTATTAAGTTCAAAGATTTTTGGACGAGAAAAGGAATGGAAACCAACACTTCCCAAACCATAGCCTACGTAAATCAAACCAATCAATAAGAAAGGTTGTGTTATTGAGTATTTGAGAAACATTAGGAATCGCATGATTCGTATGCTTGTGTTTGTGTTGTTTGGTTATCTTTCTATCACGTTCTATTAAGTTCAAAGATTTTTGGACGAGAAAAGGAATGGAAACCAACACTTCCCAAACCATAGCCTACGTAAATCAAACCAATCAATAAGAAAAGTTGTGTTATTGAGTATTTGAGAAACATTAGGAATCGCATGATTCGTATGCTTGTGTTGTTTGGTGATCTTTCTATCAAGTTCTATTAAGTTCAAAGATTTTTGGACGAGAAAAGGAATGGAAACCAACACTTCCCAAACCATAGCCTAGGTAATTCAAACCAATCAATAAGAAAAGTTGTGTTATTGAGTATTTGAGAAACATTAGGAATCGCATGATTCGTATGTTTGTGTTTGTGTTGTTTGGTGATCTTTCTATCACGTTCTATTAAGTTGAAAGATTTTTGGACGAGAAAAAGAATGGAAACAAACACTTCCCAAACCATATCCTAGGCAAATCAAACCAATCAATAAGAAAGGTTGTGTTATTGAGTATTTGAGAAACATTAGGAATCGCATGATTCGTATGCTTGTGTTTGTGTTGTTTGGTGATCTTTCTATCAAGTTCTATTAAGTTCAAAGATTTTTGGACGAGAAAAGGAATGGAAACCAACACTTCCCAAACCATAGCCTAGGTAAATCAAACCATTCAATAAGAAAAGTTGTGTTATTGAGTATTTGAGAAACATTAGGAATCGCATGATTCGTATGCTTGTGTTGTTTGGTGGTCTTTCTATCAAGTTCTGTTAAGTTCAAAGATTTTTGGACGAGAAAAGGAATGGAAACCAACACTTCCCAAACCATAGCCTAGGTAAATCAAACCAATCAATAAGAAAAGTTGTGTTATTGAGTATTGGAGAAACATTAGGAATCGCATGATTCGTATGCTTGTGTTTGTGTTGTTTGGTTATCTTTCTATCACGTTCTATTAAGTTCAAAGATTTTTGGACGAGAAAAGGAATGGAAACCAACACTTCCCAAACCATAGCCTACGTAAATCAAACCAATCAATAAGAAAGGTTGTGTTATTGAGTATTGGAGAAACATTAGGAATCGCATGATTCGTATGCTTGTGTTTGTGTTGTTTGGTGATCTTTCTATCACGTTCTATTAAGTTCAAAGATTTTTGGACGAGAAAAGGAATGGAAACCAACACTTCCCAAACCATAGCCTACGTAAATCAAACCAATCAATAAGAAAGGTTGTGTTATTGAGTATTTGAGAAACATTAGGAATCGCATGATTCGTATGCTTGTGTTTGTGTTGTTTGGTGATCTTTCTATCATGTTTTATTAAGTTCAAAGATTTTTTGACGAGAAAAAGAATGGAAACCAACATTTCCCAAACCATAGCCTACGTAAATCAAATCAATCAATAAGAAAGGTTGTGTTATTGAGTATTTGAGAAACATTAGGAATCGCATGATTGCTTGGTGATCTTTCTATTAAGTTCTATTAAGTTGAAAGATTTTTGGACGAGAAAAAGAATGGAAACCAACACTTCCCAAACCATAGCCTAGGCAAATCAAACCAATCAATAAGAAAGGTTGTGTTATTGAGTACTTGAGAAACATTAGGAATCGCATGATTCGTATGCTTGTGTTTGTGTTGTTTGGTGATAAAACTATTAAGTTCAAAGATTTTTGGACGAGAAAAAGAATGGAAACCAACACTTCCCAAACCATAGCCTAGGTAAATCAAACCAATCAATAAGAAAAGTTGTGTTATTGAGTATTTGAGAAACAATAGGAATCGCATCATTCGTATGCTTGTGTTTGTGTTGTTTGGTGATCTTTCTATCACGTTCTATTAAGTTCAAAGATTTTTGGACGAGAAAAGGAAAGGAAACCAACACTTCCCAAACCATAGCCTACGTAAATCAAACCAATCAATAAGAAAGGTTGTGTTATTGAGTATTTGAGAAACATTAGGAATCGCATGATTCGTATGCTTGTGTTTGTGTTGTTTGGTGATCTTTCTATCACGTTCTATTAAGTTCAAAGATTTTTGGACGAGAAAAGGAATGGAAACCAACACTTCCCAAACCATAGCCTACGTAAATCAAACCAATCAATAAGAAAAGTTGTGTTATTGAGTATTTGAGAAACATTAGGAATCGCATGATTCGTATGCTTGTGTTGTTTGGTGATCTTTCTATCAAGTTCTATTAAGTTCAAAGATTTTTGGACGAGAAAAGGAATGGAAACCAACACTTCCCAAACCATAGCTTAGGTAAATCAAACCAATCAATAAGAAAAGTTGTGTTATTGAGTATTTGAGAAACATTAGGAATCGCATGATTCGTATGCTTGTGTTTGTGTTGTTTGGTGATCTTTCTATCACGTTCTATTAAGTTGAAAGATTTTTGAACGAGAAAAAGAATGGAAACAAACACTTCCCAAACCATATCCTAGGCAAATCACACCAATCAATAAGAAAGGTTGTGTTATTGAGTATTTGAGAAACATTAGGAATCGCTTGATTCGTATGCTTGTGTTTGTGTTGGTTGGTGATCTTTCTATCACGTTCTTTTAAGTACAAAGATTTTTGGACGAGAAAAGGAATGGAAACCAACACTTCCCAAACCATAGCTTACGTAAATCAAACCAATCAATAAGAAAGGTTGTGTTATTGAGTATTTGAGAAACATTAGGAATCGCATGATTCGTATGCTTGTGTTTGTGTTGTTTGGTGATTTTTCTATCAAGTTCTATTAAGTTCAAAGATTTTTGGATGAGAAATAGAATGGAAACCAACACTTTCCAAACCATAGCCTAGGTAAATCAAACCAATCAATAAGAAAAGTTGTGTTATTGAGTATTTGAGAAACATTAGGAATCGCATGATTCGTATGCTTGTGTTTGTGTTGTTTGGTTATCTTTCTAACACGTTCTATTAAGTTCAAAGATTTTTGGACGAGAAAAGGAATGGAAACCAACACTTCCCAAACCATAGCCTACGTAAATCAAACCAATCAATAAGAAAAGTTGTGTTATTGAGTATTTGAGAAACATTAGGAATCGCATGATTCGTATGCTTGTGTTGTTTGGTTATCTTTCTAACACGTTCTATTAAGTTCAAAGATTTTTGGACGAGAAAAGGAATGGAAACCAACACTTCCCAAACCATAGCCTACGTAAATCAAACCAATCAATAAGAAAAGTTGTGTTACTGAGTATTTGAGAAACATTAGGAATCGCATGATTCGTATGCTTGTGTTTGTGTTGTTTGGTGATCTTTCTATCACATTCTATTAAGTTGAGAGATTTTTGAACGAGAAAAAGAATGGAAACAAACACTTCCCAAACCATATCCTAGGCAAATCACACCAATCAATAAGAAAGGTTGTGTTATTGAGTATTTGAGAAACATTAGGAATCGCATGATTCGTATGCTTGTGTTGTTTGGTGATCTTTCTATCACGTTCTATTAAGTTCAAAGATTTTTGGACGAGAAAAGGAATGGAAACCAACACTTCCCAAACCATAGCCTACGTAAATCAAACCAATCAATAAGAAAGGTTGTGTTATTGAGTATTTGAGAAACATTTGGAATCGCATGATTCGTATGCTTGTGTTTGTGTTGTTTGGTTATCTTTCTAACACGTTCTATTAAGTTCAAAGATTTTTGGACGAGAAAAGGAATGGAAACCAACACTTCCCAAACCATAGCCTACGTAAATCAAACCAATCAATAAGAAAGGTTGTGTTATTGAGTATTTGATAAACATTAGGAATCGCATGATTCGTATGCTTGTGTTTGTGTTGTTTGGTTATCTTTCTAACACGTTCTATTAAGTTCAAAGATTTTTGGACGAGAAAAGGAATGGAAACCAACACTTCCCAAACCATAGCCTACGTAAATCAAACCAATCAATAAGAAAAGTTGTGTTATTGAGTATTTGAGAAACATTAGGAATCGCATGATTCGTATGCTTGTGTTGTTTGGTGATCTTTCTATCAAGTTCTATTAAGTTCAAAGATTTTTGGACGAGAAAAGGAATGGAAACCAACACTTCCCAAACCATAGCCTAGGTAATTCAAACCAATCAATAAGAAAAGTTGTGTTATTGAGTATTTGAGAAACATTAGGAATCGCATGATTCGTATGTTTGTGTTTGTGTTGTTTGGTGATCTTTCTATCACGTTCTATTAAGTTGAAAGATTTTTGGACGAGAAAAAGAATGGAAACAAACACTTCCCAAACCATATCCTAGGCAAATCAAACCAATCAATAAGAAAGGTTGTGTTATTGAGTATTTGAGAAACATTAGGAATCGCATGATTCGTATGCTTGTGTTTGTGTTGTTTGGTGATCTTTCTATCAAGTTCTATTAAGTTCAAAGATTTTTGGACGAGAAAAGGAATGGAAACCAACACTTCCCAAACCATAGCCTAGTTAAATCAAACCATTCAATAAGAAAAGTTGTGTTATTGAGTATTTGAGAAACATTAGGAATCGCATGATTCGTATGCTTGTGTTGTTTGGTGGTCTTTCTATCAAGTTCTGTTAAGTTCAAAGATTTTTGGACGAGAAAAGGAATGGAAACCAACACTTCCCAAACCATAGCCTAGGTAAATCAAACCAATCAATAAGAAAAGTTGTGTTATTGAGTATTGGAGAAACATTAGGAATCGCATGATTCGTATGCTTGTGTTTGTGTTGTTTGGTGATCTTTCTATCACGTTCTATTAAGTTCAAAGATTTTTGGACGAGAAAAGGAATGGAAACCAACACTTCCCAAACCATAGCCTACGTAAATCAAACCAATCAATAAGAAAGGTTGTGTTATTGAGTATTGGAGAAACATTAGGAATCGCATGATTCGTATGCTTGTGTTTGAGTTGTTTGGTGATCTTTCTATCACGTTCTATTAAGTTCAAAGATTTTTGGACGAGAAAAGGAATGGAAACCAACACTTCCCAAACCATAGCCTACGTAAATCAAACCAATCAATAAGAAAGGTTGTGTTATTGAGTATTTGAGAAACATTAGGAATCGCATGATTCGTATGCTTGTGTTTGTGTTGTTTGGTGATCTTTCTATCATGTTTTATTAAGTTCAAAGATTTTTTGACGAGAAAAAGAATGGAAACCAACATTTCCCAAACCATAGCCTACGTAAATCAAATCAATCAATAAGAAAGGTTGTGTTATTGAGTATTTGAGAAACATTAGGAATCGCATGATTGCTTGGTGATCTTTCTATTAAGTTCTATTAAGTTGAAAGATTTTTGGACGAGAAAAAGAATGGAAACCAACACTTCCCAAACCATAGCCTAGGCAAATCAAACCAATCAATAAGAAAGGTTGTGTTATTGAGTACTTGAGAAACATTAGGAATCGCATGATTCGTATGCTTGTGTTTGTGTTGTTTGGTGATAAAACTATTAAGTTCAAAGATTTTTGGACGAGAAAAAGAATGGAAACCAACACTTCCCAAACCATAGCCTAGGTAAATCAAACCAATCAATAAGAAAAGTTGTGTTATTGAGTATTTGAGAAACAATAGGAATCGCATCATTCGTATGCTTGTGTTTGTGTTGTTTGGTGATCTTTCTATCACGTTCTATTAAGTTCAAAGATTTTTGGACGAGAAAAGGAAAGGAAACCAACACTTCCCAAACCATAGCCTACGTAAATCAAACCAATCAATAAGAAAGGTTGTGTTATTGAGTATTTGAGAAACATTAGGAATCGCATGATTCGTATGCTTGTGTTTGTGTTGTTTGGTGATCTTTCTATCAAGTTCTATTAAGTTCAAAGTTTTTTGGACGAGGGAAAGAATAGAAACCAACACTTCCCAAACCATAGCCCAGGAAAATCAAACCAATCAATAAGAAAAGTTGTGTTATTGAGTATTTGAGAAACATTAGGAATCGCATCATTCGTATGCTTGTGTTTGTGTTGTTTGGTGATCTTTCTATCACGTTCTATTAAGTTCAAAGATTTTTGGACGAGAAAAGGAATGTAAACCAACACTTCCCAAACCATAGCCTACGTAAATCAAACCAATCAATAAGAAAAGTTGTGTTATTGAGTATTTGAGAAACATTAGGAATCGCATGATTGCTTGGTGATCTTTCTATTAAGTTCTATTAAGTTGAAAGATTTTTGGACGAGAAAAAGAATGGAAACCAACACTTCCCAAACCATAGCCTAGGCAAATCAAACCAATCAATAAGAAAGGTTGTGTTATTGAGTACTTGAGAAACATTAGGAATCGCATGATTCGTATGCTTGTGTTTGTGTTGTTTGGTGATAAAACTATTAAGTTCAAAGATTTTTGGACGAGAAAAAGAATGGAAACCAACACTTCCCAAACCATAGCCTAGGTAAATCAAACCAATCAATAAGAAAAGTTGTGTTATTGAGTATTTGAGAAACAATAGGAATCGCATCATTCGTATGCTTGTGTTTGTGTTGTTTGGTGATCTTTCTATCACGTTCTATTAAGTTCAAAGATTTTTGGACGAGAAAAGGAATGGAAACCAACACTTCCCAAACCATAGCCTACGTAAATCAAACCAATCAATAAGAAAGGTTGTGTTATTGAGTATTTGAGAAACATTAGGAATCGCATGATTCGTATGCTTGTGTTTGTGTTGTTTGGTGATCTTTCTATCAAGTTCTATTAAGTTCAAAGTTTTTTGGACGAGAGAAAGAATAGAAACCAACACTTCCCAAACCATAGCCCAGGAAAATCAAACCAATCAATAAGAAAAGTTGTGTTATTGAGTATTTGAGAAACATTAGGAATCGCATCATTCGTATGCTTGTGTTTGTGTTGTTTGGTGATCTTTCTATCACGTTCTATTAAGTTCAAAGATTTTTGGACGAGAAAAGGAATGGAAACCAACACTTCCCAAACCATAGCCTACGTAAATCAAACCAATCAATAAGAAAAGTTGTGTTATTGAGTATTTGAGAAACATTAGGAATCGCATGATTCGTATGCTTGTGTTGTTTGGTGATCTTTCTATCAAGTTCTATTAAGTTCAAAGATTTTTGGACGAGAAAAGGAATGGAAACCAACACTTCCCAAACCATAGCTTAGGTAAATCAAACCAATCAATAAGAAAAGTTGTGTTATTGAGTATTTGAGAAACATTAGGAATCGCATGATTCGTATGCTTGTGTTTGTGTTGTTTGGTGATCTTTCTATCACGTTCTATTAAGTTGAAAGATTTTTGAACGAGAAAAAGAATGGAAACAAACACTTCCCAAACCATATCCTAGGCAAATCACACCAATCAATAAGAAAGGTTGTGTTATTGAGTATTTGAGAAACATTAGGAATCGCTTGATTCGTATGCTTGTGTTTGTGTTGGTTGGTGATCTTTCTATCACGTTCTTTTAAGTACAAAGATTTTTGGACGAGAAAAGGAATGGAAACCAACACTTCCCAAACCATAGCTTACGTAAATCAAACCAATCAATAAGAAAGGTTGTGTTATTGAGTATTTGAGAAACATTAGGAATCGCATGATTCGTATGCTTGTGTTTGTGTTGTTTGGTGATTTTTCTATCAAGTTCTATTAAGTTCAAAGATTTTTGGATGAGAAATAGAATGGAAACCAACACTTTCCAAACCATAGCCTAGGTAAATCAAACCAATCAATAAGAAAAGTTGTGTTATTGAGTATTTGAGAAACATTAGGAATCGCATGATTCGTATGCTTGTGTTTGTGTTGTTTGGTTATCTTTCTAACACGTTCTATTAAGTTCAAAGATTTTTGGACGAGAAAAGGAATGGAAACCAACACTTCCCAAACCATAGCCTACGTAAATCAAACCAATCAATAAGAAAAGTTGTGTTATTGAGTATTTGAGAAACATTAGGAATCGCATGATTCGTATGCTTGTGTTGTTTGGTTATCTTTCTAACACGTTCTATTAAGTTCAAAGATTTTTGGACGAGAAAAGGAATGGAAACCAACACTTCCCAAACCATAGCCTACGTAAATCAAACCAATCAATAAGAAAAGTTGTGTTACTGAGTATTTGAGAAACATTAGGAATCGCATGATTCGTATGCTTGTGTTTGTGTTGTTTGGTGATCTTTCTATCACATTCTATTAAGTTGAGAGATTTTTGAACGAGAAAAAGAATGGAAACAAACACTTCCCAAACCATATCCTAGGCAAATCACACCAATCAATAAGAAAGGTTGTGTTATTGAGTATTTGAGAAACATTAGGAATCGCATGATTCGTATGCTTGTGTTGTTTGGTGATCTTTCTATCACGTTCTATTAAGTTCAAAGATTTTTGGACGAGAAAAGGAATGGAAACCAACACTTCCCAAACCATAGCCTACGTAAATCAAACCAATCAATAAGAAAGGTTGTGTTATTGAGTATTTGAGAAACATTAGGAATCGCATGATTCGTATGCTTGTGTTTGTGTTGTTTGGTGATCTTTCTATCAAGTTCTATTAAGTTCGAAGATTTTTGGCCGCGAAAAAGAGTGGAAACCAACACTTCCCAAACCATAGCCTAGGCAAATCAAACCAATCAATACGAAAAGTTGTGTTATTGAGTATTTGAGAAACATTAGGAATCGCATGATTCGTATGCTTGTGTTTGTGTTGTTTGGTTATCTTTCTATCACGTTCTATTATGTTCAAAGATTTTTGGACGAGAAAAGGAATGGAAACCAACACTTCCCAAACCATAGCCTACGTAAATCAAACCAATCAATAAGAAAAGTTGTGTTATTGAGTATTTGAGAAACATTAGGAATCGCATGATTCGTATGCTTGTGTTTGTGTTGTTTGGTGATCTTTCTATCACGTTCTATTAAGTTGAAAGATTTTTGAACGAGAAAAAGAATGGAAACAAACACTTCCCAAACCATATCCTAGGCAAATCACACCAATCAATAAGAAAGGTTGTGTTATTGAGTATTTGAGAAACATTAGGAATCGCTTGATTCGTATGCTTGTGTTTGTGTTGGTTGGTGATCTTTCTATCACGATCTTTTAAGTACAAAGATTTTTGGACGAGAAAAGGAATGGAAACCAACACTTCCCAAACCATAGCTTACGTAAATCAAACCAATCAATAAGAAAGGTTGTGTTATTGAGTATTTGAGAAACATTAGGAATCGCATGATTCGTATGCTTGTGTTTGTGTTGTTTGGTGATTTTTCTATCAAGTTCTATTAAGTTCAAAGATTTTTGGACGAGAAATAGAATGGAAACCAACACTTTCCAAACCATAGCCTAGGTAAATCAAACCAATCAATAAGAAAAGTTGTGTTATTGAGTATTTGAGAAACATTAGGAATCGCATGATTCGTATGCTTGTGTTTGTGTTGTTTGGTTATCTTTCTAACACGTTCTATTAAGTTCAAAGATTTTTGGACGAGAAAAGGAATGGAAACCAACACTTCCCAAACCATAGCCTACGTAAATCAAACCAATGAATAAGAAAAGTTGTGTTATTGAGTATTTGAGAAACATTAGGAATCGCATGATTCGTATGCTTGTGTTGTTTGGTTATCTTTCTAACACGTTCTATTAAGTTCAAAGATTTTTGGACGAGAAAAGGAATGGAAACCAACACTTCCCAAACCATAGCCTACGTAAATCAAACCAATCAATAAGAAAAGTTGTGTTACTGAGTATTTGAGAAACATTAGGAATCGCATGATTCGTATGCTTGTGTTTGTGTTGTTTGGTGATCTTTCTATCACGTTCTATTAAGTTGAGAGATTTTTGAACGAGAAAAAGAATGGAAACAAACACTTCCCAAACCATATCCTAGGCAAATCACACCAATCAATAAGAAAGGTTGTGTTATTGAGTATTTGAGAAACATTAGGAATCGCATGATTCGTATGCTTGTGTTGTTTGGTGATCTTTCTATCACGTTCTATTAAGTTCAAAGATTTTTGGACGAGAAAAGGAATGGAAACCAACACTTCCCAAACCATAGCCTACGTAAATCAAACCAATCAATAAGAAAGGTTGTGTTATTGAGTATTTGAGAAACATTAGGAATCGCATGATTCGTATGCTTGTGTTTGTGTTGTTTGGTGATCTTTCTATCAAGTTCTATTAAGTTCGAAGATTTTTGGCCGCGAAAAAGAGTGGAAACCAACACTTCCCAAACCATAGCCTAGGCAAATCAAACCAATCAATACGAAAAGTTGTGTTATTGAGTATTTGAGAAACATTAGGAATCGCATGATTCGTATGCTTGTGTTTGTGTTGTTTGGTTATCTTTCTATCACGTTCTATTATGTTCAAAGATTTTTGGACGAGAAAAGGAATGGAAACCAACACTTCCCAAACCATAGCCTACGTAAATCAAACCAATCAATAAGAAAGGTTGTGTTATTGAGTATTTGAGAAACATTAGGAATCGCATGATTCGTATGCTTGTGTTTGTGTTGTTTGGTGATCTTTCTATCAAGTTCTATTAAGTTCGAAGATTTTTGGCCGCGAAAAAGAGTGGAAACCAACACTTCCCAAACCATAGCCTAGGCAAATCAAACCAATCAATACGAAAACTTGTGTTATTGAGTATTTGAGAAACATTAGGAATCGCATGATTCGTATGCTTGTGTTTGTGTTGTTTGGTTATCTTTCTATCACGTTCTATTATGTTCAAAGATTTTTGGACGAGAAAAGGAATGGAAACCAACACTTCCCAAACCATAGCCTACGTAAATCAAACCAATCAATAAGAAAAGTTGTGTTATTGAGTATTTGAGAAACATTAGGAATCGCATGATTCGTATGCTTGTGTTTGTGTTGTTTGGTGATCTATCACGTTCTATTAAGTTGAAAGATTTTTGAACGAGAAAAAGAATGGAAACAAACACTTCCCAAACCATATCCTAGGCAAATCACACCAATCAATAAGAAAGGTTGTGTTATTGAGTATTTGAGAAACATTAGGAATCGCTTGATTCGTATGCTTGTGTTTGTGTTGGTTGGTGATCTTTCTATCACGATCTTTTAAGTACAAAGATTTTTGGACGAGAAAAGGAATGGAAACCAACACTTCCCAAACCATAGCTTACGTAAATCAAACCAATCAATAAGAAAGGTTGTGTTATTGAGTATTTGAGAAACATTAGGAATCGCATGATTCGTATGCTTGTGTTTGTGTTGTTTGGTTATCTTTCTAACACGTTCTATTAAGTTCAAAGATTTTTGGACGAGAAAAGGAATGGAAACCAACACTTCCCAAACCATAGCCTACGTAAATCAAACCAATGAATAAGAAAAGTTGTGTTATTGAGTATTTGAGAAACATTAGGAATCGCATGATTCGTATGCTTGTGTTGTTTGGTTATCTTTCTAACACGTTCTATTAAGTTCAAAGATTTTTGGACGAGAAAAGGAATGGAAACCAACACTTCCCAAACCATAGCCTACGTAAATCAAACCAATCAATAAGAAAAGTTGTGTTACTGAGTATTTGAGAAACATTAGGAATCGCATGATTCGTATGCTTGTGTTTGTGTTGTTTGGTGATCTTTCTATCACGTTCTATTAAGTTGAGAGATTTTTGAACGAGAAAAAGAATGGAAACAAACACTTCCCAAACCATATCCTAGGCAAATCACACCAATCAATAAGAAAGGTTGTGTTATTGAGTATTTGAGAAACATTAGGAATCGCATGATTCGTATGCTTGTGTTGTTTGGTGATCTTTCTATCACGTTCTATTAAGTTCAAAGATTTTTGGACGAGAAAAGGAATGGAAACCAACACTTCCCAAACCATAGCCTACGTAAATCAAACCAATCAATAAGAAAGGTTGTGTTATTGAGTATTTGAGAAACATTAGGAATCGCATGATTCGTATGCTTGTGTTTGTGTTGTTTGGTTATCTTTCTATCAAGTTCTATTAAGTTCGAAGATTTTTGGCCGCGAAAAAGAGTGGAAACCAACACTTCCCAAACCATAGCCTAGGCAAATCAAACCAATCAATACGAAAAGTTGTGTTATTGAGTATTTGAGAAACATTAGGAATCGCATGATTCGTATGCTTGTGTTTGTGTTGTTTGGTTATCTTTCTATCACGTTCTATTATGTTCAAAGATTTTTGGACGAGAAAAGGAATGGAAACCAACACTTCCCAAACCATAGCCTACGTAAATCAAACCAATCAATAAGAAAAGTTGTGTTATTGAGTATTTGAGAAACATTAGGAATCGCATGATTCGTATGCTTGTGTTTGTGTTGTTTGGTGATTTTTCTATCAAGTTCTATTAAGTTCAAAGATTTTTGGACGAGAAGTAGAATGGAAACCAACACTTTCCAAACCATAGCCTAGGTAAATCAAACCAATCAATAAGAAAAGTTGTGTTATTGAGTATTTGAGAAACATTAGGAATCGCATGATTCGTATGCTTGTGTTGTTTGGTGATCTTTCTATCACGTTCTATTAAGTTCAAAGATTTTTGGACGAGAAAAGGAATGGAAACCAACACTTCCCAAACCATAGCCTACGTAAATCAAACCAATCAATAAGAAAGGTTGTGTTATTGAGTATTTGAGAAACATTAGGAATCGCATGATTCGTATGCTTGTGTTTGTGTTGTTTGGTGATCTTTCTATCAAGTTCTATTAAGTTCGAAGATTTTTGGCCGCGAAAAAGAGTGGAAACCAACACTTCCCAAACCATAGCCTAGGCAAATCAAACCAATCAATACGAAAAGTTGTGTTATTGAGTATTTGAGAAACATTAGGAATCGCATGATTCGTATGCTTGTGTTTGTGTTGTTTGGTTATCTTTCTATCACGTTCTATTATGTTCAAAGATTTTTGGACGAGAAAAGGAATGGAAACCAACACTTCCCAAACCATAGCCTACGTAAATCAAACCAATCAATAAGAAAAGTTGTGTTATTGAGTATTTGAGAAACATTAGGAATCGCATGATTCGTATGCTTGTGTTTGTGTTGTTTGGTGATTTTTCTATCAAGTTCTATTAAGTTCAAAGATTTTTGGACGAGAAATAGAATGGAAACCAACACTTTCCAAACCATAGCCTAGGTAAATCAAACCAATCAATAAGAAAAGTTGTGTTATTGAGTATTTGAGAAACATTAGGAATCGCATGATTCGTATGCTTGTGTTGTTTGGTGATCTTTCTATCACGTTCTATTAAGTTCAAAGATTTTTGGACGAGAAAAGGAATGGAAACCAACACTTCCCAAACCATAGCCTACGTAAATCAAACCAATCAATAAGAAAGGTTGTGTTATTGAGTATTTGAGAAACATTAGGAATCGCATGATTCGTATGCTTGTGTTTGTGTTGTTTGGTGATCTTTCTATCAAGTTCTATTACGTTCGAAGATTTTTGGCCGCGAAAAAGAGTGGAAACCAACACTTCCCAAACCATAGCCTAGGCAAATCAAACCAATCAATACGAAAACTTGTGTTATTGAGTATTTGAGAAACATTAGGAATCGCATGATTCGTATGCTTGTGTTTGTGTTGTTTGGTTATCTTTCTATCACGTTCTATTATGTTCAAAGATTTTTGGACGAGAAAAGGAATGGAAACCAACACTTCCCAAACCATAGCCTACGTAAATCAAACCAATCAATAAGAAAAGTTGTGTTATTGAGTATTTGAGAAACATTAGGAATCGCATGATTCGTATGCTTGTGTTTGTGTTGTTTGGTGATCTTTCTATCACGTTCTATTAAGTTGAAAGATTTTTGAACGAGAAAAAGAATGGAAACAAACACTTCCCAAACCATATCCTAGGCAAATCACACCAATCAATAAGAAAGGTTGTGTTATTGAGTATTTGAGAAACATTAGGAATCGCTTGATTCGTATGCTTGTGTTTGTGTTGGTTGGTGATCTTTCTATCACGATCTTTTAAGTACAAAGATTTTTGGACGAGAAAAGGAATGGAAACCAACACTTCCCAAACCATAGCTTACGTAAATCAAACCAATCAATAAGAAAGGTTGTGTTATTGAGTATTTGAGAAACATTAGGAATCGCATGATTCGTATGCTTGTGTTTGTGTTGTTTGGTTATCTTTCTAACACGTTCTATTAAGTTCAAAGATTTTTGGACGAGAAAAGGAATGGAAACCAACACTTCCCAAACCATAGCCTACGTAAATCAAACCAATGAATAAGAAAAGTTGTGTTATTGAGTATTTGAGAAACATTAGGAATCGCATGATTCGTATGCTTGTGTTGTTTGGTTATCTTTCTAACACGTTCTATTAAGTTCAAAGATTTTTGGACGAGAAAAGGAATGGAAACCAACACTTCCCAAACCATAGCCTACGTAAATCAAACCAATCAATAAGAAAAGTTGTGTTACTGAGTATTTGAGAAACATTAGGAATCGCATGATTCGTATGCTTGTGTTTGTGTTGTTTGGTGATCTTTCTATCACGTTCTATTAAGTTGAGAGATTTTTGAACGAGAAAAAGAATGGAAACAAACACTTCCCAAACCATATCCTAGGCAAATCACACCAATCAATAAGAAAGGTTGTGTTATTGAGTATTTGAGAAACATTAGGAATCGCATGATTCGTATGCTTGTGTTGTTTGGTGATCTTTCTATCACGTTCTATTAAGTTCAAAGATTTTTGGACGAGAAAAGGAATGGAAACCAACACTTCCCAAACCATAGCCTACGTAAATCAAACCAATCAATAAGAAAGGTTGTGTTATTGAGTATTTGAGAAACATTAGGAATCGCATGATTCGTATGCTTGTGTTTGTGTTGTTTGGTGATCTTTCTATCAAGTTCTATTAAGTTCGAAGATTTTTGGCCGCGAAAAAGAGTGGAAACCAACACTTCCCAAACCATAGCCTAGGCAAATCAAACCAATCAATACGAAAAGTTGTGTTATTGAGTATTTGAGAAACATTAGGAATCGCATGATTCGTATGCTTGTGTTTGTGTTGTTTGGTTATCTTTCTATCACGTTCTATTATGTTCAAAGATTTTTGGACGAGAAAAGGAATGGAAACCAACACTTCCCAAACCATAGCCTACGTAAATCAAACCAATCAATAAGAAAAGTTGTGTTATTGAGTATTTGAGAAACATTAGGAATCGCATGATTCGTATGCTTGTGTTTGTGTTGTTTGGTGATTTTTCTATCAAGTTCTATTAAGTTCAAAGATTTTTGGACGAGAAATAGAATGGAAACCAACACTTTCCAAACCATAGCCTAGGTAAATCAAACCAATCAATAAGAAAAGTTGTGTTATTGAGTATTTGAGAAACATTAGGAATCGCATGATTCGTATGCTTGTGTTGTTTGGTGATCTTTCTATCACGTTCTATTAAGTTCAAAGATTTTTGGACGAGAAAAGGAATGGAAACCAACACTTCCCAAACCATAGCCTACGTAAATCAAACCAATCAATAAGAAAGGTTGTGTTATTGAGTATTTGAGAAACATTAGGAATCGCATGATTCGTATGCTTGTGTTTGTGTTGTTTGGTGATCTTTCTATCAAGTTCTATTAAGTTCGAAGATTTTTGGCCGCGAAAAAGAGTGGAAACCAACACTTCCCAAACCATAGCCTAGGCAAATCAAACCAATCAATACGAAAAGTTGTGTTATTGAGTATTTGAGAAACATTAGGAATCGCATGATTCGTATGCTTGTGTTTGTGTTGTTTGGTTATCTTTCTATCACGTTCTATTATGTTCAAAGATTTTTGGACGAGAAAAGGAATGGAAACCAACACTTCCCAAACCATAGCCTACGTAAATCAAACCAATCAATAAGAAAAGTTGTGTTATTGAGTATTTGAGAAACATTAGGAATCGCATGATTCGTATGCTTGTGTTTGTGTTGTTTGGTGATCTTTCTATCACGTTCTATTAAGTTGAAAGATTTTTGAACGAGAAAAAGAATGGAAACAAACACTTCCCAAACCATATCCTAGGCAAATCACACCAATCAATAAGAAAGGTTGTGTTATTGAGTATTTGAGAAACATTAGGAATCGCTTGATTCGTATGCTTGTGTTTGTGTTGGTTGGTGATCTTTCTATCACGATCTTTTAAGTACAAAGATTTTTGGACGAGAAAAGGAATGGAAACCAACACTTCCCAAACCATAGCTTACGTAAATCAAACCAATCAATAAGAAAGGTTGTGTTATTGAGTATTTGAGAAACATTAGGAATCGCATGATTCGTATGCTTGTGTTTGTGTTGTTTGGTTATCTTTCTAACACGTTCTATTAAGTTCAAAGATTTTTGGACGAGAAAAGGAATGGAAACCAACACTTCCCAAACCATAGCCTACGTAAATCAAACCAATGAATAAGAAAAGTTGTGTTATTGAGTATTTGAGAAACATTAGGAATCGCATGATTCGTATGCTTGTGTTGTTTGGTTATCTTTCTAACACGTTCTATTAAGTTCAAAGATTTTTGGACGAGAAAAGGAATGGAAACCAACACTTCCCAAACCATAGCCTACGTAAATCAAACCAATCAATAAGAAAAGTTGTGTTACTGAGTATTTGAGAAACATTAGGAATCGCATGATTCGTATGCTTGTGTTTGTGTTGTTTGGTGATCTTTCTATCACGTTCTATTAAGTTGAGAGATTTTTGAACGAGAAAAAGAATGGAAACAAACACTTCCCAAACCATATCCTAGGCAAATCACACCAATCAATAAGAAAGGTTGTGTTATTGAGTATTTGAGAAACATTAGGAATCGCATGATTCGTATGCTTGTGTTGTTTGGTGATCTTTCTATCACGTTCTATTAAGTTCAAAGATTTTTGGACGAGAAAAGGAATGGAAACCAACACTTCCCAAACCATAGCCTACGTAAATCAAACCAATCAATAAGAAAGGTTGTGTTATTGAGTATTTGAGAAACATTAGGAATCGCATGATTCGTATGCTTGTGTTTGTGTTGTTTGGTGATCTTTCTATCAAGTTCTATTAAGTTCGAAGATTTTTGGCCGCGAAAAAGAGTGGAAACCAACACTTCCCAAACCATAGCCTAGGCAAATCAAACCAATCAATACGAAAAGTTGTGTTATTGAGTATTTGAGAAACATTAGGAATCGCATGATTCGTATGCTTGTGTTTGTGTTGTTTGGTTATCTTTCTATCACGTTCTATTATGTTCAAAGATTTTTGGACGAGAAAAGGAATGGAAACCAACACTTCCCAAACCATAGCCTACGTAAATCAAACCAATCAATAAGAAAAGTTGTGTTATTGAGTATTTGAGAAACATTAGGAATCGCATGATTCGTATGCTTGTGTTTGTGTTGTTTGGTGATTTTTCTATCAAGTTCTATTAAGTTCAAAGATTTTTGGACGAGAAATAGAATGGAAACCAACACTTTCCAAACCATAGCCTAGGTAAATCAAACCAATCAATAAGAAAAGTTGTGTTATTGAGTATTTGAGAAACATTAGGAATCGCATGATTCGTATGCTTGTGTTGTTTGGTGATCTTTCTATCACGTTCTATTAAGTTCAAAGATTTTTGGACGAGAAAAGGAATGGAAACCAACACTTCCCAAACCATAGCCTACGTAAATCAAACCAATCAATAAGAAAGGTTGTGTTATTGAGTATTTGAGAAACATTAGGAATCGCATGATTCGTATGCTTGTGTTTGTGTTGTTTGGTGATCTTTCTATCAAGTTCTATTAAGTTCGAAGATTTTTGGCCGCGAAAAAGAGTGGAAACCAACACTTCCCAAACCATAGCCTAGGCAAATCAAACCAATCAATACGAAAAGTTGTGTTATTGAGTATTTGAGAAACATTAGGAATCGCATGATTCGTATGCTTGTGTTTGTGTTGTTTGGTTATCTTTCTATCACGTTCTATTATGTTCAAAGATTTTTGGACGAGAAAAGGAATGGAAACCAACACTTCCCAAACCATAGCCTACGTAAATCAAACCAATCAATAAGAAAAGTTGTGTTATTGAGTATTTGAGAAACATTAGGAATCGCATGATTCGTATGCTTGTGTTTGTGTTGTTTGGTTATCTTTCTATCACGTTCTATTATGTTCAAAGATTTTTGGACGAGAAAAGGAATGGAAACCAACACTTCCCAAACCATAGCCTACGTAAATCAAACCAATCAATAAGAAAAGTTGTGTTATTGAGTATTTGAGAAACATTAGGAATCGCATGATTCGTATGCTTGTGTTTGTGTTGTTTGGTGATCTTTCTATCACGTTCTATTAAGTTGAAAGATTTTTGAACGAGAAAAAGAATGGAAACAAACACTTCCCAAACCATATCCTAGGCAAATCACACCAATCAATAAGAAAGGTTGTGTTATTGAGTATTTGAGAAACATTAGGAATCGCTTGATTCGTATGCTTGTGTTTGTGTTGGTTGGTGATCTTTCTATCACGATCTTTTAAGTACAAAGATTTTTGGACGAGAAAAGGAATGGAAACCAACACTTCCCAAACCATAGCTTACGTAAATCAAACCAATCAATAAGAAAGGTTGTGTTATTGAGTATTTGAGAAACATTAGGAATCGCATGATTCGTATGCTTGTGTTTGTGTTGTTTGGTTATCTTTCTAACACGTTCTATTAAGTTCAAAGATTTTTGGACGAGAAAAGGAATGGAAACCAACACTTCCCAAACCATAGCCTACGTAAATCAAACCAATGAATAAGAAAAGTTGTGTTATTGAGTATTTGAGAAACATTAGGAATCGCATGATTCGTATGCTTGTGTTGTTTGGTTATCTTTCTAACACGTTCTATTAAGTTCAAAGATTTTTGGACGAGAAAAGGAATGGAAACCAACACTTCCCAAACCATAGCCTACGTAAATCAAACCAATCAATAAGAAAAGTTGTGTTACTGAGTATTTGAGAAACATTAGGAATCGCATGATTCGTATGCTTGTGTTTGTGTTGTTTGGTGATCTTTCTATCACGTTCTATTAAGTTGAGAGATTTTTGAACGAGAAAAAGAATGGAAACAAACACTTCCCAAACCATATCCTAGGCAAATCACACCAATCAATAAGAAAGGTTGTGTTATTGAGTATTTGAGAAACATTAGGAATCGCATGATTCGTATGCTTGTGTTGTTTGGTGATCTTTCTATCACGTTCTATTAAGTTCAAAGATTTTTGGACGAGAAAAGGAATGGAAACCAACACTTCCCAAACCATAGCCTACGTAAATCAAACCAATCAATAAGAAAGGTTGTGTTATTGAGTATTTGAGAAACATTAGGAATCGCATGATTCGTATGCTTGTGTTTGTGTTGTTTGGTGATCTTTCTATCAAGTTCTATTAAGTTCGAAGATTTTTGGCCGCGAAAAAGAGTGGAAACCAACACTTCCCAAACCATAGCCTAGGCAAATCAAACCAATCAATACGAAAAGTTGTGTTATTGAGTATTTGAGAAACATTAGGAATCGCATGATTCGTATGCTTGTGTTTGTGTTGTTTGGTTATCTTTCTATCACGTTCTATTATGTTCAAAGATTTTTGGACGAGAAAAGGAATGGAAACCAACACTTCCCAAACCATAGCCTACGTAAATCAAACCAATCAATAAGAAAAGTTGTGTTATTGAGTATTTGAGAAACATTAGGAATCGCATGATTCGTATGCTTGTGTTTGTGTTGTTTGGTGATTTTTCTATCAAGTTCTATTAAGTTCAAAGATTTTTGGACGAGAAATAGAATGGAAACCAACACTTTCCAAACCATAGCCTAGGTAAATCAAACCAATCAATAAGAAAAGTTGTGTTATTGAGTATTTGAGAAACATTAGGAATCGCATGATTCGTATGCTTGTGTTGTTTGGTGATCTTTCTATCACGTTCTATTAAGTTCAAAGATTTTTGGACGAGAAAAGGAATGGAAACCAACACTTCCCAAACCATAGCCTACGTAAATCAAACCAATCAATAAGAAAGGTTGTGTTATTGAGTATTTGAGAAACATTAGGAATCGCATGATTCGTATGCTTGTGTTTGTGTTGTTTGGTGATCTTTCTATCAAGTTCTATTAAGTTCGAAGATTTTTGGCCGCGAAAAAGAGTGGAAACCAACACTTCCCAAACCATAGCCTAGGCAAATCAAACCAATCAATACGAAAAGTTGTGTTATTGAGTATTTGAGAAACATTAGGAATCGCATGATTCGTATGCTTGTGTTTGTGTTGTTTGGTTATCTTTCTATCACGTTCTATTATGTTCAAAGATTTTTGGACGAGAAAAGGAATGGAAACCAACACTTCCCAAACCATAGCCTACGTAAATCAAACCAATCAATAAGAAAAGTTGTGTTATTGAGTATTTGAGAAACATTAGGAATCGCATGATTCGTATGCTTGTGTTTGTGTTGTTTGGTGATCTTTCTATCACGTTCTATTAAGTTGAAAGATTTTTGAACGAGAAAAAGAATGGAAACAAACACTTCCCAAACCATATCCTAGGCAAATCACACCAATCAATAAGAAAGGTTGTGTTATTGAGTATTTGAGAAACATTAGGAATCGCTTGATTCGTATGCTTGTGTTTGTGTTGGTTGGTGATCTTTCTATCACGATCTTTTAAGTACAAAGATTTTTGGACGAGAAAAGGAATGGAAACCAACACTTCCCAAACCATAGCTTACGTAAATCAAACCAATCAATAAGAAAGGTTGTGTTATTGAGTATTTGAGAAACATTAGGAATCGCATGATTCGTATGCTTGTGTTTGTGTTGTTTGGTTATCTTTCTAACACGTTCTATTAAGTTCAAAGATTTTTGGACGAGAAAAGGAATGGAAACCAACACTTCCCAAACCATAGCCTACGTAAATCAAACCAATGAATAAGAAAAGTTGTGTTATTGAGTATTTGAGAAACATTAGGAATCGCATGATTCGTATGCTTGTGTTGTTTGGTTATCTTTCTAACACGTTCTATTAAGTTCAAAGATTTTTGGACGAGAAAAGGAATGGAAACCAACACTTCCCAAACCATAGCCTACGTAAATCAAACCAATCAATAAGAAAAGTTGTGTTACTGAGTATTTGAGAAACATTAGGAATCGCATGATTCGTATGCTTGTGTTTGTGTTGTTTGGTGATCTTTCTATCACGTTCTATTAAGTTGAGAGATTTTTGAACGAGAAAAAGAATGGAAACAAACACTTCCCAAACCATATCCTAGGCAAATCACACCAATCAATAAGAAAGGTTGTGTTATTGAGTATTTGAGAAACATTAGGAATCGCATGATTCGTATGCTTGTGTTGTTTGGTGATCTTTCTATCACGTTCTATTAAGTTCAAAGATTTTTGGACGAGAAAAGGAATGGAAACCAACACTTCCCAAACCATAGCCTACGTAAATCAAACCAATCAATAAGAAAGGTTGTGTTATTGAGTATTTGAGAAACATTAGGAATCGCATGATTCGTATGCTTGTGTTTGTGTTGTTTGGTGATCTTTCTATCAAGTTCTATTAAGTTCGAAGATTTTTGGCCGCGAAAAAGAGTGGAAACCAACACTTCCCAAACCATAGCCTAGGCAAATCAAACCAATCAATACGAAAAGTTGTGTTATTGAGTATTTGAGAAACATTAGGAATCGCATGATTCGTATGCTTGTGTTTGTGTTGTTTGGTTATCTTTCTATCACGTTCTATTATGTTCAAAGATTTTTGGACGAGAAAAGGAATGGAAACCAACACTTCCCAAACCATAGCCTACGTAAATCAAACCAATCAATAAGAAAAGTTGTGTTATTGAGTATTTGAGAAACATTAGGAATCGCATGATTCGTATGCTTGTGTTTGTGTTGTTTGGTGATTTTTCTATCAAGTTCTATTAAGTTCAAAGATTTTTGGACGAGAAATAGAATGGAAACCAACACTTTCCAAACCATAGCCTAGGTAAATCAAACCAATCAATAAGAAAAGTTGTGTTATTGAGTATTTGAGAAACATTAGGAATCGCATGATTCGTATGCTTGTGTTGTTTGGTGATCTTTCTATCACGTTCTATTAAGTTCAAAGATTTTTGGACGAGAAAAGGAATGGAAACCAACACTTCCCAAACCATAGCCTACGTAAATCAAACCAATCAATAAGAAAGGTTGTGTTATTGAGTATTTGAGAAACATTAGGAATCGCATGATTCGTATGCTTGTGTTTGTGTTGTTTGGTGATCTTTCTATCAAGTTCTATTAAGTTCGAAGATTTTTGGCCGCGAAAAAGAGTGGAAACCAACACTTCCCAAACCATAGCCTAGGCAAATCAAACCAATCAATACGAAAAGTTGTGTTATTGAGTATTTGAGAAACATTAGGAATCGCATGATTCGTATGCTTGTGTTTGTGTTGTTTGGTTATCTTTCTATCACGTTCTATTATGTTCAAAGATTTTTGGACGAGAAAAGGAATGGAAACCAACACTTCCCAAACCATAGCCTACGTAAATCAAACCAATCAATAAGAAAAGTTGTGTTATTGAGTATTTGAGAAACATTAGGAATCGCATGATTCGTATGCTTGTGTTTGTGTTGTTTGGTGATTTTTCTATCAAGTTCTATTAAGTTCAAAGATTTTTGGACGAGAAATAGAATGGAAACCAACACTTTCCAAACCATAGCCTAGGTAAATCAAACCAATCAATAAGAAAAGTTGTGTTATTGAGTATTTGAGAAACATTAGGAATCGCATGATTCGTATGCTTGTGTTGTTTGGTGATCTTTCTATCACGTTCTATTAAGTTCAAAGATTTTTGGACGAGAAAAGGAATGGAAACCAACACTTCCCAAACCATAGCCTACGTAAATCAAACCAATCAATAAGAAAGGTTGTGTTATTGAGTATTTGAGAAACATTAGGAATCGCATGATTCGTATGCTTGTGTTTGTGTTGTTTGGTGATCTTTCTATCAAGTTCTATTAAGTTCGAAGATTTTTGGCCGCGAAAAAGAGTGGAAACCAACACTTCCCAAACCATAGCCTAGGCAAATCAAACCAATCAATACGAAAAGTTGTGTTATTGAGTATTTGAGAAACATTAGGAATCGCATGATTCGTATGCTTGTGTTTGTGTTGTTTGGTTATCTTTCTATCACGTTCTATTATGTTCAAAGATTTTTGGACGAGAAAAGGAATGGAAACCAACACTTCCCAAACCATAGCCTACGTAAATCAAACCAATCAATAAGAAAAGTTGTGTTATTGAGTATTTGAGAAACATTAGGAATCGCATGATTCGTATGCTTGTGTTTGTGTTGTTTGGTGATTTTTCTATCAAGTTCTATTAAGTTCAAAGATTTTTGGACGAGAAATAGAATGGAAACCAACACTTTCCAAACCATAGCCTAGGTAAATCAAACCAATCAATAAGAAAAGTTGTGTTATTGAGTATTTGAGAAACATTAGGAATCGCATGATTCGTATGCTTGTGTTTGTGTTGTTTGGTTATCTTTCTAACACGTTCTATTAAGTTCAAAGATTTTTGGACGAGAAAAGGAATGGAAACCAACACTTCCCAAACCATAGCCTAAGTAAATCAAACCAATCAATAAGAAAAGTTGTGTTATTGAGTATTTGAGAAACATTAGGAATCGCATGATTCGTATGCTTGTGTTGTTTGGTTATCTTTCTAACACGTTCTATTAAGTTCAAAGATTTTTGGACGAGAAAAGGAATGGAAACCAACACTTCCCAAACCATAGCCTACGTAAATCAAACCAATCAATAAGAAAAGTTGTGTTACTGAGTATTTGAGAAACATTAGGAATCGCATGATTCGTATGCTTGTGTTTGTGTTGTTTGGTGATCTTTCTATCACGTTCTATTAAGTTGAGAGATTTTTGAACGAGAAAAAGAATGGAAACAAACACTTCCCAAACCATATCCTAGGCAAATCACACCAATCAATAAGAAAGGTTGTGTTATTGAGTATTTGAGAAACATTAGGAATCGCATGATTCGTATGCTTGTGTTGTTTGGTGATCTTTCCATCACGTTCTATTAAGTTCAAAGATTTTTGGACGAGAAAAGGAATGGAAACCAACACTTCCCAAACCATAGCCTACGTAAATCAAACCAATCAATAAGAAAGGTTGTGTTATTGAGTATTTGAGAAACATTAGGAATCGCATGATTCGTATGCTTGTGTTTGTGTTGTTTGGTGATCTTTCTATCAAGTTCTATTAAGTTCGAAGATTTTTGGCCGCGAAAAAGAGTGGAAACCAACACTTCCCAAACCATAGCCTAGGCAAATCAAACCAATCAATACGAAAAGTTGTGTTATTGAGTATTTGAGAAACATTAGGAATCGCATGATTCGTATGCTTGTGTTTGTGTTGTTTGGTTATCTTTCTATCACGTTCTATTATGTTCAAAGATTTTTGGACGAGAAAAGGAATGGAAACCAACACTTCCCAAACCATAGCCTACGTAAATCAAACCAATCAATAAGAAAAGTTGTGTTATTGAGTATTTGAGAAACATTAGGAATCGCATGATTCGTATGCTTGTGTTGTTTGGTGATCTTTCTATCAAGTTCTATTAAGTTCAAAGATTTTTGGACGAGAAAAAGAATGGAAACCAACACTTTCCAAACCATAGCCTAGGTAAATCAAACCAAACAATAAGAAAAGTTGTGTTATTGAGTATTTGAGAAACATTAGGAATCGCATGATTCGTATGCTTGTGTTTGTGTTGTTTGGTGATCTTTCTATCAAGTTCTATTAAGTTCAAAGATTTTTGGACGAGAAAAAGAATGGAAACCAACACTTTCCAAACCATAGCCTAGGTAAATCAAACCAAACAATAAGAAAAGTTGTGTTATTGAGTATTCGAGAAACATTAGGAATCGCATGATTCGTATGCTTGTGTTTGTGTTGTTTGGTGATCTTTCTATCAAGTTCTATTAAGTTCGAAGATTTTTGGCCGCGAAAAAGAGTGGAAACCAACACTTCCAAAACTATAGCCTAGGCATATAAAACCAATCAATAAGAAAAGTTGTGTTATTGAGTATTTGAGAAACATTAGGAATCGCACGAGTCGTATGCTTGTGTTTGTGTTGTTTGGTGATCTTTCTATCAAGTTCTATTAAGTTCAAAGATTTTTGGACGAGAAAAATTATTGAAACCAACACTTCCCAAACCATATCCTAGACAAATCAAACCAATCAATAAGAAAGGTTGTGTTATTGAGTATTTGAGAAACATTAGGAATCGCTTGATTCGTATGCTTGTGTTTGTGTTGTTTGGTAATCTTTCTATCAAGTTCTATTAAGTTCAAAGATTTTTGGACGAGAAAAGGAATGGAAACCAACACTTCCCAAACCATAGCCTAGGCAAATCAAACCAATCAATAAGAAAAGTTGTGTTATTGAGTATTTGAGAAACATTAGGAATCGCACGATTCGTATGCTTGTGTTTGTGTTGTTTGGTGATCTTTCTATCAAGTTCTATTAAGTTCAAAGATTTTTGGACGAGAAAAGGAATGGAAACCAACACTTCCCAAACCATAGCCTAGGTATATCAAACCATTCAATAAGAAAAGTTGTGTTATTGAGTATTTGAGAAACATTAGGAATCGCATGATTCGTATGCTTGTGTTGTTTGGTGATCTTTCTACCAAATTCTATTAAGTTCAAAGATTTTTGGACGAGAAAAGGAATGGAAACCAACACTTCCCAAACCATAGCCTAGGTAAATCAAACCAATCAATAAGAAAAGTTGTGTTATTGAGTATTGGAGAAACATTAGGAATCGCATGATTCGTATGCTTGTGTTTGTGTTGTTTGGTGATCTTTCTATCACGTTCTATTAAGTTCAAAGATTTTTGGACGAGAAAAGGAATGGAAACCAACACTTCCCAAACCATAGCCTACGTAAATCAAACCAATCAATAAGAAAGGTTGTGTTATTGAGTATTTGAGAAACATTAGGAATCGCATGATTCGTATGCTTGTGTTTGTGTTGTTTGGTGATCTTTCTATGAAGTTCTATTAAGTTCGAAGATTTTTGGCCGCAAAAAAGAGTGGAAACCAACACTTCCCAAACCATAGCCTAGGCAAATCAAACCAATCAATAAGAAAGGTTGTGTTATTGAGTATTTGAGAAACATTAGGAATCGCTTGATTCGTATGCTTGTGTTTGTGTTGTTTGGTAATCTTTCTATCAAGTTCTATTAAGTTCAAAGATTTTTGGACGAGAAAAAGAATGGAAACCAACACTTCCCAAACCATATCCTAGGCAAATCAAACCAATCAATAAGAAAGGTTGTGTTATTGAGTACTTGAGAAACATTAGGAATCGCATGATTCGTATGCTTGTGTTTGTGTTGTTTGGTGACAAAACTATTAAGTTCAAAGATTTTTGGACGAGAAAAAGAATGGAAACCAACACTTCCCAAACCATATCCTAGGCAAATCAAACCAATCAATAAGAAAGGTTGTGTTATTGAGTATTTGAGAAACATTAGGAATCGCACGATTCGTATGCTTGTGTTTCTGTTGTTTGGTGATCTTTCTATCAAGTTTTATTAAGTTCAAAGAGTTTTGGACGAGAAAAAGAATGGAAACCAACACTTCCCAAACCATAGCCTAGGTAAATCAAACCAATCAATAAGAAAAGTTGTGTTATTGAGTATTTGAGAAACATTAGGAATCGCATGATTCGTATGCTTGTGTTTGTGTTGTTTGGTGATCTTTCTATCAAGTTCTATTAAGTTCAAAGATTTTTGGACGAGAAAAAGAATGGAAACCAACACTTTCCAAACCATAGCCTAGGTAAATCAAACCAAACAAAAAGAAAAGTTGTGTTATTGAGTATTTGAGAAACATTAGGAATCGCATGATTCGTATGCTTGTGTTTGTGTTGTTTGGTTATCTTTCTATCACGTTCTATTAAGTTCAAAGATTTTTGGACGAGAAAAGGAATGGAAACCAACACTTCCCAAACCATAGCCTACGTAAATCAAACCAATCAATAATAAAAGTTGTGTTATTGAGTATTTGAGAAACATTAGGAATCGCATGATTCGTATGCTTGTGTTGTTTGGTGATCTTTCTATCAAGTTCTATTAAGTTCAAAGATTTTTGGACGAGAAAAGGAATGGAAACCAACACTTCCCAAACCATAGCCTAGGTAAATCAAACCAATCAATAAGAAAAGTTGTGTTACTGAGTATTTGAGAAACATTAGGAATCGCATGATTCGTATGCTTGTGTTTGTGTTGTTTGGTGATCTTTCTATCACGTTCTATTAAGTTGAGAGATTTTTGACCGAGAAAAAGAATGGAAACAAACACTTCCCAAACCATATCCTAGGCAAATCACACCAATCAATAAGAAAGGTTGTGTTATTGAGTATTTGAGAAACATTAGGAATCGCATGATTCGTATGCTTGTGTTGTTTGGTGATCTTTCTATCACGTTCTATTAAGTTCAAAGATTTTTGGATGAGAAAAGGAATGGAAACCAACACTTCCCAAACCATAGCCTACGTAAATCAAACCAATCAATAAGAAAGGTTGTGTTATTGAGTATTTGAGAAACATTAGGAATTGCATGATTCGTATGCTTGTGTTTGTGTTGTTTGGTGATCTTTCTATCAAGTTCTATTAAGTTCGAAGATTTTTGGCCGCGAAAAAGAGTGGAAACCAACACTTCCCAAACCATAGCCTAGGCAAATCAAACCAATCAATAAGAAAAGTTGTGTTATTGAGTATTTGAGAAACATTAGGAATCGCATGATTCGTATGCTTGTGTTTGTGTTGTTTGGTTATCTTTCTATCACGTTCTATTATGTTCAAAGATTTTTGGACGAGAAAAGGAATGGAAACCAACACTTCCCAAACCATAGCCTACGTAAATCAAACCAATCAATAAGAAAAGTTGTGTTATTGAGTATTTGAGAAACATTAGGAATCGCATGATTCGTATGCTTGTGTTGTTTGGTGATCTTTCTGTCAAGTTCTATTAAGTTCAAAGATTTTTGGACGAGAAAAAGAATGGAAACCAACACTTTCCAAACCATAGCCTAGGTAAATCAAACCAATCAATAAGAAAAGTTGTGTTATTGAGTATTTGAGAAACATTAGGAATCGCATGATTCGTATGCTTGTGTTTGTGTTGTTTGGTGATCTTTCTATCAAGTTCTATTAAGTTCAAAGATTTTTGGACGAGAAAAAGAATGGAAACCAACACTTTCCAAACCATAGCCTAGGTAACTCAAACCAAACAATAAGAAAAGTTGTGTTATTGAGTATTCGAGAAACATTAGGAATCGCATGATTCGTATGCTTGTGTTTGTGTTGTTTGGTGATCTTTCTATCAAGTTCTATTAAGTTCGAAGATTTTTGGCCGCGAAAAAGAGTGGAAACCAACACTTCCCAAACCATAGCCTAGGCATATCAAACCAATCAATAAGAAAAGTTGTGTTATTGAGTATTTGAGAAACATTAGGAATCGCACGATTCGTATGCTTGTGTTTGTGTTGTTTGGTGATCTTTCTATCAAGTTCTATTAAGTTCAAAGATTTTTGGACGAGAAAAAGTATTGAAACCAACACTTCCCAAACCATATCCTAGACAAATCAAACCAATCAATAAGAAAGGTTGTGTTATTGAGTATTTGAGAAACATTAGGAATCGCATGATTCGTATGCTTGTGTTGTTTGGTTATCTTTCTATCACGTTCTATTATGTTCAAAGATTTTTGGACGAGAAAAGGAATGGAAACCAACACTTCCCAAACCATAGCCTAGGCAAATCAAACCAATCAATAAGAAAAGTTGTGTTATTGAGTATTTGAGAAACATTAGGAATCGCATGATTCGTATGCTTGTGTTGTTTGGTGATCTTTCTATCACGTTCTATTAAGTTCAAAGATTTTTGGATGAGAAAAGGAATGGAAACCAACACTTCCCAAACCATAGCCTACGTAAATCAAACCAATCAATAAGAAAGGTTGTGTTATTGAGTATTTGAGAAACATTAGGAATTGCATGATTCGTATGCTTGTGTTTGTGTTGTTTGGTGATCTTTCTATCAAGTTCTATTAAGTTCGAAGATTTTTGGCCGCGAAAAAGAGTGGAAACCAACACTTCCCAAACCATAGCCTAGGCAAATCAAACCAATCAATAAGAAAAGTTGTGTTATTGAGTATTTGAGAAACATTAGGAATCGCATGATTCGTATGCTTGTGTTTGTGTTGTTTGGTTATCTTTCTATCACGTTCTATTATGTTCAAAGATTTTTGGACGAGAAAAGGAATGGAAACCAACACTTCCCAAACCATAGCCTACGTAAATCAAACCAATCAATAAGAAAAGTTGTGTTATTGAGTATTTGAGAAACATTAGGAATCGCATGATTCGTATGCTTGTGTTGTTTGGTGATCTTTCTGTCAAGTTCTATTAAGTTCAAAGATTTTTGGACGAGAAAAAGAATGGAAACCAACACTTTCCAAACCATAGCCTAGGTAAATCAAACCAAACAATAAGAAAAGTTGTGTTATTGAGTATTTGAGAAACATTAGGAATCGCATGATTCGTATGCTTGTGTTTGTGTTGTTTGGTGATCTTTCTATCAAGTTCTATTAAGTTCAAAGATTTTTGGACGAGAAAAAGAATGGAGACCAACACTTTCCAAACCATAGCCTAGGTAACTCAAACCAAACAATAAGAAAAGTTGTGTTATTGAGTATTCGAGAAACATTAGGAATCGCATGATTCGTATGCTTGTGTTTGTGTTGTTTGGTGATCTTTCTATCAAGTTCTATTAAGTTCGAAGATTTTTGGCCGCGAAAAAGAGTGGAAACCAACACTTCCCAAACCATAGCCTAGGCATATCAAACCAATCAATAAGAAAAGTTGTGTTATTGAGTATTTGAGAAACATTAGGAATCGCACGATTCGTATGCTTGTGTTTGTGTTGTTTGGTGATCTTTCTATCAAGTTCTATTAAGTTCAAAGATTTTTGGACGAGAAAAAGTATTGAAACCAACACTTCCCAAACCATATCCTAGACAAATCAAACCAATCAATAAGAAAGGTTGTGTTATTGAGTATTTGAGAAACATTAGGAATCGCATGATTCGTATGCTTGTGTTGTTTGGTTATCTTTCTATCACGTTCTATTATGTTCAAAGATTTTTGGACGAGAAAAGGAATGGAAACCAACACTTCCCAAACCATAGCCTAGGCAAATCAAACCAATCAATAAGAAAGGTTGTGTTATTGAGTATTTGAGAAACATTAGGAATCGCTTGATTCGTATGCTTGTGTTTGTGTTGTTTGGTAATCTTTCTATCAAGTTCTATTAAGTTCAAAGATTTTTGGACGAGAAAAGGAATGGAAACCAACACTTCCCAAACCATAGCCTACGTAAATCAAACCAATCAATAAGAAAGGTTGTGTTATTGAGTATTTGAGAAACATTAGGAATCGCATGATTCGTATGTTTGTGTTGTTTGGTGATCTTTCTATCAAGTTCTATTAAGTTCGAAGATTTTTGGCCGCGAAAAAGAGTGGAAACCAACACTTCCCAAACCATAGCCTAGGCAAATCAAACCAATCAATAAGAAAAGTTGTGTTATTGAGTATTTGAGAAACATTAGGAATCGCATGATTCGTATGCTTGTGTTTGTGTTGTTTGGTTATCTTTCTATCACGTTCTATTATGTTCAAAGATTTTTGGACGAGAAAAGGAATGGAAACCAACACTTCCCAAACCATAGCCTACGTAAATCAAACCAATCAATAAGAAAAGTTGTGTTATGTATTTGAGAAACATTAGGAATCGCATGATTCGTATGCTTGTGTTGTTTGGTGATCTTTCTATCAAGTTCTATTAAGTTCAAAGATTTTTGGACGAGAAAAAGAATGGAAACCAACACTTTCCAAACCATAGCCTAGGTAAATCAAACCAAACAATAAGAAAAGTTGTGTTATTGAGTATTTGAGAAACATTAGGAATCGCATGATTCGTATGCTTGTGTTTGTGTTGTTTGGTGATCTTTCTATCAAGTTCTATTAAGTTCAAAGATTTTTGGACGAGAAAAAGAATGGAAACCAACACTTTCCAAACCATAGCCTAGGTAAATCAAACCAAACAATAAGAAACGTTGTGTTATTGAGTATTTGAGAAACATTAGGAATCGCATGATTCGTATGCTTGTGTTTGTGTTGTTTGGTTATCTTTCTATCACGTTCTATTAAGTTCAAAGATTTTTGGACGAGAAAAGGAATGGAAACCAACACTTCCCAAACCATAGCCTACGTAAATCAAACCAATCAATAAGAAAAGTTGTGTTATTGAGTATTTGAGAAACATTAGGAATCGCATGATTCGTATGCTTGTGTTGTTTGGTGATCTTTCTATCAAGTTCTATTAAGTTCAAAGATTTTTGGACGAGAAAAGGAATGGAAACCAACACTTCCAAAACCATAGCCTACGTAAATCAAACCAATCAATAAGAAAAGTTGTGTTATTGAGTATTTGAGAAACATTAGGAATCGCATGATTCGTATGTTTGTGTTGTTTGGTGATCTTTCTATCACGTTTTATTAAGTTGAAAGATTTTTGGACGAGAAAAAGAATGGAAACAAACACTTCCCAAACCATATCCTAGGCAAATCAAACCAATCAATAAGAAAGGTTGTGTTATTGAGTATTTGAGAAACATTAGGAATCGCATGATTCGTATGCTTGTGTTTGTGTTGTTTGGTGATCTTTCTATGAAGTTCTATTAAGTTCGAAGATTTTTGGCCGCAAAAAAGAGTGGAAACCAACACTTCCCAAACCATAGCCTAGGCAAATCAAACCAATCAATAAGAAAGGTTGTGTTATTGAGTATTTGAGAAACATTAGGAATCGCTTGATTCGTATGCTTGTGTTTGTGTTGTTTGGTAATCTTTCTATCAAGTTCTATTAAGTTCAAAGATTTTTGGACGAGAAAAAGAATGGAAACCAACACTTCCCAAACCATATCCTAGGCAAATCAAACCAATCAATAAGAAAGGTTGTGTTATTGAGTACTTGAGAAACATTAGGAATCGCATGATTCGTATGCTTGTGTTTGTGTTGTTTGGTGACAAAACTATTAAGTTCAAAGATTTTTGGACGAGAAAAAGAATGGAAACCAACACTTCCCAAACCATATCCTAGGCAAATCAAACCAATCAATAAGAAAGGTTGTGTTATTGAGTATTTGAGAAACATTAGGAATCGCACGATTCGTATGCTTGTGTTTCTGTTGTTTGGTGATCTTTCTATCAAGTTTTATTAAGTTCAAAGAGTTTTGGACGAGAAAAAGAATGGAAACCAACACTTCCCAAACCATAGCCTAGGTAAATCAAACCAATCAATAAGAAAAGTTGTGTTATTGAGTATTTGAGAAACATTAGGAATCGCATGATTCGTATGCTTGTGTTTGTGTTGTTTGGTGATCTTTCTATCAAGTTCTATTAAGTTCAAAGATTTTTGGACGAGAAAAAGAATGGAAACCAACACTTTCCAAACCATAGCCTAGGTAAATCAAACCAAACAATAAGAAAAGTTGTGTTATTGAGTATTTGAGAAACATTAGGAATCGCATGATTCGTATGCTTGTGTTTGTGTTGTTTGGTTATCTTTCTATCACGTTCTATTAAGTTCAAAGATTTTTGGACGAGAAAAGGAATGGAAACCAACACTTCCCAAACCATAGCCTACGTAAATCAAACCAATCAATAATAAAAGTTGTGTTATTGAGTATTTGAGAAACATTAGGAATCGCATGATTCGTATGCTTGTGTTGTTTGGTGATCTTTCTATCAAGTTCTATTAAGTTCAAAGATTTTTGGACGAGAAAAGGAATGGAAACCAACACTTCCCAAACCATAGCCTAGGTAAATCAAACCAATCAATAAGAAAAGTTGTGTTACTGAGTATTTGAGAAACATTAGGAATCGCATGATTCGTATGCTTGTGTTTGTGTTGTTTGGTGATCTTTCTATCACGTTCTATTAAGTTGAGAGATTTTTGACCGAGAAAAAGAATGGAAACAAACACTTCCCAAACCATATCCTAGGCAAATCACACCAATCAATAAGAAAGGTTGTGTTATTGAGTATTTGAGAAACATTAGGAATCGCATGATTCGTATGCTTGTGTTGTTTGGTGATCTTTCTATCACGTTCTATTATGTTCAAAGATTTTTGGACGAGAAAAGGAATGGAAACCAACACTTCCCAAACCATAGCCTAGGCAAATCAAACCAATCAATAAGAAAAGTTGTGTTATTGAGTATTTGAGAAACATTAGGAATCGCATGATTCGTATGCTTGTGTTTGTGTTGTTTGGTGATCTTTCTATCAAGTTCTATTAAGTTCGAAGATTTTTGGCCGCGAAAAAGAGTGGAAACCAACACTTCCCAAACCATAGCCTAGGCAAATCAAACCAATCAATAAGAAAAGTTGTGTTATTGAGTATTTGAGAAACATTAGGAATCGCATGATTCGTATGCTTGTGTTTGTGTTGTTTGGTTATCTTTCTATCACGTTCTATTATGTTCAAAGATTTTTGGACGAGAAAAGGAATGGAAACCAACACTTCCCAAACCATAGCCTACGTAAATCAAACCAATCAATAAGAAAAGTTGTGTTATTGAGTATTTGAGAAACATTAGGAATCGCATGATTCGTATGCTTGTGTTGTTTGGTGATCTTTCTGTCAAGTTCTATTAAGTTCAAAGATTTTTGGACGAGAAAAAGAATGGAAACCAACACTTTCCAAACCATAGCCTAGGTAAATCAAACCAAACAATAAGAAAAGTTGTGTTATTGAGTATTTGAGAAACATTAGGAATCGCATGATTCGTATGCTTGTGTTTGTGTTGTTTGGTGATCTTTCTATCAAGTTCTATTAAGTTCAAAGATTTTTGGACGAGAAAAAGAATGGAAACCAACACTTTCCAAACCATAGCCTAGGTAACTCAAACCAAACAATAAGAAAAGTTGTGTTATTGAGTATTCGAGAAACATTAGGAATCGCATGATTCGTATGCTTGTGTTTGTGTTGTTTGGTGATCTTTCTATCAAGTTCTATTAAGTTCGAAGATTTTTGGCCGCGAAAAAGAGTGGAAACCAACACTTCCCAAACCATAGCCTAGGCATATCAAACCAATCAATAAGAAAAGTTGTGTTATTGAGTATTTGAGAAACATTAGGAATCGCACGATTCGTATGCTTGTGTTTGTGTTGTTTGGTGATCTTTCTATCAAGTTCTATTAAGTTCAAAGATTTTTGGACGAGAAAAAGTATTGAAACCAACACTTCCCAAACCATATCCTAGACAAATCAAACCAATCAATAAGAAAGGTTGTGTTATTGAGTATTTGAGAAACATTAGGAATCGCATGATTCGTATGCTTGTGTTGTTTGGTTATCTTTCTATCACGTTCTATTATGTTCAAAGATTTTTGGACGAGAAAAGGAATGGAAACCAACACTTCCCAAACCATAGCCTAGGCAAATCAAACCAATCAATAAGAAAAGTTGTGTTATTGAGTATTTGAGAAACATTAGGAATCGCATGATTCGTATGCTTGTGTTTGTGTTGTTTGGTGATCTTTCTATCAAGTTCTATTAAGTTCAAAGATTTTTGGACGAGAAAAGGAATGGAAACCAACACTTCCCAAACCATAGCCTACGTAACTCAAACCAAACAATAAGAAAAGTTGTGTTATTGAGTATTCGAGAAACATTAGGAATCGCATGATTCGTATGCTTGTGTTTGTGTTGTTTGGTGATCTTTCTATCAAGTTCTATTAAGTTCGAAGATTTTTGGCCGCGAAAAAGAGTGGAAACCAACACTTCCCAAACCATAGCCTAGGCATATCAAACCAATCAATAAGAAAAGTTGTGTTATTGAGTATTTGAGAAACATTGGGAATCGCACGATTCGTATGCTTGTGTTTGTGTTGTTTGGTGATCTTTCTATCAAGTTCTATTAAGTTCAAAGATTTTTGGACGAGAAAAAGTATTGAAACCAACACTTCCTAAACCATATCCTAGACAAATCAAACCAATCAATAAGAAAGGTTGTGTTATTGAGTATTTGAGAAACATTAGGAATCGCATGATTCGTATGCTTGTGTTGTTTGGTGATCTTTCTATCACGTTCTATTAAGTTCAAAGATTTTTGGACAAGAAAAGGAATGGAAACCAACACTTCCCAAACCATAGCCTAGGCAAATCAAACCAATCAATAAGAAAAGTTGTGTTATTGAGTATTTGAGAAACATTAGGAATCGCACGATTCGTATGCTTGTGTTTGTGTTGTTTGGTGATCTTTCTATCAAGTTCTATTAAGTTCAAAGATTTTTGTACGAGAAAAGGAATGGAAACCAACACTTCCCAAACCATAGCCTACGTAAATCAAACCAATCAATAAGAAAGGTTGTGTTATTGAGTATTTGAGAAACATTAGGAATCGCATGATTCGTATGCTTGTGTTTGTGTTGTTTGGTGATCTTTCTATCAAGTTCTATTAAGTTCGAAGATTTTTGGCCGCAAAAAAGAGTGGAAACCAACACTTCCCAAACCATAGCCTAGGCAAATCAAACCAATCAATAAGAAAGGTTGTGTTATTGAGTATTTGAGAAACATTAGGAATCGCTTGATTCGTATGCTTGTGTTTGTGTTGTTTGGCAATCTTTCTATCAAGTTCTATTAAGTTCAAAGATTTTTGGACGAGAAAAAGAATGGAAACCAACACTTCCCAAACCATATCCTAGGCAAATCAAACCAATCAATAAGAAAGGTTGTGTTATTGAGTACTTGAGAAACATTAGGAATCGCATGATTCGTATGCTTGTGTTTGTGTTGTTTGGTGACAAAACTATTAAGTTCAAAGATTTTTGGACGAGAAAAAGAATGGAAACCAACACTTCCCAAACCATATCCTAGGCAAATCAAACCAATCAATAAGAAAGGTTGTGTTATTGAGTATTTGAGAAACATTAGGAATCGCACGATTCGTATGCTTGTGTTTCTGTTGTTTGGTGATCTTTCTATCAAGTTTTATTAAGTTCAATGAGTTTTGGACGAGAAAAAGAATGGAAACCAACACTTCCCAAACCATAGCCTAGGTAAATCAAACCAATCAATAAGAAAAGTTGTGTTATTGAGTATTTGAGAAACATTAGGAATCGCATGATTCGTATGCTTGTGTTTGTGTTGTTTGGTGATCTTTCTATCAAGTTCTATTAAGTTCAAAGATTTTTGGACGAGAAAAAGAATGGAAAACAACACTTTCCAAACCATAGCCTAGGTAAACCAAACCAAACAATAAGAAAAGTTGTGTTATTGAGTATTTGAGAAACATTAGGAATCGCATGATTCGTATGCTTGTGTTTGTGTTGTTTGGTTATCTTTCTATCACGTTCTATTAAGTTCAAAGATTTTTGGACGAGAAAAGGAATGGAAACCAACACTTCCCAAACCATAGCCTACGTAAATCAAACCAATCAATAAGAAAAGTTGTGTTATTGAGTATTTGAGAAACATTAGGAATCGCATGATTCGTATGCTTGTGTTGTTTGGTGATCTTTCTATCAAGTTCTATTAAGTTCAAAGATTTTTGGACGAGAAAAGGAATGGAAACCAACACTTCCAAAACCATAGCCTACGTAAATCAAACCAATCAATAAGAAAAGTTGTGTTATTGAGTATTTGAGAAACATTAGGAATCGCATGATTCGTATGTTTGTGTTGTTTGGTGATCTTTCTATCACGTTCTATTAAGTTGAAAGATTTTTGGACGAGAAAAAGAATGGAAACAAACACTTCCCAAACCATATCCTAGGCAAATCAAACCAATCAATAAGAAAGGTTGTGTTATTGAGTATTTGAGAAACATTAGGAATCGCATGATTCGTATGCTTGTGTTTGTGTTGTTTGGTGATCTTTCTATCAAGTTCTATTAAGTTCGAAGATTTTTGGCCGCGAAAAAGAGTGGAAACCAACACTTCCCAAACCATAGCCTAGGCAAATCAAACCAATCAATAAGAAAAGTTGTGTTATTGAGTATTTGAGAAACATTAGGAATCGCACGATTCGTATGCTTGTGTTTGTGTTGTTTGGTGATCTTTCTATCAAGTTCTATTAAGTTCAAAGATTTTTGGACGAGAAAAAGTATTGAAACCAAAACTTCCCAAACCATATCCTAGACAAATCAAACCAATCAATAAGAAAGGTTGTGTTATTGAGTATTTGAGAAACATTAGGAATCGCTTGATTTGTATGCTTGTGTTTGTGTTGTTTGGTAATCTTTCTATCAAGTTCTATTAAGTTCAAAGATTTTTGGACGAGAAAAGGAATGGAAACCAACACTTCCCAAACCATAGCCTAGGCAAATCAAACCAATCAATAAGAAAGGTTGTGTTATTGAGTATTTGAGAAACATTAGGAATCGCTTGATTCGTATGCTTGTGTTTGTGTTGTTTGGTAATCTTTCTATCAAGTTCTATTAAGTTCAAAGATTTTTGGACGAGAAAAGGAATGGAAACCAACACTTCCCAAACCATAGCCTACGTAAATCAAACCAATCAATAAGAAAGGTTGTGTTATTGAGTATTTGAGAAACATTAGGAATCGCATGATTCGTATGTTTGTGTTGTTTGGTGATCTTTCTATCAAGTTCTATTAAGTTCGAAGATTTTTGGCCGCGAAAAAGAGTGGAAACCAACACTTCCCAAACCATAGCCTAGGCAAATCAAACCAATCAATAAGAAAAGTTGTGTTATTGAGTATTTGAGAAACATTAGGAATCGCATGATTCGTATGCTTGTGTTTGTGTTGTTTGGTTATCTTTCTATCACGTTCTATTATGTTCAAAGATTTTTGGACGAGAAAAGGAATGGAAACCAACACTTCCCAAACCATAGCCTACGTAAATCAAACCAATCAATAAGAAAAGTTGTGTTATGTATTTGAGAAACATTAGGAATCGCATGATTCGTATGCTTGTGTTGTTTGGTGATCTTTCTATCAAGTTCTATTAAGTTCAAAGATTTTTGGACGAGAAAAAGAATGGAAACCAACACTTTCCAAACCATAGCCTAGGTAAATCAAACCAAACAATAAGAAAAGTTGTGTTATTGAGTATTTGAGAAACATTAGGAATCGCATGATTCGTATGCTTGTGTTTGTGTTGTTTGGTGATCTTTCTATCAAGTTCTATTAAGTTCAAAGATTTTTGGACGAGAAAAAGAATGGAAACCAACACTTTCCAAACCATAGCCTAGGTAAATCAAACCAAACAATAAGAAACGTTGTGTTATTGAGTATTTGAGAAACATTAGGAATCGCATGATTCGTATGCTTGTGTTTGTGTTGTTTGGTTATCTTTCTATCACGTTCTATTAAGTTCAAAGATTTTTGGACGAGAAAAGGAATGGAAACCAACACTTCCCAAACCATAGCCTACGTAAATCAAACCAATCAATAAGAAAAGTTGTGTTATTGAGTATTTGAGAAACATTAGGAATCGCATGATTCGTATGCTTGTGTTGTTTGGTGATCTTTCTATCAAGTTCTATTAAGTTCAAAGATTTTTGGACGAGAAAAGGAATGGAAACCAACACTTCCAAAACCATAGCCTACGTAAATCAAACCAATCAATAAGAAAAGTTGTGTTATTGAGTATTTGAGAAACATTAGGAATCGCATGATTCGTATGTTTGTGTTGTTTGGTGATCTTTCTATCACGTTCTATTAAGTTGAAAGATTTTTGGACGAGAAAAAGAATGGAAACAAACACTTCCCAAACCATATCCTAGGCAAATCAAACCAATCAATAAGAAAGGTTGTGTTATTGAGTATTTGTGAAACATTAGGAATCGCATGATTCGTATGCTTGTGTTTGTGTTGTTTGGTGATCTTTCTATCAAGTTCTATTAAGTTCGAACATTTTTGGCCGCGAAAAAGAGTGGAAACCAACACTTCCCAAACCATAGCCTAGGCAAATCAAACCAATCAATAAGAAAATGATGAAGGATCATCCAGTCAGCCTCCTCCAAGCGCCCCAACACTCTTTGAGGGGCCAATCACTAGATCCCGAGCTAAGAAGCTACAAAGTGGAATGCATGCCTTTGTGTGTTTCATTTGTGCTAAGGAGGCGAGAGCGAGCATGGAGCCATGTGCCAAGGCTGTGTGCCTAGCAAGTGTGGGCGCCACCCCTGAAGAGAGCCAAGGCACAAGCGACGTCGCATGAGTGCCGCGATTGGGCACCGGCGCTGCGGGTGTGCCTCGTTTGGGCACCGGCGCTGCGAGTGTGCCTCGTTTGGGCACCGACGCCTATTTTAGGCACCCAAGAGTGTTTGTTTCATTTTGGGCCTATTATGCTGTTTTGGGCCTATCTATCTTAGAATTAATTAGACCTTTTTAATTCTTTCTTTTATTTCCAGAAGTGAGACATATAAGTATTGTTTTGATGGTTTGGAACACTTAGACAATTCAGAAGATAGAAATCGTTTTTCTCTTGAAAAGAGAGAGTTTGAAGCTTTGCTTCATTGAGTGTGTGAATCGCAGCTTGGTTTGTTTGATTTGTGTCAATCCTCTACGAAGCTTGGTGCTTATCAACGATCACGAGCCCCCTTCCTGTGCTTCAAGGTGTCGCCTTGTTGTGTAGGATTGTACAAGGTTGGTTCTTCGTCCATTCTATTAGGATTCTGGTTGAAATACATACCAGGGGTTTAATAGTTGTCTCGAAGGGTTATCCTTCTCGTCGTTTCTATCAATTTCCCTTTTCGTTTCTTCATTTCAGTTTGCTTCTTTGTTGTGTCGTTTTTCCTCTTGTTGAGTCGAGTTCATCATTTCCAGTTTCGTTCCATTCAATTCTAACCATTGTTTCCTTGTGTTTTCCTTGTTGAGTCGTGAACGTCGAAGATCGGGCATCCACACGGCTAACCCCGTATCAAAGTGGTATCAGAGCTGCGTTGACGACGTTCTTTTCGTTCCCATCAAAAGAGTCTACAAAATACCAAAAAGAGTCCTCCGGAGATCAGGTTCGATTAATCAACTCTCTTTAATCTGAACTTGAAAGTACTAATCGGTTTGTTCTTGCGCAGTGGTTTGTTTTGCCTAGCCAATTACACCTTTAGCCAAGAAAAATCGTCCCCTCAGCCACCACAACCACCAACGCCCCACCACCTTCACAAAATCCGCCCACCACTTCCACAAATTCGACCACCACCTTGATTAAGTCAGCCGATTTGTTTTAATTAAATTGGAGTCATAAATCTGATTTAATTAATTCAAATTTGAATTAATCCTAAGCTGATTCCTATTTTTAAGGTTGACCAACAACAAACCATATCCCAGCCACATTATCCCACACCCACCTCCTAATATCAAGGAGAACCCATTCAGCTCATTTGAATTCAAAAGCCACGCCCAACCACCATCCTCCAGCCTATTCCTTCTCCTAAAATCAAGGGATTTCAGCCACCAACATTTCAAACTCAAATCGCCACCTCTCCTCATTTCTAGCAAATTATTTTGCACCTTAGAATAGCATTTTATTTCAATTTCGAAATTATTTGTATTTTCTGATTATTTCTGATTAAAAAAAAAAAAAAAGAAAATCAAAAAAAAAAAAAAAAAAAAAAAAAAAACGAAAATCAGAAATCAGATTTTATTCTTCTATTTCATTCATAGTATATCATTGCATTTTATTCTAGTGCATAGTGTAATTAAGGTGTGCGACATATCATCATCTTCCCTCTTCATCTCTTGAGTTGGACGATCCCATTGGAGAAGCTTTCGAACCTTACACTTTCAGCCTACCCTCACCTAAACAAACCACTCCAAGTTCATACTTGGTTACGGAAATCAAGGTGAGAGAAGCTTAATCGAGGTTTGTTCTCTTTCTCTATTCATCTCCATTCTTAAACAGATTTGAGTCTTCTTTTCTTGGACGTTTCTTCCCCAGCCTTCATCTTCTCGTGAATTGTTGTTTACTAATCTTTGAATTGAGTTGTTGATCATTTCAAGCAGATTGAAACAACGAGCTCGATCACACACCGAGAGTGAGAGCGAGTGAAACACTTGAGAGGCTGATTTGGATTAAACTAACTTGACAAGTTTGCTTGTAAAGTGTTTTTGCTGATTGTGCAGAATGTCTAACGAAAGTAGTGATAACACCAACACACCCAAGAGCCCTGAGCCAATCCACCCCGAGGTGTTCAAGTTGTTGACCTCACTCAACAGCAACATCACACGCCTCAATTCTAGGATGACGGCCTTGGAGACGAGATCCTTGGCGTTGCCTCCACCCGTTCCAAGCGTAGCCTTGGGCACCGATTCAGCGGCACACCAACAAGGCACCGGCGATGGCCAGGACCAAAACGCCCACAACACGGACCCTAACTTGGCGTCCACATCACAGCAACATGGTTTCCAAAACCAAACAAGGGAAGTGCCTCATAACTCTAATCCATTGCGTAATTCCTCGGGCAATCTTCCTAGAAGAGTGCCTTTTGGTTCCCAGCTCACTCCCCTTCGGGATGAGCATAATCGTGCTAATAGCTTTCAAGGATTTCAGGACCAAAGAGGATCACCAAGTGATATGGACCTTTATGATGATGAGTATGAGGGCGAGGAGGAGGATAATTGGGAGCGCGTCTCAAGAAGGGGAGGTAGGGAGCGCCGAGAAGGTCGAGATAGGCGTCCCATGAGACCTCGTGAGCAGGAGCAAGACGGAGTTGGCAAGATAAAGGTGAGGATCCCTGCTTTCGAAGGCAAGTGTGATCCGGATGTCTATATGGAATGGGAGACCAAGATCGAGCAAGTGTGGAACTGCCACAACTTTGCCGAGACCAAGAAGGTGCAGCTCGCTGTCCTTGAGTTCTCCGGTTATGCCCTCATATGGTGGGATAACTTGGTGAAAGAAAGGAGGCGCAATCTGGACGCACCCATAGCCAGCTGGGATCAAATGAAGGCGTTGATGCGAGGGCGTTTCATACCTCAACATTACGCCCGGGAGCTAAGACAGCGGCTGGAAAATTTGAAACAAGGTTCCATGAGTGCCGAGGAGTGCTACAATGCCATGCAAGTGGCGATGGTAAGGGCTGATGTGGTTGAGGATGAAGAGACCACCATGGCCAGGTATCTTCGTATCTTGCATCCTTATTTGGCAAATGAGATTGATTTATATCCCTACACTACTATGACTGACCTTTTCCATCTAGCTTTGAAAGTAGAAAGGAAATTCAAGTCTAGGTACTCGGGAGGAAGGAACGCGAACACTCAGCCCCAATCATGGAGGGGGAGCCGTGGCCAGCAAGGCGGATCGTATGGGAAGGAGGCCTCGCACCAAAAGGAGAGGAGCAATGCAGCCGGCGGTCAAGGAGACCAAGCTGGACGAGCCAAACAGCCCACAAGCTCCACGCCTTCACCATACAACAAGGGCAATTCTAGTGGGGTTTCAGCAGCTCCAAAGGGGAGTAATCCTACCTCTAACTCTTCGTCTAGGACTAGAGATATTGTGTGCTTTAAGTGCCAGGGTAGAGGACATTATGCAAGAGATTGCCCTAACAAGAAAACACTTTTAATCAATCATTTAGGTGAATATGAATCTGAAAGTGAGCATGAAAACGAGCCTAATGATGATTTGCATGAAAATGATAATGTTGAAGATGAAATTGAGTATGAATCTGGTGAATCTCTTATTGCTAGGAGGACATTGCATATTAAACCACAAGCATGCGATGATAATCAAAGAGAGAACTTGTTTCATACTAGGTGCTTGATTAAAGGGAAGGTTTGTAACATGATCATAGATAGTGGTAGTTGTTGTAACATTGCTAGCTTAGAGATGGTTAACAAACTGCAATTATCTATGACTCATCACCCTAGACCCTATAAGTTGCATTGGATGAATGACTGTGGTGAATTGAAAGTGCAAAGGCAAGTAAAGGTTTCTATTAAACTAGGACGTTATGAGGATAATGTTCTTTGTGATGTAGTACCTATGCAGGCTTGTCATATTCTATTAGGTCGTCCATGGCAATACGACAGGAAGGTTGTGCACGATGGATTCACCAACCGAAACACCTTCACCCACAACGGCCAGACCATAGTCCTTAAGCCCATGACGCCTACGCAGGTCTCGGAGGAGTGGGATCGGAAGCGTCAAGGTAAGAAGGTATGTTCTGACCTTGAGGGAGAGAATGGGAAGGAAGAGAAAGCTCGGGGTAAGACGAGCCAACCTCTCAGCCCTACACCTCCTTCCGCTCTTTTGGCTTCCAAGAGGGAGCTGGAAGACGAGTTTTTGGATGGGGAAACAACGCTTATGCTCTTATGCAAGGAGCTGAGCTTGTTAAGTGAAGAGCTTCGAGCTTCACTGCCCCCACGCATTTTGGGGCTCATCGAGGAGTACAAGGACGTATTCCCCGACGAGATACCGGCTGGCCTACCCCCAATTAGAGGAATCGAGCATCAAATTGATCTCATTCCCGGGGCGTCTTTGCCAAACAGGCCAGCTTACCGTATGAACCCCCAGGAGACCCAAGAGGTCCAATCCCAAGTCCAAGAGCTCTTGGATAAGGGATACATTAGGGAGAGTATGAGCCCTTGTGCTGTACCGGTGTTATTAGTACCCAAGAAAGACAACACATGGAGAATGTGTGTCGATTGCAGGGCCATTAATAACATCACGGTAAAGTATAGGCACCCCATTCCTCGTCTTGATGATATGCTAGACGAACTGCATGGATCCACCATTTTCTCAAAAATTGATTTAAAAGGTGGATACCACCAGATTCGTATGAGGGAGGGGGACGAGTGGAAAACAGCCTTCAAGACCAAGTTTGGTCTCTATGAATGGCTCGTTATGCCATTCGGGCTCACGAACGCCCCTAGTACATTCATGCGTCTCATGAACCATGTATTGCGACATTATATAGGGAAATTTGTAGTGGTCTATTTTGATGACATATTAGTGTATAGTAAGTCCCTAGAGGAGCATGAGTGTCATTTGAGAGATGTGCTTAATACCTTGCGTCTTGAACACTTGTTTGCGAATTTGAAAAAGTGTGAGTTATGTACTACTACTGTTACCTTTCTTGGTTTTGTGGTTAGCTCGCAGGGATTGCAAGTGGATGAGGCCAAGATCAAGGCCATAAACGAGTGGCCCACGCCAACTACTATTGGCCAGGTGCGGAGTTTCCATGGGCTGGCGAGCTTCTATAGGAGGTTTGTCAAGGATTTTAGCACCATTGCAGCCCCATTGACAGAAATTACAAAGAAGAGAAGTGAGTTCAAGTGGGGGCGTGCCCAGGAGAGAGCCTTCGAGACTCTCAAGCTGAAGTTGACGCAAGCCCCGCTATTGGTGTTGCCTGACTTCACACGACCGTTTGAGGTGGAGTGTGATGCAAGTGGAGTCGGCATAGGGGGCGTGCTTATGCAAGAAGATCTTACCCCATTGCCAATGAGGGAAAATGAGCACTTTGACGCAGGAAAACATGTGGGGTTTATTAGGGAATTGCATGCTCGCACCAAACTGAAGTTGGAGCAAAAGGCCGAGTACAATGCAAGGAGAGCGAACCATGGGAGGCGCCACGTTGTTTTCCAGCCCGGAGACTTGGTGTGGGTTCATTTGAGGAAAGAGAGATTTCCGGAGCAAAGGAAGAATAAGCTGTCCCCTCGAGGAGATGGACCTTTCAAGGTGCTTAAGAGGATCGGGGATAATGCATACAAGCTGGAGCTGCCCGGTGATTATGGTGTAAGCGCAACTTTCAACGTCGCTGATCTCACGCCATACCTTGCTCTTGATGAAGACTTGGATTCGGGGTCGAATCCTTTCCAAGAAGGGGAGGTTGATGAAGGATCATCCAGTCAGCCTCCTCCAAGCGCCCCAACACTCTTTGAGGGGCCAATCACTAGATCCCGAGCTAAGAAGCTACAAAGTGGAATGCATGCCTTTGTGTGTTTCATTTGTGCTAAGGAGGCGAGAGCGAGCATGGAGCCATGTGCCAAGGCTGTGTGCCTAGCAAGTGTGGGCGCCACCCATGAAGAGAGCCAAGGCACAAGCGACGTCGCATGAGTGCCGCGATTGGGCACCGGCGCTGCGGGTGTGCCTCGTTTGGGCACCGGCGCTGCGAGTGTGCCTCGTTTGGGCACCGACGCCTATTTTAGGCACCCAAGAGTGTTTGTTTCATTTTGGGCCTATTATGCTGTTTTGGGCCTATCTATCTTAGAATTAATTAGACCTTTTTAATTATTTCTTTTATTTCCAGAAGTGAGACATATAAGTATTGTTTTGATGGTTTGGAACACTTAGACAATTCAGAAGATAGAAATCGTTTTTCTCTTGAAAAGAGAGAGTTTGAAGCTTTGCTTCATTGAGTGTGTGAATCGCAGCTTGGTTTGTTTGATTTGTGTCAATCCTCTACGAAGCTTGGTGCTTATCAACGATCACGAGCCCCCTTCCTGTGCTTCAAAGTGTCGCCTTGTTATGTAGGATTGTACAAGGTTGGTTCTTCGTCCATTCTATTAGGATTCTGGTTGAAATACATACCAGGGGTTTAATAGTTGTCTCGAAGGGTTATCCTTCTCGTCGTTTCTATCAATTTCCCTTTTCGTTTCTTCATTTCAGTTTGCTTCTTTGTTGTGTCGTTTTTCCTCTTGTTGAGTCGAGTTCATCATTTCCAGTTTCGTTCCATTCAATTCTAACCATTGTTTCCTTGTGTTTTCCTTGTTGAGTCGTGAACGTCGAAGATCGGGCATCCACACGGCTAACCCCGTATCAGAAAAGTTGTGTTATTGAGTATTTGAGAAACATTAGGAATCGCACGATTCGTATGCTTGTGTTTGTGTTGTTTGGTGATCTTTCTATCAAGTTCTATTAAGTTCAAAGATTTTTGGACGAGAAAAAGAATGGAAACCAACACTTTCCAAACCATAGCCTAGGTAAATCAAACCACACAATAAGAAAAGTTGTGTTATTGAGTATTCGAGAAACATTAGGAATCGCATGATTCGTATGCTTGTGTTTGTGTTGTTTGGTGATCTTTCTATCAAGTTCTATTAAGTTCGAAGATTTTTGGCCGCGAAAAAGAGTGGAAACCAACACTTCCCAAACCATAGCCTAGGCATATCAAACCAATCAATAAGAAAAGTTGTGTTATTGAGTATTTGAGAAACATTAGGAATCGCACGATTCGTATGCTTGTGTTTGTGTTGTTTGGTGATCTTTCTATCAAGTTCTATTAAGTTCAAAGATTTTTGGACGAGAAAAAGTATTGAAACCAACACTTCCCAAACCATATCCTAGACAAATCAAACCAATCAATAAGAAAGGTTGTGTTATTGAGTATTTGAGAAACATTAGGAATCGCATGATTCGTATGCTTGTGTTGTTTGGTGATCTTTCTATCACGTTCTATTAAGTTCAAAGATTTTTGGACAAGAAAAGGAATGGAAACCAACACTTCCCAAACCATAGCCTAGGCAAATCAAACCAATCAATAAGAAAAGTTGTGTTATTGAGTATTTGAGAAACATTAGGAATCGCACGATTCGTATGCTTGTGTTTGTGTTGTTTGGTGATCTTTCTATCAAGTTCTATTAAGTTCAAAGATTTTTGGACGAGAAAAGGAATGGAAACCAACACTTCCCAAACCATAGCCTAGGTAAATCAAACCATTCAATAAGAAAAGTTGTGTTATTGAGTATTTGAGAAACATTAGGAATCGCATGATTCGTATGCTTGTGTTGTTTGGTGATCTTTCTATCAAATTCTATTAAGTTCAAAGATTTTTGGACGAGAAAATGAATGGAAACCAACACTTCCCAAACCATAGCCTAGGTAAATCAAACCAATCAATAAGAAAAGTTGTGTTATTGAGTATTGGAGAAACATTAGGAATCGCATGATTCGTATGCTTGTGTTTGTGTTGCTTGGTGATCTTTCTATCACGTTCTATTAAGTTCAAAGATTTTTGGACGAGAAAAGGAATGGAAACCAACACTTCCCAAACCATAGCCTACGTAAATCAAACCAATCAATAAGAAAGGTTGTGTTATTGAGTATTTGAGAAACATTAGGAATCGCATGATTCGTATGCTTGTGTTTGTGTTGTTTGGTGATCTTTCTATCAAGTTCTAAGTTCAAAGATTTTTGGACGAGAAAAGGAATGGAAACCAACACTTCCCAAACCATATCCTAGGCAAATCAAACCAATCATTAAGAAAGGTTGTGTTATTGAGTATTTGAGAAACATTAGGAATCGCACGATTCGTATGCTTGTGTTTCTGTTGTTTGGTGATCTTTCTATCAAGTTTTATTAAGTTCAAAGAGTTTTGGACGAGAAAAAGAATGGAAACCAACACTTCCCAAACCATAGCCTAGGTAAATCAAACCAATCAATAAGAAAAGTTGTGTTATTGAGTATTTGAGAAACATTAGGAATCGCATGATTCGTATGCTTGTGTTTGTGTTGTTTGGTGATCTTTCTATCAAGTTCTATTAAGTTCAAAGATTTTTGGACGAGAAAAAGAATGGAAACCAACACTTTCCAAACCATAGCCTAGGTAAATCAAACCAAACAATAAGAAAAGTTGTGTTATTGAGTATTTGAGAAACATTAGGAATCGCATGATTCGTATGCTTGTGTTTGTGTTGTTTGGTTATCTTTTTATCACGTTCTATTAAGTTCAAAGATTTTTGGACGAGAAAAGGAATGGAAACCAACACTTCCCAAACCATAGCCTACGTAAATCAAACCAATCAATAAGAAAAGTTGTGTTATTGAGTATTTGAGAAACATTAGGAATCGCATGATTCGAATGCTTGTGTTGTTTGGTGATCTTTCTATCAAGTTCTATTAAGTTCAAAGATTTTTGGACGAGAAAAGGAATGGAAACCAACACTTCCAAAACCATAGCCTACGTAAATCAAACCAATCAATAAGAAAAGTTGTGTTATTGAGTATTTGAGAAACATTAGGAATCGCATGATTCGTATGTTTGTGTTGTTTGGTGATCTTTCTATCACGTTCTATTAAGTTGAAAGATTTTTGGACGAGAAAAAGAATGGAAACAAACACTTCCCAAACCATATCCTAGGCAAATCAAACCAATCAATAAGAAAGGTTGTGTTATTGAGTATTTGAGAAACATTAGGAATCGCATGATTCGTATGCTTGTGTTTGTGTTGTTTGGTGATCTTTCTATCAAGTTCTATTAAGTTCGAACATTTTTGGCCGCGAAAAAGAGTGGAAACCAACACTTCCCAAACCATAGCCTAGGCAAATCAAACCAATCAATAAGAAAAGTTGTGTTATTGAGTATTTGAGAAACATTAGGAATCGCACGATTCGTATGCTTGTGTTTGTGTTGTTTGGTGATCTTTCTATCAAGTTCTATTAAGTTCAAAGATTTTTGGATGAGAAAAAGTATTGAAACCAAAACTTCCCAAACCATATCCTAGACAAATCAAACCAATCAATAAGAAAGGTTGTTTTATTGAGTATTTGAGAAACATTAGGAATCGCTTGATTTCTATGCTTATGTTTGTGTTGTTTGGTAATCTTTCTATCAAGTTCTATTAAGTTCAAAGATTTTTGGACGAGAAAAGGAATGGAAACCAACACTTCCCAAACCATAGCCTAGGCAAATCAAACCAATCAATAAGAAAGGTTGTGTTATTGAGTATTTGAGAAACATTAGGAATCGCTTGATTCGTATGCTTGTGTTTATGTTGTTTGGTAATCTTTCTATCAAGTTCTATTAAGTTCAAAGATTTTTGGACGAGAAAAGGAATGGAAACCAACACTTCCCAAACCATAGCCTACGTAAATCAAACCAATCAATAAGAAAGGTTGTGTTATTGAGTATTCGAGAAACATTAGGAATCGCATGATTCGTATGCTTGTGTTTGTGTTGTTTGGTGATCTTTCTATCAAGTTCTATTAAGTTCGAAGATTTTTGGCCGCGAAAAAGAGTGGAAACCAACACTTCCCAAACCATAGCCTAGGCATATCAAACCAATCAATAAGAAAAGTTGTGTTATTGAGTATTTGAGAACCATTAGGAATCGCACGATTCGTATGCTTGTGTTTGTGTTGTTTGGTGATCTTTCTATCAAGTTCTATTAAGTTCAAAGATTTTTGGACGAGAAAAAGTATTGAAACCAACACTTCCCAAACCATATCCTAGACAAATCAAACCAATCAATAAGAAAGGTTGTGTTATTGAGTATTTGAGAAACATTAGGAATCACATGATTCGTATGCTTGTGTTGTTTGGTGATCTTTCTATCACGTTCTATTAAGTTCAAAGATTTTTGGACAAGAAAAGGAATGGAAACCAACACTTCCCAAACCATAGCCTAGGCAAATCAAACAAATCAATAAGAAAAGTTGTGTTATTGAGTATTTGAGAAACATTAGGAATCGCACGATTCGTATGCTTGTGTTTGTGTTGTTTGGTGATCTTTCTATCAAGTTCTATTAAGTTCAAAGATTTTTGGACGAGAAAAGGAATGGAAACCAACACTTCCCAAACCATAGCCTAGGTAAATCAAACCATTCAATAAGAAAAGTTGTGTTATTGAGTATTTGAGAAACATTAGGAATCGCATGATTCGTATGCTTGTGTTGTTTGGTGATCTTTCTATCAAATTCTATTAAGTTCAAAGATTTTTGGACGAGAAAAGGAATGGAAACCAACACTTCCCAAACCATAGCCTAGGTAAATCAAACCAATCAATAAGAAAAGTTGTGTTATTGAGTATTTGAGAAACATTAGGAATCGCATGATTCGTATGCTTGTGTTGTTTGGTGATCTTTCTATCAAATTCTATTAAGTTCAAAGATTTTTGGACGAGAAAAGGAATGGAAACCAACACTTCCCAAACCATAGCCTAGGTAAATCAAACCAATCAATAAGAAAAGTTGTGTTATTGAGTATTGGAGAAACATTAGGAATCGCATGATTCGTATGCTTGTGTTTGTGTTGCTTGGTGATCTTTCTATCACGTTCTATTAAGTTCAAAGATTTTTGGACGAGAAAAGGAATGGAAACCAACACTTCCCAAACCATAGCCTACGTAAATCAAACCAATCAATAAGAAAGGTTGTGTTATTGAGTATTTGAGAAACATTAGGAATCGCATGATTCGTATGCTTGTGTTTGTGTTGTTTGGTGATCTTTCTATCAAGTTCTATTAAGTTCGAAGATTTTTGGCCGCAAAAAAGAGTGGAAACCAACACTTCCCAAACCATAGCCTAGGCAAATCAAACCAATCAATAAGAAAGGTTGTGTTATTGAGTATTTGAGAAACATTAGGAATCGCATGATTCGTATGCTTGTTTTGTTTGGTGATCTTTCTATCAAGTTCTATTAAGTTCAAAGATTTTTGGACGAGAAAAGGAATGGAAACCAACACTTCCAAAACCATAGCCTACGTAAATCAAACCAATCAATAAGAAAAGTTGTGTTATTGAGTATTTGAGAAACATTAGGAATCGCATGATTCGTATGCTTGTGTTGTTTGGTGATCTTTCTATCAAGTTCTATTAAGTTCAAAGATTTTTGGACGAGAAAAGGAATGGAAACCAACACTTCCAAAACCATAGCCTACGTAAATCAAACCAATCAATAAGAAAAGTTGTGTTATTGAGTATTTGAGAAACATTAGGAATCGCATGATTCGTATGTTTGTGTTGTTTTGGTGATCTTTCTATCACGTTCTATTAAGTTGAAAGATTTTTGGACGAGAAAAAGAATGGAAACAAACACTTCCCAAACCATATCCTAGGCAAATCAAACCAATCAATAAGAAAGGTTGTGTTATTGAGTATTTGAGAAACATTAGGAATCGCATGATTCGTATGCTTGTGTTTGTGTTGTTTGGTGATCTTTCTATCAAGTTCTATTAAGTTCGAAGATTTTTGGCCGCGAAAAAGAGTGGAAACCAACACTTCCCAAACCATAGCCTAGGCAAATCAAACCAATCAATAAGAAAAGTTGTGTTATTGAGTATTTGAGAAACATTAGGAATCGCACGATTCGTATGCTTGTGTTGTTTGGTGATCTTTCTATCAAGTTCTATTAAGTTCAAAGATTTTTGGACGAGAAAAGGAATGGAAACCAACACTTCCAAAACCATAGCCTACGTAAATCAAACCAATCAATAAGAAAAGTTGTGTTATTGAGTATTTGAGAAACATTAGGAATCGCATGATTCGTATGCTTGTGTTGTTTGGTGATCTTTCTATCAAGTTCTAAGTTCAAAGATTTTTGGACGAGAAAAGGAATGGAAACCAACACTTCCCAAACCATATCCTAGGCAAATCAAACCAATCATTAAGAAAGGTTGTGTTATTGAGTATTTGAGAAACATTAGGAATCGCACGATTCGTATGCTTGTGTTTCTGTTGTTTGGTGATCTTTCTATCAAGTTTTATTAAGTTCAAAGAGTTTTGGACGAGAAAAAGAATGGAAACCAACACTTCCCAAACCATAGCCTAGGTAAATCAAACCAATCAATAAGAAAAGTTGTGTTATTGAGTATTTGAGAAACATTAGGAATCGCATGATTCGTATGCTTGTGTTTGTGTTGTTTGGTGATCTTTCTATCAAGTTCTATTAAGTTCAAAGATTTTTGGACGAGAAAAAGAATGGAAACCAACACTTTCCAAACCATAGCCTAGGTAAATCGAACCAAACAATAAGAAAAGTTGTGTTATTGAGTATTTGAGAAACATTAGGAATCGCATGATTCGTATGCTTGTGTTTGTGTTGTTTGGTTATCTTTTTATCACGTTCTATTAAGTTCAAAGATTTTTGGACGAGAAAAGGAATGGAAACCAACACTTCCCAAACCATAGCCTACGTAAATCAAACCAATCAATAAGAAAAGTTGTGTTATTGAGTATTTGAGAAACATTAGGAATCGCATGATTCGAATGCTTGTGTTGTTTGGTGATCTTTCTATCAAGTTCTATTAAGTTCAAAGATTTTTGGACGAGAAAAGGAATGGAAACCAACACTTCCAAAACCATAGCCTACGTAAATCAAACCAATCAATAAGAAAAGTTGTGTTATTGAGTATTTGAGAAACATTAGGAATCGCATGATTCGTATGTTTGTGTTGTTTGGTGATCTTTCTATCACGTTCTATTAAGTTGAAAGATTTTTGGACGAGAAAAAGAATGGAAACAAACACTTCCCAAACCATATCCTAGGCAAATCAAACCAATCAATAAGAAAGGTTGTGTTATTGAGTATTTGAGAAACATTAGGAATCGCATGATTCGTATGCTTGTGTTTGTGTTGTTTGGTGATCTTTCTATCAAGTTCTATTAAGTTCGAACATTTTTGGCCGCGAAAAAGAGTGGAAACCAACACTTCCCAAACCATAGCCTAGGCAAATCAAACCAATCAATAAGAAAAGTTGTGTTATTGAGTATTTGAGAAACATTAGGAATCGCACGATTCGTATGCTTGTGTTTGTGTTGTTTGGTGATCTTTCTATCAAGTTCTATTAAGTTCAAAGATTTTTGGATGAGAAAAAGTATTGAAACCAAAACTTCCCAAACCATATCCTAGACAAATCAAACCAATCAATAAGAAAGGTTGTTTTATTGAGTATTTGAGAAACATTAGGAATCGCTTGATTTCTATGCTTATGTTTGTGTTGTTTGGTAATCTTTCTATCAAGTTCTATTAAGTTCAAAGATTTTTGGACGAGAAAAGGAATGGAAACCAACACTTCCCAAACCATAGCCTAGGCAAATCAAACCAATCAATAAGAAAGGTTGTGTTATTGAGTATTTGAGAAACATTAGGAATCGCTTGATTCGTATGCTTGTGTTTATGTTGTTTGGTAATCTTTCTATCAAGTTCTATTAAGTTCAAAGATTTTTGGACGAGAAAAGGAATGGAAACCAACACTTCCCAAACCATAGCCTACGTAAATCAAACCAATCAATAAGAAAGGTTGTGTTATTGAGTATTTGAGAAACATTAGGAATCGCATGATTCGTATGCTTGTGTTTGTGTTGTTTGGTGATCTTTCTATCAAGTTCTATTAAGTTCGAAGATTTTTGGCCGAGAAAAAGAGTGGAAACCAACACTTCCCAAACCATAGCCTAGGCAAATCAAACCAAACAATAAGAAAAGTTGTGTTATTGAGTATTCGAGAAACATTAGGAATCGCATGATTCGTATGCTTGTGTTTGTGTTGTTTGGTGATCTTTCTATCAAGTTCTATTAAGTTCGAAGATTTTTGGCCGCGAAAAAGAGTGGAAACCAACACTTCCCAAACCATAGCCTAGGCATATCAAACCAATCAATAAGAAAAGTTGTGTTATTGAGTATTTGAGAAACATTAGGAATCGCACGATTCGTATGCTTGTGTTTGTGTTGTTTGGTGATCTTTCTATCAAGTTCTATTAAGTTCAAAGATTTCTGGACGAGAAAAAGTATTGAAACCAACACTTCCCAAACCATATCCTAGACAAATCAAACCAATCAATAAGAAATGTTGTGTTATTGAGTATTTGAGAAACATTAGGAATCGCATGATTCGTATGCTTGTGTTGTTTGGTGATCTTTCTATCACGTTCTATTAAGTTCAAAGATTTTTGGACAAGAAAAGGAATGGAAACCAACACTTCCCAAACCATAGCCTAGGCAAATCAAACCAATCAATAAGAAAAGTTGTGTTATTGAGTATTTGAGAAACATTAGGAATCGCACGATTCGTATGCTTGTGTTTGTGTTGTTTGGTGATCTTTCTATCAAGTTCTATTAAGTTCAAAGATTTTTGGACGAGAAAAGGAATGGAAACCAACACTTCCCAAACCATAGCCTAGGTAAATCAAACCATTCAATAAGAAAAGTTGTGTTATTGAGTATTTGAGAAACATTAGGAATCGCATGATTCGTATGCTTGTGTTGTTTGGTGATCTTTCTATCAAATTCTATTAAGTTCAAAGATTTTTGGACGAGAAAAGGAATGGAAACCAACACTTCCCAAACCATAGCCTAGGTAAATCAAACCAATCAATAAGAAAAGTTGTGTTATTGAGTATTGGAGAAACATTAGGAATCGCATGATTCGTATGCTTGTGTTTGTGTTGTTTGGTGATCTTTCTATCACGTTCTATTAAGTTCAAAGATTTTTGGACGAGAAAAGGAATGGAAACCAACACTTCCCAAACCATAGCCTACGTAAATCAAACCAATCAATAAGAAAGGTTGTGTTATTGAGTATTTGAGAAACATTAGGAATCGCATGATTCGTATGCTTGTGTTTGTGTTGTTTGGTGATCTTTCTATCAAGTTCTATTAAGTTCGAAGATTTTTGGCCGAGAAAAAGAGTGGAAACCAACACTTCCCAAACCATAGCCTAGGCAAATCAAACCAAACAATAAGAAAAGTTGTGTTATTGAGTATTCGAGAAACATTAGGAATCGCATGATTCGTATGCTTGTGTTTGTGTTGTTTGGTGATCTTTCTATCAAGTTCTATTAAGTTCGAAGATTTTTGGCCGCGAAAAAGAGTGGAAACCAACACTTCCCAAACCATAGCCTAGGCATATCAAACCAATCAATAAGAAAAGTTGTGTTATTGAGTATTTGAGAAACATTAGGAATCGCACGATTCGTATGCTTGTGTTTGTGTTGTTTGGTGATCTTTCTATCAAGTTCTATTAAGTTCAAAGATTTCTGGACGAGAAAAAGTATTGAAACCAACACTTCCCAAACCATATCCTAGACAAATCAAACCAATCAATAAGAAATGTTGTGTTATTGAGTATTTGAGAAACATTAGGAATCGCATGATTCGTATGCTTGTGTTGTTTGGTGATCTTTCTATCACGTTCTATTAAGTTCAAAGATTTTTGGACAAGAAAAGGAATGGAAACCAACACTTCCCAAACCATAGCCTAGGCAAATCAAACCAATCAATAAGAAAAGTTGTGTTATTGAGTATTTGAGAAACATTAGGAATCGCACGATTCGTATGCTTGTGTTTGTGTTGTTTGGTGATCTTTCTATCAAGTTCTATTAAGTTCAAAGATTTTTGGACGAGAAAAGGAATGGAAACCAACACTTCCCAAACCATAGCCTAGGTAAATCAAACCATTCAATAAGAAAAGTTGTGTTATTGAGTATTTGAGAAACATTAGGAATCGCATGATTCGTATGCTTGTGTTGTTTGGTGATCTTTCTATCAAATTCTATTAAGTTCAAAGATTTTTGGACGAGAAAAGGAATGGAAACCAACACTTCCCAAACCATAGCCTAGGTAAATCAAACCAATCAATAAGAAAAGTTGTGTTATTGAGTATTGGAGAAACATTAGGAATCGCATGATTCGTATGCTTGTGTTTGTGTTGTTTGGTGATCTTTCTATCACGTTCTATTAAGTTCAAAGATTTTTGGACGAGAAAAGGAATGGAAACCAACACTTCCCAAACCATAGCCTACGTAAATCAAACCAATCAATAAGAAAGGTTGTGTTATTGAGTATTTGAGAAACATTAGGAATCGCATGATTCGTATGCTTGTGTTTGTGTTGTTTGGTGATCTTTCTATCAAGTTCTATTAAGTTCGAAGATTTTTGGCCGCGAAAAAGAGTGGAAACCAACACTTCCCAAACCATAGCCTAGGCAAATCAAACCAATCAATAAGAAAAGTTGTGTTATTGAGTATTTGAGAAACATTAGGAATCGCATGATTCGTATGCTTGTGTTGTTTGGTGATCTTTCTATCAAATTCTATTAAGTTCAAAGATTTTTGGACGAGAAAAGGAATGGAAACCAACACTTCCCAAACCATAGCCTAGGTAAATCAAACCAATCAATAAGAAAAGTTGTGTTATTGAGTATTGGAGAAACATTAGGAATCGCATGATTCGTATGCTTGTGTTTGTGTTGTTTGGTGATCTTTCTATCACGTTCTATTAAGTTCAAAGATTTTTGGACGAGAAAAGGAATGGAAACCAACACTTCCCAAACCATAGCCTACGTAAATCAAACCAATCAATAAGAAAGGTTGTGTTATTGAGTATTTGAGAAACATTAGGAATCGCATTATTCGTATGCTTGTGTTTGTGTTGTTTGGTGATCTTTCTATCAAGTTCTATTAAGTTCGAAGATTTTTGGCCGCAAAAAAGAGTGGAAACCAGCACTTCCCAAACCATAGCCTAGGCAAATCAAACCAATCAATAAGAAAGGTTGTGTTATTGAGTATTTGAGAAACATTAGGAATCGCATGATTCGTATGCTTGTGTTGTTTGGTGATCTTTCTATCAAGTTCTATTAAGTTCAAAGATTTTTGAACGAGAAAAGGAATGGAAACCAACACTTCCAAAACCATAGCCTACGTAAATCAAACCAATCAATAAGAAAAGTTGTGTTATTGAGTATTTGAGAAACATTAGGAATCGCATGATTCGTATGCTTGTGTTGTTTGGTGATCTTTCTATCAAGTTCTATTAAGTTCAAAGATTTTTGGACGAGAAAAGGAATGGAAACCAACACTTCCAAAACCATAGCCTACGTAAATCAAACCAATCAATAAGAAAAGTTGTGTTATTGAGTATTTGAGAAACATTAGGAATCGCATGATTCGTATGTTTGTGTTGTTTGGTGATCTTTCTATCACGTTCTATTAAGTTGAAAGATTTTTGGACGAGAAAAAGAATAGAAACAAACACTTCCCAAACCATATCCTAGGCAAATCAAACCAATCAATAAGAAAGGTTGTGTTATTGAGTATTTGAGAAACATTAGGAATCGCATGATTCGTATGCTTGTGTTTGTGTTGTTTGGTGATCTTTCTATCAAGTTCTATTAAGTTCGAAGATTTTTGGCCGCGAAAAAGAGTGGAAACCAACACTTCCCAAACCATAGCCTAGGCAAATCAAACCAATCAATAAGAAAAGTTGTGTTATTGAGTATTTGAGAAACATTAGGAATCGCACGATTCGTATGCTTGTGTTTGTGTTGTTTGGTGATCTTTCTATCAAGTTCTATTAAGTTCAAAGATTTTTGGATGAGAAAAAGTATTGAAACCAAAACTTCCCAAACCATATCCTAGACAAATCAAACCAATCAATAAGAAAGGTTGTGTTATTGAGTATTTGAGAAACATTAGGAATCGCTTGATTTGTATGCTTGTGTTTGTGTTGTTTGGTAATCTTTCTATCAAGTTCTATTAAGTTCAAAGATTTTTGGACGAGAAAAGGAATGGAAACCAACACTTCCCAAACCATAGCCTAGGCAAATCAAACCAATCAATAAGAAAGGTTGTGTTATTGAGTATTTGAGAAACATTAGGAATCGCTTGATTCGTATGCTTGTGTTTGTGTTGTTTGGTAATCTTTCTATCAAGTTCTATTAAGTTCAAAGATTTTTGGACGAGAAAAGGAATGGAAACCAACACTTCCCAAACCATAGCCTACGTAAATCAAACCAATCAATAAGAAAGGTTGTGTTATTGAGTATTTGAGAAACATTAGGAATCGCATGATTCGTATGCTTGTTTTTGTGTTGTTTGGTGATCTTTCTATCAAGTTCTATTAAGTTCGAAGATTTTTGGCCGCGAAAAAGAGTGGAAACCAACACTTCCCAAACCATAGCCTAGGCAAATCAAACCAATCAATAAGAAAAGTTGTGTTATTGAGTATTTGAGAAACATTAGGAATCGCATGATTCGTATGCTTGTGTTTGTGTTGTTTGGTTATCTTTCTATCACGTTCTATTATGTTCAAAGATTTTTGGACGAGAAAAGGAATGGAAACCAACACTTCCCAAACCATAGCCTACGTAAATCAAACCAATCAATAAGAAAAGTTGTGTTATTGAGTATTTGAGAAACATTAGGAATCGCATGATTCGTATGCTTGTGTTGTTTGGTGATCTTTCGATCAAGTTCTATTAAGTTCAAAGATTTTTGGACGAGAAAAAGAATGGAAACCAACACTTTCCAAACCATAGCCTAGGTAAATCAAACCAAACAATAAGAAAAGTTGTGTTATTGAGTATTTGAGAAACATTAGGAATCGCATGATTCGTATGCTTGTGTTTGTGTTGTTTGGTGATCTTTCTATCAAGTTCTATTAAGCTCAAAGATTTTTGGACGAGAAAAAGAATGGAAACCAACACTTTCCAAACCATAGCCTAGGTAAATCAAACCAAACAATAAGAAAAGTTGTGTTATTGAGTATTCGAGAAACATTAGGAATCGCATGATTCGTATGCTTGTGTTTGTGTTGTTTGGTGATCTTTCTATCAAGTTCTATTAAGTTCGAAGATTTTTGGCCGCGAAAAAGAGTGGAAACCAACACTTCCCAAACCATAGCCTAGGCATATCAAACCAATCAATAAGAAAAGTTGTGTTATTGAGTATTTGAGAAACATTAGGAATCGCACGATTCGTATGCTTGTGTTTGTGTTGTTTGGTGATCTTTCTATCAAGTTCTATTAAGTTCAAAGATTTTTGGACGAGAAAAAATATTGAAACCAACACTTCCCAAACCATATCCTAGACAAATCAAACCAATCAATAAGAAATGTTGTGTTATTGAGTATTTGAGAAACATTAGGAATCGCATGATTCGTATGCTTGTGTTGTTTGGTGATCTTTCTATCACGTTCTATTAAGTTCAAAGATTTTTGGACAAGAAAAGGAATGGAAACCAACACTTCCCAAACCATAGCCTAGGCAAATCAAACCAATCAATAAGAAAAGTTGTGTTATTGAGTATTTGAGAAACATTAGGAATCGCACGATTCGTATGCTTGTGTTTGTGTTGTTTGTTGATCTTTCTATCAAGTTCTATTAAGTTCAAAGATTTTTGGACGAGAAAAGGAATGGAAACCAACACTTCCCAAACCATAGCCTAGGTAAATCAAACCATTCAATAAGAAAAGTTGTGTTATTGAGTATTTGAGAAACATTAGGAATCGCATGATTCGTATGCTTGTGTTGTTTGGTGATCTTTCTATCAAATTCTATTAAGTTCAAAGATTTTTGGACGAGAAAAGGAATGGAAACCAACACTTCCCAAACCATAGCCTAGGTAAATCAAACCAATCAATAAGAAAAGTTGTGTTATTGAGTATTGGAGAAACATTAGGAATCGCATGATTCGTATGCTTGTGTTTGTGTTGTTTGGTGATCTTTCTATCACGTTCTATTAAGTTCAAAGATTTTTGGACGAGAAAAGGAATGGAAACCAACACTTCCCAAACCATAGCCTACGTAAATCAAACCAATCAATAAGAAAGGTTGTGTTATTGAGTATTTGAGAAACATTAGGAATCGCATGATTCGTATGCTTGTGTTTGTGTTGTTTGGTGATCTTTCTATCAAGTTCTATTAAGTTCGAAGATTTTTGGCCGCGAAAAAGAGTGGAAACCAACACTTCCCAAACCATAGCCTAGGCAAATCAAACCAATCAATAAGAAAAGTTGTGTTATTGAGTATTTGAGAAACATTAGGAATCGCATGATTCGTATGCTTGTGTTGTTTGGTGATCTTTCTATCAAATTCTATTAAGTTCAAAGATTTTTGGACGAGAAAAGGAATGGAAACCAACACTTCCCAAACCATAGCCTAGGTAAATCAAACCAATCAATAAGAAAAGTTGTGTTATTGAGTATTGGAGAAACATTAGGAATCGCATGATTCGTATGCTTGTGTTTGTGTTGTTTGGTGATCTTTCTATCACGTTCTATTAAGTTCAAAGATTTTTGGACGAGAAAAGGAATGGAAACCAACACTTCCCAAACCATAGCCTACGTAAATCAAACCAATCAATAAGAAAGGTTGTGTTATTGAGTATTTGAGAAACATTAGGAATCGCATTATTCGTACGTGTTTGTGTTGTTTGGTGATCTTTCTATCAAGTTCTATTAAGTTCGAAGATTTTTGGCCGCAAAAAAGAGTGGAAACCAGCACTTCCCAAACCATAGCCTAGGCAAATCAAACCAATCAATAAGAAAGGTTGTGTTATTGAGTATTTGAGAAACATTAGGAATCGCATGATTCGTATGCTTGTGTTGTTTGGTGATCTTTCTATCAAGTTCTATTAAGTTCAAAGATTTTTGGACGAGAAAAGGAATGGAAACCAACACTTCCAAAACCATAGCCTACGTAAATCAAACCAATCAATAAGAAAAGTTGTGTTATTGAGTATTTGAGAAACATTAGGAATCGCATGATTCGTATGCTTGTGTTGTTTGGTGATCTTTCTATCAAGTTCTATTAAGTTCAAAGATTTTTGGACGAGAAAAGGAATGGAAACCAACACTTCCAAAACCATAGCCTACGTAAATCAAACCAATCAATAAGAAAAGTTGTGTTATTGAGTATTTGAGAAACATTAGGAATCGCATGATTCGTATGTTTGTGTTGTTTGGTGATCTTTCTATCACGTTCTATTAAGTTGAAAGATTTTTGGACGAGAAAAAGAATGGAAACAAACACTTCCCAAACCGTATCCTAGGCAAATCAAACCAATCAATAAGAAAGGTTGTGTTATTGAGTATTTGAGAAACATTAGGAATCGCATGATTCGTATGCTTGTGTTTGTGTTGTTTGGTGATCTTTCTATCAAGTTCTATTAAGTTCGAAGATTTTTGGCCGCGAAAAAGAGTGGAAACCAACACTTCCCAAACCATAGCCTAGGCAAATCAAACCAATCAATAAGAAAAGTTGTGTTATTGAGTATTTGAGAAACATTAGGAATCGCACGATTCGTATGCTTGTGTTTGTGTTGTTTGGTGATCTTTCTATCAAGTTCTATTAAGTTCAAAGATTTTTGGATGAGAAAAAGTATTGAAACCAAAACTTCCCAAACCATATCCTAGACAAATCAAACCAATCAATAAGAAAGGTTGTGTTATTGAGTATTTGAGAAACATTAGGAATCGCTTGATTTGTATGCTTGTGTTTGTGTTGTTTGGTAATCTTTCTATCAAGTTCTATTAAGTTCAAAGATTTTTGGACGAGAAAAGGAATGGAAACCAACACTTCCCAAACCATAGCCTAGGCAAATCAAACCAATCAATAAGAAAGGTTGTGTTATTGAGTATTTGAGAAACATTAGGAATCGCTTGATTCGTATGCTTGTGTTTGTGTTGTTTGGTAATCTTTCTATCAAGTTCTATTAAGTTCAAAGATTTTTGGACGAGAAAAGGAATGGAAACCAACACTTCCCAAACCATAGCCTACGTAAATCAAACCAATCAATAAGAAAGGTTGTGTTATTGAGTATTTGAGAAACATTAGGAATCGCATGATTCGTATGCTTGTGTTTGTGTTGTTTGGTGATCTTTCTATCAAGTTCTATTAAGTTCGAAGATTTTTGGCCGCGAAAAAGAGTGGAAACCAACACTTCCCAAACCATAGCCTAGGCAAATCAAACCAATCAATAAGAAAAGTTGTGTTATTGAGTATTTGAGAAACATTAGGAATCGCATGATTCGTATGCTTGTGTTTGTGTTGTTTGGTTATCTTTCTATCACGTTCTATTATGTTCAAAGATTTTTGGACGAGAAAAGGAATGGAAACCAACACTTCCCAAACCATAGCCTACGTAAATCAAACCAATCAATAAGAAAAGTTGTGTTATTCAGTATTTGAGAAACATTAGGAATCGCATGATTCGTATGCTTGTGTTGTTTGGTGATCTTTCTATCAAGTTCTATTAAGTTCAAAGATTTTTGGACGAGAAAAAGAATGGAAACCAACACTTTCCAAACCATAGCCTAGGTAAATCAAACCAAACAATAAGAAAAGTTGTGTTTTTGAGTATTTGAGAAACATTAGGAATCGCATGATTCGTATGCTTGTGTTTGTGTTGTTTGGTGATCTTTCTATCAAGTTCTATTAAGTTCAAAGATTTTTGGACGAGAAAAAGAATGGAAACCAACACTTTCCAAACTAGCCTAGGTAAATCAAACCAAACAATAAGAAAAGTTGTGTTATTGAGTATTCGAGAAACATTAGGAATCGCATGATTCGTATGCTTGTGTTTGTGTTGTTTTGATACGGGGTTAGCCGTGTGGATGCCCGATCTTCGACGTTCACGACTCAACAAGGAAAACACAAGGAAACAATGGTTAGAATTGAATGGAACGAAACTGGAAATGATGAACTCGACTCAACAAGAGGAAAAACGACACAACAAAGAAGCAAACTGAAATGAAGAAACGAAAAGGGAAATTGATAGAAACGACGAGAAGGATAACCCTTCGAGACAACTATTAAACCCCTGGTATGTATTTCAACCAGAATCCTAATAGAATGGACGAAGAACCAACCTTGTACAATCCTACACAACCAGGCGACACCTTGAAGCACAGGAAGGGGGCTCGTGATCGTTGATAAGCACCAAGCTTCGTAGAGGATTGACACAAATCAAACAAACCAAGCTGCGATTCACACACTCAATGAAGCAAAGCTTCAAACTCTCTCTTTTCAAGAGAAAACGATTTCTATATTCTGAATTGTCTCAGTGTTCCAAACCATCAAAACAATACTTATATGTCCCACTTCTGGAAATAAAAGAAATAATTAAAAAGGTCTAATTAATTCTAAGATAGATAGGCCCAAAACAGCATAATAGGCCCAAAATGAAACAAACACTCTTGGGTGCCTAAAATAGGCGTCGGTGCCCAAACGAGGCACACTCGCAGCGCCGGTGCCCAAACGAGGCACACCCGCAGCGCCGGTGCCCAATCGCGGCACTCATGCGACGTCGCTTGTGCCTTGGCTCTCTTCATGGGTGGCGCCCACACTTGCTAGGCACACAGCCTTGGCACATGGCTCCATGCTCGCTCTCGCCTCCTTAGCACAAATGAAACACACAAAGGCATGCATTCCACTTTGTAGCTTCTTAGCTCGGGATCTAGTGATTGGCCCCTCAAAGAGTGTTGGGGCGCTTGGAGGAGGCTGACTGGATGATCCTTCATCAACCTCCCCTTCTTGGAAAGGATTCGACCCCGAATCCAAGTCTTCATCAAGAGCAAGGTATGGCGTGAGATCAGCGACGTTGAAAGTTGCGCTTACACCATAATCACCGGGCAGCTCCAGCTTGTATGCATTGTCCCCGATCCTCTTAAGCACCTTGAAAGGTCCATCTCCTCGAGGGGACAGCTTGTTCTTCCTTTGCTCCGGGAATCTCTCTTTCCTCAAATGAACCCACACCAAGTCTCCGGGCTGGAAAACAACGTGGCGCCTCCCATGGTTCGCTCTCCTTGCATTGTACTCGGCCTTTTGCTCCAACTTCAGTTTGGTGCGAGCATGCAATTCCCTAATAAACTCCACATGTTTTCCTGCGTCAAAGTGCTCATTTTCCCTCATTGGCAATGGGGTAAGATCTAGTGGGGTGAGAGGGTTAGTACCATAAACACATTCAAATGGAGTCAATTTAGTAGAAGAATGAACAATCCTGTTATATGCAAACTCCACATGAGGTAAGGCCTCTTCCCACATCTTCAAGTTCTTCCTAATTATGGCCCTAAGAATCGTAGCTAGTGTCCTATTGGTGACCTCGGTTTGCCCATCAGTTTGAGGGTGACTAGAGGTAGAAAACAGCAACTTAGTTCCTAGTTTACTCCATAAGGTTCTCCAAAAGTGGCTAAGGAACTTAGTATCTCGGTCACTAACTATGGTTTTAGGAACCCCATGCAATCTGACTATCTCCCTAAAGAATAATCCAGCCACATTAGTAGCATCGTCGGTCTTATGACATGCTATAAAATGTGCCATCTTACTAAACCTATCCACTACAACCATGATTGAATCCCTCCCCTTCTTAGTCCTAGGCAACCCAACTATAAAGTCCATAGAAAGGTCCTCCCAAGGGGCTGTAGGCGTGGGCAATGGTGTGTAAAGTCCATGTGGCATAAGTCTAGATTTAGCCCTAAGACAGTCCATGCATCTTTTAACTACATTCTCAACATCCCTAAGCATGTGTGGCCAATAGAAATGAGTCCTAAGAGTGTGATAAGTTTTGTCCCTCCCAAAATGCCCCATTAGGCCGCCCCTATGGGCTTCCTCAACAAGCAGCAAACGCAATGAACAACGAGGTATGCAAACTTTATCAACTAGAAAAAGAAAGCCATCATGCAAATAGTATTTCTCAGCACAATTCTTTTCAAGACAAGCCTTAAACGCATCACCAAAATCAAGATCAGTTTCATATAACTCACGAATATAAGTAAATCCTAATACTCTAGAGTCTAATGAAACAAGCAAAGTGTGGCGTCTAGACAAGGCATCAGCTACAACATTATCTTTTCCTCTTTTAAACTTAATCACATAAGGGAATGTTTCAATGAATTCCATCCATCTACCATGCCTCCTATCCATTTTATCTTGACTTTTAAAGTGTTTCAAGGATTCATGGTCAGTTTTAAGCACAAATTCCCTAGGCCAAAGATAATGCTGCCATGTTTTAAGCACTCGATACAAAGCATACAACTCTTTATCATAGGTCGAGTAGTTTAAACATGCACCTTTTAATTTCTCAGAAAAGAAGGCGATAGGTTTACCTTCTTGCATAAGCACGCCCCCTATGCCGACTCCACTTGCATCACACTCCACCTCAAACGGTCGTGTGAAGTCAGGCAACACCAATAGCGGGGCTTGCGTCAACTTCAGCTTGAGAGTCTCGAAGGCTCTCTCCTGGGCACGCCCCCACTTGAACTCACTTCTCTTCTTTGTAATTTCTGTCAATGGGGCTGCAATGGTGCTAAAATCCTTGACAAACCTCCTATAGAAGCTCGCCAGCCCATGGAAACTCCGCACCTGGCCAATAGTAGTTGGCGTGGGCCACTCGTTTATGGCCTTGATCTTGGCCTCATCCACTTGCAATCCCTGCGAGCTAACCACAAAACCAAGAAAGGTAACAGTAGTAGTACATAACTCACACTTTTTCAAATTCGCAAACAAGTGTTCAAGACGCAAGGTATTAAGCACATCTCTCAAATGACACTCATGCTCCTCTAGGGACTTACTATACACTAATATGTCATCAAAATAGACCACTACAAATTTCCCTATATAATGTCGCAATACATGGTTCATGAGACGCATGAATGTACTAGGGGCGTTCGTGAGCCCGAATGGCATAACGAGCCATTCATAGAGACCAAACTTGGTCTTGAAGGCTGTTTTCCACTCGTCCCCCTCCCTCATACGAATCTGGTGGTATCCACTTTTTAAATCAATTTTTGAGAAAATGGTGGATCCATGCAGTTCGTCTAGCATATCATCAAGACGAGGAATGGGGTGCCTATACTTTACCGTGATGTTATTAATGGCCCTGCAATCGACACACATTCTCCATGTGTTGTCTTTCTTGGGTACTAATAACACCGGTACAGCACAAGGGCTCATACTCTCCCTAATGTATCCCTTATCCAAGAGCTCTTGGACTTGGGATTGGACCTCTTGGGTCTCCTGGGGGTTCATACGGTAAGCTGGCCTGTTTGGCAAAGACGCCCCGGGAATGAGATCAATTTGATGCTCGATTCCTCTAATTGGGGGTAGGCCAGCCGGTATCTCGTCGGGGAATACGTCCTTGTACTCCTCGATGAGCCCCAAAATGCGTGGGGGCAGTGAAGCTCGAAGCTCTTCACTTAACAAGCTCAGCTCCTTGCATAAGAGCATAAGCGTTGTTTCCCCATCCAAAAACTCGTCTTCCAGCTCCCTCTTGGAAGCCAAAAGAGCGGAGGGAGGTGTAGGGCTGAGAGGTTGGCTCGTCTTACCCCGAGCTTTCTCTTCCTTCCCATTCTCTCCCTCAAGGTCAGAACATACCTTCTTACCTTGACGCTTCCGATCCCACTCCTCCGAGACCTGCGTAGGCGTCATGGGCTTAAGGACTATGGTCTGGCCGTTGTGGGTGAAGGTGTTTCGGTTGGTGAATCCATCGTGCACAACCTTCCTGTCGTATTGCCATGGACGACCTAATAGAATATGACAAGCCTGCATAGGTACTACATCACAAAGAACATTATCCTCATAACGTCCTAGTTTAATAGAAACCTTTACTTGCCTTTGCACTTTCAATTCACCACAGTCATTCATCCAATGCAACTTATAGGGTCTAGGGTGATGAGTCATAGATAATTGCAGTTTGTTAACCATCTCTAAGCTAGCAATGTTACAACAACTACCACTATCTATGATCATGTTACAAACCTTCCCTTTAATCAAGCACCTAGTATGAAACAAGTTCTCTCTTTGATTATCATCGCATGCTTGTGGTTTAATATGCAATGTCCTCCTAGCAATAAGAGATTCACCAGATTCATACTCAATTTCATCTTCAACATTATCATTTTCATGCAAATCATCATTAGGCTCGTTTTCATGCTCACTTTCAGATTCATATTCACCTAAATGATTGATTAAAAGTGTTTTCTTGTTAGGGCAATCTCTTGCATAATGTCCTCTACCCTGGCACTTAAAGCACACAATATCTCTAGTCCTAGACGAAGAGTTAGAGGTAGGATTACTCCCCTTTGGAGCTGCTGAAACCCCACTAGAATTGCCCTTGTTGTATGGTGAAGGCGTGGAGCTTGTGGGCTGTTTGGCTCGTCCAGCTTGGTCTCCTTGACCGCCGGCTGCATTGCTCCTCTCCTTTTGGTGCGAGGCCTCCTTCCCATACGATCCGCCTTGCTGGCCACGGCTCCCCCTCCATGATTGGGGCTGAGTGTTCGCGTTCCTTCCTCCCGAGTACCTAGACTTGAATTTCCTTTCTACTTTCAAAGCTAGATGGAAAAGGTCAGTCATAGTAGTGTAGGGATATAAATCAATCTCATTAGCCAAATAAGGATGCAAGATACGAAGATACCTGGCCATGGTGGTCTCTTCATCCTCAACCACATCAGCCCTTACCATCGCCACTTGCATGGCATTGTAGCACTCCTCGGCACTCATGGAACCTTGTTTTAAATTTTCCAGCCGCTGTCTTAGCTCCCGGGCGTAATGTTGAGGTATGAAACGCCCTCTCATCAACGCCTTCATTTGATCCCAGCTGGCTATGGGTGCGTCCAGATTGCGCCTCCTTTCTTTCACCAAGTTATCCCACCATATGAGGGCATAACCGGAGAACTCAAGGACAGCGAGCTGCACCTTCTTGGTCTCGGCAAAGTTGTGGCAGTTCCACACTTGCTCGATCTTGGTCTCCCATTCCATATAGACATCCGGATCACACTTGCCTTCGAAAGCAGGGATCCTCACCTTTATCTTGCCAACTCCGTCTTGCTCCTGCTCACGAGGTCTCATGGGACGCCTATCTCGACCTTCTCGGCGCTCCCTACCTCCCCTTCTTGAGACGCGCTCCCAATTATCCTCCTCCTCGCCCTCATACTCATCATCATAAAGGTCCATATCACTTGGTGATCCTCTTTGGTCCTGAAATCCTTGAAAGCTATTAGCACGATTATGCTCATCCCGAAGGGGAGTGAGCTGGGAACCAAAAGGCACTCTTCTAGGAAGATTGCCCGAGGAATTACGCAATGGATTAGAGTTATGAGGCACTTCCCTGGTTTGGTTTTGGAAACCATGTTGCTGTGATGTGGACGCCAAGTTAGGGTCCGTGTTGTGGGCGTTTTGGTCCTGGCCATCGCCGGTGCCTTGTTGGTGTGCCGCTGAATCGGTGCCCAAGGCTACGCTTGGCACGGGTGGAGGCAACGCCAAGGCTCTCGTCTCCAAGGCCGTCATCCTAGAATTGAGGCGTGTGATGTTGCTGTTGAGTGAGGTCAACAACTTGAACACCTCGGGGTGGATTGGCTCAGGGCTCTTGGGTGTGTTGGTGTTATCACTACTTTCGTTAGACATTCTGCACAATCAGCAAAAACACTTTACAAGCAAACTTGTCAAGTTAGTTTAATCCAAATCAGCCTCTCAAGTGTTTCACTCGCTCTCACTCTCGGTGTGTGATCGAGCTCGTTGTTTCAATCTGCTTGAAATGATCAACAAGTCAATTCAAAGATTAGTAAACAACAATTCACGAGAAGATGAAGGCTGGGGAAGAAACGTCCAAGAAAAGAAGACTCAAATCTGTTTAAGAATGGAGATGAATAGAGAAAGAGAACAAACCTCGATTAAGCTTCTATCACCTTGATTTCCGTAACCAAGTATGAACTTGGAGTGGTTTGTTTAGGTGAGGGTAGGCTGAAAGTGTAAGGTTCGAAAGCTTCTCCAATGGGATCGTCCAACTCAAGAGATGAAGAGGAAAGATGATGATATGTCGCACACCTTAATTACACTATGCACTAGAATAAAATGCAATGATATACTATGAATGAAATAGAAGAATAAAATCTGATTTCTGATTTTCGTTTTTTTTTTTTTTTTTTTTTTTTTTTTTTTGATTTTCTTTTTTTTTTTTTTTAATCAGAAATAATCAGAAAATACAAATAATTTCGAAATTGAAATAAAATGCTATTCTAAGGTGCAAAATAATTTGCTAGAAATGAGGAGAGGTGGCGATTTGAGTTTGAAATGTTGGTGGCTGAAATCCCTTGATTTTAGGAGAAGGAATAGGCTGGAGGATGGTGGTTGGGCGTGGCTTTTGAATTCAAATGAGCTGAATGGGTTCTCCTTGATATTAGGAGGTGGGTGTGGGATAATGTGGCTGGGATATGGTTTGTTGTTGGTCAACCTTAAAAATAGGAATCAGCTTAGGATTAATTCAAATTTGAATTAATTAAATCAAATTTATGACTCCAATTTAATTAAAACAAATCGGCTGACTTAATCAAGGTGGTGGTCGAATTTGTGGAGGTGGTGGGCGGATTTTGTGAAGGTGGTGGGGCGTTGGTGGTTGTGGTGGCTGAGGGGACGATTTTTCTTGGCTAAAGGTGTAATTGGCTAGGCAAAACAAACCACTGCGCAAGAACAAACCGATTAGTACTTTCAAGTTCAGATTAAAGAGAGTTGATTAATCGAACCTGATCTCCGGAGGACTCTTTTTGGTATTTTGTAGACTCTTTTGATGGGAACGAAAAGAACGTCGTCAACGCAGCTCTGATACCACTTTGATACGGGGTTAGCCGTGTGGATGCCCGATCTTCGACGTTCACGACTCAACAAGGAAAACACAAGGAAACAATGGTTAGAATTGAATGGAACGAAACTGGAAATGATGAACTCGACTCAACAAGAGGAAAAACGACACAACAAAGAAGCAAACTGAAATGAAGAAACGAAAAGGGAAATTGATAGAAACGACGAGAAGGATAACCCTTCGAGACAACTATTAAACCCCTGGTATGTATTTCAACTAGAATCCTAATAGAATGGACGAAGAACCAACCTTGTACAATCCTACACAACAAGGCGACACCTTGAAGCACAGGAAGGGGGCTCGTGATCGTTGATAAGCACCAAGCTTCGTAGAGGATTGACACAAATCAAACAAACCAAGCTGCGATTCACACACTCAATGAAGCAAAGCTTCAAACTCTCTCTTTTCAAGAGAAAACGATTTCTATATTCTGAATTGTCTAAGTGTTCCAAACCATCAAAACAATACTTATATGTCTCACTTCTGGAAATAAAAGAAATAATTAAAAAGGTCTAATTAATTCTAAGATAGATAGGCCCAAAACAGCATAATAGGCCCAAAATGAAACAAACACTCTTGGGTGCCTAAAATAGGTGTCGGTGCCCAAACGAGGCACACTCGCAGCGCCGGTGCCCAAACGAGGCACACCCGCAGCGCCGGTGCCCAATCGCGGCACTCATGCGACGTCGCTTGTGCCTTGGCTCTCTTCATGGGTGGCGCCCACACTTGCTAGGCACACAGCCTTGGCACATGGCTCCATGCTCGCTCTCGCCTCCTTAGCACAAATGAAACACACAAAGGCATGCATTCCACTTTGTAGCTTCTTAGCTCGGGATCTAGTGATTGGCCCCTCAAAGAGTGTTGGGGCGCTTGGAGGAGGCTGACTGGATGATCCTTCATCATGTTTGGTGATCTTTCTATCAAGTTCTATTAAGTTCGAAGATTTTTGGCCGCGAAAAAGAGTGGAAACCAACACTTCCCAAACCATAGCCTAGGCATATCAAACCAATCAATAAGAAAAGTTGTGTTATTGAGTATTTGAGAAACATTAGGAATCGCACGATTCGTATGCTTGTGTTTGTGTTGTTTGGTGATCTTTCTATCAAGTTCTATTAAGTTCAAAGATTTTTGGACGAGAAAAAGTATTGAAACCAACACTTCCCAAACCATATCCTAGACAAATCAAACCAATCAATAAGAAAGGTTGTGTTATTGAGTATTTGAGAAACATTAGGAATCACATGATTCGTATGCTTGTGTTGTTTGGTGATCTTTCTATCACGTTCTATTAAGTTCAAAGATTTTTGGACAAGAAAAGGAATGGAAACCAACACTTCCCAAACCATAGCCTAGGCAAATCAAACCAATCAATAAGAAAAGTTGTGTTATTGAGTATTTGAGAAACATTAGGAATCGCACGATTCGTATGCTTGTGTTTGTGTTGTTTGGTGATCTTTCTATCAAGTTCTATTAAGTTCAAAGATTTTTGGACGAGAAAAGGAATGGAAACCAACACTTCCCAAACCATAGCCTAGGTAAATCAAACCATTCAATAAGAAAAGTTGTGTTATTGAGTATTTGAGAAACATTAGGAATCGCATGATTCGTATGCTTGTGTTGTTTGGTGATCTTTCTATCAAATTCTATTAAGTTCAAAGATTTTTGGACGAGAAAAGGAATGGAAACCAACACTTCCCAAACCATAGCCTAGGTAAATCAAACCAATCAATAAGAAAAGTTGTGTTATTGAGTATTTGAGAAACATTAGGAATCGCATGATTCGTATGCTTGTGTTGTTTGGTGATCTTTCTATCAAGTTCTATTAAGTTCAAAGATTTTTGGACGAGAAAAGGAATGGAAACCAACACTTCCAAAACCATAGCCTACGTAAATCAAACCAATCAATAAGAAAAGTTGTGTTATTGAGTATTTGAGAAACATTAGGAATCGCATGATTCGTATGTTTGTGTTGTTTGGTGATCTTTCTATCACGTTCTATTAAGTTGAAAGATTTTTGGACGAGAAAAAGAATGGAAACAAACACTTCCCAAACCATATCCTAGGCAAATCAAACCAATCAATAAGAAAGGTTGTGTTATTGAGTATTTGAGAAACATTAGGAATCGCATGATTCGTATGCTTGTGTTTGTGTTGTTTGGTGATCTTTCTATCAAGTTCTATTAAGTTCGAAGATTTTTGGCCGCGAAAAAGAGTGGAAACCAACACTTCCCAAACCATAGCCTAGGCAAATCAAACCAATCAATAAGAAAAGTTGTGTTATTGAGTATTTGAGAAACATTAGGAATCGCACGATTCGTATGCTTGTGTTTGTGTTGTTTGGTGATCTTTCTATCAAGTTCTATTAAGTTCAAAGATTTTTGGATGAGAAAAAGTATTGAAACCAAAACTTCCCAAACCATATCCTAGACAAATCAAACCAATCAATAAGAAAGGTTGTGTTATTGAGTATTTGAGAAACATTAGGAATCGCTTGATTTGTATGCTTGTGTTTGTGTTGTTTGGTAATCTTTCTATCAAGTTCTATTAAGTTCAAAGATTTTTGGACGAGAAAAGGAATGGAAACCAACACTTCCCAAACCATAGCCTAGGCAAATCAAACCAATCAATAAGAAAGGTTGTGTTATTGAGTATTTGAGAAACATTAGGAATCGCTTGATTCGTATGCTTGTGTTTGTGTTGTTTGGTAATCTTTCTATCAAGTTCTATTAAATTCAAAGATTTTTGGACGAGAAAAGGAATGGAAACCAACACTTCCCAAACCATAGCCTACGTAAATCAAACCAATCAATAAGAAAGGTTGTGTTATTGAGTATTTGAGAAACATTAGGAATCGCATGATTCGTATGCTTGTGTTTGTGTTGTTTGGTGATCTTTCTATCAAGTTCTATTAAGTTCGAAGATTTTTGGCCGCGAAAAAGATTGGAAACCAAAACTTCCCAAACCATAGCCTAGGCAAATCAAACCAATCAATAAGAAAAGTTGTGTTATTGAGTATTTGAGAAACATTAGGAATCGCATGATTCGTATGCTTGTGTTTGTGTTGTTTGGTTATCTTTCTATCACGTTCTATTATGTTCAAATATTTTTGGACGAGAAAAGGAATGGAAACCAACACTTCCCAAACCATAGCCTACGTAAATCAAACCAATCAATAAGAAAAGTTGTGTTATTCAGTATTTGAGAAACATTAGGAATCGCATGCTTCGTATGCTTGTGTTGTTTGGTGATCTTTCTATCAAGTTCTATTAAGTTCAAAGATTTTTGGACGAGAAAAAGAATGGAAACCAACACTTTCCAAACCATAGCCTAGGTAAATCAAACCAAACAATAAGAAAAGTTGTGTTATTGAGTATTTGAGAAACATTAGGAATCGCATGATTCGTATGCTTGTGTTTGTGTTGTTTGGTTATCTTTCTATCACGTTCTATTATGTTCAAATATTTTTGGACGAGAAAAGGAATGGAAACCAACACTTCCCAAACCATAGCCTACGTAAATCAAACCAATCAATAAGAAAAGTTGTGTTATTCAGTATTTGAGAAACATTAGGAATCGCATGCTTCGTATGCTTGTGTTGTTTGGTGATCTTTCTATCAAGTTCTATTAAGTTCAAAGATTTTTGGACGAGAAAAGGAATGGAAACCAACACTTCCCAAACCATAGCCTAGATAAATCAAACCATTCAATAAGAAAAGTTGTGTTATTGAGTATTTGAGAAACATTAGGAATCGCATGATTCGGATGCTTGTGTTGTTTGGTGATCTTTCTATCAAATTCTATTAAGTTCAAAGATTTTTGGACGAGAAAAGGAATGGAAACCAACACTTCCCAAACCATAGCCTAGGTAAATCAAACCAATCAATAAGAAAAGTTGTGTTATTGAGTATTGGAGAAACATTAGGAATCGCATGATTCGTATGCTTGTGTTTGTGTTGTTTGGTGATCTTTCTATCACGTTCTATTAAGTTCAAAGATTTTTGGACGAGAAAAGGAATGGAAACCAACACTTCCCAAACCATAGCCTACGTAAATCAAACCAATCAATAAGAAAGGTTGTGTTATTGAGTATTTGAGAAACATTAGGAATCGCATGATTCGTATGCTTGTGTTTGTGTTGTTTGGTGATCTTTCTATCAAGTTCTATTGAGTTCGAAGATTTTTGGCCGCAAAAAAGAGTGGAAACCAACACTTCCCAAACCATAGCCTAGGCAAATCAAACCAATCAATAAGAAAGGTTGTGTTATTGAGTATTTGAGAAACATTAGGAATCGCTTGATTCGTATGCTTGTGTTTGTGTTGTTTGGTAATCTTTCTATCAAGTTCTATTAAGTTCAAAGATTTTTGGACGAGAAAAAGAATGGAAACCAACACTTCCCAAACCATATCCTAGGCAAATCAAACCAATCAATAAGAAAGGTTGTGTTATTGAGTACTTGAGAAACATTAGGAATCACATGATTCGTATGCTTGTGTTTGTGTTGTTTGGTGACAAAACTATTAAGTTCAAAGATTTTTGGACGAGAAAAAGAATGGAAACCAACACTTCCCAAACCATAGCCTAGGTAAATCAAACCAATCAATAAGAAAAGTTGTGTTATTGAGTATTTGAGAAACATTAGGAATCGCATGATTCGTATGCTTGTGTTTGTGTTGTTTGGTGATCTTTCTATCAAGTACTATTAAGTTCAAAGATTTTTGGACGAGAAAAAGAATGGAAACCAACACTTTCCAAACCATAGCCTAGGTAAATCAAACCAAACAATAAGAAAAGTTGTGTTATTGAGTATTTGAGAAACATTAGGAATCGCATGATTCGTATGTTTGTGTTGTTTGGTGATCTTTCTATCACGTTCTATTAAGTTGAAAGATTTTTGGACGAGAAAAAGAATGGAAACAAACACTTCCCAAACCATATCCTAGGCAAATCAAACCAATCAATAAGAAAGGTTGTGTTATTGAGTATTTGAGAAACATTAGGAATCGCATGATTCGTATGCTTGTGTTTGTGTTGTTTGGTGATCTTTCTATCAAGTTCTATTAAGTTCGAAGATTTTTGGCCGCGAAAAAGAGTGGAAACCAACACTTCCCAAACCATAGCCTAGGCAAATCAAACCAATCAATAAGAAAAGTTGTGTTATTGAGTATTTGAGAAACATTAGGAATCGCACGATTCGTATGCTTGTGTTTGTGTTGTTTGGTGATCTTTCTATCAAGTTCTATTAAGTTCAAAGATTTTTGGATGAGAAAAAGTATTGAAACCAAAACTTCCCAAACCATATCCTAGACAAATCAAACCAATCAATAAGAAAGGTTGTGTTATTGAGTATTTCAGAAACATTAGGAATCGCTTGATTTGTATGCTTGTGTTTGTGTTGTTTGGTAATCTTTCTATCAAGTTCTATTAAGTTCAAAGATTTTTGGACGAGAAAAGGAATGGAAACCAACACTTCCCAAACCATAGCCTAGGCAAATCAAACCAATCAATAAGAAAGGTTGTGTTATTGAGTATTTGAGAAACATTAGGAATCGCTTGATTCGTATGCTTGTGTTTGTGTTGTTTGGTAATCTTTCTATCAAGTTCTATTAAATTCAAAGATTTTTGGACGAGAAAAGGAATGGAAACCAACACTTCCCAAACCATAGCCTACGTAAATCAAACCAATCAATAAGAAAGGTTGTGTTATTGAGTATTTGAGAAACATTAGGAATCGCATGATTCGTATGCTTGTGTTTGTGTTGTTTGGTGATCTTTCTATCAAGTTCTATTAAGTTCGAAGATTTTTGGCCGCGAAAAAGATTGGAAACCAAAACTTCCCAAACCATAGCCTAGGCAAATCAAACCAATCAATAAGAAAAGTTGTGTTATTGAGTATTTGAGAAACATTAGGAATCGCATGATTCGTATGCTTGTGTTTGTGTTGTTTGGTTATCTTTCTATCACGTTCTATTATGTTCAAATATTTTTGGACGAGAAAAGGAATGGAAACCAACACTTCCCAAACCATAGCCTACGTTAATCAAACCAATCAATAAGAAAAGTTGTGTTATTCAGTATTTGAGAAACATTAGGAATCGCATGCTTCGTATGCTTGTGTTGTTTGGTGATCTTTCTATCAAGTTCTATTAAGTTCAAAGATTTTTGGACGAGAAAAAGAATGGAAACCAACACTTTCCAAACCATAGCCTAGGTAAATCAAACCAAACAATAAGAAAAGTTGTGTTATTGAGTATTTGAGAAACATTAGGAATCGCATGATTCGTATGCTTGTGTTTGTGTTGTTTGGTGATCTTTCTATCAAGTTCTATTAAGTTCAAAGATTTTTGGACGAGAAAAAGAATGGAAACCAACACTTTCCAAACCATAGCCTAGGTAAATCAAACCAAACAATAAGAAAAGTTGTGTTATTGAGTATTCGAGAAACATTAGGAATCGCATGATTCGTATGCTTGTGTTTGTGTTGTTTGGTGATCTTTCTATCAAGTTCTATTAAGTTCGAAGATTTTTGGCCGCGAAAAAGAGTGGAAACCAACACTTCCCAAACCATAGCCTAGGCATATCAAACCAATCAATAAGAAAAGTTGTGTTATTGAGTATTTGAGAAACATTAGGAATCGCACGATTCGTATGCTTGTGTTTGTGTTGTTTGGTGATCTTTCTATCAAGTTCTATTAAGTTCAAAGATTTTTGGACGAGAAAAAGTATTGAAACCAACACTTCCCAAACCATATCCTAGACAAATCAAACCAATCAATAAGAAAGGTTGTGTTATTGAGTATTTGAGAAACATTAGGAATCGCATGATTCGTATGCTTGTGTTGTTTGGTGATCTTTCTATCACGTTCTATTAAGTTCAAAGATTTTTGGACAAGAAAAGGAATGGAAACCAACACTTCCCAAACCATAGCCTAGGCAAATCAAACCAATCAATAAGAAAAGTTGTGTTATTGAGTATTTGAGAAACATTAGGAATCGCACGATTCGTATGCTTGTGTTTGTGTTGTTTGGTGATCTTTCTATCAAGTTCTATTAAGTTCAAAGATTTTTGGACGAGAAAAGGAATGGAAACCAACACTTCCCAAACCATAGCCTAGATAAATCAAACCATTCAATAAGAAAAGTTGTGTTATTGAGTATTTGAGAAACATTAGGAATCGCATGATTCGGATGCTTGTGTTGTTTGGTGATCTTTCTATCAAATTCTATTAAGTTCAAAGATTTTTGGACGAGAAAAGGAATGGAAACCAACACTTCCCAAACCATAGCCTAGGTAAATCAAACCAATCAATAAGAAAAGTTGTGTTATTGAGTATTGGAGAAACATTAGGAATCGCATGATTCGTATGCTTGTGTTTGTGTTGTTTGGTGATCTTTCTATCACGTTCTATTAAGTTCAAAGATTTTTGGACGAGAAAAGGAATGGAAACCAACACTTCCCAAACCATAGCCTACGTAAATCAAACCAATCAATAAGAAAGGTTGTGTTATTGAGTATTTGAGAAACATTAGGAATCGCATGATTCGTATGCTTGTGTTTGTGTTGTTTGGTGATCTTTCTATCAAGTTCTATTGAGTTCGAAGATTTTTGGCCGCAAAAAAGAGTGGAAACCAACACTTCCCAAACCATAGCCTAGGCAAATCAAACCAATCAATAAGAAAGGTTGTGTTATTGAGTATTTGAGAAACATTAGGAATCGCTTGATTCGTATGCTTGTGTTTGTGTTGTTTGGTAATCTTTCTATCAAGTTCTATTAAGTTCAAAGATTTTTGGACGAGAAAAAGAATGGAAACCAACACTTCCCAAACCATATCCTAGGCAAATCAAACCAATCAATAAGAAAGGTTGTGTTATTGAGTACTTGAGAAACATTAGGAATCACATGATTCGTATGCTTGTGTTTGTGTTGTTTGGTGACAAAACTATTAAGTTCAAAGATTTTTGGACGAGAAAAAGAATGGAAACCAACACTTCCCAAACCATAGCCTAGGTAAATCAAACCAATCAATAAGAAAAGTTGTGTTATTGAGTATTTGAGAAACATTAGGAATCGCATGATTCGTATGCTTGTGTTTGTGTTGTTTGGTGATCTTTCTATCAAGTACTATTAAGTTCAAAGATTTTTGGACGAGAAAAAGAATGGAAACCAACACTTTCCAAACCATAGCCTAGGTAAATCAAACCAAACAATAAGAAAAGTTGTGTTATTGAGTATTTGAGAAACATTAGGAATCGCATGATTCGTATGTTTGTGTTGTTTGGTGATCTTTCTATCACGTTCTATTAAGTTGAAAGATTTTTGGACGAGAAAAAGAATGGAAACAAACACTTCCCAAACCATATCCTAGGCAAATCAAACCAATCAATAAGAAAGGTTGTGTTATTGAGTATTTGAGAAACATTAGGAATCGCATGATTCGTATGCTTGTGTTTGTGTTGTTTGGTGATCTTTCTATCAAGTTCTATTAAGTTCGAAGATTTTTGGCCGCGAAAAAGAGTGGAAACCAACACTTCCCAAACCATAGCCTAGGCAAATCAAACCAATCAATAAGAAAAGTTGTGTTATTGAGTATTTGAGAAACATTAGGAATCGCACGATTCGTATGCTTGTGTTTGTGTTGTTTGGTGATCTTTCTATCAAGTTCTATTAAGTTCAAAGATTTTTGGATGAGAAAAAGTATTGAAACCAAAACTTCCCAAACCATATCCTAGACAAATCAAACCAATCAATAAGAAAGGTTGTGTTATTGAGTATTTGAGAAACATTAGGAATCGCTTGATTTGTATGCTTGTGTTTGTGTTGTTTGGTAATCTTTCTATCAAGTTCTATTAAGTTCAAAGATTTTTGGACGAGAAAAGGAATGGAAACCAACACTTCCCAAACCATAGCCTAGGCAAATCAAACCAATCAATAAGAAAGGTTGTGTTATTGAGTATTTGAGAAACATTAGGAATCGCTTGATTCGTATGCTTGTGTTTGTGTTGTTTGGTAATCTTTCTATCAAGTTCTATTAAATTCAAAGATTTTTGGACGAGAAAAGGAATGGAAACCAACACTTCCCAAACCATAGCCTACGTAAATCAAACCAATCAATAAGAAAGGTTGTGTTATTGAGTATTTGAGAAACATTAGGAATCGCATGATTCGTATGCTTGTGTTTGTGTTGTTTGGTGATCTTTCTATCAAGTTCTATTAAGTTCGAAGATTTTTGGCCGCGAAAAAGATTGGAAACCAAAACTTCCCAAACCATAGCCTAGGCAAATCAAACCAATCAATAAGAAAAGTTGTGTTATTGAGTATTTGAGAAACATTAGGAATCGCATGATTCGTATGCTTGTGTTTGTGTTGTTTGGTTATCTTTCTATCACGTTCTATTATGTTCAAATATTTTTGGACGAGAAAAGGAATGGAAACCAACACTTCCCAAACCATAGCCTACGTTAATCAAACCAATCAATAAGAAAAGTTGTGTTATTCAGTATTTGAGAAACATTAGGAATCGCATGCTTCGTATGCTTGTGTTGTTTGGTGATCTTTCTATCAAGTTCTATTAAGTTCAAAGATTTTTGGACGAGAAAAAGAATGGAAACCAACACTTTCCAAACCATAGCCTAGGTAAATCAAACCAAACAATAAGAAAAGTTGTGTTATTGAGTATTTGAGAAACATTAGGAATCGCATGATTCGTATGCTTGTGTTTGTGTTGTTTGGTGATCTTTCTATCAAGTTCTATTAAGTTCAAAGATTTTTGGACGAGAAAAAGAATGGAAACCAACACTTTCCAAACCATAGCCTAGGTAAATCAAACCAAACAATAAGAAAAGTTGTGTTATTGAGTATTCGAGAAACATTAGGAATCGCATGATTCGTATGCTTGTGTTTGTGTTGTTTGGTGATCTTTCTATCAAGTTCTATTAAGTTCGAAGATTTTTGGCCGCGAAAAAGAGTGGAAACCAACACTTCCCAAACCATAGCCTAGGCATATCAAACCAATCAATAAGAAAAGTTGTGTTATTGAGTATTTGAGAAACATTAGGAATCGCACGATTCGTATGCTTGTGTTTGTGTTGTTTGGTGATCTTTCTATCAAGTTCTATTAAGTTCAAAGATTTTTGGACGAGAAAAAGTATTGAAACCAACACTTCCCAAACCATATCCTAGACAAATCAAACCAATCAATAAGAAAGGTTGTGTTATTGAGTATTTGAGAAACATTAGGAATCGCATGATTCGTATGCTTGTGTTGTTTGGTGATCTTTCTATCACGTTCTATTAAGTTCAAAGATTTTTGGACAAGAAAAGGAATGGAAACCAACACTTCCCAAACCATAGCCTAGGCAAATCAAACCAATCAATAAGAAAAGTTGTGTTATTGAGTATTTGAGAAACATTAGGAATCGCACGATTCGTATGCTTGTGTTTGTGTTGTTTGGTGATCTTTCTATCAAGTTCTATTAAGTTCAAAGATTTTTGGACGAGAAAAGGAATGGAAACCAACACTTCCCAAACCATAGCCTAGATAAATCAAACCATTCAATAAGAAAAGTTGTGTTATTGAGTATTTGAGAAACATTAGGAATCGCATGATTCGGATGCTTGTGTTGTTTGGTGATCTTTCTATCAAATTCTATTAAGTTCAAAGATTTTTGGACGAGAAAAGGAATGGAAACCAACACTTCCCAAACCATAGCCTAGGTAAATCAAACCAATCAATAAGAAAAGTTGTGTTATTGAGTATTGGAGAAACATTAGGAATCGCATGATTCGTATGCTTGTGTTTGTGTTGTTTGGTGATCTTTCTATCACGTTCTATTAAGTTCAAAGATTTTTGGACGAGAAAAGGAATGGAAACCAACACTTCCCAAACCATAGCCTACGTAAATCAAACCAATCAATAAGAAAGGTTGTGTTATTGAGTATTTGAGAAACATTAGGAATCGCATGATTCGTATGCTTGTGTTTGTGTTGTTTGGTGATCTTTCTATCAAGTTCTATTGAGTTCGAAGATTTTTGGCCGCAAAAAAGAGTGGAAACCAACACTTCCCAAACCATAGCCTAGGCAAATCAAACCAATCAATAAGAAAGGTTGTGTTATTGAGTATTTGAGAAACATTAGGAATCGCTTGATTCGTATGCTTGTGTTTGTGTTGTTTGGTAATCTTTCTATCAAGTTCTATTAAGTTCAAAGATTTTTGGACGAGAAAAAGAATGGAAACCAACACTTCCCAAACCATATCCTAGGCAAATCAAACCAATCAATAAGAAAGGTTGTGTTATTGAGTACTTGAGAAACATTAGGAATCACATGATTCGTATGCTTGTGTTTGTGTTGTTTGGTGACAAAACTATTAAGTTCAAAGATTTTTGGACGAGAAAAAGAATGGAAACCAACACTTCCCAAACCATATGATACGGGGTTAGCCGTGTGGATGCCCGATCTTCGACGTTCACGACTCAACAAGGAAAACACAAGGAAACAATGGTTAGAATTGAATGGAACGAAACTGGAAATGATGAACTCGACTCAACAAGAGGAAAAACGACACAACAAAGAAGCAAACTGAAATGAAGAAACGAAAAGGGAAATTGATAGAAACGACGAGAAGGATAACCCTTCGAGACAACTATTAAACCCCTGGTATGTATTTCAACCAGAATCCTAATAGAATGGACGAAGAACCAACCTTGTACAATCCTACACAACAAGGCGACACCTTGAAGCACAGGAAGGGGGCTCGTGATCGTTGATAAGCACCAAGCTTCGTAGAGGATTGACACAAATCAAACAAACCAAGCTGCGATTCACACACTCAATGAAGCAAAGCTTCAAACTCTCTCTTTTCAAGAGAAAAACGATTTCTATCTTCTGAATTGTCTAAGTGTTCCAAACCATCAAAACAATACTTATATGTCTCACTTCTGGAAATAAAAGAAATAATTAAAAAGGTCTAATTAATTCTAAGATAGATAGGCCCAAAACAGCATAATAGGCCCAAAATGAAACAAACACTCTTGGGTGCCTATAATAGGCGTCGGTGCCCAAACGAGGCACACTCGCAGCGCCGGTGCCCAAACGAGGCACACCCGCAGCGCCGGTGCCCAATCGCGGCACTCATGCGACGTCGCTTGTGCCTTGGCTCTCTTCATGGGTGGCGCCCACACTTGCTAGGCACACAGCCTTGGCACATGGCTCCATGCTCGCTCTCGCCTCCTTAGCACAAATGAAACACACAAAGGCATGCATTCCACTTTGTAGCTTCTTAGCTCGGGATCTAGTGATTGGCCCCTCAAAGAGTGTTGGGGCGCTTGGAGGAGGCTGACTGGATGATCCTTCATCAACCTCCCCTTCTTGGAAAGGATTCGACCCCGAATCCAAGTCTTCATCAAGAGCAAGGTATGGCGTGAGATCAGCGACGTTGAAAGTTGCGCTTACACCATAATCACCGGGCAGCTCCAGCTTGTATGCATTGTCCCCGATCCTCTTAAGCACCTTGAAAGGTCCATCTCCTCGAGGGGACAGCTTGTTCTTCCTTTGCTCCGGGAATCTCTCTTTCCTCAAATGAACCCACACCAAGTCTCCGGGCTGGAAAACAACGTGGCGCCTCCCATGGTTCGCTCTCCTTGCATTGTACTCGGCCTTTTGCTCCAACTTCAGTTTGGTGCGAGCATGCAATTCCCTAATAAACTCCACATGTTTTCCTGCGTCAAAGTGCTCATTTTCCCTCATTGGCAATGGGGTAAGATCTAGTGGGGTGAGAGGGTTAGTACCATAAACACATTCAAATGGAGTCAATTTAGTAGAAGAATGAACAATCCTGTTATATGCAAACTCCACATGAGGTAAGGCCTCTTCCCACATCTTCAAGTTCTTCCTAATTATGGCCCTAAGAATCGTAGCTAGTGTCCTATTGGTGACCTCGGTTTGCCCATCAGTTTGAGGGTGACTAGAGGTAGAAAACAGCAACTTAGTTCCTAGTTTACTTAAGGTTCTCCAAAAGTGGCTAAGGAACTTAGTATCTCGGTCACTAACTATGGTTTTAGGAACCCCATGCAATCTGACTATCTCCCTAAAGAATAATCCAGCCACATTAGTAGCATCGTCGGTCTTATGACATGCTATAAAATGTGCCATCTTACTAAACCTATCCACTACAACCATGATTGAATCCCTCCCCTTCTTAGTCCTAGGCAACCCAACTATAAAGTCCATAGAAAGGTCCTCCCAAGGGGCTGTAGGCGTGGGCAATGGTGTGTAAAGTCCATGTGGCATAAGTCTAGATTTAGCCCTAAGACAGTCCATGCATCTTTTAACTACATTCTCAACATCCCTAAGCATGTGTGGCCAATAGAAATGAGTCCTAAGAGTGTGATAAGTTTTGTCCCTCCCAAAATGCCCCATTAGGCCGCCCCTATGGGCTTCCTCAACAAGCAGCAAACGCAATGAACAACGAGGTATGCAAACTTTATCAACTAGAAAAAGAAAGCCATCATGCAAATAGTATTTCTCAACACAATTCTTTTCAAGACAAGCCTTAAACGCATCACCAAAATCAAGATCAGTTTCATATAACTCACGAATATAAGTAAATCCTAATACTCTAGAGTCTAATGAAACAAGCAAAGTGTGGCGTCTAGACAAGGCATCAGCTACAACATTATCTTTTCCTCTTTTAAACTTAATCACATAAGGGAATGTTTCAATGAATTCCATCCATCTACCATGCCTCCTATCCATTTTATCTTGACTTTTAAAGTGTTTCAAGGATTTATGGTCAGTTTTAAGCACAAATTCCCTAGGCCAAAGATAATGCTGCCATGTTTTAAGCACTCGATACAAAGCATACAACTCTTTATCATAGGTCGAGTAGTTTAAACATGCACCTTTTAATTTCTCAGAAAAGAAGGCGATAGGTTTACCTTCTTGCATAAGCACGCCCCCTATGCCGACTCCACTTGCATCACACTCCACCTCAAACGGTCGTGTGAAGTCAGGCAACACCAATAGCGGGGCTTGCGTCAACTTCAGCTTGAGAGTCTCGAAGGCTCTCTCCTGGGCACGCCCCCACTTGAACTCACTTCTCTTCTTTGTAATTTCTGTCAATGGGGCTGCAATGGTGCTAAAATCCTTGACAAACCTCCTATAGAAGCTCGCCAGCCCATGGAAACTCCGCACCTGGCCAATAGTAGTTGGCGTGGGCCACTCGTTTATGGCCTTGATCTTGGCCTCATCCACTTGCAATCCCTGCGAGCTAACCACAAAACCAAGAAAGGTAACAGTAGTAGTACATAACTCACACTTTTTCAAATTCGCAAACAAGTGTTCAAGACGCAAGGTATTAAGCACATCTCTCAAATGACACTCATGCTCCTCTAGGGACTTACTATACACTAATATGTCATCAAAATAGACCACTACAAATTTCCCTATATAATGTCGCAATACATGGTTCATGAGACGCATGAATGTACTAGGGGCGTTCGTGAGCCCGAATGGCATAACGAGCCATTCATAGAGACCAAACTTGGTCTTGAAGGCTGTTTTCCACTCGTCCCCCTCCCTCATACGAATCTGGTGGTATCCACTTTTTAAATCAATTTTTGAGAAAATGGTGGATCCATGCAGTTCGTCTAGCATATCATCAAGACGAGGAATGGGGTGCCTATACTTTACCGTGATGTTATTAATGGCCCTGCAATCGACACACATTCTCCATGTGTTGTCTTTCTTGGGTACTAATAACACCGGTACAGCACAAGGGCTCATACTCTCCCTAATGTATCCCTTATCCAAGAGCTCTTGGACTTGGGATTGGACCTCTTGGGTCTCTTGGGGGTTCATACGGTAAGCTGGCCTGTTTGGCAAAGACGCCCCGGGAATGAGATCAATTTGATGCTCGATTCCTCTAATTGGGGGTAGGCCAGCCGGTATCTCGTCGGGGAATACGTCCTTGTACTCCTCGATGAGCCCCAAAATGCGTGGGGGCAGTGAAGCTCGAAGCTCTTCACTTAACAAGCTCAGCTCCTTGCATAAGAGCATAAGCGTTGTTTCCCCATCCAAAAACTCGTCTTCCAGCTCCCTCTTGGAAGCCAAAAGAGCGGAGGGAGGTGTAGGGCTGAGAGGTTGGCTCGTCTTACCCCGAGCTTTCTCTTCCTTCCCATTCTCTCCCTCAAGGTCAGAACATACCTTCTTACCTTGACGCTTCCGATCCCACTCCTCCGAGACCTGCGTAGGCGTCATGGGCTTAAGGACTATGGTCTGGCCGTTGTGGGTGAAGGTGTTTCGGTTGGTGAATCCATCGTGCACAACCTTCCTGTCGTATTGCCATGGACGACCTAATAGAATATGACAAGCCTGCATAGGTACTACATCACAAAGAACATTATCCTCATAACGTCCTAGTTTAATAGAAACCTTTACTTGCCTTTGCACTTTCAATTCACCACAGTCATTCATCCAATGCAACTTATAGGGTCTAGGGTGATGAGTCATAGGTAATTGCAGTTTGTTAACCATCTCTAAGCTAGCAATGTTACAACAACTACCACTATCTATGATCATGTTACAAACCTTCCCTTTAATCAAGCACCTAGTATGAAACAAGTTCTCTCTTTGATTATCATCGCATGCTTGTGGTTTAATATGCAATGTCCTCCTAGCAATAAGAGATTCACCAGATTCATACTCAATTTCATCTTCAACATTATCATTTTCATGCAAATCATCATTAGGCTCGTTTTCATGCTCACTTTCAGATTCATATTCACCTAAATGATTGATTAAAAGTGTTTTCTTGTTAGGGCAATCTCTTGCATAATGTCCTCTACCCTGGCACTTAAAGCACACAATATCTCTAGTCCTAGACGAAGAGTTAGAGGTAGGATTACTCCCCTTTGGAGCTGCTGAAACCCCACTAGAATTGCCCTTGTTGTATGGTGAAGGCGTGGAGCTTGTGGGCTGTTTGGCTCGTCCAGCTTGGTCTCCTTGACCGCCGGCTGCATTGCTCCTCTCCTTTTGGTGCGAGGCCTCCTTCCCATACGATCCGCCTTGCTGGCCACGGCTCCCCCTCCATGATTGGGGCTGAGTGTTCGCGTTCCTTCCTCCCGAGTACCTAGACTTGAATTTCCTTTCTACTTTCAAAGCTAGATGGAAAAGGTCAGTCATAGTAGTGTAGGGATATAAATCAATCTCATTTGCCAAATAAGGATGCAAGATACGAAGATACCTGGCCATGGTGGTCTCTTCATCCTCAACCACATCAGCCCTTACCATCGCCACTTGCATGGCATTGTAGCACTCCTCGGCACTCATGGAACCTTGTTTCAAATTTTCCAGCCGCTGTCTTAGCTCCCGGGCGTAATGTTGAGGTATGAAACGCCCTCTCATCAACGCCTTCATTTGATCCCAGCTGGCTATGGGTGCGTCCAGATTGCGCCTCCTTTCTTTCACCAAGTTATCCCACCATATGAGGGCATAACCGGAGAACTCAAGGACAGCGAGCTGCACCTTCTTGGTCTCGGCGAAGTTGTGGCAGTTCCACACTTGCTCGATCTTGGTCTCCCATTCCATATAGACATCCGGATCACACTTGCCTTCGAAAGCAGGGATCCTCACCTTTATCTTGCCAACTCCGTCTTGCTCCTGCTCACGAGGTCTCATGGGACGCCTATCTCGACCTTCTCGGCGCTCCCTACCTCCCCTTCTTGAGACGCGCTCCCAATTATCCTCCTCCTCGCCCTCATACTCATCATCATAAAGGTCCATATCACTTGGTGATCCTCTTTGGTCCTGAAATCCTTGAAAGCTATTAGCACGATTATGCTCATCCCGAAGGGGAGTGAGCTGGGAACCAAAAGGCACTCTTCTAGGAAGATTGCCCGAGGAATTACGCAATGGATTAGAGTTATGAGGCACTTCCCTGGTTTGGTTTTGGAAACCATGTTGCTGTGATGTGGACGCCAAGTTAGGGTCCGTGTTGTGGGCGTTTTGGTCCTGGCCATCGCCGGTGCCTTGTTGGTGTGCCGCTGAATCGGTGCCCAAGGCTACGCTTGGCACGGGTGGAGGCAACGCCAAGGCTCTCGTCTCCAAGGCCGTCATCCTAGAATTGAGGCGTGTGATGTTGCTGTTGAGTGAGGTCAACAACTTGAACACCTCGGGGTGGATTGGCTCAGGGCTCTTGGGTGTGTTGGTGTTATCACTACTTTCGTTAGACATTCTGCACAATCAGCAAAAACACTTTACAAGCAAACTTGTCAAGTTAGTTTAATCCAAATCAGCCTCTCAAGTGTTTCACTCGCTCTCACTCTCGGTGTGTGATCGAGCTCGTTGTTTCAATCTGCTTGAAATGATCAACAACTCAATTCAAAGATTAGTAAACAACAATTCACGAGAAGATGAAGGCTGGGGAAGAAACGTCCAAGAAAAGAAGACTCAAATGTGTTTAAGAATGGAGATGAATAGAGAAAGAGAACAAACCTCGATTAAGCTTCTCTCACCTTGATTTCCGTAACCAAGTATGAACTTGGAGTGGTTTGTTTAGGTGAGGGTAGGCTGAAAGTGTAAGGTTCGAAAGCTTCTCCAATGGGATCGTCTAACTCAAGAGATGAAGAGGGAAGATGATGATATGTCGCACACCTTAATTACACTATGCACTAGAATAAAATGCAATGACTATGAATGAAATAGAAGAATAAAATCTGATTTCTGATTTTTTTTTTTTTTTTTTTTTTTTTTTTTTGATTTTTTTTTTTTTTTTTTAATCAGAAATAATCAGAAAATACAAATAATTTCGAAATTGAAATAAAATGCTATTCTAAGGTGCAAAATAATTTGCTAGAAATGAGGAGAGGTGGCGATTTGAGTTTGAAATGTTGGTGGCTGAAATCCCTTGATTTTAGGAGAAGGAATAGGCTGGAGGATGGGTGGTTGGGCGTGGCTTTTGATTTCAAATGAGCTGAATGGGTTCTCCTTGATATTAGGAGGTGGGTGTGGGAAATTTGTGGCTGGGATATGGTTTGTTGTTGGTCAACCTTAAAAATAGGAATCAGCTTAGGATTAATTCAAATTTGAATTAATTAAATCAGATTTATGACTCCAATTTAATTAAAACAAATCGGCTGACTTAATCAAGGTGGTGGTCGAATTTGTGGGGGTGGTGGGCGGATTTTGTGAAGGTGGTGGGGCGTTGGTGGTTGTGGTGGCTGAGGGGACGATTTTTCTTGGCTAAAGGTGTAATTGGCTAGGCAAAACAAACCACTGCGCAAGAACAAACCGATTAGTACTTTCAAGTTCAGATTAAAGAGAGTTGATTAATCGAACCTGATCTCCGGAGGACTCTTTTTGGTATTTTGTAGACTCTTTTGATGGGAACGAAAAGAACGTCGTCAACGCAGCTCTGATACCACTTTGATACGGGGTTAGCCGTGTGGATGCCCGATCTTCGACGTTCACGACTCAACAAGGAAAACACAAGGAAACAATGGTTAGAATTGAATGGAACGAAACTGGAAATGATGAACTCGACTCAACAAGAGGAAAAACGACACAACAAAGAAGCAAACTGAAATGAAGAAACGAAAAGGGAAATTGATAGAAACGACGAGAAGGATAACCCTTCGAGACAACTATTAAACCCCTGGTATGTATTTCAACCAGAATCCTAATAGAATGGACGAAGAACCAACCTTGTACAATCCTACACAACAAGGCGACACCTTGAAGCACAGGAAGGGGGCTCGTGATCGTTGATAAGCACCAAGCTTCGTAGAGGATTGACACAAATCAAACAAACCAAGCTGCGATTCACACACTCAATGAAGCAAAGCTTCAAACTCTCTCTTTTCAAGAGAAAAACGATTTCTATCTTCTGAATTGTCTAAGTGTTCCAAACCATCAAAACAATACTTATATGTCTCACTTCTGGAAATAAAAGAAATAATTAAAAAGGTCTAATTAATTCTAAGATAGATAGGCCCAAAACAGCATAATAGGCCCAAAATGAAACAAACACTCTTGGGTGCCTATAATAGGCGTCGGTGCCCAAACGAGGCACACTCGCAGCGCCGGTGCCCAAACGAGGCACACCCGCAGCGCCGGTGCCCAATCGCGGCACTCATGCGACGTCGCTTGTGCCTTGGCTCTCTTCATGGGTGGCGCCCACACTTGCTAGGCACACAGCCTTGGCACATGGCTCCATGCTCGCTCTCGCCTCCTTAGCACAAATGAAACACACAAAGGCATGCATTCCACTTTGTAGCTTCTTAGCTCGGGATCTAGTGATTGGCCCCTCAAAGAGTGTTGGGGCGCTTGGAGGAGGCTGACTGGATGATCCTTCATCACCATAGCCTAGGTAAATCAAACCAATCAATAAGAAAAGTTGTGTTATTGAGTATTTGAGAAACATTAGGAATCGCATGATTCGTATGCTTGTGTTTGTGTTGTTTGGTGATCTTTCTATCAAGTACTATTAAGTTCAAAGATTTTTGGACGAGAAAAAGAATGGAAACCAACACTTTCCAAACCATAGCCTAGGTAAATCAAACCAAACAATAAGAAAAGTTGTGTTATTGAGTATTTGAGAAACATTAGGAATCGCATGATTCGTATGCTTGTGTTTGTGTTGTTTGGTTATCTTTCTATCACGTTCTATTAAGTTCAAAGATTTTTGGACGAGAAAAGGAATGGAAACCAACACTTCCCAAACCATAGCCTACGTAAATCAAACCAATCAATAAGAAAGGTTGTGTTATTGAGTATTTGAGAAACATTAGGAATCGCATGATTCGTATGCTTGTGTTTGTGTTGTTTGGTGATCTTTCTATCAAGTTCTATTAAGTTCGAAGATTTTTGGCCGAGAAAAGGAATGGAAACCAACACTTTCCAAACCATAGCCTAGGTAAATCAAACCAAACAATAAGAAAAGTTGTGTTATTGAGTATTTGAGAAACATTAGGAATCACATGATTCGTATGCTTGTGTTTGTGTTGTTTGGTGATCATTCTATCAAGTTCTATTAAGTTCGAAGATTTTTGGCCGCGAAAAAGAGTGGAAACCAACACTTCCCAACCCATAGCCTAGGCATATCAAACCAATCAATAAGAAAAGTTGCGTTATTGAGTATTTGAGAAACATTAGGAATCGCACGATTCGTATGCTTGTGTTTGTGTTGTTTGGTGATCTTTCTATCAAGTTCTATTCAGTTCAAAGATTTTTGGACGAGAAAAAGTATTGAAACCAACACTTCCCAAACCATATCCTAGACAAATCAAACCAATCAATAAGAAAGGTTGTGTTATTGAGTATTTGAGAAACATTAGGAATCGCTTCATTCGTATGCTTGTGTTTTGTGTTGTTTGGTAATCTTTCTATCAAGTTCTATTAAGTTCAAAGATTTTTGGACGAGAAAAGGAATGGAAACCAACACTTCCCAAACCATAGCCTAGGCAAATCAAACCAATCAATAAGAAAAGTTGTGTTATTAAGTATTTGAGAAACATTAGGAATCGCACGATTCGTATGCTTGTGTTTGTGTTGTTTGGTGATCTTTCTATCAAGTTCTATTAAGTTCAAAGGTTTTTGGACGAGAAAAGGAATGGAAACCAACACTTCCCAAACCATAGCCTAGGTAAATCAAACCATTCAATAAGAAAAGTTGTGTTATTGAGTATTTGAGAAACATTAGGAATCGCATGATTCGTATGCTTGTGTTGTTTGGTGATCTTTCTATCAAATTCTATTAAGTTCAAAGATTTTTGGATGAGAAAAGGAATGGAAACCAACACTTCCCAAACCATAGCCTAGGTAAATCAAACCAATCAATAAGAAAAGTTGTGTTATTGAGTATTGGAGAAACATTAGGGATCGCATGATTCGTATGCTTGTATTTGTGTTGTTTGGTGATCTTTCTATCACGTTCTATTAAGTTCAAAGATTTTTGGACGAGAAAAGGAATGGAAACCAACACTTCCCAAACCATAGCCTACGTAAATCAAACCAATCAATAAGAAAAGTTGTGTTATTGAGTATTTGAGAAACATTAGGAATCGCATGATTCGTATGCTTGTGTTGTTTGGTGATCTTTCTATCAAGTTCAATTAAGTTTAAAGATTTTTGGACGAGAAAAGGAATGGAAACCAACACTTCCCAAACCATAGCCTAGGTAAATCAAACCAATCAATAAGAAAAGTTGTGTTACTGAGTATTTGAGAAACATTAGGAATCGCATGATTTGTATGCTTGTGTTTGTGTTGTTTGGTGATCTTTCTATCACGTTCTATTAAGTTGAGAGATTTTTGAACGAGAAAAAGAATGGAAACAAACACTTCCCAAACCATATCCTAGGCAAATCACACCAATCAATAAGAAAGGTTGTGTTATTGAGTATTTGAGAAACATTAGGAATCGCATGATTCGTATGCTTGTGTTGTTTGGTGATCTTTCTATCACGTTCTATTAAGTTCAAAGATTTTTGGACGAGAAAAGGAATGGAAACCAACACTTCCCAAACCATAGCCTACGTAAATCAAACCAATCAATAAGAAAGGTTGTGTTATTGAGTATTTGAGAAACATTAGGAATCGCATGATTCGTATGCTTGTGTTTGTGTTGTTTGGTGATCTTTCTATCAAGTTCTATTAAGTTCGAAGATTTTTGGCCGCGAAAAAGAGTGGAAACCAACACTTCCCAAACCATAGCCTAGGCAAATCAAACCAATCAATAAGAAAAGTTGTGTTATTGAGTATTTGAGAAACATTAGGAATCGCATGATTCGTATGCTTGTGTTTGTGTTGTTTGGTTATCTTTCTATCACGTTCTATTATGTTCAAAGATTTTTGGACGAGAAAAGGAATGGAAACCAACACTTCCCAAACCATAGCCTACGTAAATCAAACCAATCAATAAGAAAAGTTGTGTTATTGAGTATTTGAGAAACATTAGGAATCGCATGATTCGTATGCTTGTGTTGTTTGGTGATCTTTCTATCAAGTTCTATTAAGTTCAAAGATTTTTGGACGAGAAAAAGAATGGAAACCAACACTTTCCAAACCATAGCCTAGGTAAATCAAACCAAACAATAAGAAAAGTTGTGTTATTGAGTATTTGAGAAACATTAGGAATCGCATGATTCGTATGCTTGTGTTTGTGTTGTTTGGTGATCTTTCTATCAAGTTCTATTAAGTTCAAAGATTTTTGGACGAGAAAAAGAATGGAAACCAACACTTTCCAAACCATAGCCTAGGTAAATCAAACCAAACAATAAGAAAAGTTGTGTTATTGAGTATTTGAGAAACATTAGGAATCGCATGATTCGTATGCTTGTGTTTGTGTTGTTTGGTGATCTTTCTATCAAGTTCTATTAAGTTCAAAGATTTTTGGACGAGAAAAAGAATGGAAACCAACACTTTCCAAACCATAGCCTAGGTAAATCAAACCAAACAATAAGAAAAGTTGTGTTATTGAGTATTTGAGAAACATTAGGAATCGCACGATTCGTATGCTTGTGTTTGTGTTGTTTGGTGATCTTTCTATCAAGTTCTATTAAGTTCAAAGATTTTTGGACGAGAAAAAGTATTGAAACCAACACTTCCCAAACCATATCCTAGACCAATCAAACCAATCAATAAGAAAGGTTGTGTTATTGAGTATTTGAGAAACATTAGGAATCGCTTGATTCGTATGCTTGTGTTTGTGTTGTTTGGTAATCTTTCTATCAAGTTCTATTAAGTTCAAAGATTTTTGGACGAGAAAAGGAATGGAAACCAACACTTCCCAAACCATAGCCTAGGCAAATCAAACCAATCAATAAGAAAAGTTGTGTTATTGAGTATTTGAGAAACATTAGGAATCGCACGATTCGTATGCTTGTGTTTGTGTTGTTTGGTGATCTTTCTATCAAGTTCTATTAAGTTCAAAGATTTTTGGACGAGAAAAGGAATGGAAACCAACATTTCCCAAACCATAGCCTAGGTAAATCAAACCATTCAATAAGAAAAGTTGTGTTATTGAGTATTTGAGAAACATTAGGAATCGCATGATTCGTATGCTTGTGTTGTTTGGTGATCTTTCTATCACGTTCTATTAAGTTCAAAGATTTTTGGACGAGAAAAGGAATGGAAACCAACACTTCCCAAACCATAGCCTAGGTAAATCAAACCAATCAATAAGAAAAGTTGTGTTATTGAGTATTTGAGAAACATTAGGAATCGCATGATTCGTATGCTTGTGTTTGTGTTGTTTGGTGATCTTTCTATCACGTTCTATTAAGTTCAAAGATTTTTGGACGAGAAAAGGAATGGAAACCAACACTTCCCAAACCATAGCCTAGGTAAATCAAACCAATCAATAAGAAAAGTTGTGTTATTGAGTATTTGAGAAACATTAGGAATCGCATGATTCGTATGCTTGTGTTGTTTGGTGATCTTTCTATCAAGTTCTATTAAGTTCAAAGATTTTTGGACGAGAAAAGGAATGGAAACCAACACTTCCCAAACCATAGCCGAGCTAAATCAAACCAATCAATAAGAAAAGTTGTGTTATTGAGTATTTGAGAAACATTAGGAATCGCATGATTCGTATGCTTGTGTTTGTGTTGTTTGGTGATCTTTCTATCAAGTTCTATTAAGTTGAAAGATTTTTGGATGAGAAAAAGAATAGAAACAAACACTTCCCAAACCATATCCTAGGCAAATCAAACCAATCAATAAGAAAGGTTGTGTTATTGAGTATTTGAGAAACATTAGGAATCGAATGATTCGTATGCTTGTGTTTGTGTTGTTTGGTGATCTTTCTATCAAGTTCTATTAAGTTTGAAGATTTTTGGCCGCGAAAAAGAGTGGAAACCAACACTTCCCAAACCATAGCATAGGCAAATCAAACCAATCAATAAGAAAAGTTGTGTTATTGAGCATTTGAGAAACATTAGGAATCGCACGATTCGTATGCTTGTGTTTGTGTTGTTTGGTGAGCTTTCTATCAAGTTCTATTAAGTTCAAAGATTTTTTGACGAGAAAAAGAATGGAAAACCAACACTTCCCAAACCATAGCCTAGGCAAATCAAACCAATAAATAAGAAATGTTGTGTTATTGAGTATTTGAGAAACATTAGGAATCGCATGATTCGTATGCTTGTGTTTGTGTTGTTTGGTGATCTTTCTATCAAGTTCTATTAAGTTCAAAGATTTTTGGACGAGAAAAGGAATGGAAACCAACACTTCCCAAACCATAGCCTACGTAAATCAAACCAATCAATAAGAAAAGTTGTGTTATTGAGTATTTGAGAAACATTAGAAATCGCATAATTCGTATGCTTGTGTTGTTTGGTGATCTTTCTATCAAGTTCTATTAAGTTCAAAGATTTTTGGACGAGAAAAGGAATGGAAACCAACACTTCCCAAACCATAGCCTAGGTAAATCAAACCAATCAATAAGAAAAGTTGTGTTATTGAGTATTTGAGAAACATTAGGAATCGCATGATTCGTATGCTTGTGTTTGTGTTGTTTGGTGATCTTTCTATGACGTTCTATTAAGTTGAAAGATTTTTGGACGAGAAAAAGAATCGAAACAAACACTTCCCAAACCATATCCTAGGCAAATCAAACTAATCAATAAGAAAGGTTGTGTTATTGAGTATTTGAGAAACATTAGGAATCGCATGATTCGTATGCTTGTGTTTGTGTTGTTTGGTGATCTTTCTATCAAGTTCTATTAAGTTCGAAGATTTTTGGCCGCGAAAAAGAGTGGAAACCAACACTTCCCAAACCATAGCCTAGGCAAATCAAACCAATCAATAAGAAAAGTTGTGTTATTGAGTATTTGAGAAACATTAGGAATCGCATGATTCGTATGCTTGTGTTTGTGTTGTTTGGTTATCTTTCTATCACGTTCTATTATGTTCAAAGATTTTTGGACGAGAAAAGGAATGGAAACCAACACTTCCCAAACCATAGCCTACGTAAATCAAACCAATCAATAAGAAAAGTTGTGTTATTGAGTATTTGAGAAACATTAGGAATCGCATGATTCGTATGCTTGTGTTGTTTGGTGATCTTTCTATCAAGTTCTATTAAGTTCAAAGATTTTTGGACGAGAAAAAGAATGGAAACCAACACTTTCCAAACCATAGCCTAGGTAAATCAAACCAAACAATAAGAAAAGTTGTGTTATTGAGTATTTGAGAAACATTAGGAATCGCATGATTCGTATGCTTGTGTTTGTGTTGTTTGGTGATCTTTCTATCAAGTTCTATTAAGTTCAAAGATTTTTGGACGAGAAAAAGAATGGAAACCAACACTTTCCAAACCATAGCCTAGGTAAATCAAACCAAACAATAAGAAAAGTTGTGTTATTGAGTATTTGAGAAACATTAGGAATCGCATGATTCGTATGCTTGTGTTTGTGTTGTTTGGTGATCTTTCTATCAAGTTCTATTAAGTTCAAAGATTTTTGGACGAGAAAAAGAATGGAAACCAACACTTTCCAAACCATAGCCTAGGTAAATCAAACCAAACAATAAGAAAAGTTGTGTTATTGAGTATTTGAGAAACATTAGGAATCGCACGATTCGTATGCTTGTGTTTGTGTTGTTTGGTGATCTTTCTATCAAGTTCTATTAAGTTCAAAGATTTTTGGACGAGAAAAAGTATTGAAACCAACACTTCCCAAACCATATCCTAGACCAATCAAACCAATCAATAAGAAAGGTTGTGTTATTGAGTATTTGAGAAACATTAGGAATCGCTTGATTCGTATGCTTGTGTTTGTGTTGTTTGGTAATCTTTCTATCAAGTTCTATTAAGTTCAAAGATTTTTGGACGAGAAAAGGAATGGAAACCAACACTTCCCAAACCATAGCCTAGGCAAATCAAACCAATCAATAAGAAAAGTTGTGTTATTGAGTATTTGAGAAACATTAGGAATCGCACGATTCGTATGCTTGTGTTTGTGTTGTTTGGTGATCTTTCTATCAAGTTCTATTAAGTTCAAAGATTTTTGGACGAGAAAAGGAATGGAAACCAACATTTCCCAAACCATAGCCTAGGTAAATCAAACCATTCAATAAGAAAAGTTGTGTTATTGAGTATTTGAGAAACATTAGGAATCGCATGATTCGTATGCTTGTGTTGTTTGGTGATCTTTCTATCACGTTCTATTAAGTTCAAAGATTTTTGGACGAGAAAAGGAATGGAAACCAACACTTCCCAAACCATAGCCTAGGTAAATCAAACCAATCAATAAGAAAAGTTGTGTTATTGAGTATTTGAGAAACATTAGGAATCGCATGATTCGTATGCTTGTGTTTGTGTTGTTTGGTGATCTTTCTATCACGTTCTATTAAGTTCAAAGATTTTTGGACGAGAAAAGGAATGGAAACCAACACTTCCCAAACCATAGCCTAGGTAAATCAAACCAATCAATAAGAAAAGTTGTGTTATTGAGTATTTGAGAAACATTAGGAATCGCATGATTCGTATGCTTGTGTTGTTTGGTGATCTTTCTATCAAGTTCTATTAAGTTCAAAGATTTTTGGACGAGAAAAGGAATGGAAACCAACACTTCCCAAACCATAGCCGAGCTAAATCAAACCAATCAATAAGAAAAGTTGTGTTATTGAGTATTTGAGAAACATTAGGAATCGCATGATTCGTATGCTTGTGTTTGTGTTGTTTGGTGATCTTTCTATCAAGTTCTATTAAGTTGAAAGATTTTTGGATGAGAAAAAGAATAGAAACAAACACTTCCCAAACCATATCCTAGGCAAATCAAACCAATCAATAAGAAAGGTTGTGTTATTGAGTATTTGAGAAACATTAGGAATCGAATGATTCGTATGCTTGTGTTTGTGTTGTTTGGTGATCTTTCTATCAAGTTCTATTAAGTTTGAAGATTTTTGGCCGCGAAAAAGAGTGGAAACCAACACTTCCCAAACCATAGCATAGGCAAATCAAACCAATCAATAAGAAAAGTTGTGTTATTGAGCATTTGAGAAACATTAGGAATCGCACGATTCGTATGCTTGTGTTTGTGTTGTTTGGTGAGCTTTCTATCAAGTTCTATTAAGTTCAAAGATTTTTTGACGAGAAAAAGAATGGAAAACCAACACTTCCCAAACCATAGCCTAGGCAAATCAAACCAATAAATAAGAAATGTTGTGTTATTGAGTATTTGAGAAACATTAGGAATCGCATGATTCGTATGCTTGTGTTTGTGTTGTTTGGTGATCTTTCTATCAAGTTCTATTAAGTTCAAAGATTTTTGGACGAGAAAAGGAATGGAAACCAACACTTCCCAAACCATAGCCTACGTAAATCAAACCAATCAATAAGAAAAGTTGTGTTATTGAGTATTTGAGAAACATTAGAAATCGCATAATTCGTATGCTTGTGTTGTTTGGTGATCTTTCTATCAAGTTCTATTAAGTTCAAAGATTTTTGGACGAGAAAAGGAATGGAAACCAACACTTCCCAAACCATAGCCTAGGTAAATCAAACCAATCAATAAGAAAAGTTGTGTTATTGAGTATTTGAGAAACATTAGGAATCGCATGATTCGTATGCTTGTGTTTGTGTTGTTTGGTGATCTTTCTATGACGTTCTATTAAGTTGAAAGATTTTTGGACGAGAAAAAGAATCGAAACAAACACTTCCCAAACCATATCCTAGGCAAATCAAACTAATCAATAAGAAAGGTTGTGTTATTGAGTATTTGAGAAACATTAGGAATCGCATGATTCGTATGCTTGTGTTTGTGTTGTTTGGTGATCTTTCTATCAAGTTCTATTAAGTTCGAAGATTTTTGGCCGCGAAAAAGAGTGGAAACCAACACTTCCCAAACCATAGCCTAGGCAAATCAAACCAATCAATAAGAAAAGTTGTGTTATTGAGTATTTGAGAAACATTAGGAATCGCACGATTCGTACGCTTGTGTTTGTGTTGTTTGGTGATCTTTCTATCAAGTTCTATTAAGTTCAAAGATTTTTGGACGAGAAAAAGAATGGAAACCAACACTTACCAAACCATAGCAGGTAAATCAAACCAATCAATAAGAAAGGTTGTGTTATTGAGTACTTGAGAAACATTAGGAATCGCATGATTCGTATGCTTGTGTTGTTTGGTGATCTTTCTATCATGTTCTATTAAGTTCAAAGATTTTTGGACGAGAAAAAGAATGGAAACCAACACTTCCCAAGCCATATCCTAGGCAAATCAAACCAATCAATAAGAAAGGTTGTGTTATTGAGTATTTGAGAAACATTAGGAATCGCACGATTCGTATGCTTGTGTTTCTGTTGTTTGGTGATCTTTCTATCAAGTTCTATTAAGTTCAAAGATTTTTGGACGAGAAAAAGAATGGAAACCAACACTTACCAAACCATAGCCTAGGTAAATCAAACCAATCAATAAGAAAGGTTGTGTTATTGAGTACTTGAGAAACATTAGGAATCGCATGATTCGTATGCTTGTGTTTGTGTTGTTTGGTGATAAAACTATTAAGTTCAAAGATTTTTGGACGAGAAAAAGAATGGAAACCAACACTTCGCAAACCATAGCCTAGGTAAATCAAACAAATAAATAAGAAAAGTTGTGTTATTGAGTATTTGAGAAACATTAGGAATCGCATAATTCGTATGCTTGTGTTTGTGTTGTTTGGTGATCTTTCTATCACGTTCTATTAAGTTCAAAGATTTTTGGACGAGAAAAGGAATGGAAACCAACATTTCCCAAACCATAGCCTAGGTAAATCAAACCAATCAATAAGAAAAGTTGTGTTATTGAGTATTTGAGAAACATTAGGAATCGCATGATTCGTATGCTTGTGTTGTTTGGTGATCTTTCTATCAAGTTCTATTAAGTTCAAAGATTTTTGGACGAGAAAAGGAATGGAAACCAACACTTCCCAAACCATAGCCGAGGTAAATCAAACCAATCAATAAGAAAAGTTGTGTTATTGAGTATTTGAGAAACATTAGGAATCGCATGATTCGTATGCTTGTGTTTGTGCTGTTTGGTGATCTTTCTATCAAGTTCTATTAAGTTTAAAGATTTTTGGATGAGAAAAAGAATGGAAACAAACAGTTCCCAAACCATATCCTAGGCATTCCAATCAATAAGAAAGGTTGTGTTATTGAGTATTTGAGAAACATTCGGAATCGCATGATTCGTATGCTTGTGTTGTTTGGTGATCTTTCTATCAAGTTCTATTAAGTTCAAAGATTTTTGGACGAGAAAAGGAATGGAAACCAACACTTCCCAAACCATAGCCTAGGTAAATCAAACCAATCAATAAGAAAAGTTGTGTTATTGAGTATTGGAGAAACATTAGGAATCGCATGATTCGTATGCTTGTGTTTGTGTTGTTTGGTGATCTTTCTATCACGTTCTATTAAGTTCAAAGATTTTTGGACGAGAAAAGGAATGGAAACCAACACTTCCCAAACCATAGCCTACGTAAATCAAACCAATCAATATGAAAGGTTGTGTTATTGAGTATTTGAGAAACATTAGGAATCGCATGATTCGTATGCTTGGTGATCTTTCTATTAAGTTCTATTAAGTTGAAAGATTTTTGGACGAGAAATAAAATGGAAACCAACACTTCCCAAACCATAGCCTAGGTAAATCAAACCAATCAAAAAGAAAAGTTGTGTTATTGAGTATTTGAGAAACATTAGGAATCGCATGATTCTTATGGTTGTGTTTGTGTTGTTTGGTGATCTTTCTATCACGTTCTATTAAGTTCAAAGATTTTTGGACGAGAAAAGGAATGGAAACCAACACTTCCCAAACCATAGCCTAGGTAAATCAAACCAATCAATAAGAAAAGTTGTGTTATTGATTATTTGAGAAACATTAGGAATCGCATGATTCGTATGCTTGTGTTTGTGTTGTTTGGTGATCTTTCTATCACGTTCTATTAAGTTCAAAGATTTTTGGACGAGAAAAGGAATGGAAACCAACACTTCCCAAACCATAGCCTAGGTAAATCAAACCAATCAATAAGAAAAGTTGTGTTATTGAGTATTTGAGAAACATTAGGAATCGCATGATTCGTATGCTTGTGTTGTTTGGTGATCTTTCTATCAAGTTCTATTAAGTTCAAAGATTTTTGGACGAGAAAAGGAATGGAAACCAACACTTCCCAAACCATAGCCGAGCTAAATCAAACCAATCAATAAGAAAAGTTGTGTTATTGAGTATTTGAGAAACATTAGGAATCGCATGATTCGTATGCTTGTGTTTGTGTTGTTTGGTGATCTTTCTATCAAGTTCTATTAAGTTGAAAGATTTTTGGATGAGAAAAAGAATAGAAACAAACACTTCCCAAACCATATCCTAGGCAAATCAAACCAATCAATAAGAAAGGTTGTGTTATTGAGTATTTGAGAAACATTAGGAATCGAATGATTCGTATGCTTGTGTTTGTGTTGTTTGGTGATCTTTCTATCAAGTTCTATTAAGTTTGAAGATTTTTGGCCGCGAAAAAGAGTGGAAACCAACACTTCCCAAACCATAGCATAGGCAAATCAAACCAATCAATAAGAAAAGTTGTGTTATTGAGCATTTGAGAAACATTAGGAATCGCACGATTCGTATGCTTGTGTTTGTGTTGTTTTGTGAGCTTTCTATCAAGTTCTATTAAGTTCAAAGATTTTTTGACGAGAAAAAGAATGGAAAACCAACACTTCCCAAACCATAGCCTAGGCAAATCAAACCAATAAATAAGAAATGTTGTGTTATTGAGTATTTGAGAAACATTAGGAATCGCATGATTCGTATGCTTGTGTTTGTGTTGTTTGGTAATCTTTCTATCAAGTTCTATTAAGTTCAAAGATTTTTGGACGGGAAAAGGAATGGAAACCAACACTTCCCAAACCATAGCCTACGTAAATCAAACCAATCAATAAGAAAAGTTGTGTTATTGAGTATTTGAGAAACATTAGGAATCGCATGATTCGTATGCTTGTGTTGTTTGGTGATCTTTCTATCAAGTTCTATTAAGTTCAAAGATTTTTGGACGAGAAAAGGAATGGAAACCAACACTTCCCAAACCATAGCCTAGGTAAATCAAACCAATCAATAAGAAAAGTTGTGTTATTGAGTATTTGAGAAACATTAGGAATCGCATGATTCGTATGCTTGTGTTTGTGTTGTTTGGTGATCTTTCTATCACGTTCTATTAAGTTGAAAGATTTTTGGACGAGAAAAAGAATCGAAACAAACACTTCCCAAACCATATCCTAGGCAAATCAAACTAATCAATAAGAAAGGTTGTGTTATTGAGTATTTGAGAAACATTAGGAATCGCATGATTCGTATGCTTGTGTTTGTGTTGTTTGGTGATCTTTCTATCAAGTTCTATTAAGTTCGAAGATTTTTGGCCGCGAAAAAGAGTGGAAACCAACACTTCCCAAACCATTGCCTAGGCAAATCAAACCAATCAATAAGAAAAGTTGTGTTATTGAGTATTTGAGAAACATTAGGAATCGCACGATTCGTACGCTTGTGTTTGTGTTGTTTGGTGATCTTTCTATCAAGTTCTATTAAGTTCAAAGATTTTTGGACGAGAAAAAGAATGGAAACCAACACTTCCCAAACCATAGCAGGTAAATCAAACCAATCAATAAGAAAGGTTGTGTTATTGAGTACTTGAGAAACATTAGGAATCGCATGATTCGTATGCTTGTGTTGTTTGGTGATCTTTCTATCATGTTCTATTAAGTTCAAAGATTTTTGGACGAGAAAAAGAATGGAAACCAACACTTCCCAAGCCATATCCTAGGCAAATCAAACCAATCAATAAGAAAGGTTGTGTTATTGAGTATTTGAGAAACATTAGGAATCGCACGATTCGTATGCTTGTGTTTCTGTTGTTTGGTGATCTTTCTATCAAGTTCTATTAAGTTCAAAGATTTTTGGACGAGAAAAAGAATGGAAACCAACACTTACCAAACCATAGCCTAGGTAAATCAAACCAATCAATAAGAAAGGTTGTGTTATTGAGTACTTGAGAAACATTAGGAATCGCATGATTCGTATGCTTGTGTTTGTGTTGTTTGGTGATCTTTCTATCAAGTTCTATTAAGTTGAAAGATTTTTGGATGAGAAAAAGAATAGAAACAAACACTTCCCAAACCATATCCTAGGCAAATCAAACCAATCAATAAGAAAGGTTGTGTTATTGAGTATTTGAGAAACATTAGGAATCGAATGATTCGTATGCTTGTGTTTGTGTTGTTTGGTGATCTTTCTATCAAGTTCTATTAAGTTTGAAGATTTTTGGCCGCGAAAAAGAGTGGAAACCAACACTTCCCAAACCATAGCATAGGCAAATCAAACCAATCAATAAGAAAAGTTGTGTTATTGAGCATTTGAGAAACATTAGGAATCGCACGATTCGTATGCTTATGTTTGTGTTGTTTGGTGAGCTTTCTATCAAGTTCTATTAAGTTCAAAGATTTTTTGACGAGAAAAAGAATGGAAAACCAACACTTCCCAAACCATAGCCTAGGCAAATCAAACCAATAAATAAGAAATGTTGTGTTATTGAGTATTTGAGAAACATTAGGAATCGCATGATTCGTATGCTTGTGTTTGTGTTGTTTGGTGATCTTTCTATCAAGTTCTATTAAGTTCAAAGATTTTTGGACGGGAAAAGGAATGGAAACCAACACTTCCCAAACCATAGCCTACGTAAATCAAACCAATCAATAAGAAAAGTTGTGTTATTGAGTATTTGAGAAACATTAGGAATCGCATGATTCTTATGGTTGTGTTTGTGTTGTTTGGTGATCTTTCTATCACGTTCTATTAAGTTCAAAGATTTTTGGACGAGAAAAGGAATGGAAACCAACACTTCCCAAACCATAGCCTAGGTAAATCAAACCAATCAATAAGAAAAGTTGTGTTATTGATTATTTGAGAAACATTAGGAATCGCATGATTCGTATGCTTGTGTTTGTGTTGTTTGGTGATCTTTCTATCACGTTCTATTAAGTTCAAAGATTTTTGGACGAGAAAAGGAATGGAAACCAACACTTCCCAAACCATAGCCTAGGTAAATCAAACCAATCAATAAGAAAAGTTGTGTTATTGAGTATTTGAGAAACATTAGGAATCGCATGATTCGTATGCTTGTGTTGTTTGGTGATCTTTCTATCAAGTTCTATTAAGTTCAAAGATTTTTGGACGAGAAAAGGAATGGAAACCAACACTTCCCAAACCATAGCCGAGCTAAATCAAACCAATCAATAAGAAAAGTTGTGTTATTGAGTATTTGAGAAACATTAGGAATCGCATGATTCGTATGCTTGTGTTTGTGTTGTTTGGTGATCTTTCTATCAAGTTCTATTAAGTTGAAAGATTTTTGGATGAGAAAAAGAATAGAAACAAACACTTCCCAAACCATATCCTAGGCAAATCAAACCAATCAATAAGAAAGGTTGTGTTATTGAGTATTTGAGAAACATTAGGAATCGAATGATTCGTATGCTTGTGTTTGTGTTGTTTGGTGATCTTTCTATCAAGTTCTATTAAGTTTGAAGATTTTTGGCCGCGAAAAAGAGTGGAAACCAACACTTCCCAAACCATAGCATAGGCAAATCAAACCAATCAATAAGAAAAGTTGTGTTATTGAGCATTTGAGAAACATTAGGAATCGCACGATTCGTATGCTTGTGTTTGTGTTGTTTTGTGAGCTTTCTATCAAGTTCTATTAAGTTCAAAGATTTTTTGACGAGAAAAAGAATGGAAAACCAACACTTCCCAAACCATAGCCTAGGCAAATCAAACCAATAAATAAGAAATGTTGTGTTATTGAGTATTTGAGAAACATTAGGAATCGCATGATTCGTATGCTTGTGTTTGTGTTGTTTGGTGATCTTTCTATCAAGTTCTATTAAGTTCAAAGATTTTTGGACGGGAAAAGGAATGGAAACCAACACTTCCCAAACCATAGCCTACGTAAATCAAACCAATCAATAAGAAAAGTTGTGTTATTGAGTATTTGAGAAACATTAGGAATCGCATGATTCGTATGCTTGTGTTGTTTGGTGATCTTTCTATCAAGTTCTATTAAGTTCAAAGATTTTTGGACGAGAAAAGGAATGGAAACCAACACTTCCCAAACCATAGCCTAGGTAAATCAAACCAATCAATAAGAAAAGTTGTGTTATTGAGTATTTGAGAAACATTAGGAATCGCATGATTCGTATGCTTGTGTTTGTGTTGTTTGGTGATCTTTCTATCACGTTCTATTAAGTTGAAAGATTTTTGGACGAGAAAAAGAATCGAAACAAACACTTCCCAAACCATATCCTAGGCAAATCAAACTAATCAATAAGAAAGGTTGTGTTATTGAGTATTTGAGAAACATTAGGAATCGCATGATTCGTATGCTTGTGTTTGTGTTGTTTGGTGATCTTTCTATCAAGTTCTATTAAGTTCGAAGATTTTTGGCCGCGAAAAAGAGTGGAAACCAACACTTCCCAAACCATTGCCTAGGCAAATCAAACCAATCAATAAGAAAAGTTGTGTTATTGAGTATTTGAGAAACATTAGGAATCGCACGATTCGTACGCTTGTGTTTGTGTTGTTTGGTGATCTTTCTATCAAGTTCTATTAAGTTCAAAGATTTTTGGACGAGAAAAAGAATGGAAACCAACACTTCCCAAACCATAGCAGGTAAATCAAACCAATCAATAAGAAAGGTTGTGTTATTGAGTACTTGAGAAACATTAGGAATCGCATGATTCGTATGCTTGTGTTGTTTGGTGATCTTTCTATCATGTTCTATTAAGTTCAAAGATTTTTGGACGAGAAAAAGAATGGAAACCAACACTTCCCAAGCCATATCCTAGGCAAATCAAACCAATCAATAAGAAAGGTTGTGTTATTGAGTATTTGAGAAACATTAGGAATCGCACGATTCGTATGCTTGTGTTTCTGTTGTTTGGTGATCTTTCTATCAAGTTCTATTAAGTTCAAAGATTTTTGGACGAGAAAAAGAATGGAAACCAACACTTACCAAACCATAGCCTAGGTAAATCAAACCAATCAATAAGAAAGGTTGTGTTATTGAGTACTTGAGAAACATTAGGAATCGCATGATTCGTATGCTTGTGTTTGTGTTGTTTGGTGATCTTTCTATCAAGTTCTATTAAGTTGAAAGATTTTTGGATGAGAAAAAGAATAGAAACAAACACTTCCCAAACCATATCCTAGGCAAATCAAACCAATCAATAAGAAAGGTTGTGTTATTGAGTATTTGAGAAACATTAGGAATCGAATGATTCGTATGCTTGTGTTTGTGTTGTTTGGTGATCTTTCTATCAAGTTCTATTAAGTTTGAAGATTTTTGGCCGCGAAAAAGAGTGGAAACCAACACTTCCCAAACCATAGCATAGGCAAATCAAACCAATCAATAAGAAAAGTTGTGTTATTGAGCATTTGAGAAACATTAGGAATCGCACGATTCGTATGCTTATGTTTGTGTTGTTTGGTGAGCTTTCTATCAAGTTCTATTAAGTTCAAAGATTTTTTGACGAGAAAAAGAATGGAAAACCAACACTTCCCAAACCATAGCCTAGGCAAATCAAACCAATAAATAAGAAATGTTGTGTTATTGAGTATTTGAGAAACATTAGGAATCGCATGATTCGTATGCTTGTGTTTGTGTTGTTTGGTGATCTTTCTATCAAGTTCTATTAAGTTCAAAGATTTTTGGACGGGAAAAGGAATGGAAACCAACACTTCCCAAACCATAGCCTACGTAAATCAAACCAATCAATAAGAAAAGTTGTGTTATTGAGTATTTGAGAAACATTAGGAATCGCATGATTCGTATGCTTGTGTTGTTTGGTGATCTTTCTATCAAGTTCTATTAAGTTCAAAGATTTTTGGACGAGAAAAGGAATGGAAACCAACACTTCCCAAACCATAGCCTAGGTAAATCAAACCAATCAATAAGAAAAGTTGTGTTATTGAGTATTTGAGAAACATTAGGAATCGCATGATTCGTATGCTTGTGTTTGTGTTGTTTGGTGATCTTTCTATCACGTTCTATTAAGTTGAAAGATTTTTGGACGAGAAAAAGAATCGAAACAAACACTTCCCAAACCATATCCTAGGCAAATCAAACTAATCAATAAGAAAGGTTGTGTTATTGAGTATTTGAGAAACATTAGGAATCGCATGATTCGTATGCTTGTGTTTGTGTTGTTTGGTGATCTTTCTATCAAGTTCTATTAAGTTCGAAGATTTTTGGCCGCGAAAAAGAGTGGAAACCAACACTTCCCAAACCATAGCCTAGGCAAATCAAACCAATCAATAAGAAAAGTTGTGTTATTGAGTATTTGAGAAACATTAGGAATCGCACGATTCGTACGCTTGTGTTTGTGTTGTTTGGTGATCTTTCTATCAAGTTCTATTAAGTTCAAAGATTTTTGGACGAGAAAAAGAATGGAAACCAACACTTCCCAAACCATAGCAGGTAAATCAAACCAATCAATAAGAAAGGTTGTGTTATTGAGTACTTGAGAAACATTAGGAATCGCATGATTCGTATGCTTGTGTTGTTTGGTGATCTTTCTATCATGTTCTATTAAGTTCAAAGATTTTTGGACGAGAAAAAGAATGGAAACCAACACTTCCCAAGCCATATCCTAGGCAAATCAAACCAATCAATAAGAAAGGTTGTGTTATTGAGTATTTGAGAAACATTAGGAATCGCACGATTCGTATGCTTGTGTTTCTGTTGTTTGGTGATCTTTCTATCAAGTTCTATTAAGTTCAAAGATTTTTGGACGAGAAAAAGAATGGAAACCAACACTTACCAAACCATAGCCTAGGTAAATCAAACCAATCAATAAGAAAGGTTGTGTTATTGAGTACTTGAGAAACATTAGGAATCGCATGATTCGTATGCTTGTGTTTGTGTTGTTTGGTGATCTTTCTATCAAGTTCTATTAAGTTGAAAGATTTTTGGATGAGAAAAAGAATAGAAACAAACACTTCCCAAACCATATCCTAGGCAAATCAAACCAATCAATAAGAAAGGTTGTGTTATTGAGTATTTGAGAAACATTAGGAATCGAATGATTCGTATGCTTGTGTTTGTGTTGTTTGGTGATCTTTCTATCAAGTTCTATTAAGTTTGAAGATTTTTGGCCGCGAAAAAGAGTGGAAACCAACACTTCCCAAACCATAGCATAGGCAAATCAAACCAATCAATAAGAAAAGTTGTGTTATTGAGCATTTGAGAAACATTAGGAATCGCACGATTCGTATGCTTGTGTTTGTGTTGTTTGGTGAGCTTTCTATCAAGTTCTATTAAGTTCAAAGATTTTTTGACGAGAAAAAGAATGGAAAACCAACACTTCCCAAACCATAGCCTAGGCAAATCAAACCAATAAATAAGAAATGTTGTGTTATTGAGTATTTGAGAAACATTAGGAATCGCATGATTCGTATGCTTGTGTTTGTGTTGTTTGGTGATCTTTCTATCAAGTTCTATTAAGTTCAAAGATTTTTGGACGGGAAAAGGAATGGAAACCAACACTTCCCAAACCATAGCCTACGTAAATCAAACCAATCAATAAGAAAAGTTGTGTTATTGAGTATTTGAGAAACATTAGGAATCGCATGATTCGTATGCTTGTGTTGTTTGGTGATCTTTCTATCAAGTTCTATTAAGTTCAAAGATTTTTGGACGAGAAAAGGAATGGAAACCAACACTTCCCAAACCATAGCCTAGGTAAATCAAACCAATCAATAAGAAAAGTTGTGTTATTGAGTATTTGAGAAACATTAGGAATCGCATGATTCGTATGCTTGTGTTTGTGTTGTTTGGTGATCTTTCTATCACGTTCTATTAAGTTGAAAGATTTTTGGACGAGAAAAAGAATCGAAACAAACACTTCCCAAACCATATCCTAGGCAAATCAAACTAATCAATAAGAAAGGTTGTGTTATTGAGTATTTGAGAAACATTAGGAATCGCATGATTCGTATGCTTGTGTTTGTGTTGTTTGGTGATCTTTCTATCAAGTTCTATTAAGTTCGAAGATTTTTGGCCGCGAAAAAGAGTGGAAACCAACACTTCCCAAACCATAGCCTAGGCAAATCAAACCAATCAATAAGAAAAGTTGTGTTATTGAGTATTTGAGAAACATTAGGAATCGCACGATTCGTACGCTTGTGTTTGTGTTGTTTGGTGATCTTTCTATCAAGTTCTATTAAGTTCAAAGATTTTTGGACGAGAAAAAGAATGGAAACCAACACTTCCCAAACCATAGCAGGTAAATCAAACCAATCAATAAGAAAGGTTGTGTTATTGAGTACTTGAGAAACATTAGGAATCGCATGATTCGTATGCTTGTGTTGTTTGGTGATCTTTCTATCATGTTCTATTAAGTTCAAAGATTTTTGGACGAGAAAAAGAATGGAAACCAACACTTCCCAAGCCATATCCTAGGCAAATCAAACCAATCAATAAGAAAGGTTGTGTTATTGAGTATTTGAGAAACATTAGGAATCGCACGATTCGTATGCTTGTGTTTCTGTTGTTTGGTGATCTTTCTATCAAGTTCTATTAAGTTCAAAGATTTTTGGACGAGAAAAAGAATGGAAACCAACACTTACCAAACCATAGCCTAGGTAAATCAAACCAATCAATAAGAAAGGTTGTGTTATTGAGTACTTGAGAAACATTAGGAATCGCATGATTCGTATGCTTGTGTTTGTGTTGTTTGGTGATAAAACTATTAAGTTCAAAGATTTTTGGACGAGAAAAAGAATGGAAACCAACACTTCGCAAACCATAGCCTAGGTAAATCAAACAAATAAATAAGAAAAGTTGTGTTATTGAGTATTTGAGAAACATTAGGAATCGCATAATTCGTATGCTTGTGTTTGTGTTGTTTGGTGATCTTTCTATCACGTTCTATTAAGTTCAAAGATTTTTGGACGAGAAAAGGAATGGAAACCAACACTTCCCAAACCATAGCCTAGGTAAATCAAACCAATCAATAAGAAAAGTTGTGTTATTGAGTATTTGAGAAACATTAGGAATCGCATGATTCGTATGCTTGTGTTGTTTGGTGATCTTTCTATCAAGTTCTATTAAGTTCAAAGATTTTTGGACGAGAAAAGGAATGGAAACCAACACTTCCCAAACCATAGCCGAGGTAAATCAAACCAATCAATAAGAAAAGTTGTGTTATTGAGTATTTGAGAAACATTAGGAATCGCATGATTCGTATGCTTGTGTTTGTGCTGTTTGGTGATCTTTCTATCAAGTTCTATTAAGTTTAAAGATTTTTGGATGAGAAAAAGAATGGAAACAAACAGTTCCCAAACCATATCCTAGGCATTCCAATCAATAAGAAAGGTTGTGTTATTGAGTATTTGAGAAATATTAGGAATCGCATGATTCGTATGCTTGTGTTTGTGTTGTTTGGTGATCTTTCTATCAAGTTCTATTAAGTTTGACGATTTTTGGCCGCGAAAAAGAGTGGAAACCAACACTTCCCAAACCATAGCATAGGCAAATCAAACCAATCAATAAGAAAAGTTGTGTTATTGAGCATTTGAGAAACATTAGGAATCGCGCGATTCGTATGCTTGTGTTTGTGTTGTTTGGTGATCTTTCTATCAAGTTCTATTAAGTTCAAAGATTTTTTGACGAGAAAAAGAATGGAAAACCAACACTTCCCAAACCATAGCCTAGGCAAATCAAACCAATAAATAAGAAATGTTGTGTTATTGAGTATTTGAGAAACATTAGGAATCGCATGATTCGTATGCTTGTGTTTGTGTTGTTTGGTGATCTTTCTATCAAGTTCTATTAAGTTCAAAGATTTTTGGACGAGAAAAGGAATGGAAACCAACACTTCCCAAACCATAGCCTACGTAAATCAAACCAATCAATAAGAAAAGTTGTGTTATTGAGTATTTGAGAAACATTAGGAATCGCATGATTCGTATGCTTGTGTTGTTTGGTGATCTTTCTATCAAGTTCTATTAAGTTCAAAGATTTTTGGACGAGAAAAGGAATGGAAACCAACACTTCCCAAACCATAGCCTAGGTAAATCACACCAATCAATAAGAAAAGTTGTGTTATTGAGTATTTGAGAAACATTAGGAATCGCATGATTCGTATGCTTGTGTTTGTGTTGTTTGGTGATCTTTCTATCACGTTCTATTAAGTTGAAAGATTTTTGGACGAGAAAAAGAATCGAAACAAACACTTCCCAAACCATATCCTAGGCAAATCAAACTAATCAATAAGAAAGGTTGTGTTATTGAGTATTTGAGAAACATTAGGAATCGCATGATTCGTATGCTTGTGTTTGTGTTGTTTGGTGATCTTTCTATCAAGTTCTATTAAGTTCGAAGATTTTTGGCCGCGAAAAAGAGTGGAAACCAACACTTCCCAAACCATAGCCTAGGCAAATCAAACCAATCAATAAGAAAAGTTGTGTTATTGAGTATTTGAGAAACATTAGGAATCGCACGATTCGTACGCTTGTGTTTGTGTTGTTTGGTGATCTTTCTATCAAGTTCTATTAAGTTTGAAGATTTTTGGCCGCGAAAAAGAGTGGAAACCAACACTTCCCAAACCATAGCATAGGCAAATCAAACCAATCAATAAGAAAAGTTGTGTTATTGAGCATTTGAGAAACATTAGGAATCGCACGATTCGTATGCTTGTGTTTGTGTTGTTTGGTGATCTTTCTATCAAGTTCTATTAAGTTCAAAGATTTTTTGACGAGAAAAAGAATGGAAAACCAACACTTCCCAAACCATAGCCTAGGCAAATCAAACCAATAAATAAGAATTGTTGTGTTATTGAGTATTTGAGAAACATTAGGAATCGCATGATTCGTATGCTTGTGTTTGTGTTGTTTGGTGATCTTTCTATCAAGTTCTATTAAGTTCAAAGATTTTTGGACGAGAAAAGGAATGGAAACCAACACTTCCCAAACCATAGCCTACGTAAATCAAACCAATCAATAAGAAAAGTTGTGTTATTGAGTATTTGAGAAACATTAGGAATCGCATGATTCGTATGCTTGTGTTGTTTGGTGATCTTTCTATCAAGTTCTATTAAGTTCAAAGATTTTTGGACGAGAAAAGGAATGGAAACCAACACTTCCCAAACCATAGCCTAGGTAAATCACACCAATCAATAAGAAAAGTTGTGTTATTGAGTATTTGAGAAACATTAGGAATCGCATGATTCGTATGCTTGTGTTTGTGTTGTTTGGTGATCTTTCTATCACGTTCTATTAAGTTGAAAGATTTTTGGACGAGAAAAAGAATCGAAACAAACACTTCCCAAACCATATCCTAGGCAAATCAAACTAATCAATAAGAAAGGTTGTGTTATTGAGTATTTGAGAAACATTAGGAATCGCATGATTCGTATGCTTGTGTTTGTGTTGTTTGGTGATCTTTCTATCACGTTCTATTAAGTTGAAAGATTTTTGGACGAGAAAAAGAATCGAAACAAACACTTCCCAAACCATATCCTAGGCAAATCAAACTAATCAATAAGAAAGGTTGTGTTATTGAGTATTTGAGAAACATTAGGAATCGCATGATTCGTATGCTTGTGTTTGTGTTGTTTGGTGATCTTTCTATCAAGTTCTATTAAGTTCGAAGATTTTTGGCCGCGAAAAAGAGTGGAAACCAACACTTCCCAAACCATAGCCTAGGCAAATCAAACCAATCAATAAGAAAAGTTGTGTTATTGAGTATTTGAGAAACATTAGGAATCGCACGATTCGTACGCTTGTGTTTGTGTTGTTTGGTGATCTTTCTATCAAGTTCTATTAAGTTCAAAGATTTTTGGACCAGAAAAAGAATGGAAACCAACACTTCCCAAACCATAGCAGGTAAATCAAACCAATCAATAAGAAAGGTTGTGTTATTGAGTACTTGAGAAACATTAGGAATCGCATGATTCGTATGCTTGTGTTGTTTGGTGATCTTTCTATCATGTTCTATTAAGTTCAAAGATTTTTGGACGAGAAAAAGAATGGAAACCAACACTTCCCAAGCCATATCCTAGGCAAATCAAACCAATCAATAAGAAAGGTTGTGTTATTGAGTATTTGAGAAACATTAGGAATCGCACGATTCGTACGCTTGTGTTTGTGTTGTTTGGTGATCTTTCTATCAAGTTCTATTAAGTTTGAAGATTTTTGGCCGCGAAAAAGAGTGGAAACCAACACTTCCCAAACCATAGCCTAGGCAAATCAAACCAATCAATAAGAAAAGTTGTGTTATTGAGTATTTGAGAAACATTAGGAATCGCACGATTCGTACGCTTGTGTTTGTGTTGTTTGGTGATCTTTCTATCAAGTTCTATTAAGTTTGAAGATTTTTGGCCGCGAAAAAGAGTGGAAACCAACACTTCCCAAACCATAGCATAGGCAAATCAAACCAATCAATAAGAAAAGTTGTGTTATTGAGCATTTGAGAAACATTAGGAATCGCACGATTCGTATGCTTGTGTTTGTGATGTTTGGTGATCTTTCTATCAAGTTCTATTAAGTTCAAAGATTTTTTGACGAGAAAAAGAATGGAAAACCAACACTTCCCAAACCATAGCCTAGGCAAATCAAACCAATAAATAAGAATTGTTGTGTTATTGAGTATTTGAGAAACATTAGGAATCGCATGATTCGTATGCTTGTGTTTGTGTTGTTTGGTGATCTTTCTATCAAGTTCTATTAAGTTCAAAGATTTTTGGACGAGAAAAGGAATGGAAACCAACACTTCCCAAACCATAGCCTACGTAAATCAAACCAATCAATAAGAAAAGTTGTGTTATTGAGTATTTGAGAAACATTAGGAATCGCATGATTCGTATGCTTGTGTTGTTTGGTGATCTTTCTATCAAGTTCTATTAAGTTCAAAGATTTTTGGACGAGAAAAGGAATGGAAACCAACACTTCCCAAACCATAGCCTAGGTAAATCACACCAATCAATAAGAAAAGTTGTGTTATTGAGTATTTGAGAAACATTAGGAATCGCATGATTCGTATGCTTGTGTTTGTGTTGTTTGGTGATCTTTCTATCACGTTCTATTAAGTTGAAAGATTTTTGGACGAGAAAAAGAATCGAAACAAACACTTCCCAAACCATATCCTAGGCAAATCAAACTAATCAATAAGAAAGGTTGTGTTATTGAGTATTTGAGAAACATTAGGAATCGCATGATTCGTATGCTTGTGTTTGTGTTGTTTGGTGATCTTTCTATCACGTTCTATTAAGTTGAAAGATTTTTGGACGAGAAAAAGAATCGAAACAAACACTTCCCAAACCATATCCTAGGCAAATCAAACTAATCAATAAGAAAGGTTGTGTTATTGAGTATTTGAGAAACATTAGGAATCGCATGATTCGTATGCTTGTGTTTGTGTTGTTTGGTGATCTTTCTATCAAGTTCTATTAAGTTCGAAGATTTTTGGCCGCGAAAAAGAGTGGAAACCAACACTTCCCAAACCATAGCCTAGGCAAATCAAACCAATCAATAAGAAAAGTTGTGTTATTGAGTATTTGAGAAACATTAGGAATCGCACGATTCGTACGCTTGTGTTTGTGTTGTTTGGTGATCTTTCTATCAAGTTCTATTAAGTTCAAAGATTTTTGGACCAGAAAAAGAATGGAAACCAACACTTCCCAAACCATAGCAGGTAAATCAAACCAATCAATAAGAAAGGTTGTGTTATTGAGTACTTGAGAAACATTAGGAATCGCATGATTCGTATGCTTGTGTTGTTTGGTGATCTTTCTATCATGTTCTATTAAGTTCAAAGATTTTTGGACGAGAAAAAGAATGGAAACCAACACTTCCCAAGCCATATCCTAGGCAAATCAAACCAATCAATAAGAAAGGTTGTGTTATTGAGTATTTGAGAAACATTAGGAATCGCACGATTCGTATGCTTGTGTTTCTGTTGTTTGGTGATCTTTCTATCAAGTTCTATTAAGTTCAAAGATTTTTGGACGAGAAAAAGAATGGAAACCAACACTTACCAAACCATAGCCTAGGTAAATCAAACCAATCAATAAGAAAGGTTGTGTTATTGAGTACTTGAGAAACATTAGGAATCGCATGATTCGTATGCTTGTGTTTGTGTTGTTTGGTGATAAAACTATTAAGTTCAAAGATTTTTGGACGAGAAAAAGAATGGAAACCAACACTTCGCAAACCATAGCCTAGGTAAATCAAACAAATAAATAAGAAAAGTTGTGTTATTGAGTATTTGAGAAACATTAGGAATCGCATAATTCGTATGCTTGTGTTTGTGTTGTTTGGTGATCTTTCTATCACGTTCTATTAAGTTCAAAGATTTTTGGACGAGAAAAGGAATGGAAACCAACACTTCCCAAACCATAGCCTAGGTAAATCAAACCAATCAATAAGAAAAGTTGTGTTATTGAGTATTTGAGAAACATTAGGAATCGCATGATTCGTATGCTTGTGTTGTTTGGTGATCTTTCTATCAAGTTCTATTAAGTTCAAAGATTTTTGGACGAGAAAAGGAATGGAAACCAACACTTCCCAAACCATAGCCGAGGTAAATCAAACCAATCAATAAGAAAAGTTGTGTTATTGAGTATTTGAGAAACATTAGGAATCGCATGATTCGTATGCTTGTGTTTGTGCTGTTTGGTGATCTTTCTATCAAGTTCTATTAAGTTTAAAGATTTTTGGATGAGAAAAAGAATGGAAACAAACAGTTCCCAAACCATATCCTAGGCATTCCAATCAATAAGAAAGGTTGTGTTATTGAGTATTTGAGAAATATTAGGAATCGCATGATTCGTATGCTTGTGTTTGTGTTGTTTGGTGATCTTTCTATCAAGTTCTATTAAGTTTGAAGATTTTTGGCCGCGAAAAAGAGTGGAAACCAACACTTCCAAAACCATAGCATAGGCAAATCAAACCAATCAATAAGAAAAGTTGTGTTATTGAGCATTTGAGAAACATTAGGAATCGCACGATTCGTATGCTTGTGTTTGTGTTGTTTGGTGATCTTTCTATCAAGTTCTATTAAGTTCAAAGATTTTTTGACGAGAAAAAGAATGGAAAACCAACACTTCCCAAACCATAGCCTAGGCAAATCAAACCAATAAATAAGAAATGTTGTGTTATTGAGTATTTGAGAAACATTAGGAATCGCATGATTCGTATGCTTGTGTTTGTGTTGTTTGGTGATCTTTCTATCAAGTTCTATTAAGTTCAAAGATTTTTGGACGAGAAAAGGAATGGAAACCAACACTTCCCAAACCATAGCCTACGTAAATCAAACCAATCAATAAGAAAAGTTGTTTTATTGAGTATTTGAGAAACATTAGGAATCGCATGATTCGTATGCTTGTGTTGTTTGGTGATCTTTCTATCAAGTTCTATTAAGTTCAAAGATTTTTGGACGAGAAAAGGAATGGAAACCAACACTTCCCAAACCATAGCCGAGCTAAATCAAACCAATCAATAAGAAAAGTTGTGTTATTGAGTATTTGAGAAACATTAGGAATCGCATGATTCGTATGCTTGTGTTTGTGTTGTTTGGTGATCTTTCTATCAAGTTCTATTAAGTTGAAAGATTTTTGGATGAGAAAAAGAATAGAAACAAACACTTCCCAAACCATATCCTAGGCAAATCAAACCAATCAATAAGAAAGGTTGTGTTATTGAGTATTTGAGAAACATTAGGAATCGAATGATTCGTATGCTTGTGTTTGTGTTGTTTGGTGATCTTTCTATCAAGTTCTATTAAGTTTGAAGATTTTTGGCCGCGAAAAAGAGTGGAAACCAACACTTCCCAAACCATAGCATAGGCAAATCAAACCAATCAATAAGAAAAGTTGTGTTATTGAGCATTTGAGAAACATTAGGAATCGCACGATTCGTATGCTTGTGTTTGTGTTGTTTGGTGAGCTTTCTATCAAGTTCTATTAAGTTCAAAGATTTTTTGACGAGAAAAAGAATGGAAAACCAACACTTCCCAAACCATAGCCTAGGCAAATCAAACCAATAAATAAGAAATGTTGTGTTATTGAGTATTTGAGAAACATTAGGAATCGCATGATTCGTATGCTTGTGTTTGTGTTGTTTGGTGATCTTTCTATCAAGTTCTATTAAGTTCAAAGATTTTTGGACGAGAAAAGGAATGGAAACCAACACTTCCCAAACCATAGCCTAGGTAAATCAAACCAATCAATAAGAAAAGTTGTGTTATTGAGTATTTGAGAAACATTAGGAATCGCATGATTCGTATGCTTGTGTTTGTGTTGTTTGGTGATCTTTCTATCACGTTCTATTAAGTTGAAAGATTTTTGGACGAGAAAAAGAATCAAAACAAACACTTCCCAAACCATATCCTAGGCAAATCAAACTAATCAATAAGAAAGGTTGTGTTATTGAGTATTTGAGAAACATTAGGAATCGCATGATTCGTATGCTTGTGTTTGTGTTGTTTGGTGATCTTTCTATCAAGTTCTATTAAGTTCGAAGATTTTTGGCCGCGAGAAAGAGTGGAAACCAACACTTCCCAAACCATAGCCTAGGCAAATCAAACCAATCAATAAGAAAAGTTGTGTTATTGAGTATTTGAGAAACATTAGGAATCGCACGATTCGTACGCTTGTGTTTGTGTTGTTTGGTGATCTTTCTATCAAGTTCTATTAAGTTCAAAGATTTTTGGACGAGAAAAAGAATGGAAACCAACACTTCCCAAACCATAGCAGGTAAATCAAACCAATCAATAAGAAAGGTTGTGTTATTGAGTACTTGAGAAACATTAGGAATCGCATGATTCGTATGCTTGTGTTGTTTGGTGATCTTGCTATCATGTTCTATTAAGTTCAAAGATTTTTGGACGAGAAAAAGAATGGAAACCAACACTTCCCAAGCCATATCCTAGGCAAATCAAACCAATCAATAAGAAAGGTTGTGTTATTGAGTATTTGAGAAACATTAGGAATCGCACGATTCGTATGCTTGTGTTTCTGTTGTTTGGTGATCTTTCTATCAAGTTCTATTAAGTTCAAAGATTTTTGGACGAGAAAAAGAATGGAAACCAACACTTACCAAACCATAGCCTAGGTAAATCAAACCAATCAATAAGAAAGGTTGTGTTATTGAGTACTTGAGAAACATTAGGAATCGCATGATTCGTATGCTTGTGTTTGTGTTGTTTGGTGATAAAACTATTAAGTTCAAAGATTTTTGGACGAGAAAAAGAATGGAAACCAACACTTCGCAAACCATAGCCTAGGTAAATCAAACAAATAAATAAGAAAAGTTGTGTTATTGAGTATTTGAGAAACATTAGGAATCGCATAATTCGTATGCTTGTGTTTGTGTTGTTTGGTGATCTTTCTATCACGTTCTATTAAGTTCAAAGATTTTTGGACGAGAAAAGGAATGGAAACCAACACTTGCCAAACCATAGCCTAGGTAAATCAAACCAATCAATAAGAAAAGTTGTGTTATTGAGTATTTGAGAAACATTAGGAATCGCATGATTCGTATGCTTGTGTTGTTTGGTGATCTTTCTATCAAGTTCTATTAAGTTCAAAGATTTTTGGACGAGAAAAGGAATGGAAACCAACACTTCCCAAACCATAGCCGAGGTAAATCAAACCAATCAATAAGAAAAGTTGTGTTATTGAGTATTTGAGAAACATTAGGAATCGCATGATTCGTATGCTTGTGTTTGTGCTGTTTGGTGATCTTTCTATCAAGTTCTATTAAGTTTAAAGATTTTTGGATGAGAAAAAGAATGGAAACAAACAGTTCCCAAACCATATCCTAGGCATTCCAATCAATAAGAAAGGTTGTGTTATTGAGTATTTGAGAAATATTAGGAATCGCATGATTCGTATGCTTGTGTTTGTGTTGTTTGGTGATCTTTCTATCAAGTTCTATTAAGTTTGAAGATTTTTGGCCGCGAAAAAGAGTGGAAACCAACACTTCCCAAACCATAGCATAGGCAAATCAAACCAATCAATAAGAAAAGTTGTGTTATTGAGCATTTGAGAAACATTAGGAATCGCACGATTCGTATGCTTGTGTTTGTGTTGTTTGGTGATCTTTCTATCAAGTTCTATTAAGTTCAAAGATTTTTTGACGAGAAAAAGAATGGAAAACCAACACTTCCCAAACCATAGCCTAGGCAAATCAAACCAATAAATAAGAAATGTTGTGTTATTGAGTATTTGAGAAACATTAGGAATCGCATGATTCGTATGCTTGTGTTTGTGTTGTTTGGTGATCTTTCTATCAAGTTCTATTAAGTTCGAAGATTTTTGGCCGCGAAAAAGAGTTGAAACCAACACTTCCCAAACCATAGCCTAGGCAAATCAAACTAATCAATAAGAAAAGTTGTGTTATTGAGTATTTGAGAAACATTAGGAATCGCACGATTCGTACGCTTGTGTTTGTGTTGTTTGGTGATCTTTCTATCAAGTTCTATTAAGTTCAAAGATTTTTGGACGAGAAAAAGAATGGAAACCAACACTTCCCAAACCATAGCAGGTAAATCAAACCAACCAATAAGAAAGGTTGTGTTATTGAGTACTTGAGAAACATTAGGAATCGCATGATTCGTATGCTTGTGTTGTTTGGTGATCTTTCTATCATGTTCTATTAAGTTCAAAGATTTTTGGACGAGAAAAAGAATGGAAACCAACACTTCCCAAGCCATATCCTAGGCAAATCAAACCAATCAATAAGAAAGGTTGTGTTATTGAGTATTTGAGAAACATTAGGAATCGCACGATTCGTATGCTTGTGTTTCTGTTGTTTGGTGATCTTTCTATCAAGTTCTATTAAGTTCAAAGATTTTTGGACGAGAAAAAGAATGGAAACCAACACTTACCAAACCATAGCCTAGGTAAATCAAACCAATCAATAAGAAAGGTTGTGTTATTGAGTACTTGAGAAACATTAGGAATCGCATGATTCGTATGCTTGTGTTTGTGTTGTTTGGTGATAAAACTATTAAGTTCAAAGATTTTTGGACGAGAAAAAGAATGGAAATCAACACTTCCCAAGCCATATCCTAGGCAAATCAAACCAATCAATAAGAAAGGTTGTGTTATTGAGTATTTGAGAAACATTAGGAATCGCACGATTCGTATGCTTGTGTTTCTGTTGTTTGGTGATCTTTCTATCAAGTTCTATTAAGTTCAAAGATTTTTGGACGAGAAAAAGAATGGAAACCAACACTTGCCAAACCATAGCCTAGGTAAATCAAACCAATCAATAAGAAAAGTTGTGTTATTGAGTATTTGAGAAACATTAGGAATCGCATGATTCGTATGCTTGTGTTGTTTGGTGATCTTTCTATCAAGTTCTATTAAGTTCAAAGATTTTTGGACGAGAAAAGGAATGGAAACCAACACTTCCCAAACCATAGCCGAGGTAAATCAAACCAATCAATAAGAAAAGTTGTGTTATTGAGTATTTGAGAAACATTAGGAATCGCATGATTCGTATGCTTGTGTTTGTGCTGTTTGGTGATCTTTCTATCAAGTTCTATTAAGTTTAAAGATTTTTGGATGAGAAAAAGAATGGAAACAAACAGTTCCCAAACCATATCCTAGGCATTCCAATCAATAAGAAAGGTTGTGTTATTGAGTATTTGAGAAATATTAGGAATCGCATGATTCGTATGCTTGTGTTTGTGTTGTTTGGTGATCTTTCTATCAAGTTCTATTAAGTTTGAAGATTTTTGGCCGCGAAAAAGAGTGGAAACCAACACTTCCCAAACCATAGCATAGGCAAATCAAACCAATCAATAAGAAAAGTTGTGTTATTGAGCATTTGAGAAACATTAGGAATCGCACGATTCGTATGCTTGTGTTTGTGTTGTTTGGTGATCTTTCTATCAAGTTCTATTAAGTTCAAAGATTTTTTGACGAGAAAAAGAATGGAAAACCAACACTTCCCAAACCATAGCCTAGGCAAATCAAACCAATAAATAAGAAATGTTGTGTTATTGAGTATTTGAGAAACATTAGGAATCGCATGATTCGTATGCTTGTGTTTGTGTTGTTTGGTGATCTTTCTATCAAGTTCTATTAAGTTCGAAGATTTTTGGCCGCGAAAAAGAGTTGAAACCAACACTTCCCAAACCATAGCCTAGGCAAATCAAACTAATCAATAAGAAAAGTTGTGTTATTGAGTATTTGAGAAACATTAGGAATCGCACGATTCGTACGCTTGTGTTTGTGTTGTTTGGTGATCTTTCTATCAAGTTCTATTAAGTTCAAAGATTTTTGGACGAGAAAAAGAATGGAAACCAACACTTCCCAAACCATAGCAGGTAAATCAAACCAACCAATAAGAAAGGTTGTGTTATTGAGTACTTGAGAAACATTAGGAATCGCATGATTCGTATGCTTGTGTTGTTTGGTGATCTTTCTATCATGTTCTATTAAGTTCAAAGATTTTTGGACGAGAAAAAGAATGGAAACCAACACTTCCCAAGCCATATCCTAGGCAAATCAAACCAATCAATAAGAAAGGTTGTGTTATTGAGTATTTGAGAAACATTAGGAATCGCACGATTCGTATGCTTGTGTTTCTGTTGTTTGGTGATCTTTCTATCAAGTTCTATTAAGTTCAAAGATTTTTGGACGAGAAAAAGAATGGAAACCAACACTTACCAAACCATAGCCTAGGTAAATCAAACCAATCAATAAGAAAGGTTGTGTTATTGAGTACTTGAGAAACATTAGGAATCGCATGATTCGTATGCTTGTGTTTGTGTTGTTTGGTGATAAAACTATTAAGTTCAAAGATTTTTGGACGAGAAAAAGAATGGAAATCAACACTTCCCAAGCCATATCCTAGGCAAATCAAACCAATCAATAAGAAAGGTTGTGTTATTGAGTATTTGAGAAACATTAGGAATCGCACGATTCGTATGCTTGTGTTTCTGTTGTTTGGTGATCTTTCTATCAAGTTCTATTAAGTTCAAAGATTTTTTGACGAGAAAAAGAATGGAAAACCAACACTTCCCAAACCATAGCCTAGGCAAATCAAACCAATAAATAAGAAATGTTGTGTTATTGAGTATTTGAGAAACATTAGGAATCGCATGATTCGTATGCTTGTGTTTGTGTTGTTTGGTGATCTTTCTATCAAGTTCTATTAAGTTCGAAGATTTTTGGCCGCGAAAAAGAGTTGAAACCAACACTTCCCAAACCATAGCCTAGGCAAATCAAACCAATCAATAAGAAAAGTTGTGTTATTGAGTATTTGAGAAACATTAGGAATCGCACGATTCGTACGCTTGTGTTTGTGTTGTTTGGTGATCTTTCTATCAAGTTCTATTAAGTTCAAAGATTTTTGGACGAGAAAAAGAATGGAAACCAACACTTCCCAAACCATAGCAGGTAAATCAAACCAATCAATAAGAAAGGTTGTGTTATTGAGTACTTGAGAAACATTAGGAATCGCATGATTCGTATGCTTGTGTTGTTTGGTGATCTTTCTATCAAGTTCTATTAAGTTCAAAGATTTTTGGACGAGAAAAGGAATGGAAACCAACACTTCCCAAACCATAGCCGAGGTAAATCAAACCAATCAATTAGAAAAGTTGTGTTATTGAGTATTTGAGAAACATTAGGAATCGCATGATTCGTATGCTTGTGTTTGTGCTGTTTGGTGATCTTTCTATCAAGTTCTATTAAGTTTAAAGATTTTTGGATGAGAAAAAGAATGGAAACAAACAGTTCCCAAACCATATCCTAGGCATTCCAATCAATAAGAAAGGTTGTGTTATTGAGTATTTGAGAAATATTAGGAATCGCATGATTCGTATGCTTGTGTTTGTGTTGTTTGGTGATCTTTCTATCAAGTTCTATTAAGTTTGAAGATTTTTGGCCGCGAAAAAGAGTGGAAACCAACACTTCCCAAACCATAGCATAGGCAAATCAAACCAATCAATAAGAAAAGTTGTGTTATTGAGCATTTGAGAAACATTAGGAATCGCACGATTCGTATGCTTGTGTTTGTGTTGTTTGGTGATCTTTCTATCAAGTTCTATTAAGTTCAAAGATTTTTTGACGAGAAAAAGAATGGAAAACCAACACTTCCCAAACCATAGCCTAGGCAAATCAAACCAATAAATAAGAAATGTTGTGTTATTGAGTATTTGAGAAACATTAGGAATCGCATGATTCGTATGCTTGTGTTTGTGTTGTTTGGTGATCTTTCTATCAAGTTCTATTAAGTTCGAAGATTTTTGGCCGCGAAAAAGAGTTGAAACCAACACTTCCCAAACCATAGCCTAGGCAAATCAAACCAATCAATAAGAAAAGTTGTGTTATTGAGTATTTGAGAAACATTAGGAATCGCACGATTCGTACGCTTGTGTTTGTGTTGTTTGGTGATCTTTCTATCAAGTTCTATTAAGTTCAAAGATTTTTGGACGAGAAAAAGAATGGAAACCAACACTTCCCAAACCATAGCAGGTAAATCAAACCAATCAATAAGAAAGGTTGTGTTATTGAGTACTTGAGAAACATTAGGAATCGCATGATTCGTATGCTTGTGTTGTTTGGTGATCTTTCTATCATGTTCTATTAAGTTCAAAGATTTTTGGACGAGAAAAAGAATGGAAACCAACACTTCCCAAGCCATATCCTAGGCAAATCAAACCAATCAATAAGAAAGGTTGTGTTATTGAGTATTTGAGAAACATTAGGAATCGCACGATTCGTATGCTTGTGTTTCTGTTGTTTGGTGATCTTTCTATCAAGTTCTATTAAGTTCAAAGATTTTTGGACGAGAAAAAGAATGGAAACCAACACTTACCAAACCATAGCCTAGGTAAATCAAACCAATCAATAAGAAAAGTTGTGTTATTGAGTATTTGAGAAACATTAAGAATCGCATAATTCGTATGCTTGTGTTTGTGTTGTTTGGTGATAAAACTATTAAGTTCAAAGATTTTTGGACGAGAAAAAGAATGGAAACCAACACTTCCCAAACCATAGCAGGTAAATCAAACCAATCAATAAGAAAGGTTGTGTTATTGAGTATTTGAGAAACATTAGGAATCGCATGATTCGTATGCTTGTGTTGTTTGGTGATCTTTCTATCATGTTCTATTAAGTTCAAAGATTTTTGGACGAGAAAAAGAATGGAAACCAACACTTCCCAAGCCATATCCTAGGCAAATCAAACCAATCAATAAGAAAGGTTGTGTTATTGAGTATTTGAGAAACATTAGGAATCGCACGATTCGTATGCTTGTGTTTCTGTTGTTTGGTGATCTTTCTATCAAGTTCTATTAAGTTCAAAGATTTTTGGACGAGAAAAAGAATGGAAACCAACACTTACCAAACCATAGCCTAGGTAAATCAAACCAATCAATAAGAAAGGTTGTGTTATTGAGTACTTGAGAAACATTAGGAATCGCATGATTCGTATGCTTGTGTTTGTGTTGTTTGGTGATAAAACTATTAAGTTCAAAGATTTTTGGACGAGAAAAAGAATGGAAACCAACACTTCCCAAGCCATATCCTAGGCAAATCAAACCAATCAATAAGAAAGGTTGTGTTATTGAGTATTTGAGAAACATTAGGAATCGCACGATTCGTATGCTTGTGTTTCTATTGTTTCATCTTTCTATCAAGTTCTATTAAGTTCAAAGATTTTTTGACGAGAAAAAGAATGGAAAACCAACACTTCCCAAACCATAGCCTAGGCAAATCAAACCAATAAATAAGAAATGTTGTGTTATTGAGTATTTGAGAAACATTAGGAATCGCATGATTCGTATGCTTGTGTTTGTGTTGTTTGGTGATCTTTCTATCAAGTTCTATTAAGTTCGAAGATTTTTGGCCGCGAAAAAGAGTTGAAACCAACACTTCCCAAACCATAGCCTAGGCAAATCAAACCAATCAATAAGAAAAGTTGTGTTATTGAGTATTTGAGAAACATTAGGAATCGCACGATTCGTACGCTTGTGTTTGTGTTGTTTGGTGATCTTTCTATCAAGTTCTATTAAGTTCAAAGATTTTTGGACGAGAAAAAGAATGGAAACCAACACTTCCCAAACCATAGCAGGTAAATCAAACCAATCAATAAGAAAGGTTGTGTTATTGAGTACTTGAGAAACATTAGGAATCGCATGATTCGTATGCTTGTGTTGTTTGGTGATCTTTCTATCATGTTCTATTAAGTTCAAAGATTTTTGGACGAGAAAAAGAATGGAAACCAACACTTCCCAAGCCATATCCTAGGCAAATCAAACCAATCAATAAGAAAGGTTGTGTTATTGAGTATTTGAGAAACATTAGGAATCGCACGATTCGTATGCTTGTGTTTCTGTTGTTTGGTGATCTTTCTATCAAGTTCTATTAAGTTCAAAGATTTTTGGACGAGAAAAAGAATGGAAACCAACACTTACCAAACCATAGCCTAGGTAAATCAAACCAATCAATAAGAAAAGTTGTGTTATTGAGTATTTGAGAAACATTAAGAATCGCATAATTCGTATGCTTGTGTTTGTGTTGTTTGGTGATAAAACTATTAAGTTCAAAGATTTTTGGACGAGAAAAAGAATGGAAACCAACACTTCCCAAACCATAGCAGGTAAATCAAACCAATCAATAAGAAAGGTTGTGTTATTGAGTATTTGAGAAACATTAGGAATCGCATGATTCGTATGCTTGTGTTGTTTGGTGATCTTTCTATCATGTTCTATTAAGTTCAAAGATTTTTGGACGAGAAAAAGAATGGAAACCAACACTTCCCAAGCCATATCCTAGGCAAATCAAACCAATCAATAAGAAAGGTTGTGTTATTGAGTATTTGAGAAACATTAGGAATCGCACGATTCGTATGCTTGTGTTTCTGTTGTTTGGTGATCTTTCTATCAAGTTCTATTAAGTTCAAAGATTTTTGGACGAGAAAAAGAATGGAAACCAACACTTACCAAACCATAGCCTAGGTAAATCAAACCAATCAATAAGAAAGGTTGTGTTATTGAGTACTTGAGAAACATTAGGAATCGCATGATTCGTATGCTTGTGTTTGTGTTGTTTGGTGATAAAACTATTAAGTTCAAAGATTTTTGGACGAGAAAAAGAATGGAAACCAACACTTCCCAAGCCATAGCCTAGGCAAATCAAACCAATAAATAAGAAATGTTGTGTTATTGAGTATTTGAGAAACATTAGGAATCGCATGATTCGTATGCTTGTGTTTGTGTTGTTTGGTGATCTTTCTATCAAGTTCTATTAAGTTCGAAGATTTTTGGCCGCGAAAAAGAGTTGAAACCAACACTTCCCAAACCATAGCCTAGGCAAATCAAACCAATCAATAAGAAAAGTTGTGTTATTGAGTATTTGAGAAACATTAGGAATCGCACGATTCGTACGCTTGTGTTTGTGTTGTTTGGTGATCTTTCTATCAAGTTCTATTAAGTTCAAAGATTTTTGGACGAGAAAAAGAATGGAAACCAACACTTCCCAAACCATAGCAGGTAAATCAAACCAATCAATAAGAAAGGTTGTGTTATTGAGTACTTGAGAAACATTAGGAATCGCATGATTCGTATGCTTGTGTTGTTTGGTGATCTTTCTATCATGTTCTATTAAGTTCAAAGATTTTTGGACGAGAAAAAGAATGGAAACCAACACTTCCCAAGCCATATCCTAGGCAAATCAAACCAATCAATAAGAAAGGTTGTGTTATTGAGTATTTGAGAAACATTAGGAATCGCACGATTCGTATGCTTGTGTTTCTGTTGTTTGGTGATCTTTCTATCAAGTTCTATTAAGTTCAAAGATTTTTGGACGAGAAAAAGAATGGAAACCAACACTTACCAAACCATAGCCTAGGTAAATCAAACCAATCAATAAGAAAGGTTGTGTTATTGAGTACTTGAGAAACATTAGGAATCGCATGATTCGTATGCTTGTGTTTGTGTTGTTTGGTGATAAAACTATTAAGTTCAAAGATTTTTGGACGAGAAAAAGAATGGAAACCAACACTTCCCAAGCCATATCCTAGGCAAATCAAACCAATCAATAAGAAAGGTTGTGTTATTGAGTATTTGAGAAACATTAGGAATCGCACGATTCGTATGCTTGTGTTTCTGTTGTTTGGTGATCTTTCTATCAAGTTCTATTAAGTTCAAAGATTTTTGGACGAGAAAAAGAATGGAAACCAACACTTACCAAACCATAGCCTAGGTAAATCAAACCAATCAATAAGAAAAGTTGTGTTATTGAGTATTTGAGAAACATTAAGAATCGCATAATTCGTATGCTTGTGTTTGTGTTGTTTGGTGATAAAACTATTAAGTTCAAAGATTTTTGGACGAGAAAAAGAATGGAAACCAACACTTCCCAAACCATAGCAGGTAAATCAAACCAATCAATAAGAAAGGTTGTGTTATTGAGTATTTGAGAAACATTAGGAATCGCATGATTCGTATGCTTGTGTTGTTTGGTGATCTTTCTATCATGTTCTATTAAGTTCAAAGATTTTTGGACGAGAAAAAGAATGGAAACCAACACTTCCCAAGCCATATCCTAGGCAAATCAAACCAATCAATAAGAAAGGTTGTGTTATTGAGTATTTGAGAAACATTAGGAATCGCACGATTCGTATGCTTGTGTTTCTGTTGTTTGGTGATCTTTCTATCAAGTTCTATTAAGTTCAAAGATTTTTGGACGAGAAAAAGAATGGAAACCAACACTTACCAAACCATAGCCTAGGTAAATCAAACCAATCAATAAGAAAGGTTGTGTTATTGAGTACTTGAGAAACATTAGGAATCGCATGATTCGTATGCTTGTGTTTGTGTTGTTTGGTGATAAAACTATTAAGTTCAAAGATTTTTGGACGAGAAAAAGAATGGAAACCAACACTTCCCAAGCCATATCCTAGGCAAATCAAACCAATCAATAAGAAAGGTTGTGTTATTGAGTATTTGAGAAACATTAGGAATCGCACGATTCGTATGCTTGTGTTTCTGTTGTTTCATCTTTCTATCAAGTTCTATTAAGTTCAAAGATTTTTTGACGAGAAAAAGAATGGAAAACCAACACTTCCCAAACCATAGCCTAGGCAAATCAAACCAATAAATAAGAAATGTTGTGTTATTGAGTATTTGAGAAACATTAGGAATCGCATGATTCGTATGCTTGTGTTTGTGTTGTTTGGTGATCTTTCTATCAAGTTCTATTAAGTTCGAAGATTTTTGGCCGCGAAAAAGAGTTGAAACCAACACTTCCCAAACCATAGCCTAGGCAAATCAAACCAATCAATAAGAAAAGTTGTGTTATTGAGTATTTGAGAAACATTAGGAATCGCACGATTCGTACGCTTGTGTTTGTGTTGTTTGGTGATCTTTCTATCAAGTTCTATTAAGTTCAAAGATTTTTGGACGAGAAAAAGAATGGAAACCAACACTTCCCAAACCATAGCAGGTAAATCAAACCAATCAATAAGAAAGGTTGTGTTATTGAGTACTTGAGAAACATTAGGAATCGCATGATTCGTATGCTTGTGTTGTTTGGTGATCTTTCTATCATGTTCTATTAAGTTCAAAGATTTTTGGACGAGAAAAAGAATGGAAACCAACACTTCCCAAGCCATATCCTAGGCAAATCAAACCAATCAATAAGAAAGGTTGTGTTATTGAGTATTTGAGAAACATTAGGAATCGCACGATTCGTATGCTTGTGTTTCTGTTGTTTGGTGATCTTTCTATCAAGTTCTATTAAGTTCAAAGATTTTTGGACGAGAAAAAGAATGGAAACCAACACTTACCAAACCATAGCCTAGGTAAATCAAACCAATCAATAAGAAAAGTTGTGTTATTGAGTATTTGAGAAACATTAAGAATCGCATAATTCGTATGCTTGTGTTTGTGTTGTTTGGTGATAAAACTATTAAGTTCAAAGATTTTTGGACGAGAAAAAGAATGGAAACCAACACTTCCCAAACCATAGCAGGTAAATCAAACCAATCAATAAGAAAGGTTGTGTTATTGAGTATTTGAGAAACATTAGGAATCGCATGATTCGTATGCTTGTGTTGTTTGGTGATCTTTCTATCATGTTCTATTAAGTTCAAAGATTTTTGGACGAGAAAAAGAATGGAAACCAACACTTCCCAAGCCATATCCTAGGCAAATCAAACCAATCAATAAGAAAGGTTGTGTTATTGAGTATTTGAGAAACATTAGGAATCGCACGATTCGTATGCTTGTGTTTCTGTTGTTTGGTGATCTTTCTATCAAGTTCTATTAAGTTCAAAGATTTTTGGACGAGAAAAAGAATGGAAACCAACACTTACCAAACCATAGCCTAGGTAAATCAAACCAATCAATAAGAAAGGTTGTGTTATTGAGTACTTGAGAAACATTAGGAATCGCATGATTCGTATGCTTGTGTTTGTGTTGTTTGGTGATAAAACTATTAAGTTCAAAGATTTTTGGACGAGAAAAAGAATGGAAACCAACACTTCCCAAGCCATATCCTAGGCAAATCAAACCAATCAATAAGAAAGGTTGTGTTATTGAGTATTTGAGAAACATTAGGAATCGCACGATTCGTATGCTTGTGTTTCTGTTGTTTCATCTTTCTATCAAGTTCTATTAAGTTCAAAGATTTTTTGACGAGAAAAAGAATGGAAAACCAACACTTCCCAAACCATAGCCTAGGCAAATCAAACCAATAAATAAGAAATGTTGTGTTATTGAGTATTTGAGAAACATTAGGAATCGCATGATTCGTATGCTTGTGTTTGTGTTGTTTGGTGATCTTTCTATCAAGTTCTATTAAGTTCGAAGATTTTTGGCCGCGAAAAAGAGTTGAAACCAACACTTCCCAAACCATAGCCTAGGCAAATCAAACCAATCAATAAGAAAAGTTGTGTTATTGAGTATTTGAGAAACATTAGGAATCGCACGATTCGTACGCTTGTGTTTGTGTTGTTTGGTGATCTTTCTATCAAGTTCTATTAAGTTCAAAGATTTTTGGACGAGAAAAAGAATGGAAACCAACACTTCCCAAACCATAGCAGGTAAATCAAACCAATCAATAAGAAAGGTTGTGTTATTGAGTACTTGAGAAACATTAGGAATCGCATGATTCGTATGCTTGTGTTGTTTGGTGATCTTTCTATCATGTTCTATTAAGTTCAAAGATTTTTGGACGAGAAAAAGAATGGAAACCAACACTTCCCAAGCCATATCCTAGGCAAATCAAACCAATCAATAAGAAAGGTTGTGTTATTGAGTATTTGAGAAACATTAGGAATCGCACGATTCGTATGCTTGTGTTTCTGTTGTTTGGTGATCTTTCTATCAAGTTCTATTAAGTTCAAAGATTTTTGGACGAGAAAAAGAATGGAAACCAACACTTACCAAACCATAACCTAGGTAAATCAAACCAATCAATAAGAAAGGTTGTGTTATTGAGTACTTGAGAAACATTAGGAATCGCATGATTCGTATGCTTGTGTTTGTGTTGTTTGGTGATAAAACTATTAAGTTCAAAGATTTTTGGACGAGAAAAAGAATGGAAACCAACACTTCCCAAGCCATATCCTAGGCAAATCAAACCAATCAATAAGAAAGGTTGTGTTATTGAGTATTTGAGAAACATTAGGAATCGCACGATTCGTATGCTTGTGTTTCTGTTGTTTCATCTTTCTATCAAGTTCTATTAAGTTCAAAGATTTTTTGACGAGAAAAAGAATGGAAAACCAACACTTCCCAAACCATAGCCTAGGCAAATCAAACCAATCAATAAGAAAAGTTGTGTTATTGAGTATTTGAGAAACATTAAGAATCGCATAATTCGTATGCTTGTGTTTGTGTTGTTTGGTGATCTTTCTATCACGTTCTATTAAGTTCAAAGATTTTTGGACGAGAAAAGGAATGGAAACCAACACTTCCCAAACCATAGCCTAGGTAAATCAAACCATTCAATAAGAAAAGTTGTGTTATTGACTATTTGAGAAACATTAGGAATCGCATGATTCGTATGCTTGTGTTTGTGTTGTTTGGTGATCTTTCTATCACGTTCCATTAAGTTGAAAGATTTTTGGACGAGAAAAAGAATGGAAACCAACACTTCCCAAGCCATATCCTAGGCAAATCAAACCAATCAATAAGAAAGGTTGTGTTATTGAGTACTTGAGAAACATTAGGAATCGCATGATTCGTATGCTTGTGTTGTTTGGTGATCTTTCTATCATGTTCTATTAAGTTCAAAGATTTTTGGACGAGAAAAAGAATGGAAACCAACACTTCCCAAGCCATATCCTAGGCAAATCAAACCAATCAATAAGAAAGGTTGTGTTATTGAGTATTTGAGAAACATTAGGAATCGCACGATTCGTATGCTTGTGTTTCTGTTGTTTGGTGATCTTTCTATCAAGTTCTATTAAGTTCAAAGATTTTTGGACGAGAAAAAGAATGGAAACCAACACTTACCAAACCATAGCCTAGGTAAATCAAACCAATCAATAAGAAAAGTTGTGTTATTGAGTATTTGAGAAACATTAAGAATCGCATAATTCGTATGCTTGTGTTTGTGTTGTTTGGTGATCTTTCTATCACGTTCTATTAAGTTCAAAGATTTTTGGACGAGAAAAGGAATGGAAACCAACACTTCCCAAACCATAGCCTAGGTAAATCAAACCATTCAATAAGAAAAGTTGTGTTATTGACTATTTGAGAAACATTAGGAATCGCATGATTCGTATGCTTGTGTTTGTGTTGTTTGGTGATCTTTCTATCACGTTCCATTAAGTTGAAAGATTTTTGGACGAGAAAAAGAATGGAAACCAACACTTCCCAAGCCATATCCTAGGCAAATCAAACCAATCAATAAGAAAGGTTGTGTTATTGAGTATTTGAGAAACATTAGGAATCGCACGATTCGTATGCTTGTGTTTCTGTTGTTTGGTGATCTTTCTATCAAGTTCTATTAAGTTCAAAGATTTTTTGACGAGAAAAAGAATGGAAAACCAACACTTCCCAAACCATAGCCTAGGCAAATCAAACCAATAAATAAGAAATGTTGTGTTATTGAGTATTTGAGAAACATTAGGAATCGCATGATTCGTATGCTTGTGTTTGTGTTGTTTGGTGATCTTTCTATCAAGTTCTATTAAGTTCGAAGATTTTTGGCCGCGAAAAAGAGTTGAAACCAACACTTCCCAAACCATAGCCTAGGCAAATCAAACCAATCAATAAGAAAAGTTGTGTTATTGAGTATTTGAGAAACATTAGGAATCGCACGATTCGTACGCTTGTGTTTGTGTTGTTTGGTGATCTTTCTATCAAGTTCTATTAAGTTCAAAGATTTTTGGACGAGAAAAAGAATGGAAACCAACACTTCCCAAACCATAGCAGGTAAATCAAACCAATCAATAAGAAAGGTTGTGTTATTGAGTACTTGAGAAACATTAGGAATCGCATGATTCGTATGCTTGTGTTGTTTGGTGATCTTTCTATCATGTTCTATTAAGTTCAAAGATTTTTGGACGAGAAAAAGAATGGAAACCAACACTTCCCAAGCCATATCCTAGGCAAATCAAACCAATCAATAAGAAAGGTTGTGTTATTGAGTATTTGAGAAACATTAGGAATCGCACGATTCGTATGCTTGTGTTTCTGTTGTTTGGTGATCTTTCTATCAAGTTCTATTAAGTTCAAAGATTTTTGGACGAGAAAAAGAATGGAAACCAACACTTACCAAACCATAGCCTAGGTAAATCAAACCAATCAATAAGAAAAGTTGTGTTATTGAGTATTTGAGAAACATTAAGAATCGCATAATTCGTATGCTTGTGTTTGTGTTGTTTGGTGATCTTTCTATCACGTTCTATTAAGTTCAAAGATTTTTGGACGAGAAAAGGAATGGAAACCAACACTTCCCAAACCATAGCCTAGGTAAATCAAACCATTCAATAAGAAAAGTTGTGTTATTGACTATTTGAGAAACATTAGGAATCGCATGATTCGTATGCTTGTGTTTGTGTTGTTTGGTGATCTTTCTATCACGTTCCATTAAGTTGAAAGATTTTTGGACGAGAAAAAGAATGGAAACAAACACTTCCCAAACCATATCGTAGGCAAATCAATCTAATCAATAAGAAAGGTTGTGTTATTGAGTATTTGAGAAACATTAGGAATCGCATGATTCGTATGCTTGTATTTGTGTTGTTTGGTGATCTTTCTATCAAGTTCTAT